>CM042970.1:102354-3003187 GCA_023678885.1 Pogostemon cablin
AAAACCCTAAACCCTAAACCCTAAAACCCTAACCCCTAAAACCCTAAACCATAAAACCCTAAACCCTAAAAAATCTAATCTCATTACCTCGGGAATCTCAACTCGAGCCCGACATCGTATTGCTCAGATTCTCCCTTATAACACAGGTACCATTCCCTTCAAATACTTGGGCATCCCTATTTGTAGCAAGAGAATAGGAGTGGAATATTTTATACCTCTTCTGAATGATATTAACAACATGATACATACTTGGTCTTCTAAACTCTTGTCATTTACGGGTCGTTTGGAATTGATCACGTCTGGGATATACGGAATTCTCTCTTTTTGGTGTGGCATTGTTAAAATCCCAGCTGTAGTGGTCAAAAAGGTGGAGACGGTTATCCGCAGGTTCTTGTGGGGAACGAAGATGAGCCCGGTGAGTTGGAACGACATCCTACAACCTAAGAATGCAGGGGACTAGGATTGAAGGACATCACCACTTGGAATAAGGCTCTCTTGGCTTCAGCACTATGGGATGTACACAGGGAAGCTTCATCTCTTTGGGTGAAATGGATTCATTCTGTCTATCTCTCATCTTCCTCATGGACAGTGACTTCTCCCGATAATAATTCTACATACTTATGGAGAGTGTTCATTGCCATTAGGAATACCATCAAAAATGAATCAGAAGGTAGTGAATGAGTAATTGATATTATGAAGAAGTGTTGTGACAGTGGAGTATTTAAGGCTAGTCGCATGTATGATTATTTGAGGAGTAGATACACAGCGGACTCGAGCTTTGTCTACAAACAGATTTGGCATAAATGGTTAGTGATGAGATACAGTTTCAGACTTTGGCTGGTGCATAGAGACAGAGTAGCTACAAAGGATAGGGTGTGGTGCACGGGAGACGACAAACGATGTGGTTTCTTCTTTGAAAAGGATACCACATCGCACATCTTCTTCCACTGCCCTTACACCACAAATATTTGGGATCAAGTCAGAAGATGGATTGGATGGAGAAGACGAAGGCTAACATCAGTCACAGATGCCTTCAGGAAGATCCTCCAGCTAAAACCCTAAACCCTAAACCCTAAACCCTAAACCCTAAACCCTAAAACCCTAAACCCTAAACCCTAAACCCCAAACCATAAACCCTAAACCCTAAACCCTAAAACCCTAAACCCTAAACCCTAAAACCCTAAACCCTAAACCCTAGGCGTCTTCATTTGGAGAATTTTATCTTAAGCAGCCAATCCATCTCGATGAATGCTCGTTGTCATACAACGTCAAAAGAGTTTTTTATCTCAATCATTTATGGCCACAATCGATATGTTGAGAGAAGGAACTTGTGGCAGCATCTCATCTCCCTCTTTCACTTGAACCCCTTGCCATGGAAAATGGGAGGAGATTTTAATTGTATCAGATTTGAGGGTGAAAGAAATAGCGAGGTACAAAATTCGGGGACTAGGAAAATGCATGAAACTTGCTCTATATTGGGGGTGGACGACACTTATTCTGCGGGTTGTTTTTATACTTGGTCGAATGGAACTTCATGTTCAAAAATTGATAGAGTTATGACTTGCAAGATTTGGAGGAGTATGGGTTGGGATCTACATACCTACTTTCATCCTCAGGGCATCCAGTCAGATCACTGCCCCTCCATCACCTCTTTTCAAAGTCCCAACCCCCACTATATAAGACCCTTCAGATTTTATAATTTTTGGACTAACCACGATAGTTTTATTGCTCTTGTTTCTTCTTATTGGCAGGTATATGTAGCAGGTACAAAGTAATTCGCCCTTTGCCAAAAGTTGAAATTGTTAAAAAAACCTCTGAAAGAATTGCACAAACAAAACTACTTTCATATCTCTGAAAGAGTGGCTAGAGGAAAGAATTACTTGCAACAACTTCAGACTCTCTTTATGACAAGTCAGAATAATCACGAGCTACACATGGAGATCAGTGAGCAACTTCGAAAACTGAAGCACTTAGAAGATTGTGAGGCTAACTATCTTATGCAGGTTCTCAAACACAAGCACATCAAGAATCAGGATCGCACCACTAAGTACTTCTATTCTCTTATTCGAAGTAATGGAGCGAGGAATGGTATCTATTCTCTTCACACTGAGGGAGGACCTACTTCTTCATACCAAGAACTGATTGATACTTTTCTCTCTTATTATCAATCAATTCTTGGTGAAGAAATCTTACCTTCTCAGTCAGTGGAACAGGACGTGCTTGATAGGGGACCGAAGCTTTCCTTGGTGGATGCGCGTAATCTGGAAGCACCGGTAGATGAGGCAGAGATTAGAGAAGCATTGTGGTCTATCAACAGAAATAAATCTCCTGGTCCAGATTGCTACACTTCGGCCTTCTTTCAAAGTGCATGGAATGTGGTTGGAAGTGATGTAGTGGCAGCAGTGAAGGAATTCTTCCGGAAAGGTAAATTGCTCAAACAGTTGAACTCCACATTTGTCTCATTGATACCCAAAAAGAATCACGAGCCGAGAGTTCAAGATTTTAGACCAATATCTTGCTGCAACACTGTGTACAAAATTATATCTAAAATCTTGGCTGCTCGACTCAGTCTTTGCCTACCTTCTTTAATAAATCAATCCCAATTTGGATTTATTAAAGGAAGGAAAATGAGAGATTGTGTGATGCTGGCAGAGGAGATCTTCAGGGGTTATGGAAGGAGAATAGGGAATATCTCCCCTAGGATGGCAGTCAAAGTGGACATTTCCAAAGCTTATGACTCTGTTAGCTGGAAATATCTCTTTGATTTGCTTATGGGACTAGGTTTTACCTCTAAGTTTTGTACTTGGATTGAGCAGTGTGTTACTACCCCTTCATACTCCCTACTCATCAATGGCAAACCGGAGGGTTTCTTTAAAGGCAAGAGGGGTCTTCGACAAGGTGATCCGATTTCTTCGCTCCTCTTTGTTATTTGCATGGATTACTTTAGTAGACTGATGAGTAGAGCAGTAGATCTACATGAATACAGATTCCATTCTAGAATTTGTAAACGTGTAGATGTTTCTCACTTGATCTTTGCGGATGATCTCTTGGTTGTGGGTTATGGAGATGTGGCTACAGCTAGGTGTATTGACAGGATTTTGAAAGGGTTCTCTAAAGTTTCTAGGCTAAATGCAAATTCTCAGAAATCTAATCTCATTACCTCAGGAATCTCGACTCGAGATCGACGTCGTATTGCTCAGCTTCTTCCTTACAACACTGTACCATTCCTTTCAAATACTTGGGCATCCCTATTTGTAGCAAGAGAATAGGAGTGGAGGATTTCACACCCCTTCTGAATGACATAAACAACATGATACATACTTGGTCTTCTAAACTCTTGTCTTTCACGGGTCGTTTGGAATTGATCAATTCTGGGATATATGGAATTCTATCTTTTTGGTGTGGCATTGTTAAAATCCCAACTGTAGTGGTCAAAAAGGTAGAGACCGTTATTCGCATGTTCTTGTGGGGAACGAAGGTGAGCCCGGTGAGTTGGAACGACATCCTACAACCTAAGAATGCAGGGGGGGCTAGGGTTGAAGGACATCACCACTTGGAATAAGGCGCTTTTGACTTCAGCACTGTGGGATGTACACAGAGAAGCTTCATCCCTTTGGGTGAAATGGATTCATAGTGTCTATCTCACATCTTCCTCGTGGACAGTGACCTCTCCCGGTAATAATTCTACATACTTATGGAGAGTACTCATTGCCATTAGGAATACCATCGAGAATGAATCTGAAGGTAGTGAAGGAGTAATTGATACTATGGAGAAGTGCTGTGATAGTAGAGTATTCAAAGCTAGTCACATGTATGATTATTTGAGGAATAGAAGCACAGTGGACTCGAGCTTTATCTACAAACAGATTTGGCACAAATGGATTGTGAGGAAGTACAGTTTCAGACTTTGGCTGGTGCATAGAGATAGAGTTGCTACTAAGGATAGAGTATGGTGCACGGGAGACGACAAACGATGTGGTTTCTGCTTCGATCAGGAGACCACATCGCACATCTTCTTCCATTGCCCTTATACCACATATATATGGAATAATGTCAAAAGATGGATTGGATGGAGAAGACGAAGACTAGCATCAGTCACAGATGCCTTCAGGAAGATCCTCCAGGATACGCGGACCAACAAAAAGGCAAGAAGACTTCTTTTCATCACCTTTGCTACAACGATCTATCACATATGGATGAAAAGGAATGCCCTTCAGCATGGCACAAGGATGCTATCTCCGAAATACATTGCGGATAGAATCACACTTCAGATAACGTCTTTGTATATGAATTCATGATGTATGTTTTTATTCCCCTTGAGCATTTTGCTTAAGTAGGTTGGATAGGGTGGCTAGAATTTGTATTCGTATCGTACGTAAGTACTTGATGTAACCGTTCCCAGTGAAATAACATTTACCAATTTCACTAAACCCTAAACCCTAAACCCTAAAACCCTAAACCCTAAATCAATCCCAATTTGAATTTATTAAAGGAAGGAAAATGAGAGATTGTGTGATGCTGGCTGAGGAGAACTTCAGGGGTTATGGACGAAGAGCAGGGAATATCTCCCCTAGGATGGCAATCAAAGTGGACATTTCCAAAGCTTATGACTCTGTTAGCTGGAAGTATCTCTTCGATTTGCTTACGGGCCTAGGTTTTCCCTCTAAGTTTTGTACTTGGATTGAGCAGTGTGTTACTACCCCTTCATACTCCCTACTCATAAATGGCAAACCGGAGGGATTCTTCAAAAGCAAGAGGGGTCTCCGACAAGGTGATCCGGTTTCTTCCCTCCTCTTTATTATTTGCATGGAATACTTTAGTAGATTGATGAGTAGAGCAGTAGATCTACATGAATACAGATTCCATTCTAGAATATGTAAACGTGTAGATGTCTCTCACTTGATCTTTGCGGATGATCTCTTGGTTGTGGGTTATGGAGATGTCGCTACGGCTAGGTGTATTGACAGGATTTTGAAAGGGTTCTCTGAAGTTTCTGGGATCAATGTGAATCCTCAGAAATCTAATCTCATAACCTCGGGAATCTCGCCTAGAGCCCGACGTCGTATTGCTCAGATTCTTCCTTACAACACAGGTACCCTTCCTTTCAAATACTTGGGCATCCCTATTTGTAGCAAGAGAATAGGAGTGGAGGATTTTACACCCCTTCTGAATGACATTAACAACATGATACATACTTGGTCTTCTAAACTCTTGTCATTCACGGGTCGTTTGGAATTGATCACTTCTGGGATATATGGAATTCTATTTTTTTGGTGTGGCATTGTTAAAATCCCAGCTGTAGTGGTTAGAAAGGTGGAGACGGTTATCCGCAGGTTCTTGTGGGGAACGAAAATGAGCCCGGTGAGTTGGAACGACATCCTACAACCTAAGAATGCAGGGGGGCTAGGGTTGAAGGACATCACCACTTGGAATAAAGCGCTCTTGGCTTCAGCACTGTGGGATGTACACAGGGAAGCTTCATCCCTTTAGGTGAAATGGATTCATTGTGTCTATCTCTCATCTTCCTCATGGACAGTGACCTCTCCCGGTAATAATTCTACATACTTATGGAGAGTGCTCATTGCCATTAGGAATACCATTGAGAATGAATCGGAAGGTAGTGAAGGAGTAATTGATACTATGGAGAAGTGTTGTGACAGTGGAGTATTCAAGGCTAGTCGCATGTATGATTATTTGAGGAGTAGATACACAGCGGACTCGAGCTTTGTCTACAAACAGATTTGGCACAAATGGATTGTGAGGAAATACAGTTTCAGACTTTGGCTGGTGCATAGAGACAGAGTTGCTACAAAGGATAGGGTGTGGTGCACAGGAGATGACAAACGATGTGGTTTCTGCTTCGATCAGGAGACCACATCGCACATCTTCTTCCACTGCCCTTACACCACAAATATTTGGGATCAAGTCAAAAGATGGATTGGATGGAGAAGGCGAAGGCTATCATCAGTCACAGATGCCTTCAGGAAGATCCTCCAGGATACGAGGACCAACAAAAAGGCAAGAAGACTCCTTTTCATCACCATTGCTACCACGATCTATCACATATTGATGGAAAGGAATGCCCTTCAGCATGGCACAAGGATGCTATTTCCGAACCACATTGCAGATAGAATCAAACTTCAGATAGCGTCTTTGTATATGAATTCATGATGTATTTTTTTATTCACCTTAAGCGTTTTGCTTAAGTAGGTTGGATAGGGTGGTTAGACTTTGTATTCGCATCGTACGTAAGTACTCGATGTAACCGTTTCCAGTGAAATAACATTTACCAATTTCACTAAACCCTAAACCCTAAACGCTAAACCCTAAACCCTAAACCCTAAAACCCTAAACCCTAAACCCTAAACCCTAAACCCTGAAACCCTAAACCCTAAAACCCTAAACCCTAAACCAAACCAAACAAAACCAAACCATTTCTCTCTCTAAAATTTGTGCTCTGACTTCTCTCTAACCTTCCCCTCTCCGGTCACCCTCTCCGGTCATCCCTGAGCAGGTTTGATGGAGTTCAGTGTACTGACTACGCGTGCGTAGCCTCTTTCAATCCGTGTGCCCATTGTAGCTTTGTTCATCATGAAGAGAAGAAGAACAAAATTCTCTCCTCTCTCTTCCTACAACTCAAATAAAAACAAGAGATGTAGCAAGAAAAAGCATCCAAACAAGATACAAGGAGCTCCGGCACCATCCGTTCTTGTTTCCCCTTCCCAAAACTGCTCAACTAATACCCATGTATCCATACTAGATGTCTCTCCCGACTCTACGGCTGAGGAGTACATTCATGATGCTGAGGAGTACATTAATGATGCTATGGTTGAACCACATAGAGGATACTTGAAGAAAATAATAATGGAATCTGCAGGTGAAGTAGAAAATCAGAATCAGCATAGTCTGGTGGATGAAGGAATCCAGAAACAGCAACAGTTGCTGCCGGTAGCTTCTGATCGACCGCTGCAGTCTTCGGATTTTTTGCAGCAGCAGGCCTCGGCCCCAGACCTTGAACATCAGAACTCCATTCAGGATGTTGTAACAGGTAATCCTGAAGATATTGCTTCCATGATGCTGAAGAGTACTGCACAGCATCCTCCCTTGGCGAGGACGGAAGCCGATGCGGGACAACCGGGAAACTTTGATGGTCGGAGCAAGTTTCCGGCGGTTGCACCTGAGACATGCACAGAAGTGTTGTCTCAAGCAAAGGCTAGTACCCCATCTATTTTGAATCTTCATACTCTATCTTCCTTGGATTGTGTGAGTGTAGGTGGAAAAGTTGATCAACTTTTGGACAACACTCCACTAGGTGGTCCCAACTTGATGTTGATGTCTGACAAGTATCCTTCCTCTCACTATAATTCAAATTTGCTTTCCCCTCCTCACTCTTTTGTTCCTGCCACAACCAAAAGTAATTCCTATCATATTACCTTTAAAGACAAACTTTTGGCTAGTCAAACCTCTTCCTTGTCCCATCCTTGTCCTTCACCAACTTTGAGCCCTGTGCATTCACAGTCTTCCCCACATGTTGCTCCGGCGACAAACCACCTTCTCCACCTGCAACCCTCCTGCACATTCCTCCATGCATCTAACCTCCATGCCGAACCTTCACCCTTCACTTCTCCCTCTTCCTCCCTTTCTCCTTTCCCCCTCCCTCGCCTGCCCATTTCCCCCATGCAACCTGAAAATACTACCCCCATGCAAACCATAAACCCGGCACATTCCTCCATGCAACCAACCTCCATGCCCATTTCCCCCATCCAACCCGTAAACCCTACCCCCTCGTCTACTCAGCTTCTCGATTCAGTACCCCCATTCGATCCATCCACCCCAATTCCTCAGATTCCCCCCCCTTGCCTCCTCTTCTCCTTCATCACTCTAAACCAAATTCCCCTTCTTTTTCTTCGCATCTACTCCCTAATACAGAGTCCTCCCCTATCTCCAAACCATCAGAAATTACCAAACCTAATCATAATACTCCTTTTGTCCATAACCGAGCCCCCAACCCTATCCACACTCTTAATTTTATACCCCAGAAGGAACAAGGAGTAGCAATCATCCCTGATGATGTCCTAGATAACGAGGATGATGAATGGAACTATACCTTAATTGGTTGCTTTGCGGGTCGATACCCGGGATTCCAAGTCGTTAAGGATATTGTCAACAAATGGAAAGTTGAAGTGAAAATTTTTAGCCATGACAGTGGTTGGCTCATATTTAAATTGAACAGCGAAGAAGATGTGCAGTCGGTAATCCAAAATGGCCATACAAAGGCAACCTCAAGTATCTAATGCTACGCAGGATGCCGGACAACTTCCAATTTGATGAATCGGGACTTTCAATTGTACCAGTTTGGATCTGTTTCCCCTCACTTCCGCTTAAGTATTGGGCTACTGATCGATTGAGTATCATTGCTTCCGCAATTGGAGAACCTGTTATGATGGACTACTACACCACAAATAAGGAACGAGTGTCCTTTGCCCGAGTGTTGATTCATGTTAACGCCACCATGGTTCTTCCTGAAGAAATTTGGGTGCAAAGTCGAATTGGAGGGTTTCGGCAACGGGTAGAATATGAGTTCTATCCAAAATTTTGCTTCGTATGTAAAATCCTAGGACATCATGCCAATGAATGTCGACATGCTCAGCACGAACAGCCAGCAGCAACTACAAAATCTGAAGAGGACCCGCCTTTTCTCCCTGGTAAGAGAAAGAGAAATAGAAAGAAAGTGATCTGGCCCAACCCATCCTACCCCAATAATCTCTACAAGTATAGGCCCAATAACACTCCAGCCCATAACTCTATTCATAATGATCCAAAAACATCAAACATCCAGCCGAAATCCCCCCTCCACCTCTGTCCGAAAAAACCAGTTTACAAAAACACTCCTCACTCCAAACCATCACTTCCTTGGCCATTCATTCTAATAACAGCTCCTAGACCAATAGACACAACAGATTTGCAGCCCTTACCTTAATGGAGCCAATTACCCCTGAAGAACCCTCTATCCCGTATAATGCTGTCCTTGACCGAGCAGTAGAACCCTTGCAACCCAACCTAGATATGCAAGTTTCTGGCATCATCAAGAAGGCATGGGTTCCAGTTTACAGTGGTGAGTCGTCTTCTTCCATGGACAAGAACTTCAAGCATAGAAAAACTACTTCCTTGGAGAATAAGAATAGGGCACTGACGGATGAAATTGAACAAGGAAACCTAGTTGATCACGGAGATTGGATTAGTAGGAAAATTGCAGAAGAGGGACTTACCTCCTTTGAATAATCCTCATGAGTCTCATGATTTGGAATGTGTGTGGGATGGGGCACACGCCAACCCACAATGCACTCAAAAAACTGGTGCGTGAGCATGATGTGGCAATAGCAGGTTTAGTGGAAACTAAACTCTCTCTTCAGACTGTTGATGATGTACTCAATAAACTATTCCCAGGTTGGAATCATATTCACAACTTTGAACTCTGTCATGGAGGAAGGATTGTAATTGCTTGGAATCCAACTCGACTTGAAATGGATAATTTTGTATTGAGTGACCAATCCATCACGATGAATGCTCGTTGTCTTACTACTCGTAGAGAGTTTGCCATGTCAATTATCTATGCTTATAACCGATATGCTAATAGAAGAAGTTTATGGCAGCACCTAGTATCATTATTCCACTCCAACCCTTTGCCATGGATACTCGAAGGGGATTTCAACTGTGTTAGATTTGAAGGGGAAAGAAATAGAAATAGCTCTACACAGAATACGGGGACTAGAGAAATGCATGACACGTGCTCTATTCTGGGAGTGGAAGATACTAACTCGACAGGTTGTTTCTATACTTGGTCGAATGGAGCTCATTGCTCAAAAATAGACAGAGTTATGACATGCAAGCTTTGGAGAAGTATGAGTTGGAATCTACAAACCAAATTTCTTCCTCAGGGCACTCACTCTGATCATTGCCCCTCCATCACTTCCTTTCAAAATCCAAGCCCCCACTATATAAGACCCTTCAGATTTTGTAATTTTTGGACTAACCATGATAATTTTATTGCTCTTGTTTCTTCTTATTGGCAGGTACAAGTACAAGGGACAAAGCAATACATCCTTTGCAAAAAGTTGACAGCACTAAAAACACTTCTGAAGGAGTTACACAAGCAGAACTATTCTCACATCTCAGAAAGAGTGAATAGAGGGAGAGAACACTTACATTATCTCCAAACGCTTTTTATGTCAAATTTGACTAATAGTGAACTTCAACAGGAGATTGCAGAAGAGATCAATAAGCAGAGACACTTGGAAGACTGTGAGACTAACTTTCTCATGCAGGTTCTCAAGCATAAGCACATTAAGAACCAGGATCGTGCTACCAAGTATTTCTACTCTCTCATACGAAGTAATGGAGCAAGAAAAGGCATTTACTCTATTCACACTGATACAGGCCCCACTACTTCATACCAAGAATTGATTGATAATTTCCTCTCTTACTATCAATCAATACTTGGAGAAGATAGTGTGACTACTCTATCAGTGGAGCAGGAAGTGTTGGATAGAGGTCCAAAAATCTCAGCCATGGAAGCTGGTACCCTGGAAGCACCAGTTGAGGAAGAAGAGATCAAAGATGCTTTATGGTCAATCAACAAGAACAAATCACCTGGACCTGATGGATACACCTCGGCCTTCTTCCAGAGTGCGTGGAATGTGGATGGTGGAGATGTAGTGGCAGCAGTTAAGGAATTCTTTCGGAAAGGGAAGTTACTCAAGCAATTAAACTCCACATTTGTCTCTTTGATCCCCAAAACAAACCATGAGCCAAAAGTCCAAGATTTTAGACCCATCTCTTATTGCAACACTGTCTATAAAATTATCTCTAAAATCTTGGCTGCTCGACTCAGAAATTGCCTTCCTTCCTTAATAAATCAATCACAATTTGGATTTATTAAAGGAAGGAAAATGAGAGACTGTGTGATGCTGGCAGAGGAGATCTTCAGGGGTTATGGACGGAGAACAGGGAATATCTCCCCTAGGATGGCAGTCAAAGTGGACATTTCCAAAGCTTATGACTCTATTAGCAGGAAGTATCTCCTCGAATTGCTTACGGGCCTAGGTTTTCCCTCTAAGTTTCGTACTTGGATTGAGCAGTGTGTCACCACCCCTTCATACTCCCTACTCATCAATGGCAAACCGGAAGGCTTCTTCAAAGGCAAGAGGGGTCTTCGACAGGGTGATCCGATTTCTTCGCTCCTATTTGTTATTTGCATGGAATACTTTAGTAGATTGATGAGTAGAGCAGTAGATCTACATGAATACAGATTCCATTCTAGAATTTTTAAACGTGTAGATGTTTCTCACTTGATCTTTGCGGATGATCTCTTGGTTGTGGGTTATGGAGATGTGGCTACAGCTAGGTGTATTGACAGGATTTTGAAAGGGTTCTCTGAAGTTTCTGGGCTAAATGTGAATCCTCAGAAATCTAATCTCATAACCTCGGGAGTCTCGACTCGAGCCCGACGTCGAATTGTTCAGATTCTTTCTTATAACACAGGTACCATTCCTTTCAAATACTTGGGCATCCCTATTTGTAGCAAGAGAATAGGAGTGCAGGATTTTACACCTCTTCTGAATGACATTAACAACATGATACATACTTGGTCTTCTAAACTCTTGTCATTCACGGGTCGTTTGGAGTTGATCAGTTCTGGGATATATGGAATTCTATCTTTTTGGTGTGGCATTGTTAAAATCCCAGCTGTAGTGGTCAGAAAGATCGAGACGGTTATTCGCAGGTTCTTGTGGGGAACGAAGGTATGCCCGGTGAGTTGGAACGACATCCTACAACCTAAGAATGCAGGGGGGCTAGGGTTGAAGGACATCACCAATTGGAATAAGACGCTCTTAGCTTCAGCACTGTGGGATGTACATAAGGAAGCTTCATCCCTTTGGGTGAAATGGATTCATTGTGTCTATCTCTCATCTTCTTCATAGACAATGACCTCTCCCGGTAATAATTCTACATACTTATGGAGAGTCCTCATTGCCATTAGGAATACCATTGAGAATGAATCGGAAGGGAGTGAAGGAGTAATTGATATTATGGAGAAGTGTTGTGACAGTGGAGTATTCAAGGCTAATCGCATGTATGATTATTTGAGGAGTAGATACACAGTGGACTCGAGCTTTGCTACAAACAGATTTGGCACAAATAGATTGTGAGGAAATACAGTTTCAGACTGGCTGGTGCATAGAGACAGAGTAGCTACAAAGGATAGAGTGTAGTGCACGGGAGACGACAAACGATGTGGTTTTTGCTTCGATCAGGAGACCACATCGCACATCTTCTTCCACTGCCCTTACACCACAAATATTTGGGATCAAGTAAGAAGATGGACCCCTCTCATTTCTCACAACTCAAAAAACAACAAGAGGTGTAGTAAGAAGAAACATCCAGTTAAGATACATGGAGCTCCGGCCTCTTCCATGGTTGTTCCTCATAAATGCACAACCAATACACATGTATCCATACTAGAGCTATCACCTGATTCTACAGCTGAGGATTACTTAAGTGATGATATGTTTGAACCACAAAGAGGAACTTTGAAGAATTCTGGCATTATTGGTTGAAGTTTAGTCCTCTGATCACTCATCGCGAAGTGTTGAAGAATACAAGAAGTTAAAGACTGATTTCCAGTGCCTTAACCGGGAACGATCGATGGTTGCTACGGGACAAGAGGTGGAGGAGTCTGACCGGAGCATAATTCCGGTGGCTGCAACCGTGAACTGCTCAGACTTTGCTGCCTCTGGTGGTGGTGCAGACGTGCTGCACAATAAAAAAGCAAACACATTACCCAATTTGAATTTAGGTACTCTTTCCTCCTTGGAATGTGTGAGTGTAGGTGGAAAAGTAGATAAACTTTTGGACAAAACTCCAATAGGTGGTCCCAATTTGAATTTTGTGTCTGAACAGTGTCCTTTCCCCCTTAATAAGTCAAACTTTCTTTTCCATTCTAGCCCATTTGTCTCTACATCTAGCAAAAGTATTTCACCTCATTGTACCTATATAGACAAGCTTTTGGCTAGTCAATCTTCTCCCTTGTCCCATCAATGTCTTCCTTCAACATTGAGCCCTGTGCATCCAACACCTACTCCTCCGGCAACTAATTTCCCGGCATCTGCACTCCCGACAGCGGAGCAATATCCTTCCAGCTACCTTCCTCCCAGCTTAATCAATCATGCAGCCATCCTCCAATCAACCTCTCCTTCGCTCTCATCTTCATCTACCTCCCTCTCTCCTTTCCCCTACCATACACAGGGCCACTCCATGCAAACCTCTGTCCTTTTCACCGCCCCTCCTATCCAAAAATATCAGCTTCCCTCCTCTTCCTCCTCACCTTTTCTCCTTCATCACTCCAAACCGAACCCCCCTTCTTCGTCGCCGGATATACTCTTCAATCCTAATCCCTCCCATACTCACAATCCATCAGTTTTGAACCCATCCATCCAAAAACTTCCCTCTGTCCATAACAGAACCCCCAACCCTATCCATACACTTAAATTTGTACCCCAGAGGGAGCAAGGGAAAGCAATCATCCCTGATGATGTTCTAGACTCCGAGGATGATGAATTGAACTATACCTTAATTGGTTGTTTTGCGGGTTGTTACTCGGGATTCCAAGCCGTGAAAGACATTGTTAGCAAGTGGAAAGTTGAAGTTAAAATTTTCAGTCATGACAGTGGATGGTTGATCTTTAAATTGTTTAGTGAAGAAGATGTGCAGAAGGTAAATTTGAATGGTCCATATGAAGGCAATTTCAAGTATCTAATGCTACGAAGGATGCCGGACAACTTCCAATTTGATGAGTCGGGACTAGCAGTTGTACCAGTTTGGATTCGTTTCCCTTCACTTCCTCTAAAGTACTGGACCTCCGACAGACTGAGTATCATTGCTTCTGCAATTGGAGAACCTATTATGATGAACAATTACACCACGAATAAGGATCGAGTCTCCTATGCCCGAGTATTGATTCATGTGAACGCCATCATGGTTCTTCCGGAAGAAATTTGGGTCGAAGTAGAATTGGAGGCTTTCGACAACGGATAGAATATGAATTCTATCCAAAATATTGCTCTGTCTGTAAAGCACTGGGGCATCACGCCATTGAATGTCGTCAAGTTGAGAACGGCCAGCCAGTACCAACAGGAGACATTGAAGGAGGTGGGCCGTTTCTCCCGGGTAAGAGAAAGAGGATAAGAAAAAAAGGTAACAGGCCCAACCCATCCTATCCCAAAACTATTAATAACTATAGGCCCAACAATAATCCAGCCAAAAATCCTAACCCAAAGCCTGCAAACAACCGGCCCAAATCCCCCTCTCCTCATCTATCTGAGTTCTCATCCAAACAGACTCCCAATTCTCGCATTAATACCACTTCCCTTAACCCTAAGCCCAATAATCCGATCTCTCCCCATTTGTCCTCTCTGATCACTCAACCAAATTATCAAACCCAGCCCAATACACATAATTCATTTGCACCCCTTACCCTTTTAGAGCCCAATAACCCTGAAGACTTTTCCCTCTTACATAATACTGATCATGATCGTACAGTTTACCCCCTACAAACCAACCATGGTAAGGAATCTGCTAGCATCACAAAAAAGGCGTGGGTTCCAGTCTACAGAGGAGAGTCATCTTCTTCCACGGGCAAAAACTTCAAACATAGAAGAGCTACTTCTTTGGATGATAATGAAAGGAAGAACGAGGTAGTTTATGATGATTGGACTAGCATGAACATTACAGAAGATGGCCTCACCTCTTCTGAATTTTCCTCATGAGTCTCATGATTTGGAATGTGCGTGGGATGGGGCGCACGCCAACCCACAATACACTCAAAAAATTGGTGCGACAGCATGATGTGGCAATAGCTGTAGATGAAGTAGTTAATAAATGTTTCCGAGTTGGAATCATGTTCACAACTTTGACCTTTGTAATGGAGGAAGAATTGTAGTAGCTTGGAATCCTACTCGACTTGAAATGGAGAATTTCGTGTTAAGTGATCAATCCATCACAATGAATGTCCGCTGTATTACTACTCGTAGAGTGTTTACCATGTCCATCATCTATGCTTATAACCGATATGCGGATAGAAGAACCTTATGGCAGCACCTAGTCTCATTATTCCATTCTAACCCACTGCCTTGGCTGCTCGGAGGGGACTTCAATTATGTAAGATTTGAAGTGGAAAGAAATACTTCTACACAGAACACGGGGACTAGAGAAATGCAAGAGATGTGTTCTATTCTGGGAGTGGAAGATACGGATTCGACGGGATGTTTCTATACTTGGTCTAATGGAGCTTATTGTTCTAAAATAGACAGAGTAATGACCTGCAAGCTTTGGAGAAGTATGGGTTGGAACCTGCAAACCACCTTTCTCCCTCTGGGCACTCATTCTGATCATTGCCCCTCTATCACTTCCTTTCAAACTCTGAGCCCCCACTATATAAGACCCTTCAGATTTTGTAACTTTTGGACTAACCATGATAATTTTATTGCTCTAGTTTCTTCTTTTTGGCAGGTACAAGTAGAAGGCACAAAGCAATACACCCTTTGCAAAAAATTGAAAGCACTTAAAACACCTCTGAAGGAGTTACACAAACAGAACTATTCTCACATTTCTGAGAGAGTGAATAGAGGGAAAGAGCACTTGCATTATCTCCAGACACTGTTTATGTCAAGTTTGAATAACTTCAATCTTCAACAGGAGTTAGCAGAGGAGATCAAAAAGCGGAGGCATTTGGAGGACTGTGAGACTAACTTTCTTATGCAAGTTCTCAAACATAAGCACATTAAGAACCATGATCGAGCTACCAAGTACTTCTACTCTCTCATTCGAAGTAATAGAGCAAGAAATGGTATTTACTCCATTCACACTGATAGTGGACCCACTAATTCATACCAAGAATTGATTGATAATTTCCTCTCTTATTATCAATCAATTCTTGGAGAGATTAGTTCGAGCTCTCTTTCAGTGGAGCAGGAGGTATTAGATAGAGGCCCAAAACTCTCAACAGTGGATGCAACTACTCTCGAAGCACCGGTTGAGGAGACAGAGATCAAGGATGCTTTGTGGTCAATCAACAAGAACAAATCACCTGGACCTGATGGCTATACTTCGACATTTTTTCAGAGTGCGTGGAATGTGGTTGGTAGTGATGTAGTGGCAGCAGTTAAGGAATTCTTTCATAAAGGCAAGTTGCTCAAACAGATGAACTCCTTCAGAGTGCGTGGAATGTGGTTGGTAGTGATGTAGTGGCAGCAGTTAAGGAATTCTTTCATAAAGGCAAGTTGCTCAAACAGATGAACTCCACATTTGTCTCCTTGATCCCTAAGAAGAATCATGAGCCAACAGTCCAAGATTTTAGACCCATTTCTTGTTGCAACACTGTGTACAAAATCATTTCTAAAATCTTGGCTGCTCGACTCAGGCTTTGCCTTCCTACCTTAATAAACCAATCCCAATTTGGATTTATTAAAGGAAGGAAAATGAGAGATTGTGTGATGCTGGCAGAGAAGATATTCAGGGGTTATGGACGGAGAACAGGGAATATCTCCCCTAGGATGGCAGTCAAAGTGGATATTTCCAAAGCTTATGACTCTGTTAGCTGGAAGTATCTCTTCGATTTGCTTACGGGCTTAGGTTTTCCCTCTAAGTTTCGTACTTGGATTGAGCAGTGTGTTACTACCACTTCATACTCCCTACTCATCAATGGCAAACCGGAGGGTTTCTTCAAAGGCAAGAGGGGTCTTCGACAAGGTGATCCGATTTCTTCACTCCTCTTTGTTATTTGCATGGAATACTTTAGTAGATTGATGAGTAGAGCAGTAGATCTGCATGAATACAGATTCCACTCTAGAATTTGTAAACGTGTAGATGTTTCTCACTTGATCTTTGCGGATGATCTCTTGGTTGTGGTTTATGGAGATGTGGCTACAGCTAGGTGTATTGACAGGATTTTGAAAGGGTTCTCTGAAGTTTTTGGGCTTAATGCGAATCCTCAGAAATCTAGTCTCATTACCTCGGGTGTTTCGACTCGACACCGACGTCGTATTGCTCAGATTCTTCCTTACAACACAGGTACCATTCCTTTCAAATACTTGGGCATCCCTATTTGTAGCAAGAGAATAGGAGTGGAGGATTTTACACCCCTTCTGAATGACATTAACAACATGATACATACTTGGTCATCTAAACTCTTGTCATTCACGGGTCGTTTGGAATTGATCACTTCTGGGATATTTGGAATTCTATCTTTTTGGTGTAGCATTGTTAAAATCCCAGCTGTAGTTGTCAGAAAAGTGGAGGCAGTTATCCGCAGGTTCTTGTGGGGAACGAAGGTGAGCCCGGTGAGCTGGAGCGACATCCTACAACCTAAGAACGCAGGGGGGTTAGGATTGAAGGACATCACCACTTGGAATAAGACGCTCTTGGCTTCAGCACTGTGGGATGTGCAAAGGGAAGCTTCATCCCTTTGGGTGAAATGGGTTCATTGTGTCTATCTCTCATCTTCCTCATGGACAGTGACCTCTCCAGGTAATAATTCTACATACTTATGGAGAGTGCTCATTGCCATTAGGAATACCATCGAGAATGAATCAGAAGGTAGTGAATGAGTAATTGATATCATGGAGAAGTGTTGTGACAGTGGAGTATTCAAAGCTAGTTGCATGTATGAATATTTGAGGAGTAGATACACAGCAGACTCCAGTTTTGTCTACAAACAGATTTGGCACAAATGGATTGTGAGGAAACACATATGGATGGAAAGGAACGCCCTTCAGCATGGCACA
This sequence comes from Pogostemon cablin, assembly GCA_023678885.1. Lineage (NCBI taxonomy): Eukaryota > Viridiplantae > Streptophyta > Magnoliopsida > Lamiales > Lamiaceae > Pogostemon > Pogostemon cablin. Next base: position 120,195 of record CM042970.1, read on the forward strand.
AGGATGCTATCTCCGAACCACATTGTAGATAGAATCACGCTTCAGATAGCGTCCTTGTATATGAACTCATGATGTAGTTTATTATTCACCTTAAGCGTTTTGCTTAAGTAGATTGGATAGGGTGGCTAGACTTTGTATTCGCATCGTACGTAAGTACTCGATATAACCGTTTCCAGTGAAATAACATTTACCAATTTCACTAAACCCTAAACCCTAAACCTAAACCCTAAAACCCTAAACCCTAAACCCTAAAACCCTAAACCCTAAAACCCTAAACCCTAAACCCTAAACCCTAAACCCTAAACACTAAACTCTAAACCTTAAACCCAAAACCCAAAACCCAAAACCCAAACCAAAACTCTAAACCCTAAACCCAAAAACCCTAAACCCTAAACCCTAAAACCCTAAATCCTAAAACACTAAACCCTAAAGCCTAAACCCTAAACCCTAAAACCCTAAACCCTAAACCCATAAACCCTAAACCCTAAAACCCTAAAACCCTAAACCCTAAAACCTAAACGCTACAAAGCAATTCATCATTTGTCAGAAGTTGAAATCTCTAAAAAACCATTGAAGGAGCTGCACAAACAGAACTATTACCACGTTTCAGAAAGAGTAGCTAGAGGAAAAGAACACTTGCATCATCTCCAGAACCTGTTCACATTGAGCTTGAATAATCATGAGCTACACCAGGAGATTAGTGAGGAGCTCAAAAAATAGAAGCATTTGGAGGATTGTGAAACTAAATTTCTTATGCAGGTTCTCAAACACAAGCACATTAAGAACCAGAATCGTGCCACAAAGTATTTCTACTCTCTTATTCGAAGCAATGGCGCGAGGAATAGTATCCATTCTCTTCACACAGATAGCGGACCCACTTCTTCATATCAAGAACTGATTGATACTTTTCTTTCCTATTATCAATCAATATTTGGTGAAGAGGGTTTAACATCTCAGTCACTGGAGCAGGACGTGTTGGACAGAGGACCAAAACTCTCTTCTGTGGATGCTAGCATTCTTGAAGCACTGGTAGATGAGGCAGAGATTAAGGAAGCATTGTGGTCAATCAACAAGAATAAATCTCCTGGTCCTGATGGCTACACCTCGACTTTCTTTCAGAGTGCATGGAATGTGGTTGGTGGAGATGTGGTGGCAGCGGTGAAGGAATTCTTCCGGAAAGGAAAGTTGCTCAAACAGATGAATGCTACTTTTGTTTCCTTGATCACTAAAAAGAGCCATGAGCCGAGAGTCCAAGATTTTAGACCTATTTCATGCTGCAACACAGTGTACAAAATCATCTCAAAAATGATGGCAGCTCGACTCAAATTCTATCTTCCTTCCTTAATAAGTCAATCTCAATTTGGATTTATTAAGGGAAGGAAAATGAGAGATTGTGTTATGCTTGCAAAGGAGATCTTTAGGGGATATGGATGGAGAGAAGGGACTATCTCCCCTAGGATGGCAGTCAAAGTAGACATTTCTAAAGCTTATGACTCTGTTAGCTGGAAATATCTCTTTGAATTGCTTACGAGATTGGGTGCTCCTCTACTTTTCGTACTTGGATTGAGCAGTGTGTTACTACTACTTCATACTCATTACTCATCAATGGCAAACCGGAAGGTTTTTTCAAAGACAAGAGGAGTCTTCGACAGGGTGATCCGATCTTCTCGCTCCTCTTTGTTATTTGCATGGATTACCTCAATAATTGATTAGTAGAGTAGTAGATCTACATGAGTACAGATTCCACTCTAAAATTTGTAAATGTGTAGATGTCTCACATCTGATCTTTGCGGATGATCTTCTGATTGTGGGTTATGGAGATGTAGCCACTGCAAAGTGTATTGAAAGGATATTGAAAGGATTCTCTGAAGTCTCTGGGTTAACAGCTAATCCTCAGAAATCTAATCTCATTAACTCGAGAGTTTCGACTCGTGTCCGATGCAAAATTGCTCAAATTCTTCCTTTTAATACAGGTATCATTCCTTTCAAATACTTGGGCATCCCTATTTGTAGTAGGAGAATATGAGTGGAAGATTTTACACCACTACTGAATGACGTTAACATGATACAAACGTGGTCTTCTAAACTTTTGTCATTCACGGGTCGATTGGAATTGTCACTTCTGGGATATATGGTATTCCATCTTTTTGGTATGGCATTATCAAAATTCTGATTGTGGTGGTCAAGAAGGTGGAGACTATTATTCGCATGTTCTTGTAGGGAACGAAGGTGAGCCCGGTGAGCTGGAATGACATCTTTCAACCTAAGAATGCAGGGGGCTAGGGTTGAAGGACATCACCACTTGGAATAAGGTCTTGTTGGCAGCAGCATTGTGGGATGTACACAGAGAAGCCTCATCTCTCTGGGTGAAATGGATTCACTCTGTCTACCTCTCATCCTCTCAGTGGACAATGACCTCTCCAGGTAATAATTCTACATATGGAGAGTGCTCATTGCCATTAGGAATGCCACAGGGAATGAATTAGAAGGAGATGAAGGAATGATTGATATTATGGAGAAGTGTTGTGACAATGGAATATTCAAAGTCAGCCGCATGTATGATCATCTGAGGAGTAGATACACAACGGAATCGAGCTTTGTCTATAGATAGATATGACATAAATAGATTGTGAGGAAGTTCAGCTTCAGACTATGGTTAGTGCATAGAGACAGAGTTGCTACAAAAGACATGATTTAGTGCACATGAGAAGACAAACGATGTGGTTTTTGCTTCGATTTGGAGACTACATCGCATTTCTTTTTTCATTGCCCATACACCACTCGTATTTAGAATGAAGTAAGAGGATGGATTCGATGCAGAAGACGAATGCTAACATCAGTCACAGATGTCTTCCATAAGATATTGCAGGATACAAGAAGTAACAAAAAGGCACAAAGACTTCTTTTCATCACCTTTTCTACCATGATCTATTACATTTGGATAGAAAGAAATAAGCTTCAGTTTGGCACAAGGATGTTATCGCCGAACCACATCGCTGACAGAATCAAGCTTCAAAGATCATCTTTGTATTTGAATCCATGATGTATTTTATTATTCACCTTAGGCATTTTTCTTAAGTAGGTTGGATAGATTGGTAAGATTTTGTTTTCGCATCATGCATAAGTACTTGATGTAACTGTATTCAGTGAAATAAGATTTATCAATTTCATTAAACCCTAAATCCTAAACCGTAAAACCTAAACCCAAAAACCCTAAACCCTAAAACCTAAACCCTAAAACATTAAACCCTAAAACCCTAAACCCTAAAACCATAAACCCTAAACCCCTAAACCCTAAGCCCTAAAACCATAAACCCTAAAACCCTAAACCTAAAACCCTGAAACCCTAAACCCTAAACCCTAAAACCCTAAAACCCTAAACCTAAACCCCTACTTTTCTCCCTAATCTGTCCTAGCACAACCCCCAATGCCATATCACTAGCATCACACATCAACACAAAAGGCTGCGTCCAATCTGGAGTAATCAGAATTGGAGCAGTAATCAAAGCTTCTTTAAGTACCTGAAATGCATGTAAGCAAGTATCATCAAAGTCAAAAGATACATCTTACTCAAGTATATGAGATAAAGGTTTAGAATATTTGGAGAAATTCTTGATAAATCTGTGGTAGAACCCCGCATGACCAAGGAAAGATCTAACCCTTTTTTCATTAATAGGAGGCGAAAGTTTTAAATGGCTACCACCTTCGCTCGATCAACCCGCAGTCCCTTAGAAGACATATGATGGCCAAGTACTATACATTCTCTTACTATGAAATGATATTTCTCCCAATTCAGAACAAGGTTAGACTCTTGACATCTTTCCAAAACAATAGTAATGTTAGCTAGACAAGAATCAAAGGAAGATCCAAAAACAGAAAAATCATCCATAAATACCTCCATAATTCTCTCAATCAAACCCTCAAAAATATACATCATGCATCTTTGAAAAGTAGCATGAGCATTGCACAGACCAAAAAGAAGATTCCTAAATGCAAAAGTACCATACGGGCAAGTAAAGGTTGTCTTATCTTGATCCTCCGGTGCTATCATTATCTGATTGTAACCAGAGTACCCATCTAAGAAATAATAAAACTCATAACCCGCAAGTCTATCAATCATCTGATCCATGAAAGGCAAAGGAAAATAGTCTTTGCATGTGTTTTCAATTAGTTTTCTATAATCAACACAAACACGCCAACCTGTAGGTATCCTAGTAGCTAAAGTCTCTCCATCCTCAGACTGTACTATAGTCATGCCCCCCTTCTTAGCTACCACATACAATGGACTCACAAAGGGCTATCACTAATATCATAGATAATGTTAGACTTCAACCACTTAAGTACCTCTTTCCTAACCACTTCTTGCATTGCAGGATTTAAACGCCTCTGATATTGCACAGAAGTTTTCTTTTCATCTTCTAACCTGATCATATGCATGTAAATAGATGGACTTATACCTTTCAAATATTCCAAAGACCATCCTATGGCAGACTTATGCTCCCTAAGGACTCTAAGCAGTTTATCAAGTTCAAGTTCAGTTAAGGCAGATGATACAATTACCGGATATGTTTTATTTTTCCCCAAAAATGCATATGCTAGATGATCCGGTAAAGGCTTCAATTCCACCTTCTTCTTTTCTTCAGCTTCAGGCTCCTTCTTCTCCAGTGGTAAGAACCTTGGTGTCCTCTTTCTGATCGGTGTCATTTTCACCTAGATTTTAGTATCTTTTGTTATGTATTTTTATGTGTTTTTATTCATTTTGTATATCATTTGGTGGTGTTATATGAAGATATGGAGATGTGTGCTTTGATATGATAAGTGTGTGATTTTCATGATTAAGCGCCTTAAATTGTGCTACATTTGTGAATATTTAAAGAATTGGTAAATTGGTATAATTTGTATGATTTTCAGGTAAAAATGAAATCTAGACACGATAAGAAAGATGTGGGAAAAAAACGGAGCTCAATTTGGAGTTGAAACGGGGGAGAACAACCAAAGCAAAGCTGAAAAACACATGTCCAACTTGTGTAATTTTTTTATATTTGTGTGGAGCTCAAAACACACATGATTGGAAAGCCACAGAAGAGAGAATCGTGTGAGCAGAAGAATCGAATGTAAAAGTTATGCGCGAAACGGTGAAACTGCACAGCACACGATGCACTACACGACCTGTGTACCGAATACGGCCCTGTAAGGGGTGGCAGTGTTCTGACACCAGAAAACGCTACACGGTCACTCCTATGTCCATGTTCCGCACACGGCCCGTTAACTGACAAAAGTCAATTTTATGATTTCCACACATTCTAGAAGCTTCCATGGGGGTATAAATACATGTTTTGACCACAAAATCGGGGATGAGTCATTTGGGATCAGTTTCCACACATACTAAACACCTAAATCACACGCATTCATCTCCATCTCTTCCATTCTTCACTTACCCATCCAATCCACTTGATTTTCTCAAATCCATCCATAAATCCATCCATCCTACCACCATTTGAGAAGATTGGAGCATCAATTGTTGAAGAAGTTGATCAATTGAAGAGGAGAAAGACTTTTCTTATGCAAGGGAAGCAAATCTACTTTCCAATTGTTAATTTTCTTCTTATTATGGCTCAAATGGAGCAAAACTTGATTTGTATTGAATTAATTACCATGTTTAGTGGTTTGTCCTATAGTAGGGCTAATCATATGAATGGTTGAGGTGAAGAGTTAGATATGTAGAACTTGAGTAATGATTTAAATTGATTTGTGGATTTCCTTTTATGATATATCAATCATGTTTCATTTCAATATTTGTGTGATTAAATCTTCTATTCATAGTATTAGGATGGTCATTCCAATGTTGTGAGTGGATGCTTAATTGAATCATATATTGAATTGTGCATGCATGTTAGTATAAGGAGAGGTAAGTCATACTCTCCTTAGGCTTAGAACATTCATAGAGGGACACTTAAGAAATTGAGTGAAAAGAACCAACTTATGATCATAGTACCTTATGGGAATTGAGATTAAGATCAATCTTAGGAGATTTAGGCTTGTAAAAAAGTCGAGAACCTAGTTGTCTTGGCCATAGGGACTAGGGATAAAATTGTGATTAGCATTGCTCTCTTCTCAATAGCTTTTAATCCACAAGTTAATAAAAATTATCATAAAGAGTTTTGCATATCTAGCTCAAGTCTTAACTATAAGTATGATTAGCCTTGGTCTCTTCTCAAGTGTATCTACATCCATTCCATTAATCATTTGCTTGTTAATTGATCATTTACTTTGATAGTTTAAATTCTAGTTGATTGAGTAGAATCATAAGCATTATTTTAAATACAAAACCTCAAAACTATCATCCTTACAAAGCATGAATCAATGGAAAATCCGGATACAAGCATAGGTTTACTTTCCCTTGGGACGATATTATTATAAATTTTACACTTGTTCACGCGTTACAACAATGATAGAGTACACTTACTCTTAAACATTTTACTAAAAAGGAGACTAAGTTCATGGCGCCGTTGCCGGGGAGTAAATTTTCCCTACAAGCATTCAAAGCATTCAAATATCCTATAAATTCATCATCAAAAATATTACATGAAAAATCAGATGCAAAATCAGTAGCAAGAGTAGGGAAAGAAAGATTATTGCTGATGCATGTTTCCAATTGATCCTTAGACAAGATCAATGGCAATTTTTCCTCAACGATCTCATCAACCACATCAATGAACTTGCAGTTTGCTTTTACTCGTACTTCCCTGAAATCAGCGCACCACGCGCATCGTGCTTGCCGACAGTCGACGAAGTAAGCGGCATGACCCACAGATTTTCCGGCATGACTCGTGTGGCCGCACACAATCTGTCAATTCTAGCCGGCACGACCACAGTGCTGCCCGGCATGACTCGTGCCCTTCTTCGGTGGAAACGTAGAAAATTTATCTCGATCCTCGCGCTGCTGAACTCGTCTAGAATTATTTCCATGTGCCTGAAACTGATGAAAAGTCGAAAGAATCTGAAGTTAGATTGAAAAAATGGCAGATAGCTAAGGCAACAAGAAAAGAGAAAGAAAAAGAAAGTGGAATTTGAGAGGGATATTTAGGGAATTCCAAAGACAAAACATCTTATTCCATTTCCACAATAATTTTTGAAGAAAGGATTAGATGAGAAGTTCAAGAAGTTCATGGAGATGTTCAAGAAGATCCACATTAATATTCCTTTCGCAGAAGCCCTAGAGGAGATGCCTAACTATGCAATGTTCTTAAAAGATATTATGTCGAAGAAGATGGAGAATTATTCTAGACAAGGGTTTTTCTTCATTCTTTAATTTCTTATTGTTGATTTATAGACTCATGGGTAAGTTTCATTCCATTGACATGGTTGTTGCTTGTAACACAATGTGCTAGTACTTTTCTGAATAGTTTTAGGTTTTGAAGGTCGAATTGGATTGAATTGATGACCTAGACTAGCTTATGGATTTCTACAGTATTCTTATTCCCTTATTAATGCTTTGATTGAGACCTATATTTTTGTCTTATATAGTCTGCCCTCATTCATGATATATCATTGTCTTATGCATATTTATGCTTATTGTTTGTGCCATAAAGTGATTATATTTGTCTATCTGTTATGGGTAAAGATAATCTAACCATATAATCTTTATTCATTAGGATAATTAATATTGGACACTTAATATATTTATTAATTACAATTCTAGAGGATTTAGTTTCTTAGATTGTTAGGTGAGAACCGAGGTTTAATTCTTAAATACCTATAAAGGGAAGTCTAGTGCTCTACCCTTTAATGAAATTTTGTATGAAGTGCCTAGAAAGGGAGTAGGAATTATTCTTCTGCTTCTGAAGGTTTGAACCAGAATTATGTGTTAAGTTTACTTTAAAAGAGAGATTTAACATAATTATGTGATTGCTTCTATAAAATCTGCAGGAATTATAACCGATTGTCTAGTGATTTAATTTGACTAATTTAAACTGGATTTCCTAGAGCTATCTTGTCTTCTCTCTTGAAATACTTGTGATTGTTTGTGGTTTTTATTTTATTTATTTTATCTAATATTTATTTTTCTGCATAATTATTTTAATAATTTCTAAAATCAGAAAAGGTTACTTTGTCTTAATTATTAGTGGTGCGAATTAGTTAGTGTGTATCTTATTTAACGCTAATCCCTTGGGTTCGATATTTTTACTTGGTCACACGCTGAGTTACAATTGATTCCCTACACTTGGGGACACACGCAAAAAAGGTGAACAAGCATTTATTAATGTTGTTTGATCATAAAATTTAATAACTTTATTAATAAACTGTATATAACTTTTATGTAACATAACCTAAAATAAACAGTCGGGGCATGCTTATAATCTTTTTTTAGATAGTTATTTACTTCTTAATTAATAGACAAGCGACCCACTCATATTATTTAATTCAAAAAAAAAATGTTAAGTTAGGGTACTCAAGTTATAGAAGAATTTATCGATACCACCACTATTACTTAATTTTTCAATTCCATTATAATGATTATATTTACTTTTTGCATTAATTTTTGTATGAGAAAGTAATTATTTAAAAAATTAAAATAAAAAATTTGATGGTCTTTTTTGTCAAAATTTCAAATGTTGGGATTAAATTGCAATTTAAGTAAACGTTGGGGTTTTTTTCTGCAATAAACTCAAATTTGACGTGGAAAAGATCAACGCTACGTCGAAAGTCGGACAATTCTTTCCTGTCCGTTGGTTGTGTTTTGTACGAAACTTAAATGTCAAGATTTTTTTTTGGCAAATTTTCAAAGATTGAGATTTATTTGAAATAGAAGTAAAGGTTGGATTTTTTTTTTTACAAATTAACCCTAAATAATAACAACTAATATATCGCTAGGGTATAAACTACCTAAAATTAAATTCCTCAGGTGATGTTTGGTTTGTGGTTATCTGGAGTTTGAAAATCATGAATAATCATTATATGTTTATTTTGAATTTTGGGTAAGTTTTAATTTTATGTCAAATTAATATATTAATTTATTCAAAAAATTTAATGAGAGAGATGAGAGTATATAAGAGTAGTTTATGCGCGAGAGTCCTAATGAACTTGTCGAATTGGGTGTCATAGCCTAGTTTATGCGCGAGAGTCCTAATCTTCTAGACTTATATGCTTAAAACCTCGGAGCAATTAATTTGTGGGTTTTGTTATTTCATTCTTCTGAGTTCATGTTTGTGAAATGATGCAGAGGGCTCCGACTCCAGGAGTACATGCCCAGCCGTTGGCGTCGGAGATAGATCAACTCAACAACACCCCGCCGCCGACGCTGCAGCAGCGGGCTTCTTCTTCCTCTTCTTCTCGTGCCCACCATTTCCACCCGGCCCGGCCCCACATCCTCGACCTCTTCAATCTCTATTTAGGCGTGCGTTATACAAGAATTCATATAAACTCCTTTATTGCTTTTAAAGCTTCCTCTAGTTGAATTCTGCAATCTATTAAGCTTCCTTTGTTCGACCTTGCAGAGGAGTTCCCGGCAGAAATCAGATGAATCAATTAGAGAACCTCCGTGAGTTACTTCCTGAGATTTATCCAATAATTGATAATCTTAAAATTCTTTCTATCTACAGTTCCGGACGGTGATTGCTAACGAATACAATAAGAATAATTTTCTAGTTGTGAAAGTATCTTGTTATTCTGAATATTTATGCTACTTTGCTTAATGTGATGCCGTAACCCTTCCAAGTTCAAACAATCAGTACGGGGTGAAATGAGGAATAAATGATATCTTGGTGTTTGGTTTAGGAAAGAATGGTGATAAACATTAGTACATGGCAATTGAACTATTGAACGCCTTCGGCCAACTACTTTATTTATGGCTTCTTTTGTTATCCAGCTTCTAGTTTTGTTAATTGAAAAGTAACTATAAGTGGAAGATGTTCAAACTAATTTTGCACAGCACATATCTGTCTTCTTTTCCAATAGGTACTGTGATATAGGCTGTGAGCAACAGAGATAATCACTGCACATATGAAAAGCATTTACAATATTGCATATTTTATAATTATATTTTTACTCACACATATGGTGTCCAGATCTAGATATGTTGTCTCAGGGATTTTTAAATTGTATTTATCGGTAGCTGAACTCATGCAGCCAGGAGTGAACATTCGGTTAATTCATTTATTCGTTAACTGAATTACTAATTTACTTAACCTAAAGTGAATCAAATTATGAAATAAATCCTACCAAATCGAATTTCATTTAGGGTTTGTTGGGTCCAAAAGTATAAAAAATGCAGCCACTTATTTGTTTTAGATTTGAATATAGATTAAAGCTTAGCTCTTTGATGTTTTTGTGCTGAGATTCGTGAAGTGGTTATCTGGTACACTATCACTACATGTACCTTTAAAAAAAATATCTGTCGACTATCGATAAAATGTTTTTCATTTTTCTCATCAAGATAAATAATGTATTGTTTTAATTTACAGGAATAAGACACAGAAACGAGTTACTGCTATCAACAGAGAGCTCCCCCCCCCTAATGAACAATTTCTCTTTGATTTTGAGCAGATACGGAGCCAATTTCCGGTAAAAAGTTAGTTAATGGTTTGAACTTTAATTATATATTTATTAAATATAAGAACTTTGGTTGTTGATAATCTTCCTTCTCTCTCTCTCTCTCTCTTTTTTTTTTGCTGCAGGACCAGGAGCAACTGCGCTCTGTAACAGAATCTGTCCTTATATCTCTGGTCATTCAATGCTGTAGTCATGCACCCCGGGCAGAGTTCTTTCTCTTTGCTCTGCGTAGTTTGTGCAATATAGGATTTATAAACTGGGATTCATTCTTGCCATGTCTTCTTTCTTCACTGTCTTCTGCTGAGACCCCTGTTGGCCAAGGTAATCAAGCTATAGCAACTGTTGCTTCTGCAACTTCGTCACAGTCAGGGGTCCTACCGCCATCAAATGCTGTTCCTAATTCCACTCATTTTCAGTCATCAAATCCTGCATCTCCATTGCCTTCGATTCATGGTATTGGATCTCCTGTACAATCAGCTGCAGAGCAATCATCATGTGCCACATTGTCTCCCATGAAGTCAAATGATGTCATCTGCTCTGGTCAACCATCGGCAAGGATCAATGCATCTGTTAGGGAAAATGTTATAAGCAGTTTACGCCAATTGTCCTGCAAGATAATTTTGATAGGGCTCGACTCTAATATACTGCCAATCACACGTGCAGATATCTTTAACCACATGTTGAATTGGCTTGTCAATTGGGATCAAAAACAGCAAGGACTTGATGAGTTTGATAGTTCACATTTCTGGAAGCCTGACAAGGCCCTAATTGAATGGCTACACAATTGTTTAGATGTGATCTGGTTGTTAGTTGATGATAATAAATGTCGTGTGCCCTTTTATGAACTGATACGTAGTGGCTTGCAATTTATTGATAACATTCCAGATGATGAGGCACTGTTCACCCTTATCTTGGAAATTCACAGGAGGAGAGATATAATGGCAACTCACATGCAAATGTTAGATCAGCATCTGCACTGCCCTACGTTTGGAACTCCTCGACTTTTACTGCAGGCAACAACCAATTTATCTGGTGAAACAGTGACTAACATGAGATATTCACCAATCACATATCCAAGCGTGCTTGGAGAACCTTTGCATGGAGAAGTATGTGATTTTCTGTTAATTTCTGGGGTTTTTGCAGTTACGCTACATCCCTGTTTTTTGAAAAGTTAATTAGTACGATAAATAAAGTTAGACTATTGTGATTCTAAGGATTTCTCTAAATGAAACTGGAATAACATTGGGTTTAGGGCCTGGAAAGATCTCAGAGATATGTAAATGGGCGTTGTTTTTCTTTTTTTGAAAGCCACTGAAGATCGGTTAACCTTCTCGACTTATTAAATATTGAATCTTCAATTTGTGGGAAATATTAATATGAGAGTGGTTTTTTGTGGTAAAATCACGCTCATTTGTAATTAAGATGATTATATCATAAAATTTGTTTGACCAAACCTTTTATTACCTGGATAGGAACTTGCAGCATCCATTCAGAGAGGAAGCCTTGACTGGGAAAGAGCTTTGCGGTGTTTGAGACATTCTTTCCGCAACACTCCATCACCTGATTGGTGGAGGCGTGTGCTACTTTTAGCACCCTGCCACAGGCTTCATGCTCAAGGACCTACTCCGGGTGCTGTTTTTACCTCTGAAATGATTAGTGAGGCAACAATTGATAGGATTGTGGAATTACTCAAGTTGACAAATTCAGGCAAGAATCCTTATTTTAAATCTTCTAAAAACTTTGCAGTTTAGTTTCCTGATTAATTTTATTACAATTCCAATATTTATTTACTTTCATCTATTTGACAAGTTTATCAATCAATGCACATTGACATGCTAATATCTACCTAACAACAAGTGATATTGATCCACCCCCCGATCCAAAGGGAAATGAAAAGTTTATTAACCCATTAAAACGCTTCAGTCATTTACTCACTCGGTAATTTGTTTGTGGCTAACATATGATCACAGTTAAACAACATTGTAGGTGAGGATGCAAACATCTGAACCAAGCCAGATATTACAGTGCTCTGGCTCAGTTTGTTTGAATATTACTGGGTTCAAGCTTGGCTTCAGCTTGAGCCCAATATTAAATAATGGGGCTTGAACTCAATGACTAAAACATATTGAGTTTTTGAATAGCTCAAGCTTGGCTCAGAAAAGGCTCTTTATCTAGTCAAACTAGCTTTGCTGGAGTTTGAACTCCATTAAGCTAGTGTTTGAGCTGAAGAGTTCATTAAAGCTTGAAAATCCTATTTAGTTAGAGTTCGTTAAAGGCACACTGCATCAAACACCCAATCCCGAACATGTTTGAGAGCTTGATAAATGAGCTTGTTTGCGAGCCTATTTGCAAACATGTTCACAAGATCAAAATGAGTCTACTTGCGAGCTTTCAAGGTGAATTCCATCATGTTTGACACCGGCTTGTGAAGTTTAATAAAATATCTCGAACGAATGATTGTTGAACCACTGGAATTTGATTAATTACACCACTAATTATAGGTGATTGTGAGACCAGATTGTTCAGAAGCTTCATGCCAAAGGTGTCAAAATGTGTTCTGGAATTTATTTTTCCAAGAAAAGGATGTTTTCATAGACTTGTTATGAGATGTCCGTTCAATCTAGAAGGTCTTGAAATGTGAAATCTACCCCTAATCAATGCATGGAGGACCATATGAAACCTTCTGAATTACCAGGGGGAAATTTCGAAATATGATAACACCCTACTGATAATTACCTCACATAGATGCGCTAAAGAAACTGCACTTTGCAATGGAAATTGATATGGAAAAATGTTGTAGCTTTAGCAACTGCTTTTGGTTAATTTTGCCCTTATTGTATGTTTAGTCACTTGGTCAAATTGATGTAATAGAAGTCCATTGTTAACCTTATTTTCTCTGCATGGCCAGACTTTGAGATTGATTCTGTTCCATGTTGTAAAAAGCAAGTTTCTACTTGTACATAATGATGTTGCCAACTTGATTTCGTTTTTGTTGTGGATTGGAGCCTTGTTTTGAAAGCTTTGGCAGGTCTACAATACACATTTTATTTCATCCTCAGCCTTCTATAAATGTGGTCGACATCCTAGATGGCTGATGGCTATCTACAAGCACTCCTTTAAAAGTTAAATGACCTTGTGGTTGTGGAAAGAGAACATATCATCTAGTGTAGGCTTTATTATTATTGCTTTTTGTTGAAGTTCTTGTGATTTTCTTTTTGTTTACTTGCAGAGACAAATTGCTGGCAGGAGTGGCTTATCTTTGCTGATGTATTCTTTTTTCTAATGAAACATGGATGCATTGATTTTGTTGATTTTGTTGACAAGCTAGTTTATAGACTTCAAGATGGTGATCAGCATATTCTCAGGACAAACCACGTTACATGGTTGCTTGCACAAATTATCCGTGTTGAGCTTGTGATGAATGCTCTGAATACAGACTCAAGAAAGGTAGTCAAAGTACCCCTCCTTTATTTTACATTATACACCTAAAAAGCAACTTCTCTTAATATGCGTGCACAAAAAATATGTCCATAACATTCCGGAACGGAGGGAGTATGAGTGTATTCTCAGTTATGACATTACTGCATTTATATTTGGGAGAATGGATAGAGAATTAGGTATCTGAATTTCATGTTTATGGGTAGCCTTTACTGATGTTTTTTTTTTCCTTTCTTACACATAATTATATGGATGCTATTGTACATTTAATATTATCAAGTAGGTATTTTCTCTATTATTCATTATGCTCTTCCAATTTTCTACATGGTACCAGAGCACGGCTATTAGTTTGTATGTAAAGGCCTGCCAAAAACATTCTGGCTTAGGGAGGCTTTAAGATTCTCAATCCTAATGAAGGTCATAATTAAATCTCAGGCTGAAGTTACTGATAAGAGGCAACAATTTACTTCAATTACTGATTTATTTTGTAAAGAACAAATAGACTCTATACCGATTCCTGGAGTCCTTCTGTCATTTTCTTCGTGTTCTCTTACCCATGAAAGTATTTATCTTTCATCCACTCTTGCAGGTGTCAATACCAGTTACTCACAGTAAATAGATTGAGTACCAACTTATCATATTCTAGATTTTGTCACAAAATTTTTCTTCGTGTTCATGAAATCAGAAAATTTAAATTGCGTATGGCTCTCTTTCAATCATTGTAGACTTAAGGTTCTATAATCATTTCCTCATCTCTTCTATGCATAATGTCCTATACGTCGCTAAAACTGTCCAATAATTTGTAGTCAATTGGTGGATTAAATCAAGAAGAAAAGTGTCGAGTTAAATTCTTTTAATTTCATTCCAAGTTTTAGGATTTGCACTCAGTAAAGATAATTAACAGTGCCAGATTGAGCTGGACTCCAATTGTTTGAAGATGGATCTTTATCTGGTAGACAACCTTGGAGTATGTGTTCTAAAGTTTTTCAGTAACAATGAGATTTCACAACATCTTAGATTATTGTGCTTCATTTTCTTTTTAACTACAGAAATCTTCAATGCCTTTTTCGATCCATATTGTACGTTTATAAATAAAGCCCTAGTTTAATCCAAAACCATGTTCAAAGATAAAGGTTGATCCCCTTTTGTATGCCCTTCCATACTTCCGTGTGGAAGAAATGTAAGATATCATAACAATCCATGGACGGCACAAGCTCGGTGGCAACCCACATTCCAAGCCCACAAGTCCGGGTTGCAATCGCCAATCCTCTTGGGGTCTCTGGGGTGGCAACCCCTGGGCTGCTAGGCGTACCATGGGGCAACCCCTTTCTGCTACTCGTCCAAGTCCAGTAGGTTGGATCAAATTGTTAGGTATATAAGTTAGTGAGCCTCAACTTAACACAAAACCATTGTCAAAGATAATAGATGAACCCCCACTTATATGTGCTTCGTCAATATAGTGTTGTGATAATTGTGGGATATTGTAACAGTTATGGAAACCTGAATTTGGCACTTAAACAAAAAAAAGAAGCCTCATTGATGGAGCGCCGAGGGAAAAGAATATGCTGATAGGAAGCAAAATTAGTGTTCACCGTCGACGGGAGTGGGCTTAGGTCCACTATCCGTGCCCCGTGGGCTGATCTTATTTATTTTACCACTATCCGTGATCCGTGGGCTGATCTTATTTATTTTAATTATCTTGGGTTTAGGGCTTGAGCCCATTATTCGTGGGTTGGGCTTATTTGTTATGTTTTTGTTTAGGTCCTTAGGGTTTTGGTTTCTTTCCTTTTTGGTATTAGTGAGTAGTATATTTAAGGTGTGATTAGGGTTTATGGATTTTCATCAAATTATTATTGGATTAAGAAGCCTGGAGGCTTATGGGCAACGGAGTTTTCCGTTTGATTGGGCAAACGGTGTTACCGTTTGATTTTCTTTTCTTTCTTATTTTTCTGTTCTTAACAATTTGGTCCGACCTGCCGGATCCGGACGGGCCACGGGATGGGGCTACCCAATGTGTGGGCCCAGAGGTTGCCACCCCGGATGTGGGCCCAAGGGGGGTTGCCACCCGGAGTTGTGGGCCTAGGTGCGGGTTGCCACCCGGAGTGTGCCGTTCGTAGACGTCCGGTTTGAAGGGGGATGGATTGTTATGATATCCCACATCAGTTCCACACGCAAGTGTGGAAAGGCATATAAGTGGGGTTCAACCCTTCAACCTTCAGCCATGGTTTTGGGTGAAGTTAGGGCTCCCTAGCTTTATGCCTAACATATGCATACATGATCTTCGGAAAATATCTTGCTAAAATAATATAGCTAATCAAAATTCATGTAATGATGCGCCTTTACTGAATGGAGTTGCTGAGCGAAAAAATAATCATAACTTCCGTAGTGTCTTGCCTTTTTTTTCAGTGAAAATTCTCTAGTATGTATGAGTGAAGAAAATTTAACTGATGCATATCTGATCAGTAGAATGCCATCTTACATTATAGAGTTCAATAATCCTCTCCATATATTCTGAACTTCTTTCCTACAAACAGATAAAAGATAATTTACCTCTAAAAGGTTCTTAATTGTGTAGCTTTAATTGACAATCACGGCCATTACAGAGAAAAATATGATTATATATAAACTAAGTGTATATTTATGGGATATTCTTCTACTCATACAGGCTCTAAATGTTTTGATATGATCTCTTTGTTTCTATGGATCTTACCTCTACTGGTAGAGCATCTCTATGAACATTCTTTGTTCATTAATCTTGATTTTGTGTAAACTGTTATTGATATCTTCCAGCTTTTTTCATCCGTGGATCCTCAAGCACATGCTTAACCCCTTTGATCATGCATTTTAGTACCATGGACAGTAGCATAGGATTTCTACCTCAAAATAAAATATGCTTCTCCAACAGTTGGAGTTGAGGATTAGATACAAGAATATACTAGCATCTGAAGTACCATTATTCAACTGAAATTGATTATAGAAATGATGACTTGAAAAGAATTGTCTACTCTAGAAATGATCAAATTTTTGGAAAAGAGAAATCAAACTCAGTAGCAAGGCTATGATGTTGATCTTAGAATGAATCAGCAATCAGAAACAGTATCAGGTAATTTTGCTTCTCAATCTGAGTTTAATCCTGATACTACCAAGCAACTGGAATCTAATTAATAACTTCTCAATAGAAGTCTTGATGATCTTGATGTTCCCAATGCTCATTGAAAGGGTGTCAGGTCATGTACCAAACCAATTCTGTGTCCGATGATCTTCCATCCCAGTACTTACCATTTTTACTTCAGAATTGTTCCATACAGATATCCCTAAAATAATGCAGGAAGCCTTGAAAGTTCTAAATTGAAAGTATGCATGCTTGAGGAGATTCAAGCTCTTGGGAAGAACAAATCCTGGGATGTAGTAACCTCACTGAAGGAAAGGCTACCGTTGGCTGCAAGTGTAAATTTCACTTAAATTCTATTTAGGTGGTTCACTGGAAACGTACAATTGTAAAGTATTTACTTTGATATATGGCATTGATTACTCAGAGACTATAATACCTGTGGGTAAGTTAAATACTATTAGAGTTCTATTGTTTATTTCATTATCAAACTTAGATTGTCCACTAAACAACTAGATGTGAGGAATGACGTTCGCAATGAGATTTGAAGAAAGAGGTGTATATAGATACTCATCTCGGCTTTGAAGGGACTTTGCCTTTAAACTCTTTTAAGTTAAAGATTCCTTGTGGGGATTGAAGCGATCTTCTTGAGTGTTTGAGATGCTCACCCATTTTGTCAAGAGACAAGATTATATATGGGCAAACTGATCACACAATGTTCTTCTGATTCCCATTGGAGGGAAAACAAATGCCCTAACAGTGAATGTTGTTGATATCATTTTAACTGGTTATGATGCAGGGAAGTGAACTGATTTTAGAAATTCTTGCTTCAATGTTTGGAGATCAAAGACTTACATCTCCTGAAACTCATACGTCTCGGCAATATACGTGTTAGATCTCTTGAAGAAGACGGGAATGAGTGGTTGTAAAACCACTATAACTATGTAATCAATGTGAACTGATTTTAGAAATTCTTGCTTCAATGTTTGGAGATCAAAGACTTACATCTCCTGAAACTCATACGTCTCGGCAATATACGTGTTAGATCTCTTGAAGAAGACGGGAATGAGTGGTTGTAAAACCACTATAACTATGTAATCAATGTGAAGCTTTCAGTTAAAAAAACAGATTTCCATGTTGGGTTGTGGGAAGTTACTCTTTTTGTACCTTACTCGACCTGATGTTACTTTTCTGGTTAGTCTTGGGAGGTCACCATATTTAAAGACTCAAAGAGTTCTTTGGAGAGAGCCTATAATCCGAGAGAAGTAGCAAAAACTCATTGAGGTCTAGACCTAAGTGTATTATGCAGGATTATTCACTATGAGAAAATCAGCTACAGGATGTTGCACTTTCTTTTTGTACTTTGGTGATCTAGTCACAGGAGGAGTAACATGCAGAGTACCATAGCTTAAAGGAGTACAAATGCATAATTTTGAGCAACGACTCGTTAAATTTGTATAGTCTCATTGAGAATTCATAATCTAGAGGAAATAAAGAGAGGGACGAGTTGGATTTAAGGTTTCATTATGACAATAAAGAACTTGCTATATTGTTCACAGTTCAGTTCACATGATGAAATTAAGGATGTATAGATACATTGTGACTTTTTCCAGGAAAAGATTGAAGCTAAATTTGCATAACCTCCAATTCTTTCATCTAATATGCATATAGCTGGTTTTCTGACAAGTGACAAAGAGGCTAATGAGACCTAATTCAAGCATCTGATGAGCAGGCTGGTCATGATTGATATGTACGGCCAGCTTGGAGGGGGTTGTTCCTTAGAAAATACGACTTATAATTAGTATCTGCGTGTATATAGGTTTTGATTACTATATTAATTGGTAGAGATATCAGACATAGGGATCTTATCCCATAATTATGCATAGAAAATTAAGGTTCTGTACCCCATGATTAGAGGCTGTTGTACGGATAATAATTTCATTATGCTCTTCCAATTTTCTAAATGAAGGTAGGAGCTGGAGTTTCAGTTCATAATGTATATCTGTCTTATCTAATATATTAAGTTTGCATCCATATTGAAGGATTTATGAATGGATTCAAAATCCTAGATAGTGAATCCATTGGTAATTGTTTGGATGTGGATTTTGAATCCACTCTATTTGAGTGGACTAAATACAATGATTTCAGTTCTTGCATTTTAAATCCTCAATCTAACGCAACCTGAAGCCTTCTAAATTTCTTAGAAACTGTTTTTCTCGAGTCAATGAATGAGTATTTTGATTTTGATTTTAATTTTTTTCATAGTTGTTAAAGGCGCGCCTCAGGCGCTCAGGCTCAAGGGTCTGTGCCTAGATTGTTGATTTTTTGCTATTCCAGGCTCATGTATCAAAGGCGCGCGCCTAGGTGCGCCTCTTCAACATCATGCTTTTTTCTTTTCTTTTTTTTTAAAGTTTTTTGAAATTGCTACTCAATTATTAAAGGGTTTACACATTTTTAAGATAAAAATGGACAGCCCACTTATAAAATGATATAAATAGAGAATTAGGGTTAGGGTTTTAGTAATTGAACTTTCAAAACAAAGACAAAAAGGTGGGCTGCCTTCACCTCCACCATCTGTCGCCTACTTGAACTTTATTTGTGTGTATGTTTTATGTGTTATAATGCTATTATGAGTTATTATGTATCATTATGTGATGTTATGTGATTTTTATCTTAGTTTAGTTAGATATATGATTGTAAGTAGGATATATTTGTGTATATACATTGTAAATTCAGTTTTGGGCAAAATGTAATGCTATTATGAGTTACTATGTATCATTATGTGATGTTATGTGATTTTTATCTTAGTTTAGTTAGGTATTATGATTGTAAGTAGGATATATTTGTGTATATACATTGTAAATTCAGTTTTGGGCAAAATGTAGCTCAGGCGCGCGCCTCAGGCGCGCCTCTCGCTTTTAACAACTATGATTTTTTTCAATATGTAGGTGGAGACGACCAGAAAAATTCTTTCATTCCATAAAGAAGACAGAAGTTCTGACCCTAATAATCCCCAAAGTATCTTGCTGGACTTCATTAGCAGTTGTCAGAATTTGCGTATATGGTCATTAGATACATCAACCAGAGAATATTTGAACAATGAGCAACTTCAAAAGGGTAAGCAAATTGATGAATGGTGGAGGCAAGTTAGCAAAGGTACGTATTCTAATTAGATAAGATAGTGATCTTAGTAATATCACTTTTCTGTTACACGCTATCAGTTTCAGTTGAATATTGCTTGCTTCGCAACCGTTGATCAGCCTAGTGGGTATTATTTTTGTGGTACAGGCCAATAGAAACGCTTGGTGTTTAAGAAGAGCATCCATACATTGACCTCTATTGAATTTTACCTACTGTTTCATATCACTTTAACAACAGAATATATGTGTTGGTCACTGGTGGCGGGAAATTTCATTGAAGTGTATATGAAGTTATCCCACTTGCCACCTAAATTTTGTTTTTTACTATTTGCACCTTTTCCTTTAAAATAATACATCCATGGTGAATTATACATGATAATACTCATACAAATATACTAGTTTGATTTTTTTTTTTTGGTGAATGAGAAATGGAAGGAGATAGGTGCATTTAGTTGTGCATGTATCTATATATGTTTTTTAAGAGTTCGCAACAGAACTGATGAAATTTAGGTGGCAAAGTGAATCAACTTTGGCATGATTTGATGGTTTCAGCCTTGCATGAGGCTAATAGTCTGCAAATTACAAAATTCATGTATTTAAGATGGATCACTGAATAAAAAAGTTTGTTCAGCAAACTCTGAATGAGCTTGTATAAGAATGTAATTGGTCATCAAAATGTGTATTCTAACAGTGATTGTACTTTTGAGGATAGATTGTGATTAGCTCGTATAAGGATGCGGGATTACTTTTTAATGAACTCTAAATTATTAGTTTATGTTAAAATGCCAGAGTTAACTCCTGCAATTAATATCCTCTTCTGGAAACTAGTCATTATTATTTTTTGTTGTTACTATTATTTTCAATAGTCCCTTACTTAAAAGACATATATGGACTTGTCTGTCAGGTGAACGCATCATGGACTATATGAATATGGATGAAAGGTCAATTGGCATGTTTTGGGTTGTCTCGTACACCATGGCACATCCAGCTTGTGAAACAGTCATGAACTGGTTGAGCTCTGCTGGAGTAACAGAGATGTTACCTGGACCAAACCTACAACTGAACGAGAGGTTGATGGTGATGCAGGAAGTCAGCCCATTGCCTATATCATTGTTATCTGGGTTTTCAATAAACCTATGTTTGAAACTGGCATATCAGATGGAAGAGTCAATGTTTTCTGGACAGGTAGAACTATGTATGCATTATTCCATTCTTAATCTTATGCAATACAAATGTCCTGTGTATTTACCATCAGTTTTGAATGAGAAACTTCTGTTTAATTACTTGATTCTAAATCATTGGCATGATAATGTCTGCTCCTAACAACCATGATGAATTTTCGATTGATTATTATGTTTTATTTCCTTTACACATAATGATATATGTACACTGTTCTATGTTTTAACAGAAGCTCTTAAATTTGACTCTGGTGCTCATTGAAACAGGTTGTGCCCAGCATTGCAATGGTTGAAACATATGTTCGAATTTTGCTCATTGCACCTCATGCATTATTTCGTTCACTCATGACGGTAATTTTTCCCATTGAATATATTTTCTTTAGATAAACCCGTCCTCCATACAATGATGCTTTATCATTACATGTGGTGACTGCTAGTTTTATTTTTTAATTTCATTATATTTTCAACATCAATGTACTATTTGGTGGTTCCATACTTATCACTTTATATGCAGGCATGTATTTGTGATTGAAATTTATGTTCTCATGCTTCTATTTTCTTTGTATATGCACTTACTAGCTGTCCTCAAACTCATTCCAGCTACTGTCACAGAGGAATCAAAACCAATCGAGCAAACCTATTGCTTCAATTTTGGTGTTTGAAATTTTGAACTATCGTTTGCTTTCGCTCTACAGGTGAAAATTTTCTTTTCTTAGTCTATTTTTCCTTTGGTGAGTAATGTATGTTTTTGCTCAAGATTACTGTTGTCAACATGCAAATTATGCAATCAAATGGTTATAGCAACAAATGCTTCTTATCGTTATGTTATTTGTAGGTACCAAGGGAAGAACAAAGGCTTGATTCATGATGTCACTAAAATAATAGCTACACTGAAAGGAAAACGTGGAGATCATCGTGCATTTAGGCTTGCTGAAAACTTATGCATGAATCTTATATTATCAATGAGAGAATTTTTTTATGTGAAGAGAGATGGGAAGGTGCACATAATATTAGTTTATTTACATTATTTAAAAGCTTTGGTTTATGAGGTCAGACTTACTTTTCTCTTGTCAATGCACTCATTCAGGGACCAACTGAGTTTACAGAAACTGTTAATCGGATTACAGTAACTACACTTGCAATCATTATAAAGACTCGTGGGATTGCAGAGGTTGAACACCTGCTATACCTCCAAACTATGTTGGAACAGATACTTGCCAACAGTCAACATACATGGTCAGAGAAGACCCTCCGTCATTTCCCTCCTGTCTTGCGTGATGCCTTGGTTGGCCGGATAGATAAAAGGGGATTGGCCATTCAGGAATGGCAGAAGGTACTTGCTATGCACATATCTACATAGCTGCAGCCTATTTGATCAATAATTTCCTTCCAGACCTCTTAATGCAGGGTCACCCAATGTTTGCTCAGGGATCCTTCATCTTGTGCTTAAAAGTTTATTGTACTTTTTACTTATTGCTTGTATTATATCTTTATTTGTTCGATCTATGAGAAGATGAGCAATCTCAATGATAAAATGTTTTTTATTTCTTATTTTCATTTTTATGTTTTATTTCTTTTGGGGAAAGGGGGAAGGGAGGTGAATCAAGTGCAGTCTACTAATTATTGTGCCTAATGAAGTGGGAATTGGCACAAAAGTCTTAATAACCCATGCTCTGGGGTAAATAATACAGCTCTAACCCCTTGTCCTTTTTTTTTTTTGATCACTACATTTACCTACTAGGAAGATAAAGAATTCTGATGTACTGTAAACAGTTTTAAATCAATTTCAATGAATCAGGGGGTGCTTGGTTAATCGGTTTGATGTCAAGGGAATGGGAATAAAATGGAACACAATAATTGGGGTGAGGAATGGGAATTGAAACAGTTGTTTCATGCATACATAGTGGTACAAAGGTCATACTCCAATATTTGTGGAAAAGAGTAATTTGCCTCTACCATCGATACTATTGCCTTTTTCATTCTCCATTTCTAGTGATACACTATCTTGCATGTTGTGTCATCAGACAAAGTGATCATAATATATATTTGGAAAAACTTGTATACATCATTTTTCCTTTTATTGCAATTTAACCTTCTTTAACACTAAAGGCCTAGTGGTAGCCTTTTCCCTGAAGGATCCTTAAGCTATGGGCCTCAAATGAGGCTGAAATAAGAGGTAGTGTGGGCAACATAACAATGAATTAGAAGAGATTACCTAACTCGTTATTAATACAATATTTTCAGACTGTGTTGTTGCTATCTGTCATCTCATTTGACCTGAAAGTGAAGAATACCTTCCGAAGTAACCTTGCTGATCTGTATGATATCTTTCTGTGTGTGTATTTGCGCAATTGAATGTAATGTGTGCAATTGAATTTAATATACGCAAATTCCCAAAAGAGAATAAGTATTATATATATAATTGACGATTTCTTACAATGTCGGGAAAGACATGGTTACTTTAATTTTAAAATAAATATGGCTTTTGGCAGGCTGAAACAACTGTGATTAACCAATGCACACAGCTTCTTTCTACAAATGCTGATCCAACATATGTCATGACTTACATTAATCATAGTTTTCCGGAACACCGCCAACATCTTTGTGCTGGTGCGTGGATACTGATGTATGGCCATCCTGAGAGCATTAACAGTTTGCATCTGGTAAGTTTATCCAATTGTGAATTTTAATTATCATTGCATCATTAGTGAGATCTCTCTTCCCCCTTTTCACCGCATACACACCCACATATGCATCTAATTGCATAATGATAATATGATATATAGGGCCGCGTACTTAGAGAATTTTCCCCTGAAGAGGTTACGGACAATATATATACAATGGTGAATGTCCTATTGCATCATTTTAACTTGGAACTGCAGCGTGGGCGATCTTTGCAGGTTCTTTTTTCATTCCCCTACTACAATTCCATATCTGTTATTGTTAGTATTTCAATGCGATATTTTATAATTGCAGTTCAATGACCCTAACGTTCTCTTATCAGGATCTTATGCTGAAAACTTGTGCCAACCTCGCGTTCTTCATATGGACCCATGAGCTACTGCCTTTAGACATTTTACTATTAGCACTTATTGACCGAGATGATGATCCACATGCTTTGCGGATTGGGGTATGTTGGGTTTATTATTGGTTCTGGCATGTTATTATCATTCTTCTTAACAAAAAAGTTACTATTGATGATGCTATTAGATATTTCCTTCCTTCCAGTTTAATTGGGCCAGTTTTGTCTGTGATTGGTTATTTCGAGAGAGCGGTATGAAGGTGCGAAATCGTGCGAGGGATGCACAAGTCACTTGAAAATGATTTTTGTTGAGACTATAGCCAGATGAGTGCAATTACGGTTGTGGGAAAAGGATTAATTTACTTTTGGCTCTGAACTTATGCTTTTCGCAGTCTGATTATCCAAACTCAAATGATTGCAAATTTAGGTTATTGACTTTCTTAAAAATTCTCAATTTCTGATTTTGGCAATTATAATTATAAAAAAATTCTCTTGAGGTCCTTATGGTGAGTATTTTCTTACAAGTCCATTAGGTGGGTAAATAGCTCAAGGGGCATTCTTCTAATTTACAAACTTTATTGTGTTATTATCATTAATGAAATTTCAGTGGTAGTTTTTGTGTTGTGTATATGATCTTTTCTAACATTAAGGTCATTACTTATGGAGATGGGTGTTCCTATTCAGAAAATATGTCTGTAATGTCCTCTTTTACGATACTATGTTAACTGAATTTTTATATGCCATATCTGGGATAAAATGATCTGTGATGCGTAGGTTCTCCTCTAACTGATTTTTTCCCTGATTATATGAAACTTTACAAATTTCTTTTTCATTATTTTATTATCTTGATATTGTGATTCATATGCAATGCTAACCTTTTCAAATTTAGAAGGGTATTTGTTGCTGATTTATGAACTATGTGAATTTCCCTAATTATCTTGTGTTTTCTCCACGATAGATAAGCATACTGGACAGCAAGGAGCTTCAACAACGGGTGAAACTGTATCTTATGAATCGTGGTCCGCCTGAGCATTGGCTTTTCTCTGGAACTTTCAAACGTGCTGAATTGCAAAAGGCTCTTGGAAATCATTTGTCCTGGAAGGAAAGGTGATGTCTTCTGCACTATCACTTCAATTTCTAAATTCACATGGTGATGGTGTCTTGTTTTAGTTTCTGGGTTCTAGGGGATTTTAAAGAGAATGATGTACTGCTATTTAAAAATATAAATCTTTATTTTATTAAATTTATCTTATAAATCTGATCTGTGCTGTTAGTTTTTACTATATACTTACACACTTCTATCAGATCTTAAAAATGTTTTTTTCTATCTGGATTGAAGTTGCTTGAGTTGCTGCAAAGAAAGCTTTGTGCCAAGATCTTGCAGAACTCTATATGTAGTAATCTCTGTTAAGCTTAAGTTTGATGCTTAATAAATTGATGGAATTTATTGTCTTGAAAGCTAGACTTAGGCACTGAACGAGTTGAGGGAACTTGTTATGCAACTTATTTCATATTTTATTCAGTTGAATTGTTGTGATATTAGCCATGAGGAAAGGAAGTTAATAATGCATGAACCTGCTTCAACTCCTTGTATAACAAGTCCGTTTCATTTTTATTTTATTGCCAACTCATTCCTGTATCATTTTCTTCAAATATATCTCAGTTATGTGTTCATACATGAACAAAACTAGTTAAGGTTTAGTCTTACCATGTCCAAGTGGAGAAGTATGCGGTGGGTATCTTTTGGTGCCTTAAATTTTTTAAAGGTTTGGTCTTCAGTCTTGTCATGAATTATTTGTGTTTTGTATTTCCTTAGCAATAAATGTATCTGGTGACTATCTGCTTGCTTTGATTTGGATAAAACTTCCATAGTTCTATTTGTACCATGTTACATGTATAAACCTATTTATTTCATTTGTCTCTTCAAATGCTCTGTTTAAATTGAGCCTTATGACAGTCTAAGGCCCATGTGCAGCATTGTGGTATACGGTCCTGCTCAAATAGTCTGATACTGATTGTTTTATAGATCATTTCAGTATCTTGATATACAATCTTACCAGGTATCCAACATTTTTTGATGACATCGCTGCTAGATTGCTCCCAGTGATTCCCTTGATAATTTATAGGCTTATCGAGAATGATGCTATTGATGCTGCCGACAGAGTTCTACAAGTTTATTCTGCATTCCTTCATTACTATCCTTTGAACTTTACGTTTGTGCGAGATATACTTGCCTATTTCTACAGTCATCTTCCTGGGAAACTTATTCTCCGGATATTAACTGTTTTAGATGTGAAAAAGGTATAGGTGGACTCATCCTCTGGAGTTTTTCAATTACTTTTTTGCCTCATTCTCATTGTTTACCTTGGTTTTCAGATTCCATTTTCTGAGTCCTTCCCTCAGCATATCAACTCATCTAATGCCTCAATTTGTCCTCCACTGGACTATTTTGCGACTCTTTTACTGGGTTTGGTCAACCATGTAGTTCCTCCTCTGAATAACTGTTCTAAAAATGGACAAATTGGAGATACCTCAAGCAGTTGTGTACGGGTGCCCCATAACAAGGCACAAGCAACATCACAGGCTGGTTCATCAGTTGCTCCTGAAGGCCAGAAACCATTTTATCAACTTCAAGATCCTGGTACATACACCCAGCTGATCCTTGAAACAGCCGTCATAGAAATCCTCTCCCTTCCTGTAAATGCATCCCAGATTGTATCATCACTTGTTCAAATTGTTGTTCACATACAACCAACTCTGGTTCAATCCAGCAGTGGATTACATTCGACTGGTGGCGGCCAAAGTTCTATGCTGCCGACTTCTCCATCTGGAGGGAGCACTGATTCATTGGGTACAACTAGGGCTCCTTCAGTCTCAGGATTATGTACCTCTAACTTTGTCTGGCGAAGTGGTTATACATGTCAACAGTTATCATGCTTGTTGATCCAAGCTTGTGGTGTTCTTTTGGCTCAGCTTCCTCCTGAGTTTCACATTCAACTCTATATAGAGGCAGTCCGTGTAATAAAGGAGAGCTGGTGGCTCTCTGATGGGAAAAAATCAGCCACGGAACTAGAATCTGCTGTTTGCTATGCTTTATTAGATCCAACATGGGCTGCTCAGGACAATACCTCTACAGCCATTGGTATGCGTACTGTCAAATTCATTTCTCTGGCAAACACAATTGATAAACTCTCTTAGGTTGCATATTGATGGAAATTCATTAAGAAAGCCTATTGGTGGTTGTTAGGATTGATTCAATCTATAATGTATTCTAATTTCATTGCTCATCTTGAACCATCTTTTGAGTGATGTGAGGAATTCCATTTTAATTTGCTTATCCAAACCTTTCAATTTCAAATCCCTCAAATCCAACCCTATGATTAGCAAAAGCTGCAGTTGGCCATTTAGAATTCTGAACAAACATAATGGTTATTGCTAGATTGCTGCTTGTTATGTCCATTCCTATTTGTAATCATATACAACTCTTTTACAGTGACTGACCTGATGAGATCATAATACATATACATTTGTCACAATTATATGATGGCAACAACTGACTTGAAATTGTGGAACTAGACATCTGGGTAAGACAGGCAATTCATATTTTTGTATGCTAGAAAACATGCTACTGAAGACTTTGTGAAGTAGTATTAACTTTTTATTGCTAAGAGTTGTTTCAGTTAAATAAATTTATCTCATGATAGAAGTATACTATAATATTTCTGCTCAGAATTCATGACCCTGAGCTTATATCATTGTTCATGATGGCATATGTAGGTAATGTGGTGGCACTGCTGCATGCTTTTTTCAGCAACCTCCCATTAGAGTGGCTAGAGGGAACACATCTCATCATTAAGCATCTCAAACCCGTCACTTCTATAGCTGGACTGAGAATAGCTTTCCGCATTATGGGCCCTTTGCTTCCTCGGTTGGCTAATGCTCATTCCCTCTTTAGTAAGGTACCTGAGTATGTTCATGCATTTCTAAGATTATCTACTCTTGTTGTCAAGCTTCTTCAGGAAAGGTTACTGGTAACATATTTGATGTTTGGTATTTTATGTGGAGGTATAAGTTGTCTATGTCCATATTGCAAGATGGAAGAGTTGGATTGAATAAGCACATTTCTATCTTACTTCATTCTCAGCCCAACCTTGAGATGCCATGCATATGAAGCACTATTATACTACTTTTATTCGTTGTTAAAGTGATTGCTAATTACCTTTAAAACACACTACCAGACGCTGTCAGTGCTCTTGGGTGTAATTGCTGATGTCTTTGGGAGAAATGCACAACCATTAGCTCCTATCGAGGCCTCAGAGATAGCTGATATTATAGATTTCTTGTAAGCGAATGGCCACTATTTGAATAGATAATTTCATTTTGTATGCATCTTATGTTTGCTAACATTTTTATAATGATCACTTTGTGGAACAGGCATCATATTGTTCATTATGAAGGGCAAGGAGGACCTGTGCAAGCAAGCAGCAAACCTAGAGCTGAAGTCCTGGCTCTCATCGGAAGAGCAGCTGAAAGTTTGCGTCCAGATGTACAGCATCTTCTGACTCACTTAAAAGCTGATGTAAATTGTTCAATATATGCGGCTACTCATCCAAAATTTGTTCAGAACACCAATTAAATAAGGGAATGCAAATTTGTTGGTTAATTTCCTGCTGCTTGTGATCCTGGGTTCAACATTATGAGTGTTAAGGAGATACACAGACAGACATGTTTACTTCTGTTGGAAGATCCCACTGACTAACATTTTAATTGGCAAGAGCCATGCTTTTGGGGGTTGCTTTGTTGGAACGTTATACGCTAGGTTAGGAAACATGCTTGTAAATCAACATTATGGAGACCTAGATTGAAAATATAAAATGCATATTTTGCTATAAGTTTTTCTTTCAAGTATTTTTTATTCATTTCTTCACCGAAGATCTGATTAAATTGCAATGGAGATAGGGAGTGGTGAAAATTATACAGTCGAAAATAGTTGCTGGTTTAGTTTGTTCTCTCTTTATGAATTGTGAATACTAACATATCAGACCTAATTATTTTCCTGGTAATTTAAAACTCCACAAATCTTGGAAATTGGAAGACCTAACAAATTAATACTAAATCTTAAAAGCTTAAAACAATTAAAGAGTTAAAACTTGCAAAAACATTCATTACGCTTAAACTTGGAATATGTTATGGAACATGACGTAGGATACATTGTGAAATTAGGGATTCGGATTGGAGAGCAAATCCCCAGTTTCATCTTATGTTTCATGGGATGGAATGCGAAACAAGTGTCCCATTTCACATACAAAACATGGGTTGGGAACCGGCAATCCCATGTGTTCGGTTTGGGTTAAAGCCCCTCATTGATAAAAATTAACTTATAAATAACAATTTTATCCAAAAAAGAATTAACTTATAAATTTGCCATGCTTGCCAACTCATATTGATGCAAGGTGCCTCATTAATTTAAAATCTATCATTGATTCCCACTGATCAAATTTTATGCCACTGATGCTTTCGATTTCATATTTCATTCCCCATATTAATTAGCAAGGTACATATAATAATCATATTGCATACAATTTTTCAAACTTCATTCACACTGTAGTGTTAGGAAGGTATACATGTAATAATCATATTGCATACAATTTTTCAAACTTCATTCATACTAACATTAACAAGTTGATATCATTGGCACCCGGATGCACGAGCAATTATATTTATATTGATTTTTATTCAATAGTTTATATGAGTTTCTTAATAATTATATAACTTTTGGGTGCTGATCCATAGTTCACTATGACCCAAGATAATCTCAATCTTTAAATTTTAATCTTTCAATTCTAGTCATTAGATATTTTAAAGGTAGACGTGATACCTACAAGACATGTTACCAAAAAAGTTACACTTTTTTGGAGCAATTAATATATTCTCTCTCATCACAAACCAATCATGTAATTATTTTTAAATTTTATCTATTAATAATTTTACTTTGAGAGTGACTAGGGTAGAATCGATCCTATCAAATTTTGGTGGAACCGGATCCTTTCTTTCAATTAATCCCTCGAGGGCGCTACCTGCAACAATTGCCGTATCTACAAACCCCCCCTCTCCGTTCTCTCTCTCGAGGGTACCGTCTCTCCTTTCCTCCCCAATTGCACCAATTTACATCCTGTCGACTTATCCTCCAATCAACTCACCGGTCTCATTCCTCCTGATTTATAGTACTTGGTCAATCTCACCGTCCTCAATCTCTCCGCCAACCACCTCTCCGTCCCAATTCCTTCGCAATCGACCCTCTGCGCCTATCTCAACGTCATTGATCTCCATGACAACCAGCTGTCAGGCCCCATCCTGCAGTAGCTCGAGTTTTTGGTCAGGCTCTCGGTCTTCGCTGTGTCAAACAATAAGCTCTTCGGGCCCCAGTTCAATACCTGCTTATTTTTGGGGAATAAGGGCCTGTAGGGGCTCTCGCTGCC
Source organism: Pogostemon cablin (assembly GCA_023678885.1). Classification (NCBI taxonomy): domain Eukaryota; kingdom Viridiplantae; phylum Streptophyta; class Magnoliopsida; order Lamiales; family Lamiaceae; genus Pogostemon; species Pogostemon cablin. Next base: position 151,112 of record CM042970.1, read on the forward strand.
TCGATGAAAAGCAAGGAGCTCTTTGTGTTGGCAATCGTGGGAATCGAACTTGGGAGCTTGATTCTGAGTTTTTCAGCGGTTTGCATTTGCTTGAAAGTTAAGAGCAGTAATTGGCGAATGCTGAAGGTAAGATTAGCTAACTCATGCCAGATTATTGAGATCCACTAAGGTTTGGCAGATTAAGATTCAAGATAAATGGCGACATTTAAGAATAGCAATAACTAATTAGTCGGGGTGAGAGAGAAGTTTCTAAAAAGTTGCCTTCATAAATACTCTTTCTTGTTTGTTCAATTCTTCGTCTCTCCTCTGTAGCGACCCGAAATTATCATGGATGTATTAATAAAGGGACATGAATATACAGATGTGACAAGTGTCGGATTTTGACTAATGGGTGGAATTCTTTGAATCTTGGCAATGTTGTGTTCTAATGTTTCTGTTTTCTTTAACCATTTCTGGTACTTATGGCATTGATCATTTGTACATTTGTTTGATGCATCAGTGGAGATGCTTTTCAAGATGGGATTTTGATTTCTAATCTTTTCTGAAGTCTTATTGTGCTCTTAGTTGATCTGTTTGTGTTTAAATTTTGTTTGGAATGTGATAATTATGTTGCGTTTACTTGAGTGGAATACAAATAGTGGATTCAAGTAAGGTTTGACTTCATCACAATGTAATATACTCTCCATGCATGTCTAACTGGAAGAAAAAACATAAACTAATGGCTCTTGTGTCCCCCACCTATGCGTGGAATTAAAACTGTACAGTCAATATCATTGCTTTGCATTGCCGCACAAAAGCCACAAAGTAAACATTCTTATCATTCAACATGATTTCTTTTTTAATTAATGAGTGACTGAACATGTATCTTTAAGTTTATTGAATATATATTGAAGGACACACCAGTAAACAAAGAACAACAGTGATCCAAAAGTTTATTCACATAACTCAAATCATTATAAAGAGTAATGTAGTTAATATAATAGAATAATCTAGAAGATATTGACCACACAGAACAATGTATAAACAAATCAATATAACGAGTAATTCAAAAATTTTATAAAATCAAAGAGTAGCCTAATTTTTTAGAAAGAGTAACCTAATTAATATGAAAACATATAATTTAATTATTCACAATACACGACTTTATTTTTAAAAAATTAGAGTATCAAAGCAAAGAATAATCTAATTCTTTATAAAGAGTAATATGAAAACATATAATTTAATTCTTCACAATACATCACTCCATTTTTAAAAAATTAGAGTATCAAATTAAAGAGTAACCTAATTATTTATAAAAAGTGACCTAATTATTTATAAAGAGTAACCCAATTAATATGAAAACATACAATTTAATTCTTCACAATACATGACTTCATTTTTAAAAAATTAGAGTATCAAATCAAAGAATAACCTAATTTTTTATAAAGAGTGTTATAATTAATTTAAAAAAGTAATCTATTTAATTTCAAAGAGTAACCTATGTATATTAAGAGTCTCATATCAAAAAGAGGTCCAATAAATTTAAGAGTAATCTAATTAATTCCAAAGAGTGTCCTATACATATTCAAGAGTCCCAAATCAAAAAGTAGTCCAATAAATTTCAAAAAGTAAAAGAGTGACCTAATTAATTTTAAATAGTAATCTAATTATTTCTAAAGAGTAATCTATCAACTTACAAATTTCACATAATATAATTCTTTATTGTACATGACTTTATTTTTAAAAACAAGTTTAATCAAAGAGTAATCTATTAATTCCAAAGTGATCCAACAAGAGTAATTTATTTATTTATAAAAAGTGATCTATCAACTTACAAATTGCACACAATTTAAATACTTTATGGTAGTATGGTTTAATTTTTAAAAACAAGTTTCAAATTAAAGAATAATTCTATTAATTCTAAAAAGTAATCCAATTAATTTCAAAAAGTAATCTAATTATGGATACTGGTTATTTACCAATTTATATTGAATATAAAATTCAGCAGGTATAGACTAATGCATGTGATTTGAGAAACATTTATCAAAATATGTCTTTTTTTCTTCTAATGAGCAATACCATACATATTCTTGTTGCTGATTTGTAAGACGAATAAAGTTATGAACTTTTCATTCTTAATTAAACACAGTTAGTTAGTTTGTAAAGAATTTGTCAAAATAACAGATCAGTCAACAACAAATAAAAATGTAAGCCACCCATATTTACACCTCAAATCCCAAGTGCAGTATTCTTATAAAAATCTTCCTTATATCATTCACTCCCCCCTTCCATCAGAGCTTCTCTCTCCTCTCACTTAAGAAAATGGCCTCCACAAAACGCTTACTCGCTATTTTGCTATTGTACTGTTAATGATCAACTTCATAGAAGCCATAGATTTCGTCGTTGGTGGTAGTAAGGGTTCATGGCAAGTCCCCTCAACACCCAATGACCTCAACAAATGGGCCCAAAAAACCCATTTGCAAATCGGTGACTCAATCGGTATCCTCTTTCTCTCTCTAGATCTTCTTCCTTTGCCGTGCCTTCATTCCCACCTCAACACTAACCTAAACAAGCATATAAAAAATCTGCGACTACATAAATTCCATATCTACCTCAATAATTACAACAAAGTGCACTTCAATTCGATCCTACTTCCTTAAATGGTGTAGATCTTCCAACACTAATCAGTGTTGCATATGGAAGACTGACTGAGATCGCAGAGATGGCCGTCTGTGGCTGAGATCGAACGGCGGGCATCCCCATGGCGTCGATCCTTACATACTGCTGCACCACCACCACCGAATAGGTTGCAGCAAAATCCGACTAAGCTAGCAAGTCTCCGACTGTCCCCATCTCCGGGCACTTGCTCAGGTCCGTCAGCCCCACCATCTTAGGCTTATTTGTCGCTGGGGATAGAAGATTTCAGGGATTTTGCCTTTTCGTAGCGTACAGCTCGTGATGATTTAGGTTTACCCAAATACTTGACCCTGGCCCAGTTTCCAATTAAAAGGCCCAAAATGGGCTAAATGAATCCGGTTGTATCATTTTTAAAGAAAAAAAGGGACCTAAGCAAGTCATTGCCTTTTACTTTTTATGAAAAAAATTTAAATATTTATAATTGTCTTATTACATATTTATTATTAATAAAAATTATATTAAATTATTCATCTTTTCAAAATTTTTAATTTGATACTCATATTAATAATATAATAAATATTTGAAATATAATAAAAAAATTATTACTAATTAAAGTACTTTAATTAAATTTAATGATTACATTTTATTACTATATTAATTAAAAATATTAATAAATTTAGAGTTACACTCATGTTTAAAAAATTTTAGAAAAATCTAATCTCGTGAGATTAATCTAAATAAATCCATGATCTTGCCTCACTCCATCATCAGTATTTACTATTCAATCCAAATATAAGAAGAATAAGTATTATCATGTTTAGATTATATTAAATCTATGTTTTTATTTCAATTATTATTTTATAATGTTAATTTATATTGAAAATTTTAAATTATAATTGATATTTAATTCATTTGAATTAATTTTTTAGTGGCAATTTTGAGTAAGATCGTCCCACGTTGAGACCATTTTAATATTTTTAATTAATTATCATTTTTTATTCCAAATATATTATCATTTTTCTTTAAAAATATTGTCACTCTCTATTTATACTCCATTCGTCCATCTGAAAGGTGGACATTTTGCCATTTTGGGTCCGCACCAAAGGTTCACATTTCCCTTTTTAAACACATGAGACTCACACACATTTCTAATACAATAAATTTATGGGACTCATACACCCCACTAATACAACTACCAACTACACTTTAAATAATAATACTTCTTAATCCACGTGCAAAAACAAATGTTCACCTTTGGGACGGACGGAGGGAGTACTATAATTCCAATATCACTTTTTAGTTTTTATTATACTATAAAGTATGTTAATTTGTAGTTTAAATATATTTTAAAAGTATGTTTGTTATATAGATAAAATATATTTATAGTGAATCGTACTATAACACTTTAAAAACATACTTAATTTATTATTCATCATACTTTTAAAAACAATGTTAACGACGAATTAACATATTTTACCAATATAATGAGCATACTTTAACAACGGTTCGACCCGTCCCATAGAATTAATTACCGTCTCATAAGAGAGTTTGTTTATATACCCCACAATTATATATATATATATATATATATATATATATATATATATATATATATATATATATATATATATTTTAAAAATTTCATTAAAAATATTAAACAGAAAATTTGTTTACATAGTGTATACATTTTTATTCATGTATAGTATATTTTTATATATAAGTATATAAGTTTTAAAAATGGGTACGGTGCATAGGTGAACAAGATAATTTATCATATAATAAATAATTACTCTTTAAATAAATAAATAATATTTCAATTATTTATGGGATCTCTTCTTCCAAAAAACTAACTATATATTTAAAAAAGGATAATAAAGAAATTGGATTAAGTAATCATCATGAATAATATATTAATTTAAAAAGATAAGAAATTTCATTAGATTAACTAGTGAGAAGATTTATAAAAATACTTTAAAATATTCAATGACTATAAACATTGTGAACAATAAAAGTGTAAAGTAAATAAAATAACGTAAAATATTGTGAACAGTAAAATAAATAAAATAACATAAAAATACTTGAGATATGATATTTTAAATAAATAAAATGAGAATGACTAGGTATGATCAGTAATACCAAAATTTGGTGTAACGGATCCTGATTAATATATTGGTACGCTCCTTCGGCCTCCTCTTTCTCTCTCCTGCGATTCCGCAATTCAATCTAGATTCTCTTCTTTCGATTATAAATCTGAATCCAATTCCTCCATTCTATCTCCTCTCCTCCAAATCTCAATTGCTTCTATACATTTCAAACACCATTTCACCTGCTCCAAGCTTTTACAACGCTCGCCAATGCGCCGCCCGGCACTCTCATCACCGCCCACAGGGCTGAAGAAAGAAGGGCATTAGTTTATTAGGATACTCCATATCAGCAAAATAGGAGGGTCTCTCGATGCGCTGTAAGGGCAGCTCGTGTGACAGCGGCTGTTCTGGCGCAACCCAGCCGTATAGCAGAGATCTGCCACCGATCACGGACAGCTGCTTTAGATCACAGGAGATCTGTGTGTAATTTCGAAAAGGTTGAATGTTAGATTTCGTTAATTTGTTCATCATCTTTCTTAAATCTCAAATCATTGGCTGTTGCCAGCGGCAACTTCACCGACCTCTAGATTTACTGGGTGAGCCCACTCATCGGCGGTGGGCTGGTTGGGATCGTCTACACCTACGTCTACTTGTGCGATGACCAGCACGCTCCACTCGTCAGCGAGTTCTAAGCTTGTCGGATATTTTTATTTGTAATTTATTTGGTGGTTTAATTTTTATTTTGTTAATAAAGGGAGAAAGAGGAAATTTTGTTTTCTTTTTCTTTCTTCAAATGTTTGAAAGGATTGGGTTAGTTGTGTGCAGCTGTTCTTGGTGTTGGTGTAACGTTACCTTTATTTCTATTTTCTGGAAAAAAAATGATGAAATTGGTGATGATTGAAGTTGTTGTTTAGTTTGTTCCATTGTGATCACTACGACTGCCTAAATGAAATTGCTGTATGTTTGAATTTTCACCTTGGTCTTTCTGTGCTGAAGGCATCCTTAGTGGAAGTAGTATACTTGATATTCCATTCGAATTGTTAATTACACTCTTCATTTAACATAACTTGATTTAGGTCAGAAACTGAATACAGTTTTTGTTCTCCTACATTCAATAAGTACATTCAATGTGGTATTGTGTGATTATAGTGTCATCTGCGATTAATAGGGAGTTTGGGCCTTACAAATTGCAACAATTTAATTCTTCATTAACACATGGTTTTATTTTTTTAAATCAAGATCTCAAATTAAAGAATAACTCAAAATATTATTAAGAATACCATAAATTATTGTAAAGAATAACCCAAAATATTGTTATAAGTAACCTAAATTTTATAAAGAGTAATCCAATTCATAAAATAAAAAAGTAGTATAATATGAACAAATCAAAAATAAAGAGTAATTCAAAATTTTGTTTATAATAACTCAATTCAAAATATTATTAAGAGTAATCTAAATTATTATAAAGAGTAACCCAAAATATTATTAAGAGTAGCCTAAATTATTCTAAAGAGTAACCCAAATCACTATGATTTTATTTTTTTAAATCAAGGTCTCAAATTAAAGAGTAACTCAAAATATTATTAAAAGTAACCTAAATTATTCTAAAGAATAACCCAAGTCACATGGTTTTATTTTTTTAAATCAAGGTCTCAAATTAAAGAGTAATCCAAAATATTATTAAGAGCAACTTAAATTATTGAAAAGAGTAACCCAAAATATTATTAAGGGTAATCTAAATTATTAAAAAAAGTAACTCAAAATATTATTAAGAGTAACCTATATTTTTCTAAAGAGTAACTCAATTCATAAAATAAAAAAAGTAACTCAAAATATTATTAAGAGTAACCTATATTTTTCTAAAGAGTAACTCAATTCATAAAATAAAAAAAGTAATCTAACAAACAAATCAAAATTAATAAAGAGTAATCCATAATTTTGCTATAGATAATTCATAATAGACATAGGGCTTATAAGTCCCCATTGAATAGGTAGAGTTTACTATAAATTACTACTTTCTCGGCCAGTTGTTTCACATACTTGTTAAAATTTTAATTAATTCCCTATTTTTGAAGTTTGAAAATGATGAACATTACAAATCTACCATTATTAGAAATGATGATCGATAAGGAAAATCGATATCATCTTTTGACTTCCCCTAAGAACAATCCAATCTGCAAGTGTGTTTGCAAGCCTGACGCCATTTAATTTAATATAAAAAAACTCCAAAAAAACATCATCATTCATCCACTCTCCATCCTCTACTGCAAGCTGCTGATGGCTCATTCCTCTACTGTCTTTGCACTAGAACAAACCAAGGATCAAAACTGCCTCAAATATCTATCTAAACTTGTTCAAATATTCAACGGCGGAGTACCCAACGTGTACCCAGTGGACTTGTTTGAACATAATTGGGCAGTTGATCGTCTCCAAAGGCTCGGAATTTCTCGTTATGGGGATGAAATTGATGTATTGAGGGAGCACCAATGTTACACCACTACGGGCCGCCGCTCTGGTCGGGCTTGTCCATCTGGTGCGGCGGTGGGTTCAGTAAACCCGATCCCGAAAGAAGATCACACCCACCTGCATAAGTCTTACTCACCCCTATTTTGCACACAAGCATTATCAGCACCATCTGGGGGCCTTCATTTCTTCACCTCTCCCCATCTGATGGGACGGTGGAACCACTGCTTTACTGTACGCGAGTGCCGATATCGACAATGGTTGCATGGGGAAAGAGGAAAGAGAAGCATCAACTCCACGATAGAAGCGAGGGCAGCGTTCGGTGCAGTGGCGGACGCAGGATTTAGGATTTGGGGGTGCGGAATTGTTAAAATCACATACAATGTATTCCCTCCGTTTGCTCGCAAGGGTGTCATTTGCTTTTTATACGAGGATTAAGAAGTACTATTATTTCACGTGTAATAGGTAGTTATATTAGTGAGGTGTGTATATCTTATATTTTAGTTGTATTAGTGATGTGTGTGTCTCATACTAAAAAAAGAAATAAAATCATTCGGGGCGGACATTCAAAATAACAAAATGAGATTGGATGAAGAAAATACAAAACATTGGAACATTCTGATAACATATATTCTAGATTGAGATTGGATGAAGAAAATACAAAACATTGGAACATTCTGATAACATATATTCTAGATTAAATTAATAGGAGTAATTATATTTAGACGATTCGCTCAAAATATTTTATTGACCACATGTATGCTTTAAACACTAATAATTAATTAATTTGTAATTGAATGTGAAATTTAAGAAATATTATATGAGAAATGAATGTTTATTATAAATAAATAAATTATAATGTATATTCAATACAGGGAAAAAATAAAAAAATAAAACACATCATCTACTAAAAAAAATCATACTCCATCCGTTCTACCAAAAGGTCACCATTTTACTATTGAGTGTCTCATTCAAATGTCACAATTTCCCACTTTTAGTAAAAAGTACAACATGCGGCCTATCACTTACTACTAATACAATACTTATTACACATAAAATAATAATACTCCTTAATCTACACATAAAAAGCAACCATTGACGTTTGGGCGGGATGGAGGGAGTATAAAGTTATTTAAAAAAATAACTCAACTACATAATGTCATAACCTATCATTTTTATAATTATAATATCAGTTATTATTTGTTAATTGTTCAATAATTACTTAAAGGAAGTACACAACTATAAATAAATAAAAAAAAAAACTAACGAAGTAAATGGTAGAGCATCAAATTAGTAGAGTAAATATAACTATTAACTATTCAAATTGGGGGTACAGTTGTACCCCCATGAACCCTACTCGGTCCGCCACTGGTTCGGTGGCGAGAATTTCAGCAGAACGAGGAAAGAGAAGAAAGAGAAAAAGAGGAAAGAGAAAGGAAAAGCAGAGAGAATGATAAAATTAATTAAACGCGTGAACAGAGAGAATAGTGAAGCATCTGACGTGTACTTATTGAAATGATTGAGTTTGTGAGATGACCTATTTCCTTTAAAGAATCCGGTTGTATGAATTTTGGAAAAAAAGACTGTTGTAGCCCAGTCTTTGCCAAATAAATTATTCAGTGACTATAAATATTGTGAACAATAGACTATTTTATTTTATAAATTAAAATAATATAATGATAAATTTCGTATAGTATACTAAAAAAACTAGTATATATAGTTATCTTTTTAATAAATATATATGAATTGAATTTAGATACTCGTAATATTCTGTCTTTTTAAATATATTAAAGCAAAAAATAAAAACAAAAAAAATACTCAAATCTCCATATTTATCATGTAATAATCTTTTATTTATTTAACAATTATGAATTCATTAGATACCTAAAACTATCTTAAACAAAAATAAAATATAAAAAATTACACTAAAATAGAAAATAAAAAATACACTAAAATAAAAAATAAAGTTCACATATTTTTTTATTAATGAAAAAAATTACACTACACATATGGATAATAATAATTAATGAAGTAAAAGAATAAAATATAAAAAAAATACATTATAAATGGATAGTGGACTATCTGTTACGTGCAACTTGGAATGACCGGGGTCATGTGTGAGCCTAAGTCAGCTATTTTCACATTCAAATTTTCGTTAAAAAAACTAATAGAACAATTGCTAACAAGTGTAATTTGGGTAATAGGTAATAACACAAAATCACACCTCAACAATAATAGAAAGAAAGTGATGGGGGAAGAAATTAAGATATACAAACCCCGTACAAATATATCGTAACTTGACCTAATCATTCAATATATTATCCTTAATGATTTGATCTATTGTACATTCTTAATTAGGTTTTCAAGGTATTCATTTTAATTTATAAAGATATTTTTTTTTATTATAAATGGTTGAAAAAGAAAAAGATATTAATGTTTAACTAAAAGACATATTATCTTCTCTATTTTAATAATTTATTTTAATAAAAAGAATATCTTTATTAATTAAAATGAATATCCTTGAAAACATACTTAATCTTTATTAAGACAATCTTCGTTTTCGGGTTTCAAAATCAAATTTTAATTTTCAAAACCCACATTCAAATTTTAAAAACCACCCCTATATATACATACTGCATTATCTCTCCTTAATTAATATTCTTTCTCTATTGATCTCTCCTCTCTCATTTAACTTTTAAATAAATTAATTAATACATCAATTTGACATAAAGTTAAAACATACCCTACCCAAAACCCAAAATAAACATAAAATAATTATTCACGGTTTTCAAACCCCACATAACCTCAAACCAAACATCACCTAAGGGTATACATTTATAACATTCGAGGAGTATTTTTAAGAGCTAATAAGTCATGACTCAAGTGAAAATTCAGGGTTTAAACCCGACCGTAAACAATTTAAATATTTCACATGTTAGGTATGAGGTATATTGATCCACTGCACGTGAGGAGATTTATTAGGGAGACTAATGTTAGAATGACTTGATTTAATACTAAATAATATTTTTCTATACAAGCTAGATTTTAGTTGAGGTGATCATTTAACTAGTATAACTTTTAAATGGAGTCCTTAAACTTTTAGATAACAGATGGGTCGAATCTAGACGCACTGATTTAAACGCTAAATTTGTGCGTCTAGATGTGAATTAAAAGTGATATTTTCTCTTTCTCTAAAAATTGTTCACTCTTTCCTTATTAGTTTATTCTACATAATTGTTTACCCTTCAAAAAAAGAAATATCATTCTAATCTAACACCTTAAAAGTATTCCCTTCGTCCACTTTTAAAGGTATCATTTTTTTTATTTTGGGCGTCCACCCCCAAGGGTTTTATTTCATTTTTTATCCACACACACCCACTAATACAACTAAAAAATGGGACACACACCTCCACTAATACAACTACTCACTACACATTAAATAACAATACTCCTTATCTCCGTGCCCAAAAGCAAATGGTACCCTTAAATCCGAACGAAGGGAGTACACATTAATTTAAAAAATGACATCCATTTTTTCCACACGTAACATACTTTATATTTTATTTATTACCTAAAAATACTGTATTACCCCTAAAAGTCAATAATGTTAGATAAAAAATAATTTTTTTAATATCCTTAGTACAGTAAATATGAACGATTCATAGAGTAGGAGGAAGTAATATTTTTAAAAATAAATCATAATTAATAATAATTAAAAATAAAAATAAAAACTATCCTAATATATAATCTCACATCAATTTTTGTCTCTCTCTTCCTTCCCTACACAAATACATTCCCTCTCATACATATGTATACATGACCGTCCCGTCATAAGAGTTATATTTTATCATTAAGATATCCGCTTACATTTCTTTTTTTTTTTATAATTAATGCATGAAATCCATACAAAATAATTAATATTTCTGTATGAGCCCACCCATAATACTAATATAATTACATAATCACTATACATTAAAATATAATTATATCTCACAACCCATTACACATTAAAATATTCCCTCCGTCCCATTTCAAACTTTACATTTGCTTTTTACACATAAATTAAGGAATATAATAATTTAATGTGTAGTGAGGTGAGATAAATAATATTTTAATGTGAAGTTGGTAGGTATATTAGTGTGATGTGTGGGTCCATAGAGAGAAAAATAATTAATTTGTATGGGTCCATTTACTAAAAAGGGAAATGTAAATATTGAAATGGGACGGAGGGAGTATATTCCTAAATTTTCCTACAGTAAACGGATGATTACACAATAAAATATATTCCTAAATTTTCCTACAGTAAACGGATAATTAGCCGGAGGGAGTATATATATACAGGGACGGAGCCAGCGTGGGGCCAGGGCACTGGCCCCCTCAATTTTTAAAATAATTACTATATATGTAATAAAATTTTACAATATTGTAGCCAAGTGGTTTACACATTCTCTTCACTAAGAAAGGTCATGTGTTCGACGTTGGAACACCATATTTTCTTTTTTTATTTAAAAATATTCTCTCCTCTATTAAATTTATTTTTTCTTTCCCATCTAATATTTCTATAATTTTATTTTATTTTATGTTTTAGTGAAGTTTTTTTTTTCTTCTGTAATATTGTGTTTTTATTAATATACTTATAACATGTTTTTTTAATATTTTTATTCTCTTTTAATTAGATGGTATAACATGTTTTATCTCTTTTAATTAAATGATATTCCATTTATACCGAGTATTTATTGCACATTTTTCCTTTTAATCGTCTAGCATATTTTTTCACCTTTAATTAATAGTAAGAATAAACTAGACAACTAACGTATTTCTTACATCTTATTTATAAATTCGAACAACTTTATTATTATTATTATTATTTTGTCTAAGTTATCCAATTTATCTCTATTTTGTCTTACGTTACACACTTAAATCAACTTATTTTAAACCACGTGTGTAAAAAAATGGTATATGAAAAAATATTTCTATACGTATTATTTGGGCCCCTCGACAAAAATCCTGGCACCGATCTCGTTTCCATGCATCCATGCACTATGAGCCCTGACTTTTTAATGCAAGTGAAAAAAATCCTTATATTTCACTCGCGCAAACCATATGTAAGAGCAAATGGGAGAACGGACGTGTTTCCGTATTTTTCTCTCACATTTAATTTTCAACCTCTAGTTTTTTTGGTTAATTTGTCCCTTTGTTTACCAGTAGTGTAGAGGTTGAGATTATCAATCAACATAATGGGATTCAAAGAACTGTTCAACAGAAAAAAGAAACAGCGACTGGGGATCGCATCTTCCAATCAGCAGACACCTGTAAACTCGAGATCACCATCTGTAAACGCATCATCACGGGCCCAGATTGAAGAGGAACTGCAACAGGTGTTTAAGAAGTTCGACGTAAATGGAGATGGCAAGATCTCTGCCTCAGAATTGGGGTCGATCATGGGTAGTCTGGGGCACATGCCGACGGAGGAGGAGCTCAACAACATGATCAAGGAGGTGGATTCCGATGGTGACGGCTTCATAGATCTAGAGGAATTCATCGAGCTCAACACCAAAGACATCGACTACGATGAGGTGCTGGAGAATCTCAAGGATGCATTCGAGGTGTTCGATATCGACAAGAATGGGGCCATATCTGCAGAGGAATTGCAGAATGTGCTTCAGAGCCTGGGGGAGGAATGTACATTGGCTGAGTGCAAAAAAATGATTAGCGGGGTGGATTCTGATGGCAATGGAGCAATAAGTTTTGATGAGTTTAAGGTCATGATGATGATGGGATCACGTTTTGACACCCTCGACCCGAATACCACTGCCACTTGATCTTCATTCATTCATCAATATCATCTCCATATCCTGTCTCTCATGCATCATGTATATTTAATTCTACATTGGATTTTTGGAGTTTTTTTTTTTCTCTTAACTTTATGTTTAATGCAATAGAAGACTTGTACTACAGCTTAATTGCTAGATAATTCTATTCACTGCAGAATCATGTTTTCATGTCGTGCACTGCAGCACAGAATAAATTTTGCTTGAAAATTACATTATTATGTGAACTGGAATTCCTATGTCATTTGGTGTACCAATGGTCACTCATATGAAACAGGAAATGATACACAAAAATAGAAACGGTGTATTTTGTGAGACAGATGTACTAGTACTATACCCATCCGCATTAATTAGTTCACTGGTTTATTAAAAATAAGATTAATCAGGCTCATTTATGAGCTTGGCTGAAGTGAAAAATGTCACTTAAATCCTACATTTGTTGTGGTCTTCTACTTTAACGGAATACTCTTCTCCCAAACTTAGATATGTACACACTTGATTTTTCATGAATATTAAAAAGAGTGATTTTCTAAACTATGATTTATTCTTTTTTTGAGGTAGATTAATATTTTTAAATAATAAATAATTTATAAAATTAGTTTTTGAAGTTATAATTTTGAAGGACATGCATTTCTTCTTTTTTTTAGGTGGAAAGATAAGTTTGAAACTAACATAAAAGGGGGAAAAAAGTAATTAAGTATGTGGAGTATATAAAATAGGAAGCTAGCTGGGAGTAATATATAGATTGTGAATCGCAAAATGAAGTGTGTAGTTATAAGTGATTGATTACTAAGTGGACATTAACAATGATATTACATGTGAAGTTAAAGCAGTGATTTTGTTATATGTAAATGATGTGGATTGGAAGAGGATGAGATTTAGTAGCAGAGGGTGATCAAGAATGGGCGGAAAAGTAAGTGAGTAGGCCAACCAATGGAGCATTAATATAAGTGGTGGGCTCAGACTCCTGAAAGAGAGGCCTGGAGTCCGGGAAAGCATCAGAGATGTCGGGGCCGCCAACGACAGCACCGATTAGCAAATTTGGATTTGGGTTTGGAGTGAGATAATAAGGAGATCCTGCTTTGCAGCCAATAGGGGTCGGGTGAGCATCGAGGGATGGTACAGAACTAGCCCTGTGGTGGATCCTCAGGGGATAACGTGTGCCATACCCTACCATGTAGGACATTCCCAATGGATTGTCCCCAAGAATGTAGTCCACCTGGGTGGGAAGGGAATGAACAACAATTAATATTCAGATCATATCATATACGTACTATAGGATTAATGTAATGTAACGGATAAGGTTTTACCTGCCGTTTGGCCAAGCGTTTGAGATAAGCAGGGGAGGCGGAGGTGCGGCCACATGGCACCACGTGGTTGGCATGGCTCAGATAATTGGAATAAGCCAGAAGGAAAATGATATGGATGTTACATGTTGCATGTTACTTGCTCTATCCTTGAAGATCAGGCCCCCTGCATCATAAGTAATTTAATTTAATGTTAGTTTGCTCATCACAATCAAGTTATGTATAGGGTAGGGTGCGTACCTGGAGAGTATTGAACCTGCGGATTAGAAGCTCCAGGCAACAAAGAACAAATAAAACCATCCGCATTTATCTTGAACGAACTTAAATCGTCGGCTCTTCCCATTAGAACCTCCTGTAATATATATCATTAATACTCCTATGCCTATGTATATATCTACATATACCACATTGATGGAAGAATCAAGCCAAATGATGTTTGAATCTACAATTGAAAGCAGCCATCACTATATATGGAGTAATAAATTTGAAAGTAGATTGGCGGTGACCTTGGATAGAAGCACATTAATACCGACATGTTTGTTATCCCAACCAAACTCATTAATAGTATCTCCAGCCCTTAAGACCACCTCATTTCTCACAATATATTCTCTGTATACTCGTCTACGCGATGCCTTGTGCAACCATGCCGCTCCCCACAGCAATTCATCCTGTCACTACCAAATTAATACTAGTCCATGCTATTCCAGTCACAGTAATAATTAAGTAGGAGACCGGAGTACCTGGTAACCATTCACATCACAGTAAAAAGGACACACCGCATAGTGTAGGCTGGAACTATAGGCACCTCGGTGCCTGTTGGCGAACTCGAAAACCTACAACACGCAACGCTCTATTTTAGGACATTCTTTTTCGCATTTTATATTTCGCATCATCAAATATACTTATATGAAAGGACAAGAATCTATAATTATGTGTCGAAAAAAGAGATACCTCGTTATACATAGCAGTACATGAAAAGGTCTCTTCCTATTTACTACCAAACTCTAGTTGAAACTTGAAACTATGAGTATAAAGCTACAATACAAGTCTACCCATTTACCTAAGAGCATCCACAACCTTTGAAGTTAATGTTGGTTGTTAATCCAATTGTGCAAAACTGTTATTATCAATTTTGAAGTTACGTATTAATAAGTTACTATCCCGTGGAATTGTGCAAAAGCAACTTAGTATCCATAGATTTGTTTAAAAGTAATAGAACAAAAAAAATAGTATTATCAATGGTCCCATATACAGTATATAATTAACAACGAAAGAGTTTTGAAAAAACAACCAAGTGTATGCATAGATTTGTAATAAAACTAAAATATAAAATTACTAATGTGCCCATATATAAACAATGAAAGAGTAAAAAGGGATGTGGAAGGATTTTACTAAAAATTAAAAAAAAAGTAATGATGAGGCATGTTATTAACATTGTGGATTGTGGATGCCTAATTCCTAGACTTGGTGAATTTAGTTTGATGGAACAAATTATTACCATTTTAATACTACATGAATATACAATCAATGCAAAAACTTTTGTATCTTGAAATTAGTTTCGTGAGCGGTTAGATATCCTGTTACATTTGGTGTTACATCTCCTGTTACAAACCGTTGAATGATTGACACGTAGGATAGACTAATCTATACCCTAACAATCAACCCTAAGGGGAATGATTGAGATTTTTCTCTCCGCATACGTGTCACTCATCTAACACGTGTAACAAGAGATGAAACACCAAAATATAACAGGACATCCGACACCTTTCGTGAGAGGGATATATAGTACAACTCCTCCCTAAAAATTGTTTACCTTTTTTTCTTATTGATTCGTACCACATAATTTTTCATTTTCAAAAAAGAAACTATTCGATTCTCCTATTACATTTTGGTATTAAATATTTCCTATAACGCACCGTTGGATGATTGACACGTATGATATAATAAAACATATAAGTATCATTCGTTAGGGAAAGATTGAGATTTTCCTCCCCGCATGTGTGTCACTCATTTAGAGTGTATATTAGGAGATGTAATACCAATTGTAACAAAACATTCAATATTTTCATTCTATCCAACACGTCAAAGTACATACTTAATATCAAAAATGTCATCCATTCTTTTCACACATAACATACTTTATATGTTACTCCCTCCGTCCCACACTTATGTTCACACTTTCCGTTTCTGTCCGTCCCACACTTATATTCACCACCCAAAAAGGAAACTCCACATCAACCAACAACCTCAAAAGTTATCTTAATTTCAAAAATATCATTCTCATCTAACACACATAACATACTTTATATTTTATTTATTACCTAAAAATACCATAATACCCCTAAAAAGTCAATAAAGTTGGTCAAAAAATATTTTTTCTTAAACTCCGTATCTACATTGCCGATGAACTTAAGTCCGGGATGAAGAGAGTATTTATTACTTAAAAATATCACATTATCCTTAAAAATTTTTAAAATTAATTAAAAAATATTTTTTCTTAATATTCGTTGTATAGTAGAAAAAAAGAAAAAAAGAGAACAATATCAAGAGATAGAGACAGGGGGAGTATTTTATTTGCATTGATTGATAACAATATTGACATGACTAAAGTTAGAATATTGAAAGCAAAAAAAAGAAAAAAAGAATAGGGACCTATTATTCCTTCCTAAGCAGTTCTGGTCATACTTATACTATTAGTCTCTTCAACAAGTGAAAATTACGTATGTTATAAATCAGCTGGAAATATCAACATTCCATTTATAAGAATCAATTGAAAATGAGTAATAGCAGTCTCATAATTTCATTCACATTGCATTTCAACATCAAAATAATGAAAACTTATTAAAATACTAAAAGGCCAAAAATTAGAAGATAAACAATGTCTGCACAATATTCTGTGTCACGTGATGCCAAATAAAGTTACTGGTTGCACACTTAAAGAAATCTCTATAAAGCGAATTAGAGAAGAGACAGAGAGAATTGCGAAAATAGAAGAGGTGGCGATAGCTTACTTTAATGGCACGAGTAAGCAGCAGTGTAGAATAGGCAGGGTCGCGTGAGCGAAAAACAATGGAAGCGGCGGCGAGAGCGGCTGCAGTTTCCCCGGCAACATCGGAGCCGGGGTTGTTGGCATCGATCTTGTAGGCAGTTCTCAAAGTGTCCATGTCTTCTGGCCTCTCCCAACAGTTGTGGTCCGATAGGGCATCTCCTACCTGAACGTATACGACGCCGTCGTGAGCTGTAGCCTTGAGCAAATAATCAGTGGCCCACTTCACTGCTTCTATTGCATCTCCAAGTTCACCGCCACCCATGTTTCTTCCGAAGTCGATGATGCTCCATGACAACATTGTGGTGGTGAACGCCATCGGGAAACCAAACTTAACGTTGTCCCCGGCGTCGTAGTATCCTCCACTCAAGTCCACCTACAAAACAAAACATTTGTATATACTCCATTAGTTAAGAGAAAGCTAGAGAAGTAGTAATTAGTTTCAATCAGAAATAGAAAAATATAGAGTAGGTAGGTACTCCGGCGGATGCTCCGTCATGCAATGCAGAATGTTTGCGCCAGCTGAGACGTTGATCAGGGGGGAGTCGCCCAGAGCGTTGGCCTTCGAAGAATAGAATACATTTGTTATGGGCGTTTTGGTAGTCGTGGGCGGCTGCAGCGCTGTAGCTGTAGGAGAGAAGTAGAAGAAGAAAGAGGACGGTGGAAATTTGGCCTGGATTTCGCGCCATTTTGATTAATAATAAGCCTGCCCCCTCTGTAACTATTACATAGCGGAAGGAAGGCTGTCATTGGATTCTTGAGGGTGGGAGATGGGCTTGGACATGTGGATGCGCGTGATTGGGTACTAGTTTACAACTAGCTAGCTAGTTTGACTACCTTTTCTTTGATTCATGACAAAAAAAAAATTTCTGACCGGGTACCGGAAGGGGTTTGAGCGTGGAACATTGTAGACTGTGTAAAACCCGTGAAATGAGAGAGACTGAGAGGAGGATCTGGGGCCTGGGCAATAGGTGGTAAATGAATCGTGCGAGGGATTGGATTTGGATATAAATGGAAGTGGTTGCATAGACGGGTAGATTTACTGATCACCGCTACTCGATGAACAACGCATGTAAGGCGAAAATGGATATGCATTGCTTTACTCCTCTTCTCCCCCTCATCAAGTCCAATCCGAATCCGCTGTTCCACCATCATATTTCATAACTTGTTTTCCATAAAAATAATATACCCTAGTTAATGACCATTAAACTCTTAGGGTATGTGCTTGTATTTTAGACATTGATTAATACACGTGACAAATATCTAATAGATGGAACACGAGATGAAACACGGGAGTGGAATAGGTGATCCCAATTGCATCAAATGATCTCATTTTATTAACCTGTAAAACATCGATTCAGTTCTCCTGTTACATTTTGCTGTTACTTCTCTTATTGCGCATCGTTGGATGATTGACACATATAATATAATAAAACATTACCCTAAAAGGAAAGCTTAAATTCTATGGGGAATGGTTGTGATTTTCTTTCTCATACACGTGTCACTCATCTAATGCGTGTAATATGAAATGTAACATCAAATGTAACAGAACATCTAAAATCGTAAAACCCTCTACATGAAAAGTTTACTCTTTTTATTTATTAGTAAAAAAAAATTGGGTCATGAGATAGAGTGATATCAGTGCACATACACAAAACAATCAAAGATTAGCCATATCAAGTACTTAATTATCTAAAGTAATTGCAGACTCAATTAGAGATTTTATATTTGGTAAAAATATTGGGTACTCCATAGTCATAGAGAGATTGTAGACACATAATAAATCATAGTGTCCATCAGGTAAAAAAAAATCAACTTCTTTTATATCCTATTTATAGAGATAACTCTTTTATGTTCGAAATTATGAAAATAACCTTATACACGAATCAAGTGTGTATAATAATATTACATATATTTTTATATATTCTCATTCGTGTAAGAATCTTCTCACATAAATGAGTACATATTACATCCGTTTATGAAAGTTTCATACACGCATGTGTGTTAATAATATTCGTGTATGAAAATTTCATACACAGATGTTATACTTACTCTTTCGTTTTAATATAACATTCGTGTATGAAAATTTCATACACATATGCTCATTCGTGTAAGAAGATTCTTACTCGAATGAGTGTGTATAACATCCATATATAAAAGTTTCATACACGAATGAGTGTTTATAACATTCATCATTGAAAATTTCATACACTGATGCTCATTCGTGTAAGAAGATTTTTACACAAATGAGTGTGTATAACATTCGTGTATGAAAGTTTCATACACAAATATTCATGTATGAAATTTTCATACACGGATGTTATACTTAGTCTTGTGTATGATTCATACACGAATGAGTAATATTAACTTCCGTATATGAAAATTTCATACACGAATGAGTATTTATAACATCCGTGTATGAAAATTTTATACACGAATGTTATACTTACTCATTCGTGTATGATTCATACACGAATAAGTATGATATCCATGTATGAAATTTTTATACACGTATGCATTCGTGTAAAAGGATATTTTAGTCAAATCGTACATAAAAAAGTTGTTCTTAAAAATGGGATAGAAAAGTACATCCATAAAATTTAACGGGTACGGTATAATTTAGCCCTCTAATTAGTATATATACACATACATTTCATTACTTTAAAATACAATTCACTTTACAATTATCTCCCTCTACTCATTATCTTACATGATATCAGGAAACTTTTAGATCCATAATTTTTCACACAATGACTAAGAAATCACCACCACCATCCCAAATGCTACTAAGCCTATGAACCACCGATCATTATCTACTTTTCCAATGTTCTCAAATTAAATTTCACCAACATTACTATCTAGAAAATGCAGATTGAAGCTACCCTTATTGGCTATGTTCTTTTGAATTTTATTGATGATACTGATCTTACTCCTACACTTAGATCACTTCTGCACTAATTATTTTTCCAAATCCAGAGTATATCTAATGGATGCATCAAGATAAACTGCTATTTGATGCACTAGTGGGATGTGCTGCTCTTGTGACTCTGGCCCCGGCTACTCGTGATGCTTGGCTACTCCTTGCTCAAACTTATGCCAAATATTCATCGCCTAAAAAAATCTCAATCCATTTAGTGTAAGCATTACTATTATGACCACAAAATATCAACATAGAATAATGATTGGTCGTATATAGTGGGGATGACCAATTAAAGAATTTATCGAATCCAAGGGAGGAACGTTCTAGAGTTTAAGCGATCACAAGTTTATCGTGATTTTATAAGGACGACGGAATGGGAGAGGATAGGTTGAAAATGAATGCAATTAAACTAATGCAAGAAATAAAGATAAAATGAATGCAAAGATAAATGAGTTTCAAATAATGCAAGGATGAGATTAACTACAATTATGGCATAGACAATAAAGAAATTATGCAATTAATTCTAATCTCTCATGGACAAGGTATAGAAGCGATCACTAAATCCACCTAAACTCTCTCTCGAGATGGATAGGATGTAGGCCCTCAACAAGACTCCCAAAAGTACTTAAGATCAATACCATAGCGAACACCTCCCACTAGGTACTAATTACTCTACGAGTTCCCTAATTAGGTACTAAATCATAGACAATATTCCCTTTTAAGGTATTATGAATCCACTAATGGCTTGGTTCTCCTCACCTAATCAACCAATCTCTTGATTAAGCTAATCAAATGTTCTATCAAAGAGTTCTAAATCTAGAAGGATATCTCTATCTCATTCTAAATAAATGCACATGAGGAGTATAATGAAATGATTCAATGAACTATCCTAAACACACAATTGATTTCTCAATCTAATCACATGTTCATGACAATTAATCACACATATCATCATATACATCAAGCAATCAACATTCAATGATAGAAATATACAAAGCTCATTCAAGATTAAAATCAAATTGCATAAAAACTAAATTATCTAACACCAATCATGGAGCTAATCTCACAAAGGAGATTAGCCTTTCATAGTCTTAGAGAAAACAACATAGAAATTGAATCTACAAATTCCATGATCAAACTATAAAGAAGTTCACAAAAATTAGAATTAGATTCCCCCTTTGAAGTCCTTCAATGGAGATCTCCTTCTTCTTCTTGCAATCTTCACTCTCCCTTACTTCCTTGATCAATTGGATAGTGGATTTGATGGAGGAGATCAAGTGTGGATGGATGGATGAAGAATGGATGAAGATGATGGTGTAAAATGGAGAAAATAGTGTTTGATATAGGTGTAGGAGTGAAACCTTTGAAAATTCTCATCAAATATTGAAGTATTGAGTAATTATACCCCTTGGGGGCCTTCTAGAAGAAATCTGATTTTTTTACTGATCAGACACCTACACGACTCGTGTGCTGCAACACGCCTCGAGTCGTGTCAGGGTTTTTGGGTCAACGCGAACTTATGAAGGCACACGAGTCGTGTGCCGCAACACGGCCAATGGATGGTCGTGTTGTGTGTTCTGATGTCATCGCACGGCCATCTCTTATGGGCCCGTTTGCAGTACACGACTCGTGTACTTGAAATGGCTGGCCGTGTTCTTGCTGCCCTGTTTTCTTCTTCCTTCCTCTGTCTTCCTTCTCCATTTTCGCTCCGATTTCACATGTTTTACTACGATTAAGTTCATTCACACTCAATTCCATAAAAACACATAACTCCACCAAATAGCACATAAATACGGATAAAAATATACGAAAATACACATAAAAAGACACTAAAATTTAGGTAAAAATATCACTCATCAAATAACGTGTTACATGTTATTCAAAGTTTTCATACATATTTTAATTTAGAGAGTCTCCTATGAATCTTATTTCATGAGAATCCTCTCTATTTAAAAATTAAGGACACTTACTAGTAGATACAATTCATTTTCAATTATTACTACTAAATACATGAACCTCAAATTATTATTATGGGGTACAAAATAATATTGTGCAGTTCTAATGTTACCTTTTCACTTCATTTTATCATTAGTAAAAATATTTTAATTATTACATCGTACGATTACAAAATAATATCAATTCCAAATTTATTGCATTTTGAAATATTTCGCAAATTTGATTTTTCTGTGAATCTAGGTATGTTTCGTGCATTAAATCGTAATGATATATTCTACATAATCAAATAAATGTTTTGCACAATTGGGTATATTTCTGCACTACTACTATATAAATCTGCACAATATAACAATATGTACAGAAAATCCATTTCTTATAAATCTATTTAATTAGGTTGCCGCACAATATAGTTATATTGTTGCACAACATATTAAAGTATAGTGATATATTTTGCACAATTCTTTAAATGTTTTGCACAATTGAATACATTTTTGAACAACCAATATATAAATCCGCATAAAAATATGTATATAGAGAATTCATTTCTTATGGGACCAACATATAAAATTTTATTTGTATGGAAAGTACAACCACTTCTTCTCGCTGCCGTTTTGGTTAGAAAGAAGAAGTGGCAGCGGTTGTGGCAGAGCGATTTCTCTTCCCATCCTCTGTGTCGTTTCTGTGACTTTTTTTTGCACTTTTCTTTTCACTACCGTCGTTGTTGCTCCAATGCATAAAGTCTTTCGATTTTCATCTCTCCGAATTTACACCGACGGACTACTATTCTTCTTACAATGGTCGTCCTCCGTTGTTGTCTTCCGCTACAAGCGCAATAGTTTTCCATCATGACTCAATCCAGATCATCGGATTCCGACAGACGTTGTTAGCGTTGTTTTCCTTTGATGGAGGATGAAATTGAAAATCCCTCCTTAGCATTTTTTCCTTTGATGGAGGATGAAATTGAAAATCCTTTTAGTGGTGGCGACAATAGTGAGTGGTTTGGGAGTGGTGGAAATAGGGTGGACTGGTCGCACTTTTTTTATGCGAAATAAAGAGCAAGTGTACTATATCATTATGTAGATCGAGGTGGCCAAGTAATAAAATAATATCGAATCTAAGGGAGAAAGTAGTGTAGTCGAATTCAATAAATGCTCACTCTAGAAGAACTAATAAAATTATAGGAGTTGGAATTATACTACAATTAACAACTAAGAAAGTAATAAAATAACAAGATACAAATAGGATGGAGGATGGATAAAGGTAGAACAATCTAAGAAGTATGCAAAACTAGCAAAATCATGGAAAATGCATATATAGACTCACACACACGCAAGCATTGATGAACACCATGTTATGATATTAAAGGCACTCACTAATTCCACCTAAGATACTTAGGATGTAGACTACCTAAGGGGTCGTTCACACCTAATCTAGTCCCTAAAAAGCTCTCAAGAGTCTCTCCAACCCTCATCATTCCTATAGGTACTCGTGGCTAATAATATACCGGTGTAGAGATATTATCACAGAAAATTTTCTCTAGTAGGCAGTGACGTTTGACAATCTTCCCTTTCTAAGGTCAAATGAGTATTGATTTGGTTCCCCTCATTAGTTCAAACACTTATGCAAGTAATTCTTACCAATGTCCTATCATGAGATTCTAAGCATGTATTGAATGTATTTCAATCTCAAATTATACTAATAGAGTCATCGCATGCCATCAATGATTCAATTACTTAATCATAACATACAATCAAGGTCTTACCTCTATTTCACATGCCATAATCAAATAACCACACAAATAATAACATAATATGAGAATAAGCATTCATGATAGAAAATATTCATAACAATCATTTCATCAAACATGTGAAGTGCAAAATCTACATAGTACTTAACCAATCATATTGCTAGCCTCATATGAGGACTAGTCACTACAAATCATAATAAAATCAATGCAATTCATGGCTTGCTCCAATTGAGCAATATATATAATAAAGAAAAAAAATAAAGGAAAGTTGGCTCCCCTATGATGGTGAACTTCCTCCTCTTTGATCATGCTACAATCTTCAACCAATATAGATTTCCTTCTTAAATTGGTGAGAGATGATGGAATTATGGGAGATGTGAGAGAACCAAGTGGATTGGATGGGTGAAATGGATGGATGGAATGAAGAGGAAATGTGTGTGTGAAAATATGGTGTAAAGTAGGTGTAGAAACTATCCAAAATTATTCCTCCCGTAAAAATCACGCATGAGATGTATTTATAAGTCTGGAACCTTCTAGAATAATCGCTGATTAAAATCTGATCAAAGTGTCAAACTCGACTCGAGCAGCAGCAGCTCGACTCGAGTCGAGATGAGTTTCTCGACGGATTTCGATATTTTACGGAGCTCGACTCGAGCTCTGAAATGAGCAAACAGGGGAGGTCGAGCAGATGTTTCTGATATGTACAGTTGATGTCCATGGCCGAGCACGAACGACTCGACCCGAGCTTCTGGCACCGACTCGTCTCGAGCCCATGACTCGACTCGAGTCAGGTCAGTTTATGTCCTCTTTTCTGTTTTTTAGCTCTCGACTCCATTTTTTACCTGTTTCAAGCACAATTAAGCTCATTTTCACAAATTCAACATTTTCAAATATAAATCTCAATATGAACGTAAAACACCACCAAATGCTACTAAAAGCTATATAAATTGAATAAAATTATACGAAAATACACATAAAAGATACTCCCTTCATCCCACGTATTTTTACATACTTTCTATTTTGGGGTGTCCCACATATTTTTATCCATTCCATTTTTGGCAAAAATACATAATATTTTATTCTACTTTTTACAATCCCAACAACTTTAGTTACTTTTTTACACTTTATTCATCTTTCCCAATAACTTTATTCACTTTTTCTTTTTAAATTACTAATTTATCCCTACTTTCTCTTACATTATATATTAAAAAAAATAAAACGTCTTAATCTCCGTGCCCGTACAAATGGGTAAAAATACCCGGGACGGAGGGAGTACTAAAATTTAAGTGAAATAGCTTCGATCATGGACATTTGCTTTAAGAGCAGGAACTAGTTGTGTTTTAAATAAGTTGTGTGAGTTGTACATGGATGACAATTTTGAAATTAAAGTGTGTTATGATGTTGTTGGATTTGTTTTATTTCCTTATTTAAGGGTGAACTTTTTTATGAGATGTATAAATATAGAAAGTATAAATTTATTTAAGGGACGGAGGAAGTAATTTAGTAGCATATTTAATTATTGAAATAAAGTCAAATAAATCCAAAAAAAATTGATCTAATTATTGAGTGAATTTAACTTTGACACATCAACTTCCATGCTATATTTAAGTTTATTGTATGAGAAACCACGACATTACTTAAACTGCAATTTAATCAAAACCTTAAAATTTTGGAAAAAATGAACGTCCAACTAAATTATTTTTATAATATTTTATGGCTAAAGTGAGAATGATGGTATCAATTTTTATCTGTCTCACACTTTTTTTTTTCAAATTTCTCCATCTAATAAAAATGAACATCCGATATTTTTTTTAATTTAAATTTCTAATATAATATAATTTTAATTTACAAAAATGTTACTACTAATCAATATATTTAAAAAAAATGTTATAGTCATTGCTTAAATTTTATTATTTATGTGAACAAGATTAATTATTTCTAGTTATATATATTAAAAAGTGCTTTAAATTTCATTGATTTTTACAATATTTTATAAATATAAATTTTTATAATTAAATGTCATATTAAATATTTAATTTTGTTGTATAAATATTTATTTATTAATTTTTTATGATTTATATATCTTAAATAATTGATTTTGTTCATATAATAAAAATTAAGGATTTAAAATTTTTAATAATCTCAATATTTAATTCTTGTAATATTTTTGATAAAAAATATTAATATTCTTATAAATAAAAATAAGAAGGGTATAGAAGATTAATTAAAAAAATAATTAAAATATTTTAGTAATGAATCATTTCATTAATACTATTAATTTACGAGTGCTTGCCAAAAATAAAATTTTTAAAATTGTGAGGTGGCGGCGCCACGTTGCTCATTGAAAAAATTTGTGTATGCGGCGTCGCCACGTTCGTTCTTGGAAATATTGTGTACGTGGTGCTCTCACATTAATTTTGCAATTAATATTTTATTTTAAGTAATTTAATATTTTACATAATATTTTATTTAATATCTCTCATTAATAATATTAAAATTACAATTTATATTTTATTCTAAGTAATTTATTATTTAAAGTAATTAATATTTTATAATCTTGCAATTAATATTTTATTTTAAGTAATTTTTATGAAGATTTAATTTGATCTAATAAGAATATTTCTATTATGGCACACTGTTTTATTTTTATATAGTTTTATGGAGTATATTTTAAGGCCCCTAACTGATAGAAAAATTAATTAGGCCCCAAATTGATAGTTTACCTATTTTTTAAGTTTTGAATTGAAAATATTCTTATTATGACATATTGATTTTTAATTTATTTTTATATTTAAATGTTTTGGTTAGGTTATTCAATAAATAAAAAAAAATATATTATGAAAGTAAAAGATAAAGAGAGAGGGAGATGCTCAATTAATAATAATTTTTACAATTAATAATAAGTTTAATATTTTTGTTATATAATTGTGATTAAAAAATTATATTATTGCATATCGTTTCTTTTTTAATTGTTTTATAGTATATTTTAAGATCCTAATTGATAGAAAAATAATTAAGACTCAAAATTGATAATTCATTCATTTTGCCAAAAATAAAATTTTTAAAATTGTGAGCGTTCGTTTTTGGAAAAATTGTGTACGTGGTGCTCTCACATTAATTTTATAATCAGTATTCTATTTTAAGTTATTTAATATTTTACATATTGTTTTATTTAATATCTCTTATTAATAATCTTAAAATTACAATTTATATTTTATTCTAAGAAATTTATTATTTAAGGTAATTAATATTTTATAATCTTGGAATTAATATTTTATTTTAAGTAATTTTTTTGAAAATTTAATTTGATCTAATAAGAATATTTCTATTATGACACACTGTTTTATTTTTTATAATAGTTTTATAGAGTATATTTTAAGGCCCCTAACTGATAGAAAAATTGATAGTTTACCCATTTTTTAAGTTTTGAATTGAAAATATTCCTATTATGACATATTTAGTTTTAATATATTTTTACATTTAAATATTTTGGTTGAAAAAAATATATATTATGAAAGTAAAAGATAAAGAGAGAAAAATGCTCGATTATTAATAAATTTTATAACTAATAATAAACTTAATATTTTTGTTATATAATTGTGATTAAAAAAATCTTATTATTGCATATCATTTCCTTTTTAATTGTTTATAGTATATTTTAAAATCCTAATTGACAGAAAAAATAATTAAGACCCAAAATTGATAATTCATTCATTTTCAAGTTTTGGATTGAAAATATTCTATTTTGACATATTCATTCCTTTTAAATTAATTGATGTTCATCTTTTTAATACGAAGGTAAAACTACATTCAATAGTAAAGTAAGATGAAAAAATCAAACTAACAAATATTAATAATCTTAAAATTACAATTAATATTTTATTCTAAGTAATTTATTATTTAAAGTAATTAATATTTTATAATCTTGCAATTTATATTTTATTTTAAGTAATTTATATGAAAATTTAATTTAATCTAATAAGAATATTTCTATTATGGCACACTATTTTAATTTTTATATAGTTTTATGGAGTATATTTTAAGGCCCCTAACTTATAGAAAAGTTAATTTAAGCCCAAAATTAATAGTTTATCCATTTTTTAAGTTTTAATTGAAAATATTCGTATTATGACACATTGAATTTTAATATATTTTTACATTTAAATATTTTGGTTGGGTATTCAATAAAAATAAATATTCCCTCCGGCCACATACAAGGTATCAATTTTACTATTTTGGACGTCAACTTCAAATGTATCCATTTCTCTTATTTAGTAAAAAAGTACACCATATGTCCCACAACTTCTCTCTAATAAAACTACTCACTTTACATATAATAATACTCCTTAATTCATGTGCAAAAAGCAAATAATTACATTTCAAGTGACCGGAGGAAGTACATATTATGAAAGTAAAAGATAGATAAAGATGCTCGATTATTAAAAATATTTACAACTAATAATAAGCTTAATATTATTGTTATATAATTGTGATTAAAATAAATCCTATTATTGCATATCATTTCCTTTTTAATTATTTTATAGTAAATTTTAAGACCCTAATTGATAGAAAAAATAATTAAGACCCAAAATTGATAATTCATCCATTTTTAAGTTTTGAATTGAAAATATTCTATTATGACATATCCCTTCCTTTTAAATTAATTGATGTTCATCTTTTTAATACGAAGATAAAACTACATTCAATAGTAAAGTAAGATGAAAAAAACAAACGAATAAATATTAATAATCTAAAAATTACAATTAATATTTTATTCTAAGTAATTTATTATTTAAAGTAATTAATATTTTATAATCTTGCTATTAATATTTTATTTTAAGTAATTTATATGAAAATTTAATTTAATCTAAGGCAAAAACTTGTGTTCACCCGGGCGCACGGGAGTACACTCTGTGCGCCTTTAGTATTTTATGTTAAATTGTATTTCCTTTAGTATAAAGATGTGTATCCTTTATTTTCTGAAAAAAAATAAAAATATTAATGAAAAGTATATACCCTTTAGAATAAAATAGTGTACCCTTATTAATTAAAGTGTTTAGAACAAAATAATGTACTCTTATTCATAATACTAAATTCTAAAGGCGCACGGTGTGCACCCGGGCGCACGCAAGCCTCACTCTTAATCTAATAAGAATATTTCTATTATGACACACTATGGAGTATATTTTAAGGCCCTTAACTTATAGAAAAGTTAATTTAGACCCAAAATTGATAGTTTATCCATTTTTTCAGTTTTTAATTGAAAATATTCCTATTATGGCACATTGAGTTTAAATATATTTTTACATTTAAATGTTTTGGTTGGGTTTTCAATTAAAAAAAATACTCCCTCCGGTCACTTACAATGTATCCATTTTACTATTTTGGACGTCTGCTTCAAACATATCTATTTCCCTTATTTAGTAAAAAAAATATAACATATGGCACACCACTTCCCTCTAATACAATTACTCACTTTACATATAATAATAATACTCCTTAATTTACGTTTACTTTACATATAATAATAATATTCCTTAATTTACGTGCAAAAAGAAAACATTACCTTTCAAGTGGCCGGAGGAAGTATATATTATGAAAGTAAAAAATAAGAGAGATGCTCGATTATTAAAAAAATTTACAACTAATAATAAGCTTAATATTATTGTTATATAATTGTGATTAAAAAAAATCCTATTATTACATATCATTTTCTTTTTAATTGTTTAATTTATAGTAGTATATTTTAAGGTCTTACTTGATAGAAAAATAATTAAGACTCAAATTGATAATTCATTCATTTTCAAATTTTGAACAAATATATATACATTTAATAATAAAATATAAAATTATAAAAATATATTTTTAAACTAAAAATATTACACATAATAGAACCCGCGTCGAACGCGGAAGACAAAACTAATATTACATTATTTTGAAATCATATGTACTTTAATAATTATTCATAATATTTTTTTAAAAAATATACTTTACCATATATTAATAATTATATTTTACCCATATAATAATTATAATTTAATAATAATAAGTTTTACAAAACGTTTCACATGACCAACGTCTCAAAAATATCATGGAAGTGATGTGACAAAGGTAAATGCCTGGCACCACATCACTGATGGGGCAGCATTGACTTTTTTTCATGAATACAATTTGCAACATGCTTTAAAGGTGGCAATTGATGTAAATGTTATGTTTTTTCCCTTATTAACCCTTTAATATTTATTTTTACATTTAGTGCTAATTTTAAGGATATATATAATTATAATTATTAACACAATACTAATACATTTACTTATTATATAT
This sequence comes from Pogostemon cablin, assembly GCA_023678885.1. Taxonomy (NCBI): domain Eukaryota; kingdom Viridiplantae; phylum Streptophyta; class Magnoliopsida; order Lamiales; family Lamiaceae; genus Pogostemon; species Pogostemon cablin. Next base: position 181,406 of record CM042970.1, read on the forward strand.
TAAAATATTATTATATCTTTCAACTCATTACACATTATAATATTATATATATATTCTTTAATTTTCGTACAAATAGTAAATATAGATAGAGGGGTATAACACTTTTATAGTTGTAGTCTATATTATGCTACGGTTTAATTATTATCTTAATACTCCATATATTTAATGTTTTTAAAGATATATATTTGTAATTTCATTTGGTGGTTAATGTGTTATTAAACTATTATTATTATTATTGTTATGGTCAATTTGGGCCTATATTTTAATCTTTATTTTTAAGAATTCGTTTTTAGTTATAAGAGTATATTCGTCGTGATTTAGAATAATGTTGTTCTATTTAAAATTTTTGTTCTCGCATATAGTGTTTTGTTGATCGTCTTCCTACAATCATCCAAAATAGAAGGATTATAGTACATAATGTTAACACTGCTTGTGTTATCTACAAGGAAGCTTTAAAAATGCGAAAGAAACTATACCATAATCCTTAAATCCTAGGGGTAATGGTTAAATTTGTTTCCTCATCTTACGTGTCAATCACATAACGTGTGATACAAAAAATGATGCACCAACATGGTGCAGAAGATCCGGTGTACGAAACGCCAATCATGAAAGCACAAAGGTGGCTAGATTTGCGGTATTAAAATTGAACATGGCCTTGTTAGTTAAATAACGATGCCTTTTGACTTTATTCCAGATAACTTTTGAATCTTACTCCATTTCAATTTGTGGGGTCGGGGCCTCTCCCTCAATACAATTGTCACGCATTCACTTTTTTCCGATCTGCATTTTCAGTCCGATTCCCCTACTCTATTCCAACCCTAATTCTATAACTTTATTTATGCTCCCTCCGTCCTGCATCAAGGTGCATTTTACTTTTTTACACGTAAATTAAGGAGTATTATTATTTAATGTGTAATGTGTAGTTGTATTAGTAGGAGTATGAACCCCATGTTTTAATTGTATTAGTGGGTGAGTATGGACCCATGTGTATAAAAAAGGAAAGATAATCATTTGGGTGGGACGACCAAAATGAAAAAAAGAGACCCTTGGTGCTGGACGAAGGGAGTATTACACTACTATACCATTTTTTTTATTAAAATGCTATATACTAATTAATGACCATTAAACCATTACGCATGTGACAAAAATTAGAGCATTAATTACAATATGTAGTAGGGCCTCGGAGTTATGCTCCTATTCCCACAGTTCATTCATAGGACTTGATGGTCCCAAAGCCCAGCAAGGGTCCAAAGGCCTCCAATTTGCGAGGAGCGTCCGCCTCATTGAAGCTACTAGGCCACTTGCCCCAATTGCTTGAGATACGCAGAGATCCCCTGAAATATCTGCGTGGGGGAGATCCTAGATTATATCCTAAAATATTCATGTGAGGCTAAACGCATTTAATGCTCGCACTGTACACATTTATTGTACAGTAACCTGACGATTTATCCAAATTTGGATGAGGTCAGGTTACCTAATATAAATTTGGGAACGACCCACAACAATAATCTTCACTAATTTATCCCCTCAAAAAGGCACAAGACTGCCTAGGGGGCAAACATCTCTCCACATTTTTATGTCAGCTTAGTACAGATAATCCTTTTGCTATCCACTAATAGCCACATTAACTCACCATTAAAAAGGAATAAAACCTGACAGGCGACACAATACATACCAAAAATTTAATACATGAAATATGAGATGAAACATAAAATAAAATAGGTGATTCTATTTGCTACATTATAGTCAAAATTACTTTACTTTAAGGAAAGTATGATAAATGAGATCACATATTCCACAATGGTGTTTCATCTATATTCCATAAATTAAATGTTTGCCACGTATCATAATCAATGCCCAAAATTCAATACATGCCCCAAGAATTTAATGATTATTTGTAGGGTTTAATTTTTTTTATAAGGTAAAATACCAATGAAATACGGAATGTGGAACATGAAATTCAACTTGATGTAGGAGTATTATTTAAGAAATATCATCCGTTCTTAGTTAAACTTTGTAATAACGGTTGTTACTAGTTTCAAAATTTTATTGATTTTTTTTTAGAAAAATATAATTTTTTCAATTAATTAAATTATAAAGTATTTTGTGTTAGATATATAGATGATAATGATATATTTGAAATTAATATGTATTTTGAGATTATAAAATTAATGTGATATCTCTATTTTTTTTGTGGTTAATTATGTTGTGAAATTGACACAAAGGAAAAAAAAAGTGAAGTTATTATGCGAGGATCTAGATTCTCTATTCATAATGGTGTTTAACTAGGGGTTGTTATTGTGGTGTTTCGTGGCTCTTTTGATGAAATTTAAATTACTCGGTTCGGTTCGACAATAGTCTTAAACAATGATTTATCAAATAAAATATAGGGTGGAAGGTTGTGTTCACACGTGGACACGGAGTATCCCTCCGTGTCCCCGGGGGCGCAGGAGCTTTTGCCTATAATTTACCATGCAGTTTTAGGAGATTTTTTGGTTAGTTTGGCGGTTTAAAAAATAGTATACTAGTACTATTATATATATATATATATATATATATATATATATATATATATATATATATAATTAAACATATTTATAATTTGAATACAGTGCAATTTAGATACAAATTTATATTTGCATTATTCAAGCGGTGCTGTTATTTTTAATAATATTAATCATGATTTATGTAAAAATATCGCTAAGTGCGATGCAATGCGGTGCAGTTCGGACAATTTTAGCGGTTTTAAAAAAAATTATGTCAACAGCTATGTTTCATTTCATATTTTATTACATAATTTTTTATAATAAATAATTAAAAAAATCCCCTAAAAGTTGACCATCGAACTCTTGAACTTTTTTAGGTAATTTATTAATGATTGTAACACATAAAAAATATCTACCCGTTCCGTCGAAAGGTCCTCATTTTACTATATTGAGCGACACATTTTAAGGTTTTCATTTTCTCCCTTTACTAAAAAGGGTTTACCACTACCCATCACATTCTTTAATACAACTACCCAATTCACATAAAATAATAATATTCTTTAATCTAAGTGCAAAAAGAAAACAACCACTTTTAACAAGATGGAGGGAGTAATAAATAAATTGAATAATTGATGAAATAGAGAAATAGAATATGTGATTCTCTCAAATGACGTTTGAAGTTTGAACCTTGCACCATTATTAGATCATGACTCTAAATAACATACTCCCTCCGTCCCGACGTAAGATGATCTTTTGCTTTTTGACACGTAGATTAAGAAATATTATTATTTAATGTGTAGTGGATAGTTGTATTAGTAGGAGTATGAGCCCCATATTTTAATTATATTAGAGTAGGTATGTGAGTCCCATGTGTGTAAAAAAGGAAAGAGGACCATTTGGGTGGGACGACCAAAATAGAAAAATGACCCCTTTAACTTGGGACGAGAGTATAAATTAACAACTTCAATTCATCTACAAATTTAAATGGATAAAATTTGTGTAAACATCAGACACAGTGTTTCTAAATCCCGTATTTTTTAAAAATTTTATCTTTGTATTAAATATTATACTCTTTAGTACAAAAATATATATTTTTATTTTTGAAAAAAAATTAATTTTTTAATTAAACATTTATACTATTCATATATCAGCTAAATTTTTCAATAAAAAAAGTTATACCCTTAGGTGGTATTCTTTTACGAGTTTTAAACCCAGATTTTGAATTTCAAAACCACATCCAAATTTTAAAAACCACTCATATATATATATATATATATATATATATATATATATATATATATATATATATATATATATATATATATATATATATTCCCTCTTCTTAATTAATACACTTTCTCTCTTTATTTTTCCTCTCTTATTTAACTTTTTAAATAAATCAATAAATTAGTTTGATATAAAGTTAAAACATATCTTACTCAAAACAAATATATAATCACTATTCATAATTTTCAAACTCCACGTAATCTCAAACCAAACATATTTTTAAAATATATAATCACTATTCATAATTAAAGTTAGTACTTTTTAAAATAAAATGTATAACTTACTCATAATGTGCACTTAGGTGACAAGATACCAACTCAATTTAAATCCGAAACTCACGGCTAAAGTGAAAAGGGGGCATTTGTGTTATTATGTGTTCGCGTTGCACTCGCACGCGAATAGTGAGATGCAAATAATAATGTCGCGCTATACAGAGTTTTACTTACTTATTTATTTATTAATTAATCTCTCTTTTGTGCAGGTGAATTATATATTTTTTAATTAGTAAAGATTTTTTTTATTGAAATAATAGATTAAAATATTAAAAATATTAATGTCTTTACTGTCCTTATAACTCCCTACACTAATCTTTTATACAAAGAATCGAACGTGGGTCTGGTGAGAAGTACAGTGACATGCGCTAATCCCACCTTGTCCATGTAATGTGATTGTATTTGTATTTGTAAGAGGGTGAAGGAGAGAAAAAAGTTGAAAAATTAAATACACATTTTATCACAACTAAGATTTAAGAAGGGCATAATAGTAATTTCGGCGCCAGCGTCCAGTACTTAAACTCGATATGCATCCACACAGCCCACGATGTTGTTGAACGCAGGACATTAGAAATGAATATGATACCCCAATATGTGTTTACTATCATCTTTTTGACGGGGTCCATGTCCATCTCCATCAGCGGCACCCCCGCCGGCGGCGGTCCATCCTCCACGACTACAGCCAACGCTTCGGAGTTCATCCGCAGGAACTGTGATACCACTCTGTACCCTGAACTTTGCTACCACTCCCTAGCCGGCTACGCTAATGCAGTTCAGAAAGACCCGGCTCGGCTGGCACGCGTTGCTGTGGGAGTGAGCCTTTCCCGAGCCAAGCAGATGACCCTTTACGTGGCCAACATCTCCCGACAAGCCGACTACGCAGCTGATCCCCGAGCCGCCTCCGCCCTGCACGATTGCTTCTCCGTTATGGGCGACGCGGTGGACCAGATACGAGAATCCCTGAAGCAGATGCGCAGGATGAAGATAGGCGCCAACGCCGGTGAGGAGCTGAGGTACCAGCTCAACAACGTGCAGACATGGATGAGCGCCGCACTCACCAATGAGGACACCTGCGTCGATGGATTCGAGGATGTCGTCAGCACCCCTCTTATAATGGACGTCTACGATCGGACCTTGAAGGTGAAGGAGGTCACCAGCAATGCCCTAGCGCTGGTTAATATGTTTGTTTCCAAGGTTATTATGGTAATGCTCCCATGAATGAATATATATTTTAATTCACCAAAGTTTTGTTATAAACGTTTTAACTAATTTACTTTAGGATAATATTATCGATTTGTTGGGTAATTTAATTTATATATATTGAAGGGTATGAAATATGAAATGTGTGTTTTTACTCGAGTGTTACTCTTCTCAGACTATTCGGATTTTCTTTTGTCATTCCCAACAATTACTCTTCTCGATCTATTTCTCCTTGAACTTGGGTTTATAAATCAAATTCGTTCATCCATATTCAAACATATACTACATTTATCAGTAAAAACATATCTATATATTAATGAATTATTAGAACTTATAGAGATTGTTAACAATTTCTAGTGCATTCTCGATTAGTTTTTTAATGAATGAATAGTTAAATATAAGAAAGTAATATATTTATTAAGAAATACTTACACGTTATGAATAATAAAAATAATATAGATAGATATGGGTACACGGGATATCAAGTTATTCTTTTAAAAAGTATTCATTTTATTATTTTGATTTGTCTCATTACAAAAGTAGTATCATTTCCTTTTTTTTGATAAATGAGACAAAAAAAAAAATACTACTCAATTCACTAAAAACATGATTCTTACACGCAACTAATACAATCATTCACTATAAACTAAAATGTTATATTTTTAAAATTACCATTATTAAATTATAACACTCCTTAACTTACAAATAAATTAAAAACAAATGATAAATATTAAAGGGACAGAGAAAATATAAAATTCTTACCAATACAATCTAAAATTTTAGTATTTATCAATAATATTTATAATATAATTTTAATAATAGTATCTCAATCATTTTTCACACAAGTTTCGTAATAGTATAAAATACTCTCTCCGTCCCACTAAAGTTGTATCATTTTTTTGGGCATGGAAATTAAGAAGTATAATAATTTAATGGATAGTGGATTGCAGATATAATATTTTAATATGTAATCGGTAGGTGTATTAGTGTGAACGTGCTACTCACATTAGTAGCCCTTCCAACGCTGTTTGGACACTAATTTCAATTTTACTAATTTTATCCTATTTTTCCATCTTATAACACGACATAACATCTTAATTGTACAAATATCTTAAATATATGAAAACTAATCATTTAGTGTCAAAATATGACTTTAAACTCCACAAAGCGATATTAAATTAGACCCTAAGTATAAATTTTCATACTCAACATCTCACGGTGAGATCATTTTATTTTTTCTTTATAGTTATTACTTTTTACTAATGATATTAACATTTTCTTTAAAGATATTAACACTTTTATTCTACAAATTATTTATGAAATGTTCAGTCAATGATTAATTATCACTTTTTATCAATTAAATTTAACTTTTTATTAAAATACTATAATTTTTTATTCGTCTCACGAAATTCATTTCGTAAGATAATCACTCTTACTATGTTCTGTAAATTTCATAATATAATTCGTGCATTCCCATATGAAAAAAAAAGTCAATCTCCAGTAAACTATCGGTGTAAATCATGTGATTATCTTTAATTAAACTTTAGTAATACACTGTATATATAATAAAATTGGAGGTGGGATCATACAACTTATATCATAAACCCAGTATTCACAACTGTTTAAAAATATATATATGGAAGATGGAGTAGTGTTTTTGTTTCCAAATGCCTCTTAAAGAAACGAACGACTCAACTCATCATTCTAGGTAATTATGATGTTTACTTTTTATTTACTTTGATGATTGGCCACGGAAATTGGAAATGATTGATTTAAGGCATTTTCGTGTTTCATTGATTCTATATCGCTAAGGATTTGATATCTAATCTGATGCACACTTACATATTTATGTATATTTTTTAATAATTGCATAAATTATTTTATTCAATTTCTTATTAAAAAAATTAAGAGAAAATTCACTAAGAAATTGTATATATATTTATTCATTTATGTATATATTATTATTCGTAAGCAGTTTTTGAAAATGGGTGCACAGTGCACCCTGATGCACATGATAATTTGTCATAACTAATTGTATATTTAACCCATAAGACAGAAAATAAATCTAATCATTGTCTTAGTATTGATATTTTCTTTTTTGGTATAGTTATTTTTTGGAATTGGATACTCTATTCCATAATTGTGTTTTATTGGTGTTTCATAATTTTTTTTTAAAAAAAACCTACAAATAATCATTAAATCCTTAAGACATGTGGGGTTAATCTAAGATGTTATTATGACACACGTCGTTCATTCAAAATATGATGTTTACTTTTTATTTACTTTGATGATTGGCCACGGAAATTGGAAATGATTGATTTAAGGCATTTTCGTGTTTCATTGATTCTATATCGCTAAGGATTTGATATCTAATCTGATGCACACTTACATATTTATGTATATTTTTTAATAATTGCATAAATTATTTTATTCAATTTCTTATTAAAAAAATTAAGAGAAAATTCGCTAAGAAATTGTATATATATTTATTCATTTATGTATATATTATTATTCGTAAGCAGTTTTTGAAAATGGGTGCACGGTGCACCCTGATGCACATGATAATTTGTCATAACTAATTGTATATTTAACCCATAAGACAGAAAATAAATCTAATCATTGTCTTAGTATTGATATTTTCTTTTTTGGTATAGTTATTTTTTGGAATTGGATACTCTATTCCATAATTGTGTTTTATTGGTGTTTCATAATTTTTTTTTAAAAAAACCCTACAAATAATCATTAAATCCTTAAGACATGTGGGGTTAATCTAAGATGTTATTATGACACACGTCGTTCATTCAAAATATGAAATATATTAGATGAAACACGAAGTTAGAATCGGTTATTCTATGTTGTTTTCCCACTCTCCTATATGTTATATCTAGGAGTGTTCGGTAAGGTATCGATACGAATTTTTAAAAAATCATATCGAAAGTTCGATATGGATTTTTATAAATAGAAAATTCAGTGCCGCACCGAAATTTGATACCATAGCAATATGGTTTTCTATAATTCGATATGGATTTCCGATTACATTTGAATCAGTACAGTTTGGATCGATACAGTTCGGCAAGACAGATTTACCATACATATACATCAAAAAAATACTTAAATTATTACTCCTTATCTATACATAAATTTAGTAAATATTGAAGATCTTTTTGACATATTTGACTAATTATAAATAAATATATTAATTGATTTAATTTAATTTACATAAAATTTATATTTTGGTAATTTATTTATTTTCAGTATTCAACTAATCTATTTAAACTATTTAATTTTAATTTAATTCTAGAGATAGTACATTTTTATTTATTACTGGAGTATATTTTTATTTATAAGGGTATAAGTTTGTCAAAGTGGGTGCATGGTGCGCTTGGGTGCTCAAGATAATTGATTAGCCATAACTTGTAGTTGGGTTGACAAATTCAAAAATTTATCGAACCACGGGGAGGTAGACACTAGTGCTTAAGCGATTTCTCATTTTTCGTAATTTTGTAGAGATTCATCATCAATAGATTTGATTGTAAAACAAGTAAATTAAATGGATTAAACTAAACAAGTAAGCAATAATCAACAAACAAGACGGATGGGTGAAAAGTGGTTAACCAAATTGATTAAAAGTGAGATCAACAACAATCAAGAAGTGATAATTTTAGGAATTATATATCAAATGCATGTGTTTTATGGATATATGATTAAGGGCCAACACTAGTTTATTCCAAACTTTCTCTCGAAATGAATAGAATGTGAATACAAATAAGAATCCCAAAATAGTTCAATGGATTGGTTCTTACTCAAACAATTTCATCTAGGAACTAAGATTAAATAAGAATCCCCTCACACAATCAATCAACCTCTCGATCAAACCAATCGAATATTCTATCAAAGGGTTCTAAATCCTAAAGGATATCTCTATCTCTTCAAGACTTATAATGCACATGAAGTGTATGATGAAATGATTCAATGAACTATCCTAAACACTTAATTGATTTATCAATCTAATCACATGCCAATGACAATTAATCACACAAATCAATAATACAAATCAAGCAATTAATAATCAATGATAGAAAATCACAAATCCATTCAACACATGAATTAAAATACATAGATCCCCAAAATTAACCAACAAATCTCATGTTGCTAATCTCACAATGTAGATTAGCCTACCATCTTCATAAGATAATAAACATGGACATTAAAAACCTTACAAGTCATGATAATCAAATAGGATTACTACAAAAATGGGATGAAAACTCCATTGGATTGGCTCAAATGGATATCTCCTTCCTTTCCTTGTAATTTCCTCTCTTCCTTGCTTCTTCTCTTCACTTGGATGAAAGATTTATGGTGAGATGATGATGGGATAAATAGATGAATGGAAGTGATGAAGGATATGGTGAAAAATGAAGGAACTGGTGTGTGGAGTGTGTGGGCAGCTGAAAATTTCGTTCCAAGATGATCAAATATTGAATGGAATGATATTTATACCCTTGGAGATCTTCTAGAAGGAATCAAGAATTTTTTTTTAATTTTAACACCTACACGGCTCGAGTTCAGTACACGGCTCGAGTCGTGTCTAAGGTTTCTGGTCAACGATGAACCTCGGACAGCGCACGGCTAGTGCACGGTATACGTCCACACGGGTGGCCGTGTTGTGATATTTATTTAAGACAAACTCAATTTATGACAGGGGTACACGGCCACAGGGGTGACTATTTCTATTTAAGACAAACTCAATTTATGAAAATTAATAATTAAATAATAAAATAAAATAAGATAAGTTGTCGAGAAAACAATCAAGCATTCCAAGATAAGAGACTAATAATGCTAAGGACAATCCAACTTAACCATGTGACAAATTTTTCTAAATCCAAATTAATTACCTGCAGATATTTATAAGAGTATCGCTAAGCCTTGTTAGACCACCTTGATCGGGTAAGGTCTAACACTTATAATGAGTTGAAAATCCTATGATCAATAAGGAATTAACTCTCTCTCCCTCTATAGGTACTTCATGCTAAACTCCATTAAAGGTTAGAGCACTAGACTTCCCTTTCTAGGTACGCAATTATTAACCCCTTTTGTCTCCTTACCAATTACCTAATAATGATGTTTTACCAAGTAATTAATATTCCAAATTGATTGTTTAACACTCTTAGATATTATAGGTCAATCCCCTAAGACTGTCACAGGAAACAACAACTATCATGCAGAAATAAAGAATCTTATTAACTATCAATCAGTGATACCGTCATGAATAATTAAAGAAAATCAAGACTCAAAACACAATAATATGAAGTCTCAAAATATCCTCTTCAATAGGGAAATAAACATACTGAAGTATAATAAATCAAATTTTAGGGCAATCAAATCACATAATCAAAATAGTATATAGCCCTAACAATACAAAACAAGATACTTAGCCCATGGTGTTACAAGCAACAACCATGTCTATGGAAGAAAACTTACCTATGAGTCTAAAAACTAGAAAGAATAAAGTAAAGAATAAAAAACTTATTTGTTTGGTTCTCCTTCTTCAACGTCGTCCTCTCCAGAATTTCCGTCTCCAATCAAGTAGACGAATACTCTCTTGAATCCTCTCCAGATGGTGGATGGCGGATGATGGGTAGAAGATGAAAGGCGGATATAGTAGACTAGGGTTAAAACCCTAGGTGATGTGGTGGTGGTAGATTAGGCGGTTTCTCCACACCTCTATGTGGTGATGAGAATGGGGTATATATAGGTGTAAGAATAGAATAAAATAAGGAGTAAAAAGGATGTGAGATCTTGATAAATCAGGAAAAATATAATTATGAAAGATATGGAGGGATATTATATTAGGAAATAACTTGGCCACCAAGAAAATAGGAAAAATAGGGTAATTTTCGTGAATTTTTGGAATTCTCGTTGGCAGCTGCGCGACCTCACGGTTTTGAGCATAACTTCTTCATCTGATCTCCTATTGAGGTGATTCTTACGCCCACGCGATTCTCTCTTCAGTAGCTTTCTTCCAGAGTTAGGCCATGTGTCTTCCTGCTTGTTCGATCAAGAAAGTCGTGAAAAAGTGGCAGCTTTCCCGCCAAGATATGAGAAAATGACTTGTCACTGTGAAGCTATAAGGTATCATACCCTGGAGATTACGAAATAACGAAAAAGTAAAAGTAACCGAGATGCAAGGGAAAAACTTTTGTTTCACATTTCCGGAAGGCCGCCTAACCTAACATAGGGGCCGGAGGTACGGTAAACTCGGCCAAAATATGACACCCGAAGGGCCCGACGAGCACAATCCTATCTTATCCGAGTCCGAGTTTACCCCTTGCACTGCACTTCGGACAGCCATCTGTAGCATCATACCCCATAACACTAGGAAAAAAGCTCTTGTTCTAACCATATATCACGTGACCAATTTGAACTTTTACACGCGTACAGAAAAATTACAAAATACAGTCCTCTATTTCCTTGACATATTACACAAATTCACCCTTCATTCCAACTTAGCATTTTTCATCATTTTTCCTGTCAAAACATAACAAAATACCTCTTAAGCACATTTTAGTCAATAATCATTCAAATTAATAAGATTTGTGCAAATAATAACAATTAAACACTCAAAGAGGTATCAAATTGGACCTAAAATGCCATGAATTTTCACTCTCATCAACCGCGCATGGCCAAAACTTACAGGCCCGTGCACGGTACACGGGCGTGCGCGCTGCACGCTTCGAGTACCAAACACGGCTAGCCGTGTTTGTGCTGCTTTGCTTCCTTCTTTCTCCCGACTCCATTTTCGCTCCGTTTTTCACCTGTTTTAATATTTATAAGTTCATTCTCACACAATTCCATAAAAACACATAACACCACCAAAATACAATTAAATACGGATAAAACAATATGAAAATACACACAAAAAGGTACTAAAATTTAGGTGAAAATAATGACAATCCCCAAACTTTAAGTGTTGTTCGTCCCCGAATAACAAAAATTATAAATCGATGGAGAGATTTTCACCTAGGAAAAGGCTAAACGAACACAACTAATAACACATCAATAGCAATAATAACTACAAATTATGCTAAGTTATCCTACAACATTAGAATCATGATATGAGAAATTAACAAGTTCAATCAAAAGAGAACAAAGCGTAATATAGTCCCTTTTAGTCTAAGGCTCACCTAAGTTTATCAATTTCACTCGACACTCTTTAAATAGGGTAAATCAACACTCATCAATCAATTGGTTCGACTCACCATACACTCGCTCGTGGACTCTATTCACAAACTACCAAAATTTCAATCAATGATCAAAAAGGTCTTTGATTAAGGATGTAATGATAGACTCTTTGGTAAGGTAGGAAAAATTTAGATAAAAGTGACTAAACAAGTGTAAGTAATCGAAGAGATGTCTACTTTCTTCCATTCTCAACTTTCTTCCTTCCCTTCTTATTCTTCGCAACATTCAAGCACTATTCATCATTTCTCTTTTGATTTTCAACTATTTTTGATTGTATGCTCCCTTCTTTTGATTTTTAGTTTTCTTTAGCATCTTTGTCTATTCGCTCTATTTTTTTGCTTTTAAGGTCACATATGCACTCTTTTTTATGCTCTTTTAATCCTTTCTTACTTGTTTACCCTTTCCTTTCTTCTTTTGCTTTCTCATCAAACTTTTTCAAACCACATCTCCTCAATCACCCACACAAAAGGTATGTATATAAGGCTTAAATGGGTAATCATGGCTTGTAATGTACTAAATTCATGAAAAATAGGCTTATAGGCTCAAAGTTGTTGACTAGGGATGATGTTCATTGTATGAAAATATTTGACAATGACTATAAATGACAAGGATGACCTTAGATCATATCATTAATCTCCACTAATTGGGCTCGTTCCTAAAGTCCTTGAGCAAGTTCTAGCTTATCAACACTCAATCGATCCACTCATGAAAAGATATACCATGTATACATGGTTGAGGCACAATTTCTCACAAGTTTATGCTTGACTTAAAAGGACTTATTGCAACACATTCATCTTTAAATTGAACTAATTAAATAAAACATTTCAAAATTCGAAGTGTGGAGAATCTTAGTCATGATCCGTTATCACTTATCACGACAAAGCATCATCACTCACATTCAAAATGAATCACGATCTCCCAATCAAACTACCAAACCAAACCTTAACAAGAATAAAAATACAAATAAACACAAACAAACAAGAGACAAAACAAAGACAAAAACAAAAGCACAAAAACCACTTAAAGAAATAAAGCATAAAGATCACCCCATCCATGATCAATGCAAATTACAATCATCTCAACCTTAATTGAAAATAAATCCTAAATTACAAAATTAAAATATCCCAAAACAAACAACTGAAAGTATCAAATCCAACACATGTCAAATCAACTAAACAAAAGGAGCTAGAAGTGGCGAGCACTAAAAGTACTCCCTCAATTATCCGGATGAGGAGGAGGACGAAGTTGGCATGGTTCCCAAGGGATATAAGCACGAGGTGAGGCAGAGAACTGGAAATTAAACATCATCATGAGTATCTCCTCCATGTTGTTTGAATGTGTTCGAATGTTCTCCTCATAGTACTCCCTCCTACGTTGTCTCTCGTGGATCTCCCCGATCTGCACTTTTTGCCTTTGCTGCTCTTCTATGATTTCTCTTATTTGCTCTCCATGCAGGTTCTGTGTGTGCCTTATCTCTCGAATCTTCCATTCAAAGAAATTCCAGTTTGCATCTCCTATCCCTTGTCCCATGAACTGTTGATGTTGTTGTTCCTGCTCTTCTTCAACTGTGGAGGTTCAGGAGCATGTTCTTCAAATTTCACTTGCTGATGTTAAGGGTCTTCTTCATCTCCCTCTTCCATAGCTACGGGATCAACTCTCAAATTTGCAAACTCACGATTTTCTTCAACACACATTTGCCTTAGCACCGCTTCTACTCCTTCTCGATTCCTTTGATAAAATTCCCTCACGACAGTGGAGTGTTGCACACTTGCCATTGTAAAGTTGGCATTTTTCCTTCGAGAATAAACTGTTGTTAGCCCCGAAGCAGGTAAAGGGAATGAAGCTCATTTGTCTTGCCTCAAGCAATACCTATCTCCTATCAAAGATAAAAACTCCATCCTCATTAGCTGGGTATAGTTGAGCCCCTCACTAGTCATCCTATTTTCCATTCTTCTGAGATCAATCCCTAATCCTTGGGCTATCATCGTAACTATCCCTCCAACCATCATTCCTTGTGATGTTTGCCTCTTAGCTACTCTTTCTGCATGGTGGATAAAGTGGGTTGCCATATTCAACTCAAGCTCATTGTACAAATAATACATAATGTAAAGTTGTTTCTCTCCTACTGATCCACCTTCGTAACGAGCCACAACTGTATTTGAGACAATCTTCTCCAAATATCTCATTACGAGATTCCTAATAGTCGTCCCCTTTGATGCACTAGGGATGTAATCTGCTGGTTCTGTTCCATCATTGACTAGTGTCTTCCACCAACTTTGCTAATTGAAACCCCCTCCTTCATAAAAATGACCATGATTCTCACATGGGGGCATCCCATAAACCTATTCAACACATGGATGAGTACCTTTTCCCTCAACTCGTTATTCAACTGGAAAGTTATTGATGTTGGGAAGCCATTCCCGTTCTTCTTCACGTCAAGAGTACTCAAGAACTCAGCTGTAAGGTGCTGATAGGTAGGAGGTCTCTAGTCAAAGAATTCCTCCATTCCTCTCCCACTGAATATTCTTCTCAAATCAGCTTATACCCCAAGCCTGGTCATAGTCTCCTGATACTGAAATCTAGTTGGCCCGATCTTTGGGAATATTGCTTGTCACCTCAAGATATACTTTTCCCAGCCTTCCACGAATTCTACTCCAAAGTACTCAGGATGTATCCCATCTTCCATCAATTAGGCATCTAAGTTGGCCATTTCTGCCTCAGTTTCCACAATGATAAAGTCTTCATTGCATTTTCGAACTCTTCTTTCAACCATCTGCAATATTCAAAATTTTCAAATTACGCTCAACTTCATCATAGTGTTGATAACTAAGCATAGAATCATAACTCGTTATTCAACTAAATGCTAATCCTAATCATGCTTTGATGTTCCATGATAACACCCCTTTCAAACTACAATCTGCATACTTAATCATTAAAGGAATGGAACAAGCAACTAAACAACATTCTCAAGCAATCAAATAAGAGCATCCTTTCATTTTCATGAGTTTCATCATATATTCCCCTCATACTTGCATCATTTATCTGGCAATTTATCAACAATGCTTTATTATTCAGTAAAGCCCTCAATTTGACTAAAAAATTCACTTAATCATTTCATCGAACACTTGACATGCAACAATTTTCAAAGAAATTTTCAAAAGAATATCAAACACCCTTATGCTCAAATCCTCAACACCTAAACTATTTCATAACAATACAATCATCATATAAGCATCATCAATCAATTTATCCCATCATATGCACCTAAATTCATCAAAATCCAAAAATCCCCAAATTAAAACCACATGAACCCTAACTTTGCAAAATTCTAGTCAATTCATCAATTAAACTTACAAAATTAATGTACTCGCAATTTAAACATGCTTCAAACACATTCTCATTCAAATCTAATACAAAAATTTCGAAGTTCAAACCTTCAATTGAAAACTAGGGCAAGAAATTCATACCTTGACTACTCTTGAAAAGAATGGATTGAAATGGGTATAAAGATCTTGGGAACCACACCTACCACCACTCAATCTTACCAAGTTTGAATGTTTTCTGCCGATTTGTGGTTTCGGAGGTGGTACGAATGAAATGAACGGTATTGAAGATGAATGGGAGTGAGGAGATTGTGTTCGGGGGCCGGTCTTTTAATTTCTGACTTCATACACGACACTGTTCGAGTCGGGTATACGGCCACAGGGGTGGCCTTGTTGTATTTTCTGACGACAGCGTACGACCAAAACTTACAAGGTCGTGTGTTGTACTCGGGTCCTGTAGCTGCACTGGACATGGCTCAAGTACGGAACTCGGCCTCGATCTAGGCGTGTTCGGTTTTTTGACGACAGTACACGGCCAACTCTTACAGGGCCGTGTACTGTAAACGGGCCGTGCACTTGCACCCTGTTTTCTTCAATTTTTCAACTTCAAACCTTGCCTTCCCTATTTTAATGCTTCCAAAGCTCCCCATATATGCTCAAAAACTCATTTTCATCATTAGCTCACATTTGGTATAAGGATTATCAACTTCAACACCACCAAAATGGACCAAAATCACACCGAACTCATGATAAAATTGTCAAATTTGACTCTGTAATACAAGAAATACATTCCAACATAGATTATAACATATCATACCGCACCATATCTCCCCAAACTTAAATTGAAACAAGATTTTTGAGGTAATTTTGCAAAAAGTGGTATGATATACCATTACACTTCAATGAAGCACTTCTTGTATCTTCAATACATCTTTTCCTCACAAGAACAATCCACCTACAAGACCAAAAATTCAAAACAAGAAAAAGAAATATTTACAAACCTAAACTACTAAAAGGATACGAGCTTTCAATAAGTGAAAGTGTCAACATATACTTACTCCATTTGAGAGGGAGAATGGTAATGTTTCACCCTATTACCATTAACCACAAAAGCATTTCCATCCGATCCTTCAAGTTTTATTGAGCCATCATCTCTTACTTCGATCACCAAGTACGGACTGGTCCATTTCGAACGAAGTTTTCCAGGGAATAATTTAAGTCTTGAATTGAACAATAGAATTTTATCCCCCAGAATAAACTCCTTTGTTTTGATCCTTTCATCGTGCCATCTTTTGAGCTTTTCCTTCAAAATCCTTGAGCTTTAATAAGCTTCTTCTCTAAACTCTTCTAACTCAACCAATTGAAGACATCTTTTCTTTCCGGATGCTTTCTCATCAAAGTTCAACTTACGAAGGGCCTATAGTGCTTTATGCTCCAACTCCACAGGTAAATAGCATGTCTTCCCATAAATAAGCTTGTATGGAAAAAATCCAAGAGCGGTCTTGTAAGCTGTTCGATAAGCCCATAAAGCATCGTCTAACTTAGAAGACCAATCTTTTCGATTCTCTTTGACCGTCTTCTCAAGAACAAGCTTCACTTGCCTATTTGACACCTCCGCCAACCCATTTGTTTGAGAATGATAAGGTGTAGAAACCTTATGCTTCACTCCATAGCCACTTAAGAGCTTCTCAATAAGCTTATTTATGAAATGTGATCCCCCATCACTAATTATGGCTCTTGGTACCCCAAATCTAGCAAATATGTTCTTCTTTAAGAAATCCTTGATCACTAGAGCATCATTTGTCCTTTTTGGTATTGCTTCCACCCATTTAGACACATAATCTACCGCAAGTAATATGTAAAGCTAACCATTGGAAGATGAAATAGGCCCATGAAGTCCATTCCCCATACATCGAACACCTCAACTTCAAAAATATTCCTCATGGGTATTTCATCACGTTGTCCTATACTTCCAATTCTTTGACACCTATCACATCCCTTGATGTACTCCTTACAATCTTTGTACAAGGTTGGCCAAAACAACCCCGATTGAAGGATCTTTGCTTGCGTTTTTGAAATCCAAAGTGTCTTCCACATGGTGAACTATGACATATCTCCATGACACTTAACTTCTCCTCCTTCGCGATACACCTCCTTATGATCCCATCCGGACAATTCTTAAACAAAAGGGTATCGTCCCATAAGTACTCCTTGACATCATGATAGAACTTCTTCCTTTGAGATTCGGTGAGATGATCCAGCTTGAGGCCACAAGCTAAATAATTCACGAAATCCGCATACCACGGTCTTCCGATCTCACACAAAATTGTACATCCTTTGAAAATCAACTAGAAAAATCTCTTCATCCGGAAGTACATCCTTAATGAATTCTATAGTTCCCTCTTCATCAATATTTTCCAAGCGTGACAAGTGATCGGCTATGACATTTTCATCTCCCTTCTTGTCACGTATCTCTACATAGAACTTCTGCAACAAAAGAACCCAACAAATTAGTCTTGGTTTAACATCTTTCTTACTCATTAAATACCTAATGGCAGCATGATCCGTATAAATAATCATTTTTGTGCCAACTAGGTATGGACGAAATTTTTCAAAAGCATAAACCAAGATAAAAATTCTTTTTCCATTGTGGTGTAATTCTTTTGATTCGCATTGACAGTCTTGGATGCATAGTAGATGGCCCGAAACTTCTTCTCTCTCACTTGTCCTAGCACTACTCCCAAAGCATTGTCGCTTGCATCACAATGGAGCTCAAAAGGCTTGCTCCAATCGGGAGAGACAAGTATTGGTGAAAAAATTAAAGCCTCCTTAAGCACCCTAAAAGCATCAAGACATTCATCATTAAATTCAAATGGAGCATTTTTTCAAGCAATTTACACAAATGTTTGGCTATGTTAGAAAAATCCTTTATAAAACGTCGATGGCCAATGAGCGATCTAACACCTTTTTCATTTTTTGGTGGGGAAGATGTTCAATGGCTACAACCTTCAAACTATCAACTTTCAAACCTTTCTCTGAGATATGATGACCAAGTACGATACTCTCTTGAACCATAAAATGATATTTTTTCCAATTCAAGACTAGGTTTGTATCTTGACATCGCTGCAACTCCATAGAAAGATTAGCCAAGCATTTATCAAATGAAGACCCAAATACGGAAAAATCGTCCATAAACACTTCCATCACATTTTCAATCAATCTTCCAAAAATGGCCATCATGCAATGTTGAAAGGTGGCGGGGGCATTGGACAACCCAAAAGGCAATTTATAGAAAGTAAACGTGTCATACGGACAGGTAAAAGTTGTTTTCTCTTGATCCTCGGGGGCTATCATGATTTGGTTGTACCCCGAGTAACCATCTAGAAATCAATAATACTTGTATCCCGCTAACCTATCAAGCTTTTGATCAATAAAAGACAAAGAAAAATGATCTTTATGAGTGTTTTCATTAAGCTTCCTATAATCACAACACACTCTCCAACCTGTTTTCACCCTTGTAGCAAGCTCTTCATCAAATTCCGTCTTAACAATGGTTAAACCCCCTTTCTTAGCCACAACATGCAAAGGACTTACATGAGGGCTATTACTTATAGCATAAACAATTCTAGCATCCAACCATTTCAAAACTTCTTTCCTAACAACCTTTTACATAATGGGGTTCAAACGACGTTGAGGTTGTACGCATGATTTACTCTCATCAATCAACCTAATGTGATGCATACAAATAGTAGGGCTTATGCCTTTCAAATTATCAAGACTCCACCATATAGCATTTTTATGATCTCTAAGCACCACCCTCAATAGTTTATCAAGCTCTAAAGGTGAAAGGGATGATGATACAATTACTGAAAAGGTTTTGTCGTCCCCCAAGTACGCGTACGTAAGGTGATCGGGTAATGGTTTTAATTCTTCCTTTCCCTTATCAACCTTGGGCTCTTCATTCTCTATCTCCAATGGAAGGTACTCCCTTTTTCCATAGTACATCATCTTGGCTTCATCTTCTTGCATTTCCTTACAAGCATTCAAGTCATGTAAGCAATCATTTATATCGTCATCTTCTAGAAAAGAAGAGTTAGAGTTAAGAGATAAAGTAAGAGAATGACTTATGCTTGTTTTGAGAGGATCTTTAGATAAGAAGAATGACAAGTTCTTTTGAACAATCTCATCAATCAATTCAATCCTTCTACACTCCTCTTTCTCATCTGGATGCCTCATCGCATTTCTTAATGAAAACACCACATCTTTTTCATTTACTCTCAATGTCAACTCCCCCTTGTGCACATCAATTAAAGCTCTTCCCGTGGCAAAAAATGGATGTCCCAAAATCAATGGAATATTTGTATCCTCGTCCATGTCAAGCACTACAAAATCCACCGAGAATATAAACTTTCCAACTTTAACTAACACATCATCAACTACTCCCTTAGGGCAAGTCAAAGACCTATCCGCAAGTTGCATTGTAACAGACGTATGTTTTACTTCTCCTATACCAAGTTTCTTAAAGATCGATATAGGAATCAAATTGAAACTAGCCCCAAGATCACAAAGAGCTTTATGAACTTCACTCTTGCCCATTTCGCATGGTATGACGAAACTCCCTGGATCCTTTAGCTTTGGAGACAACTTTTTTTGTATTATGACACTACACTCCTCCGTCAAGTTGACAGTTTTGTTCTCCACTAAGCTCCTTTTTCTTGTCATAATGTCTTTCAAAAACTTGGCATAATGAGGCATTTGTCTCAAACCATCCGCTAAGGGTATGTTGATGTGGATTTTCTTGAAGATCTCTAAAAATTTTACAAACTTTTCATCAAGGCCCTTCTTCAAAAATCTATGAGGAAAAGGGATGGGCACTTGAGTTTTTGGTATCCCCAACTATCCCTTTCTACTTCAACTTCTTCCTCTTTCTTTTTCAATGCTTTTGTTCTTTCCCATTTCTTCTGAATAACTTCCGACTCAACCACATCCGTTTTTTCATTTTCTTTTACTTTAACTTCACTTTCTTCCACAAACTCATTCTTCTATGAAGTTTTCCTCAACCTCCTTCTCTTCTACCTTCTCATGTTCCATAGGCATAGAAGGTCATTCATAGTTGGTTCCACTTCTCAAAGTGATTGTCTTGCATTGCTCTTTCAAATTTATAATGGTGGCAGAAGGAAATTTTTCTTTTTCATTCGCACTCAACGAACTAGCAATTTGACCAACCGAGTCCTCCAAGGCTTTGAACCTTCTATCATTAGCTTCATCAATCTTTCTTCTTATTTCATCTTGAGCTTTGTTCGATACAATTAAATTTTCAATGAGTTCTTCGGTGGTTGCCTTCCCTTCATTATTTGACACTTTAGCTCCCGGATGATACCCCGGGGGATAAGTAACCACATTGCTCGGGTTTAAATAAGAGAAGTTATCTTGCCTCCTTTATTGTTGTGGGTATGAGCTTCCACTTCCTTGACTATTGAAGCCTCCGTGCCTTGGTGGGTAGTTTCATTGGTTGTGATTGAAATTACCTTGGTAATTATTTTGATAGTTACCTTGGTAATTCCTTCCTTGCATGAATTGCACATCCTCCACACGTGGCATACTTGGCTCCAAACTAGCACTTTTCACACTAAACTGTTGCCCTTGATCGAAGTTCTCAAATCCATAGCATTCACTAACTCTCTCCGATGGCCATTGGTAGATATTTGTACCAATCTCATCAAAAATCCTTATAGTCCTTTCCGAAGTCACACCAAGTACGGATCCACCCGCCGAAGCATCAACAAGCACTCTTTGACCATTTATCAAACCTTGGTAGAAAAACCCCACTTGTTGATTTTCTGGAAAATCATGTTGTGGACACTTGCGTAACATATCCTTAAACCTTTTCCACGCTTCATAAAAACTCTCTTGAGACATTTGCTTGAATTGAGTAATCAAGCTCTTCATTTGAAGTGTCTTAGAAGGCGGTATGTATTTGTTCAAGAACATTTGTGCAAGCTCCTCCCAAGTGTTACACGTACCCAGAGTGATGGTAGATAACCATGTTCGAGCATGATCTCTCAACGAAAATGGAAACAACCTCATCTTGATGCAATCCTCGCTCACCCCATTCATCTTCACGGTGTTGGCAATCTCAATAAATTGAGCTAGATGAGCGTTCAGATCCTCATTCGGAGTTTCACTAATATGTTGCTCTCTCACCATAGAAATCAAGCCCGCTTTAAATTCAAAGTTGTTGGCATTGATAGGTGGACCCATCATTTGTG
The DNA here is from genome assembly GCA_023678885.1 of Pogostemon cablin. Taxonomy (NCBI): domain Eukaryota; kingdom Viridiplantae; phylum Streptophyta; class Magnoliopsida; order Lamiales; family Lamiaceae; genus Pogostemon; species Pogostemon cablin. The sequence continues at coordinate 203,485 of CM042970.1, forward strand.
GCATTGCCCTTGACATAAAGAAATCCCATATCACTCTTGACATAAAGGTGGTGGTGGAGGTGCATAAGCATGTTGAAAACCTTGTTGAACGCTAGTTGCACCATTTGTTGAAGTAAAGCTTGATTGTTAAGCTCTCCAAAATTTTGATGAGCTTGTTGAGGAGGATTAGCATTGACTTGAGGTGCTTGTGCGTTGTCTTGAACATTTTGCACTCTTTCTCCATCATTCCTAACATCAACACTTTCATCTTGATTGTTCTCCATTAGGTCACTTTTTTTTATTTTGTTCTCCTTTCTCCTTCTCCGAAAAGTGTGTTCATTTCTAAATCAATAGTTTCAACTTGTTTCCCTTTTGACCTTGTTTGCATACACCTTCAAAATAAGAGAAGTTTTGATCGCGGCCGTGTTGTGATTTCTGACGATCGCGCACGGCAAAAACTTACAGGCCCGTGCATGGTACACGGGTAGTGCGCACTGCATGCTTCGAGTACCAAATACAGCTGGTCGTATTTGTGCTGCTTTGCTTCCTTCTTTCTCCCGACTCCGTTTTCGCTCCATTTTTCACCTGTTTTAACATTTATAAGTTCATTCTCACACAATTCCATACAAACACATAACACCACCAAAATACACATAAATACGAATAAAACAATATGAAAACACACACAAAGAGGCACTAAAATTTAGGTGAAAATAACGACAATCAATAATTTACATATTTTTTCATTGAATTTATTTTAAGTTCGATATATTTTAAACTTAATATTTACTCTGAAATAACTTCTTAATTTAATTTAAATAAGTATATTTTACAATAAAATATTGTCTTCTTTTAATTGATCAAATTTTAGTACACTTTTTAATTGTAAATTTTGACCCACGAGTATAAATAAACGGTTTGGAATGTATTGCAATAAAAATTTTAAACGTGACGGGTATGAGTAGTACTAAAATGATTCAAAGAAATATATATACACAAAAGTTTATAAAAATATACACGTTTGGTCATTAGGGGAACATAAGATATAGTTATAGAGGCTAAAATACTTGTTTGGAGAAAATATTTGGTATAAGTACGGATGACAATGAAACGTGTATTTTTTGGTATCGTAGAAATGGGTGGTATTTTTTTTAAATAAAATACAAGTGTACTAGAGGTTAATTGTTATGATCTTTTCACTATTAGGAATGTGAAGATTTTAAAGGGACAAACAAAAATAGAGAATGTGAAGACTAATTTAGGATGGAGGGAGTGGTATAATGTTTATTATAATATTAATTTAAGTATATAAAAATAAAAATAAATAAATATTAATTCGATGCAGGTAACCCACATGTATCTATAAATAAATTTTAGACGGATACTTATATTGTAATGGATTTTTTAATGAGACGTGCATGTAATTAATATTTAAACAAATATGAGTATCCTTAAATAAACATTTTTTTTCTGAATATTATCATCCATAAGTACAAGGAAAATTTGATGTTATGATAAAAATAATTTACTTATTATACCATTATTATAAAATTACGTTATACAATAAATTTACATTTACGTTGAACGTTTATAGTTAATTAATAATAAAAAAATTAAATAAGGATATTAATATAAGGGTATTTATGAGGTACGTCTAGCAAAAATCAGAAGTGTAAATAGTCGCGCCCTTAGTCAAAACTAAACGAGTGTTTGAACTATGACGTGTACCGATACAAAGAGTATCAACTTTATAATTAATTTGATTGGTTAATATACAATCCGATCCGATTCAAGTGTCACATGCCCTTCGCGTTAAATTTTCTAGCCAAAATTAAAGTTTTTACAAAAGTTAGCGAATTAAATAAGAGTTGGTCTCTTGTGTCCCCAGATGTGTAAGGGTACATCATTTTATTTTAAAATGTATATACTTTAATTTCTAAGGGTACAATATTTTGTTTTAAAGGATATACATCTTTCATTAATTTTTCCTTTTTCTTTTTTGGAAATAAATGGTACAATTTAATACTAAAGGGTATCTGGGAGCATGATGTTCTGAGCACACAAGTTTTAGTCTTAAATAAAATACAAAATTTAATTAACACAAATTACATTTTTAAAGAGTAATTTTAAAGTTTGAATTAGTTTTTGAGATCAAATAAATTTAATCTATTGAGTATAAATATCTGTAGCAGCATAATAAAGAATTGGTGGGTAGGGATGGCAACGGGTAGGGTACCAGCTTATTTTGTGTTAGAATTGGTTAAGTAAAAGAAGTGGGTCAAGCCTACCTTTGACCAATGTTCTCGTAATTTTTGTTTCTCAAAAATAAAAAAATTGCATATTCGGAATCTACGTTTCGAGTAGATGAATTTAATGTATAAGTTTGCTCAAATCCAATTCCAGGTGAATGAGTATTAATATATGAAGTTTGAAATTTAATTACAAGAAATAGAAGATAAATGAAGAGTTAAGGTTGAAGTGGGAAGTTGTCCCTCATTGGAAAAAGATGGAAGAATTGAACTCCTTATTACTACCTATACACATTATTAAATTAAATAAAATGCGTGTACCACATGATGCAACCAACCAAGCCACGAGCTGCTCATAGTCGCACTCATTTTGGACTCGAACTAGGGTCCGATGGGTTCACACTTATTAGGGTCGGGTATGTTCGTCAGGTCGAGCCGCCGGGTCCGGTGTTACAAACCAAGCCACGAGCTGCACATAGTCACACTCATTTTTTACTCGAACCAGGGTCCGATGGGTTAGACTTGGGCGCATATGGACCGGACGGTTAGGGTTGGGTCGCCCCTGAATTTAGGTTCGCACCAAACCGGGTCGCTCCGGGCCGGGCTCAACCCAAAGATGAAAGTGGAGGGTAAAATTAGGGTAAAATTAGCTCCAAATATTTGAATTCAAATTTGAATAAAGGGGTGCTATCTAGACCGTTAGATCATGATCTTAATCAAGAGGCATGATCGGACGGTCCAGAATGAATCAAGGTATCAATTATGAAAAGGCATCACAACTCTTCAACTCTTATAAATAGACCCCAAAACATTCTGCAGAAATCATTCCAATCCTGCAATCTTGTATATTACATTCTAGTCCATTAGTTCTAGTACCCAAGTTCGAAAGTTCTAAACTATTAGTTCGTTCGCCGATAATTTTGGACTCGTTGTGCTACAAGTTAGAAATTCAAAGTCGTTGTATTTTTTAGGCGATTGCTATAGTCCGTAAACACTTGAAGTACGGAACAACTTCGTCTTAAGGAAAAAGAGTGTAACTCTTGACTCGACCTTACCAAAAGTAATACATAAGCCATTTTAAATACTACTTCATATACCCATTAATCTTAAGATAAAATTTTAGTATTTAAAGATGGCTATTGATGTACCTAATACTGTTACTACTACACCTGTTCACGTCGAGAGACCACCTAAGTTCGATGGAACGTAATTTAAGCGTTGGAAACAGAAAATGATGTTCTATTTAACAACACTCAACCTCGTCCATTTTCTGACGGAAGTTGCTCTAATGGTTGAAGAAGATGAAGCTGATGAACAAAAGAAAATTGTCATTCAAATCTGGAAACATAGTGACTTCATGTGCCGTAACTCCATTCTAAACGAGTTAGATAACTCACTTTATAATGTTTATACAGATTTTAAAACTTCTAAAGAACTATGAGAGTCATTTGAAAAGAAGTACAAAGCGAATGACGCCAGAATGAAGAAATTCATAGTCGGACGATTCCTCGAGTACAAAATGGTGGACTCTAAGACTGTATTGGATCAATTTAGAGAACTACAACTGATCATACATGGCATCAATGCCGAGGGTATGGAATTGAGTGAATCTTTTCAAGTAGCTTCTTTAATTGAAAAGCTACCGCCTCTGTGGAAAGATTTTAAGAACTATCTCAAGCACAAAAGAAAAGAAATGGGGCTTGAGGACTTGATTTTGAGATTAAGGATCAAAGAAGATAATTGAAAGTCTGAAATCAAGTCTAGCAAAGAGGCAAGAGTTAACTTGGCTGAATTCGGGGCAAATAAAAAGAGAAAGCGGAATGACAAAAAGCAAAAGCCTGCAAAGAAAATTAAAGGCAACTGCTACAACTGTTACAAACCCGGATACATGGCAAAAAACTATAGTCAACCAAAGAAGGAAAACTACAGCCGAGCTAACCTAGCGGAAGAGAAGTCAGTATCCGCTAACCTGTCCGAGTTAAACCTAGCCGCTGTGGTTTTTGAAGCAAACCTTGTGGATAACCCACAAGAATGATTTGTGGATAGTGGAGCTACAAGACACATCTGCTCGGATAAAGAAATGTTCTCTACCTACATCCCGATAAGTGGTAGAAAATTATTTATGGAAAATTCTGCAACATCTGAAGTTGTTGGACTAGGCAGAATTGTGTTGAAGATGACATCGGGAAAAGAGCTTCAACTTATGGATGTGATGCATGTCCCTAATATTCGCAAGAACTTAGTATCTAGATCATTGCTTAGTAAAGCAGGATTTAGACAAGTGTATGAGTCAGACAAATATGTACTATCCAAAAGTGGTATATTCGTAGGAAAAGTTACCTTGAAAAGAGGATTTTCAAATTAAATGTAATAACTGTACACAGTGATATTAAAAATAAAGAAAAAATTGTTTCATACTTGGCCGAGAGTTCTAATATATGGCATGATAGATTAGGACATGTAAGTTTAAATTCGCTAAGAAAGTTAGTCAACTTAAATTTGTTGCCAATAATGGAACTAGATCCACAAAAGAAATGTGAAATTTATGTTGAAGCAAAAATGACAAAAGCATCATTTCACTCAATGGAAAGAAGTTCTACACCTCTAGAACTAATCCATACTGATATGTGATTTAAAGTTCATACCAACAAGAGGGGGTAAAAATTGCTTCATTACATTTATCGATGATTGCACAAGGTATTGTTATGTATATCTTGTAAGAGGGAAATATGAAGCAATAGTGCATTCGTAAACTTTATGAATGAAGTCGAAAATCAATTAAGCAAAATAATCAAAATGATTCGAAGTGATAGAGGTGGAGAATATGTGGCTCCATTTGAATAATTTTATCTGCACAATGGCATTATTCATCAAACCACAGCACCATACTCACCACAATCTAATGGCGTTTCCGAACACAAAAATAGAACTCTCAAAGATATGATGAATGCTATGTTGATTAGTTCTAGCCTACCCCAGAACATGTGGGGGGAAGCTTTGCTTTCGGAAACCACATTCTTAATAAACTACCGCACAAGAAAAAAGATAAAAATCCATATGAATTATAGAAAGGAAGGAAACCATCATACGGTGACCTCAAAGTGTGAGGGTGCCTAGCAAAAGTTGAGGTACCTAAACCAAAACAAGTAAAGCTAGGACCCAAAACAGTTGATTGCATCTTTATTGGCTATGTATACAATAGTAGTGCATATCGTTTCTTGGTTCACAAGTCAGAAGTTCCTGAAATGAATGAGGAAATGACTATTGAATCTAGAAATGCAGTGTTTTTTTAGAACACATTTCCTAAGAAGGAAAAACAAGAAGTGAGCTCGCATATAGAACTCATGACGCTATAGAAAAAGGTTCACCTCAAATGGAGGAAGAACCAAGGCGTAGTAAAAAAAGCCAAGAAGGAAAAATCCTTTGATCCTGATTTTATAAGCTACATGCTAGAAAATGAACCTAGGACAATACAAGAAGCATTGTCTAGTCCAGATGCTCCTTTCTGGAAAGAGGCTATCAATAGTGAAATTGAATCCATTATGCAAAACCATACTTGGGAGGTGGTCGATCTCCCACCGGGCAACAAACCTCTAGGATGTAAATGGATCCTAAAGAAGAAATATAAGGCTGATGGTTCAATTGAAAAATACAAGGCTCGCTTGGTAGCTAAAGGATTCAAACAAAAGGAAGGATATGATTTCTTCGATACATATTCACCTGTAACAAGAATATCATCCATTAGAGTTCTCATCGCAATTGCAGCTTTGCATAAACTTGAGATACACCAAATGAATGTAAAAATAATTTTTTTAAATGGTGAATTAGAAGAGGAGATATATATGGAACAACCTGATAGGTTTGTTATCCCTGACCAAGAAAAGAAAGTGTGCAAGTTAATAAAATCCTTATACGGATTAAAACAAGCACCTAAACAATGACATCAAAAGTTTGATCAAACTATGCTATCAAATGGATTCAAAATCAATGAATGTGACAAATGTGTCTACATAAAAGACACGCCTAATGAGTATGTAATTATATGTCTATGCGTAGATGACATGCTCATAATAGGAAGTAATCACAAAATGATTGTGAATACTAAGAACATGTTGAAAAGGAATTTTGACATGAAGGATATGGGTGAGGCTGAAGTCATATTAGGGATAAAAATCTCTAGATCACCTGACGGAATTATCTTGACACAATCTCACTACGTAGAGAATATACTTAAGAAATTCAATACTTTTGACTTAACCCCGGCTAAAACTCATGTGGATGTGAATCTACATCTAGCAAAAAATAAAGGTGAACCCATATCACAATAGAAATATGCAAGAATTATCGGAAGCTTGATATACTTAACAAACTATACTCATCCAGATATAGCATACTCTGTTCATAAACTTAGTAGGTTCACAAGCAATCCAAATGAAGAACATTGGACAACATTGAGAAGAGTACTTAGGTATTTGAAACATACTCTGAGTTATGGTATGATGTACACAAGATATCCAGCCGTGGTTGAAGGATTCGTGGATGCTAATTGGATAACTAATTCAAAAGACTCCAAATCCACAAGTGGTTACGTATTTACTATAGGTGGTAGAGTAGTATCATGAAAATCCTCTAAACAAACATGCATAGCTCGTTCCACAATGGAGTCGGAGTTCATTGCATTAGACAAAGCTGGTGAAGAAGATGAATGACTTAGAAACTTCTTAGAGGATATTCCTTGTTAGAGCAATCCAGTGCCTCCTATAATGATACATTGTGATAGCATGAAAACTATTGGGAGAGCACAAAGCAACATATACAATTGTAAGTCTCGACACATAAGAAGGAGACATAATACCTTAGGCAATTGATCTCTAGTGGAATAATTTCCATCGACTATGTAAAGTCTAAGGAAAATATCGCGGATCCGCTGACAAAAGGCATAAATAAAGATCTAATGACAAGTGCAGTAATGGGAATGGGTTTAAAATACACGCACTAAAGAACGTTTATAGCGGTAACTTAACCATGATGATTAGAGATCCCGAGAACATGGTTTAATAAGACAACTAAGTTATAAATGTTCCGAAATAGCACTTGAAATATAATTTCAACTCATTCTCAAACAAATCAAGTGCAAGCCTGCAGAAGTGTGGTAAAGGGTAAGCCTTAAAAGCTTTTAATGATTCCTATACCTTAAAAGGTGGAGTATAGCAGGATACCCTATATAGGAGATCACCAATATAAGTGTGAAGTTTGGCCGCTTCAAATGATAAAAAACACTTATGAATCCAAGATGGTCTATGGCCGAATTGAACACAACGTGAGAAAGAAGAATATTAGAGTTGTTATTGTGTGAGTTTCGTTGTCTTGGTTTACCCAAAATGCTGACTAGTTCAAGACATCATATTCACTAAACAACAAGTAAATCCGATGGTATTCTACTAAGGAAGGTTCAAAGCCGGAAGCTACCTATCCTGATGCAATAGCAGTTCGTCGAAACTTTCGATAGAGTCTACATGCATTAATTACATTCATGTGGGGGATTGTTGGAATTGGTTAAGTAAAAGAAGTGGGTCAGCCCACTTTTGACCAATGTTCTTTTAATTTTCGTTTGTCAAAAATAAAAATAAATTGAATATTCGAAATCTACGTTTCGAGTAGATGAATTTAATGTATAAGTTTGCTCAAATCCAATTTCGGATGAATGAGTAATTAATACATGAAGTTTGCAATTTAATTACAAGAAATAGAAGAAAAATGAAGAGTAAATATTGAAGTGGGAAGTTGTCCCACATTGGAAAAAGATGGAAGAATTGAACTTCTTATTACTACCTATACACATTATTGAATTAAATAAAATGTGTGGACCACATGGTGCAACAAACCAAGCCACGAGCTGCACATAGTCGCACTCATTTTGGACTTGAACTAGGGTATAATGGGTTAGACTTGGGTGCACGTGGACCGGACGGTTAGGGTTGGGTTGCCCTGAATTTGGGTTCGGACCGAATCGGGTCATGTCGGGTCATCGGGTTGGGCCGGAGCTGATCCATGGGTCCGGGCCGGGCTCAATCCAAAGGTGAAAGTGGAGGGTAAAATTGGCTCCAAATATTTGAATTCAGATTCAAATGAAGGAGTGCGATCTAGACCGTTAGATCTTGATCTTAATCAAGAGGCATGATTGGACGGTCCAGAATGAATCAAGGCATCAATTCTGAAAAGACATCACAACTCTTCAACTCTTATAAATAGACCTCAAAACATTCTGCAGAAATCATTCCAATCCTGCAATCTTGCATATCACATTTTAGTCCATTAGTTCTAGAATTATCCTACCCAAGTCCGATTGGAGGCGATTGGTATAGTCCATAAGCACCTAAAGTACGGAGCAATTTCGTCTTAAGTAGAAAGAGTGTAACTCTTAACTCGACTTTACCATAAGTAATCCATAAGCCGTTTTAAATACTACCCCATATACCCGTATCTTATGAGACGAGTTATTTGTGAGACGGATATAAGAAGGGTCGATCCATCACTATAATATGCTTATTATACAGTTAAAATAAGTTTATTTGTAGTTAAAGTATGTTAATAATAAATCATATTATAACACACTAAAATTATACTTTAATGCATAATTTAGCATACTTTAGAAAATATATTTTAACAACCATTGAACATATTTTATTTATACAATAAGCATACTTTAGTGATGAGTCAACTCATCTCACAAATATCACGTCTTATAAGAGACTTTGTCAATATATATATAATCGGAGTACTCGCGAGTTTTGAGGCATTACCCGTACCCGTTCCAAACCCTAATGATATTTCTTACAACTATCTGTACCCGTCCCAAACTAATTTACAACTACCCGTACCCTATCCATTAGGGTTCGGGTAGACCAGATAACCAAAAATACCCATCCCATTACAATCCATATTGGTGGGTACTTGTCGACCTTTTAAAATTATACACATATCTATAAACTTGTGTGCGACAATTGGCCTTCACAAGAATAGACTAAAGTGGGTAGCAATACAATGGCCTGCGATGTCGGATATACCGTGCCATTTTCGTATACTCCTTTTGTTACATCAAAAGAGTTACTCCTATATTTTATTAATAATAAAAATGTTCCGTTATAAGAGTTACATTTCTCATTTTTAAATAAGATTCATATACAAAATTTAACATATTCTCATGGAACTTACACACAACATTAATACAACAACCCACTATTTATTAAAATATTAGTATATCACTCAAACCACTACACATTAAAATACTATATTTCTTAATTTTAGTGTGCAAATACTAAACATAACTCTATGTGGCAGGACAGAGGGAGTATCAAAAGAAAATCCATTCATTATTCTCCTCTTTTATACATGTCCGTCCTATCATAATGATTACATGTTTTCAATTTGGGCATTCTATCTTAATGGTTATATTTTTTTTTTATTTTTTTTTTTGTATATGAGACTCACAAAAAAAATTAAATATTTTCATGGAACTCACTTACAGCATTAATACAACTATCTACAGATAATCATTATTGTTGATCCAATGGTGTGGGACAAGTTTCAAAGAGTTGCGGGGCCATGCCATCCAAGACCAAGTCATGGTACTACTCCCTCCATCCCACAACAAGGAGTGCATTTTACTATTTTCGTCCGTTCCAACACAAGAGGTGCATTTATCTTTTTAGTAAATGGGATCCACATAAAACAATTAATATATCTCCATGGACCCACACACTATACTAATGCATCTATCCACTATACATTAAAATATTATTTATCTCACTTCAACTAGAGCTGTTAAACGAAACGAGCGCTCAAGAGCTCGGCTCGGCTCACCTCGGCTCGTTAAAGCTCGAAATCGGCTCGACTCGTGACTACTCGAGCTCCAGTTCGAGCTCGTTGAAATGCTCGTTACTTTATCGAGCCGAGCTCGATTCGACTCGATAGAGCTCGATAATAATAATATTAAAATAAATATTGTATAATAATAATTATATATATTAATATAATAATTATTACTCCCTCCATCCCAGCAGAGCTTTCACACCTCCTTTGTAATTTACAAAGAGGTGTGAAAACTGTGTTGGGACAGAGGGAGTAAATATAATATTAAATATATTAATTAAAATCCGGCTCGTTAGGCTCGAAAGTTCGTTAAAGCTCAAAAGCTCGACTCGTTTTCCTTAAATGAGCCGAACCGAGCTCGAGCTCGGATGAGTAATTTTCGAGTCGAGCTCGAGCTCGCTCGTAAGCTCATTATCAAATCGAGCCGAGCTCGAGCTCGGCTCGATAACTACTCGAGTCGAGTTCGAGTATGCACTAATTAAGCTCGCTCGACTCGTTTAATAGGCCTAACTTCAACTACCTATTTTACATGAAAAAAGAAACGCCCCTATTGTGCGAGTACGAAGGGAGTATATAATACGAAGCCGTTCAAAAAACAAGGATATAGAGAGATTTTTCAGGATTCCATTCCCAGTTCCAAAGTGGCCCCACCCCTATTGCATGTCGATTTTCCGTAGTTAGTATTATTTTATTTAATATTATTTTTGAATGAATGGGAAACGGGATGCTCCTCAAGTCAAGCCACTTGCGTAACTCCTCTATATAAGGATTTGGTTTTGCCAAATATGTTACATCATTCAAATCAGAGAGAGAGAGAGAGAGGATTTGGCATGGATAACCCGCATATCCTATATTTGCCATTAATGTTCCTCCTACTTTTGGAAGTGATAGCGTGTTGTGCATATTACGGCTCGCTTTGTAGCCAAACCCCATACCCTGAGTTATGCAGCAGCAGCCTAAGTGAAAACGTATACGATTTACGCGACCAAAGTATTAGAGCAACTCTTGATGAAGCACACAAGCTGCTTATTTCAATTAATGACCTGGGGCCCAGTGAGGCGGAGGCAGAGCTGGGCAGAGCAGCTCTGAGCGACTGCTTAGATCTGTACGAGGACACCCTCCACCACCTCAACCGATCCCTCTACTCCAACAACCCCAGCGATGCACAAACATGGCTGAGCGCTGCAGTTGCCAATGAACAAACATGCCAAAATGGATTTCTTGATTTCAACATCTCCCCCTACCTCACGCCAACTGATTTCCCCAAGTTGCTTAGCAATTCGCTGGCCATCAACAAGGGATTTTTACAAACGCGATCAGGCCGACGTGATCAGGAAATTATATTCCCAGAATGGGTTTCGGCTGCTGCCAGGAAACTGCTTCAATCGTCTCCAAAACCCAACATAGTGGTGTCACAAGATGGTTCCGGTACTCATAACACCATTTCTGCGGCCTTGGCTGCAGCGAGGACCGGTGCCGACAGATTTGTGATATATGTAAAGAAGGGAATATACAAAGAAAATGTTGAGGTCAAGAAATCTATGAGGAATCTAATGCTTATTGGCGATGGAATCGATGAAACAATTATTACGGGCAGTAAGAATGTCCACGATGGCTCCACAACCTTTCGTTCAGCGACATTTGGTAATTAAATTAACTAGCTACCTCTTTCTATATAAATACAACATGTATGTATACACACAACTCGACTAGCTAATTAATTACTAATATGCATGTGTTGCATAGATATTCACGTCAAATTATATGGACATGAATTTAATTGGCTAGGTACGTAGTTTTAAAATCTTAAGTTTAATTGAAATAGTGCAGGTGTTAGCGGTGATGGGTTCATAGCACGCGGAATTACATTCGAGAACACAGCGGGAGCAGAGAAGCATCAAGCAGTAGCCGTACGCTCAAGTTCAGACAAATCAGTATTCTACGAGTGCAGCTTCAAGGGGTACCAGGACACCCTTTACGTCTACTCCAACCGCCAGTTCTACCGCAACTGCGATATTTACGGAACCTTAGATTTCATATTCGGCGACGCCGTTTCAGTCTTCCAGAATTGCAACATATACGTTAGAAAAGCACCTGGCCTATCCACCATCACCGCCCAGGGGAAAAAGGACCCAAACGAGAACACCGGCATTGTTATCCACAACTCGCAAGTCGCAGCCTCTTCCCACACTTATTTAGGGAGGCCATGGCAGAAGTACTCAACTACAGTCTTCCTCAAGTGCCGCATCGATGGCTTCATCGATCCCGCTGGCTGGCTCCCCTGGAGTGGCAATTTCGCATTGACCACTTTGTACTACGGAGAGTATATGAACACCGGACCTGGAGCTGCTACCTCTCGGAGGGTCAACTGGCCTGGATTCCATCTCATATCTACTGCCTCTCAAGCAGCCAAGTTTTCTGTCCACAACTTCTTGGCCGGAGATTCATGGATTCCCCAAACTGGTGTCCCATTTGTTTCTGGCCTATGAATCACCATAATTAATTATCAATAACGTTTGGTGTACGACTAATAATATTTCACCTAGGCTATATCTACCCATTAGCCACCAGACTTTATTTGTGATTAATTCTATGCCTCTCTTTAAATTGCTGTTGTGATTATGAATAGAAACATTCTTGGATCCTATTTCTAATCGCTCAAGAAAAGACAACACACTCAATCTCACGTTTTTTAGATTCAAAAGCAATGAACAACTGAATCAAATAAACTGTAAATGAAGAAAACAACACTCAAAGAATTATAGTGGTTCGATCATGATGATCTACGTTCACTTTCAAAGGAAATCGAGCACTCTTTCATTGATAGACGATTGCACTTGAAGATGAAGATTGAATAATTACTTTGATCACTCATGGATCAAACTATCAAACTTGCAAAAGCTGAATAATGATCGTGTCTTCCATAGCAGCAAACTTGCTGCTTATATACCAGGTGGACAGTTAGTTTGTTTCAACTGTACAGCTGATGCCTCTCACCATCCAATGAGGCCTTGACACATCAGCATCTTCCTAACAACATACTTAACAAACTAACTCCCTCAAAGCTTCTAGAATTAGCTCCCTAACTGACACAAATGATCACTTAACCACCTAACAAACCCTAATAACCAAACTGTTGTCATGCAGCTGATGTGTGATCTCATTTCAACGTACAAACACCAAGAAATACGTATGCATTGCTCACATACTATCAGCCAACATAATGCTCCGTTTGCAGGGGATCATGATCATGTTTTATACTCTATCTTCTAACAATTCTCCACCTTAAAACATGTATCATATCTTTCAACAAATTTACTGCTCAATTCCCTTTGTTGCTGCTCCATTATGAGCAGCTTCCTTCAAGAACACTGGAGATTCATTCCAACTAAGCTCAAGCTTAGTTCAAACTTTGAACTAGGCAAGGCTTTGGTTAGATAGTCTGCTGGATTGACAGATGTATCAATCTTGTGTACCTTTACAACTTCATTCTCTACAAGATCTCTCACAAAATACAACTTGATATCAATGTGCTTTGTCCTTTCATGATAGCCCTGATGTTTGGCTAAATGAATTGCACTTTGATTGTCACAAAATACCTCTACACAACCTTGATTAATACCAAGTTCATGTAACATTCTAGAGATCCACAATCCTTCCTTGATTGCTTTAGTCAGGGCTACAAATTCAGCCTCAGTTGTGGACAAAGCCACAACTGACTGGTGACTTGCTTTCCAACTTATGGTTGTTCCAAATAGAGTAAAGATATAACCAGTCAGTGATTTCCTTGTGTCCATATTGGCTGCATAGTCAGCATCCACATATCCATACAACACTTGACCTTGTTCCTGTCTTTTCTGAAACTTTAGACCTCTATCTACAGAACCTTTGATGTACTTCATTGCCCATTATACTGCCTGCCAGTGTGGTTTCCCTGGACATGCCATAAATCTACTCAAGATACTCATGACATATCCCATATCTGGCCTGCAGCATACCATACAGTACATCAAACTTCCAACTGAACTTGCATAAGGTATTAAGTTCATTTCTTTCAAGTCTAATGTAGTTGTTGGAGCCTGCTGAGATGATAACTTTAATCCTTGGTTAAAACGTATTGTAACAAACTTACTTTCAAACATATTATACCTTTTAAGAACCTTTAGTAAGTAGGATTCTTGATTGAGAATCAGACTTCCACTACTTCTGTCCCTAATGATGGACATCCCAAGTATCATCCTAGCTTCCCCTAAGTCCTTCATGTCAAATTCTGATTTTAGCATACCTTTGACCTTCTGAATACCACTTATGATATGACTTGCTATCAACATATCATCCAGAAGCAAATAAGTATACTGGTTTCCTTCTTTCATGTAATATACACAGCTATCATATGAGCTTCTAGCAAATCCACAGGATGTTATATATTGATCAAACCTCAAGTACCACTGTCTAGGGCTTTGTTTAAGTCCATAAAGTGACTTCTTAAGTAAACAAGCCTTAAACTCTTTATTCTGGATATCAACTCCCTCTGGTACAGTCATGAAGATTTGTTCTTCTAATTCACCATGAAGGAAGGCAGTTGTTACATCCATTTGGTGAAGTTCAAGATCATACTGTGCTGTTAAGGATAGTATGATCCTTATAGAGCTTTGCTTGACTACAGGTGAGAATATTTCATTGTAGTCCACTCCTTCTTTCTGTGAGAATCCCTTAGCTACCAATCTAGCTTTATATCTTATTTTTTTCATCTGTTGTTGCAGGGAGCTTCCTTTTAAAAATCCATTTGCATCCCACTAACTTTTGTTTCAGAGGTTTATCAACTATCTTCCAAGTTCCATTTTTATCAAGAGACATAAGTTCCTCACTAATTGCAGTGATCCACTGATCAGCATCATGGCTAGTTATTGCTTCCTTATAGCTTTTAGGTTCACTAGCTTCGATCTCAGAGGCTGTGTATAGAGCATATGAAACCTGATCAGCTTGAATATATCTAGCTGGAGGATTTATTTTCCTTCTTTGTCTATCCTTTGCTAGAAGGTAGGTGCTGAGATCAGTCTTCTCTTTATCAGTACCTGGTGTGTCAGCTACTGAACCAGTGATCTTATCAGAATCCACCTCAGACTCAATACCCTCATTTAATATCACTGAGGTGTCTGTTTGCTCTAATAATGGCATCTTAGTTTCATTGAAGACAACATCCCTGCTTACCAGAAACTTATGACTTTCAAGACTCCATAATCTGTAACCTTTTACACCAGATGGATATCCAACCATTACACACCTCATGGCTCTAGGTTTTAGCTTATCTTGCCTTATGTGTGCAAAAGCAAGGCAGCCAATTACCCTTAAGTAACCATAATCAGTAGGTTTTCCTCTCTAAACTTGTTCTGGTGTTTTGAACTTCAAAGGTGTTGAGGGGCTTCTGTTGATCAAATAAATTGCTGTGGAAACTAACTCACCCCAGAAACTCTGGTGAAAACCTCCACTAGTCATCATACATCTAACCCTTTCCAGTATGGTTTGGTTCAACCTTTCAGCAACTCCATTTTGTTGTGGAGTAGAAGGGACTGTCTTGTGCCTTTTTATCCCCTTTTACTTACAGAAGTTGTTAAACTCTTCAGATAGATATTCCAAACCATTATCGGTTCTTAACACCTTCAAGGTAATTCCAGTTGCATTTTCAACCTCAATCAACCAATCTTTAAATTTTGACAGAGCTTCATCCTTTGATTTCAGGATGTATATCCAAGCTTTCCTTGAATAATCATCTATAAACGAGATGAAATATTTACCTCCTCCCTTAGTCAAGGTCTTGGCTGGCCCCCATAGGTCAGAGTGAACATAATCAAGAATTGATGAGGAGGTGTGTTCACCTGCACCAAACTTCATCCTTTTTTATTTCCATAGAACACAATGCTCACACTGTTCCAACTTAACTTCTGTTTCTCCACATAATAGGTTTTGTTTGGCTAGTTCTTGGAGTCCCCTTAAGCTTATATGAACTAATCTCCCATGCCATAACAGTGTACTATCATGTGTTCCTACTGTGTGAGCATGAGCATTGACAGTGCTTCCACACAAGAAATACAAATCATGTTTCTTAATACCCTTCAAGAATATATCATCTCCCTTGGTGACTGTGAAAAACCATCTTTTGATTGGAAACCATATCCCATGGAATCAAGCTTACCAAGAGAGATTAAATTTCTTCTTAAATCAGGAACATAACTTACATCATGTAGTATCCTGACTGATCCATCAGTCAGTTCAAGCTTGATTGACCCTATTCCCTTGATCTTGCATGTTTGATCATTTCCTAGGAGTACTGATCTACCATTATGTTGCTTGAATTCACAAAACCACTGCTTGTTAGGGGACATGTGGAAAGTGCAGCCTGAATCCATTACCCATTCAGAGGCAATTTCTGATGTAGTGATTGATAGAGCTTCAACAAAGTCTCCTTTGTCTTGAACTTGTGCTGTTTGATTAACTTGCATTTTCTAATCAGCATCCTTACTTTTGTCAATCCCTTTTGCTTTTTCAGCCTTCCATTTGTAATAGTTTCTTTTCATATGGCCTGGGAGATGACAGTGATAGCATTTCCTCACTTCACCTTCTTTGGTAGATGATCCTTCTCCCTTGCTGTCTTGTTTGTCAACATTCTTGTGATCCTTCTTCTTCCTGTTATTTCTTTTGGATTGAAAATTATTTCTGACATTCAATCATTCTCCTCCTGAGTTTGGTACACTCTCAGATACAAGTTGAAGCTGCCTAGACTTGAGTGCTAGTATTACACTGTCAAACTTGACAGTGCCTTGATTAACATACAACAATGTATCTTTAAAACTTTGAAAAGATTTTGGAAGTGCTGTCATTAGCATGAGAACCATTTCTTCTTCAGAAATCTTAACATCAACACTTTCAAGATCATCCAAAATCTTGATGAATTCATCAACTTGACTTAGTATAGGCTTTTCATCACTTATCTTGTATGCATGAATTTTCTCTCTAATATGCAGCCTATTTGCTAATGTTTTCACCTTGTACAGAGACTCTAATTTCTCCCAAATACCAATGGCAGTAGTTTCTCTAGCTACTTCACGTAATGCCTTATCCCCCAAACATAAAATGATGGTAGAGTGAGCTTTACGAAGTATCTCATCATCTACTTGAACTCTTGGAGGACCTGCTGCTTAAGGATCTTTTATGATCTCGGTCTTGACCGGTGGAGGAGGCTTCAATGCATCAATGAGCCCTTGCTGTGTCAAGATCGCCTTCATCTTGAGTTTCTAGAGGCTGAAATCCATTTTCTCCGAGAGCTTCTCAATGTCAAAACGTGCGGTGTTCATCTTTTCAACTCAGCTTCGTTAGATTTTCCTACAGACGGCGCCACTTGTTGTGATTATGAATAGAAACACACTTGGATCCTACTTCTAATCGCTCAAGAAAAGACAACACACTCAATCTCACGTTTTTCAGATTCAAAAGCAATGAACAACTGAATCAAATAAACTGTAAATGAAGAGAACAACACTCAAAGAATTATAGTGGTTCGATCATGATGATCTACGTCCACTTTCAAAGGAAATCAAGCACTCTTTCATTGATAGACGATTACACTTGAAGATGAAGATTGAATAACTACTTTGATCACTCATGGATCAAACTATCAAACTTGCAGAAGCTGAATAATGATCGTGTCTTCCATAGCAGCAAACTTGTTGCTTATATACCAGGTGGACAGTTAGTTTGTTTCAGCTGTACAGCTGATGCCTCTCACCATCCAATGAGGCCTTGACACATCAGCACCTTCCTAACAACATACTTAACAAACTAACTCCCTCAAAGCTTCTAGAATTAGCTCCCTAACTGACACAAATGATCACTTAACCACCTAACAAACCCTAATAACCAAATTGTTATCATGCAGCTGATGTGTGATCTCATTTCAACGTACAAACACCAAGAAATACGTATGCATTGCTCACATACTATCAGCCAACATAATGCACCGTTTGCAGGGGATCATGATCATGTTTTATACTCCATCTTCTAACAATTGCAATGCTCATTTTCCATATATCTAGCTTAGACCATCCAAGAGTATATATTTTCATAATTTGTACAGCATTTTTTAAAAATCAGACAATATTTAAAATTTAAAAGATTTTTATTTTAATCTCATCTTTATATTCCATTTAATTGTTTTTTATTTTCACAATATTTATATATTACGTTTTTTTTTTCACGTCTTTTGCTGAGGGCGGTGAGGTGGGTGACACCTGAATTTCAAGTTTTTTTTTCGTTTATTATACTTAAATGACTATTATACCCTAAACCTAGAATAAATTATACCCTAAATTATAAGGGTAAAATTACAATTATACCCTAAACCCTAAAGATAAATTATACCGTAAACCACAAGGATGAAATTACAATTGAACTCTAAACCCTAAATCCTAGGGATAAATTATACCCTAAACTACAAGGATAAAATTATAATTATACCCTAAACCCTAAACCATAGGGATAAATTATTCCCTAAACTAGTAAATTTTTCAAAACCGCTCAAACTGCCCGAACGGCACCGAACTGCACTGCCATTAATGATCTACTTACATAAACCACAGCTTATTTATATTTGAAAAAACCGTACCGCCATAACGGTGCAGTTTCGATTTTTTCTTAAAATTGCACCGCACCGCACCTCCTATACATATATTATGTTCATTTGTATTATATGTATGTGATTTAAACTAATTTAAATGTTGAAATCTCAACTTGTTATACTCTTTTAAACCTGTGCTCATTTTCAAAACTTATGGTTGTTAAATTTCTAACAAATGATGATAACTTTAAAAAAACGTTCATGATAATTACTTACTTAAACTCTATAGAGACATTTAAATTCATGATTATAATGAGATACTATAAATTTAAAATAAAAAATGAGTTCTTACACTAAGAAATTGACAATCTAGAATAGTTTAGAATTATATATTTTTTGTGATTGTCATCATGAATTACTAAAGTACATCTATTAAAACATGCATATTTATCTATATTTAAATTTCATATTATTTATAAAGTTATATTCTATCTTATTATTAAACTTCTATACCACCAAAACCGACCGCCAAACCGTTAAAAAGCGATCGATGAATTATAATTGAAAAATTGCGGTTTTAAACTAAACGTAGAACCGAACCACCTATAGTAAGACAATTTAAATTGAGCGTATATTGGGTGCACCTGGGTGCAAGGGTGCACCCACATGTGTATAATTTTTTATTCTATTTTGTATACATGTTATTCTATTTTGTATACGTCTTTCGTAATAATTGTATACTTTTTTTACATTAACTTTTTCATTAAAAAAACTAGCATCATATGTGTATAACTTTTTATTCAATAATGTATACATATTTTTTAATAATTGTATATTTTTTTAGACTCAATTTTTCATTAAAATATCTAACAATTAAATTGTATACATTTTTGCTCTTAATTGTATATGTTTATGTTTATATTTGTATATGAGTGCACTCTATCTTAGGGTGCACACTATAATTAGCCATTTAAATTTCGTCGAGAAAAACCACTCAAACCGCACCGTGATCACCCTACACTAAACCACATTGGTGAAATTACAATTATACCATAAACCATAAATCCTAAGAATAAAATATATTCTAAACCACAAGGGTGAAATTATATTTATATTCCTAAAATTAAATAATAAAAAATAGAAAAAAAACAAAACAAAACGAGGAATAAAAAACAAAAATAAAAATCAGCGACAACAGTAATATTGTGATCAGGGGTGAGAATGGGCCAATGGGGTGAGGATGATGGTGGAGTCCAGCAAATGGTAAATTTTGGAATTGATGGGCAAGTTTCACCCTAGCTGGAAAATTTTATTACTCCCTCCATTCGTTTCTAAGGTATTCATTTTATTATTTTTGGTGTCCGCTTTAAATGTATCAATTTCCCCTATTTAGTAAAAAAGTATACAATATGGCCCACCACATCCCTCTAATATAACTACTCACTTTACATATAATAATAATACTCTTTAATCCAAGTGCAAAAAACAAATGAATACCTTAAAACCGGACGGAGAGAGTATTAATTTTAGATAAAGTTGTACATTCAAACTAGATTTTTTAATTTAATTTTGATTTTAGATAAAGGTACTTGTACCTTCAATACTAATTTTTTATTTATGTACTACTCCCTCGTCCCGGAGAAGTTAACACATTTTTTTTGGCACAGAGATTAAGGAGTATAATAATTTAATGTAAAGTGAAGTAAAGTGAGATTAAATAAATAATATTTAATATGTAGTGGGTACTTGTATTAAAGTTGGTATGTGGGCTCTATGAGAATAAATTAATTGTTTTGGTGTGGGTCACATATATTAAAAATGAAATGTGTCAACTTTAACTGGACAAACCAAAAAAGAAAGTGTGTCAACCTCTATGAGATGGAGGGAGTATAATTTAAGTATACCATTTTATGTGCCATGATAGGTACCAATTGAAACAGAAAAACGAAACTATTCTTTATTTTTAAAAAAATCATCTCACAAATTTCCGTCTCTAAATTAGCGGCCGTCTTTAATAAATACAGTCTCAAATTAATACAGTGTCGTTTTTAATAGGTTTGTGATGTTCAAAATCATTAAAAGTCGATCAGTTGTCTCTGAACCCGTCGCAACAATTGTTGTCATCTCAAAATTAAATCGTATTGATTTAGCATGTTTTTTTATAGTGAGATAATAATTTAATCTCTCTTTATTTATATTCCCTCTCTCTGAATTCAAGGGTGTCATTTGTTTTTGAGCACGAAGATTAAGGAGTATTGTTATTTAATATGTGGTGGATAGTTGTATTAGTGGAGGTGTGTGTCCTATTTTTAGTTGTATTAGTGGGTGTGTGTGAATAAAAAAGGAAATGAGATCCTTGGGAGCGGACGCCCAAAATGGAAAAATGATACCCTTGAAAATACACAAAATTGACTTGGAAAAATGATTACGTCGGGTATTAATTTAAATAAATACTCGTATAGTATTATAAGTTATAAATAATATTCCCTCCGTCCCACGTATTTTTACCCACTTTTCATTTTGGGGTGTCCCACGTATTTTTACTCATTCCATTTTTGGCAAAAATGCATAATATTGTATTACCTACTTTTTACAATCCCAACAACTTTAATTACTTTTTTACACTTTATTCATCATTCCCAATAATTTTATTCACTTTTTTTAAATTACTAAATCTCTACTTTCTCTTACATTATATATTAAAAAAATAAAAAGTCTTAATCTTCGTGCCCATACGAATGGGTAAAAATATCCGGGACGGAGAGAGTAGTATTTTTATTTTAGTAGTATTGGTATTTAGCTTTTTTTATGTCGTATGAAATAAATTTTGGGGAGAGAGAGGTGAGATTGAATTCCCCACTATTGCCACCCGAACATTTGCTTTAGGCACCCGACAATCTTAAAAAATTATATTGAGTTTACTGAAATAACCTTACCTCAGTTATACTCACAAAATAAACGTTTTTACTTTCTCCACCCAATTTCTTGCGCATTTATTTCCAGAAGAAAAAAAAATCTACAGAGATGTGAACAATGGGAAAAACACGAATTCTAGAAACATGAACAACTGAATTTCAAGTTAGATTTTCGATGACAATCAATTGAAAGTCATACGAAATTTTGAAAAACCAGTTTCGATTGGAGCTAGGGCGAATAAAACTATCACTTTTCTATTCTTAAAATCCTATTTTATATCTCAACTCTATCAAAATAACAAATCTATACACAGAGACTAACTAAAATAAATCACAAACTACTAAAAATTGAAAACTAAGTGATAGATGAATTAATATTGAAATTAATTTCTTTCATCGTTTGACTGCGTCTTCATTCCTTTTTTTTTTTTTTTTTTTGATGTTTGTATGCTTTTCTTTCATTTTTTTTATTTTTAAATTTTGGAAAATTGAAATGAATTTACCTTCTCCTTTCCTTCGTCCACGTTTTGTTAGATATTGTGAGATCTTGAATTTGAGTTAGACAGCAGATCTGTTAACATTAATTGGGTGGGGAAGTAAAAGTTATAATTTGTGTAAAATTAAGACCAAGGTTATTTTAGTAATTTTAATATAATTTTATAAGATTCTAAGTGCCTTAAGCAAACGTTCGGATAACAATAGTACCACCCTTCAAATAATTATGCATGCTGATTGCCTTAATTTAAAATGGATTGGTGCCGGCTTACTGAGAATTTGAGTAAAATTTCTCTCATGGAACAAATTCAATACATCAATAATATTTAAACAATTATGGGATAAGATTTCGTGAGATGATGGTTATAATTTGCACAATTAAATACTCTCTCCAGCCACTTGAAAGGTAACCGTTTGTTGTTTGCATGTGGACAATTCTAAAGTCTTTATTTGATTTTTGCACGTGGATTAAGGAGTATTATTATTATGGGTTAAGTAGGTAGTTTTGTATTAGAGGAAAGTGGTGGGTCATATTGTGTACTTTCTTTACTAAATAGATGAAATTAATACCTTTGAAGCGGACGTCAAGAATAGTGAAACGAGTACTTTGTAAGTGACCGGAGGTAGTATATTTTTAATTAAAATAAAAAATAATTAAGAAGAAGGAAAGATTATGTTTAGTTGTCAATTTATTAACATTGCGGTTTGTTTTCAATTAATTAATTAATTTAAATATTTATTTTACAAAATTTTAAATTAAATTATTTTATTATTTTTAAAAATAATATTATGTATTTTCATTTATAAAAAAATAATATTTTTATAATTCGATATTATTATTTTTTATTTAATGTAAATTATAATTTTCATTGATTAAGTAATTATTTCTATTATTAATATTATTAATTGTTTATTAGATTGTTCAACTGTTCTATTATCATTTTATCTTATCAGTATCATTTTACATTAAAATTATTATCATTTTTTATTCAACCAACAAATTGTTCATAAAATAATTAAATTAATTATTATTACTTTTTTATTTATTATATACTCACTTCGTCCCATAATATTTTTCTCACTTTTCTCATTTGTTTATCCCACAAAATCATTCACCCCCAAAAAAGGAAACACCACTTTATCCAACAACCTCAAAAGTTACTTTAATTTCAAATTTGCCACTCTTTTTTCACACACATCATTACTTTATACTTTTTTTATTACCTAAAAATACTACAATACCCTCAAAAGTCAATAAAGTTGGTCAAAAAGTGCAACTTTTCTTAAACAACGTGGAACAGTAAAGGTGAAAAGTTTTCCGGGACGAAGGGAGTATCACTTAATATTATTCAATTGAATTATTCATGAAATAATTTAATTAGACGGATATCATTATTATTTGATTATGATCACTTTTTATTCACGTTTTTTCCATTCTATTAAGTGGTTGTGAAGTTCATAAAATAATTCAATTACACGGATATCACAATTCTTTGATTATGAATCACTTTTTATTTATGTTTTTTCCATTCTATAAAGTGGTTGTGAAATACACTTTCGTTATTAGTTTCACTTTTTATTAAATATTACTTTTAAAATATTACTCCATCACTTTTTATTTATACAATACATTATTCATGAAATAGTTTATGTTATCATTATTATATTTCATTAATTGAATATCACATTTCATTAAAAAGTTATCGCATATTATTACATTTTGTAATTTATAATATTTAAATTAAAAAATAAATTAAATGAATAATAATATTAATTTAATACAATTTATATTTATATTTATACTTTAGTAAATATTCAATTAACTTTTTAAATGAAAACTGAATACATAAAAAGTTTACGAATTTGTTATAAAACAAATATAAAGATTGTGATAATGGAGGTTGGGTTTGGGCTTCAAGCTTATCCTTTCGTATTTAATACTTGTTGGGTTGTAATGAAGCTAATTTGATTAAATTAAATTTGGTTGAATATAAGGAAAGTATATTGTGCTGTCATGGAAACTATAAGCCTATGATGTTGAACTAAGATACTGACTTTTGAACTACTTGCAAGACAAGTTAGTATCCGGGTGGATAAATCATCATTTTTACCTCAATTTTATTGCCTTTATTTGTGAATTTTCATATTATTTATCCGTATTTGTGTATATTTTGGTAGAGTTTTATGTTAATTAGGAGAAGTGTGATATGAATGGATAAATGTGTGAAATTGATCTTAAATATGTGTAAAATAGGTAAAAAAATAGAGTAAATGGAGTCGGGAGCCAAAACGGAAAAGGAGAACAGGGAGTGTTGGCACACAACTTGAGCTCTGCGCTCGAGTTGAGCTCGTGCCCAAGCACAGGTCGTGTGCGGAACACGGCCCTATAAGCGGGGCCGTGCGCAGCACCTGAGACACCTGCTCGCCCATGCTGAGGCCGTGTGCGGAACACGAGCCGTGTTCCGTCAAACACACAGAATACGCCGAAAAGTGTGCACCTACTCGAGTCGTACGCTGTTACACGAGCCGTGTTTGTGCAAAGATCTGTTTAAGTTGTGCACGTATTCTAGAAGGTTCCATGGGATATGAATACCCAATTTGAACGTGAATTACGGGAGAGAGGTCATTTGGAGCAGTTACAAGATCAAAACACACAATTTCTCACCACATTTTCACACACACTCTCTCCTACATCAAAATCCATCCAATTCATTCCATCTTACCATTCTAATCTACAATTCACTCCATAAATCTTTCACCCACACCACCCTTAGAAGAAATTGAGGCATTGGAAAGTTGAAAGCACATGAAGGAAGCAGATCTACCTTATTCTATAAGGGAAGGAATTCATCTTTTCATTTGTATTTCCTTTGATTTGGAGTTACCAATGGATTCATGTAAGCTTTGTAAGGTTTGTATGATGACAATTGTTGGCTAGTCCTCTTGTGAGGCTAGCCACATGATTGGTTAAGGGGATGCTAGATATGTAGGATTTTAAATGTTGAATTGAGTTGATTTTAAACTTTTATTTATAATAAATGATTCATGATTCATGTTCTTAATTGTGTGGTTAAATCTTCTACCTATTATGTTAGGATGACCATTGCAATATGATTTATAGAGATGTAGTTGAATCAATCGATTGCTTGATCATGTATGTTAGTGATAGGAAAGGTAAGTCATACCCTTCTAATGTTTAGAACACTCATAAGAGGACACTTGAGTGATTGAGTGAGAAGAACCAACCTTAGGATCATAGTACCTTCATGTGAATTGAGATAAGGCACAGGGGATTTAAACTTGTAAAAGAGTTTAGAACCTAATTACCTTGGCCATAGGGATTAGGTGAACAATAGTGATTGCTTCTAGTCCATAATAAAAAAAGTTTGATGTTGTAATCTTACATATCTAGTTAGTACCTTAATCATGAGTGTGGTTAGCCTTGCTTCTTCTAAAATCTATTTCATCCATTCTATTTCATCTTGTTACTAGTTTGTTAATTGATAATCTAGTTGCTAGTTGATTTTTCTAGTTAATTGTTAGCATAATTATTAGTATAAAACCAACTCAAAATTCAATCACTGTTACAAAGTATGATTAAAAAAAATAAACTCGGATACGATCTTGATTTTTCTTATCCATGGTATTGATAATTGCATTTGGTCACCTTCGTACTAAAACGATAGAGTACACTTACTCTAAATCAATTTATACCTAAATTGAGGCATTTGGTCACCTTCGTACTAAAACGATAGAGTACACTTACTCTAAATCAATTTATACCTAAATTGAGGCTAAGTTCAATAAAAAAACCAAAATTTCAATATAGTGAAGTTATCGTATAAAAAAATTTGGCAACACTCCTATGTACATCTAGTTCCGATCCTGACATTTATAAGGCTCGGGGCGAACAAAAATAATAGGCCCTCGTTGTTATATATATATTTTTTAATTAAAAAGTTTCAATTATTTTCTTTATTAACTCTTTCTTTTTTTCCACGAAAAAGCCAAAATATTCTTAATATCTAAACATAATGCCCCTTTTCAAGTCTAATAAATTGATGGACCAAATTTTATGACAACTCTAATGACGTTATATAAACTATGTATTTTATTAAAATATAATTATATCAAGTTTTTTCTCCATCCGCCGGAAAGGTATACATTTTTCTATTTTGGGCGACCGCACCAAAGGTATACATCTCCCTTTTTAAAAACATGGAACCCACACACATCATTAATAAATTTAATATATGGGACTCACGCATTCCACTAATGCAACTATCTACTACACATTAAATAATAATAATCATTAATCCACGTGCAAAAAATAAATGTATACATTTGTGGCGGACTGAAGGAGTATTATATATATATATATATAAAATTTTGCCCCTATATTTTGGAACCCAGGGCGATCGCCCTCTTCGCCCCTCCTCCTCAAACCCACCACGATGTTGATCGTCGCTATTTTCACTTAGATTTTAGTATCTTTTTGTATGTGTTTTCATATTATTTTGCTCGTATTTTATATGTATCTTGGTTGTGTTATGTGTTTTCATAGAAAATGTGTGAATGAGCCTAAACATGTTAAAAACGGTCAAAAACGGAGTTGAGAGCTGAAACGAGCAAGAAACGGGCTGACGGGACCCAACTCGAGTTGCAAGGTGCAACTCAACTTGCAATTTGAGTTGAGAGAAAGTCGAGTTGAGGCCCGAAAAATATCCAGAATCATGCAGAGACCCAACTCGAGTTGCAAGACCTAACTCGACTTGCAACTCGAGTCGAGTTGAGGTCAGAAAGTTGTCCAGAGAGCTAACTCGACTTGCATGTTGCAACACGAGTCGTGTTGGGGCTTATCCAGGTTGAGTTGGAGGTCGTGTGGGGTAGAGCAGCGTCCAAAAATCATACAGTATGCTTACTCGAGTTGTATGACGCAACACAACTTGACAACTTGAGTCGAGTAGGGTTTCGGAAGCATTTCAGTTTCAGAGTGTCGCAACACGACCGAACAAGCGAGTGCTCGAATTGCTAACTCGAGTCGAGCTGGGTCAGCTCGAGTTCCATTACATGCTAATCAACTCGAGTAGCTAACTCGAGTAAGGAAGGCCAAGTCGAGTAAGGTCATTTTGGGCCAAAAATTCAGGTTTTTATTTTCCAGTGAGTGGAGAATGTGTTTTAAAGCCCAGTTGACACAAAACTCGAGGCCCAAGTTGGGAAAAGGTATAAATACTCTCATGTTCAACATTCAAAAGGGGGATGGATTAGGTCTTCACTTGGACACACACATCACACACAATTCCTTTCATTCTACACCACCATCTCCATCCATTTCATCATCCATTCTATCTATCATCATTCAACCATCAAATCCACCATCCATGTGAGGAGAAAGATCAAGGAAGAAAGGAGGATTGCATATTGAAGGATAGTTTCAAGCCAATCACCAAAATAAGGGAGAAATTACCTTTGATTTGCATTTTCTTAATTTGTATTGCAACAATGGATGTTGTTAAACATTGTTTTGATGTTTTGATGATGTTTGTTGTTGGCTATACCTCTTGTGAGGCTAGCCACTTGATGGATTAAGGATCTATTGATTTTTTGAATTTGTAATGGTTTAATTGATGTGATCTTTGGAATTTCTGACATGATCTATGATTTACTTCTTTTGTATTATGATGTGTGTGGTTGAATTCTCTAGTTATAGTATTAGGAGGGCCAATCCAATATTGTGATTAGGGTTTTGATTGAATCATGTTATAATATAAATTTTGTATGTTAGTATGTGAAGTATGTGGTAACATTTCATATGCTTAGAACATTCATGTGAGAACACTTAATTGGTTATCATAATTGGTTGATTAATTGAGTGAGGAGACCAATCTTGTTATCATAGTACCTTAAGGGAATTGAGAGTGATATTCAATCTTTTGTGCTTAAAACTTGTAATGAGTTTAGAACCTAACTACCTTGGCCTAGGGATTAGGGGTGTATATGTGATTGCTTCTATTACAATGATCATTGATATTTGCCATTTGAATTCAACAAGCCATGTCGTGTCCTTGATCTTGAATGTGGTTAGCCTTGCTCTTCTTTAGATTGTCCTACATCCATTTCATTTTAATTGTGTTTATTTGAGATCTTGTTTGATCATATTAGTTGTTAATTGCTTTTATTGGTGACTTGCTTAGTTAATTGGTAGTTTAATTGCTTTTTTTAATTTTCAAAACTCAAAATTCGATCACTTCTATAAAGTATGATTGAAAACAAACACGGATACACTCTTGATTAAATCACAATTTGATCGATATTTAAACTTGGTCACTCACTACAAATGATAAGGTACGCTTACCTTAATCAATTTTAACCTAAATTGAGTCTAAGTTCATGGCGTCGTTGCGACGGGAGAGATTAAATCTTGGGAGTAACGAGTTTGCGTTTAATTAGCTTTACTAGGAGTACTTTTATTTGCTTTCTTTTTATTTGCTTTTATTGTGTTTGTCTTGTAATCTAACTTGGTGAATCTTGTAGGTGTATGCACACTCGTTCAAGGTCTCAATCTATCGAGCCTTTAGATTTGGAGTTAGAGGCTACACTAAGAAGAAAAAGGAGAGAGTTGTTATATCCAACGGAGGAAGAAATGGATCACGGATTGGAAGAAGCTAATGGCAATGGGGTTGATGAAGAGAGGAATGGACAAAATTTCCAGCATGGTGTGGAAAATGCTCAAGGTGTTCAAATAAATCCGGAGCTTATGCAACAAGCAAATTTCCACCAAGTGCACTTGCACAATCAACAGTTGCAAGCCATCATTCAACAATTGCTAGCACAATAAGAGGCTAGAAATATTCCACAAGCTCCTCCAGTAGTACAACAACCTCAAGTTCAAAGGCATAATGGAGTTGGCGTGAATGTTATAGATCATTTTCTACCACAAGTGGGAAATTATGTTGTGGGGCCACCATTGAATGTCAATAATTTCGAGATCAAAACGGGGTTGATTAACATGGTGCAAGAAATCAGTTTGGGGTGGTGCAATGGAAGACCCGAAAGCTCACTTAGCTCAGTTCATGGAGTTAGCCAACACCATCAAGATCAACGGAGTGAGTGAGGATGTTATTAAGTTGAAGCTCTTTTCCTTTTCATTAAGGGATAAAGCTAAGGCTTGATATAATACTATACCTCCGGGATCTTACACCACTTGGAGAGAGCTCGCTCAGAGGTTCTTGAACAAGTTCTTCCCACCATCGAAACTTTTAGTGAGGCATGGGATCGCTTTAAGGAGATACTTCAGATGTGTCCACAGCATGGGTTTCTCCTTGATCAACAAGTTGGATTTTTCTATGCAGGATTGAACGCAGGTTCGAGGATACTTGTTGATGCTTCGTCGAGAGGATCTATATTGGGGCAAACACCAGAGACGGCTATAGCTATTTGTGAGAAAATTGCTTTGAATGCAGAACAGTGGCCTTTGGATTGTTCTTCAGGGATGTATGAGATGGAGAGGATAGCAAAGATGGAGAAAGTGTGCATTAAACAAGTGGAAGCACCAAAAGAAGATGTCACTGAAAAGGCTATCTCAGAGATACTCAAGAGGATGAATGCTAATTTTCAAGTGCCTCAAAACTCTATGCCTATGCCCATCATGAGTAAACTGTTTCCTAGTTTGAATGTTCAATTGTCTATATCTCAAATACCTCTTCAAGGTATGACCTCCAACATGGGCCTTCAAGAATCTTGGGGACAACCCGAGATGTCACTCGAGGAAGTTGTCTTCATGCAAGGAAGGAACTTCCAAGGGAATTATGGAGGAAATTTGGACACCAAGGAGGAGGTTATCCACCTAGGCAAGGTGGATTTGGTCAAGGGAATTTTGGTGGCAACTTTCAACAACCTAGGAGGTTTGATAACTTGTCATATGAAAATCAAGGTAATGCCCTTACACTTCCACCGGGGATCAATCCGGGAGCTAGGGTTCAAAACAATGAAGGGAAGCCTACGGTGGATGATCAAATGGGAAAAATATTTTAGCTCATGAAGCATGAAAGAGATGAGAGGTTGCTAGAGAAAGAAGGCAAGAAAAGGAAGTGAATGATCGGAGGTTTAAAGCATTGGGGACACAAGTGAGCTAAATAGCAAGTGAAAAGGGAGAAGTTCATCAAAAAGGGAAGTTTTCATCTACTACTGTTACTAATCCAAAGGAGCAATGCAAGGCTATCGAACTTCGAAATAGAACAAAATATGATGGACCTCCGATGCCTAAGGAAGAGGAAGAAGTAGTATGTGAACAAGAGCCCATGGTAGTTGAGGATGAAGAAGGTAAAGAGAAAGGAGTTGAGTTAGATAAGAATGATGAAGTGATCCCTACACTTGATGAAGAAGTAGTGAAATCTCCGAAAAAGTGGGAAAAGTGTAAAGAAGCAAAAGGAAAGAGAGAGAGGAAGACTTCGAAAGGGATGAATGGGGGATTTCTAAATTGTCCGTACCAATCTCATTTCCACAAAGATGTTTGAAGAAGGGCTTAGATGAAAAGTTTGCAAAGTTTGTGGAAATGCTAAAGAAGATTCATATCAATATACCTTTTGTAGATGTCCTTCTACAAATGCCCAACTATGCAAAAATTTTGAAGGATATTATGGCAAAGAAAATGAGCTTAGGTGATCATGTAACAGTGAATCTCACGGAGGAGTGTAGTGCCATATTATAAAAGAAGCTCCCACTTAAGTTGAAAGATCCGGGTAGTTTTACTATTCTGTGCGACATGGGGAAGCATGAGAGCTACAAGGCTCTATGTGACTTGGGTGCTAGCATCAACTTGATGCCTTTGTCGATTTTCAAAAAATTAGGCACTGGAGAAGTCAAGCCTACATCGGTTACTCTTCAATTGGCCAATAGGTCTATGACATATCCAAAGGGAATTGTGGAGAATGTCTTGGTGAAGGTTGGAAATTTGTGTTTCCCGTTGACTTTGTGGTGTTAGATATGGATGAAGACTCAAATGTTCCATTAATTCTTGGACGTCCATTTCTAGCCACGGGAAAGACTTTGATTGAAGTGGAGAAAGGGGAGTTGACCCTTAGAGTTAATGAGGAAGAAGTGGTGTTTGTGTTAAAAGAAACTATGAGATATCCGAGAGAGAGCAATGAGTGTAGACGAGTAGAAGTGATGGAGGATATTGTTGAAGAGCATCTACATTGTGTTCATTCCAAGGACCCTTTGGAATTAATAATGAGCCACTCTTATTCCTTTGATCTTTCTAACTCCCCTTGTTGCTTTAATGATAATGAAATATTTGATGATTTGCATTGTTTTAATTCTTGTAATGAACTTACAATGGAGGAAGCGAGAGAGGTGCTTGAAAAGAAGCTTGATGATGAGCCCAAAGAAGAGGAAAAAGAGGAAAAAAAGGAAGATTTAAAGTCTTTACCGGAGCACTTGAAGTATGCATACTTGGGAGAAAATTATACATATCCTGTAATTGTATCTTAATCCTTGAGTGGCTTAGAATTGGAGAAATTGTTGAGAGTGTTAAGAGCGCACAAATCTTCTATTGGTTGTTCCATTAAGGATTTGAAAGGTATAAGCCCATCTCTATGCATGAATAAGATTCATTTAATGGAAGAAGATAAGTCTTTTGTACAAAACCAACGTCGCTTTAATCCTATAATGCAAGAAGTTGTAAGAAAAAAAGTGTTGAAATGGCTTGATGCGGGTATCATCTTTCCAATTAGTGATAGTCCTTACGTAAGCCCTTTGCATGTGGTAGCAAAGAAGGGTGGTATGACCATAGTGAGGTCCGATACTAATGAGGTAATTGCCACGAGGACTACCACCGGTTGGAGAGTGTGCTGACTATAGAAAACTCAATGACAATACCCGTAAAGATCACTTTCCACTCCCTTTCATTGATCAGATACTTGATAGACTAGCGGGACACAAGTATTATTGTTTTTCGATGGTTATTTGGGGTACAATCAAATTTTGATAGCCCCGGAAGATCAAGAGAAAACAATATTTACTTGTCCCTATGGCACTTTCGCATTTAGGATGATGTCATTTGGTTTGTGCAATGCTCCAGCCACGTTCCAAAGATGTATGATGACCATTTTCGGTGGGTTGATAGAGAACATCATGAAGGTTTTCATGGATGATTTTTCCGTCTATGGTTCTTCATATGATTTATGCTTGACTAACCTTTCTATTGTGTTGCAGCATTGTGAGGAGACAAACCTTATGCTTAATTGGGAGAAATGTCATTTTATGGTTATCGATGGAATTGTATTGGGGCACCACATATCGGAGCATGGCTTGAGAGTGGATAGAGCAAAAGTCGTAGCCATAGAACGTCTACCTCCTCGTACTAGTGAGAAGAGAGTTAGATCATTCTTAGGCCACGCGGGCTTTTATCGTCGCTTCATTAAGGATTTTTCAAAAATTGCTAAGCCACTTTGTAAGCTTCTTGAAAATGATACTAAATTTAAATTTGATGAAGCTTGTCTTGCTTCGTTTCAGGTGCTCAAGGAGGCATTGATTTCATCCCCCATACTTGTAGCTCCGGATTGGAGTGTACATTTTGAGTTACAGTGTGATGCAAGTGATCAAGCTATATGAGTGGTACTTGGGCAAACAAAAGAGAAGAAGTTTAGAGCCATTTACTATGCCTCTAAGACATTGAATTCGTGTCAAGTGAATTACACAACCTCGGAGAAAGAATTTCTAGCGGTGGTTTATGCCTTTGAAAAGTTTCGCCCATACTTAGTTGACACTCAAACAGTAGTATACACGGATCATGCGGCTATTAAGTATCTCATGAACAAAAAGGACGCAAAGCCAAGATTGATTCGGTGGGTATTGTTTTTACAAGAGTTCGATGTGGAGATCAAGGACAAGAAAGGGGTTGAGAACGTGATTGCGGATCACTTATCAAGACTTGAAAGAAAAGAGGGGTATGTAGATTTGAAGCCAATTAGTGATGAATTCCCGGATGAGGAGATCCTTAAGGTAGAGGTTGACCAAGTGTTTGCTCTCATGGTTAGTTCATCTCCTTGGTATGCCGATTATGTGAATTATCTTGCTTGTGGCATTCGACCCTCGCTTCTTAATGAGTACAAGTTAAAGAAGTTCTACATGGAAGTGAAAAAGTATATGTGGGACGAGCCATTCTTGTTTAAAACTTGTGCGGATGGAGTTATCCGGAGATGTGTAGCCAATGAAGAGGTTAAGGGGATTCTAGGATTCTAGAGTTGTGTCATTCGTCTCTTTGTGGTGGACATTTTGGTCACCACAAGACGGGATCTAAGATTCTTCAATCGGAATTCGTGTGGCCTACCTTATTTGGAAATGCTAAGAGGTTTGTGGAAAGTTGTGATAGGTGCCAACGAGTGGGAAGAATTGAAAAAAGAGATAAGATGCTTATGACTTTGAATATTGAAGTGGAAAATTTTGATGTATGGAGCATTGACTTTATGCGACAATTTCTTTCTTCTCAAGGGTATATATATATATATCTTGTTGGCCGTGGACTACGTGTCCAAGTGGGTAGAGGCGATCCCTACAAAGAAGAATGATGCTTTTTTTGTTAAAAGGTTCTTGAAAAGGAACATATTTGCTCGATTTGGAGTCCCACGAGCTCTAGTAAGTGATGTTGGTACACACTTTGTGAACAAGTTGATGGAAGGGCTTTTGAAGAAGTATGGAGTGAAACACCAGATTGCTACCCCTTATCATCCCTAAGCAAATGGTTTAGCGGAAGTCTCAAACCGCCAAATCAAGTTAGTGTTGGAGAAGACTATCAATGGGGGAAGAAAGGATTGGGCGGAGAAGCTCGATGATGCCTTGTGGGCATATCGAACGGCATTCAAGACAATTCTAGGTGTGTCTCATTATCAAATGGTGTATGGAAAAACTTGTCATCTTCCTGTTGAGTTGGAGCATCGTGCTCTATGGGCAATCAAGAGGCTCAACATGGATGAGAAGGAGTCCGGGCAAGAGAGGTTGCTAAAAATGGTGGAGTTAGAGGACTTTCGAGAAAAAGCATATGATAACTCCACCATTTACAAGGAAAAAGTGGCAGGATGCCAAGTTGAGAGAGAAGACATCTGCTCACGGAGATAAAGTGCTAGTATTTAATTCAAGATTGAATTTGTTTCCGGGAAAGCTCAAGTCTAAGTGGAT
Organism: Pogostemon cablin; assembly: GCA_023678885.1. Classification (NCBI taxonomy): domain Eukaryota; kingdom Viridiplantae; phylum Streptophyta; class Magnoliopsida; order Lamiales; family Lamiaceae; genus Pogostemon; species Pogostemon cablin. The sequence continues at coordinate 237,783 of CM042970.1, forward strand.
GGGTCCATCTGAAGTTTTGGAGGTCATCGGAGGACATACATTAAAACTCAAAGGACCCCATGATGAGTTCGTTGTTAATGGGCATCGGGTTAAGCATTACCTATCTCTTTCTCAAAAGGAGATGGTGTATGTCGACACCCTTTCTTCTTAAACTCATCATGAAAATATCGTCCAGCTTGAAGACGTTAAACTTAGCGCTAGATGGGAGGCAACACATCATTACCTTTATTGCTTTATTTAGTGCTTTCAATAAGGATTGTGGATTTGATATTTTTTTCGTTTTGGCCTTGTGGGTGGATTGTGCTTATGAGAAAATGCACATTGAAGAAAGGAAAAGTGCTTCATGAATTCAAATAGGAATGTTGCATCATTTGTTGCAAACTTAATTCTCGACTCTTGTCTCGAGTTAAGTTTGGGGGTGCTAGTGCGTGGTGGACGTACCTTGAGAGTTGTGATGCATATGCTTCTCTACAAGAAGATCATTGATATAAACTACAAGGGTAAGTCTCACCACTTTTTGCAAACTTAAGTCTCAACTCTTGTTTCGATTTAAGTTTGGGGGGAGAGTGCGTGGTGTGACTCACTCCTTGAATGTGATTCTTGTAAAATTGGGTCAATTTTAAAATTTTTCTCATGAGTTTGGGTATGATTTTGTTACAATTGGTTGTGTTGAAGTGCATCATAGTCCTTATTTTTATTGCAAGTGTTGAGCTAATGATTTTTGATGAGTTGTTGAGCATAAATGAAGTGTAGTGGAGGCACGAATTGAACCCGAAGATCAAGTCGAGATTCGTTGTAGATGCAATCCGGAAGCTCATGCCAATCATGTCTTTATAAGGGAGTTCACTCTATATCTCATCATTTCTATTTGCTTGACATGAATTAATATTGATTTGGATTGTGTTGGATTAGCATGCTACTTCATGTGTTATGTTTGTGGGAGGTTTATTTTCATAATTTAGGATTTCCTTTTCAATTAAAGATGGGGATGTTGTGAGCTTACTTGAATATGGATGTTATGAATGTGTGCTTCATTGTCTATGATGGATGGTTTTGTTATTCTTGCATGTTATGTGTTTTAGGTTGTTTATTGTTTGGTGAGTCTTTTCTTATGTGTTTTGTGTGTATTTTTATTCTTGTTTAGGGTCGTTTTAGTGGTTTATTTTTGGGATGTCGTGAGTTATTTTTTAATGTGATTGATGACATGTTGTGGTAATAAGTGATGGCAAATTATGATTAAGAATCTCTACACTTTCGAATTGTGACATTTTTATTTAACTTGTTCAATTTTGAGATGAATGTGGTGTAATAAGTCCTTAAGGCCCGAGCATAAGCTTGTGAGCGTTTGAGCCTCAAACGTGCATACATGGTATTTCTTCATGAGTGGATCGGTTGTATTTGATAAGCTAGAACTTGCTCAAGGACTATAGGAACGAGCCCGATTAGTGGAGATTAGTGATATGATCTAAGGTCATCCTTGTTATTTATAGTCATTGCCAAATATTTCTATACCATAAACATCATTCCTAGTCAACCACTTTGAGCCTATACACCTATTTCTTGTGAATTTAGCACATTACAAGCCTTGATTACCCAAATGAGCCTTATATATTTACCCTTTTGTGTGAGTAATTAAGGAGATGGTAGCTAGAAAGGATTGGTTGAATGACAAAAGAAGAAAAAAAATGTTAAGCAAGCAAGAAAAAGTATGAAGAGAGCAAAAACAAAAATGCACATGCAACCTTTAAACAAGAGGAAGGAGCAAAGCATCAACAAGATGTTCAAGAAATCAAAAGTCCAAAGAATGAAGCATGCATAATGAGAAGCTCAATACAAAGGAGAAAGATGATGAATAGTGCCTATGACCAACAAAGAGAAAAATGAAGAAAAGAAAAATTGAGGAATGGAAGAAAGTAGCTACCTCTTCGATTACTTACACTAGATTAGTCACTATTATCCATATTCTTCCTACCCTACCAAAGAGTCTATCATTACATCCTAAATAAAGACCTTTTTGATCATTAATTGAAACTTTGGAGGTTTGTGAATGTAGTCTACGAGCAATCTTATAACGAGTCGAGCCAATCGGTTAATGAGCATTGTTTTACCTCATATTATAGAGTGTTGAGCGAAATTGATAACCTATGTGAGGCTTGGACTAAAAAGGGACTATATTACACTTTATTCTCTTTTGATTGAACTTGTTAATTACTCATGTCATGAATTTAATTTTGTAGGATGTCTTAGCATAGTTTGTAGTTATTATTGCTATCGATGTGATATTGCTTATATTCGTTAGGTCTTTTTCTAGGTGAAAATTTCTCCTCTTGGTTTATCATTTTCGTTGCTCGGGGACGAGCAACACTTTAAGTTTGGGGGGTTGATCGTCGTTATTTTCACCTAGATTTTAATATCTTTTTGTATGTGTTTTCGTATTATTTTGCTCGTATTTTATATGTATCTTGGTTGTGTTATGTGTTTACATAGAAATGTGTGTGAATGAGCCTAAACATGTAAAAAACATGTCAAAAATGGAGTCGGGAGCTGAAACGAGAAAGAAACGGGCTGCTGGGACCCAACTCGAGTTGCAAGGTGCAACTCGACTTGCAACTCGACTTGAGAGAAAGTCAAGTTGAGGCCCAAAAAATATCCAGAATCATGCAGAGACCCAACTAGAGTTGCAAGACCTTCGAGTCGAGTTGAGGTCAGAAAGTTGTCCAGAGAGCCAACTCAACTTGCATGTTGCAACACGAGTAGCAACACAAGTCATGTTGGGGCTTATCCAGGTCGAGTTGGAGGTCGTGCAGAGCAGAGCAGCATCCAAAAATCATACAGTGTGCTTACTCAAGTTGCAAGATGCAACACGACTTGACAGCTCGAGTCGAGTAGGGTTCCGGAAGCATTTTAGTTTTAGAGTGTCACAACACGACCGAACAGGCGAGTGCTTGAGTTGCTAACTCGAGTCGAGCTGGGTCAGCTCGAGTTCCATTACATGCTACTCGACTCGAGTATCTAACTCGAGTAAGGAAGGCCAAGTAAAGTAAGGTCATTTTGGGCCAAAAATCTGGGTTTTCACACAACACACAATTCCTTTCATTTTACACCACCATCTCCATCCATTCCATCTATCATCATTCCACCATCAAATCCACCATCCAAGTGAGGAGAAAATTTAAGGAAGAAAGGAGGATTGCATATTGAAGGATAATTTCAAGCCAATTACCAAAATAGGGGAGAAATTACCTTTGATTTGCATTTTCTTAATTTGTATTGCTACGATGGATGTTGTTAAACATTGTTTTGATATTTTGATGATGTTTGTTTTTAGCTAGACCTCTTATGAGGCTAGCCACTTGATGGATTAAGGATCTATTGATTTGTTGAATTTGTAATGGTTTAATTGATGTGATCTTTGGAATTTCTTACATGATCTATGATTTACTTCTTTTGTATTATGATGTGTGTGGTTGAATTCTCTAGTTATAGTATTAGGAGGGCCAATCCAATATTGTGATTAGGGTTTTGATTGAATCATGTTATAATATAAATTTTGTATGTTAGTATGTGAAGTATGTGGTAACATTTTCATATGCTTAGAACATTCATGTGAGAACACTTAATTGGTTTATCATAATTAGTTGATTAATTGAGTGAGGAGACCAATCTTGTTATCATAGTACCTTAAGGGAATTGAGAGTGAGATTCAATCTTTTGTACTTAAAACTTGTAATGAGTTTAGAACCTAACTACCTTGGCCTAGGGATTATGGGTGTATATGTGATTGCTTCTATTCCAATGATTATTGATATTTGCCATTTGAATTCAACAAGCCATGTTGTGTCCTTGGTCTTGAATGTGGTTAGTCTTGCTCTTCTTTAGATTGTTTTACATCCATTTCATTTTAATTGTGTTTATTTGAGACCTTGTTTGATCATATTAGTTGTTAATTGCTTTAATTGGTGGCTTGCTTAGTTAATTAGTAGTTTAATTGCTCTTTTTAATTTTCAAAACTCAAAATCCGATCACTTCTATAATGTATGATTGAAAATAAATACGGATACACTCTTGATTTAAATCTCCCTTTGATCGATATTTAAACTTGGTCACTCACTACAAACGATAAGGTACGCTTACCTTAATCAATTTTAACCTAAATTGAGTCTAAGTTCATGTGTACATCAACAGCATGTTACTTAACGTCCACATTTAACTTTTACATAATTGAATTTCCTCTACTCTGCTTTTTATGTTATGAATACACATATTTTTTTAACTTAATATACACCCTTTTTCATTTTTTTATTTTAAAATTTTAATGTATAAACTTCTCCTAAAACTCCAAAATTATCCTTTCAAAAATAAAATTATACATACCCGTTGTTCATATCTTAAATTGTTTGTTCATCTATACTGGTAACCAATATGGCCACAAAGGAAGAAAAGAAGCTGTTAAGGTTGTAGACTCTTGCATGCGTATGTATGTTGGATGAGATCAGTATTAGCATCATACACGTGTAAAGGAGAGATTGGTTAAGCTAGCAAGATGATCAAGAAGAAAGGATCAGTGAGCTGGCATTAGTTTGAACCATAGGATCAGTTTAATAGACATGGAAGGTTGTGATCAGTTGATAGAGAATAAGAGGCTGTTAGGTTGTTGGTTAGTTACAAGATTTGTTTAACAAACCTCCAGCTTGGCATACAGTTGATGATCACGTTTTCAGCTACTACGTATTGATTAGAAGTTGATCATCTTGTGTATATAAGATACATACAATAGATTAGGGTTGTATGTGTGTGAAGTTTAAGTTTCAGTCTCCATCATTGTATCTTGTTGATCAATAAGAGTTACTTCTTTTTTAGAGTGGACGTAGACTTTCAACAGCCAAACCACTATACTTCTTTATTCTTGTTTAGCATTTTTCAATTACTTAAAACGAGTGAGAAGAGTGCAATCTGTGAGTGATCATAAGCATACGTTGAGAGTGAGTTCTTGAGTGATTAGGAAAGTTCTTGCTGCTCGATTCACAAGAAGTGGCGCCATCTATGGGAAACCAAGCCACAGTCGAGTGATTGAAGGAGTAGATCACCATGGTTACAATGAAGTTCGACATGGAAATATTCATTGAGAAAAATGACTTCAGTTTGTGGCGGATGAAGATGGAGGTCATCCTCATTCAACAAGGTCTTTCAGGTGCTATCAAACCGCTTCCGGATAATCAAGCAGTAGCGGTTGATGCAGTAACACAAGCGACAGAACAAGATCAGCAATCCAAGGCTCAAAGTGTCATCATTCTGTGTTTGGGAGATAAGGTACTAAGAGAGATTGCCAAGGAGACAACAGCAAGAGGAATTTGACAAAGATTGGAAGAGCTTTACATGGTTAAAAGTTTGGCAAATCAATTGTATAAGAAGCAGAAGTTGTACTCATTCAAGAACACTGAAGAGAAGCCAATTCTTGGACAGTTAGATGAGTTCAATAGGATCATTGATGATCTAGATAATATTGATGTTGCTCTGCATACAGAAGATAAGGTCGTGATCTTGCTTTCAGCACTTCCCCCATCCTTTGAAGGCTTAAGAAATACCTTGTTGTTTGGGAACAATGAGACTATCACCCTTGATTAGGTACAGTTGGCTCTTAAATTAAAAGAACTTCACAAGAATTCTGATGTTCAAGTGAAGTGTGAAGGTTTGGTAGTCAAGAACCAGAATAAGTGGAACAACAACAACAAGAAATCAAATGATGATAAGAAGAAGCTTGATAAGAATCAAAGCACATCAGTGGATGAAGAAAATAATAATTGTTTCCATTGCAACAAGCCAGGGCATTACAAGAAACAATGTCATAAGTGGAAGGTCATGGTAGCTAAGAAGATTGCAGAAAGGGGAGGAGATAAGAAGAATCAAGTGAACCAGGTAACAGATAATCAGAATAACAATAATAATGATTGTATTGAAGCTTTGTCAGTGTTATCTGGTCCCATATCAGATGAATGGGTAATAGATTCAGGATGCACCCTTCATATGAAATCCAAGAAAGATTGGTTTACTGAATTGAGGTCTTGTGATGAGGGATCAGTCCTTTTAGGAAATGATAAAGCATTAGAGATAGAAGGGATTGGCTCTATCAAACTGAGGATGTTTGATGGAGTGATCAAATTACTCAATAAGGTTAGGTATGTACTAGGTTTAAGGAGAAATTTAATCTCACTTGGTATGTTTGATACTCTAGAATATGGAAGTGTATTAAAGAAAGGGACACTTACAGTCATCAAGGGTGATTCAGTTGTAATGAAGGGAATCAAGAGGAGTGATATGTACTTTCTTGAAGGAAGTCATCTCTGGACAGATTAATACTTCTCAAGAAAAGGATGATGCACATTTATGGCATGGAAGATTAGCACATATCAGTGAGAGATGATTACATGAGTTGGCAAGACAAGGTTTATTGAATCTCAGCTCAACTGTTAAGCTTGATCAATGTGAAGCCCGTATATTTAGCAAATTGAAGAGGACAAAATTTGCATTAGCAGAACATAGTACTAAGTCAAGATTGGATTACATACATTTAGATTTATGGGGGCCTTCAAAGACTACAACTATGAGAGGAGAAAGGTATTTTATATTCTTCATAGATGACTACTCAAGGAAACTATGGGTAAGGATTTTGAAATCAAAGGATGAGGCATTTTCAGCCTTCAAGATTTAGCTCACAGAAGTAGAGAATCAGACAGATTGCAAGCTAAAGTGCTTAAGAACTGACAATGGTTGGAGTTTGTTTCAAATGAGTTCAATAATTACTATCAAGAGAAGGGTATTAAAAGGCATAGAACTGTTCCAGGTACACCACAACAAAATGGTATTGATGAGAGGATGAATCAAATTTTGCTTGAGAGTGTAAGATGTTTACTAAGCAGTTGAGGTTTCTATAAGAATTTTTGGGGTGAACTTGTTACTACAGCAGCTCACTTAATCAACATGTGTCCTTCAGCAGCACTTAAGTTTAAAACCCCAGAGGAGATATGGTCATGAAGGCCTCCAAGTTATGATCATTTGAAAGTAATAGGATATCAAGCTTATGTACATCAGAAACATGATAAGTTAGAGCCTAGAACAGCAAAATATGTACTAGTAGGGTATCCACCATGAGTGAAAGGGTACAAGTTATGGTGTTATGAGACTAACAAGTTAATAGTTAGTAGGGATATCAGTTTTAATGAGAAGAAAATACCTCTAATTGAGAAGGCAATAGGTGTAATTTTAGATAAAGAACAGGTTAAGCTTGAGGTGGAGCTTGATACAGATAGAAATCACCAAATAAGATATCAAAGTACTCCTATATCACAATCAGGAGATGAGACATCTGCTGAGAGAAGAACATTGAGCAGTTATTAATTAGTCAGAAATAGATTAAGGAGACAGATAAGGGCTCCTGTCAGATATGTTGAAGTTGATATTGTATCTTATGCTTTATTCATAGCTTCAGATGTTGAAATTTATAAGTCAAGGTCATACTCTGAAGCTATGGTAAGTAAAGAAGCTGACAAGTGGTTAGTAGCAATGCAAGAAGAATTATTATCTTTGCAAAAGAATAATACTTGGTTAATAGTGAACAGACCAGCAAATCAGAAACTAGTGGGATGCAAGTGGATTTATAAGAAAACGCCGGTGACAAACAAGGAATGAGGGATTAGATATAAAGCAAGACTTGTTGCTAGAGGTTTTTCATAAAAGGAGGGTGTAGATTATAATGAAATATTCTCACCAGTTGTGAAGCATTGCTCTATCAGAATCTTACTTGCACTAGTAACTCAATTTGATCTTGGGTTGCATCAAATGGATGTGACTACAGCTTTCTTGCGTGGAAATCTGGAGGAAGAAATTTTCATGCAAATTCCTGAAGGTGTTAAGGTAGACAGAGCACATAACAAGGCTTGCAAGCTAGTTAAATCTCTGTATGGTCTCAAACAAAGTCCAAGGCAGTGGTATTTGCGATTTGATGAATACATAACATCAAATGGTTTCAGTAGGAGCCTGCATGATAGTTGTGTCTATATCAAAAGTGAAGAAGGCATTTACATATATTTGTTACTATATGTAGATGATATTCTTATTGCTTGCAGAGATATGGCTGGTATATATTCAGTAAAGGAAATTTTGAGAAGAGAGTTTGAGATGAAAGATCTTGGAGATGCAAGTGTTATACTTGGGATGCAAATAAGAAGATTTAGGTCAGCTGGAACTTTAAGCTTGCATCAGGAGTCTTACTTGATCAAAGTACTTAAGAGATACAATATGGATCAGTGTAAATCAGTTTCAGTATCAATGAAACAAGGTCTAAGTATGTCATTGCATAATGGACCTAAAACGGATGAGGAAAGGGCAGGAATGGATAGGATTCCATATGCTAGTGCAGTTAGAAGTCTGATGTATTCAATGGTTTGCTGCATACCAGATCTTGCCTATGTTATGAGTTTGATTAGTAGATTTATGAGCAAACCAGGGTTAGTACATTGTGAATTAGTTAAGTGGGCTCTGAGATACATAAAAGGGACAACTTCAGTAGGTTTAACATTTCAGAGGAAAGCAGATTGGAATCAAGTTGTTGTAGGTTTTGTGGATGCAGATTATGCTACAAATCTTGATACCAGGAAGTCTTTGACTGGCTATGTATTTAATACGTTTGATACAGCTATGAATTGGAGAGCTACACATCAAAATGTTGTAGCACTATCAATAACAGAGGCTGAATTTGTAGCTTTGACAGAAGCTATCAAGTAAGGGATTTGGTTAGTTGGAATACTAAAGGAATTTGGCATTCATCAGGATAAGTTTGAGGTGCATTGTGACAATCAAAGTGCTCTTCACTTATCAAAACATCAAGGGTACCATGAAAGAACCAAGCACATTGATATTAGGTTATATTTTATAAGAGGCATAGTTGAAAAAGGGTTAGTTGTGGTGAAGAAGATCAACGCCATAGAAAATACAGCTGATGCACTTACTAAAGCTTTAGTAGCTCCTAAATTTGAGCTGTGTAAGAGTTTGTTTAATATGCATTAAAGAGAAGGAAGGATGACTGTATCCTTTTAAAACAGTCAGGTGTGGAGGAAATATGAAGCTTGTTGAGACAATGCAAGGTCTAAGGTGGAGAATGTTAAGGTTGTAGACTCTTGCATGCGTATGTATGTTGCATGAGATCAGTATTAGCAGCATACACGTGTAAAGCAGGGATTGGTTAAGCTAGCAAGATGATCAAGAAGAAAGGATCAGTGAGATGGCATTAGTTTGAACCATAGGATCAGTTTAATACACATGGAAGGTTGTGATCAGTTGATGGAGAATAAGAGGATGTTAGGTTGTTGGTTAGTTACAAGATTCGTTTAACAAACCTCCAGTTTGGCATGCAGTTGTGTGATCACGTTTTCAGCTGCTATGCATTGATTAGCAGTTGATCATCTTGTGCATATAAGATACATACAGTAGATTAGGGTTTGTATGTGTGTGAAGTTTAAGTTTCAGTCTCCATCATTGTATCTTGTTGATCAATAAGAGTTACTTCCTTTTGAGAGTGGACGTAGGCTTTCAACTGCCGAACCGCTATACTTCTTTGTTCTTGTTTAGCATTTTTCAATTACTTAAAACGAGTGAGAAGAGTGCAATCTGTGAATGATCATAAGCATACGTTGAGAGTGAGTTCTTGAGTGATTAGGAAAGTTCTTGTTGCTCGATTCACAAGAGAAGCCAACTGAGAAGAAGTTGTCGCAATAAGGCTTGACAGAGAATAAGCCAAAGGCTGGGAGGAAGCAGATCAAGATTAGAATTGAGTTTTACAAGATTTATATTTTTAATGTGTTCAAACAAGTTCATCCAGAAAATCAATATCTCGAACGAGGATACGACAAGAAGCCAACCGGCACTTCTCGTGAAATTCATATTGTTGCGAGATTGGTGTTGCCTGGTGAATTGATGAAGCACGCTGGTTCTTGAATGATTTGTAGGATTTTACCAATATTTGTTGAACTTTTGAATTTAATGTTCTTTGAGATAAGTTCTTACAATCACCTTGTGTACATTAGTTGTTCTGATGTTGTTTCGGTTGAATTGTTCTTTAATATTTTGACAAGATTAATTTCTGATAATTCAACCCCAATTCAATTCTTATCAATCATTTTCAACTCCTCGACTTCTAATTCACTCTTAACGCGACAAAGATTGTAACGAATGGGATCATTGAAATGGAGGCCCAAGTCCATCCTAACAAAGACCCATCCCAACAAAAGCCCATCCCAGATGGATAAATGATTATATCACAACTTGAGTACGTGAAGGGGAGAGAGAGGAATCAAAATTAGTTAGTGTTAGAGGCAATATAAAATAGATTGGAGATTCATCAGGTGGCAAAAGAAAAATATCAAATGTATTCTATTCTCTCTGTTTCTTCTTTTCCCTATTTCTTCCTTCTTTTCTTTCTATCAAAACAGTGGACACTTACTCTAAGAGTGTTTTTGTTTAACAGATTGTTTAATTGATACTATCGTTAAGAGGATTGAAAACATGGCGGATTCTGAGATGGTTGCAGTGGTAACAAAGGTGGTGAGCGCATGCGCAAGTGTAATTGGATACTCAAACATCTTTATGGCAAAAGACGGTTCAGACAATGTAACACTTTTTAGTTAAAATGGATTCAAATTCAAAGTGGTTCTGGCCCTGTTGCTGGAAATCAAGCATCGTCATCTTGAGTGACTAAGAATTTCAAAGGCCCTGATGTTAACCCAAGTTTTCCCAGCCGTACGATCGATAAAGATGGAGTTGTCAAGGTTTGATGGATTAAATCTAGAAAGGTGGATATTTCACAATGAAGAATTCTTTGATTTTTTTAACACATCAGAAGATTTACGTTTACGTATAGTATCATTTCACATGGAAGAGAAGTCTACAACATGGTTTTGATGGATGAAAGGAGTTTCTCTTTGACGTGAAGCATCGATTTGGGAATTCCTGTTTAAAGATTACCAAGGGGCACACTCCAAACTTACTCAAACTTCAACTGTAGCAGAATCTCAATCTGAATTCGAAGAACTGATGAACAAAATGACAGGAATTGCAGAGCCACTTTTGGTAGGTTTTTCATCACCAGTCTGAAATCTGAGAATCCGAAGAGAGCTCATGTTCTCACGAATGTCAACGTTAATGGAAGCATTTGCCCTAGCACGAGCTTACGAGGCTCATATTGATGAATGCTCGAGTGATTGCTAGATTTGGCCCAATTTTGATTTTATGAACCTAACTCAAATATTTAGCCCAATCATTTCCTCACCAAATCACAAACCCATTACTGCTGAAAGCATGTCACTTAAAATGCAAAGTTTCCACACCAAAAAACCAAAGAACTCTTCATATACCCGTATACCATATAACCCAACTAAAATAAATGCCCAAATACTCAAACTACCCACTCCAAATATACTCATATGAAGGTTGTCTCATGTGGAGTTGAGAGAGTGGAGTGGAAAGAGATTATGTTATAACTGTGACCAAAAGTATAATCCGGGCCATATATGTTGGATAATTTTTATGGCTACTAGGAAAAGATGAGTAGAAAGAAGATGAGGAGTTCGATGAGGAGGCGGAATTGCATACTGAGATTGTGGTGCTTGATATATCTAGCTTGAATGCTTTTACTGGGAAAATGAACCCTCGATCTTTGAGAATGCTTGGTAAATTTTATTACAAGGAACTTCATGTGTTGGGAGCACCAACAAAAACCCACAGTTGCTGAAAAGTTAGGACTGATGTTTGCCCAGTCAAGGATATTTTAGATAAAATGAATAAATTGTAATGTATACGATAAGTCATATTTTAGTACAATTATTTGGTTGAAATTCATGTTTATTTGATTTACTTGTGTGCTAATTGGGTGCTAATATTGACTTATTTTATCTTTAAGTGATAATTACTTTAATTATATGAATTGATGTAGGAACAGACTAAATTAAGAAACAAATCGACCAGTATATTTTCCACATAATTGAAGGCTCATATCTGAGGTGAGAAGCACGGTCAAAGAAGAAAAAGGAGAAAAGAAAGAGATCCTCGAGATCAAGCAAGAAAGGAAAGAGATCAAGTGGGATTACTTTGGGGACAAGAAAGAAAATAAGGAAGATATTTTATTTTTTCTTTTGGGCGATCACAAGCAGAACACACAATTTTTTTGGGAATTGGCATGAAGAAGCAGAGCATTAGAGGGAAGAGTTGGCGTGAAGATCATTGGATCATCATCGATTTTTATATATTAATTTTATTTTTTTGCTATGAACATGCGGGGCTAATCCCCTTTTCTAGTTTAGGATTTCGTGAACCTCCCGCTGAACCGTTGAATAATTATTAAGGATTTTTATGTTGAATCTTTTGTGCAAGTTTATTCTATTACATGCTTTGATGTTTTTAATAGTAGTTTGGTTGTTAATTTAGCCTGATCAACTATTTAATTATTTAACTGTTGAATGTTATTCCACGAACTATAATCCGTAATTGTTGTAGGAATTGGATTAAGGAACAAATAGAGATAATTCCCTCTAGGTGTAATATGATCTAGGTTGTATGATTCCTAGCCGGTTTTCGTAGCCTAGTAATTCTATGTTTAGAGTTTTAATGTGTTTACGAGTTCGAGTCCATAAGGTCACTCGTAAATAGTTCAATTTAGTGGTCGTATCCTAATTGATAAACTAAAAAATATTCGGGTTGATTGGTTGTACCGTCAATCTAGGGATTTGAGTTTGCACGCTAGGCTAGATATTTAAATCCTGTAGTTAGTTAATTTAGTAAACGAGAGGGGATCGTCATCCTAAACTATGTTTTCATCACTTGGTTAATTTAAATATTAATTTTCATCTACTTGGTTGTTACATAAAATTGAGTTAATTTAATATTTGTGTTATTTTCATATTGTCACCAAATCAAAAACCCCCTTATTTATTTTAATCATTTTCAACACTTAAATTTAATTAAAAATTCATTATACTCTCTTGGGTTCGACCCGTACTCGTCGCTATACTAAGTATTATAGTGAGTCAGAAATAAATTGTATTTTGGTAGGTTGGCGACAACCTACCAAATTTGGCGCCATTTGCTCGTGGAGTAAAATTGAAGTTTGTTAAATTTCTGTGTCTCTGATATTTTTCTGCATTTTTACAGGTTCTGAAATTTTTTAATTTTTCAGTAACACTGACACTGAACCCTTCAGTGTCAGTTATCCCCTATTTTTGAAATTTTTTCTGTGAATGATTACTCGATCTTCTGGTAAAAAACAGCTTGAATACATTTCAGAAATCTAAAGAACTGCCCGGAGATTGAGAAAGGAGCCCCAAAAGAATAAGGAAATAAGTTCGTCCATTGGCGAAATCGCCGAAAACCTTACCGAACTCTAACTTGTAGCTGATCCACTTCAACTTAGAGAGGAGAATTCTGAATTTTCTGATTTAAAGGATGAATATATTGTAGACTCTGAGTCGAAAAAGAAAAACATGGCTGCGAATACTGAAAAACATTAAATGAATTGGCAAATCCAGACGTAGTCCATCAGCCACTATGGATTAAATTTCCTGCAATTACTGATAATACTATATTTGAATTGAAATCGGGATTGATTCACTTACTTCCTGCTTTCCATGGTCTTTCAGGTGAAAATCCTCACAAGTTCTTGAAGAAGTTCTCGGTTGTATGTATGAGCATGAAACCAAACGGAGTGACGGAGGAACAAGTCAAGCTTGGGGCATTCCCCTTTGTAGTGAAGGACATGGCGAAGGATTGGTTGTATTATCTCCCTTCTGGATTGATAAATACATGGGCCGAGATGGAAAAAATTTTTCTCCAAACTTACAATCTGGCCACTAGAGTTGTTGTCTTGCGCAAGGAGATATCTGGAGCTCGTCAGATGCAAGGGGAGGGTTTATATGAATATTGGGAGAGTTTAAACGCCTCACATCAGCATGCCCCCAACATCAAATAAGCGATCAGTTGCTATTGCAGTACTTCTATGAAGGATTGTCAATCATGGATTGAAACAAGCTTGATGCGGCTAGTGGAGGAGCTTTTATGACGAAAACACCTACTGCTGCTAGGAGTTTGATTACTAGCATGGCTGCCAACACTCAACAGTTTGGCACACGTGATCCATCACTTAAAGAAGTAAAGGAGGTCCATGATTCTAAGTTGGAGGAAACTTTGAACAAGTTGACAGTTGCTGTGGAGAATCTTGCTAAAGGAAAAAGGGTAAACCCTCCATCTTGTCAATATTGTTTAACTAATGATCATTCTACTCTTGATTGCAGGGTTGCTTATGATCCTTCACAAATGGAGGTTAATCTTAAGAATGTGAGTGCTATTATACTGCATAGTGGAAAACAGTTAGAGGAGGTTGTACCGTCCAAAAAGCCTGACCAAGACGTGGAAAAAATGATGTAGAACCTGCTGGAAAAGAGGAGGATCAAACCGATCAATTCGGGGCAAAAAAATCTGATATGCAGAAACATAACACTGACACTGAATCCTTCAGTGTCAGAAAGTCCAAAAAAAACCAGGTTAAAATTTCAGACCCTATTCGTTTTAATATTAACCATTTGTCTTTTCCAAGTAGGATAAAAAAGTCGGACACCACTGAAAAGGATAAATAAATACTTGAGGTGTTTAGGAAAGTGGAAATCAATTTACCTCTCATTGAGGCAATTAAGTAGATTCCGAGATATGCCAAGTTCTTGAAGGAGTTGTGCACCAACAAGAAGAAGTTGAAAGGAGATGAAAAAGTGGTGATGGGAGAAAACGTTTCAGCTGTCTTCCAGCAAACGTTACCTCAGAAGCGCAAGGATCCTGGCATGTTTGTGGTTCCTTGTAAGATTGGGAATTCAAAGTAGAGAGAGCCATGTTTGACCTTAGAGCATCCATTAATGTGATGCCTCGATCGGTGTTTGAAAAGTTGAGTGTGGGAGAGTTGAAAAGACTGAAGTTGTCATCCAGCTTGCTGATCGAAGCCTTGCATACCCAGATGGAGTTATTGAAGATGTTCTTGTTCAGGTAGATAAACTCGTATTCCCTACTGATTTTTATGTATTAGTAATGAATGAACACCCATCGAATTCCACTTCGATTTTGTTGGGGAGACCGTTCCTCGACACTTCACGCACTAAAATAGATGTGAGTGAAGGTAATCTCACGATGGAATTTGATGGGCAAATCATTAAATTCAACATATATGATGCTATGAAATACCCTGATGATGCTAACCTACTTTCTGTTGTGAGTATTATTGAGTTTATTGTCCAGGAACACTTCGAACTCACTAGTAAGGATGCATTAGATACAGTAATTGAACATGGAGTCATGAAGGAGGATGCTGAAAGATGGGATAATGAGGAGTTGAATCACTATGTCAATGCTTTGCATAGTTCTTTTAAGAGAACGAGCACTTTAGATGTAGCTTATGTTAAATTGTCTGTGAAGTCTACTAAAGACGTTACTTCAGTTTTTGCTTTGAGTGTTGTTGAGCCTATGGTGCAGGATTGTTTTGAGCTAACTCACAGGGATAACTTCGACACCATCATTGCAAATGGAAGCATGAAAGAGAATGAGAAAAAATTAAGAAAAGAAAAGCTTGGTGAAGTGCCAAAGTTAGAGTTGAAAGTGTTCCCTGAATACTTGAAGTCCTCGTTCTTGGGGTCAAACCATGAACTCAAGGAATATCATAAGGTGTTTCGCACTGTTGAGGTTGATCGGATGAAGTTGAAATAAGTTCTTCATACTTGAAAATGCTCTCACCTAATTTGAGTCAACGACAATAAAAAAAGGCGCTTATTGGGAGGCAACTCAATTTTCTTATTTTATTTTTATTTTCAATTAATTGTCTGATTGTTCGCTCTTAATTTTCTGTTATGATTAGCAGTTGTGATACAAACTGCAAGGGTATCGTGGTCACAGCTCTACCCAAAACTGAATCATGTGTACTCTACCCAATTACATATTTGGTCTTTCTTATACTGTGCTTTGCTTGGGGACAAGCAAACATTTAGGTGTGGGGAGGGATTTTATATGATAATAGGGGTAGAAAAGTGATGTAAATTTGCTCAATTTCTTATCCCATGTCTTGTTCTTATTGTTCTCTAAATTTTATGTTGATGTGGAGTTTGAGAAATTGAGGATTAAAATCTTTTGAGGTGATGAGAGTGATGCATGATTGAGGGGGTGGCGGTGATGTTGAGAAGCTGTTGAAACTTGAAAATCTTTGCAAGATTTTTGTGATTGTAGTGGCTCATTTTTTGGCAATTATACCCAATTTTTGGTGAGCTTTTGAGCCTTAACGAACTATCATCTATAAGCTCCATTGAAATTTCTTTCTTGAGTGCATTGAATTTGAATTGCTCATTCTAGAACTTGCTCTTTTGAATGCATTTTAAGATCATATGATTGACTGTGTGTGATAAAATGATAAGAGCACTTAGGTTTGACCCTCTTGGCTTATATTGTTCCACCTGATTATGAAAACTTTAGGGAAGCCGCGTTGAGCCTAAGCATTTTCTTTGAATTATGAGCACATAAATGAACCTTGAATTCCCATTTTTTTTCTTTAACTCTTCCGTTTGTACCCTTCATTACTTTGCAATGTTTGATCTTGTGGAATTATTTTATGGTTGAATTGACGATGAAGGGGGAGTTGATAGAAAAGTTTGGAGAAGGAAAAGAAAAAAAGAGAAAAGTCTTGATGAGAAAAGAGAAATGGAAAGAGGAGTTGCTGAAATTGTCTGTTTGTATTGAGTTGCTGAAATTATCTAGAAAACAGTGATTTTATTTTCAAGTGTTACACCTGTTGTTCCAAATCTTGAAAAGGAGCAGGTGTGGGGAGATTATAAGTGCAAGAAAAATGTTATTGAGAAGAGGAAATTTTGGGGATGATGGATGTTTTGATTTGTAGAGATCACATATTGTAAAGTGGTGCATTTAACAATTCTTAACTCTCATTTTACCTCACCTTGTCCTAAGGCCTCATTACAACTCATTCAAAGACCCTTTGATTGTGGTACATGATCTATCCAAAATTGGTGGAGATTTGATTTGGAAGCAAGCCTATGGTAATGACTGTTCTTTTCAATTTTTGAGTGATCTTGCTACCTAAATCATATATTTGAGTGTTATTGAGTGAATCATTGTGAGGCCATGGAATTTTGAAGGATATGATGCCATGAAAGTTGCAAACTTTGAGTAAAGAGCCATTTTTTATATTAGTTCCGAATGCTCATTGGTTACTTTTCTCTTGAGGTGTGTGACTTTCATTTGCCTTAGTAGATGTTCCTTGATTTTCTATTCTCTGTCATCTTTGTTTTCCATTTGCTTGAGGACAAGCAAAGTTTAGGTGTGGGAAGATTTGATAAGTCTATTTTAGCACAATTATTTGGTTGAAATTCATGTTTATTTGATTTATTTGTGTGCTAATTTGGTGCTAATATTGACTTATTTTATTTTTAAGAGATAATTACTTTAATTATACGAATTGATGTGGGAACAGGCTAAATTAGGAAACAAATCGGCCAGCATATTTTCCACATAATTGAAGGCCCATATCTGAGGTGAGAAGTAAGGTAAAAGAAGAAAAAGGAGAAAAGAAAGAGATCTTGGAGATCAAGCAAGAAAGGAAAGAGATCAAGTGGGATTACTTGGGGGACAAGAAAGAAAATAAGAAAGATATTTTATTTATTCTTTTGGGCGATCACAAGCAGAACACACGATTTTTCTGGGAATTGGCGTGAAGGAACAGAGCATTAGAGGGCAGAGTTGGCGTGAAGATTGAAGATCATCGGATCATCATCGGTTTTTATATTTTAATTTTATTTTTTTCTATGAACATGCGGGGCTAATCCTCATTTTTAGTTTAGGATTTCGTGAACCTCTCGTTGAACCGTAGAATAATTATTAAGGATTTTTATATTGAATCTTTTGTGCAAGTTTATTCTATTACGCTTTGATGTTCTTAGTAGTAGTTTGATAGTTAATTTAGCCTGATCAACTGTTTAATTATTTAATTGCTGAATGTTATTTCATGAATTATAATCTGTAATTATTGTAGGAATTGGATTAAGTAACAAATAGAGATAATTCCCTCTAGGTGTAATAGGATCTAGGTTGAATGATTCCTAACTGGTTTTCGTAGCCTAGTAATTCTAGGTTTAGAGTTTTAATGCGTTTACGAGTTCGAATCCATAGGGTTACTCGTAAAGGGTTCAATTTAGTGGTCGTACCTTAATTCATAAACTTAAGAACATTTGATTGGTCGTACCGTCAATATAGGAATTTGAGTTTGCACGCTAGGTTAGATGTTTAAATCATGTAGTTAGTTAATTTAGTAAACGGGAGGGGATCGTCATTCTAAACTAGGTTTTCATCACTTGGTTAATTTAAATATTAATTTTCATCTACTTGGTTGTTACATAAAATTGAGTTAATTTAATATTTGTGTTATTTTCATATTGTCACCAAATCAAAACCCCTCTTATTTATTTTAATCGTTTTCAACACTTAAATTTAATTAAAAATTCATTATGCTCTCTTGGGTTCGACTCGTACTCGTCACTTTACTAAGTATTATAGTGAGTCCGAAATAAATTGTATTTTGGTAGGCCGGCGACAGCCTACCAGTATACAACGTATGTTAAAAATGAATGTCAATTATTAAATTAAATGTAATTTTGAACTTATAGTATTAGTGCTTTTCTTTTAAGAAAAAAAAAACTTTCTAAAATAGTTCAATATTTTAGATAAAATGAATAAATTATAATGTATACAATGTATGTTAAAGATGAATGTCAATTATTAAATTAAATGTAATTTTGAACTTATGGTATTAGTGATATTTATTTTTTGAGTATGAAAGGACGAAAAAAAAGGAGGGAATAATATGTGCATGGGATGGAAAGAGCACGCAACTATACAAATAAATAGGGCCCACTTTTCTAAATGTCAAGACCGACCCTGACAATGGCCAAACTCATGAAAGAAAATCTCCCAGACGGATGAAAGATTATATCACAAATTGAGTACATGAAAGGGGAAGAGGGGAATCAAAATTAATTAATGTAAATGCAATATAAAATAGTGGGGAGAACCATTAGGTGGCACAATAAAAATATCAAAAGTATTCTATTCTCTCTCTTTCTTCCTTTCCCCTGCTTCTTCTTTCTTTTATTTCTATCAAATGAGTAAATACTCATTCTAAGAGTGCTTTTGTTTAACAGATTGTTTCAAAGATCTATGAAACTAATTTTAGGGTCTTATTTAGCTGAACCAGACTCACATATGACCCACATAAAATTTGACCATTGGATCAATCTGTATTTAATTTCAATCATTGGATCAAAAAATATTATATTTTTATTTAAAGGCTACCTGCTAAGCAGGTTTGCCCAAAGAAGGGGAGATGGTGCGATTTTTGAGATGGCTGACCATTACCAAGGAGAGAGAATGACGCATTTTTTCATAAAGCTGACATTTAAAATATTAAGTGTCATGGTGCTCAACAATATAATCATATCAAACTCCACATCATCATACAAACTAATCTTGAATGGACTATGCATTAGCCATAAAACACTTTCAACTATGCGCCGAAGTAGTATAAGCACTCTCAACTATGCAGTGGAGTAGTGTTACCACCATTTAAAAAAAATGTACATTCTCCCATAAACATTGCAGTGTTCCATCTCTACTTATACACTATTTAAATGTCAACACTTATACTCCCTCTGTCCCATGACAAGGGTAGTTTTTGCTTTTTATCACGTAGATTAAGGAGTATTATTATTTAATGTGTAGTGGATAGTTGTATTAGTGGGAGTATGGGCCCCATATTTTTATTGTATTAGAGGGGATGAGTGAGTCTCATATGTATAAAAAAGGAAAGAGGACCCTTTAAGAGACGATCAAAATGAAAAAAAAAAGATACTATGGGATGGAGGGAGTATGTTATAAGTCTACATTGTCAAATCACTATCCCTCATCGCCCTAGGCGGTGCATGCATTGTACTCAAATATAATGAATTGACTCTCGCTTATCCCATTAGAGAGTGCATGTAGTCAAATAGAATGAATATGTTTCTTTTTTATTTATTTTTTTTCCAATTTAGACTCTTGTTTTTTTTTTCTTCTACTCCCAATATTATTTCTACTGACTTATATTCTTCTACTTAAATTTATATTTTAAAAAGTATTAAAAATATTAGTATCACGTTTTAATCTATACCTTGAATTTAATACTAAGTTTTTATTATTTTTTCTATTGGACATTAGTTTAAAAAAAAAAGTTGAATTACTATTTATATTATATTAAAAACACAATTAAATCTATCAAATTAGGCAAAATTTTATTTAAAAAAAAAAAGAGGGGGAGAAACAAGAGATGGTCTAAACAGATCACCATCAAATTTGAGATGGCTAACAGAAGCCATGACATGAATTAAATAAACCAAACAGATAACTTAAAATAAGGCAAAACAGAAAGCCTCGAAGAAACAACCTAATATAATCTGAGAGTTAAATTCATTTTTGTCTAAGTAAAATTTTGATTTTTGCTCTAAAATTGATAAGTGATTCAATTTTGCCAATTGTTTCAATTTTTGCCATTTTTCGCCGGAATCCGCCACGTCATGATTCGAAGAAGACAAGAGGAAGCGAAGATGCGGCGACGTCCCCACAGAGGCGCCAGAATCCGATGAGGTTGTCGTAGTCTTGGAGGATGCGGTAGAGGGTTCTGTAGGAGATCTTCCCTTGCCCCATTTGTTGATTAGGGTTTTGGAACCCCATCGACGGTGGCACAAGGAGAACCAGAGACGCTGATCGCGGCGGTAGAGTGAATCGAAATGCTTGCTGGTGCAGGCGAGCGCGGAGAGGTCGGAGGGAAGGAGGAAGGACAGGACGCAGAGCTGGACGTCGTCGGGGAAATCGCAGAACGACAGCAGAATTGTAGTTTCCATTTCCATTACAGTACCTTCCAAATCAACAATTGAACCCTCAAGGACAATGGGAATGAGAATCGAGCTGGAATTTCAGTTGGACAAGCTAAGCTAAAGCTAAGCAGATTTGGATTTCAATTAAACTTGGGAATTTCAGTGTTTTAACATGTTAATTCTCTTTATTTATTTTTTTCTTTTTCATTTTATTTTTTTAAATTTAAATTTAGTTTACAGGTTTAAATTTATTTAATTGATTTATCTTTTTTATTTTTTATATTTTTAATTTAATTAAATATTATGATGATTTGGAAAAAAAAAAGGTAGGATATGACGTGGCGGATTCATTGGCTCAAAAAAAGTCAAAATTGTCACGTCGGATTGACCCACCGGAATTGAAGCATTACGTGGCGGATTCCGGTGAAATTTGCATTTTCTTGCGAAAAAACAAAAATTGAAACAATTCGTTACTTATAGGGCAAAATTAAACCACTTATCTTTTTTAGGGCAAAAATCGAAATTTTGCTTAGTTATAGAGCAAAAAATGAATTTAACTCCATAATCTGAATATGAGCGGCTGTTATATTACAATTCTTTGGCATTAAAAACCAGATCAATCCAAATATGATCCATGGACAATATGTAACAGAGATGTTATCTATGTTGTAAAACAGTACGAGTCGGCGCCTTCAAGGTAAAACAAGCAATAACTGCAAATTGTATAACAACCTAGCCTCTATAAGAATTATGCTTCATATCTAACTCCAACAAAAATTGGGCACAGCCCGACGAATGAGAGCAAACGAGCAAACAAAAAGAAATGAGCAAAGAACTGCCCATCAATGTGAAAGGATCTGTCTCAAACAACAGAGGTATACTCCCTGAATCTGTGAACTTCAGAGAGTGAGAGGAGCCGGTGGAAGAAAAGCCGACACGTAAGCGAGAAAAGTAGTATATTTAGAGTAGGTCTTGTGTGAGACTGTCTCACTTGAGATCATTTTACATTTTTAAAATAATCATCACTTTCACTATAAAATGTTCGTTATAAAATATTATCAATTTTCATTTCACCCGTCTCACGTAAGCCTTTACGTGAGTCGATTTCACACAAATCTTTACCAAATTAAGATATATGTATATATATACTATATTAATTAGCACTGTACTAATTAATTATCACTTTTTATAAAAATGTAATTTATAATAAAATAATTCATATTAACATTATAAATGGACAATATATTATCCACATAGCACCGCACTAAGGGTTAGCATGCTATTCATCTTCACACCTTAAGTTTGCAAGAGAAAGTGACCCTGCACCATGTATCCTACTGAGCAGTGCATACATGGTGCAATCTATTAACCCGTGCACGCATTCTAGTTTTTTTTTTTCCTATCCATTCTTTTCCCATTTAAAATATAAAGTAAATAAAATAAGCAAAGGTTAATGTGCTTTCTTTTCGATTCAAGCTCTTTTTTATTATTTGCACTCTTATTTAATTTTTTCATTTTCTAATCTAGCATTATTTTTAATCATGCCTCATATTTACCTTTTATTTATTTTTAATTATAATATATTTAAGCAGTGCATACTGGCATACATGGTGTACCCTATTAAGCATTTTTTTTCTTTTTTGGTCTTATCCATTCTTTTTCCATTTAGAATAGAAAGTAAATAAAATAAGCAAATATTAATTTGCTTTCTTTTCGATTCAAGCTCTTTTTTTTATTTGCACTCTTATTTAATTTTTTTATTTTCTAATCTCAGCATTATTTCTAATCATGCCTTATATTTACCTTTTATTTATTTTTAATTATAATTTATTTTATAATCTAAGTAATTTAAGCCATACTTATATAATCAAAGAAGGATTATACAATTAAATTAGAAACAAATATACGTCATGATTTAAAATAATAATAATAATAATAATAATAAATAAATAAATAATAATAACTGATAAAATAAATGTTATATAACTCTAATAAAATAAAATATAAAATGAGTGTGATGTTATATAACTCTAATAATTAATTAATTTAACTATATAAATTAAGTTAATGTTATTTTTATTATTTAATTATTAATAAAATTTTATTTTAAAAAGAATTTAGGACTGTAAATTAAATAAATTAATTAAATTCACGTACAAACTCAATGAAAATAACAACAACAAAAAAACAACTTAATTAACTGCATAATCAAAAAAATTTATATAGTATAATTTAATTTGACAAAAGAGATGGTAGCGTGTAAGTAGGTGGAATATTACTCTTTAAAAAATCGAATACTACTCTTTAAATTATACTGTCTCACATTAATATTTAAATATTTTCAATTTGGGTGTAATACACTTTAATAATTATATTTTCTTTTTTATAATGTGACCCACACAAAACAATTAATAATGTATCTCTATGGGCCCACACATACCACTAATACAATTACTCATTTTACACTAAAATATTATTTCTCTCCTCTCATTACACATTAAAATATTATACTCCTTATTCAAGTGCAAAATGCGAACTTAACTATTATTGCTACCTTACTTGTAAAAGTTCATTAAATATAATAATACTCTCAATACTATATTTAATTACATAATATTACTTTTTTTCATGCTTTTAAGGTTATAACTTTTATTCATTTCATAAATTATTTATAAAATATTCCCTCCCTCCACTTCTAAGGTATCCATTTTACTATTTTTTGTGTGGTCTTCAAAGTTATTCGTTTCTCCTATTTAGTAAAAAAGTACACAATATGGTCATCACTTCCTCTTAATACAACCACTCACTTTACATATAATAATAATAATACTCCTTAATCCACGTGCAAAAAGCAAATGAATACCTTAGAACCGAACGGAGGGAGTAAATTTAATTTGACAGTTATTACTTTTCACTTTTCATGTATATTTTTCTATTAAAAATATTATTTCGTTCTTTAAATTGTTCATGAAATATTATCAATTATTGAATGCAATTTTTCCTTAATCAATTATTCATTTTTATTAAAAGTATTTATCACTTTAACATGTAAGGTAAAATCAATAAGTTTTATTAAATTTTCTATAGAACATTAGAGAAAAAATATTAATTTTATTAAATTTTAAATACAATTAAATAACTAGTTCAAATATTTAAAATTAATCCATAACTTCCTATAACTAGTTTAAATAACGCTATTGATCCATTTAATAAGGACCAAGGTCCAAATAAAAATTAAAAAGCCAACTGCATAAATAGATATATCAGTAATCTAAAGGTATGAATTATTGTTTAGTGTTTTCTGTGCATTCTAATTAAATACTAAATATGATGGATATCAATTGTAATTATTAATCGACCAAACTAAATTATCGAACCCAAATGACATATTATTACCAATTTTAATACCACTACAGAATAATTTAATATAAACTACATAGTAGAAAATTAAATAATTAATTAAATTAATCATTGGAGAAAATAATGAGACTTGATCAATAAGAGAAACAACAGTTTTATAGAAATTCGGCTAATAATAATTAATCTGACTTTCTAAATTTACGATTATTTATTCATGCAGATGATATGAAAGCACACCACATAAGCATATTAACCCATCAAATATGATTCAATTCCAAATTCATCCTACGACACGTATATAAAATAATGTAATCAAATGTTATCAATTTTTTTTAGGCTTATGCCATTTCTACGAAGAAGAGTTTTCTGTGACTAGAAATCAATAATTATAGAAAAATGTAATCACGTTTAATTATTCATGTAATGTGTTCGTGAAATATAATATTGTAATTAGTTATCACTTTCACTGTTAATGTTATCATTTTTCTTTAAAAATGTTGTCGCTATTCCTTTGAATGATATATTGTTACTGAAATAATTCGCGTCAGCGTTATCTCTTTTCATTAATTGGGTATACTTTTTTATTATAAATATTATCATTTATTATTATTCATACATGAGTATTTCGGTTAGAATCCGACTCTAGTATGTCCCTGAATGAATTATTACTGGTATAATAATTCAAATGAAAAGTTAACACTATATTTGATCGGTATTAATTTTCGTAATCAATACTTAAAAAAATTTTAATATGTAAAAAATAAAATTATATATTAAACGAATATTAAAATTTAGAGTTATTTTGAAATGTACCTGTTGCACCTAAAGGTTTATAGCGTAAAATTTAGGATATGGTAAGTAGTTATTGTATTTATTTTTTAATTATTTTATTTTATTTTATGGTTATGATTGAATGAAAATCTAACCTAATAAATTATATTATCCAAGTGCACTGGTGCACTATAGTTTAATTCTAAATTTTAAACTATTATGTATAATAGTGTGTATGCTCCATGATATTAAAATTCACTGAATTTTCGATAATTATTATATATAATATGCACTTAAGTGAATTTAGGTATCTTTTGAATATGGGTGCAATATGGAATTAATAGTCATTCTATAGTGCACTTGATGCATTGGTGCACATGAGTGCTTATAGAATAAAAGTTATGGTATATTGTAGTTATTGAATTTATTTTTAATTATTTTATTTTATTTAGTGGTTATATTTTATATAAAAATATGATCTAATAGTTTAAATTATCTATGTATGCCAAGTACACCTCAGTCTAACACTAAAATTAAATACTACTAAGTAAATGTGACACCTAAAAATTTTATTGAATGTACAACTTGAATATATTATTATCTCATGACGAATTTTATTTTAACATTATAATGAAGAAAAAATGCTAAAACTTGTGTGCACCCAAGAACAACGTGCGCTCAGATATTCTTTAGTATTAAATGGTATACCTTTTAATATAAGTACGTGTATCCTTTATTTATAGAAAAAAATATAAAAAATTTAATAAAAGTGTATACCCTTTAAAATAAAATGGTGTACACTTATTAATTACTTTTCAGAATAAAATGTTGTACCTTACATATTTTGTGCATATGGGGATACAAGAGACCAACTCAACTTGAATTATTTACTCCCTTCATTTTAGTAAATAATGCACATAATTTTTGTGCGCGGAGATTAAAAAAATATTTTTTTTTATTTATAAAGATAGATAAAGTTATTGAAATGTGTGGTAGAAATGAATTTTTAAAAAAAATTAATGAATAATATATGTAAAATTATTATGATGTGTAATTTATATTTTAAAAAACACTTGTTGGAAGTGTTGGGACTAATAATAAGGAAAAGTTTAAAGTAATTAGAGTAAGGAAGTATAATTATTTAACACTTAATTTAAAAAAAAGTTAGAAAAGTAAAACGTTAAGATAATTTTACTTGGGAATTGTGATATAATAAAGTACAGCTAATAAACAGACTATTGACAGCTAATTGAGAGTAATATAATCATTTTTACAGAACTCATCCCCTTACCCTCTACTATACACTACTGCCGGTCAACTAACTCAAAATTATCATCGGTGAAAAATCCATTGATAATATCGACACCCTTATCCATCGAATCTAGATTCATGGATACATCTACCGTAGATTTGGCTATGCCAGTCGCTCCATACCTTCGGCCGGAAGATACGAAGGGATGCATAGAGTGCAGTGGAGGCACTAATCGACGCAGATTGATTGTAATGAAGCACATCCAAACACTACGCAAGACCAGATCTGCAAGGGGTGTCGGGGTGGGTGGATACACTAATCGTTTACCAGCCGAATTCAGTGGTGGGTGTAACCGCAGAGGTCGGTGATGGCGTCGGTGACAAAGACAGCGTGGATGGCTCCTCAGGGGAGGCGCGGAAAAGTGGTAATTGGCAGTGCAAACATTGCTTGCAATCCCGAAGAGGCACGAAATGGTGCATAGCTGAATTGCTTCAGAAAAGTAATATGCAGGGTCGTCTATGTATAACTATATTCGTAATCTGATGATCTGGTCTTAACCATCTCTTAAAAAAGGCTACTCTTGCTCGTCCATAGTTTGTTAACTTCGTTGTCAAGATTATACGAACAGTATAAGTCTTTCTTTATTAATGCTTGTTATGGCTTATAGTTTATAATCATTGTGTATAAAATGTGCTTCATAGGACTCATTCTTGATCAATACATGAAGACTTCTATTATGCTCATGCAGATGAGATGCGCATATATATTTTTCTTGTCACTCTAACACTGTCCAAAGAAAGTTTAGTAAAGAAGAACTTCCAATTGAAATAATCTACTCACTGGTCCAAAGCAGATTGTTGAGTTGCAAAGTTGTGGATTGACAAAATGTATAAAATGTTTATTTACTAAGATAAAAGGCGATGATATTTTTGTAGTTGATAAGTTCTGATGGGCATGGTTTTAGATGAGAAGCTAAGATATATGATTCATGTATAAAATATTTATTTAATGAATACAACAATAAATTCGACAAATCAATTGGATATTAGTTCATTAACTAAAAATGATAAAATGTTTGTCACTTGTGGAATAAACGAAAAATGTTGAACATATAGAGATGGTGAAATTGATAGTGAATTGATGTAGGTGCAGAATATTAAAGATGCAGTGTCGTGTGATGAATATTGGGTTGACTGCAGTGCCTAGGTATAAAAAGCAATTGGTGAATGGGGGTGCCGGAGGGGTATGAAATTGAAAGGGGTTAGATGCTGCAGTGATGAGGTGTGTGTTTGAAAAGGGCTAGATGATGCAGTGCTGAGGTGTGTTAAAAAGTTGGTGAATGGGATGCCACATTGAATCAACTGCAATCAAACTTGATCTTATTCTTTTGCTAAACTCAATAAAGCTGTATTGTTGACATCATCTTTTGACTAGTGACTTGCAACATGTGCTGTGCTGACCTAAGTCACGTGTGAATTTGGATTACCAAATCTGTGCAAAAATTTCGAAATTGTAAGATAATAATAGGATGTATAAAATATACTCCCTCCGTCCCTTTAAAGAGATTCTTTTTTCAATTTTGAACGTCTCATCCAAAGAATTAATTTTCTTTTTTTACACACACGGGACCAACACACTCTTACTAATACAATTAAAATATGAGACTCACAATCTCACCAATACAACTACCACTACACATTAAATAATAATATTGCTTAATCCTTGTACCAAAAAGCAAAAAACCCTCTTAGTGAGGGACGGAGGGAGTATAAGATATGTATTTAATACATTAATAATAGTTTAGACCTTTAAAAAATATTTTTAAATTATAAAATGATAAGGCATGTAGTGGGTTACATTGCATGGAAATTAAGAAATACTTCCTCGTCTGATTCTAAGGTATTCATTTATTTTTTGCACGTGGATTAAGGAGTATTATTATTATATGTAAAGTGAAGAGTTATATTAGGGGAAAATGGTGGACTATATTGTGTACTTTTTACTAAATAGAGAAATTGATACCTTTGAAGCGGACACAAAAAATAGTAAAATTGATACATTAGAAGCGGACGGAGGGAGTATAATATTTTAATGTGCAGTGAGTTGAAAGATATAATAATTTGATGTATAGATGATAGTTGTATTAGTGTTGTGTGTGGACCCATAAAAATAAAGTGATTGATTTATGTGGGTCTCATCTACTAAAAAATGTAACTCTTGTAGCGGGACGCCTTAATTAGTACTTCATATATCCACTGTCAATCTATCAATTTTACCATTTTGGGTCGTCCATCCTTAATCTATCCATTTCCATTTTTGGACTATTGGGCCCACACCTTCCATTAATAAAAATAAAATATGGGACTTACACCATCCATTAATACAACTACCTACTACACATAAAATAATAGTAATACTCATTAATTCACGTACAAAAAGTAAATGGATACTTTAAGGATGGACGGATGGAGTAGAATGTAACTCTATTAATGAGAAAGTAAAATAAACTTAAAATTAAACTATGAGTACAACGTACTCCATCCATCCCTAGTTCAACTTCACACTTTCCGTTTTGGTCAACTCCAATTTCAATTTCACACTTTCATAAAAAGAAAAGGTACATAACTAATATCCCTCTGACATACTTTAATTTCAAAATTGTCATCACCTTTTTAATACAGATAACATACTTTATCATTTACTCAATTAACCAAAAATACCAAACTATCCCAAAGATTACTCAAAAAGTAATTTTCTTAATTTGCGTGTGTACAATAAATATGAAGATGAAAATGAGATTGAGGGAATATACTTCATCCATCTCGTGCAAATAACACCATTTGCTTTTTGCACGTAGATTAAGGAATATAATTATTTTAAGTAAAGTAGGTAGGTGTATTAGAGATATGTGATGTGTAGTGGTGTACCCGTTTTACTAAAAGAGGAAAATTGTGCAATTTGGACGAGACGCTCAATATAGTAAAATGGTGCTAATTGGGCGAGATGAAGGGAGTAATTTTGAATAGTGAAGTAAAGAAAGAAAAAAGAAAAACACGGGAGAATGGCGTGGGTAATGGGTTGAAGCAGTGAGGTCACGACACGCACGTTGTATGAGAAATGCATAGCAGGATATAGATTCCCAACATAACTTGAGCCCTTGGATGAGAAGCTGAAGAGGAACCCTGACCGTAGATGTAAAGACATTAATTTTAATCTATAGATATTATACTTTGATTTGGGGTACAACTACCCATGTACCTGGTATCCAGCGCCATTTTCGACTACTCTGCCTCAATATCCAGAGGTACAATTCTTCTTCTTTTTCTTCTTCTTCTTCTGTGTTGCAATCAGGATGATTCTTGGAAAATGTCAGATGATTATGACAGCAATTAAAGGTTTGAACGACCCCAACGGATCAAAAAAATCCGCCATATCCAAGCACATCGAAGCCACCTATGGGACCCTGCCCCCGGCCCACTCCACCCTCCTCACCCATCACCTCAACAAGATGAAGTCAACCGGCCAGCTTTGCTTCCTCAAGAACAACAATCTCATTCCCGACCCCAACTCCCCGCCCCGTCTCGGCCGCGGTCGCCCACCCAAGCCCAAATCCAACATCCCCTCAGCCGCCCTTCCCCTCTCGCCCCGTCCCCGTGGTCGTCCCCCAAAATCCCGCGACCCAGCTGCTCCTCCGCCGCCGCCTAAGCCTAAGCCTCAGCCTCTTTCTGAAAAGAAGCGTGGCCGCCAGCCCAAAGCACCCACTTCTGCTGCACCTTCTGCCGTCGCAGGTGGAGCCCCTCGCGGCCGAGGAAGGCCACCTAAGGTGAAGACCCCTGCGGCTGCTCCTGTCGGTGCTTAAGCCTAATTGTTGTTTTTTTAGGCGTAATTCATGGAAGTTTGAGTTCATTTATAAATTAGGAGGTTGATTATTGTAGTTTCATGTATATTAGAAATGACATGGGATTCTTGCTTTTAATCCAAGTACTTCTTCTCATTTAATTATGCCTTCTTTTATATTTTTACTTGGCATTAGTATTATTTTTGCAAATTTGGTTGGTTTTGTTCCATTTAGGAGGAAAGCGCATTTGGACATGGTACATCACTGTCACTGTTTTTTCTTTATTTGGAGAATTAATTATGGGTTAAAGTTTGAGAAATTGCATGGTAAAATTAAGGGGCTTCAAAAGAAAAGTTGCTCTGAAGTGTAGGTGTTTGAATATAATTTTGGCGGGTGAAAGAGTCACTTTGAATTAATGAAAGCTAGGGTTTTGCTATGATTTAAACAAGTACCCCCAAGCTAGGTTTTTTATACTTCCGTTCCATTTCAGATGATACACTTTTTATTTTTGGTTATTTTATAAGGTAATGTTGGTTTAAGATTTTCAAATCTGGGTTTTGATTTTCAAAACCTACATCCATATTTTAAAAATCACTCATATATATACCTACTACATTATCTCTCCTCAATTAATACATTTTTTTCTTTATTTTTTATCTCTCATTTAATTTTTTAAATAAATTAATATATTGATTTGACATAAAGTTAAAATATACTCTACTCAAAATCCAAAACAAATATATAACACATCATTCATGGTTTTCAAACCCTACATAACTCAAATCAAACATCACCTAAAAGTTCGCACATTTCTAAAAAAACAAAAATTTAAACACAATTATCATTCACTCATACACTTTATTTATAAAAAAAACTACTCATACCTAACACACCTAACATATTTTATCATTTACTTTATTTTAAAATTATCATAATATCCCTAAAAATTATCACTTTTCTTAATATTCGTACATAAGGTGGGGTGCAAACATTTGTGGGACGGATGGAATATTCCCCAACCAACCCATTTTAATGATTACATTGTTTTTTAATTAAAAAAAATACTCCACTCATCTGATCCTAGGAATACTTGCATATTATTGCCTCTGAGAGTCACTACAAGTAGGGATGGCAACGGGTAGGGTACCCGCATTTTTTGGGTACCCGAAACCGTATCTGATTAATTTATTACTACTCGTATCTGTCCCATAACCGTTTAAAATACTACTTGCAATACCCGTATCCGTCTCGTACCCGATTGTTCCTACCCGCGGGTACCCGAACCCGTCAAACCTGTTTTTTTTTTAAAAAAAACCTAGAATAATAAATTTCAATTCTCAAATATAAATGTGCCTACAATTCCTCTAATGAATTACAGAATCAAAGAATAATAGTCATGAATTGTGATGTGAAATTATGAAAAAAAAATAAAATTATAGGATAAGTATTGCCATACAATTCCTCTAATGAATTACAGAAAAGTTATTAATGTTGTTACAAATAAATACTCCAAAAGAAAAAAGATTGCGTTGGAAACTCACATTCTATAAATATAGGTTGGATTGGAATTTAATCATTCTTTTTATGTCATTTTTTAGTATATACCGTACATGCTTTAGAAAAGAGCAGCAACATCAACTGCTTCAAGCGCCGTTTCCAACAATATTGCCGCCGAGGCTGGCCGTGGAAACAGACGCCGGGAGTACGGCACTGGGCCTTGGAGCGCGGATAAACTGTTGCTGAGATGAGGATGCTCTAGACGCCGGAAAATCAGGCTGACCTGCCTGATGCAGAAACTCCCGGCGAGAGAGAGACCAGCGTTATTGCGCTGGTAGATACAAGAAAGACGGCCGCAAGATGAAGCTCACCGACCTATGATGCCGGAAAACCACCATTAACGGCGAAAATCACAGATCTCGTGGTAGAGTGGATGGTAGGGTTCTTCTCCAACCTACACAAGCGCGGCGTGAATAATATGGGGGGGAGAGAATGACAAAGTGAATGTTATCTAGGGTTTTGAGTTTGTATTTGTGACTAATAATGTGTATATTTATTTACATATTAAAATATGTAACAAGAACTACTAGTGTATAAATGGTGAAGATATCTCTTTTTAAATAAGGGATCAAGTGTTCGAATCCTTCATACAACACATACATACATGTATTAACGGGACGGGTATATGCGGGTACCCGCTACCCTTATCCGTTTCGCTATTCGGGTAGCGGGTATCCGAGGGGGTGACTCCGAACCCTAATGGTATAATTTTTTTCCCCAAATCCGTCCCGAACCCGTTTATAGGTACCCGAAACCGTCCCATTAGGGTTTGATCAGATCGGGTATCCGGTAAAACCCGCGAAACTGCCATCCCTAACTACAAGAAAGCGGAAGTTTAGCGATGAAAAATTTTCGTCGCTAAACTGTGTTAGCGATGAAATTTGCTCGTCGCCACGAGTCGACTCTACAGGAGCGTAGCTAACTTGGTTTGCGACGAAATTTTTTATTTTCATAGCCAAGTTTAGCGACGAAAATTAAATTTCGTCGCTAAATGTTAACGGGGAAAATTAGAATTTGTTGCAAATATTAACGATGAAATTTATATTTTCGTAGCAAATGTTTGCGATGAAATTTATGTTTTCATCGCAATTGTTAGCAATGAAATTACAATTTCATCGGTAAAATGAGCGATGAAAATTTCAAAATTCATCGCAAGATTACCAACAAACCTACATTTTCCTTGCCAAATAACTGAATTCATCTATTCATATTATATTTTTTTTAATAAATATCTAAATTCATTATAAATATATAATTTGTAATATGTCAAATTTCAAATTCTCAATTACAAAAAAATATTAAAATTGAAATTGAACAATCTTGCAAAAATCATTACAAATGACATTATTTGAATTCCTTCTAAAGTGTTTGCACTTCAAGTCTACAACTAGTTGTACATATTTAAAAAAAAAAAAAAAGAGAAAATGAGTTGTCGTCCCAAGAGCCGTGAAACCTGTCAATAAAAGAAATAAACATGAGTAAAAGAAACAAGAAGACAGCTAACTTAAACAAGAACCAGATAATCAACAAAATAATTGAATGACAAAAAGAAAGGAACAACAAAATGACAATAAGAAAGCTAAGTGAGTTTGGAGAGAAAAGACTTGCCATCTATTGATGCCATTAATGTTCAATCCCAATCTGTAGCCTTGCTGAAGTTAAGTTGTTTTGGCATAGATAGTAAGATGCTCACATTTTCTATAAGAAGATAAAAGAAAACCATCCTTGTAAATCATGCTAATAAGAACACTTCTTTTTTCTATCCTAAAAAAAGAGAACATGATCAAATCATTGAGTTTCTATCCTAAAAAATATCTAACACCATTCAAATGCCATAAAACTGATGAGCGAACTGAACATAATGCCTACAGATACAATATAAATGATTTTGATAGATAAATGAAGAAATGAAGGGTTACATATATACCAGAATTCAAATTGCAATCGCAATGCTGAAGAACACTTCCTTTTTCTTCATTCGTTCCTTCCCCCACATATTATAACAGAGATTTATCATAAAGTTATTCTAACATACATTGCAAAGCTGACAAGATGTGAGTTTGGAGAGAAAGGAGAGCATCTATTAATGATACCATTCCCTACCATTAGATCTCAGCAAGGCAAGCAAATTTCTCCATATCTCCATTAATGCTTTATCCCAATCGGTAGCCTTGTTTGGGAGCAAAATCATGGAGAGCTAATCAACCCAACTAAGGATGGGAACAATGCAAGGTATAAATACTTGCATTTGCTATTAGAAGATAAAAGAACCATAACAATCCTTGAAGACTAAACATGTAAGCACATACATAAGAACTCAAAATTTAGTCATCATCACAACACAAATCATGCTAACATAATTGAATTTCCATCCTTGCAAGCTGCTCATACCTGTAGTAAAATTGAATGGCAATTTGGATGATTCTTCACCAAGAATAGCCCATTTTCTTAGACATTACCAGCAAAAACTTAAACAAAATATTGATTCAAATTCAACCCATATTTTGAACCTACCTATGGCAAACTGTAATTAAATCAGAAAGTTTGATTCAAATTCCTCAACACAATTTCCACCAAGTCACAAGAATCAACTATCTATGAATTCAAAGATTAATCAGGGCTTTTATGAATGTAAATAGAGAAAGTTGGAGAAGGAGAAGGTCTAACCATTGAAAAATCTTTCTCAAGAGACAAAGACGGATATGGCAACGATTTTTTCATCGGCGACGGGTAGCTACAACAATGACAGTGACGATAAAAGCTTGATTCAAATTCCTTAACACAATTGTTAGGTATCGATCTTCGTCATCTCGTCGGTCTTCGTCGTCGCTGGAGAAGATGGTCGAGGGGCTGAACTCCACAGTGTTCAGATCCCCGTTGAACTCACACAAGAATTCAAATCCACGTTCCACCCGTTATGGTTCACAAATGGTGTAGATAAAAAGGGGTAAAAAGTGAAAGGCTATAGATCAAGTTTTGAATTAACAAACTGACTCAATACTTTGAGACAGAAGACCATCATTTGGGCCAAAGACCAATGGGCCCAACAACAATTTTCAATAGGTCACGATAATCAACAATCTAAAAAATTTAAAGAATTAATCATTCACTCCATGAATGTCAACACAGAAAGTTGGAGAATGAGAGGGGCTAACCATTGAAAGTTCTCGCTTAGGATACGGAGACGACGACGACTTTTTTGTCAGCGACTGATTCTCTGTCACCAACTGATGACGACATCGGAGACGAGCGGCGGCGACGGTGATGTTGAAAGCGACGAATGGCGCGCGATTCTGCCCCTTTTGAAACCCTTGTTTAAATTTCAAAATCCTTGAAGAAGGGCGGGCAGGTCTTCCACTTCACAATTTATAACCCAAATTTCTACCTTTTATTTTATTTTAAATTTTTACTTATGTTTGCGATGAAAAAAATGCATACACAGCTAATATTTGCAACGAAATTATCAATCATGGTTAACACTTGCGATGCATTCCATTAATTGGTAGCTAAACTTTTGCAATCAAATTCATTTTATTCGCAAATACACAATTTTGCAACGAAATTAAAAATTTTGTCGCAAACATTAGCAATGAAACGTAATTTTTTGTCGCAAACAAGCCTTTTAGAATCCATTATTTTTTATAAAATTACATTAGCGACGAAATAAAAATTTCGTAGCAAAGACTAACGATAAATTACATTTTAGTTGCAAATGAACAAATTTGCAACGAAATGTAAAATTTTGCCGCACACATTAGCGATGAGAAAAAAGTAATTCGCCGCAAATAGGCTATTTAGAATTATTTTTTATTATATAATTAAATTAGCGACAAAATATTAAATTTCATAGCAAACTCTTGCTACCAAATTGAATTTAGTCGTAAATTCACAAGTTTGCGACGAAATATGTAAATTTTGTCTCAAATATTTGCGATGAAAATATATATTTCTTTGCTAACCCGAGTTTTAATTTAATTTTGTGATAATCGTCAACTTAACAACTAAATTATATATTTCATCGCTAATTAACCGATTTTATCAATGAAAATAATTTCATCGCAAAAAACCGCAGCTATACTTCTGCTTTCTTGCAGTGTGTCTTATACTTTTTGGTATGTAAATTAAGGAGTATTATTATTTAATGTATAGTGAGTAGTTGTATTAGTGGGAGTGTGGATCCCATACTTTAATTGTATTAGTGGGTATGCGTGGGTCTCATGTGTGTAAAAAAGGAAAAAGAATTCTTTGGGTAGGACGCCTAAAATGAAAAAAAAACCCTTTTTGAAGGGACGGAGGGAGTATATTTTATTTTTGTCCATTTTAAGAATAATTTCGCATCCTAAAAATCACTACAACATAAGTGTTATTATGTAACACTCAAAAAGTGTTATTTAACAATTAAAAAATGTTACTATAGGTCATAAGTAACACTTTTTTAGGTGTCGCTATTGCCCCTATAACCTAATGTCTAATGTTACACTTTTTTAGCTAATGATAACACCTCATATCAATTTTAATACTTTATTTTAACACTTTCAAAAATGTTATACATACTCTTAATGTAACATTTTCTTTTCCTAATGTAACATTATTCCGTTAACACTTTTGAATGTAATGTTACATTGTATTCATTACTTTTTTAACACTTTTAAACCTAATGTAACATTAGTTATATTATTTTGCTAATACTTTTAAATTTAATGTAACATTAATTAATAAAAAATGTATCACCTTTATGAATACTTGTAACACTTATGTAAACAATTATGTAACACATATGGTAACATTTTATCTATTCATGCTATATTTATTAATAGTAATAATTTATAAAATTATTATATTTATATTAATTATTTAATAATAAATTTTCATAATAATAATTTAATGATTATTATTTTTTATTTTTTTATAATTATTATTCAGAATATGACAAATTATATTTAGAAAGCATATGTGCATTGTACGATACATTGGCAGTAGTGCATTACAAAAAATAGCTCCTCAATGAAGCTAAAACTAATTTCTGTCTAAAACAAGCAACCAATCAATATGGTTAGATCATCTGTGTAGCAGGTTGAATTACAATCATAAAGAAACACAAAACTAGCTCACTGTAATTTTAAATCTTGAACGAGAAGACCAAAGCACCAACAAAACGCAACCCTAGATTCGACAGCAAAAACCAGCAAACATTGAAATTTGCAAAAATGCAGCAACATGATACACATCATCAAAGCAAACCTTATATTAATTTGCAGTATATCTAATAATAATGCAGTATAAATTCCAACAGAAGTTACAGAACCACCCAGGTAAACACATTAGTCATAGTTACCAACAACTAAATAT
This sequence comes from Pogostemon cablin, assembly GCA_023678885.1. Lineage (NCBI taxonomy): Eukaryota > Viridiplantae > Streptophyta > Magnoliopsida > Lamiales > Lamiaceae > Pogostemon > Pogostemon cablin. Next base: position 274,894 of record CM042970.1, read on the forward strand.
AGTGAACAAGTAGTAAAAAGTATCAGCATAAGAACTCATATGAATGATGAGAAGAAAAAAAAGTTTTATCATGCATGTAACTATCTATAAGTGCAAACAGCACAATTAAAAGTTCACCTAGAGAACATCATTATGGAAAGAAGCATTATACAGATCAATCGCTTCGACCTGTGAAAGAAAACTAATTTCGCTTAAGAACTAAATTAGTGGAATTTAGTTAAAAGAAGTACCAAACATACATCATGAAATGGTAATACATTACATAGGCACTACATTAATAAGAGGGAAACACTAAATTTCTTTTTCAATGCTTTTTTCTCTTCTCACCATAATATTATTGAAGGAAAAGCTAAAATTTCTCCATTCTTGATAACAAATATTTGAAAACGATATAGATTCAAAAAGACTAAAACACCCGTTCATGACGGAAGAAAAGCCTATTCATGATAGCTAACTCTATTTTATCATAGTCATACAACAAGAGCCAGCTGATGTCGGACCTTGTTAGCATCTTAGCTGCAACAATGCCCACCCCAACTATACCCTGTAAAGCAAAATATTTTATGAGAGCCCAAGTCAATAGTTTAATCTCGCTTAAATGCATAAAGCATCACAAAAATTATGCAATCACATAACTATTTCTAGACAACGCTTAGGAATATCAACATTGATAGAAAAAACTATAGAAGCTTATGAGCCAAGAATCTGAAATTTTTATACTCTGTACATTGATTAATAAAATGCCCAAATAAAAATTTGAAGGAAGATGAAATAACATAATTGTGTACTAATAACTAAAACATTTCTGATTAAACAACATTAAAACATGGGACTCTGCTCATACAAAACTGATTGTCAACATTCATAGGTATACTTTCTGAGAAAACTATGCAGAGATCATAACTATTGACAAGAAAAATATAGACAACTATAGCGATTGAAAATTCCTAAATTCTTTCATAATTTTAAACGATACCCATCATCTGAAGGGCCGCAAGACTACTATAAGGATTGCTATCTACCACCTCAGCACTTATATTCTGCATTTCAATGTAAGAAATGTCAATCTATAGAATATAGTAAACCAAAAATCACATTTGCGCAGTTAACTCCATGCTGCATATCTGATCCTATGAATTCATATTAAAGTTAAAGAAACAAATCAAATGGATCAAGCCAATGAATAACAAATACTATATCAATATTTCCATAGGAGTCTTTAGTACTTTCAGCAAAGCTTTGTATCTTGTCTCCATAAACGACCAATGCATAGCTTAAAAAATCATAAGGGCAAAAATAGTTGTACTGAAGAGATATATTCTTAATACAAGCAATCAATCAATTTACCTTCCATGCGGTCGTCACATTCTATGATCAAGTTGGTAAACCTGGAGTATTTAGGAGCCAAAAAGCTTCAGTTTCAAGGCTGTCATTACAGTCTTGTATTTTTTAAGCTTGATGCAAACCACTCTACAGGAATAACAAAACAAAAACACACACTAGAGTAATCAAAGGTAAGAACACGAAAAGATCAAGCCACATTGTGCATCCTATGCAACGATTTCTCATCTAGTTTGAGATTTTATAAGATTTTTTAATGGTACTCTGCACAACACACGTAGTTATATCCTCCTGTAATATCGTATGTCAATGTTTATTATTATGAGTTGACATTACTCCTCCATAGCAAAGTATGCATGCATTATTCTGAAAATTAAACAAAACTAGAGTAAGAATTACGTAATGATTGCTAAAATTTTTTTGAATAATTCATGAATAGTATAAAATTTAAAATGAAGTATTGAACGAACAATGTTTTACAGTCAGCTGCAGATGCTCCAGTTCAACTAAGTTGTTTCTTAAAAATAATGAAGTGTAAGAAAATCTTGATGATGTAACTCTTATTATAACACAAGAAAGACTTTCATCCCTAGTTCATTTTTCAAAATATCAGAGCTATCAAGAATTTAAAACAGGTTAGTACAGAACTGAAAAATAACTCTGAGACAATTCGACCTTAGTATTCCATGTGGTGCAAAGAAAGTTATTTAAGCAGACACTTGATCAAATCAGTCCAACAAGGCATATTATGGCACAAAGATTATACAAAGTTTTAAGCACTAAAAAAGGGATGACTTAAAGTCAAAGGACATGAAACACTAACTTACAAACTTATTTGGCAGCAACATCTACTCTATGTTTATCACCTATGCAGAACATTCCAAACTGCAACATCATAATTTAGAAACCTAATAGCCAAGGTTTGCGAAAAAAATAATTATTATAACATACTCGAAAACCTGATACATTCCAGGAAGAGGCCACCGGTAATAATGGATATCTTTTATGGCCAACTTTTTCCTCCTCGATGCAAAGCCATGGGATCTAAAGCGATACTAATCCAAAAAGAATCTTACACTGTGTCCGATATTGATAAGGACCTGTTAAAATGAATAAGGAAAAATAATAAGACTAGATAAATTGTTCTAAATAAGTACATGGATATAATTAAATTATTAAATTAGATATGATCATAATTTTATTATTTCAAAAAGAATATAAACCAGTGGAAATGAATACATAGGATACTCTCACTTTAAAACTCTTTCCTCTATCTAATACTAGCCACATTCTTGCCTGTAGTTATTTTGCAACTGAAGCAGTTTTGGACATATAATGGTAAATTTAGAGAGTTGATTATCTTCTTTTTCTTCAGTTATTAGGGAGAATATTGTTGTTGCTTTACAAAATATACTTCATGGTTCGAAATCATATTGCCTCAAATTAGTATGAAAATAGAGCACTGCAATCAAGTCCTTCTGTCCATAATATTCCTCAATCTTGTTAATTTACAACCAAAAAGGTCAAAATTCCAAATAAAAAGGATTAAATTTAGTTAAACAAGCTGTGGACAAGGTTCGACACAAACTAGCCATAATTAGAGCAACATCAATGGGATAAAGAAGGCCAAAAAGGAGTGGAAAAGGCGTAATCAACAATATCTATAGTTACAAGCAAAGAAGGTCAATAAAAATTTGAATAATTACACCAGCACCAATGTTTGAGTTTCAAACGGAATAATTTTGTTGTAACTATATAACTGAAATCTTATCATACTCCTTTAAATGAATTACAAAGGTAGTGTGATTAAAATAGAACAGGAACACAAAGATATTGTTATGCAAAAAGGTGGAAAGAAGATATCGACTGTGTCAATGGAGAAATAACTGAATACCTAAGTTCATTTTACATATGTTAGTTCTCCCTACGTCCTAAGAACCCCACAAAATTTTCGGAAACAATTCATAAAATAAGAAATGAAGCCTTTTTTTGTATATACCTAAGAGGAAGAGTAGAGTGGTTGTCAATTGTTTGTTTCGTAGTAATCGTGTACTTAGGGATTATGTGTTTCCCTCTTGAACAGTGGTAGCGCTACTATGTTGTTGATGTGGCTGCTATGTTGTCTGTGAACAGCTTTAGCGCCGACGAGATATATCATTAAACGAGTTAGATTTTAAACTTTAACTTGTATTGAATGTATCACAAAAATAAACAAAGTTGAGTGAATGTAATGCAAAAATAGACAAATGCATCGGGTTTTATTTCAATTTATCCATGTCGAAATTGAAATGTGTGCACCTTGAGTTAAGTTGACCAAGTTAGAATGCCCCCAAGTTATAAATGGCAATAGAATTGAACCGGTTATAATGCTTCTTAAATTACATAGACATTATCTTTAAGTCGGTATCTAGATATATCTAGTTGTCCTCCATACCTAAAAATGAATAAGAAACCATATCAACAACTTCTATTTCTAATGTGATATTACAGCATTTGCAGACTTTGCATTCTAAAATAACAAAGATTGAATTGTCATAATCCAGTCAACCATTAGTGTAGAAGTTTTTAGTCACTTGTAGGAAGGGAAGCCAAAACAATTGGCATAATGCATGAAGCTAAAATCGTAACACCAAAATGGTGTGTACCATGTGTTGAATCATCAAATACACATAACATTAGTATAATGTGCAAATTTGTGACCCTTGTTTATTACTTTTGTGTTCGTTCGTTAGTTGAAATTATTCAGCGAGGAAAAAAGCAGAAGCTGATACCCTTGAGTGCCAAGAAGACGAGCAGCCTTCCTAATCGGAAGGGAGCTTATGCAAGCAATCAAATTTTGATAATAAGTAGCAAATCAAAAGGAATAATGTCCATTATTCCTGATTTTGAGATCTACTGCTGCTTATTCTGGAAATCAAAGGACCATGCTAATGTTCTAATTTATGTTCTATTAATAGAAATAATACTCCATCCGCCCCCTACAAAAAGGGTTTTTTTTTTCAATTTCCTACCCAAAGAGTCTTATTTCCTTTTTTACACACATGGAACTCACACACACTCATTAACACAATTAAAATATGGGGTCCACACTCCAACTAATACTACTACAAACTACACATTAAATAATACTTCATCCGTCCCACAACAAGGAATGCATTTACCATTTTTGTCCGTCCCAACACAAGAGGTGCATTTCCTTTTTTAGTAAATGGGACCCACACACCATACTAATACACCTACACACTTTACATTTAAATATTATTTCTCTCACCTACCATCAACTACCCATTAAATATTATATTTTTTAATCTACGTGCAAAAAAGTTTAGCCACCCTTGTAGTGGGACGGGGGGAGTAATACTTTTTAATCCACGTGCAAAAAGCAAAAGTCTCTCTTTGGGTAGGACGGAGGGAGTACACAATATTAATAATAACCTTATAATATTACAAAAATATCACATTCTTTTTATACACAATTTAGTCAAATTTAATTATATCATGCATTTTATTCTACTTCCTTCGTCTCAGAGAAACATACTCCTTCTGTCCCCTTCTCTATTTTTCATTTTGATATTCCACCCAAAAAATCTCATTTCCTTTTTTACACATGGGATCCACACACACTCACTAATATAATTAAAATATTGACCCACATACCAACTAATACAATTACTCACTACACATTAAATAATAATATTTCTTAATCCACGTGAAAAAAACAAAAAAACCTCTTTGCATGGGACGGATGGAGTATGTGTTTTGCCATTTTTGCCTGTCCCAATACAAAATGTATATTTCCTTTTTTAGTAAAAAAAACTCATACAAATTATTACTTCTCACTCTATGGGCTCATACTCACACTAATACATCTATCCACTTTACATTAAAATATTATTTCTAACCTCATTACACATTAAAATATTATTTTTTTATTTATGTATAAAAGTAAACGCGTATCTTTCAAAGAGAGGGAGGTAATATTTAGTTTCCAAAATATCTCTTCTTTTTCTTACGTCGTTACAACAAAAAATATTTTTCTTAAATTTCGTGCCACCAAATACGTGTATTTCTAGGGTAGAAGGAGTAATATTTTAATATGTGGTGGATTGAAAAATATACTCTCTCTGATGCACCATAATGTTTATGTATTTTCATTTTAGGTTTTTCATCATAAGGTTTACATTTCTATTTATAGTAAATGAGACCGGGACAAAATCATTAATACATCTATGTAGGGATCACACACAACACTAACACAAATAACCACTTTACATTAAAATATTGGAATATTGCAAATATAACCCACACAAGTACAACATCAATACCAGCAATAAAGTAAATTACTCCCTCCGTCCAACGTATTTTTATCCACTTTTTATTTTGGGATGTCCCATTTATTTTTACCCATTCCATTAATGGTAAATATACACAATATTTTATTACCTGCTTTTTACAATCTCAATAACTTTAATTACTTTTTTACACTTTATTCATCATTCCCAACAACTTTATTTACTTTTTCCTTTTAAATTAATAATGTATCCCTACCTTTTCTTACATTATATATTAAAAAAATAACACGTCTTAATCTCCGTGCCCATACAAATGGGTAAAAATACCTGAGAAGGAGGGAGTATTATCTTTTCTAGCCAAATTATGTTGAACGGACGAAAATACCCTTAATTGAAGAAAAATTACTTCTTCTCCTCCTACCTTTTCCAGCTCAAGCCGGTAGCTGCGATCAATTCTCCCATCACATACTTCCTTCCAAGTCCTACCCGACGACGACTCGAGGAAGAAAATTGACGAGGGACTAGGACTGTCCTCATCCCAGATTCGAGGCCTACTTATGCGACGTCTAGTCAATTTCCAGTGTTGCAGCGAAGGGCATCATCATCGATTAGGTAAGTCTGGCGTGCAACTGTGGTGATACATCACTAATTCTGTAGACCGGTGTCTTTGCATTGCCGCTGGAGCAAACTTATCAGCCAGTTGAATCTTAGACCCGCTATCTACTTAAAATATTAGATTGAATCGCAATGTTGTGAGCATTGATCAATTGATGAGGGAAGCATAAGTGAATTATGGAGTTTAAATCCTTTTAAAACCTAGAAAAAACATTTAGGTTACTATGGCGGGATATAGATTGTAGGTCATGAACACTGTTAGGTATCGATCTTCGTCATCTCGTCGGAACGCCTTCGCCGGAGAAGATGGAGGAGGAGGCTGAACTGACCGGTGCTCAAATTCCCTTTGAACTCACACAAGAATTCAAATCCACGTTCTACCCGTTAGGGTCACAAATGGGGGTGATAAGGAACAATGTGTAAGGCTATGGGCCAAGTTTTGAATTAACAAAACTGGCCCAATACTTAAGGAAAAGAGGGCCACCAATTTGGGCCAAAACCCAACGGGCCCAACAAATCTCCACCTTGCCTCAAATCATCCATTCTCGTGTTCAACTAAATAGAAATTCATCATCGCACTTTTTCCCGGACACCTGCAAAAAGAAAGACACAAAGTCAAATGCAAGATCCAGAAATTGACAAACACAAAGTAATCAAACTAGATTGACACATAGTCACAAAAGTTCAGACATTATCACAAAGATAAAAGAATAAAGCACAAAGCTCTCAAGAAAACACAAAGTTCACACAGTCATGTAATCACATAGATTTGAACAGTTCTCATGACACACGAACAATTCACATAGAACAAATAAACTAAGCACAAAGCTAACATAAGATCACTAAGACCATGAATACACAATTCATACATTTATCACACAGAATAAAATACACAATTCTAAAGACACATAGTCTAGTCACATAGACACACAAGCTAGCATTTAAAAGTCACATAGACACTTCACACAGAAGCATACACAGTAATCAATAATCAAACGTTACACACACATTTGAATGCACATAACATGCTCCACCTCACTAAGAGAAACAAATAAGCATGTAAACAAGGCAAGTTTAACACATAAACAAGTACACAATAAGAAAACACATTTCTAACAAGTTTCACACAAAGAAAACACTCTTTCACGAAGAAGCACATAGATTCAAAGTGAAACAAGATAGAAAAACAAATTTCCTAATCACATGCAGAATTAACTAGCCAATTCAAAACACACACAAGATTTTAAAAGGCACAAATAATTCACACAAGCACAACTAGTAAACTTCACCATAACACTCAGTTTTAGTCACAATATTGGCTTGTTCACTAGATTTATCCTTCTTCTTGGGGTGGGGACATTTGTTAGCATAATGGTCACGCTCATTATAATTATAGCATCTATGATTCTTAGCCTTAAACTTATTATTATGCCTTCCCTTAACAAACATAACACCCCCAGCATTCTTATCACCCCCATTGTGATTTAAATCATGCTCTTTACTTTTTAAGGCATTAACCACCACATCTAGAGTAACATCATCACGACCATACTTAATAGCAGATTTGACATCACAATAAGATTTAGGAATAACATTTAACAAGACAATGGGGGAATACTCATCAATGTGCTTATCACCAGATTGTTTAATATCAATAATAAGCTTTGTAAACATGTCCAAGTTTTCATCAATGTCCTTATTCAAATCCAATTTGAAACTGAAAAATTTTTCAAGCAAGAACATCCTACTAGACAAAGATGACACATTGAACAATTCATCCAACTTTTTCCACTTCTTTTCAGCAGACTCAAATTGACCAACCTTTCTTAACACAGAGTCAGAGAGACATAAAGTAATGGATGACAAAGCAAGCTCATTCATATCAGATTTCTGTTCTTTAGTTACAGTGGCAGCAAGTGTTCCATCAATGGCCTTATAGACACGTTGTTGAACCAAAACACATTTCATTTTTTGTTTCAAATTTTTGAAATTAATTTTACCATCAAAAGGAGTCATGCCAAAGGAATTAGAAGTCATTTTTAAGCACAAAGTACAAACCACATCACAGGAAGAAATATACTGACAATCAAGAGTACACACAACGAAAGCAAGATAACAAATATCACAATAAAATCTCACAAAGAAAGGACCAGCCGCCTTCCCAAAGGAGGACCAACCGCCTCAGGGTATCACAAAGATATATGTAACTTAGAAAATCAAAATAAATCAGGTTTGAGAAACAATAGAACAAGTCTGAAATTTTTTGAAAATAGAACATATAACAAAGAGGATGAGAGAAACTCCCCTATCGCCGAGAGTCAGAACTGATCTGACCGGAGCCGAAGACGGTGGTGGCTGGCTGGAGACGGTCGGCGGTGGTCAGCGGCTGGTGGTGAAACAAGTAGAACTGGTGGCGGGCAGCGCGGCGGACAAGAGCGACGGTCGTACTTCAGGCTGGAATGACCGCGAACGGCGGTCGAAGGCAGCTCAGCCACGACGGTGACTGAACCCTAGCAGCGCGCGGCGTCAGACAGCTGCTGGAGGTGGCTGAAAAACCCTAACTACGGCAGCGGGATGATCCGTGCAGATCTGAGCAGATCGGCGATGGCATTCGGCGTCACATTCTCAGCGGGCTGTGTAGTGACATACATCGGCTTCGATCTAACCAGTGGTGGCGCGTTTCTGCAGATCGCGATTCCTGCAGCGGTAGCGGCGCGACATCGATGGACAGGAACCTAGCATTGCATTCCCGGCGGACAGAACTAGCGACGGCGGCAGCGCGTTCCTCTCTTCCACCGGAGGCGAGCAGCGGCAGCGGTCCGAACGGCGATGAGCTGACGAAACCCGTTCTGATACCACTGTTAGGTATCGATCTTCGTCATCTCATCAGAATGCCTTCGCCGGAGAAGATTAAGGAAGGAGCTGAACTGACCGGTGCTCAGATTCCACACAAGAATTCAAATCCATGTTCTACCCGTTAGGGTCACAAATGGAGGTGATAAGGAACAAGGTGTAAGGCTATGGGCCAAGTTTTGAATTAACAAAACTGACCCAATACTTAAGGGAAAGAGGGCCAGCAATTTGGGCCAAAACCCAATGGGCCCAACAAACACAACCAATAAATTCCTAGATTTTCATTTGAATTACAGGCTCCAGGTGCTTAATTAATTGGTTAAACATGGAGCAAGATAGTCATTTAACCTCTCATGTAAAGCTCCTTTTTAGTTCCTTTTTATTGTTCCATTTATGTTTGATTTTTATACATTCTTAATCAAACTATTGTTGTTCATTATAGTACAATGTGCCAATCCTAAGTTATTATATTGAGTTTCTCTGGTAAGGTTGTCGATGAACCATTTTTGTTTGAAGTTGTAATTGACCTCTTTTCCTTACGCAAACAGCTTGTAGATTGGGATGCAGTACCTCGTTGTACACACGAATGGTCAATGGAGTGAATCTGAGTATGTTGGATGTGATATATGCGGTGTTCGGATAGCCCGGGGTGTGCCGACCTTGGTAAAGTTAAGGCAAATTCTCCATGAATTGTTGAAAACAGATGAGAAGTTGGTGACTTATGACATAATTCAAGTTGGGATGCTGAACGGAAGGATCATGAGTCTACCAATTTTAAATGATAGTGATGTAGAGGAACTGTTGATTGATGACAAAGTACCAGAGCTATATATACTCAATCAATCATAGCAAATTCCTCAAGCTCCACCCATGAGGATGCCATTTGTAGAGTATTTCATGAAGTCCTGAGAGATGGAGATAATGGGGATGTGATTGAAAAGTGTGGGATATTGGGCATTTTTCGCCAATGTTATGCTCCCTGGATCCATCCCACCGTGACAGTCTTTCTTAGGCTGCAGCCGAGGATGATGATCCTCTATCAGGGCGACGGAGGTTGCAGAGTCTCAATTTTCTCTGTCTTCTAGTTATATCGATGATGAAGAGCATACCGATTTACCAAATGAATCTGTGGAGGGTGTACCCAGTTGTTGTGGAGTTACCGACTGTGGCAAACAGTGGAGCCTTCCTTGCAAGGCTAAAATTCCGGACGTACAGGAGTGTGAAGACACAACTTTTATCACATAGGAATTTTATCAAATAATCTATCCCAACTTTTCAATTTCTTCTTCTAGGTCAAAATATCCTAACCTATCTATATCCAGAGTTACTCTCTTGTGAGACGGGTTATTTGTAAGACGGGCATGAGACGGATCAACTCATTACTAAAGTATGCTTATTGTATAGGTAAAGTATGTTTATTTGAGTGCGAATTTACCAAACTCATCTGGGAACGCCTTAAAAGCCGGATAGGGTTGAAGGTGAACCTAAGATCTGTTGCAGATGCACTCCGTAAATTTTTTGAATTACGAGGAGAAACAAGAAAGAGAAAATTGTTCCTGATCACACTGACAGTTTTCGTCAACCAAATTTGGATAGAGAGAAATTTGCAAATGCATGGAGAGCACATGAAGAGTTACAAAGACATTGATAACATCGAATAAAATATCGTGTATCTGTTCTTGAACTATAATTCTAGTACTAACTAATCCCACCTGGGAAGAAATTGTTGTTTTTTTTCACTTGTAAGGGAAGGGCGTAAGCAATTGTAACCGATGGTTCTGAAATATAATTTACCAATTTCAGTAAAATATGCTTATTTATAGTTAAAGTATGTCAATAATAAATCAAATTATAACACACTAAAATCATACTTTAATGCATAATCCAACATACTTTAACAACCATTAAATATATTTTATCTAAATAATAGACATACTTTAACACGTCTTACAAACCGTCTTAAGTAAATAACGTCTCACAAGAGACTTTGTCCTCTATCCATCCAAAACCTAGAAATAATTTCACCTCCCACATAATGCATCTCACCATTAATAAATTGCATTTTGTCACCATGGTGAAAACATAAAGAGAAAAATGAATTTAAATCCGCATTTTATAAAAGTGAAAACGCATTAACCATTCAGAAATTGGCATTGCATTACACAACATTTTATAAAAGTGAAATACAACGTTTCAATTCAATTCATAGAAGAATAATATTCGTTAAATGCAATATAATTTCCAATGATATCACACAACACAAAGCTTACTTCTTGTAATACGATATTTTCCAATAAATAAACCATTCAGAAATTGGGATTGAATTACACGACAATGTCCACATTTTTGGAGAGAAATCCCCAAAATGGCATCAATTCAAGGCATTTCACGTATTTGAATCTCAATTCCACTTCGCAAAAAGGCCACTATTCCGTCAATATATGGCCAAAGGTTTCCAATATTGCAAGAGTACAAAATTTTTTGTTTTATTTTTGTAAAAAATCTGACCAGATTTCTACAACATTAGCCTATCTGAGAGTACGACTGCATAGATCGATAATGTTTTTTTTTTTTAAGGAGCTCTGTTTTTGAAATTTCAAATAATAAAATTGCTAGTTTTTTTTTTTTTTTTTTTTTTTTAAATTTCACAAATCCATTCTAATATAATTAAACAATTCACAATCGCAGGCAGTGAAAGAACGCCCAAACTTCGAATTTAAAAATTTTGGATAACATAATTCAGGTACTATGGTGTAAAACTCTAAACACTATCCGAACTCAAGATTGATACCAAAGATGAACTCTCCTATGATTTTGAAATATAATTTCAACATTCCTGTCGTAATTTTTGAAACCTCTAAATTATACTATACACAAAAAAGGTGTAAAATACAGAAAGACACTCAAAGATCAACCTTACTTTAGTGGTCGATTGTGATCTTCAGTTCATCTTATCTTCACTATTCAATTCACAATTGCTTCAATATGATGGAGAAGAAGAATTAGGAGGAAATGTTGAGAAATGAGTTAGGGTATAAAACACTCAATTCACAATTCTTTAAATTTGATTTAATATCCTTTACAAAACAACGTTACTTTAGTATGATTTGGAAGGTAGATGTGACACTAAAATGTCGAGTCAGCAATCAAACAGACATTTCATGTCCGTTGGGTGCGTTTTGCACAAAGTTTAAGGTGATGTTTGGTTTGGAATTATATGAGGTTTGAAAACCATGAATAATGTGTTGTATATTTGTTTTGGGTTTTGAGTATGACAGGTTTTAACTTTATGTCAAATCAATGTATTAATTTATTTAAAAAGTTAAATGAGAGATGAGAGATAAAGAGATAAAGTGTATTAATTAAGGAGAAAGAATATAGTAGGTATATATAGGGTTGATTTTAAAAATCTAAAGGGTTTTGAAAATCAAAACCTGAGTTTGAAAACCGTAAAGGAACATTGCCTTTAATGTTCTTTTAACTTGTACACGGCTAAAATAACAGAATCACAACTTTTGTCACCAGAATGAAAGTAGCAGAGAAGTGGTAGAAGTAGGTAGGTATTTGTGTATGATGTACGCATAGAAGAAGGAAAGTATCTGATCCAGTTACAAGGGAAAACTGTTACATGTAATGCAGGACTAATATTCAGTGATGGGACGCTTCCCATGGGGATCTAATGTGAGGGTTGATGTGGCGGTGGCAGTGGCAGTGAGGGCAGTGGCAGTAGTGGAGGAAAATGATTGGGAAGATGAGGATGATGCTCCTCTACTACTACGTGGAAGTCTATACCTGCTACCGGGGTACCCGGGTCTTGTTGGTTCTTCCTCCAATACGTTTGGCTTCTTTATGAGCATCAACACCACACGCCCCATGTCCGGCCTGGATTTTGGATCAGACTGCACACACAACAACCCCCAAATGTATGCACATTTCTATTTGCTCCGTAGCCTTTGATGAAGAAGCTATTGTAGGATCTACTATTTCCCAACTTCGTTGCTTCTTGTAAAGCTTGTAAGCCTGCAAACGTTAGATGCGATCAGAAGCAAACTAAAGATATTAATCAAGGAGTAAGCTGTTGTTCAAAGTGCGTTCACCTTTGTGGTGGGCTGGTTTTGTATTAATTTATTATTATCTCAAAACAAAACAGGGAAACAAACATGCTTTTAGCTCTTGGTATCCCCAACTAGCTATGCATACCCATTCAAGGAGGTTTCGAGAGTCAGGATCTCGGTTGAATTTAGAATTTTTTTGTCCAGTTATCAACTCCAGCACCACAACCCCAAAGATGAAAACATCAGCCTTCACAGAGAGATGGCCATGCATAAGGTACTCAGGCGCCATGTATCCGCTGTAAACATCATAAATTTAGGCGAATGCGATTGTGTAGAGTAACATATATACTTCAAAATGAAGACATATATAACATACTTGGTACCAGCCACGCGGGTATTGACATGTGTTTGATCTTCGGGATAGAGGCGTGCCATTCCAAAATCAGCAATCTTGGGAACCCATTTATCGTCAAGTAAAATATTGCTAGCTTTGATGTCCCGGTGAATGATGCGACAGTGAGCCTCTTCATGGAGGTAAAGCAAGCCCTTTGCAACGCCTGTTATTATATCGTACCTTCGTTTCCACTCCAGTACTTGTCGTTTATCACTCTCTAAGAAATTACAGTATGATCACTACTGTCAAAACACTACACTACACTACACTACACTACACTTAGTTTCTTATTTCATAAACTCCACTAATTTCACAATAAACCTAGATAGATATAGTCAATTAATATCTTTGTAATAGCTAGCTAGAGAAAGAAGAACATACTGAACAAAATCTTGTCGAGGCTCTCGTTAGCAACATACTGATAAACAAGCAGCTTTTCTGCGCCGTGCGCACAATAACCCAAGAGATGCACAACGTTCCTGTGCTGCACACGCGCCAGCAGCTTTGACTCACTTTGGAACTCCTTCTTCCCCTGTGTTGAGCTCTGCGATAGTTTCTTCACCGCCACTTGTCGCCCATCATCCAATTTTCCCTGCCCCCAAAACCAAATTAATCAAATCAAATAGTAGTAATAGAGTAGTAACCCCTCAACAACAACAACCAAAGATACATACCTTGTAAACAGGACCAAAGCCCCCTTCCCCCAGCTTCAGACTGGAGTCAAAATTATTGGTTGCTCTAACCAGGGTTTCAAAAGAAAACTCCTTCTGTTCTTGTGCCGCTAGTTTCTCCAAGTCCACTTCGTTTTGATCTTCTATCAATAATACGACCATCAGAATTATAAACATTTATCAAACACTAACAAGATGAGATCGAATCGAATCACCTTTACTCGATTTGGATGCGAAGATACTTTTGAAAAAGCTTTTGGATTTGGTCATCTCATAAATTTTACTACCATTTCACCAACTGTAAATCAATCATCCATGTGGATGTAGTCCTCCTCCTGCGCTGGGAAAGAAAGAAAATTCCAAACGGAATTTCGCGTTCACCTGTAATTGAAATTTTACTCACACGTACCTACTACCTATTTATCTATGTTGTTCTTGCACAGCAACAACATCACCACGGGAAGGATGGAATTTTCATTGACATGCTATTGCTAGGGATGTAACCAAAGGTCCCAACCAAGCTATTCCTGATTTATTTGGGTCTTGTTCGATAAAATGTTCGATCGAATTCATTTGTTAAGTTAAATGAGTCGAGGCCGGACTCGAATAACTTATTTGGTCGAACTAGAACCTACTAGCATGTGGTTTGAAAGTTTGAGAACCTTTTCGTTAACGAGCTCGCAAATCTGCTCATTAAACCAATTCACGAACATGTTCATTAAGAGACTCGCATTCATGTTAGAACCTTATATAGACGAGCTCTAGAAAGCTCGAACTCGAGCTCTAACAAACTCAAGCTTGAACATAAATTATTAATAAAGAATTTTTATCGAGTCGAACTCGAACTATTCGTGAACTCATCATTTTTCGAACGAGTCGAGCTCGAGCCTAAATATCAATAATTGAATCGACATCAAGCAGGGCAAAATATAAACGAGCCGAACTCAAGCTTGATGATATTCGGTGTGCTTCAGTTCGATTACATCCCTTACTTTTATTTTAGCAAAATTTATTTTATTAATCAAATTAATTCATTGATTTTTCTTTTTTATTTGGTATTTTAACTTTTAATATTTTTAAATTTAAATAAAGTGTAAATATGTCATTTATTAAGTGAAACTAAAGTGTCTTTCTGACAAAATATTCATTGTACATTTATTCATCTTAACTTGAAACAAATTAAAATAGCAAAACGTAACCTGCTAGGGACAGAAGAAATAGTTCATTATCTAAGGAGTATTATTTCATATACTAAATAATAATTTTGGTAAATTTAGGGTGTAATATAAAATAAGTTCATAGAGTACTAATTCTATTTTGAACTTATTAGATAAATGCATGATTTTATTTTATTGGTGAGAAAGAGTGTTGTGAATATAAAGAGAGAGAGTGTGTGTGTTTTATGAGAAGAAAACAATATTGTTTAGTTAAAACTCATATATTTAATTTTTTTTTTCTTTTTCAAAGTTAAGATTATGTATTCTTTATTATAATTGAGTTTTAGTAAAATTAGATTACATAAATCCTACGTACTTTCTTAAATATATTACCCTATATCTCTTACATATCAATTTGATATTAAATTAAAATCTACCTTAGTTAAAAATTCCAGAACAAATATAATTTAACATTAGATTAATTAAATCAAACTAATCCTAAATTCAGATTTATTACTTAAGTTCCTAACGAGATTGTTAATGAACTTACTATATGAACAGTAAACAAGTCTGTTCATGAATTTTGATAGATGAGTTGTACATATAATATTTGGATGAAGTGACGAATTCGTCCGTACTCTTGAATTTTGTTCGTCTGTAAAACTAACTTAAAAATATCAATTTTTCATTTTTTAATTCAAATTCACATTTACTGTTTGCATGAATATTAATAAAAATAATTTTGACTTAGTTTTGAGGTTAATTTAATATTTTAGGATAATAATAAATTGTAAAGTATGTTATGTACTCCCTCCGTCCCGCCCAATTAGCAATATTTTACTATATTGAGTGTTTCGTCCAAATTTCATTATTTTCCTCTTTTAGTAAAAATGGTTCATCAATAGTCCACCAATATCTATCACATTTCTCTAATACACCTATCTACTTTATATAATAAAATAATAATACTCCTGAATTTACGTGTAAAAAATAAATTATACACTTTGACCGAGACAGAGAGAGTATACTAAAAGAAATGATAATTTTGAAATTAAATGTGTTGGGCTGATATTAGTTAAGTATAATTTTCTTTTATGGATGTGTTGTGCTAATATTACTGTTTATTTACACCTTTACATAAATAGTTGATTTTATGTGTATAATTTTCTTTTATATTTGTATTACATACTCCACATCTCATACCATCCTTCACAATTTCTTTATTCGTTTGTCCCACACTACCTTTCACACTTCAAAAAAGAAATACTCCATCCGTTCGCTTCTAAGGGTTCCATTTCCCTCTAATAAAGTTGGAACCCTTGAAAGCGGACGGAAAGAGTATCATTTTATTCAATAATCTCAAAAGTTACTTTAATTTCAAATTCACCACTCATTTTTTACATACATATTACATATCAATACTTTATACATTTTTATTACTTAAAAATACTACAATACCTTTTAAAGTCAACAAAATTAATCAAAAAGTGCAACTATTCTTAAATAATGTGTACAATAAACGGGAAGATTGATCCAGAAAGGAGGGAATATATTTTTTAATTTGAAATTATAAGATTTTTTTGATCATTTTATGTGTGTCTGTGTTTTTAAAAACTATAGCCAAAACAAACATAACCTAAAATAATGTTTGTATCATGTGAGCAACGGTAGAAAGTGTAGTAATAGGGGTGGAGAGATTAGTTAGAAACTTAGAATAAAGGTTTTAGTTGGGTAAGCAGACGAAAGCGTCAATAGCTGAGTGCGAGACATTTTCAAACGACCTCTTTTCAGTAATTGATTCATAAATAATTCTCCTGTCTAATATTTTTCTTCTTCAGAAGAAGAAACCCCATTCACACAACAATGAACAAATGGACAATGCAGGTTGAGATAGACTTTTTATAATCAAACCATATATCCATCATTAATTATCTATAAACCTCTGAAGGAAAAAATAATACTAAAGAGGAGGAAAATCTCACAATCTTAAACTGATGCCAATCAGCTCAAATCCCATTACAAGTTCATTCCAACACATTCCATGTTGCCGGTGATAGAATGAGGAACACCAAATAAACCCATCAACATATCATATCCATTCTAATACATCTCCAGAGTGTTGAACAAACACTTCTACACAACATGAATATGAATCAAATCCAATTTTCTCTGTGGGCGAATAATGATGCAACATCGAAATTAATTACATTCTGTGCATGTGAGAATTGTCACTATTAACTTCCAATTGTAGGTGTGTCCCATTTGTGCAGCAAACTTGGGGAGAGATGCACTTGGTCATTTCATGGCGCAGCACGCGCATTCTATAACTTTTTTCTTTTTTTTTAATTACAAAAGGCTAGTATTCCCAAATGGATTGTTTGTTTGTAGTTGAGCAGCTGATGCAACAGGAAATGCCCCAAACCCGGTGTCGATGAATGGATTTTGGGGGCCCATCAGTAAATGATGATGCTGTTGCTGTTGGGTCTGTTGATAAACAGGCTGAAACGGATAGAATGGATTGAGTTGATTTTGAGGCAGTGCACCGATTGGAACCCCTGGAGGCATATGCATGGTGTTCGACATAGCAAAAGGATCACCAACTTCAAATGGATTAGGAGGTGCAGGTGCCCCATATACTGGCCGGTGGGATGCTCTATACGCGCCTTCATCATATAAACTGTCAAGGGTAAGTAAATCCAGTCCACCCACCTGCCAACAATTCATCAACAAAGCAAAATTTGGTACACCTATGTTGTAAATTCATCATAAAAACAAACACTGCTCTCTCTCTCTCTCTCTCTCATATATATATATAGCACGAGGCTAAACATTAAAAAAGCTAGAGGAGAGAGCCAGAGGAGAGGCATGCAAGATTCTTGAAGCTAGCACAAGGACTTACCAATTTCCTTTCCTGAACTGGTGATACGTTCGAGCTTGGAGTGGTAACTAAGGCCAGTTCCCATCCAGTAGGATCAAAATCTTTTGCTCGAGAAAAATCAGAGTCAAGTGGTGTCGTGCCTGCAGACAAAAGATAATAACGTTATATAAAAGCGTGATAGATAAAAAAGTAGATAGAAATTCTGACCTGATGGAACTAAGGCTAGAGCCAACGCATTGCTTTCCTCAATGGCAAATGCATCTTGTGTGGTCTCATTCAGCCCCTGAAATTATTTCAATTTACATACAAAAACACTGAATGAGTTAAATTAGAAAATGCATATGCCCAAATAACATCGATAAGAGAACCACAGGCATAGAGAAACTTTACCAGTAGATCATCTGTGTCCAAAATGTTTACAGGAGGTGGAGAAACTGCCGCATCAGCAGTTGAGATGGAAGTTACATTGGAAGGCTGTGGTATAGCTTCCTCCTCTACCACTTTTGCATCTTCTGATGGTGAAGGAACATCATCATGTTTATATGTCAGCAACAGCCTTTCTGGGTATTCCTATAAAGTATAAAACAGCAAGATTTTTCACGATTACTAAATTTTTAGGAGGCAAAAATGGTTGTGACAAAAATTGCATAGGAAGGAAAAAAAATTTGCAAGAGGACAAGAATACTAACCAAGGCCACAGTTGGAACAGAAACTTTCCTGGGAGCCTCTCTTATGTACTCTTCCATGGTTACAACAAACGACTGTGGGGGCTGGGAAACAAGTAAAATCCAATTATGTCATCTGGGACTTCCAAACAGATAAATCCAAAGCTTGTCCAGAGTGTTTACCTCTCTCAACACTGGGAATTGGAAATTTCTAGCGAGTTCAAGTCCTCTACAGATTTCATAGAAATCAGAAAGGCTAGCAGCCTTCAATAAAAGGAAAGCATGTGACACAGGAGAAAGAAAATCGAACTCCATTAAAGTGTTATCGCAATATAAGAATCCCAAAATGAAAAACAATGAATATTGAGCCCTGAATAAAATTAACCCACCTGCTGCCCAGCTCTTCTATATATATCTAGGGCTTTGATGGCTTCATGTCTTGGCATCTCGAAAAACTAAGGGCAAATTCAGGATATTACTAGGTGTTTTTTTTTAATAAATAATTTATCAATTAAAAAATATGGAACATTAGAATAATAATCATATTACCTTGTCAACAAGATTGATTATCCCATCATTTATGGCGCAATATATTTTAAAACTCTCTTTGAGCACCTGAAACATTCACACATGAAGTTTCAAAAGATTAAGCGATAATAAAAAATAAAAAATAAATCCTAAAACAACAAAGCTGTAGAGAAATTAAAATTTAAAAAATTGAAAAGAATTTCAATCATTGTTTCCCTTCTTTCATTCACAGAGGAGAGCACCAAAGGGTGATTTAGAAAAGGTCCACCCTGCTCTAACTTGCACCCAACCAGTCCCATCTTCACCAAGCATTTATTATTATTTTTTAACTAATTAAATTATATTTTAAATAAAAACTGTGTCCATCCAAACATGATTTGATAATGGAAGGTAAAGTGGGAAATCACATACCAAAGCGAGGGAATACTGAATTAGATAATTTCCCACAGCCGCTCCTTCTGGCTGCAAACCCAACAATAATAATTTAATGGTAGTTTTAAGTGACCGGTATTGAGAAAATTATAACTTCATATATTGATCAGAAACCAGATTGCTTATACCAAATAATAATAGTCATTATGATCAATAGATTACCCGACATCCAATAAGACGATATAACAGCTGCTGCAATGCAGGCAACTGATCTAACAGTTCTTCGCTGTTCAAGTCTCTAGTTCTACTATAACCCTGAAAACAAATTTATGAATATATCTCAATTCATAAGGTATTAACACTACAAAATTTAACTCGATAATACAGAACTAAGCATTCCGTTTCACATGAATCAAATCCAAACAATACTATTAACATAATGCTAAAGGTCACTCGGGGATTAGATCCTATGCCTCAGAAATCTTATCATCCATGTAAGAGAGGACAACATAATTCTTTTGGAAGTCAAAAATAATAAACTCTAATGCTATTGAACTTCAAAGTGACCAGCATGATTGACTGGTCGTCAAACAATCAGGACCTTCAGTAACCAGAGATGTAAAAGGAATCATGTTACAGGATATTCCGACAAGAATATATAGATTTAATGTTAAGATGAACTTAACAAATTTAGTATAGACTACAAATTGCAGACAAATATTATAGGTTAAAAAGAATATGCAAGTGAAATACAGAGATGATAATTAATTATTAAATACATATACATAAAACTAAAAATATACCTTATCTTGTCCTTGTGCAGGTCTAGGAAGTCGCTCAGCTTCAATATCATACCTCAGAATCCTAAAGCATTCCAGGCGTTCTTCCAAAAACAATGCATATGTCCTTGCCCAAGCAGAGCAATCCCAAGCTGCAGAAGAGAACAACCATGCATTTATATAGTCTAAAAGGACTGTTGTTTTCTTGCTCTACGCTTTATTATGCATTTGTAACTGTAAGAGGTAATTTTATGAAGAATAAATACAAGACTACCTTAACAAAAAAAAAAAAAAAAAAAAAACTACTTACAAATGGGACTTGAATCATCCTTGAAATTAGACATTTGGAGGACACGGCACCTCTGTTGGAAATTCAAGAGTTCCTCTTTAAATATGGGATCGCCTTCTCTAAGAGTTCTATGAATTACAATTAGTGTCTTTAACGCAACCTGTTGAAATTAAGATAGAAGCCATGAATAGACATATTATCACATGAGGGGTCCAATTTGTCCCTTGATGATTTCGGATGCTTCATAATAAAATCTGAAAGAGAATTGGTGATGCATAAAATAATCCAAATAAATACAAAGAGAGGATTGCGCCTCAGGAAATTTTCTGAATTCCGTAAATTATTCAGTATTTTCATGTTGCAAATATATTGAAAGAAAAAGAAATCGAGAACTAGCACTACAAAGGTGCATACACATATCCGAACTGTAGATGTAACTGATACACTAATACAACGACATTTCGTCTATGACCACAATTTTTTTACCCTAAAATCAATTAATGGCATAGTTGTTATAGGCAAGAGACGCACAGAATCACAAGGACCCTGGGATGAGAGGCGCACATCTATTGTAGAAAGTGCCCTAATATGGTTCTACAACATATATACACAAGTATATCCTACTTACAACATAAATACCTAACTAAACAAGGGTAAAAAATACATAACATCACATAATGATACATAATAACTCATAAATAACATGAGCAAGTCAATAAAACAATGTCTTCAAGTTTAACAAAGTTATCAAGTTTCAAATGATTAGCTACTAGCAAACTAATCAATTATCATCCTCATCCTCCACTTCTTTCTCCTCCTTCTCAATTTGATGATCATTTACATTGAATTTTTCCACTTCGTCCCCTTCACATTCAAAATCAATTTCAATATCTTCATCTATAAGTTTTAATGATGAGCCTTTAACACTCTTTCCTTTGTCCATTTGATTTTTCCCTTTAGTACTTGGAGAGGGTACTGGGTACCCTACTTGTGCTTCGTTTCTCTCTTGTACTTTATTTTGAAAACGTGAAAACCTTAACCATAATTGGCTAATTCAATACTAGATATGAATAATAAAAGTCAATTTCCGCCCAAATAAGAGGTAAGAAATGCAATTAACTTATTAATTAAAATCAAGTAAAAATTTTAAAATAATACCAAAACTAAAGGATAATGGATATGTATTGGAGTCGCGCCTCTTGAGATCGAAAAAGGCATATAGAGGTGACCGCCTATTGTACATCGCCTCAAATGAAAAAAAACTGGGAAAAAAGGCACAAGGGCTAAACCTCTGAGCCTCCACGTCTCAGGTGTGCTTCTAACAACTATGATTAATGACGGTCAGATTTCAAAATTACAATGCTAATGATACAAACAACAAACTGAATATGACAAACACACAGGCTGCATGAAATAGTACTGCAGGGAATAAGAGAAAATACAGCTTATGAATAGAGGAACAACACATAAAAGAGTGACTGATACATAAACATCACACATAATGATCATATTAAGTTCTTAGCAAAAATCAATTTCAAATATAGTAAAAAAATCAGATTAAAGGACAAAAAGTTAAATAAAATGAGCATTAAAGTGAAGCAACATAACATCCATACAGTCCAGTTGTGTGTCTTTGCCAATCGCCTTGCAAGAGCATTTATGCAGTATGCAACATCTACCCGAGGTCGCACTATCGATGTGGCAACCATAATTTCTGCAAGAAGCCTCCGCATATTAATAACGCAACTGCCTGAGCATTCATTAAGTTCTTAAACTAAAAACAGATTAGCTTCCCCTTGCAGGCAAATTAGAATGCTAATCGTACTTACTTTAAGATACTGAAATTCATCTTTGAAAGCAAATTTTACACTACATCTCCAAATATTACAGACCAATGGCAAAAGCACATAAGTTTTCCATATGGAACATCAAATGGAAAGCTTCAGATAATAATGAAAAATACAGCCTAGGAAACCTTACACATTCTCTTGAAACAAATAAAAATCAGTCCTGGCACTCCCTCACCCTTTTACACTATCCAATTTGTACACTCTAACGGGCAATCAATAATCCCAAGTCTCATAATATTCATACATTCACTTCATGTAAGAAAATAACTTTCACGAATACAGAAAACTGAAGAATGTACATAACATAAAAATGAACGGATCTGCAACATGAATAATAGACGGATAAGTGAAAGAAATATCTCACTTCGGAGGTGTCTCTCTTTGGGTGGTTGCTCCACATGATTGGTAGCCTTGACGATAGCCACATCCACATCCTAATTTTAGACAACCCAAAAATAAAAAACAATGTTTTTTTAAGAGAAGCAAAACGAAAAACCTACGCACTAAACCACGGTATCCGCACACATAAAAATTGTCGATTACCACAGTATTACCAACAATGAAATAAATCCAACACGCACTCACGCACATATCTGAAATCCAAAATCCATAATCGAATTATCTATACAATGTCTGTTATTCTTAAGTTGAAAATTTAAGCTCCCACACATCACAGGAAAACCTTTAGCAGATAGGTTGATGAATGGAATGAGACCTTGAAATCGGAATTGACATGGGCAAGACCGACTTTAGTGTGGTCTTTAAGAGCGCCATATGCTTTTCTCCATGTCTGAAGTGTCATTTCCCTCCCGATCGCCTCTAGTTTCTCTTGTCTTCCTTCCTTAAGCTTCAATTAAACCCAAGATTCGAAGTCTCTTGTACAATCCTTTTTCTTTTCTTGATTCTTGAATTCTTTTTTGCTGTTGTTGGTTGCGGAGAGACGAGGAGACGAAATGAGTTGTTTCTGAACGTAAAAATGGGAAATGGGCTGTATTTTTTCTGTAAGGAAGAATGGATTTTTATGCCTTTGATTATTTTGTGGTGGCTTTTGGCGGCACCTCCATCACGATGAATGACCCCCCTCACATGGTCTCTATTTTTCCCGTTTTTATTAGACTTTTCCGTTAATATTTATTTATGTATTCCATCAAAACTCTAGATATCGCCATTTGGCTTTAATTGACTGGTAAATAAAATTATAAAATAAATAATACCAAGTCCAAGGAAATATTCGTGATGAAATAGTAGTCTAGTCCTGTGAAAATATACATGTTCGTTTATAGCTTTATAGATCATTTAGAAATTTTAGACTGTATTTAACAAGCATGAAGTTGACTTGGGCCTATATAATAAAAGGTGAATAATAATTAAATTGTGTCCAAGTATATAAGTAAGAGATACAACAATCTAATTCCTTTGGTGTGGAACTAGAATGTGTATCTTATTCCAGTAATTGTGAAGGGCTGCTGTGTGAACAAATAATTGTTTGTCTTTGTCAATCAACATATATAGGATGGCTTTAACTAAATTACATTACGATTACAGAGTGGTAAAGGAATATTAATTGGAAAGATTAAAAAAGATTGAAAGTGAAGATAAGAAGTGATTGGAGCAGAAAGTGAAGAAATGGGGTGTTAACGGGGAGGTGGAGGATGCCAGAGGCGAGGAGAAAGGCAGAGATCCAGAGCGGGATGATCCACAGAAACAGAATCATCAGAATTTGTTTGGCAACGGAGCGAGAGGCGGTCTCCGTGTGGTATACCAGCCATTCCCCACTCTCTCTCAGCTTCTTCTCCACACTTTCTTCATTCTTCCCCACCACATAATCCACCAAACCTGCCTTCTCATTCTCTTCAATACTATCTCTCTCCCGAAACATGCCAGCACCAATCGCCCGTTCTATTTCGATAACACGAGCCTGCTGTTGCCGCTTATATTCAGCTCTGCTGTTGGGTTTGAGTTGGGGATGATCATGAGAAGATGAAGGAGAAGAAGCCACAATCAGTGGTCTGCCAATGGAGATGCAGTTTAGGATAGCCATTTCGCTAACTACCACTCATACATGAAATGAAATAAGTATAATACTATATCTTTTTTTTTTTTAAATGGTAGTGTACAATTCTGATGATGGAGAGAGAATAACGGGAAGGAAATATCCAACCCAGATGGTGATGGTTCAAATGAATATCAATTATTTGCACTCACAGTCATATGTATAGATCCTAGCTTCTCGCTTTTAACTATGATGTCAACACTTGTTCCTAACCGCAAAGCAAAGCAAATTAACACCCCACTATATAGTGTAGTGTAGTGTAGGCAAACACAGGACAACTTCACCAAATATATGTACTACTTCCTGACCAGTTTCCTCATGCTTGCTGTCCACGTAGGTAGAGTTCTAAGCAAACGAAGAGCACGAATCCATTGCTGTCTGTGAAAGCACCAGTTTCCTCAGCACTGGAACTGCTCCAGCAGCTAAAATGGCTGCATGGTTCTCCTGGTCCATGCTTAAATTGTAGAGTATCGCTAAGCAGGCTTCCGCAGCCCGGTCGCTGCCATTTTCCATCAGCTTCACCACTGCAAAGATTCCTCCGCATGACACAATAGCTCTAGTGGAATCCACCATTCCTTCAGATATTATTCTGTTGAGCTCTAAGACAGCAGCTTCCTGCACTTGAGGGGAAAATGAGCCTTTGATATCTTCTATCAACCTTGGAATTGTTTCATACAGTGTCACTTCCATATTCACTACATCCAAATGGTGACCGGATAAAGAGCTGACTTTGACTAGGCAAGCGGCAACCCAATCTTTGTTTCGAAGAGGAATGCTGGATACAAGGATTGATCGAAGCAATCTCGTAAGATGATGTGAATCCACTCTTAGGCAGAACTCTTGGTAATCGAGCAATTTAGTAAGCAACCGAGAAGCTGCAGACACTGCTGCACCAGCTTCCTCCAGTTCCAGGATGTGCACTTCTCTATCATCCTCCATCTCTGCTATTCAGTTCAGTAAAATTAGTAATTACAGAGTGAAAAGAAAATCATGTCCAGCAGGAAAGGGGGAGTGTTGGGAATCATCACTAAAATGAGATCAACGTTTCTACTCAAGCATACCTACTAAAGATTTCTGTTGAAAAACAGCTTCTAAGCCAGATTCAATACCAGCTGAGCTTAGCTTTTCCCACAGAAGAAGGCACAATTACCACAATGAACTCAAGGGTAGAAGCAGCTTTTCTCTGCAAATCTGATGTCGTCAGCATATCCACAAGGCAAGACAGGAAAGTCAAATCACCAAGGTCCCCTCCAACAATGGTCTGTGTGCTGTCAAAGCAGTTAACTTCATGGGACATTCAATCATTTTATTAATGAGCAAAACAAAACATATTATGCAGGAAGAAAGACAAAACTAATAAGATTACCCATAAATACATGTCTGTAAGAACTAACTTCAGAAAGTGGATTAGAGAAAAACTAGTCTTTTTTTTTTTTTAATTTGTTCAAGATGATGCTCACATAATGACAACCTAAGATATTCACGTCACTGACGCCACCAAAGGAAAACAACAGCGTGTAGGCTTTTTTCCTTTCACCCGGGACAAAGGAGACAAGGAGGCTAAAAAGAAGATACATACAGGCCTCTGATAATATAAATGACATCATGTCTACTGTCAATGATTGGTTTCAAATCACTTCTTGATTATTGTCGTTAATCATGGAAGGGAACTTCGTGCAGAGATTTTGACTCCTGCTAGATCTTCAAATGTGGTGATTTTGTAAAGTAAAACATTTAGCAGAGTATTTATCATACATAGAAGGAAATTAAATATACAGTACAAAAATCAATATCAATACCCCAAGAAAATTAAAATAAAAATAAAAATCAAAGTAACACAAAGACAACCAACATTTTACCATTCAATTTAACAAAACAGTTGCAGATAGCCAACATTTCCAAGAGCCAATTTACATCACACAATCACCAAACGACTATCGTGAAAATCAAATTATTTTTCCTTTTCTTGACATCAATAAAGACGTACATAACACATCTTGATGTCTTATGAAGATATTAACACATTATCATTTAACTTTCACGGTGTAAAGGAACTAGTAGATTACACTACTAAGTCCATGGAATTCAATATGAACTCAAAACAAGAAAGAACCTGGAGGCTGCTTCTGATGAGATCATATCATTAGTGGCAGATGCTGGAGCCCTAGCCAGGCCCCACCCCTTTTTCAATCCATTAGCTGCTTCATCATGAAACTGGAACACAAGATATAAGAAAATTCGTACGATAAAATATGAAATGGTTGAAATACAATGAAATTGCTGAAATAATACAACAGACCTTTGATTTCAATTCTTTGTTAGGGTCTAAAATCCGCGCAAGAATATTAAGGATCTGAAATTTAGAATAATTTTTTCCCTAAAATTAGTAATTATGCTGAAAATGTTTTAAGTAATATAACTCGATAGAAATATATCTTGCACTACCATTGAAGTTGAGATACTGGAGATATCTGACTTAAACTGCTTCAGCAAATTCACAAGAGAGTGCAAGATGCCTTCTTCTTCAAGTCTCTGGCAAACATTATTGCTGAATTCAAAAGTGAATACAGAGATTTAATAAAAATCAATTTACAGCAAGACCACAAAAAAAAAAAAAAAAAAAAAAAACAGCATACAACATGAATGAGACTAAAAGGCATCTCGATAGTTGAATACTTGATATATTAGATATGAAAGCACAGTGCATTATGTGAAGATGCTACAACATAAGCAAAAAGCAAAATGTAGTTCCACACACGATAGCACATGAAACGACACAAAATAGACTAATGGAAGACAAAATCATTCTAAAAAATCAGCACATGTACGCACAAGCTCAGGAACATATGAGCATATCCAGACAACTTGACTCGTACATTTTCATTATAGTATATCTTTGTATTCATCATTTTACATGTTAAATATTACATTAAACCTAAATATTTATACCAAAACACACACACACAACACCCCCAACTTAACTCGGACTTCCATATGGTCACCTGCTCCTTTCTTTAAACATCTAACAGAAGAGGACAGTTAGACCCTAATTGAAGTGAGAACAGATGAGTAGAAAATTCTATCCATCCACAAGAGCAAAGACCACTACTGACCAGAAAATACTTTCCACACCGTCAACCCATTTGTGTCCAACGCTCTAAATTTCCTTTTTGAGTTCGCACTTCCAAACAAAAACTATGTCCAGATACTACTTTGTTTCATCTATCAATCAGTAACGTAATACCTGATGGACAGCCTGTCCAAAGCTTGGAGTACTGCCAACTTAACAGTATGATTAGGATGATTAATTAACTGAACGAGATGGTTGATTGCACCTGCTTCTTTAAATGACAAGCGAATATGTTCGTTAATGGATGCATCAGCAATTGACTCTGCAGCTCTGGAAATAGCGGACTCGTCCTCAAGTCCAAGAATTAAAACCAAGCGTGCAACAGCATCCATCCATGGCAAAAGTGTGAACCTACAACTAGATGAAAATTCACCACTGGATTTACTGTCATCTTCAGTCTCAATTGCCCCTATACGAGCAAGAAATTGTTGATGTGTTCGGCCAACTATTGCATTCATTTTTGCCTCTTCTAAATCCTCATTCTTGTCATCAATACTTAATCCAAGAAGCAGTTCTGAAGCACCATATCTGGAAGGGCCTTTTGAGCTCTGATCAATCTTTGTACCATCAGGTAAAGAAGGCCATGAATATAATGCTGGTCTAAAAGACTTGTACGCTGCTGCACCGACCAAGGGCACCCGAACTAGACCTTCCTCCATTATAAGTATTCTACTATACCTATCTTTAGCAAGTTCCAATAATGCATTTCTTCTACCTTCCTGATGACTTTAGATCCTTTCTCATCATTTATCAACAGTTTTGCCTGCATTGTACATACAGTGATTAATTTCTCATGGATGTGTGACTAGAAATACAAGGTAATAAAATCCAACAACCAACACCTAACTTATGATGCTAGTTAAAGATAAAAAAATCTTTGCAAAGGAGCATTTCAAATTTAACAAGTGACTGTAACAGCAAACTAAATATAATATGCCATAGAAGCAGATATAACATAAGATATAAATGGATTCATCAACGGATAAAACTGTATATTTAAATCTCATGTTAGAGTAAGAAGGATGATTGTTAATTTTCAACAAACAATATTGTGATTAAGCCTAAAACAAAAGCTTCTAATTTTTTAGGAAAAGATGATTAGTACAAAGAACTACAAGAGCACTGATATATCTCATTTTGTTACGATATTCCACATCGAGTCCACATGAAAGTGTAGAAGGGTTTATAAATGGGGGGGTCAACCCTTTACCTTTGACCATGGTTTAGGGTTAAGTTAGGGCTCCCTAGCTCATACACCTAACTTTGGTCCGAACTGAGGGGTTTGGGCGGGCTGCTGAAAGGGGTTACATGATGGTGGAGCCTGCCACCATGAGGAGGTCTTAGTACGTGGGTTGCCACCCATGTGTGCCGTCCGAGGATGTCTAGTTTGAAGGGGGTGGATTATTACGAAACCCCCATCCCTTAGCTCATATGCCTAACACATTGTCTGTTATAGCAATAAATCATAATAACTGAATTTGTTAATCCCTGCACGGAGAAGCTGAGATGTAAGTCTCACCAATTTTGGGATAATTCCAGCTTCAACCATTACTTTATGATTTGACTGCCTTAACGTTAAATTAGCCAAAACTCCCCCAGCAGCCTCCTCAACTCTAATATCCTCATCCTCCAAGTACTTGATAAGTAGTGGAAGAATCTCAGAGTGAGTAATTCGAGCACTGAGCTCCTCATCTATGGACAAGTTCCACAGAGCACATATAGTCTGCTCCTTCACCTGCAGATATCCATACAAAAACCATAAATTGGAGAAAGCAAATAGATAATTACTATAATGAAGCAGCATGTCAATATCTTTTGTACGTTAGAAGACAACAAGGGACGTGTCAGCAGGAGAGTCATTTCTTCCACTGCACCGCTCCTAGCCACTATGTTTCTGTAAAGATTGATTGATGATATTTCCCTAAGAAGACCAGCAGCTGCTTCACACGCAGACTCTGAATCCAACTTCAGAAGGTTCACTATGAGATTGACAGTTCCATTATATATCATGATGTTATCAACACAATGCTTTCCACCAAGTGAGTACTTCCAGAGAGCAACAACAGACTGCTCTCTATCCTGAGGATCATTGTCTAGCCCTAGCATGCGTACAAACAAACCCACATAACCATCCTTTGAACTGGATTCACCATCACTTAATGTGTCAACATCCTGAAATGCTGGAGAATTAGTCTCTCTTCTAGGAAAGCCAAAGGATAACATTTACTTCTTTTTTTTTCTTTTCTTTTTCCTTTTTTTTTTTTTGGGAAAAATCAACACAGGAATTGACTAGAACGACAATGCACCCAAAAGTAATAATAATAATAACTAAAATTTCCAATAATAAACAGGGGTAAGCTATGCGGTAGTGTGTTTGCCTATTCAGAATCAACCAATGGCAGTAGTCCAGCCCCACATAAAACATGGTGTTTCACCAGTTCTAAATTCATGAGTACATAGGAAACAGCACAAATGGACATTGGGTTAAATATTTGGAAGTATGGCAATCCATTATCTTCTGTATAAGCATAAGCATAAGGGGCATAAAATTATTTTACTAGGTAAAAGGATAAAAAAAAATAAAAAATGAAGAAACATTGATAATATGGAAAGGATAAAAGAAAATGCCATGATTATCGCTAAGCAAACAGTAGGGGTAGCAAATGTCTTGGCATAAAAAAGAACTTGATCCACAACTAACCATCACTATTGAAGAAAAGGTGCGCAAGGTTAGTCAAATAGAGAAATAGCAGGATGCAGATACAAATACAGATGTTTTCTCTTACACAAAACTTATACTTAGATAAGTTTGCATGCATGCTAGATCAAGATCATAGCTCCATTCCAAGAATACAATATCCAGCATTTAAAGTGTGACATAGCAGCAGTGGGGATAAAGGTATTTTTAACCGATTGAATTGAGTATCCTGTTAGTTCTATGATCCACATACCAATTAACTTGAAGCTAACTTTTTTAGACTAAGATTAAAAAAATGGTGCAGCAACGAGACATTATTCAGCCGAAAAAGATTAATCAGTGAACAAAGTTGAGACGTTCAAGCACCAAGTTGCGAATATGATATCATCCATTTCACATGGTATATAATAATACTTCCTCAACATTTCAAAGATGATGATTGCAAACATGAAATTAGCCATCAAAATATATAACCAAAATGACCAACTGAATTCAATCATGAACCTCATCTAAATAGACACACACACACTGGATATATGATATATGCAAATAAGAAAACCCTTACAGAAGCCGAAGATTGCTTCTTGGCAGCAAAAAATTCACCTTGACCACCGTCGCTGCAAGCCCTTGTCAATCCAGAATACCTACAGTAACATAGCAGTTGATTCCTTACTCGAAGACGAAGAACATAGTGCTCGAGAATTGGGTTTTTTGCGAACTTTTTAACTGCTACAGGAGTGTGATGACGCAGAGAGGGTTTAAGAGAGATTGGGGGCTTGAATTTCGCATGGACTGGGATTGTTGAAGACATTTTACTACTCCTTTTGCTCTTTTGGGGAGTACTAACTACGGGAAAATAACTCAACAAATGTAGAGAGAGAGAGAGAGAGCGCTAAAGGTTTGTTTCTAGAGTTTTCTCCGCCTGTTCAACTCCTTATTAAGGAGCCTGCTTGAAGGCTGAAACCTTCGTGATATTATTTGAATGACCAATAAATTTGGAGGACTACTTATGTGTAGTAGGAGTAAAATTTTTTATTTGTTAAATTTACCAGTACTAAACAAAGGTAAAAGAAAAACTTTATTTTTTAATAATCTTGCAAAAGCAAATATTTAAAAAATGACTGATTCTCATTCTGCTAGAATTGACGTGTCTTGCTATTGCTATGTATGAGCGAAGAGCGATAGAATTGTACTCCACAAGATAAGAAAAGAAAAGAAGAGAGTTAAATTAGTTAATGGTTGAGAAATGAGCTGCTCCTTGAACTTCCAGTTCCCCAAGGCCAAGGCTTTGCCTCCTCTACCTCTATCCTATTCCTCTCCTAACCAACTCAACCATCGTCGTCCCGTCTTCGTTTCTTGTGATAAAAAGGCATGTGCGAGTATCAACACAAACAAAATTCAAGCTAAAATCCTTGGATTGGGCACTCAAATTGGAGGGCTGTTGGCTGCTGTAGGAATTTTCTTTTCTTTTCTTTTCCATTTGTTATTGCATATTGGGCTCAAACTAACACTGTAAATGTCAGCCTCTACCTGCTTTGGCCGTAACAGGTGTGAATGATGAAGAAGATCTGGTGTGGACTCTGATTCAACTCGGAATTTCAGCTTTCTTCTACTTCATTGTCTTTCCAGTGAGTGCCAAAAGATTATTGTTTCAGTGTTATTTATGTCTCCTTCTTATTCATATTCATACGGCTGTTTCCATTTGAGTTTGCAGCCCATCATAATGAATTGGCTTAGAATCAGATGGTACAGAAGGAACCTATTAGAAATGTATCTGCAATTTATGAGTGTTTTCCTCTTCTTTCCAGGGTAAGTGGTTTATTTTCTTTCACTCAACTCCCACCAACAAGCGTTGTATGGTTTGAATCCCATGAGAGTCCTTTTGTATTCTTGGACCTCTTTTTCCTATGCCATAAGCACACTCCATCTTATACAAACATTAGATTCATTCTCATTTTATTTTATAGATTAGAAAAACATGACCAAGGGGTATTGTATTATTTGCAGGGTGTTGCTATGGGCACCATTTCTCAATTTCAGGAAGTTCCCTCGAGATCCATCCATGAAATATCCCTGGTCCACACCAGAAAATCCATCTGCAATCAAGGGTGGTTTCAGCAAGTATCCCTGGGCAACACCAGAGGACTACGAATAGGATTTACCACTTTAAACTTGTTATCCCACTACAACAATATGGATGTAATGCACGACACTGCCCTACAGTTTTTAATAATTTATCTTTTTGTGCCCACGAAAATACCTTCTACTTGAATACATTCGAGTAATGTATTCAAGTGAATTAATGACAAAGTGAAGAATAATTTTCAAGCTAAAATTCGAGTAAATAAATTTTCGAGTTAATGTATTTGAGTAATATATTTGAATAATGTATTCAAGTATTCGAGTTGATTTTTTCTTAAAGTCAAGCAACACATTCGAATTAAGAAATGTATTCAAGTAATAATTTTTTTTTTACTGTATCAACGTTTTATTCAAATACATTACTCGAATGTAATATTTATATTACAGAAAAGAGTAATTTCATCAATTCGGGCATAAAAAATATATATATATATTTTCCAGGATAATAAAGTTTTATTTTCAAAACCGGGCAGGGCAGTGTAGCTTTTTTACCGACAATATGCTTTTTATTTCCAAAATTATGAGATTGCACAACATCCCAGCATCACATTGCTGACTAAACACAGTATACAAGCATAGTGTTTTAGGCCATTAGTTAGACAAAAAACCACCAGCAAACGATAAGATAATTAAACATTACAAACAACAAACAGGATTCTTTGGCCGCTTTGCGAGACCAATTCATCACAAGTACACCTCCAGAACTCTCTACAAAAGATCCCTACTTGAAGGGGCGTATATGTGTATCTCTACCGGGGTGGGGGCCAACTATATTTGTTTACATCCAACTGAAAAATGGACTAGTGGGGGAAAATAGGTTCTCAACAATAAATCCATTTTTTGCTTTCTCAAAACTTCATAATATTCTAAGCGAAAACACACAAGGACTAGTCATAACTCATAACACTAAGGAAATGGCTCTTCTGCCACATTATTTTGGGAAAATGTAGTTAGTATTGCAGAGATCAACCCCATTAGTTGATTCATTTGTTTGGTCAGAAAGATGGGTGGGTACTGAACAAAACTGACAACTTATCCCAATACCATGCATCCAAGGCCGTAGACGCAATCGCAGCTCCCACAGCTACCACAACTGTAGTGAACACCAAAGTTTTTAGGCAACCATTACCACTGGACAGCTTTCTCAATAATGCCTTGCAGTATTTGTCAGCCTCACTAAAGTAATGTCGCCTATGGCCATCCACAACACCACTTAAAGCTTTCTCATTCTGTAAATTGAGATATGCAATATAAATGATCATGTACATTTACAACTCAAAACATGCCAATCCAAAAGGATACATATACTACTAACCTTTTGCCGGAAACTTCTTAAAGTTTCCCCTAGTACTTGAAGAGAAGATTGTTGCAAAGAAAGTTTAACCCACTCATCTGAAAGCTTCCTCAATGTGGAAACACTAACCTCTATGTTGTCCACATAAATCTTGTCCTACACAGATTGTTCATACAACAGTCAAAATAATTGCTTGTGTTACTTAACATACATTAACCTGAATGAGAAACAGAATTTTTTACAGCAGTTAATTGTCTCAGATACCGTAGAAAAGGGGGTAAAAGATAAACTCTGTCAGCCTCTTCTCCAGCAAAGAATACAGATTAGGGAAAAGAAACTTAAACCTTCATTATGTGCAATGAGCTTAGAAAGGCTTTTAATGCATGAGCCATAATTTACTATGGCCATTCTTCTTGTCATAAAGATAAATTTTTAACTAAAGCTTACCCATTGCTTGAAGCAGACCGGATTCTGGATCAAACACCATAAGAAGATACTTGTTGCCTCCTGAAACAGTGCAGGTATACCTGCATAGGAAAACTTGTCTTAAATA
This sequence comes from Pogostemon cablin, assembly GCA_023678885.1. Lineage (NCBI taxonomy): Eukaryota > Viridiplantae > Streptophyta > Magnoliopsida > Lamiales > Lamiaceae > Pogostemon > Pogostemon cablin. The sequence continues at coordinate 309,503 of CM042970.1, forward strand.
ACTAATTTAATATATAATAAACTGGAGTATGTATCTTTTCCAATCCAATATCACCTTCTCCAGCTAATTTCAAAGCAATAAACTGCAACTGTTGAGATGCTTAATTGCTTTACTTCCTGGAGAACCAGCAAGAGCAACCTCCTTGAGAATTGGGTAAACAGCCTCAAATCTCTCAGTAGCCTAATACAGAGAATTATTCAGATACACGAATATGTTCAAGAACGAAGTACAGAACATGAAACAATACTAGTTAAGTACTTCTCAGAAAACTTCTACCTTAACTCTTGCAGATGATGCAAGAAATGTTATACGTAACAACAGCTCAAGTGCTGCTGGTGATATGAGGCGCTCGCCCTTCCTAACAGCACCATTAACAAGTACTGGACGAGCTTTTGGTGCAGCTAGAATTCTGATGAATACAAGAAGTACAGTGTATTGCTTAAATGCAAAACCAACAAAGTGCACTATAAAACATGAAGTGTTGGAAGGAAATAAGGAGATTAAACCTTTCTACTAACTGCAAAACCAAGTCCCTGGACTGAGGATTTGACCCTGATTTTCCTCCAAGTGTTGGCAAAATATAATGTGCCCATAAGTATAGTCCAACAGCTAGATCACCTTGAGAAGCCTACACGAAATGGATCAGCATCAGTTACATGTACAAATTTCTATGCATCGCAATCAAGGGAATCTTTGATGTTTAAGGCTAATATAGAAAAGTAGGTTCACCTGAGCAGTCATCCACGCAAAAACAGGAAGTTTGTCTAGTCCTTGGAACTTTGTGTCCCTCAACTTGGGCAGTGAATGAATAATTAATGCATCTGGTTTCCGGCGTAGAACCATTGCCAAAACCAAAAATATAGCAACCTGCAATATCATAAATTAGAAAAATATATCATACCTGTATCCAAAAAGGTTATCTTTTGCTATATATACTCTATATGCCATTGTAGATCACATACAAAGAATGAATAAACTGGCATACTGCAGAGAAAATCTTGGCATAAAGAGACATAATATAGCAAAAGATACAAAGGTAATAAGTTGTTTCTTACTTCATTGCTAAATAAAACAGAATTTAAGTTTCCACCGTTTACTTGCAATGAATACTAAAATTGATATCTGGAGACCTACAATTTTATCATATTTGGCAGATTAAGGAAGTGCCCATTCATTTTGGCAGCACATTCTACTAAAAACAATGTCACATCTGGCCGCCAATCCAGCATTTCTATTACGGCTAATAGCATGGTAGCACCACCATTGCCAAGCTTACATAGATTTGTTTCATGACCAATTATTTCAAGGGACTTTGGGCTTCTGATATTGTTAAAGATTAGAGTTTCACTTCATAGTTTGTAAAGCAAACATGGAGAATTACTCATCCTCCTGTGCAGCTGTGCTATCCTTTTCTCTATTCAAAATTAAGTGGTTCGTCTAGAAAAGACGAGGTAAGAAACTTTATGGAGGTGTGAAAAAACTAGTCTTGAATTATGACATCAAAAGCCACAAATATTAGATCACAAAAATTTCACAATAGAATCAACAATGAAGACTGTGACCAGTGACTCTGATGAAGACAAGGAACTAGGTGTCTGAAGCACACTTCAGAAACGCAGCCAGTTTTATTGCAAATTTGATAGGCATAGCAGATGAACTTTGATGCTATTCATAACCCCTTTTCATCAAGTCCTAATCACTCAGTGGAGATATCAAAAAAATATTTCTCAATTACTTCACGTAAAAGTTTCGTAGAAAAATATGTCTAAACCAATTACATTTTTCCTTTTATACAAATAATAAATAAATAAATAAATGTCCACATGAGGCAATCAAGTGCAAAGCTTTTGAAGAACTCAAATATATCTCTACCTGAGACTTTGAAGATGTTGGATGCCACCCTTTCTTTGAACCCTTAGACACCAATTGTTGGGTCGCCAAGTCAGCAAGAATGCAATCAATCAACCACAACACAAATGTCCCTAATGCCTCTAATGAAAAATGATTTATCCAGTCAACTGATGTCATGTAAACAGGCTCAGAAATATAAGTAACAGGAACCTGTTCATGAAAGACAAGTGATATTAGTCTCTAAATATTCACAAGGGCCAAAACACCCACCAAATACAATGTAAAACCTAAGACGCAAATAAATATCATTTATTTTATAGAGCAACGGTTGGAAAAGAGACAGAAAAGCTGCATGGTGTGGTTATCTGCAATATATTAATGCAGAAAAAATGAGAAAGTTCTTTTCAGCACGGAATATAAATTAATATCTGTACAAAACAGGAATACTGTCGAATATATTCACCATCCCAACTCTCTTTTCATTATCTTTGCAACACAACATGCAAGAATATATATTTTGTTTTTAACCAAAAACAGAGCGAACCAAAAATGAAACACTATCCAACATCACCGATTAATTGCCTTATTTTTTTTTTTTATTAATAGAAAATCTGGATGTTTATGAATTCGTACAGCATACAAGGCACTAGGAGACTAGGACATAGAATCCTCAGATGCAAATGTATTCAGGTAAAAAGAACCAAATTCTAGATTTTGATTTGGAAGAAATTTTTACTTAGAATCCTCGTTAACTCACATCAGAAATTTTTGCCAGCAGAGATTCTCTGAACAACTTCAGCCACGGAAACTGCGCCGAACCCACAGCAGAAAATGCGCGTCCAAAATAATCGGCAAACCTCATCAATTGAATGTCTTGATTCTCATCATAAGATACCTGTTATCAAAAAGTTGATAAAGTTGGCTAATTCAACAAATAGAAATAAAAAGAAGAAAAATGATAAAAGAAATACCGAGACACTAGATAGAAAAGCGGCAAGATCATTAGCATCGATCTTTGCGGCAGCCTCCGCCACGGTGATCTTAGGCTTCCTAATTTTATTAGGCTTCTTCTCCTTCTTATTGACCACGGTCTCCTTGGGGTCGCTACTGGCATAATCATCATCGTCATCATCTCCGTGAATCTTCCTCGATCTCAGGGGAAATTCGTCGTCAACGTCATAGGCGGATGAAGCTATGCGCTGGGCTTCCAATTTTCGTCGTCGCTCCTCTGCGTGCTTTTCCAAACCCTTAAAAACGGTGCCATTCTCAATTATAAATCCCGATCCGTTGGGGAGAGCAGATTTGGATGAATCAGTCTGAATTTTGCGCTGCTTTTTGGAGTAGGTGACTTTCTGCCAACCATGACCATTGTCGTGCGCTACATCGGGGGGCAATAAAACTGACATAGCTAAATGGCAATTTGACGACAGAAGGAAATTGATTTGAATTGAAAAGGGAAGCGGAGAGAAGAAAGAGAGTGGATCCGAAAGGCAGGAGAAGAGAATTGACCATTGTTGCCTACAATTACTTCCAATACCATGGATCTGGGCTCCTCTGCTCACTGGACTGACGAAACCTCATCTCACCACATTTAACTAAGCGAATGGGCCCATTAGCCTACCAACTTATGTAGATAGGACCAAGTCCTTGTTTAGTTTATAGTCCAGAATGTTTAAAATTATGCTATCTTTATCGATCACAATCACTAATAAAAGAACACAAACACTTGTGTAAATCATGTAGTCTCCCTTTCTAATTCTATACACCATATGCATTGATAGAGTGTTTAAATTAAGGGGGACCACACGATTTATAAGGGGGTATGAGGTAAACTCGATTTACAAAAGACTAACTCATAAAAGAAAGGCAAAATGATTCCATACATCCACTTTTTTTTTTTGTTTTAATTATCGTTGTAGTTTAGGTTATACTGTTACTTGGTATTAGTATTAGAGTGTGTTTTGATTCATAAGGATAACATAGGTAGATTGTTAAGGTTTGTAAAATGCAAAATTAACTAGTATTATTATTGTTTTCTTATGACTTGTGACATATTCTTTCAAAATATAGCAATTATATTTAACCTTATATTAAAATTATAAGAAAACCCAAGTATTATGGCTATATTTATTAGAGGTTTATGTTGGTTTTAACGATAGTCTATGTTGTTTTGGTATGAAAGACTTTAGCTTTATTTCAAATCAAATGTGTAAGAAGTGGGTGGTATTAATTGATTAACTGATAAGAGAAAATGTATGGAAAATGAATGAATTATTGACTAATAAAGTTTGTACATGTATAAAGGTGGTTGAAAAAATTTAGTAGTGCATTATGAAAAAATGAACAAGCATAGGCAGTAGGGTATGTGAATTGTAGTGAGTATTTAGTTGTAGTGCAGAGCAGGTATGGCAGTGTGGGGCACCAAGTGAAGTCACTGCAACACCGTCAGTTGAGAAGCATTGCATTTCAATTGTCCAACCATGCCAACTAACACACAGAAATGTAGATAGATGGCAACACATTATAATTCTCCCCTTCTTTCCGGGTAAGTGCCATTTTGTAATCGTTGTCTCAACTTGTGGCTTATTCTGCTCAACAAGTAGCATATCTTATAAACATTAGATTAGAAAAGCCATCAAGTGTTGTTTTATTTGATCTGGCCACCGTTAGATCCACCCATCAACTATCCTTGGTTCATACCAGAAAATCCCTCTGGTTTCTATGATAAGATTCATCATCTGTTAAAACTTGATATCCCACTGCAACAATTTATTACAAATGAAAAACAATTCCTGAGTTTACACAAAGAAACCACCAAAACAAGACATGATAACTTAACATTACAAACAGCAGCACAGGAATTGATGTTTGGCCAAAAATGATGATCACAAGTACCTCCAAACATCTCCTCCCTACTTGCAGGGTTTTAAATAAAACATAATCTTCTATCTGTCACTGCACTCATTTTTCAAAAAGCGCAATGACAGGAATGGATAGGCTTCGATAAAATAAACTACTGAGGGCGAATAGGCTCTGAAAGATAAAAGCCAATTTTGCTTTTCTCATAAACTTTCAAATATTCTAAGCAAAAAGAAGCAGGGATTAGTCATTATCATTACACAAAAACCTAATGGCTCTTCTGCCACATTATTTGGGGAAAATGTCGCTAGTTTTGCAGAGATCAAAACCCCCATCTCTTGATTGATTTGTTTGGTCAGAAAGATGGGTGGGTACTGAACAAAACAGACAACTTGTTCCAATCCCATGCTTCCAAGCGCGGAGACACAATTGCAGCTCCCACAGCTACCACAACTATAGTGAAGGCAACAGTTTTCAGGCAACCGTGACCACTGGACAGCTTTTTCAATAAAGCCTTACAGTATTTGTCAGCCTCTTTAAAGTAATGTTGCCTATTACCATCCACACCACCACTTAAAGCTTTCTCATTCTGCAAGTACAGAGAGTAAATGGAAATGATTTTGAGTATATATATGTCCAACTTAAAATAAAGGTGGCGCATATATGCATGCTGCTGATAGAATTACAAATGCACAAAACTTTCCAACTAACATGAAGAGGTTTTAGTAACAGAACATCAAAACCAACTTTCAAAAAGATATATGTAAAACTAACCTTTTGCCGGAAACTCTTTATAGTTTCCCCAAGTGCTTGAAGAGAAGATTGGTGCAAAGAAAGTTTAGCCCACTCCTCGGAAAGCTTCCTCAATGTGGATACACTAAATTCTATGTTCTCCTCATAAATCTTGTCCTATAAAAGATTATATACAAAAGTCAACGTAACTGCTTGTCTAAGTTAACAAACATTAACTGGAATGAGAAAACAAAACTTTGATGGCAGCTAATTTACTCAAACACCAAAGAAAAGGGGGTAATAGGATGGAACTCTGTCAGATTATTCTCAATTCTATAAAGTGTCAAGAGACTTTTAATGTACAAGCCATAACAACTAGAACCATTTTTTCCTGACATAATAATCATTGGAAGAAAACGGTTTCAAGAGTAGAGATGCTGATTTTCTAACTAAAGCTTACCCACTGCTTATAGCAGTCTGGATTCTGGGTCAAACACCATACAAAAATGCTCATTGCCTCCTGAGACAGAGCAGGTATGCCTGTAAAGAAAAAGTCCCATCAAATGACTACAATAATATAATACTCTGCAGAATGTATCTTTTTCAACACAATATAACCTTCTCCAGCTAATTTCAAAGCAATAGACTGCATCTGCTGTGATACTTGCTTCATTGCTTTACTTCCTGGAGAACCCGCAAGAGTAATCTCCTTTACAATTGGGAAAATTGCCTCAAATCTCTCAGTCGCCTGAAACAAATAAGTTTTTAGATAACAGAGTATGTGCAAGAACAATCTAAACAGCACTAGTAAGGACATCTCAGAACACCTACCTTAACTCTTGCAGAAGTTGCAGGAAATGTTATACGTAACAGCAGCTCAAGTGCTGCAGGTGATATGAGGCGCTCCCCTTTCCTAACAGCACCATTAACTAAAATAATACGAGCTTTTGGTGCCGCGAGAATTCTGATGAATACATGAAATACGGATTGTTGCTTAAATGCAAAACCACTAAAGTGTACTATAGAGCATAAAATGTTGCAAGGAAATAAGGAGATCATACCTTTCCACAAACTGCAAAACCATGTCCCTGGACTGTGGATTAGAGCCAGATTTTCCTCCAAGTATTGGCAAAATATGATTCGCCCACAAGTACAATCCTACAGCAATATCACCCTGAGAGGCCTACACACATCAACGTGGATTGGCATTACTCATCAGTTAGGATTACAAATTCCCATAGGCTGAGATTAAGAAAAATTTTATAATTGGAGCTGATGCTTAAAGTAGATAAAGTTGGCTCACTTGAACAGCCATCCAGGCAAAAACCGGAAGCTTATCTTGTCCTTGGTACTTCGAGTCTTCCCTCAACTTGGGCAGTAAACTAATTAAAACATCTGGTTTCCGGCGCAGCACCATTGCCAAAACCAAAAAGATAGCAACCTGCAATATAAAAAGTAAGAAAATGACACGATACCTGTATCAAGAGAACATTTTTTGCAATTACATACAAATGATGATAAAACTTGATAAGGCTTTGCTTGGAAAACAAGTTGGCTTCTTAATTCCTTGCTAAATAAAACAGATTATATTTTCCACCGTTTACTTGCAATCATAGCGGTTAGTGGCGAAAGGTGGAAGGACCCCAAGGTGCGCCCGAGGCACGCGCCTGCCCTAATATGATTCTACAACATATATACATGAGTATATCTACTTACATCATGATTACCTAGCTAAATAAAGGTAAAAATCGCATAACATCACATAATGATGTGTAATAAATCATAAATAGCATGATAACAAATAGAATTAACTTCAAAGTTAAAATCTTCGATGCAAATAAATAGTAAGTCAATTAAACAAAGTCTTTAAGTTTAAGAAAGTTATTCAAATGATTATCCAAAAACTGCTGATCAACCAAGAAATTAGAACTATAAAGACTGCATTAAACCCAAGCCCATAAAAACAAAGTGCAACAACCAATATCTGATCTTGTCTAATCTAAATATTTAAAAGAAACTGATATAATAAGATATATGAATCCCAGAGCTACTTCTTCCCCATTATCACGCCCTTAAAAAACTTCCATATCAAAAACCTTATTCCTAATTGGCTAATTCATAGTAGATGTATAAATAGAAGAGGTAAGAATCGCTTTTACTAATTGAAAGCATGTAAGAACTTGAAAAAAAAAAAAAAACTTCAAGATGGGGATAATTGGGAAATGCATAGGAGCTGTGCCTCTTAAGGTGGAAAAAGGCTCAAGGCTCTGAGACTCCTTGCCTATGTGCCTAAAGTGCACCTCTAACAACTATGCTTGCAATGACCACTATGATAAATGTCTGTAGACCTACAAAATAATCATGTTTGGAAGATTAAGAAATAACTTTTTTTGGCAGTACAATCCACTGAAAACAATTTCAGATCTGCTCACCAATTCAGCATTTCTAGTGTGGTTAATAGCAACATCATCGCCAAGCTCGCATAGTTTTATTTTCACAACCAACCATTCCAAGTAACTTTTTCTTTCTGATATTGTTAGATATGAAAATTTCAATTTATCATTCGTAATATAACATGAAGAGTTACTCTCCTCCCGTGCTATCCTTTTCTCTATTAAAAAAGATGACAAAAAGTTCGCAGTAATAGCAATGATGGTTGTGATTCTGATAAAGCCTCTGGACTAAGAATCTAGGAGAATACTTCAGAAACTCAACCAGTTTTATTTTGAACTTAGGCATAATAGGATAACAGATGCATCTCTGATATTATTCATAACACCTTACTACCAAGTCTTGAATTTTCATCACTTGGTAGGGGTATGAAAAAACATATCCCAATTAGTGTATCTAAAAGTATTGCAGAAAAAAATGACTAAACCAATTGCATTTTTCCCTTTTATACAATAAATAAATATGTCCGCATGAGTCAATAAGTAAAAGGGATGTCAATCTCAGAGTATAAAGTGATGCAGAAGAAGGCAACACAGGTATATTAACCTGAGACTTTGATGATGTTGATTGCCCTCCTTTCTTTGAACCCTTAGACACCAATTGTTGGGTTGCCAAGTCAGCAAGAATGCATTCCATCAACCACAACACAAATGTCCCTAATGCCTCTAACGAACAATGATTTATCCAGTCAAGTGATGTCTTGTAAACAGACTCAGAAATATAAGAAACAGGAACCTGTTCATGGGAAACTGTTGAAATTAGTCCCTTAATATTGACAAGGGCCAAAAACAACCACCAAATACAATGTAGAGTCTATTATGCCAATAAATATAACAGAATTCAAAGAGTGGGGCAGAAAGCAGCTGGGCGTGCTTTTGCAATAAACTAATGCAGAAAAACAATGAGAGAGTGCTTTATATTCAGCACGGAATATGAATCAATGTCTGTGCAGAAAAATAATATTGCAGAATATACCCACCATCCCAGTTTCTCTCATTTCATTATCTTAGCAACACTAGGCATATCATGAAAGAAAATTCACCATTACCCATTCATTGACTTTTTTACATAGAAAACCTACACAACTAATAATTTCGTTACGCATACAGGGAAACAGGGCATAGAATCCTCCTATGCAAATATATTCATGTCCAAAAGACCCAAAATATTCAGATGGATCTGGAGAAACAGGTTTTACACAGAATTCTCATCAAACTCACATCAGCAATTTTTGCCAGCAGCGATTCTCTGAACATCTTCAGCCACGGAAACTGCGCCGAATTTACTGCAGAAAATGCACGTCCAAAATAATCGGCAAACCTCATCAATTGAATGTCTTGTTGCGCTTCGTAGGATTCCTAATGTGGGAAAGTTTATAAATTTCTCCAATTCGACCAATAACAAGAAGCAAAAGCAGATATTGAAATAAAAGAGATACCGAAACGCTGGAGAGAAAAGCGGCGAGATCATTAGCGTCGATCTTTGCGGCGGCCTCCGCAACCGTGATCTTAGGCTTCTTAACTTTGGGCTTCTTCTCTTTCTTAATGGCCTCGGCTGCAATATTCTCCTTGGGGTCGCTACTGGCATAATCATCATAGCCATCCTCTCCGCGAATCTTGTTCGATCTAAAAGGAATTTCATCATCAACCTCATAAACGGAATTAGCAACGCGCTGGGCCTCCAAAATTCGTCGGCGCTCCTCCGCGTGCTTCTCCAAACCCTTGAAAACGCTTTTATTCTCAATTACATAACCCGATCCGTTAGGGAGAACAACTTTGGATGAATCAGCGGCGTTTTTGTTGGTCTGATTTTTGCGCTGTTTTTTGGCGTATGTGACTTTCTGCCAGCCATGGCCATTGTCATGAGCTACCTCAGAGGGCAAGGAAAATGTCTTATCGTCCTCCATAGCTAAATGGGAATTGAAAATCGAGGGAAATTGCTTAGAATGGAAACGGGATCGGAGAGAAGAAAGAGAGTTGATTTCAAGAACTGGCAAGTAGAATAAGGATGGAGAAGAGAATTGACCTCTCTTGCCGCGCGACAATTACTCCTCAAAATCCGATTATGCAACCCCGGCCCAATTATTTTTCATGGGCTTCTCATTTCACCGGTTACATTTAATTAGGCCCAATGTCAATTATGACAAATTTTAATTCACACGATTAGGGCCGTCAATCTTGTTTGCTGATGCTGTAATTATTATGACAAATAAATTCAGCACTCATTTAAAAAAAAAAAGGGATAATTATCAAAATTGGTTTTATTTTCTAACTTCAGTTTTCTTTTTATTGCATTTTTTTTTACTTTTGGTCCCCCAATGTCTGATTTTAGTCCTTTTTGTCCAAATTAAGTCTTTTTTCGGCGAAAATTTATGCGTAAGTTGCACCCACTCAAAGTTGGTCCTGTAAGTATGGATTGTTCCAACTTCATTCATATTCTATTGCAATTTCCACTTTTGGTCCTTCATTATCCGATTTTAATAATTTTTTGTCCAAATTTAGTCATTTTTTGTTGAAATTTTAGACAACTCGTCGAAAATCATGCGTGAATTGCACGCACTCAAAATTCTCATACGCACGATTGAAGAAACCTTTAATGTTTGCGGTGGAGTTTAGGCTGCCGAGAACCCTCACCAAATCGAAGAAGAAACTCCAAGTTCAAGCCCTAATTGATCAATTAGGGCTTCGGAACGCCGCCATCACAGTGATCGGAGATGAAGGGCACCGCAACGTCTTGGTCGAAGAATGCTATGTGTTTCGATCGGGATAGATAATTCATGATCTGATTATGTTGTTTCTCAATGAACTGACATCGGGATTGGATTCAATCAGCGCTTACATGGTGGTAAAGGTTTTGCAGAGGATTGCTTAAAGTAGAATCATCGTGATCATGTCGATTCATCAGCCTAGTTATCAGATTATGGGATTGTTGGATCGCATGATCTTTCTGTTAGATTTGTATACTAAAAGCCTTGCTTTTGTATTGAACAATGTTTTAACAATTTTATTTGAAATGAGAATCATATTATCAAACGTTTTGCATATTATAAATTGTTTATTTATATGTTTGTGCAAAAGTCCATTTACTTTATACTGTGTATAATATGTTGTGCGACAACATGCGAAAGATCATATTATCGGTTTTTTTATAAAGTATAAACAGATGCTCACAATCGAGATAGACGGGGACTATCTATCGGGATGGTTGTAGTGTGATTTGGTATTAGTTTGTCTTGACTATAGAATCACATTAGTGTGCTTAGTGTGTATTGAGCAGGACCGCATGAGATCGTTCGACTTATACTGAGTTATAGGAGAACTTGATCTCAGTTATTATGGATGTTCATGCTCTTAATCCCTATACAATAACCTCGACATGTAAGGCAGTATATATTTCTTTGATTCATCAATTGGTGAGATTTACATGTATTAAATCAACAAACTCGGTGAGTTGGGAAGTAGTGTTGTCTCTATGGTGTGCTGTTGATTGTAGAAGGAATCCATATCCGACATAGGTTGATGATGTCCCCTTGAGGAGCTCATAAGGTTTATAATGTAAATCTTGTAAGTGGATTAATTTCGGCATGATAATAAGGTTGAGTGGTACTACTCTCGGATGAGATATTAATAATGGAGTTGTCAGTAACTTAATTAATTAATGGACATTGTATATCTTAAACATGGGGAGACTGTCGGGGTCATAATAAGAAGGAGCCCATAACGTAATTTTGGGATTGGATGAGTAATGCAGTAATAATATTTTAGTGGACTATATTATTATTATTGGATTTAATTATAAGCTTTGGGCTAAGCTTGGTTAATTAAATCCAATTGAGGCCCAATCAAATTTCTCCTCCTGCTCCCTGCTGTAGCCCAATATATAAGTCATCTCAGCTTCTGGAAACCTACAACCTTGTGCCATTTTTGACGTGAGAAAAGGAGAGAAGCAGATTGAGAGAATCCTGCAGATTGTTGCCCACACAACATCAGTATTCGACTTGGGTCATACAGCAGAAGATCGAGAGGTAGTTCTCTGCATCGATTCATCCTCTACATCAACTCTTAAGAAAGGTAAACTTTTATTTTGCTTTCACTATAATTGTTTACTTGAATTCCTAACGGATCACGCTGAGCCAAACGATCCAATAGCCAACAATTGGTATCAGAGCATTGGTTTCGTAGTGAAACGTGAGACGTTAGGTAGGGTTTGTGCCTTACGGGTGTTTATTGTCGATTTGATAGCATGTATAATAAGGCTTTTGTGATTGTATGATTTAATCTGGACATAATCACTTGATAATGCTTGGGTTTAGTAATTTTTGTCCATAAAACCATATCTGCCATATATTATCTTGATAATGAAAAACATTGTTGTCAAAATCGAACGAAACACACGCATACGGGTGATGGTTGAACACGGCAGCCGGTGTCACATGTCTGCACGGTGGCGCTGTTGGGGTCTTCACGGCTGGACGATGATGGCGTTTTTCATGGTGAGCCCATGGTGTTTCAAGACGGGTCATACCGAGTCTGCGAAGTCGGCGACGATAGACCTGGATGGAAGGAGCGGGCGATGTCTAACCTGGTCAAAGGATTCCAGGCGTGCCAACTGTTAGTTCTGAGCGGCATGACTGAAGATCTGAGCAGGTCTGAAGCGTCATCTGGTCGAGTCTCTATTTTTTCGAGTGAGTCGCAGTGATCGCCAACATCGTCTTCATGTTCTGCGGATGGTAGAGTGTTTGGTGGGAGGCGCGGCTGAGGTCGACCATCGGCGACATACTTGTTGTCAGAGGTCACGAGCCACGCCGTCTGGAGCATTTGTTCGGCGATCATCGTGCAAAACCGAGAGTAGCAGACGACTTGGACCTGTGGGCTGCCTGCAGCATCTGCATCTCTATCAGTCAGCAGCATGCCTGCTGACGGCCAGCATGGTGATGGCAATCATCCAGCTTGATCGTGGTCTGGGCAGCGTTGGCGGCTTCCGAGCAATTGGTGGTGGCACTGCGTATGGATGGATACACGACTGAATGCTGGCGGCGCGCGGAAGCTGGTAGGGGTGTAAACGGGTAGGGTAGGGTACGGGTACGCCTACTCCACATACTAACCGCAATTATATTTTCATACCCTTACCCTACCCTATTACCCTAAAATATATCATCGGGTAGGGTGCGGATATTGTCCATCGGGTACGCGGATAATCCGCGGGTAAGATTATCCGCAATTTAAAAAAAATAATTCTAATAGTCTATTTTGTCCTACTCTACTTGTAAAAGCTCGATTTATCCTATACCACATATATGACCCGAATCTGACATTTAAAGAAAAAATAAAAATAAATCATTATCAATACAACATATTATGAGATTCAATAAGTTTAAAATATAATCGATTAACTTTCACCTTACACAATATTGTATCACAATTAAAATCTAAAATAAATAAAAATACAAACTAATGCAATAATGCTTAACAAATTAACTACAAATGCATGGAATCAAGTTTATGTATATAATAAATATGTTATTATATAAATATACAATATATATTATAATATATGTAATATGGTTAATATATAATTATATAATATGTAATAAATAAATGGGTAATCGGGTATTTTACAAAATTCATACCCTACCCTTACCCTTAAAGTTTTCATGCGGGTGTGGGTATTACCCTACCCTAAACTCGAAAATACCCTATCCTACCCTCACCTGATAGGGTATTATCCAGCGGATACCCGCATCCGCGGGTAAAATTAATACCCCTAGAAGCTGGGTTATTGGCGCGACTCCGGTGGGCTGACGGCACGACCACCGAGAGCAGCGGGCACCAAGTCATGACGGTGGATGCTTGGCGCCGGTGATAGCTTCGCGTGTGATGGTTTGTGCGGCTGGCAGAAAAAGTGCAAGCATGTTAAACCCATTTGCTGGCTATTGGGCCATGTTGCCTATTTGGGCCTTGTATTCTCTATGGACTGGTTTATTCTTGCTAACTATTTATATGGGTTTATTAGGCTGCTGGGCCAAAATATATTTTAATTGCTGGTCACATGGGCTCGGTGGATTTAATTTCTTAAATTTGTTTTTGGGCTGAGTATATGGGCCATGGACAATTGGCTTGATTAATTATTTAGTCTGCTGTTCATCTTGTGCTTATTTGTTGCTCTTGGGCCCATTTAATTGATCCACTTATTATGCAATTAATTCATGATATATAATTGATTTAATTATTTTTACTTGACAATTAATTGTTATATATGTGGCTTGTTCTATGTAATTTTTTTAATTACTTAAAATAGAAGCATGCTAGAATGTATATTTTATTACTGAATATTATATGCATGTTAAAAACCCTCAGTGTTTAAATAATTAAGTGGAAGAGGGGATTGGTAAATTAATTTCCACGGCCTCCATTATTGGTTTGTAAATGATGTGAGTAAGCTTGCGCGTTGGCATAGAGCCTTCCTCCCCATCAGATGAGTTTATTCACGGATCACTGGTACAAACTTCTTTAAGATGACTGTAGAAAGTTATCCGAGCGCGTGTGTGCTTCTCTATCTGTAAGGCACATAAGCTTATGTAATGAACTTGAGATCAAATAATGGTGTACACTTAGATGCAAATAATAAGTATCCTCCCCATCGGAGTCACTGCTGTTATTTGCATGGCTAAAGAGAACCCGACTATTAATTATTTTGTCATAAAGTTAGGTTGACAAATGAAACTATTGGGTAAAACCTTCTCTTGTAAATGTTCGGGTTTGTATACATCCACACTATCGTGGCATGCAAATTCACGGTGCTTGAGATGTTGGTGAATTTTATTTATATTGTTTTGAGGGATTCAATATAAATTGATAAATTCGAAGTGTTTGATCTGTTTAATTATTTATGATTCTTAGGATTTTCAAATGGCACTCAACTCACTTTCTGTTATACTTAAAGAGCACAAACTTACTGACACTAATTATGTTGACTGGAAGCAAAACATGGACATTGTTTTAACTGCTGAAGATTATATTTTTATTCTCACTGAGGAGTGTCCTCCGGCACCTACTGATGACTCTATTGAAGAGCAAAGAGTTGCTTATAATAGGTGGGTCAAAGCTGATAGAATGACTAAGTGCTACATTTTGGCTTCTATGTCAAATGTACTTCAAACTCAGCATCAAGCTATGCAAACCGCCTATGATATAATGCATAATCTTAGGGAACTTTTCAGGCATCAGAGTCGTCTTGCTAGGTCGAAGGGCATGTCTGTTCTAATGAACACCAAAATGGCTGAGGGCACTCCCGTAAGGAAGCATGTCCTTAGGATGATGGGTCAACTCAATGAGTTGGAAGTTCTTGGAGCTGAAATCGATGGAAAAACCTAGGTCGATATCATACTCCAAAGCTTGCCTAGGAGTTTTGAGCAGTTTCACCTGAACTATGGTATGAATAAATATTTGTACACCTTGGCGAAACTTCTGACAGAACTTGTGGCGGCGAAAGAACTGTTTTGTAGACCTCCTCAGGTTCATGTTGCTGAAAATGCTGCTCATCCTAGGCCGAGAGGCGGTAGGAAGAAGAAAAAGCAAGGAAATTCAGCACCGGTGAACCAAGTGAATGCAAATGTTGGTGCGGTCAAGAAGCCTAAAGGCAAGTGCTTCAAATGTAAGCAGTCGGGACACTACAAGACTGACTGCCCTCTTCTGAAGAGGAATATGAATGGTAAGTCTTATATACTGGTTGTTGAATCGTGTTTAGCGACTGTATCTACTGACACTTGGTGTGTAGATACGGGAGCCATTGACCATATCTGCAATTCTTTGCAGGGGTTCCACCAAACCCGACAGCTTAGTGATGGGGAGATTACCAAACTCATGGGGAATACTACAAGAGTAGCAGCTGTCGCAGTGGGAGACGTTTATTTATTTTTTAATAAGAATAAAACTCTTATTTTGAGGAATTGTCTTTATGTACCTCATTTTAGAAAGAATTTAATTTCTGTTTCTAAATTGTTTATGGATGGATATTCTGTTTCTTTTAATGACAAGGTTGTTATAAGAAAAGATATAATTATTATCTGTGATGGTGCATTGATAGATAATTTGTATACTCTTAATCTAATTTCTCCCACGATGCAACAAATTGAAAAGAATGACACATCTACTAATAAGAGAAAAGAACCTTCTAAAATGAACCAAACATATCTTTGGCATCTATGACTAGGTCATATTAACTTGAGTAGGATTCAAATGTTGATAGCTGATGGACCTCTGAGTTCATTAGTAGTGGAAAATTATCCAACTTGCGAATCCTGCTTGGAAGGTAAAATGACCAAAAGGCCTTTTAAGGAAAAGGGGTATAGATCCAAAGTTCTGTTGGAACTGGTTCATTCTTATTTATGTGGTCCTATGTCTATCCAGACAAGAGGTGGTTATGAATATTTCGTCACTTTCATTGATGATTATTCTAGATACGAATATATTTATTTGATGCGCTGCAAGTCTGAGTGCTTTGATAAATTCAAATAGTACATGGCTGATGTGGAAAAGCAACTTGGAAAATATATCAACACTACGATCTGATCGTAGTGGCGAATACCTCTTGGGAGAGTTTAGGAATTATTTATCAGAGAATGGGATTGAATCCCAATTGTCTACACTGGTCACACCCCAGCAGAATAGTGTAGTGGAAAGAATGAATAGGACTCTTATGGAAATTGTAAGATCAATGATGAGTTATTCGGAAATACCAAATTCTTTCTGGGGACATGCTTTAGAAACAGCAACTTACATTTTGAACTTAGTACCTTCTAAATCGGTAGCCTCCACACCCACAGAACTATGGACTGGGCAAAAACCTAGTTTGAAACATGTTTAGATTTGAGGTGCTCCGGCACATGTGTTGAAGGCAGATGCCGATAAATTAGAATTGTGTACTGATGTTTGTCTGTTTATAGGGTATCCTAGAGGAACAAAGGGTGGCTTATTTTATAGTCCTAAGGACCAAAAGGTGACCGTTAGCACGAACGCCAGATTTTTAGAAGAGGATTATGTAATGAACCACAAATCCATGAGTAAAATTGTTCTAGATGAAGTAAGAGAGAAACACCAAACATAATACCAAATGTACAAGATGATATACCACAGGACACTGCACCGCGTGTCACATCTGATACACAATTGCCTGCGGAGCCTCGTCGTAGTAGGAGGGTTGTGAGACAATCAGATAGATTCATGGGATTGGGAGAGTCTTCCGACTTGGTCCCAGGTGAACATGAAATCGACACATGGGATTACAACGAGGCGCTACAAGATAAAGATGCTCAATTATGGCAAAATACAATGAAATCTGAAATAGAATCCATGTATTCTAATCAAGTCTGTGAGCTTGTAGAACCACCCAATGGTGTAAAAGCTATTGGATGCAAGTGGATCTATAAAAGAAAAAGAGGATCTGAAGATAAGGTGGAAACCTTTAAAGCAAGGCTAGTGGCTAAAGGATATACTCAGAAAGAAGGAATCGATTATGAGGAAACCTTCTCGCCTGTGGCCATGCTTAAGTCAATCCGGATTCTTTTGTTTACTGCTGCTCATATGGACTATGAGGTATGGCAAATGGATGTCAAGACAGCTTTCCTGAATGGAAGTCTTGAGGAAAACATCTACATGAAGCAACCAGAGGAATTCATTGCAAAGGGCGAAGAACATCTTGTGTGCAAGCTTAAAAGGTCCATTTATGAATTGAAACAAGCTTCAAGATCATGGAACATCCGTTTTGATGATGTAATCCAGTCATATGGATTTATTCAATGTGCGGATGAATCATGTGTGTACAAGAAGTGTGACAGAAACGTAGTGGTATTTCTTGTACTCTATATGGATGATATTCTGCTAATTGGAAACAATGTAAAGGTATTATCGGGTGTAAGGGTATGGTTGTCCAAGCAGTTTGAGATGAAGGACTTAGGAGAAGCCAGACATATTCTTGGGATCAAATTAATAAGGGATCGCAAGAAAATAATGATGTGCTTATCCCAAGCTTCATACATTGATACAATCCTGACTCGTTTTAGCATGCAAGATTCCAAGAAAGGTTTTCTACCTTTCAAACATGGAATACCTCTATCTAAGAATATGTGTCCAAAGACACAACAGGAAATAGAGGCAATGAAGTTGGTCCCCTATGCTTTGGCAGTAGGAAGCCTCATGTATACTATGCTATGTATGAGACTGGATATCTGTTATGTCGTGGGCATGGTCAGTAGGTATCAAAGTAATCCAGGATAAGGGCATTGGACTGCGGTAAAGCATATTTTGAAGTACCTGCGAAGGACTAGGGATTATGTGCTGGTTTACCGAGTAGATACTTTGTTACCTTTGGGTTACACTGATTTGGATTTCCAGTCAGATAGGGATGCTAGTAAATTCACCTCGGGTTATGTGTATACTCTTGGAGGAGGAGCCATAATATAGAGGAGTGTAAAGCAGAAATGCGTTGCAGACTCCACCATGGAAGCTGAATATGTAGCAGCCTTTGAGGCAGCTAAAGAAGCAGTATGGCTCAGGAACTTCTTAATGGATTTGGATGTGATTCCTGGTTTACCCAAAGCGATCACAATTTATTGTGATAACAGTGGTGCAGTAGCAAACTCGAAGGAACCACGAGCCCATAAGGCGAGTAAACACATTGAGCGCAAGTAACACCAGATACGAGACATCGTTAGAAGAGGGAAAGTTGGTGTCGTTAAGATTGCATCTGAGGATAATCTTGCTGATCCTTTTACTAAGAGCCTTCCAACGAAAGCGTTCGATGGGCATGTAGAAGGAATGGGGATTAGATGCGTGTCAGCAGATTTGGCAGCGTAGTCTTTTAGTATAAGTAGGAGATTGTTAGATTTGTATACTAAAAGTCTTGCTTTTGTATTGAACAATGTTTTAACAATTTTATTTGAATAAGAATCAAATGATCAAACTATTTACATATTATAAATTGTTTATTTATATAATTGTGCAAAAGTCCATTTACTTTATACTGTAGATAATATGTTGTGCGACATCACGTGGAAGATCATATTATTGGTTTCCTTATAAAGTATAAACAGATGCTCACAATCGAGATAGACGGGGACTATCTATCGAGATGGTAGTAGTGTGATTTGGTATTAGTTTGTCTTGACTATAGAATCACATTAGCGCGCTTAGTGTGCATTGAGCAGGACCGCATGAGATCGTTCGACTTATACTGACTTATAGGAGAACTTAATCTCAGCTATTATGGATGCTCGTGCTCTTAATCCCTATACAATAACCTCGACACGTAAGACAATATATATTTCTTTGATTCATCAATGGGTGAGATTTATATATATTAAATCAACAAACTCGGTAAGTTGGGAAGTAGTGTTGTCTCTATGGTGTGATGTTTGATTAACCATTTTGTAGTAGTGATGACCAATCAAAATAATTTATCGAACCACAGGGAGGTCGGCGCTAGAGCTTAAGCGAGATCACGTTTATTGTAATTTTATAGAGACGAATCATCAATGGGTAGTTTGATCAAACAAGAAATTAAATCAATCAAAGCAAGCAAGCAAGCAATGATTAGCGAACAAGATAGATGGATGAAAAGTGGTTTTTCAAATTAAGTAAAAGTGAGATTAACAACAATTAAGAAGTGGAAATCCTAGGATAAATACATCGAATTCACATGAATCATGGATTGAAGACTAAGGGCCAACACTAAAATCACCTAAACTCCCTCTCAAGATGGATAGGATATGGTTCTAAACATAGCTCAATGAATTGGTTCTCACTCAAACAATTTCAACTAGGTACTAAGCTTGAAATGAGAGTCCCTTCACACGATTAATCAACCTCTCGATCAAACCAATCATATATTCTATCAAAGGGTTCTAAACTCTAAAGGATTTCTCAATCTCTTTACAATTTATAATGCACATGAAGTGTTTGATGAAATGATTCACTCAATTATCCTAAACATATAATTGATTTCTCATTCTAATCACATATTTAGAACAACTAAACACACAAATCATCAATACAAATCAAGCAATTAATAATCAATGATAGAAAACCATAAATCCAATCAACATATAAATTCAAATACACAAATTCTAAAATTATCAAACAACTCTCATGTTGTTAATCTCACAAGGGAGATTAGCCTACCATATTCATAAAGAAATTAACATAGACAATTAAATCCTTACAAATCGTGATAAAACTATGAGGTTTAATACAAAGATTGAATGGAAACTCCCTTGATCTATCTTCAATGGTGATCTCCTTCCCTTCTTTGCACGTTCCTCTCTTCCTTGATCATTTTCCTTCACTTGGATGTAGAAATTGATGGTGGGATACTGGTAGATCCAAAGGATGAAGAATGGATGAAGATGATGGTGTGGAATGGAAGAAATGGTGTGTGAGGTGTGTGCAGGGTTGTGAATTTCGGATCTCCCTTTAAATGTTGAATAAATGGATATTTATACCCCTTGAAAAGCTTCTAGAAGGTATTGGAATTTTTAGTAGCTTTTTACACAACACGATTCATGCTCTGCAACACGGCCACAAGGTGGCCGTGTTGGGTGAATTGATGTCGCTGCACGACCAAGACTTACAGAGCCGTGTTACGCAACACGGCGCGTGTGCTGTAACACGGGAACAGGGTGGTCATGTTGGATGAATTGATGACGACACACGGCCACCTCTTACAGGGCCGTGTTTCGTACACGTCCCGTGTTGGTGCATGCCCTTGTTTCCTTCACTGTTTTAGCCCGTTCTCCCTCGTTTCAACTCCGAATTGAGATCCACTTTTTTCTACGTCTACCTTATCATGTCTAGCATCCATTAAAACTGAAAATCATAGGTTTAAGCTCATTCACACATATTTCAATAAAAATACAAAATACAACCAAATAACACATGAATACTGATAAAAAATACACGAAAACACACATAAAAAGACACTAAAATCTAGGTGAAAATATCATTCATCACACCCCCAAACTTAAAGTATTGTACGTCCCCGAACAATATAAATGATAAACTAAGGGGTGAGATTTTCACCTTGGAATAGACAAAACGAACATAAGTAATAACACATCAATAGCAATAAGAATTACAAATCATGCTAAGTCATCCTACAACATTAAACTCATAACATGAAAAATTAACAAGTTCAATCTAAAGAGAATAAAAGTGTAATATAGTCCCTTTTTAGTCCAAGCCTCACATAGGTTATAAATGTCACTCAACACTCTTTAAAGTAGGGTAAATCAATACTCATTAATCGATTGGCTCGACTCGCTATAAGTTTGCTCGTGGACTATATTGACAAACCGCCAAAGTTTCCATTAGTGATTAAAAAGGTCTTTCATTAAGGATGTAATGATAGGCTCTTTGGTAGGGTAGGAAGAATATGGATATAAGTGACTAATCAAGTGTAAGTAATAAAAAAGGTAGCTACTTTCTTCCATTCCTTAACAATTTCTTTCTTCCTTTCTTTTCTTTAATGATCACAAGCACTAATCATCAACTTTCCTTGAATTGAGCTTCTTTTAATGCATGCTTCCTTCTTTGGATTTTTATTTTCTTGAGCATCTTGTTGTTGTTTTGCTCATTTTTCTTATTTTGAGGTTGCATGATCACTCTTGTTTTTGCTTTTTTCATCCTTTTTCTTACTTGTTTACCATTTCATTTCTTCGTTTTGCTTTCTCATCAAACCTTTTTAACTACCATCTTCTCAATCACTCACACAAAAGGGTAAATATATAAGGCTCATAGCGGGTAATCAAGGCTTGTAATGTGCTAAATTCACAATAAAATGGCTTTAAGGCTCAAAGTGGTTGACTAGGGATGATGTTCATGGTAGGGAAATATTTGGCAATGACTATAAATGACAAGGATGACCTTAGATCATTTCATTAATCTCCACAAATCGGGTTGGTTCCTATAGTCCTTGAGCAAGTTTTAGCTTATCAAAACTCAATCGATCCACTCATGAAGAAAAATACCATGTATGCACAATTGAGGCTCAAACGCTCACAAGCTTGTGCTTGGACCTTAAGGACTTATTACACCACATCCATCTTAAAATTGAACAAGTTAAATAAAACATGTCACAATTCGAAAGTGTAGAGATTCTTAATCATAACTTGTCTCACTTATCACAACAACATGTTATCACTCATATTCAAAAATGACTCACGACATCCCTAAACAAACCACCAAACATATCAAGACAAAAATAAGAAAACACACAAAACATAAAATAAAGACTCAACAAACAAGAAACAAAACAAAAACACATAATATGCAAGAATAAAAATCACCATCATTAACAATAAAGCACACATTTTATATCATCCATGACAATTAAGCTCACAATCATCCCAACCTTTGATTGAAAAGTAAACTTCCCAAAAACATAACACATAAAGTAGCATGCTAATTCATTCAATCCAAATCAAAATCAATTAGAAGTGATAAGGTGTAGAGTACTCCCTCAATAGGCATTTGGTAAGGAAAGCGTTCACTTCAAGCCTCATTCGTGCTTCCAATACCCTTCATTCATACTTAAAAACTCATACAACACCATTAGCTCAACAATTGCATTAAAAATATAGACTATCATGCACTTCAACACAATCAATCATACCAAAATCCAACCAAACTCATGAGAAAAATTTTAAAATTGACTAATTTTACAAGAAGACCTATCATCATCAATATATCATCATATCAAGCACAATCAAATGGTGAGTCACACCACGCATCTCCCCCCAAACTTAAATTGAACTAAGAGGTGAGAATTAAGTTTGTAAAAAGTGGTGAGACTTACCCTTGTAGTTTCATCAATGAGAAGCATACGCATCCACACGACTCAAGCTATGTTCACCACGCACTAGCCCCCCAAACCTAACTCGAGACAAGAGTTGAGAATTAAGTTTGCAATAAAATTGGATCCAAAGAATGAAGAATGGATGAAGATGATGGTGTGGATTGGAAGAAATGGTGTGTGAGGTGTGTCCAGGGTTGTGAATTTCGGATCTCCCTTCAAATGTTGAATAAATGGGTATTTATATCCCTAGGGAAGCTTCTAGAAGGTTCTGGAATTTTTAGCAGCTTTTTACACAACACGAGTCATGCTCTGCAACACGGCCATAAGGTGGCCGTGTTGGGTGAATTGATGTCGCTGCACGGCCAAGACTTACAGGGCCGTGTTACGCAACATGGCGCGTGTGCTGCAACACGGCTCGTGTGCTGTAATACGGGCACAGGGTAGTCGTGTTGGATGAATTGATGATAGCACACGATCACCTCTTACAGGGCCGTGTTCCGTACACAGCCCGCGTTGGTGCATGCCCTTGTTTCCTTCAATGTTTTACCTCGTTCTCCCTCGTTTCAACTCCGAATTGAGATCTACTTTTTTCTACGTCTTTCTTATCATGTCTAACATCCATTAAAAACTAAAAATTATAGGTTTAAGCTCATTCACACACATTTCAATAAAAATACAAAACACAATCAAATAACACATGAATACTGATAAAAAAATACATGAAAACACACGTAAAAAGACACTAAAATCTAGGTGAAAATATCACTCATCAATGTTGATTGTAGAAGAAATATGTGTCTAATTAAATAGGTTGATGATGTCCCCTTGAAAATCTCATAAGGATTATCATGTAAATCTTGCAAATTGATTAATTTCGGCATTATAATGAGGTTGAGTGGTACTACTCTCAGATGAAATATTAATTAATAGAGTTGTCAGTAACTTAATTAATTAATGAGCATTGTATATCTTAAATATAGGGTGACTGTCAGGCTCATAATAAGAAGGAGCCTATGACGTAATTATGGGATTGGAGCGGCAGTGCGTAATAATATTTTAGTGGAATATATTATTATTATTGGACTTAAGTATAAGTTTTGGGCTAAACTTGGATACTTAAGCCCAATGGAGTCCCGACTCTAATTTCTCCTCCTGGTCCCTGCTGTAGCCCATATATAAGTCATCACAGCTGTCTGGAAACCCTAAGACATTCACGCCTAACACTGTGAGAAAGAAAATAGAACAGCAGATTGAGAAGATCTTGAGGATCATCGCCCACACGACGTCAAGATTGGACTTGGGGAATACAGTAGAAGATCAAGAGGTCCTTTACTGCTGCTGTTCGTCAACTTCTACAATTTTTCTAAAATCTTTTGTAACTCCAAACTAGCCGAGTGATACACTGTTGAAAAGCCACGAAAGAGAGGATCGTTTTGGCGCATAGATCACTCAAATCAGGGATCGAATAAGGAAGTTATGCCCAAAACAGTGAGGTCGCGCATGCTACTGGCGAGAATTCATTCTCTTCTTCAATATACCCTGGT
Source organism: Pogostemon cablin (assembly GCA_023678885.1). NCBI lineage: Eukaryota > Viridiplantae > Streptophyta > Magnoliopsida > Lamiales > Lamiaceae > Pogostemon > Pogostemon cablin. Next base: position 333,787 of record CM042970.1, read on the forward strand.
GAAAGCTAATATGATTTTATGTTCTTGCTTCCACTCATATAGAATCGTATGGAACCCTAACGGTTCACGTTAATCAAATGATCGAACGCTAACACTCCTCTGAGCCAAAATTCTCAAAATTTTGAGCACGTGCAACACACACATGATTTCAGATGAGTTTTTTAAATTTTTGACGAGAAATGACTAAATTTGAACAAAAAAACTAAAATCGGACAACGGAGGACCAAAAGTGAAAATTGCAATAAAAAAAGGGATAAGTTGGAACAGTCCATACTTGCAGGACTAACTTTGAGTGTGTGCAACTCACGCATAATTTTCTGGCGAGTTTTTTAAATTTTCGGCAAAAAAGGACTAAATTTGGATTAAAAAAACTAAAATCGAACAAAGAAGGACCAAAAGTGAAAAATATAATAAAAAATAATTGAAGTTGAAAAAAATCATACTTATATGACCAATTTTTATATTTACCCTTAAACATATTCAAATCACTTTAAATATAGAGGAATATAATAACATAATGAATACATAATATTTTTAAACATTCTTTAACTATGGTGTCATATTTACATGAAGAAAACCCTTAAATATGGGGAACAATAACAATTTAAATAATTAAAATACAAATATAAAAAATAGAAATAAATCGTAATTAGCATTTTCACTGTTCCATACATATATATTTTTGCTTGTGAGCGTAGTATACAAAAATAATTGGTTAGAGATCTTGGATATCCTGTTACATTTTGGTATTACATCTCTTGTTACACGAGTTTGATGAGTTATACGAATGCGGAGAGGAAAATCTCAACATTTACTCTTAGGGTTGATTTTTAGGGTATAAATTATTTTAGAGTTGATATTCGGTACACCGTGGTGCAAGGGTGCACTCATATGTATATAACTCTTTATTCTATTTTATATACATATTTCTTAATAATTGTATACTTTTTTCACATTCAATTTTTCATTCAAAAAAACTAGCATCCATATGTGTATAACTTTTTATTCAATAGTGTATACATATTTTTTAATAGTTGTGCATTTTTTTACACTCAATTTTTCATTAAAAAAACTAACAAACAAATAGTATACATTTTTGTTCATAATTGTATATATTTTTGTTAATAATTGTATACATTTCTGAAAGTGGGTGCACTGTATCCTGAGGTGCACCCAAGTGCACAGTATTATTAGCCATTATTTTATACGTGTCAATCATCCAATTGTTTGAAATAGGAGATGTAACACTAAAATGATATGGTGTACCCAAGTGCACAGTATTATTAGCCATTATTTTATTCTACGTGTCAACGATTTGTAAAAGAAGATGTAACACTAAAATATAACATTAGTGTGGAACGGTTGTTTAGGTTAGGTAATTGAATGTGTAGTCAGCAGCGTTTACTCGTGTGATGCAAATCTCTACTGAACAGAAGTGCTAAAAGGGAAATAACAACTTCAGTTGTTGTAAGTAGCGGTTTTATAGAAGTGGAGTGGAATCTAAACCAGAAATATCCTTGTTTTCCCAATCATCCATCTTATCAGCTCGCCTCCGCCTACCGCAAATACTCAACTCCTCTATTATCACTGGAATTCCACTTGCTTCATGGTATTTCGCTCTAATTTTCACTCCCACTCTCTCTCATTTCCTAATCTTTTTATACCTCTTCAATTCGTTTTTTTTTTGTTGAATTTAGATTGAGATTAGAAATGGTTGAAGAAATAATTTTGTTTCACTCATCTGTCAATATTGTGATCTCTATGCCTACTTATACTATGTAAAATTCTGGTTCATTAAACTTTATTTCAGCAATGAAGTAAGGATTCATACTTAACGTAATTTATTGCACAAGTTTAGATTGGTTTACGCGTTATCTTGTGAAAGGAGAATTATTTAATATACTAGTTAATTTGACACAAGACGTGGAATGCTTTGATAAATGTGTGGTGGATCTTTGTTTGGCTATTGTTGAGCACCAATCTAAAAGATTAAGTCTAAAGATAGGAATACTTAATATTCAAGTTTATAACTATAGATGTTTTCTCTGACAAGTTGTTGAGTTGTGTGGAAGAAACAGTAAATGGAGGTGCTTTCAAAAGCTTATACTATTGATGAAGTAGTCTTTTGATTTGCCAGATACCAATTGCTTATAATGTGATGGTACTCTTCAGGTAATTTGATGATAGGCGAAACTCATTCTGTTGTTGAAAACTCCAATGATGTTATCTTTCACAAAAACTTTCACAACTTTTCCGTCTCAAATTCCATGTGCGTCCCCATGTTATTGTGCTCAATCCCTCTTAGTAATCCGAAGCAGTAGTGAGAATGAGAGCAGCGACTTGCAACCATTGGCATCTGATGGGCAAAACATAACTCCACCAGATGCAGTAGAAATACGGTTTAAAAGAGGTTCGCGAAGAAGAAGAAAACAAGCAGAGGAGGGCAAAATGCCAGCAAAGAAGGTGCCAAAGGATTGGGATTCCATGAATGTGTGGAAGAAGGGTGTAGAGCTATACGTGGGTGAGAAGGGTGCTCTGTTTTGGCTTAACAAGTTTGCATATGCCTCAATATTCATTGTAATTGGGGGATGGATTCTGTTCCGCTTTGTCGGTTTAAAATCTGGTTTTTTCTGGATGAATATGAATTATGTGACCTGGGATTTCTTAATTATTCGTATGTCCTAGGATTAACACTATACCACGGGGGTATATAAATATTTGCTTGTTTTGTGTTTTGATAATTTATGCCTATTCTAGTTTGGGTTTTTAAAATACCTATAAATCCTATAAAATTTCAATACACCCACTTTTGGCAAAGATTTGTTTGAGACATGAATTCTATGAGACCTTTATACTTAATAGTGATGCCCAAATGATGAAAACAATAATGGTATTGTTAACGTTATAGTATAAATGAAAAGTGATAACATTTTTAAAGAAAAGTAAGGAATAACATTTTTAATAAAGACACCGTGCGCCTTAGATACCTTTTAGTATTAAATGATATATATTTTAGTATAAGAACGTGTATTTTTTATTTCTTGAAAAAAAAAAGTGTAACTCTTTAGAATAAAATATTGTACTCTTATTAATTAAAGTGTATACCCTCTAGAATAAAATTGTGTATTCTTACACACTTTGTACACCTGAAAGCAAGAGACTCAACTTTTTAATAAAAAGTGATAATCTTAATATATATATAATTGTGAAGTAATTTCCATATATAAATTTTTCAAAAACATGTGTCAAACTCTCACATAATACTAAATTTTAAAACACAAGTGTCTACATATTATTGGTTAAAATTAATTTAATATCATTAAATATTTTAAAATATTAATTAAGGTAAAAAAGCTTCTTCTAATTTGATCTTAATTTAAAGTAAAGTATTTTATATTTCAATCTTTATCTTTATATATAATAAAACACATTTTAAAAGTCAAAATTGAATAAATTTTTAATTTATATCATTGATTTTGATTACTAAACTTTTTTTTAATCTCATTCGTTGATCATATTATTCAATCTCATCCATTCATCACAATTATGATATTAGATTTGATCATTGATTTTTTTGTCATAATATTGATACCTTATTTAATTTAAAATAATACCTTATTTAAATTGATTTCTTATATGTGTGCTTAATATTATTTTTCATAATAATTAACAATAATATAATTTTTATTAAAATATTAATTTTAATACAAAAAAATATATGTATATAAATTAATTAATACATTAATTTAAACACTAAAAAATATAAATATATTATAAATATATATTACAAATTATAATTTTTATTTAATCATATTTATTTTAAATATAAATATTTTTCTAAACTAAATTAGTATTAAATGAGTATGTGTAATCTACGAGTATTGATAAATAAGTTTGGGACGGGTATGAGTATCATAATATATTTTTTTAATAAAACGGGTACGAAAATGAGTAGTTTATATTTAAATGGATACGAGTACGTACGGATACCCCTATAGTGGATATCCTACCCACTATAATCCCTAACAACTACCGATTATACATTGAAATATTATATTTCTCAAACTAATATATATTACAATATTATATCCTTTAATATTTGATTTGATTACATGATATAACAAATACTTGGTTTGAGAAATTAATCATTGGTTTGATTACAACTAATTTATGAGAAATATATATTAAAGGTTATAGGAAGCTCTCTCATAATATAATTAATTGAAATGCCTATAATCAAAGTATGCCTAGGTTTAAATGTAGTTTTTAGGAGATTCATAAAAATTTATGAGAGAAAGTTTTCATTTTAAAAAAATATAATAACAATTTTAAGTGAACGATCTATTAATTTTTTATTTTTTCAATTTATGAATAAAATCTGTGTAAATAATTTTTCTTATAGAAATTAAACCGAGAAATAAATATATTACCTGTGAGTAATCAAACCATCGGTCCTAATATCGATTCGTTTCACCCCTAGGTAAACATTAACCAAGCACACGGGATGCAATACAATAATAAGTTTTGGATGATATTATTATGAATTTTTTAAATCAGACATGTCCGATCACGGATGGTGAACATTTAAATGAATATGAATTACGGGTACTCCTAACATCGATATTGATTATCTCTAATAATTATATTTCCTGGTTCCCCGTTTTACCCTAAGCATATTGATAAATAATTTTGGAGTATTTACAAATATAGTAATAAATTTTTAAACGGCACAGATTCGGGTATTAGAGGTTGATATTTAAATAAATATGGTATGATACCTTTAAATAAGTACGGGTACCTAAATACTAATTAATAAATATACAACTACCTAATATGATATTACATAAAAATCAGATATTATATGTAAATAATTAGTGGTATAACTTTAGTGGCATACTGTACCCTGGTAATTTAATATTTATCAGTAGTGAAATGACGACTTTACCCTTGTAATGTATGGTATACTTTTTCTCAGTGGTTTAGGGCATAATGTCCCACAAGAGTTTAATATTTATCGGCAGGGTTTAGTGTTTGTTCCAATTGTAACATTATAACTTTACCCATGTGATTCATGGTATATTATTATCCAATAGTTTAGGGCATACTGTTCCCCGAGGGATTACCATTTATTGGTAGGGAATAGTGTTTGTTCAAAAGGTGAAATTAAGATTTTACCCCAGTGGTTTTCGGTATACTGTACCCCAAGAATCTACATAGCATGTATTATGGAGGGAGTATATTATATATAAAGATTTGAGGTATATTTTTAGGTAATAGCTATTTATTTGACAAAATTTCTGATCATACAACACATGACACTGTTTTTTTATATTCTTACTGCTGCATGAGACGGTATTACTAGGCTTCTCCTTCGGGTAGAGATAGAATGATTTATCCAAAAGACATTATTTAGACTTCTCTTTCAGATTTAAATAGACTTTTTTATATCTCATCCATTCATTTTCTTGACCTCCCATAATATATATACGTCAATTGATTATTTACCCAAAATATGGATACGGTCGAGTATGAATACGGGTAATTAATATTTAAACGGATATAAGTATGAGTATCCCAAAATAAGTGGGTACCTTACCCATTTTCATCTCTATATTATATGTGAGTAATTCTTTCATCGGTTCCTAATATCGATTCGTTTCACCCTTAGGTAAACATTAACCAAGCACACGGGATGCAATACAATAATAAGTTTGGGATGATATTATTATGAATTTTTTAAATTGGACATGTCCGATCACGGATGATGAACATTTAAATGGATATGAATTACGAGTACTCCTAACATCGATATTGATTATCTCTAATAATTATATTTTCTGGTACCCCATTTTACCCTAAGCATATTGATAAATAATTTTGGAGTATTTACAAATATAGTAATAAATTTTTAAACGGCACAGATTCGGGTATTAGCGGTTGATATTTAAATAAATATGGTATGATACCTTTAAATAAGTACGGGTACCTAAATACTAATTAATAAATATACAACTACCTAATATGATATTACATAAAATTGGATATTATATGTAAATAATTAGTGGTATAACTTTAGTGGCATACTGTACCCCGATAATTTAATATTTATCAGTAGTGAAATGACAACTTTACTCCTGTGATTTATGGTATAGTTTTTCTCAATGGTTTAGGGAGTAATGTCCCCCAATGGTTTAGTATTTATCGGCAGAGTTTAGTGTTTGTTCCAATTGTAACATTATAACTTTACCCATATAATTTATGGTATACCATTATCCAATAGTTTAGGGTATACTGTTCCCCGATGGATTACCGTTTATTGGTAGGGAATAGTGTTTGTTCAAATGGAGAAATTAAGATTTTACCCAGTAATTTTCGGTATACTGTACCCCAAGAATTTACATAGCATGTATTATGGAGGGAGTATATTATATATAAAAATTTAAGGTATATTTTTAGTTAAGAGCTATTTATTTGACAAAATTCCTGATCATACAACACAAGACACTGTTTTTTTATATTCTTACTGTTGCATGAGACGATATTACTAGGTTTCTCCTTCGGGTAGAGATATAATGATTTATCCAAAAGGCATGATTTAGACTTCTCTTACGAATTTAAATAGACTTTTTTTTATCTCATCCATTCATTTTCTTGGTCTCCCATAATATATATACGTCAATTGATTGTTTACCCAAAATACGAATACGGTCGACTACGAATATAGATAATTAATATTTAAACGAATATGAGTATCCGAAAATAAGTGGGTATCTTAACCATTTTCATCTTTATTCCTACATACTATAACTTCACACTTTTTTTAATTTAAAAAATTATGCACATAATAATATAATACTTTTACGGTACCATAAAATTATTGCTCGCTTTTTTAATATATTCGTTCAAATTTAAAATTATTATTTTAAATAAAATGAGTAGTATATATTATTAATATTTCTTATATTAAAAATACAATATTATTATAAAACTTAAAAATATAATACATAAGTGCATTTAACTATTAATAAAATTTTTATATACTAGTTAACTACAAAAGCATATACATTCTCTCCTTAATTATTTAAAACAAGTTCTCCATTTATGTCCTGATCAATTAATATTCTCTTAAACCATTGATTTGATATACATGTGAAATGTATCGTCCTAAAAATTCAAAAGAGACAGAGATAATTACTATTCAATTATTTTTGAAAATCAACATAAAAACTCAAACACACCTATTCTAAGAGTATAATAGTACACGAATTATAATGTTTTGTGGATCGAGGAATAAAGTAGATCATAGATCATTAGAATAAATAGTTACATAAAATTATAATTATATTCTAAAAATTAACATAAAATCCTACGAATAAATATGTAATAAGTAAAGTAAAACAAGTATTACTTGCTATTGGTTCACCATGAACTAGTGGTTTATGTCATCCTATTATATTATTTCCTAAGGATTTAATAGTCACTCCATTTATTTAAGGATATAGTTATTTTTTCTAAGATATAAATAAAGAAAGGTTTATCATATACCATGATTAACAGACTAGCTCTACAATAAAGAAACATTAATTGTGTAACAATTCCACCAGAAAGTTTGCGCCAAATAATTGTTGGTCGTTTATATGAATGAAATCAATACTTGATAAATAAGTGTGTGGTGTTTGGACCAGTACTATTTTTCAATATTTGTTGAACATTTTCTTATTTGGATGTTATGATATTACTATGGAGCAATTTTTATCTGCCAGTATGCTCAACAATTACAATTAATCATCCTACGTATATATTGTGACTACTTCCTCGCAAAATTTTGGCTCAAACTAACAAAATACAGTAATTAACTTTTTTATGGAGTAGTTTATGAAATCAAGCCATGTTTTTTTCTTAAAGATGAAACACTGAGACATTCTTCTTGTATGATTGTGGGGAAAATAAAATATTTGAGAGACTTAAATATAAAAAAGATTTATTTATATTAGGAAATCAGTTTTAAAATCATTGGTTTTATTTTTGAAAAAGAGATTTTTAGTTAAGAGGTGCAAAAGGGAGGGATGTAGGAGAAAAAAGTGGGAAATAGAGGACAGTGATAGAATTGGGACCCAAGTTTAGGATGTGCACTCATTAAATGAGTGGGTTGTATAGATTTTGGAATTTATATGGTGTAAATAGAATATGAGCGTATAACAAACTATTGTAATTGTGTTCCGAAATTAATACTTTGAAGATTAAAGAAAAAAAAGGAGAGAGAGAGAGAGAGAGGTAATGGATGTTTTGGGACTTCTTCGAATTCGAATCCGCAGGGGAATCAATCTTGCGGTGCGGGACACAGTGAGCAGTGATCCATATTGTGTGATCACATGCGGTACTCAGGTGATCATTTATGTTTATGTTTATGTTTTTATGTTTATGATATGATAGAGGTTGAAGGTGGAATTATATTTATATTTATATATAGAGAGTGAAAACAAAGGTAGTTCGTGGGAACATCAACCCTGTTTGGAATGAGGAGCTGACAATTTACATAAAGGATGTGGATGCTCCGATCCTTTTGAACGTGTACGACAAAGACACGTTCACGGTGGACGACAGCATGGGGAGAGCGCAGATCGACATCAAAGCGTACGTGGCATGCTTGCAGATGGGGCTGGAGAGCCTGCCGGAGGGCACAAAGGTGGAGCGTGTGCAGCCCAGCAAGGACAACTGCCTCGCCGAGGAGAGCGCCGTTGTCTGGAACAAAGGCAAGATGACGCAGGACATGCTCCTCGCCCTCAAGGACGTCGAGTGTGGTCAGCTCCACATTCAACTCCAATGGATTGAAATCCCCGGATGCAAAGGCCTTGCCCCTAAATAATTTATTCATTTATTTATTAATTAATACTCCTAAAAACTATACTAGTAATTTATTACTAATTTCTTTTCTTTTCTTTCTTTCTTACAACTACACCACCCCATTTTGTTTTCTGCTTCATTCTTTCTCCTCCCCTCCCCTCCCCTCCCCTCCCATGTTAATTTCTATCTATATATACACTATGTACTCCAATTTTTCCCTCTAGTACATCTTTATTTCTTTACTCTTTATTTATGGAGTATATATTTTTGAGATAGTTATTATATATGTAAAATTTACAATTAAATACACAATTTTAAAAACATTACTCTTAACTACATTATTTCATTGTTGATTGTCAAATTTATCCTTATTTTTTATTAAAGGCACGAAATACAGATTTTTCCCTAAATTTGATTTATTTCCCAATTCCCACAATTAATGACATGTTTTCCCCAAATTTCGCAACCCCACGAAATTACGCCAAATGCATATTTTGGTTAAGAAATATAGAATTTTTGGGGGATTTAATTGATTTTTTTAAACGAAAAGTAGATTTTATTTAAGAAATGTAGATTTTTTTAGGGATCGTTAATTTTTTTTTCCACTTTTCCATGTGAATTAAAATTACTGTATGAAGTCAATTAAATTTTTTGCAAATCCAACTTATATAAATTACAAAGCTACGAGTAATTTACAAAAATATGAATCTAACTATTTACAAGAGGAATCTTACAATCATGCATCCATAGAATTTCATCAAAGAACCGTAAACAAAATGCACTCTCGGTCAACTTTCAATTATACCAACTTGATGTGAATGACGTGGCCTTGACCCATTCTAGGTCAACTTTCATTTATACCAACTTGATGTGAATGGCGTGTCCTTGACCCACAAATCAAGATTTTTTATTAACACGACGACCATGTTTAGTTAATTAAAAATTATCGACCCACAAATTAATGGTCTGCACCTAAAATTGTACCCGCATTCCTTTTATAAATAAAATTCTCAATAAAAAATAATTTTTCATTTTAAATTCTTTAAATTTACCACAAAAATAATATTATTATCATAACGTCTTCCCGTGCACAGATTAAACACTAATTGTTAAATACACACCATTTATTGAATACACACCCATTTTAATTTTTAATTTTTAAATTTTGAATTTTATTATGTACACACCCTCTAAAATTCTAAAATTACCCTTTTTTAACATTAAAACTAATAAATACCCTATATTTTAAATAAATATTTTATCTTATCCGTTCAACCTATAAGTTAAATAAATACTTTATCTTCTCCGTTCAACCTATCTACTTTCAATCCGATTTCAATTTAGCTATTTTCATGTTCTTTTAATTTTATTTAAATGATGTATAACTCAGCTATTCCTTCTCTCTTCCCTTGTTTTTTTTTTTCATTTCTATTCTTCTCCATTATGTTCTCATTGTTGTGCGTTCAACTATTCTTCTTTGTCTTTTTATTTTTTATTTTTAACATTTATTTTATCGGTATTCTTCTTTGTCTTAAAGAAGAAGAAACGGTATTCACTCTTCTTATCAATTCCAACTAAATACAACAATATACACATTACTCTCCGTTTCTGCTCAACTTTTTATCATTTTGCAGTTTCAAATCCACGTAACGAAAATATGAAGGACCTTCTGTTAAAACTAAAGGCAAAGACTTCATTTTTCAATGATTATAAAAAATCATGGAAAAAAATATTGAATGACAGTGGTGAAAATGAGAATCTGGATTGAATAACAAAAATGATTATTATGAGAAAAGCTTCAACGGAATCAAATTGGTTATATTTTTTCTTAATTATGCACTATTTACATAGAATAAATTGAAATAAAAAACACAGTATTAATTAAAATTGGGAAACGAAGTGTGCTTAACGAAGATTAGAACTGTTCTATGTTCAATCTTGAGTTTACAAGATATATTGAGTTGAAGAGAACGATAATAAGGAGATAATTAAGATAAGATTTTTTCTAATTCAATCTTGAATTTTTAAGATATTGCAAAACCTTGTGTGCGCCCGGGTGCACGGGATCACATTCCATGCGTCTTTAGAATTTTGTGTTAAATTGTGTACCCTTTAGTATAAAAATGTGTACCATGGCAAAAACTTGTGTGTGCCCGGGCGCACGGGAACACATTCCGTGCGCCTTTGAAATTTTATGTTAAATTGTATACACTTTAGTATAAATATGTGTACCTTTTATTTTTTGAAAAAAAATAAAAAATATTAATAAAGTGTATACCCTTTAGAACAAAATGGTGTACCTTTATTAATTAAAGTGTATACCCTTTAAACCAAAGCAATATACCCTTACCTATAATACTAAATTCTAAAGAGGCACGGAATGTGTTTCCGTGCGCACACAAGCCTCACTCTTAAGATATTGAGTTGTTGATAATAATAAGGAGATAATTAAGGTATGATTTTTTTTCTTTTTAATTAGGTTTGTATTTATTAAATTATTAAATTAAGGGGTGTGTATTTAATAAATTGAGGGTAATTCAGACTTTTAAAAAATATATGTTTTAATTATATTATAATAGGGTGTGTATTTAATAAAAGGGGGCGTGTATATAGTGTGACCCTATATAAAATTTAAAAATAATAATAAATGATATTGATTATTTTAGGTTTTAATATCCCTCCGTTCGATTCTAAGGTGTCCGTTTGCTTTTTGCACATGGAGGGTATTATTATTATATGTAAAGTGGGTATTTATATTAGAGGGAAGTGGTGGGTCATATTGTGTATTTTTTACTAAATAGAGAAAATGGATACCTTTTAACCGAACGCCAAAAATAGTAAAATAGACACCTTAGAAGCGGACGGATGGAGTAAATTTTTATTTGATGTGAAATCAATACATATAACACGAGAAATTAATTAATGTGAGAAAAAAATTTTGAAAAAGTATTAATTGAAAAAAATTGTATAAAAGGTAAATTTTAGGAATCAAATGAATATCCAAGGCATATACTTGGATATTTTTTTATCTAAAATAACAATTATGATTATAATAATAATAATTATAATTATTATATGTTTTTAAAACCTTCAATGGTCATGTGACCATTTCTAGTGTATAATCCCCATTATTAATATTAATTCTCATGAATGTGCATTTATCTTGGTTTGTACATGAGAAGGCTATAAAATTATTATAACTCTCATATGTTTTGAGACACTTTGATATATACTACACTAATATACGAACTTCCATACTAGTAAAATATATATCTACATATTACACAATACACATACTTATAAACTACCAAAATCTACTTTTCTATTTACAAATATATATTACTCTTTAGCATTGAGTAATTGTATGGCTCGGGGTTCTTATCGCTGCATACAAGATGACTATATGATTATCGAATCTTGGAAGAAGAATATATAAATCAAGAATATTATACAAGTACAGTGAGGGCGTTTCTTCACTAAAGACAGCGCTACGACGTGTTTCGACCCATACTACTTTTAATCCCTTATTTCATCTTTATTTGAATGTTTGTTGTTAAATTAGTTTTATCCTAAATTAATATCCCTACTTTGTATGAATTTGATTGAGTTTACTTATAATTTTCCAACACTACTAATACTCCCTCCGTCCCACACTTATCTTCACACTTTCCGTTTTCGTCCGTCCCACACTTATCTTCACCACCCAAAAAAAGAAAACTTCACATTAACCAACAACCTCAAAAGTTACCTTAATTTCAAAAATATCACTCTCACCTAACACACATAACATACTTTATAATTTATTTATTACCTAAAAATATCACAATACCCCTTAAAAGTCAATAAAGTTGGTCAAAAAGTAACTTTTCTTAAACTCCGTATCTACAGTAACAGTGAAGATAACTTTGAGACGGAGGGAGTATATATGGTTGCATGGGAGTTTTACACGTGGATCATGTTCATTGGAAGCCTAGAATTGGTCCTCACGTGTTGCATACAAGCTGGAGGATCTATTGAAGTAGTTACAACAACTTGCAACAACAAAACAGAAAGAAACACTCCAAGTGGTGCAAGGGTGATCAGCTGATTTTGGAGCAGTTATTGGATGGATAATCAAGCTACCTAGAACCGGCTATGTGGTTGTATCTCATCTACTAAGTGAAGGCTATCTAGTGGAGGTTCAACCATAGCAATAGGTTTAAGGGATAGCAAGATATAAAAGCTCAAAGTATGTTGATCACATTAAGTTTTGCATTAGAGAGTTGAGAGTACTGTGAGCTGATTACAGTGTGTATAACTGTAGGATTGAGAACAAAATCGATCTAGATTATAAGCAACACTCAATAAGATAGTTCTCTTCTTCCCAAGTGGATGTAGGTTGAAAAACTGAACCACTATATATCACTTTGCATTCGTTTTCCAATTTCAAGTTCTATTATTTCATGTATGTGTGATCTTGAGTGTTTAAAAAGTTCTTGATCGTTTAAAACGTCAATTGACGCCGTCAGTAGGAAGCATACATTCAGGTGACATTCAAGATGAACAACACAAGGTGTGATGTTGAAAAACTCACAGAGAAATCAGATTATAACATATGGAAGTTGAAGATGAAGGATGTTCTCATGCAACAAGGTTTGATGGATGCATTGAAGCCACCTCCACCGTTGAAGATTGAAATAATCAAAGATTCTCAGGCTGCAGCAGGTAGTGTAAGAGGTCTAGTAGATGATCAGGTACTCCAAAAGGCATATTCTACAATTATCCTATGATTAGGTGATAAAATACTAAGGGAAGTTTCAAGGGAAACAACTACCATTGGAGTATGGAACAAACTGAAATCCTTGTTTATGGTAAAATCAACTGCAAACATGTTACATTTGAGGCAGAGACTTCATGCCTTCAAGATGACTGATGAAAGGCTCTTGATGGATCAAGTTGATGAGTTCTGTAAGATCATAGATGATCTTGAAAGTGTAGATTTCAAGCTGACCAGTGAAGATAAGGCCATTATGTTGTTGTCTGCTCTGCCTAGATCCCAAAGGCATTTCAAAGATGCTCTTCTTTATGGTGGGAAGGATGTTGTTCAGTTAGAAAATGTACTGAAAGCACTAAGATCAAAAGATCTAGAGATGGGAGCTGACAACATTGAAAAATCAAGTGCAGAAGGGCTCTTTGCCAAGAAAGGAAACCAAAACAAGAAAGGAAATAAGAGAGGCAATGATGATCAAAAGAAGAATGCTGCAGGACAGTCAAGTGCAAAGAAGTGTTACTACTGTTATGAACCAGGTCACTTCATGTCATGAACCATGTCACTTCAAGAAACATTGTGCAAAATGGAAAGCCAACAAGTCCAAGAAGGCCGATGCACCTGCTGGAAATCAAAAGAACCAGGTGAATCAGGTGGTGGAAGTACAAAATAATGCTCGTATGGAAGGTATTGAATCTCTGTCCATCACATCATCAGATGTATCTACTGAGTGGGTATTGGATTCAGGGTGTGCATTCCATATGACACCTATGAAGCATTGGTTTGAAGAATGAAGCATCAAGAAGAAGGATCAGTGTTATTAGATAATGATCAATCTTATAAGATTAAGGGAGTGGGATATGTCAGAGTACTTATGTTTGATGGTGTTCAGAGGCTTCTTAGGAATGTTAAATATGTTCCTGAATTAAGAATGAACCTCATCTCAATTGGGATGCTTGATTCTCAAGGTTGTATTTCAAACTTAAAAAAGGGGGTTCTCATAGTGACTAAGGGAGATAATGTAGTCATGAAGGGAACTAGGTAATCTGATTTGTATTTCTTGGATGGAAATGTTGTTGTTGGACAAGTACAAAACACAGATGAACAAGATGATGCCAAGATATGGCATGGTAGATTGGGACATATCAGTGAAAGAAGAATGCAAGAATTGGCTAAGCAACAGCTGATTAGTTTCAGTTCTGATGGAAAGCTCAGTCAATGTGAGCATTGTATCCTTGGTAAGTCCAAGAGACTCAAGTTTGGTGAATAAGAACATACAACCAAGGCAAGAATGGACTTTGTACATTCAGATCTTTGGGGACCTTCAAGAACATTAACCAGAGGTGGAGGGAGGTACATCATGACACTGATTGATGATTATTCTAGGAAGCTCTGAATATATATTCTGAAATCAAAGGATGAAGCATTCATTACATTCAAAACTTGGCTGACAGAAACTGAGAATAGTACATGAAGTAATTAATCTCAAATACTTAAGGACTGATAATAGATTGGAATTTGTGTCTGATGAATTTTAATTCATACTGCAAGGAAAGGGGAATTAAAAGACGCAAGACTGTTCCTGTAACTCCTCAACAAAATGGTATTACAGAGAGGATGAATCTGACATTACTTCAAAGAATCAGCTGCAACTGCAACTTATTTGATCAACTTGTGTCCTGCTACAGCTCTGAATTTTAAAACTCCAGAGGAAATGTGGTCTGGTAAGATCCTTACTTATTCACATCTTAAAGTTATAGGGTGTCAGGCTTATTCTCATATAAAACAGGATAAGTTGGAGCCTAGAGCACTTAAATGTGTTATGATAGGCTATCCTAAGGGAGTAAAAGGGTATAAGCTATGGTGTTATGATGAGAATAAGCTCATAGTTAGCAGAGATGTTGTGTTTATTGAGAATAAGATGGCATTGTTTAAGAATGATTAGAATAAGCAATATGAGCTTGAGGTGGAGCCTGCAGACATGATAAGAGTTGATAAAAGTAATTATATGTCTACTGATGAGGAAATAAGAGTACAAGATCAACCTAACTCCTATCAACTAATCAGAGATAGACAGAAGAGAACAGTAGTACCTCCTGCTAGGTATGTACAAGCTGATATAGTGTCATTTGCGCTATACACATGATTTAAAGTTGAAGCTTATAAACCAAGAAACTACACTGAGACATTGGCTAGTCAAGATAAAAATAAATGGCTTGTAGCCATGGAAGAAGAATTGTTGTCACTAAACAAGAATGAGACATAGAAGATAGTTGATAAACCAAAAACTCAGAAGTTGGTTGGATGTAAGTGGATATACAAAAGGAAACTTGCACCTACAGTTGAAGGCGGAGTAAGATATAAAGCAAGACTAGTAGCTAGGGGTTTTTTTATAGAAGGAATGGGTAGATTATAATGAAATCTTCTCACCTGTGGTTAAACATTGTTCAATCAGAGTGTTACTAGCACTAGTAGCTCAGAATGACCTTGAGCTTCATCAGATGGATGTTACTACTGCATTTTTACATAGGAAGTTGGAGGAGAGTAACTACATGAAGATACCTGAAGGTGTTACAGTTGAGAGGTCTGATACAAAGGCTTGCTTGGTATTCAAATCATTGTATGGACTGAAACAAAGTCCAAGACAATGGTACTTTAGGTTTGATGAGTACATAGTTGCTAATGGATTTCAGAGAAGTCTCTATGATAGCTGTGTATACTTCAAAGAATAAAGTAAATGTTATACATACCTACTTCTCTATGTGGATGATATCTTAATTGCTTGCAAAAGCATTAATGGTATTGATACAATGAAGGAAGTACTCAAATCTGTGTTTAAGATGAAGGATCTGGGAGAAACTAAGATGATATCAGGTATGGAAATTAGCAGAGACAAATCAGCTGGTACACTTGTGTTGAAACAACAATCTTATTTGATTAAAGTGCCTAAAAGATATAATATGGATATGTGCAAGTATGTTTCAACACCTGTTAAGCAAGGATTGAATCTGTCACTACTTAATGAAGCTAAATCAGACAAAGATTTAGCTTAAATGAGCAGGATTCCATATGCAAGTTCAGTGGGCAGTCTTATGTATGCTATGGTCTGTAGTATGCCTGATCTTGCTTATGTAATGACCTTGATCAATAGATTCTTGAGTTGTCCAGGAAAGAAACATTGGGAAGTAGTGAAATGGGCATTGAGATATGTAAAGAGAACTGAGCAAGAAGCATTGAAATTCCAGAAAAGTAAAGCAAAATCAGAATGTGTCTTTGGATATGTTGATGCTGATTTTGCAGTAAACTTGGATTTTAGAAAATCTCTTACAGGGTATGTGTTCAACATGTATGGTACATTAGTGAGTTGGAAGGCAAGTCACCAGTCTGTAGTTGCACTATTAGCTACAGAAGCTGAGTTTATTGTATTAATAGAATCAATCAAATAAATGATATGGCTTGTTGGTTTGCTTAAGGAACTAGGTGTATATCAGGATACTGTGGTGGTGTATTGTGACAACCAAATCGCAATACACTTAGCTAAGCATCAGGGGTATCATGAACGTACCAAACACATTGATGTTAAGCTGTACTTTGTAAAGGATATGGTGGAAAGTGGAGTTGTTGTTGTAAGAAAGATTGATACAGCTAGCTGTGAATCCAGCTGATGGACTTACTAAAGCATTGTTAGCAATCAAATTTGAGTTGTGCAAGACTTTAGTTGGTATGCATGAAGACATAATGGTTGTTGCT
This sequence comes from Pogostemon cablin, assembly GCA_023678885.1. NCBI lineage: Eukaryota > Viridiplantae > Streptophyta > Magnoliopsida > Lamiales > Lamiaceae > Pogostemon > Pogostemon cablin. Next base: position 351,128 of record CM042970.1, read on the forward strand.
CCTTAAAAGCAGCAAGATGGGAAGAAGTGAGCAGGTTGGGTATGCAACATCTAAGTTGGAGATTGATGAGTATAGATGGTTGCATGGGAGTTTTACACGTGGATCATATTCATTGGAAGCTTAGAATTGATCCTCACGTGTTGCATACAAGCTGGAGGATCTATTGAAGCAGTTACAACAACTTGCAACAACAAAGCAGAAAGAAACACTCCAACTGGTGCAAGGGTGATCAGCTGATTTTGGAGCAATTATTGGGCAATTAATCAAGCTACATAGAACCGGCTATGTGGCTGCATCTCATCTACTAAGTGAGGGCTATCTAGTGGAGGTTCAACTGGATTAATAGGTTGAAGGGATAGAAAGATATAAGTGCTCAAAGTAGGCTGATCACATTAAGTTTTGAATTACAGAGTTGAGAGTGCTGTGAGCTGATTACAGTATGTATAGCTGTAGGATTGAGATCAAAATCGATCTAGATTGTAAGGAACACTCAATAAGATAGTTCTCTTCTCCCAAGTGGATGTAGGTTGAAAAACTGAACCACTATACTCACTTGGCATTTGTTTTTCAATTTTAAGTTCTATTATTTCATGTGTGTGTGATCTTGAGTGTTTGAAGAATTCTTGATCGTTTATCACGTCAATATACTTGTTCCAAATTTTAATGAGATGTTTTTAAACCTACTCATTCCCGTTTCAAGCCTGTTTAGAACTTCACTTATCCTTCCGAATAAGATTTAAGTAGAGATAATACTTATAAATACTCATCTCTATGTATCCATATTATCCATATATAAAACGCAAACCTGATTGCATAATTAAATAGTACTTGCTTCGTCCACCTCAAAGAATAACATTTTGTCATTTTGGACGTTCGCTACAAATAATACCATTTTTTGAGAAATTAGCAACTAGATACGAACCAGTTCTAGGGTGGTACCTATTCAAAACTACCAGTTTTATGTTCTTTTAAAAATGACGTTTAAAAAAACCGCCGATTCGGAACTAGAACCATTGGTACCGATTCCTTGAAATGAATAACTAGAATCAAACCAGAATATAGCAGATTTGATTCCATTTTGGTCAATTCCGCAACTGCCGATTTCGATTTCGGTTTGAATCATCAGTTCTCCAGTTCGAACCGCCGATTCCAGTTAAAATATGCATGTCTAACTTCAATCAAAATATGAAACTCATGATACACACCACGATTAATACAACTACACATTACGATATTAATCCATGTTTAGAAATCAAACGATACCATTTCGATTGGACGGAGATAGTAAGAGTACTATACTCCCTTCATCCCCTTGAAAGATATACTCCATATTTTACCATTTTGGTCTGTGTCATTATAAAGTATTCATTTCCTTTTAAGTAGATGAAATTCACACAAAATAATTAATATCACTTTCTAGATCCACACACAACACTAATACAACTCGACCTCTTTTTTCCAACTCAAGCAGCCAGCTCGACGAAAGCTAGGTCACTTCCTGACCGAGTTAGGATAGCGCAAGCCGAGTTAATCTGCTGTGATCGCCGATCTCCAGCTCGGGTTGAGTCGGTGCTCGAGTTTAGGTTGTGCGACGGCACCGTTTCGAGCATAACTTCCACATCCGAACTCTAATTCGAGTGATTCTTGCACCAAAACGATAATCTCTTCCGCGGATTTCCAACCATATAAAGAAAGCTGTATAAAGCTCTCTTTATCTTTCACATAATCAATTTGAATGGCAGAACACTTGAATTTTTCATCTTATACATTTTGTGCATTTGGGAAGATAAGAAATCAACACAAATAAAATTTGTAGTTAAAATTATATTTGTAAAGAGAGAATCGATAAGGCGTAATAACGAGGCTAATAATGTAGCAGTTGGGAGATGAGATAATATATAAAAGTAGTGGCGTGGCTTGTATTTTATGCATTAATAATAAATAATGGAGTGATATAGATGGGTATGATGAGGTTGTGGTGGTGTGGTGTGTTCATTTTCAACCTTCAATTCTCCCATATTTGTTCCAATTTCTTATATGCTCAAATGATGGGGATACATACATGTAAAGATCATGAAGCTGAGTGCAAGGATTTGAATTGGCCAAGCGTGTTTGACGACACAACTTTTTAGTTTTTTAAATAATTATTACTCCACTTATTTTATTTCAAAAATATTCACATGTCCTCACTAAATTATTTAGAGTATAAATTAAAATTGAACAATAAAAAGGAACCAAAATTGAGAATTAATGAAAATAAGAAACAAGTACTAAAGTTAGAATCAATAACGACGAATTGTGATATTTTATGCACTTGTGGCCAGCGTGCTAAATTTTGTGATATCTCCCATTACATTAATTTGGCGGTGTATATATCATGGGTGTCAATTCTCGACACGATAGCACGATATGAGCACGACACGATAATTGCGGGTTAATGTTTAACTTTATTGGATTCATGTCGTTATCGGGTCAACCCGATAAGAACACGAAATTTTCGTGTCGGGTTCATGTCAACCCGTTAATCACGATTAATATTAACAGGTGACCCGTTAACAACTCATTAACCTGTTAACAACCCAATATAAATTTAAAATTAGACAAATATATGATAAAAATACTTATTAATAATTTAAAAATATATTTACTTACAAAAATTTATTTTTTTTATTAGTATTTTTTTATTTTTTTTATTTTCTTACCGTGTTGTTATCGTGTCGTGTCAACCCATTATTTTTCATGTTCGTTTCGTGTTTGAACAAATTCTTATAGTGTAGTGTTTGAATTTGAACTTATCGTGTCGTGTCAATGCGTGTCGATACGAAACCTAATCCTTAGCACGAATTGCCACCTCTAGTGTATATGCCCAAATGCCTAATTTAACATGTGGACCCCACCTTCTCTCACAATCATGCATCTCATTATTTTCACCTCTGCCCATTCCATCACATGCTGTTTTAGGATATATTTGTCTCTACTCTATACGGTAAAGCTTGCGTGCAACTCCCTCCTAAAGCCAACTGCTACTCTATATGCACTCTAATATTGATCTTTTATAATTATAGATTTAGAAAATCCTTTTTTCTTTTTTTTTTTCCTCCTCTCAGTATGATGAGATTTAACTTACGTCAGATTAATGTGTAGAAAGTGAGTAATGATAGGTGTAATTGAACATTAATGTTTAAAAGGAGTGAGTATGTGTAAGTAATTCATTCATAGATATAATGAAAGACAATTATGCCCCTTAGTGGTTCATGATTTATTTTATCTCTATAATTTATATTAATTAATTAATTCTTATGCATAATTCTAATTTCATCTTAATAGTTTAAGATGTCTTTTATAATAATTTATGTTTTATTTTACCCCAAAAATTTATATTTAATTTAATTTAATTTTTAGATTATAATTATTATTTCACTCTTGTTATTCATATCCTATTTTATCATAGTTTAGGGTTTATTCTAAAAATTTAATGTTAATTTTAAAGATTTAATTATAAGTTTAATTGTAACTAAAAATTAATTTTAAGGAAAAATTACTCATAGGTACAACACTGTGTACCCATAATTACTATAAGATACATTGATTTAAAAAGATTACTTCCACATACAAAATATTAAAGTAAAATACCAAATATAACCCTAAACTCATATACTTTTATACCACGAACCCTAAACACTCACCCACCGATGGACCACCACCGTCGCCGCCGGAAAGTCGCCGGACCGCCGATGCCGCGCCGGAGCTCCGCCGGCCGGTCGCTGGAAAGTTGCCGGACCGCAGCCGCCTCCGCCGGACCACCACACTTTTTACTGCACAAACTTTTTTTACAGCACACGAACTTTTGCTGCACACAAATATTTATGTGCAAAACATTGTAGGGGTAATATTGGAATATCACTATATATTTATGTAGTTAGTAGTAATATTTTTGTATGTTTGTATTTCATAGTAATTAAGGATTTTTTAGTAATTAAGAATTTTTTAGTGTACCTAGTAGTAATCCTCCCTAATTTTAAAAAAGAAATATGTTAAGAGTTGTCCATATTACAACGGATCTACCCTGACTCCTCTAACTTTTGTGGATAACTTTCTCAATATATTTTGTTTATGTGATCTCAATCAATAAATCATACAATTTTTATGTTTAAAAAAAAAGGTTTGGTGTCACACAAATTTTAATTTTGATCAAATTAAAGGCCCACCTAAAAATTAAATGGAACTGAGAAGTATAATTTTGTAATTAATATTTATAAAATTTTCTATATAATTTTTATACATAATTTCTTATGTTATTTAATTATTAAATGAAAATGTGTGGTAATATTAAAAAGTTTCAAAAGTAAAAATAGTTTTTCTACCTATTTTTTACCGTACATTTTAAGATATTACTCTTATCTGATATTTTTAATTCTAATTTGATTTATTAAATTCAATGTTTTTTTCTTTTATTCAACCTATATATTTTTTATTTTAGTTATCATAAGAAAATTATACTAATTTTTATTCGACCTTTTTTTTTGTCTAATTCAGTCTATTATTTCCTTATTCATCTAAAAAATTTATAATCTATTCTGTCTATATTTTTGAATTTTTAATATTTGTTTATTCAACCCAAAGTTTTAATTATATTCGGTGTAAATTTTTTGGATTTTAATATTTCTCGACGAGAATACTACATATCTCTATTTGATCAATTTTTTTGCTTATTCGGCTTTTTTTCTACATACTCCATCTCTATTCAGCTTATTTTATATTTGTTTAACCTTTTTTTTTTGTCTTATTCATGAAATTTTTTTAAAATATTTTTTTTCTAACACAATTGAAAATCAAGGTGAATAGAGGGCATTTTGGGTATAAATCCATAAAATGAAGTATACAATATGTTTTTATTTAAGTGAGAAAAAAATACAATTAAAAAGTGAGTATTATTAATTGGCAAAAACTTGGGTATACCTAGGCGCAAGGGTACACTCCGTGGACCTTTAGAATTTTATATTAAAATTGTATATCTTTTAGTATAAAGATGTTAGGGGTGTAAACGGGTAGGGTATGGTACGGGTACGCCATATCCATACCCTACCCTGTATCTTATTTCCTTCACCTAAACCCGATACCCGATTATGCTCTACCCTACTCTTGCCCGATAGGGTATTACCCGCCGGGTACCCAAACCCGCGGGTAAAATTGACAGCCCTAAAAGATGTGTACCCTTTATTTTCTGAAGAAAAAATAAAAAATATTAATAAAAGTATACACCCTTTAGAACAAAATAGTGTACCATTACTAATTAAAGTGTATATATACCATTTAAAACAAAACAATAGTATACCCTTACTCATTCCAAAGGCACACGGTGTGCACCGGATGCGCTCAAGCATCACTCTTATTAATTTTACTAGCTAACTTACCCGTGCGTTGCACGGTATTAATTTCATCAATGTTATTGTTATTTAATTTAATTTAAAGTTATAAATTTTTTAATAATATTTTTTTAATATAATTATTTAGAACTATAATTAGTAGAATTTTTTTTTTCTTGAAACGTAATATTTAGAATTTATATGAGTACTATATTTCTTAATCTTATTATTTTTTATGTAACCGTTCATGAATTAAACAATTTGTATGTAATCGTTCATGAATCTTATTATTTTATGTTTATTACATATATATATATATGTATATATTAAATCGTTTGTAATTATATTTTAATTTTTTTTAAAAAAATATTGAATCTTTATGATTAATTGCATGCATAGAATGCTTTCAAATTAAATTATCACCTTCAGTGAGAACATAAGAGGAAAAAAATTCAAATTATTTAGAAAATATCAAAATCTAAAAAGACCATTAAAATACATTCATTAGTCAAAAATACTATGATGAGAATTTTAATAACTCCTAATACATTTCCTCCAAAAGAGTAAAATGATGATAAATAAGTGAATCATATAAAACCCAAAACCCTTAACCCCTTAACCCCTAAACCCTAAAACCCTATATCCTAAAATCCTAAACCCTAAAACCCTAACCCTAACCCTAATTCAACCTTAAAACAAACCTTAAATCCTAAAATCCTACCTGTACGTTGCAGGTAATTAATTTTTACAATAATATTGTTATTTAAATTAAAATTATAAATTCTTTAATAATTTTTTAGTGAGGTTTGCGTGCGCCCGGACGCACGGGAATACATTCCGTGCGCCTTTAGAAATTTAGTATTATGGGTAAGGGTACATTGATTTAGTCTAAAAGGTATACACTTTAATTAATAAAAGGTACACAATTTTGTTCTAAAGGGTATACACTTTTCATTAATATTTTTTTTCTTTAGAAAATAAAGGGTACACATATTTATACTAAAGGGTATACAATTTAACACAAAATTCTAAAGGCGCATAGAGTGTTGTCCATGCGCGCAGATACACACAATAATTTTCTTTAGAAAATAAAGGGTACACATCTGTGTACTAAAGGATATACAATTTAACACAAAATTCTAAAGGCGCACAGAATATGGTCCTTACACCCGAGTGCACAGGAGCTTTTGCCATAATTTTTTTAATATAATCATTTAGAATTTGAATTAATATAAAACTTTTTTTCTTTAATAGTAATATTCGGAAAGTGTATGAGTATTATATTTCGTAGTCTTATTAATTTTTATGTAATCGTTCATGAATTAATATAATACAAATTTTTTTAAATTTGAAATTTAGAACTTTAGTCATTTTTTTTTTTCGATTTTAAATTAAACCCAAAAAAATTGGTATTATCAATCTTTAGAGGGTGCATGCATCCTAAACAGCTTGGCGCATATATATATATATATATATATATATATATATATATATATATATATATATATATATATATATATATATATATATATATATATATATATATATATATTTCTAATAATTTGATGGTAGTATATTTAATATATTTAATATTTCATAAATTTAAATAATATCTTATATGTTATATTCTCTATTAAATTAAAATCATAATTTCATTAATAACATATCGTATTTTAGAAAATCGTATTATAATCATTTTAAAATCTTTAATGAATAATTCGACATATTTTAGTGAATACTATATTTATTTTAAAATCATAATTTATCTATTTAAATCATACTTTACTAATGAGTAAAATCATGAATTCTTTTATCTATTCATCTCACAACTCGTTTGTCACAGACAACGTCATTTCTCTCCATATACTTGTCTCAAGTAATGAAATCATGAATAATTTTTTTTTAATTTTATATATTTATTCCAACCTATGTTTTGTAATTTAAAGAATTTCAATGCACGGAAATTTATTTTTACAATGTTATTGTTATTTAATTTAAAATTATAAATTCTTTAATAATATTTTCTGAATATAATCATTTAGGACTTGAATTAATATAAAACTTTTTATTTTCTTATTCGTAATATTTGGAATTTATATGAGTATTATATTTCTTAATCTTATTAACTTTTATGTAACCGTTAATCATGAATTAATATAATACAAAATTTTTAAAATTTGAAATTTAGAACTTAAGACTTGTTTTTTTATTTTTTTTAAAATTTGAAATTAAATAAGTGGATCATATAAAACTCTAAACCCTAAATCATAAATCCACCTAATACAGACATTAAATCCTAATCCTAAAACACTACAAAATTTACATTTTAAAATTATAAATTCTTTAAAAATGTGTACCAAATGGTATACTAAACCCCAAACCCAAAGAAAAATATAGATAATATATTTAATATAATAAAAAAATATATATAAAAAATAAAATAAAACCCTAAAATCCTAAACGCTAATTTATAAATTTATAAATTATAAATTATAATGCAAATTGATTGCCAAATAATACAACCAAAAAATAATGTACAATATCTATCATCAATACATAAAAATATAAATGACTATGATCAAATCATAAAATATAAACAATTAAGATTTAATTAAATTGCAAAAAATAGACTAAAAAATGGGCTCAATTTATTATGAACATTTATGAAAGGGACCAACCCTTTTATACTATTAAATTGTTATATGCGTAATTCATAAGTAATGAGTGCAAATCTTTGACTAACCATATTTTATACTATTAATTAATTATTAACTTACTTTAAATATAATATATATTTCGATATAATAAATATCATCCAACAATATACAAATGGTTGTGATGAATTAAATAACATTACCAAAATTATGATAAAAGTTTTTGAGCAGTAAATTTAATAGGGGTATCATTAATGAAACCCTTTTTGCTTTTATATATATAAAGATTAGGAGTATTATATTTCCTAAAAATTTATATGAGTATTATATTTCTTAATCTTATTAACTTTTATGTAACCGTTAATCATGAATTAATATAATACAAAATTTTTAAATTTTGAAATTTAGAACTTAAGACTTTTTTTTTGTTTTTTTAATTTGAAATTAAATAAGTGGATCATATAAAACTCTAAACCCTAAATCATAAATCCACATAATACAGACATTAAATCCTAATACTAAAACACTATACAAAATTTATATTTTAAAATTATAAATTCTTTAAAAATGTGTACTAAACCCCAAACCCAAAGAAAAATATAGATAATATATTTGATATAATAAAAAAATATATAAAAAATAAAATAAAACCCTAAAATCCTAAACGCTAACTTATAATTTATAAATTATAAATTATAAATTATAATGCAGATTGATTGCCAAATAACACAACCAAAAAATAATGTATAATATCTATCATCAATACATAAAAATATAAATGGCTATGATCAAATCATAAAATATAAACGATTAAGATTTAATTAAATTGCAAAAAATAGACTAAAAATGGGCTCAATTTATTATGAACATTTATAAAAGGGACCAACCCTTTTATACTATTAAATTGTTATATGCGTAATTTATAAGTAATGAGTGCAAATCTTTGACTAACCATATTTTATATTATTAATTAATTATTAACTTACTTTAAATAAAATATATATTTCGATATAATAAATATCATCCAACAATATACAAATTGTGTGATGAATTAAATAACATTACCAAAATTATGATAAAAGTTTTTTAGCGGTAAATTTAATAAGATTATCATTAATGAAGCCCCTTTTATTTTTATATATATAAAAATAAAGATTTATCCTTTATTTTAATTAAATGTGTCACGGAGTGACAAAGGTTTTATATTTATTATCATTACACGATAAATTAAATTAAATTAATATTATTAAACAATAAATATTAGGACAGCTGTATGCAATAATAATTGTAAAAATATATTATCTTGAGAAGCAAGTGATTGATTTGGTTGACTAAAATAAAATAAAATCAATAATTAATTTCTGTTATTCTATAAAGAATTAAGTGATTGAAATTGAGGAGAGTTAATACTGTGAAGGTGGGCTTAGTAGGACGTTAGCTTGAGAGAAAAGCAAGGAGTAAAATAAATGCGATGGAGATTGTTCCATGAGGTAGATATTTAGCTAGAGAGAGGCCACAGCACTTGTACTTTGCACCATTCCCACACAACTCTTTATAATCTCCCATGTGTAGTTAGGGGTAGGCAATTTTTTAAAAAAATCGGCAAAATCGATCTACCCACACAGCAATTAGTGATTTTATACTTTTATTGTGGTTAATTTTATCAGAGAAAATTGCACCGATTGAATGGTGCAATTTTAATTTTTATGTAAAATTGCATCACACAAAATAAAAGTATTTTGGATCGCAAAATAATTTTAATTTAAGTTGTTTTATGTTATGAATATTACATTATTTCGGTTGCTTATGGAGTTAAATGATGATATCATATATTTAACTTTATTATCTAAATTAGTAAGTGTTATGATATTTTATTTCGAAGAAACACTTTAAATTAAGTATTTATCCATATTTATTTTTTCCCTCCGTCCCACACTAAGGGTAGTTTTTGTTTTTTGGCACGTGGATTAAGGAGTATTATTATTTAATGTATAGTGGGTAGTTGTATTAGTGGGAGTGTGAGTCTCATATTTTAATTATATTAGTGGGTGTATATGAGTCCATGTGTTTAAAAAATGAAAGCGGACTCTTTGGATGAGACGACCAAAATGAAAAAAAAATAGACTATTTGGGTGGGACAGAGGGAGTATTCGTGAACACCCCCCAAAACTACTTATACAACACCTTTAAATTAATTGTCTATGTATTTCTTTGTGACTTCATATTCATCTGTATATTTCATGATCCCAACTCAAGGCAAACTGCAATTACTTTTAACTCAAGGCAAACTGCAATTACTTTTCATTAATTAATATAAGTAAATTATTCATTGCAAATGGCAATCACAGTTGATTAATTAATAATAAACAAATTATACATTGTATATATTTGAATTGGGGCAGGTATTTGCACCCTCGAAATTGTTAAATGAACCTCAATTACTAAACTTATTTCACTGAAATTAAAGATTACATATTTAAATTACTTAATACATCTTATACAAAGGCAACTTTATCCTTTTAATTAACTTTGCCCAAATAAAAAAACAAAATAATCACAATATTAAAAAAAAGAAGAAGAAACGCAGCTGAAGTTTGAAAAAGAAAAAAGAACAAATTTGTGTCTTCCTTGCCGCGATTGCCCAGGAGGGAAGGGAGAAAGAATAAAAAACATAAAAAAAAAGGTCGAAGGTGAGGATTGTAGAAGATAACAATTGGATAAGTCATTAGAAATTTATGTGGCATAATTTGGGATTACTCCGTATATATTAATTCATTATAATAAAGAATAAAATTTTCTTTCAGATAACTTCAACATTACATAATTCATTCTTTTAATTAATTTTAATTTCTTGCGTGTCCAACTTCCATGTGTTCGCTAGTAATTGCCGTAAAAAAGAAACAGAAAGAAAAAAAATAGGGTGTTCGACAACAGCAACCGAACACAAGTGAATATGTTCGATCATAGGAAGCGAACAGTCATGAGAAATACCCAACTGTTCGATCATAAACGTCGAACATATTTAAGTGTTTGACTGCTGTCGTTGAACAGTATACTACATCGGGCTATCAACGAAGCAATTCAACATGTGTCGTATTAATTGACTATGTAGAATCTATTCAATTCAACTTCTTTGCAGTAATCCGTCATATAACTCCTAATCTCTATTTGTTTGTTGCAGTCGAATATGATAATTTTTAGAATAAAAATTACTATGCTATGTATACAATCTACTAGTCTACAAACTAAAACCCTAAATCCTAAACTTAATTTCAAAAATAAACACTGATGAGGTCACCCTCATCATAATTATGCTCCTCCTTTACGATTATTATTTGTACCGGATTATCATCATTCTCAATTTTTGCTTGTTCCATGATATATGCTGATGCAGAAGGGTTTAGGGTTGATCGTAGCTTAATAATTATAACAATGGGGTGCATTTAGATATCTGATTGGGGTGCATTTAGAAATTTAATTATAATTCATTTTATTATATTATTTATAAAAGTTTATTTACGTCTTATTACATTATTATATTTTAATTTTATAAATTATTGGAGTTCATTTAACAATTTCAGGGATGCAAATAGTCACTCCCATTTGGATTTTGTTATGGTTGTAAGAGCTCCATTTGACCACCATGGATAGCCACTTAACGACACTTAATGAAAGTTTTTGGGCAAAATATTACTCCCTCTTCCCACACTTATGTTCACATTTTTCGTTTTCGTTCGTTCCACACTTATCTTCACCACCCAAAAAAGAAAACTTCACATTAATCAACAACCTCAAAAATTATCTTAATTTCAAAAATATCACTCCCACCTAACACACATAACATACTTTATAATTTATTTATTACCTAAAATTACCACAATACCTCTAAAAAGTCAATAAAGTTGGTCAACAAGTAATTTTTCTTATACTTCGTATTTACAGTGTCGATGAACTTAACTATGAGACGGATGGAGTATTTGAATATTACTTAACACATGCTTCTCATTGTTTAGAAGAATGCTAAGACTAATCTAATGGCTCTACGTTTGGTCTGAGTTTACTTTGAGGGTTAATGGAGATTATCCCTCCCTTATTCCTAATTAAATCTTGTCTACTTTGCAGTTTAAGAAAAAAGGTTAACTCATAGGCCCCGATGTTAGAAAGGGAATAGGGAGGGATGTGGGCTTCGGACCACGTATTCCAACATGGTATTTCATCTTGTATTTCGTATTTTAAATGATTGATATGTGTCATGGTTCTTTCTCAAATTATCACCACATGCCCCAAGAGATTTGTAAGATATAAACTTTTTATGAAACACCGATGAAACATCAAATGTGGAACAAAGAATTCAATCACAGACATATTTGACCCGCAGAAAAAGAACAGATAAAATTCAATCTAAGGGCTAAGTCGGTGAAGTTCTTGTTTTGCCCTTCTCTTTTTAACAAAAACAGCAACAAAAGATATATGACATATTAATCAGACTTGCATCGCATTCTCCATAGCCGAGTAAGTTTTTTCATTTGTCCGTCCAAATGTTGTCAAGTGGTGCCTACTGGACCACCAGAGTTAATACCCACCGTGTTATCCTTCATCCCAAATTTCCCAAATCCAACGTGTATATCGACCTCCAACAATAGCATTATGAATGGGTCTGTGTTTGAGATGTTCTACTGTAAAACAAGAGATAATGATTTGTGTCCATGGCTCTTCATCCTACCACCAGTGTAACTTTGGATACCTTATTCTAATTACTACAATTTCAAATATGGGTCTGTGTTAAGGTTTAAGGTTAGACTAATATGTGCCATTAATGATAGAAAATTCAAGAATTTATTTGTTGTTATTCCCAATATCATCGGTTGGAAGAATTGATCCGGCAACTTTGGCTAACCTTTAAATCTAAGGTTAACATAACCTTGGTATGCTTGTCCGTAACACCAAAAGTAATATGCAGCCCTAGCGACGTATATATATACAAAATTGATATCAGATTTAAATGTGTTTTCACTGGTTTATCAAGTCAGATGAACCTCTTCTACTCTTCACCATAACAGGAGAAGAAACTTTATTCTTCTTATCTGAAATCAAAAACTGGCTGCTTTCGCCATTGCATATTTCTGTTACCGAAGAATCAGACCTTGCTCCCATTATCTGTACTGTTAGACTTCCACCTGATTAAAGTTTGAGCAGACAAACCACGTTAGTACTTCCTACCAGGGAGAACCAACTTAATCAAGAAAAGCACATGATACCAGTTAATGTAGTATTATATGATAATGTCACATTGTTTGCAATTATTTTTCTAAGACACCGAATATTAAATATAGGGCCTGTCCATTTTTATCCAGACAAACACAGGATTGGGTGCCATCAATATTATATCTAGCAATCACGCTCGTAGAATTTAAAGCATAACACTCTAATTGGAACCTCCAACATTTAAGAATTTGACTTTAGATCAACCTAACAAAATAAGGTGCACACATAACATAACCATCATATTTCCAGGTTCAATAATCAGTGCTTAATAATAAACATGGGCAAAGTTGTAGCCATATACAGTAAGAAGGGGAGTATTCTACCAAGAACCAGAGTAGCTCCAATCCATCCACTGACACCCCATCTCTCACCAAGTAAGAACCAAGCAAATGCAGCACCCCAGACTGGTTCCAACCCATAGATAATCGCAGTTTCTGTGGCCAACACATCACGCATGGCAGCCATCTGTGAAGCATATTTCAAGTACTCAGATGATGTGTATTTGAATTCACGATTGGTTGAAAAAAGTACAACCATCGAAGTAATAAATAAAATCAAATATCTATCTCATGTGTATCGTCCAAAAGAGGAAACCAGCAATGATTAAGGTGTGCACAAAAAGAAAATTCCAAATTGAATATTTGCACGTGGAACTAATTTAAAATGAGTTACAAAAACATATACAGGGATAGAGCTACTTTATCGATTCAAGATTAAGCAATTTTGTATAAGATTTAAACTTGAAACAATTATAGATAAGTAAGACAACTATAAACCCATTCTTAGAAAACTCAGTTATATAAGGCCCTTGGAACTTTGTAGGCTGAAAACTTTACCTCAACCCACAAGCACAAGCTTGTTGAGAAAATTCCTGTATAAAGTGCAGGTATCCAAGGAAATGATGACATCCAATGTATAACAGTTCCCCATGTCCAAGAGAATGGATTTGGTCCGTGAATTCCGCAACCAAACCAGCCTTGGATGAAGTACCAAACAGTTGATAGAAGGGCAACAATGCATATCTACAAATTCAATACTTAAACTTACATAACAACTACAAAAGAGTAAATTAGAGGTTACATAGTTATGGACTTACTTCGTATCCAAGGAGTGGTAAGAAATTTTCACTTTTTGTGCTTCTAGATATATGTTCAGTTCTTAGCATGTGAATCCCAAAAGACACTGCACTTAAAAAGTTTAACAAGTCCCCAATCTGCAGACAAAAATAACATTTTACGTTAAACCTTTTGTTGAACAGGCATTCATTTTTTGAACCATAAATTCATTACAAATAGAAATTTAAAGACAAAACTCCACTACCAATATGAATTTATGACCCTTTAAATTCTTCCACTACACTACTATAAACAAATATTACACAATAGACAAACTAAAGGAATTAATTGTGTATCAGCTTATTTTAAATGCTAACGTGAAAATCCTATCACGGAATTCTACATATATATCAAGAAGATACTCACACATGGAGGTGATCCACTAGATTCCAGCATTGCAACCCCAATTAGAGACATGAGAGCTCCAAACCAGGTACGAGCAAGTGTCTCAGATCCTAGGATGCCATCAATCAAGGGAACAACAATTACCTGATCATTTTATAAGTTAGCCGGAATATAACCATTCAGCAGCCCAAATTGACAAAGTCTTATCAGCTACGATGACAGGATAATCTACTCTAATTGTTAGGAGTTCTTCGTACAGTGAACATTGAAATAAATGATGCCCGTCCAGCATCAGATGTCAGAAGTCCTAGGGCCTGCAGTATGTATCCTAAGCTGACCCAAAATCCCAACTCTATTCCTGAATTGCGAGTATGAGTATCATCTCTAGCCTTGTATACGAACGGAATAAATGGAATTGCAGCCACAGCAAATCACACAACAGTAAAGGCATCAGGATCAATGATAGCTTCAACTTCCTTGACAACTGGAATGTTACTGGCTGCAACATGGAAATATCAAATTTAATTTACCTATTAATGTCATGACATACAATTTTTCAGCAGACACGTTACATTGATGTTTGATGAGCTGGTGTTGTGCGAGAAGTTTCACAAAACTGATTCCTTTAAATGAAAAAAATGATATAATCTGTTATGGAAAAGTGATACCCTTCTCATGAATCAATTCCTTGAGATGTACTCACGCTGGTATGCCTTCATTGACACAGTTGCAAAAGAAAACCTTGATACGTTATATCTTTCCAAGTTGCATCATAATCCAGCCATATAAAGCATAAATGTTAGGCATAACCTTTTGAATGTTAGCCAATAGTTTCTATCCGGTTAGACACTAAAGGATCAATTGTCAAATAAACCGCAACTTTTGCTTCAACTTAAAATTTAATATCTAAATAAATAAAACGAGGCTCTGCAATTCAAGAACAAAGACACAACTTAAAATATATATTGCTTCTCAAACTATAGGACAGTTTGGTTGGAAGAAAACAAACAACGCGGTGGAGAAAGCAAGGAGCATCCAAATGCAAATCCAGATACATGAGTGTAATAGAAAGGAAAAAAGACTACTTTTGCTGGCCAAAACGTTTGGTTTTTCGATTTCTATTTTCCTCGGTAGATGCAAAAGGCCGTGATTTATCTGTTAATTAATTAATTAACTACTACTAAATACTAGAAATTTGCATTCCAAATTTATCATCACTCAAAATCAAAACTATAGGAAACAAATTTTCAGTTTTCCAGCTTATTAAAGATCTGCTTGTTATACAAGTACTAGTACAAGATCACTTGTAAAGTCATCACAAAGAGAGTTATACTTCCTCTTCTTTTATAAAAAAAGCCTCTCTTTCTTGAAATTAAAATAAAAACCATTCTTACTTCAACCGGCAATCTCAATATTGAAAACTTACTATCTCAAAATCCGTTCAAGAGTGTAGTAATTGAGTAGAAATCAATAGAAACCGATAGGAGTAGAAAAAACTAATCTCAGCACCTTACCATAAATAATCTTAATGACATTGAGCAAAATGATGCTCCTCGCTTTCTGCGACGCAAGAAATATTCTTCGCCACAGAGCCCGCTTTCCAAACAACGATCCGAAACTCAATTTTTTACCGTTGCTGTTCAATGAAGAATTATAATAATAAAAAGTCATAATTATTTAATTTGAAAAAATTATAATTATAATTATTTAATTATTTTAAAGGGTGATTGAAATTTGTTTAAGAAATAAATAGTCAAGATTGGATTTATAATAATATCTTATTTTCTAATATGAAAAAGTCATAATTATAACTGTTTAATTATTTTAATAGGTGACTGAAATTTGTTTAAGAAATAAATGGCTAGGATTTTGTCATCTGGAAACATTATGCCATAAATCCTAAACCCTAAACCCTAAACCCTAAAATCCTAAATCCTAAACCCTTTGATGGTTAGGGTTGAATTTATATTTAATATTATTAATTTTTAATAAATAATATTTTATTTTTTAATTTGAAAATGTTATAATTATAATTATTTAATTATTTTAATGGGTGGCTGATATTTGTTTAAGAAATAGATGGTCATGATTTTGCCATCTGGAAACATTATGACATATAAACCGTAAAACCCTTTGATGATTATGATTGGATTTATATTTAATATTATTAATTTTTTAATAAATAATATTTTATTTCCTAATTTAAAAAGTCATAAATATAGTTATTTAATTAATTTAATGGGTGACTGAGATTTGTTTAAGAAATAGATGGTCAAGATTGGATTTATAATAATATATTATTTTCTAATTTAAAAAAGTCATAATTATAATTATTTAATTATTTTAATGGGTGACTGAGATTTGTTAAAGAAATAGATGTCAAGATTGGATAGAAAATAAATAACAACAACGTAACAAATATTCATAATTATAATTATTTAATTATTTTAATGGGTGACTGAGATTTATTTAAGAAATAGATGATCAGGATTTTGCATCTGGAAACATTATGTCATAAACCTAAACCCTAAACCCTTTAATGTTTAGGATTAGATTTATATTTAATATTATTAAATTTTTAATAAATAATATTTTATTTACTAATTTAAATAAGTCATAATTATAATTATTTAATTATTTTAATGGGTGACTAAGATTTGTTTAAGAAATAGATGGTCAGGATTAAATAGAAAATAAATAACAACGTAACAAATATTAACAAAACCCACCATCGTGATAAACACCTTCCGGATATGTTGAATTAGGAATTTGATAATTAAGAGACTCAAACACTCTAATACATATGAGTTTGACGGCCTGCAATTTGATTGGTCAATATTTAATTTGACCTCTATTTTGCAGGCTTGGACCTTTTCAAACTTTATTTAACTTGGGTCAAGCCACATTTGAATCGAGTTTATTTGACTTGAGTCAGAGCTCATTTAATGTAAGCCTCATTTAAATTAAAAATAAAAAGTAAATAATATATTTAATATTGTTAAAGTTTTAATAAATAATATCTTATTTCCTAATTTGAATATGTCATAATTATAATTATTTCATTATTTTAATGGGTGGCTGAGATTTATTTGAGAAATAAATGATCAAAATTTTGACTAAATTATTTCCTAATTTGAAAATGTCATAATTATAATTATTTAATTATTTTAATGGGTGACTGTGATTTGTTTTAGTTATAGATACACATGATTGGATTTATTCTGCTTTTACATATACTAGCGTTTGAACCCGTGCGTTGCACGGGACAAAGGAATTCTAATGTTATTTAAACCTAAAGCGTTGTATGATCACGCGCTTTTATGAAATAAGTATATCTTAACTTAAATTTTATCTGAATTTAAATATTAGTAAAATTGGTAAATGTTATTTCACTGAAAACGGTTACAATGTACTTGCGTACAATGCGAAGACAAATTCTAACACTTCTATCCAACCTACCTAGTCCAATGTCTAGGGTGGATATAACAAAAATAACTAATACATCAATAATTCATATCCAACGATGCTATCTGAAGGTTGATTTTCTCAGCAACATAGTTCGGTGATAGCATCCTTGTACCAAAGTGCAAAGCGTTTCTCTCCATCCAAATATAGTAGATCACTGTGGCCAGCATGATGAATAGAAACCTTCTTGCTTTTTTCCTTCCCTGAGTATCTGCCATAATCTTACGAAATGCATTCGTAACTGAATTAATCCTTCCTCTCTTCCATCATATCCATATCTTCACTTTCTGCCAAATGTATCTGGTATATGGGCACTGAAAGAAGAGATGCATTGTGGTCTCTGTATCAAAGCAGAATCCACATTGTTTGTCTTCTTCTGTGCACCATACTCTATCTTTCGTAGATAGTCTTTCTCTATGCGCTAATCATGGTCTGAAGCTGTACTTCCTCACTATCCACTTGTGCCAAATCTGTTTGTATACAAAGCTTGGATCCTGGTTGTATCTTCGCCTCAAGTGTGTATACATCATTTTAGCCTTGAAGTTCCCATTTTGACTACAATTCTCCATAAGACAAGCCACTCCTTCACTCTCAACATCTTCACTGTATCGCATTCCTCGTGTGTATCAGTGTTCTCCATAGATATGTAGAATTAGGTCGCGGGGAGACCACTAACCACTGATAAGAAGTTAGGTAAACAGAATAAATTCATTTTACCCAAAGTAATGAAGTTTCTTTATGTATGTCCTACAATGCCGCTGCTAGAAGAGCTTTGTTCCATGAGAAGATATCTTTAAACCCTAGGCCTCCTGCATCCTTAAGTTGAAGGAGATCTTTCCAACACACCGGGCTCACCTTCGTACCCCATAAGAATATACGAATCAAGGTCTCTATCTTGTTCACTACTACCCCATAAATATTATTATCCTATTAATAAATATTAAATACTCAGTGAACATTATATCCTAAATCACTGGGTAAAAGTATACCATAAACTACAGAGATAAACAAAACCCTGCCGATAAATATTAAACCCTCGGAGGATATTATGCCCTAAGCTACAGGATAAAAGTATACCAGTTCCGTTATTGTAGCATGTATAATTATAAGTACACACGTTTAGTTATACCCATTTCATGCGTTGCACGGTCACACGTTTTTATAAAATAAGTATATCTTCACATAAAATTTATCTGAATTGGAATTTTAATATACAACAATCCTTCAATCCATGTTGAGATGTTCCTTTTTTAGCAGTAAGAAAATTAAGAAAATGTGTATTTTGAATATATAACGAAAGAAAGTAGTTGTAAATATTGAGCATTTTTATAAAATAATTATATTTTTTAAACATAATAAATAATTATATTTATTAATTATGTTATATACTTGCTTATTTCGTAATATTCGTACCCATGTATAAATAAATATCATTAAAAATTAATATTTTAAAAATTCATTATAATATTTGTATCCGTCCCAAAGTCTTTTATTAATATCCGTAAATTACTCATACCGATGTAATACTTTTAAAATTATTTTGACTATAGTCTCTTGTGAAAAATCGGTATAGGGGTATGTTGTAGTTTATAGGGGTATAATTTGAAAGATTAATATTTTAATGTACAATCGGTAGTTGTTATGGATGATAGAGGGTAGGATATTCACTATAGAGGTATCCGTACGTACTCGTATCAATTTAAATATAAACTACTCATATTCGTACACGTTTCATTAAAAAAATATATTATGATACTTATACATATCCCAAACCTGTTTATCAATACTCGTTGATTACGCATACCTATTTAAAATTATTAAGATGTTAGGATCAATAATATTAATTTAAAATTATTAATAATGAAGAAAATTATTTAATAATGAATTAATTGTTAAATATATAATTGTATACATTTAAATATAAACTACTCATATTCGTACCGGATTCATTAAAAAAATATATTGTGATACTCATACACATCCAAAACCGTTTATCAATATACACGTTGATTACACATAGCCATTTAAAATTATTAAGATGTTAGGACAAGTAATATTACTTCAAAATTATTAATAATGAAAAAAATAATTTAATAATGAATTAATTGTTAAAACTACATTATAATTTCAAAAAATTCGTAAAGGAAAATTTAATTTGTCAACAATAAATAAAATAATTTAATAATGACTTAGTAATTGTTAGTACTACATTATAATTATAATTACAAATAAATCATAATATAAACATAATTGTTAGTATCATAAATAATAAATTAAAATTTTGTTAAAATAAATAAGAGGAAAACTTAAAATGAAAAATATATATATGGATATTTAAAATTATTAAGATGTTAGGACCAGTAATATTAATTCAAAATTATTAATAATGAAGAAAATAATTTAATAATGAATTAATTGTTAAAACTACATTATAGTTTCAAAAAAATCGTAAATGAAATTTTAATATGTTAACAATGAATAAAATAATTTAATAATGTATTATAATTGTTAGTACTACATTATAATAATTATAATTACAAAAATAAATCATAATATAAACATAATTGTTAGTACCATAAATAATAAATTATATTTTGGTTGAAATAAATAAGTGGAAAATTTAAAATAAAAAATAATATTCAGCACACATATAAGGAATCATTTTAAATAAGATATTATTTTAAATTAAATAAGGTATCATTATTATAACAAAAAAAATTAATGGCCAAGATCTAATAAAAAATATGATGAATGGATGAGATTAAAAAATGATTAGTAATCAAAATCAATGATGTAGTTTAAAAATTGTTCAATTTTGTCTTTTTCACTTTGCTATTATATTACTTTAGATTAAGATTAAAATAAGATGATGTAAGGAAAATAATGTTTTATTAATATTGAGTGTGGACCCATGTGTAATGTGTTGAATATAATAATATTATTGTAACATCAACTCAAAAAATAAATAGATACTTTGTATTGTGATAAATCAAAATGACAAAATTGATACTTATTAAGGGAACGGATGAAGTATTATTTTGTCATTTTAATGTACACTCATAAAATATTTATTTTTCTTTTTTAGCATACTTTGTCATTCATCATTAATACATAATAATAATACTTTTTAATTAAAAAAATAGATGATACTAGATGATATACATTGCTACGGTCGGAGATATTTAAGGGCTGAATTACCCTATCCTCAACCTTTACCAGGATCTGATTATTTGTCTGAATCAGATTTTATTAAAGTCGCATTCGATTGATCGGCGCCAATAAAACTAAATTTCACACACACGAATACATAATATATATTCATTTAAAGACAACATTATAGTCAACAATATTATGACAAACAAAATTAAGGAGAGGATTTAAGAGTATATATACTACACCTATACGTTTATTAATTATTCTGTAAAATAGAACCGACCAAGTGTTTGGCCAAAGTAGAATTTAGGTGCGATGGCAGACCACGGATCAGCTATAATCCTCTCACATGTGGTACGCATATCCGGTGACCCGTGATCAGCCAAGTAAGGCTCAGAATTTAGTGTAAGAAAAAAAATTCTAATAGCTGAAAATTAGTATTTCCTCCATCCCGTCACAAAAGTTACATTTTACTGATTAGGACGTCCGCTACAAGAGTTACATTTTCTTCTTTTAGTAGATGGATTCACATAAATCAATCACTTTATCTTCATGGGGCCACACACAACACTAATACAACTACTCAATATACATTAAATTATTATATCTCTTAATTCACAACATATTAAAATACTGCTATAATTTCTTAATTTTTATGCAAATAATAAATGTAACTCTTTTTATGAAGGGAGTAATTTAGAACCAGTGTACCTTTCCATTTTAAAAGGATATGGGCCATCTCATAGAATTATCTTCAAATGGGCTTAGAAGCTATATAATAGCCCCGTTTAGCGGGGAATACAAATGTAGTTAGGTAATCATCCACCTCGTAATTCTTCATTCCTATTTTCCGCCTCATAATTTTTTCCAAAAAAAAATATTCTACTTTAATTTTTTTTTCAAATGAAATGTTTTCATGCAAAGTTCTAATCTTTGATTTTGAGTCTCAGACTCAATTTTACAAGTATTTCAATTTAGATTTTGTATTAATTAGTTTTATTTTCCCTCTCAAATTAGAACCTAAATTTTATATTTTTATACTTTTTTTTTCTCAAGACTTGCAATAAAATTTATAATAAAATTTTATTTTATTGACTCTCTTGGCTAATGATTTATTTTATGTTTATGGTTAGAATTTAGAGTTTAATTGTGCTCCATTTTGATAATCTCACATAGAGTGCATGTTATGACATCATATGCAGCCTAAAATGTCTCTGGAATTTATTATTAATTGTAATAATGAATTAATTTAATATTGAGGCGTGATGAAATAAGAATTGGTGAAGAGGGTCGAACGCTGAGTGATTTGATTAAAACCAAAATCCAGAGTAGAATTTTGTTTGGAACCAAAAACGAAAAAGAACTAAAATCCCCATCAAGGCAGTCCAACCATTAGGAGCCAACTGAGCAGGGGCTATGCCGCAAAAATCAAAAATATTTCGGATACAGGGATGAAGAGGGAACCGAAGGCCAAGTTCAAACTGTAATTCGTAGGCCGCAACAACATTTGACGAGGCAAAACACATTCGAGCATCGGAAGAAGGGAGGAAAAATTCAATATCATCTCCGCATTGAAATTTACCGATGGCGATAATGATATTTTTCTCTAACCAAGAATCATCAATAGTAGAGGGGAAATCCTCGGCAGTAAAGCGGACTCCATCTCCCCACTCTGGGAGCTCCCCGAGATGTGCCACCTGCCCAGGACCAGCATCGACGATATTGGCATTATGCTTTAAATTGAAATTCGATACAAAATCGGCAACCATCTGGTCAAAGGCGGATTTGGAAAGGGAACGAGAACTCGAGCCCTCTTTTGGACAGGGAGAAGGAGACCCAGTCAGTTGTCCGTGAAAGGGATATCGAAGGGGAGATGGAACCCTCGCGACCATGTTTGTGAAATTATAGCGGAGAAAGAAACGTTGTACAGAAGGAATGAGGAGAAGAAACCCTAGATGATAGCGACGTGAAAAACTCAGAGACACTATGAAAAGTAAATTAGGAAAAAAATGAAGCAAAGGGGAGAAGAGGATACCTGGAGGAGAAAAGAGAGCGCACATTACAAGGGGAATCGCAACAGTAAGAAAGAAAGATGGAAGAGGAAAAATCGAAGGGAGAGATGAGAGATAGGGGAAGAGAATAAATTGACAGAATTTTCAAAATTTGAAATTCGAATGAAAGGACCAAATATTAGAGATACCCCCAACCTTGCGAAAATATCGCGACTACCCCGGTAATCAAGGGATAGAAAGAAGGCGAGACCAAGATAAGAAATTAAAGTAGAAGAAGCAAGAATCATGCATACTGAAGCATGAGGGATATAACTTACAAAAATACTGGTCGACCCTAGATAATCTCAAACCATCAGATTATCCAGGCTCGAGGGGCTAATGTTATTGGTATTATATCTCTCATGCCTAATGGGCTGGAAGCCCAACAAACTAAGGTGCTACGAGAAAGAGGCCCAACTACAAAGAGGTCCAAAGATGAGGAGAATGACGAATCAAGAGGCATCATCCGCCTAAACAGGAAGGCCCAGGTCCAAAAGACACACCTCGGAGAAGAACCAAGAAGATGGGGTCAGGAAAAAGGGGAAAGAGCAGAAAGCCCACTAAAAGGATAGAGGGCCGAGACCCCTCCACAAAACACCCCGGCTCCGAAGCCGAGGAAGACATCCAAGAGCTCGGACGAACAGCAAAGCCTCGGAAGCCGACCCTTTCAATGACTGAGAGGAATATCAGAACTGTTGGTAAAGTACAGACACAACTGTGGGAATAGCTAGTGGCGACAGACTAGAGGACAGGAATAACGGTAAGAAGAGATGTCTTGGGCGGCACTCTCACACTTCACAACGGACGCGTCTATTTTCATCCTCCAATAGGAAGCAAGTAAAGGACAAGAAAGACCTGCTGCACTCTGGGAGACACCTGGTGGAACTCTGCACTGGCTGCTAAAAGTCGCCGATGTACCAGCAACCTCCATTTATGGTTGCTTGTCTTCGTCAAGGTGGCATCACGGGATTGGACAATCGTTAGACTTTTGTTGGTAGTATAAATAGCTTCTCTCACAAGAGAGAAGCAGATTACTCATTCTCACTTGAGACATTACACTTGTAATTGAAGGGTTTATGAGTGTTATTCTAGAGGAGAGTAATAAAAAATCAGTTAAGGCTTTTTGGTTGGATCTCCCATCTCTTGCATATTTTTTTATTATTGTGTTTGATTGCGATCGTTCTTGGCTCAATTATATTATAATTTCCTATCCCTTAATCACAAATGAACTAGCTAAGAACACGTATCAACATACTACATATTAAAATACTATATTTCTTAATCTTTGTGCAAATAACTCTTTTTGTGGAGGGAGTAATTTAGAACCAGTGTACCTATCCATTTTAATTATCTTCAAATGGGCTTAGAAGATATAAAATGGGCCCGTTTAGCGGGGAATACAAATGTATGTAGTTAGTTAATCATCCCCTATTTTCCACCTCGTAATTCTTCATTCCTATTTTCCGCCTCATAATTTTGATTTTTTTTTTCAAATGAAAAGTTTTTATGCAAAGTTCTAATTTTGATTTTGAGTCTCAGACTTAATTTTACAAGTATTTCAATTTAGATTTTGTATTAATTAGTTTTATTTTCCCTCTCAAATTAGAACCTAAATTTTATATTTCTATACTTTTTTTCTCAAGACTTGCAATAAAATTTATAATAAATTTTTATTTTATTGACTCTTGGCTAATGATTTATTTTATGTTTATGGTAAGAATTTAGAGTTTAACTAGTATGTAATCCACGTACTACGTGGCATATTAAGTATCACTCAATTAAAAATTATTTAAATAAAAGAGAATATTTTTTTGTTTAAAAAAATATTAAATTAATTGTAATATAATAGAATTTTTTGTTATAATATAATTAAACAATGAATGAGGCTTATATGCCCCGGAAACACCGTGCCCCCAACTCTCCCCTTTATATTCTATTTAACCATATGTATGGATGGAACATACATATACTATGGTCTAAGAGAAACATGATGCTTACTTCTATAATTGTCATACTGGGAGAAGTGAGATATACCTTTCCGGAAAGAGAGTTTCATGTATCAAGCTTAAATTACAACACAAACTTAATTTAGAGTGATGATATAATTGAAATAATCTTATTATTTTAATTCTATAAAGAAACCCATCGTCTACTTATCAAAATAAAACATATACAGACTATTTAGTCATTATTTATTATATAAAAGACTATACTAAATTAATTAATTGAGGGTCATGTATCTATTTAATAATTTATACCCTTTTTTTTCTCAATAATCGTTCCGTAGTTTTTTTTACTAAAGTATCCATGATTGTATTAAAACACCTATTAGTTAGAGCCAAATATTTTTTTTTTCTATTTTCTGGTTTTTATCTTTTTCTCTTTTGTTTGCTTACATTTATGTGTTATTGTCTTGAATAAAAGTTATAATTTGTTGTAGTTTGTGCATGTTCGTGGCTGCAAACTTAGAAAAATATTATATGAATAACGTGATTATCCATTGTGTGAATGGTATATTCTTTTATTACATTTATATTAATCACCTTTGGAATTCACTACACATATAAAAGAATTTTGTTTTAACATATACATTCAATTTAGGAATATGTAATCAAATCTCATTTAATCAAATTCATGCGTTCATTGACGTTCACCTTCATTTTGCAGTCATGAATTTAGCGTGAAGTCGGAAATTGTAACCTTCACACCTTTATAAGTTGGTATTTGAATTTATATTGTTGAGATCTTGTTCTTCAAGAATTTAATAGAAGCCAATAATTTGGAGCCTAAGCCCTTATATCAAAAATCAAAAGAGGAATAAAGTGACTCAACATTTGAAAAAAAGATCGGTAAGTCCTTTACAGTATGGGTCGAGGGAGCCTATCACATACTAAATTTTAATAAAATTTTAAATTATTACGAATTATTTGGGGGCATGTATACTAAATTATTTAATAATATTGCCATATTGTTATTTATGGTTTTACTAATTTCAAGAAATTTCTGACATAAACTTCAGCAAAAGATCTTTGTAATTCTTCTCTTTGCATTAAATTGGTAAAGAAGTTTGAAGCTTAGAGGTATAAAACTGATACGAACAGTTGTGAAAAGAGTATACAATTATTAAAAAATATGTATATAATATAAAATAAAAAATTATACATATTTGAGTGCACTATTGCACCCAATATCAACTCTAAATTATTATACCCTATACATCTTGGGCATAAATTATTATATCCTATACATCTTGTGCATATAGGACCCAAAACACCAACTCTAAAATTCTTTACTCTTAACATTACTATTAACAAACTACGTTATCGTATTAACCAAACTCAAGTACTAATTGCATTATTTAATTTTCCTGTTGTTGACTTTTTATTTTAAAAATATATATTAAAAAGATGATTCATGTAAGAATTAACAGACTACATATCTGTATTAACAAAACTCAAGTAATTGCATTATTTAATTTAACATCACAAAAGTATTGGTCATTAATAGTGAGAACGAAACAGTATTAAACTTTCATTTTACTCAGTGCTATTAGAACTACACGGTCTAGATAGGAGATAAATTCCATTTTGCTAAAATTATGCAATAGAAATTACACAATAATAAGTAAAATAAAGTGTTAAAAAATCAAAATTATAAGAATTTGACAAATCAGCATTAGATTACTCTAATGATGACAAGTCAGCACATCAAAACCTTAGTTTAGATTACTAAAGATTGTGGATAATCTCGCATAGAGTACATGTTAATTGTTAAGACATCATGTGCAGCCTAAAATGTCTGTGGAATTTATTATTAATTGTAATAATGAATAAATTTAATATTGAGGCGTGATGAAATAAGAATTGGTGAAGAGGGTCGAGTTTGATTAAAACCAAAATCCAGAGTAGAATTTTGTTTGGAGCCAACAGAATATGGCTCCTTTTGGGAGATTCGGTGTTGCAAATTCACATCCTTTTTTCTCAATTTATTGCTCTGCTCCTCACTCTCCATACCCAATTGCTTCTCTTAATTGCCGCACTTCACATTTATATTTCAGGTAAAATTCTCTCGATCTCCATATATGTATATATATATACACTTTATTCACTTCCTTATTCTTCACTTTATTTTATAGTAATCTTGTTGAAGAATTAATTATGTGTAAGGTAATTACACTTTCTTATGCATGCTACATTCATCTCATTTCTTGTCTTGTGATGGGGTTGTTGATGTCTGGAACTCAACTACTTAAGCAAGCTGTAGACTTAATTCATCTCCAGGATTAATAGTCTCCAACTATATATGGAACTACTCCTCATATATTTCTAACTAGTAGGATATATCCACAAGCTGATTTGATTTCTTTTTCATTAGGAATTATCACAACCCGAATCAATAAATATACTAGTTTTATGAAATTAATTAATGTTAATGTGGGTTTGAGGATATGCATGACTCTGATTATGTCACCTCTTCCTAATTGTATTGGAGTGAATGCCAAATCACACACACACACACACATATATATATATATATATATATATATATATAATGCCTTTGAAGCCTAGTTATCAAGTTATAGCAGTTGAGGCAACACATGCATTATATACTAGTGGTAGGTAGTAGCAAGAGTATGAATATTTGCAGTTATATAAAGTGATGAAGTGTGCAGGTAGCATTTGATAAGAGAGCATTGGAAGATCCAGATCCATAATGTACATAAGATGTCTTCACTTTTAGGTGGTGCACTCTTCATTGCTGATGACCTTCTCCCTCAAACTCCATTTCTTCATGCCGGTTGGCACCTTGGAGTTACGACTTGCAACAAGCTTCAAGGCTCAACAACAAGGCATATGAAACAGGAATCATGCTGCCTTTTTGCTCTTCAAATAAGCTACAATCCTCAATTGCCTTTGGCTTTCGATCAATGCCTTTTCCTAATCAATTGCCTCTCGCTAACAACACCACCAAATCCATGCAGATCAACCGAAAACAAATGAACCCTCATCTTTCATCACCCATCCATCAAACTGCATCAACCAACAGATACCAAAAATCAGGACCCCATCCGATGCATTCAAACGATTACGATTTGATCTAACAACATCCGATGAGGGCAGTGCAACAATTTCATACTTATCACAGGATAGCCAATACAGTTTGCGGTTAAGGAAAGCACCCATACCCGACCATAAAAAACCGTATTAATTGTCAAGATCCAAACAAATTCACCAGAGAAACACTAAATTCTTTTGCTTAAAGAAAATCATGAAAAATTACATTTTTGTTTTGCGGATTTGAACTAGTTTGTCTTTGCGCTCATACTCTTGTCTGATCTTTTTCTTCTCGGCTTCCACCAACTGCAACTTCTCGATATTTAATTTCTAGAACAACAGGAAGATCTGATCAGAACAAACAGGAGCATAAAACCTAAATCATATGGTTCCGAATGTGGCGGACTTCTTCAGCAGAAACTGAAATTTCGTTGGCCTTCTCCTCCGCTTCCTGGCGGATGAAGCAGGCCATCTGCTTTGAAATATATTTTTGGAAGACGACGTGGGTGATCTTGAATTTGCAGCCACGATAACGAGGAAGATAACAGAAAGTATCAATTTCTTTATTTAATGGGATACGGGTACATTTTGTAATTCTAGAGGTATGTATATTAATAAATTAATCAATATTGTAAGGGTATTTAAGTCATACAAACTAAAAATATTTTAATTTAATGTTTTTTTAGGGTATGTTTAGCATTTTCGGGGGTGCAAATAGTCACTCCCTAAAAAAATATTTTTTAACAACTGAATTTACCAATGTAATTCAATCCGTTGATAATTACCAATGAATTTAACAACAAAAATGATATTTTTGTTTTAGCAACGGAATACCAACGGATTTATTCTCTATTTTAGCAATGGAATACAATCCGTTGGTAATTACCAACGGATTATCAAGGGAATCATTATATAAATTACCAACGAAATTATTAGCAACAGATTACCAACGAAATTGATTTTTTTGTTGCTAAAAATTTATCAACCACCACTTTACCAACGGAATTTTACCAAACGGATTCCGTCCGTTGGTAAGCCAATTTAACAATTGAATTAAAGTTTTTACCAATAGAATATTCCGTTGGTAAAAATAATTTTTTTTGTAATGCTATTCAAGTGTTCACTATGGTTGAAAACAAAAATCAACCCAATTAATTAGTGAATGGTTGAAAAACTCAAACATGCATGTAAAGAAGGGTTTGAGGGATAGCTAGCTAGGTTTGTTTTTTAATTGGGACATCACTTTTTATGCCCTATATCACCCATGTAACATTTTTTTTGCCCTACCCTTTTTAAAACATCTAATTTGCTCTGTTTTTTTGTGTATATTCCTAATTTACCCCTCTGACACATGTCATATTTTTCCCTTCTTTTTGGAATTTCGGAGTAGTAGCCCAGCAGTTAAAAGTACCGCTTTTAGAGGCGTTGAAATTGGGGAGAGAATCTTTGACCCATTTTTCTCAAAATTTTTGTTTTTTACTCTCTGTCTCTCTCTCTTTTCATCGGCCCTCATCCCACCCATACTCTCCCTCTCTCTCTCTCAAACTTTCAATTTTTCTGGCGGACACAGCGCTCCGTCCGGGCCTCCGGCGTGTCGTTCAATCCATCGTCATCTCCACGTCGAAAATTAACAGCAGCAAATATGGATAACCAGGTATTCCGTCTTTAGGATTTTAGGGTTTTGCAGAATTGCGATTTAATTAAAGTATAGTGAATTTGGAGTTGTTACTGTAGAGTCTGAATTTGGAGTTGTTCTTGTCCCCCGAGGAAGTAGAGTCTGAATTTGGAGTTGTTACTGTATGAATTTGCCGTGTCTGACGAATTTTAAGTTTACATGTTCGACGATAATTATTTGAGTATAATTAGAAATTTCAGTGTAATTTGTAGTGTAATTGAACTTGTCGGCATATTTTTCTAATCTTTTTGAGCTTGTCCGCCGATGTTTCTAGCGTAGTTGAACATGTCCGCCAATAATTGTATGTAAATTGACCTTATCCATTAATATTTGTAGTACAATTGAGCATGTCCGCCGATTTTATGCATTTTTTGAGCCTGTCCGCCGAATTTCTGAGCATTATTTAGCATAATTTTGCCATTATTTCTGCATAAAATAGCTTGTCCGCCGTTTTTGTGCCTTTACTGTGCTTGCCCGCCGAGGAATAAGTCCATAATTTGTGTCACTGGTGATACCCGAAGCAATAAATAGCATGTCCGCTGTGTTTCTTAGCATTATTTAGCTTATTTTGGCATTATTTAGCTTATTTTGGCATTATTTCTGCATGAAATAGCTTGTCCGCCGATGTTATGCTTTAAATGAGCTTGTCCGCCGATGACTAAGTGTTTAATTTGCATCACCGCTTATTCCTCAAGCTTTAAATAGCCTGTCCGCCGAATTTTTAATATTATTTAGCATAATTTGCCATTATTTCATCATAAAAAAAGCTTGTCCGCCGATGTTGTGCCCTAATTTAGCCTGTCCGCCGATGAATAAGTGTTCAATTTGCATCATCCCTGAATATTCAAGCCTTAAATAGCTTGTCCGCCGAAGTTCCTAGCATTATTCAGCTTAATTTGCCATTATTTCATCATAAAAAAGCTTGTCCGCCGATGTTGTGCCTTAATTTAGCCTGTCCGCAGATGAATAAGTGTTCAATTTGCATCACCGCTGAATATTCAAGCCTTAAATAGCCTGTCCGCCGAAGTTCCTAGCATTTTTTAGCTTAATCTGCCATTATTTCTTCATAAAAAAGCTTGTCCGCATATGTTTTGCCTTAATTGAGCCTGTCCGCCGATAAGTATATTATAATATACTATCTTATAGTTAGAACATCATATAGTTATTGACACAGGAATGGTCTTGCCCTATATTATTCTATAATATTAGGGAAATACCACAATTTGCCCTATATGATGGTTCATTCATCATACGCATATATGATGATCAAGAATGTTATTGACGCAGGAATGGCTAAAATACGCACATATGATGGTCCTATAATATTTCGTGAATTTTAAATTGTAGGTGTGCGCTTAAAATTTGGTTTTTTCACTTCATTCAGCTTGTCCGCCGAATTAGGGGTTATATTTTAGTAGATTTATTTATTTCTTCTTTAATTAATGTGTCACCCCTAAATAATCAACATATTCCCTGACACATCTATTTTGCATGCAACTGTACTTGTCAACTCATTCCCAATACAAAAAGGTGGACCATCCTTGAGGGTATTCATGACATTGCATGTATTTTTAGGGCAATTTAGATGTATTAGAGAAGGTAGGGCAAAAAAGATGTTGACTTCCCCATATAGGGCAAATTGTGGTATTTTCCTTTTGAATTTGTCCTATAAGTACATATTTTCTCTAATCATACTGCGTTTCTTGTTCTTTCACATCTTGTGCTCTATTCCCTGGCTTATAAATTATTAATCTTTTTATGTGTTTAAAAGAAAAACATATATGCATCAACGTTGCTATCCTTATGTCCATAGGGTAGAAACCAAATTCCATTAGGCTTATAACTGCTAACAAACTGACAATCATTTCACAGAATTCATATAAATGCATCATTAAGACTCTAGACCAACTCTGGTTGATTATTGTTTTCAACATCCCTAAATGTGATAATTCGTGGACAATAATAGTAAACACAAGTAAACTGTAGTGGAAATAATAATAATAATAATTGTTTGATAAATGATGAGATGATCAGAGGGGAGGAAAACTTGCTTTTCCTTAATTGTCCTTATAAGGATGATTTGATGTAAATCAATGAAGCTAGCTAGGTTACAATAATGCATATGTATAATATTGTCCTAAATTAGTAGTTGGAAATATGATAAGAGTAGCAGCAGTAATAATTATAAATAGTGCATATATATATCCACCCACGAGTGCAAGCAAATAAATGTTTGGTATATATGTGATTCATGATTTCATCAATAATGTATAGTTGATGGTAACACAAATTATTTAGTTAAGAGTTAGCTAGGTGTAGTCAAAAAGAGGTGGTAGTGAATATTAAATTAAATGGTACAGACAAAGAAGTAAATTGTGGCAGAAACGAAACGAGTGAGATTTAGTTGAGCATTAATAAACTTATCAGCCCAACTTAGTTATTATGACAAGTCTCTTAATTAATTTCTCTCTCTTTCTTTAATTTCTGTGGGATTGGAGAGAGAGAAGAGCAGAATGGAATGTGAAGAAGAAAGTTGAAAGTTACAGGGATTGGGGTGGTATGTACGGACGTACATGGAGTTGGAGTTGGAGTTGTAGTCATGTTCATGTATGTATATACCATTAACATACGAGATGATTAATTGTTGAGTAGTATATATAATGGTAAGTGTAAATAGCAAGGTGGGTTTAAAAAAGACATTGAAGTCCCAATGACACACTTGTCATAATCTCATCATTGTCACGTCGCTATTATATATATGTATGCAATGGCAATGTGAATTTCACGCCTAACACCCCACCCTTTTCTTTGTTTCTTTGTCCTTTTATTTCTTTCTTACATCTTGTGTGTGTTTTTGGCGACATGAAATGCATATATACATAGCGTGGTCAACCTACTACATGTCATTCTCTTCTTTCTTGCTAAAACCCAAAAAACCTCCCTCTCTCTCACAACCCCTTTTGTTTCCTCGTCAAGTCTTTTTCTCTGAAACTCAGAAAACCCTGTCTACATTTCTTGAATTCACTTTACTCATCATTTTCTTTCTATACCTATAACCATTTCACACTTCCATGCTTGCATAATCATGCATCTCTAAACACCCCCCCATTAACATCCAGAAAGAAAGAATCTCATGTGGATGTTGGAGAGCAATGAGCAGATGAGGCAGGTGGAGATGCCCACCGACGGCCGCAAACTCCGGCCACTGATGCCGCGCCCCATCAAGACCACCTGCTGCTGCCTTCCAAACCCTAATAACATCCTTCATTGGACCACTACTACTACTACCCACCACCACCCCATAACATGTATGTATATAAGTATATTCAAGTAAGTAAGTAAGTAGTGTTATAATGAAGAAGGGAATCATTGAACTGCAGGTGGTTTGAAGAGTCAGGTGCCGCTGGTGAGCAGCAGATGGAACCCTACTCCGGAGCAGTTACAGGCTCTGGAGGAGATGTACCGACGCGGCATCAGAACTCCCTCAGCCGAACAAATCCAGCAGATTGCTGCCAAACTCACAAGGTTTGGTAAGATCCAAGGAAAGAATGTCTTCTACTGGTTTCAAAACCACAAGGCTAGAGAGAGACAGAAAAAACGTCGCCAGCTTGAGTCTAAACCAGGTACCAATTCCCATCCCGCTAATATTCCTACCTTCTTCAAATAAATATACCCACACTCTTACTTGCAAACTTAAATCAGAAATATTAATCACTTGGAAATGCTCTATTTTTCTGCCTAATAACCTACAATACAATACATTACTTCCCCAAGATGAAAATGTTTATAGCTAGTTAGTACAAGTCAAAACTCTAGACTTACTCTGGCTACCTAATTAATTTAAACATAGCTAGTAACTTAATGGATCATACTCTCTTGTCTTGTTCACTACTTGGGAGATTTAAAACAAATGAAAATTGATTTGATTTTGCAGCACTGAGCAGGAGAACATATATCGAAAACGAACATCATAACAAGTTGGGTACACCCTCAAAATGCAGCACACCTTCAGAGGTACACTTGTAACATCATAATAATGAAATTAATTAACTAGTAAGTAGGTAGGTATATATGCACAAAACTCAACATGATCTGAGTAGAGTAGATTAAGATAGGTAGATGATTGACAAGAGGCAAAATTATGGGGTAATAATATGTATCAAGGTCAAGAAATTGAATTGGAAAGAGAAAAACAATTTGTATGATGGAAAAAGAATGAGCCTAAAAAGCTGCATTCTATACTTTCTGTTGGGGCTGTTGCTTTGAAAAGGTTAGAATTTCTCGATAACAGTGCCCTAAAAATCCATTCAGCTTTTTAATTAATTCCCTTCACTTGTTCATTTCTCTCATCAGGACTCTGAATCAATGCAAGCTGCAGTAATTGGAATTGGAATTGGAATTCCCAACAACCCCTCGCCTAAAGGACCACCCCCCATTAATATTAATATTAATCCCCCTAGCACAACCAATAATATATTTCCTGCTCTTCAACACAATATTAATATTAATAAAACCACCTTACTTCAGCTCTTCCCACTTCATGATGCTGGAGTTGCCCCATCCGCCACGCCAGAGATTTGCCATGCTCCGCCCAAGTTCGTGCCTAACGAGTTCATCGAATTCCTCCCCACGAAAAATTGATCAAGGGGTTGCTAATCTAGTCATTATATGTGCTATTGTAACTTTTATTGATTAGTTATGATATGACTGAGTAACATGTATGTATCTGATGTGCTACCTAGTTATCATAGATTAGTCATGACTTCTGATATCTCAACTGTATCAACAACCATGTCTTCAATAGCAATCCCATATTTATTTGTTTACATTTTGCAGATTAAAACTCATAAATAAATTTAATAAAAACTAAATCTTGGTGTTTATGGCTAGACATATACTATATCAATATGCCTATACTATCTAAAACATGAAACACTGCAAATAATTAAAGTTGTTGGAGTCAGTCCAAAAGAGATATATATAGAGTGGCTGTTGCTATGGGAGCAATAACACAGAATCTAAGAGAGAGAGAGAGAGAGAGAGAGAGAGAGAGAGCCAAGTAGACAAAACGCACCACAGCACACACACTGACTGCACCTTAAAAAGACTTGTCTATTTCCACCGATGCCCCTCTCTTCTTTTGTTTTCTAAATCAATGTTTTGAAAATTCCATCTTTCTATTTTTCATTTTTCAAGTACCGATTACATCCTTATACTTCTGTCACTTTATGGTTCCTGTATATTTACTCTATTTCATGTTTATACATTAAAAATAATTCAAATTAATGCAGTGAGAAACTGTTGAAGGTTGTTTCAATAGTCCCTTTTCTCGACGTGGTAATTAAAATGGAATTTTCCCATTAAAAAGGCTATGGGGTTTTAGTATTTCCATCCCAGAAATTTTTAAAAATTAAGCCTACACTAGTACACTTGGATGAAAGTTTCACTCTTTTATTTGAGCTTAGTGCTTGTGTTGTTTAGCAAAAATTGCAAAGCACACCTAAAAATAAACTCTTTTAGCAACGAAATTTACTAGGAATTCAATCTATGAGTAATTACCAACGAATTACCGATAAAAATTACAATTTTCTTTTTGCAATGAAATGTCAATAGTAGATTTATTATGTTCTTACTAATGAAATAAAATCCGTCGCTATTTACTATCAGAATCATTATATAAATTGACAACAGAATTATGAGCAATGGATTGCCACTGGAATTAAATTTTCGTTGTGAAAAATTTATCAACCACCACCTTACCAACTGGTAATTAAACGGATTTTATCATTAATACATTGTTAAACCAATTTAACAATAAAATTAAGATATAAAAACAGCTTTTTGTAGCGGTAGTTTTAAAGAAATGTGATTTTCTTCCAAATATTACAAGGATTCAAAATTAGAAAATTATATTTTCTATTAAGTCCTAAACCTTTCCTAAGATTAAATAAAAAAAAAAATAGGTATCCTCACCCCCACCAGGCATCTTAAGTGAGGTTCTCTTAATTAATGAATCTTACCGTGGTATACCAAGTGTATTAGTGCATCGGTAAAATTTAAGTCATCAGATCTTAAAATAATTGAATCTTAATTAGATTTAAATTTTAAAAAATTAAAAACAAAATATATAATTACAACTATACCCTCGGTTAACTTTTATAGCCTAAATAAATGCACCCAGAATCACCCTTAAGTTGTTTGGCCATTTCTCAAATATTTTACCAGAATGTCGATGTAATTTCCTTCGGTTCAACCAACATATATAGGTCGAAATCTTCTCTTTCGCGACCAAACTTTGGTTTAATCTTCTCTCTTTTCCGAAAAAAAAAAAAAACAGGACCAAGTGTAACATGCTTCCTAAATATTTATTATTAGTATTTATTTTGCTTGAGGAAAAAAAGTTGTTTTGATAGATGGGAAGAGAAAGGAGTAAAATTAAATGAGGAAGAAAGGAGGTGCAGAAAGAGTGGGGGACAGGAAGTGGGGTTGGGTTGGGTTAGGCTGCAGGTACTCTGCATATGTAATGTATGAGGATGCATTTATTAGGATTTAGACAAACTGGGTTTAACTAAGGGATAATATAGTAATTGCATAGTCTAACATTGAATTTACAGTGGCTGAAGAAATGGGATTTTGGTATAACATCTCCTTCCAGATGTGCAAGACAAGAAAAAAGAAAATCTAAGTTTTAAGTCATTATTGCCCAGTGATTAAAAAAGAAAAAAAAGGAGGTGGAGGGGGCAGGGAGAGATGAAGAGAAATAGAGTCACATACATCAGAGATAGAGAGAAGGGAAGAGGACCAAAGAGACAACAAGATGAAAGAATACGAGAATGACTATTAGGAATTCGTTTTAGGATTGAAATTCTTGATTTTAAAATTCAATACTCATGATTAATTTCATCCTTACATGTGATGTAAACAGAGACAAGAGTAGCAACAGCATTATTGTGTCGAAATGCAAGTTATATGGCATTGTAATATACAGATAACAATTAATTAGACACTAGCTTATAGGAGTATTAAATACTACTTGGGAACCAAACCTTAGGAGACATAAAGGGCTTCTGGATCCACCTTTCTTCTTATTCTGAAACAAAAAACAATTGGAGTTTTTTTTTTAAATAAAGAATAAGCTTGAAGTTGATGTCATCTTCAGTGCAAAAACAATGGCGTATCAAAATTTTATCAACTCACCAATTGTCCTCAGCCCATTTACAGCCATCAGTATCTACCACATGCAGATTGTATGCATGCCGTGATGTTGAAGACTTGTTCTCAAAACTGTACAATAAAACCACACAATAAATATGGATCATCATTTCCACACAAGGTTAATGAAAAACCATATTCGATATCCAAATAATTCACCTCTGATGTATAAGATCCCCATGAATGACTACCAAGGACCCAGCTTTCACTTCAATTGGAACAAAATCCTTCTGCTCATACAATGGAGATGGTTTATCAAAGTGAACACCATTCTCATCTCTAACAAATCTCCTAACAAGGCCATCTAAAACAAACAAACAAAAAGAAGAAAATATAAAACTTCATTACAGGATCATATAGCAATTTCATGTGTGAGAAGATGTACCTTTGTGGGACCCAGGAATGGCCCAGAGGCAACCATTTGTGAGTGTGGCATCTTGTAGAGCTAGCCACAAACCACTGCAAGTTGGTGGATCGGTGTATAGAAATGAATTGTCCTGATGCGGCACTACTTCACCACCAATTCCAGGTTGCTGGGAATGAAAATTCATATAGATATGGGCGTTTTAATTTAGTTCAGCAATAAAAAGATAAAATTCTAACTCTTATACATGAAGAATTATCTGAATTACAAAAAATTTACGTAGATACGGAGTGAAAGATATACCTTTAAAACAAGAAAATACCTTAAATATAAAATTTGAGCAGCATATGAAGAGAATACTAAATTGATTTAGTGACATTTCTTTTTTCCAACCTAAAACTA
The DNA here is from genome assembly GCA_023678885.1 of Pogostemon cablin. NCBI lineage: Eukaryota > Viridiplantae > Streptophyta > Magnoliopsida > Lamiales > Lamiaceae > Pogostemon > Pogostemon cablin. Next base: position 389,249 of record CM042970.1, read on the forward strand.
TATAACATTTGAAAGGATATGGTTCTTTGGAATTCAAGAAATTTAATACTTTTCAAATGTTGGCTTGATGACAAAGAACATTGCATGAAAGTTGTTGGATTACTGAGAAATGCTTTGCATTTTCAGAACAATCAAGGATTCTCCCTTTCTGTGGAAACTCTCAGTCGATGAGCTTGAAATTTTCAATGGGATAAACTTAAACCAATTTTGAACATATATAAGATGACAAAGACATTAAATTATCAAATAATCGTATAGAACCTTGAAAATGTACATCGGCTGAATGACTACTGGCCTTCTGTAACCCAACGAGCATAATAAACCCAAAAATTTCTCTGAACTCGAGAAACTCTTGAACACTGGGTCCAATTCATGTAGTGCTGAAATGAACAATTACACTCAAGTCAATGAAATATCTAAATAATTCAAGAAATAAATACAGAACAAAAGCTTTAGAATAAAAATGGAAATTGCAGGATTTGGTTGGCCCTTTGTATGTGTCACATTTGCTCTTTTCTATATAGACTGTTTGTCTAATGTGTGGAAGCTTAAGAAAAGATTGTAAACATTTTTTTCAAAAAATAGTATCTAAGAGCGTACTTATTTAACAAAAGTCATGTCAAATCAACCATAACCATTACAAAAATTTGTATCCAAATGACATTTTTTGTATACATTCTATATAAACAAAAATTCACCTTACTTATCACATTGAAGCGGTACGAATGAAATGAAAACACATCCAATTGCAAACTTGATTTTCTGCCAGCATATAGTAAATAAAATGCAAAGTGAGAGTGAAGCATACCATGGCCAACTTTATTTATTGAGAGTTCCTTTGGTTGCTTTAAGATCCCATTATCATCAAAAGCTTTCTCTGTCCAACCAACAAGAAAACTATGTGTTTTAAGCTAAAAACTACAAATGATCAAAGCATTAGCAGCTAAAAGAGATGTACATCATATTCAAGATGCAGTATGCTAAAGCAGCTAAACATACTTAAGTTTTCAAACATATAACTATATATCATATATGGAGGCCACAATGCACATGCCATAGAGAACCCACAAGATTGAAATCATCAAAGCCAAAACCTAAAACAAAAACAAAGGTGATCAAAATAATTCAAAGTTGATGGAATCCAAAAATTACTCAGGAACTTGTGCAAACAACAACTCTATATGGAAAAAAAATAGCAGACCTTTGTCAACAATTATCAATTTTAAACAGAGAAAAGGGCTTTAGCATAATACTAATCAATCTAGTATCTAAGAAATTTTGCGTAAATGGTCCAAAGCTTCTCGAGAAAATTCATCAAACAAAACCAAAAATCTAAACCAGCCACAATTAACTTCTGTACTTGAACCCAATCACCAGAAATTAATGAATAATACCCATACCTTCGAAGAAAAAGGAAATTTTCTCAGCGCTTTCGAAGAAGTAATCATTAGTCGTATGTTGCTACAGGGAGAAGACAAGAAAACTTCATTATGTTGTTCATTAGTCAATCGGATTGGAGCAAGATAAAATGGTTACTTGGTTCTTGGAGGAGAAGATGGAGGCGTTGGCGGAGCAATCAAATCCATCAAGCAAATGTTCCATTCGTAACCTAAGGGAACTAATATCATCTGCGGAGGCAAAAGATTCCACAACCAAATAACCTTGAGAATTGAAGAACTTAACCTGGTTAGGATCGAGGTTTCCAACAATTCCCATCACTGATTTCCTTTGAATATGAATAATCAGTCAAAACTGTTCTTCTGCTTGAAAATTTGTGTTGTATTCTCACAAGTCACAAGCTTCCATGCACTCACTCTTATTGTATTTGATGAAGTGTGAACAACAAGACCAATTTCTTGAGTTCTTTTTCAACTTCTTTTGTATATTTTAGTAATAATTATTGATATAAATAAAAAATTAAACACATTAACTAATACTCGCATTACATCAGACTTTCGAATAAGTTGGTCCGAGAATGTCATGATTTAGAATGGTCAAAAATTCCATTTTTATAATTCAAATCTGCGCAATCAAATTCAGATTTATATATATGAATAAAATTACAAATACACTTTGTTTTGTTAGTGAATTTATTTATTTATTTTTAATGAAAAATAAATAAAAATTATACATTTATTAAAAAATACATATATATTATTAAATAATTTTAACTACTCTAATGTGACCTAGTAAAATTGAGAATGATAATTCATCAATTGTTTCAATGGGCTGACAATATTTTCAAATTTCAGTGGGCTTATTCTCATACATCGTTATGTTTTAAGGCTTGCAATGGGGTTTTGAGATGGCCCATTTGCCTCCTCCTTAAAAAAAGGCTCGCACCAAACTTCTTTTTCTTTTTCTTCTTCTAAACTGATCGATTTAAATTGAAAGTAGATTTTCTAGCTAAATACAAGATACAAATCAGAAATGTTCAGTATATACTTTTAAAATTTTCTGAAGCTTCTCATTAATTTTAAATGTATTTTATACATAAGAGAGAGACTATTTGAATTACATATGTGAGACAACACCACAAATTTTTTTAAAACAATATAAAGTATGAACAAAATAAAATGAACCTAGAATAGATATACACTGCATGTTTCTGCAGTATTTAACACTAATGTACAGTTCAAATACGAACATGCCACCATCGATCTCTTAACCTACGTTTGTCTATCCACAACAGAAGCCGTAGAGATGACACAAACTGGTACATAACATGCCTTGGTAATTAATATCTCAAGCTGTGGCTTGTCTTCAGGCATCATGGATCTGGCTCATTTTCAACAAGATGCTGAAGTTGCCCGTTGCACACGGAAAAGAATCGTTCTTCCTGCCAAACCCTACAGTCGTTCCAAATAATGCCTTCCCTTCAAAGGAGAAAGTAGAAAAATAAAAGAATGACAATCAAAAATATGGGGTTAGCAGCCACGGCTACAAATATTAGGAATCAGTTCAATTCTGTGGCATGAGCAATCACGTCACAGATGATGTCCTCGAATCTTCAGTCTTGTTCACTATGCGCATACAATCTGAACACGGAAATGAGTATATAGAGTCATGTGGTCTCTTTAGTTGAAATCCTTTCAAGGCACTATTCACTCGCATATTAAGCATCTGTCGTTTAAAGTTTTTCCACCTGATTGCAATTTATGAAGAACATGATTAGTCGTTCAGGACGTACAGTGAATATAATTACAACTCCCCTAATATCAACATTCACAAACAGAGCATCACACGTAATTCAGCAACATCAAAAAAAGATTACCCAATATTTGGGTTGTCAAATAACAATGCCAATTTCCGCTTATCAGGCCTTATTGTTCTGGAGTGTCCCCCATACATATATCTCCTGTGCCCCAATAATAACTGCGGAAAGTTTCCACCTTGAGTTGTTACAAAAATTTCACTGTGAAGGCAAACAGTGTAGTCTATAGCAGCCATTCTGGAAGAGTAGTTCTGAAATATTTAAACAAATAAAAAGCTATTTTAAACATAGAGTGCTCACAATCATTTAATAAATATAAAAGCTGCTCTTAATCCAGACCTGAAATGGAGCTAGTTCCTCAGCAGATGCCAGTGTCTCTTTAGTTTGTAATAATGGAAACATTTCCAGAAGAGGAGCCATATACCTCTCAGAGTCGTATATCCTCCCAGAAGCTAAATAGATATTAGTACTTTTACCAAAGCCCATACCCCTCAGCATTAGACCAACCTGACAAACATAAAATCAGCGAGAGTAAATATAAGCTATATAAATATGAATATCTCGCAAAGAACATAATTATGATGTGTAGAACCAAGTTTTTATTATTCAAGAGGATCATAGCAATCAAATACATGGATATACAAATGTCATTAAGCCAACAAAAGCTCGAAGGTCAACAGTGGAAACATTTATACTGTGTCATAGGTCAGAAACAAGAATATCAAGTGGTGGTGCCATTTAAAGCAAAGCCCAAACTGAACAGAGAAAAATACAACGCATCAAGACAAGTTCATTGATTTAAATAAAATTTCTAAGTAAACAATTTTGTTGAAATACTTCCAAAACTTATCACAGCTAATAAATCAGAACCAAAAAAATAAAATAAAATCTTACTATGACACAAAATATGAAAAAAGTCAAAATAATCCTCAATGCAATAACCTTAGTTGTAATGTGATGGTTGAATTTAGAAAGCGATACCTCCAAAGGTGTTAAGGGACAGCCTCCATTTAATCTGATTGCCTCAGGAAGTATGATTCGGCCTGGTTTAGTAAATTTTCCTCTCCAACCTCTTTCTCTCTCAGCATCCATGTCTATTTTTTCTTGCATGCCACCATCATACACACAACAAGAGAAAGCAACCATATCCTAAAGAGAACATAGTGAACACTTGATTTTCGATTAAGTTCACATGTATTCAAATTCATACGGAGTCCAGACTGACCTCCTCAAATCGAAGATGCACAGATACATATTTGCCACTATTATTTGCGCTCCGCTCTTTCATTCTTGCCACCAATGTTTCACCAAGAGATAATATGGGATTTGAAAACCGTAGAGCTTGATAATTTGCCAGGCATCTAAGTCGTTGAACGGCTCGAGGAGAATCAAATGATAGTCGATTCGCAAAGGGTGAAATCCTTATAATCCTGGATAAGCCAATTACATGATGGTACATATTACATAAGTGAAGAATTGAATGATCAGCTTTGAGAAGAGCCATGCAACAGTGGAAATCGTTTACAGAACATTGAAATCTGTCTTGCAATACATGAGTAAAAAAAAATGTCCGGAAAATGATGCACATAAAAGAGAATTCAGACATTTGGTGTTTTTCGATAAAGGTCAAGGCAATATATAGCATCAAAAAAAAAAAAAAGGAAGAAGAAAGATAACACAAGCACAAGAAAGAGAATTCAGAAATGCAGCTAAAGGAATACAAACATATCTCTTCCACCATGTGAGCTCTAAAATGACAACAGATAACAGAAAGTTGAAAATGCAAAAACAGAGAGTGAAGAAAATTATACGCTGACTTTTTTTTTTCTTTTACAATCAGGACTACACTAAATCACAAGTTGTATCACTGAATTTATCAAAATGGATGGTAGGCAACCAAGGTGAAAAATAGACAGAGCCTGGACATTAATTAATGGAGTTCCAAGAACTTTCATAAGCTTGATAGGAAAAGAACAATTTCTAATCATTCATATCAATATGCCTGTTAAACCATCATAACATATTTAAGAAACCACAAGCAGCATGCTGCATATTGCGGATAGAAGTCAGAAATGTTACTGAAATGAGCCTTTACTTTAATAAGCACAAAAGATAAAGTCCAGATTATAGTAATAATTAGATGTCACAGACTCAGAAAAAATGTCAAAAAAGGAGAAGTCTGGATTAAACAAGAAATATAACTCACTTTTCTTCAAGCAGCTTTGGAAGAACTGTATTTTTGTAATAATGGATTGATGACCATGCCTTTATCCTAAAGTTGTATACATTGCTCATGTTATAGTCAAATCGCTCCATTATGTACCCTGGAACGGTCTTGACTATCCGCACATCATTTTTCAGTGTCTTTATAAAATATTCTTCGTCATATATGTCACCAAATTTGCTGCATGTCAAAAACAAGGCACAATGACCTTTGGATTAAAATCTATCACACCAAAAATTCTGCTATGAGAATGCATCCATGACTTTAAAGGGAAAATCTCAGTTATTCATTCCTAAGCAAACATAGAGAAATCAATACTTAATCGGACGAGAAACAAAACTGTAGAAAAGGGCCCACTGATTGATAGGATGGTGGCTTTCACCTCTAAATAATGCATATTTTTGCCCGCTCATTTGGTTACAAGCATTTTATTTAAGACTAATCCCACAGCTATTGACAGAATATTCAATCATCATTTATACTAGTCCATTCACCTCAATTTAATGCATATTTATGTATAAGACGGAACAGCTCTATCATTGATGATGATGATTCTAGTAATACGCATCATCTTTTTTTTTTTTTTTTTTTTTGCATGCAACACTTTGCAGCAATGATAATATAACTCACCTTGGATCTCTCCAAATACTGTGGAAATGAAAATTTGGAATAATAAGAGTTGCATTAAGGTAGCCTGCCACAGCCACAGCATTGCATATCTGGAAGAATCAACACCAGTAAGACAGTATGTTGCTAATCCCATAAGAGTAAAAGGACAGCAAGTTTCAAGTAATAAAACAAACTAGGAAATAATGTGTACCGATGTTCTCTGCTGATTCAACCCACCATTTGCTTCCACAAAAATATATCCATTCGACTCAGGTAAGCCTACAAAAACAAATTATGGTTTATATACTTTTTTATATAGCTTGTTTGAAGAAATACACAAATAATAAAGTACCATACACAAATAAACATTACATTTGACACGGTCTATCTATTTAAATGCACATACTAAATAAGATTCCAAAAATTATCTGATCATACGTTGCCAGTCAGCTCTCTCACAGCTTTGGGATAATTTAGTACCTCTGAAGAAGACTAATGCATGCTAAGAAAAAAGCATAAGAATACAAATAAATTATGTGACCTTTCTGTACCTTCTGAAGACTTTTTGATCCATGGTCTCCATTCTCCACCTTTATAAGAGTGTTTCCACATAGTAGATACCTAAGGGTTAAAAAACTTCCATAAATTGTATATAAAGATGAGAAATAGAACTAGGAGAAAGTTTGAGGAACAAGCAAATAGAACATCAACAAACTTAGGTAAGCGCATCATCTCTTTCACCTATATGGGCTTTAGATATCATCATACATCATATCGAATGGAACAAAGAAATGTACTTAGTATTTTTACAAAAAAGTAGTCATTACTCTAACAATGATTACAGGACTGTCCAACTCAGGTGTTATGGAATGGATGTTGTTCATAATTGATCAGATGCCATCAAAATAATCGTACAACAGCACAACTCATCATTTGAACCTCAAATATTTTATTTATGCATAATCGGTGCTCTTTTCGTTCCAACAAATTCTAAAATGGGAAAAATCCTCATATACAATGAAATCCTCAAGTCCCAAAGTGGTCGAAAAGAATCTAACTTAACTCACAAACACTCCACCTTGTTAGGATGAGAAAGCAAGCAACATATATAAATGCACAAAGAAAATTTCTGTACTTGATTCGTTCAGAGTTGCAAGACTTCATTTGCACTCAGTTATTGTAATTAGCAGAGATCATAATTGGCACACAGCATCACTAAACAGAGTAGAATTCGCACGAGTAACCGGAAAGCAAGAAGAGAAATAGAGAACAGCAGTACTAACCGCATCAGCAGATGAATTATCAGAGTCCATTTCGGATCGGACCATGGCGTAGAGCTTTGGACTCCTGTAGAGAGAGCCGGGGGGATGTGGATGCTCAATAACGGGGACAGAATCAAATGACATGGTTCCCATGTAAAAGAGCATGGTGGAAACGTAAAGCAGGGGAGCGAAGAGAAAGAGTCCCTGACGTTGAAGGAGTAGGGAGAGTAGGAACCAAGCGAGGCGTTGGAGGATTGAAATGGAAGGGGGATTAACCGATTTAGGGTGGCGGTAGCGCGGGGAGCGGCTGCGGCTGCGGCTGCGGGGGCGAGGCGAGGAAGGTGGCGATCTTGGACTGCAAATCCCGGAATTGGGAAGCCTAGCCGCTTTCATCGCTCTTCCCTTGGCATCATATCATATAGGCAATAATGGAGATGATTTTATGCGAGAAGATTTGAATCGTGATGATGAAGAGTTATGGTGAGAGAGAAAGAGAGGAAAACGGCAGGAAGGAATGACGAGGATGATGACGGGGAAGAAATATAGCGCGATAGGGGGCGTGTTTGGGCGACTTGGAAATGACGTTGACAGTTTCATCATCAATTTAGGCTCTCATGTGTTTGGTTAATTGGAATCATAGAGAATCAACAGAAAGAGCAACATGTCAAAAACATTGATGAGAGAGAATACTCCTGTCCTGTCTAGCATATGGACAGCTTAAATTGAGCACTTTCCAGTTGACAGCTTGCCAAACACGTCTTATTAAGTCGTGCTTAACATAACTCAATCCTATTCTTACCTCCTCTCTCGATTGGACGGGACCCACAATTTTAGCGTGACAATCAAACCCATGTATATTAATCATCAACTATGGAGTATAACAATTGCCCTTACAACTATAAAAAATCTTTAGAAACTCACTCCTCCAAGAAAATTAAAAATACTCCTGTATCATAAAGGGCCGCCAAGACCAGGGTTTGGAACTAATTTATAATATGCAGCCCATGATCTTCAAACAACTACACCCCCTATTTAAGCCCAATACACCATCATAACTTTGGTCTTCACCACACATATCCCACCCCTAAATTTCTTTTATTAACCAAGTGCGTGCAAAATTTTACTCCCTCCAGAATAAACTTCACGTTATTGTAGATATAGAATTTAAGAAAAGTTGTATTTTAACTAACTTTATTGACTTTTGGATGATAATATAATATTTTAAGGTAATAAATAAATGACACATTATTGTAAATATAGAATTTAAGAAAAGTTGTATTTTGACCAATTTTATTGACTTTTGGAGGGTAATATAATATTTTAAGGTAATAAATAAATGATAAAGTATATTATGTGTGTTATGTATGGATGGTAAATTTGTACAATATGTACTTTTAGAGAGCGTTTACTTTGAAGGTTAATGGAGGTTATCCCTCCACTGACCCTAGTTAAGTTTTGTTTTATTTTGCAGGTTTTGCAAGGAGGGATAACCCACGGGCCCAGTCGGTCCGGTGTTAAACAAGGACGAGGAAGGGTCAAGTGAACCCTCAAAACTTAGGCGGATAATATCAAAACAAGTCTGAAATTGATCATTTTACCCCTATTTTGAAAAATACGAAGACAAGGTTGTCTTCTCTGTGAAACGAGCGGCGGCGTTCTAGGATTGAGTGGGGGAAAGCTGTCCATGTAAGAAGGGGGCGGAGGAGATTACTGCCGGTTGGTCCACACCGAAGATCGATCGGAGAAGACCTCAAGTTAACTCATGTCCTCCAACGAAGTTTAAGGCTCGATTTCCTGCATTTTCGAGAGACTCCTCTATCATCGTTTTTCCTCCTAAAATTCATCTCGAAATGCTCTCAAATTGTTTTGAATCTTGAGAATACACTATTATGTAGAGTTTATGATTTCTGTTTCTTATAAATTTAGGTTGTGAAAGTATATCTTTGTCGGATTTCTGCATGGATTTGGAAATTTTCGTCTTATTTCTAGGCAAGAATTCTTCAAATTGATGGGTTTTAAATCTTGTCTTATTTCTTGGAGATCTTTAAATTTTTGTTTTTAAATCGGAAGTCTGGTTAAGATTGAAAAGGTGCTGGAGAACGAGATTAAATATCAGCAAGATCTGAATGATAATTTAGGCCAACAGCTGTTACAGAGCCAAGAGTCGAGCATGGAGCTTCTTTCGATTCTTCAAGAACTCCAAGAAATCATACAGCAACATGTGAGATTAGGGAGTTAGAAAATTCTGCAGATAAGAGTTTAGAGGAGAAGAGGAATTTTTTGCAACAGATTGAGGTGGAGTTGAAGAGTAAAACTGACGAATGGGAGAGAGAGAGGGGAAATCAAATAGAGGAAGAAGTAATTGCCAAACTTGGAAGAAACACTGTCTGGATATGTTAAAGATTAAAAATTTGAAGAAATAAGAAGGATATAATGAAAGCAATCATGAGGATCTTATCAAGGAAATGGAGCTATTGATGAAAATCTTGAACTGCTGTTCAAGCTCAAGAACTCAAACAAAACAGACATAAAATAATGCTCGTCGTTTACATGGGAAAAAAATAAAATTTGATATATTTACACAAGGGACTAATGGTAAAATCATTATAAATATACCTTCAAAGTAAACAACTTGGACAACTCTTACTAGGGTAATTAGTTTTAACTCAACCTCCCCTAAACCTTTACTCAAGGTTTAATATCCCTAACCCTAACCCCAAAAGTAAACGGACTTTTAGGGTGAAGATTGATGTGATATTTTTTTTTGAGTGATGAAATTTAACATGGAACGGACGAAATAAAAAGTATGAAGTTTAATTTGGGATGGAGGAAACAAATTTTAAAATTATTAAAAATGTACGATTTTTCTACTTGACCCTTTGACATGACGGAGATTCAGCAATGCACTTCGATATAGAGGAGAAATCAACACTAAAAAAAATATTTTTATCAACGGAATATTCCGTTGGTAAAAGCCTTAATTTCATTGTTAAATTGATTTGTCAACGGATTAGCAACGAAATCTGTTGGTAAATTTTCGTTGGTAAAGTGGTGGTTGGTAAATTTTTAGCAATGAAAATTAATTTCGTTGCTAATCCGTTGCTAAAAATTCCATTGATAATTTATATAAAGATTCTCTTGATATTCCGTTGGTAATTACCAACGAATTGAATTCTGTTAGTAAAATAGAGAATAAATCTGTTGGTATTCCATTGTTAATAGAAAAATATTATTTTGGTTGCTAATCCATTGGTAATTACCAACGGATTGAATTCTGTTAGTAAATTATGTTGGTAAAAAATATTTTTTTTGTGTGCAATCTAATCCAACACTAAACTAATTTGTGGTTTTTTATTTGTGGTTTTTTAAGGGTATAGTATACGATAAAGGTCAAAACTCTTGTGTCCCTGGGCGCACGGATTTAGACCCGTGCGCCCATGTCCGACTCTACCTATATTGAGTTTTTTTTTATTTTTAACTTATAAATGACCTGCTTAATAAATGGGGTAGGTTTGGCGTACGGGTCAAGTTCATGTCCCCGGACACACAAGATACTAACTCTGCGATAAATACCACCTATTGCCCAATTTGAATTTTAAATAATTAAAAATGACCACTTTGTCTACAAATAATCAAATTTGTTTACTTTTCGTATAAATTTACTACATATTCCTTTGAAAATGTCAATCGGATTTTAGAGGGAAAAAATGTTCTATTCGATCTTTGTGATTTGTTCTATTCGACCTTTGTATTTTTGTTCTATTCGGATTATGTATTTTTTTATTCAAACTTTAAGTTTTTGTTCTATTCGGATTTTTTGATTTTTTTTATTTCTAACTTCGTGATTTTTGCTCTATTCCGTCTTTTTTATTTCGTTATATTCGGACAATGTTATAGTTGGCAGATTGCCAAAAATTTTTAAAGATGGTAGTTAAAAGAGCTTTTTTTTTCAAATCTTCAAATATATATAATAAAACACACTTTAAAAGTCAAAATTGAACCAATTTTTAATCTATATCATTGATTTTGATTACTAAACATTTTTTAATCTCATCCGTTCATCACATTATTCAATCTCATCTGTTCATCACAATTATGATATTAGATTTTGGTCATTGATTTTTTTGTCATAATAATGATACCTTATTTAATTTAAAATGATACCTTATTTAAAATAATTCATTATATATGTGCTTAATATTATTTTTTCATTAAATATAATACATAACTACTACTAATTTTAATAATTTCAAATTATTGTGTTAATTATTCCTAAATAATTTGAATTAATTTTTTTAAATTATGTTATTTATTCCTAAATAATTTGAATTAATTTTTAAACATCACATTATTCAATCTCATCCGTTCATCACAATTATGATATTAGATTTTGCCCATTGATTTTTTGGTCATAATAATGATATCTTATTTAGTTTAAAATGATACCTTATCTATGTACACATTTCATTAAATATAAGGCAAAAACTTGTGTGCGTCCGGGGCGCACGGGAGCACATTTCGTGCGCCTTTAGAATTTTGTGTTAAATTGTGTGCCCTTTAGTATAAAGATGTGTACCATGAAAAAAACTTGTGTGTGCCCGGGCGCACGGGAACACATTCCGTGCGCCTTTGAAATTTTGTGTTAAATTGTATACCCTTTAGTATAAATATGCGTATCCTTTATTTTCTGAAGAAAAATAAAAAATATTAATAAAGTGTATACCCTTTAGAACAAAATAATGTACCTTTATTAATTAAAGTGTATACCCTTTGGACCAAAGCAATGTACCCTTACCCATAATACTAAATTCTAAAGGGGCACGGAATGTGTTCCCGTGCGCCCGGGCATACACAAGCCTCACTCTAAATATAATACATAACTGCTTGTTCACATTTTTGCGTGTCCCCAAGTGTAGGGAATTTATTGCAGAAAAGAGTGTGACCAAGTCTATTATATATCGAACCCAAAGGATAATTCTAAGTTTACTATTTAATCTAATTATGACTATTCTAATTTAAGACAAATGTGGGTATTTTAGGAAAATTTAATTAACTAAATATGCAGAAAATAATTACTAAAAATAACAAAATAGAAACTAAATTAAATATGAAAGTGTTCAATAGAGAAGATAGATAGCCATAGATGATCCAGTTAAATTGGTCAAATCAAATCACTAGACAATTGGTTAGAATTCCTACAGATCTTATGAAAGCAATCACTTAATTATGTTAAATCCCTTTGGTGAAGTAAACTTAACACATAAATATGGTTCAAACCCTCAGATGTAGAAGGATAATTCATAATCCCTTTCTAGGTACTTCATACAAAATTCCATTAAAGGCTAGAGTACTAGACTTCCCTTTATAGGTACTTAAGAATTAATCCTCAATTTTCACCTAACAATCTAAGAAATCAAATCCTCTAAAATAGTAATTAATAGATATATTAAGTATCCAATATTAATTATTCTAATGAATAAAGATTATATGGTTAAGTCCAATTTACTCATAATAGGTTGACAAATATAATTTTTATGTAACACAAGCAATAATCATAAACATGCAAAGGTAATTGACATCTTCATGAATAAGGACATATCATATAAGACAAAATATCAATCTCAATTCAAAACATAATACTGAAATAAGAATACTGCAGAAATCCATAACCTAGTCTAGGTCAACAATTCAAACCAATTCAACCTTCAAAACCTAATACTATCCAAGAAGTATTAGCTCATGGTGTTACAAGCAACGCACGTGGTTAGATATGAAGGCAAACCCTAGATATGGCGTGATTCTGCATTCTTTCCACCGTGAATCTGAAACTTCTTGTTCTCCTTCTCAAGTAAGCAACACTGATGAACTCCCCGGGATGGGTGGATGGGATGGTGAATATGCTTATAGGGAAAGGTTATGGAAAAATATGTAGGATTGTGGAGAGTTGTGGAGAGTTAGGGTTTGGAACACCCCAAGGGCTCCTTTTATAGTTGAAGGCTGGGAAATTTCGAACTCACTCTCAAAAGTGGGCCTTTTCACATAAAAAACACCAACGGGCCAAAAAAATACATTTCGGACATGCTGGGGCATAACATTAGTGGTGCCAGGCATGACACGAGTCGTGCCGCCGGGTCTTGCTGCCCACTAGTGCCGCTCGTCTGCACGGGTCGTGCCACCCAATTGGCAGTCTGCGCGACCTTAAGGTTTTGCTCATACCTTCTTCATCCGATCTCCGATTGAGGTGATTTTTATGCTCACGCGATTCTCTCTTCCTTGGCTTTCCAAGCATATAAAAAACATCTGAAAATTCATCCATTTGAGTATGGAACGAGTCGTGCAAAATTTAGCACGAGTCATGCTCCTTCGGGGCGTGCTGTGCGGCGTTGTCCTCTCGTGCCGCATGTGTCCGGCACGAGTACTGCTTTTAGCCGGCACGAGTCGTGCCGACCTATTTCCTGCCCAACTTCGCTCCCAACTTCCATTTTTACTCTTTTTACCTCGTTTTCCACCTAAAAATATGAAATAACACCTCACATGCATCTGTAACACAAATATATGCAATTCAACTAAAAGATGCTCAAATACGGATATAAATTTCACAAAATGGTGCTAAATTGGATACTAAAACACGTAGATTTTCACACTAAACAATAACTACTACTAATTTTAATTATTTCAAATTATTATGTTAATTATTCCTAAACAATTTGAATTAATTTTTTCAAATTATATTAATTATTCCTAAACAATTTGAATTAATTTTTAATTATATGGTTTAGGGGTTAGGGTAATATTATTTAATTATTATAATAATTTATAAAATTAATTTAATTATAATTTTTACGGGTAGTTCAAAAAAATATCATTAGAATTTGAATTGTGTACGTGTATGAATCAGGTATCCAAAAATATTAAAATTATACAAAATATTTTATCTATATTATATAATATGTTATGAAATAATTTTATAATTAATTAATAGATAACTTTATTTGATCATATTAAAAATAATAATGTTCATAGTATATTTAATTCATAATTAATTAACAATAATATAATTTTATTAAAATATTAATTTTAACACAAAAAAATATATATGTATATAAATTAATTAATATATTAATTTAAACACTAAAAATATAAATATATTATAATTTTCACGGGTAGTTCAAAAAAAATATAATTAGAATTTGAATTGTGTACGTGTATAAATCAAGTATCCACAAATATTAAAATTATACAAAATATTTTATCTATATTATATAATATGTTATGAAATAATTATATAATTAATAAATAGTTATAACTTTTATTTGATCATATTAAAAATAATAAAGTTCATATTATATTTAATTCATAATTAATTAAAAATAATATAATTTTATTAAAATATTAATTTTACACAATATATATATATATATATATGTATATATATAAATTAATCAATACATTAATTTAAACACTAAAAAATATAAATATATTATAAATATATATTACTAATTATAATTTTTATTTAATCATATTTATTTTAAATATAAATATTTTTCTAAAATAAATTAGTATTAAATGGGTATGTGTAATTTACGGGTATTGATAAACGAGTTTGAGACGGGTATTGAGTATCACAATATATTTTTTTTAATGAAATTGGTACAAAAATGAGTAGTTTATATTTAAATGGATACGAGTACGTACGGATACCCCTATAGTTAAATAGTTAATATTATAAAATGAAAAGAAAGAGTACATGTGGATATCCTACCCGCTATAATCCCTAACAACTACAGATTATACATTAAAATATTATATATTTTAAACTAATATATTACAATAGTATATTCTTTAATATTTGATTACTTGATATAACAAATACTTGGTTTGAGAAATTAATCATTGGTTTGATTACAACTAATTTATGAGAAATATATATAAAAGGTTATAGGAAGCTCTCTTATAATATAATTAATTGAAATGTCTATAATCAAATTATGTCTAGGTTTAAATGTAGTTTTTAGGAGATTCATAAAAATGTATGAGAGAAGGTTTTCATTTTTCGAATATATAATAACAATTTTAAGCGAACGTTCTATTAATTTTTTTATTTTTTCAATTTATGAATAGAATCAGTGTAAATAATTTTTCTTATAGAAATAAAATCGAGAAATAAATATATTACCTGTAAATAATTCTTTCATCGATCCTAATATCGATTCGTTTCACATGTCCAATCACATATGGTGAACATTTAAATGGATACGAATTACGAGTACTCCTAACATCGATATTAATTATTTCTAATAATTATATTTCCTGGTACCCCATTTTACCCTAAGCATATTGATAAATAATTTTGGAGTAGTTATAAATATAGTAATAAATTTTTAAACGGCACAGATTCGGGTATGAGTGGTAAATAAATATGGTATGGTACCTTTAAATAAGTACGGATACCTAAATATTAATTAATAAATATACAATTATCTAATATGATATTACATAAAATTGTATATTATATGTAAATAATTATTGGTATAACTTTAGTGGCATATTATACCCCGATGATTTGATATTTATCAGCAATGAAATGATGACTTTACCCATGTGATTTATGGTATATATTTTCCCTGTGGTTTAGGGCATAATATCCCCCGAGGATTTAATATTTATCGGGTTTAGCGTTTGTTCCAATTGTAACATTATGACTTTACCCCTGTGGTTTATGGTATACTATTATCCAGTAGTTTAGGGCTACTGTACCCCGAGGATTTACCATTTATCGATAAAAAATAGTGTTTGTTCAAAGGGTGAAATTAAAATGTTGCCCCAATAGTTTTTGGTATACTGCACCCAAGAGTGTACATAGCATGTATTATGGAGGGAGTATATTATAAAAAAAATTAAGGTATATTTTTAGTTAAAAACTATTTATTTGATAAAATCCCTGACCATGTAATACACGACACTATTTTTTGGACAATCTTACTGCTGCATGGGATGATATTACTAGGCTTCTCCTTCGGGTAGGAATAGTATTATTTATCCAAAATGCATGATTTAGACTTCTCTTTCGGGTTTAAATAACATCAGAATGTCTTTGTCTCGTGCAACACACGAGTTCAAACGTTAATTATATTAAAAGTGGATAAATTTGATTTTTTTTAAAGGTAAGTGATCATTTTTAAATTTTTTTATTAATAGCAGTGAGGATTTCTGATTTTGCCCCTTTTGCTTAATAAACACAGGAGTTCTACATGACATTTCGAGACTTAAGGAAACCTGAGGCCATCTCCATTTTACACCATTTTACTGCACATTCAACACAAAATGGTGCAGTACAATAATTCATCTTCAGCAACCAAATAGCATTTCACCGCATTTTTGTGCACCGTTGGACTTGCCCTAAGGAAGAGAGGTCATATGTAACTTTTTTAGTTGTATATTTCCTCTTTATAAAATTATTTTTCTCTTTCTTTTTTTTTATTTTATTTTTTTTTTGTTTCATATTTATATTCTCATTTCAAAAGAATAAAATATGAGTCGGTCTTTTATACTCCGGGCACAACGTGCGCCCATACTCTTTAGTATTAAATTGTATAGTATGGGCGTATGGTAAATCCCCGATAACACACAAGTTTTTGCCATAAAATATTACTCAATACCAAAACCTCAAAGGTTTAATAACATTCATTATTAACATCTTATCTATATATATATATATATATATATATATATATATATATATATATATATATATATATATATATATATATATATATATATATATATATTTGTGAAGTAGTTTCTTTAAATAAAATTTTTAAAAAACATATGTGCCATTATGTGGTGAAGTGTTGACTTTAATTTTATATGTGTCAATTTATTATTGGTTTGTCTATATTTATTACCATTAAAAATTTGTTAATGATGTAGGTTAAAATGTTTCTTTAAATTTGATTTCTAAATAAAATGTATTATATTAAAACTATATATTAAGAAAACATGTATGTTTAGTTTAATTTTGTAAATATAAAATTTAATTAAAGAATTTGTATTATTAATAATTGAAGTTTTAGATTTTGCTGAACAAATAAAATTTTAATTTTGATATAAAATTTAAATAACTATAATCACTAATTCATATTTTAAATATAAAAATGTAGTAAATTTTCTTTCATTTAAAATTTAAAAATATATTGATTTTAAAGAAGAATTTTAAATATATTTCTAATTATTATATTATATAGATGTAAGTTAGTCAACATGAAGTATATAATGAAAAAATAAAAAATAGATATGTGCGAAGAAAGTAAAAGGTGAATATTAAATTTATGTGAAAATGTTGTAATTATAATTTAAATGTCTTAATTTATGTTATATATTTTAAAAAAGATGAATGGAGTATACGTAAAATTAAAAAAAAAAAGTGATATTTGAACAATGAAAGACTATATTTAAATTCATTTTTCAAATTCAATTAACTAATTTGAGATATAAAAAATATGTAATAATCAGTGTACATAATCTATATATAAATGAAATAAATTATAAAAAATATTGAAATACAATACATTTTGTGTTATTATTTATAATAATTCTAAAAATATTATTCACTTATAATTTTCTTTGTAAATTTAAAATTCCCGTGTAATACACGGGCGACACACTAGTGGAGTATAATTTACATTAAAATTGCCCTCAGGGCATAGCTCAAGTGGTAGAGGTGAGGGTGGAAAGACCTTCCAACTGAGCTTGGTTGCTGCAGGGTCGGGGTTAGAATCCTGCCTTTGACATGGATTTGGCCCCTTGCAAACACAAGTTTAACAGTGAGCCATCTCTATAAGCCACTTGAGGCACATCATGCGATTTACCTCCTCCACCAATCCCAGGGTAGGGGTGATGGGGGCCCATAATGGTGGGGTACACCATAATTTACATTAAGATTAATTTATGAGTCTTACTAGGATGTACATGCAAGATTTAAATCATTAAATTGTATGGTAATCAATGTTCACCCTTAGAATTGAATAAATAATTAACTTTATAATTACGTAATTACTATTATACCCTACACTTAACCCATAAAATTTAAGGTGTACCAGTAAATTAGGTGCACCTCAAAATTGCCTTTAATTTATTATCTAAAAATATTGGAGTACCCAAAACGGTGTTTTTTTTAAGGTAGTAAAAGGGAAATTGATATGAAGATTGAGGAATTACCATTAAAAAGGAAATACTAGTATACTTTAAAAAAACGATCATTAAAATAATTTAAACATTAATTCTAACACAAGACAATTATCTACTGAATGAAATAAAAAAAAAAGAAATAATAAAATAGAATATGTAATTCTGTTTGAAATTTTTCTTTTTCAATTTTAACATAGTATGGGCTTTGCACCCCAGAATTGCTAGACAAACCCCAATAATTTATAGAATTAAAATATAATTATATGAGAAGACGCAAATACCATTTTATAAATAATCACAAAATTTGAATAAAATATTTGTTCCACGTAATTTTTTCTCACTATTCGCTTCCTACAACAGAACAAATACGCATAATCACTAAATCTAAAAAAAATATGTTCCACGTAGTTTTTTCTCACTATTCGTTTTCTACAACCGAACACATTCGTTTTCTTTAATCAATTCTAATAAGTTATCATCAAAGATAAAGACAAAGATGATCAGCCGTTCATCGTCCTTCAGCTAACATCATTCCAATGCGGGGGTTTCGCGATGGGGCAGTCAATCAATCACATCCTACTCGACGGCTTAAGCGCCAAGGCCTTCAACCAGAACTTGGCCTCACAGGCTTTTGACGACGACACACCCTTGGTGGTGGTCCCCTTCCTCGACCACGCGAGAATATCATGGGGACTCCCGTGTTCAACTGCAAGAAAGAGGAGCTGGAGTTAGTTCACCCCGAGCGACTATTGATTTCTTGAAGAAAAAGGCAAAGGGAGGCAGGATCAGCAGCCTTAGCGTGGTGGTGGAACTATGTGGCGGTGCAAAGCCCTGTCCAAGTACGTCAAAGACAGAGAGTCCACTATCCTAAACGAACCTGAGGAACCGCCTCAATCCACCGCCACTAAGAAGTTGCTGTGAATTAATTAGAAGACAACAAGTTGGAGGAGATCAAATTATTTTCAATTCCACATTCAACTTCAAATTGATTTCAAACCCTAGAATTCAGTTTTTTAAAGAAAAATCTCCAAATGTCGTCATCGTCGTTTGTCGCCGCCGGAAACTTACAGGTGGTTGCGGTGGATACAAGGTGTCATTCCCTCTCCTTTCTCTTCTAAAAGTCGCGACACATCCACAATGCGGTTCTATTCTTGTTCAACTCTCTTACACGTTTTTTTTTATTATTTTGTGATTAATTAAAAGGATATACTTGTCTTTATATGGGATGTATTTATTAATTTAAATATGTAAGTTTTAATCTTAACGGGGTACGTATAGTAATTGTGGTTCGTTTAACAATTTTGGGGGTGCCCCCACCCCACCACTAAATATATAGAACGTTAAGATAAACTGTGTAAATCTTATCATCTTATGTCCTTCAAATAAAGATCAATACATTATCTGAGCTTATATACTCCATAATATTTTTTGGGTTAAATCTTGAACCCTAACTCAGACCTAAGATCACAAGTCAACTGTTAATTAAATATTTTAATGTAATTTTCGTATTCGGACGGATTATATTTATAATTATCTATTAGACCAGCACTATATTAATTTCGATCGATCAGATGTTTTTAGAAAATTTGCATAAAGTAACTCATTTATATGTAGTCCTCAACTTAGTCTTTCTTAGGTCCAACCGTCCAAATATCAATAATGTAAGCACGAAAACTAAATCTCAAGATAAAATCATCCTAGAATATTCTGTTGGAAATTTTTAATTTTCATTATAATCTAATTGTGGGCAATATATTATTATACAATTATATTAGCTATTCAATTATATTATGGACTTAATTAAGTGATCCAATTAAGGTTAAAGGTCCATGGGCTATAATAATAAATGATATGGGCTTATTGAGTAGATACCCAATACTACATGATTAGGTGATTATGGGTGGTCTAGTCAAGTAGTATATAAAGACTCCCAGGTTATGGTCCCCAATATACTAAGCCGCACATGGTCTTCCCTTCTCCCCATCGGGAGGGATTACTACGGTCCCCATAAAGGAATTAAGAGGCTTAGTTGAGGAAGACCATAAGACCTCCAATCTTCGAGTTCGTATTCCGCCTAGAGACTCATTGGATCAGGTACGCTTCCGCTTTACGGTTTAAATCTCGTTAATCATAATAGGGTTAAGGTTTCATGGATTTATTTCCAACAAGTGGTATCAGAGTCACCCTATTTATGATTCTCCGAGATCTGATGAGATTAAATTTTTAATCATATATGTTTGATTATTAATTTGATATTTAGCTGGGATTAGTTATTCCAATTCAGCTTGATAGCACATTTCAGTTTCGGAATTCTAATGTTAAATCTCAAAGTATTTCATTTGAAATAAATGATCTAATATTCGTGTATCCTGAATGGTGTTTTTGACTCAAATCATTGGTTCACGGGCCATTAAATCATAATGGCAGGATGGTAAAATTGTTAATTTGTTGCATTTACTTACTGTGCCATCCACACATATATACTCTCTTTGTGAATTAGGCATGTTCTTAACGAGAATGATTTGTAAGCAATGTGCTTTTAGTAAGTGGAATGGAGATGAGTTAATTGCCTTAACTGAAAATGTATGACTACCTCATTCTTATGGATTTATGTAGCCAGTGACAAGACATGCTATCATATTTAAGAATTTGGATTTCGAATGTGTACAGATTTGATGTTATATAAATCAACATGCACTTGTATTCCTTCCAAATTATGCTACTTTCAAGTGATTTTGGTTCGATGATTAAAATAACAATTGATTTGAATATACATGTTGTAGCAATTTGATAGTATATTTAATTCTTTATGGAGGGATGCTTATCAAATTTAGTTTATACTAAATTGAAATAAAGATCTCAATTAAGTTAAGAAATCATTCAGTTTATATTAAATTGAGATTTTGGAATCCCTAATTAAGTAAAGGAGATCTTTCATCATTATAGGGTAATGAATCATCTAATATTCCTATTTGGTTAGAGGAATAAAATAAAATTAAATTGGGGAGACAGTTAAATGTCGTTTAATTAAATTTAATATTTTAATATTTATTTAATTAGTCTAGTAAACCTTCAATCTAGTCAATCGAAGCACCATGTTGCCACAGCAATATCGTGTGTGGAGAAAAGCTTTATTGAAATTACATAGATGGGTGTGGTATTATTTATGTGTTCTGTGTTCGGCCCACAGGTAGGCACAGTTTGACAGAATAATAACACACATGTGATAATAAGTATGTGATAATTATTTGGATTATTCATGTGAACATGAGTCGGTCCACAGATAGACTCTTGTTTGACAGAACGTATTGTCAATACTTGATTGTTACACCAAGATTACCCCTGCAGTTAATTTTTGTCCACAGATGAGGTTAGTGTTGCACAAGGTGTCTTGTGATGGGTCCCTAATTAATAAAGTTTTGCAAGTGTATCTTCATGCGGGTATTGATCAGCCCATAGGTAGATTAATATTTGGCAGAAATACACAAGCACCTGTGGTAGTAAATATGTGACGATTATTTGTTTAACATGTGAGTAATAAGTCGGCCCAAAGGAAGGCTATTGCTTGACAGTTTTATTGTCAGTATTTGACTACTACGTAGAGAGTGTCACTTACAAGTTTGTATTGATACTAATGATGTGATAGATTCCTTGAGATGATTCTAAACTATTTAAATTTGAAAGATTATAAAGTTTAGTACAATCATGATAATCATTTTGGATTAATTCTCTGTACAATTAAGAAGTCTGTTAATTAAGTTTACCTATGTCAACAACAAAATTATACATGATGAGAACTTCAACAATAAGAATAAACTAATAAGTTTCTAACAAACTCTGTCTCAATAAAGTATAAGGGCAACAAAGAAAAACCTGTTTGGAAAGCTGTTAAAAAGAAACTAAAGTATAACATTTGGTTTTCTCCTAAAGGCTTGTGGAATTATTTTATAATACACCACATTAAGACTACTTAGTATGAATGGTGTTGTGGTGTAGTTAAAAGACAAAAATAGCACTCCACAATATATGGTTACTAATTGGAGAAATACTAAAGATTGCAGCTTATGGTCTCAATAAAGTTCCAACCAAAGTAGTTGTGAGAACTCTTTGAGTTTCACATGTGGTGATATCCAACTAAGGCTAGATCATTGGGATCTACTAAAGAAAATTGGATTCAAATAGATACAAGCTACTTTATTAGTATTAAATAAAGATAATAAGTTTATGATTCAATTGATCGGATCATATTTGAGACGGGTAATACGGTATTATGTGAGGATGTTGATTTTGGGGGAAGATAATATTAGATACATTGTCCTTAAGGGGGAGTCGATTCGATCCCCACTTATGCTTTAAAGAATTGGTGCAAATTCAGAATAACGATATGACAATGTCAATAATATTTAAGGAATAACAAATTCAACAACCTCAAGAATTAATGTCACTAAGGAAACCAGTAGAGTTGGGAGAAAGATAATTCAGAAGATTATGTAGTTTTCTCCTAAATAATGAGGACACTATAGAATTAATGGTAGAACATTCAAACAATGTTCATCAAACCATGAAAGGTCCAATTACTCCAAAGTGTGTTAATGCTATAAGTTATGAGTATAAATCAATACAAGATGATTAAGTTTGCATCTTGATATAGGATTATACTCAAAAGGGAAGAAAGACATTATTATAAGATAATCGTGACATTAGTAGCACATTTTGATCTTGAATCATATTAGATGGATGTAAAGATAAAGTTCCTTGATCGCAACATTGATGATACGATCTAAATGGTTTAAGAACTATTAGGAAATTCATCTATGCATTCAAGCAAATTTTTTTTTTCGTAAAGGAATCACAAGTATCATCATGAAGTGAGTGTCTCATTTGGTTTTGAGACAAATGTAGATGATTATGTGATTTAGTGGGAGAATGTTTAAGTTAAACTAAGGGAGACAAGTGCAGTCTCAATCAGGTGCCCTAAAGTTAAACTAAAGATTTAAGAAATGTAGAAACATTCCATATTCATTGGTTGTTGGAAGTTGTTGTATGATGAGGTCTCTACAAGACCTAACTAGGCTTATGTTGTTGGTATATTAAGTAGACATTTAAGTAACTCTAGTATGAATCTTTATAAAGTATGTATAGAGAACTAAGAATAATATGCCTGTACATCAGGGATCAGATTTGTTAGAGATCATAAGGAATTCTGATTCTAAGTTTGTTGGATGCCAATAAAGAATAAGATCCACTTTAGGCTACATCGTCTGTTGATTTGGAGAGCTATACAAGTAAACGTATTAAGCAAACACTTTAGCTCATTAACCATGACAACAGAATTAGTAGCACACTAAGGGCATTCAAACATGAAATAAAGGTTGCGAAGATTTGTCACATAAAGTTCATTGTGACAGTTAGTTCGCAGTAAAGTATTTATGACAAGAATACTTATAGGTCAAACAAATTGACATAGAATTCTTGGTTGTTAAAGAAAGTGTTTTGTGTAGATAAAATTTTAGAAGAGTATATTATGATAGACTCTAAATATGGATCCACCAATTATGTATTCAACGCCCTGTAATTTTTATGAGCTAGCTACTCATATGTGTGTTATATGGTTTTAGAATACGTTGGTTTAATGGGAGTCTATATTTATTGCTCTTTAAAGTTTCAAGACACTTTGATTTGGATAATTCAGTTTTCTGCAGAATAAAGTTCATGGCTTTGAATTCATTGTGAATTCACTTAAGTAATTTCATTTTGTAATATTTTATATTATGGATTGATCTCACTAAAGTTTAAAGTTGGACCAGTTGGAAATAGACATGATGTTGATCACATTTGACATGTAATTTCCATGCTACTCACCATATTTGATCTATGTCATTGAGTATATTGATATGGTGATTGTCGGGGTTTAATCACGATTTATAATGTGGTGAATGCCGCGGTAGTTCCATATTAGTATATGAGATGGACCAGATTGTTAAGTATAGCCTAAAGAGGAATAGCATAAAGTTGCGCAACTAAGGACTCTTGATATAATTGCTAACGGAAAATATATAACCCAAGTGGGAGATTGTTGGAAATTTTTAATTTCCATTATAATCTAATTGTGGGCAATATATTATTATACAATTATATTAGCTATTCAATTATATTATGGACTTAATTAAGTGATCCAATTAAGGTTAAAGGTCCATGGGCTATAATAATAAATGATATGGGCTTATTGAGTAGATACCCAATACTACATGATTAGGTGATTATGGGTGGTCTAGTCAAGTAGTATATAAAGGCTCCCAGGTTATGGTCCCCAATATACTAAGCCGCACATGGTCTTCCCTTCTCCCCATCGGGAGGGATTACTACGGTCCCCATAAAGGAATTAAGAGGCTTATTTGAGGAAGACCATAAGACCTCCAATCTTCGAGTTCGTATTCCGCCTAGAGACTCATTGGATCAGGTACGCTTCCGCTTTACGGTTTAAATCTCGTTAATCATAATAGGGTTAAGGTTTCATGGATTTATTTCCAACATATTCAATCACACTTTTCTTTAGAAACATGATTGGGAGTACTGAATTTAAAAAATTGACATCCAATAACAAACTTTCATTTTCTTGAAGAAGATACGCCACTTTCATTTCTTCATCGTTGGAGATGATCATAAGTCAACAATACATTTAATTAGCACAAGGTAAAATTTTACATCAACCATGCACACCATGAAATTGCAAATATATATTCGTAAAATTAACATCAAACTCTAATTAAGGATAGACAATAATAAATAAACATGAATCATAAGATTTCATAAATGAAGCTAGAATTAAAATAAATCATGAACTATAATATAAAATACTACATATACGATGAAGTAGTAACTAATAGTAATAATTAACTAAAAAAAATATCAGGGAACAATTCTAACATGAAACCGTCAATACTTTTCTGATATTTAAATATCTATAAATAAGTAAGGTAAAAATTGAATGAGGTGAAACGGTCAAACAAGATCTTCCTCACGGGACATGATATCTAATAAGAGAATTGAATGAGTTTGGGTGTAATTTTGGAATACATATCCACCTCATTGGGAAATTTAGTGATGTTAAATGATCAGCCCTAACGGTGTTCGGGCTAATCGGGTTTTGAATTAATTTGACTTATTTAAATGGGCTACTAAAAAGTGAATATAATTCAAATGGGTTTCGGGCTAAACGAGTCGGGCTCGTGGGCTGTACGATAATAAATATTAAAAAAATTATTATTTTAAAATTGTTATAATATTATAACAAAAATTCAAAATTAATTAATAAAATATTTAGAATTTGAGAATTAAAATTAATACATACAAAGTATTGTTAAAACATAGTATATATAAATTAATAGAAAATTTTGTTGGAAATTTTTAATTTCCAATATAGTCTAATTGTGGGCAATATATTATTATACAATTATATTAGCTATTCAATTATTTTATGGACTTAATTAAGTGATCCAACTAAGGTGTAAAGTCCATGGGCTGTAAATTTTGATATGGATCAATTGAGTTGATACCTAATACTACGTGATTAGGTGATTATGGGTGGTCTAGTCAAGTAGTATATAAACGCTCCTGGCTATGGTCCCCAATATACTAAGTCGCACATGATCTTCCCTTCTCCCCATCGGGAGGGATTACTGCGGTCCCATAAGGAATAAGGAGACTTAGTTGAGGAAGACCATAAAACCACTGATCCCGAGTTCGTGTTCCGTCCAGACAACTCCTTTGATTAAGGTACGCTTCCGTGTTACAGTTTAGATCCAGTTTATCATAATAGGGATAAGGCTTTATGGATTTATGGATTAATTTCCAACAAGTGCTGTCAGAGTCATCCTACTTATGATTCTCTGAGGTCTGCTCAATTTATATTAATCTTATTAAATCATTGATTTAATATTTTGCGATGTGTTAATATTATGGATCAAGGGGAATTGTATTGGCAAATCCAGATCCCTATTTGAGATTTACATCGTCTAAACATGCTTCCGTGGAATTCTGTGGATGTTTGTTACAGCTGACTACATGTTATTGAAGCAAAATTTTTTGTTTTGCACAATTTTTTTTAATGGGATAATTGCCTATTGGATTAGTTTTGGTATTCTAGTGCTAAATTTAATGTTTCATTTTGAATGATTATTGATAATTGAGTGATCAATTATTCATGAATTTAGCTTGTTAATTTCCTATTAAGTTAAGAATATTATGAATTTAGTTTGTTAATTTCCTATTAAGTTAAGAATATTAAAAGTAATTGGTTATGAATATTCATCCAAAATTTGGGATGTCACGATCAAATTGTAGAAATCCATATATATGTGTGCAATTGCATTTAATGGATCATGATTGTGGATATTTGAATATTTGATGGTTAATGGAGTTTAAATGGTTGCCAATTATGCCGTGCTGTAATGATGTAATGACCCATTTTGCTTAGTTTATATTAATAATAATCTAAGCATCATGTATAGCTATTCCTCAATCAGAGTGATTCATTGGAAAACTACATAAGGCGAGTTGAGTTGTTTGCATTCGGTGTATAATGCATTTGGATCGATTTATTAAGTTAAAATTATGAACTGACATATTTTAGGGTGATCGATTAAATTTGCGAATTAATATCAATCTATGCTTATTGATGCTGATATACTGTCGTGGTTATTTTTCATTATAAAATGTCTTTCCAAATATAATTTATAATAAATATGGGTTCAGTATCACATATCCCGTGTACTGATTGTTTCCTAATTGATTGATTCAATATCTCAATTATTAAGTTTTTTTTTTGGAATACTATAAGGGCACTTTAGCATTCATTGGATATGCTATATGTATTCTTTTTGGATTTGGAAACATGCTTAGGTAAATTTAATTGCATATAAAATCCATATAGCATGTGGATAGTTTGTGCCTTGTTTAAGGTGATTGTCCATTTGGATTAATTTCTGTATTTACGGTCTGAATATTTGTTGATTGATTCATTTTGATAAATGAATTCAATCCTTGATAATAAGTTTTGATCTCGAATTCCACGCTTGACATTATGATTGAATTGGTGAAATTCATCAATGCAACAATTTGCCTCCAATTTTAAAGATTTTAATTAATTATTTTAATTGTGAATTTATATGTGGATTATTGCTTACTTGCGTATGAACCCATGTACATGTTATGAAATTCACTTTAATATTGATGGAGTTGAAATGAATATTTGGAATTGTATGCAGCAATCATGTGAATTGTGAAAATTTAAATTTATTTAGTGATAATTAAGGTTAAAGGATTGTAATTGTATCAATCATTTCTCATGATGGTCTATTCGCTCATATTTGTAGTAATTACCATTTTCGATTCACATAATTATGGATGCTTATGGATGCTTATGGATGCTTTATGATCTTGGGCTCTGGTTTTATTAATTAAACCCAACATTTTGTGATAACAGATGGACAAGTGTTTAATTATTTTAAACATCTGCTTATGGATATTTACGCCCATATTTATTCTTTATATTTGGTATACATTTACTAGAGCAACTTGATTTCAAGTTATTTGGTGTTGATGTTAAAGAGTGACATTTTGATAACTACTTTCTTTTTGGACGTACACAACTTGCATCGCATGTCATCATGATGGAAGAAGATTTGAATAACTGTACTTGATATTTGCCTAATTTAGTTTTTTTCTAAATTTGGATTTGGAATTTCAATTAAGTTAAAAAAATAATAATAAAAAAATCTTTCATATTTTTAAATTTGTGTAAATCATCTAAAATTCCTATTTAGATTGAGGAATTTAATTAAACTAAAATTGGGGAGACATTTTTTAATGTCGTTCAATTAAACTTAAATATTTTTTTTAAGTATTTGTTTAATTGGTCTAGTAATTTTCAATCTAGTCAATCAAATCATCATGTTGCCATAACAGCCTCTGTGTGTGTAGAAAGACTTTATTGAAATTACATAGATGAGTGTGGAATTATTTATGTGTTCTGTGTTCGGCCCATAGGTAGACACAGTTTGACAGAAGAATGACGCACATGTGATAATAAGTGTGTGATAATTATTTGAATTGTTCATGTGAACATGAGTCGGTCCATAGATAGACTTTTGTTTGACAGAACTTATTATCAGTACTTGATTGTTACACCAAAATTACCCCTGCTGTTAATTTTTGTCCATAGACGAGGTTAATGTTGCACAAGATGTCTTGTGATTGGTTCCCAATTAATAATGTTGTGAGTGTATCTTCATGCGGGTATTGATCGGCCCAAAGGTAGATTAATATCTGGTTCGAAATACATAAACACCTGTGGTGGTAAATACATGACAATAATTTAGTTTGACATGTGAGTAAAAAGTCGGCTCAAAGGAAGACAATTGCTTGACAGTTTTATTGTCAGTATTTGACCACTGCGTGAGAGCATCATTTAAATAGTATTGTTATCCAAAGACTTGATACTAATGTTGTGTTCAAATCCTCAAGATGATTCTAAATTATTTAAATTTTGAAAGATTATAAAGTTTAATGCGAGCATGATAAAATATTTTTGCAATAATTCTCTGTACCATTAAGAGAAGTCTGCTAATTAAGTTTAACATATATCAACAACAAAATCATACATGATGAGTGAACTTCAATAATAAGGACTAGACTAATAGGTTTCTAACAAACTTTGTCTCAATAAAGTATAAGGGCAACAAAGGAAAACTCATTTGGAATGCTGTTAAAGACAAAATTAAAGTATAAACTTTTGTTTACTCTTAAGGCTTGTGGAATTATTTTAAAATACACCACATTGAGATTACTTAGTATGAATGGTGTTATGGTGTAGTTAAAAGACAAAAATAGTTTTCCACAATATATGGTTACCAATTGGAGTAATACTAAGGATTGCAGCTTATAGTCTCAATAAAGTTTCAACCAAAGTAGTTGTGAGAACTCTTTGAGTTTCATATATGGTGATGTCCAACTAAGGCTAGATCATTGAGATCTACTAAAAAAAATGGACTCAAATAAATACAAGCTATTTTATTGGTTATGAAAAAAATTATGATCCAATTAATCGGATCATATTTGAGACGAGTAATACGGTATTCTTTGAGGATGTTGAATTGGGGGAAGAATAATATTAGAAACATTGTGTTTGAGGAGGAGTCACTTCGACCCCTCTTTATGCTTATAAGATGTTGCAAATCCAGAATATCGATAAGACAATATTAATAATATTTAAATAATAACAAATTCAACAATCTCAAGAATTAATGTAATTAAGGAAACCACTAGATTTTGGTGAAACACAATTCGGATGATCTTGCAGGTTTTCTCCTAAATAATAAGGGCATTATGGAATTAATGGTAGAACATTCAAACAATGTTCATCAAACCATGTAAGGTCCAAATACTCAAAAGTGGGTTAATGCTATAAGTTATGAGTTTAAATCAATACAAGATAATTAGGTTTGCATCTTGATAAAGGATTATACTCAAAAGGGAAGAAAGACATTGTTTTGAGATAATCGTGACATTAGTAGCACATTTTGATCTTGAATTGCATTAAATGGATATAAAGATGATGTTTCTTACGGGTAACGTTGATTAAACGATCTCAACTGTCTAAGAACTAAAAGGAAATCCATACATCAATTTAAGTTTATCTTTCATATATAGGAATCACAACTATCATCATGATGTAATTGTCTCATTTGATTTTGAGACAAATGGAGATGATTGAGTGATTCAGTGGGAGAATGTTTAAGTTAAACTAAGTGAGATAAGTGCAGTCTCAATCAGGTGCCCTAAAGTAAAACTAAAGATTTAAGAAATATAGAAACATTTTATATGTTTTGATATTGTTGGAAGTTGTTGTATGATGTGGTCTGTACAAGACCTAACTTGGCTTCTGTTGTCGGTATATTAGTAGACATTTAAGTAATTCTAGTATGGATCTTTATAAAGTATTTACAGAGAACTAAGAATAACATGTTTGATCATCAGATATCAGATTAATGAGAGATCATAAAGTAGTCTGATTTTAAGTTTTGTTGGATGCTAATATGGTATAAGGTCCACTTTAGGCTACATTTTCTATTGGTCGGGAGAGTTATATTATGATGAAGTGTTAAGCAAACACTTGTAATTCCTTAACTATGACAACTGAATTAGTAGCACACTAAGGGCAGTCAAGCATGAAATAAAGGTTGCGAAACTTTGTCACGTAAAGTTTATTATGACAGTTAGTTCGCAGTAAAGTATTGGTACAAGAGTTCTTATAAGTCAAGCATATTGACATAGAATTCTTGGTTGTTAAAGAAGGTGTTTTGTGTGGATAAAATTTCAATAGAGCATATTGTAATAGACTTTAAATATGGATCCACTAATTATGTATTCAACACCCTGTAATTTTTATAAGCTGACTATTCATATGGGTGTTATATGGTTTTAGAATACATTGGTTTAGTGGGAATCTATATTCGTTGCTTTTTAAAGTTTTCAAAACACTTTGATTTGGATAATTTGGTTTTCTGCAGAATAAAGTTGATAGTTGATGGCTTTGAATTCATTGTGAATTCACTTAAGTAATTTCATTTTGTAGTATTTTACATTATGGATTGATCTCACTAAAGTTTAAAGTTGGACCAGTTGGAAACAGACATGATATTGATCACGTTGCATGTAATTTCCATGCTACTCACCATATTTGATCTATGTCATTGAGTGTACTGATATGATGATTGTCGGGGTTTAACCACGATTTGTAATGTGGTGAATGCTGCGGTAGTTCCATATTAGTATATGAAATTGACCAAATTGTTAAGTATAACCTGAAGAGGAATAGCATACAGTTGCACAACTAAGGACTCTTGATGTAATTGTTTTGGAGAAATATATAGCCCAAGTGGGAGATTGATGGAAATTTTAATTTCCAATATAGTCTAATTGTGGACAATATATTATTATACAATTATATTATATATTCAATTATTTTGTGGACTTAATTAAGTAATCCAATTAAGGTGTAAAGTCCATGGGCTCTAATATTTTGATATGGGCCAATTGAGTAGATATCCAATA
Organism: Pogostemon cablin; assembly: GCA_023678885.1. Lineage (NCBI taxonomy): Eukaryota > Viridiplantae > Streptophyta > Magnoliopsida > Lamiales > Lamiaceae > Pogostemon > Pogostemon cablin. The sequence goes on from CM042970.1 coordinate 420,858, forward strand.
CTACGTTATTAGATGATTATGGATGGTCTAGTCAAGTAGATATACTAAGTCGCACATGGTCTTCCCTTCTCCCCATCGGGAGGGATTACTGCGGTCCCATAAGGAATAAAGAGGCTTAGTTGAGGAAGACCATAAAACCACTGATCCCGAGTTCGTGTTCCATCCAGACAACTCTATGGATTAAAGTACGCTTCCGTGTTACAGTTTAAATTCAGTTTATCATAATAGGGATAAGGCTTTATGGATTAATTTCCAACAATTTTGATAATTAAATTAATTCAAATAATATTACTTAAGTATTATTTTATTTATTAGAGAAAATAATAGGTTAAAGTGAGAGAAAGCATGAGAAATAGATGAAAACTAATGAATGATGAGAATTTGTGCCACGATGGATTGGGGGTAGGGTGGGAGGGGGATAGTTGATGTATAAGTTATGAATGTTAAGATAAATTAAATATAATAATAATAATAATAATAATAATAATAATAACTCACAACCCTACGGGCCGGCCCGGTAGCCCGTGGACCAGCCCTATTAGTCCATGGGCTAAATGGTTTGGGCCAAAAAGTTCGGATGTTAAATAGACCCAAATTTTTTTATACTAACCCTAATTTTATGGGATTAGTCAGACCGGACTCACGATTTTCGACATTTTAATAACTCTATTGAGAATGGGTATTAGGATTGGCAAAGCTAATGATAAATATATTTAGGACCACTTTAAAGGTGAATCATAAAAGTAGTTGTCCCTCGATCCAACATTATTCACTAGTCATAATTAACCAAAGCAAAATCCAAATGAAAGAGCTCAAAACTTTTTTACTTTTGGACCATCAAGAATATGCAATTTCTGTGGTTCACAAACAAACCCTATGTTCTAAAGCCTGCTTCAACTCTGCACGTCCATATCTCCACGATTCATCATAATATATATTCCACTATACCATATACTCATCATCTTTTATATCATTCTTATCTTTTAAAAAAACTAATGTCATCTTAATTGACTTTTTCCATTCATAGTAGATATAAAGTTTAAAAAATATTATTTTTTATTAATTTTATTAACTTTTGAGAATAAAATATTTTTTAGTAATAAATAAATGATAAAATAAATTATTTTTCTCAAGTGGGTGACATTTTGTTTAATTGTAAAGTATTGAAATGTTATTTGGTTTGAAAGAGTGTGAAGAGTTAATAAAACAAACAAATGAATAAAGGATTAAGAGTGTAATAAGACAGAGGGATTATTATTTTAATTGATTTACATTATCAAGTTTTGTTTTCTCAAATTCTAAATACATTATCAACTAATACAACAAAGGTATAGAAGATTAAAAGTTTTTATCGCTAAACTTCCGACTATACATCACACTCACTTATAATGATCATTAACACATTAATTTGTGTTAAATTTCAGACCAAACACAATACTTAAAATCTTTATTATATCTATTTGTTAAACAAATCATAAATATTAAAGAATGCTTTACTTAATTTCTATAAAGTATAACTCATTTTCCCATTTTATAAAAGAAAACAATATTAAACTCAATAGCCTTATAATTTAACTATATTTAAAATTTGTTATGAATACCTTACATATAACATGCTTTATCATCTATTTATTATAGAAAAAACAAATATTAATTAACTTAATCCTAAAAGTAAATTAAAAAATAATTTTTTTTAATATTCGTGGAAATGAAAGTGTGAAGATGAACGAAATACTTATTATAATTATATATGGGCATCATTGAGTAATTAACTTACGGGTTTAACTGATGATGAAAGTATGTGAGTAATTATTCGAAGTCAATTTTGACAGCATCATCAATGAAAATGATTACTCTACAATATTCTCATCTCTAATACTCTAAACAAGCGGTTCCCTTAATTCTAATTAAGCGTGAAAACATTGGTTACCTAAAGTGCATCCGAATGAAAATGGAGTATCATATGAAACAATTCTATCCATTTGGAACTTTTTAAAAGTAAAATACAATTATAACTTTTAAATTAATACTTAACCGACTCGATAAATGTATTTTTTTAAAATTCCAAGAGCAAAATATGTCATAAACACCCGAGAATAGACAAAATAAGAAAATATTTTTTTTTTTAGATATAAAATAACATACAATAATTTTCATTGAATGAAATAGCTGGTCTAATGGGATGTTGGAATAATTTAATTAGTAAAGATTGAAAGTTAGGATGCATGAGGGTGCCTAACAAGTAGGCAGATACATATGAATTAAAGAAAGTGGTCAACTTAGTTTCAACTTTGATAAAGCAAAAAAAAAAAATATATATATATATATATATATATATATATATGTGTGTTTATTTATTTGTAATTTGCTTAAGAGTGATAATATTGTGAAACAAAAGGGCAGAAATAGAAATTTAGATATACAGATAGAGAGAGAGATATAAACATGTAGATAGTGCGGCATGCAGGTTGGTGGGTTGGTCCAAAAAACAAAGACTAGTCCGCTCGCTTTAATAAAATTTAATTTATTAAAACTTAGTAACTATAAGATATTTGTAAATAATAAATTGATATAATGATACCAACGTGGTCGTGCCGGAGTGGTTATCGGGCATGACTAGAAATCATGTGGGCTCTGCCCGCGCAGGTTCGAATCCTGCCGATCACGTTTTTTATTTTTATTTTTTTTAATTGTGTCCTGTAAAATGGTCTTGTGTAATTGGTGTATTAAAATGGTTGGACAAGCTCAAATTTATTTGCAAGTCTCGATCATATCATCATCTTTCTTATTTTTCCTTTTACTTAAAGATTCGAAGCAAAAGTAATTAAAAAAAAAAAAAAGTGATGGGAATGTAGTTGAAGAATAACCACCACATCCTGCATATCATGTCCTGCAGCTCCTGCTTCTTCTCCTTCTTCCTCACAAATACTCTACAAACATCACTGCATTTTATATGATTTGCACATCTTTTTCTACACGCCATTTAATATTCAAAATCTTTAATCATCTCCGTTTTATTGCTTTCAGGGGTGCTTATTTTGGGCGTCACCGCTTGCACGCGTTATAACAATAATAAAATTAGGAGTTTAACTGCGATGCACATGGAGCACCGGTGCACCTAAATAAATCTTAGCTGTTAGATCGTATTTGTATTTAATTTTCACCACTCAATAAAATAAATTAAAAACTACCCCACTATACTTTATTTTTACCCTACAAACAATCAAGTGCACCGGTGCACTCGATACACTACAGAATAACCCTAAAATTAAATGGAGTATATTATAAATCATAAAATGGGCACATTAGAACGAACAGATGGAATAACAATAATAAAATTATAAATATTTATATTAAATACTTTAAAAGCCACTGAATTAATAAAATATTGGCAAAAAATCCTGTGCACCTGGGCGCACTGAACACATTCCGTGTGCCTTTAGAATTTTGTGTTAAATTGTATACCCTTTAGTATACAGATGTGTAACCTTTATTTTCTAAATAAAATTATTGTGTGTATCTGGACGCATGAACAACACTTCGTGTGCCTTTAGAATCTTGTGTTAAATTGTATACCTTTAGTATAAAAATGTGTACCCTTTATTTTTTAAAGAAAAAAATATTAATGAAAAGTGTATACCCTTTAGAACAAAATGATGTACCTTTTATTAATTAAAGTGTATACCCTTTAAACCAAAGCAATATACCCTTACCCATAATACTAAATTTCTAAAGGCGCATGGTATGTGTTCCCGTGCGCCCGGGCGCATGCAAGCCTTACTCTAAAATATTAGTATTAGATTAAAATATGAAACAATTAATATAAAATCATTAATAAAAAACAGATAATAACAAAATTTTTAAAAAAATATATGTGAAACTATTTCATGAAATGGTTTCGAGGATGAATAAAACGTAATAGCACTTTTAATTAAAAGAAATACACGTGAAAAATAATAATGGTCCAATTAAATTATTTTATAAATAATTGGTAAAATTATTTAAAAGTAACAAATAAAATATCTCTAGTAAAAAATAAAAATAAAGAAATAGTGTCACTATTAGAAAATCTTACAAAATATATACTTTTGTCAAAAAAAAAAAAAGTTTTCACATTTCTTTTTTTCCATTTTCAATAAATATAGTATAATTTATAGAAGATGTATAAGAGATTAATGGATCTTCACATAAAAAACAAAAAAAAAAATTTATTTGACCTCATTTAAAAAAAACTTTATACTCCCTCCGTCCGGTTCTAAAGTACTCATTTATTTTTTACACGTGAATTAAGGAGTATTATTATTATATGTAAAGTGAGTAGTTGTATTAGAGGGAAGTGTTGAATTATATTGTGTAAGTTTCACTAAATAGGATAAATGATACATTTGAAGCGTACGCCAAAAATAGTAAAATGGATACCTTAGAAGCGGACGAATTGATTATTTGTTTTAAGTTTTAATTGATTTAATAAATCAGTTAATAGTGTTATAAAATGGATACCTTAGAAGCGAACGGATGAAGTATTTGTTTTAAGCTTAAATTGATTTAATAAATCAGTTAATAGTGTTATTTTATATTTGTTATATTTGTTTTGGGTTTAAGTAGGGCATGTTTAAACTTTTTTTCAAATCGAGTATTAATTCAAGTGAGAGAATGAGAGAGATAAAAAAAGACAAATATTATTAAGGAGAGATAATGTAAAGTAGGGGTGGATAAATGCTAATAAAGTATGTATGTATATACAGAGGAGATTTAATGAAATTTATTAAACTTAAACCGAAGAATTTAAACCGAAATCAAACAACTATGGATAAAAAAGATGAGAAACTCTCTTATGAGACGGGTTATTTGTGAGGCGGGTATGAGACGGGTCGACCCATCACTAAAGTATGTTTATTGTATAGATAAAATATGATTAATTATAGTTAAAGTATGCTAATAATAAATCATATTATGACACGCTAAAATCATACTTTAATACATAATTCAGCATACTTTAAAAACATACTTTAACAACCATTAAACATAATTTAATTATACAATAAGCATACTTTAGTGATGGGTCAATCCGTCTCACACCCGTCTTACAAATAATCTGTCTCACAAGAAAATTTATCAAAAAAGCTATATAAATGACGTATACAATACAACGTGGACTATAGTTCTCAAAATAAATTTTATGACTATTTGCCTTAATAACAAAATATTATGATGGAATTGGCAGAGAATATTGATTGGTTAGGCATGTGAACCATAAAATAATTAAAAAAAAATTAATAATTAAGAAACTTGATTCCATATACCAAACTTATGATCTTAATTCCCACTAACGAAAACAAAAGTGTAGGACCAGTGAGTTTAAAAAAAGTACGCTGTTTCAGTCGTTCCGACGAAAATTATGTGAAAAGGACGAGTAATTAATTGAATAAGCATTATACACGTTTATTTACCACTCTTTTTATTAATTAATTCTTAATTAATTATATTAATTAATTCTTGTAGGGTGTGTTGGGATGGAGATTTCTCCAATTCCTCGCGCATATATAGAAATTGACCAATAAAATGTTAGTTACGTGAGACAGTATGTTAAACATGTTTGAATATACTTATTATAGATAAAGTATGATTATTGCTTGTTATAGTATGTCTAACTATAACAAATACTGCATTAAAGAATTATAATTTTAACGTGTTATAATATAATTTATTATTAACATATTTTAATTATAAATAAATACTACATCCGTTCCGGTCAAAGTGCATCATTTGCTTTTTGTACGTAGATTAAGGAATATTATTATTTTATGTAAAGTAGATAGATATATTAGAGAGATGTGATGGGTAGTGGTGGGCCATTTTTAGTAAAAGAAGAAAATTTTACAATTTGGACGGGACGCCCAATATAGTAAAATGATGCTATTTGGGCGGGATAGATGGAGTATATTTTATTATATTTTAGTATTGGGTGGATCCTCCCACAACCCATCACATCAAACGGGGATGAAACAAGCTCAAAGAGGAAGGCATAGGAAGAAACGGGGCTCAATTCCAAGTTGAAATGAGCTCAAGAAAAGGATAATAAAAGAAAACACGGGCTGAAGAAGAAACACTGCCAGTCGTGGCTGTGTTCATGATTCAGGTTGCTTACAGGAGAAACACAACCTCTTTTAGGCCGTGTGAGGTTGGCATGGCCGTGTTTTCCTGAAGAATTCGAAAATTGCAAGAAAAAAGCTCATTTCCCAATTAAGTCCATGATCCAATTTTTGCCCTAATTCTCTTGATCCTCCACCACTATAAATACTCTCATTTTCAAATTTTGAAAAGAAGAATAAGATTTTATTCATTTTGGAGGCTACACGCAACACACACACACTTTCTCTCTACTTTCTCCCTTCTCCATTTTTATTTTTCTTCACATTACTCCACAAACCCATCTTCTAATCTTTCACTCATCTATCAATTGGTGTTTGGAGACTACTTGGAACTAAGACAAGAGGTGGAAATCAAGAAGAATTGAAGATCTCCAACAAGAAATTGAAGAGGAGTTTTAATTATTTTTGTATTTTCATTTGAATTTTAGATTACATAGATTATTATAATGAATCATTTCTTTGTTTTATTACTTTAATAATTCTAGGCTAATCCCTCTTATGAGATACATGATTAGTGTTTAATATTTATTTTATTATGCAAATTAAATATGGTTTAGACATGATTTGATATTTGATTTCTTCTCATGGGTTTTGTCATGCATGAATTATATGTTGACATGGTTTGTTAATTATAGGTAGCATATTAATTTAATGGATTGTTGGTTAATTTGTTGCTTATGTTAATTAAGTGTCATTATATTAATTTATGTGGATATTGCTTGAGGTGAGACGGAGACGACCCTCCAAAGTATTAGAAATGGCATGAGAGGACATCGGGTTTAGGTTTGACTGAGAGGATATTTGAACCCGATGAGAGGAACTAATCCATTCGTTGGCTTTAGCACGCACAAATGGAGAGTTAATTCTAATTAGTACCTTCTAAGGGAGAATTGAGAATTAATTAGTTCCTAGATGGAAGGGGTTAGTGTTGGGTAACGATCCTAGGTGCGTTTGGTAGTCTCTAGGAGATCTACAACCTTAGTAACCCAAAAGGAAGCTTTTGATATATTCGTGATTGCCTCTAGTCCAATTTCTAACTCGTCTATTCCTTTTGCATGATAAAATGAATCCTAAAGCACTTTAATTGTATCTAGTCTCATTTCTTACTTGTCCTTCAACACCATTTCTCGATTTTATTTTCTCCTATTTTATCTTGATTTCTTTTACTTTGTTTGATTTTGTTGCTTATCATTATCATCATCTCATTGGTTCGTCCTTATAAAAAAGATAAAAACACGAGCTAACGTGTTCTTTCAATCTAAACTTAAACTCCCTGTGAGTTCGATAATTTTATTCCTTGGGGTATATTTCTACAACAAACAAGTATTCTTGCTCTTGAGTTGAAAAATATTCAAACACTATCAACGAGTGGTGGATACAATCGGTGGTCGGTGGTCACCGGAAGTTTTAAATAGTGGAGAATGAACTCAAGTCGCCGGAAGTTTCGAAGAGTGGGGATTGAAATTGAACACAATATTTTTAAACCTATTTTTTAATGTTTGACGTATTTTTGACGGATTAACTAATCTCCAACATATTTTCTATTTTCATGGAGAAAATTGTGAGTAAATTAATTTGTGAATATATTTAAAATTAAAATAGGAGTAAAAGTGTTATATGATACATTCAATTTATAGTGATTATTAATATAATTTGCATATTTTATCTAATAGTAATATAAGTATATAAAATTTACCTGTAAGTAATGGACCATATTTAATCAATGTCATTTGAAATTCTTCCTTTATATTAAAAAATATATTTTAATATTTAAAAATAAAAATTTTCACCACCCATATCTCCCCTGACTCACCCACCCACTTCTTCCCGATCGATGGATGCCTACCCCTCGCTTTAAAAGGGTAGTAGACTTAAAATTAACTTTTATATTGATAAATTATTAATATACTTTTAAATTTAAAAGAAAATTATTTTATAACTTTTTATGTATTATGATTTTTAAAAAAGTGAGTAATATATCTTAATTAAAAAAATAATACTTCATTTTATTAAAAAATAAATTTTATATATATTAAAGACTAATTTTTAAAATTGCATGATGATTATAATATTTCACAGTATACAAGTTAAATGTCATCAACACTTTAAACAGTAAATAACATCTCAGGTGAGAGCAATTTTTTTAAGGGTTAATTGTGATAAAATACATAACCTTTATTTTTTTTTTCAATTTTATTATGAAATTTTTTTTATTAAAAAAATACATGACCTTTTTCTTTTGTTTCAATTTAATCACAAACTTCCTTTTTATCAATTAAATACATAATTTTTTTTCTATTTTTTTAATTTAATCACTAACTTTTTTAAAAAAAAACTAAATAAATTATTTTTTTATATTTTACAAATTTTTTATTTTTATATTAATAAAATATATGACTAACTCAATTAATAAAAGTCAATTCACATTAAATATTTTAAATAGAATAAAAAATTATATATTAAATATTAAAAAATATAAATACTCGTATATTACATATATATTTATGATCGGTGTCATTTTCACCTAAATTTAATGTCTTTTTATTATGTATTTTGTGTGTTTTTATTCATTTTGTATATCATTTTGTGATGTTATATGAAGATATGGAGATTTGTGCTTTAAAAGGATAATTGTATGATTTTCATGATTAAGTGCCGTAAATTGAGCGATATTTGTAAATATTTAGAGAATTGGTATTTTGGTGTAATTTATGTGATTTTCATGTAGAAATGGATTCTAGACGCGATAAAGAAGATGTGGGAAAAAATGGAGCTCAATTCGGAGTTGAAACGAGGGAGAACGAGTAAAAAATATTGAAAAACGTACGTCCAACTTGTGTAATTTTTTTGTATTCATGTGAAGCTAAAAATTAGAAGTGTGATACAAGGTTAGAAAGTCACAGAAGAGAGGATCGTTTTGGCTTAAGAATTACCTCAATCGTAGACCAAACGAGAAAGTTATGATTAAAATGGTGACATCGCGCAAGCTGTTCCTACTCAGCACGATTGTGTCACTTTGCATGACTTGTTACACCTTCAAATGGTGGACTTTTTGTCAGTTCTTTATATGTATAGAAAGTCAAGGAAGAGAGAATCGCATGAGAGCAAGAATCACTCAAATCAGTATTTGGATTTGGAAGTTATGCGCGAAACGATGAGACTGCGCTGAACGCGCTGCACCAACACAACCTGTGTTCGCTCTGAAGTTAGTTTTATGATATGTACGTGTTCTAGAAGCTTCCAGAGGATATAAATACCTGTTTTGAGTGTAAAATACGCAAGGAATCATTTTTGGATCATTTCCACACACACCAGACACCTAAATTCACACACATTCATCTCCATCTTTTTCATTTTTCACTTCATCCATCATATCCACTTGATCTCCTCAAAGTCATTCATCATTCCATCAATCCACCAATCTAAGAAGAGGAATTCATCAAGGATTGAAGATTGGAGCATGTTGAAGGAATAGAAGGCATACTTCAAATGGGAAGTCAACTTACCTTTAATTTGTTATTTTCTTCAATATTTGGCTCAATTGGAGCAAACCATGGATTATGTTGAATTTGTAATGATATGTAATGACTAATCCTCATGTGAGGCTAGCAATATAATTGGTTAGACATTATGTAGATTTTGCACACCATATATTTGATGAAATTATTGTTATGAATATTTTCTATCATGAATATTTATTCTCATTTTATGTATGATTTGTGTGATTAAATTTTCTATTCATAGTGTTAGGATGTCCGTTCCAATATTATGCTTAATGGTTTAATTGAATCATTGATTGCATGAGGTGACTATATTAGTATGTGGGGAGTTTGACCATAACCTTTATGTGTTTAGAATCTCATGATATGACATTATTGATAATTACTTGTGAAAGTGTTTGATATGATGAGAGGACATAAGCCAAGACTCACTTGACTTTAGAAAGGAAACACTAGGAATGTCCCTACCTACTAGAGAAAATTCTTCGTGATAATATCTCTATATTGATATATTAATATATGTAAGTGCCTATAGAAATAGTGAGGATTGGAGACACTCTTCGTGAGTGCCCTTAATATCATAACATGATGATCATCAATGCATGTGTACGTGTATAAGCCTACATGAGCCTTATCCATGATTTTGTTTGTCTTGCATACTTCTTAGATTGTTCACCTTCATTCATATTCAATCACATATGTACATGTTCTATCTTTAATTGCTTTCTTAGTTAGTTTGTAGTGTTAAACAACCCCTTCCTTTATTGAGTAGTCCTTCTAGAGTGAAATATTTTTCAAATACGCCTATCCACTTTCGTCCTTGGGTTCGATATTTCTAAATTTTACACTTAGTCACTACGATATACTACGCGATAAGGTATGCTTGCTCTAATCAATTTATACCAAAATTGAAACCAAGTTTAATTTATTATAAAACAATTTGGGATTAAATAATATTTATAGATGAATAGTTTTAATTATAATTTTTTAATATTTAATATGTATATATTTATCATACATATATTTAGCATACAAAAATTGATGATTAAATTATATTAATAAATTTACATATATTTATTAATTTACGGTATATAATTATATTATATATAATATTTTTAGTTAGAACAATTCGTGGTTAAATAATATTTTCATATTAATTATTATATATTTTTTAAAATTTTGTGATTAATTTGTACGTAAAACAATTCATATATTAAATATAATATTTATTAACTTATAAAATTATATTTATATTACAAATGAGTTGTTTCATAATTTTTGTAATTTATTTATATATTTTAGATATTTAATGTGTACTTAATCGTATTAGTCAAATTAGTCATATTTTATTTATTTATTAATATAATAATTCCATGTATTTAATTGAAAATAGAAAAAAATTTTATAATTAAATTGAGAAAATATAAAAAACTCATGTATTTAATTGATAAAATGAATGGAGGATTACTACTAGGTACACAAAAAAACCTTAATTAATATGAGATATAAACATATAAAAATATTACTACTAACTACATAAATATATAGTGATATTCCAATATTACCCCTACAATGTGTTGCACATAAATGTTGTGAGCAGCAAAAGTTCATGTGCAGCAAAAGTGTGTGCAGTTAAAAAAGTGTGTGCAGTAAAAAAAATGTGTGCAGCAAAAAAGTGTGGTAGTCCGACAGAGCTCTGGCGGCGGTCCGGCAGTGCTCCGGCGATGGCAGCTGCAGTTTTTCGGCCGTCCGGTGGTGGTCCGGCGATGGGTGAGGGATTAGAGTTTGTGGTTTAAAAATGTACTGGTTTAGGGTTATATTTGATATTTTACTTTAATATTTTGTATGTGAGAGTAATTATTTTAAATCAATATATCATATAGTAATTAGGGATACAAAGTGTGTACCTATTAGTAATTAATCCTAAAATGAAAGTACGTGATTAAATTAAAAAATAAATAAAATGTCATGTATTTTTCTGATTAAAAAATAAAGTAAGTTCGTGATTAAATTGAAAAAAAAGGAAAAGTTCGTGTATTTTAATACAATTAACCATTTTTTTAATTAGTTATCATTTTCTCACTTTTTATTTATATTTATAAATTGTTTATGATCAAATAGTTCATTGCACTATTATCATTTTTCATCGATTTGAGTACGATGATGTTATAAATTTTTTATTGGTCTCATATAAGGACTTATATGAGACATTCTCATAGGAGTATTTGCCTTTTAATTGACAAGTTTTATGTGAGACGTTCTCACTTAGTAATTAGTTATGACTTTTAAATGTTAACATTTTTTATTTATACTATAAATTTTTCATGAAATAGTCGCCATTATCACTTTTTATCACTAATGACATTAGTGCCAATAATGAAAAATGCCTATTTTGAAATGTACAATTTTAATACCAATATTTTTATTATTTAATTATCAATTTTACCATTTAGACATTTTTTGGATAACTATACCCCTATTTATGTTTTATCAATTTTACTTGGGGGGAGTGGTACACCCCTAAACACCCCACCCACCCTATCCATCCCACACACCTCCAATCTACCCTACCTCCACCACCATGCAGCGACTTTCTGGCGACGGTGATGGCGGCGCGACGACTTTTCCAGCGACAATGGCGGTGGCAGCGACTTCTCAGGCGACAGTGATGGTGGCTCCGACGACTTCTCCAGCGATGATGACGGCGACTCTGGTGACCGGCGACGCGCGGCCGGCAGTAGCTTGGTGGTGGAGGAGGGTTTTGGGAGTTGGAGGGTATAAGGGTTTACCCAAAGGTAATAGAGTCAAGAAAATATAAATTTGGTAGATTTGATAGCTTTTTAATAAAATTGTCGGTATTAATTTTCAACTTAAAATTTTGTACAAAAATAAAATTCTCCCATGATATTACTACTTTTTATCTAGGGTTAATTGCAAAAAAACCCACGAATTTTACAGCTATTGCAAAATAATCCTCACTTTTGAGAAATTGCAAAAAAACCACCACCTTTAAGTATTGTTGCAAAAAAAACCCTACTTTTAATCATAAATTGGGTGTGTTTTGCAACAATACTTAAAATTGGTGGTTTTTTTTTTGCAATTTCTCAAAAGTGAGGATTAATTTGCAATAGGAGTAAAGTTCATGATTTTTTTTTTTGCAATTAACCCTTTTATCTATCTTACGTAATAACACATAAGGACTTACATAAGACTGGTGTCACACAAATACCCATTACACATTAAATAATAATACTTCTTAATTAACGTTAAAAAAAAGTAAAAACAACCCTTTGCCGAAAAGGAGGGAGTAATATTTGACATAAAAGATTAAATATGAAAATGACACAGAGGATAAAGTGTGAAGCAATTGGGTGACGGCCATGTTTTTGTGGCAGCCTCCCTCACGGATGTGGATCCTCCCCATAAGGAGTATTTGCTACTTTAATTCTTGGTCATGCAAATTGCAAACCACTCTATCTCTCACATTCTCGCTCTCAATCATCCATTTACTAACTCATGCACACTCACTTCTATACAGACATAATTTATGAAATGTTGTACCCACCGTTAGGGGCCTCACCGCCCCTGCCCTGGGGATTGGTGGAGAAGGTAAATCGCAGGATGTGCCTCAAGTGGCTTATAGAGAGGGCTCAATGTTGTACCCACCGTTAGGGGCCTCACCGCCCCTGCCCTGGGGATTGGTGGAGAAGGTAAATCGCAGGATGTGCCTCAAGTGGCTTATAGAGAGGGCTCACTGTTAAACTTGTGCTTGCAGGGCAGGGGATTGGTGGAGGAGGTAAATCGCAGGATGTGTTTCAAGTGGCTTATAGAGAGGGCTCACTGTTAAACTTGTGCTTGCAAGGGGCCAAATCCATGTCAAATGCAGGATTCGAACCCCCACCCTGCAGTAACCAAGTTCAGTTGGAAGGTCTTTCCACCCTTCGCTCTACCACTTGAGCTATGTCATGGGGCAGACATATTTTTATATATATAAGCAAGTGGGTGTGAAGTAGTAATTTGTAGAGTAGCTATATATTGGAATGAGGTGGGTCTGATCCCTCAATCTCATCAACCTCAAGAATAATAAATAGTATACTCCTAGGCAGAACAGAACAGAACAGGGCAGTCCAATTAATTTGGTGATGGAACCCAACTTCAACATCAATATCTCTGTCTCTACGGAGGTGCACCGGGTGGTGGCGCCGCCTCACCGGAGTTCCCTGGACAAGGTGAGGACACGGCTGAAAGAGACCTTCTTCCCCGATGATCCTCTGCGGCAGTTCAAGGGGCATTCTTGGAAAATGAAATGGCTTTTAGCAGCTCAATACATATTCCCTATACTTGAATGGGGTCCTAAGTATAACCTCAAACTACTCAAATCTGATATTGTCTCTGGTCTCACTATTGCTAGCCTTGCCATACCACAGGTGATGAATACTCCATTACTTACTTCACTGGCTATTGGCTAAGCTAATTAATACTCCACTATTTATGATCAGGGAATAAGCTATGCAAAGCTGGCCAATTTGCCTCCAATTGTTGGTCTTTGTAAGTGTGCATGCATATATTAATGAATATATAAATGAGAAGTAGAAGCTTATAATTAATTTGTGTGGGTGCAGATTCAAGTTTTGTGCCACCCCTTATATATGCTGTTCTGGGGAGCTCAAGGGATCTTGCAGTGGGGCCAGTGTCCATAGCTTCTCTCATTATGGGATCAATGCTGAGACAGCAAGTTTCTCCTTCTCAACACCCCATGTTGTTCCTACAGCTTGCTTTTTCTTCCACCTTCTTTGCTGGCCTTTTTCAAGCTTCCTTGGGCTTTTTAAGGCTTGGATTTATCATTGACTTTCTCTCTAAAGCAACCCTTATTGGATTTATGGCTGGTGCTGCTATTATTGTTTCTCTCCAGCAACTTAAGAGTCTTCTTGGCATCAAAAATTTCACCAAGAAAATGGGCATTATTCCTGTTATCACTTCTGTTTTCCACAACATACATGAGGTGAGGTACCAAAAACATGATTTATTCAAAGAAAAAAAGGCTACAGATAGTGATGATCTCCAAATAAGAGTGAATAATTTTTTTCAAAATTACTAAGCATATGGCCAATTAATTGATTCAACATATCCTAAAAGTAAGCTTTTTGAGTTTGCAAGAATACAAAAGAAGCAGGGAAGTGAGAGTGAAGACAATTTTGCACATGCTGAGAAGTTTTTCTGTCTCAAATAATAATTCATTTTTATAATTGATGAGAAATTAAATATTAGTGTGATTTTTAACCATTTTCTTTTGTTTCTGGTTTTTGGTGCAGTGGTCATGGCAGACTATATTGATGGGCTTTTGCTTCCTTGTCTTCCTTCTTTTGGCAAGACATATTGTACGTGCAAACTTTTTATTACCTACGTACATCATTAATTTCATCCAATTCCTTTTTCCTTTAGATTAATTTAATTATTACAATCTAAACACTTTATATATATATATATATATATAGTCGAATTAAAAAAAATAATAATTGGTCTCTGTTTTGACTTCATTAACAAAAATCAAGAAATGATGATTTAATTAAGTTAGTTAAGTCAAGAAAGAGTTTTAACTTTAGGATACTCAAGCTGCTTTTCTAACATCCGTAAACCAACAAGGATGTACAATTAAATCAATCATGATAGCACTTTGTTTTATTCCTATGTCGTTTGGCATGATACAGAATTTTTTAAAAATGATCATGAGTTCCTATAAAGTCTATTTATCTTCTAGTAATAATAATGGAGGAGTATTTGTTGAAACTATGATGAGTAATTAAATTAAATTACGCATCTCCAGATTTGCCAATGATAGACCCGTGAACCAATTACATACTGACATGGATAAATCTTTAGTAGATTGATTGTTTATAGAATCTTTTTTTCCAAGTCCTGGATCGAATAAAGTGTTATTTTGCCTCTAGTTTTGGAGTTGAGGTTAAAATCAATTTTCTGACACTCAGATGCTTTGCAAAACAATCTAGGAAGAAAACAAAAATTACTCCATATTAAGTGGGTTTGGATTACTAGTCTAAACATATATTAAAAGAACTCCCATACCATAATGGTTTGATTAGTGGTGAATTATGAGTTTGAATGTTAATTAAATTAAGATTATTGAAAATGTGTGATATTCATAATTAAAGATGATTATTAGTTGATGGAATGATATAAAGTGTATAAGATGATTTAGTTGGACGTTGATGTATGTAATATTGGGATGCAGAGCATGAGGAAGCCAAAGCTGTTTTGGGTGTCGGCTGGCGCCCCCCTGGTGTCGGTGATCATCGCAACACTGATTGTTTTTGCATCGAAAGCTCAAAATCATGGGATCAGTGTTGTAAGCATCCTGCATATATCCTCTCTCATTACATTAATGCACTACATAATATATATATGTGATGTGTTGTTAATTGATTAATTAGATTGGAAAACTACAACAAGGGCTGAATCCTCCTTCATGGCAAATGTTGCATTTCCATGACACTTACTTGGGACTTGTTATCAAAACTGGACTTGTCACTGGCATTATTTCTCTTACTGTAAGCTAAGCTTCTCTTGTTTAGCAACTTAATTATATGTGGAATTGAAGTAGTGCATGCATGGATGCAGGAAGGAATTGCAGTGGGAAGGACTTTTGCTGCATTGAAGAACTATCAGGTGGATGGAAATAAAGAAATGATCGCCATTGGGGTCATGAACATTGTCGGATCATCCACGTCTTGCTATGTAACAACAGGCCAGTTCTAGCTAGCTTATTAATCAAATTATCATTTGATGGATGATGAATATAGGTAGTTATTGCAGGTGCATTTTCAAGATCAGCTGTGAATCACAACGCGGGCTGCAAAACCGCGGTGTCTAACATCATTATGGCCATTACGGTTATGGTCACTCTCCTCCTTCTAATGCCGCTCTTTCAGTACACGCCAAACGTCATCCTGGGGGCCATCATCGTCACTGCTGTAATTGGCCTTATTGACATCCCTGCTGCCATTCAGATCTGGAAAATTGACAAGTTTGATTTTCTTGTCATGTTATGTGCATTCTTTGGAGTTCTCTTCATCTCAGTCGAGAAGGGTTTAGCCATCGCGGTATGTATGCATGTATACTATATGTTACATGAGATCACAATGTAATGTAATCTAATAATAATAAATTACTACAGGTGGGAATGTCTGTTTTCAAGGTTCTGATGCAAATCACAAGGCCAAAAACAGTAATGCTGGGGAACATACCTGGTTCGGATATTTATCGCGATCTTCATCATTACAAACAAGCTGTTGCTCTCCCTGAATTCATCATTCTCAGCATTGAAGCTCCAATCAACTTTGCTAACACCACTTATCTTAAAGAAAGGTTCATTTTTGCATCATCATTACTCCAATTCAGCTACCTAATTGTCTGAATCTTGATCCTAAGCTATTTTGTTTCATGATCAGGATTACTAGATGGATCGAAGAGTGTGAATCTGATGCTAAAAACAAGTCTCAACTCAAGTTTGTGATTCTTGATCTGTCTGGTGAGTTCATCATCTAAAACTCTATTCTGAAAAATTTATACTTGACTAGAATACATACATAATACTATCCATTTTCAGCTGTGAATGCAATTGATACAAGTGGAGTCTCCTTCTTCAAAGATTTGAAGATGGCAATGGAGAAGAAGAACTTGGAAGTAAGTTATTAATATAACAATAGAGTACTGATTCTTAATAATATATACATGTTGAGGTACTGATACAAAGAGGTGTGGATTTGTTTCTACCATATATAGCTTGTATTGGTGAATCCAGTTGGGGAGGTTATGGAAAAATTGCAGCGGTCGGACGACACGAAGGAATTAGCAAGACCGGATAGTTTGTTCTTGACAGTAGGGGAAGCAGTAGCCTCCCTCCTTTCAACAACCAAGAACCACCCATCTACTTATGTATGATCACATCACCATCTATATACCTTGCTGTCACATGTAATTTAATTCTCCCAATTGTAATATTTGAGTGTGTGTTTGAACCCACATCTATTGCACATATAGCTACAATTGCTAAGAGCTGCATATGCTTTTTCTTTTTCTAATTGGAAATCTCATTTCTCATTTGATTCTATATTTATGAAGAAATGGTGGTGAATAAATTCATTCTCAACTTTAGAAACACGTCAATGTTGGAAAATTCAAGACTTTATGTTATGTTCCTAGGGATGTAATCGAACAGAATTGAGTCGAACATTACTAGGTTTGAGTATCGTTTGATAAGGAATTATCGAATTCGAGCCCGAGCTCAAACTCGTTAAGAAAAAAATAATATCGAACTCGAGCTCGAACTCAAATTGTTTGTTAAGGCTCACGAACGTGTTCACAAACACATAAAATAACTTATTTATAAACATTTTTCATGAACATTTAAATATTTTTTTCATAAATATTAAAAGAACGTTTGGTTTATAAACATTTAATATTATTCATAATATATTAAATAAACAAACTAAACATTACAAAAATATTTAAATATTTTAAAATGACTTAAGTTATTATCATATTTGTGTGGTTTAATATAAAATATTTAATTATTGAATATTAATAAATAAATAATAATATATAATACTAAAAATAATTATGAAATTTACTAACACGTTTGCGAGCCATTAACAAACTTATTAATGAATATGTTCGCGAGCTTTCGAACCGAACACCCTTAGGCTTGAGTTTGGTTTGATAGACTATTCGAGTTCAAAATTTAAGTTTAGTTTAGTTTATTAAGGTTGACGAACAAACATTTTATCTAATCGAGACCTAAATAGTTCGCGAACGATTTGGTTCGCTTACATTCTTATATGTTCCCACAGAATCTAAACTCTGTTTACCATAATTGTGAGTAATTTTTAAGTCATCAAAATACTTCTTCCTCCATTTGTTTCTTTTGAGACGCATTCATAACCGGTAAATTGTATTTTAAATTAATTTATAAATAAGAAAATAAATAAAGGACAAATTCTCTTGTGAGACGTTATTTATATGAGACGCTTTGTGAGACGTGTTAAAATATGTGTATAATTTAGAAAAAGTATGTTTAATAGTCGTTAAAATAAGTTTTTTTTAAAGTATGTTGCATTATGCAATAAAATATGATTTTAGTGTGTTATAATATAATTTATTATTGATATACTTTAACTACAAATTAGCATATTTTATGTATATAATAAGCATACTATAGTGATAAGTCGACAGTCTTAAAAGAGAGTTTTTCTAAATAAAGAGTTGGCAATGCGCACCAAAAGAATTAAAACACGTTGTGTTTTTTTAAGGCAGAGAAGAAAAGGTTCGGTTTGGGTTTGATGATAAATGGGCCTATAATTAGAAAGGGACACCCTTGTAGCCCACCAAAAACATTTTCTTCGTGAGCTTGGCCCAGATATGCCCATTTAACTCTTCTTTACATTGTCTTCCTTGAAGTTTGAACCTAGAAGTTAGGAACTAAGGATAACATTGTTCTGGTTGGTAATTTAGGAATTCGAATTAAATTAAAAATTATAAATAAAAAAAAAAACTCCTGAAGCATAATGCATTTTAATCCGGGATAAATAATTTAGGAAATTGAGTAAAATTAAAATATTGGGCATTCAACAAACAAATAAATAAGGATGAAATTTGTGTACCAGCACTAAATCCTCTACGGATTCAAGAGTTATATTTTTTTAGTATTAAATATTGTATGTTTTACTATTAAATTTGTATTTTTTTTCTTACTCAAATATTAATTTTAATTATATGTCAACCGATTCTTTTGTTGAGAAAACAAAATATTTATAAATTAAAATATATAGTATTCTTTAAAATAAAATGTTACTCTATCTTATACCATTATGCCCCGAGTGACATGAAAACAAATCAATAAATATATAGAGAAAACGACAAAAATAAGAGCTTTTCAGGATCCATATATAGCACAGCACCTGAAGAGACCATCATCTTTACCTTTTTATAAGTTGGGAGTATATTATATAACATAATACTGGTATTATTATTTTATTTAATTTATTATAATTATAATGCAAGTGAACAGAAAATTCCACGATTATGAGATTCTCCCTTCCATTATCTCTTCAAATGTCAACGCCACCCTTTCTGCCCACTACCACCTTTTCTTTCTCCACTTGATCTTTTATACAAATGGAGTATAAAATTAAATAATTCTTTAATTTTCATTACCTAATAAAATAGAATATTTTTAACTCTAATTTTCTTTTAAGAAAATGTCACCAGATATGAGGGGAAAAAAAATGAAACGTATGTTGTAATAATGATGGAGTAACGCTTTTGATCAATAATTTACTAATTTTACTAGCTAGAGAATACTACTTTTAAAGAAAATTTTATAAAATTTTACGCATTAATTTTCTTAAGATGTTATTATATTTTATTCTTCTCAAAAAATTCATTCTATATACAAGCTTTTTTATAATTATATTTTTTCATATATCATTTTAAAACCAATCCTAAACCCTCACCAATTTTGCCCAAAACTTAATGAAATATATTAAAATAACTTTTATTTACATATTGAGATAATGAATGAGATCTTAGGATAAGATTAATTGATTTGTGCTCCTCAACATCGTATCTTTTTTTCCACTAAATAATCCCTCTATTATAATACGATTACTAGATTATATTAAATTAAAAGATAAAGCCTTTAGTGGGTTGGTATTTGTAAAATATGCAATTAAAATATAATTGAAATATATTAATTAATAATTAAAATATAATTTCTTAAAATATATTAAATAATACATTATAATACGATTTGTTATGAATTATGGGTGAAAATCAAACCAAACTACTCGATACTCGACTCGAGATCGTTCGGTAAAAGCTCGGTTCGAGCTCGATTTGATAATGATATCAAACAAGCTTGAACACACATTTACGTTGGATAAAATTAAAAACTAGGCTCGAGTTCGAGCTCGATTAATAAAAATAGATAAGTAAGTGTAAATTTATCAAACTACTCGAGCTCGGCTCGTGTTCGACTCGATAAAAATTCGTTCGGGCTCAGCTCGATTATTTATCAAACAAGCTCAAATATATATTTTGAAACTCAATAATATTTCAAACAAGTTAGAACAACTCTTCGTTCGGTTCGGCTAGATTGATTTATACCCCTATTATGACTATAGTTGAACCAATGATAATTAAAAAAAGTGAGAATTGGATGCGCACGAGAGACGCCAAAAGGAAGTGATAAATTTCTCAACGCAGTCCACGTCATCATCAGCGCATTCTTGCACACACTAACACACACTGAAACAGTGCATATGAATGTGTTTGACTTGGGGCTAAAGTGATATTCTGACAGTGATCTCCATTCTCTCTCTCTCTCACACACACACACACACACATTGAGATTCTCTCTCTCCCATCTTTTTTTCCATTTTTCTGGACCCTCTCTCTCTCTCCACTAAATCTCACCAACACAACTAATCAATGGAGGGTCTCCCCTCTGGTTATCGCCCCAACGTCGGAGTTTGCCTCATCAATGATGATAATATGGTATTTCTCACTTGTTTTAGGACTACTAATATGTTTTCATACTAACTAATTACACCTTCTTGATCTACTTTTTCGCATGCTGTTTAATCACTTGTGAACAATTTCAGAACGAGCACCCTGTATTCTTTCCCTTTTTGTTGAAATTTTGATTTTCTTTGTTTGTCAAATAAAAAAATGCCATATTTTTTCTGGGTTTCGATTAAGATTTCATTGTGTTAATTTTTTTTGATGATATTGTTTCTTAGTTAAAACTTTAATAATTTCTAAAACTGATGGTTAAGATTTCTTCAATAATAACCCGGCATTTAAATTTGTTATTGTAATCATCTTGTCCTTCCCACTTATCCAGTTGAATTTCTTCTTACGAGTAGCTATAAAATAAATAAGAATATCACAAGGAATTAAAGAATTACTTATTTGGTAGATAATCTTAACCTCCCTTAATTTGGTTCCATTCCAGGTGTTTGTGGCATCTAAATTGAATGTTCCTGGAGCATGGCAGATGCCTCAGGTAAAGCCACAACTTCATTCAAAGAGGGCATAAATTGCGACCGTTTTATTTGTGGTACATAGATTTCCACTATTCTTAAACATTAAAAATCTCATATTCATTGTAACATTTTGGGAATTGGGACTATTATTATCTTTGGATACTAGAAACAGTCTTGTTGTGAGGATGTCTTTCTTGGGCTGCTGAAGTGATTGTAGGATAATAAGTGTTGTATTACTATAAAATATGCAATGAAGACTGTCTGCAGTATGGTTTTTGTGTAACAATTTTACTATTTTATACCATATTTACTTGTTAGATGTTCTTACATACATATAGGGTGGTATCGAAGAAGGTGAGGAACCAAGGACTGCAGCAATTAGAGAACTGAGGGAAGAAACTGGGGTCGTCTCTGCTGAAATAGTAGATGAGGTTTGTCCCAACTTGTAGTGCTTATTTTCGGATTTATCATGTGTTTATATCAGTTTTCAACTGTCAATTCCTCACTGTAATTTATTTTCCTTTATTTCATCTTTTGAAATTTTGAAGAAATGAGCTACTGATATTGATTATTGGCTTTGAAAATGAAAAAGCAACTAGAGTATTTGTTTTAATAAGCTTTTGAAATCATCAGGTTCCAGAATGGTTGACCTATGACTTTCCCCCTGCTGTAAAGGCTAAAGTTAATCGTCTCTGGGGAGGACAATGGCACGGGCAGGCGCAAAAATGGTTAGTCTTCGACTCACTGATGCTCTTCGTCAATATATTAAATATTGGCATTAAAGCAAACGTATACTTTTGGTTACACGCCTAGAGTGTGCTGTTTCTCATTTCATCTGTTTTTTGTTATCACATAATATGTACCATTTTCTGTCATGTGTATCATAAATAAGATCGTAGACATGGGTGAGAAGTTCATTTTGACATTTGGTTTTTGTTTTATTCGCATTCTGCTCTATTCCGTGTCATTTAGAATTCAGTAACGGACAAAAGGAATTATATGCATTTAGATTCTTGTTGGTGCAAATGACCAGCCTTATTTATGTGCCTCACTTGTGAGAAAACTTCCTCCCTAGGAAGCTACATGACACCCCCTCAACTGTGCTGATGATAGCTATGTATACTAAAGTAACTTCATTAAGATGCACGCCTTGATCTAGTTTTAAATTATACGAATTCCAAGCATGCATAGTGGTGTCCCGAGCAACTGTTACCTACACAAAACAAACAGATTCACTTGGTTCCTTTCAGAAATCAATGTTCTCGACTATGACGTAGAAAAATTTGTGTTACTGGATTGAGATGTTTTGTCTGTAAACATTTACTATCGCCTCATCCTTAAATGACCATGCCAACCATTGAACTTACCCTTTTTTCATTCTTTTACCTCATATTTCTGGCAAGTCTTCTGCCAAGTTCTTATTTGCATTTGTTACTTGATCCTCCATTGACTTCTCTTTCAAGGAAAAGACATCGTCAACTCCAAATTATATGGAAAAGATATCCGTAATGCTCTATTGATATTGGTCAATTACTATTAACACTGGTGATTAGCATCTCAAATGTCAATGTAGAGTGGAGGTTTTCATTACTCTAATGATCAACAGGTTTCTTATGAGATTCACAGCAAATGAGAATGAAATCAATATAGCAAATGGCGAAACAGATCCAGAATTCTCAGAATGGAAGTGGGCTACTCCTGAAGAAGTCATCGAGCAGGTATATCCGTAATTCTCGATTTCCATCATTATCTTTGTGGAGAAAGCTCATGTCCTGCGAATGTGATCTCAAGCAGGCAGTCGACTACAAGAGGCCAACATACGAGGAGGTTATGAAAACCTTCCGGCCTCACTTCAACACAGGAAAAGCCACAAAGTGCTACTCAACGAAATGGTGAAAAATACACCGTGTGTGTTTTTGCAGCTTCTCTTTCTTTGTTAAATTTCATTCTGGTCATCTAACAGCATATGGACTTGTTGTAATTGTATATGGGGGGTCAAACTTTCAGATTAGGTGTATTTCTAATAAAATGTTTCTTCAAAAATCTGTTTTTTACTTATTTTGATTTGCTGCAGTTGGATTTGGGTGTGTATATGATGTTTGGTTAGAATTAAGATGATGAAATGAATTAGTTTGATGATCATCTTTCATCTCCCATCTCTCCTTATTCATTCTTAATGACCCATATTTATGCACACTCAAACCACATTGCTGGCATCCCTTGATTCAATTGGGTATTTCAACTCTATAAATAATAATTATACTCTTAAAACACTTGGACGAAAAGATTTTTACACATGATATCTATTGAGAAAGTGAAATATATATCACATGAAACACCCACTTAAATAGTAGGTTATTATCTGTTTATAGAGTGAAATACAATATGAAACACCTAATTATACAAAATGCATAAATATCAAGGTGTACAAGGTAGAAGTAATAATTCATAATATGTGCATGAGTAACACGGGAAGTAATTCCTTAGAATATCGCTGCATATTTCAAATTAATTTGAGTTTTTGTACAAGGTGATGATTGTTACTTGTGAAGGTACTATGAATTAATTAATAGTAAGGCAAAAACTCATTTGTGATACTCTTTAAGTTGTAACTATTATAAGATATGATTACTAGAATTTGGAATGTAACAATGAATGACATTCGATACTATTCTCTTAATTATAAATAAATGAAATGAGTATATTAAGTAGAGTAATAGGTGGATCTAACAATTCACCTAATTATACACATTCATCCCACGTTAAAGTGCTGATAAAGAAATATCAGTATTTAGTTGGCAAAATCTCGTGTATCACTATATGATGAAATGAGTTAATAGGATAAGAATAGATAATATTTATAACAAAAAATTACATATGATTGTTTCAAATTGATAACTGTAAAATTAAATTATTATTTTACAAATAATTATAGACAATAATAATGAAAAGTAGTAGTAACTGTGGATGGGTAGAAATAATTCAGCCATTAGATGATAATCAAGGGCCAAACCAACGAGAGCCCAATCAGAGAGATCCGCTAGTCTCAGAACCACCAATTGGAAAGATAAAATACCATCGGCGGAATAAAACCCCACCAATGGGAGGCTCGCACCGACCCCCTCATTTAAAGCCAATAGGGCCCCGCCTTCTTAAATGAAGCCCAAATATCCCCCTATTAATAGGGAAGCCAAAGTCCCAATAGAAGAAGGATCGACAAACACTGTACTATTATCGATATTAATAAAGAGCAAATAGATTCCTTCCTAGAGAACAAAAGCTGGGAGGAAGTCTGGTCTTTTTCCTTTCTCGTCATTTATGTTTGATTAGCCGAATACACGTCACAGCCACATAATTATTACATCATCTTCAAAGACTCGCTATCGACATTTGGCGCTAGAGGAAGGGCGGCAGCTCGGCCATTATCCCTCCACAAGATGAATGAGTCAAGCGGACATACCCCGGTAGATCGGTAGGCCATGAGGCGGTCAAAGACCCCACTCCGCCTACCGCGGAAAAAAGAATCTCATCTACGGAGGATCCATATGTTGACGAGGAAGGCAAATACCGACAGCGGTACTTCGACCTACTTAACACCCTAAAAGAAAAATGCTCGGCCCGATATAAGGTCAACAAATCCCTAAATTTTAAAAATTGATATGGGGCAACGATGCGGGGCCGGACCAGGAAAAGTCACCTTGACGCGCCAAGCGGCCCCACCGAAAAGCGCAGGACATCGTAGATGATGGACGAAAGCGCCGAAGGGTGACCAGCCAGAGCCGATCAATCACGAGCAAAACCCGTGGAAGCGCAAAGGATCGTCTGGCGCCCTCTCCGACTACGTCCAAAGAAGAAGGCACAGAAGAAAGCGCGGGCGAAGATCTGTTGGCAAAATGTAAGCAGTTCATGGAGCGGGAAACCGCTGTCCTTCGGGAACAACTCGCGGAATTACATAAAAGGCCGGCCAAACTTAGCCCCTACCAGAATCTTCAATACACCGTCCCACTCTAAGATCAAGCTGCCCCAAATACCCCAATATAATGGAGATTCAAACCCTATCACCCACATAAATAAATATATCAGGTGGATGATAGCTCAAGGAAGCTCCGAAGAAGACTGATGCAAAATGTCCCCCCTGACATTGGGGGACAAGGCACATTCTTGGTTCCTTGCGCTCCCAACGAACTCTGTCGACTCGTGGCTCCATCTAGCCGCATCCTTCTTCTTCCATTTCGCCTACCTCGGCCGTGGCAAGGAACCCAAACAGAAGTTGGTTTGCATGAGGCAGGGGGAAAATAATCTCTGAAAAATTTCATTCAGAGGTTCAACGAACAACAAGCCAATGCCGAAGAAATGTCCGATGAGACATACACCATCCTGGCGGCAGCGGCACTCTGTCCGGGATCTGCCCTGTGGACCACATGCCAGTAAAAATTGCCCCCTTGTATGCGGCGTTCATAACACTGGCCCAAGCACAAATCCACAGTGAAGAGATCCTTGACGAATTGCGGAAAAGTAAAGAGGAACCTAGAGAGGGAGAGAAAAAGAAGAAAAAGAATGACAAAGCCTACAAAATCCCTTCATCCTTTAAACACTTCCCGAATGAAGAACAGATAAAAGAGCTTGATGATGTGCTTAATTTG
Organism: Pogostemon cablin; assembly: GCA_023678885.1. Classification (NCBI taxonomy): domain Eukaryota; kingdom Viridiplantae; phylum Streptophyta; class Magnoliopsida; order Lamiales; family Lamiaceae; genus Pogostemon; species Pogostemon cablin. The sequence goes on from CM042970.1 coordinate 447,215, forward strand.
ACCCCCAAGGAAATCTTTGGGGAGATTCAAAATGAAAACTTACTAAGACCGTCCCCGAAGATGCGAGCGGACCTTACCCACCTTAGTAAGAAGAAGTTTTATAAATACCACCAATAAATGACGTGATCTCTTGGCAAAACTCTGGCGGTTATACGAGGCAGAAAAGCTAGAGAAATTGATCCGAGGCCCAAAAAAGGTCAGGCAGCCACAATCCCCATCCCATAAACGCCAAAGAAAGTAGAACAATGGCTAAAAGCTCAGATGACTCCTCCAGAGACGAAAGAGAACTTCCCTCTTCCCCAAACCATCGAACGGTCTTTATGATGGAAGGAACTTATGTTGGAACAGCCCAACTAGTCCCTTGAATTTCGAACAGGAAGAGGAAGGCCGAACTTCGAGAGCTCCAAAACATCCACCATATGTCCAGACTAGCCCCAGCCGAGGGACCCAACGAAGCCGATATAATCTTTTCCGAGAGGGACGCTCAAAGCGTCAGGATGCCACATACAGACCCACTAGTGATCGCTGCTAATATCTCAGGCTCCCTAGTCCACCGATGCCTGATAGACACGGGAGCATATGCCAACATCATCTTCCATAAAGCGTTCGATGCCATCAGAGGGACGAGCATACATAAGGCCTTGCACTGCCAAGACGAGATCTGAGAATTCAGAAACTCGATCACTAGGCCCATGTTGAAAACCGAGATGGCCGTCCTGCTAACGGATAAAGACCAGGCGCTTCGGATGTATAGGAACATCATTTTTAAAGTCGTGGATGTCCCCTCGTCTTATAATTACATCTTAGGATGACCTTTCATCCATGAATTCCGATCCGTACCGTCAATCCTACATCAGTGCCTCAAGTTCACCATGGCAGACAGATAAGTAGGCACTGTCTAGGAAGACTAACGAGGGGTCCATGAATGTTTCTTCATGGAAGGATCGTACGGTACAAGCTACCACGACCCACAGTTTTAACTACTGGCAACTCACTCTGCTCCCAGAAGAGCCTCACTCAACGTTTCAGGAAAAATCATGGAAAAAGAGCTCCCCCAAATGCCGAGGAGAATCCGAGGCTAAAGACTCGGATAAAGAGAGCGCGACCAGTAGAAGAAACGATGAGAATCAATCTGGATACCAACAACCCCAAAATAGAGATAAGTATCGGGTCCGAACTGAAAGAACCACACCGTTCTGCACTAATCGACTTCTTAAAGGCCAACCTTGATGTTTTTGCTTGGAAGCCCTCCAACATGCAAGACATCGATCCTAAACACGCGTGCCACCGGCTGAATGTGGACCCTTGATTTTGACCAGTCGAACAAAAGAAGAGAAAGCTTAGCCAGAAAAAATACGAGGCCGTGGAGAGCGAAGCTCGAAAATTGCTAGCCAACTACTTGGTCTGGGAAGCTCTATTCCCGTCATGGGTAGCTAACCCAGTCCTAGTCCAAAAGGTAAATAAATCCTAGCGGCTATGCATAGACTTCACTGATCTCAACAAGTCGTACCCCAAAGATAGTTTCCCTTTACCTCACATCGACCAGATGATGGATGCACCGCCGGACATGAACTTATGAGCTTTATGGACGCATACTCTGGATATCATCAGATCCCTATGCATCTAAGCAATGTAGAAAAAACCGCTTTCAACAGCAAACGAAACCTACTAGCATGGGTGATAATGCCGTTCGGACTCAAGAACGCCAGAGCAACTTATCAGCACCTAGTAAACAAGATGTTCAAAGAGGAACTTGGAAAGACAATGGAGGTCTACATCGATGATATGCTCGTCAAAAGCCAAGCTAAGGAAAATCATATAGCACACTTATAGCAAGCTTTCCACATTCACAAAGAATATCGCATGAAGCTGAACCCAAAGAAGTGCGCTTTCGGAGTAAACTCGGGAAAGTTCATCTGCTTCTTAGTAAGCAAACTAGGAAAACCCAGAAAAAATCAAGGCCATTATGAACATGAGACCCCCAAAACATATCAGAGAAGTACAAAAGTTGACCGGGCGAGTCGCATCCTTGAGCAGGTTCGTCGCTCGAGCATCCAAAAAATGCAAGCCCTTTTTCGATGTCATCAAGAAGGAAAAATTCAAATGGACCCCAGCCGTCCAAACGATATTTGAAGCATTGAAGGAACATCTTTCGAGTACCGAGACTCTTTACAACCCAGTACCAGGGGAGACTCAAAACCTTTATATAGCAGCTTCGGATGCTGCCATCAGCGGAGTACTAGTCAACGAAGGAAAAATCCAAAAACCCATTTACTATGTTAGCCAGATGCTGCACGACACCGACTTGAGATACCCAAAGGTCTAGAAGCTTGCATATGCTTTGCTAATGAGTGCTCAAAAATTACGACCATATTTCCTCGCGCACAATATCGAAGTATTAACCATTTATCCTTTAAGGCAAATCTTGTCTAGCCCCGACTCAATCGGGCGGCTTTTAAAATAGTCAGTGGAATTGGGACAATTCGGCATCAAATATGCCACAAGAAACACAATCAAAGGGCAGGCCATAGCAGATTTCGTCGTATAATTAACAAACCTTACTAATCTCGAGCAACCCATCCAAAAGCCATGGAAAATATTTATGGATGGTTCAACCACAGTCCATGAAACAGGTACAGGAATTATTCTATCCACCTCAATAGGCGCCATGATCAACACCGCCATACGATTCAATTTTCCTGCCACTAACAATGAAGTGGAATACAAAGCGTTATTGGCCGGACTCAGAATGGCTTTATCTATTAGCGTCGAGCGACTAATCATCTACAGTGATTCCCAGCTGATGGTTAACCAGATAAAAGGAGAATATGAGGCTCGAGATCAGCAGATGGTGGAATACCGAGAGCGGGTCTTAGAGCTCTTCAGTCATTTTAGCCAGGAAAACCCCAGCATGGGATTAATAGAGCAGGTCGATCAGGTGGAATCATGGATGACACCTATCCGGTGTTTTCTCTCAATTGGTGAACTGCACAATAATAAGATTCAGGCCCGCTAGCTAAGGATCCGTTCGGCCCGATATGTCTTAATTGATGGCGTATTGTGCAAGCGGGGGTATTCAACTCCACTATTGATATGTCTCGCTGACAAAGAGGCCGAGAGGGTGCTAGTAGAAATACACGAAGGAGTATGCGAAAATCATTCAGGAGGACAAGCTCTGGCGTACAAAGCACTTAGGCAAAGATATTATTGGCCTTATCTAAGGAAAGACGCAGTGGAGTTTGCCAGGAGATGCCCCAGTGTCAGCGATACGCGCCAATCATAAAAAGCCCTTCTACAGAACTGGTCACTGTCAGCGGCCCATGACCCTTTTCTAAATGGGGAGTTCACCTTATTGGGCCCTTTCCCCTAGGAAAAGGTGGAGTTAAATACGCCGTCGTGGCTGTGGAGTACTTCTCCAAATAGGAGGAAGCGGAGGCCATGGTCGCAATAACCGAAGCAAGGTGATCCATTTCATTTGGGTCAACATAGTATGCCGATTTGGAAACCCACAAGCCATTGTTACCGATAATGGGAAACAATTCGAGGGAGCCGGCCTACAGGGATTCTGTGACGATCTACAGATAAAGTTGTTCTCCACCCCCTACCATCTGCAATCCAATGGTCAAGTCGAGGCAGTAAATAAGGTCATCAAGCACACTCTGAAAGCCCGTTTAGACGGACTCAAAGAAAACTGGGCCAAATTCCTCCCTAGTGTTCTATGGGCGTATTGAACCACCTCTCGTTCTTCCACTGGATAAATCCCTTTCTCGCTCACTATGGAGCAGAAGCGATCATCCCTGCTGAAGTAGAAGTCCCAACATTTCGTGTGAGCCAAAGCAAGCTGACCACCAGCGAAGAAGCTCAGCAAATTGGCCTGGACTTCACAGAAGAGGTCAGATTGGAAAGTGACATACGGAATGTCGCATTCAAAAAAAAGGTTGAGAAGATACTATAACCGAAAAGTTAAACCATGAATCTTCAATGAAGGAGATCTCGTTCTAAGGCGTGTGTTGCAACCAAATCAAGGCGTTTTCAGAAACAATTGGGACAGCCCATTTATAATAAAGAGGTGCCTGGGAAACGGAGCATACCAACTCTCCACAATGGATGAAGAGATAATAAAGCACCCGTGGAATGGACAAAACCTCAAGAAGTCTATATATAATAGTTAATTTTAATTTGGATGGACAAGAGGCCAAAACACACTGTAAAGTCTCCTAATAAATAATAAAAAGATCCATTCATAATAAAAGTTGGATACAAAAGTGTCCAATAAAGGACCAGGCACTAAATACAAAAGGTCATTAGGTCACAGAATCATACATCCCCCGGGTCACCCCTGTTACTCGGACCAGCCCCCGGTTCACCTCGCTGGCTTCAGAGCCAAGTCACTTTAGCTTCCAAGCGAGAAATCCTTTCTCGCTCGCGTTCCAGCTCGAAAAGCGATTTATACTGACTAGCTTCAGATCGTCGTCATTTTTACCTAGATTTTAGTGTCTTTATTTGTTGATTTTTGGATGTTTTTATCCGTATTTGTGTGATTCTTTTTTATTGGAGTTATATGTAAATGGGAGAAATGTGTACATGTTGATAAATGTATGGAAATGAGCTTAAATGTGTATAAAACAGATTAAAAATGGAGTCGAGAGTTAAAACGGAGAAAGAAGGACAGGGCACGCTCGGACATGCCCCATGAGCGAAACACGGGCCTGTCCAAGATGGCCGTGTTCCATCATCAAAAAATGATATACGCCCAGAAAGAGGACGTGTGCAGCGCACGAGCTGTGTCCGGGGACACGCAGGACACGCCGAATTGCGTGCGCAGCGCACGGGCCATGTGATGCTACACGAGCCGTGTAGGTGCAGATTCCAGATTAAGTTGGCTGATGTTCTAGAAAGTTCCAAGGGGTATAAAACTCAATTTGTGCGAAAAATTAGATGGAGAGTCACATTTAGGAGCAGTTATCAAGATCAAAAACACAATTCCTCACCACATTTTTACACACACTTTCTAGATCATCAATTTCCACACTTTTGATCCATTCATTTCATATGCTCTCCCAAAATTCATCCTTAACCTCATCATTCCATCAATTTGAGAAGAGAAGGTCATAAGAGATTGACGAATTGAGCATGTTGAAAGGAAGGAAGCCCATCTTCACAAAAGGGAAACCGATCTATTTTTCAATTGTTATTTTTCTTCATATTTTGGCTCAAATGCAGCAAGTTATTGGATGTATTGATTTGAACATGATGTGTAGTGGCTAGTCCTATAGTAGGGCTAATCATATGATTGGATGAGAAGAATGTTAGATATATAGGATTTTAGATGTTGAATTGAGTTGATTATGAACTTCCTTTTATGATTAATGATTCATGCTTCATTTCATTACTTGTGTGATTAATTCTTACTTACATCATGTTAGGATGGCCAATCCGATATTTATAGGATGAGTAAATTGAATCATATATTAAGATGAGTATGCATGTTAGTATAAGGGGAGGTAAGTCATACCCTTCTTATACTTAGAACATTCATAAGGGGACACTTAATAAATTGAGTGAAAAGAACCAAACTTATGATTATAGTACCTTAAGGAAATTGAGAGTAAGCACAATCTTAGGAGATTTAGATTTGCTAAAGAGTGAAGAACCTCATCACTTTGGCCATAGGGGTTAGGGGTAAAAATGTGATTGTTTTTAGTCCATGATTAATTAAGTTCAATGTTAAAAGTCATGCATATCTAGCTAGTTTCTTAACCATGAGTATGATTAGCCTTGCTCTCTTCTTAAATATATTCTATCCATTCCATTTACTTTGTTACGTGATTGATATTTGATTCTATTATTTGTTAATTGATTTCTTTAGTTAATTGATTAGAGTAATCATTAGTATAAAACTAAACCTTCAATCTTATCACTCTTACAAAGTATAATTGATGACAAATCCGAATACAACTATGAGTTTACTTTCCCTTGGGACAACATAAATATAAATTTTGTTACTTGGTCACACGTGTACAATAATGATAGAGTCTCTTACTCTAATTCATTTTACTAAAAATGGGACTAAGAAAAGCTTCCAGCTCCTGCGCCCGCAGTTCGGCTATCCTAGCCCTCTCTTGATAGGCCTCAGCTCGGAAATTAGCATTCACAATCAGCTGATCAGCGACTAACAGGTAACTGGGCGGAGGTTGAATGGCAGCCGATGAAGTAGAAACCTGAGTCGCAGAATCCAACCTCCCCAGAAGCAAGTGGTGACTGAGAAAAGTCTAAGCATGACCCAAACTAGCAAGGGCAGCCTGACCAACATCCTGAGAGCCAAGTCCTTGCAGTAATTGGGAGAGAGCCGGACTCCACGAACGAGCTGGGATAAACATGGCTACCGCGAGACCCGGATCAGCCTATATCAAAGAATGAGGATCCTGAATGGACTAAACCTGAAACAATACAGCCAACCCGAAAAAAATAACCCCTCAAGGGGACATAATCCGACCGAGGAGGAAGAGGAATGGAACTAGGCCCTGCGCCGTAGGCTCTAACATCCTCAAAGCTTGGCAGGACAAGCGAAAACCCCTCGGGACCTAGGTGTGAAGCAGAAGCTACCCCTGATAGACCTGCAGCCTGAGGATCATCCCCCATTAGCTGCTTGCGGCGATCCTCTTGGCCAACACCACCCATCCCCAATTCAACATGAGCGACCGCCTCTTCCTGGGCCCTCCCCTCAACTCTCTCCTGAACAGTTCTCATCGAAAGTCCTCATTCAAGGAACTCGTCGGGTCCCGCCAAAGAAGGATCTTGCTCAGGTAGCGGCCTAGCAAGAGCAAAGCGCTCTAAGCCTTCATTTGGAGGGGCGGTACCAGTATCCTCCTCACCCTCAACTCGTACCACCCTCTCGGCCTTCACAGGAAAGTACTCATTAAGGGCCACATCCCAGGCGAAAAAATTAGTGCTAACACGTCCTTCGAATCTACCATGGCATCTCGGCCAAATCGAGGCATCAACCCGGCAGCCTAGTGTTTCTGGTCCCAGATCAAATTAGGAACGTTAATCGGAAGCTCCATTCCTTCAATGGCAGCAAAGGCACGGCGAAAACTGAAAGAAAGCTCTTTCAACTCGGAGCGAGAGCGACCTGTCCAAAACCAAAAAGATTAACAACCAAACAATAATGTTGAAGGATGGGGCAATAACTTTGATGTCGACTTACTAAGCGGAGGGAAGCTGAAGGCACACGACATAGAAATGATGCCGCCACGATGATCTCAGCCTTCATAACCCATGACCCAAAACCATTTCTGCCGCCAAGTACGCTGGTGGCCCATATCGCTTCCTACGAACAGTGAGCGCATCCCTTGATGTACTTGATGAGCGTTTTCTCAACACACAATTAATCCTCAAGTATTAAGGATATCAATTGTAGTCTCGGAAGGTTACCAAGTGAATATCGAACCCAATGGACGAATAATTATCAATTTAATTATATTCTAGTATATTAAGACTATGCTGGAAATTATAATGGTTGTGATTTTGAGATTAAGTAACAACTATTAATTAAAATATCAAGTAAAAATAATAAGAAGAAGAGATAAGTGAGTTGTGATCAAGTAAGGAAGTAGGTAGTTCTTCAGGTCATCCACTTTCACTTATTAATTCATCTTCTGTGTGACGGTGTCCGAATCTGCCTTGTGGTTTATGGGCGCATCACTAAACCATGCAAGTTCACTACATAGACACAAGTGAATATGCGTATGACACGTGTGAATATCCTCGGAGCAAGAGATATAATTCACCCACCCTTTCTAGGTACTATCAGTATCAATTGTTTCCCGTGCACTTTGTACTCTAACCCGATATGATCTCCCTTTATAGGTACTATGAAATTATACTCTTTATCCTACTTATTAACCCGTATAGTACCTATAAAATTATACTTTTTATCCTACTTATTAACTCGAATATGATTCAATTAACAAGTATTCATATAAGATAGTTCTAATAAGACTTCAGAATCCCTTCACTTAGAATTATAACATAAAACCCTGCTCAGCAGTGAACGCACTCAACCAATAACCAAGTTATGTATTCAAACTCTACACAACAATTATTGATGCACAAGACAACCGTGCGTATGGATTAAAAACGCACAATCTTATATAAAATAAATCACAAGTAGTGTTATACGGAGTTTACACACGAAAGATAAATTAACTCATGAAACATTCATAACCCTAGAACTACCGAAGCGGCTCTAGCCCATGATTGATCTAAGAATAATCATGGTTAGTTGGACTGATCTTACTTGAATCTCCAGCGGAACCTCTCTTGCAGCCCCTCCGGATGATGGATGATCGCTCTCCTCTACACTTTCTACGTCTCGTCCTCTTGATCGCGTGATATATATATCTACTGCTCCATAAGCCTTCTTTTATACTTGTAATCGTGCCTCTCGGGCCTGAAATGGGCTTTTTAAGTGATCACACACATTGAGGGTGTAAAAATACGAATATGGTAAGTTCTCGAAGCTCAATTCGACCTCAACAACAGGTCAAATTCACCCCTCCAAGTCGAATTAGAGGTCGAATCGACCTACTGTAAGTCCCAGGTGCTTGATTCGACTAGCTGCCCTGGTCGAATTGAAGTGACGAGGTCGAATTCGCATCTCTGCCAATCAATTCGACCTCGATTCGACCTGATGCCCAGGTTGAATTCCCATGTCGTGGTCGAATCCACCTTCTGCTCGTGTTGTGCTGCCAATTCAACTAGAAGGCCTAGTTGAATTGACCTCCTTCTGGTCGAATTGCACTACTGTTTTGCCCAAACGGATGGCTTCGACTTCCTTTCTTTAGTTTTCAACACTTCCACTCTGATTTTCTTCGAAAAACCACTCAAATGGCTCCAACAACACCTAATTTGTGGCTTCATACAATATATATCGGTTTACAACCAATTTCATCCTTCAAACACTTCATAATATCACGAATCCAAGCATAAGACTCGTTAATTAACACACTCATCAAACCCCCAAACTTACATGCTGATCGTCCCGAGGTAACGCAATCAAAACCAGGAGTCGTGTATAATTCACGAGATCACCAAGTACAACACATATTACACATGCAATTTTATCAATTAAAAACAAGTGTTTCTTGCATCATACATATCATTCATGCAAAACATCACCCAATCATATTACCATTCGGAGTACTAAGTCATCTAGCTCACAAGATAAGTGTTTACTCTCTCACTTAAGTGCTCGTTGCACTTAAAAGGTTAATATATACGCTCATACTCAATCCATACTCACGTGTAACCATAAGCTTGGCAAGGGTCTCAAAAATTAACTCACAATCAACTCATGACTAGGATCATAAAAGACTTGTTTTTGGGTTGTAATAATGACTCTTTGGAAAGGGTAGGAAAATTTAGATAAAGTGACTAAAACACTAGTAGAGAGTTACCTTGGAGGTTCTTGCTTTCTTCATTCGGCTACATATTCTCCTCCAATTTCTTCTCTTGCACTTACAACTTTCGAATTTCCTTCTCTTTCTTGCATCATCATCATTCTTCTTTTAATAACTCGGGTACCGGTTGTAGGCACTACCCTTTTTAAACAGCAATCGGGGTACTAGTTTCAGGCACTACCCCTAAACAAGATTTAACCATACACTTCTTCTTCCTATTTCACTTAACCAACATTCTATCTTCCTTCTTCTCGCAATATTTATTCACCTCAACTCTCTACTAATGAATAGGGTATTCAACAAAGCTCAAGTAAAGGTTAAATAAGGCTCTTTTATTCAACTTGCCAAAGAAAAAGCTTTTAAGACTCAGACGGGGCTAACGAAGGTATACATAATCAATAGGAAGGTAAAATTTGGCTAAGTAAATCAAATAATCAAGAATGGCCTTGATGAGCATTTTCTCAATACACAATTAATCCCCAAGTATGAAGGATATCAATTGTAGTCTCGAAAGGTGACCAAGTGAATATCGAACCCAAGGGACGACGTATTATTAATTTAATTATTAACTAAATTAATTAAGACAAGATGACAATAAAGTTGAGGTATGAAATTATCAACAACTAAACAAGTAATTAAAGTAACAAATAAAATAAAGTCACTTGAAGAATATGAAAGTGAATTAAATAGGAGAATAGGTAGATCTAGGGTAATCCAGTTTTACTACTTAACTTCCCTTCCGTGTGACGGTGTCCGACTCTGCCTTGTGGAATATGGATGCATCACTAAACCATGCATATCTACTCTATAGACACAAGTAAACATGCGTGTAACACGTGTGAATAACCTCGGAGCAAGAGATATAATTTCACCTCCTCTTTCTAGGTACTATCAGTATCAATTATTTTCCCCTAGGATTGGTACTCTTACCCGATATGATCTCCCTTTATAGGTACTATAAAATTAACCTCTTTATCATACTTACTAACCCGAATTCAATTCAATTAATAAGTATTCATATATGATAGTTCTAATGAAGTTTCAGAGTCCCCTCACTTAGAATCATAACATGGAATCCTGCTCAGCAATGAACGCACTCAATCAATAACCAAGATATGTATTCAGACTCTACATAACAGTTAATGATGTACAAAACGACCGTGAGTATGAATTAAAAAGGCACAATCATATATAAAATAAATCCACAAGTAGTGTTGTACGGAGTTTATACACGAAAGTTTAATTAACTAGATAAAACATTCACAACCCTAGTTCTACCAAAAAGGCTCTAGCCCATGATGTTGCGAAGAACAATCATGGGTGTGTTGGATAGATCTTACACGGATGTCCGGAAAATACAAGATAAATTAGAAAATGAATTAACCCTAGATGTGGCGTCATCGCGTCCTTCTCGCTCTTGAATTCTCCTCTTAGTTCTCCCCTTATTTCCACAAACGAATCTCCTAAGTGATGGATGGATGGAGGAAGGGATGATGGTTGGGGGTGATTCCCCCTTGTGGGGCGTAGTATTGTTGTGACCTCTCTTCTCCTCTTTTTATTATAGATGATGTCTCTACTGCTGCATAAGCCTTCTTTTATACTTATAATTGCATCTCCCGGGCCTGGAATGGACTTTTCAAGTGATCACATGCATTGACGGTGTAAAAATACGAATATAGTAAGTTCCCGAGCATCTATTCGACCTCAACAACAGGTCGAATTGAACACCACAAGTCGAATCGGAAGTCGAATCAGCCTACTGTAAATCCGAGATGCTCGATTCGACCAACTGCCCTGGTCGAATCGATGTGACGAGGTCGAATTGGCAATTCTATAAATCGATTCGACCTCGATTCGACCTGATGCCCAGGTCGAATCTCTCTGTCGTGGTCGAATCCACCTTCTGTACATGTTGTGTTGCCAATTCGACCTGAAGGGCTGGTCGAATTGACCTCTTTCAGGTCGAATTGACCTCCTGCTTTGCCCAAACGGATGACTTCGACTTCCTTTCTTCAGTATTCAACACTTCCACTCCGATTTCCTTCGACAAACCACTCAAATAGCTCCAGCAACACCTGATTCGTGCCTTTTCACAATATATATCAGTTTTCAACCGATTTCAACCTTCAAATACTCCATAATAGCACAAATCCAGATGCAATATTCGTGAATTATCACATTTATCAAACCTCTAAACTTACATGTTACTTGTCCCGAGGCAACGCAGTCAAACCAAGGAGTCGTGTACAATTCACGAGATCACCAAGTACAACACAGAAAAATTACAAAAGTTAGATGTGCATTTTCAGCCTTCTTGCACAAATTGCACATTTTCTCCAACTTTGCACTTTTCATCATTTTTCCACCTAAAACACAACAAAACACCTCAAGTGCACCTTATTCTCTCATATAATGAATAAGACACTTGTGCTAATATATAACAAGAATTTCCATCAAAAAGTATTAAATTGGACACTCAAACACGCTAATCTTCACTCTCATCAATCTTCCAAACTTACCCGTTGCTCGTCTCGAGGCAACAAAATAAAAATAAAGAGAGAGATAGTAAGAAAATTAGCGGGGAAACAAGGACTATGACAAATACCCCTCTTCAAAATACAATTGTCCTCAACTTAAGTCATGCAACTCTCATTACATGTAATAATCAATTCATAGCATACCAGATAAGACAATCGCCACCTATTCAAATGCTCCATTTACATGTCCTCACGGAAAGTATATATCACTCGCACTCAAGTGTAAAAATGTACACTTATGGGATTGGTATTTACGCTCAGATTCAATTCAAGTACATGCGTAACCATAAGCTTGCCAAATGTCTCGAACTCTCCACCACTAAAAATATGATTCGACAATAGGAACAAAAAGGACTTTTGTTTGGACGTAATGTTGGCTCTTTGGCTAAGGTAGGAAACACATGGATTAAGTGACTCCATTAGTAGAGAATTAAAATCAGAGATCTTTTGTACTGCAGATTTTTACACTTCAAGGCTATCCAGCTTCATGCTCTTCTAATTTTCTTTTCTCTCCTTTCCTTCAAGCTCAATATACTTTTTCTTTCCTTCTTTCATTTTTTTTCCTTTCTTGAGGTACCTGTTTTGGGCACTACCTCTAACATCTCGGGGTACCAGTTTCGGGCACTACCCTTATTTTTTAGCTCATAATCACTTGTACAACTCCAAATATTTTATTCCTTCCAAACTCCATCAAAATCAACTTCACACACTTTGACAGTATTTAATTCTCCACTAAATATAGGAATTTAAGGCTCAAATAGGATATCAAAGTGGCTATCTTTGTAGGTTGCCAAAGAAATAAGACTTTCAGGCTCAACGGGGCTAACTACGGATATATAATTATTTGGTAGGAAATTATTTGGCAAAGTGACTCATAAATTTAAGGATGACCTAAAATCATCTCCCATCATCTAACACATATGTAGTTTAAAGTAAAACAAGAGGCAAGTTCTAGAATACACACACAAGAATAATACTCACCAGAAAGAAATATCGTATGATTATCTAACATGATCAACAAGGCTCAAAATCTCACATGGGTTTTTAACAAGTAACAGAGCACTTTTCATGGTAAACAATATCCCACAAGTACACATAGAACTTCATATCACAATATAACTCAAGTACACTTCCTTCATCAATTTCAAGAACATATGAATTTTAGCACACTTCAAAAATATAAGCTCATATGGATCACCACCATAAACTCAACCCTTCATTCAATGAATTAAAAGCACATATAAAAATTAGAAAAAAGAAACGAGGGTACCTGATTTTTCTTCAACGAATTCACGAGCTCCTCGAATCAAAGCCCTAAAGTAGAACTCGTCTTGCCACTCTTTTACCTTTTTCTATCATCAAATTTCAAATAAACTCATCATCAAAGATTCATCAATAATAAAATAGGAGAACTAAACAAAAGACTCAATTGACAATCTAATCGACTCCACACACACTAGAAACACCACTGAACACTAGGCAAATTGTAAAAAATTGACACGTCAAAACTGATTAAAGTTTCAACATACCGCAAAAAATCAACTCCCCCAGCAAACATTACGAAGAAAAGATTATACTCTTGGTGCTGCAATGAGGTAAGAACATTACACCGCCCTAAACTTAGTAAAAACGTAAGTTGAAACTAAGTTTGCAGAGATGTAATTGTCGATTAGTAAGCACCTTAAATATAAAAATTTCTTACTCACACGAAAGAAATAAAGCAATAAAATAGAAGGGAAAGCCCCCAACAGACGCTCAAGTTTAACGTCGGTGAGTCGCGATGGATGCAACCTTTGTAGGCTACTTGATAGGAGGACGGTCTTCTCGCATCCTCACCTTCAAATACTTTCTTTCCCTCTTCTTGTCTACACTCAACACCTCAACTTTCTTGATCACAAAAATATGATAATTAAAATTTCCTTCCTCCCATGGCGGTCTAGACACCTCCTTGTCAATCTTCCACTTAAATTCAGAATCATTTATCTTAGAAAAATCAAGAATAAACAAGTTAGAAACCACATCTATGCTCTTACACGATTGAGTCTTCATGGGCATCTTCATTGTATGATCAAGAGAGAAAACCACATCTTCATTATCCATCTGCAGTCTAAGCTTCTCGGCTATCAACTTCTTTGCTTTTTTCCATTTCTTCTCCATTGTAAGCTCAGCATTCTGCTTATGTAATGGTACTGGAGTAACATCAACATCATGTGGAGCATTCAGTGTAGAAAATGGTACAGGTTGGTGCGATTCGACCTTAATTCGACCAGGGCTCCTGGTCAAATTGGGCACATAGTGGTCGAATTGATCTTTTGGATCACAATTCTCCCTTTGTATCTCCGATTTGACATAGATTCGACCTGAATGTCTGGCTGAATCGAAGTCCCCAAGGTTGAATCGACTCTCTATAAGAGTTCTACCCTTCGATTTGACCTAGATTCGACCTGAAGGTCTGGTCGAATCGACATGGTGTTGGTCGAATTGGGCTTCTGACGAAACAGAGTGCTCTAGATGGGTGGATTCGACCTGGATTCGACAAGGTGCTCTGTTCGAATTGAACTCTCCTTGGTCGAATCGAGGATCTGATAGAACAGAGTGCTCCGGATGAGTGGATTCGACCTGGATTCGACCTGAGAGCCAGGTCGAATAGACTGGATGTTGGTCGAATCGAGGTGCTGGTGCTTCCAAATCACGCCCAGTGGGCCAATACGACCTTTCCTGTTGGATTCAACCTGTAGTGTAGGTCGAATCGGGGTTGAATTGAGCTCTCGACGTCTCCAATTCTGATTTCGGCCTCATCGGTCCCTCGTACTGTGTTCCAGACCTTAACGTGATGGCTTTATCTTCCAATTTTTATGTCAATTGATTCACGTTCGTGGTCATCTGCCCCATAATCAAAGTAAGGTCCTTCAACTGCTTAGATAAATCTGCATGATCAATATTCATTCTAGCTTCGATGTGGTCAACCCTTATATCGTTCTCTGCCATGTATCGATTGAAGGTATCTTCAACACTCTTCACTTCTTGCTGCTTCATACTAGGCCCCCTTTGTGTCAACTCTGTGATCTGCCTAGCCCAAGAACATGTTTAGATACTGCTGCAGATCCTCGAAAGTCCCTCCTGCAAGGAGTTCCTTTCTACCATGCTAATAAGAGCGGGGTGAAGATCGAAATCCATTAGCCCCCCTGATCGTAGTAATTTTCACCTAGATTTTAGTGTCTTTATTTGTGTATTTTAGGATATTTTTATCCGTATTTATGTTACTTTTGGTGGAGTTATTGTTATTTTGAGGAATGTGGTATGATTTGATAGAATTGTGTAAATGAGCTTAAATATGTGTAAAACATGTCAAGAAATGGACAAAAATAGAGTCGGGAGCGAAAAGAAGACGGAAGAACAGGGAATGTTGGTACATGGGCCGTGTGCGGAACACGGCCCTGTACCCAACAGTCGTGTAGTGTCATTAGAACTTGCTGCTCGCCCAGGAGGATGGCCGTGCGCTGGTGCACGGGCCGTGCACTGCTGCACGAGCCGTGTAGGTGCAAAATCCTGTGTAATTTTCATAATATTCTGGAAGTTTCTAGAAGGTCCATAAGTGATATAAAACCATGACTTATGCAAAATTTAAAGTGGGGATTCATTAGAGATCGGATTCATAGCAGTTACACACACTCCATACCACATTTCCTCACACACTATATCCATTCTTCATCCATCCATCTACACTTGACCTCCTCTATCAAATTCACCATCCAAGTGATCAAGGAAGCAAGGGAGAGTGAGATCACAAGAAGAAAAAGAAGATTTTCATTGAAGATCTTCAAAGGGGGAATTTAATTCTAATTTTGTGACTTTCTTTATAGTTGATCATGGTTTGTAAGGATTTTAATGTCTATGTTGAATTTCTTGTGACTATGAAAGGCTAATCTCCTTTGTGAGATTAGCTCCATGATTGGTGTTGAATAATGTAATTTTATGTAATTTGATTTTAATCTTGAATGGGCTTTGTGTATTTCTATCATTGAATGTTGATTGCTTGATGTATATGATGAACTGTGTGATTAATTGTCATGGGCATGTGATTAGATTGGCCAATCAATTATATGTTTGGGATAGTTCATTGAATCATTTCATCATACACTTCATGTGCATTAATTTAGAATGAGATAGGTGTATCCTTTTAAATTTAGAACCCTTTGATAGAATATTTGATTAGCTTAATCATGAGCTTAGTTGATTAGATGAGGAGACCCAAGCTATTAGTGAATTCATGGTACCTTAAAAGGAAATATTGCTTATGATTTAGTACCTTTTTAGGGAACTCGTAGAGTAATTAGTATCTAGTGGGAGATGTTCGCCTTGGTCTTGATCCTTTGTGCTTTTGGGAGCCTTATTGAGGGCCTACATCCTATTCATCTTGGTCGAGAGTTTAGGTGGAATTAGTGATTGCTCCTATGCCATGTCCATGATAGATTATAATCAATTGCATGATTACTTTGTTATCTATGCCATGATTATTGCTAATCTCATCCTTGCATCATTTGGAACTCATTTATCTTGCATTTATTTATTTCTTATCTCTTGCATTAGTTTAATTGCATCATTTGCTTCTTATCCTCCTTTCATATCGTCCTTATAAAATCATGATAAACTTGAGATCGCTTAAACTCTAGTACCTTCCTCCTTGTGGTTTGATAAATTCTTTAATTGGTCATCCCGACTACAATCCGACCAATCACCCCCTTACTCCTAGAAGCCCAAAGTTTCCAGTCTCGTTATTCTTGAACACTTCATGGATGGCCAGATTGTCCGGATTGGCCCTTTCGTTGGCCATGTCGACTTCCTCTACTTTTGCTGTCAAATCAACCACAGTTTCAGTCGCTTCCGAGTTCGGTTCGTCCACTTCAACTCCAAAATTCAGAGTTGTAGTTGGTTCTTCTTTCTTGCTTTGAATCTTACTCTTCTTCTTCTTTGTTGATGCCCCAATCTCCGGATTAAAAGTTGCTAACTTTCCAGCCTTTGATCTAGTAAGCATACACATGAAAAGATTAAGAGTTAGAACACAAAACACGAATTAAGATAGTCTTAAATACACTAGAAATAACAAAAAGATATTTTATGTCGTCCCCGACAACGGCGCCAAGAACTTGATGAGCGTTTTCTCAGCACACAATTAATCCCCAAGTATTAAGGATATCAATTGTAGTCTCAAAAGGTGACCAAGTGAATATCGAACCCAAGGGACGGATAATTATCAATTTAATTATATTCTAGTATATTAAGACTATGCTGGAGATTATATTGGTTGTGATTTTGAGATTAAGTAACATCTATTAATTAAAATATCAAGTAAAAATAACAAGAAGAAGAGATAAGTGAAGTAAGGAAGTAGGTAGTTCTTCAGGTCAACCAGTTCCACTTATTAATTCATCTTCCGTGTGACGGTGTCCGACTCTGCCTTGTGGTTTATGGACGCATCACTAAACCATGCAAGTTCACTCTATAGACATAAGTGAATATGCGTATGACACATGTGAATATCCTCGGAGCAAGATATATAATTCACCCCTCTTTCTAGGTACTGTCAGTATCAATCATTTCCTGTACACTTAGTACTCTAACCCGATATGATATCCCTTTATAGGTACTATGAAATTATACTCTTTATCCTACTTATTAACCCGAATATGATTCAATTAACAAGTATTCATATAAGATAGTTCTAATAAGACTTCGGAATCTCATCACTTAGAATTATAACATAAAACCCTGTTCAGCAGTGAACGCACTCAACCAATAACCAAGTTATGTATTCAGACTCTACACAACAATTATTGATGCACAAAACAATCTCGAGTATGGATTAAAAACGCACAATCTTATATAAAATAAACCACAAGTAGTGTTGTACGGAGTT
Source organism: Pogostemon cablin (assembly GCA_023678885.1). Lineage (NCBI taxonomy): Eukaryota > Viridiplantae > Streptophyta > Magnoliopsida > Lamiales > Lamiaceae > Pogostemon > Pogostemon cablin. The sequence goes on from CM042970.1 coordinate 465,130, forward strand.
TACACACGAAAGATAAATTAACTCATGAAACCTTCATAACCCTAGAACTACCGAAGCGGCTTTAGCCCATGATTAATCTAAGAACAATCATGGTTAGTTGGACCGATCTTACTTGAATCTCCAGCGGAACCTCTCTTGCAGCCCATCCGGATGATGGACGATCGCTCTCCTCTTCACTCTCTACGTCTCGTCATCTTGATCGCGTGATATATATATCTATTGCTACATAAGCCTTCTTTTATACTTGTAATCGCATCTCTCGGGCCTGGAATGGGCTTTTTAAGTGATCACATACATTGAGGGTATAAAAATACGAATATGATAAGTTCCCGAAGCTCAATTCAACCTCAATAACAGGTCGAATTCACCCCTCCAAGTCGAATTGGAGGTCGAATCGACCTACTGAAAGTCCCAGGTGCTTGATTCGACAAGCTGCCCTGGTAGAATTGGCATCTCTGGCAATCAATTCGACCTCGATTCGACCTGATGCCCAGGTCGAATTCCCCTATCGTGGTCGAATCCACCTTCTGCTCGTGTTGTGCTGCCAATTCGACCAAAAAGCCTGGTCGAATTGACCTCCTTCTACTCAAATTGCATTTCTACTTCGCCCAAACGGATGGCTTCGACTTCATTTCTTCGGTTTTCAACACTTCCACTCCGATTTCCTTCGAAAAACCACTCAAATGGCTCCAACAACACCTGATTCATGACTTCATACAATATATATCGGTTTACAACCGATTTCATCCTTCAAACACTTCATAATAGCATAAATCCAAGTGCAAGATTCGTGAATTAACACACTCATCAGAACTCGCAAGTAGTAAGTCGATGCTCCGTGATCGCGCACACAGCGCAGAACATAGTTAACATCCTCTACAATAGGAGAAGAACAGCCTTTGTCATGGAGAAGAACGAGCAACCCTAACAAGTTAGCCCAAGCAGATGGTTTTAGTTGCATGGGGGCTATCCCCCAATAACTTAGCAGGCGACAAACTAAGGGAGGCAAGGGAAATCGAACGCCAATCCCCAACATAGCCAGCTTGGCTGCAATCAACCCCTCAGGAGGGCGACTCGCCAAAAGTCCGGGCTGAGCCACAACAAAACGGGCCCCGAATAAAGAAAGTGGAAGGCCGCCACCTCAACGTCACCTTCCGACAACTGGATGGGGATGTCATCGGCAGTTACCCTGCAAGGAACTACAACTCTATCCGGTCGGGGATGAGAGAGCCGTGAGGAACTCAAACCTTCTGCGCCATCAGAAGCTCGAACCGGCACCAACGTCGTAGCAGAAGGAGAGCCTCGCACGTCAGCTCGTGATGTTGATGGAAGCTCCATCACTAGAAAAAAGAAAGGAGGTGGCGCCGATACCCTACTGTTCTTAGTAGTTAAGGGAAGGCGCCGCGATGAGGCGCCATCATCATTCTTCCCATCATTGTCGCTAAGCTCCTGGAACGATCGAGAACTCTTCGAAAAACTGGATGTGGGACCAAAAGAAAAGAACAATATCAGAAAAATGGTGAATGAACGTAGGGAAGCCATAAGAGAAGAAACACAAAGAAGTGAAGAAAAAACTTTCCAGGAACAGAAATTTGAAGTAATGGATACTTGTCCATTAACACACCCTATTTATAGCAAAATAATCAGCAAGAAAAGACCTTTGGAACCAAAAGCCACGCACTCCCAAAGCACACGTGGAGCCAAATGAGAAATGAAATCTAAAAATTGGGAAGATAAAAGGTTACCAAAATGACGGTTGCTCATTAATGAAGAGAATTAGTAGGATTGTGGGGAGTTAATGACAAATAATCATTACCCTGCTCAATAAAACCGCATCAATCAAACCAACATTTATTTACCATAAAAATGTGTGATAGAAATACGAGTTCCAAAGTCAAAAAGGAGGAAAGAGAAAAACTACAGCTAGGGCCTATCCGAGGCAGAGCTGCCCGCCTTGCTGGAGAAGGCGCCCGTCGAAGAGTTTATAGGGAGGAAGTCCGAGGGAGAACCCATGGGGGAGAAATTAATATTGAAAGTGCTCCTGTTTACATGGGTTAGAAGCTGAACGCTCGCTATGCGGCTCTTCAAGGCCGCCCGCAACCCTTCCAGCCGAGCATCACCCTCCTCCAAGCCCAAAATTCGAGCGCTCTCGCAGAATGCCTTGCAGTACCCTACGATTGCGGCAACGATGTGCTCCTCAACCAAAGGAGCAGAAAAACTCCCTCGAGCCATTGCCTTTATGCGGTCGAGCTTTGCAGCTACTTTCGCCAATCGCTCACCACCACGGCGAACCTCCTTGGCCAGATTGTTCTGAGTCTTGGCCAACAACTCAGAGACCTCGGCTCGGCTCTGCAAAGACTGCTGGAGACACTCCTTAGACTGTCTTAGAGCCTCCTGTGCTGCCGCCAATTGACTTTGAAGACGTTGGCGTGTGGAAACCAGCACACTCCTCTCATTCATAGAATTTACGATCAGGTCGTGCACCCGACCAAGGTACACGTACGTCCGAGAGACATAGCCCATTGCTGCAAGCGCAACACTTGTTAAGTCTAACCGGCCCATCACGGCATCTCCTACCAAGTTAGCACAGTAGGAATCGAGTCCATGGCCGTTCGGGCGTAATCAGACAGCCTGTCAGCCGAGAAAGGAGCGAGCTCGGAACAATGCATGTTTATCAAAACATCTAGAAGGGAAGCTCTCCCAGTCACCACCAAAACTTCCTCCAACGTCCTCCCAGGAAAAAGCAGAGTCTCCTCAAAACTGGTCGTGGCCAAGCAGCAGAAGTAATGCCAACGGAAACCTCCTATGTACGAGCGTGATTCACCCTCGCCTCATCCTCCCGATCGACTTCCCCGTCTAAAAGAGAGCGTTTAATCCAGTGCCCCTCGGGCCGAATTAAGACAATAGGAATGAGAGGAAAGACAGGAACAGATCACCAATTACCAGCAGAAATTAGAGGATCTTCACGAGACTCTGCACAAAACAAACAGGATCAACCCGAAAGAATAAAAAGGACATTAAATCAAAAGACAACCAGGCGAAGGAAGTACCCTCCAGATCACTCCAGTCGGTTGGCGATGAGTTTCCACCACCTCCGTCACTTTCTTGCCCGAACCGAGCCTTAGCTCATTGTCCGCTGAGGCGCCCAAGCTAATTGTCGCATCGTCACCAGCCGCAAGGGGGAGGAGCCTCTTTTCTAACCCCGACTTGTCAATAATGATTACCACTCTGTGAGAACTTGAGGGCTCGAATTCAACCAACCCCGATGAAGGAACGATGGTCTTGGCCCCCAGCCGTCCATCAATGCCCTCGACAGTGCCATCCAGATCGGCTATCGTCACAAGGATGTCCTGAGATTCATCCACCGCCGGCCCTGACCCAGGCAGAGCCTATTCGGACTCTATAGAACCCCTCAGTTTTAACAACTCCGAGGGAGTCACCAACTTTGAATGTGCCTATAATTGCTCGGATTGTAATCGGGATGACCAATTAAAGAATTTATCGAACCCAAGGGAGGTAGGTACTAGAGCTTAAGCGATCTCAAGTTTATCGTGATTTTATAAGGACGATAGGAAAAGATGATAAGATGCAAATGAATGCAATTAAACTAATGCAAGAAATAAATGATTAAATGAATGCAAGATAAATGGGTTCCAAATGATGCAAGGATGAGATTAGCAACAATCATGGCAAAGATGACAAAGTAATTATGCAATTGATTAAAATCTATCATGGACATGGTATAGGAGCAATCACTAATTTCACCTAAACTCTCTACCAAGAAGTATAAGATGTAGGCCTCAATAAGGCTCCCAAAAGCACAAATGATAGAGACCATAGCGAACACCTCCCAATATATACTAATTACTCTACGAGTTCCCTAATTAGGTACTAAATCATAAGCAATATTTCCTTTTAAGGTACTATGAATTCACTAATGGCTTGGGCCTCCTTATCTAATCAACTAATCTCTCGATTAAGCTAATCAAATGTTCTATCAAATGGTGGTTCCAAATTTAGAAGGATATACCTATCTCATTCTAAATTAATGCACATGAAGTGTATGATGAAATGATTCAATGAACTATCCTAAACATGCAATTGATTTACCAATCTAATCACATGTCTGTGACAATTAATCACACAAATCAATCATATACATAAAGCAATTAACAATCAATGATAGAAATAACACAAAGTTCATTCAAGATTAAAATCAATTTGCATAAAAACTAAATTATCCAACATCAATCATGGAGCTAATCAAACAAAGGAGATTAGTCTCTCAAAGTCACAAGAAATTCAACATAGACATTAAAATCCTTATAAACCATGATCAACTATAAAGAAAGTCACAAAATTAGAATTAGATTCCCCCTTTGAAAGTCTTCAATGGAGATCTTATTCTTCTTCTTGTGATCTCACTCTCCATTGCTTCCTTGATCACTTGGATGGTGGATTTGATGGAGGAGATCAAGTGTAGATGGATGAATGAAGAATGGATGAAGATGATGGTGTAAAATGGAGAAAATGGTATGTGATGTGTGTGTCCCAAGTGAAGCCCTAATTCTCTCAAAACTTGGAGAAAAAGCAGCGAAAAAGGGAATTAAAACTGATTTTCTGCACAGGTGGTGGTTTTCACAAAAATTCGACCGAATATTTATGAGTGTTGTAGAATTTTTCTGCAAATCAGTAGAAGAATTCGACCGAATTTTCATAAGCATGGTCGAATTTTTCTGTCAGTGTGCTCAGCCTCCGTTGCTCTGTTTCGCCCCTGTTTTTCCTAAAAATTCACAAAAATTCGACCAAATTTTTGTGCAAGGTCGAATTTTTGTGACAGTTTTACCCTGCTTCACTGTTTTGGCTCGTTCTCCCTCGTTTTAACTCCGAATTGAGATCTGCTTTTTTCTACATCTTCTTCTTCACTTCTAGAATCCATTTATGCTTGAAAATTACACAAAATAAACTAAAGTTCCAATTCTCTAAATATTTACAAATGTCACACAATTTAAGATACTTAATCATGAGAATCACACATTTATCATTTCAAAACACAAATCTCCATATTTTTATATAACACCACCAAATGGTATACAAAATGAATAAAAAAATATAAGAAAACATCATAAAAGATACTAAAATCTAGGTGAAAAGGACATCAATCCACCCCCCAAACTTAAAGTGTTGCTCGTCCTCGAGCAACGAAAATGAGAAAATGAGAGGGGGAATTTTCACCTAGAGAAAAACCTAACGAACATAAGCAATAATACATCGATAGCAATAAGAACCACAACTTATGCTAAGTCATCCTACAACATTAAACTTATAACATGCAAAAAATATTAACAAGTTCAATCACAAGAGAATAAAGTGTAATATAGTCCCTTTTTGGTCCAAGCCTCACATCGGATATCAATTTCACTCAACACTCTATGAAGTAAGGTAAATCAAGACTCATCAATCGATTGGATCGACTCGCTATAAGCTTGCTCGCGGGCTATATTCACAAACCACCAAAGTTTTAATTAATGATCAAAAAGGACTTTTCTTTAAGGATGTGATGATAGACTCTTTGGTAGGGTAGGAAGAGTATGGATAATATTGACTAATCAAGTGTAAGTAATCGAAGATGTAGCTACTTTCTTCTATTCCCTCCACTTTTTTCTTTCTTCCTTTTTTTATCTTTGTTGGTCACAAGTACTATTCATCATCTTTATCCTTTGAATTGAGCTTCTTATGATGCATGCTTCCTTTTTTTGACTTTTATTTGCTTTAAGCATCTTGATATTGCTTTGCTCCTTCTCTTGTTTTAAGGTTGCATGTGCATTCTTGTTTTTGCTCTTTTCATCCTTTTTCTTGTTTGTTTACCATTTCCATTTCTTCTTTTGTCATTCAATCAATCATTTCTAGCCACCATCTCCTCAATTACTCACCCAACGGGTATATATAAGGCTCATGTGGGTAATCAAGGCTTGTAATGTGCTAAATTCACAAAAAATAGGTTTATAGGCTCAAAGTGGTTGACTAGGGATGATGTTTAAGGTAAGGAAATATATAGCAATGACTATAAATAACAAGGATGACCTTAGATCATATCATTAATCTCCACTAATCGGGCTCGTTCCTATAGTCTTTGAGCAAGTTCTAACTTATCAAACACAACCAATCCACTCATGAAGAAATGACCATGTATGCACGGTTGAGGCTCAAATGCTCACAAGATTATGCTCGGACCTTAAGAAACTTATTACAAAACATTCATCTCAAAATTGAACAAGTTAAATAAAACATGTCACAATTTGAAAGTATAGAGATTCTTAATCATAATTTGTCATCATTTATCACAACAACATGTCATTATTCACATTCAAAAATAACTCACGACATCCCAAAACAAACCACCAAAAAATCCTAGACAAAAATAAAAATACACACAAAACAAATAAAAAAAGACACATCAAATAAGAAACAAGCCAACAATACATAACATGCAAAAATACAAATCACCATCATAACACAATTGAGCACACATTCATATCATTCATAATCAATTAAGCTCACAATCATCCCATCCTTGATTGAAAATGAAATCCTAGATTAAGAAAGTAAACCTCCCACAAACATAACACATGAAGTAGCATGCTAATCACATCAATCCAAATCAAAATCAAATTATGTCAAGAAATTAAAAGTGATAAGGTGTAGAGTACTCTGTCAATAGGCATTTGGTAGTAGAAAGCGTTAGCTCCAAGCTCCATTCATGCTTCCAATACCTTTCATTCATGCTCAAAAACTTACCAAATATTATTAGCTCAACAATTTCATTAAAAATATGGATTATCATGCACTTCAACACAACCAATCATGCCAAAATCATACCCAAACTCATGAGAAAATTTTTAAAATTGACTAAATTTTACAAGAATCATACTCAAGTGGTGAGTCACACCACACACTCTCCCCCCAAACTTAAATCGAAACAAGAGTTGAGAATTAAGTTTGCAAAAAGTGGTGGGACTTACCCTTATAGTTTCCATCAATGATCTTCTTGTAGAGAAGCATACACATCCAAATGAATCAAGTTATGTCCACCACGCACTAGCCCCCCAAACTTTAGTCGAGACAAGAGTCTAGACTTAAGTTTACAACAAGTGGTTAGACATGTCAACTTAAATCCATGAAGCACTTCTCTTTTCTTTAATGTGCATTTCCTCACAAGCACAATCCACCTACAAGGCCAAAATGCACAACAATATCAAATCCACAATCCTTATTGAAAGCACTAAATAAAGCAATAAAGATAATGATGGGTTGCCTCCCATCTAGCGCTAAGTTTAACATCTTCAAGCCGGACAATATTTTCAATCTCATGGTGGTCTTGAATAGTCCTTAGACACTGTCATATGTTTCTTCTTGAAGTAGTGTCTTGTGCTCTCCCGTTTAACCACAAGAACATGTTCTTTCTTGTTGAATAATTCAAGCAATTGTTCTCCGAAGGCGTTCTTCACAAGGAATGACTCTTTCCACTTGTTCCACTTTTTCCATGGGGCTTTATATGCATTTTGAACTTCAACCACATCCCCCGGTAAGAATTCGGGCATTGACAAGTGTGGATGCCCTCTTGCAACCTTTTTCCTACAATTTTCAACAAACAAGTTTTTATCAATAAAATCATGAAAATTCTTAAGAGAGTTTGAAATTTCAATAGAATGAGAAGGTTTTTTCTTGTGGGGAGTAGAATACATGATCTTAGTTTCCGGAGGTTTCTTTTCTTCCATAAGTGCATGAATTTCTTCTTGGTTTCGAAGCTTTACTTTCTCAACCATCACTTCAAGAGACTCAACAAATCTTTCAAATTCCCCCTTCAACTCTTCTTTCAACTCTTTGGCTTTCACCCACTTAGGAACTCTTTCTCTCTTCTCCTTCATAACCTCATCAACCCCCAAACTAGCCTTTTTTCTATCCTTAACGACCATACATTCTCTCTTTGTTTCGGAGGTAGAAGGCTTGTTGTTCTCTTCTTGAAGTCTCTCCATGGTGGACACAACTTGAGTTATTTGGTGTTCAATGGAATCCAATCTAGCACCGTATGCTACGATTTTATTTGTCACCATTTCACACCAATTTATCAATCGATCCTTCCACTCTTCATTATACTTCTTCTCCCTCTCCATGCGCTCCATAATCTTTTCAATCAACTCATCTCTAAGCTTCTCTTTGTAGTCACATTGGACGAAATAAGAGGTGTTGGAGTCTTGAAAATCTCCTCATAGTTGTGGTTGATTTCCTTCTTTGTTTCTAGAAAAATTTTCTTGTAAAACATCATCCACACCTTGAGGGTATACTTTTTGACTCATTTGATGAGGAACTCCAAAATCTCCATAACCTTGTTGTTGGAATTGCATATTAGACACTTGTACTCTAAAATTCGGTTGCAAGTTTGGTTCACAATTTGGCATTTGAAATCCTTGAAAATTTTCTTGTGTGTTCATAGTGAGATAAATACTTCTATTCACCATATCTCGAAGAATATCCATGTAGCTCATATTTTTTGGCTTGTTCTCTTTCTTCTTCCTTATCAAGGTGTACACCTATAAGAGAAATAAAAATTTGAACAAAATTTTCTAAAGTAAATATAAGATGCAAAAATAAATGTCCTTATTAAGATCACTCTAAACAATCCTTCGTCAAACTTCTAGCAACCGTTACCTCCCTGGCAACGGCGCCATTTAATTGGTCGGATTGTAGTCGGGATGACCAATTAAAGAATTTATCGAACCCAAGGGAGGTAGGTACTAGATCTTAAGCGATCTCAAGTTTATCGTGATTTTATAAGGACGATAGGAAAGGAGGATAAGATGCAAATGAATGCAATTAAACTAATGCAAGAAATAAATGATTAAATGAATGCAAGATAAATGGGTTCCAAATGATGCAAGGATGAGATTAGCAACAATCATGACTTAGATAACAAAGTAATCATACAATTGATTATAATCTATCATGGACATGGTATAGGAGCAATCACTAATTCCACCTAAACTCTCTACCAAGAAGTATAGGATGTAGGCCCTCAATAAGGCTCCCAAAAGCACAAAGGATAGAGACCATAGCGAATACCTCCCAATAGGTACTAATTACTCTACGAGTTCCCTAATTAGGTACTAAATCATAGGCAATATTTTCTTTTAAGGTACTATGAATTCACTAATGGCTTGGGCCTCCTCATCTAATCAACTAATATCTCGATTAAGTTAATCAAATGTTCTATCTAAGGGTTCCAAATTTAGAAGGATATACATATCTCATTCTAAATTAATGCACATGAAGTGTATGATGAAATGATTCAATAAGCTATCATAAACATGCAATTGATTTACCAATCTAATCACATGCATATGACAATTAATCACACAAATCAATCATATACATCAAGCAATTAACAATCAATGATATAAATAACACAAAGCACATTCAAGATTAAAATCAATTTGCATAAAAACTAAATTATCCAACACCAATCATGGAGCTAATCTCACAAAGGAGATTAACCTATCATAGTCACAAGAAATTCAACATAGACATTAAAATCCTTACAAACCATGATCAATTATAAAGAAAGTCACAAAATTAGAATTAGATTCCCCTTTTGAAGGTCTTCAATGGAGATCTTCTTCTTCTTCTTGTGATCTCACTCTCCCTTACTTCCTTGATCACTTGGATGGTGGATTTGATAGAGGAGATCAAGTGTAGATGGATGGATGAAGAGTGGATGAAGATGATGGTGAAAAATGGAGAAAATGGTGTGTGATGTGTGTGTTCCAAGTGAAGCCCTAGTCCTCTCAAACCTTGGAGAAAAAGTAGCCAAAAAGGAAATTAAAAATAAATTAAAAAGAAACAAGGGCTCCGTTTTGCTTGCGACTCAAAACACTAACCAATAAATTCGGTGAAACTGTGTCTATGCTCAATGCCCATGATTAATTAACCATTTCATTTTTTTATTTTATTATAAATTTATTATCATATTAATTACTTTTAATTATAAAATATTTATCATAATAATTATTATTATCATATTATTATTATTATTAATCGTTTATTAGATAATTCAAATGTCTATTATCACTTTATTTTAATCAAGCATTATTTTACGTTAAAAATGTTATCACTTTTTATTCAATCTAACGAATGGTTCATAAAATAATTTAACTAAATAGCTATCACTTTTTCCTTTATAATGTCTCACTTTTTTTTAAAAAAATGTTATTACTTTTTATTATTCCAGTGAATTGTTTGTGAGATAATTCAATTAGATGAACATCATTTTTTTCATTATTAGGGATAATTTATTACCCATTATCACATTTTATCCATTCTATACAATAATAACGCGTGCAAATCATGTATGATTTCTGGTGAGTTTTTTAAAATTTTGGCAAAAAATGATTAAATTTGGACAAAAATGACTAAAATTGGACAATGGAGAACCAAAAGTGAAAATTGCAATATAAAAAGGATTGAAGTTGGAAAAATCCATATTTACAGGATCAATTTTGAGCGCGTGCAACTCACACATAATTTTTCAGCGAGTTTTTTAAATTTTCGAGGAAAAATGACTGATTTTGAACCAAAAGAACCAAAAACGAACTTTAAAAGCGAAAAATACAATAAAAAAATGATTGAAATTGAAAAATGTCATACGTAGTGATATTGATATTTACTCTTACTACACTCACTCCACTAAAATAATAAAAAGTGGTACATGTTGACAGACTGTCAACTCAGCTCAGCTGCTGCCATTTCCCCAGAAAGGGAAATGGAAAAGGAACCACCACCACTGCCGCATGCAACCGCCACCGCCGCCACCACCGCCTACAACCATGTTCTGGCTAATTTGGAATCTCTGCTACTGAAATGCACCATTGACGCTACTCCAGTTGAATCGCTCACCCCTCCCTTCAAAACCTTCATCGAGAAGCGCCTGCAGGATTTCTTCCCCACCGTACACGTCCCTGATCACCCCCCCTACGCTTGGGTACTAATTCTCTACAATCTTCTCTTTTCTCTCTCCCTAGTTCTACCTCATTCTGCGATTCCTTGTGATTTCGAGCATGCCTTCTGCTGATGTTTTTTATTCTACATATCTGTACTGTGTTGATTATGATTGCTGGGTGGATTTTTGATCTGGCGATGATGTATGATCTCTTTACATTCATTTGCATGTCCATTTACTCCTTTTTAAATGGCTATTGTAAACTGAAATTACAATTGCATTTTACTTCATTTTCCCTTTTCAAATCCTCACTACAGCGAAGAGATTTAGTACTCATCTCTCTGCAATCACCTTCTTCTTATCCCAGAAATTTCAGTTTCAACTGATTTTGCAAAGTAACAATTGACCCATGGGCTGATTTCTTCTCTTTCTTAACTATCTTTATGATGGATCGTTTTGCCTTCTCTGTCGGCGTTTCATCAATGTGCATTTTGTGGTGGGCTATTTGGAAAAGATGCTGCAATTGATTACTTTCTCCACCCTTAAATGTTGCACATAATGTATATATAATCATTAGTCTAGAAACCTGTTCATGTTCTTTTTGAATAATTTCTTCCTATGTGCATTCGGTTACTTCGTATACTATTGATTAGTTGATGGATGGAAGTCGTTACTTATTATCTGTATGATCATTTGCTGCAGATGATTGAGAATGCTATTAAACAGCTGAATGAGGAGGAAGGTTCTACTGAGGAGGCCATATCCAAATTTATTTTACTAGAATACAAGAAATTGCCTTGGGCTCATGCTGCTTTGCTTAAGCACAATTTGAGGAAGCTTTCTGAATTTGGGGTTCTTATTGAGAGTAACAATGGGTGTTATACGATCGGTGTAGCAAGTGTCCATGGCATTCGAACTTCTAAGCCAAATCTGGTGTCAACTTGTACAACTAGCTCTAGACTTGGGCCCAGACCCAGACCCATTCCCATTTACATTCCCAGCCCCAGCCCCAGCCCCATATCCAGCTCTTGTTCCAGTCCTACATATGAATCTAGTTCCACTAGCTCTTGGGAGAAGCAAAGAAAGAAGAGGAATGAAAGAAAAAGAGCTTGGAGGAAAAAAGCAAAAGGAAAGAAAATATATCCTGCACGCAGAGAGGGGCTAGCGGTTGGTCGTGGTCGAGGCAGAGGTCATGGAAGAGGCAGGGGGCGTGGGCGTGGTAGGGGTCGGCATAGGAGCTATGATAATCCTTATGAGGAGAACATGATAAAAGAAGTGTATTCAAGTCAAGTTGAAGATGAACTTTCCAGGTATCATGTGGATGCAATAGAAACTCAAAAAATAGTGATAGAAGATGAAGCTGATGAAAATATTCGAGGGGAAGATCAACCTCAAGAAAGAGGCGATCAAGATTATGTAGATGCTGAGAGGCGAGCACATGAAAACATTGTGATTGAGGTTGAGTCCATGGAACATGAATATAGAGCCAACAGAGAAAAGATTGTGGACAACTCTTCTACTAGTACCATTCCACAGTTACATAGGAGGAAACTGGTTAGTGAGCAGGTGAGAAAAAGAGTTGAGGAACCTAAGAGAAGTATTAATCCAAGGCAAACAGCTCAGAGGGGGCGGGGCAGACCTAGTAAGAGAGAGATGCAGAATAAAGAAACTGGAAAGAACATGGAACCACTGGAGGTAACTCTGATTAAAGCTCTTGATGCGGAGGCTAAAAAAAGGACTGAAAAACAAAACCAACCAAAAGAATGCCAGCGCTATCATCACAGAACTGGGCTCTGTATCATGAACAGTGATAATATGGTAATCAGAGAGTGTTTTAGTTGGAAGAGTCCGTGTTCTCTCTATTGTGAAAGTGTTTGGGAACATTCCTTGAATCAGCTTTTATAATGCTACAACTAACGTGGGAATATTTCTCATCTTAATAAATGATTCTGATTTATTTATTTTTTACTGATTGTAGATATGAAATGCTAAGTCCACCTGTTACTTTAAAAGAAAAAAGTCTTTTTATTTGAAATGTCGTCATACATTTCTTGCTCCAGATATGCTGGCCTATGACTTATCCTCACTGTCTGTCTTGAAGGCAAAAATGATGAAAAGAGAAGCTCTGTATGTGGATCGAGGGAAACAACATGAAGGGGCTTCTCTGGATAAACTCGTTGAAGAAGTATATTTGGAACAACATGAGGGACGTCTTCGGGATGAACCCATTGGAAAAGTATGTTCAGAAGAAGAAGAGGGAGACTCTTTGGATCAACTCATTGAAGAAGTTTATTTGGAACTCACTGAAGCGACAGAAACTGAGCAAGAATTGGACGAACTTGACTGCACTATAATAAGAGATATCAGGGGACAAGAAAATATATTCGGTTTAGATACTATTGGAATGAAGCAAAAAAGTTTAGCTAGTGGATATAATAGTTCTAGATTTGGTACTACACCTTGGTCACGTAGGTGTGAAGAGTCTGAAAGAATGGCGATAGTACATGTTGGAGACAGTATACAAGGCTATGAAATGCATCGGAAACTACGCAGTCACTCCACCAAATTCCAGCCACGCCAAACTGAAGAGCAAATTGGTCTTCTAAGTTTACACAGGTCATCAGATAGCAGTCAAATTCGTAAACTAAGGCCGAGACCTTCCAGAACTTTGTCTACTAACAGTTCATTGTCTCCTAGTCCAGTGATCCGGAAGCAGCAGGAAGTGGCAACTCGTAGAAGCTTAAGATTCCAATGAATTTGAAACTTGAGGAAGGAAAGTAGTAGTCTTTGGAGGTATGCATGCATACTAATAAACTACGGTTAAAATTTTAATTTGTGGCATATGCTTATATTTTCAAATTTTACTTTCTTAATAAGTAGTGCATAGATACCAGATTGAAGAATTATCATCTTACATTGTGCATGAGAATTGCAAGAAATTATTGGATACACTTCACCATTGATGTTTTCTGTGGTTAAGATGGGCGCAAAAGATTGGTTTTAAATGTATATCCTTGTTACATCTTCAGGCTTAATTAGAAACATCCTTTAATTTCTTGAGACATGTTTTAAGTATTGCGAGTAAGATTGCTAGTTTCCAATCTGAGTAGGTGGCTTGATTTAAGTTACATTATGTGTTGCAATAATGATGTTATATAGTATATGCTGCAGGGCGTGTTGAAATGGAGGTTGTTTGAGATGAGCATGAGCAGGTGTTAGGGTGTAAATATCTGAAGTGGAATCCTTTACTTGAAGGTAGGTATTTTGGGAGATAAACCATGGTATATCCAAGATCAAGAATTTCTATGCAAGTATGTCTGTTTGTTGGTAAACCTTAGCACCACAGCACCTTGATGTTGATGCTATGCCAATTTTGTTCAGGAAGGGTAGGTCTATGGCACAACACAACACTACACTACATGTTTAATTTTCTCAAGTGCATGTTTAATTCATCTTGGGTGTTGTCTAGATTAGGAACAAATAAATATATCCACATGCTTAGCTTGTTATTCCACTAGGTACTACTTTCCAAATTATTTTTCAAAACAAACACCCCTCTTCATTTAAAAATAAATAAATAAAGAAAGAAAAGAAGTAAGAATCACTCTCCTCCACCAGTCTCTCTCTCACCTATATATCCTACCTCCACCAGTCTCGTCCTCCCCAGTTGAATTTGTTCAACAAAGTTAATTTGCATATAGGGTTGAAATTCAGGAGAAGATATTTTACTTCCCTTTAGTTCTCCAATTAATCTTACCTAAATTAGGCCAAATCATATGTAGGCCCGGCCAAAGAGAAAATTGCAAAACTAATCCCACCCGTCATGGTCCCGTTTGGATTTGGTCCCAATAGTCTTGACTTTAGTCTCAAACCTTTTTTTCCAGCAATAGTGGTCCCACAGTTAAGTTTTCCGTTAATCCGTTAGGCAATTTTGGTCCCACTGAACATCCTTCAAAACCAGAACAAAAATTCTTGCATTTTATGCCCCAAAACAACTTTGGCCTAGATTTTTGCACGAAACCAATCACCATGGTAGTCCCTTCATATCATCAACCCTAGTGAGCCAGAACAACACCTCATCTGATGCGAAGAATCTATGCTAGCTGTACAAGAATTTCTTCCTAACTGGCGGTTCTGTCCGAAGGGTAGCTGTCTACTTCGCAGATGGCCTGGTTGCAAGAATGCCGACTCAACACTCCCCCTTCTACACCATAATCATGAAAGGCCCCACCCCTGATGAACATTTCTTCTCCTTCACTCACCTCTACAAGATGTAACCCTGCTTCCAGTTTGCTTCACTGCCAATCAGGCCATTCTAGAAGCCTTCTGATGTAAGAATAATCCATCAATGTTGGAAGATTCAAGAATTAGGCAGTAACTACTAGAGTTAAGATGATCAGAGTTATCTTCCACCTTCTAACATGATTGAGGCGACAACAATATTGATAAAGATAAGTATAACTAATTAATTAATGTATAATCGTCTGGAAGATTAAAGTCAGTAATTAACCGACATTAGCTACTATAAAGATGTATGTACATGTGCTGATATAAACAACTAAGAAACTTATTAGTATTTTCAATACTAAAAGTCTTTAACACCCACTTCTTATACTTCTCTCCTGCTCCAACACTACCTACACCAACACTACAAGCTATCATCTCAAGCCATATTATCATCTCAAGCCAGATTCAAAAACCCATTTCCATAAATTGCTGCTATCAATTCCCTACTCTCTCATCAAAACTACACACCTACTTAAACCATTTCACACTTCATTTTCAACTATCACCCTTCACCTATCTTTTACTTTCTAAATATCAACACCTTCAATAATAATCAGAAATGTAGAGCTCTCCAAAATGGCGAGACGAGCGAGAGATTCGACGAGAAGAATCGATTTGTAAAGGGGATTAGGCGGACTCAAATTTGGGAGGAAAACTATGCATAAAAATGTAAAAAAAATCCTCAATATTACTCACGTAAATGAAGATAAATGGAGTAAAACCCCATTCTAGGCAAAGAAGAACAAGATCATTTAATTAGCTTCAATAGGATTGCTATTGATAAGTCGGTCGGGAAAGTTGGTCGCGAGCGCTGGCGGGGCATGCCGCTAGCCCTAAGAGGCGGCACCACCATGCAATTGAATGAGACGCAGACTGCGGCGGCGTCGGGCAAGAGCTCCAGGGCGAATCCAGTTAAGTATTTGTGTTAATTGGAGGTAGAGCGTTTTCATGGTACCCGACCCCACGCTCGCCACGTACTCCTAGGGAATGTCGCTCAGCCGGTTGTTGTTGAGGAACAGCATCTCCACCCCCGTCAGCACCGTGCTCAGTTCCCCGGCGAGGAGATTGTGACTCAGGTCCACGGTGGATACCATTACAGGGAGCATTGATGTGATGGTGCGGCGAAATTAGGGCAGAGGAGATTTGGGGGAAAAAATTAGGGCTGAGAATTTTGAGTGAAAACCACGTTTATTTTGACTAGTAACACGATATGAACACAACTAACGGCCATGTGATACTCACGTGTTTGAGGGCCGTTAGTTTTGACAGCATTGGGGCTGAAAATGCAAAAAAAAGAACATGAGGGATCAAAAATGCATAAAAAAAAGGTTTGGGACTGAATTCAAGACTATTGAGACCAAACCCAAATGAGACCGTAACGGGTGAGACTAGTATTGCAATTTTCTCCCTGGCCAAACAACACGTTTTAAATCCGCAATTTAACCTAGCTATATTTTAGGATTAGATTATATTATTATTATACGCTCGCATTAGGATTTTATTATTATTATTATTATACGCTCGCGCCGAATTTAAATTAAGAGATCCAACGTGATGAAAAATTTTCCATCCAAAAAAAAAAACGTGATGAAAAATTTCAAGCAAAAGTAATAAAATAGAGTAAATAAATAAAAAGATTCTATGATCCAAATATAAATATATTGATGGGCATATAATATCTTCTATGATCCAAATATAAATATATTATCTTCCAAGATTGTGATATGAATTGTGAAGCAAAGAGAAAGAATGAGATTCCAATGAATCCAAGTAAAGGAGGGATGGAAAATTTTGAGCAATTGTTTTTGCAACTTTCGGAGACGCAGCCAAACATGCCGCTATCGCCGGTGGGCAGAAGCCATATTCAACTTCGTTTCAAACACTTGTTTTCTGATCACTACAAACCCCCTATTCACCCTCCTTACCCTCAGGTATCCTAATATCTTATCTTTTCTTTTCTTGGTCTTTAATGCTTCAATTAATAACATCTCATTATATGTAATGGGGGGTTTATGTGAAAATAAACCGATTAATTTTTAAGACGAAAATATCTTGACAAGCAAAATATCTATAATTGCAATTGGTGAATTTGTTCTGATTTAATATTGCATTGCATGTGATGTGTCAAAGTTGTTTTATGGACACACGTAGTGAGAGTTGACGAAATTAATCATGAGTTTATTGTTGTTAATAATAATGATGATCAGATGATAAAAAGAGCGATAGAGGAATTGAATGAGAAAGGAGGGAGCAAGGAGGAGAGCATATCCAAGTATCTACAAAAAGAATACAAAGATTTGCCATTGGCACATCCTATGTTACTCAAACATCATCTTGCCCAACTCTCTCAATCTCGTCTTATCTTCAATCGTCTTGGCAACAGATACATGCTGCACATCTCCCACCGCATCTAATTCTTTTTTTTTTTTAGCTTATTCAATTCTTGCACAATATTCTTGCTGATGGGAAGCTTATAGAAAAGTCTAGTGTATGGACTAATACCATTATTTTTAGTTTTACTTGAATATTCAACTATTCGTCTCACACTAATTTTTTTCTGATTTTTATTAACCATTCGTATTTAAATTTTCAGGAGTAACAGGTAGATATACTCCTTAATCTTAATATATCAATTTCCCATCTATCCGCTAAATTATTTTATTTTACACTAATTTAATAACACTTGAGAATCGGAGAAGAATTCGGCAGTGGCGTAAGCTTTTTAGATCTTATCGACGAATTGGCCACCGTTATAGTAGCGTAAGCTTTTTTAAGCTTATCGAAAACGTCTTATATATTAATCACCGACGACGTGCCACCTGTACACACACGTGTGTGTGCGTATGGTGATGAGATGCTGATAAGGCTCGCACATCAAAGCACAAAAATATACAACTAGTATATTTTATTTTATTAAAGAGCAAAAATTCAATCTTTTTCTGAAGCTAAATCGACGCATGCATCTATCTTTCTATATTAATCTGGCCCATCTTCATTGACTGTTTCCTTTCCCAATCATCACTGCGCTTTTGTCCCTTTCTCTATTTCCTTTTCTTTTTTTTTTTTTCCATAATCACAAAATTTAATTGCTTATAAAGGAACCGACAATCGCCAGCATATCTCTTTCAATCGCACTCTTTTGTTTAAGCTCACACAAAGATTTGTGGAGGAGGAAAAGCTTTTAATTATTCTGGTGAGTATAATATATGGACATAGTGTTAGGTTTTCTTTTGTACTAGATCTGAAGGAATCAGGTAAAGACCAATTCTTGTAATTGTTTCAAGATTATCTCTTCTTTGGAAAGCACAGACTTATTGCATAATCTTGGGTATGCTTATTCTGTGTAAATGGAGTATATATTCAGAGAATATTGAATAATTCAAATCTGACCTTTCATGTGCATTTAAAAGCCTATAACTGCTTATTGTCAACTCATTTCTCTGTGAAGGGGCAATTTAATAGACACAATTCTCTACTTTAATGGGATTGTGATAATTGCTTTCTCCATTATCTATTATCTGCCATTCTCCGGAGGCTTGTGAAGAAGAGACCACACAATCACTTGTCTTCGCCTTTGGAGCTAATTGTTCGAATGATTCAGGTAAATGCCTGAATTTTCTTATTTATTCTATTTTATGAGCTTAAGTTTTCAGATCTATTCTAAAACACGAGGAAAACTGTCCCTGTTTCTTTTAATTTGGATCTGTTACAAGTGGTATGTCCGTACATGTCTAGTATTTTTAATCTTCTTTCACTGTTTAATATTCCATTTCTTTGCAAACCATCCATATATTGTATTGGTCTCATGATTGGAGATTTCAAATCATAATATAAAATTGACCTTTTGTCTTGAGTTTCACGGATAGGTACTTCCTCTGATGCTAACTTCTTTTGGTTTTTAGTTATTATTTTGGGGGTGGGGGTGGAAATTCTTAATTCTCGTATTCTAATGCTTTTACTCGAGTTTTTGCCTCACAGATGAGTATGCTTTTATTAAAGTTTGTGAAGAATTATGTTGTTCACCTCTTTGAAGCTGGATGTAGGTACTTGCTGCTACTTAAATTATGATCATCTCTGATGTTCTTTGATACTATTATGGCTTTTGCAAACACCCAATAGGTCATCTATGTGCTACTATTAAGATCTCCCAGAATTTGGCTCTCTATTGTCTGTGTTACTAGATTCCTCAATTAACCTAAATTTTCAGTGAATGAGGCGACAATGTACAACTTGACTAGAAACTTTTTATCTTAATTAGTATTAAGCTATAGATGAAACTCCAATGGTGCATCCATTTTAATTGTAGACAGTCACAACCTCCATGGTAATCTGATAACCTATAACAACAATTATCTTCCAATGTGCTTCTCAATTCTTATAATTCTTTTCATCTAGATTTTCCTCTCAGTAGTGAGAAGTTATATTTCTCTCTGTCATGTCAGAACATGCCTTTCAAGGACTTCTTCACCGAGTATGGTGAAGCAAATTTATACGAAATCCAAGAGGTTGTTGGTAAGGGAAGCTATGGTGTTGTGGCTGCCGCTGTTGATACTCACACTGGAGAAATGGTTGCTATAAAGAAGATCAACAATATTTTTGAGCATGTATCTGAAGCCACTCGTATTCTTAGAGAGATCAAGCTCCTCAGGTTACTTCGCCACCCGGACATTGTGGAAATAAAGCATATTATGTTGCCTCCATGTCGGAGAGAATTCAAGGATATATATGTCGTTTTTGAGTTGATGGAGACAGACCTTCACCATGTAATCAAGACAAATGACGATCTGACTCCTGGGCATCATCAATTCTTCTTGTATCAGTTGCTTCGAGCTTTAAAATATATTCATTCAGGTAGGCATTCTTTGGCTTGTTGTATTTGTTTGTAGTCTGCATGATTAAGAGCTCCTAATTTTCTGTTTTGCAGCAAACGTTTTCCACCGAGACTTGAAACCCAAAAATATCCTTGCTAATGCGGATTGCAAGTTGAAGATTTGTGATTTTGGGCTTGCTCGAGCATCATTTGGCGATGCCCCATCTGCTGTTTTTTGGACTGTATGTGATTTAGCAAGGATGTGTGGAGGATATATATTCCATTTAATCCTCTACATCGTTTAATTTTTTCTTAGATTGAGAAGCAGTATTCTGGTGTTTATTGTGCTCTTTAATTATCAATATTGTAATATTTGCTGCTTATCTTAAGGATTATGTGGCAACCCGGTGGTATCGTGCTCCTGAACTTTGTGGTTCCTTTTTTTCCAAAGTAAGTTCTCATGTTTGGGCTAGTTCAATTTGGTACTTATTTAGTCACTGCATGGTTTTGGTTTTGAGGATTTTGATTAGACTTTTCTCATGGTAATCATGTTGACTTCTCAATTTCTAATATTGTTTCCTTCTGTATTTTGCTTACTCATGTTAGTTGCTGTTGCATAATAATTTCTAGTGGTGCGGATGTGTTTTTGTTGTTACTGGTGGATGAAATTCTCCATACTTTGCTAAAATCTTTAGATTATTGTGTGTTTAGACTAATTTGAGAACTAGGAAGATTAGTTGGCAGTTTCTTATATGTAGAGACTGAATAGGTCTAGAATTTGCTTTTCCTTTTGTAGAGAACCGAACCGTCTTGGATCATTAATCTAGTGGATTTCCTAAAACAGTGTTTTTGACTTTGCAGTACACCCCTGCCATTGATATCTGGAGCATAGGGTGCATATTTGCTGAAATGATCACTGGTAAACCTTTGTTTCCTGGTAAAAACGTGATCCACCAGTTGGAACTGATAACAGATCTCCTTGGTACACCTTCTGCTGAAGCCATTTCAAGGGTTTGTTCCTTTTATCATGATTTAGTTGTGTTCTCTTAGAATATTCTCTGAGATCAGATTCCTATTACAACAAGTTGTCAAACTTATTGCTTGGCAAGTTGAACTGTTCCTCTGGGTGCAGATTCGAAATGAGAAGGCCCGAAGATATCTGAGTAGCATGAGAAAGAAAGCACCTGTACCTCTGTCACAAAGGTTCCCAAATATTGATCCCTTGGCTCTTCGTTTATTGGAGCGTTTAGTTGCATTTGATCCCAAAGACCGTCCATCTGCTGAAGAAGTAAAGTCAACTAGAACTACTTATTCATTGTTTCAGTTTTGTAAATCTTGCACTCATTCCATTGTTGTCATTAACATATCTGTCATTACAGGCACTGTCAGATACATATTTCTATGGGTTAGCTAATGTGGAAGATGAACCATCAACTCAACCCATTTCAAAATTTGAGTTCGAGTTTGAAAGAAGAAAGTTGACGAAGGACGATGTGAGGGAGCTTATCTACAGGGAGGTACGAGCATAGCTAGTGATGTGTGAAGATATTATTCTTGCATTTGCAGTTACTTACATTGTATCTTAATTAAGCAAACAGATCTTGGAGTATCATCCCCAGATGCTCCAGGAGTACCTCCGTGGCGTGGACCAGATTCACTTTTTGTATCCAAGGTCTGGCAATTAAAATAAATCCATATTAACTCTGGTGTGACCTATAAAATTCAAACATATTATTCATTATACATAGAACTGTTGATTTTCTTGTCTCCTGCCGCACCCTTTCGTGTCATTTTGATTCCCTGATATTTTCTTTAATCATATGCTTGTCATGAGTTATTGCTTAAAGATCATTATAACGGGGAGTTTGCCCACATGTTAACACTGTTTATGAACACTATTAAATCAAATCGACTGATTTTACAGTGGAGTTGATCAATTCAAGCAACAATTTTTCCGCCTTGAGGGACAACCGGGTAAAGTTGGCAGACCTCCCCTGCGAAGGCGCTATGCCTCCTTGCCCAGGTAAAAGCCACTAGATTCATCTAACAATTGTGCATTGCATTGATTTTGTGTTACTTAAGGAGACATGATGGGCTTGCAGAGAACGCGTGTGTGGGCTCATCGATGAGGATTCCGACCAGAATAATGATACGAAAAGCCAGTCAGTGGTTCCCATTCCACGTCCGATCCTCCAGAGTCCCAAGAATTCATTTGGTGTGAACGAACCAGAAAGTGCAAAAGCAAGGCAAAATGAATGTAGGAAATCAAGCTACAGCGCACGTTGCTTGTTAAGGAGTGATAGTATCAGTGCTTCCCAGTGTATTGGTGTAGAAGGTGCAGACTTCTGTTAGGTAATTGCCAAGCTGCTGATTAAATTTCATTCTTGCTGGAACCTCGAAATTGATCTGATAAACAGTAGTTGCTTTTTTGTGGGAACAGGTCGTGCACTTCTAATGTCCTGATCAACGTCCAATGAAGATGCCTCATTCTCTTGTCTGCACGACCAATTGAGGATGAACTTTAACAGTTTATTTATATTTCAAGATTCTTGATTTATGGATGTTATGTTTACTTGTAATTTCAAATGGGTTGTTTACTATTTAGTATTCTAGTATTTATTACATTGTAACTGCTCTACATTACAATTGTCTCTATGACATCTGATGTTGAGTTTACTGTCATGAATGTTTGGTTTGGCTATTCCATTGTTTGACAGCAGCTGCCACTCCCAATCATGCACAATGCATCAATTCTTTAATTTATCAAAACTCGAAAGTTTTGAAATGGGATTTGATTAAACTTTTCAAGTCAACAAAACCATCGAGATAAAATTCTTTAATTTATTAAAACTCTAAAGTTTTCCTCATATGGTTCCTTGACCATTATCCTTTTAAGTTAGGGTTAACACGTGTGGAAATAAATACTATCAAAAGAAATGTAATGGCGTTTGGAGGCGGTTTCGTGATGAATCCCAAATGGGCATCAGCTCAACCTATAAAATTAGGCCTCTTCACTTCCGACCGATGGGCATCATCAGCAGAGAGTAAAGCTCAACCGAAAACCCAAATGGAAGCACAAAACCGTACTATGATGCCATCGTTCATGTGAAGGGCTGATTTTCATGGGCACCTGCAGAAAACCTGCAGGCAAATACAGAGCCACCAACAAACAAGACTCTGCCCATTTGCATTTCAGCCCTTATCTTTCAAACTTAATAAAAAGAGAAGATGAAGATGAAGAAGAATTTGATGCAGTTACAGTGGCGACTGTGTCGAGGAAACCTAATTATTCAGCTCAAGTGATTTGCACTCTTGTTCTTGTATAAATATAGGGATCCTTATGAGCAAATTGCTGGAAAATCCTTTTACTATATGCTAATTACCCTTGTACTCAAGTAAGGGGTTCTTTTGCTAATTTCTTAAACTATAGGGAGTAAATCACAATTACTTAATGGATACATTTACATTTAAAAAAAAATAAAATTAAACCATTACCCCAATTCTTCGTCGATTATAGCACCCGTTCATCTCTTGCAACTGCTGACGTACCTCACTCGAAAGTACTTTCTTGATCTTTTCCATTGCTACGATGGTGATTATTTACTCTGGGTTTCGTTTTGTTAGTTAATTTTACTACTTAACCGAGTATACGTGCTCTTCTCTTCATTTTGCATGCTTTTGCCTCACCTTCACTGGACCGTATCAACCTTAGGAATGATTATGTATGCATTCGTGGATATTTTCTGTCATTTCTCACCACAGTGAATAATCTTTCTGCATAGTTTGGAATAAAGTTTATTCAAGATGAACTTCTTAAGTGGGGCGGAGCGTGTGTTTGCTATTGTAGCTCTTTTTGTCCAAGTTTTGTTGAATCTCAAAATCTTTTGCTCCACCATCAGTGATGGGTCTATTTGCAGTGTTCACACGAGTCAAAATAGTGTTATAGCATTCGTTGTTGATGTGTATAGTACTAGATAAGACTGTGCAGGTGACATTATTTAGATTGTTTCTACTAAACTGAATATTGGGTTCAAATGTCTGTGGAGGCTTGTGCGGATTTCAATTAATGCCGCATCTTAACAATTCATGTTTGCTTAACGATTCAGTTGGTTTTTATATGATCTTAGAATAAGCTATGCTCCATTATAATGTCTTTGGTTTGCCATAAATGAGTAAATGACTAAGATGGGGCTTTGCAGGTGTAATGGCTGCATTTTCTTGCTGTTTATGGCAACAATAACTCTTGCTGCGCATTTGAGTAGCATGGTATGGAGGTTATTCTACATATTTTTACAGTTTTACTATGTAATAATCATATTCTCCTGTCCTTTGAGTGTAATCAAATATTCATTTGAAATTGCAGCAAATCACAAGCATATTATTAGAAATCAAAGTAATAGGAGAAGATTTACCTATGAATTAGTTGTCCCTAGAGTGAATAATAGTGGATTTTAGAGTGATAAAAGATCCGTATACTTATCAAAATGCATAGAAAAGTAAGAATTTTAAGTTTATAAATCACTCACAACTGCATAACGGCGCTGAGAAACTTAACACAATCATACTTATATGAATAATCAAATTATGGTGCTAAAATGTTTCACATCCATGTTTCGTGTACTTCTTACATTAACTAAGTTTTGGGGTTTGTTTGTTCTGATTATTGTATGAACTTTTGATCTGAATATACTATATACTTACTCTGCTGGTTTAATACAATTTTGACTTGAAAATGTCATTTAACTTATTCAATAGTTGGATATATATTTTGTGTTCTTTCTTAAGAGCCTACAGCATGGATCCTCATGTTATATGCACTTTGTGTCGTTAAATAGTTACAAAAGGATAAAAAGAAAATACTTCAATGAGATTCTGTAATCCTGTGATCCTGCAGGTGAGAAGTAGGCTAAACATTAGGAAATAATCACAAAATTGTATCACCTTCTATTCCATTATTTACACAGCTTTATATCATAGAGGGAAAGCTTAGAATAGTGCTTTATGAGATACCATCCAAATGAATTTACTTTGGTTACCATTTCCTTGTTGGAAATTTTAATTGTCTCAAGCCCATGCTATATGCAAGTTTTGAAATTTTTGAAGAAAAAATTCATCCCCTCAGGGTTTTACTGATAAATGCTTGCGGCATGCTCTAAATTTTGAAGCTGAGCGAGCACGCAGATGCATCTTTGGCAAAACTCCGAGGTAATGTTTGCTTTATATGACAGTGATTCTTGTACAGTCTAGCATTAAATCTCTTTTGAAATCTTCTTCAATTTTCTGCAGGTTTAGTAATTTTCTTGCACCTTATAATTATACATCATATTTCCGGTCAAAGCACAAGTTTCCTGAAAAGTTGCTGAAGGGTGTAGATGGCTATGAAAAGGTACATGTCATAGAGGTCTCAACAACTTCTTGAAAATTATGGAAACTCATAGCATGAGTTCTTATAGGAACAAGATTTTAATAGGCCTCAATTGCTTTAAAATTGACCTAGTGCATCAATGTCTCACCCTCTTTGCTTTAATTAATTAATTTATTTATTTTTTAATTATATGGTAACTACCTCTTTCTTTCTGACTCTTTTGGATGCTATTGGTCCTCTTCTCCTGCTGTGCACAATGAACAAATTATGAGAATTTGTTTCCGATTTCTTTCTGTCTGTTAGTTATACTGATCATGCCACCAGTGTTTACTTAGAAATCTTGGACATTTGGTTTACTACTTTATTGGAAGTTGATATTTTGTTAAAACTTGATTTGCTTGTAGGAATCAGTTTTAATGGGTTACAGTGGTTTTGATGACCTAATTAGTGACGGAAGATCCAAAAAAAAGATTCAGGAGAGTCTTCATGTTGAAAATATTGATTTTGATCCTGCATTAGTGTGCAAACAGTTCCCTTCCATTTCTTTGGGTTCATTCCCATGTGTGGAACTGTATGATGGGCCAGCATTCTATTCTCAAAACACAGAGTCCCTGGTGCCTCAGTTTCTCGAAGGATGCATTCCTAGTCGTATTGATGCAACAAATTGGGTGGATTATATCATGGAAGAAAATTTTGGCAAATCTACTATTTACTCTCAGGTACCTGATTGGAATGCAGAACCAAGAGATGCTTCACAATTGGCTGCGGATGTACCTTGCACTATTGCCGGCTCTGAGACCCAACTAACTACTACCTCAGTAGAAGAAATCCTCGACAAATGTATAAGCGGCATACCTGGGATGACCAAACGCCAACTCAATCTGCTTGAAAACAGTGGCTTTCACACGGTGTGATGTCTAGAAATTATTTCGGACTAGTTGCATCTTGCTTTAGATATCAAAGTTGATGGATCTATTTTATACTTGTAGTTCCGGAAACTGTTACATCATTTTCCACGCACATATGTTGATATACAGAATGCTGAGGTGGAAATTGATGATGGTCAGTACTTGATTTTCGTTGGGAAAGTAATGTCTTCAAGGTTAGGTTTTTGGTATTCTGTCAGCTTTTACCATTTCAGCTTTTTCCTGTTCTGTATGTTGCCTTTTCAATGTGCTCAGCTAGTTGGTAATAGAATTGTTCCTTTATATTGTCGGCAGTACTTGTGTAGATTCTAACATAACTAAATTATCCATATAGGGGAATCCGGACTCGTGGTTCACTAGCGATCCTGGAGGTTGTTGTGGCTTCTGAAGTTTCAAATACTGAACCAAATTCAGATAAAACAGCTGATGAAGTAGAAAAGACAAGAAAGAGAACTGTATACTTGCATTTGAAGAAGTTTTACCGTGGTGCTCGTTTCACAAGCGCACCTTTTCTCAAAAGTATTCAGGGAAACCACAGGGAGGGTGATATTGTGTGTGTTAGTGGCAAGGTAAAGCAGTTCAAATGACTGAGCAATCTGTAATACTTAACATTCAATATTTACATGGTCCATTTCGGCTTGTGAAATTTATTAGCATTCTCAAATGACTGAAAAATAATACATTTATTATGTTTTATTTTTTGGCAGGTCATCTTCTTATTTTTATTCTCTTTGTCCTTCTACACTTTATCTCGTTAGGTGCTTTTTACTGACTTGGACTGTTAAAATTGCTTTCTGTGTATATTTTCTAATGAAATTTTGATTATTGTAAGGTGCGGACCATGCCTAGTAAGGATCATTTTGAAATGAGGGAATATAGTCTCGATCTTGTTAATGAAGGAGGAGATTCATCTGTTTTTTCAAAAGGGAGGCCTTATCCAATATATCCTTCGAAAAAAGGTCTTAGCCCTGAGTTTATCAGGGATATTATTTCAAGGTTTTCCTCCCAATAACCTTATCTCTTAACTGTCTCTGTGCTCCAAAGTTCCATTTTGTCTATATTTAGCTCCAGAAAGCACTTTGTCAATTGGAGTTTGTCTTTAGAGATTTTTAGCAGTCTACAGGTTGTAATTACTCACGAACAATTCAATAAATGATTGTAATTTGGAATACCTAGTCATTGTTATGGTCTTATGCTATTATTTTTCAGTCACTAATACTATATATAAATGAAAATTGTTTAGTTACTTCTCATGCAAAAATGATAATAAATTTTTAAGCAAGTAAATTATTGCTTGATAGAATGTGAACTGTTATAGTGATTGTATATGGACCATTTGATATTGGATAATTGGACTGCTCATTCTTGTGAGTTAAAGAGGATTAGTTATCTAAACATTGAGAGTGATGACCAACACCAATGGCTGGATTTAAATACTATGGGCACATAATGATGCTATGTCTCCTTATTGTAACTTTTATAAAGATGGTGCCTGCAGGGTATATCTGTTACTATTAGTTGTTTAAAAAAAAATTGTTCTAATGCAGTGAACACATACCTTTTTCAGAGCTTTAAAGACATTGCCTGCTTATCTGGATCCTCTCCCCAAGGATCTTGCTCAGGAATTTCGACTTATGTCCCTCTCTGATGTATGTATACTGAATTTCCATGCTGTAGTTATACATTTTTGATGATGGCATTGATATTCCTACGGTTTTACCTATCATCTTCGCTCTTTGTGGTTAAGCTATCTGCTTATTTGCTTGGATTCTTTTCTTAAGCTGTTAAATATTACCATTAGTTGTATTACGATAGGCAATTTAATAAACTATTTTCTTTTCTTCCCCTTCAGCTGGTGCAGCTGATTCAGTATTTCAGTTTCTAGTTGATATGAATATTAAGGGAAAGCACACTTGAGTTTGGTCTTCATATAGGTCTGCATTGGCCATTAGAAGAACCAAATGACTACCTGTTCTTTGGGTCTAGATAATAATTAAAAAAAAAAAAAAACTGTTTTACTCTTCTTGAATGAATTATTGGAGGTAGACCTGAAATAAATTCTAGTGAGCTTTAAAGCTGCACAACCCTGAAATGCTTCGACCCCATATGTAAATGTTGAACTTGTCTTCTCCCGCCTGCTATATCATATTTTAATTCTAGTTTGGATCATAAGCACTGGAGTCTGGTGCACAACTTATTCCTCTTTATGTCTTGATACTCTTGGAAAGCAACTTCTTTTATTGGTAAATGATGCAGGCATATATTGGAATTCATCAGCCAACTGATCTTAGCATGGCTGATTTAGCTCACAGAAGGCTTATATTTGATGAGTTCTTTTATCTTCAGGTAATGGTGAGATGTCCATGGTATCCAATTCTTCATATATATACTTCACTTGAATGGAGTTTATTACTGAGGCTTCATTATTATTGGATTAACTGTCAAGCTTGCAAGAGTGTCGTAATACATATTAAAAATGGTGCACCGAGAGAAAACCTTTCACCTGGTGCTCTATGGATTGTGGTTGCTCCAGCTAAGCTGTCACAATACATTTTCTAAAAATCCTAAATCCTCTATTTTGATAATTTTCCTAATTAAATATTTCTTCAGTTGGGAAGGTTATTCCAAATGCTAGAGGGTCTTAGTACAAAGCTAGAGAAAGATGGATTGCTCAAGAGGTACATGAAGCCAGAGCTGAACACAACAATTATGGAAGAATGGTCCAGTATCACAAAAAACTTGATGAAGATTCTTCCATACACACTTACATCCAGTCAGTTACAAGCCACTTCAGAAATCATATGGGATCTAAAACGACCAGTACCAATGAATAGACTATTACAGGTTTGTGTTCTTCTTTTCTCATCTAAATTCTTTCTTTCTTTCTTTCTTTTTTTTTTTTTCCATGAGCCATCTTTCTTTGGGTACAGATCAATTATCAAAATATAAAATCTTACTTTGTCCAAACCCCTTTTTCATCTCATGGTTGGGTTTAAATTGCATTTTTATGAGACCTTTCCTGAGCTATTAGTTTTCTATATTGCTGGCCCTTAATAGGGTGATGTTGGGTGTGGAAAGACCGTGGTTGCATTTCTAGCATGCATGGAGGTAATTGGCTCTGGATATCAGGTGATTATTTAAGACTTTCTTCTACATTTTTGTTCTATTAGTAATATGAAGTATATATTTAGTTGAATATTACTACCTCCAGGCAGCTTTTATGGTTCCGACCGAGCTCCTGGCCATCCAGCACTATGATCACCTTCTTGGCTTGCTTGACAAAGTAGAAGCCAATGAAAAACCTTCAGTTGCTCTATTGACTGGTTCAACCCCTACAAAGCTAGCAAGATGTATTCGAGAGGTATTGAGGACAGTCAAGAACATGTGTGTAATTCTTTGGTTATTTTTGACGTAGCATATGATTTCAATTCTTTTGTTTATTAGGGTCTCAAATCCGGAGATATCTCAATGGTCATTGGAACTCATAGTTTAATAGCTGAAAAGGTTCAATTTTCAGCTTTGCGCATTGCTATTGTAGATGAGCAACATCGTTTTGGGGTTGTTCAAAGAGGACGTTTCAACAGCAAGGTAGCTTTTTGCTTCAAATCTTGCTTAAATCCTTGTTCGGTGTTTTTATAGAAGATGTGGTGTAAACAGATATGTTTCCGAGCAGGATGAAACTGCCTGTCTGTGTCAGCAAACAAGTACTGCACCCTACTTATGTTAATAAGCTTGCATTGAGAAGCTATTCTAATCTAAATTTGATTTCTGTGCTTGTTGAAGAACTTTCAATTTATGGAATTTTTTGTGGGTCAGAGTCCGTCTGATCTTGAATGTTTGCTAAATAATCATAAAAAATTTAATAATTCACTGCACTATGATCAACATATTCATTTTGAAAGATTGAAAATATTGATACACGATCCATTAATTATTTGTCATCTTTTTTGGGTCTGGGTCGGTGGGTCGGTGGGTAAGTGCATTTGGGGATTCTATGACCTTATTAGTTATTTCTATATTTAAATTCCCATGCACTCTTTCTTGATCATCATTAAAGCTAGTCTATTTCATTGATTATACATGTTTCATTTAATTTAATCACCATATTATAAAGAAGCAGAATGGTCATATCAACTGTCCATATCACATTTGCAAAGGCATCATGTAAATCCAATTTTATCTTATGAAAAGTTTTTATCAAGTTGTGAGATCAATTATCATATATTGAACGCATTGATTGACTCTATATTATTAATCTTTGATAAAGCTCAACATTCGCAGTTATATTTCAGCAGCATAACTTCTCAACTGACGTCAACTAGTTCAATCGACCCACTGAAAAATGATGTCAACATGGCTCCGCATGTTCTGGCATTGTCTGCCACCCCAATTCCAAGGTCACTTGCTCTAGCATTGTACGGCGACATGTCCTTGACACAAGTATATGCTCTTGTCTTTTATTTTAATTATCAACAGATTTTGCTTATATATATAATTAATGCCACTGATATTACAAGTTCTCTTGTTTCTGTTGTCCAAATCATTTTTATCAAATGTATGGGTCTCATCTGAGTGTACTCCTGAGCAGGCTCATATGTTTGTCTCATTATTTAAAGATCTAAATCTAATTTTGGGATTGAAATAATTATTTCAAGAATCTGACAAGACATGGCGTATCATGTGGGCAATGTGAATATTAGTTTTTCTTCTCTTCTAACATCTAGAAAGTTGTTTCCTAATTCCTGTTCAATTAAAGTGGCTTAAAATGTTCCAAAACAAATTCACACATGGAGGGGACTAGCACAAAGTTATTTTGAAAATCAGTGTGATATTGCCACATCACACTCATTTTATGGAAGATATATACTTCAATATAGATAGGAACATATGTCTCCACCCAACATGATGATGAAATATGGTCCGACGAGCCGAGCTCAGATGACTTTTAATGTTTTTGTTGTTATCAGCTCCTTACCTACTTGATGTCCCAGTCCATCCTATTCTTCTATTCAAGCATTCTTTTTAAATTAATTGTCTCTGATATTATTTAATATAGTTTATATCTAATTAACTTTCTGAGTCATTGAATGCCAGATTACTGGTTTGCCTCCTGGAAGAACACCTGTTAAGACGCATGTTATTGAAGGAAATGAAGTTGGATTTGAGAGGGCATACCAGGTAAATTTTTTTTAACGGAGTTCCATTATTTTTTCTTACTTCAAAGTATTATTGATCATCATAGTCCTAGTAGTTTAAATAAATTTCTTGGTAGTACGTTTGCGACATTTTTTTGGATCAATCGCTACTCCAACTCCCACAGCTATCATATTTGACGTTTCGAAAGCTTTTCCATAAATCCATAACAAAGAGTAGAGATGATATTAGGAAATCCCTTGTATTAAACAAACTTAATCTAAATTTTCAGAAATTCATTGACGAACATTGTAATATTTAAAGCTCTAGACGTGACATTTGAACATTTTCGCCTTTTGTGGGTTTTGCGTCAATATGAACAAATGGAAGGTACTTGGTATTGTGGAAGGCCATACTGCATTATTATGACTGTTGTTGGGTGGAGTGTCACAGACAGTCTGACATGGACAATTTTATTTGTCGCCTCAGATTGCAGATCTCTACGAGTTGAGGCTAAGTGAAGTGGATACCTCAGTTAGGCTATTCCCATTTTCTTACTACTGGAAACTGAATAACCTCTGTTAGGCTAATCCCATTTTCAAACTATTGGAAACTAATCAATCCTGGTCACTCAGGGCCTCATGTGACAAGTGGATATTTGGATAAGATTTGCCATTTTGGCTTTGCATCTTCCTAAAGCTTTGAGTCGTTAACATCTAAGACATGACCTCTTTAATAAAATTTAAAACGTGGCCTTGATTGGTGCCCAATGTAATGGAAGATAAAATAGGATTTCAGTTAAAATACCTATCTAGATTTGGAAGGGCATAAATATGACTGGTTCTTTTGATTGAAGGTGTTATTTTATGGTTTTGTTATTAATTTCCCAGGTTTATCTAGCATTCAGTGGCTATGTAGAGATGTAATTTTCACCCGCAGTTTTCAGATTAAAAGCATTCTAAATATGGAGCTGATTGAGCTATATGGCTTAGGTTAAAGTAAAAGTTTCATTTCATTTTGGTGTGACTTCCATTTTCTAATGAAACGACTAATCAGCCTGCCCATAAGCTAACCAGTTCCTTTGATTGAATATATGCTACTATTGCTGCATTTGTAGTCCAGTTTAAGGATTGAAGTTGTTATATCAATAGAGAGCCGTGGTTAAAGGTGAAGTTCCACTTGGCCTAATCATAAGGTGATTAAACATGGCTTATTTATCGCAGATGATGTTGGAGGAACTAGGAGGAGGGGGGAAGATATATCTTGTATATCCTGTAATCGAGCAGTCGGAACAATTGCCTCAACTTCGTGCTGTTTCAAGTGATTTTGAAACTATCCCCAACAAGTTTCCGGAGTATAAATGTGGATTGCTGCACGGTAGAATGAGAAGTGATGAGAAGGATGAAGCACTGAGGCAGTTTCGAAGTGGAGAAACGAGAATTCTACTGTCGACTCAAGTGATCGAGATTGGGGTTGATGTAGCGGATGCATCGATGATGGTGGTGATGAATGCAGAGAGATTTGGAATTGCACAGCTGCATCAGCTCAGAGGTAGGGTGGGACGTGGAGAGAGGAAATCCCAGTGCATTCTGTTGACATCCACAACCTCAAGCCTAAAAAGATTGAAGGTCCTAGAAGAATCGTGCGATGGATTCCAGCTGGCAAATATGGACCTGGTCCTTCGGGGGCCAGGCGACTTGCTGGGAAAGAAACAATCGGGCCACCTACCGGAGTTCCCGATTGCTCGGTTAGAGGTGGATGGAAACATTCTTCAGGAAGCACATGTAGCTGCATTGGTGAGTTAGTTTTATGAGTTGATTACATTTACCCCCTAGATAAGCTAAAGGTAGACTGAATGTTTGATGGTGGTTGCAGAAAGTTCTAGAACGTAGTCACGATTTGGACAAGTTCCCAGACTTGAAAGCTGAACTCAGCATGCGACAGCCCCTTTGCATCCTGGGAGACTAAACACCCGATCTTCTCTTCTCTTGTCTTGTCTTGTCTTGTTAGTGTACAAAAGTAAGTACTTTATTTTATGGCTTCTTAATTACTTATGAAATTATTCGGAAGAAAAGAAATTGATGCTTTGTGACGCCACCTATACATACCTATTGCCTTCCAAATTGCTACCAATCAGAGTAAAAGACTTCTCACGCACACGTACGTATATGTGTGATGTCGCCGACGATTTACGATTTCAGGTGGGTGGGGCCCCTCTGCTATCCACTCATAATCTGTCCTGTCCGGGCGTGGGTCCCCACAAATACGATCAATTTTCCACTATTTCTAATCATTATTAATTAGGTCTGCTCTGCTAATACTCTACTCCTCCAGATACCATTTTTAATTTCCACTTCTAAATCTTAAATTTACAAATACTCATTTACTAAAATATCCTCATGTACTTGTGATATTGTCTATATACTCCTAAAAAATTAATAATAATAATTCTATTACTTAAATTAGTATTATAAACTTTAGTTTTTTAATCTAATTAAACATTATAACTTCCTTTCTTATTTTTAGTTTTACAGATTAAATTCTATGAAACAACCACTTGAAAGCTATAGTGCAAAAATCCTTATAAATTACAATTTCATATAGCTAGGTCCTATAATTATAAACTTGATCCATTATAAGGTTAATTATTTAACTAAACCTTCTTCCAATTTCTCATTTAGAATTCATAATATTAGACTCTTAACTTTCCCTGATATATATAACCAAGAATCGTTCAAAGAAGCTAATTAAAAAAGTAAATTTCACTTTCTTCTCCAACTACACACGTGTGTTTGTATGAGTAGGCTTAATTCCATATATTTCTTCTACTTATATTGTTTCATTTCTGTAAGTCTTGAATTCTCCTTTTAGAAATGTTTCAAATATACCGTTCATTTATTTAGAATTTGTGTGAGAACATCCTACGGAATGATATAATGGTGTTTTAAACTATTTCATGAGCAATTTATAATATAAATAAAAAGTGATAAATTTTTAATAAAAAATGATAACTAATCACAAAAAAATATAAAATAGTGTCATCATGAGATGATCTCACACAATTCTAATGCTTTATTTGGATTACTAATGCATTCTTATTAATACTCCTTGAGTAAGCATAATTAATACCAGCTCCAATTAAATTTCTTATTCCATGTATTTAAATTTCTTATTCCACTTTTTATACTCCCTCCGTCCCTTACTAAAAGGGTCTTTTGTTTTTTGGCACGTGGATTAAGGAATATTATTATTTAATGTGTAGTGGGTAGTTGTATTAGTAGAAGTGTGAGTCCCCAATTCGTCATTGAGTTTATCCCATCCTCCGTCCCTTACTAAAAGGGTCTTTTGTTTTTTGGTCATTGAGTTTATCCCATCCACCACTAAAAAAATGGAATATTTTTTAGCAACCGAATTTATCAACGAAATTCAATCCGTTGGTAATTATCAATGCATTAGCAACAAAAATGTCATTTTTATTTTAGCAACAGAATGTCAATGGATTTATTATCTATTTTAGCAATGAAATGTAATCCGTTGGTAATTACCGACGGATTATCAAGGGAATCATTATATAAATTACTAATGGAATTATTAGCAATGGATTATCAATAGAATTATTTACCAATGAAATTGATTTTCCGTTGCTAAAAATTTACCAACCACCACATTAATTACCAACGAATTCCGTTGGTAAGCAAATTTAACAATTGAATTAAGACTTTTACCAACGAAATATTCCGTTGATAAAAAATAGTTTTTTTGCAGTGCACTGTTTATTTAATTTTATTTTCATGGTCACACTTTTTTAGATTTTAGGGTCAAATTAGCTAGACATGCACCAAAAAATCGGAACCGGCTAAGGAAGGTTCGGTTCCGATTTCTCATATTTGGGAAAAAAAACCGGCGGTTCCGGTTCGAACCGTCGGTTTTTCAATTTTTTTTACTTTTTAAGCTTAAAACTCAAAAAAAAATTTAAAATCGGAACCGTCGATTCTGGAACCGAAACCTTCGTACCCCGGTTCGGTTCCGATTCCCCCTACCTTGAAACTGAAACTGCCGATTCGGAACCGGAATCGGCGATTCCGAACCAAGGTGCATGTCAACATACACGTAATTCAAAATTTAATTCAACTTTTCATATATATATATATATATATATATATATATATATATATATTATCATTTCTCAATCACTACTTTAATTATCTTTCTAGCTACAATACACTCGCACAAATAATACACCCTCAGTCTCATATATTTTTACCCACTTTTTATTTTGGGGTGTCCCACATATTTTTAGTCATTCCATTTTTGGCAAATATACATAATATTTTATTATATACTTTTTACAATCCCAACAACTTTAATTACTTTTTTACACTTTATTCATCATTCACAATAACTTTATTTATTTATTTTTTTAAATTATTAATTTATCCCTACTTTCTCTTACATTATATATTAAAAAATAAAACGTCTTGATCTTCATGCCCATATAAACGGGTATAAATACCTTGGACGGAGGGAACATATGACATTCGTAACTATTACAAGAGAACGTAACTTATGCATTACGTATCCTCGTACTATCTAGCAGATTTATTTTATTTTTAATAAATGTAGATCATTGTATAATTAGGTCCACATGTTTCACTTTATTTTGGTGAATTATAATGGGAAAGCATTTTGTTTTTTTCCCTTTGGCGGTCGTCTGGAGCAGTAGTTTTCTCTTTTTCTTGGTTGGTGGAGTTTTACATAATTATGCATTTGATGTCGAAGTGCTTCTTTAATGCTAATTAATTTAGTCAACAAATATTGTATTTTTCCACAAAAGTCAAAACGTATAATTTATGAGTCCCATCGAATTTCCCAACAAGTGATGACTAGTTCGTAATTTGCATAGAAAATAGTTGTTCATGTTGATCGTTGTGGACAACTAAAGTAATTATTAATTGAAGCAGTTTCCGTGAGAAAAGTATATTTAATAGTGATACTATAAATACTAATTTGGTTCTTAATTCCCTCTATATCCTTTTTAATTATCGTAATTGATTACTTCAAACATTAACGCCCAAGATTTATTTTTTCATTAAAATGAAAAGTGTGTCCTTTTTCTCTCACATTATTCACACTACAACAACTTAAGGAGTTACAATAGGTTAATCCTCCTTATTTAATTCTCATCAATTTATTCAAGGTATTTAAGTAGCCAGTAAACCCTTATATTATTTCTTTATAGTTTTATAATCAATAAAACTATTTTTTTTCTCTTTTATAAACATAAAATTAGAAATTTAATAATATAAATAAAGTATATGAGGTAGCTATATATAGATTGAAATAAAAATGAAAGTAGGGGCAATAATGAATTTAGTATAGAGTGAGAGGGTGAAAGAGGTTTGCCAATCATTTCAGCAGCAGACTTATGAACCGACAACTCGGCCTCAAATAAGGGGACCCCTTCTGTTTTGTCAATTTAATTACACTATTTTGTTAATTAATTAATATACTCCTTAATTACACATTAAGAAAAACCCTTCAATTAAAAAACGTTTTACAACTCTTAATTAATTTTATCTATTTTCGGATGTACATATATACATATAATCGTACGTGTTAATTTGTATCACTAGCCAACAACTCCCTTAATTTATTTTAATTTGACCTTTAAGCACTTTACCTTTATGCATTTCCTGTCTTCTTTACTTTTTCCTCTTGTCTGATATATCATTCAGATCCCACATATTCTTCCTGTCTATATAAACACAATAAATATATTGAGCTATAAATAATTGTGGTCCAATTATTGTTCACTTTTTGCAGATTTTTCTCATGGAGATTTTGCGTCATACTTCTACTTGTTTGGAGTTAAGCATAGCCATGCCTGGCTTCTCTTCTTCTCCATCTTCTGGTAAGAGAATATATGTATTTCTACACACACACACACACATGATCACTTATATATCATGTGTGTGTATCTTGATTTTTCTCCTTTAATTAATTAGCTTCTTTTTTGGGTAGAGTTTGAGTTGATTCTTCCATATCTTTGATCTTTGTTTCATATATATATATATATATATATATTTAATTTCTGAAAAGAAGAATATGAATTGAATATGGGGGTTTTTCATTTTTCAAAATTATAAATAATTAATAAGTTATATGACTAAAAGGGGTGCAATCTTTTAGGGTTTTCTTGCATGGTTGAAACTTAATTTTTTCCTACTCTAATTATTTATTAAAGAAAAATTAATCTTACTTTAATTTATATGGTGATCTAGTGATCGATAAATTGATTTCTTAATTTTCTCTATAAGATATATAAAGGAAGTAATATAATTTTAGATTTCCTTATTTGTGTGTAATATACAAGAATTAAATAGATGTGAAACAATATATATATAGGTGAAAATGGAGGTGGTGAAACAAAAGAATTGGACATGAACCAACGACCCAAGGAAGAAGAAGAAGAAAGCCCGACTCGGAGAAAGAAACTCCGTCTCACGAAAGATCAGTCTCGTCTTCTTGAAGAAAACTTCTTGCAAAATCAAACCTTAAACCCAGTAAACTGCAACTAATTTTGAATTCATTATAACATTATTATAGGTGTGTTTAAATATGATCATGTGATCATAGAGTAAATAAAATTAAATACTCGATGTTGGATTGCAGAGAGAGAAGGAGGGTTTGGCAGTGGAACTAAAACTGAAGCCAAGGCAGGTGGAAGTGTGGTTTCAAAACCGTAGAGCAAGGTATGTAATGTAATTTATTTTATTTTGTAACGATGAATTAATTATATAATATATTTAAATTTAATTATCTTATATACAAATGGCAGTTAGCCACGTCTCATGTATTTTAGAAGAGAAAAATAATGTAACCTGAATCAGATTCTACCAATGTTGGTCAATATAAAAGCTGAAAGTGATATACATTAATTACTAATTAAAGTAATTCATTTTTCATTTTCTCATTTCCTTTAATTCATTTCTATTTTTGGGCGCTCTTCGACTTCATTAAAATCATACGTGTAGTAATAATTAATTAATTTAGAAAAAGCTAAAAGGTAAAATTTTCTGAAATTATATTGGTAATTAAGTTTGTACTACATTAAATGCCTTACAAGCTTTAGTAGTTTCTTTTATTCGATAAATTCTAATTAATATGTACTTTTTTGTTTTTCCCCTTAATTAAAAAAGAAATAAAAATCTGCAGAGAAATTAGTAGTAATAATTAATAAAGGAATGGTAATGATGGTTCAAAAAGTAACAATGAACTTATTAATTATTTAATTTCTAATCGAGCAACCAAAAAAACTAGTAATGAAAACTGAAAAGTAGTCTAAACAAAACAGTAACGATAATTATTTATTGATGATTCTTGTAATCACTAGAATCAACAATGCATGGGACAGGCAATAGTGTTATTATTCGTCTCGTGTGATGATGCAGTACGTAAAGAAAATGATTAATTATTGATTATTACATGAATAAAATAGGAGCAAGATGAAGCAAACAGAAATGGAGTGTGAGTACTTGAAGAGATGGTTTGGAGCACTAACTGAGCAAAACAGGAGGCTACAGAAAGAGGTGGAGGAGCTACGATCCATGAACGTCTGCCACCAGGTCTCCTCCCTCACCATCTGCCCTCGCTGTGACCACTACCACTGCTGAAGCACCAATTCTTCATCTCCAATAACTCGTATTACTTGCATGCTTTTTCTAATCACAACGCAAACATATATAGTGTTGCTCATCATTCATGTATATACATAGGAACTTTTTTTTTTTTAATTGTTGTTATTAAGTTAAACAGACATTATGTCCTAATTAATCAAAACTGTAAACTCAGTCTTGGTTAATTTATCTTATGTAATTCCACCAATGTTTTTTTGCCTTTACATATTCATTTGATATAATTTCCTTTTGTTCTTGGGGCTGGCTGGTCATCAATATTTATATATTAAGTGACCCAGGTTCGATTTCCATTAGGAACGAATTAGGAGGGGAGTCATAAGGAGACTTGGAAAAAGTGGAAGTAAGGGTGCTAGCTTGGTGACTAATTTTACTAACAACTAACATTTACCGATAAAAAAAATTATATCTATATATATATATATATATATATATATATATATATATATAATTAACACTCTAGAAATTTTAATTGATAAGAGTTCCAATTAAGTTATAAATCATTATTTATATGCTTTTTGATGTAGTGATCAATAGATTTAAACGATTCCCTAGCCTGTTTTCACTTCTGTGATGAATAAATACTAGTGTTTGTTAATTCATTCAGACTATTGCATGATTAAATCGATCATCACATTTGTTTGTACTGCTGTGTTTCAAATAATTCAAATTGTATAAAAAATCAGGGAAGACTATTACTATCTTAATTTAGAGCTTTATGAATTTTATTATATTTTCATCGTTTATTTCTTAGTTCTTTAATCAATAACTTATCCTTAAAGTTTAAATTTTTTTCTTAGAATTTATTTAGTATTAATTATTAGAAAAATTTTCACATTAAATCTTTTAAATAAATCCGAATTTATACTTATATATTGTTAATTAACGAGAGTAAGCTAACTGACTCTACATTTTGATACTCTATTTTATGAATGTTTGACTCACGTACGTGTTCATGTAAATAAACTAGCTATCACATTAAAATATGCGATTATGTGATTGAATTTATAACTTATATTGATAAGCTAGCTAGGCACTAAAATGAAAATCCATCGATCCAAACATAGAATATTTGATCAGTAAACAGCTCTATCCCAACTGCACGTTTAATTGTTTATAGATGGAGTATATATTAGTTGATGGACTCTTTCAAGGTGTAGCTTGAACAACTATTTGTTGGTTGAACAAACAAAAAAGGAAATTAAATCATCTGAGTTAAATTGAAAATTTCTAATTTAATTTTTAGGGACAATATATATATATATATATTTGATGAAAATGCACACATCAGGTTCTGATTTCTGATTCACATAGACTGATTCAGGCAATTTCATTTTTTAATTTAATTTTCCATATTATTATGGAGCATAATGGTAAGAAATTCATTTTACGGCTGATTTGCTCAAATACATGTGAAAAAAAATAATATTCTTTTACTATTCTATTATTTTGAAAAATTATAAAAAGAAAATAAAATAATAATACTCTAATAAAGTTGTGGACAGTGTGGTTAAACGTGGAGACAAACTTTCACGAATAATGGGCTTGAGTTACTGGAATGTGTTTTTTCTTGTAATATTGGGCCGGCCCATGAAAGATCATTGATCCAATAAAATACTACATATCAAACTCATGAAAGCACTACACACATACATATGTGTGTGTGTCGTGTGTCATTGAAACTGGAAAATAAATATTTTTGTCTGTATAGTTATTTTCTTCTAGATAAAATGGGATAATATATAGTTGGCATATATATGTGGCCCGGCCTATATGGGATATGAGTAAGAAGCCTAATGGGCCGACAACACAAAAACACACCCACCATCAACCAATTTAGCCAATTATGATGAAATAGAAACATAGAACAGCAACTCTTGTTCATTTTATCTTTTTCCTATTGTATTTCGAATCTTTATTTTCCTTTTTATATTATTATTTAATTTTATTTTTTTCAGATATGTCTAATCATCAAACCTTTTGCTCTGTAGCTTGTGTCCGGTTATAAAAGATTTACATTCACCATCGTTAATTACTTAATTATGTGTTTGAAAAAAAAAATTAAATCTTTCTCGGAACACCGTGCACTCAGATATTTTTTGCTATTAAACGGTATATTCTTTATTATAAGGATGTGTATCCTTTATTTCCTAATTTTTTTAATAAAATTATATACCCTTTAGATTAAAATGTTGTACCACTTGGGACATAAGACCAACTCATGAGCTATAATAAAATAATCATAAAATATAAATAGAATATTTCATGAACCGCCTAATTAAGATATGAAACATAAAAATAAAATAAGTCCATGTACCATGAATATAAGAAAGATGAGTTATACCCACAAGATAACTTGAGTACTTCAAATTTTATATGAATTATTAGATCCTCTCAAATAATATATAAAAAGAAAGAAAAAATCTTTTACTAATTAAGTGAAGGGAAAAAACAGCCTCGGTTGAATTAGGAAAACGTTTTCTAGTTAATACACAATTATATGTATATTTTAAGGTGGTAAGGATGTTTTTTGGATGGAGCTAATAGTTAGCAATATATGTTCCAAAAATAAAATTATTTTTATATAACTTCAAAAGTGGGGTATGTAGGGAACATAAGAGATTTTATAAAATTATTTCGATATGTTTACTCAATCATGAATATAAGGATTTTATTTAATTTAATTTAGTGCATCCCATGAATTTGAGGATGTTGACATGTATTTATTTTACTAGATATTTATAATTTGAACTCCTTACCAGAATTATATAGTGATATATTTGAGTACTAATTAATAAGTTTTAAGTTTTAACTATGACCTTATATGATTAAGCTGGTTATCAAGTTTATTGTTGGATTTAATAGTATTTTTTAATAATAAAGTAATATTTAATTGAAGTACAGTGATAATGGTTGGTGTGAATTGTTTTCATGAATAATTTATTTATAGTATAAATAAAAAATAGTAACTTTTTTTTTAATAAAAATTGATTATTAGTAAATAAGATAAGAGACTATCTCACATTGCCGTTAGTAGTTATATTATCAATCATAAATTGTTGATCCATTCATCATGCAACGTAAACAATGAATAACTGATAGCTTGGAGCATAGAAAATTCTAGCTAAATCTAACCATTTTCAGTGTATAAGGATGATTAAAAATCTAATTTTCCAAGTAAAATAAAACTACCGTCAAGATATAATTAATTTAAAAATAGTTATGATGACCCTTATTATACTCCATAATCCATATATTTATATTTATTTAGACATGATTTTTTTACAATTTTATGATAATCATAATAAATAGTACATTAAGCACAAGTTAATTGTCACGAAATTAGGAATTTTTTATTTTAATTTTTATATATATTCCTTACTTATATTAGTAAAATCCATAATGCGAGTTTGAAGACCTATCACAATCAAATGGGCTTATTTTATTATGGAAATTGACGGGCCTATATCGGGCTGGATGGTCTAATACATGTTTTCTAAAGGGTCCCAGCCCGAAGATTGTAGTTATATAATTTCATCACTAATCTCTATCATACAAGACTGATATTCCTAAAATGTATTATGTCAGATAATGAGTTTAAAATATCAAAAGAAATTAGATTTATTATTATGTACAGATAATTATAGACATTTTCTTAAAAATTTATTTACTATTAATTATGAGAATATATTATTATTATGAATTTCCCAGACATGAAAGTACATGATGTGAACCAAAATTTATTGGATTGAGATATTTTAAACAACCCACGTCCACACTTGCTTAAACTCATATGACAAGATAGAATCCAATTGCACTTTATGAAATTAATATTCACTTTCTATTATAATCTCAAAAATGAAAGTACTAATATTCACGTTTCCAATCTTTTTACATGTCAAGTAGTAACTTTTTGCAGTTTCCAATGATGATTAATAAGTATTCATCCATATCTACTCTAATTTAATTTAAAAATAATAATGATCCATGTATTAAAAAGATAAAAATATATAGTGAGTATGGCTGAAAACAAATACTCCCTCGACCCGTTTCAATATTTACGTTTGCTTTTTGTACGTTGATTAAGAAGTATAATATTTTAATAGATAGTGGGTGAAATACTATAATATTTAATGTAAATTGAGTAGGTGTATTAGTGTTGGATGATATATTAATTGTTTTAGGTGAGTCACATATTCCAAAAAGGGAAAAATTAAACATTGAAATGAGACGCGCAAATTAGAAAAATAAATATTGAAACGGGACGGAGGGAGTGCATACTCTCTCCGTCCTAGAAAAGTCTGCAAACCCCTTCATGGCACGAAAATTAAAAAAAAAAATTAAGGGGTATGATAATATTTTTTGATAATAAATAAATGATAAAGTATGTTAGGTGTATTAGGTATAAGTGATTTTTTTTGTAAATAAAATATATGGAGAATAATGATTGTGGTTGACTTTTTATTTTTTTTAAGAATGAAAAAACTTTTGTGGGACAACTCAAAATGAAAAGTGTGTTATCTGAAATTGGACATAGGGAATATATTTTCATCTAAAAAATCATTATCTTAAATTCCCAATTTGCCTTTGATTATGAGTTAAAAGGATTTATTATGTATTTCAATATTTATAATAAATCTTAAAAATAAATATAAATCCTATAAACAGAAATAAAAAAGATATTAAAAGTAAAAATAAAATAGAAGGCGCTGCATAAAAAGTCGTTGTCAAATACAGAAAAGCATGAGAAGAAACGTAGAGTAAAATGATGAGACTGTAGGTAAACTCAGCTCATCTTTGTGTCTGAATTAACGTCCCTAGCTATCATTTTTGTAATCTTAAATATTTAGTAACTACTCTATTTGTTGTTGGATCAGGATATGCCCAACATGAACATCCACAGTGACAAATAAT
This sequence comes from Pogostemon cablin, assembly GCA_023678885.1. NCBI lineage: Eukaryota > Viridiplantae > Streptophyta > Magnoliopsida > Lamiales > Lamiaceae > Pogostemon > Pogostemon cablin. The sequence continues at coordinate 509,252 of CM042970.1, forward strand.
TTAATTTAAAGAAATGGAAAAATAGAAAAAAAAAAGTAATGGAGATATAATGATTTTTGGCACCATGAAAGAGCCACGTCAACATGCAAAGCCACATGTACGGTAAGAAAAAGGAAAAAAAAAGGTTAAGCATTGCAGCTAAGGTAGGGTAGGTCTTCACTTGAAATTATAATGGGTGATTCTTGGGTGACCCACCCCACGTGCGAGAGGATCATAGATGATTTCGGATCACATAAGTAACACTCAATTATAATACTCTCCTATCCACTTTTAAAGTATCTATTTTATTATTTTTGGCGTCGATTTAAATGTATTCATTTCTGCTATTTAGTAAAAAAGTACACAATATGGTTCACCACTTTCCTCTAATACAACTATTCACTTTACATATTGTAATAATACTCCTTAATTCACATGTAAAAAATAAATAGATACCTTAAAACTGGATGGAGGGAGTATATGATGTGTGTGTACATTTCAACTGGTCCCATAATCCTAAACTCTGCCCACTTTAATCATCCACCAAAACAAACTCATTACTATTACTATTACTATTACTATTACTATTACTTATTACTCCTCTTACTAATACTCCCCTAGGCTATATATACTTACATACATATATGTATTATATCTTCTAATTAAACTCCCAATATTCTCCCCCTCACTCTCTATCTCTGTGTCCTCTGTCTACTCTAGAGTAGTCGTTCATATTCTGATGCAGCAGGAAACACTTCTGTTTTAGTCAGTAACAGTTAATTAACGGTTTTATTCTCCTCCTCTGCTCTGTAAAAATGATAACCTGGCACGATTTCTACGTTGTGATGACCGCAATGGTTCCACTGTATGTGGCCATGATCTTGGCCTACGGCTCCGTCCGCTGGTGGAAGATATTCACGCCCGATCAGTGCTCCGGCATCAACCGCTTCGTGGCCGTCTTTGCCGTCCCTCTCCTCTCCTTCCACTTCATCTCCAAAAACGACATCTACAAGATGAACTTCCGTTTCATCGCCGCCGACAGCCTGCAGAAAGTCATCATGCTCGTCGTGCTCGCTCTGTGGGCTAACATCACCAAGAATGGCAGCCTCGAGTGGTCCATAACCATCTTCTCTCTCTCCACTCTCCCCAACACCCTCGTCATGGGCATTCCCCTGCTCATTGCCATGTACGGCGACTACTCCGGCGACCTCATGGTGCAGATTGTGGTGCTCCAGTGTATCATCTGGTACACGCTCCTCCTCTTCCTCTTCGAGTACCGTGGCGCCAAGATGCTCATCATGGAGCAGTTCCCCGAAACTGCTGCCTCGATTGTGTCGTTTAAGGTCGAATCCGACGTCGTTTCCTTGGACGGGCAGGACTTTCTCGAGACGGATGCTGAGATTGGCAACGACGGAAAGCTTCACGTCACCGTACGGAAATCCAACGCCTCGAGGCGTTCCTTCGGCCTCTCCGGTATAACTCCCCGCCCCTCCAACTTAACCGGCGCCGAAATTTACAGCCTCAGCTCCTCCAGAAATCCCACTCCCAGAGGCTCTAATTTCAACCATACTGATTTCTACTCCATGATGGGGATGGGGAGATTATCCAATTTCGGCAACTCCGATACGGGTCGGATGTCCAATATCAATGTCACCGATTTGTATTCGGTTCAGTCATCGAGGGGGCCAACCCCGAGGCCATCGAATTTCGAAGAGAACTCAGCGCCAGGAGCGCTGATGAACTCTCCCAGATTCGGTTACTTCCCCGCGCATCCCGCTCCGACTTCTTACCCGGCTCCGAATCCGGAAATCGCCTCGGCGCTGCCGAAAACGGCCAAGTCGCAAGTGGGAGGTAAAGCTAACCACGACGCGAAAGAGCTGCACATGTTTGTTTGGAGCTCGAGTGCGTCGCCGGTGTCTGAAGGCGGTGGACACGTGTTTGGCGGCGGCCATGATTTCAGTGCTTCCGAGCAATCGGGGAGATCTGATCCCGGTGCCAAGGAAATCAGGTTGTTAGTTAGCGATAATCCTCAAAATGGGGAGGCCAAAGGTGAATTCTTTACGTTTCATTCTTGTCCTCCAATTAAATAAATGTATGCTTGCAAGGTGTTTGATTAATTGTTTGTTTGGATATAAACAGCCGTTCCGCAAACTGTGGACCCTGGTCGAGAGGACTTCAGTTTCGTCGGTGCAGACGAAAAAGAAAAGGAGGATACAGCTGGGCTTTCCAAACTGGGTCCCACCTCCACCGCCGAGCTCGAACAGAAGTTGGCCGGAGGTCTCGACCCCGCCGCTGCCGCCAAACATATGCCGCCGGCAAGTGTCATGACGCGCCTAATCTTGATCATGGTTTGGCGTAAACTCATCCGAAACCCCAACACCTATTCTAGCCTAATCGGCGTAATTTGGTCCTTAGTTTCTTTCAGGTATAAATAAGTTTTGCTTATACTAATATTTTAATTAATGGAGTAATTTATTTATTCTTAACTATAAACGGTACTGGATTATTATTTGGTCAGGTGGAATGTGCACATGCCAGCTATTGTGGATGGATCCATCAAAATTCTCTCGGATGCTGGTCTTGGAATGGCTATGTTTAGCTTAGGTAAAAATAGCTTTCTCCCCATTTAAACATTGATCATTTAATTAAAAAATTGGTTGGTGTTAGAGATGAGATACAAAGTTTTTCAAGAGTTATAAGAGTGCAATAAATGAAAAGATTGACAGCTCCCAAAATGGGGCCAATTGACTTTGCAGAGATGAGATTAAGTTGGTCATAGGATACATAGGAATTTGAGTAATTTGTATTGATTGCAGGTCTGTTTATGGCCCTCCAACCCAAGTTAATCGCTTGTGGGAACACAGTGGCTACCTTCGCCATGGCTGTGAGATTTCTCACCGGACCGGCAGTAATGGCTGCAGCTTCCATAGCTGTAGGCCTTCGTGGTACTCTCCTCCACGTCGCCATTGTGCAGGTAATTACAACTCCATCGCTATAATTAAATTTCGAATCATCAATTGTATTGAAATCTCATACTAGCTATCCTTGAATTGTAGGCTGCACTTCCACAAGGGATAGTTCCATTTGTTTTTGCTAAGGAGTACAATGTCCATCCACAAATTCTGAGCACAATGTAAGCTAATTCATTCGTAGTGATATATTAATTAATTAATTCAAGTATACAGATATATGGTGAAGTAAGTTGAATTAATTAATGTTGCAGGGTCATCTTTGGAATGCTGATTGCATTGCCAATCACCTTGGTGTATTATATTCTTCTTGGTTTGTAAAAATATTTTTGGAAATTAACCAAGATGGCATGGGATGGGGTTACTGAGATGAGATAGAGAAGAAAATCTTGTTCCCAAGACATTGGAGTTTGATCTTGGGTAGGTGATCCCCTGGAATGAGGATCATGCCCCCAATTTCAGACTACACAGCTACTCCATGCACCATAATTTTACTTGTGGAGGGGAAACATGGCTCACCAAATCAGGGAACTTTAATTACTCCTTTTATATATATATATATATATATATATATATATATATATATATATATATATATATATATATATATATATATATTCCTGATCTCATTCCAGGGTTCTTCTGTTCATTATTACTTCTGGTTATTGTATTCTATCTTTTTCTTGCTTTCTTGACAATGTAAATCTCTAGATTAATCCATGATTGAAATTACATGCTTCTCTCTACTAAATTAAACCCTTTATAGAAATTCCTTGGATTCTAACCTTCCAACATAAATCAAATGTGAAATGTTAAAGCAACTTAATTAAATATTAAATGAAACTCTTCGTTGTTTAGGCATTGGAAAAGTGATATTGTTGGTGTAAAGAGAGGGATGTTTGGTGTAGATGAAGCCGATGAAAAGGAAGATGACGAGTGAGTGAAAAAGTGGTATGGTGATGGCCCACAAATCACGATCCTATTAAGAGCAGCCAGCTTTGGTAGGGTTGGGTGTGGTTCCACAATTTAAATTAAAAAAAAAACCACTTATTTATGTAAGAAAAATTGGAGCACGTGACTCCACACATGCATGCTTGAATTCATTGAACATCTCACAACCCCATCCTATCTATCATTATTCTTGCACCTTTGTAGGGTTACTATACCTTGGGTGCATACACACGTTCATTCACATCACCCATCTATATGCCCACTCATATACTACATGTTTTCAATCATCAATAACTGAAATTTTTTAATCATGTTTTAATATAACCACTATGAAACAAGTTTGAAATGTAAACCGAACAATATCTTTTTACTTTTTATAAAAGTCTCAAGGTAGTTTTGATATTTATTTTCATCCCAAAACTTTCATTTTTACTTTAATTTCGTCTCAAAATAATATTGTTTTACAAATTTCGTCTCATAACTTTGTAAAAGCACCAATTCAATCTCATACCATGAAATTAGAAAAATTGAACATTTTTAAGTTAAAAAAAAACTATTTTAAAGAGAATTTAAAAATTATGGAATTATTTTGGAAAAAAATAAGTTTATTTGGGACGATTTTGATTTTAAATTCATATGAAACTAAATAGGGTGTTTGTTCGTGCGGTATCAAATTGACTATAGGAGACTTTTCAATTTAAGATTAGTTTCACACACCAGAGAGAAAAAATATGAACATTTCTCCTTAAGTTTTATATTCCCTCTTTCAAAAAACTCTTTACTTTTACTATAAATAAATGCAGAGTAAGAAAATTGATTTTTTTTTTTATGAACTTGATTAACTTTTGATGGTAACATTATATTTTTTAATAATAATAAATAATAAAATTAGTATGTCAGAGTAACATTTTTGAAAATATGGTGTATTGAAAGGTTAATTAAAGTGTTTTTATAATCGTACCGGGAATTTAACCGGTGTGAAGACAATGGTTCTATATTCAACTAGTGATTAAATCAGAAAATTAGATTTCACATACTTTCAATTATATTTTATTGGAAAAATTATTCATAGGTACAGACTTTATACCCATAATTACTGTGAGATACATTAATTTAAAAAAATTACTCTTACATACAAAATATTAAAGTAAAATACCAAATATAACCCTAAACTCATACACTTTTAAACCACCAACCCTAAAGGCTAAATCCCTCACCCACCCACTGCCACTACCGGACCACCGCCGGACCGCCCGCGCAGACCTCCGCCGTACACCGGACTGCTGTCGGACCTCCGCCGGCCGGTCGCTGAACCTCCGCCGGATATACATTTTTTGTGCTGCACACGAATTTTCATGTTGCACATAAATATTTATGTGCAGCACATTGTAAAGGTAATATTAGAATATCACTATATATTTTCGTAGTTAGTAGTAATATTTTTGTATGTTTGTATCTCATAGTAATAAAAGAATTTTTAATGTACCTAGTAGTAAGTACCCTATTTTATATAATCATCATTTATAGTGACCACCAAAATTATTTTATTAAGTTAAATTTTTTTAATAAAAATATAATAAAATAAAAGAATACTATATAGTTAATAATTCGTACTTCAAACGTATTTAAAGCATGTTCATTCAATACTATAATTCATAATTGAATCCTAAATTTAAATATTATATTCTAAAATATATTAAGAGGGAAACATCATAAAATTTTTTAAAAAATATTAAAATAATTTAAAAAACGGAATAAGTAATATATATATATATATATATATATATATATATATATATATATATATATATATATATATGCCAGTTCAAACTATTTTTTCGATTTTAACTAGTTCAACTCGATTTAGCCTTAAAATCTTATTTAATCGGTTTAATTTGCTAGTTTGGTCCAGTTTTGACAACATTGGTAAGTTATTTTGAAACTTTTACTATATTTTAAAAGGTCACAAGTGTAATAGACAGATAAATGAGAAAATAGTGAAAAAGTTATTGGAACAAAGAGAATATATTCCTTTAGCAAACACTTGTGCAATCCATTTTGTAAAATGATGAGAAGTGATAACATTTTCACATCAGTCCATTAAACATTAATGTTGGCAAACTAAATAATAAAATATGTAAAGATATACTCCTATATAGTAGTTTCAACATATTTTCAATCTCTTCATAATTATACTATACTTTATATATATACTAGTATTGAACCCGTGCAATGAACGGATTAATTAATTAAATTATTTGATTGTTTAACATTAATTTTGCATTTTAAATTTATGTTAGAGAATTATAATTAAATTAAATTTATTTATTATTTATATATTGTCGAATTTATTATGAAGTATATTATAACATTAATTTTCATAAGTTTTACATTGTAAAATTTACATGTACATAATTTATCATATTTTCATGATCAATTTTAAGTCATTTTAAATTATCTTTAATCATCAATAATTATATTCCGAAAAGCCCGAACTTCATTAGACCGACCTAATTTTTTTTAAACTATCTTTCATGAGCAATTATATTTAGTCTGACAGTAGAAATGTTAAAAAGCCCGAATTTCATTAGACCAACCTAATTCTTCCGAAAAATATTGTAATCATGAAGGAAAAAAATATATAAAATCGAGGTTTTTCAGTTGATACCAATTTGTTTGCGGACTAACCGAATTGATTCAGCAGACTGACTTTTTTTTCCTTCATCTAGTTGTTAATTCAACATATCATCAAAACGTAAAGCCAAGCTATTAATATTTTGCTTGGAAATTATATGTCACCAATATTACATAGAAACTATTGTGATAAATATGGATATGAAAACAAAAGGTGACATTAAATCATCCATTCATAATGAAAACAAATATGTAACGTAACCAATTAAGAACAACGACACAACCTATAAATACAAATGCGTAGAACAACAACTATTAACAGTTGAAATGCACAACGCAAGTCAATATAAATTCAGATGCAAAACTATAAAATTAGAGTCAATTATATATAAACAAATTATCTACCAAATAATAGAGTAGAGTTTTAATAAATAAAAAAATTAAAATTATATGAATCACCAATAATATGCCCCATACACTATAAATAAGATAATTTATAAATATACTTAAAAAATATTAAGAGTAAAAAAATAAAATCTAACATATATAATTATTTTTAAAATTATAAAAAAAATCTAAACTATATTTTTAAAATGGTGCAATGCATAGGATAACTTTTTTTTACTGATTTATTAAAATTAATTATTCTCCCCGTCTTATAATAGTTTTCAGCATTCTCATTTTGAATTGTCGCACAAAAATTTTCACCTTTTAAAAAGGCAAAAAGTCAAAGGCCAAGTCTTATGTGAGACAATCTCACGGTGAGATCATTTTACGCTTTCGTTATTAGTAATCACTTTCGCTATAAAATGTTATCAATTTTCATTTATACTCTAAATTATTCATGAAATAGTATTATCATTTTTCATTAATTGAGTATCATGTTTCATTACAAAAGTTATTACTGCTTTTTATCAATCTCACATAAGCCCTAACGTGAGACAATATCACAAAAGTCATTACCAAAGTCAAAACAATCACTCTTTCTCATATACACTTAGGTTACAGAAAAAATTATTCGTGCCCAATAAACCTAATATATTGTATTATTTATTTATTACCAAGAAATATCCAAGGCAAGTCTTATGTGAGATCATCTCATGGTAAGACCATTTTACTTCCTCATATACTTAATTTACTGAAAAAAAAATCATTCATACCCAATAAACCTAATATATTTTATTATTTATTTATTACCAAGAAATATCAAGGGCAAGTCTTGAGTGAGACAATCTCACGATGAGACCATTTCACGCTTTTTATACGGGGGAGTATAAAGAAAAAATATTAATTCAATGAATTCGAATTCACAGGGCCTTAACTTAAAAATAAAAAGAAATGCTCATAATGATTTATTTTATTTAAATATATTAAAATTTATGTAGGTATCAAGCCTCTCATTATAATCTTGTTCAATTATATAACTCTAACCTCTAATTAATATTTTCGAAAATTATAATTAAAACATCAATATTTAACTTGAATTAATAATTAGAAAGTTAAAAATCCTTGATTATATTAAAAATAATAATAAACCTAATGTGTTATAGTCTGCTAAATTTATAAATACTATTAACTTAAATGCTCTCTCTTGTTTTAAATAATTAGGTATCTTAACCTATCAAAATTATATTACTTTTATTTACGACAAAGCATATATTTTATAAAACTATTTTTCAAACTAATTTACGTAAGTGTCAAGGAGAAGTCAACATTACAGAATTAGTAATATTATTGAAAACATATGGGACTAATATACATATAATTTGAATAGATAATATATGAATATTAATAATCATAATAATAATAATAATAATAATAAAATTTTTTTATAATTATATATGTGGATAAAAATTGATTATACTTGAGTATTCTCTGTCATACCATTAATGAAAAATGTGAGCAATTAAATTTTGTAAACTTTGACGTGCCAATAAAGTCTTCTTTAATTTAAGTAATGATCCTTTCAATTTGTGAGTATAGATAATATGAGTTGCATGCTTCTCCACCAAAAAATAACCTTAAAAAAATTAATAATAAAATAAAAAATAATTAATTTTTGAATCAAATATTTAATTAATGTAACTTATTTCGTGTTCCATAATCCATCACAATAGAAAAGAAATTTAGTTTGAAAGCACTCTTAAAACAACAATCTCATGTGCAAAAGAAAAATAAACAATAATTTATATTTGGTATCTCATTTAAAACAAAAATATTAAAAAAATCATATTATTAAATTCATCATGCCAATAATCTTTCAAAACTTATTACATCAATAAAATTTTATTTTCATAAATTAATCCTTGAGTTTTCATTTTCATAATTAATCCTTGAGTTTTCTACACTTTCATAAATTATTTGAAAAATGTAAATTAATATTAAAAATTAAAATTTATTAATAATTACAATTTTAAATTCAATTTATTATGCACTCAAAACCGGAATGGATGGTACAAAGTCCTCCAGCTTTTCATACTTTTGGAGAACTTCCAGCATTTAAGGCAGAACATCAAAATTTTAAAAAAAAAACTATATAAAATATGAAATAATCATAATATCTAAGATTAAAGTTGAAAGTAGAAGATAATTAAAGGTGATAAATTTTACTATAATATAAATTTATTTAGTATAAAAAAATAAAATGGTCAAAATCAAATCATAGTATAATTAAAAATTTGATGAAATAAGATAAATATTTAAAGTTGTATTAGTCATAAATATGTTTTACCCATAAGCAAGCTTAATATAAATGATTTTAAATTTTACCAATAAAACTAATTTCTTAATCATGGGTCAATATCGCCTTCGTTGTCATTATTATTATTATTATTATTATTAAATCCAAAATATTGCTTAAATATGCATTGAATTAAATTATACTCCTAAAATATCTAACAAATTAACGTTGTTTACAAATATTTTTTCAAATCACATACAATCTACAAAAGTTTGCACACTCAAAGAATATTATAAAAATAAAAATATAGATTTAAACTATAATAATAATTAATAAATCATCACATTAAGAAGATCTTCTAATATATCACAGTTGCTTTTAAAAAAATAATTGTATAACATTGAAAATTTGAAACAATTTAATACAATTTTAAAAACATAAATTCTTGTATAAATAATAATTCAAAGAAATCATAGGAAATACTCCTTCCGTCCCAACATGTTGTCCTACTTATCATTTTTGTCCATCCCAAACTTATTGTCTTATTTCAAAAAATAAAATTTTAATCACTAAAATACCCCCCTCATATGCTAAATTTACAAAATACCCAACCCACTTAAAACACTAAAACATTAATTAACCTATCTAATAATACACTTAATTAAACCCACTAACACACACACAAAAAATTGGTGAGACACAAACCCTAATCACTAATCACTCCCTCACTCTCTCCCATCTGTCATTCTCCTCCACCTCTTCTCTCTTGGGTTTTTGAGCAAGAACCCTAGAAATCTAAATCCGCCGCTCTCTGTCCTTTGAGCTTGGCGGTTTTCTCGCTCGGCGAAACTTTCCCGACAGATTCCGACCTATTTTCAGTGGTCCAGGAGTCGTTGGGGGTGGAACCCTCAGCTGCCGTCGTATTTTCGGCGTCGATGTTTCCTGATTTCTCCGAGTCAAAAGCCGACGTCAAGTATTCGGTGTTGATGGTTCCCGATTTGGTCGATGAAGAAGTCTATCGGCTAGATCCAGTGTTGTGGGTGGCCGATACGTACGATTCTGACGTCGGCGGCCTGGATCCAGTGATGTTTGTGCCCGATACGTGCGATTTTATTGTCGGCAGCTGATTGATCGTATATAGTCGGGATGACCAATTAAAGAATTTATCGAACCACAGGGAGGAAGGTACTAGAGTTTAAGCGATCTCAAATTTATCCTGATTTTATAAGGACGACGGAATAGGATGGATATCTTGCAAATAAATGCAATTTAACTAATGCAAAAAATAAATGATAAAATGAGTAAAAGATGAATGAGTTCCAAATGATGCAAGGATGAGATTAACAACAATCATGGCATAGATAATAAAGAAATCATACAATTAATTATAATCTCTCATGGACAAGATATAGGAGCGATTACTAATTCCACCTAAACTCTCTCTCGAGATGGACAGGATGTAAACCCTCAACAAGGCTCCCAAAAGCACATAGGATCGAGATCAAAATGAACATCTCCCAATAGATACTAATTACTCTACGAGTTCCCTAATTAGGTACTAAATCATAGGCAATATTCCTTTTTAAGGTACTATGAATTCACTAATGGTTTTGGTCCCCTCATCTAATCAACCAATCTCTCGATCAAGCTAATCAAATATTCTATCAAAGGGTTCTAAATCTAGAATGATATCTCTATCTCATTCTAAATTAATGCACATGAAGTGTATGATGAAATAATTCAATGAACTATCTTAAACATATAATTGATTTTTCAATCTAATCACATGCCCATGACAATTAATCACACATATCATCATATACATCAAGCAATCAACATTCAATGATAGAAATACACAAAGCCCATTCAAGATCAAAATCAAATTGCATAAAAACTAAATTATCCAACACCAATCATGGAGCTAATCTCATAAAGGAGATTAGCCTCTCATAGTCACAAAGAATTCAACATAGACATTAAAATCCTTACAAACCATGATCAATCTATAAAGATATGCACAAAAATTAGAATTAGATTCCCCCTTTGAAGTGCTTCAATGGAGATCTTCTTTTTTTTCTTGTGATCTCACTCTCTCTTGCTTTCTTGATCACTTGGATGGTGGATTTGATGGAGGGGATCAAGTGTAGATGGATGAAATCAAGGATGAGTGAATGGGATGAAGGGTAGATGGAATAGAGAGGAATGTGTGTGAAATTAGGTGTGGATCTGATCCCCTACTGATCTTTACACTCAAAAATAGGTGTTTTTACCCCTTGGAACCTTCTAGAACACATTCTAATCAGATTCGGGTCAAGTTCGGGTTGGTGCAGCGCAGTCTCACCGTTTCGCATATAACTTTCACATTCGAAATCTGATTTGGGTGATTCTTGCGCTCACGCAATCCTCTCTTCGTTTGCTTTCTATCCATATAAAGATCTGACAAAACTTCCAACATTTGAGGGTGTAAAAAGTCATGCAAAATAGCACAATCATGCTGAGTAGGAACATCTTGCGCGACGTCACAATTTTAATCATAACTTTCTTGTTTGGGCTCCGATTGAAGTGTTTCTTATACCAAAACGATCCTCTTTTCTGTGGATTTCCACCATATATCACACTTCAAGTTTTGAGCTCCACAAGAGTACAAAAATATTATCCAAATTGGACGTGCGTTTTTCAATATTTTGCTTAATTTGACTCATTCTCCCTCGTTTCAACTCCGAATTAAACTCTGTTTTTTCCCAAATCTTTCTTATCGCGTCTAGAATTCATTTTTACCTAAAAATCATACGTTTAAGCTCATTCACACACATTTTCATAAAAACACAAAACACAACCAAATAATACATAAATACGGATAAAATAATACGAAAACACACATAAAAAGATACTAAAATCTAGGTAAAAATATCACTCATCAGCAACCTAGATCCAGTTGTAAGCAGTTAAAATTTACGGTCCAATTAAATAGCAACACATGGATTTTCTGGGTTAAATATCAATTATTAATTTATTTTAGAATTTAAATAAATTAATTTCTAAAAATAGATTTATAAATAATTGATAATTAATTTAAGCCCAACAAATTAAATGAAGCTTAAATTAAATGAGGTCTGACCCAAGTCAAACATGCCCAAATTAAATGAAGTCAGACCCAAGTCAACGAAGCTCAAGTAAAATGAGGTCTGACTTAAGTCAAACAAACTCATATAAATTAAATCAAACCCAAATAAAATAGGCTTGACTACAGCCCAAAAAAGTGGAGGCCCAAGCCCACAGGATATGGCCCAAATAGAGTGGACTAATCAGAATGCAAGGCATTAATGGGTGAGTCTTCACCTCTCACCTATATAAAGGGGTCCTCCTTCATTCATTTGTCAACATACTGAAGCATCCGAAAATGACAACGCTCTGAAGAGATTGAAACACGAGCAACGCTCCTCAAGATCTTCAAGGCAAGAATGACATATGGCCCAGGATTAAGGTGCTAAGCCCCCAGATCGAGTGTTCTTCATACACTAAGTTCTTCAAGTGTTCTTCAAGGTAAGAACGACATACGACCAGGATTAAGATGCTAAGCCCCCCAGATCGAGTGTTTTCCATACACTAAGTTCTTCAGTGTTCTTCGAGCCAAGAATAATATACGACCTGAGATTAAGGTGCTAAGCCCCCCAAATTGAGTGTTTTTCGCAGCAAACACGTTTAATCTGAACAAAGGCTCGACGCCTCTGGGTTAACGTTACAAAGCCCCTATCTCGAGTTTGGGCAAGCTACAACTGAAGATCCGACTCAACATACACAGTCAGCGCAGTCAACATAGTCAGCGCAACACACAAAGTCAAAATCAAAGTCCAAATTGGCCCTGTGTGGTTTGTTGAGCTTGATTGGTGTCCCTTTTGTGGCTTGTTCTGTGATAGCCCTGTGAGGCAGTGGTGCATATATGTGGCTATGCATAATTGTATCTGTTGAGCTTGGTTAATAGCCCTTTGACGATTTTATTCCGAGGGCCTGTAAAACTGTTGTCTTATTGTTGGTATACTGAAAAGTTTTCTTGATGCATATCTAAGTCACCAACAAGGTTTTGTAAACCTGTTTAGGAGACTTAGAACTTGCCTATAATGAAATTAGGTAAAGCACCATGTTTAAGTCACCAACAAGGTTTTTAAACCTGTTTAGGAGACTTAGACACTTACCTATAATGAAATTAGGTATAGCACTATGTCTAAGTCACCAACAAGGTTTTTAAACCTATTTAGGAGACTTTGAACATGCGTGCTGAACTTAAAGTCACCACAAGGATTATAGACCTTGTTAGGAGACTCAATTACCAGGTGATGATATTGTTCTGAGGGTAATACAATAATCAGAATATTCATTATGCATCAAGTATGTTTACAACTTAAACAACTTCAAAACAACAAAAGATATTCTAATATCTATTGTTTAAGCCTTAAACATCAAAGAGCATTACCCAAAAATCAATATCCTAGGATGTTCATGAGGTCTGAGATGTCATAAACTGGTTTATAGACATCGCCTTCTTGTATCAACCTGTTTATGCATCCTCTCACCAATTCTTCATCAATCTCCAAGGACATAGGCAGTGCACCCTGTCTCATTAACCTTCATTTTCCAATGTGGGGTACTTTGTAATTAATACCTTCATTCCCTTTCATAATCTCAATGAGGCAAGCTTGCAAACTTAGAAACACATTGTTATAGTGACAGCTGTCATGTCTTCATAAGCATTCTTAACATTTTTCACCAAATCTTCAACATTCGTGCTTCCTGTTTTAAACTGTAATGACTGAATGGCTCTAAAAAAGCCCAAGTCATTAATATTAGTATCTGGTAAGAGTGGGAGTAGGCATACAAGTCTGATATTAAACCCATCAGACCTTGCAGCCCTCAAAATCAAGGTTACTATCTTTGATGTGAGGCCTTACAATATCCTATTGTATCCATATGTCCTTCCCCAAACATGAAGGCCATTTGGATTTGATTGCTGGTATAATATGTCAGGTACACCAAATTTTAAATGTTAGTGTTGCCCTTTTGATCAAACAAAGGTAAGGTGACTAAATACATGCAAACTGTAGGATGATGACCTTATCAAAAAGGTCTGACTATTACCTGATTCACTATGCAATCTTTGATAACTTCTTTGTTGACTATGTCAATAGGCTTTGTTTCCATAGTTTCTCTTACCCTATTCTTTGAGTTACTCCTTGCCGGCTCCACTGTTGTTAAAGGGAAAGTTCCACTTTTCCCATCAAATAGGACATGTCCTTCACTATCAAACAATGGCCTTGACACGACACACATAAACATGATTTTTTGGATGAAATTTTTAGACTTAAATGTTCTATATGGTTCTACCTCACCAGGAACCATGTAATACCTCTTAGAAACTCTAGTAAGAAAGTACTATTTCTCATCTATGTGCACTACATTATGCATTTCCTTGAACTTAAGCTTTTTTGCATACCTGTCATATTAGATGTCATCAAAACAGTAATTTAGCCTTTGAAGCTTGTTCTTCGGAGTTTTCTCAGGCTTGATTGTGTTTGTGTGTGCCCTAAGAGAACCTCTTTTAACCTATCTGCCCACTGTTGATTTGCTCACACCTATAACTGTTGATAGATCTCTGATTGTTGATCTACTTTGAAATGGAATACTCTTCACTTTATCAGTATCAAAGTGTACCCTTTTGGAAATTGATACACCTGCCTTCTTGGAGACAAGGTGTATTGGTTTTCCTTCCTCCATTTGTTGCTTTACAATGGCCCAAATACGACCTACAGTCCTTGTAGATACATTGAATACTGTTGCTGCTTCCTTTGCCTTTCCATGATCAATCTTCTCATCTTTGGTGTGTCTAATCAAAAACTGCCATATTAATTTTTTTTTCTATGGAAAGGTGAGAACTTGTGGTGGTTGCCATTAATGCATTTCTATTAATGAAAATTAATACACGGATGCCTGTTTTTATCCTTGATAAATTGGGAAAAAACTAAAAGGAGGTTGGGCAATTGGAGGGAAATTTTCTGGCAGGGCTGACCAAAAACTGTTGGAGGGAATTTTTTGATGTGCTAGATCTTTTGGAGGGATTTGTAAGATTATGACAGGATTTTTGGAGGGAACCACCAATGATGATGCATGCATAAATTTGAGGTGTAATCTGTATTTTTTGTAAAACTATCCATCCAACTCAAGTTTGTAATAGTCTAGGTATTGTCTAATAGTGCAGGTATTTAAATTTATTGTTGTAAGCTTGATCATTTAAAATTTCGTATTTGTAATTTTGGAGAATGATATGTATGCATCAACATTTCACATTTTTAGTAGGATAAAAATTTCTCTATTTTTTCTATTTTTTTGGTAATTTTTTGGATTAACACTAATGATTTAGTTAATCCAAAAACTCCCCAAATTATTTGGAAAATTTTACCCTCACATAGTAGAGTTGAAAAGTCAAAAAAATAACTTTTCTTAAACTCCGTATCTACAGTAAGTAAGACAACGACTTGGGGACGGAGGGAGTAGTATATTAAAAAAAATAAAAAATAAAAACAAATAATATAGGTAATCTTGTAAATTTATGATAAGTATTATACAAATTCAAATTTATCACTTACAAAAAAGATTGCATTCTGTACTATAACTATAAACAGGGGATTTAATATTAAGGTAAACATATTTCGTAGAAACATCATTGCAAATAAATTTTATAATTCAAATCTTTACTCCCTTGATCCACGATCCACATGTTATATTCAATGCAAATCGAAACTCCACAACCTGTATAAAAAATATAAAAAATTATTTATGCGAGTAATGTGAGAAAAATAAAGAATACTCAAAGATAAATATGAGAGTGAACTTTTAAAAAAATGTAATAAAATATTTATTGTGATGAGTGAGAGAATCACATTTCCAAGAGATGATTAAATAAAATATGATTAGATGATAGATCCATAATCAAGAAAAATTTTAACAGCATAACATGTTCAAACCATTTAAATGATATGAACATGTTAAAGTACTAAATACATAAACATAAATGTAAATAATATTATATATATATATATATATATATATATATATATATATATATATATATGAAAAATATGTATGAAAGAATATATATATGAAAAATGACTGAAATCCACATATAAAATAAAAGGGAGGATTACTATTAGGTAAAAAAAAACCTTTAATTACTATGAGACACAAACATACAAAAATATTACTACTAACTACAAAAATATATAGTGATATTACAATATTACCCCTACAATGTGCTGCACATAAATGTTGTGTGCAGCAAAGGTTCGTGTGCAGTAAAAGTGTGTGCAGTAAAAAAGTGTGTAGTAAAAAAAAATGTGCAGCAAAAAAGTGGGGTGGTCCGGCGACCGGCCGGCAGCGGTTCGGCAGAACTCTAGCCGGCGGCCGACGGTCCGGCGGAGCTCCGACAACCGACCGGCGATGGTCCGGCAGAATTCCGACGCCCCGTCGGCGATCCGGCGGCGGCGGCGGTGGTCCGGCAGTGGGTGAGGGTTTAGAGTTTGGGGTTATATTTTGTATTTTATTTTAATATTTTGTATGTGAGAGTAATTATTTTAAATCAATGTATCTCGTAGTAATTAGGGGTACAAAGTGTGGACATATTAGTAATTATTCCTAAAATAAATAAAAATAATTTGGATGCAATATAAAAATTTGTGTGATCATGCGTTTATATAGGCACACCATAATAAATAATAATTAATTGAGATTATTGAAGGAGATTACATTTCCCTAAATATTCTATGAAAATTAGAAGTTTATATAGGCACACCATAATAAATACTAATTAATTGAGATTATTGAAGGAGATTACATTTTCTTAAATATTATATGAAAATTAACTTCTAATGGATTGAAATTAGCACATACATAAATAATTAAAGAAAAAAATAAGAAAAATTTAATTATAAAAAATTATAAGGAGAAAAAAAAAGAGAAGGGAAACGTAAGAATTAGAAGTAATATATGAATTGATTAGTAATTAAATTCAATAATGAATATTATAGTAAAAATAAAGAAAATTTAATTATAGAAAGTTTGAAATAAATAAATAAATAAAATGTAACGTAAGAATAGAAAGAAGAAAGAAGAGAGAAGATGGTAGGAAGGTTATAAAAACACGTTAGAAAAAATATTGAATTATAGAAAGTGCTCCAAATTCTGTTCTCCGGCCATATCAACAAGGAGAATGAAGAGAGTATCCACGTAATCATAAGTAAGAAAAAAATAAGGAAAATTTAATTATAGAAAATTATAAGGAGAAAAAAAAGAGAAGAGAAACGTAAGAATCAGAAGTAATATATGAATTGATTAGTAATTAAATTCAATAATGAATATTATAGTAAAAATAAAGAAAATTTAATTATAGAAAGTTTGAAATAAATAAATTAATAAAATGTAACGTAAGAATAGAAAGAAGAGAGAAGAGGGTAGGAAGGTTATAAAAACACATTAGAAAAAATACTGAATTATAGAAAGTGCTGCAAATCCTCTTCTCCCGCCATATCACCAAGGAAAATGAAGAGAGTATCCACGTAATCATAAGCAAACTGTAAAATAGATGTATTAAGATAACAAATTATCCTGTATGACCCAGTACACATTTAAATTTATGCAAATAAATTTTAAACATATACATTTATTAACTAAAAAAATAGACTAAGAGCGTATATAGTTTATTAGCTTTTTTTATTTTAGGTTTTTAAGGAAAAACGAAATATAAAAAATGTAATACATTTATTAATAACTACTAATAATATGAAATAAAATACATATATGGATGCACGCGTCAACTATAGATGAGATATCAACTCTCTCTATATAAATTTAAATGAATTATGAATTATAATGGTAGTCTAGATATAGATATAAATTGAATACTTATAAATTTAGATATATGTAGGGATTATAAATATTATGAATAATAGAAGTATTTACTTTTAAATACATTTTCATTATAGTTTAAATTTTTATTATAAATTTAAAATATAATATATCGTAAATGCAAGAATTCTATGTGAAGTTATTATTTTTAGGTGTGCTTATAATGAAAATTGTACAAATTCTTATTGTAGGTGCTATCATTTTTTATAATAATATACTTAAACTTTTCTTCTCTTTCAAACGTTTACTCCATATTTTTTTAATAATTGTATAACAATTTTCAAATTTCAATAAAAAAATCATTTATAGATCATGGAATAATTGTTCAAAAATATAAATTGTTAAAACCTTTTAGTTATTTTTAATAATAATTGTATACTAATTATATGTACTATAATAGAATTTTTAAAGAGATTGTGTCATAATAAATTAGTTGAGTTTTATCTAAATCTCTTAGTAAAATGAATCATCATAAATTAGTTGAGTTTTATCTAAATTGACATCCTCAATTGATCTGATTCATAAAATGTCAATTAAATACTTTGAATTTATTGAAATTAAAACCTAATTAAAAAAAAATCTGAATTACCTTCTTGACCACTCAGTTATTAAATTACTAGGATGGATTCAAGAGAACATGAGGGTATTTGAGGAAGATCGGCGGCTTAATTGCCTATTAATTGCGGGGAAACCAACATACTCCGCCAGAAAGCGATTGATCATTGAGAGTTACAAAAAGGTGACTCACATGGCCTGTTTACACGCTTCCAAGCGCACACAGTATTTTGATTTGATTAATTGCGCTACTTTCAACCACATCTTCTACTATAAGTTGACCGCGTCTTGCTCTTTATCCTTCCAACTCTATCACTCTAATTTTCAATTTTATAATATTTTTTTTTACAAATATTTATTTATTACGATATTAAGATTGATTTCTAGTGTTTCAATTGAACTATCGCACTGTAGTAGTATTTATAGTTTATTACGATATTAAGATTGTTTTCTAGTGCTTCAATTGAACTATATCTCACTGTGTAGTATTAATAAAAAACGCGCACAAAATATAATTAAAAGTTATAATTTTATATATTTAAATTAAGTACGTATAATATGTATATATTAATATATTTATATAATACTATTATTTAAAGCATTTTCATATAAAAAATTTAACTTTTAAAATGAAATTGTGTGGTAATTTATAATATTAATATTCTGATAATTAAGGAAACATGCTAGCTAGAGCTTAAGCCAGCTAGCTCTTTTCGTTAACATACCATCAATGAAATTTATAAAAAAATCTTTGTTAGTGTATTTAAATATACTGCATGGAGGCTTGTTGGTGGCCTTGGGTGTAGATTTACAATAAGTTAGAGATATCTTCTTTTCTAAAAAACTTGTGTTTGTAAAGAGAAAAAAATAATAAAGAAAAAAAAAGAAGAAAGGTGAAACAAAGTTACAAATAAGTAAATAAAAGAAATAATTGGTGTAAAAGTAGATCCATTTGTTTATTAAAAAAAATCTCAATGTCTGGCTTTTTAGTTACAGTATTATAATAAGATGGATAAAAATGGGCATAGACAAGAACTCCATCCCTTATCCTTATAAGCTTTGTCTCCATCTCTTTGTTTTTTCTCACACATGCATGCAGTACTATTTATGCATTCATAGTATCATCAATATTATTTTGGTCATGTAATTACAAATATATAATATTATAATATGTAAAGTAATTTGGTATTACCTTGTTATTTCCCTCACAGACATTATGGTCCCTCTCTATATGTCTCATGCTTTTGCTTTCATGCTTACAACCAAATTTTTTTTTTCTCCCTCTAACATCATTAACAACATCTCTCGTGCACCGCATATATGTATGTTGTGCTACCATAGATATATACGTACTTTAGTATATAAGTTTATCATCCAATTAATGAAATGATGATGCATGAGTTAAATTTAAAATTCACTTCAAAAGTAACATTATTTTACCAAGAGACGTTTTAGAGTTTATAAATAGACTCCCATCTTTCATAATTAATTCAACACACAACTTAATACACATATCTTATAAGATATTCAATTAAATCAAATCAAAAAGAGTTGTGTATTTTCATAATGTGAGACCAAAATACTTTTAAATTTATTTTTTGCGATTTATGTTACTACCATAAAAAGATGTGAATCATATTTCGAGAGATATGATTGACATAAAATTGTTTGCTAGCATGATTTCATCTTTATAAGAAGAAAGAATCTAAATCTTTCATAAACTCAAATCCTTTTCCACAACTCTAATTGAACTTTTATAATCAACATATATTGAAACCTAAGTCACTCTTTAATTAATGTGACATATGATCCAATTACTGCTATATATTGTGACACGTCTAATTTTTGTGGTTCTTCCCATTCTTGGATCGAATATGTTTTCTGTTCCAAAGTATGTTTGATTTCAATTATGATAAACCCATGGATATATATATATATAGGCACGTGTTTTAATTTAGTTATAACATGCCTTTTTTTTATTAATAAAATAAAAAATTATAGGGGCTCATGCTACAGTACCCTCTGCAAAAAATTCATTTACAAAAATGCCCTGGTCATTTGAAAAAAATGCAAAAATACCCATTTTTAGACCAATTGACCAAACTACCCCTTGAAAGTGGATAGAGTCTTTGTTGACTGACTTTGAATCAGTTTGACCTGATATTTGCTCCCCTTTACTCGGTCATCCCGGATATATGAATTTGAAAATTTATTTAAAATCTTTTTTACTCTCTCTCCTGCCTCTTTCACTCGGTTCCCAAATTGGCAGTGAGACATTCTTCCAATTTTTTTTCTTTAAACTTCCGGCTATAAATTGGTTGCAGATTCAGATCCCAGAAAGATGGAGCAATCGATGAGTTTTCGTAGTAATACTGCCTCGTTTTGATGTATAACACAGAGTTATATATATATATATATATATATATATATATATATATATATATATATATATATATATATATATATATATATATGTACTGCCGTAAAAATATTTTTTGTAATGGTGAATTGGTGAACAGTCGTTGTTTATGATTTTAGTGTTCTAATGATTTTGTATCTGTGTATTAGTCGAAAATTGTAATGATATTATGTTGAAATTGAACCCGCTTTGTGAAAAATTAGAAAGACCGAGTGGTAAATATTTGAGAAATTAGGGACTGAGTTCATGTAAGACCGAGTGGTAAATATTTGAGAAATTAGGGACTGAGTTCATGTAAGACCGAGTTCTATTACAAGACCGAGTGATATTACAAAATCGAGTGATTACAAGACCGAGTAGTCTTGTTATTTCATAAACCACCGCAGGCAAAGTCAAAGACCGAGTAGAATTGAAGTCAAAGACCGAGTGGAATTGAAGTCAAAGACCGAGCATAATTCAATAATAAGACTGGAGAGACCGAGTTGAATAAAAACCGATCGAGAAACTTCATTTAATATATTAAATTACAGACCAATGGAATTAAATTAGAAAGACCGAGTTGACTTGTATTAAAAAAATTAATGATTTGTATTTGAAAAGGAGAGACCGAGTAAAGTGAATAATTGGGCACATTTTAATTAAATAATGCCTAACATTACTAATACAAGAACTCGGTCTGTTAATATGTTCAACAGATTGTATTAATCCTTTTTTATTTAATTAAATGAAAATTAAATAATGGATAACACCACTAATACAAGCAACACCGAAATTATTTTATAAAACATATTCAAATTCATCATAATTTTATATATTTTATAGTGTTATATATATAGTGTCTATTAACGGATTGATTTGTATATTTTTTATACTTAATAAAATATATTTATAATTGAAAATTAAATAATCCATCAAACTAAGGACTAATTTCAGGAGTAATCAAAATGCAGTACATATTTATAATATAAAAATTGTATAAACAAATTCATAAACTAAATTTAATCAGTATTTGTTGATAATATAGACCGTAAATAACAATCATTAATTTTCTTATTATTAAACTTATAATTTTTTAGACACTTTGTATTCAAATTGATATTGCAATGTGTATGGTTTTGATATTAATGTTCTAAGAATTTATGCGTTGTCATATTTTTTCGAAATGCTGATTGTAACGATATTACATTTTAGTCGTTTTTATCATTGAAAGAGTTATTGTTCTGTGTCAATGTTACCTGTGTGGTGTTAGTAAATTCATAACATTTTAGTTATATGATAAAATATGTGATTTGATGATTAAAACAGTGGGAGTGGAAACGAGAAAGCTTGCAAGGGAAAAAATGTGGCATTAGAAATTACTACAAATCGACGCTTATACTGGATATGATCTCGACTGTACTGGATAACAGCGAGGCGGGGGCAGTACAGTCCTTTAGAAATTCATGCTTTGGACATTTTTTGGATTTAGATTGAAGGTACGGGATACATATGGGACTGCATAGCTTGATGGCTCAGGAGGTTAAGTTCATCGGAGGTGCTAAGTACAGTCGATGGTTTATGGTATCTGATACCTTACTTGAGTTTACAGTGGTGGACTTTATTAGAGTGATGGGTCTGGGATTTGATGACAGAGGGCGTTTTGATCCTAATGGGAACTTTAGAATAAGCGGTAACAGTGTGTATGCTAGGAAGTTGGTAAAGGACGAAGGAAGCATATGGATCACCAAATGGTCTATTGATTGTATCAGACGGTCACAAAAGCATTGCTCATGCAGTACAAAGAGTGTTCCCTGCTGCACAACACGGTTTATGTTATGTTCATCTCAAGAAAAAGATGATGGGTTACGGAGAAGCTGTTCTTTACCAATTTGGCAAGGCGATGTTCACATACAATAAGAAGGAGTTTGAAGAGTACGTATAACAACCATAGACTTTTCCATCCCCTAACTGTAATCTTATTCTAACTAAAATATTTATATTTCATCGCACAATAGTTGTATGTAAAAGCTGCGCAGCCATAAGTCCGGGACCTTGATGAATGTTATCGAAGAACTCGGTGTTGACAGGTGGACGAGAGTGCACTGTCCAGTGAGCCGGTTTGAGTTCATGACGTCAAATGCAGCTGAGTCATATAACTCAACACTTTTAAGGGCACGAAAATTGCTAATATGCATGTTGCTTGAGGTGGCCCGCACAACCACGGAAAAATGGTTTTACGAACACAAGAAAGAGGCTCAAAGGGTCACCTCGGTGTTATGTAGCAGATTGCACAAGGATCTTGTTGACAAAATGCGTAAGGCCAAAAAGTTATCTTTGGAGGGCTTGACACAAACAACCTATAAGGTTTACAAAGATAAACACAACTGGGTCGTTGACATTCAAGCGAGAAAATGCTCCTGTGGAGAGTTTCAGTTAGAGCTAGTTCCATGTTTGCATGCATTAAAGGTTATCGAGTGAGTACTGCGCCTTCTCTTATTAGCCTTCGTTACAATTTTACTAATTTAATTTAATTTTTTTTCCTCTCTACTGTAGTAAATTAGGGTTGCCTACTACTTCTTTTGTTCCGGGTTTTTATCATCATGACAGCATCGTCGGTATGTGGTCTGGGGTTGTCATGCCCATTCCGCATCCAGATACGTGGGTCACGCTAGAGGAAGTTGCTGCTATGCGTGTCATTAAGCCCTTTCAGCATCGTCGGTATGTGGTCTGGGGTTGTCATGCCCGTTCCGTATCCAGATACGTGGGTCACGCCAGAGGAAGTTGTTGTTATGCGTGTTATTAAGCCCCTTCCACATTCGCAGGCAGGGCGTCCAAGAACGTCGCGTATGCGTTCCGGAATAGAGCAACGGAGACGACGGCCTCAAAAATGTCTAATTTGTGACGAGGTAGGCCATTCAAGTAGTATGTGCCCCCAAATTCGTAATGGAAATCAAGAAGGAAGAAATTGAAGAAGTTGAACTTACCATTTCAGCTACCATTCAGTATCTATTAATATTTTATGCTTGATATTTTGTGAACTCTACTTTACATAACGTTAATCTAAATTAATTAAAAAAATTCAATGATAATTTACATCACTAATAATAAAAACATTAACTTATAGGCATCACTCGGTCTTCCACTATAAAACTCGGTCACTCGGTCTTACACTATAAAACTCGGTCACTCGGTCTACATTTATGTAGCATCACTCGGTCTTACACAATAAATATGGAAAAAATAATAATGCCAAAATTATAGCAACGAAATGGATATCACTCGGTCACTCCTTCTAAAATGTGCATGCACTCGGTCTCGATCACTCCTTATAAAATGTGCATGCACTCGGTCTTATACTTTATACTTACAAAAAATTTTGGTAACTCGATGACTAATACTTTGATTAAACATCACTCGGTCACTAATATTTTGATGATTATTTCCCATATATGTGCATGCACTCGGTCTCTTCTTGTGCATGTACTCGGCCTTATATTCTCGGTCAGTACTGTATTGTTTAAGTAGAAATGAATATCACTCGGTCAGTAGTGATTACTTTTTTCTAGTTTTATATAGCACCACTCGGTCACTGATATTTTCAGGATTATTTCCCATAAATGTGCATGCACTTGGTCTCTTCTTGTAAATTGTGCATGTACTCGACCTTATACTCTTATTATAGCATTAAAATTCAAATTAAACAAGTGTTGTATTGTTTAATTAAAAATGAATATCACTCGGTCAGTAATGGTCACTTTTTTCTAGTTTTATAGGCTGACATTAGCTGACACTCAACCGGTAGGGGTAACATGGTAAAGTTACCTTAAAAGTGGGCATTTTTGCTAAATTTTAGTTAAAGTAGACATTTTTGCAAATCACATAATCAAATTGGGCAACGGACTACAATTCTCAAAATTATAAGAGACAGACGATGTTGTGGATGGAGCTAGGCTAGGGTGTCACCATAACATATAATGGATCTAGCCATAATCAATCATGCATTGCTACCTAAAGCCTCCATTTTAGCCTATATAATTTTTTAGAATTTTAAACCATATATTTTTATTGTTATTAATTTTTACGAGTATTTTTTTAGTAGTTGACCTGATTTTATGAAGAGGATAATTTAATTAAATACTTGGCATGCTTAATTCAAATGGATCACCTATTTCATTTATTATATTCTTGTTATATGTTATAATCAATGTCCAAAATTCAGCGCATGCCTCAATGATTTAATGGTCATTTGTAGAGTATAATTTTTTTATATTGTGAAATACCAAATATGGAATAGAGAATTCAATTCTTAGTTAATTAGACGGTGGTACATACAGATAAGTGAGTAATAAAGAGTGAATCAAAGTGAATATGCATCACTTTGCTTTATGATGCAATTATTGGAATAAGTAAATGCAAGAAGATCCGAATTAAAGTGATCTTCGTAGAATTCTTGATTAATCTATTCAGATTGATTAGCTTCTTTTAAAATATAGGCAGATTCTAATAGAGCAGTGGCAAAGAAAAAGAGACAGTGACATATCTTCATCTACCAAAATTATCAACAATTCATTTCAATGAATGCATGGAGACAAGTGCATCCGCATGGACACAAGGCGTCGTTTGATCATAACCATCGCCGTTTCATTCTACGTCGCACGTGGTCGGACATGGACATGCGTCTCGTACCTTCAAATTAATTTTTCTTTAATTTGTTTTTAAGACGAAGGATCGTGAAACAAATTTATTTCAATTTGCATTTGCATTTGCATTAGCATTATTGAGAGGAGAGGATAGCATTCCAAGTTGGTGTGGGGACTGAATTTGAAGGGAGGATTTGGCTCAAAGTTTCTGGATTTTCTTCCTCTCTTTCTCTCTCATCTCTGCCGGAAATTTAAAAGAAATGGACCCCCACAAAAGTAATTAACCTAAGCAACAACTTTTGAGTGGCAAATGGGGCAGCATGTCAAGATTTGATCTTCTTTGGGAAATTTTACGTTCAAATCTAATTCATCATATCAATCATTTCTCATTTCCAATCATATAATTATATATGCTCTTTCTCTAAAAGGATTAGTAATCCATGAAGTCTCAAGGGCCTGTATAACTAATGGTACAGAAGATGATGATCGAAAGAAATTCTATGTGTGAATGCCTATGGTGCTACAAGTGAGCGAGTTAATTAAACTATAGAAGGAGGAGGGGAGTTGATAGAGTAAAAAGATAAACACATTAATTAGGTTAATTTCCATAAAGTGATAAGTTTGAGAAATAGCATTAAATCATTCGCAAGTGGAGATGGACCAAGAGAGATTATAAGTATATAGTAATAGAGATGGAAAATAACTAGAATGTGCAAACAAGAAGATATTAAGGCTCCAGATACTCGCATGCACAGAGAAAGACACACAGCCACACATTCACATCAGTTAATTAGCA
The DNA here is from genome assembly GCA_023678885.1 of Pogostemon cablin. Lineage (NCBI taxonomy): Eukaryota > Viridiplantae > Streptophyta > Magnoliopsida > Lamiales > Lamiaceae > Pogostemon > Pogostemon cablin. The sequence goes on from CM042970.1 coordinate 535,806, forward strand.
TAGGCTAGGGGGGTGGGGGGTAGGATCAGAAGTCATGGTCAGTGTAGGGTGAACAACGGACATGGTCTGGCCACCCATGGGTTGGGACCATCAAAGTTGGCTCTCTCTCAAAATTACAAATCCAACTTATCACACTCCACCTTTCCTTCACATTTTTTGGTATATGCTTCTTTCACACTTTATTCCTTTTACCATTTTTTGCTATTAATTAACCTACACTAAAACTGCATAATATGCATATACTATATACACACCCATCTGTTCAAATTATCATAGAAATCACAAATTGCAATTAATTAATGACCCCTAGATGGATCAAATCCTAAACATGGTAACTTATTATTTTTACATATGTGTTGCAATTTGATAAAAGAAATCATGATTGTCATTTGAATGATGACAAAATTATTTTTCTACGATGTGTTTATTAAGGGGGCTTTAAATTCAGGTCTATTTTGAGTCATTAAGCAGAAGAATATGGGCATGAAACTGACTACGCAGATGGTCCTGCACATACACAAATAAAATAAATAAAAATTTAAATTAAATCAGTGGCTAAAAATAAAGTGACATTTAAGCACAAAATTTAGTGGGCCCTCTAATGGTGGGTCCAGTTTAGAGGAATTTAGCTTCTCCATTTTCTTTCATTCAGATTGAGAGAGAGAGAGAGAGAGAGAGAGAGCTGCTTCTGTGCACTTCTTATCCATAAAGTCTGACATATTGGGTGGTTACATTACCTGCTCATGTGTTTTCTTGGCTACTTTAGTAACTTTAAAATTACGTTTTTACATTACATTTATGATTTTTATTGTGAAAATGAAGTGGCCCCCCTCCATATTTATTCAGCATTTATGGTGTACCCCACCATTAGGGGCCCCCACCGCCCCTGCCCTGGGGATTGGTGGAGGAGGTAAATCGCAGGATGTGCCTCAAGTGGCTTATAGAGAGGGCTCACTGTTAAACTTGTGCTTGCAAGGGGCCAAATCCATGCCAAAGGCAGGATTCGAACCCCCACCCTGCAGCAACCAAGCTCAGCTGGAAGGTCTTTCCACCCTTCAGCATTTATGTCCAACAACAACACTAGATTTGTCCTTCTTCCACTGCTTCCTGATCAGATTTAGCCATTTTTAGTGGTAGTGATTTGGAATAAACAAATAGATGTAGTTTAATGTAAAGGGATTTCTAAATAAAGATGGTTTCTTACAAACAGAGTAATGTAGGGCGGTTAAGTTGTTAAATAAAGTAAACTTTTTTTTTCCTTTTGTCGGATGTTCAAATGGAAAAATAATTGATCATAAAAGTGGTAAGACGGTTATGAAATAAACAATTATTGGACATTCTTTCCGGTCTTCTCATCTTTAAATTTTATTAGGACTAAAAATATTTTATCCCCGGATGAAGTTATTTCTAAGTTTTCTACAAAAATACATTTAAATTGGTATTTCAACACAGGCCCATCAAGTTCAATTTAAACCTTGTTTCAGGCCCAACAACTTGGCTCAACAAAGAATGGAAAAGCCCAGTTCAGTCTATTACCCCAATCCAATGATCTAACAAGTTTAAGACATTAGAAAATGAATGGAAAATTAATTTCCTCACTTATTCCTTAAATCAGCATTGCCATCCAATTAAAACCACCAAACAATATATACTCTCTCCTAAAACTCTGATTTCCTTTTTTGGTTTTGAAATAAAAATAAAAATTAATATTAATAGAAAGAGAAATGCCTTCAACAAGTTCAAGAGATCAAATGTCGGCAATAGAAAAAGGGATTGTGGAATCAGGTATTAATGAGCAATACAGAAAGAGCTTAAATGATGAACCCTCCACCTTCTGCACCTCATCTACCGTGGTTGTACTCATTCAAAAAGTATGTATGTATGTATGTATGTATGTATGTGTTTCAAACATTCATTGATGTAACATATATATATATTTAAGAAATTAGAAATAAAGAGAAATAAATTAAACATTTGAATAGGTAATTGCAGAAGCGATTGGAACTTATTTCACGATATTCGTAGGGTGTGGTTCAGTAACAGTGAATAAAATATATGGTTCAATTACATTTCCAGGGGTATGCATCGTCATGGTCATGATATACTCCGTCTGGCGGACATTTTAACCCGGCTGTTACCATCACCATGGCCATCTTCCGACAGTTCCCAATGAAACAAGTATGTTATGGTATGTTATGATATCCCACGTGGAATTAATATGGAATTAAATTAATGAATGGTAATATTAATGCAGGTGCCACTTTACATATTGGCCCAGTTGTTGGGTTCAATTCTAGGGAGTGGAACGTTGTACCTTGTGCTTGAAACGCCTAAAGAAGCCTTCTTTGGAACTCAGCCCGTTGGATCCGACCTACAATCCCTCATCATCGAGATTATTACAACTTTTCTATTGATGTTTGTTATTTCTGGCGTTGCTACGGACAATCAATCTTCTTTTTCTTTCTTTGAAATGAAACTAAGGTATTAATTCGTTATAGTTGCGCAGATTGGAGAACTAGCAAGAATCGCCATTGGGATGACTATACTCATTGGTGTTCTTATTGCAGGGTAGGGTAAATTAGTGTCTTATTTTTATTTAATTGTATTAATTTGATCAGTGGATGGTTATGCAGGCCGGTTTCAGGAGGTTCAATGAATCGTATTGGGCCGGCTTTGATACGGGTCGCTTTGGGTGTACTTAATTGGGCGGCCTATATTGTTTGGTGGATTTACCTATAATCTCATCAGACTTGCTAAATCCGCCTCCTCTACTTTCCTCAAGAGTGCATCCATAGCTTTTTGAACTCCATTAATTACCACATCTTTTTTTTTTTTTTACATCTTAATTACTCCACATAACTAGTTACTTAGTTCACCCATGTTTAATTAGCTCTAGGAAAAGTGTATGTAGCTTGGAACTTAAATTATTGAACAAACTAGTGTTGTACAGCCAAATTAATTATTTATGGATTCTAGTTGCAATCAATACCTTAAATTTACAAATACACCAATATATAGCCTAACAAAGTGTTGTTTTTAACATACAATTTTATGATCCATTTAAAATCAATATTCAGTTTGCTCCACTATTGATCTGCCCCGAGAATAATATCTCTTCCTTCCACTTCATATCATTATCTACATTCTCATTTCTCTCTAATTTTCTAATTTCTATACTTTAAAGACAATAATAAACCCTCCCTAGCTCTGATGAAATTCGGTAGCATTTTCCCACTTCTTTAAACCATGAGTTGCAGCCTCACATGGTTTCTGAATTTTTTATTTTTTATTTTTTATTTTTATTTAAGTAAGAGAAGCGAGTTAACATATATACTCTTTTAACTTTTTCCAAGAATTTATTTGGAGAACATGCAATTTATGTTACTGAATTTTTGCATTTGTAGTTTACCTTTGTCCACAAGATGTGAATTAAAAGGGTGCAGTAGACAAGTATAATTCCACATGGGAGGAGGATTTTTAATTTATTTTGAATGCTTCCCTTCTTTTTTAGGTTATCTCTTCCATGGTGTTAGGAAATTGTTTCTAATATTTATATCAATCTGTTTAAGGCAGGATAAGGAGAATTAGGTCAGCATGGATTATGAAATTGTTTGATACATCATTGTTCAATATTTTATACTTAACAATATAGATAAAAGATTGTTAGTTTCATAATCATAATTAATTCCTCAATAAATGGTTTATAAGAGGTGTAGTTAACTTTCGTTTTTTGTACATTCAAAACATGCACATATAACATTTATTATTAAATTCTAAGTTAATTAACACATATGCTTAAATTTATTTAGATTTAAAAAATATTTAAAAATGTATAGTTACAAGTTTAACCAATAAAATTAGGTATATTGGAATCACCCAAAATTCCTCCATTTAGCAAACATCCTCAATAATATGTGAACTCTTTTTCCTAGAAGAAAATTAGGGGTGATCACGGTGCGGTTTGGGCAGTTTTTCGACAAAATTTAAATTGTCTTGCTATGGGCGGTTCGGTTTTACATTTAGTTTAAAACGACAGTTTTTCAACTATAAATCATCGATCGGTTTTTTGCGGTTTGACGGTCGGTTTTGACGGTTTAGCGGTTTTAATAATAAGATTTAATACAACTATATAAATAATATGAAACTTAAATATAGATAAATATATATATTTCAATAAATGTACCCATGATAACAATTACAATTGTATAATTCAAAATTAGTCTAAAATATCAATTTCTTGACATTGAGAACTCATTTTTTATTTTAAATTTATATTGTATCTCTTTCTAATCATGAATTTAAATGTCTCTATAGAGTTTAAATAATAAATTATCATGAATGTTTTTTTAAGTTATCATCATTTGTTAGAAAATTTAAGATCATAAAATTTGACAATAGCAAATGGTTACAAGTGTATAACAAGTTGAGATTCAAACATTTAAATTAGTTTAAATCTCATACATATAGTATACATGTACATAATATATGTTGGCGGTGCGGTGCGGCGCAATTTTAGGAAAAAATCGAAATTGCACCGTTAAGGCGGTGCGGTTTTCACAAATAAAAATAAACTATGGTTTATGTAATTATATTGTTAGTGGCGGTGCAATTCGGTGCGGTTTGGGCGGTTTGAGCGGTTTTAAAAAATTTATGCTCACCTCTAAAGAAAATAATATTTCTGTTAGGCTTATCTAATAGGACCGTGCTAAATGGCCAGAATCTGGCTAGCCAGAAAATGGCAAATCCATAAATAATAGGAAAGTTAAAAGATTAAATGACAAATATATCCTGTAACAAATATCAATGATCTCTTTCTTATTAATTTATCCGCTTTGAACCGTGTATTACTTTTAAGATTTTCAATTAAAGTGCCTTTATCAATTAATCAGTGCATTCATTTCAACCGTTTATCTCTTTCCTTTTTATTGCAACCAAATTTATACTTTTTTTTTCTCTTTCGGGTGGAGCATATTTTATTTTATAGTATTAAAAAATATGAATATTTGGAGTTCCTGTAATGTAGAATATATAAGGAAATTTTTCGTTTGATCAATTATTTTTATCTGATTAATTTTTTAAAATTTATAAAAAACGTATTAATTCCTAAATTTATAATTAAATGCTTACGTAGTATTTATTTATTTACGGTGATTCATTTATTTATGAAAATGATCATTAGCTAGAATGTTAGTCAATCCTAATTTATACTCCCTCCTGAAATAATGTATGTATATTAATGCATGAAGATTAAGAAAAAAATGTTTTTTACATACAAAAATGTGTAAATTAATTGAAATGTAAATAAAAGGTGAATATTTTTAATAACTTAATAAAAATATGGAGTGAAATTGTTGAAATATATGTTAAAAGTGAGTTTTATTGAAATGTATTTTTTTTATTTTAAAAACATGTAAAAATATTGAGACGAATCAAAAAAAAATTATGAATTAATTAGCGGTAAGGAAGGAATAATATATATATATATATATATATATATATATATATATATATATACTTCAAAATACATGTATAATACTCTATTAATTATTTAAGTATGAAATATAATCAACGATAAATTAGATAATTTTGATAAAACTAAAAAATTATTTGATAAGAACTTCAGACTGAGTTTAAATTTGGACACCAATCAATTAAATAAACTAATAATAATTCTTAATTTACGTGCAAAAAATAAATTAATATATTATCAATTAATGTCAGGAGTAAAACTTTTAGGGTATTAATTTTTAAATATATAGTCCATCCTCACTAAATAGATAGATATAAATCTTTAAATGAGATGCACAAAATAGTAATCACAAAAGGTGAGATGGAGGGAGCAGAATATAATATTTTTTTATTATTAAGTTTTAATAGGATATAAAATTTTATCATTAAGTATATTTGTATTCAATTTTTCGGTTCAATACGATTTGGTACGGTTCATTTGAATTTCAATATGGTATATCAGATGAAATTCAAGTTTATATTGTAAAATATTTCAGTTTAATTTGGTTCGATTCGAAAAAATATTTTTATAGGATATATAAAATAGTAACGCAATATTTTTCATAAATTTAAAATTTGGCTCTCAAGTAAAATCTAAAAAATATACTCTCTTCTTCCCCTTTAAAGAGGGTTTTTTTTTTACCTTTTGCACTTGATTAATGAATATTATTACTTAATATATGTAATTTGTAGTTGTATTATTGGGTTTGTGAATCCCATATTTTAATTATATTATTGGATGTGTGTTGGCCGCATGTGTATAAATAAAGAAATGAGACCCTTTAAACGAGACAACGAAAATGAAAAAAATTGACTCTTTAAAGAGTATGGAGGGAGTATCTTATAGGAGTGCTACAATATTATACCAATTAAAAGATATACTCCCTTCGTCCCATCAGAATAATTATGTATGTTTTTTACACAAAAAGATTAAAAATTATAATATTTTAATTTTAATAGTAAATAAAAAAATAGAATATTTTAATGTTAATGTTTATTAGTATTTTATGTGAAGCACATGAAAATATAATAATTATTTTTTACATCTACTTAAAAAGAAAATATAGCCATTTAAATGAGATGTCTGAAATGATGATACGTAACTATTGAGATGAATAAGAGGAATATATAGTTATATATTTTTCATAAGATTTTCATAATTTTTTCCAATTTTGGTTAATCAATAAAAGAGCAACACTTATTTTATTTTAATTTAATTTAATTATATTATATCGAAAAATTTTAGAAATTAGATGTTTAATTTGGAAATAGAAAAAATTAAATTATTAATGAATGGATAAAGTATTTAAACTAGATAATGCGCACTCAATTAGAGAGTTGAATAAGATTAATGATAAGATTTTTATTTTGGTGTAGGAAATAAATAAGTAATTAATGTTCATTGATTTTCCTTTTATATTTCGATATCATTCACATAAACAAAATTAATTAAGGGTAGAATGGTAACTAAAACATGCATTAAATAATCTATTAATCATTCTGGCCCCGAATCTGGCCATAAATTTTTATCCTATCTAATATTGGACCGGTACTAATGGGCCACTTTAACTAAAGAATACAAATACTCAATTTTCTTGGTTCAGTCCAATTAATTGACAATTAATACAGCAATTGTTTAACTAAACGAACAAAAATGGCAGCTCTATCGTAAACATAAAAAGTCCATATTTATTACTACTCCATTTATTGTTTCAACACTAAACTAATTAACCAATCACCATATGTATCACACTAAAAAATAAAAGCTCTTTTTTTTATTAGTTTAATTTATCAAAGGAATACAATTTGTTGTAATATACCAACAAATTACTAATACTTCCAATTATTCTAAGTTTATAGGATTAATTTTTATTTAAAAAATAAATTTAAAATTAACAATAAATAATTCGCGTTGCATGCGGCCACTGTACTAGCATGGGGTAAATTATAATAACTCAAACTTGAAACTACTCCCTCCGTCACGCACCAAGGGTGCATTTTGCGCACGTGGATTAAGGAATATTATTATTTAATGTGTAGTCGGTAGTTGTATTAGTGGGAGTATGTGCTCCATATTTTAATTGTATTAGTGGGTGAGTATGTGACTCATGTGTATAAAAAAGGAAAGAGGACCCTTTGAGTGAGACGACCAAAATGAAAAAAAGAGACCTTGGTGTGGGACGGAGGGAGTATAATTTAGTGCAAAAATTAATTTTACCTAAAATTATTATTACTACATATAATAATTTATAAAGTTATTTGAATTATTAAAAGTATTATTTAATAAAATATAATTTTAATTAAAAATATACCACTTCCCATCAACCTCTCGTGCAAAATTTTCTCATTTAACAATTAGTTAATTATCTCGGTTGCTGAGTTTGTGTTTCAATGATCCTTCCCATCCCTCTAAAAAATCTTAACGGTAATAATCACATGAATTATGAATTAAGTATCTATATTCTTCCCTTTCCAATATTTATTTAAAAGTTAATGAATCGGGTTTACAATATAAATCTTTGTAAATTATGTGGTTCCCCTTGATTAAAATATCCTAATAATACATGAAATATATAAAATTGAAAGGGAGAACACTAAAATTTACACGGATGCATTTGAAATGTTCCAAGTATTTCAAAAAAAAAATACAAATAATAAATAATAAAAAGCATGGTGTTGCTTCCACGTGTGAGATCCCACATTTTACTATTATCAGCCGTCCGATGGTGGGTCCCCTATAATTTAGTCAGAAAAAGATGAAACTCCATGCAGACGATAAATGATTCACACCTGATTATTTGTTACTACAAAGCGCACTTAAGTACCAACTTACTCCCAAGTCTCAATCTTTTCCAATCATTTTTCATGTATGAACCAAAACAGCAGTTTCTGTTACATCCCAATCTCTTTCCTTCACTTTGATCTCAAGTGAGTGGAAGTGTAATCTCTATCACATTTTCTGCTCTGATGATTTCCTCTAGAAGATCATAGGATTCCCCTGTTTGGTAGTTTAAGAGCAATTTTTTACTGTAACACTAAAACGAAGTGATCTTCAAGGTTTAATAGGTGTTGGTGTTCAATAAACAGGCAGGATGTGTTCATTCCTCATTTGGAAGGTTTGAAGGTGAATCTCTATGTTGGGAGAGGAGCATTTTCTGTCAACTTGTGAAGGCAGAAGAAGCTGTGTGAAATCAACACACTTGACATCAGAAATTGATAGTGAAGCAGACATATCAGAAACAAGTAATGTATCAAATGTGACCGCCGATGATCATCATGGAACCAAGGAAACTAGTGATCAACAAGCTGGTTCATCTTCTAAGGTTTGCTTTTTTTACCATATACTTGTAATACTAACTTATAATTGTTTATGTTGGATTGTATGTGATCGTTTGCCTACTTGGCTTGATTTTCAGTGAAATTACATGAGTCATACTTTCTCTCTTGAACAGCCTGGTAAGAATGCAAAACAGAGTCAAGGAAATCAAAAGGTATAGTATTCGATTTCTCAGTTATCTAAATCATCATAAGGGCGAAACTTATTTGTTCATTCGAAGAATCAAGGAACAGGGAAACTGAGTTGCCACATCCCAGCTTCCCATTAATAGTATAGTACGTCACATGCAAATCCCTTTACTGCATCATTTCAGAATCAATTATATATGTATTTCGCCTGCAGCTGCTTCAACTCAGCCATGCATAAAGCAGTAGAGTTCGAAATTCAGTTTCGCACGTCAACCTACTCACCCTTAATCTACAAGTTTTATTTTATTTTTCTCTGTTTTAGTGCAAATTACAGATTAAATCCTCAACATGTGGTGGTAGAGTTTCTGAAAGCTCTCGAGTAAGCTCCAAGTCAAGAAAAGAGAAAGCTGCATTCAACAGTGACATCAGACATCCCCTGGCCCTGCTGCAGAAATCCGAGAGAAGAAGGGGTAATAAAAGGGACAAGGGCAAACTGATGAAGGGAAAGCAAAAGAAAAGAAAAGAATACTTCAACGGTTCTGCATCATCTCATACCGTTTCCTGCTCATCTCTAACGCTATCTGCTGCTTTTGCTTGGAGGTATGCTCCTTATATACAATGTACTACATCATACTTGTTTCATCTCTTCTATATAGGAGTATATAACAACTAGTTCATACCACTATTGCCTGAACAACCCCTTTATTACCACTTCCACTTTTAATATTCACACTTCTCCTACCTTAAGCTAGTGTTGTTACTCTTCTACTGCAATTTTCTTCACAATTCATACTTTTTCAAAATTCAAAACCAACACTTTTTTTCTTTATTTTCTTTACAATTACTTACTTGCGGCTAATCAACGTGTCTTACTATGATTTTTTATTTATTTAAAAAATTATATAAATTTACCAAGAAAAAATACTACTTGTATATAAATGTCATTATTAGGAGTAATTTCTTAAAGAAAGTGTGTGATGATATCCTACAAGTCTTGCAGATGGGCCAGACTTCTGCAAATTTTGTGATGATCATAATTAACAATACAAATTCTATTTAAAAGATTATTCAGATTAAATTCAATTGTAATAGTAATGATTTTGCTTAATTTCGGTTTCATCACTTTCGTTGAGATATTATTTACTCCCTCTGGCCACGTACCACACATGTGTGGGGTCTTCTTTTAAATAAAGGTAATTGATGCATTTGTAGTAGAAGTTTAAAATGGTAAATTAGATGTCAATGGTAGGAAGAGCAGTATTTACCAAATTTAAACCCTTTTTTTTTTTGGTTAAAAAAAAACACGATTTGGATTTATTATTATCTCTAAACTTGTAGAATTAAAATTTATACTAGATTTGGTGATCAATTAAATTGATTTTAATTAAAGTCATTTATTACATGAAGATGTCGCCATTAAATTGAATTGAATGCAATCAATTTAATTACTAGCTAAGATGTTACACCTCTATGAGTTGACGTTATATCCGAAATACTCTGAGCCATTGATAAGGTTTAATGTGGTGGATGAAGGGACAAGGAAGGAAGACAACTCTTTTCATCATCTTTCTTTCAACTTTATTTCAGATCATAACACGATAAGCTAGGGGAGACCCCTACTTTTTGTTTGGTATTACAATATCATTTCACATTTATTACAACTTCGCCTTTTTTTCTTGTCTACTTTATTTGATAAATTAAACCCTTATAATGCATAATTTGGTAGCCATTGAAAGAAACAAAGTTCAACATTAATTATTTAGTCTCCAACTATATAATCATAAACATATTTGGATATACATACCAACTTTAATCGCATGAATTATGCTTCGGAAATCCTTTGGGGTTTCTCATGTGTATGTCATCTTTAGTTATGAATTGAAAAAATAATTATACAATAAAAGTTCATGTTAATTTATGTTTAAAAAATTAAACTCTAGAATAAAATAATATATAAACCATGGGAGTGAGAAATTACGTCATGAATTAGAAAAATGAAAGTTTAACCTTCATATCATAAGTAAAAAATTAAACCTTAAAAAAATAAAAATTAAACAACATGATCATTGTAGTTGTAATTAAACAATTGTAAATTATGATGTCACTTATTATTTACACTCTTTTGAATGATAGAGAGTGTTGCTTCAAAAGAAAGAATATTAATATTACTTGTATACTACAGATTATAAATTTTTTTTAAGAACACCAAGACGTATAATGCGATTAACATGACTTTTCAAAAAAGGCAACTTAATCTCTATCAATAATGTAATCATTGTTGCTAATTATTTCGCTAATATTTGGAACATCATATAAAATGTGTGGCCCATATAAATAATGAAGCTTGGTTTGTAATGGTTCGGAAACTATATAAAATCTAATACTGACAATTATATTACCAACTAGATGATGGAATCATGTTGGTAGGATATTCTCATATAATATATAAAATAATATAAATTTAAATTTAAATCAATTACAATAGAAGGATCCATACACCGCTGGTAGCACTACCAAACTTTGAAGGGCAGAAATAATATTGCTGTGATCTTGATTGCCAAAAAAGAACAATTCCATAATAATAATAATAATTAAAAACACAAATAAATCAACATATAATTAATACCTTAATTACAATCTGGGAAATTAAAAGAAGAATAATAGTAGGAAAGATGATCCTTTGAGGTGATGATGAAGATTGATCATCTTTGTGGGGCGGCTTTATGTAGTAATATGGAAACCAAGAGAGGATTGGTTCGGGCGGCGGCGGCGCGTACATGTAAGTCGAGGGAGTATAGGGAGAGTATCCTACCGGAGGAGAGGTGGAAAATGGAGGAGGGAAAGAATTAGCTGGAGGGGTGGTGGCGGCCGGAGGGGTGTTTCTGGGGTCGTTGGGTGGCGGAAAACATGGGTAGGGGCAAAATTGAGAGGTTGTAGTTTGAAGAATGGTGGAGAGGAAAATTAGAGTAGAGAGAAGAGTTTGGAGGTGATTTGAAGGCATGTTGTTGAATTGTTTTGGGAAGAAAGACAAGTGAAAGAGTAGAAGAGAAGAGTGGATGGGGTCCTGCCTAGTCTATTTTAAGACCTCACACAATGACGGAAATATCCAAAATATTACTCCATAGTTAATTTTATTTATTTTTACTTTTTATCTAGAAGTTTTTGGTAATTACTCCTATTTACTTGTTTCTAATTTTACCAATAAATAATGGAGTACTCATCTTGCATAGAATTTTTTTAATTTTTTTTAGCATACATATATTAATACATACAATTCAACTCCATTTATTAATAAAAAACACCCCTCCATCCCGCTTATGAGTGCCCTTTATATTTTTCTTTATATTAATGAGACTTACTCAAAACAATTAATATAGGTCTATAGGACTCACACACAATAATAATACAACTACCCACTATACATAAAGAGCAAATGTATACAAATACATTTTATTAACGAATTTCTAGTTAAGGAACAATTGAACATAAGAAAGCAATACATTTATTTAGAGACACATAATACAAATAGGGTGCACGAAAATTAACTTCATGCATCAGGTGCACGGGATATCAACTATTTTTTTTATTTATTCATCCCAAAACACCTTTCACACTACAAAAAGAAAATAACACTTTTATCAATTAACCTTAAAAGACGCCTGTTTTAGGTGTTTCTACACCTATATAAAGCGCAACTCTACGCGCTTGGGAGAAGCCGATGTCGAACTGTATCTCATCTAACTCTCACCAATCGAGGCTGAAGAAAAAGCATATTTACGAAATATTAACAAATAATGTTGAGGTGGAACTTGTGGGTAGAAGAATTGAGATTATTCCTTTAAAGATCGAGGATAAATCTTCTTCCCACCACAGAGACTGATTTAACATTAAAAGATGAAGATCTAAATCTTTAGCCAAGAATAAAACAGGTGGCAAAAGAAGTTGAATCGAGATTAATTCATTGCCTTATTCTCGGCCTATTATATTATCCTCAACCCATCAACATCATCGTTAGCCCAATCCATATAAGAGATTATATTATATTTAATGAATAAGAGATTTTTTTAATCAAAAAATATATTTAATTAAAATATCAAGGATTTTATTTAATACTATTTTTTATTAGCTAAAAACTATTTTTAAAACTAAGAGGTAATCATTTTTATTTTATTGTGTATATGATTTTAATAATAATCAGTTGCTTTTGGAGTTGGGTTGAATGTAGTCGTATAGAACTATAGATCACTATCTTCCCCCTGACACACACATATATATATATATATATATATATATATATATATATATATATATATATATATATATATATATATATATATATATATATACACTCCTCTCTCTATGAGATTTGAAGTTTCCCATAAAATAGTCGGACCAAATTACTTATTGCTCAATAATTGTTATGGTGATATATTTTCTCATGATTCAAAAATAGCAAAAAGATTAGTAGGGTAGAACATAAGCAAGAGTGGGGTGAGGTCACATTAATATTATTGTTTGGTTATGGTTACAAAAATAAAGACAATGTCTGAGGTATTCATTTTGACTTGGTATACTAATGCATCATGTGGAGCGTTCTAGATTAATTGCATGGATGACCTTGTGGATATTTATTTGGTAACATATATATTATATTTCATTACACTAACTTTATTTTATTATATAGGTTATGTAATTAAGACTAACACAACCTTGTTCTTTTTATGATTCATTGGCAAAGTTTTTTAAAATGTGTATAGGTGTCATGTAGGTGTATAGGAAATTAATTTATACTCTCTTTTTTTTTTCATAAACTCAAATAAACCCAAAAAAAAAAAACTTTAGACATAATTAATTAAAAGATTTACTTGTATAATTAATGAATGTAAAATGATACTTTTGTGCTGTAGAAATGTTTACGTTTTCTTTTTTATACAGGGATTACACTACAAAAAAATTATTTTTTATCAACGGAATATTCCGTTGGTAAAAGTCATAATTTCATTGTTAAATTAGTTTATCAATGGATTAGCAACGAAATTCATTGGTAAAGTGGTGGTTGATAAATTCTTAGTAATGAAAAATCAATTCCGTTGCTAATAATTTCGTTGGTAATTTATTTAAAGATTCTCTTGGTAATCCGTTGGTAATTACCAAAGGATTAAATTCCGTTGTTAAAATAGAGAATAAATCCGTTGGCATTTCGTTGCTAAAACAAAAATGTCATTTTTGTTGTTAATACATTGGTAATTATCAACAGATTGAATTTCAGTCGTTAGTAAATTCAGTTACTAAAAAAATAGTTTTTTTTGTAGTGTTACAGAATATAGTATTTTAATATGTATTAAGGTAAAAGAAATAATATTTTAATTAATGTATAATGTGTAGTTGTATTAGTATAATGTATTAGTATAATCCCATTTATTATAAAATTATTTTTTTTTTTTATGAAACTACGAAAATAAAAATAAATAAATGTTTTCTTGGGATGGAGGGAGTATATATAAAAATAACGCAAGAACTTTGGTTTCACGTATCATCCACCATCAATTACTAATTTGTTCACCTATATAATAGTAATCCCAATTTAAAAATAATTCATACTAGGACCTAATCACATGATACCATGTTACGCCCACCAATTCGTTTAAACATCAAATCACACATCCTTCAAATTAGTAAACCTTGAAATGATACCATCAAGAAATAATTTCAACCAATTAACCACAAATCCAAAAACACTATCAAAACAATAGAGTGCATGTGTTAGTATAATTATTACATGTGGAAATTGTGCAAGGAAAGTCAATACTTTTCTTCTGGAGTGTCTTCTTCACAGTTCAACACCTCACCCAACCCCAACCCCACCCCTACACAGTCCAGTCCAGTAGGCTTATGGACAGTGGAATGCTATTTAATCTAAAGTATTTTGGGACCCATAATTTGGTGAAACCCAAGTTGATCTCATCTTTTATGTAAGACTGACATACTCTGACATGATCAGATCGAGTTTCATCAGATTCCCACCACATTTGAAACCATTTTAATACCTTCATTTCATTTTTGGTTTGAATGGGTCATAAATTATTGCCCTCAATTTATATTTACTTAATTTAATTAATTAATTTGCATTTATTTTAGATATTGTAATTTTACAGGCTTTTTACAAGAAATTGAAGTATACATGTCCTTAAAATTTGACAATTATTTTAACTCGATAAAATAAATGTTGAAATAAAAATTCTAAGTGTGTATATATAAAAATTTCTTTTCTTAAAAAAATAATAATAATAATTAAAGAACTGAATGACTTCAATTCCCAATCTATTAAATTAATTTATTTCTGATTTTGGGGATAAATCTTGGACGAGTCGAGATGTCACATGCAACACATTCACTATTTTGTGGACTTATTTGAATTCTTGCACTTACTCAAATTTGGTTTGCTATTAGCAGGTAGCATGTCACTTAATGTTGAAAAATGACAACTGCACTAAATTACGAATTTATTGATTGTGAACTAACTACTGTTAATACTTAACTACTACTATTTAAATTTAAACTAGCTTATTGAAATGAATTAACTGAATTCACCTACATAACTCTATTGCTGCCCATCATATCGATAATATATATCCTAAATATTATTTTATATTTTATAAATACAACTAATTGAATTGATGCTCAGTTGATAAATTATTAGCCTAACAATTAACAACGGCAGTAATATAATAATTTCACAGAATTTTAAATAAACTAAAGTGATATTTATTGATAAAAGAATGATATATATAACAATATCATGAAATTGAAATTGAACATTATTTTACTTGAATCACAGCTAATAATCAATTAATTAGCACAATTAAAACAGCAATCAAAAAGTATACAAGAAGCAGGACACAACAGAGGTTATGAATGATCACTGATAAAAGATGAAGACATATAAAACTATATCTACCACCAACCTATTAATTAATAAATTTATATAAAGTTATCCCCATCCCACAATTATTTATTCGATTAATGATCTGCAAGAAAAGAAAAAAAAAGAAGGTTTTCCCCATTTTTCTGCCCAATAATATGAAATTCTAAAAAGCCAACAGCCAGAAAATACCGGCGATCAAGAATGGGATTATTCCGGTGGATAAGCTGTCGGCGCCGGAATAATAAGGATAAACTGAATAGACACTCCCCGGAGGACCATTTACGTATATGTAGGGAGGGTTCGGAGCTGGTTTCTGTCCGGTAGAAGCGGGCGGCGGCGGCGGCGGACAATAATTGCTCTGCGGCGGATTCTTTGGAATTGGCGGCGGTGGCGGTGGCGATGGCGGCGGAGGAGATGGCGCTGGGTTACAGGGTTTATCGCAAGGGCAGTTGTCACACTTGTTTTCTAAAGGTGGAGTTTCGTCCAGCTTTCTTGAATTCATCATCAGATTTTCAGCTTCAACGAAAGCTGAAAAAACAGAGAGAAATATAGTGATTTGCAGGAGTGTGGCGATGGCCATGGGAGAGGGTAAATAGATCGAGTTAGCAGGACTGATGAATATGTGTGAGAAAATAGGAGAGAGAAGTTGATGATTTCTGGGAAAATAATATTTTGTTGGGGAGTATTATAAATTGTAATGTGGTTGTGGTTTATAAATATGGCAAGCAGATAAGGGAATCCATCCACCAATGAATTTTACCATATAATTTTCTAACTCACTTCTCAAAATCTATATAACTTTTACAATGAAAAGGAATAGAAATATATTTGAATATTCTCGATCAATTAAAGTGTGTTTCGTCATGTATATTGATTTCGAATTAGTGTTATTAACTAATTTCCAATATCATGACTTTGTTTGAAGAAACATATATAGCGGAGTAATTTTTAACTTTTTCTAAAATACAAAGAGACCTTTTAAAAAATCACAGTAAATCAATTTTTTTTGGGTCTAGAGACAAGAGATTGATTGAAAAAAATTTCATATGCACGGTCTACTTTTTTTCTTTTTTTTATTATAATTCTAAAAAGTTATTTTACATGCGGTAATGAGTAATTTGTAATAGGAAATACTAGTAACACTAATTTTGTGCGGATAATCTAGTGTAGGAAAAAAAAAAAAAAAAGAAAGAAAGAAGAGGCGCAGTAGAAATGAGGAGAGTGTTAGAATAGGTAGGTATGTTGAAGTTGGGAATCTGCAAAGATGGAATAAAGCCAAATTCGTTTTTGGCTAAAAGGAAATTCTTCACACCCCATCTTTGGTGTAAATTTCATAAAGGACTCAAAGAATCACTATGCATGCAGATTTGTATATACACACACACACAATATTATGTGTATATGTTTGCACCGTATATATAGTTTTTATGTAATCCCCCATTTCAAAACAAGCGGACAAAAAAAAAAGTTTACTTTTAGGTGATATTTTGGTATTTTTCAGAATAAATTAATGATAAAATATGTTATGTATTTTAGAAAGGATGGTATTTTTATAAATAATATTTCCTCTGTTTCATGAAAAGAGTTGCGTTTACTGTTTGCACGAAGATTACAAAGGTGGTGGGAGCTACGAGGGTGGAGGAGTATAGGCCAATTAATCTTTGTAATTATCTTTTTAAGGTTATTACAAAAATTTTAGCTACTATTGTTGGGCCGGTGCTTAATAAACATCTTAGTGGGAACCAATTTGCCTTTATTCTAGGGAGGAGCATTCATAATTGTATTGTTGTGGCTTCGGAGTGTTTCAACAGCTTAAACAAATCTACACGAGGTTCTGTGGGATTTAAAATTGACATAAGGAAAGCATTTGATACTCTTCGGTGGGACTTTATCCTATATGTTTTGCAGAAAATGGGTTTTGATGATAGGTTTATTGGCTGGATCCGTGTCATTTTCAATTCAGCAAAGTTTCTGTTTTGGTGTATGGAAGCCCTGCGGGCTTCTTTGGGTGTGGAAGGGGTGTTCAGCGGGGAGATCCTTTGTCTCCCCTTCTATTTTACATTGCTGAGGAGGTATTGAGAAGGTGGATAGAGTCTCGAATTTCTTCAGGGGATATTCTACAAGCAAAAGCAACCAGGTTTACAATGATGTCGTATTTATTTTATGTGAATGATATTTTATTGTTTTGTCAGGGTGATATGCAGTCTATGAATACGTTGAGAGTGGTTCTGGAAGATTATGCAAGGGTTTATGGGCAAATCTTTAATCCTAGCAAATCAAAGGTTTTCTTTGGTGTTCATGTTAAATCGGTGGTGAAAATAAGGGTGCTGGAAGATTTGGGGATCCAGCAGGGTAAGTTTCCTTTTACTTATCTCGGTGTTTCTATTTTTATTGGATCACCGAAGAGAGAATACTTTCAACAAGCGACGGACAGTGTATTAAGTAAATTTCAACGTTGGAAGGGCAATACCCTTTCGATGGAGGGTAGGATCTGCTTAATTAATTCAGTTGTTATCGCTTAAACAGTTCATGTCATGATGATTTATAAATGGCCTAGATTGTTGTTGAAAAGAATTGATATGGCTTGTAGAAATTTTGTATGGACTGGAGATGTTCATAGACAACACAGATTTACAGTATGATGGAAAAGAGTTTGTTGTCCAACATCAGAAAGTGGATTGGGTATTCAATCGATAAGGGCTGCAAATGAAGCAATCTTGGGATATATTACAAGGGGAAGGTGCGCTATCTTTGATCAATGGAAGATGGTTTGATGGAGAGGATCTTAAGGAGAACTATCTTGTTTCTTCTATTCGTAAGCCATGCATGTTCCACATTAAAAGACTGAAAAATGAGGAGGTATATGTTGCAAGATACAACTCTAAAGTTCGCTTTTGGCTTGATAATTGGATAGGGAGTCCCATTGCTGATTTGGTGGAAATCCCCCAAGAGTATCATTACATATATGATGATGTTATTGGAAATTACTTATTTGATGGCGACTGACATTTCACTTCTAAGTTTTCGAATATTGTGCAGGCTATTTTGACAGTCTGAATGTCGGATAATATGGAAGATGACAGGTATTGGAGCAAGTCTCTACATGGTAATGTGATGTCGAGTGTGGCCTACACCGACAATCGCACAACATTCTTAAAAACCAGCTGGGGGCTTGGCTTTGGGCAGATTTTATTCCTCCTAGGAGCTCTATCACGGCATGGAAAGCGATACATAGTATTCTTACTACTTGGGACCTCATGGTGCATCGGGGATACAAACACCCCTCTCGATGTTATTTGTGCAAGGAATGAGATGAAAGCTTGGATCACTTGTTTCTTACATGTCCTATATCTTTTGATGTGCTTAAAAAAATACGTGCAGGTTTTGCTTTTAGAGGAAGAACGCGAGTTGATCAGTCATTTATTGGATTTCTAATTAAAGAGCCATTAGAATTGATGGGAGTAAACAGATCACATCTTTGTGGAGGTTGGCATTGTATCATACATATAGATCATTTGGCAGGAGCGGAATAACATGATGGTTGATGGTTATAAAGATGATGGCGTCGATAAAAGGGCAAGAATATCGGGTATAACAGCAGCCCTGCTTTCACTTATTAGGGAGGGCAACAGGTTTGATCTGGGGGTAATGAACAACATGGTGGAAGACTTATGCACTCTAAAATATTTTGGGATTGCTGGCGTCCCGATAAAGGCTCCAATGGTAACTGCTGTCCGGTGGCAACCTCCAGCAGCTAGCTGGACGAAAGTAAATGTGGATGGCCATGCAAAAGGTGCTCCAGGATGCATTTCTGGTGGAGGTCTGTACAGAAACTATAGAGGATTTGCAATGGGGGGTTTCTCTTGTGGATATGGACAAGGATTTGCTTTTGAATCAGAGCTAGGGACTGCTTGTTTAGCTATTGAAATCGCTTTTAAGAGGGGATGGAAACGGCTATGGCTTGAAACAGATTCCGCGTATGTTGTTCATGTTTTTACTATACGACAGCCTACCATCCCATGGAGGTGGCTTGCACGTTGGCGCAAGGCAAAAGACTTGATACAACAAATGACATTTCATATTTCACATATATTCATGGAAGGAAACTCAGCTGTGGACGCATTATCATCGATTGGTGGGGCATACTACTGGTACAACAATTTCTTGGTATCCATCGATAGGATATTATTCACAAACATGAATCATGACTACTACAAATTTAGATAATCTTTTTTCCCTCCAAACATCTTTTTTGTAATTCTATAACTTTTCATTTCTATTTTCAATAATATCATTTATTTGCATATTTGCACGGAGATTAAGAAATACTATAATATTTTAATGTGTAGAAGGTTGAGAAATATTATAATTTAATGAATAGTGTGTGGCTGTATTAGTGTTGTGTGTGGGCTTATAAAGATAAAGTGATTGATTTATGTGGGTCTCATCTACTAAAAGAAAAATGTAACTCTTGTAACTGGACGTCATAATTAATAAAATATAACTCTTTTGGCGGGACGAATGTACTATGTAAGAAGGAGATTAGTTCTTTTATTATTATTTTTTTATTATTTTAGGGATGTGAATTTTTGTTTTTTTGGAACAAAGAGAAATACTTTTAAAGAATATTAGTTGATTTATTAATTGATTCAGATATTTCTTAATTACTTTTAGAAATTCATTAAATTTTTTAATTTTTATTTTTTAAATGAAGCAACATAATATAATTAATAAGTTGCGGTAGCAACATCAATATATGTGGGCAGGAGACTTATGGGAAGCAAATTGAGGTAGTTTATGGATAAGAATGTTCGGCTGAGTGATGAATTCATCTAAACGAAATATCTTAAAGCACTAAGAAATTATCAATCATATATTATTTCAGCTTTAAAGTAAGATGTTATTTGATTTATTTCTATATACTCCTATTATCTATATGATGGGCATGTAATAAGATTAATGACACAATCTTAAAAATAAGAATAAAAATAAAAGACGTAGATTTGAAAACTTGTGTAGAAGCGGAACCATACGATAAACCACCGACTCTATATCTCATTGGCCCCCACATGCAACTTCATATTGGAATTATTGTACTACTCACCAAACTAGCTAGGCCCCATTAATTCAATTCTATTTTAATCACTTTTCCTTTTGGAATGTTATTTAACTTAGCAAGATTGTTAAAATACAGTGCCTTTAAATTAGGCAAACCATTAAGTTTTAATGTTTAATTTTAGATTTTAAAATTTTTGTCATTTTAATTCATAAATAAATAATAAGGGTTTATTATACAAAATTAGCTCTTTAAAGAGTTAATATTCTTTACATAGTCCACATGTGTATTATTAATTTTTATTCAATATTATACAGTAGTATGTTTGTTAAATAAGGAGTATAAAAATATTTTATACTCCCTCCGTCCCAGGCTAAGAGGACCAGAGACTTTATGTTATTATTATTGTAATTCTTTTGTGTTTATTTTATTATAAATACAAAATTTTGAATGTGTCTTCAGAGCGTTTGTGTCTTCAGGTCTTTGAATGTGTGTGGAATGAATGAAGGAGGGGGAGGGGTCCTTATATAGGTGAAGGGTGAGGAAGCCCCATAAATAACTCGCAGTCTGATTGATCCAGGACTGATTTGACCTGATTCTGTGGGCTTGACTCTTTCACTTACTTAGGCTTCAAGTCAAACTTATTTGACTGAATCTGGCCTAATTATCAATTATTTGCTCATTTATTTTAGGAATTTATTTATTTAAATTCCATAATAAATAAATAATTAATTTATAATTATTGCATTAATTTGCCACATATTTTCCTTTAATAAGTAATAAAATTCATGTGCCTACAAATGCCCCCTCGCATTTTGTTCACGGACGCCTTTGTGTTGAAGTGAACAAATTGCGATAATTCATTCTTGATCAACATGATTGAATTTTATTGCTTGTCTCGCCAACTTGATATGAATAGCTTGAATTATGACTGAACTTAGTGAAGTGCTAAGCTGTCTACGTACCTCTTTAAAGAGGATCAAGTTATAATGTAGTTCAAAGGAACATGATTTGGTTTGAATGGGGGGGTGCCGTACACATTTTATACTCATGCGGGACAGGAGTAACATGCAGTTTAGGCTCGTGCTTCACGGAGCGTTGAACTTGAATTTGCTGACAGTTTATACTCGTGTCATTGAGTCTTGAATTTGAACTTGTAGACATTTTATGCTCGTGTCAAGGAGCCTTGTGTGGACATTTTTCACTCGTGTCGGGAGCATTGTGTGGACAATTTTCTCTCATATCGAGGAGCATTGTGTGGATAGTTTTCTCTCGTATCAAGGAGTTTTATGTGTAGAGAGTTTTTTTTTCTCTTCCCAAGGAGATTTGATTTGATGTGTATATAGTTTATACTCATATCAAGGAGTGTAACTTGAGGATTTTAGATAGTTTAAACTCGTATCAAGGAGTATTGTATGGACATTTTTAGCTCGTGTCGAGGAGCGTAACATATAGAGAGTTTCGTCTCTTCTCAAGGAGATTTAATTTGAGTTAGACAGTTTAAGCTCGTATCAAGGAGCATGATTTTGAGACTTTTAGATAGTTTAAACTCGTATCAAGGAGTATTGTGTGAATATTTTTAGCTCGTGTCGAGGAGCGTAACATGTAGAGAGTTTTCTCTCTTCTCAAGGAGATTTGATTTGATGTGTAGATAGTTTATACTCATATCAAGGAGCGTAACTTGAGAATTTTAGATAGTTTAAACTCGTATCAAGGAGTATTGTGTGACAATTTTCGCTCGTGTCAATGAGCTTTAACTTGAGGATTTTAGATAGTTTAAGCTCATATCAAGGAGTGTAATGTTGACAGTTTTCGCTCGTGTCAGGGAGCGTGATGTAGACAGTTTTATCTTGTGTCAATGAGCTTTAACTTGAGGATTTTAGATAGTTTAAGCTCATATCAAGGAGCGTAATACAGACAGTTTTCGCTCGTGTCAGGGAGCGTGATGTAGACAGTTTTAACTCGTGTCAAGGAGCTTTGTCTTGATTTATCAACAGTTTAATGTCCCCAATCTTGGGCTACACTATTTTCTCTTACTTCAACTTCATTTCTGTTAATCTTTATAGAAATGGCAGATTTTGTTTGTGGTTCCCCTTCCAAGGGCTCATCGAAGGACATGTATTCAAACCCGTAAGAGTCTTGAATAGAAGGCCATTCTATGTCATTTGATGTCAAGCTTAACTCCATGTCGTGAGCTCATGAAGCCAACTCTTCAAAAGTTTTAGGCTGAATTCCTTGAAGTATGTAGCTAAGATTCCATTGCATTCCTTGAATGCACATTTCTATAGCTGAAGTTTTTGATAGCTTTTCTTTGCAATTGAGGCTTAGACTCCTCCATCTATTGATGTAGTCGAGGACATATTCTTCATCACTTTGATGAGTATTTGTTAGCTCCATCATGCTAACAGTTCTTCGTGTGATATATAAAGCGGTTGAGGAATACTTTTTCCATTTGCCTCCAACTATCAATGGAGTTAGCTTCCAACTCGATGTACCAATCAAAGGCATTTCCTTTTAGAGATCGGACAAATGATCTCACCATGTGATCTTCATAGGTCCCAGCATCATTGCATGTCTCAAAGAAGTGTGCCACATGTTGTCTTGGATTGCCTTTGCCATCGAATTGTTAAAACTGGTGAGGTTGGTAGTCAGTTGGCATCCTCAAGTTGTCAATCCTCTTTGTATATGGCTTGACGTAGGTTGAAGAAGATTTAGAGCTCACTTCAAACTTATCTTTATCGTATTTATCACGATGTTCTTTAGTTGGTTGATAGGAAACGTTCCGTCAGTTGAAACTTGTATCTTATCTTCAGCTGGCTTTTCTTCAGATAGATGATGCTTCGTTGAGTCTTCCTCCCCGTGCTCATTCTCAACTTGTTTCTTATTTGTACGGCTTGTCTCCGCATTCTCCATTTTCTTCAAAAGTTTGGAGATTTTTAAACCTTGAGCTTCCATGTGCTTGTTGAGTCCTTCAATGGCTTTCATCATACTTGCGAGTTGATCCTCAATAGTCATAGCACTTGTCGTCATCACTGCAGCTTCAATTGAGGCAGGTGGTGAGCTTGTCGTGGAGCGAGGAGTTGAGCAGATAGAGTTATCTCCACCATCTTTATCGTTGTGCAATGGCTTATTAAGAGTAATCCCCACCATACGATTTGTCTTTGAGGAGCCTTCAGACATACTTCTTGTAACGACTTCAACTTTTTCAGTTTGCAACTCTGGAGGCTTTGATGCAATAGTCCTTCGTATCGCAATCTTTAGCGGAGTCATAACGCGTCTTCACAGCTTGTAGCTCTAAAGGCTTTGAGGTAGATGACCTTTTTATCGCGATCCTAAGAGGAGTCATACTTTGTATCTTTGAGCTTGTTGAAAGAAGAGATGAGAGGTAGAGACTGTCCCACTGGGCGTGCCAAAATTTATAACAATAAAATTTTATATTTATTATAAAATAAACACCAAAGAATTACAATAATGATCCAAATGATTAAACTTGATAATTAAGGAAACATCTCTATCTATCCTCTGATTCTTCTCTCGAACCAATTTGGACTTTGACTTTGACTTGTTATGTGTTGACCGCGTTGACTGTGTGTTTTGAGTTGAATTTTCAGTTGAAGCTTGTCCGAACTCAGATTTGGGACCTTGTAACGTTAATCCAGAAGCGTCGAGCCTTTATTTGGATTAAACGTTCTTGATCCAAAGAACACTCGATTTGGGGGCTTAGCACCTTAATCTCGAGTCGTATGTTGTTCTTGGCGCGAAGAACACCGAAGAACTTAGTGTATGAAGAACACTCGATTTGGGGCTCCGCACCTTAATCCCGAATCGTTTGCCGTTCTTGACTTGAAGATGCTTGAAGATCCCTCAAGGGAGCACTGCTCATGTTCTTGATCTCTTCAGAGCGTTTGTGTCTTCAGGTTTTTGAATGAGTGTGGAATGAATGAAGGAGGGGTCCTTATATAGGTGAAGGATGAGGAAGCCCTCTAAATAACTCGCAGTCTGATTGGTCCAGGGCTGATTTGACATGATTCTGTGGGCTTGAGTCTTCCCGAAGCTTCAAGTCAAACTTATTTGACTGAATCTGGCCTAATTATCAATAATTTACTCATTTATTTTAGGATTTATTTATTTAAATTCCATAATAAATAAATAATTTATTTATAATTATTGCATTACTTTTCAACCTATTTTCATTTAATAAGTAATAAAATTCATGTGCCTACACCCTCATTACCTGGGACGGAGGGAGTATATTTTTTTCATTAAAAATCAAATAAAAATTTTTTTCTAACAAAGTGTATAAATTTTTATTTATTAGTGTATAAATTTCGAATGCGGGTGCATAGGAAAATTTGTCCTTTTATTTTATACGGTAACAATTTTTAATTCGACTCGTTTTATATATATTTGAAAAAATTAGGTTATCCGCCGCTAATGTTATATAAGGTGAAATTTAATTTATAAGAAAGATGAAAATAAAATAATAGGTATAATTTCCCTTGTATTTTTACATAAAAAGGGAAAAGGAAAGCATATTGATAAGAATATCTTCACATGGATTGCAAGAAGCTGGAAACGGGATTTTATTTATATTCCAAGAAATGGGCCATCTACTGTCTTTATCACTTCCACAGCTGATTAATTTTATCAACACTCAAAAATATATAAATATGTAAGAACTTATCATATAACTTTGTTCATTAAATAAATTAGTATTATAATTACAGTACTATGACACATCAATTCAAGTCATATTGATAGGACAGAAATAGCTATGAAAGGAAGACTAGACTAATATATTTCTATAAAAATACGGAGTATTATTATTTTCTCAATGTTGATGTGTCCAGGAGCCTAAGTATATCTTAATCCAGATAATTCAGATTGTGATGATCATAAGAAATCACTCTGACAAGTTAATGGGCCAATACCATACAATACATAAAAATTAGGGCCTAAAATGTAAAAAGGCTTACAGGCCTAATCCCAAATTCCTAAAGCCCTTTATTCCTGATCCAAATAATCGGCCCAAATAGGCCAGCTCCAGTTTAGCTCATCTGAAGATCCATTACCATTAGATGTTCATTTGGAGGAATCTGGTGACGTGGATCTGGATTCAAACATCGTACAAGGTCCATCAAAACGCTGCGTATTGTGTTCAAACGAATCGAAACCTTGTGCCATCTCCCAAAACATGGTTTGCAGTTGTTCAAAGCTGTAGGTTTTCTCCTGTATTCATCCATTCATTACTCAGTATCTTGAATTAATATTGATTAGTCAAATTAAACAGATAAAAAGAAAGGTAAAAAGAATTTCAACCTTTTTCCTATCATCATTTATAAGAAACATCAATTCTTGAAGGAAATCGGTAAATCCCTGTAGAAGAAAAACAAAACAAAACAAAAATTAAATTTCAAAGTGCAACC
The DNA here is from genome assembly GCA_023678885.1 of Pogostemon cablin. NCBI lineage: Eukaryota > Viridiplantae > Streptophyta > Magnoliopsida > Lamiales > Lamiaceae > Pogostemon > Pogostemon cablin. Next base: position 562,186 of record CM042970.1, read on the forward strand.
CAGAGTTATTAATTAAATTAATACCCCACCTCAACCTCATCACCATCACAATCGTACAACCCAGCATCGTACAACATTCTCTTTCCCTTATCCGACAGCACTGTTTCAACATAATCCATTAATCATCATTGCAATCGAATTTTGCATGCATATGATATGATTGTATTGTATAGTATATACCTGAGTATGCTTGTTGAATTTGCTGGAATTTGTGTTTGGCTTGGCCAAGAAATGCAGGGGATCTTATCCACTTGTCAGGATGCCATTGCTGAAACACACAATTCATACATTAATCTAATTTCTCTCTCTTACACATACACAAACACACGATGTAGCTGTAAGAAAGAGGCGCGACGTACCACAGCAAGTTTACGATAAGCTCGTCGAATTTCTTCATCTGATGAACAAAAACTTACACCAAGAACACCATAATATGACTCCATCTCAATTCGTAAAATTAACTTTCCAGAATCTTCGATGATTTTTCTAATATAAAATTTCCCCTTTCGTTTTCTTCACTTCACGGCTCACTCACATGACACGGGAATAGTATATATATATATAGAATAAATGTGGAATGGTCTAGTGGGTCCCATTCGAAGGTTCCAGAAGCCAAAAAAAATATATCTTCCATACAATTCTATTAAGGTGGCACTCTCTGGAATGTTCTACCTATTTTTCTGTTGCACTCAGATATACTAGTATTTTGTCTTTCTAAATTGTGGTCCATGTTTTTCACTCCATTACTTATAAATTTAATTCATTTTCGTAAGGGTTAATTGCAAAAAAAACTCTGAGCTTTCAACGTATTGCAAATTAATCCTGACTTTGTAAAATTGTAAAAAAAATCCTTAACTTTTAATGTTTGTGCAAATTGAACCCACCGGGCAGATGAATTATGCTCGATACTCACGTGACATCTTAAGGCCTCCAGGTGAATATAGACGATGTCGTTTTATTCTTAAATTAAAAACTCTTCTGCAACCCAATTTTTATCTCAACTCTCCATCATCCGCCGCCGCCCAAACTGATCAGCCGAAAACCGCCGATCACGACCAGGGCAATGGCTCCACCATTTATCTCTTCGCCACCAAGTGGTGGCCGTCGCCGCTAAAGCCCATTTCAACAACTAGTTGGGGACCTACCACAAGGTTAAGGTCGCTAACCCAGCCGCGATCCCTCTTTCTTATCAGCGAAACCTCGCTTAGTCGCACTATGTTCACCAATTCAGGTTATCAAAGATCTGTTCCGGCCGATTGCCGCTACTAAAGTGTCGTCGCATTCACCGATCGGGTCGTTCGCAAGCCGCCGATGCTCTGTCAAGAATCATTGCAGATATCGTGCTGCCAGAAATCAAGAACGCCACCTCGCTAGTTTCTTAACGGTAGTGGATTCGTCGGAGATATATGGAAGAGATGAGCAGGAGGTAGGAGAGAACGAAGAGGCGTAGGTCGGGGTCAGAAGAGAGATAGGTGTCATAAAGCCAGTTGCTGTCCCACAAAAGTTTGCACCTTCCAAAAAAAGCAAAAAGTAAAAAACAACCACCCTTCCTCATACACCTTATTTACAAAAACACCATCTCTACCTAACATACTTTATCATTTATTTATTACAAAAAAATACCATTATACCCCTAAAAGTTATCACTTTCTTAATCTCCGTGCCGGAAAGGGGGGCGCAAACTTTTCCGGGACGGAGGGAGTATATATATATATATATATATATATATATATATATATATATATATATATATATATATATATTTAAATTGATAACTTTTGGAATTACAAAGAATTAAAAAAAATTAAATTGTATATAATAATAATTTAAAATTTAAATTAAAAAATAATCTCAATCTCAAATTATTACATTTAAGTATTTTCCGTTTTGTTCAATAAAAAAAATTATATCCTTATTAATTAAAGTGTATACAATTTAAAACAAAATATTATACGTTTAAATACCTTGTGCATCCGGGACACAAAAGACCCAATTAATTTTACACAATGCATAGTTAACTTAAACTTAAATATTGTTATTGTTTTTTTAAATAGTTCATAAATTTTTTATACATAATTAATTAAAACTTAAAGAGAAACTCTATTGTGAGACGATTTATTTGTGAGACGGGTATGAGACGGGTCAATTCATCATTAATACATGCTTATTGTAGAGATAAAGTATGCTTATTTGTAGTTAACGTATGTGATTAGTGTGAAAATATGCGTGTTTTAGAGTCCAATTTAGCACTGTTGTGTGGAATTTATATCCGCATTTGAGCATCTTTTGATTGAATTGCATATATTTGTGTTATAGATGCTTGTGAGGTATTATTTCGTATTTTTAGGTGAAAAATGGGGGTAAAAAGAGCAAAAATGAAAGTTGGGAGCGAAGCCGGGCCAAAATAAGAATTGGTGCAGCATGGCACGACTCGTGTCAGACATGGCATGGGTCGTACAACCCACATAGTCCACTAGTGCTGGACATGAGATGCCATCGCCGCCCAGCACGCCCAGAAAGTGCATGACTCGTGCCACAACTTTACACGACTCGTGCAACACTCAAATTGATGAATTTTCAGGAGTTCTTATATGGTTGGAAAGTCAAGGAAGAGAGGATCGCGTGAGTGCAACAATTACCTTAATCATAGATCGGATGAAGAAGTTATAAAAAAAATCGTAAGGTCGCGCACGCTGCAAACGTGTGGCATGACCCGTGCCACATTTGGCACGACTCGTGCCGACCACCAGCAAGTACCCATGCAGCACGACATGCCTGGCACGACTTGTTCCACCCTTGGCACGACTCGTGCCACTGCTCGACGAGGTCCAGTCATCATTTTTGGTCGTTTTCTAGGCCCGTTCATATTTTTTACGTGAAAAAGCCCACTTTTGAGTTAGAATTCGGGATTTTTGAGTCCTCAACTATAAAAGAGACCCTTGGGGTGTTCCAAACCCTAACTCTCTACAACTCTCCACAACTCTCCATAACTCTACGCACCCTTTCATAATTCACCATCACATCCACCCATCCTGGGGAGTTCGTCTGTATTGCTTACTTGAGAAGGAGAACAAGAAGGTTCAGAATCACGGAGGAGAGAACGGAGAATCACACCATATTTAGGGTTATTCTTACTCTTTCTTTCTTAATTTTGAACATGCTTTCATATCTAACCATGTGTGTTGCCTGTAACACCATGGGCTAATACTTCTTGGATAGCGCTAGGTTTGAAGGTTAAGTTGTTTTGAATTGATGATCTAGATTTAAAGTTGGATACCTGCAGTATACTTATTCCTTTATTAATGCTTTGATTTGAGACTTATATTTTGTCTTATATGATCTGTCCTTATTCATGGGTATGTCATTGTCCTATGCATGTTCATGATTATTGCTTGTGTCATAGAAGGAATTATATTTGTCTATCTGTTATGGGTAAAGGAGATCTAACCATATAATCTTTATTCATTAGAATAATTAATACTGGACACCTAATATATTTATTAATTACCATTCTAGAGGATTTGGTTTCATAGATTATTAGGTTGGAACCGAGGTTTAATTCTTAAGTACATATAAAATGAAGTCTAGTGCACTAGCCTTTAATGGAATTTTGCATGAAGTACCTAGAAAGGGAGTATGAATTATTTTTCTGCATCTGAGGAGCTAAGCCAGATTTATGTGTTAAGTTTACTTTAGAAAAGGAATTTAACATAATTTAGTGATTGCTTTCATAAGAACTGCAGGGATTCTAACTGATTGTCTAGTGATTTGATTTGACCAACTTAACTGGATTTCCTAGTGCTGTCTATCTTCTCTCTTGAATACTTTCCTTATTTACTTATTTTCTATTTTATTATTTTTAGTATTTATTCTCTGCATCTTTAATTTAGGTAATTCTCTAAAAATACCCAGATTTGTCTTATAATAGAATATTCATAAATAGATTAAATAGTAAGCCTAGAATTATCCTTTGGGTTCGATAATAGACTTGGTCACACGCTTATCTACAACAGATTCCCTACACTTGGGGATACACGCAAAAAGGTGAACAAGCAAATGGCGTCGTTGCCAGGGATAATTTCCTAGGCTTGACTATTTAATTCTTTTGTGATTTATTTTAATTTAGGACGTTAAATTTTTATTGCTTTTATTTTTATTTTTTATTTAGATCCAAACTATTCTAATCAGCTGCGTGAGCACAGGTAAAATTTAGCTAAGATGGTAGATGATCAGGCCCCAACTCCCATGCGGGACAGTATAAGCTGAAGCACACTATGAATGCTGGATTGAATGGACCCGCAATCACTGTGGAGAATTTTGAGTTACCGTTTGGACTGATCCGAATGGTACAGGCACAGCAGTTTAGTGGTAATCCTTTGGAGAATCCTAGTGAACATCTGCAGTTATTTGATGAGTATGCAAGGACGCTGAAGCATAGGAATGTTCCAGAGGATGCTATCAGAATGAGGCTTTTCCCATTCTCACTAATGGGGAAAGCCAAAGAGTGGTACAACAACCTTCCTGCAGGATGTTGTACTACATGGGAGCAGTTGGCAAATAAGTTCTTGAACAAATACTTCCCTCCCTCTAAGAGTTTTAAGGTGAAGCAAAAGATCACACTATTTAAACAAGGAGCCTTGGAGAGTTTTTATGAAGCGTTGGAAAGGTTCAAGGAGCTGCTGCATTGTTGTCCACAGCATGGATTTACAAAATAGACTTACTTAGGCTTTTTCTATCAAGGTCTAAGGAGTGAATCAAGAGTGTTGGTGGACGCGACAGCAGGAGGATCGGCCTTCAAAAAGTCAGCAGATGAAGCAGAAGAGATCTTTGAGGAGATGGCAGCTAACACATATGATTGGCCTATGGAGAGATCAGAAGGAGTCGTTTTTGATAAAGTGGCTAAAGTGGAAGTCCAGGTCAATAGTAGTGAGCTATCAGAATTAAAGAGTCAACTCAGTAAGCTGCATAAGAAGATGGATCGTCTCGGACTAGGAAACAAAGGAGAGGAAGCTAAAATGGATCAAGATGAAGATCATATGGAATAAGCAAATTATGTTATTGGTCAGAATTTTCAAGGGGATTACAGAAATAGACAGAATTTCAGACCTAGTAATCAACAATGAGGGAGGAATAACCAAGGAAATTCCAACTTCAACAATCAGAGAAGGAATGAAAATCTATCATATGGAAACCCAAGTAATGCAGTAGCACCTCCTTCAGGAATTGATCCAGCCCATAAGCCTATTGAAGGAAGAACATCCATGGATGATGAGTTGAAAGTGTTACTGAAGAATCAAGGTGATCAGATAAACTTGATGGTCAAGCTGATGATAACCAATAAAAAGCAAGCTGAAATCAGACAAAATGAGAATGAGAAAAAGCAAAAAGAAACTGATATTGCTCTTGGAAAGTTACATGCTGCAGTGGGAAGATTAGAGCAGCAAGGTAAGTTCCATTCTCAAACGGTGACGAATCCAAATGAGCAAGTTATGGCTATTGCCCTGAGGAGTAGAACGCAGTAAAAGGTCCAAAATTGCCATCGGAGCAATCTAAAATTGAAACGAAGGTCGAAAAATCGAACGAGGACTAACATGATGGCACTGACATGCCGCACGACTTGTGCGACCCTGAAATCAGCACACGGAGAGCATCGTGACAGCCGAAGGAGGCCACTGTGAGCAGCACGACCGTCGAGGATGGCCGGCACGATTAACGACACGACTCGTGCCTTGCCAACACAGTCGATTTTAGCAGGCACGACCTACGGCACGAGTCCAAGGAAATTCGACACGACTCATGCCCCTTTTCGATGGAAACATCAGGAATTTGTCTCGATTCTCGTGTTGTCGAACTCGTCCAAAATGATCCCCAGGTCTCATAAACTGCAAAAAAGTCGAAAGAACCTGAAGTTAAGTTGAAAAAGTGGCAAAAAGGTAAGGCAGAAAGAGCTGAAAAAGAAAAAGGAGAGGAGTTTGAGAAGGATATTTGGGGCATTCCAAAGACAAAACATCCAATTCCATTTCCACAATAATTTTTGAAGAAATGATTGGATAAAAAATTCAAGAAGTTTTTGGAGATGTTTAAGAAGATCCATATCAATATTCATTTCACAAAAGCTTTAGAAGAGATGTCCAACTATGCAAGGTTCTTGAAGGATATCATGTCTAAGAAGAGGAGTTTGACTGGAGATGAATCAGTGCATAAAATAGAGAGTTGCGGATCTGTGATACAAAAGAAACTTCCTACGAAGTTGAAAGATCTGGGGAGCTTTACCATACCTTGTGAGAGTGGACATGGACAAGCTAAGAGAGCCTTATGTGATTTGGGGGCTAGTATTAATCTGATGCCACATTCCGTATTCAAGAAGCTTGGTTTGGGGGAGCTGAAGCCGACATCTGTATCATTGCAGCTTGCTGATAGATCCCTGACCTACCCACGGGGAGTAGTTGAAGATGTCCTAGTGAAAATGGGGAAGTTCATATTTCCAGTGGATTTCATTGTGCTAGACATGGAAGAAGAAGAAGATGACAAAGTTCCTCTAATTTTGGGAAGGTCGTTTCTTGCGATTGCAGGAGCAAACATTGATGTAAAGAAGGGGGAACTGAAGTTGAAGTTAATGACGAAGAAGTCGTCTTTTCACTTGAGAGAGTTATGAAGTGGCCTACTGATATGCAAGAGTGCAGAACCATCAAAGAAGTATAGGGGGCCGTGGAGGAGAGTGTGCCTTTGATCCTGTCTAAGGATCCTGTTGAAAAAAGCCGAAGCAAACTTCTTGCTTTTCTTTCTACTGATTTTGATGACAGGTTTGATGAGATCTCTAATGGATACATTGAATACTTACATAAATCTGATTGCAGGGATTTAGCAAGAAAGCTTAAGCCGACTACTGCGAGCTTCAAGGTTGCAAGTGCAAGAGAAACACCAAAGGTGGCGGAGGATGTCGAAGTTAAGGTTGAGAAGAAGGATGTCGACAAAGGAATATGAGATGATGCCTACTTGAAGCCTCCTAATATACACCGGATACCAACAAATTTAAAAGTCCTTTCTCTCTTTCTTTATTTTGTGATCAATTTTATCCTGACTTTGATCTTGATGGTGATAGGAATGATTCTAAAATTGAATGGAAGATTGACAGGAATGAGATGAAAAATCTTGAGAAAGGAGATTCTACTGATCATATGGTACCTAAGAAGGGTAAGGTGTTAAGTATGGATGATAAGAGGGGGAGAAAGTATTGGAAGGTGAAGATGAAAGAGGATCGCCCTCTTAATCAGTAGTTTACGTATTCTGCATTCCGTCATGACTCTCCGACGTTAAACATGAGCACTTGTTGGGGGCTTACCCTCCTATTTTATTGCTTAATGTTATTGTTTGGTGTAGGAAATTTTATTAGGTGCTTCTTCATCTATGGTATTCACTTCTTGCAAACTTAGTTTCTCACTTAGTTTGAACTAAGTTTGGGGGGTGGACGTGCATCCTAATGTCTTGAAGCACCGAGGTAAGTTTTCTTTCACTTGTGTGATGCTTGGAGGTTGATTTTTTTAGAATTTTTGGAATTTATTTCGAATGTTCGAATTTTTTTTGCAATTATCCAAGTGTTTTGTTTTGTCATATTTAGTTTTCCTAGATTTGGTATGATTTAATTTTTTTATTGAATCTTTGAGTTTCTCCTATGATTTTACTGATAAGTTCTGATGTGTAATGAAATGTGTTTAAGCTTTAATGATTATGAAGGATATCGAAGTAGAAAAGAAGTGAGTTCTATCTAAGGTCTATGCCTGACCGAGTTGCATAACTCGAGGAGCTCGCAAGATGTGGAAGAGATAAATCAGGTGCTTTTGTTTCTTTATTATTAATTTTGATGTGATAGATTTTATTTTTAATTTTTGAGTAGTTGAGGTATTTACGTTTGGGTTTCTGGTTGTGTGCTTATTATGATCTTATTTGTTAGATTTCTGCCAGAAATTCATATGCTTTTGGAATTAATGAAGGAAGTGTACTTAAATTATATTGTGATATGAAGTTCTTTGTGTACTTGTGAGATATTACTTTCCATGAAGAGTGCTCTGTTACTTAATAACCCATGTGAGATTTTGAGCGTATTATCATGCACATAAACACATGATGTTTCTTTCTGGTGAGTATCATTCTTGTGGTGTATTCTAGAACTTGCCTCTTGTCTTATTTGAGACTACATGTTATGTTAGATGATGAGAGATGATATTAGACCATCTTTGATTTATAACCCATATTTTTCCATATACTTTACCTGAATTCATTAAATCCTTAGCTAACCCATTGAGCCTTTTAAATCCATTCTTGTGATAGCTAATAAAGCTTAATTGAAGAGAGTGGTGATTTGTGGGTTGAGAAGGATGATGAAGTTTGAAAATGCATCTTAAGGAAAAAAATTCATAGAGTAGTGCTTAAATCTAGTACTCCATGAGACAAACTCCCAAGGGTGTTATACTTTCCGTGAGAATAAAAGAGAAGTAGTCCCCGTGGAGGATGTGAGAGGTAGTACCCGAAACTGGTACCTCGAGAGAAAAAAAAGAGAAGAAAAAGGAAAAAAAGGAAAAAAAATGTATATGTTGTGCGTGGAAGAAAATTGAAGAGAAAATGAGGATGATGTGCTTGAATTGAAGTGAGTAAGAAGAATGAAGATCAAGATTGGTAGCGACTTGATTGATCCGAGTTTTGAGACACTTATCCATATGTTTCCTACCTTAACCAAAGAGCCAATATTACATCCTAATAAAAGTCCTTTTTGATCATATTATCGAATCATACTTTTTAGTAGTGGAGAGTTTGAGACATTTGACAAGCTTATTGTTACGCATGCACTTGAACTGAATTTGAGCGTAAACAACATACCCCATAAGTGTACATCTTTTACACTTGAGTAAGAGTGTTATACTTCCCGTGAGAATAAGTTGATAAAGCATTTTAATTGGTAGTAATTGTCTTAACTTGTATGCTATGAATGAATTATTACATGTAATTAGAGTTGCATGACCGGAGTTGATGACGATTGTCTTGTGAATGGCCTAGTTGTCATATTCCTTGGTTTCCCTTAGATTTACACACCAACTTTCTTCTTCTTTGTTCTTTTTCATTGTTCGGGGACGAACAACATCTTAAGTTTGGGGGTTTGATTAGTGTGAAAATCTGATGTTTTAGAGTCCGATTTAGCACCGTTGTGTGGAATTTATATCCGTATTTGAGCATCTTTTGATTGAATTGCATATATTTGTGTTATAGATGCTTGTGAGGTGTTATTTCGTGTTTTTAGGTGAACAACGGGGTAAAAAGAGCAAAAACGGAAGTCGGGAGCGAAGTCGGGCCAAAATAAGAATTGGTGTAGCATGGCACGACTCGTGCCAGACTTGGCATGGGTCATGCAGCCCACATAGTCCATTAGTGCTGGACATGAGATGCCATTGCCGCCCAGCACGCCCCGAAAGTGCATGACTCGTGCCATAATTTTGTACGACTTGTGTGATACTCAAATTAACGAATTTTCAGGAGTTCTTTATATGGTTGGAAAGCCAAGGAAGAGAGGATCGCGTGAGCATAAAAATCACCTTAATCGGAGATCGAATGAAGAAGTTATGAGCAAAACTGTGAGGTCGCGCAGACTGTCGACGGGTGGCACGACCCGTGCCACCTTTGGCACGACTCGTGCCGACCACTAGCAAGTACCCGTGCAGCACGACATGTCTGGCACGACTCGAGCCACTGCCCAGCGAGGTCCAGTCATCGTTTTTCATCATTTTCTTGGCCCGTTCATTTTTTTACGTGAAAAAGCCCACTTTTGAGTCAGAATTCGGGATTTTTGAGTCCTCAACTATAAAAAAGACCCTTGGGGTGTTCCAAACCCTAACTCTCCACAACTCTCCATAACTTTACACACCCTTTCATAATTCACCATCCCATCTACCCATCCCGGGGAGTTCGTCAGTATTGATTACTTGAGAAGGAGATCAAGAAGGTTCAGAATCACGGAGGAGAGAACGGAGAATCACACCATATTTAGGGTTATTCTTACTCTTTCTTTCTTAATTTTGAACATGTTTTCATACCTAACCATGTGTGTTGCCTGTAACACCATGTACTAGTACTTCTTGGATAGCGCTAGGTTTGAAGGTTAGATTGTTTTAAATTGATGATCTAGATTTAAAGTTGGATACCTGCAGTATACTTATTCTTTTATTAATGCTTTGATTTGAGACTTATATTTTGTCTTATATGATCTGTCCTTATTCATGGGTATGTCATTGTCCTATGCATGTTCATGATTATTGCTTGTGTCATAGAAAGAATTATATTTGTCTATCTATTATGGGTAAAGGGGATCTAACCATATAACATTTATTTATTAGAATAATTAATACTGAACACCTAATATATTTATTAATTACTTTGTTTCTTAGATTATTAGGTGGGAACCGAGATTTAATTCTTAAGTACCTATAAAAGGAAGTCTAGTGCACTAGCCTTTAATGAAATTTTGAATGAAGTACCTAGAAAGGGATTATGAATTATTCTTCTGCATCTGAGGATCTAAACAAGATTTATGTGTTAAGTTTACTTTAGAAAAGAGATTTAACATAATTTAGTGATTGCTTTCATAAGAACTGCAAGGATTCTAACTGATTGTCTAGTGATTTGATTTGACCAACTTAACTGGATTTTCTAGTGCTGTCTATCTTCTCTCTTGAATACTTTCCTTATTTACTTATTTTCTATTTTATTATTTTTAGTATTTATTTTCTGCATCTTTAATTTAGGTAATTCTCTAAAAATGTCCAGATTTATCTTATAATAGAATATTCATAAATAGATTAAATAGTAATCCTAGAATTATTCTTTGGGTTTGATAATAGATCACACGCTTATCTACAACAGATTCCCTACACTTTGGACACACACAAAAAGGTGAACAAGCACTATTTCAATAATAAATTTTATTATAACACGCTGAAATCATACTTTAATGTAAAATTCAACATACTTTAGAAAACATACTTTAACAACCATTAAACATATTTTATCTAAAAAGTAGACATACTTTAACGTATCTCAGTCTCGCATAAATAGCGTCTCAGAGAATTTGTTAAACTTAAATATTGTTATATTTAAAAAAAAATTATAAATTTAATTTAAACAAATACATTAATTAATTATTATTATTAATAAAATACATGTACCCAACTTAAAAATCCACAAATTCCCGTTTCAAAATTCATCAATTCCCATTAGAAAAAAAAAAAACCTAGTTCCTAGCACTTCCATGCCCAGCAGAAGAATAAAAAACTGAAATACGCGAGAAGCTGAAATTGAATTGAGATCGTCTCCAATCTCGTTCGACGCGTCACTCGTGGAGGAGCTGATTGCGATCCACGAGAAGCTGGAAAGATTGAGGATCTTCCAGGAGAACACTGAGAAGATGATGAGAGAAAGGGAGAAGAAGCTAGATTTGCAGATGGAGGATGTTCTTAATCGAGGCCAGTTTAACTTAAAAATTAGTAAAACATAAATATTTCAGTCCCACTTTCCCCCTCTCCTCCCTCTTTGAACCAAAGCAAGTTGGAATCCTAGGGCTCGTTCCACCGCCGCCGTCGCTATCGTTCCGATGCCTTTCAAATTTCAATGATTTTGTCGTTTCCAGGGGCCAGGGTCGTCTGCAATGCACGCACCTAACAGAACCGCCGTGGCAGACTTAACGAATGGCGAAAACACGAAGTTCGTGAAAGCAAACCGAGACCACCTGTTCTCGACGGTGTTGTCATGAGCGGCGGATGATCGGCCCTGCTGAAAGCTGGCGGTCTCGTCGAAACGCCGCGTTTGAACAACACCAGCTCTCCATAAATAGAAATTGAATCTGTGGGCCATAATTTTTTAATCTATGGAAGGCAGGTAAGTTTTGTTTCCTTAATGTTTTCATCAAATTTATGAGATTGTGCGAAGTATTATTATCTCGTTGCTTGAATTTTCAATTTAATATTTGTTGAATAAGGTTGCTAGTTTTTTGAGAATATTGAATTGTTTAATTTGATTTATCATATTGAATAGTTGTGATTAATTGGGATAATTGTTTAAAAAGATGGTTCATTTATTGAGGTCGAACTATTATAGGTTTATCAAATGATATGTTTTCTAAGCAATTTATCAGACTTATGCACATAGAATTTGTGATGTTCCCATCAGTGGCAAAAAGAGCATAAGCTTAATCACCTGATTGACTTACCAAAGACCATGTGATGTGTTTTGTGTTGCCTTTGAAGCTAACTGAACAAAAATATGCTCCTTGTGAATCCATTTGTTCCTCTATTTCTTGGCCTCAAAATATGACTACAAGTATTTGAATTTTCCAAGTCTGCTTTGCACTCTTTTGAAGCATGTTTTTTGCCTGTTTCTAACTTTTCATTCTTGAGAAGTTTCCAGTGTTGCCATAATGCCAATTATTTTTAAGGTATGGTTACTTTTCTCCCAACTTCCTTGGATCTTGCATTGCACTTTAGTAAGGAAAAGATAACAGAAACTTAAAGAAGAGACTTTTATGATTCTGTTTGGTGTTCTTTCTTTTCCCATCTATTGCTGAAATTTTAGATCCAAATACACAGTCTAAGTTGAGTAGACTTAAATAGCTGTCTTTTTAGTGGCAATGCCTTCTGTTTTTATCTTTTTGTTTGCATGGAGATTCAATACATTGCCCTTTCTGTCTCATTACTTAGAAGAACGAAGATGATATGCCTACAGTTCCCAGCAAAAAATGTGTGATAAAAGAATTCTTTCACCTCTTTAATGTTCAATATTTGCAGCATATATTAATCATGAGTTGTTTTGGTAGCTTAGTGATATTTCTGTTTTTTTTATTACTCTGTTTACTGCCAAATTGATTCAACTATTTAAGTTCGGAAAACATTTCAGCTTATTGTGAAATGTGCATTTTGATCACTTAGATTTGTCAGATATATAAGGATGTGAGATGGTTGATTACTTGTTGCAGGTTGTGTGTTTTAACAGAGTATGGAAGCAATCACTGTTGTCTTTCTCATCATTATCTTCTCTAAACCCCTCATCAACTCAGCTTAGTTTGTTGGCAAAGTAGCACCAGACAAGCTTTGAATCTTTTGTTTTTATTTATCTTTACTGATATTTAACCCATTTGACTTTAGGATCAAGGTACATTTCTTTTGTGCTATTGTATGTGCTAAATTTTTATTTTATTTCAGTTAATTGCAGCGAACGACATGAAAATAAAGATTAATTATAATGTAAAGCAAGAAGATAAAGTATTTATACAATGCAAGACAAGAAAATGCTCAATGTATTATGCTCCTCAACTTATAAATTTAGGATTTGATTATGTAAAATTGAAGTTTGGATGTAATTAGTTAGGATATACTTGTATTTTTAGATTTAGAGGATGATTTTGTGTGTAATTGAAATTCTTGTAAAAATACGTCATTCTTATATTATTATATTTTAATAATAATAATATAAATTAATGTATAAAATTAAATAAAAATAAAAATAATAATATGAAAGTCATCATGTAAAAACTGATGTCTATGATAGGAAAGACATCAGTGGAAAAACGATGTTAAATAGGTGTCAACCGATGTCTTTAGTTGGATGGACATCGGTTAATAACCGATGTTTAATGTGTCTTCTCCGATGTCTTTTTCGAGAAAGACATCGGTTTGTAACCGATGTCTTTCTATCCAATCCGATGTCTTTTTTAGGAAAGACATCGGTGAATAAACGATGTCTAATGTGCCAATCGATGTCTTTCTGTTGAAAGACATCGGTGGATAATCGATGTCAAAGATTGCAACCGATGTCTATACCACGGAAAAGACATCGATTAAAAATCGATGTCTATCTGCGCCCACTTTCGACATCAGGGCTTCAACATCGGCTGCTTGGTGAATTAACCGATGTTTATCATCGTTTTTGGTGTAGTGTCCTTTGTTTCTTGTTATATGTTAATTTATCATCGCTTCGGTTCTTAATCATCTTCTGATTCTTGCATAGAACATAGAGTGGATTTTAGGTAAGGATCCGAGAAATTTCAACTGAGATTTATTATTATTGCATTTTAGTTGTAATTTTTCAATCCCTTCATAAATTTGATTAAGTACTCTTGTAATGCATTCAGTAGATGTAATTAGGAAACTAGTGTTAATCATCATTATTATAAGGATATGAAGTTAGAAGTGGGTCTATTCTTACTAGGTTGAGGGAATGCTGCGGTTTAATGTAAGTGCTACTATGATCAAGTTAGTAATCCTTTGTTTTCAGAATTATTCTGCTTACACACCAATGGCCTGGTGTCAAATGATGTTTTATTGAGACGAGGAACTCGAGAAAGATAAAGTTAACAATGTTTTTTATTATCCTACTTTGTACCACTTAATGTTTCTCCACATCTAACCAAAGTCCACTTATCCATAAAACAAGGATTTGACGGAAGAGTTCGTCTTATGTTATCTAGAGCTGTGCCATTGTCTAATCACATTGAGTAGTCCTTGAGGGCCCCACATGCTACCACAAGGATATAGCATATGGTGAACTTTTAACTCTTCATCTCTCTTTTTCCTCAAGTCACATATTCTTTGATAATGTTTTTTTTTTTTTTTTACTTCGGCCTTGCCTGAAGCTGTAGCAGATGCTTCACTCTCATGGTCAATGTCTTTTCCATGAGGTTCCAAGTAAACTCAAAAGTGTGTTTTAATTAATGAAGTTAATATGGCAATGTCATATAGTATATTTCAGGTTGTAGTAAGGGGGAGGTCAAATGAGTTTTCAACTTTCTATTAGGTAAAGTATTCCCAATTCACATAAGTGGTGTGATGGCTGTCCAAGTTCACTGAGAAAAAAATATGTCAAAAATTCATATACATCTAGGTTTACTTAAATTTATTTTGTTATTTTGACATTTGTATTTAAGTTTCTCCTTAAAATATTAATGTGTTATTTTTATACTTATATTGTTTTTGTTTTTTTTTTTAAATGATTCAAAAGATTAAATAAGTTAACTTTAATGGGTATCTCAATGACTAACCTTTCATCAAAATGAATATTGAATCTTCAGTTTGGGTATTTGACATTAACCATTAATATTATTACTTATACAATATATTCTCCTCACATCAAATGAATTCTTCAGTCTGTGTTATCACATGTAAACCAACGTCTTAACCAATGTAAAAATACGTGGCTAAGGTCTTATCCATTAACGTATTTTAGTTATATATATTAACCTATTTTATTTTAGGTTTCTTGATTGATGCATGCATGGGACCTTAAAATAGAATTTATTATACAACATTCATTTAGTGTGTAAGATTTGAAAAGACTAATTCACACTATAAACTATAATCAAAGAGGATGCTGAAAGGTGGATCATGATTGAATGTGATTGTTTAAAGAAGGGAGCTCTATCAGACTATTTTAAGCTTCGATGGATTCTTCCAACAATAGAAATTGGTTGCTGATTGTTCTATGCTAATTCTACCAATTCATATGTTATGCCTGTCATGAACAAAATATGAACAAGACGTAGTTTCATGTAGTTCAATGAAATATTGTAATAAACTTTAGTTTGTAGTAGATGGAAACAATCACTAGGTAATTTTATTTATTTTTTAAATAGCTTTGATTATTAAAATTTATATCATACTTTTACTTAAATTATTGTCAGCCAATATTTTAATATGTTAATAATAATATCGGTTTAGTAATTATATTTATTTTAACATGTTTTATAATCGAAATTTTAGGAATTAATGAGACAGAAAATAAATATATTATATTTCAAATTCTATGTTATAATTTTGTTTAATTAAAGGAAGTGACAAAATAAAATTTAAAGTGAACATATAATAAATTGGAAGAACTATTATTATTTTATACAACAAGGGTCAGTCTTGGTTATCACTTTATATAAGATCATTTTAAGTTTTCATAATTAGCGGTTCAGATTTTTATTAAAAAATGTTAACACTTTTATTTTATATTACAAATTATTTATGAGATGGTTCACTGTATTATTATCACTTTTCATTAATTAATCATATTTTTTCTTTGACGTCTCATGTATAAAAATAATTTATATAATAATAGAACGTGATAGCAAAATACAATTAACGTGCGACCGCCGTGCAATATCTAGTTTTTATATTTCTGTCAAAAAAAAAAAAATTCTAGTTTTTATAATAATCAGGGCAATTCATTTTACATATATCTGTCTGTCTAGGTGTTCAAAATACCAAAATTCATTACATTTATATCTGTCTCAGAGTGAAAAATACCAAAAGACTAAGAGAGTATTGTATTAGGAGCAATATTTTTACAAGAAAAATGCAGGGGAGACGGAATTTGGTATTGGCGGTTGCTCAAAAAGGTTGAAAAGGAGGCGCCACTACACATTTTCCTGGTTTCCCTCGAAAATTTGAGAAGCTGCCAAAAAAAAGTTATTTCTGGCATTCGCTGCGGCTGGACTGAGCTAGGGTTCGGACATCCTGCGAAAATGGTCGCTGATGCTTTAGAATCTGTCGCTTCCGAACCTGCCGGTATGCTCTTCTTCCTTTTTTTCTTATTTTTTCCGATAACTTCTATATGCTGCTCATGCAAACACAAATCGTTAGTACATTGTTTGAATCATCAATGTTGATGATTGGATTTGTATACTGATGGTTCGACTCTTTTTTTTCCTTAATAAAATAAATAAATAGTTTATGAAAAATATTAAATCGAGTTAAAAGGTGGCTGCTGTTTTTTTATGTTTATCGGAGGGGGAGTCGCATCCGATGTTGTAGATTTCTGGCTTGCTGTTGGAGTTCGTTTTTGTGATTGAATCTGTGTAAAATAATGGATATATTATTTCTTATGTTAGAACTTAGAAGGTCTTAACAGCTACTTCTGTTTATTCAAAGGATTAAAGGCTTTCTGTTGCAATGATTGATGTAGGTTTTCATCAATTGTTGACCTGTCTATTTTGGTGTGATTATGGATGGTGTGAGTTTGGATCGTGCCTAGAGATATAGTGTACTTACATGTCCATTATGCTCAAATCTTCGATGGTTATGTATTCCTGTTTATCTGTTGGCCTAAACATTTTTCTATGGTCTTGTGTTGCACCTGGTATGAAATGGCCGTCTGAGGCTTGGTCGCGTGGAAAACGAAACAGAATTGCTTACATTTCATTAAATAGGTTTGGCACTGTAATTTGGCAAACTTATAAAGAAATCAAAGAAGGTACTATTAGTTATTACAGTGTTCACGATTATCTATAATGATACTTCGTTTTTCAGCTATTGCCTAACCTAGAAAGTAATCTTCCATTGTGTGATAAACATTTTTTGATTGCATGATGGACAGATTCGTTGCCATTTTGAGAGATGTCTATTTAATAAATCTGATCCACTCTTAAGAACTTTATATAACTCAGAAATCTTAGAGATCAATTAGGTTTGCACGTGGATTTTCTCTTTTGTCTCCGTTCTTTCGTGGAATTCAAATCACTCAGTTGTATTGTGCTTAACCCAAATGATCTCATGTCAGTTCAATGATCAAAGTGGAGGTATATTGCGAAATTTTATTAGGATGAACATAGTGTTTTGTCATTTTGAATTTCTGTGTTTTCGTAATATTATAATTACTACTATTCCTTACTAAGCTCGCCTTTTGGCCGTGCCATTTGGGCATGTTCTCGTTCTTTTTTGTCTAGCAAGTAGAAACAGTAGCTTACTTCCATTTATTATCCGTGAAATGTCAAACTACTTTATCTTGTTAGCTGTTTGCTCATTAAACTCTTCAATCCAATATTGATAAGGATTATTTGTCACCATTGTTTTATTGTCTTTCTATTTCAATATGGGTCATTAATTATTCTATGACATGGCACGACTTAATGTGGCATTTTTTGTTGTTCCTTTTC
This sequence comes from Pogostemon cablin, assembly GCA_023678885.1. Classification (NCBI taxonomy): domain Eukaryota; kingdom Viridiplantae; phylum Streptophyta; class Magnoliopsida; order Lamiales; family Lamiaceae; genus Pogostemon; species Pogostemon cablin. Next base: position 580,136 of record CM042970.1, read on the forward strand.
CTAGGGATCCAAAAGGACAAAAACAAAGCAGTTTGTGCAACGGATATGAAAACTAATAAAAAAAAGAGGCTCGGTTCTCAGATGGGCCATATTGATAGGGATCCCATTGTTTCGCGCAAAATGCCAAAGCGTGCTGCTGCTTGTTCTGATTTCAAGGAGAAATCTCATAGAATATCAGAAAAAGATTCTGTAATAGAAACAAAAAAAGAGGGACTTGCTGAAGAAGAAGTTCTAGCTGTTCGTCAGACTGCTGGTCAAGAGGATGGCCGTCCATGCAGACGCCTCATAGATTTCACCTTTTATAATTCTGATGGAGTCTCACAGCCTTTTGAAATGCTAGAAGTTGATGATATCTTTATCTCTGGCCTTATCCTTCCTTTGGAGGAAAGTGCTGACAAAGAAAAAGCAAGAGGAATTAGATGCGCAGGATTTGGGCGTGTTGAAGAATGGGCTATATCTGGATATGAAGATGGAGCACCGGTTATTTGGGTTTCCACAGAAATTGCTGATTACGATTGTATCAAGCCCTCTAGCAGCTACAAGAAGTACTATGACCAATTTTTTGCGAAAGCTAGTGCTTGTATTGAGGTTTATAAGATATTGTCTAACTCTTCTGGAGGCAATCTCAGCCTTGATGAGTTGCTTGCTGGGGTTGCACGTGCTGTGAGTGGCATGAAGTGCTTTGCTGGTGGTCTATCTACTAGGGACTTTGTTCTTTCTCAGGGTGATTTCATCTATAACCAGCTTATAGGTTTGGATGATACTTCAAAAAATGCTGATCAAGTTTTTTTTGAGCTACCTGTACTAGCTGCTATTAGAGATGAAAGCAGTAAGTTGATAGACTGTGGACATGCTCATGCTCATTCTGGCTCTTTGCCAGGAACTTTGAGAATTGGCACAAAAGATGAGAATAAAAGTTCAACTAATATTTCTTCTCAGACAGAAGAAGATGACGATTCCAAAATGGCGAGGCTGTTACAGAAAGATGAGAACTGGCGCTCAATGAATCAAAAGAAAACCCGTGGTTCAACTTCTTCGAGTAAATACTATATCAAGATCAATGAGGATGAAATCGCCATTGACTATCCTTTACCTGCCTATTACAAAATGTCAAATGAAGAAACTGACGAGTATATAATTTTTGGAAGTGACACGGATGTTCTCAACATTGAAGACCTGCCTCGAAGCATGCTCCATGACTGGGCATTATATAATTCTGATGCGAGGTTGGTTCGTTAGAGCTCCTTCCCTTGAAACCCTGTGCTGATATTGATGTGACTATATTTGGGTCTGGTGTAATGCTTGAAGATGATGGATCTGGATACATTTGTGATGGTGATTCTACTCATTCTTCACTTGGTTCTGGGGCTTCTGGAGGTGAAGGGATCCCAGTTTTTCTGAGTGCAATTAAAGAATGGGTGATTGAGTTTGGGTCATCGCTGATTTCCATCTCAATACGAACGGATATGGCCTGGTATATCACTACCTTGCTGTGTTTTCTTGTGTATCTATGAATGCTCCCTCGTTCCTTTATTTGGTTTGAAAATACCACTTTTGAATAATATCCTGTAACATGATTTATGATGATTGGCATGACTTGTAAGATACTGCCTTAACTGTGTTTGAAGTACTAATAATGGTTGTACGAATACTGAAGTGTAACTGCAAGAGGATATACATAAAGAATAGAGCAGGCTTATATATTCTATTTGCAGCAAAGTGTAAGATCTTAATAAATCATCCAAGAGGTGCATCATTTGGCTGGGCTTGTGTCCAATTATTGCTGCACTTTCCATTCTTTCTTCACAAAAATTGGATAGTTGCTATATCAAGTGTAACCTGAGTTATTTTTCTTGTATTCTTCAGGTACAGACTTGGAAAGCCTTCAAAGCAATATGCTCCTTGGTACGAGCAAGTCTTGAAAACTATAAGGGTTGCAATCAGTATCATTACTTTGTTAAAGGAGCAGAGTCGTGCGTCAAGACTTTCTTTCACAGATGTGATCAAGAGGATCTCAGATTTTGACAAAGGGCACCCTGCTTTTATATCATCTAACCTCCAAGTCGTGGAAAGATATGTTGTCGTACATGGTCAGATTATTCTGCTGCATTTTTCAGAGTATCCTGATGATAGCATAAAGAAATGCACTTTCGTGACTGGCCTCACCCAGAAAATGGAAGAGAAGCACCATACAAAATGGCTTGTTAAGAAAAAGAAGCTTTTACAGAGGTGCGAACAAAATTTAAATCCAAGGGCAGCAATTGAGTCTATTGTATCCAAAAGGAAGGCTATGCAGGCAACTACAACGCGGCTAATCAACAGAATCTGGGGAGGATATTATTCAAATTACGCATCCGAGGCACTTAATGAAGATACAAATAATGATGTCAAAGAGGTTCATGAAATTGATGAGCAAGAGGAAAATGAGGAGGATGATGGTTTGGAGGAGAAATTGGTTGTGTTGGAAGAAATGGAGACAACTAAATCAACACCAAGGAAAACCAAGTCCAGCCAATGTGGAAAGCAAGTAGAATGGAAGGGGGAATCTGTTGGCAAATTACCTACTGGTGAGACTTTATACAAAAGGGCAATTGTCCATGGAAATGAGATTGCAGTCGGGGGGGATGTTTTGCTAGGTGATGAAATGGATGATTTTCTGGCTGTCTATTTTGTGGAATACATGTTTGAGAAGTGTAATGGAAGTAAAATGCTTCATGGGAGGATGATGCAACGAGGCTGTCAAACTGTCCTTGGAAATACAGCAAATGAAAGGGAGATATATTTGACAAATGAATGTATGGATATCAAACTACAAGAAGTCAAAGAAAGCATACATGTTGATATAAGATCAATACCTTGGGGTCATCAGAACAGAAAAGCAAATGCAAATGCTGATAAAATTGATAGAGCAAGAGCACAAGAAAGAAAGGATCAGGGTTTGCCTACTGAATTCTACTGCAAAAGTCAGTATTGGCCAGAGAGAGGTGCCTTTTTAACTCTTCCACATGCTTCAATGGGACTTGGATCTGGCTTGTGTCAAGCGTGCAAATTAAGAGAAGTTGAAAATGACAGGGAAAAATTCAGACTCGACACTTCATTGACCAGTTTTGTATATAGAGGACCAAATATTCCATTAACTGTATATATGTGAGTCCCTCCTACTTTTTGTCAGAAGAAAAGGAAGCAGAAATTTTTAAGGCTGGGAGAAATGTGGGATTGAAGGCATATGTCATTTGCCAGCTGCTTGAAATTTGTGATGTTAAGCAGCCTAAAAAGGCTGAAGCCAAATTTGTTAAGGTCAAAGTCAGGAGATTTTACAGGCCAGAAGACATATCATTGCAGAAGGCGTATTCAGCAGATATTCGAGAGGTGATAACTTTTATATCTTGCATGATGTGAAAGTTCTATATTGTCCATAATCTATGACAAGCAATCAAGCATCATTAAATAACTATGTTAAATTTGCCTATACCTACTAAACTATGGGTGTTTTGGCAACTTGCCCACTGTTTTTGTAAATGACGCTATATTCACTTTCTTTAATAGGAAGTTTAAGTGTGATAATCATCAAGATTGTTTTGAGCTCTAAGTTTTTCTGAATGATTTCTCAGGTCTATTATAGTGAGGTAATGCACTCTATACCCGTTGATATGATTGAAGGAAAATGTGAGATTAGAAAAAAGAAGGATATTGGGTCACAAGATGTCCCTCTTATCTTTGATCATGTTTTCTTTTGTGAATATCAATATGATCCTTCCAGAGGATCCATTAAGCAGGTATGTTTGTTCATTGATTTTTTTTCTTTTTTCCAGATACTTCCTGCCAATTGTGTTTTCTGATCAGAGTTCTTTCTTCTCTGTGTGCAGTTGCCATCAAATATCAAATTATGTTACTCCACTGGACAGCTGAATGATGATGCAACATATAGGAAGAACAAAGGGAAATGCAAAGAAGGACAGCTTGAGGAATTTAATGAAACATCAAAAGGGAACCGCTTGAGCACTTTGGATATTTTTGCTGGCTGTGGTGGCTTGTCTGAGGGACTTGAGCAATCAGGCAAGCATGCTTTCAACTTAACATGCAATATTAAATTAAGTTCTATAGTTTCTTGCAAGTGTAATTGAATAGGAGTTTTGATGCCTACAGGCATCTCTTCCACAAAGTGGGCTATCGAGTATGATGATGCTGCTGGAGATGCATTCAAACTTAATCATCCCCAGTCATTGGTATTTGTAAACAATTGTAATGTGATCCTGAGGTAATTTTATGAACGCAGAATACCCTGTTGTGACCATAGTATCATGCTTAGCATAAACCAGCATAGAAATAAGATACTGAATACTATAAATGCAGGGCTATCATGGAGAAGTGTGGAGATGCCGATGATTGTATTTCAACCCCCGAGGCTGCTGAATTGGCTGCGTCATTGGACCAGGCAGAACTTGATAATCTTCCGCTACCGGGTCAAGTTGATTTTATTAATGGAGGACCTCCTTGTCAGGTTGGTTAAACAACACATTTTCTAGTTTTAATGAAATGTTTAAGCTGCAATATTAAGTAGTTGGATTTTTATTTTCATTTTTTGTGAAGGGTTTTTCCGGTATGAATAGGTTCAACCAAAGCACATGGAGTAAAGTTCAATGTGAGATGATTTTGGCATTTTTATCCTTTGCTGACTACTATCGTCCGAAATTTTTCCTTCTTGAGAATGTCCGGACCTTTGTGTCGTTCAACCAAGGGCAGACCTTCCGCTTAACCTTAGCTTCACTTCTTGAGATGGGATATCAGGTACCCGCTGTTGTTCTCACTATCAGACTGAAATTCTGATCTGCTTTTCCTGACTTTTTTTCTATCTGGTTACTTTATGGTAGGTGAGATTTGGCATCCTTGAAGCAGGTGCATATGGGGTTCCTCAGTCGAGGAAAAGAGCATTCATATGGGCGGCATCTCCTGAAGAGCTGCTTCCGGAGTGGCCAGAGCCAATGCATGTCTTTGCAGCACCAGAGCTGAAAATCTCATTGTCAAAAAATCTGCAATATTCCGCAGTCAGGAGTACTTCAAAGGGAGCTCCATTTCGTTCACTAACAGTCAGAGATACAATTGGAGATCTCCCACCTGTGGGCAATGGTGCATCTCAAACAAGCTTAGAGGTATATATAACGACTACCGTTTAACATAATAATTATTGATTAGCTGAGTTCTTACATGCTACTAATCAGTTTTCAAACAATTTCAGCTCATTTTTGGTGCTTGGTACTTATTATGCTGTTGTCCATTAATGCAGTATCATAGTGAACCTATATCATGGTTCCAGAAGACAATCCGAGGTAGCATGAACGTATTAATTGATCACGTGTCAAAAGAAATGAACGAGCTTAATCTAATCAGGTGCCAGAGAATTCCCAAGCGTCCTGGAGCTGACTGGCGGGATCTTCCAGATGAGAAGGTGCCACAATACCATATTGGGATGGATTGTGTGTGTTGTCTACTTGAATCTCCCGTCCTAAGTTTGTCGTTGTATCAAATCACAGGTGAAATTATCTAATGGCCAAATGGCTGATCTGATCCCATGGTGCTTGCCAAATACTGCAAAAATGCACAATCAGTGGAAGGGACTGTTTGGCAGGTTGGATTGGGATGGAAATTTCCCAACTTCGATAACAGACCCCCAACCGATGGGTAAAGTGGGAATGTGCTTTCATCCCAATCAGGACAGGATCGTGACAGTTCGAGAATGTGCACGTTCTCAAGTAAGTAGCGTTCATTCTATAAAATTTTTGTTTGTTGGATATATGCATTAGGATCTATCTCCCTTTTCAAGAATTAAGGTTCATCTACTTGTTTTTGTTTCCTGTGGCAGAGCTTCATTCTTTTTTATGGGTGGGTGGGTAGAGGGTAGAGGGCATAGCTGCATATATAGCTACTCTAAACAGTGTAAGATAACATCTTCTGGAATCTAGTTGGAAGTTATTACACAATACAGAATGCATGGCCATCATGGTAACTTCCAATGCAGGCTGTTGGCGGTTTTAGAACCTCAAACAAGACGAGAAAAGTGTGTTGCCTTATTCAGGAACCATATATGGATATAGGGCTTAGATTTAATGAGATATAGTCCGCTTAATATGCAGCTGCAGAATTAAGACAATTGTTTTGCACTCGTTTTACAGGGTTTCAGGGATAGCTTCAAATTTTCAAGAACAGTTATACACAAGCACAGACAGATAGGAAATGCAGTTCCTCCTCCACTAGCATATGTGCTCGGAAGAAAACTCAAGGAAGTAGTTGAGAAGAAAGGCTCGGCGTAGCTGCTCATTTGCCTCCTTTTTTGTACTAGAAATACGGGAATCTTCATGACCCAATTCTCATATCAAAACTGTGAATATGAGAGCAATTATATTACCTTTTTGTCTAAAATACTTGTATTATAATATTTCAGTACACAGAAAGGGGATCCATTTGGAGCAAGGAAACTGATCCACATTTATAGGGGAGTCAATTAAGGGCACTTGTAATCACCAGTGATTTTCCCCCCTCAAATGATATGTTTCATTTACTAGTCAAAAGGCTAGCTATTTAAGGTCTCTATGATAATTGACCAAGAGAACAAGTGCTCGACGAGGGAGTTGTTCCATTAAGGAGGCTTGAAACCCTTCTAAAGAGGATACATCACTCCCTAAAAGAAATAAAAAGAAAAAAAATAAAGCTCAAACAGTTGAGTATGAGAAGAGAAACATTAAAGGGTTAACAAATACAAACTGCATAATAAAACAAGTTATGCTAGTTAGATTCACATATGAGACTTTCAAGAACTCAACAATGAGAGGAAACACACTGTACTTAGCACAAATACATATCAAAACACTACACAAATACAGATCTAAAAAGATTTCATGAAATCATCTCAAACCTATTATTTTCACATGGAGCTCCTAATTTGGAGGGTTCCATAATATGATGGGATTAAAAGAAGGCAAATATAGAGTGACAAGTCAATTAAGCTTTGTGGATTAACATTAAATTATAAGACTAAAAGTTAGACTCTAGGTAACACTACAAAAAAAAACTTATTTTTTAGCAATGAAATCTACCAATGAAATTCAGTAATTTGGTAATACTAATGGATTGACAAAAAAAATGATAATTTTCTTTTAGCAACGAAATGCCAACAGATTTATTCTCTATTATACCAACGAAATTCAATTCGTTGGTAATTTTCCAATGGATTACCAAGGGAATCATTATATAAATTATCAATGTAATTATTAATAACGAATTATTATTTACCAACGAAATTGAATTTTTATTGCTAAAAATTTATCAACCACCACTTTATCAACGAATTTAGTTGCTAATCGGTTGGTAAACCAAATTTAACAATGGAATTAACCTGCTCTTCTTTGGCGGTTACAGTTTTAACTTCTGCTCTGGCAACGAGCAGTTCGACGGTTACTTGCTTCTGCTCCTGCAACAAATGCTTTTCCAAAATTTTCTATCAACGATCCACTTTTCTTCATCCTTCCGCTCACTCTGGATTTAAGTTTCGATATTTCCTTACGTGATTCCGTTGATTTTGGGGATTTCTTTTTGAAAATTTCAATTGTATTGCTACGGGTTTCCCTTGAATTTAGGGATTTTTCTTTTTCTATTCATCGGTCTTCCGCATTGCGATTTGGTGGACTAAGATGGCGGTTATTACTTCTCACTCTGCGCCAGCATCGATGCCGGTTACCTCTTCTACTCCGGTGGGAAGTGTTTCTCCCGGTGATTGCTATCACCGATCCATTCTATCTCTCTCTGGTATTCTACTTTTCACTAACGTCTTGAGTTTTCGTTGGAAAATGGGTCGTGTTCATACATACACCATGAAGATTTGGGTGTTTTCTGTTGCTATGGTTGTGTTCTGGACGAGAAGTGTTGTAGGTTTGTTGATGGATTTTACTGTTGCTGTGGTTTCTACATGGTTTAGTTGGTTGCTATTAGGGATGGCAATGAGACGGTATTTTCGGGTACCCGGTCTACCCGAACCCTAATGGGTAGGGTACGGGAGTTGTAAACGGGTTTGGGACGGGTATGGGTAGTTATGAAAAATACCATTAGGGTTTAGGACGGTTACGGGTAATGCCTCAAATACCAGCGGGTAACCTGATTTTTATATATTTTTTATAAAATTTAATATATATTATATAATTTATATATGATAAGATATTTTATATATTTAATAAATAGTTATAAGTTTTATTTAATCATATTTATTAAATATTTATTTAAAATAATACAATTTATATTATATTTATTTTATATTTAATTAATAATAATATAATTTTTATTATTATACTTATTTAGACAATAAAAAATATAAAAATATATATAAAAAATTAATATTAAACGGGTATGGGTACCCGCGGGTATTGATAAATAGTAATGGGACGGGTACGGGTACCCTAATAAATTTTTTAAATGGGACGGATACGGATACGAGTAGTTATTTTTTAATCGGATACGAGTACGAGTACCTCAAAATAAGCGGGTACCCTACCCGTTGTCATCCCTAGTTGCTATGTCTTCTCCTACTACTGTACGATTTCCTATTGTTACATGGTCTTCCTCGATTTTCTAAGTTTGGTATTGATGGATTGGTATAGTGATGCTGCTCATTGGAAATTTTCTGCTGCTACGTTGGCTTCTACATACTTCTATTGCTATTTCTACTTCTATTGCTACTGATTTGCTACTGCTAATGCTACTGATTTACTATTGCTACTGCCCTTACTTTGAAACTGCAAATGATCCTGAATTGCTGCTGCTGTTGGGTTTTATTCTTTTGTTTCGTTGCTGATATATTGATTTTCTCCTGCTATTGGATTGCTATTGCTACTTCTATTGAAGAGTTGATATTGGGTTGCTATTGCTATTGGATAGCTATTTCCCCTTCTATTTTGGTTAATTGCTTCCCATGGTTCTGGTTTGCTGGTTTTCTACTTTTGGATTGTTCCACGACTATGAATCTGATTCCTTGAAGATTGTCCAATGATGTTTATGGCTTGGGATATTGAAGATGGCTGCTATTCGCCATTTGCTAGTGCTACATGATTTTGATTTGTTACTCTTGGTTTGAGGCTTAGCTAGTTTGTTTTTGGTTTTCTATTCTTCTCGGTTCAAGTTTGTTGCCCTGTTTCCTATGCTAGAAGATTGTGTTGCTTTTGAGTGCTGCTGCTTGCTGCCTCTTTACTATTGCTACATGCTAATGGCTTGCTGTTGTAATTGGTTTGCTAAGGGATTGCTACTTTACATGATTTGTTGCTACTCATGCTGTTTTTAGGGTTTCTATTACTATTTCTATTGCAATTGCCTCTTGGATTGCTATTGATATGATTGTTACTTCTATTGGCTTGCTACTTCTATTGCTACCTCCTGATTGCTTTTGCTTACTAGAAGATACGTTGCTGATATGGATGGGCACTATAGTTGATTTCTATTGCTATATGGTCTTGTTGTTTCCTGAGCTTTGTCTTTTGGTGCTAATAGGTTGGTTAATGGTGATGCTATGTTGCTGGTGTGCAATTCTCCTACTGCCACATGGATAACATTGTTGTTGCTGTTCTGAAGATTGGCTACTGCTTCTGTTTGGTACTGAAGATTGCTGCTATGTTGTTTGGTATTTTGTTGCTCGTTGCTGTCCAAGTTGAATGTCCAACTTGAGGAGGGGGTGTAGACATGTGCCTAGCACATGATCAATTAGAAGATATTTTCCATTGTATTGCCACTTGGCATATTTCCATAGGGTTATATTTCTCAATGATTAACATATATACTTCTCTCTGTAAACTTCTTGTGGCTTGTGGGTTTTTATAATCTCTTCCTAATTGATGGGTAATGTAGTTTGTCGAAGGACTCAAACTCGTAAAGCGAACATGATGGAGAGAGGATTGCCCCTTAGGCTTTTGTGCCTCTTTTAGAGGTAGAAGGATGATCGTATTGCTATGGAAATTTCCCATATTTATATTCGATAATCTGACATCACCCGTATCTGGGCAAGTTGATAGATTATCGTGTACAGTGCGAGCATTAAATATATTCTAGCCTCGTGTGACTAATTAGATGATACGATCTAGAATATCCTCTATGGAGTGTTTTAACCTCAGATTCTGCGTATCTAAGGCAACTTGATCAAGTGGCTTAGTCAGGCGGGCCAAATGTTGCTCTAGGTAGGGAGGCTCGTGGGCTCTTAAGGAGCCTTGGGCTGGCGGGCTCAATATGTGGAAGGCCCACTAATGTAATATATACCACACTTCTCATATGTGAAATTGAATAATGAAAATACGATTTTCCTTTTCTCTCTTCTTCTATATTCGGTGATTCTAACTGCTGCTATGAATATCCTATCCTCTTCTATGGTTTCTATCCTTCGATTTCTACAAAGAATTAATTCTAATCCTAAGATGAAAATTTAGGTATAAATAATGTATAAACCATTTGATTTGGCCATAAGGTGCGTTAACTTGGATATAAATTGAAGGAAGTATGTAGTTATGTTGATAAAACTATTTCACAAGTTATGTTTAGGTAGATTAATTAAACTATGTACATATAAAAGAACAATAATTTTTGCGTTGCAGCAAATATTCCGTCAAAAAATACATTTTTTTCCGACTTTAAAAAATTAATAATAATCGCATGCATGCAGATGATGACGAGACTTTAATTAACTTGCATGGAAAGTTATTTTAGGTATCCTGTCGAAATCGATCTAATAAATCAGAAGCAAATAATATTTGAGTTGATATTAGGTGCACCCGGATGCAAGGGTGCACCCATATGTGTATAATTTTTTATTCTATTTTGTATACGTATTTTTTAATAATTGTATACTTTTTTCAAATTAAGTTTTTCATTAAAAAAACTAGTATTCATATGTGTATAACTTTTTATTCAATATTGTACACATATTTTTTAATAATTGTATATTTTTTACGCTCAATTTTTCATTAAAAAACTAACAATTAAATTGTATACATTTTTGTTTATAATTGTATATATTTTTATTTATATTTGTATACGTTTTTTAAAATGGGTGCACCCTATAATTAGCAATAATATTTTGTTTTAGTACATTTTTGCTTCTTCAATAATAATTAATCAATATCCCACATTTATAAATGTGAAACATTTAACATTACTCTTTTAAGTAAAGTCGAAATACTCTTTTAACAAAAATAAAATGATTTTTTAAAACACCATACCATGGTTATTGTATTGTATATATATGTAATTCCAATATGAAGCAGAAGCGCTTGTGCATATGAACACAAATAATTGGGCATGAAAGAAGTGGAAGAAGTTGTGAATTCTGATTTTATTCCTATTTTTATGATTATAATTGGTATTTATAATTTATATTGGGAATTCTGATTCATAGGGGTAATATTGATTCATCTCTCTTTACTATGCATGAGTATTTAAGGCATTCCATAAAAGGAATTGAAATTTCATTTTATTTCAAACAAGACAATTTATAGTGTGCACTCGGGTGTACCTAAAGATAGGGTGCACCCACATACAAATATAAATGAAAACATATACAATTAAGAGTAAAAATGTATACAATTTAATTGTTAATTTTTTAAATAAAAAATTGTATATAATATTCAATAAAATGTTATACACATATGGATGTTAATTTTTTTAATGAAAAATTAATATGAAAAAAATATACAATTATTACAAAACACGTATACAAAATAAAATAATATATATACAAAATAGAATAAAAAGATATACACATATGGGTGCACCCAATATACACCCTTCAAACAATATTGTCCTTTAATTTCAAATTAATGTTAAATTTATTAAAACATCATATTTTAAATTGGATAATTTTAATTTTTTTTAAAACAATCTAAACAAGTCATTCAGTTATTTTGGTTGATTTTTTAAATTTATTAGATTGAAAAAAAATAAATAAATAAGTCTTAGTTAATTAATATATTATAATATAAAGTATCATATAAATAAATTCAAAATTTTATAATATGTCGCGTGAGTATCAAAATTTAAGCTAAATTTTATGAATTTATTTAAGGTTTCATTATTAAATATCTAGGGGTAAAGTTAATTTTTTTTCTATGATGTGAAAATAACAATTCAAGAAAACAACCAAAATACTATAATCATTCAAGTTCAACTAAAATAAAAATGTATAACATATATAAGTAACACCAATTTAGGTGGTTCGATCAAAAGATATACATCCGCAGATAAAATACACAAGAATAAGTTTCTGAACAAAGCTACCGAAGAGATCAAGACAAACTACAGTATCTCTTGACCTTTTACTCTGTCTCCCCCTCTCTCTCTTGATCTTTCAGTCCAGTCTCTCCAGGGATGAAAATCAAACTAAATTACTCGGCACTCGACTCAAGATTGTTCGGTAAAAGCTTGTTTGAACTCGGTTCAATAAAGATATCAAAAAAATTTGAACAGACTTTTATGTTCGATAAAATTAAAAGTTCGGTTCGAGCTCGAACTCAATTTATGAAAAAAGGTAAAGTGTAAATTTATCAAAGTATTCGAGCCTGACTTGTGTTTGACTCGATAAAAGCTCGTTTGGGCTTGACTTGATTGCTTAACAAACAAGATCAAACATATATTTTGAAGCTCGATAATATTTCAAACAAGCTTGAATAACTCTTTGTTCGGGTCGACTCGACTCATTTACACTGCTATGTTTCTCCATCACTCTCTCTATGAGAGATCTAAGTTATATTTAGAATTTTTTTTTCAGCGGTTAAATCCATAGAAACCGTGTATATGACCAAAGGGAACCAATTCTCAATGCAACTGCATTCCCAAATTTGATACAACCATCAAATAATGTTCCTGCCAACGCCCAGACTGATTCAATCCAACCAACTCTTCAATAATATTATGAAACAATATTAATGATCGTCTAACAAAGAGTCAAGAATACTACAACACGACAATATCCACCTAATTCTTGTATCTAAACATCCCTTCTAGCCTCCACCTTACACTGCTCATTTAGAGGAGCTAACACATGTATTAATTCATTTCTGACAAATTCAAACACAACTCCTTTACTTCAGTGCAAGTAACACTTATTCTAACTTAATTGTTTCCTGACTTCCAAGCAACACTGTGTCTTTGATGTTTTCAAATGACTTACGCAGAATGATAATAATATCAGTGCCTTAACCTCATCAATGATCTTCACATTTATGTTCTTCGAATCATCCAACATCTTGTTGAATTCATCCAGTTGATTCAAGATCGATCTATCCTCAACCATTAAAGTCTGTTAGCAAGACTATTTACCATGGATAGCTTTCAGTTTTACCCAAAACTACTTTTTCCATATTTTCTTTGGAAACTTCTCTTTGTGCTTTATATCCAAGACATAAGATTATTGCATTATGGACCTTTTTTTTGCATTTCATGAGCTTCTGTTCCTTAATCCTTCAAAGCAAACGAAGAATCGGGCTTTGCATTCAAAGCGTCACCAAGGTTTTATTGAATTAACAACGCCTTCATCTTGACGTTCCACAATCCAAAGTCTGATTTTTTCATTAATTTCTCAATGTCATATTTGGTGGATACCATCTTGATCTCCTTTGTCTTCCCACAAATTCTGCTCTATCTTTACATAGAAGACGTAACGATTCAAGAAACCACCAAAATACCACAATCATTCAACAAGAGCAAAATAAGAAATGCATACATAAATATATAACACCAGTTTAAGTGTTTGGATCAAAAGATCTACATCCACTAGCTAATGAAGAAGTTTTTTTTATTGATGATAGGATACACAAGAACAAGTTTATGATGAAGATTACCCAAGAGATCTCTCTTGTACTCTTGATCTTTCACTATGTTTCTCCCTCACTCACTCTGTGATAGTTCTAAGTTATATTTAGAATGTTTTTTTCCCAACAATTTTCTCAATGCAACTGCATCCCAAAATCTGATCCAACCGGCAAATAACATTCCTGCCTGCGACCAAACTGATCCCATCCAACCAACTCTTCAATAACATTATGAAACAATATTGATGATCCGAAGAATCAAAAATACCACAACACATAATAAGAACATGATCTAGAAAGATATTTACCTTGTGTAAATTAGGATGATTTATTTTAATTGAATAGAGACCCTTCTTCGGCAGTTGATCAACAACAACAAAAAGATGTTAATTGTTTAGTTGGGATCACTAATAATAAAAAATCTAATGAAATAAATAGAGAATATAAACTTGGGGTTGAAGCAAATTTGTTGGATATTAATGAGCTAGCTCTTTTCTCCGGTCTTATTGCTGCACAATATATCAATATGCATACGTAGTATAAACACGAAATATCGATTGGAACAAATCATACTTACAGGTGTAAAATTGTTGTTGAGCAGTGGATGGATGGCTAGAAATTAAGCAGTTGGTTCCCATGCTTGGGATTGGCAAACCAGCAGTCATTGCTACCCAATTACATCTCAGCTTCACTGTCTCTTCGACCTTAAACATTAATTCTAGTTTGTATGCTTCCACTTGCCATTTTAGGTTTCCAAGTGACTACAAAAATTAAAGCTAACGTACGAATATGGTCCCCCTTTCAGCTTAATATGTACACAAATAAATCCCAACTCTCGTGTTCATCTCATCTACTACTACTATTAATTAAAGAATTACTCCAATTCAATATACTATGAAATCAGTATGAGTTTAATTTTATTAGTATTAAAACCATAATTAGAGATGTTTGATATATATGTGTAAGGATATTGTAATAATATAGTAGAAAAGAAGGTAGGGTTTAGAATTCAAGGTCGAACAGACAATGAAGCAGAGGGCAAGGGCGAGGGTGACGGCTGGATAGACAAGCTTAGCTTCGAAACCACCTACCTCTTTCATTCTCCGGCAGATTAAACGCCGTCTTGACGGAGATCGTCATGGAGAAAACCCTAATCTGATGAATGAAGAATATTATGAATATCCAATAATTGAGGGTGGGTGGAGTGGAGGTAGATATATATAACAAGACAGTTATGGGCAAGATAAGATATATATTATATACCATTAGCCATTAGGGCCTGACATTTTTTGATGAGTAGATTATATATATTAAGCTGATAATCATGTTTGGCTCGTGTCAAATATTCACTCTTACGCGTGACGTCATCATGCACACTTTCACTCACTCTACAAACACTCTTAACCATATATTCACTCAAACAATATCAATACATGTCAATTTACAATGTTTGTTTCACAACCTATATATTACTTACAAACATACCATTAAACTCACCCTTGTGTTAAATTATTATATAGTAAAATAAATAAAATAGTAAATGAAATAATTATACTCCCTCCCTACGCCTTAAGAACAATTAATTACTAAGCGCCACAAATAAAATACTATTGCTATGTGCCACAAAATATTGTTCTTAATTTATTTTCACTGTGAAATGAGTACTAATTAAGCTATATATTAAACAATACCGTCCATTATATATAGAGTTCAAAATCAAAATACTAAGCCAACTTTGCTCCCTCGATTCACATCCACGGTATATACCAAATTAAAGAAATGTTAAATGTAATGTATTATTTTAAGTAATAAATTATAATGATAAAGTAAATAAAAATTAGATATAGAAAGTTGCGTTTGTTAATTGAATGTGATATTTTTTAAAATACATAATATATTGTGAGGTTATTAATTTTGAAATTTTTATAATAAGTATAAAGAATGTAATTGGACAAAGAAATTAAAAAAAAAAGTGAAAAATGTAATGAATTTTCAGGGTTTAGATTTACATACAATATAAAGGTTTTATTCTTTCTGCATTGTCCAATGAGTCACTGATGATACAATCATCATATAAGAAATTTAACTTCACTATGTGTATATCAACATTCAAATTAATCTCCAGTGTTTTTGTTTCTGCCTAATTAAAGATAAGTATATTTTTCTATTTTGCTTTCTAAAATTCAACTGGAATGTCTACGCTTTGGTGTTAGGTGTTGATGAGTTATATATATATATATATATATATATATATATATATATATATATATATATATATATATATGAGAGGAAAAATCTTTATCTTTTCTTTAGAATTTATATATTAATTTTTACATATAAATTTTATCCTACGTGTCATTCATTCAATAAGTTGCAATGGGATATGCAACACAAAAAAAATTAATACTCCATCCGTTCCGCTTAAAGAGTCCTTAATTTTCCTTTTGGGCGTCTCACCCAAAAAACGTCTTTTTTTTTTAACACACACGTGACCCACACACACTCAGTAATACAATTAAATATGGGTTGACACTCCCACTAATACAACTACCAACTACATATTAAATTATAATACTCCTTAATCCACGTGCAAAAAGCAAAAACTAGGTTTGGGTGGAACAAATGTAGTGGAGAGATCGGACCAATATATCTTACTAGTATTTAACAAAATGAATTAGATGGGAGATAAATTTGAGATCCAAAATCTTTGAATGGATGCAAATATATACTCCTTCCGTCCCATTGAAACATACGCGTTTTTCCATTTTGGTCTGTCCCACTATAAAATGTGTATTTCCTTTTCTGGTAAAGAGAACACACACATATTAATTGTTTCTCTCTATGAGCCCACATGTCATACTAATATACCTACCTACTTTACATTAATATATTATTTCTCTCACCTCACTACACATTAAAATATTATACTCCTTAATTAATATTTAAAAGCAAACGCGTACGCTGTAACGGGACGGAAGGAGTATACGATATATAGCACATTGGATACCGCCTCATAGATAATTCACGTGGGATATATACCACAAATATGGACAGAGAATTAATTTCCAAAAGGACGGAAAAAATCCACTTTGTTGTTGCAGCTCAGGATCTGCATGGCCAAAGTGGACCATACACACAGGCATATATATATATATATATATTGGGCTAATTAATTTATTACTCCATCAGATAATGGTTGGTTCTGTTACTCTGTACTACTCCTATCATATATCACACAACTTTTAATAACAGTAAGTTAATGTTTTCTGAATGAGGTAGCTAGGTAGTAAAGACACAAGATTGGTTCACAAGAATCTCAACTTTACCTTTAACCATTTGATGTTCCACCATCCAACTCTCTCCTACTCTTCCCTTTCTTTTTCCTGCAATTAATTCACACTCATCACTTCAAACACCTTAAAACATAAATAGCCTCATATCTTTTTACTTTATTAAATATAATTTCTCTGAAACAATTTCATAGCTTTTAAATTCACATCTTATTTGCTTATGGAATGGAGAATCTGTATGAATCATATACCAGCAGTGGCAGTGTGGTAATTGTGCAAATGGCGTTGGTTTTCATGCAAACCCTTGAAAAATCAGCAGTCATCGCTCGCCGTACCTTAGATTCGTGATCTATTCGACCTTGAAAATTAAATGAAACCTACTCTCATCTATATTTTTTTCTTTATTTTAATTAATTAATGAAATATACAAATAAAGTGTGGACTGGAGTTGAAGGGTAGGCAGGCAGGGTGGTAGGTGAATAAATACTTCTTTAAATAGAAAGCATTTTCCCCACTAAATGTGGAATGCTGTTTCTCTCTCTCTCTCTCTCATCAGATTAATATGCATGTTTCTAAGAATTAATACACCAAAGTTATTACAAAAAAAAATTACAAATTGCGGCTGTCAGATGATCACTCCTTAATTCACACTTACGCTTTCCAAGATTAAAAGATTTAAGACAATCATTATTTTAACATACATAGAAAATTAATTGACTATAATTATGAAATCTATCCAATTGGAATTTACAAAATTATGTCATATTAAGAGAGAGAAAAAAAAGAGCAAAGTTAAGTCAACTCAACTAGGGTTTTCAGACAGCTAGCTGGCAAGCTCAAGGTCGAACAGACAATGAAACAAAGGTTAAATGCTACCACGACAGCTAACTTCACAACGTTGCACGGATACCACTCACCCTCTTCCCCTTCCATTCTCCTAATTAATGTGGACTTTTCATTTTTTCGAATAAATAAAAAAAATCATCATAAATTATGGAGTAGTAAAAGGGTTTGAAGATATTGAGATGATGATAAAGAAAATTAATTCATGTTACGTTTTGGACGTTGGAATATATAGAAATTTCTCAGGGACATTGGATCGTGTGAAATTGTTCAATTATTGGTGACACGTGGGAGAAAAGAGTTTGACTGACTGGTGGTGGGTTAATTCTTGTCCTTGTGATCCCAACAACCCCTTCACTCAACCCACACCTCTATTTTTGTTAACTTTAACTTCTTCTAAATAATCTTTCTTTTAATTTTGAAAAATACACTAACACATTCTTTTGTTATAATACGATACCATAGCAAACAATCGTCAAATCCTTCCACGATTGACGATAATTTAGATAATACTTGTTTAAGTGAGATCAACAGTTCCATTTCTTTATTTCATGTAATATTCTATTTATTCAATGCATGTTATTTCATAAATTTCCGCTAGATGTGCAAAAATTTAATAGTTGTTTCATAGGTAATATTTTTATAGAAAAAACATGTCATAGAACATGAAGTAAAATATAATGTGAGAGGATTCGGATAGATAATTGTTACACATGACATATACTTAAAATATGAAATGATAGGTGTATAATAATATGATAGCGGAATAAGGTGATTGCATTTAGCTCAAACCCAAACAATATTTATAAAGAGTTTAAGGCTTATTACAAGAATTAGAAAAAAAATATAGTAAATTAATGTCTGTACCATTTAATTTGAAGTTAGGACGTTAGTCGGAATTTTCGTAAGTCTAATAAAAAATAAATTAAAAAATTAGGATATATCCTAAAATACTCCTTCCACCTGGCCTTTACATTTTTGGATAAAAATTTAGGGGAAAAAAAGTGCAACGATTCCAACGAATAGTTTTTTTGGGAAATTTTTGCGATATTTTTTTTGGATAATACCGTTTAGGAAAAATTACTCCTAGTTACACATTTTTACCTTAAATTACTAGAAAATAAAATGAATTAAAAAAATTGCTCTCGCGTACAAAATATTAAAGTAAAATATCAAATATAACCTTAATTCATTATAATTCCATACACTTTTAAACCACAAATATTAAAGTGTGTTGTTATACTTTATACATATTTCCCTTTTTCCATATTTGCATGAACAAGAAACTTTGCTTTATTAATTAGAGGTCGTGGTGCACGAGTGTATTGAATTTTATTTTAATAGGTATATATTTTAATTTAAGAGTACTTCTATTATATTTTTATTAAAATGATCGGTTGAAACATCTAATATTTTATTTTATAAAAAAATAAAAATAAAAAAGTCGAAGGTATATATTTTTGGGGGTCGGCTGTTGAGTTACAATCGCTTTTGGCCTCATAACAATATATATTTTTGATTTTGTCCCAAAAAAAATATCATTTTCAATTTAGTCCCGCAATTCTAAATATCGGCCGATTTTGGTCTCAAATTGCCGGAAAGCCCCAAATTGAGGGGTCACGTGCGGCGCACGTGCAGAATTCCGGCAAAAAGTTTAGTTTTCGACGACTTTGGAACCAAAATTGGTTAATGTCGAAAGTTATGGGACTAAATTGAAAATAATATATATTTTTGAACAAATCAAAAATTTCATATTATTATGGGACGAAAATGATTTTAACTCTAGTATTATATATATATATATATATATATATATATATATATATATATATATATATATATATATTTAAAAATTCAATATTTTATTATATGGCCCAGCTCTGACCTATTCGGTGCGAAGCTCGTTTTTTTGATTTAATTATTTGAATCAGATTAGTTTGAATGAGCACATACGCCACATATCGATCAATTAATTCAAAGTAAATTAATGAGGTTTAACATCCATGTATACCGATAATATATAAAACTGTCCATTAGCTCTCAAGTGTTAGGGAATATTGGAAAAATCATCCAATAGCAAACAATTATAGGATTAAGGTTCGATTGACAGCTAGCTGCAGGATGAGGACTGCGATTAACACTCCACATTAATTCCAGAACAGGATGGTGGGCCTAATGATAAGTACACCATTAATATATAATCCCTCAATCTTGAGAAAATATTTGTATTTGTTTTTTTCATGTAAATTATGATATAATATAATGGGTTGTATTGTGTGGTTCATGAAGATGTATTAATTATTTTGTGTGGATCTCTCCTTCGATAAAATATTACTCCCTTCATTTCATTTGTTTGCATTAATATTTTCTGTATTTTAAAGGAGAGGTGCAATGTAAAAGGGGTGGAGGGAGTATATCCTATAAATCTTTACTTGTGAGGAAGAGATCTGGAGTATTTGTTTTAATAGTTGTGGATGCCATACTTCATTTTGTACGATTCCACTACCATTAATTAAATTAATTATTACAAATAAAACACCTATAGATCCTTTTCTTGTCTATAATCAAGTGTAATTGAGATCTTTACTTTTATATTGTTATAAGTTGTTTTCTTTCACTTTCTAATGTGTTTTGAGTTGGGATAGCGTTCAACAAATTAATGAATCACACACTATCAAAGCCATTAACAGTATGTCATTTCATTTCTAGCAGCAAAAATCTCAATCCAAATTAATTGGTGGTTGGTTGGTTTTTATCTCTATGACAAGTAAATTTTACGACCACATAATTAATCTTTTCAAAGATTATATATGCGTTTATATGTCGCCAATTATTCTTGGTATTTTTTCTTACTTTGTGGTTTCCTATTTTTCTTATTTTTCAATGAATGTTCCCTCCGCGCCCCGAGTAAAGGTTTATAATTTGCTAGTATATCTTAAAAAAATGTTTAAATTTATCTTTTTATCAGATCTACACAAAAATAACTAATATATATTTATGAGCTCACAAATAATATATACTAATTAATATCACTACACATTAAAATATTATATTCATTGATTCAATATTACATATTAAAATACTCACTCCGTCCGGTTCTAAGGTATCTATTTGTTTTTTGCACGTGGGTTAATGAATATTATTATTATATGTAATGTAAAGTGGGTAGTTGTATTAGAGAGAAGTGGTGGGCCATATTGTGTGCTTTTTACTAAATACGAGAAATTGATACATTTGAATCAGACGCCAAAAATAATAAAATTGACATCTTAAAAACAGATGGAGGGAATATTATTTTTGCCCACACACAGTATAAATTTTACTACACATTAAAATATTATATTCATCTACTCGTTACTACATATGTAAAAGAGATATAAACATTTGTTCGGAACGTGGGAATACAATACACTGACATGCTATTTTTATTTAAAAAATAATATACATAGAAATAGGAGTACTTTTTATATTTTATTAAACTAAATCCAATAATATAATACCTCTCCATTCACTCTAAAGATCTCAATAATTATATTATTTTTGAGGTTCACTTTAATGATACAAAGATATTTAATTTTTTTTAAGTAAAATTAATTTATCACTCACTACTAATACAATTATCCACTACACATAAAATAACAATATTTTTTTTAATGCACGTAAAAATAAAAGTAACCACATTTGTAGTAGTAGACGGAGTGAACATCTAATTTTATCTCAACGAATTAATCAAAATTAATACTCTATTTTATTTTACAACACACCTACACATTACAGGTGATCAACAGTATATACTTAGCTATCAACGACCTCAATTCTTTAAATCAATTTTCGTGCAGTGATATTATTTAAAAAAATATATATTTAATGTTTTAAAAGTTCATAAATTATTAAAATATATACAATTAATTAATTATTTATAATATGAATAAAATTTGTATGCCCCAAACGCTACGGTGCGTCCACCGAATCATATTATATTATCATTTAACCAAATAATTTATATTTGAATAAATTAAAATTAATTATTGATGGAAGACGATATCAAAGAGATGATACATATGCTTCCATAAAAGATTTAATCTAGATCTCATTTGTGCAAGTGTCCTAAACATATTCTTTTGTATTCTCCCTCAATCGTTTTTCTGTTAGGATTTGTCAATAATAAAAGAGAAGTTTTTTATCCCACATTGGATGGGAAATCAAAAGGAGGAGGATTCTTATGTTATTTAAGGAGGTCATTTGTTTTGATGTTCAATGCACCAATCAAGTACATTTTAATCTTTGTGTTTGATTTTATTTAAATTCCTTTCTTGGATTCTCGGTTGTGAGAATGAGGAGAAATGTGTGAATTAGTCAAAGATTTGTAAGAGTGTAGGGATTGAGGTCGGGAGAGAGAAATTCTGTGTGATTGTAAAAAATTTTCACATAGTTGTATTTTCTCGGTCTGTAGTTTTTTTTCGATTTTGGAGTTTTCCACGTAAATTCTTGTTTTGTGCTTTTTATGCTCTTCTTTATTTGTCCCTTAGGAGTGAATGAGGATCTGTCTATCCCAACAAGTGGTATCAGAGCCCGGTTCGGGCGCTTATAAAGTTCTTAGTATGCTCTGTGGTTGCAGCACAGTCTGACCTTCCACATCAGAAAAGACTGAGCCCGGTTCGGGCGCTTATAAAGTTCTTAGTATGCTCTGTGTTTGCAGCACAGTCTGACCTTCCACATCAGAAAAGACTTTATAGGAGGAAGAGGGTTATTCATTAGGCTAAGGGTGACATGAAAGAAGTGGAAAAAGCTATTGACACAAGGGTGTCAGAAGATCATCCAGATGTGGTGGCATTTCATTTCTTGCGGTGAAATGCACCGGACTGTGGCGACAGTGGCGTGGCAAGGAGTAGAATTTGCGGGACAACAGTTTTTGGAGGAGTTCTTGGACCTGCAGCAATGTAAATTGCTGGGAATACCGGTGGTGGAGTTGGCTTAACAGCGGTATGGGATTTTCCATAGATGTCGGCTCAAAGAGGTTTGAAAGTAACGGGATTTTCCAATAATTAATGGTGGTATGGGGAAGCGGCGATTGACCGGGAAAGATGGCGATGTGGTACTTGGTATCGGGGATGCTAGATCGGTAAAGAATAGCGTGAATTCAACCGACAAGTGGGAAAACATAGTGAATTCCAGGGTAAGAATCGGCTTCAAATGACGACACTTTCAGTAGAAAAAGGCAGCGACGTCATGTTGGTACAATGATGGTTTTTGCTCAAGGTGTAGCAATGGTGCAATAATTGCAGTGGAGCAATGACAAGGTGGTTGCTTACGGTGGAACAATGGTGACGTTTCTGGTCAAGGAGGAGTTTGTGCGGCAACAACTCTGAATGTTGAGTTAATATTATTGGGGATTCTTATGACATATTCAGTTGTCATAGAAAAGGATGTAATAATATTAGCTGGTCCACAAGTTTACACATGGACATTGACTTGGCAGGTGATGTAGGGTGTGTGGTGGATGTATATCAATGGCTGATGGACTTCCAAGGGTAGCCAAGTGCTGGAAGTAGCACCATAAATATCAACAGGTATTTTTTTATATGTGCTGCAGGAAATTCTTAGAATGGTTTATTTTAAGTGGTCTACTCATATGGTGGAGTAGGATTCTCGGAGTTGAGAATGAATTGTTGGTAAAGACAATGATTCTTAGAATGATTGATTCTAAGGGATTCTCGGGGTTGAGAATGTTGTCGGTGAAGATAATTGTCGCTATTTTCACCTAGATTTTAGTGTCTTTTTTATGACTTTTCGTATTATTTTATCCGTATTTTATGTATTATTTGGTTGTGTTATGTGTTTTCATGGAAATGTATGTTAATGAGCTTAAACGTATTTAAAACAGGTAAAAATGGATTAAAAAAGGAACGGGAGCTGAAAAGAGCAAGAAACGGGGCTGTCGGGACCCAACTCGAGTTGCTAACACGACCAGTGTTGGGTCTGGAAAATGTCCAGAATTGTCCAGAGACCCAACTCGAGATGCATGGTCCAACTCGACTTGCAACTCGAGTTGGGAGAAGGTTGAGTTGAGGTCCAAGAATCGTCCAGAGAGCTTACTCGAGTTGCAAGGTCCAACTCGACTTGCAACTCGAGTCGAGCTAGGACAGGGGAATGAACAAAACTTGTACAGTGAGCTAACTCGAGTTGCAAGCTGCAACTCGAATTGCTAGCTCGAGTTGAGCTGCCTTCCGTGGGA
Source organism: Pogostemon cablin (assembly GCA_023678885.1). Lineage (NCBI taxonomy): Eukaryota > Viridiplantae > Streptophyta > Magnoliopsida > Lamiales > Lamiaceae > Pogostemon > Pogostemon cablin. The sequence goes on from CM042970.1 coordinate 604,333, forward strand.
TTTTCAGTTTTAGAGTCTCGCAACACGACCGAACAGGCGGAAGCACGAGTTGCCAACACGAGTCGAGCTTCTTTAGCTCGAGTTACACACAATGAACTCGACTCGTGTTGCAACTCAACACGAGTTGGGTAAGGCCAACTCGAGTTGCATGTTTTGTGGGCCAAAATTCGAATTTTCACCTGCCAATATGTGTAAGTGTGTGTAAAAAGCCCATTTGATACTAAATTCGTGGCCCAACTTGGAGAGGGTATAAATATCCTCAAGTTCAACATTTCAAGGGAGATTGGATATTCCACACAAGGGTTTCACTCCTACACCTAGATCACACACCATTTTCTTCATTTTACACCATCAATCTTCATCCATTCTTTATTCCTTTCATTTGGGTGTTAAAGACCTCAACAATTCAAGAGCTAGAGGTGGAGATCAATGAGTGTTGAAGATTCTTTACAAGGAATTGCTAGGGAAGATTTACATCTCTTTTGTATTTCTTTTGGATTTAAAACTATGGATATGTGTAATGGATCATTCATGTGTTTTGTTACCATTATCATGTTAGGCTAATCCCTCTAGTGGGATTAGGGACATGAAGAGCACATTAGATTTATATTATCATGTGGATTAAATTGGTTTTTGACTTAATTGATGTTGGTTTCTATTCATGGGCTTTAATTGATTTGATGTTGTGATGGCATGATTTGTTATTCATGAATGATTATTGGTTTAATGGATTGTTGATCAATGGATGATTTATGATAATTAAGTGCTATTATAATGTTCATGTGTATATTGCTTGGAGTGAGACAGAAACGACCTTCTTAAGTATTAGAAAGACATGAATAGGCATCGAGTTTGGGTTTGACCGAAAGGATTTTAAAATTCGATGAGGGGAAACAATCCATTCTCTCTAGTACACAAAAAGGGAGAGTTAGTACCTTCTAAGGGAGAATTGGGAGTTAATTAGTACCTAGATGGAAGAGGTTAATGTTGGGCTTTGATCTTAAGTGCTTTTGGGAGTCTCAAGTGGATCTACAACCTTTGTAACCCGAAAGGGAGCTTAGGATATAATCGTGATCACCCTTAATCTACATCAATTGAGTTGAATTCCCTTTGCATGATAATATGAATTGAATGTGCTTGGATGTTTCTAATCCCATGATTTTCATACTTGAACTTTAGCACCTATTATCTTTTAAGTTTACTCATCTTTATTTGTCATTTATCGTTTTTGCTATTTTCTTTACTTGTTACTTGTTTTAGTTGTTTATTTCATAATCAATCTCTAAACCCCCGATCATCCTTACGAAAGTGACATAAACATGAGCTCACGTATTTTACTAGTCCAAACCTAACTCCTTTGTGGATTGATAATTTTATTTCTTGGGATATACTAGTACAACGATCAAGTATTCTTGCTCGTGAGTATTAAAAATATAGTCAAACAAGAAATTGGCGCCGTTGCCAAAGGGGAGTTTAACGGATTAGTGGAATACTGTGTTATTGTTTTAGTTGTTCTTGATAAGGATACTTTTTATTTTATTTTATTTCCTATTTTTGTTTGTGGTCTCACTCTTTGAATTTTCGTAGGTGTTTTATGATCACAAGATCAAAGGAAAATCAATTAATTATTCCTTTGAATTTGAAGATAGAAAAGACCGCACGACAAAGGAAACGAGAGAGACAAAAAGCTAAAAAAGAAAATATGGAGAATCAACATGGAGATAATATCAATCATAACCCACCCCAAGATCCATTACAAGATCAAAGGGGGGTACAAGAAGGAGTGCAAGAGAATCAAGCGGATATGTTTAGGAATTTTATTGCTCAAAATCAAGACTATATGCGATTGCTTGAAAATCAAGTGGCTCAAAGAATACTCTAACAACAAGAGTTGCAAAGGCATAGAGTAATTCGGGATTACTTCCAACTGAGAGCCGTGCACAATATGGTTCATCCGGTTCAAGCTAACAATTTTGAAATCAAGTCCGGATTGATCAACATGGTCAAAGCAAATCAGTTTGGGGGAGGTCCTCTTGAAGACCCGAACACTCATCTAGCTACTTTCTTGGAAGTTGCGAATACCGTCAAGATGAATGGAGTGTCAGATGATGCTATTCGGATGAGGTTATTCTCTTTTTCTCTAAGGAACAAGGCTAAAGCATGGTACAATATAATTTCGTTGGAAAGTTGTAATACATGGGAAGATCTTGAGCAAAGGTTCCTAAACAAGTATTTTCCTCCTTTGAATACTATCCAAATGAAAAGCCTTATCACTCAATTTAGGCAACTTCCAGATGAGAGTTTTTATGAAGCATGGGAACGCTACAAAGAGATGCTACGAAAGTATCCTCAACATGATTTTCATTAGAATCAACAAATGACTTTCTTTTATCAAGGGTTGAGTCAACAAAATCGGATGCATGTAGATGCCTCATCCGGAGGGTCTATATTTGGAGTGGATGCTATGAAGGCTATGGAAATTTTTGAAGATATTGCAATGAATGCTTATCAATGGCCTTCCGAGAGAGTAATGAGAGGTTATGCATTCGGAAAGGTGGCTCAAGTGGAGAGTGTTAATAAAGTGAAGAGTGATGTATTTCAAAGTGAATGAATGAAAGAATTCAATGAGGGCATCCATCCTTTAACAAAGTAATTGAATTTGATCACGCAAGGAGTGAGTCAAGGGGGAAGTACGAGTGCTAATTTGAATGATGAGAGCAATATTATGCAAGGTGTAGAGGATGTTGCCTATTTAGAAAGGAGAAATTACCAAGAAAATTTTCAACATCAAGGGAATTTTCAAGGTAATTATCCTTCTAATCTAGGTAATTTTCAAGGAGGATGTCAAGGGCAAGCACGGGGGAGTAATTTCAATCAATCAAGTGGAGGTTATCAAGGTCCGAGGAAGCATGAAAATCTTTCTTACTCCAATACTCAAGCCACTGTGGCACTTCCTCAAGGATTGGATCCGAGTGCTAAGCCACCCAATGGAGAAGGTAAATCATCATTGGAAGAGACATTGCTAGCATTCATGAAAGATACAAGAGCTTACATGGAAAGAAGAGATGCTAAGATTGAGGCTAGATTGGAGGAAAATGAAAAGAGATCCGACAATAGGATGAAAGCTTTTGAGTATCAAATGGGGCAAATTGCTTCTTCCGTGGGATCTCAATACCAACAAGGAAAATTTCCATTTACCACTGTAACTAATCCTAAAGAAGATTGCAAAGCTATCACCCTTAGGAGTGGAAAAGAGTATGAGGAACCTCCTATGCCTAAAGAGGATAATGTTGTTATTGAAAGAGAAGTGGAAAGAACGGTTGAAGAAGGGTTGGTGCAAGAGGATATTGAAGTGGAGGAAGTAAGCAAGAAAAAAGAAATTGTTGAGCAAAAGAAAAATGAAGAGAAGATAGAGAGAATTTCAAAGTGGAAGAAGGCAAAGGAGTTAAGGGAAAAGGAAGTTGAAGTTGAAAGAGATAGTTGGGGAATACCTAAGACTCAAGTACCGGTTACTTTTCCTCAAAGGTTCTTGAAGAAGGGTTTAGATGAAAGGTTCAAAAAGTTTCTTGAGATCTTCAAGAAGATTCAAATCAATATCCCTTTCACCGATGTTTTGGAGAAAATGCCTCATTATGCTCGTTTCTTGAAGGACATCATGGGAAAGAAAAGAAGTCTTATGGAAAATGAAACGGTTAATCTAACCGAAGAGTGTAGTGCCATTCTACAACGGAAACTTCCTCAAAAATTGAAGGATCTAGGTAGTTTCACTATACCATGTGAAATTGAAAAGAACAAGAAGAACAAGGCTCTTTGTGATCTCGGTGCAAGCATTAATCTAATGTCTCTTTCCATATTCAAGAAGCTTGGATTAGGTGAAGTAAAGCCAACGTCCATCACTCTTCAATTGGCGGATAGATCTATAATACATCCAAAAGGAGTAATTGAAGACGTGTTGGTGAAGGTGGATAAGTTCATCTTTCCGGTAGACTTTGTTGTTTTAGACATGGAGGAGGACGAGAATGTGCCATTGATTCTTGGGGGACCGTTTCTTGCTACCGGGAGAGCTCTTATTGATTTCTACAAAGGAGAATTGAAGTTGAGGTTTAATGATGAGGATGTTGTATTCTCTCTACACAAGGCCATGCAATATCCAATGAATGATGAAGAGTGTAAAAGTGTGGATGTTGTAAAGGGAAGTGTCGGGGAGAGTTGGCCTTCCATTGTAACCAAGGATCTACTTGAACTTTGCTTGAGCAATTCTCTATCTCTTCTTAATATTTCTAATACTTCTCTTGATTTAAATAATGAATTGATTAATTGTTTGCTTGATCTAGGTGATTGTAGTGAAGCTCAAGAAGTTGCAGTCGCTATCTCGAGGGGAAATGGAAAATTCTTACCACTTAGAGATCCACTCAATCAAGAAGAGAAAAAAGAAAAGAAGGGGAATTGAAGTCTCTACCCGATCACCTTGCCTATGTCTACCTTGGTGAAAATGAGACATATCCGGTAATTGTATCATCTTCTTTAACCTCTAGTCAACTTGATAAATTGCTTAATGTCCTTAAAGAGCATTAGTCGGCTATTGGTTGGAGTATTGATGATTTGAAGGGGATTAGACCAACAATTTTCATGCATAAGATAAGGCTTGAGGATGAATGAAAAGTTTGTGTTCAAAACCAAAGAAGACTTAATCCTATCATGCAAGAAGTGGTAAAAAAAGAGATTCTTAAGTGGTTAGACTCCGATATGATCTTTCTTATTTGTGATAGCCCCTATGTGAGTCCGTTTCATGTAGTATCTAAGAAAGGGGGTATGACTATAGTGAAGACCGAGAAAAATAAGACCATAGCCACTAGGACGGTAACGGGGTAGCGTGTGTGTGTTGATTATAGGAAACTTAATGAGAACACACGTAAAGACCATTTTCCCTTATCTTTCTTGGACCAAATGTTGGATAGGTTGGCCGGGTATGAGTTCTATTGCTTTCTTGATGGGCATTCCGAGTATAACCAAATTCCCATAGTACCCGAAGACCAAGAAAAAACCGCTTTCACTTGTCCTTATGGAATATTTGCTTTTCGAAGATTGCCATTTGGACTTTGCAATGCACCGGCCACCTTTCAAAGGTGTATGATGGCAATCTTTGAAGGCTTGATTGAGAATATCATGGAAGTCTTCATGGATGACTTTTCGGTATTTGGTTCTTCTTTTAGATATTTGTTTGTCTAATCTTGCTATTGTTTTGAAGCGATGTCAAGACACTAATCTAGTATTGAATTGGGAGAAATGTCACTTCATGGTAAATGATGACATTGTACTTGGACATCACATCTCTTCAAAGGGATTGCAAGTAGATCGAGCTAAAGTTGTTACTATTGATAAGCTTCCACCACCAACAAATGAGAAGGGAGTACGATCGTTCCTTGGCTATGTCGGGTTCTATCGTCGGTTTATAAAGGATTTTTCTACATTTTCTAAACCTCTCTCTCATCTCCTTGAAAAAGATGTTCCATTTAATTTTGATGAAAATTGTTTAAATGTTTTTCAGGTTCTAAAGGAAGCTTTGATTTCATCGCCCATCTTGATCACCCCCAATTGGAAGGAGTCATTTACATTGATGTGTGATGCAAGTGATGTAGCTCTTGAAGTAGTTTTGGGGCAATTAAGAGAGAAAAGGTTCCGAGCCATTTACTATGCAAGCAAGACATTTGATGCGGCTCAACGGAACTACATTACTACCAAAAAGAGTTCTTGGCGGTGGTATACACATTTGATAAGTTTCGTCCCTATTTGGTAGGAACGAAGACTATTGTATACATCGACCATTCCGCTATCAAATATCTCATGACAAAGAAGGATGCAAAGCCAAGGGTGATAAGATGGGTGCTACTTCTTTAAGAATTTGATATTGAAGTAAGAGATAAGAAGGGCGCGGAGAATGTGGTAGCCGATCATCTTTCAAGGCTAGAGTCGAGGGAGCATTGCGAAAGCACTTATGAGTTAATCAAGGAGGTTTTTCCCGATGAAGAAATCTTGAGGTGTGATTTCTATCAAATTGAAGTTTTAGTGGAGTAAAAAGGAAGCCCGTGGTATGCGGACTATGTGAATTACTTGGCTAGTGGAAGGAAGCCTTATGAGCTTAATAAGTATCAATCCAAGAAGTTCTTTCATGATGTTAAAAGTTTCTTGTGGGATGATTCTTTCTTGTACAAGATGTGTAATGGTTCTCTTGTAAGAAGATGTGTGCAAGAGGAAGAATGGAGTAGTGTGTTGGAGTTTTGCCACTCTTCACCTAGTGGAGGCCATTTTGGAGTTCAAAAGACTGCTGCAAAAGACTTACAATCGGGGTTGTATTGGCCATCCTTGTTCAAGAGGTATAAGAAATTTGTAGAGGGTTGTGATCGGTGTCAAAGAATTGGGGGAATCTCCAAGTGGGATGAGATGCCTCTAAAGAGCTTTCAAGAAGTGGAGATATTTGATGTGTGGGGCATCGATTTCATGGGACCATTTCCTCAATCCAATGGATTTTTATACATCTTGTTGGAGGTTGACTATGTCTCGAAGTGGGTTGAGGCTATACCTTCAAGAACAAGTGATGCCAGAGTGGTCATGGGATTTCTAAAGAAGCATATCTTCACGAGGTTTGGAGTTCCTAGAGTGTTGGTAAGTGATGGGGGTAGTCACTTCATAAATAAGCTCATGGAGATCATTCTCAAGACTTATGGAGTGAAGCATCGAGTGTCTACTCTGTATCACCCTCAAACGAGTGGTCAAGCTGAAATTTCTAACCGACAAATTAAGCAAGTCTTGGAGAAAACAGTGAGTGTAAGTAGAAAATATTGGTCTACTAAGCTTGATGATGCTTTATGGGCTTTTCGAACCGCATTCAAGACCACTCTTGGCATGTCTCCATTTCAAATTGTCTATAGCAAGTCTTGCCATCTTCCCGTGGAGCTAGAGCATAAGGCTTATTGGGCCATTAAGAAGTTGAATTTTGACATGAAAGCTTCAAAGAAGGTAAGATTCTTGCAATTGAATGAGCTTGAAGAATTTCGAGAAAGTGCTTATGAAAATTCAAGGATTTTTAAGGAGAAAACCAAGAGGTGGCATGATGCTCGTTTGAGGAAGAAAAGTTTTGAAAAAGGTGAAAAAGTGTTGGTATTCAATTCTCGACTAAGACTTTTCCCGGGCAAGTTGAAGTCCTAATGGAGAGGGCCCTATGCGGTGAAGGAAGTTCATGATGGGGGAGCTCTAGAAGTTATTGACGAGAACGGAGGAGAGTTCTTGGTTAATGGTCATCGAGTGAAACATTACGTGGATCCATCACAAAGGGAGACCCTCTTTGTGGATACTTTGTTTGAAAGATAATCTCGCACTTCGTCCGGCTTGAAGACGTTAAACTTAGCTCTAAATGGGAGGCAACCCATTCTTTTTATCTTTTGATGCTTGTTTGTTTTGGTTTTGTAGGTGGATTGTGCTTGTGAGAAAATGCATGTTGAAGGAAAGAGAAGTGTTTCATGGATTTGAGTAGGCATGTCTCACCACTTTGTTGCAAACTTAATTCTCCACTCTTGTCTCGAGTTAAGTTTGGGGGGAGAGTACGTGGTGGAGATAACTTGATTTGTTTGGATGCATTTGCTTCTCTACAAGAAGATCATCAATGGAAACTACAAGGGTAAGTCTCGTCACTTTTTGCAAACTTAATTCTCAACTCTTGTTTTAATTTAAGTTTGGGGGGAGAGTGCGTGGTGAGACTCACCACTTGAGTATGCTTGATATTGTGATGAGAGGTCTTCTTGTAAAATTGGGCAAATTTTAAAAAAATTTCGCATGAGTATTGGTTTGATTTTGGTATGATTGGTGGTGTTGAAGTGTATGATAATCCATATTTTTAATGAAATTGTTGACCTAATGGTGTTTGCTGAGTGTTTGAGCATGAATGAGAGGTATTGGAAGCATGATGGAGCTTGGAGCTAACGCTTTCCACTGCCAAATGCCTATTGAGGGAGTACTCTACACCTTATAACTTTTAATTGCTTGACATGAATTGATTTTGACTTGGATTGTTGTGATTAGCATGCCATTTCATTTGTTATGTTTGTGGGAGGTTTACTTTCGTAATTTAGGATTTCAATTTTCAATCAAAGATGGGGATGTTTGTGAGCTTAATTGGTCATGGATGATATGAATGTGTTCTTCATTTTCTTATGATGGTGATTTGTATTTTTGTATGTTTTGTGTTTTTGTTGTGTCTTGTTTGTTGAGTCCTTATTTTTATGTTTTGTGTGTATTTTCATTTTTGTCTTGAGATGTTTGGTGGTTTGTTTTGGGATGTCGTGAGTCATTTTTGAATGAGAGTAATGACATGTTGTTATGATAAGTGATGACAAATTATGATTAAGAATCTCTACACTTTCAAATTGTGACATGTTTTACTTGTTCAATTTTGAGATGAATGTGGTGTAATAAGTCCTTAAGGTTCGAGCATAAGCTTGTGAACATTTGAGCCTCAAATGTGCATACATGGTATTTCTTCATAAGTGGATCGGTTGTGTTTGATAAGTTAAAACTTACTTAAGGACTATAGGAACGAGCCCGATTAGTGAAGATTAATGATATGATCTAAGGCCATCCTTGTTATTTGAAGTTATTACCATATATTTCCCTACCTTGAACATCATCCCTAGTCAACCACTTTGAGCCTATAAGTCTATTTCTTGTGAATTTAGCACGTTACAAGCCTTGATTACCCACATGAGCCTTATATAATTATCATTTTGTGTGAGTAATTGAGGAGATGGTAGCTAGAAAGGATTGATTGAATAACAAAAGAAGATAAGAAAATGGTAAGCAAGCAAGAAAAAGGATGAAAACAGCAAAAACAAGAATGCACATGCAACCTTTAAACAAGAGGAAGGAGCAAAGCAACGACAAGATGCTCAAGAAATCAAAAGTCCAAAGAAGGACGCATGCATCATAAGAAGCTCAATACAAAGGAGAAAGAGATGAATAGTGCTTATGACCAACAAAGATAAAAAAGAAGAAAAGAAAAGTTGAGAAATGGAAGAAAGTAGCTACCTCTTCGATTGCTTACACTTGATTAGTCATTATTGTCCATATTCTTCCTATCCTACCAAAGAGACTATCATTACATCCTTAATGAAAGACCTTTTTGATCACTAATGGAAACTTTGGTGGTTTGTGAATATAGTCCACGAGCAAGCTTATAGCGAGTCAAGACAATCGGTTGATGAGTGTTGCTTAACCCTACGTCAAAGAGTGTTGAGTGAAATTAATAACCTATGTGAGGCTTGGACTAAAAGGGACTATATTACACTCTATTTTCTTTTGATTGAACTTGTTAATTCCTCATGTTATGATTTTAATGTTGTAGGATGACTTAACATAGTTTATAGTTATTATCGCTATAGATGTGTTATTACTTATGTTCGCTTAAGTCTTTTTTCTAGGTAAAAATTTCTCCTCTTGGTTTGTCATTTTCGTTGCTCGGGGACAAGCAACACTTTAAGTTTGGGGGTTTATTTTCGCTATTTTCACCTAGATTTTAGTGTCTTTTTGTATGACTTTTCGTATTATTTTATCCGTATTTTATGTATTATTTGGTTGTGTTATGTGTTTTCATGGAAATATATGTGAATGAGCTTAAACATATTTAAAAACAGGTAAAAATGGATTAAAAATGGAACGAGAGCTGAAAAGAGCAAGAAACGGGGCTGCCGGGACCCAACTCGAGTTGCAAGGTGTAACTCGAGTTGCCAACACGACCAATGTTGGGTCTGAAAAATGTCCAGAATTGTCCAGAGACCCAACTCAAGTTGCATGGTCCAACTCGACTTGCAACTAGAGTTAGGAGAAGGTCGAGTTGAGGTCCAAGAATCGTCCAGATAGCTTACTCGAGTTGCAATGTCCAACTCGACTTGTAACTCGAGTCGAGCTAGGAGCAGGGGAATGAACAAAAATTGTACAGTGAGCTAACTCGAGTTGCTAGCTCGAGTCGAGCTGCCTTCCATGGGATTTTTAGTTTCAGAGTCTCGCAACACGACCGAACAGGCGGATGCACGAGTTGTCAACATGAGTCGAGCTTCTTTAGCTCGAATTACACACAACGAACTCGACTCATGTTGCAACTCGAGTTGGGTAAGGCCAACTCGAGTTGTATGTTTTTTGGGCCAAAATTTGGATTTTCACCTGCTAATGTGTGTAAGTGTGTGTAAAAAGCCCATTTGATATTAAATTCGTGGCCCAACTTGGAGAGAGTATAAATAGCCTCAAGTTCAATATTTCAAGGGAGATTGAATATTCCACACAAGGGTTTCACTCCTACACCTAGATCACACACCATTTCCTTCATTTTACACCATCAATCTTCATCCATTCTTCATTCCTTTCATTTGGGTGTTAAAGACCTCAAGAATTCAAGAGCTAAAGGTGGAGATCAATTAGTGTTGAAGATTCTCTACAAGGAATTGCTAGGGAAGATTTACATCTCTTTTGTATTTCTTTTGGATTTGAAACTATGGATATGTGTAATGGATCATTCATGTGTTTTGTTACCATTATCATGTTAGGCTAATCCCTCTAGTGGGATTAGGGACATGAAGAGCACATTAGATTTATATTATCATGTGGATTAAATTGGTTTTTGACTTAATTGATGTTGGTTTTTATTCATGGACTTTAATTGATTTGATGTTGTGATGACATGGTTTATTATTCATGAATGATTATTGGTTTAATGGATTGTTGATCAATGGATGATTTATGATAATTAAATGCTATTATAATGTTCATGTGTATATTGCTTGGAGTGAGACAGAAACGACCCTCTTAAGTATTAGAAAGGCATGAATATGCATCGAGTTTGGTTTTGACCGAAAGGATATTTAAATTCGATGAGGGGAATCAATCCATTCGTTAGCTCTAGTACACAAAAAGGGAGAGTTAATTCTAATTAGTACCTTTAAGGGAGAATTGAGAGTTAATTAGTACCTAGATGGAAGAAGTTAATGTTGGGCTTTGATCTTAAGTGCTTTTGAAAGTCTCAAGTGGATCTACAACCTTTGTAACCCGAAAGGGAGCTTAGGATATAATCGTGATCACCATTAATCTACATCAATTGAGTTGAATTTCCTTTGCATGATAATATGAATTGAATGTGCTTGGATGTTTCTAATCCCATGATTTTCATACTTGAACTTTAGCACCTATTATCTTTTAAGTTTAATCATCTTTACTTGTCATTTATCGTTTTTGCTATTTTCTTTACGCTACTTGTTTTAGTTGTTTATTTCATAATTAATCTCTAAACCCCCGACCATCCTTACAAAAGTAACATAAACATGAGCTCACATATTTTACTAGTCCAAACCTAACTCCCTCGTAGATTGATAATTTTATTTCTTGGGATATACTACTACAATGATCGAGTATTCTTGCTCGTGTGTATTAAAAAATAGTCAAACAGAAGATAATATGTCTTCTTTTATTTTAACAAGGTGGAGATTGTTAGGATTTGTTAATAATAAAAGAAGAGTTTTTTGTCCCACATCGGATGAGAGATCAAAAGGGGGAGGATTCTTATGTTATTGTTCTTAGTCGCATTTCTAACAAAATGTGTAAGAGTAAGAGACTCTATCGTCGAGAACACGTGTGACCAAGTACAAAATTTATAATAATGTCATCCCAAGGAAAAGTAAACTCATGGTCATATCCAGATTTTCCATTGATTTATGCTATGTAAGAATGATAAATTGAAGGTTTTGTATTTAAACTACTACTTATTTCTCTACTCAATTAACTATAAATTAAGCTAACAACAAAATGTATCAAACAACAAACAAATAATGGATGAGATGGAGATAGAATTCACTTGAGAAGAGAGCAAGACTAATCATAATCATGGTTAAGAATCTAGCTAGATATGCATAACTCTTGATGGTGAACTTCATTAATTTGTCGAATAAAAGCAATCACATTTTTACCACTAATCCCTATGGCCAAGGCAATTAGGTTCTCGACTCTTTTACAAGTCTAAATCTCCTAGGATTGTACTTAATCTCAATTTTCTTAAGGTACTATGATAATAAGTTTGGTTCTTTTCACTCAATTTCTTAAGTGTCTCTCTATGAGTGTTTTAAGCATAAGAATGGTATGGCTTGCCTCCCCTCACACTAACATGCATGCTCACCTTAATACATGATTCAATTGAACATCTAATCATAATATTGGAATGAACATCCTAACACTATGAATAGAGAATTTAATCACACAAATATTAAAATGAAACATGATTCATTAATCATAAAAGGAAGTCCAAAATTAACTCAATTCAACATCTCAAATCCTACATATCTAGCATGTTTCTCAACCAATCATATGATTAGCCCTACTATAGGACTAGCCATTACACATTTTGTTTTTATCAATAAAATCAAAGGCTTGCTCCATTTGAGCCAAAATGAGAAGAAAATCAACAAAAGAAAAGTAGATTGGCTTCTCTTTCATGGAGAAACCTTCCTTCTCTTCAAAATGCTAACTTCTTCAATCCTTGATGCTTTCCTCTTCTCAAATGATAGATGGATGGATTCATGGATGGATTATTGAAGATCAAGTTGACTAGATGGATGAATTGAAGAGTGGAAGAGATGGATCGGATGGAGTGTGTGAAATGGTGGTGAGAAAGTGTGTGTGTTAGTCTCCAAAATAACTGTCAAAATGAGGCTCTCCCTTCTAATTTTCGCACCAATTGTGCATTTATACCCCTTGGGGACCTTCTAGAAGCTTCCAGAATTTTTCTAAATTTTTCTGCTTTTGACCCAACTCGACTCGAGTAGCCAACTCGAGCTACTGCCTGTCAAGTCGAGTTGCATGGCTCTGCAAATTGGACGGTTTTTCGACGCTGGCTAGACTCGAGTTGCAAATTGAGTTATGTCTTGCTACTCGAGTTAGCTCACTGGATGATTTTGGACGTTGCTCTACCCCAGCTCGACTTGCCCTGATCCCAGCTTGACTTGAGTAAGATTACTCGAGCTCTCGCCTGTCTACTCGTGTCAGAAGCTAAACTTTCTTCGACACCTAACTCGACTCGAGTTGCAAGTTGAGTTAGTCCTTGCAACTCGAGTTGAGCTACTGGACAATTCCTGCATTTACTCGAGTTTCAACTCGACTCGAGTTGGAAGTCGAGTAAGACCATGCAACTCGAGTTGGGTGTTTTTCAGCCCCTTTCAGCTCGTTTCAGCTCCCGACTCCATTTTGCTTCATTTTTGACCTGTTTCACATGCATTTAAGCTGATTTTCACACATTTACCAATATATATACATATCTCCTAATTAACACAAAACTCCACCAAAAGTTATACAAATACAGGTAAAAATATACAAAAATCCACAAACAAAGACACTAAAATTTAGTTGAAAATGACAACGATCAGTTATTTAAGGAGCTCCTTTGTTTTGACGTTCAGTGTACAAATCAAGTACATTTTAATCTTTGTATTTGAATATATTTAAATTCTTTTCTTGGATTCTCGGTTGTGAGAATGAGGAGAAAGGTGTGAATTAGTCAAAAGATTTGTAAGAGTGTAGGGGTTGGGGTCGGGAGAGAAATTCTGTGTGATTGTAAAAAAAATTCACATAGTGGTATTTTCTCGGTCCGTGATTTTTCTCCGGTTTTGGAGTTTTTCACGTAAATTCTTGTGTTGTGCTTTTTATACTCTTCTTTATTTATCCCTTAGGAATAATGAGGATTTGCCTATCCCAATATTTTCATATGACAAATATACTTGGAGAGTTAGATTTAATTTTCTTTATTCGAGTTCCTTCTTATAAGACACGTTTTTCATGTAATACGAATTCCTAGAGAAAGTTCTTCTATCGAGTTCGGGAGATCTTGTAGCAATATTGGAGAGAGTCCATTGTACGATGTGAAGTCCACATGGTAGCCAGATAAATAATTGAAATTATAAATATTGTCGGTTTGCATAAAACAGAGTTTATAAATGCTAGATTGAAATATTTATACAATTCTAATGAAGTAGATTTGAGAGATGAGTTTAGGCGAAGCCTATCAATCGATCGTGTGTTTAAAAGTCTCTCTTTGATATTTTATTAGATTATTATTGAATTGAAGAGTTGAAAATTCTAAAAGTTTATTATTGTAATTTGAGATGAATTCAAGTATATGAGCATGAATTGTGGTTTGATAAAGAAACTGATATAATTAATGTTAATTTCTTGAAGATTTGAATTGGTTGCTTCGGATTAATATTTCTTCATCAAATTAATTCCTTTTCTCAAACTATTGAATTCTTTGTTATATGTAGCTTTCAAATACAAATTAGGTTCACATGGTGATGGGTACAATTTTCCTTGATGACGTTCCAATATATATAATATTGTATTGTATATCATATAATTAGTACTCCATGGAGTATGTTACATTCACGACATGATACACGATCATTTTTCCACCTCAACCTATCTTTAATTTTTATAACGCCCCAATGTTCATATAAGTGAAATAATGTGCGAAATACTATGTTATTGTAGTTAATATTGTTGGTTTATATGTACACCAATCAATCACATTATAATATATGGATTAAAAAGAAGAAGGGAAAGCGTACTAAATATACTACTAACAATATTACAACAGAAATTAAAGCAGAAGAAGCAGAGGATATTCTTACACCTTTGTACAAAATCTTCAATCTTCGAGGGAAACAACGTGTAGAAATCGAGTCAAGGTAGAGCCTCTTCCCACAAGAAGAAACACGCCCCGATAGTACTTCGGTCTTGGCGGATCTTCCCCAAAGGTAAAATGATTTTTCCTTTCCGGCGAGGCAGCACCGCAATCGCCGGAACTTCGACAAACGAAAGAAGATATAGAACTAGATCGTAACTATGATGCAAATACTTTATGATGCAAGTGCTCGTTGATTGTGGTGTGTCGGAGTGCATGGTGAATGGCCCAATTTATAGGTGCACCATTCTACTCAGCCATAATGGCAATTGCGTGATTTACGACGTATTAATTTCTGATGGCGTAATTTTCTCTAATCAGCAATTATGACAAATTGATTACTGATTGCGTGATTTCCTCTAATCAGCAATTATGGAGGGTTATTGCATCCAGATTCAACGAACGTACGTCAAGTTCAATAAATCTTTCCATACGAAAGGATTCTTCTTCCGGCTTGATCCGATTTTCAAGGATTTCTCTCCCACGTGATAATAATTTCGTATTAATTCCCATTACGCCTCACATAACCTCTCCAGTAGATGAACCAAATTACACTAACCCATTACATTCATTTAATTGGTGATTAATGAAAATAATTAATCCTTACTAACCAATTAAATCCAATTAGTTATTTAATTGATTAATTAAATTAATTCCTACAATTCCCCATATGAGTGGAATTTGGTGAACCCACATGAAATGCAGACACACAATCCAGTCCTTATGAGACACTAATGTATCTGGATAGGTAGCTTGGGACTTTGAACCTTCCGCAGTCCAACACTATCGAGTATACAGGTGGCTTAGTAGACACAAGTCTTTAAACTACTCCTCATTAGCGTATACTGAGACAACAGTGTGAACACATCAATACCCCTCATCATCCTTATTCTCACGTTTTGGTCTGTTTAGGCCATGGACTCCTTTTGGATTTATAAGTGTTACACTTTGAAGCGACAACTCACTTCACACTTACATAGTTGATCTACTATCTTGAGTACCCCGTTATACTCAACTAGACTTTACTAGGCCTTTTAGGAATCATTAAAAGTCAGATACTTAACCTCACCACAATACGGGTTCCCATACTTGAATTTATTGCTCTTATAAGGAATGGTATGTACCAAGTGTTACTTGAACCTCCACAGTTTCGTTTTCCCATTGAACCAAGTTCTTGGGATCTCCAGTCATCATGGTTGGGTATCTACTGTTTTAGTTCTCACTTTTTGGATTTTAATCACATTCCTTATAGCAATTTTATTGATCTTGATTTTCACACATGTGTGAGTGGATCCACTTTCTTTTCTTCAAGATCAATTTATTGTGTATTAAACACAACCACTTTTCATCTTTAATTCAAACATTCCCATATTTGGAGTGTCACACCCCATACTCGGGTAGGCATCCCCACATTTGACGGTTTTAAGTGTTATGAATTTTAGATTTTATCCAAACGTCATACAATCTTACATCCTCATATGACAGTAACATGTCATGAGCAGTTTGAATTAAAGATATTCAAATCTTTAACACATTACCATTTTTGGCTTTATTTTCTTTATTTCTCAAAGAGTTCAACAACTCAATAATCATTTAAGTGCCACAATAACATTGCAAAGTGCATTATATATGCCACTAAGAATGAATTTTTGCACAATAATTTATCCTTATCAAATCTAATGATCTCGGATCCAACATCTCTTTAGATGTTTGTTACTTATGTTTCGACTCCCATAAATTATTTAGGGCTTCTCCCCGGTGCCTGAACCAAGAATGGTCTCGACATCCCTTTTGGAGGATACATCCTTTGGGATATAAACCCAACATGATTATCAGTTACTCTTTGGGAATCAGTCCCAACAGAGTTCCCATTGACATTAGAGGTTTCACCCACTTTTGGGATCGATACTCAATATGGAGGGCGCCTCATTTTTGGCAATCGTTCATTCATTCCCATTCTTTCATTCTCGTGCAAGACTCCTTCTTCGATCGTTCGTTAGCTCTCTTGCCCTGAGACTGAAGAGTAGCACATCGTGTTACACATTTTTCTAAGGTCTATATCGAAATCGAATTCAGATACGAATTCTTATTTGGAAATGGTACTAGCATCTTCGAACGCAAATAGGTGGAACAATCTGCCATCAATATCCATATCATTGGTCATGGTGATTGATGGGTGTATAGGCTATGTTTCTTCTTGCAATTGTTGGTTTATATGTGCACCAACCAATCACGTTACAAATGTATGGATTAAA
Source organism: Pogostemon cablin (assembly GCA_023678885.1). Classification (NCBI taxonomy): domain Eukaryota; kingdom Viridiplantae; phylum Streptophyta; class Magnoliopsida; order Lamiales; family Lamiaceae; genus Pogostemon; species Pogostemon cablin. Next base: position 621,349 of record CM042970.1, read on the forward strand.
AAGAAGAAGGAAAAGCGTACTAAATATAGTACTAACAATATTACAACAGAAAACATTAAAGGAGAAGAAGTAGAGGATCTTCTTACACCTTTGTATAGAACCTCTTCCCGCAAGAAGAAACACGCCTCGGTAGTGCTCCGGTCTTGACGGATATTCCCCAAAGGTAAAACGGCTTTTCCTTTCGAGGAAGCAGCACCGCAATCGCCGGAACTCCAACGTACAATAGAAGATGGAGAACTAGATCGTAACTATGATGCAAATGCTTTGTGATGCAAGTGATCGTAACTACACTAATTTAATTAGTGATTAATGAAAACAATTAATTCTTAATAACCAATTAAATTCAATTAATTTAATTGATTAATTAAATTAATTCCTACAAATATAATAATAATAATAATAATAATAATAATAATAATAATTTAACACGTAATCGTCTTACAAGACACATTGTCTATATATATATATATATATATATATATATATATATATATATATATATATATATATATATATATATATATATATATATATATATATATATCAATTTAAATGATTTCAAATTTTATGGAGTACTTATTATTGTGTGGGCATGTGATTAATTTAATTAATTTTTTAAAACCAAATTTATAATTAATAAAACATGATGTATATTAAAGGGCAATTGAAATATCAATTTAAGAGTCATATAATAAATTATTAATTATCTAAAGATGAAATAATCATTTATTAAACCATGAGTTTTTAAAAAATTAATATTTTCTTTTAATTATATCGTGAATTTTTTAAAATAATAGTTTGACATTCAAAAAAATTCGAGATTACTTTACTTTATGAAACACAAGAATGACAATTTGTTATTCGATTCTCCACACAGAAATAATTCCCTGGGGCAATGGTTGGATTTATTTTTTTATTTTACTTGTCAATCACATAACGTGTGACACAAAAGATGATGCACCAAAATGACGCAGAAAATCAGATGTGAATTCCATGGGACACAAAGCTTTTAAATTTCTTTATTTATTTATATTAAATGATTGATCTAATGCAAAAAACGTCAATTAATTAAATGGAGTTTGGTGAATAGATACTCCCTCCGTCCCCATTCCAACTTAATAAATACGCTAATTTTTATAAAGAAAGCGTAACTGTTAGGACGGGTACGGAAAGAATACATAATTAAAAGATAATCCACAAAGCACAACAAATAATAATAATAATAATACAAAAAAGAAAAATTAAAGATGAGAGAGAGATGATTTGTTGCATTTTGAAAGTTGATGATTTGCACTCCAACTACCCCCAAACCTTCCTTCCTACCAAACCATGCAATCACTAAACTCCACCAACTACAGTACCTCCCATACTCTTCTCTATTTCTTTTCTTTTCTTTTTTTAAATAAATCTTTAATATATATAGAAATCCAATTTTCTTTTTATTTAATTTATCGTATGACAACGCCTTTGATTATACGTACTCCGATTTCTTTCTTTTCTTTCTCTCTAAAAACCCGCACTAAATATCATAAAAATAATTTATCTTCTTTTGTCATTTGAGAGAGAGATATTTAGTAGGTGTCATTAAATTTAGTATGTTTTATTTTGAAGTATAGTTTTTTTTTCTCATTCGTCACACATATATATCACTTAATATAATACTCGCTATAAAATCAATTCATAGCATACATTTCGACAGCTAAACAAAGACTTTGGGAGTTTTAAAAAAGAAAATAGAGGAGTATATTGCGGTGGAGCAAATTAAGTAGAAATCAAACTATTCTGACAGTCTCAATACAGATTTCATACTTTAATTTTTAGTAAAAGTATTCAATATAAATAATCTATCACTATAACTTTTTTTTTAGAAAATGTAATCATCATTTAACACACATAATCCAACACTTTATATATTATTACTATATTTTTTATGTAACAGTTATAAGAATGAAAGCTCTGGAATGAAGGAGTAATTTCATGAAATAATAGAGTAACAACAATAGATAGTAACATGGCTGTATAACACGATTTATAACCATAATTATTAATAACCATTTAAATAATGTACTGCTACTATAGTACTTTCAGTTTCTCTTAATAGTTATCAGCATTTAGTAATTGGAAAGTGGAAATGAATCTCTAGGAAGAGAAACAGAGAGCCCCTATGGCCTTCGTAATTAACCCCACGTGCATGTCACAATTCACATCTTCTAAGTCATTTTGGAATATTAAAATTGTTATATAATTCTTTTAAGAGTACAATTTTCCTTTCTCATTCACCACTCACTCATCCAAAATATTGCACCAAAATACCGACCTCATCTCTACCCACTTAAAAAAAACTTGTGATGCATTTTAGGCCGTTGGAATGGGTAAAAGACAAGAAAGGGTATAATAATTATAGAGATGACAATACAAATTTATGCATGTGACGCACAACTAAACCAAACTACCTCCACAAAATACCCACCAAACCAAACCAAACCAAACCTCCCAAGTCCCAAGATCCTTCTCATACATCATTCAATTCATTCACCCCCTCCCCAATACATGAATAATATAGCTACACTTTTCTGGGGTTTATCAAATAGATTCGACAATGACACTAAAAAGCAATGGAAAATATGACAAAAAGTAATTATTATTGTTTAAGTGTAATTTTAAGTGGTCACATATATTATACATAATTTTTTCTAGACACTTTTAAAGGAATGGACCAAAATGCCCTTAAGGGGACCCACTTTTCATATGTTTGGAGGATGAGATTCCACACTTTTTGACCAAAAATACCAAACATACAGTAAAGGAATCGGATTCCTCTTTATTTCTGAATAAAGTGTGGATGCACAATACCTAATAGCTAATACTCCTATGTAGACATGTGCTCCCTCATATTCATACAAAAGAAATGAGATAATATATAGTGGAAATGGGGGTGGTCGTCCAACATTTATAAAAAAATTTTGTACTAGTTATTTTAGAGGTTGAGCATTTGGGAGCAAATTTCTAGTATTTTTAGAGAGGTATGAGATTTTGGGGAACATGTGTACTAGGTATATTTAAACTTGTTTTAACAGTTATGAATGTCTTAATTTTATAGTTATGAATGCCCTAAATTTATAATTTTGATATGCCTGATGAGTGTATTCTAATTATTCAACGTTTTTATAATATAATAGAAAAAATTGTACGCCGAGTAGAATAATTTTGTAACATTCAAAAAAATTTCTCTCTTAAATCTTCACCACTCATGTGAGATCGTATTTTTTAAGTAATCTTCTCAAATTTGTTAAACACTGGTGAGTAGGCCGAATAGAAAAAGAGCAGTAGGCTGAATAGAACAACTTGGTAGGCCAAATAGAACAACCGCTGGCCGAATTATCCAAAAATTCTCTTAATTTCAGAAACTTCGTAGGCCGAATAGACAAACTCTGTGGGCCGAATAGAAAGACGTAGGCCGAATAGAAGAACTAAATTTTCCACGAATTTTTCAATTTTAAAAAATATGTAGGCCGAGTATAGCAATTTTAGTAGGTCGAATAGGAGAACCTTTTGGGCCAAATAGAGGAAACATTGGCCGAATAGAAGAAAAAAATACTGAGACTTTTTAAGGTGTGTCAAGGTAGGCCGAATTTTAAAACAGTGTAGGGCTGCATAAATTAATTTGTTGACCGAATAGAATACAATATGAGTACAAATTTTCTAATGTTTTAATGTTGCAACAAATTTTCTAATGTTTTAATATTGCAACTAATTTTCTAATGTTTTAATGTTGATGTCATTAAAGTTTTCTTGAAAAAATATGCAGATGAGTTATAAAAAAATTGGGATGTCTTGGGGTGGAGCTTGGGAAGGGTTGCAATACACAGGTGGAGTGGTGAACTGGTTATTCTTGCCAGAGGACAGTCTGTGTTATAGTAGTTTGCTAAAAGAAATTCATGACATAGTATAAGATGATTTGGGACACTGGGTTATGTAGTTAATTCTCTAGTTGATTACGATAGTCGTTTGTCTAAATATAAGATAAAGAATGATGCACGTGTGGCAGAAGTGTTCAACTGTGTTGATGTAGAAATGGTGTACATGACACTCCGTCCTATCGCAGGTGCAGGGAGTAGTATGGTTTCAGGGATGGGTTATGATGACCGAAGTGCTGGTACGAGCAATGACCGACGTACGAGGGCACATTCTAGTGGGAGGCCTGATTTTGATTTGAATGTGGAGTACAGTTCGACCTCAGAGATACATTATTCTGGTTTTAGAGAATGTCTAGATGTTGAAGTCGATGCTGTCGTTCGTGAGGGGGAGGATGATGTAGATGGTTGTAATGATGATGATGATCCCGAGAATAGGACTGTCAAAGAAGGGGATCACATACAACATGATATTATTCAGTCTTCTAGCGAAAGCGATGATGGTGATGAGGAGAGAAGACGTCAATTGTATGAAGAAATCTGTGATTACATACGTCAGAGAGATGACCCTAGCTTTCTTGAACCGATTAATCGTGACTTGCCCCATCCCGAAATGCAGCCAGAAGAGCTGTGTAGTACACGGCCCAACACCCGTCCTTTGTTGATTCCCGGTATGGAAGCTATGTTTATTTATAATAAAAATAGAACTAAAGTATATTTTTATGTGAAACTAATGCACCTGCCACGTTCATAGGCATTCCAGATGAATCAAACAGAGTAGATCAGTTGACTGGCCCTGAGTTTGATGTGTTCTTCAAAAGAATAGTGTATTTGATACAAAAGAGAAGTTGCAGATAGCCGTCGGAATGTATAACTTGCGGCACGGAGTGAAGACCCATGTCCAAAGATCTAGCACGACCAGATATAACGTTGAATGTAACCTGAAGGGTCAAACAGGGTGTCCATTTAAGATGCACGCAAGAATGAGCTATGGGTTGTGGGCAGTGGTTAAATTCGTCGAACATCATGGTTGTTTAAATGATCTAGACAGGTCTGCTCCTACACAAGTGTCATCCAAAGTAATCGGTCAATATTTTTCTGCTAGACAGTTTGATAAGGTTACTGGCCTCCGACCCCAGGCGATGAGAGAAGAGATCAGGACAGATTTTGGGTTCAACATTAGCTACAATATAGCGTTAAAGGCAAAACACTATGTTGTTGGACACACGTACGGGGATCACGACAGCTCTTATGAAATACTCCCTGAATACATGTATCAGTTGGAATACGAAAATCTCGGTACACACACCTGAATCTCTGTTGATGAAGATGACTGTTTAAGGTTTACATTTTATGCACTTGGAGCATCGAGGAGGGGGTTTCTAGAGTCTGGTCGTCCAGTCATTGTCATAGACGGCACTCATACGAATGGGAGGCACAGGGGAATTGTGTTTGTCGCAGTCACGTATGATCCAAACCATCAGATATTTCCACTCGCCTTAGGTACTGGCGATGTTGAGAGCAACATTTCGTGGACGTGGTTTCTAGAGAGGTTACGAGAGGCCTACGGATGTCCACGAGATCTGTTGATAGTTTCTGACGGTCATTGCAGTATTGCGTGTTCTATTTCTACTGTCTATCTAGATGCCCATCACAGTCTATGCGGCTACCATTTAAAGCACAGATTGGTCGGCTTTGGAAAGAACATTTTGTATACATTTCAGCGTGCGATGGATGCTTACCTATCGATAAATTTTGATAAGTTAGTCTGCCAACATCTACAACTTTTGTAATAGTACATTCAAGAACGAGCCGGTACAATGTCCTTTTTATTAATTTTTCGCATTCCTAACTTGTTATTTGTAGGTGCATCAACTTATTGCAATGTGATACCTAGTCGCAGGAGTTAATAGAATTGGTTGGGTCATGGGGATATGAGAAATGGTCAAGGGTGCATTGTCCTATCAGTAGATACGAGTTTATGAACTCAAATGCAGCTGAGTCGTATAACAATGCCATCCTTTGGGCGCGGCAGCTACCTATATGCACAATGTTAGAGATTTGTCGCACAATCACTAAGAGGTGGTTTTATGAACGTCGAACTGAAGCTGAGCAACGGAGTACCATCCTATGCCAGCGTCTCCATGACGAATTAGTCGAACTTTCTCATGCAGCCCAAAAGTTTAATATTTCCATGCTCATTGGAAATAAGTTTGCAATCAAGGACGGTGATAAAATATTCACTATTAATTAGAACGACAGTACCTGCATATGTGAGAAGTTCCAGAAAGAACTTATTCCATGTATTCATGCAATGAAGGCAATCGAGTACGCATACACAAACATACTTACTTGCATTGATCTCCTGATTATGTGTTTCTTATACTATACTTTCTACAGCGCAGATGGTCGCTCTGATAATATTCGGAGGTATGCATCCATGTGCTAAAACATATAGAAATATATTAATAAAAATATGAAATAATGAACATATTTACATATTAGGTATACACATGAACACTCTAGGGTATTACCTGATCGGAAAACCAAGCACTGGGGTCCTCCATCTCAGTGAAAAAAACATTGCCTACTCCATAACCGAGACCAACGTCGATCCTGAATTCAACAATTCGTTAACAACAATCAAAAGTGTTTAAAAGTAATATATGAAAACGTCTAAAATAGTAGACTAGTACTTACAGATCACTGCTTGTAATAAATCGACGGAACAATTGCCACTGGCGCTCCCTTTCAGTCGTTGTGAATGGAGACTGTAACGCTGCAGTTGGATTTCTAGGCCGCTTAGCATGCATCATACCATCTTCAGCAACGCCGGGTGTGAGGGCCGTCAGACTCACATGCTCCACCGATCTAGACGGGGAATGTCTAACCCTGACCTCGCGCCTGATGGCTCAGTCTCAGACAACCGAGTTCGGAAAAGATCAGCTCGAAGGCGTCTGATCTCACCAGTAAACACTTGTCGAAACAAATGTGTTGTTTGACGTTCAGACACAACTTTACAAGCAAGCTGGTGTAACAACTCATCCTGCTGATCCAACCTACGAAAGACCATTTCTTTGAAATCTTGATTATATCCGTGGACTTCCTGATCATCTCCGTAGGCGTCCCTAAACCCACTTCCATGAAAAACTAGGGACTCATCCACCCTAGTGTCAGGGTGATGCTGTGCGTCAGCGTCATATTGCTGCTGTCCGTCATGCTCATTTATAAAGCGAGCATGCCAGCCACTATTTGGATCATAGGAACTGGGCTCAGCATACTCGTCTCCCCTGAAACATGTCCATTGTAGTCAGGACTAGTAGTATAGAGAGGTTGGTAAGAATGGGGATCCCAATTTGTCGTCCAAATCGCTGGCCCTTCCACAAATCATCAACAGACGTACCCGAATAGTACCGTTGATCCCATGGATTACTAGAAGGATCGTATGCTTCCCTTGCGGTACGCTACTGCAGATATGAGTAATCAGGCCCCTGGACGGCCTTTCGTCTGGGGTTAGAAAATACCTTGGTGTACATCCCCATGATCAACCCCTACAGAGGATCATCCTCTATGCCATTCCAATATCCCCCTCTACGCTCATCAGCGAGGACACGCGGAAAATCCACCACATCAAGATCCTGATGCAAAAAAAACAAATACATTTACATACAATATTACTGAATTGTCATTCACTAAAATGGGTTAATGATTCATACCCGATTAAACAGATTCCTATCAACCCTCTTCACTTTACGAAAAATCCATCGCAAGCAAAGTGGCCTTAGATTCTTCCTATCGTGAGGGACATGGCCATACGATGCATCGAGGCAGATAGATGCTCGTACGTCCGAACCTGTCACACGTAAACCACATATGTTAGATAATTAATATTGCTGAAATTAAAAATACACTATAAGTTTAAGTAATCTAATAAACAGGTACCAGGAGCGCAAATGTGCACCTATAAAAGTGGTGTCTGTACCTATAGGGGTTTGCTCCATCTGGAATTTCGGTCAAAATGTGGTCCATAAAGTGCAGTAGCGTCATATAACTGACCTGCCCCCAAAGGAATAAATCCCATCTCTCATCGTCCTCTACTAGCTCCCAGACCCAATTGTCTACATCCACCTTGGTGACATCCGACCCAAGGATAAAATAGTACAACAATAGCACCTTGGCAATTTTAACCGCGTCCTCGGGGCTAACATGTGTAAATCTTCTGCCTTCAAAGTCACTAGCAATCTGACTGACTAATGGTCTATCGCCCTGACCATAATACCTATCGTAATCCCCACCAGACGGGATACGATACGACACATTCGGATCAAATTCAAGTCTATCCCGAAAGCAGAGTCCCATTATCCTCATAAACTCTACCCTGCTAAAGATAAGGCACTCGTTCCCAACTTGAAAATATCTAGCAGTTAAATCGTCACCCTTAAATATAATCTCCCACGTCATGAGAGTGTGGAGATGAGCATTCGTGTTCCTATCATCGTTGAGATCCCAGTAATGACCAAAGCATGATATCCTAAACATCTCATCCGCATTACCCCTAACCCTAGTTAACTGCGTACGGATAATTTCCATCACAACCCCAGGTTTCCAGTAATTATGTATACTGCAGTTCTGGCCCTGCATAGAAGGACGCTTCCAGTCACCCTGCACAAATAAATTTTTTGCTAAATAAGACAGAAAGTCATAATTATGGCCGAAATAAGTATAAGTTCATTGCAGCCACTGACCAAATATTTGCACACTCAAACATTTGTTCTATTCGGCCTACAGTTCCTTCTATTCGACCTACAAACTGTTCTATTCGGCCTACAAAAATTGCTCTATTCGACCTACCAAATATGCTCTATTCGACCAGCCAACCATTTTCAAAAAATTCAAAACTCATAAACATTGCTCTATTCGGCCTACACTTGTTCTATTTGGCCTAAAGAATTGTTCTATTCGGCCTACTAAAAACCTCTATTCGGCCAACCAAAAATTCAAACAAATTTAAAAAAAACAACTCCAACCCTTTGCTCTATTCGGCCCACACTTGTTCTATTCGGCCTAAAGATTTGTTCTATTCGGCCTACTAAAAACTTATATTCGTCCAACCAAAATTTAAAAAAATTTCAAAGTAATTACTCCTACACTTTGCTCTATTCGGCCTACACTTGTTCTATTCGGCCTAAAGATTTATTCTATTCGGTCTACTAAAAACCTCTATTCGGCCAACCAAAATTTAAAAAAATAAAAGTAATTACTCCTACAATTTGCTCTATTCAGCCTACACTTGTTCTATTCGACCTAAAGATTTGTTCTATTCGGTCCACAACAAAACCCCTATTCGGCCAATCAAAAGTTCAAAAAAAAAATGAACACCCCCGCTGCGGTCCTACATTCTACATATGATGTATACAATTAAGTCACATTCAACACATTATATTTCCAAACCATATGTACGAAACATTATACAAAATTAATTCACATTTTACACATATGAACAAAACCACAAAAAATGTAAGTAATATCCTCGAAAAAAGTACTACAAATCAGTGTAGGAAACATTATACACAAATTTAGAGATGCCAATAACACTGCTTATATACATACCTAAAAATTTGTCATTTCCAATGTGTAATGCACTGTGGGAGACCGCAAATAGAGAAGAGAAACTCAGAAATGCACTGTGCTTGACACTGGGACGAAACGAGAGAAGAAGAGAGAGGATGTTGGCGAAAGATAAGAGACAAAGAAAGAAAGAAAGAAAGAAGGGAGAGAAAAATGTGAAAATGACGTTAGTGATGTACCCACCAACCCACATCCAAAATCATAAATTCAAAATTTAAAAACTTTAAATGTGGTCCACCCACCCCCCATTTACTGCAGTCAAAACTGACATGATGATGACCCCATTATTTTCGTCCTTTAGCTGACAATTATGGGGGTAATTTGAGGAGTCCATTTGAAAGTGACTAGTAAAAATTGGTTTTAAGAGATGTGACTATTTTAAATTGTACTTTGTCAAAAGTGACCATTAAAAAATCAGACCCTTTGTAAAATTTGTGGTTGAGATATTAACTTCTTTTGGGGGGACCGAGGAGGGTTATATTTCTCTTTATATTTTTTTTAGGAGTAATTATTTAAAAGAAAGTGAAATGTGGTTTAATTAAAAGTAAAACGTAGGTGCCACACACCAATATATCCAACTTGATATTATGAATCAGGCACATTATCATTCCTAATGTGTTAGGTACCAATGCATTTATACTACCTTCTTCAATGGATTCTTTAAAAAAATTATAGCATCTGTTCCACATATTTTTACTCATTTTTTATTTTGAGGTGTCCCAAGTATTTTTATATATTCTATAAATGGTAAAAATATACTCTACATCTTACCTATTTTTTACATTTTATTCATCAATTCCAACAACTTTATTTACTTTTTTACACTTCATTCATCATTCCCAACAATTTTATTTATTTTTCTATCAAAATTATCAATTTATCCCTACTTTTTCTTACATTATATATTAAAAAAATACTTCTTAATTTTTGTATTCGTACGAACAAGTAAAAATACCCGGGATGGAGGGAGTAATATATTGGTGCGTGTGGATATATTGTATATGTATCCACGCTTAAATTATATATATATTGGAGTATATGACTAATTATACTGTGCACCCAGGTGTACCCTAAGATATGGTGCACCCACTTTAAAAAACGTATATAAATATAAACAAAAACATATAAATTATGAATAAAAATGTATACAATTTAATTGTTAATTTTTTTAATGAAAAATTGAATGTAAAAAAAATATACAATTATTAAAAAATATGTATACACTATTGAATAAAAAGTTATACACATATGAATGCTAGTTTTTTTAATGAAAATTTTAGTGTGAAAAAAATATACAATTATTAAGAAACACGTGTACAAAATAAAATAACATAATACAAAATAAAATAAAAAGTTATACACATATGGGTGCACCCGGATGCACCTAATATCAACTCTCTCTCTCTCTCTCTCACTCTATATATATATATATATATATATAATCATATCATATATAGCTGTATTATAATTGCTCCATACATAATTTTAATAAAATCTGACGAATTCTTATCTATTATAAATATTATAAATAATTCAATATTGAATTATATATTAATATAACTGATAACATACCATGCCTCGCATGAAGATATTATGATTTTTTTAACCAAACAAAGATTCATTTATTAAGTATAACAAGAACAAAAGCTATCGAGAAGGTCATCCATAAAAGTAGGAGGCTCGACCCAACAATGAGGACTAACAACTGATCGGGAAGCCCGAGCAATGCAATGTGCCAATGTATTGGCAGTACGAGGAATAAGATGAACTGAACAAGAAACGTTTGTTGTGAGAAAACTTTTGCATTTTGATATAAAGTCTCCAAACACTGATATCTCCCCTTGTGTTTTTGAAATCGTATCATAGACGGTCTTGGCATCTACTTCAAAGATAACACGTCCAAGCCCTAAATCTTTTATCCATGACATTGCCTCAAGGAGACCCATGGCCTCACCTTCGTCCATATTAAAGTTTTTCGGAATAACCATAAATCTGCAAGCAACGAATATACCATCTTCATCTCTTATTATCATTCATATTCCTGTCTCTGATGTGTCCGCAAAAAAGGCTGCATCAACGTTAATCTTCATGTAAGAGGGTGGGAGTTTGTGCCATGATTTGCAAATAACAACATTACTTCTCCTCGTTAGTGTCTTTCTTGCCATGCTCCACTCAGTAAGTAAGTTCTTGGCTAGGAAGATTGTCCTTGCAGCGGAAACTCGATTTCCCTCCCAAACTACCTTATTCCATTCACTCCAGATCTTCCAGACAACTACGGCAAAAATAGCCTTCTTATCAATAGTTGCATCATTAATAATGCATAGGAAAAGTTCTCGTAAAGAATCAACATGTGGGATAGTTCTCTCAATTGAGTCTAAAAAACCAGCTTCCCTCCAGCACTCCTCTGCATAATCACATGAAACAAATATATGCTACAAACTTTCAGTGTCAGAAGAGCATACTAAGCATAGTTTATCTTCCACAACTCCCCTCTTGAAAAGTTCTTCTTTACAAGGAAGCAAGCCTCTACACACTCTCCACATATAAATTTTCACCTTTGGGGGAACTTTCAAGCTCCAGATAGCTTTTCAATTCCCTGCTTCTTTCAAGGATGTATCAATCGTGAGCGAAGATGCTAAATTGTATGCTGACTTTACTGAGTACTTACCATCTCGAGAGTAATGCCAAATGAATTTATCTGGGGTTCCAGTTGGAAGAAGAGCCGTGTCTAAAATGCGTTAACATCATCTGGAATAAAGAGCTCTTCCAACAGCTCGACATCCCACTAGCGGCAACCTGGAATGAACAGGTCAGAAACCCTCAAATCTCAAGTTAAGATGTTTGAAACAGTCTGAATGTAGAAGCTGTCATTGTTACGCAACCAAGGGTGATCCCAAACCTTTACATTAGAACCATCTCCTACCTTCCATCTAATGCCTCTTCTGACGAGATCTTTCGAAGACCAAATACTTCTCCAAGTGTAACTTGGGTTGTGCTCAATGTTCGAATTTAGAAAATCCCCCTTAAGAAAGTATTTGGCTTTAAGAATTATGCAGACCAACGCATCTGGGTCAGAAATAAACCACCATCCAACCTTTCCAAGCAAAGCAAGATTAAACATGTGAAAATTTCGAAATCCCAACCCGCCAACATCTTTCTTCACACAAATTTTAATCTATGGCTGAAAGTTGAAAGGTCATATTATACGTATGGAGTAATAATTGTTGCCAACGTGTGAGGTCCCTATTTACCAAATTGAGGATATTATTTATTTTTTTTATGGGCTTATATGTTTATAATTAAATAAAAACATGTTCATATTTAAGTATAAATATGACATCGAAAATAGAAAAGAAAAAAAACATTTTCAGTGGCTCTAGGCAATAGTACTGGAATGATATACTATATTACAAAATAAGTCTGTCCGATTGTAGAATTTTGTCAGTTTGGTTTTTGTCAAGAAACATTGAAAAACATGTTTGGTTGGCCAATACAATTCAATGTTCAATGATGGACATCAATGTGCCTTTGGTGCAACCAAAGGTTGCTTGACCATATAGTACCAATTTACTTTGTAATTTAGTGACAGATATAGGAGAGAATAACCAAAAGTATAAACATAAAATCTATGCCCAATATTTATGTTTTTCTCTTTTTTTATATATTAAAATTATATAAATGAAAAATAATGCAGAAAATCGTGAATATGTTAATCGGAATGAACACTAAATATTTTTAATGCTATGTGAGAAAAGAACATGAGGAACTCATAAGTAGTGCACCAATTTACATTTAATGTGAACATGTTTCAATTGTACTAATTGGGCCCGCCAAAGTATTGCTCCATTGAGCTGCAATTAGATGGCAAGGATCCATTAAGCAAACCTCCTTAAGGCCCAATAACATTTTTCTTGTGAAAATGGGATAATTGATAAATTGATAGTAAAATTTCCCAAAAAAGTAAGAATATTACCTTGGAATACTGTTTTTTAAAGAATGGAATTTACATGCTTTTAGTATTCTTTTAATTGAATATCGCATATGTTTTGATAAATAAAATACTTAATCGGTAAGAATATGGAAAAACACAATCAAATATGATTTCACAAATATTCTACTTTCTTTTGCATGAACCTCTATATATAAATAAGTATACATCCATGTCATGATGAAGAATACTTTGGATTTAGGCCGTAATTTCTTTTCCCTCGCGAGACATCGTATTGATTTTAATTCAATCATGCATATCATAGATGTATTTTTTTATTTTTTTTATATCTAATTGTGCTATTAATTTTTCATTAAAAATTTTATACTGAGTAGTATTATTATAAAGAACTCGCTAAAAATTCTCTAAAAAACTGTATATCTATATTATTTTTTATTAATAAATGTATATGAATTGAAAGTGAATGCATAACGCTAAATAAGAATATATAAATGAAAATGTGACATCAAATTATAATAAATTATTTATGGTCATATGGACAAGCTAATCTTCTTTCAGATCATTCCATGGGATATCCAAAGTGACAAAATTTAATCTATTACTACAAGTGGTTGAAGGAATTAAAGAAGCAACAATGTTTGTATTAATTTATTGCCCTATTTTAAGAATAAAATAAGGAAAAATAAAGAAAAGAAAATTATAATAATAATCTAATAAAAAGATTGAAGATGATGATCAAGGACAAATTATAGTATCATCAGTGGTGATGAATTTGTTATGAGTGAGAGGATTCAATCTGTTGTGACAGAGTGATGGAGCAGAAGGAGGAACAAGGCCACGTGGCAATTTGGCATAAAGCAAACTAGGTTGGAGATTAATCTCAGCCTTCAACAACCTCGTATTGTCCGCCATGGAAGCCATTAATGTAGCAGCAACCACCACAACCAAAGCAACCTTTTCCAGCTTCGACATGTTTATGAAGTTTAATTATCCTCTGCTCGATCCACTATAAATATTTGAGATTGTATGAATAATTTTTTTGAATGAATTAGGCTTTGAATTATGGATAAATGGTACATATGTGGAAGACTTTGAAATAATTTAGGGAGCCAACGCCATGAAACTTATGTTACTAGGTTGTAACTTGCAAGAAAGGTTTCTTTTGAGGTTTAATATTATATATTAACCAAAGTCTTTTTATTAATGTATTTATTATGAATTTCCAACAGTTATTCAACTCTCACAATCATGGAATGGGATTATAATATGGAAAGACGTTCTTGCAGCAATTTATGAACTTGACTGGGTGTTTTCAAAAGTGGAATTTCAGACAAGAATTGTATATGTAAGTTTATAATTTCAAATCATAGTAGTTAATAAATGTTACAATCGACTTTAAGGTAGTCCATTAAGGATGGAGGTCAATAAAGAGGTGCAGTTGAAATTATAGCTCTTTAGAGTCAAATACATGAGTATTATATTTTTAATGTCCTTTTTAGACTTGTAACACAAAGAAATGCAGTTATTTCTACCAAAACTGTTGAAATCTCAGGCTATTGCTCAATTATCCTGATTTGAATTTATTGACATTTCGCAACCCTTCTAGCGATTAAGTTTGCCTATTTGTCTCATGTCATGTGAATTATTATGGGTTAATTTCTTTGTAAGGAACTTTTAATTTTTATAATTCATGTATTCAGGCTTTGAATTTTAATAATTAAAATTCTCGTATTGAATTTTATTATTCATATTTAAAAACAATTCATGTTGTCTAACATATATGATGAATTCGAAAATTTTCCGTATTAATATTTCTTGAATTCTTGTGCAATATTGCTTTACTGTTATGTTTTCTTGATTACTTATCATTTTAATAAATTTTTTTATTAAAATAGTAATTATTTTTTATTTATTATACTTTTAAACTTATTTTAAAAAAATACAATTTAACAATTATTACGATTTTGCATATCTTTCTTTTTTTTTATTAAAATTTGTATTATTGTGTTTCTTAACCATCTTACAGAACTCATTAATTGGATTTACATAAAGTTTTAGCATATATAGATATAAGGTACATTTAAAATTAGTAATAACTACAAAATTTAATGATAATCTTCCTATTATATCTCTTATCTTAGTGATTTTGTAAATTTTGAATCTTACTTAAAAATATATAAATATTCATTATCTTTTTTTAAAAAATATTATACCATTTTTTATTATATCATTAATTATCTTTAAGACAATCAAATTGCCACGTCACCTTAAATTAATTAAAGAAATAAAAAAGAAATCCCAACACACATATATGTCATAAGATCCGAAATACGAAGATTGGGATGAAAACATACACAAAATAGGTTGTGCAAAAATATACATTAATTGTGTTGTAATATAACCTTGTCGTGCAATAATATAACCGTGTCGTACAACAAACTAATTATACTCTTAAATATACATAAATCTAATTATAATGATGTATAGATTTATAAGAAATGAATTCTCATGACTTAATATTAAATTATGAAATATTGTTGTGCAATAATATAATTATATGTTGTGCAACAATTTAATTGTGTTGTACAAATTTATACATTTATTGTGAAGATATAATTAATACATATTTAAACTCTATCATTTTTTAATATTTAATACCTTATACGATTAAGTTTATGATAAATATGTGAGTTTAGAATAAATATGTTAAAGTAATATGAACCAAAATTGATTTTTATAAAAATATTTTATTTCCTAAAAAATAGTTTGGATAAGGAAACAAATCACACTTACTAAGAAATTTATAAATTTAATTTTGGTAAAAAGGTATGTAATTGGGGACAAGAGGGACATTATATATTTTAATTTTGTATTAGTGATTGAATTGTGGATTTGCCTCTAACAATAAATACATATTTTATTTTGTACTTGTAAGTATCCCAAAGTTTTTCTTACCATGACTACATAATTTAAATTAAGAGTTTAATTAAGTGCACATTGATGATCTAGATTCTAAACTATATGACAAAACCTTTTATTTATATATATATATATATATATATATATATATATATAAACTCTGTTACCTTTTAATATATAAAAAATTACTCTTTAGATAGTTAATCTTTTAAATTAAAAAATTACTCTTCAAATTCTTATAAATCCTAATTTATCTATTACTCCATCCGTCCTAGTGAAATTAAACATAAGGTGATTGTAGTACTTTTTAGTATATGAAAAATTACTTTTTAGAGACATGAATTATTACTCTTTTGTATAAAAATAATTATTATTCAAAGAGTAATTTTGTATATACTAAATAGTAATTTAAAAAAATAGAATTTACATGTGAACCCGGTATACATACTCAATCAAATTATATATTAGATTAAGGTAAAATTTATTTTTCACTATTAAATTAAGGGTAGTTGTAGATTGCATCGGGTGCGCCGCACCTAAAATTTATAAGTGTAAATTAAGGGTTATTGGGTAGTTACTTATCTTAATTTTTTTTTTAATGATGGAAATTACATTAAAACCAAATTTAACAATGAAGATCGTACATATATACCGTGCACAAGGTGCACACCAATCAAATTCTTAAATTAAATAGAATTATTAAAAATTAAATAAAATAATCATCTACGTTATCTACTTAAACTTATCGTGTATCATAAATCACCTTTTTAAATTAAAGAACATAGTACAAGTAAAATTACAATGTTAAAAAGCAATAATCTTACCATATCATGTAAAAAGGAATACGTGGGCCTATTTTTGTTCGGTGGCCAGTTACCCAAATCATACGTGGCAACCCCTAATTACGCTCTTTATTGTAGAAGAGAGACACCTCCCTCCACCCGGTTCCTTTCTTTCCCTAACGCAAATTTACAGAAATCATTCTTCTTTAACAATTCTCTTACGGACGCTTTCGGATACATTCTTAATTTGTTTCCCCTCTGTGATTTCACTCCGCCCTACCTTCTTCTTCTTCGTCGTATAGGTAAGCTGTTGTCATAGTATTAGAATAAGCGTGTTTTCTATTTGTAATTCTAAAACCACGTTTTAGCTTTACTATTCACGTTTTAGTTAGTTGGTTAAGAACTGTTGCATAAATAACAGTTGGGTGACAGAAACGAAGATATCATAATTCAGTTTCCATATTTCTTCTTTAGCTTTTGCGCACCTTCTTTCTTGTTCATCCGCACACACAGCCACGAGCCACCCATATTTGATGAATTACCCAAGGTAATTGCTCAAGTTCATGGTTCATCGCTGGTTTTGACGGGAATAGGTCTTGGATGTCTAAGAATAGGGGCTTCGTGTGTGACATTTGGTAATCAGAGCAGTTCGATCTATGTATGCCGCCGAGAAGAACGAGAATGGATGTTAGAGCAGAGAATTTGGAGGCTCAAATTTCTCAGATGAAGCAGCAACAAGCTGATTTTAGTAGATCGATGATGGATTTTGTGAAGCCACAGTTTGATGAATTCAAAAAAGAAATGCAAATGTCTGGAGTTGGGAAGAGCAAGGAAGTTGGGGCATCGCAGTAAGCAAGATGGGGAATCGGAATCGAATCCGGTGCACACTGTAAATGACCAAGGTAACTTAACTCAACCCACTCATTTCCCTCATTGCATTCCAAAACTTGATTTCCCAAAATTCTCTGGAGAAAACCCTAGGCTGTTGATTCATAAGTGCAACAAATACTCCATTTTCAACCCAATGAATGATCATGATAAAATTCTTACTGCTGCAATGTACATGGAGGGAAATGCTGATTTGTGGTAACTAGAATATATTGAGGGTAGAATTGATGTAGGATGGGGAGAATTTTCCAATCTTGTCTTAGAAAGATTTGCTAATGTTGATGGCAAGAACCTTGTTGCTCAGTTTAATAAACTTAGGCAAAATAATGATGTATCAGAATATACTTTGAAATTTGAAGAACTTAAAGCTTTCATGTCTAATTCTAATAAGAGTTTGAGTGAAGAATATTTTGTTCAAAGTTACCTAAGTGGGCTGAATGAGGAAATCTGTAGAATGGTTGAAATGTTTAATCCCAAATCATTGAGTCTGGCCATCCAACTAGCTAGAAAACAAGAACTATTCATAAATTCTCTAGGCAGGGGGCCCACGAATTTCAACAAGAACATCAGTGGTGGTGGGGATAACAAGTGGAGAAGAGATAATGTTGAATCGGGTAAGGGGTTAAAAAACAGTGAACACACTTTTGTCAATAAACCACAGAACTTTAAGAAACTAACTCCAGCAGAAATAGATATGAGAAGAAAGAAAAATCAGTGTTTTAATTGTGAAGAAACCTACCACATTGGCCACAAGTGTAAGAAACTCTTTGTAATAATATGTGAGCCTCATGAAAATGAAGAAACTGAACTTGTTTTGTGTGAAGATGAAAATGAGGACTATCACATTTCTGTCCATGCTTTAGCTGGACAAATCACACCAGATGCTATTAAACTTTTGTGGAAGGTAGGGAGGCATGAGATCACTGTATTAATTGACACAGGCAGCACTCACACCTTCTTAGATGAGTCAACTTCTAGAAGGATAGGATGTGTCTTAGAATGCACAAATCCATTGTTGGTTACGGTTGCTGATGGTGGGAAATTAGAATGTAACACTAAGTGTCCAAAGTTAGAATGGGAGATGGGAAAATGCAACTTTAGCTCAGCCATTAGGATCCTTAACCTAGAGGTTTGTGACATGGTAATAGGGGCGGATTTACTAAGACAATTGGGTCCTGTTACTTTCAATTTTGATGAGCATCAAATGAAATTCATAAAAAATGGGAAAGAAATAACATTGCAAGGAATAAAACAAGACATAACTTTGAAAATGATAAGTGGGAAGCAATTTAAGAAAGCATACAGAAAAAGAAAAGGGTTAATATTTGGTTGTCTTTGTATGGTTACAGCATATCAGGTTGTGAAAGATAACAAACCACCATTAGAGTTACAGCCTTTAATTTCCAAATTCTGCATGTATTTGACATTCCCATTGAGTTGCCACAACAGAGATTTCATGACCATAAAATCCCACTTAGACCGGGTGTCCAGCCATTTAAACTTCAACCTTATAGGTACCCTTACTTGCAGAGAATAGAGATTGAAAAATTAGTAAAAGAAATGCTTGATAGTGGAGTCATTCAGCCAAGTACCAGCGTTTTTTCATCCCTTGTTTTACTTGTAAAAAAGAAAGATGGAACTTGGAGATTTTGTATGAATTTCAGAAAATTGAACTCTTTGACAATGAAAGATAATTTCCCAATACCATTAATTGATGGCCTTTTAGATGAATTGGGGGGTGCAACTATTTTTTCAAAGATAGATTTGAGGGCTGGGTACCACCAAATCAGAATGGACCTCTCGGATGTACATAAGACAGCATTTGTTACTCCTAGTGGATTATATGAGTTCAAAGTCATGTCATTCGGCTTAACCAATGCCCCAGCCACTTTCCAATCCTTGATGAACTCTGTCTTTAAGCCTTATTTGGGAAAGTTTGCATTGGTATTCTTTGATGACATACTCATCTTCAGTACTGATATGCATAACCATATACAACACCTTGAAATCGTTCTTCATACACTATTCACACACCAATTGTTTGCAAAAGCTTCTAAATGTTCATTTGGTAAAAATCATGTTAAGTATCTTGGTCATATCATCAGTGAAAATGGGGTAGCAGCAGATCCTGAAAAAACTAGGGTCATGGGGAATTGGCCCAAGCCTAAGACATTGAAATCACTAAGAGGATTTTTGGGGTTAACAGGCTACTACAGGAAATTCATTAGGCATTATGGGATTATTGCTAAACCATTAACTGACATGACTAAGAAGGGGAATTTTGAATGGACAAAAGCTGCTGAAAATGCATTTGAGGAATTGAAGAGAGCCATGGTTACTGCACTTGTCTTACAGTTATCAAATTTCAATATTCCTTTTATTTTGGAGACGAATGCATGCTATGATGGTATATGGGCAGTGTTGATGCAGGATTCTCATCCCATTGCTTTCTTAAGCAAGGCCTTTCCAAGAGGAATCTTGGACTTTCCATATATGAAAAAGAATTTCTTGCAATAATCCAGGCTATTGAAAAATGGAGATCTTACTTGCTGCATGATCAGTTTATTATCAAAACTAATCATCATAGTCTCAAATACTTGATCGAACAGAAAATTTTTACACCTTTTCAACACAAGTATTTGACTAAATTGTTGGGCTTTGATTATAGGATTTGAGTATAAAAAAGGAGCAGAGAATAGAGTTGTTGATGCTTTGTCTAGAATAGATCATGCAGGTTCTACTTGTCTTGCAATTACTGAGTGTAAACCTACTTGGATATTTGAGTTGCAGAGTAGTTATGAGAGGGATTTGGAAGCCCAAGAAGCCATTGTGGAGAATGTTACAGTTCCTTACAACTTATCTTTGTTTTCATATCATGATGGACTATTGAAATACAAGGGAATGTTGTTTGTGGGTTCGAAAGGTAACTTACGGGAGAAAATTATGGAGTATATGCATTCTTCAGGGTATGGAGGACATTCGGGGGTAAATGCAACATACCAAAGGATTAAAGCTACATTTTGGTGGCCAAAGATGCGAGTAGATATTCAGCAGCAAGTACTTACTTGTCATCGATATCAGTTAAGTAAACATGAACACACGAGGCTGCCAGGTCTTCTTCATCCTTTACTTATTCCCAGTCAGGCTTGGCAATATATTACCATGGATTTCATTGAGAATCTACCTAAGTCAAGTGGTAAGGATTCAATTTGGGTAATAGTTGATAGGTACACTAAATATGCACATTTTGTTGCACTACACCACCCTTACACTGCTTCACATATTGCTCAATTATTCATTGATACTGTCTATAAATTGCATGGGCTGCCGAGTAGTATTGTTACTGATAGAGACAAAATTTTTACTAGTCTCTTTTGGAAGGAACTGTTTAACATCTTGGATGTGCAGCATCACTTAAGTACAGCTTAGCATCCTCAGACTGATGGTCAAAGCGAACAAGTTAATCAATGTTTAGAGACTTACTTGAGGTGCATGTGTAGCGCTAGTCCTAGTAAGTGGACGAGATGGCTTCCTTTGGCGGAATTTTGGTACAACACATCCTTTCATACTTCTATTGTTCTGCCTCCTTTTGAAGCTTTGTATGGATACAAGCCTACACCGCTGGCCATTTCTACTTATTTGCATCCACAAGTCATTGGAGTGGAGACTTCCATTCAAGAGAAGAAGGATATTCAGATACAGCTCAAAAGATTGCTACAGAAGGCTCAAGATAGAATGAAGGCACAGGCTGACAAGAACCGCACTTTCAGAGAATTTTAGATTGGTGATTGGGTGTACTTGAAGCTCAAACCATACAAACAACATTCTCTCCAGCTACACAAGGTATGGAAGCTTAGTCCTAAGTATGCTGGACCTTTTCAGGTTCTAAAACGAGTGGGGCAGGTCGCTTATGAGTTACGGCTTCCACCCTCGGCTCGCATATATCCGGTGTTTCATGTTAGTTTGCTCAAGAAAGGTGTGAATCCATTGGATAGAGTTACTGCTGAGCTACCACAATTTGATGAAGAAGGGAAGACTTTGTTGCATCCTGTGGAGATATTAGCTCGTTGGATTATTAAACGGAACAATAGGCCTTCTTCACAAGTTTTGGTCCGTTGGGCGCATCTACCTGAAGATGAATCTACATGGGAGGATTTTCAAGAAATGTCGGCTCGATATCCGCAGCTCATGGCTTGAGGACAAGCCATTGTTTCAAGGGGAGGGCATTGTCATAGTATTAGAATAAGCGTGTTTTCTATTTGTAATTCTAAAAACACGTTTTAGTTAGTTGGTTAAGAACTGTTACATAAATAACAGTTGGTGACAGAAACGAATCAACGAAGATATCATAATTCAGTTTCCATATTTCTTCTTTAGCTTTTGCGCACCTTCTTTCTTGTTCACCCGCACACACAACCACCCATATTTGATGAATTACCGAAGGTAATTGCTCAAGTTCATGGTTCATCGCTGGTTTTGACGGGAATAGGTCTTGGATGTCTAAGAACAGGGGCTTCGTGTGTGACAGTTGTCCATCCCCGCGCGTTGTGCTTTTCGTTTATTACAGAATTTTAGTTCACCGCGTACGACTTCCGATTAAATTATTTATTTGACTAAATTATGTAATAATTTTTTCTTCCTTATTTTCATTTCATTTCTTGTTCAATTTAGTCTTTTTTCCCTGCTTACTCAAAGGTACGAAGCTGTTTTATTGCGCCATGTGATGATGGCTAGATTGATGTTTTTGTAAGATGGATGGATGATTCCTTAAAAGTATATATTCTAATGTCCACATCGCTGTTTCAGTTTCCCTTTTCTATTGGAAAAAGAAGCCGTAAATTCCCATTTTCTACAGGAAGAAGCCCTAATTAGTAGTAATTCCTTATTTCTATCAGGCGATTCACTTCTTTGATTTCATTAATGGAGGAGTATCATTTATTAGTCGGGATAAATTGAGAGCACTGCACATCTATGGAGTAAACAGTTAATTTTTTTTTTAAGCATCATTCCTTTTCTTTTATCAAATCATGCTCAAGCTAAATTTTTTCCTCATAGAAAAAAGGATATTGTTAAACATATCTATTTCCAAATCATACTCAAGTCTTTCATTGTCAATCTGCTATATTATTACTTTGATTTGAAAAAATAGACTAGAAATTAGGCTTTGCACATCTTATTTCAGTAAATATTAGCTAATCGTTTATTGACCACGTGATAAGACCATTGCCCAGTATTAAAAAGTTCTAAAGTTAGTAACTGAGTTTAGAAATGAAACTATTATCAAACTTTTTCCCTGGAAGAATTTGCTGCCATAAGTCATGTATGTTGACGGTAGAAGCTGCTTCCTGAATGCATGTCACATTCATTTTCTCTTATACCCTCCAAGGTACATGTCTATGAGTATACAATGCACAATGCATATTGGATTTTCTATAACCTTGAATGAAGTTTATGAAATCTCATTAGTTTTCAATACTTGTAGAAATGTTTTATATACGAGATGTCTGATGGAGCTTGTGGCATTAATGTAGCAAGAAACATGAAAAAATTCCCCATATCATGCTGTGTAATCTACTCATTATCTCAAGAAAATGCAGCAGTCTCTCTTGAATCGCTTAACTGATTTTTATGTTGTGAAATTAGTACCTTCAATCACTTTTATGTTGAGCTGACATTTCTGCCCCGTTTTCACTTGTGCAGTTATGTTCAGCTGCAATGATAGGTGAATAATCTCTCTTTGTTCTAACTCATCCTCTTAATCACAACCTCTTTTGGGATTTCTTACCATCGATTAACCTCTGTGTTTTGCCTTGTGCCCCACTCTCTGCCAGAACACAGCTACGGAAACGCTTGCGCCACCTGTATGGTGTAAGTATTACAGAAAGTGACATGCTAACACCTCACGAAGTATATATAAAGGGAATTCACTCCAACCGTGGCCAGTTTTGGTACGGTACCCGGTCACCTAATTTCCACGCGTCGCAACACACGGAGCGCTTTCCCTAATGCTCTCAATCTCCACGTACATCTGTCTGTTCGTTTTCCTTTTCCTTCTCGCATCTTTTCCTGCCTTCCACTATAATTGCCCCTGTCCTTCGTTTTTGTCAAGTTTCTGCTCAAATCTCAATGTTATGTCTTCCGTTTACTTGTTACCAATTTTCATAGAAGGTTTTAACCTTCCTCTTATTTCGTCCTTCGCCGCTTCAATTACAGCGGCATAGGTCAGTATCCCTCTTCCTTATGTTCTTATGTTTGGTTTTTTATGTGTGGCATTTTCAATTCCACTGCATATGAGTTGGAATTCTATAGCTAAAGAGAAACCCTAATCCCCTTTCTGTATGGTTGGGTATTGTGATTTTTGCTTGAATGGATACATTATATTGTTTAATGTTTGTTTGTTGCCCTCTGTTGATTCCGTCATCTCCTTTTTTTTTTTTTTAATTTATGTCTTAAATGATCTTTCAATTAAGGTGAGTTTCCCCATCTTATAAAGTTCTCTAACTGCTCAAAGATTTTGTTTATTTCTTATAGTTTGACGCCACTTTTCCTCTTCAAAATCGGCAGCATTTTTCTTTTTCTTCTAAGATACGATCTAACAAAGGTTTAATCTTATGTTTTATGGATTGTCTTTGAAAATTTTATATTTTTTGTGCTAATTGAGTTCTTGAAATGTGGTAAGCTCGTCTTAACTCTTAATTAGCAGTTATTTTTTACTAAAGATTTTACAAGGTATTGTGAAGTTGATTAGTAGTCGGACTGTCGCATTTTCTAATGGAATTGATATTTAGGGGGGTTGAGTTTTGTTTGATTTCCTTAGATTTTGTTTTTATGGGATGCGGATTCAAAGTTAGTTGTAATTGATAACATAGAGAAAAAAGGAACTAGGGATTTCTTATTGACTTGCTTAATGAAATAGAATACAATAAAGAGTATATATAATTAGGGATTACAATGAAAAGTAAATAGACTAAAATACCCTAATAAAAATAATACAGCTAATATCCCCCCTCAAACTCACGATGCTACAGCGATAAGCATAGAGAGTTTGTCAGACAGGAAACGAAATCGCGAAGCTGAGTGTGCTTTTGTAAACATATCAGCAATTTGCAGAGAAGAAGAAACGAATGGCAATGTGATGGTACCGATCTGTAGGTGGTGGCGAGTGACATGACAATCAATCTCAATATGTTTGGTTCGCTCATGAAAGACTGAATTACGTGCAATCTGAATAGCGCTCTGGTTATCACAATGTAGCGGAGTAGGATGAGAAAGAGAAATACCCATATCAGCAAGCAACCTTCGTAACCAAACAATTTTACAGGTAGTAGAGGCCATGGCACGATACTCAGCTTCTGTAGAAAACCGAGAGATGACATCTTGTTTCTTGCTCTTCCACGAAATAAGCGAATCACCAAGGAAAATACAAAATGCAGTGGTCAACTTGCGGTCCGTAGGATCACCAGCCCAATCCGCATCAGAATAAGCACGCAACTCTAACGAAGATGTAGAAGGAAACAAGAGACTATGAAACTGGGTGCCCCGAAGATACCTGAGAATACGAAGAACGGCAGCCCAATGAACTATAGTGGGGGAAGTGACAAACTGACTAACCACATGAACAACATGCGCAATGTCTGGGCGAGTCACAGTAAGATAAACCAGGCTGCCTACAATGGTACGATAGAGACTAGAATCCGCCAAAGGAGTGCCATCCGACGGAGAGTATCTAGCATTGGTCTCAAGTGGAGTAGGAACAATCTTGTTGTCAGTAAGTCGAGCACGCTCAAACAAATCAGCTATATACTTTGATTGAGATAAGAGATAGCCTTTTGGAGAATAAGCAATCTCAATTCCCAAGAAATAACGTAGCATACCCAAGTCTTTCATAGCGAAGCACCGTGCCAACTCAGACTTCAAAGATTCAATACCATCATAATCATCACCCGTAATGATCATGTCATCAACATACAAGGATAGTAGAATACGACCTGCCGGTGTACGCTTGACAAATAAAGCCGAATCATGATGACTAGGAAGGAAGCCAAGCGAAGGGATCACCATAGAAAACTTCTCAAACCAGGCACGTGGTGCTTGTTTGAGACCATAAAGAGCTTTGCGAAGCTTGCAAACTTCACCAGGCTGATGAGCAACACCAGGAGGAGGCGTCATATAAACTTCTTCATGAAGATCGCCATTCAAGAAGGCATTCTTGACATCCATCTGAGATATTCTCCATCGGCAAACAGAAGCAACTGCAATCAGAGTGCGAACCGTCGTCATTTTTGCAACAAGGGCAAATGTTTCTTCATAATCCAAGCCATACTCCTAGGAATAGCCTTTAGCAACAAGTCGAGCCTTGTATCGCTCAATGGATCCATCTGATTTGGTTTTAATCTTGTAGACCCAACGAGAACCAATGGTGTGTTTTCCTGATGGCAGCGAAACCAAATCCCATGTATGAGTCTGGTGTAGAGCAGTAAGTTCCTCAGCTATAGCAGCCTGCCAAAGGGGATCACGAACTGCCTCTCTATAGGATAAAGGCTCAGAAAGACGATGAACAGAGGCAACAAAGGAAGCAAATGAAGTAGAATAGGAGGAGTACTCAAAATCGGGGAGTTTAGTAGACTTACGAGTGCGAGTGGACTGACGCGGAGGAGGATCATCCGCAATCTCATCCGACAACTGGGTAGTCGTAGGAGCAGGGGCAAGGGAGGTGGATGCCTCATGAACCAAAGTATCAGATAGAGCTTCATCGGTGTCGGTATCGAATGGATCAATACGCACTAGATCTGACTGTGTCATATGATGTGAACTAGCCGGAACAGAGAAGAAAGGAATATGCTCTAAAAACACAACATGACGCGAGACATACAATTTTTGGCTAACTGGATCAAAACAACGATATCCCTTTTGACCAACACCATAAACCAAAAAGACACATAAGGCGGACCGGGGAGACAATTTATTACGCTCAACATGTGGTTGAAGAACAAAACAAGTACAACCGAAGACGCGCAACGAGGAATAAGAAATCCCTAATTATATATACTCTTTATTGTATTCTATTTCATTAAGCAAGTCAATAAGAAATCTCTAGTTCCTTTTTTCTCTATGTTATCATGGTATCAGAGCCAATTCCTGCCAATGGCATTGGAGTGCCATCGGCGGTCATGACAGACAAAGATGGAGCAGAATTAACAGATACAAAAGAATCGATATCAGGAGACATATGATGAGAAGCGCCTGAATCTAAGATCCACAGGGGAGACGATTTACCTGAATTATCAGACAAGGACAAACCTTTATGAGAGGAGGCTGACATGGCATGAGGCTGTGAGGCGAGGAACTGCTGAAACTGCTCCAACATATGTGGATCCAAGGACGGGGCAGCAACTGCGTTGTTAGTCTGAGATGGGCGATACGTCCATGGAGCAGTCTGTGGCGGACGTTGTTGTTGAGGTGGTCGTTGATGCTGTGGTTGTTTGCTTTTACTCAATAATTTCAGACACTGAGCCTTCCAATGACCCTTCTGCTTGCAGAAAGCACATTCATCCTGAGAGACCTTAGGGGCAGGTCTATTTTGGTTGCTAGGAGTAGACTGTTGTGAAGCAGCAAAGACAGATGGAGTTGTAGGTGTGACAGACACCTTATCCGCATTAGACTTAAGCCGAATCTCCTTTGCTAACAGTTCATTAACCACAGAATCAACAGACGGAAGAGGAGAACGATGCAGAATTGTTCCACGCAATCCCTCGAAATCATTCCGAAGAGTCATCAAAAACTGTACCAGACTTTGTTCTTCTATACGAGCCATATACGGTTCAAATTTTCGCAGCTCTGCGGACTCAGTGAGAGCAAACTGATCCCAGAGATTAGACATGGCAGAATAAAACTCTTGAACACTCATATCATTCTGCTGAAGAGCACGAATATCTGTCTCCAACTGATACTGTTTGGCGAAATTAGACTGCGTGTACAATCTAGCAAGATGATCCCATACCTCTTTAGCCGTCTCATACTTAACCAACTGAACACCAATGGAGTGGGTAACAGAATTGTTAATCCACGTAATGATCTTCGAATTATCAGCCTCCCAACTGTCGACCAAGGCCGCATAATTAGTCTCCTTCTCGTCTATAGGCTTAATCTGCACACCTGTGACATAGCTCCACATAGATTTTCCACGCAAGAAATTCTTCATAACATAGCTCCAATACGTATAGTTTTTACCATCCAATTGAACGCTAATCGACTGAAGTGAATCATCCTTACGATTAGCCATGATGAAACAGAACTCTACGAGCACACCAAATCAAACTAAACAACAAAATCCAATAATCCCCAAAGTACCAAATCAACATAATCCAACCAAATCAATTCAAACCCTAACACCGAGAGTACGAACAAACAAAGGGAAAATCGAAAATACCACCATAAAAACTATACGGACACCAATGCCGAACTGTACGGACGTCGCCTGAAAAATTTTTCGGGGCTTCGCCCTGAACCCTAAACGGGGGCGCGCTTCCCCCCGTGCCCCCCAGCGAACTCACCGCGGTGAGTTCGATCCGCGAAAGCTGTGGATTGGATTATAACTTCTTCAATCGAGCAAAAAGAAATCGATGAATGGTGGTTCTGATACCATGACAACATAGAGAAAAAAGGAACTAGGGATTTCTTATTGACTTGCTTAATGAAATAGAATACAATAAAGAGTATATATAATTAGGGATTACAATGAAAAGTAAATAGACTAAAATACCCTAATAAAAATAATACAGCTAATAGTAATTGGTTATGATGATATTCAATCCTTTTTTTATTTGTGTTCCTTGATTCTTGGTTTGCACTATCATTATTATAATCATTAACAAAATAAGTCCATCCTTAAATAAGTGAAAAAATGGTTTCGTGTCAGTAAGGAGTTCTGGTGTACGTTGATTTAATGGGAACACACTTTGGTTGAAGAATAAAGAAGAACCAAGTAAACATTCTACTGATACTCATATTTCATTGTGGCAATAGTTTGAAACTCTGACCATTATCAATGTTGAATACTTCTGCTAATTAAGTTTAAAAACTAGACAGTAATTCTGAACAATGAATTGCTCCAAATAAATCTTACATAAATCTTAATGTCAGTGGATTTCTGTAATCTTTCAGAACCTCCACATAAACATTTGTGTATTAACTCTATATTGTCTTGGCTCTGTTTCTTTCAGTGACATCCCTATGCGTTTTCTACATGTGTGTATGCATGAAGCCATGATTGTGTTTGTAAATAAATAAAGTTAAGGTTCTTTACTTGCATTTCCCTATTCTATTTGGAATTGGAAGCTTTCCCGCCAACTCTCTTGTGGGACAATTTCATTTTATTGCGAGATAAGCTTGCCTGTGAAATGATACTATTGACGTGCTAAAATATCATGAATGAAGAACTATCTATAACTTTGATAACGTCCTTTTTTTCCCCCTTGATTTTGCATTTGGATTCAATGATTCAGAGTCGAGAAGGATATTTGGAAACTTGTTGACTTAAAAATAATTTAATTTTATTATGGAAATTATCAAGCGGCGTCGCTTAAATAGAAACCTCAAACCAAACATCTTATCAGTCCCTTTGTTTTTTATGAAATTACTAAAGTGTATTAGCAGTCTTCACTGAAGTTGGTGAAAGCCTTTGGTTTTAACTTTAACCATTGAATTGCACTGAACATTTTTTGTTGTGTTCAATTTTGTATGCCTTCAGACACTCAGTAAACATCGGTACACATGCCGAAAGGGAAGAGAAAGTGTGCAACCAATTTATTGCACAAATTCTGATTCATATTTTTCTTGACAGATTAAATCTTTTTGGATTAAATTAACATGGGAAAGCTCAAACCAGATCAGCCCCTTTATTTCTTAGCTTGCCCAAATTGCTTGAAGGGATATGGTGCCATGTATGGTACTAATTGTACCTCTCTATATTGCAACAAACACTCTTCAAGTCCAGCTAAAAATTTATATCATTTACTCAATACTCATAATGTTAATGTATTTATTAGACACAATAACAATCTGATTTTACTCTTCATTACATTCATATAGGTGATATGAGGTTAAGTTATATGATATAACATGAATTGAACAAAGTTAATTTTGAAGTTAGACAAGTTCAGCTATGTTATAACTAGAATTGGTGTCATTGTAACTGTACATTTTTTTTTATCATCTTTTGTAGTATATGATCACCGTTCAATCGTTGTTCCCCCTATTCTATTACTACAAAATCAAAAGATAGAATTACACTCCATCCTGGAATTTTTTGCACATTTCCTTTGTAGTTTACAAAGAAAGTGTGCAAAAAATTATGGAACGGAGGTAGTACTAAAATATGAGTATACACCTCATTGAGTGAGGTGCCTTGTCTAGTAATAAACTAAAACATGGCGTTTTTAAGTTACAATAAAATATTAAAAAAAAAAGGAAAAAAATTATATTAAAAAAAATTAAACTAAAACATGCCGTTTTTAAGTTACAATAAAAAAAGAAAAAAGATGGAGTATTATGGTGTGGCTATCATATTACAAATTTTGGAGTTGTGGGTGGCAAAAAAAAAAAAAAAAAAAAATATATATATATATATATATATATATATTAAAATAATAAAAAATATGCCAAATTTTAATATTTATTGTAATGAGCTCATAAAATATGTAATTTGAGAAGGTATATTTATTTATTTTTTTTAGCTTCCTTTATTTACAAATCTTAATATAGTATATAAATGAGAAGTAATTGCCTAAAATAACTTTTTGCAAAAACATATGTGACAACATTAGGTGCATTCTTAAACTTTTTTTATATGTTGTTTTTTGATTGGTTAATCTTTATTTAATTCTTTCTATTTATTTATTTTTTAATTTAATGATTAATATTCATCAACATTTCATTGCATTTAATTATTACAAATTTCTAAGTGTGAAGCATTAATAATTAAAAATATTAATTTTTTATTCTACATTATAAAATAGATATTAAATTAATCAATTTAAAACATATACTAATAGATAAATGGGTTATTAGTTTTATTAAATCCGAAATAAAAGGAAATAATCTATATTTTATCAAAATAAAGTGTGTAAATTAATATTTAATTGATTTATATTTTATTTAAAGTCAAAATAATATTTTAAAAAATATTAGTTAAAATAATTAAATTAAGTATATAATATATTTCATAATAAATTAAGAAATAATGTAATAATATTAATTACTTTTTAAAAAAATATATTCCATAATATTAATTTTAATTTTGTATAATTCATTTAATACAATATGAACAATGTATGGACGTAAATAATCAAAATATATAATTTATTTTATATTAATTAAATAACATACAGTATTATTTTGAAAAAAAATACTCCCTCTATCCGTTCGAAAGAGGATCTTTTTTCATTTTGGTCGTCCGCTTCAAAGCGGGTCATTTCCTTTTTTATACACATGGGACTCATACACACTAACTAATACAACTACCCACTACACATTAAATAAGAATACTCTGTAATCAACATGCACAAAAGTAAAATACCATCTTTCGGGCGGACGGAGGGAGTATTATATACCGCGTAATATGCGGATTATATAGTATACTAGTATAAATTATTTACCTTAAATATACTCCCTCTGTTCCCTTGAAAGATATTAATTTACTTTTTTCACATGTATTAAGAAGTATAATAATTTAATGTATAGTAAGGTGAGAGAAATAATATTTTAATGTGTAGTGGGTAATTGTATTAGTGTTGAGTGTGGAGCCATGTGTAGTGATTGTGGGTCACATCAATTCAAAAGAAAAAATAAATACTTTGTAATGGGATAGACCAAAATGAAAAAATGGAAACGTATTAGATTTGGTCGGCAGTCTTAGACTTTGGCCGGGTCGCCCTAAAATAGATACGTCCCTGTTTCGAAGTACCAATATTTGGATGAACCGATCTCTCGACTTTCAGCAATCCTGTAAAACAAATTAATAACTATTTTAATGAAGTGATTAATTTTTATTTTTATTTCAATATTAATTAATTTTTCATAAAAACACGAGTCTGAAAGTGGATATTGTTATGTTTTGTGATTTATTACTGTTTTGCACTCAGCAAATCATCTACTGGTTCATTGCCTTTTCTTCTTGCGCTCACAAAGAAGGCTACTTCAGAAAT
Source organism: Pogostemon cablin (assembly GCA_023678885.1). Lineage (NCBI taxonomy): Eukaryota > Viridiplantae > Streptophyta > Magnoliopsida > Lamiales > Lamiaceae > Pogostemon > Pogostemon cablin. Next base: position 653,633 of record CM042970.1, read on the forward strand.
TCGAGGAAACTGTAAAATCACAAATGATTAAAGCTCTTTCTCTCTCTACATTCCTATCCTTCAACCCCTCAACCAAAAGCTTGTAAGCTATTCTCTTCTCAGTCTGTTGTTGTTCTTGTTTTTGTTTTTTTTGGGTTTTGAATGAGAGAATTTGCAGATTGGTTGTGAAAATGTCAGCAGCAGCCACCAGAAATGTGGGAATTCCGGTGAAGCCTCCCGCCCATCCCACCTACGACCTGAAGAGTGTTATACAGCTTGCACTCTCCGAGGACTCTGGTGATATAGGTGACCATCTTAACCAATTTATTTATTTTATTTATAGAATTCATGCTTTTAGAATAATTATGTTTGCACAGTTAATGTTTGATGGTTTATTGATTGATCCACTGATAAAACCCCTGACACCTTGGAGTCGAAATGGTGTAAATGATTGTATTATGGATTCAAGGTGACAAATTATCCATTAGTTCGCAATTTAAAAGTGTGGTGCGTTTCAATTATCTCGTAATTCAAGAAAATTTTCAATGAGACTTAATTATAATTTGTAAGCTCTTTTAGTTACTGGAACGTGAGAGTGGTGGGCATAGGAGAACATGGATTTCTATATGCATGCTGAACTGATTTTTTTTTGCTGTGTATAACTGTTGACTAGCAACTAACATGAAAGCCTTTGAGCTGCAAAAAAATCATAACAAGATTTACACGATGACAGTGTTTAAGATATAATGACATCTTGCAGTGATCCAAAGAAAATAACATTGAACTATATATGCAAAGACCTAATCTTTAACATGTGGGTGATAAGATTTTACATCATAAGTGCTACTCCCTCCGTACAGTAGATATGAAGTGTAAAAAAAGTTGCTTTTTGACTTTTAGGGGTAGTTTGATATTTTTAGTTAAATAAATAAATTACTCCATAAAGTAAGTTATGTGAGTTGAAAGGGGCGTCAATCTTGAAAGTAAAGTATATTATGAGGTTATTGGATTGGGTGTCATTTCCTTATTTGGGGTGTGATCTTGTTTATGGGACAGAGTGTGAGTACCTTTCATTGACAGTGATGACTGATGAGAATGAGAATGAGAATGAGAATGAGAATGAATGTATTCTTGATTTTTTTTTCCCTTTCAAATCTTAGTTAGCAGTTCCTAAATTGGAATAACAACAGGGTTTGGAACTAGCTCTATTTAAGAGTAAAAAAACGAGGAAGAGGCCATGGTTTTAATTTGAATTTTCAAATCTTAAATAATTTTTTGTAGCATATAATGCTAAATAATGTGAAAGTTTGTCATCACATTGAATTTGGCATCAAGATTTAGGCTCTGAGCTTGCATTGTTAATTAATATGAGAACTGGAGTTCATATTTGTTAGAAGTGATGCAAGACTTTGTACAATTGATAAACTACAAGCTTTAACATTATATATAGGAGATGTGACTTGTAAGGCTACAATTCCTGATGAAATGGATGTGGAAGCCTGTTTTTTAGCAAAGGAAGATGGGATAGTTGCTGGTATTGCACTAGCAGAGATGGTATTTAATGAGGTTGATTCCTCACTTAAGGTGGGTAAGCACTTTTATCCCCTGAGATATGCCATTCATATGTGAAGTGTTTATCCCATAGTGGTTAAGAAAACAAATGGCAGTTTATAATAGCTAGTTCGTGTTTTTATCAGGTTGAGTGGTACAGAAAAGATGGTGATTATGTCCACAAGGGCCTGCAATTTGGAAAAGTACATGGTAGGCCAGATGCGTTTCCTGTCATTATCATACTTCTTAGACGGAATTTTTGGGTTTGACATTCTTCTGTATTACTGCTTGACAAAATTATGCAGGAAGAGCACACAGTATTGTTGTGGCTGAAAGAGTTGTTCTTAACTTTATGCAGAGGATGAGCGGAATAGCAACTCTAACTAAGGTGTTTTCATTGACATGAGCATCTTGTTATTGCTTATGCAACCTGTTCATGCATTCATTACTCAAATAATTTTCTGGACACTGGTTATTTATTGCATGAACTTAATTTTGTCTCATGAAAATTGTGATATTCAATTTTCTTATAGGCCATGGCAGATGCTGCACACCCTGCATGTATTCTGGAAACTCGGAAAACTGCTCCAGGCTTACGATTAGTGGATAAATGGGCGGTGTAGAACACTATTTCCACTCTTTCTGTGATCTCGATATTAAAAGTTATTAATTTATTTGGTCTTTCCTTATATTCAGTCACCTTTCAGGTCCTTATTGGTGGAGGTCAGAATCACAGAATGGGTTTGTTTGATATGATCATGATAAAAGACAATCATATTTCTATAGCTGGAGGTATCACTAATGCCCTGAAATCTGTGGATCTCTATTTAGAGCAAAATAATCTTCAAATGGGTGTTGAGGTACTGTGTTATTGCTGCATACTTCTAATCTTACGATTTTTTTCATTCTAAATCTATGGGTGAACGTTGGGGCAGTGCATTATCCCTCTTCAGTGTAGAGTGTATTGAAAACATGTCAGAACTGAACCCCACTGCCACACACACACTCATTCGAAAATATGTGATACAACACGAAGGAGGGACTGTGAGTCAATGCTTCTTCCATTCTTGTTCATCTTTTGTGTTGAATTATTTTTGTGGGTTGGTGATATGCAACGAATATTTAAGCTCAATAGAAAATCAACATATCAATAGATTGCCTAAGAGATAAACCTCTGTTTATGAACTTTCTGAATTCCAGCGACTTTAGATATCCCACAAAGAGTTTATATAAACTTTAATTTGAAAGGAATTGCAACTTAGCCCTCAAAGAAATAAAAAAATAACAGAAAGCAAGGAAATCAAAATAGAAGACATTAACATTGTTCAAATATTATAACACTTCTTGTTATCACTCTTTACCAAGAGCATCAGAGAATTTCAATACACATCAGTTGGGGTAATAATGTTGGCAGAGGAATGATCATACCCACAATCCTCCGCTCCTAGTTTTAGTAATATTTTTATTGATGTGCTATATGCAGTGTTATGTACCACTTATTTCTGCGAATGATGTTGGGGATTCTGACTTCTTGCATGTAAAAATTTGGTGGTGATTTATGGGTGATTGAAGTCTTCTATGAACAGGTCGAAACCAGGACTCTGGAAGAAGTAAATCAACTACTACAATATGCATCCACTACAAAGACCTCCTTAACTAGAATAATGCTGGACAATATGGTTGTCCCCTTGTCTAATGGGGACGTTGATATATCCATGCTTAAAGATGCTGTGAGATTGATTGATGGGAGGTTTGAGACTGAGGTATTATACATATCTCATTTACACAATTGACAAAATCTCTTATATAATTTGGAAAATATGTTTCCAGGTCTATTGTTTAGATATAAGATAATTGAGTAAGGTTTCTAACTTACAAGAAAAGATTAAAGTGCTCTTTCTTTATGGTAATTGTGCTCATATTAAATGCGTCAATGTAGTTTGTATCCTGATAGTTCAAGCTTAAATGAAGAGATTATTATTGTTGTTTGTTATGATGTGGCTTACATTCTTTCATATACTTTTCTATGATTCTCTTGTTTGCAGGCGTCTGGAAATGTCACTATTGAGACCGTAAACAAGATTGGACAATCTGGGGTCACCTACATTTCTAGGTAACCAGTATTTGCAGTGCTTTCTAGTTGCTTCCCTTGTGTTTGCTTGTATATGATCAGCTACTTTCCCATTTACATTTTAAGGGGTAGGGGATGGGCGAGGGGGTTTGATATGATGAAGAGATTGAGGGCTTCAGCTAATTGATGAATGAACTAAATATTCTTTTATGCTTATAGGCTAATGTTATTTGCAATAACTGCAAAATATTGGTTACAATACATAGTTTGACAAACTATACCGGATCTAGGTTATCATTCCTAGCCTCAACCAGATATACACATCTTTTATGCATCATGCAGCCAAACCCATAGGATAAAGTCTGTCATCTAATTCCTTTACAATGAAATCACTGTTCTTTTTATATTCTTGAATTAAATTGTTATACTTAGGTTATGTTTTTGCTCATTGAAATCATTTGAATTGCAGTGGTTCCCTGACGCATTCTGTCAAAGCACTTGATATTTCATTAAAGATTGACACAGAGCTTGCACTCAAAGTTGGAAAGCGTACAAAACGAGCATGATCATCTTTCGGGTTGAGTTTGTCTGGTAGGCTCTCTTAACTCATAAAAGATGATAAAGGCCATTGAATCTCTCTTGTGTACCCCTGCTTAAAAGGGACTGGCCATCAAGTTTTTAATATGCAAATAATTTAAGATATTATGTGCTTTAAGTAGAGTGGTGAACATGTGGATAACTCTATTATTCTATATAAATGTTAGATGAGTTATCTATGATAGTTTAATAGAACACCCATTTTTAGCAACTATTAACTAGCCTCCCATGAATCACTTAAAATACAATTGAATCCATGTATTGCTTTTCTAGGGTGGTTGCACATAAACCTGCAGATTGAGTGAGTAGTTCTTGACATGGATTACACACCAAAACGAACGATAACAAACACAAATGACAGATAAATTACGTGATTATATGCATGAGCATTAAAATTTCACTAAAACTATGTACCTTTTTTTTGGTTTTTATGTCTATAGTTGAATAACATGAACATAGCATCAAATGAGATATAGTCCATGAAACACATGATTCAAGCCCCCTCCAAGGTAGGCAATGCATCGTTTTCTCATGCATTTATCATTCATGTTGAGTCTCTATTTCTTTCATTTCATCAATGGTCAACATGATTTGCCAGCCCTCTGATATTATTATGACTATTACTATTATTGGTGAGATTGAATTGCAATAAGTATCACAAATTCGACTGCCTCTCAAAAAGATTGGTTTCCGTGAGATGGATTCGGACTCAACTAGTTTCTTTAGGTAATGGTTGTTGGGAAGGGATAAGCTGATGTATTTTGGATCTTGCCACCAGAAATGGTTCACCTTTTACAGTGCAAATAATTACTTAACATGTTCATCTTTAGATCACATCTTGAGACTAGGGCTGCACGTTCTTACACTCACACTATCACATCTTTTAACATAAATTTCTATGAATTTAAGATAAAGTACTTGATCTTTGAGAGATCCTAGTAAGCTTCTCTTGGCTTCATTATGAAAACCTTTTTATTTTTTATTTTTCTAAATTAGTCTTTTAAATACAATAAAAATATAATTTAAGCTATTAGACAAGCATTTCTGTGTCTTGTAGTGTGGATTTCTAAAAGCTTTAAACCGAACTTCCTGTTGAAATTTCTTGTAATTGGTGACAGCTAAAAAGTTTGGTATGAGAGAGAATTGAGATTGTAAAGGAGAGCCTTGTGAGCGACAGGTAATTTGGATTCCTCATTTCTTATGATTATAATTTACTTTGTTTCAAGTATGAAATTAACAACCTTAGTAAATGAAAATATATTTATTAATATTATTTTTGGTTTACAATTAGAAATAGGCCAAGAGTGAGATGTTAGTTTGTGGAGAATAATATTTGCAATTTGGGAACGTAATTTCTCACTCTCCTTTTATTTTATTATTATTTTTTTAAATTTTTTTTATACAATTTGCTCTACTATAAAGAATTTTCTCGATCGTTTAATCTGTTAAAATTGTTATTTTTTTAATTTTAATTTTTATTTTCTAGAGTGGTGGCATTTTTGTAGGAGTGCAGTCAAATCCTATCTCAATCTTGTCCTAGTTAATTATTTGCCATCCAAACTTTTATAGGGTTTGTGAATTAATAGGCAGCATTATCAAGAGTTGGCACAAAACTTGATGTTACTACCACTTACATCACATTGATTATGAAATTAATGTGACATAAAACAAGAAAATTTGGGCATCGGACAAAAATATGATAAGTTATTGGTTTAGGTCATGTCATGGGATTAATTAGACGTTGTTCTTAAAAACAAAAGAAATAGAATACTATAAAAAAACTACCAGTATATGTTATAAAGAATACATACACTCTTGTATAACACTAAAAAAAACGTAATGATGCTGATAATTATCAACGGATTTGTAAAAAAAATTATAGTAACGGAATGCTAACGGATTTATTTTCTATTTTACCAATTAAATCATTATATAAATTACCAACGAAAATATTAGTAGCGGATTACCAAACGGAATTATAAACTAATGAAATTGAATTTTCATTGCTAAAATTTTATCAACTACCACTTTACCAACGGATTTCGTTGTTAATCCGTTGATAAATCAATTTAACAATGAATTTGAGATATTTACCAACAGAATATTTTATTAATAAAAAATAATTTTTTTTGTAGTATATTACTTTCTCTGTCTCAAACAAATCCTAAATTTTAAGGAAAAATACCATTATAATCCAAGAATGAAATTTTAAGAATAGATATTATATGGCACGAATAAAAATTTATATGAACTGTAATACAATATAATGATACAACATTTCATATAATCATTTGCTTTGAATTTATGCATTCCTATAAACTATAAGTCAATGATATATATCTATGTAATAATACACGTGTAATTAAATACTAATTATCAAAACAATATCTTTGATTAAAATGAAGAATTTCGCACTTGAGATCCTTCAAGAAAATTAAGTAATACTTTAATATTAATCTTGTCAAAAAGCGAAATGATTACTTCTAAATCGATATATATACTAAGTTATCCTAATTATAATATACATTAACCTTTTAATTTTTTATAGTATTATTTTTTCTTTCAAAAGTGATGAGTTTCAAATATTGAATTGAGTACAATGAATTATATGTAAGAAAATTTGTAATAACCAAGAATTTGCTTTACTTTGGGTGGACTTCGTTAATCTAATGCAACATTCAACCAACAAATGATGAAAAGTTTATATATCTTATGTCTATGAGATCTAAATAGAAACATCACTTTCGAAGAAACTACCCTTTTTTCTATGGGCTTTACAAAATAAAATTATCAAAGAGTTTATTAATTTAGAAATATATTAGATAGAGGTGGTAACTGGTAAATTGTTGATCGTGTGTCATATTCAACGGTTAGAATTTGGTCAAAACAATTCAATACGATTAATAATGATCATATGGTTAATTGAATTTATCTCACACTTTGCTCTTCTCATACATGAACAAGTTTACTATATAAATCAATAATATTCATTAACACAAGTTTTTTTTTTATCTAGAAAGAGAATTTATTAAAATAAAAGAAAGAAGTACAGGTATTAGAGGTGTCGACTTACCAAGTAGTTTATCATTAATGACAAAGCCCAAAGTGCCTCTAAAGGAATAATAGACCAAAAACTACAATTGATTATAAAGTTGACAGGGAATTTGGTCTTACACCAACTCCAAAACCTATTTTTTTTATCTCGTTGATAATTTTATCATAATTCCAACTGCCTCAAAAATAATCTCATTTCTCCATTTTAATATAACCTAAATAATACGGATCCACAGGCTCAAAACAATTTTCTTACGTTTTTTGCCTCCCAATATCGATGAGAAATGACAAAAATTACCAATCTAATCACGTTCCACACCTTCTGAGTTGTTGTGCACGTGAAGAATAAGTGGTCGGCATTCTCTTCGCTCCCATCGCTACAGAGGCTGCAATTGGTGTCTGTCATTCGAGTTTCAATCCACTCCCTCAAATTTGACTTCGTTGGCAATCTTTTGTGGATTAGGCGCCAAGCACATGTTACTACTTTCAATGGAGAGCAAGTCTTCCATATGTCCACATACACCCCACTTTTGACCGTTGCTAAAGTAACTCGCTGAAGTGTTACATTGATACTGTTGTAAGTGTCTTTAGTTACATAGTTGACTTTCCTCCATCTCCAAAAGTCTATAGTTGCTCTTTTTTGTGTGAACCTATTTAAGATAGCATTAAACTCGTTAAAAGAATCTAACTCCATATCAAACATTGGTTTTCTCCGCTCTATTTTTATATGAATTAATTAATTGGATTAAAAATTAAAAAACGTTATGTGGTTGTATGCAATTGCAATATTGGTGGATATTATAAGTGAATAGTTTAATGTGTAGAACTTTATTTAGCCATTAAATAATTTGAGAGTAGGACCCTTTGAAACCCTAAATTAATTGGAGATGGGGATCCATTTCCATGAGTTTTTTTATTCCCAAACCAAGCTACAAAGTAACAATATCATCACATTGATCATTAATATTATTATTACGATGGGGAAAATAAATACTCTCTCTTGTTATAATACACTCCTTTTTCATGGTCATGACTTTAACATGATGAGTGGGGTGCAACCCATGATGTGTGTATATATATTTATGATATCACAAATATAGTTAATTAATCTTTTTATGGTATAGTTGGTTATTATGAAAAACTCCAAGAAAATAAAGTTGAAGATGACTGAATTTTGGAAAATTGTGGCATCTTTCGGCAAGATCAATACAGAATGAAAGAGATGTCTTCTCTTCACCAAATTGAAAGCCTAATTACACCCATATATACATCTTGCATTTTCTCGTTCAGGTCATTTCATTACTATACATCTAAATGAATATATATATATATAGAGAGAGAGAGAGACTTAATTCACACCATTTAACATAGATAATATCATTTTTGTCCCATAATTTTGATAGAATTAAATTTTAGTCTTATAATTTTTTATTTTATAATTTTAATTCTTTATATCAAATTTAGTCTTATAACTTTTCATCTTTTTAATTTTTGTATTTTTACAATTTTTTTTTAAAAAATTACAGGACTTTTACAAAGTCCTATAAATTCTTGCAAGTTTTATAAGTTGTGCAAAACATTTTACAATAAAATCAAATTGAATAGGTAAAAGTTACTTAGACTAAAACTAATATTGAAGTACTAAAATTGAAAAAATAAAAAATTATATAATTGAAATTAGATTTGCGGCTAAATATGATATTTTCCATCATTTCACATTCTAATTTTCCTGAAATATTCTTTTATTAATCTTCCTAAAATAAAATTCAATATACTAATACATTCTCTTTAACATTTGTAGGGACGGTAAAGATATCTTCTATCCAATGGTTTGAACGTGTATAATAATTAACAACTAGATTTGAATTCGTACAAAATAAAATCAAGATTGATGGAGTTCAACCACCATTTCACAAATTAGAAAATGTCACGTAATAATCCTTATTTACGCAATAATATAAGTATGCTAGTTAAAAAAAATTACTCTTATCATAAATAATGAATTAAAGTATATTCTTAAGATGTTATAGCATAATTCACTATAAACATACTTTAATTAATTATATAGAAATTGTAAAAAATGTCACTTTTAATAATTGATTTTGGAAAAATGTCACCCAACATATATCTTTTTAAGAAAAATGTCACTTTTTGACTTTTTTGCCCCTCTTTATTATGTAATTAATACTCCCTCCGTCCCATTTCAGATGACACACTTTTCATTTTGGTTTGTCCCACAAAAGTTTGCACATTTTTAAAAAAGCAAAAAGTCAAACACAATCACCCTTCTCCATACACTTTATTTACAAAAAAAATCACTTCTACCTAACACACTTAACATACTTTATCATTTATTTATTACCAAAAAGTATTATAATACCCTTAAAAATTACCACATTCTTAATCTTCGTGCCAAGAAAGGGGGTGCAGTCTTTCCTGGGACGGAGGGAGTATATAGTCGTACGTATAGTCACGTGCAGTGATTGCACATGTGTTAGTAAAATAAAACATGTGAAGGATCGCATATATAATCGCGTGTAGGATTGCAGACAAGGTCGAAGACTAGGGGTTAATTATGTTCAATTTTTTTTTAAAAAAATGGCATTTTTCCGGAAAAATTATAGTGTGTGACATTTTTTTTAAAAATGAACTATTAAAAGTGACATTTTTGTTGTTATTCCATAATTATATAAGAATTATACGTTAACAATGGGTCGACTCCTCTAACATATATCCGTATAAATAATACTCCTTTTGTCCCAGACCACCCTTCCCGTTTACCATACCACATTGTTTAAGAAAAGTTGTATTTTTTGATTAATTTTATTAATTTAAGAGGGTATTGTAGTATTTTTAGATAATAAAATATTATAAAATAATAGTATGTGTGTATAAAAAGAGTGTTAAAATTGAAATTAAAGTAATTTTTTAAATTATTGAATAAAATGATGCTTCTTTTAAGATGTAAAGAATGTTATATGACAAACAAATAAAAAAAATATAAAGTGGAGTCACGGAAAAGTATACACCTATATCACTAATCTTTGTTTATATTATTGACGCAATATATTGGCAAATCTAATGACTAATTACGTTGAATTCTTAAAATCAAGTATTTTCGGGCAACAGATTTATTATTATAACATAATACTCGTAACATGGTTATATTTTTGAAAAAAAAAACTTTTGAAAGTTAATAAAATCAATTAAAAAGTAATTTTTGTTATGTAGAATAGCAAAATTAAAATTGTGAGAAATTAAGTATCTCTCCACGCAATCACACAATATGGTGATTATTTTCTCATTAGTCTCTGTCTTAGGAAATTGAATTCGAATGGAGTCATTCACTTTAGTGAGGTGAGTTAGCCAGCTAGTTAGTTTCTATTTCACATTATGATAATCCTTAAAAAAAAAATATAACATTTTATAGTTCAACAAAACTATATTATTATATATTCAAAATTGCTATTATTTATTAACATACAAAACGTATTTTATATATTATTTAAAATATTATATTATCATGAAAGGTTTATAATGTTAGTCATTTTTATTTTTATTTTTATTTTTAAAATGTGTGGTGTAGTAAAAGTGAATAATATTTTTAGTATAACTTTTTGACGAGGTGAAGCCGAGAAGCTATCTAGTTAGTAGTAGCTACTCACGCAACGAGAATTTATTGACAAATGGTTACTTTTTGACCATATCTTTCAGGAAATTTATTAAAATATTTTTGTAATTTATTACTTGAGCTAATTAAAGCAAAGTCGTGCATGCTTGCAGCAGAAAACTCTCGAGAAGAAAAGAAAAAGGGGACCGAATAAAAGGAAAATTGTGAATTAAATAAACAAAGTATTAAATTACCTTATGCAAATCAATAGCTGCAGTACATTATTTTTATTAGATTTGAATATCTATCTTGCTAAATTTTTCTCTAAAATTAAAACAAAACAAAAGTTCTCAAAAATTGAAGAACCATGAGTAGTAGTATTTTAATCCTTACGCAATTACCAACTTCAATATACTCCATAATAATTTATAGAATTCACATGAGAGTCGATATATATAAATAAATATAAATATATTACTCCCTCCACGGTTACACCGTAATTTAATTGTTTTCAACATTAACTGGATATGGAAATTAAAAAAATTGACTTTTAAAGTTATTATAATATTTTTTAAAATAAATAAATAAATAATAAAATATGTTAGATATGCTAATAAGTATGAATAATTTTTTTAAAATAAAATGTTTGAGAGAAAAAATTATCATGACTTTTTTACCTTTTACGGTGAAAATTTTTGTAGAAAATAAAACTTTTGTGTAATGGATCAAAATAATAAAAATAATGAAACTTTTAAAACAAGGGAGTAGTAATTTTTTTAGTTAGTAATTGTGCAACAAAACATATTCAAGAATTTGAGGGAACCAATGTGATTGATGATGTAATAATTATTACCATATCTACCCAGTACAGTGCGGAAAAGCACAGTAAATTAAAACTGCCAACCTTACCCAATCCTCGACTATTTTGTCTGAAATAACTGAGAATGCGATTATCTGGTCCAAATTAATACACTCAAATAATAAAAGAAAGAAACCCATCAATTCTAAATGCTGTGGTGAGATGACAAAGCAGCCATAAATATAAATACATTAATCTATACTAAGTTTTTCTCCAATGGCAATCTAGTAAATCAAAACTATATTAAATGAAATACAATTAATAAATACACTTGCTGACCAATAGCTGAAGTGGAAGGACCACTAAACCAGTCATCAACCTTGAAAACCAATTAAAGAATACTATTAGTAATGAAGAAATTTCTTGGGGCAAAAATGATGGGTTTCATTTTCTTACATGAATCAAAGAAAAGATTGTGCTGATGGTGATGCAATGAGAGAGTATTTCAGAAAAAGATAGTGGATAGGGATACACATATTAATGCTGGGGCTTGCACAGAATTAAAAAAAAAAAAAAAAAAGGAAAAGAAAAGGAGTTTAGAGAGAGAGACCTAAAAGTTAAGCTACATAAACACATGTTGAGGGCATTTGTATGAATATTTTAATGCTGTTAATGAGTGAAAGTGAAAGGTAATGAGAGGGAAGAGAGAGAAACAAGAGGCGTTCTTCTTGGTGAAGAAGCAGAGGCAGCAAAATATGGTTGTTATGGAGATGCGAGCCTCCTCCTCCTCCTCCTCCGCCATTAAACCTAGAAAAGGGACCTTCTCTCTACTCTTTCGTTTCTTACTTTTCATTCTAATACTCTTTGTTCTGTAATTCTTCTTCCGACACTTTCTCTCACTTTCTGATTTCCTCTCTCTCTCAACCATCAACATTGTCTTCTCTCCTAGTTTTACATATCTCAAACAAGCAAGCATCTTTTTGGCCTTTTCTTGTGTTTCTTTGCAAAAAAAATTTAATAAATTGTGGTGCTACAAAACTTTTTTCCATTGTATTCTGTGTATGTGGGTTGACTTTTTTTTATTTCCCCTGAAAAAATTATCTGAATTTTTCTTTTGTGGATTACGTTTTATCCAGGGGAGATAACTTAATCTGGTTTGTTTGTTTTTGTGTTAAGCTCTTAATCTTGGGTTGCTTTTGATGAAAGATTTAATCTTGGAGTCTAATGTTAATGATTCAGGGATTGGTTGAACTCAGTTTTTAAGGATTAATTAAGGTATTGTGAATTTGTTATGGTGCATGTTGGTGGTGGTGTATAACTATACTTTTCTTTCATTGTAATTAATTTAACATTGGGGTGCCCAATTTTTGTCAGAATTTGGGAATATATTCGCCCCTCAGTGATATTTTGTGATTCTTGGCGGAAAAGTTTCTGTTTTTTATTGGGGGTATACTTGTTTTTTTTTTATTTTTCTGAGGGAAAAAAAAAGATAAAAATAAAATTAGATCCTAGGATGAAGAAATAGAGACGCCACTGTTTTTATTGTGGGGTTTGGTAGGTTTTTGTTAAATCAGTTAAAGTTTCTCTTTTTTAATTGAGAATTATCAGTTATTCAGCTATAAAATAAAATTTAGCAGAAGGATAAAAGCATTTTTTGAGTGTTAAGTGTGGTGGAGTACTGGTGGTATATAGGAATGCATGATAGTTCGTTGCTGCATTTCATTCAGAAGTTCAGATCTTGGATATCTTGGGAAAACTGTGATTTAAATCCTGTTTTTCGTCGATTTTGGACGATGGATAACAATTGCAGCATTTGTTCCCATTGTGAAAGGAACATATTGAAATCTTACCTGAAATTCCAGTGTCAAAGCTGTGGAAGTCTCTTGTGTGAACATTGTATTAAAAGCCTTTACTCTTTGGATGGAGTTAATCGTTTAAAGGAGAGCGGTGAGTCCGTGTTGTATATCAAGTCGTGCAATCTTTGTTTTGAACTTAGTCCCATGAGTAATGGTCGAAGATGCAGTGGTAAAGTTTATCCGTCTGAGTCTCCGCGACAAAGCCCAGAACCCCCGTCACCATGTTTTAGTGATGAAGGATGTGGTGATGATCCCCCCCTTGCTCTGGCTAGAAATAGTGATGTGTCGCTCTCAAACCATCCGTCTCCGGTTTCAGTTCATTGCTCGACAAGCAGGTGAAAAGCTCAGTTTATATGGCTGCAAAGCTAAAATTTCTCAGTTTATTGTCATAATTTTTCATGTATATCAATTTTTTATGCTTCATGGAATTATTGGATCATTATATTATTTCTCTGTAGAATGTTTGCTGATTTGTGACCTTTAGTCATGGACCTTTAGTCATTTAGTTGATCATGAACATATATAATATGGTTTTATGGGTTGACAATTAATTGGTACCGGTTAGTTTTATGGAACTGAGCTGTGAATTTAGACTTCTTTTTTAACATCAGATGTTGTTGAAAGAATCTTACATTTTATTTTTGTTAATGTAGGAGTGATGAAGATGAGGGAGAGCACTCCGCGAGTCACTTCTTCGTACAGAATGCATACTCGCGTGATGCTTCTGATGTAGATTCAAGTAGTGTTAGTGCTAGACCTGGATTTTATAATATCATGTCTTTAGGATCAAGTCCTTCAGACAGCCCTTCTAGGCTCCATATTACTTCGAGTCAAGTTGGGCCTTTTGTACAGCTAGAGCAAGAGGACACCCCGGAAAGGTCTCAAAACAACGGTCCCTTTGACCATGATCAGGCTGTTTTAGAAAGGCCTGGTAAGGGGATTTGGGGTGCAGAAAATACTGATAATGTTTCAATACTTCAGCATGAGAATGAGAAGTTGCTGCAACCATTGGATTTTGAAACCGATGGTCTTATCTGGTTTCCTCCTCCACCTGATGATGTCAATGATGAGGTGGAGAACAACCTATTTACTTATGATGACGAGGATGAGGAAGTTGGGGATTCAGGTTCCATCTTTTACCCAACTGCTAACATTGATGCTGTATTTTCAGTGAATGAGAAGCAGCATCGTACTAACCAGGAACCTTGGAGATCTGCCGTAGAGGGCCATTTCAGAGTTCTTGTGTCAGAGCTTTTACAAGGGCAGAGTGTAGCTGCATCTGCCGAATACTGGGTTGACATAATAACAGCCATTTCATGGCAAACTGCAAGATTTCTAAAGCCTGATACTAGTCGAGGAGGCAGCATGGATCCATGCGATTATTTAAAGGTCAAATGTGTTGCATCAGGAAATCCTCATGAAAGGTAAATATCATGCTTGGTTCAAGAATTTTGTATTCCATTCTCGAGAGTAAACCCTAAACCCCAGAACAAATTTTACTTCTAAAAGAGTGGAGAACAGAAAATGATTTCATTTTTTTGACTTTAAGAATCGGATAAAAATGATATTTTTATCTGTCCGTTGGCATAACTTAGTGTAAGTTTATCTTTCATCCTTGCAGCAAACTTATAAAAGGCATAACATGTACAAAGAATATAAAGCACAAAAGAATGACGTCTCAGTACAAGAATGCTAGGCTACTTCTCTTACGAGGATCTCTGGAGTACCAAAGAGTCCCCAATCAGCTGGCATCTTTTGAGACCTTACTACAACAGGTTGACCATCATTTTCTTATATGTTCCCCAAGGTTATCTTGCAAGAATCTTATCTTACATTTTTTGATTCATAAATCAGGAAAATGATCAACTGAAGATGATTGTCTCTAAGATAGAGGCCCATCGCCCAAATGTTCTTCTTGTGGAGAAAAGTGTATCTTCATTTGCTCTTGAGCATCTGCTGGCTAAAGACATTTCTTTAGTTCTAAATGTTAAAAGGCCCCTATTGGAAAAGATTGCTAGATGTACTGGTGCTAGCATAACTCCTTCGACCGATCACATATCCACAACGAGGTTGGGACACTGTGAACTCTTCCACTTGGAGAAGGTTTCAGAAGATCATGAGCCACTCAATCAATTCAACAAAAAGCCCTCAAAAACCTTGATGTTTTTTGAAGGTTGTCCAAGGCGCCTAGGCTGCACGGTAGTCTACTTAAACTCTAGATTTTCTGGCCTTTTTCTACTTACATTGAATAGTAGTATGCGTCCACTATTATTTTTTTAAAATGTTTCTTATTTGTTTGTTTGTTTTATATATAGTGAAATATTATCATGGATTTGGCAATAGTTAGTTATACCTATGCCCTTCTTTGAGCTTCTTTTTTTCCATGTGTCATGCATCATTTTGGTCATGAATTAGGTAATGGCTGTTTTCAACTTTGTGTTTACATTGATACAGAGCCATGTGAATTTTTTTCCCCCTGTTGTATGCTTTATTTTCATCTCTCTTTCTTCCTTGACACAGAACCTGGATAAAATGCATGTATAATAAGTAACTGAAAGCAAGAACATAGCTGACGTTTAATCTCTATCCTCAAAAGAAACTCACTAATATCCAAATGCTGTTTAATGTTTTTCCATTCATGTTCACGTGTAATGCAGTATTGCAACTCTTCTTTTGTCCAATTGCACGTAAATCTTAGAGAAACTTATCCCATACATTGATTTTACAGGTTGTTTTGCGAGGTTCAAACCGTGAAGAACTCAAGAAGGTGAAACACGTGGTCCAATATGCTGTCTTTGCAGCATATCATTTGTTACTAGAGACTTCTTTTCTTGCAGACGAGGGCGCTAGCCTTCCTCAAGTGGCAGCCAAATCCTCATGTTTACTTCCAGAGAAGTTGGCTCTTGATAAGGCCATTTCTACGGTTCCTGATTCTTCTGTGACCACCAGTTACACTGAAGATATTAAAGCCCCTGATATTGATTTGGGATCTGGAGATCTCACTTTGGAGCTTGGATTGTACAGATCTATTTCTGATCTTGGCGACATTGTTTATGATGTTTCTGTTCCAGATGAATTTAGATATAGAAAAGCACTATCTGAAGCATGCAATGAGAATTTAGCGTTAGATGTTACTCTTGATCCTACTAGCCCAAGCATGAGAAATCATACCCTGACCGAATCCATCGGTCAAGAGGAGGGCCAATCATGTGAAGTTGAACCAGCAACAAAACTTGAAGATGCTGAAATCTCCAATGAATACTTTTCAACTAATGACAGTAACCAAAGCATATTAGTTTCTTTTTCTAGCCATTGTATGGTGAATGGGACTGTATGTGAACGGTCACGTCTCCTTCGCCTAAAATTCTACGGCCCTTCTGATAAACCACTAGGGAGATATCTCAGGGATGATCTATTTGATCAGGTAACATTTGTAGTCATTTGGTTTTAGTAGCCTTCTCTTGTTTCCGCAACTATCTTACACACTGTTGCATTTCGTGTTTCCAGTCATATCTATGTCGTTCATGCAAGGAACCAGCTGAAGCCCATGTTATGTGTTACACTCACCAGAATGCAAATCTCACGGTAAATGTTAGACGTGTACCCTCAGTCAAGCTTCCAGGGGAACAAGATGGAAAGATCTGGATGTGGCATAGATGCCTCAGGTGCGCACGTACAGAAGGCGTTCCACCAGCTACTCGAAGAGTTGTTATGTCTGATTCAGCTTGGGGGCTTTCTTTTGGTAAGTTTCTTGAACTTAGCTTCACAAACCATGCAACTGGGAATCGTGTTGCAAGCTGTGGTCATTCGCTTCAAAGGGATTGCCTCAGGTTTTATGGGTATGTGGCATCCTTTGTTTCTTTAAATTTCGATTTTTTGAATTTGGATACATCTATACCTTGTGATGAGTTGTGGTGTTCACAGAACAGTGATCTTAATATGCGTAATCTTCTACAGTTTTGGCAGTGCGGTTGCTTTCTTCCGATATTCTCCTATTAACATCCTATCTGTTCGTTTGCCCCCTTCGATTCTTGAGTTTGGTGGTCGTGGTGAACAAGCCTGGATGAGAAATGAAGCAAATGAGGTTGTTTAAAACCTCAAAAACTTTTGTGGTTTGTTTTTATTTTCTGGAAGAAAAAATCTTTAATTTGTTTTTCTCATATTGTCTTAGCTTTTGGGCAAAGCAAAGGCCCTGCATACAAAGATATCAGGTGTTCTTGAGGAATTTAAAGCCAAATGCTTATCTTCTATGGACGGAATCTCCGATGCAAGTGACTTGCATGATCACGTCTCAGAGCTAGATGACATGCTTTCCGAAGAAAAAACTTATTATGAAGTAAGCATTAGCGTTAACATGGTGCAGTGGAACCTAAGTAATGCTTTATTCCATTTGCTGTTTATGTCCACATATTCGATGAATTAATATCAGGGCATCTCGCGTGATTTATTTTGTATTGTCAGGAAATGCTCCAGTTTGATGACAACGGTATTCCAGAACAGGATCAAGCTGCAGTCGACATTCTTGAGATTAATTGGCTGAGGCATTCTCTTCTAACTGGTTCACATGTTTGGGAACGCCGCCTTGTTCTCCTCGACTCCCTCCTTAAGAGAAGTCCTAGCCCCAAGTCTCCAACTAATGCTGCTACTCTTGCTGGATTGAAGGTTTCTGATTCGTGTGCAAAAGAATGTAGCCTTGATATTGGTCAGAAAGATGACAAATCTGAGTCTCCAAAATTCGAGGAATTTCCTAATGAAGCTGTCCTATCCGACAGTGAAGGGCTGAATTCATCTCAATTTGAGCCGGATTTGCAGGAAAGCTACGAAGCACTTACATGGTTGAAGAAAGGAGGAGAAAATATGCAGCAAGATGAGTACAGCGATTCGAATACTACGTCTTTGGAACGCCTCCCATCAGCTGGATCAATTTTATCAGACAAGATTGATTCTGCATGGTCTGGTGCTGATCCGTCATCAAGTACAGCTCAGTCCACTGACATGATAAATACAGATTCGTCGGACACTCTTTCGTTGAATCAAAAGGAGAATCCGACTTTCAGAAGATTAACAGGACCTACAAGAGTTTACTCCTTTGATTCTGCTCAGAGGCTGCAAGAAAGAATGAGGAAAGGGCTTCCTCCTTCATCCTTGTATTTGTCAACCATTCGATCTTTTCATGCTTCGGGAGATTACAGATATATGGTCAGGGATCCGGTACTGAGGACGTATTCGCAAGAATTACCTCGTGAAAGTGACAAGTTCAGCCTTTTGTCGACTACTTCTCCCTCCATCTCTTCCTTATCTCTGTTGCCTCAGGGAGCTAGATTGATGGTCCTTCAAAACGGCCATAAAGATATTGTCGTTACCCTGTACGACAATGAGCCAACGAGCATTATCTCATACGCCCTTAGTTCCAAAGAGTATGAAGACTGGGTTGATGGTCGGTTAAACGGGCACGAAGGAGGATCAAATGTCAGGTTCCTCAGCAAGGTGAATTCACTAGCGTCTGATTTTTCAACGTGGCAGTCTTTTGGCTTACTCGACATGGACTATGGAAGTTACAGCTCTGAAGATGGTTTGACAGCAGCAGGTTCCCTCTTTGCAGATCAAAACAGTACATCTCCTCATCTTCGAATATCTTTCGAGGATGAATCGTCCAGTGCTGCTGGAAAGGTGAAATTTTCTGTCACTTGCTACTTCGCAAACCAGTTTGATTCTCTCCGGAGGAAATGCTGCCCGAGCGAAGTAGACTTCCTGCGTTCCATGAGTCGATGCAGGAGATGGGGTGCTCAAGGGGGAAAGAGTAATGTTTACTTCGCCAAGTCACTAGACGACCGGTTCATAATCAAGCAGGTAACGAAGACCGAGCTGGCATCCTTCGAAGAATTCTCCCCGGAGTACTTCAAGTACCTGACAGATGCACTTACCTCAGGGAGTCCAACTTGCCTTGCCAAGATTCTCGGCATGTTTCAGGTTAAACTGCTTAGAATTGGGAGAATTTCGTGATTTTTTAAGGTTGTCTGTGCAGCTTCAAACTGTTGTTTTTCATTACAGGTGACAGTCAGAAAAGGTGGGAAAGAAGTGAAGATGGATTTGATGGTAATGGAGAATCTCTTCTACAAAAGAAGCATATCCAAAGTGTATGATCTGAAGGGGTCTGCACGATCTCGATACAATTCAGACACAACGGGGGCAAACACAGTGTTGTTGGATATGAATCTGTTGGAAACACTTCGCACAAATCCTATATTTCTCGGCAGCAAAGCAAAAAGAAACCTGGAGAGAGCTGTTTGGAATGACACTGCTTTTTTAGCTGTAAGTTCCTTAATTCTTTCAAAGCAGCATTGTCAATTCTCTCATCAAATATGTTTAAATCAAAGTGGAAAGGACTAATACTCATAAAAGATGAATCATAGGATATAATATGTCATTGCAAGATAGTTGTGTTATCAATGAGTTGATGATCATACATTTGGTGAGTTAGGATGTGATGTTAGACGCGGTTTTGCAGTCAGTGGACGTAATGGATTACTCGTTGCTGGTGGGCGTGGACGAGGAGCGCAAGGAGTTGGTGATGGGGATCATCGACTACGTGAGACAGTACACATGGGACAAACACTTGGAGACATGGGTGAAGGCATCAGGTATACTAGGTGGTCCAAAGAATGCTTCTCCAACCATTATATCACCTAAACAGTACAAGAAAAGATTCAGAAAAGCTATGACTACTTATTTTCTTACAGTTCCAGATCAATGGTCATCATAGCATCACATTAATGCTTCAATTCTTTTTTTTTTTCTTTTTTTCTTTTTCTTTTTCTGAATGTAAATGTATTAATATTTTTCTGGGGTTTCTTTTTCAATTTGTAAAACGATGAGAAATAATTAGAAATAGGAAGCATATTGTCAAATGATAAATAGAGAATCCCTCATTTTTTCACAAAGGAAATGTGTTGAATTTGGTACGGGTATGAATATGTCATGCCATGTCATTCATACGTAGGTACGGATGTACTTAAATCTGAGAAAAAAAAGTCAGGTATATACATGGTCATACACTCCTTCCTCAGTTCCTCCCATTTTTTTAATAATAATAAATAGTAAATGATAGTAAAGATAATTTTTTCTTTTTTTAATTTAATAAAGTATATAGGAAAGATAATTGTTTTGACATTTTGCTTTTTTAAAGTAAAATCTTTTTTAAATGGTTCAAAATAAAAATAGTGAAAATTAAAGAGAGTCGGTGGAGCGTTACAAAAGGGATTACTAATTTAAAATAGTAATTTTTTATTTATTCTAAAATTATTTATAAAATAATTTAAGCAAACGATGTTTTTTATATATTTTTTTAATAGAATTGGAGTATTATTATTTTTTAATTAAAAATGCATACTTGAAAATTTATTTAAATACTGTCATTTTTAATTAATGATACATTATTCTTGCATTTAATAATATTTTGTGACATTTTACTGTTTTAAGTTATACTTTATTGTAATACTTGCTATATTGTACATTTAACTGGACTTTAATTACATTATTACTTTGACACTATGTTAAAAATTGAAATGAATTGATGTGCGATGTCACCCATAACTCACCAATGATGGTTGTCTGGTGGGTTGTGACTTAATTTATTTATGAGACGATCATTGGTAGGGTGGGTTTTTTTTTTGGATGGGGTGGCCGAGTGGGGTTTTTTATCCGCCGACCTAATCAACTCAATTCGACATTAGCTATTGACATTTAAAAAAAAAAAAGTTATAATTCTTTTTATAGTTTTTATTAATAATACTTTTTAATTTTCAATGTGATAAATATAATTAATATTACCTTAACTTAGTTCAGGGGCCCTCGTGCCCGATTTTTTTTATACATATATGTATATGTTTAATTGGATATATATTTTAAAGTGGATTAACTGTTGTTTGGCTCCAATGACTTTAATTTTTTTTTCCGTCCACCCCCCACGCAAGATCGAATGCGGGTGTTGTTTTGCTCCACAATTAATCTGCCAGCTGTCTCATAAGGTTTTTTTTTTAAATCTTTTGATTTTTTAAGATTTTTTTTTTAATTGTAATTGAGAGATAATCAGATATCAAATACTCCTATATATTAACACTCCTATATATTAACAGATATTAATAAATCTTTTGATTATTATTATTTTTTAATTCTTACCTTTTTATTTATAAGGTAAATATATTATATATTCTTTTATTAATTTATTTTCAAAACAGATTATACAATCACTGTTCTAAAAAAATTTCTTTATTTCTTTCCATTTCTTTTAAATATCTTCATAGTTCTTTTCTTAATTTTTTTCAATTAATTGTGAGTAGAATCTTTATTTTCTTTTCAAAAACTTTATTTTCTTTCTCTACTATATTTAGATTTAGAGAGTAAATTTTGACAACATCATTGAGAAGAATTGTATATCCTTATTCTTTTCAAATAAGGTATTTTAATTTTACAATAATACTTTTTACTCTAAATATTTTTCTATTCGAATTTGTTTTATTATTTCATTGAATAGATTTTATTTTATAAATTATTCTTAATACTTAATTGATAATTTGAGATGCCCTCATCGAAAATACACATCAGGATATGAAAAACCTAAGAAAAAGAAGAAAGAATCTGAATTTATTGAAACTTTAAAGAGGACAATAGATAAATTTTTTATTACAAAAGAAAAAAAGTTCATCACTTGAAGATTAAAAAATAGAACAAATTAATAAAGATGGTTTGCAAGAAAAAAATCTCCATCTACTTTTATACATTGAATAAAAATAGAAGGCCTAAAAACGATTTCGCACCGACCCCTCAAATTACATGACCGACCCTGCTTAAATTCAAATCAAATTTAAAACATGGGCATGAATCTTATATTTACCGTGAATAAAAATTTTTTCATTTTTTAAAAGAATTTCTCCCATTGCATTTACTGCACTGCATGCCAGAGAAAAGGTCTGACGAATTGGACGATTTCAAAATTTTCTAAGTCTAAACTTAATGTATTATTAACAAATTGACTATTAGGATTAGACGTCTATTTATGGAATCTGAATCTTCTGTGTCACTTTGGTGTGACATTTCTTGTGTCACTCCATTAAATGAATGA
Source organism: Pogostemon cablin (assembly GCA_023678885.1). Taxonomy (NCBI): domain Eukaryota; kingdom Viridiplantae; phylum Streptophyta; class Magnoliopsida; order Lamiales; family Lamiaceae; genus Pogostemon; species Pogostemon cablin. The sequence goes on from CM042970.1 coordinate 676,271, forward strand.
CTGATCGGTGTCCTTTTCACCTATATTTTAGTGTCTTTTATGATTTTTTTATGTGTCTCTATTCATTTTGTATTCCATTTGGTGGTGTTATATGTTCATATGGAGATTTGTGTTTTGAAATGATAAATGTGTGATTTTCATGATTAAGTACCTTAAATTGCGCGACATTGGTAAATATTTGGAGAATTGGTACTTTGGTTTATTTTGTATAATTTTCAGGCATAAATGGACTCTAGAAGTGAAGAGGAAGATGTAGGAAAAAGCAGAGCTCAATTCGAAGTCCAAATGAGAAAGTTATAATTAGAATGATATGCCACTTTGCATGACTTGTAACATCTTCAAATGTGGGAATTTTTGTAAGTTCTTTATATGGATATAAAGCCAAGAAAGAGAGGATATCGTGAGCGCAAAAATCACTCACATCGGAGATCAGATGTGGAAGTTATGCACGAAACAGTGAAGCAGCGCGAAGCTGTCACAAAAATTCGACCCTTGCACAAAAATTCGGTCGAATTTTTGTGAATTTTTAGAAAAAACAGGGGCGACATAGAGCAACGGAGGCTGAGCACACTGACACAAAAATTCGACCATGCTCATGAAAATTCCGTAAAATTTTTGTGAAAATTGCCACGTGCAGAAAATCAGTTTTAATTCCCTTTTTGATGGCTTTTTCTCCAAGTTTTGAGGGGATTAGGGCTTCACTTGGGACACACACATCATACACCATTTTCTCCATTTTACACCATCATCTTCATCTATTCTTCATTCATCCATCTACACTTGATCTCCTCCGTCAAATCCACCATCCAAGTAATCAAGGAAGTAAGGGATAGTGAGATCACAAAAAGAAGAAGAAGAAGATCTCCATTGAAGACCTTCAAAGGGGGAATCTAAATATAATTTTGTGACTTTCTTTATAGTTGATCAATGTTTGTAAGAATTTTAATGTCTATGTTGAATTTCTTTTGACTATGAGAGACTAATCTCCTTTGTGAGATTAGCTCCATGATTGGTGTTTTATAATTTAGTTTTTATGAAAATTGATTTTAATCTTGAATGACTCTGTGTTATTTCTATCATTGATTGTTAATTGCTTGATGTATATGATTGATTTGTGTGATTAATTGTCATAGGCATGTGATTAGATTGGTAAATCAATTACATGTTTAGGATAGTTCATTGAATAATTTCATCATACACTTCATATGCATTAATTTAGAATGAGATAGGTCTATCCTTCTAGATTTAGAACCCTTTGATAAAATATTTGATTAGCTTAATCGTGAGATTAGTTGATTAGATGAGGAGACACAAGCCATTAGTGAATTCATAGTACCTTAAAAGGCAATAATGCCTATGATTTAGTATCTTGTTAGGAAACTCGTAGAGTAATTAGTACCTAGTGGGAGGTGTTTACTTTGGTCTTGATCCTATGTGCGTTTGGGAGCCTTATTGAGGGCCAACATCCTATACATCTTGGTAGAGAGTTTAGGTGGAATTAGTGATCGCTCATATGTCTTGTCCATGATAGAATATAATTAATTGCATGATTACTTTGTTATCTATGTCATGATTGTTGCTAATCTCATTCTTGCATCACTTAGAACTCATTTATCTTTGCATTCATTTTATCTTTATTTCTTGCATTAGTTTAATTGCATTTATTTGCATCTATCCTCCTATTCCGTCGTCCTTATAAAATCACGATAAACTTGAGATCGCTTAAACTCTAGTGCCTTCCTCCCTGTGGTTCGATAAATTCTTTAATTGGTCATCCCGACTACAATCCGACCAATCAGTGACACGTAGGAGAGATGAGAGATATTATACACTAACCAATAAACCCTTAGGGTAAGGATTTATTCAACCTGCTACGTGTCATTATATTAAGAGATATTACAGGAAATATTACACCAAAGTGACACAGACATCCCGTGTCCTATTTATAAAGTATAATAACATTTATAACTACTAACAAATTTTGCCACTAATAATAACTTTGTTTTAAGAAAATATTTAAAGAAAAAAAGAAATTAAGGGACATCAATGATGAGAACAACACAAATTGTCATGATTAAGTCTACATACAACAAGAATTGAATTGAATTTGGTGTTATAGTTGGTAGTTGTTGGTTCTAATATTGTTTTAAATTATATGAGAGCGATCGATAATTATAGTATAATTTTATTTATCAATTTCTAAATGTCAATTTCATTTATAATTGAAATTAGCTTATAATCTTGTGTACTATAAAATTATTGTGCACTTATTCAAAAAACTAGGCAAAGATTTTTATGAGATCATCGGTGGTTTTCATGAAATGAATAAAAAGTAATGATCTTTATAATGAAAAGTAATACACAGTTGATGAAAAATAAATAATGGTGCCGCAAATTATTTTATGAACAATTTATAGTATAAAAAATAATAATATTTTAAGAAAGACTGATAACATCTTTAATAAAAAAAAATTAATTACAAAAGTTTGTCAAGTTTGCCCAAAAAAAAAACTATTATTCTTTACTTTGATAAATTAATATAGTTCTAAATAACTATTCTATCTCAATAATACAAGATTATAACAAATTTTAATATAAGTAATAATTTATTATTTAAAAGAGTAATTTACGGTAATCTTACCGTACAACATAAGAAAAAAATAATCATTCATCAATTAAAATTAGTTTAGATTTTAATTTGATATACAATAATAGTGATATTGGCAACAAATTTTTTTATATATATTTAACCTTAATAAATATATTAATTTTTTTTATTTTTCGTCGTTTATTTTAAATTTAAGTTAAAAAATAATAGCAAATTGTGTAATATTATCACTTTTAGTTGAATTAGTTTTTATATGTGGGACACCACGTTCTAAAAAGGATAACATGAAGTACTTACAGTGAGATGACCGAAAATGATAAGATATGTATTTTCTTTGTCCCTTTGAAGATGATCTATTATGTCATTTTTATTTGTTTTATTATATATATTTTTTTAATTAGAAATATAAGACCAACACAAATTATTAATACAATTAAAATATCTCATAAAAATATATATAAGTAAAATATAAGTCTCATTAGCTCACCCCACAAAGTATATTCCGTCCGTCTCACTCAAAGAGTGCATTTTTTTCATTTTGGATATCTCATCCAGAAAGTTCTCTTTCTTTTTTTACACACATGCGACCCACACACCCACTAATACAATTAAAATATAGAACCTACACTCTCACTAATACGACTACCTACTACATATATTAAATAATAATACTCTTTAATTCAAATGTAAAAAACAAATGCAACAATTTGGGTGGGACGGTGGGAGTATAACTATATACATTAAAAAATAATATTTTTTTAATATAAAAGTGCAAATATTAAATGAAATGAATACAAGGAGGGGCTAATACTACTTTGTTGCAAGATGGAGCATGCATAGAAAACATCTGGCCAGTTGAATATAATTAACTAAAGATTTAAATATAAAAATAAAAGAAAATTTCAATTTATTTAGATATATATAAAATTAATAAATATGCAAACAACCTACTCTCTCATAATTCACATAGCTAATTAATCAAAATCTCGATCTTATCTCAGCATTACATAATTAACATATACAGAAATAAACAACATTTCTGTTGTTGCTGGGACGTTTCGCCAGGAATTCGGAGAGATAAAGCGCATTACTAAATAGCGCTTCTTACTTCTTTCTGCAGCGATTTCTACTATGCCACCGCAAGCTGGATCTCTCCTTCCATAATCGGCAAGAATCCAACTCGCTTCTGCAAAATCACATAATTAATTTTTTAATAAACTACTATGTGGAGTACATTGAATTAGAATTACATTTTTTTTTATCTATCAATATAATCTTATGTAAGAATATCAAATTAAAATATCCAAAATTTATTCTTGGATATAGTACTTCATGGCAAAATCGTGTAATTAATAAGTCTATTAATTAATCATTAAACGAAGTGCTAATGACTTTTAATTAGGTGAGGTTATTCTAAGTGCACATCATACTCAGACATTCTTATCTTAAAATCAATTGGTGGTGATCATTTTTCTTTTCTTTTCTTTATTAATTATTATATAGGTTGACGCTTTCCTAATAGAATTCAACTAAAAATCCATTATGGAGACATTTCAAATCAAGTGATCAAGAAAGATGGTGGCCAAAACCTTTTTAATCTGCCTAACTTTTTCTTTAAAAATAATTATTCATAAATTCGACAAGAAAAGAATCTTCTTAAATTTTGGAAGTAATTCTAGAAAACTTACAGTAAGTAAATAGTAAATTACTTCTAATTTTCAGCTATCTAGAACTTGCCACGTATATAATGACACTTTCCATGTATATTATAATAATAATATAATAACATGTATATGCATAATTAATTTCATTTTTAATGGAATAATTCAATTATGGTGTTACGTTTTTTAGCCAACATAACTTGACTTTACTTAGTGTGAAATCAGGTTGAATTACACATAGCCTCTTAAGTAATTTGTCATCTTCTCTAGAAATCTGTTATTGTCAAAATAACTAGAATTCATTTGGCTTCACGTAATTTTTAAAATTTTATGACCTAATTATAAATTAATTCTAAAATTACTGTAATATTAATTTCTCAGCACAAGTAGCATGAGAAAATGAAAATGTCAAACCCCCTAACATGCCTTGAAAAATGGGAATTAAAGTGTCCAAATTAATAGAATGCCCTAAGAAAAAAAAAATCCAAATAATAATAATAATAATAAATATAGAAATTAACCTCGCGTGACTTGATGCTTCGTTTAGCAACGCCATGTTCGGCGGCGGCGGCGCCGTTGGTGGCGGATCTTTGGGCCATGCAGAGGCTGACAATTTTATCCGCCACTTCAGCTCTATCCTTCGTCTCCGCCATCAAACGCTCCACCTCCGCTCTGGGCAACCTCATCCTCACTCTGACTCCACCTCCGGCGGCTTCACCGCCGTTTTCTGCAATGACTCTCCTCTCCTCTTCGGCGGCTATGCTCGGCGGCTTCATAATGGACAAGTCGGAAGCCGATCGGCGCGCCAGCATGAGACTCTCGAGCCGGTCCTTGGCGCTCATTTGAATCCCGGATCTGACCCGCCTCGTGCTCCTGTCCTCCGGGAATTTGGGCAGCTCCACCAGGAAATAGAGCCGCTTCGGCTTCAGCTCCTGCTGCGGCTCCAACGGCTTGGCTCGCACGCCGTAATGCTTCACCGCCTCCGACTCCAGCAGAACAAGACCCGGGTGTTTGTCCAGCACCGACCCGGCCCGAACAGGGGTCTTTAACTTGAACGTTTCGCCGTTAATTTTCATCACTTTTGCACTCTTACTTCCTCCCAAGCTATTCCCCATTGTATATTACTCCAGTAATTAATTTATGGGTTTATTTCTTTTCTTCAATTAGTATTGTTTTTGCAGGTAATGGATTTAATGAGAAAATAAAGGGAGGGGGTTGGGGGGTGGTTTGCTAGGGGTTACGGAAGTACGTGAGGTCAAAAAAAGAGCACAACATTTGAAAATTCGGAACCTTTGAAATGGATTAAAAGATTGGGACCCTTTCACTACATATATAGTATTAGGCAAAAGCTATTCTGCCTCCGACACGCCGTTCACCCATGAGAATACAAGAATAAAGAGTCTCCTTCTCCCTATTCTATTTAATTCTATGTATTGTTAGACGTTTAAATTGTAAAAGGACACGAAAATTGCAAAAGAGTACGGTGTCCCCGGGGCACAAGAGCCTCACTCGTACTATGATAAGTCGTAATTTTACACGATTATTTTGGATGTAATTAACTTCTTTACGCGTGAGTTGTAAATTATTTAATGTTAATTACGACTTATTTCTATTTTATACACTTGAGCTTTTATTATTTTATTTCTTATTGAAACATGCCAAAATTGAGATAAATTGTACAGTCATCATAATTTATTTTGTGGGACAGTTACAATAAAATTGCAGGAAAATAAAGAGTTGACCATGCAATAATAAGGAGAGATTTGATTTGAAAAGAAAAAGGAAACTTACCAAAAGGAAGAAAATATACAATGAACTTGGACAACTAAAAAAAAGGAAGGTGATCAAGGAATTTAATTAGATGATTTAATTTATGATTTTGGGGATTATAACATCACGATCCGGGATCTCACATCCGATCAATCACGCCAGGACGCTCCAGGAGAGCAGCAGATTGGGAACACAACCATTGGAGGAAGAACACCACCATTAGAACATCGGTTTTTCTATTTAATTTTATAGTTTTAATTATGTAATTTCGTTTTTTAGTACAAAGATTGTGAACCTCAGTAGATTTATTTATATGTTTGATTAGGAATATAATTACAAATATGTTTTATGAATTTATTTTGTGATTGACTTTGTTGTTAATCTTGAATTTTTAATTGTTTGTGTAGACTACCCTTCTCATATGTGATTGATTATTCAATAGCTATTTTACATATTATAATCTGTAATTGTTATAATATTGTAGACCAAGTAGCAAAGTGATTAAGTACCTCTTGAAATCACGAAATCTAGGTTGTATGATTCCTAATCGATTTTCATAGCCTAGTAGTCCTAATATCTAAATCTTCATGCATTGTCGAGTTCGAATCCATAGGGTTATTCGGGAATAGTTTAATTTAGAGGTCGTACTCTAAGTTATTAAACTTAAGGATATTTCGAGTTAATTGGTCGTACCGTTATCTTAGGGGCTTAAGTTTATGAACTTGTTAGTATTTTAGGAATTTCATATATGTGAATTAGGATACGGGAAGAGATCAATCAAATCCTTGGACTAGGTTTGTTTTTATTTATTATCTAAATTTTATATTTTTGCTATTTTAATTATTTATTTTATGTTTATTAGTTGTTAATTCAATCCAAACTCTCCCTCCGGTTACTCATTTGAAAACACATTAAATTCAATTTAAATTCAATTACTCCCTTAGGTTCGATCCGTACTCATCCTACTATATTTTAGTGGATTTGTTCGAAAATTTTATAAGTATTATTTTTGGGTGCCGACGACAGCACATCATACTATAAAATTGTTTTAAATATTTTGTGAATTCTATTTGGTCAGTTTGTATGAAGATTGGGATTCTAATTAATTAAAATTAAGCTTATATGCATGCCAACAACCATGCTATAGTACATAATTTAGGTAGGGTGGGGTTGGAGTAAAATAATTAGTAATTGAAAATTGAATTTTAAATAAAATGCTATAGTATACTCCCTCCGTCCCGTTTCAATGTTTACGTTTACTTTTTGCACGTTGGTGAAGGAGTATAATATTTTAATAGATAGTGAGTGGAAAGATATAATATTTAATGTAAAGTGAGTAGGTGTATTAGTATTGGATGATATATTAATTATTTTAGGTGGGTCTCATATTTCAATAAGGAAAACGCAAACATTAAAATGAGACGCGCAAAATAGAAACGTAAATATTGAAATGAGACGGAGGGAGTAATTAATAAGTAAATTGTCATACTTTAGCTTATGATATATGAATTATATTATATTATGTATTGTTTTTGTAAGATTTTACTTATATATTCCGCAGTATATTATTTGTTTATTAAAAAATATTGGACCTTCTATTTTATTTTAACGTTACATATTCTATTTTACACGTTGCATGAGTGTCACATAATAATAAAAAAAATTGCGAACACTTCTTTTTGGAGTTTATATATGTACTTTAGGGGCCACTCATTCAATTATGTAGAACACAATATCAAGGATTTGATAAAACAATATTAAATATGTTATATGGGGTGGTTGTAAAACATCATGTCTCTACAATGTGAAAGCTTTCCCAATTGGTGAGACTATGAGATCGTATAAGCACATGAATTTCAAATTTTAGATAGGATTGGCTGTTTAATTAAACGGATCAAGATTTTCATTTCGATTATTTTGTATAATCTCTATTTTATTGTTCAAATGGATGAATTATATATATGAATGGATCCATATTAGATCGAGCAAAACGGTAAGAGAAGCACGTGAGTTTATAATGACAACACGAATTTACGTATATTATGAAATTAAAATATTAAGTAGTTGGAATTAACTAGAATGATCATTAATTTATCAATTTAATTTAACTTGTTAGAAGAAATGAGATCGTGCCCCGTGGCTATGGTAGAAATGATTACACAATCTGTTAATTAGAAAATAATTACTCGTTCAATGATAATGACTTACGTTAATCACGGTGTGTATCCAAGAATGGTTAGTGATTCCATTATTCTTGCATGTGAGGCTTTTGACTTAGCATGTTTTGTAGTTAGGAAATAGTAACAAAAATGTTAGTTAAATATTCAATTATTTTCCAAAAGTACAAGAATTAAAATAGCTATAGCCACCAAATAAATTTGGTATTTCTTGTTTGTTGAGAGAAATTTGGAAGAATTTTAGGGGTACGTACTACGTAATGCATGATTTGTGATTCTGAGTTTTGAATCTAATTTTGTTCACATTTAAAACGAAATTACATAAAAATGTGTTTTTTTCTTGCCAAGTGTGAACCCTTTTTGAGGAATTTTAGTCATTGGTCAAATTGATTGACATTAACATGAATATATTTAATAAAAATTATGAAACTGTAACACACACATATGTACATATCAACTTTCTATGTCACATTCAAAGTGTTTTATCATCTCTTTACAACGGTGATTGGGCCATAATTGTCCACCCAAGCTTTATTATACTACTACTATAATTTAAACGAGCATTATTTAAAAAAAAAAACTTTATTTTCTAAAATTCATGAATATTACCTTGTCCCAAATATGTCTAGCTATTTCAATCAAATTAATATTTAAAAATAATTAAATAAAAAATTAATGTAAATTTTAATTTATAACATCCAATAAGTATTTTATAGTTCATTTAATGCATGGCCACAAATAAATATAATTGATTTCCAACTTTAATGTAGATAATTTTGAACAACTAAAAAACCCTACTCGATCCTATATATTCAAGTTCGTCTTATTTTGAAACAACAGCCCTCAATTTCTGATAACAGAATCGTTTCTTGATGAAAAGTAGACACATTATTAATAATTAAGAATTATGTATACTTATTTCCATGCAGTAAAAGCCATCTCAAAATAATTTATGATGACAAAATTTAAGAGGATGTTCTATAAATTTCTAGGAAAATGATTATTTATAAATACTTACATTTTTCAATAATATTGAAAATTAATTTGACCAAAACCATCTTATTTTCAAACCTATCCAATTTTATATTTTAAGAAATTTATATAAATTAATTACTAGTATTTAAAAGAAAGGTCGATCTCAAAAAACGCATCGTTTTAATTTGTCCTTCTAATTATTTGAGGCGAAAAAAAGTGCTTTATGTTTACACATCAATTTAATCAATTTGCTCATGCTATTATTTAAAAGAAAAGTTTTGCTTGTTCTTATCCACTGAATTGTGGGCGTCGTTTTTTATGTGGCGGAGCATCCCATTTTGACAGGATGATTAGGAAAAGGGAGATCACACCACCCAATTACCCCTCCCAAAAAAATAAAATAAATAAATAAATAAATAATTTAATATAGAATAGACAAAGTGAGCTAATTTTTTCACTTAATTTTTTTTTACCCAATATATCGCCAACAAAAATTACATTGATATTTTAATAAATTACATTGGTATTTTAACAACGGAATATCAAGAGATTTATAATAATATTTTGGGAGGATTGCAAAATTACCCAAAAGTCTAACACCACATATCTTTACCAACCAACCCTTTTGTTTGACATCTTTTTTAAACAATAGCCTCTTTTTGGACCCTTATACTCTTACTATTTGAATCATCCTGCCCAATATATCCCATGTGGGTGTGGGTGTAGGTGTAGGTACCAACGTGGGTGACCCACACCTTACCATTTTTTTTTCAACATTCATTTTCCTCAAAATAGACATAGTCCATTACGATCATATCAGACTCATCATGCTTTCGTTCATTAATTAAACAACATTATTACCATAACTAACCAACTTGAAACAGTAACAGTACCTTTTCGATCGTCGATCCACCGGGTATCCGGGAGGTTTTACAGCTGCTCCTCACAACCAACCACGGACCCCGCAGTGTGATGGTTCAACCTCGTTTCTTCAACGGATCTCAGTACAACCCTGATTCGTTTCCTACACAGGGTGTACAGGATGCTGCTACTGCTTCTCGTTGGAAAGTATGGAGAATAAGGTTGCAGAAAGAATGGAAGGCTACATGCGGGCAGAAGCCCAAGATTATTTATTTGTTGAATGGAGAAATTTATTACACACTCATCCTCACTGAACAAGAGGAGATAACTCCTTTAGCTACCTATTGTAGCTGCACTCAGAACACTCATACGAAGAAAGAAAGATATAATGTTTATTTTAGAAAGAGAAAAAAGAGGGGAATGGTTGATGTCTTCTGCTTCCTCATACTCTCTATTTATAGAGGCTTGTGGACTTCAAATGCGGATTCCAAAGCCTCCTAACTTCCTGTGACGTCACTGCTTACGTCACATATCTTGGATGCATTCAGTAGCTGGCTGCCTTGGATGCTCTCTTTATTAACTGGCCAGGTCCACTCATTTTGGTCTTTTTAGTGGTTAGTTGGTCTCTCTTCATTGGATGCCCTTATCTAGTTCATCCTCTTTGGCTTTTGCATAGATCCTTACCTCTTTGAAAAAGTCATCCGACTCTTGCTTTTTTGAAGAGTCATTTGTCTCCTTCCTTGGTGCCTGAAGATTCTCCAGGCTCTTGGGTTCTGAAGAGATTTTAACATCTTCTTTCCATGTGTCTCTTTTGGTGGTGGCTCAGCACCCCTGATCAGCTCTATACCCAATCTTATCCCTTTTCCAAATTCTGGTTCTGTTTGGGTGGAACTGCTTGTGCATACCTTGTTTGTCCGTTGCCCAAAATGGGCCATGTTGCAATATCTTCGATGAGTTTGTTTTCTCACCGGAATCTTGTTTCTCCAGAGAAGTTCTTGTTTCTCTTGGAACGCCTTCTCCGTAAACCCTGTCTTTTTCCCTGTTAAAGTATTCAACAGGAAAGACCCATTCAAAGACTTGTGCTCGAACTTGAATGGGAACTTCACCTCTACCATGGCTTTTATGCAGGCATACAAACCTCTTGCTCTACGCGTAGAGATATGTTCCTCAGAAAATGTAGAAACCAAGACTGGTTCCTTTCTAGAAGACTCGTTGATCTTATTTGATGCTGAAACATCGGGTCTTCTTAGCTTGATGAAATGGAAGGCCTCGTGGTTGCCTTTCTCCACTGGTTCTGGAGCCGCACTGGTGAAGTAAAGCTCCAGTACATCGCCTCTGGATAGAGTTGCGTTGTTCTCCCATGCATTGAAAACTGTACTTCTAAGCCACTCTGGCAGTTTTGAAAGCTCTGGGAAACCTGGTGCAATAGTATATATTGAAGCCAGTGCTCCAAAATCATACCATTGTTTCACATTATTCGGATTTTAGCATTCTCACATCCAAACTCGGGGATATTCCGCAGATATATCCACCCGGTATTTCTCCGGTCGGATTCCTTGTCCGGTGTTCAATTTCTCCCTGCTGGCCTGGTATTCCTGCCAATAAGAGAAATCAGCTAAGTTAATACCAACCTTAGCAGTGCCTGTCATAGGCCTAAGGTTGATCTCTCCCTCTTTAACCCCAGAGGTGCTGGGTTGACTCGTCGACTCTAGATGTGACTCCAGGTCTTCGATTTTTCCTTCGACCAGTTCCTCTTTTGGAGGTTCCAATCTAGAACTCGTGCTAAGGGTACTTGAATCCCTTGCTCCGGGTTTAGAGCCTTTTTCTCGACTACTCTCCTTTTGTTCATTGCAATTGCTATCAATAGCCCGAATGAGTGGCTCTCGTGTTGCTTCGAACAGACTTGCGCCATTTCAGATCACTATCTTGTATTCTTCCGGCACGCCTTGCATTGAGCGCTAGGTTCTCGAATTTCCTTTGGAGCAACTCAATGTTGTTTATCAGGTGACTTGAAACAGTCAGGATGGAGTCTATTTCAGCTCCCTCCATCTCTCGTCAGGAAATCTGCCAAAATATTATCAACAGATTTAATAACGACAATATTAAAATCATAATATTGGCATTCTGCTTGCCATCTTAATAGTATAACCTTATCAGGTTTAGATTTAATTTTATTTTTAAAAAAGGCTTTGACGCTGTGTTATCATTTTAAGGATGAATTTCTTCGCGAGAAGAAATAGCGGCCATTTTTTGAACGCCTTTCAAATCGCAAAGAACTCCTTTTCATTGATGTGCCACCTATTTGCTTCATTCTCTATAAAGAGCCCACTACAGTATCTGTATGGTACTTCTCCTTCGGGTGTGGACTTAGTTAGAACCGCTGCCCACCAATGGTCACTGGCATCTGTGTAAAGTACCAGTTCATCCTCGTCATTTGGTATAGCCAACTTGGGGAGCTTCTTGCAAAACTCCTTTAGTTGTTTAACCATTGCTCGGTGTGATTCCTCCCATTTGAATTCAGCATCTTTTTTCCTTGAAATCTTCAGGAAATCCTTGAACCTTTTCTACAATGTAAGGTTGTAGGATAATTCCGGACTCATCGATCTCAACTCCAAGGAACTCGATCTGTCTCGTAGCAATTACTGACTTCTTTTTAGAAAGCACCAATCCTTCCTTGTGGCATACTTCTGAAAATATTTCCAATTGCGTCAAGTGCTCCTTCATGTTCTTTGAGGCTATGAGGATGTCATCCACATAAACAAACATGAATGAGAAATAATCCTTGAAAAGATTATCCATCTTCCTTTGGTATATCTGGGGTGCGTTCGCCAAACCCATAGGCATGACATTCCAGATATAATGGTCTTGTAGTGTGGAGAATGCTGTGAATTTCTTACTTCCTTCTTCCATCATAATCTGGTAGAACCCAGATTTGCAATCAAACTTTGAGAACACCTTGGCATTCTTGATACAGTTGACCAAGTATTCCCTACTTGGTATGTAGTATCCATCGAACTCCAAGATGTTATTGATCTCTTTGTAGTTGATCACAAGTCTCGACTTTTCCCGCTTAACTTCTCCATGATTTCTAACTAGAAATTCTGGACTACTATATGGAGATACTCCTGGTGATATCAACTTAAGGTCCAGATGTTCCCTAAGTATTATCGGCATATCCTTTCGATCCTTTTGGTTCATCAGGATAGACTTGTATCTTACGAACTCATGCTCCTTTCCTTCTTTTACTTTGAGTGAGGCTTTGAGCTCGTTTTTGTTCCACCAGGCTAGAGGATCCTCATTGAAGTTTCTCTATATCTTCTTTTTGACGTCCATCAAAGATGTCTGTTCTTCGATTGTGATGTCTCTTTGTGAACTTTCTCACAAGCTTGATTTGAGAAGGTGGATTGTGTTTTCTTTTAGTTTCTCCATCTTCCATCCTCCTCTAGTCTCGGTTCTCATCTGAAGGACTGCTTCGCCATATTTCCTTCGATCATTCATCTTTGGATGGCTAAGTTTTCCTTCATCACTATGCTTGCTGCGAAATCTGATTGACATTTTTCTTTGAAATGCATTACCAGTCTTGGTGCGATGATCTTATGTTCACAAAGGGTTGTGAAAATAAGCCTCCTTGTCGCGTTTTCTTGGGTAAAACACTTGAATGTCTGTAGGAAATTATTTTCTAACAGAATATCTGCTCCGTTATCGTGAAAATATATCGGTGGAGTTTTCACCTTGTACCATGGGGTACGATCTGCTCCTCCGATCATGATTTCCGCCTGCTTGATTCATCTGTTAAGGATTAGCACCCTTTGAGAGAAATCTTTTTTCCTATTACCGTTGGCAATTCTTCACCTGACCTTTCAGGGAAGACCCCTTCTTTTGTTGTGCAGATGCCGGCTCCTGAATCAATGTATGCCGCAAAATATTCTGCACGATGCTTCTTATATATCATTCCGATGGTGATATATATTGAGAATGGACTTGTGGCCATGGGTGGATCAGAGCTTATAAGTCCGAGCCTCTACTAGTAACCTTGTATCTTTTTTCTTTGACCGTAAATTCCATTCCATCTTGTAATCTTTTCTAAGGTTTGTGATCCTCGAGAAACTTCAATCCAGCACTAGTTGTTCTGGGAATCATTCTGCAACTCCTTCGATTATTGGCTCGAGATCACCTAACTTGAGCTGTCCTTGGTATCTCCCAGTTGTTGGTTGTTGGAGATAATACAAGACATCACAAGGAATAGAGTTTTCCTTCTTAGTGATATCGAATATTACTTGGACTCCTCTCCAGCCTTCTGGGCATTTTAGTTCACCTTTTGTTGTGAACTTTTTCGGTTCATGGATTACTTCCACGATTGGTTTCTGATTGGTCGTTATAGTCCGGGCGACCAAACAACAAAATATCGAACCCAAGGGAATTTAGGATTCATGGTCTTTAGGTATAGTATCATGATTAGTTAGGGATGATTAAAAATGAGGTTTTAAAAATAAAAGAAAAAATGCATGGAAAAGTAAATCTAATTACAATATTTTTGGATTTTCAATGTCATGGTAGTTTTCATGATACACTCATATAATCAATCATCCAACATCTTTAATTGTTTTTCATTTTTAAGCAAATAATGGTAAGGGCGATCACGATTTCCACCTATCCCTAATGACCATGGTGAATAGGATGTAGATTGTTTTCACAACCCCTAAAAAACTCCTAGGATCGATCCTACTTGCAATTCCCTTCAAGGTACTATGTTCGTATGGATGAGGTTCCCTTCACTAGTTTAATCCTCAGGCACAAGTGATCTCACTAGTGTTTATTTACGTTGTTCTAAATATAAGGACTCCTTGACTAGGCTCCCCTCATATTAAACCCATATGTAATAAATGGAAGAAACTCACATATGATAATCATGCAAAACAACTAAGGGTAAAGCAACGACAAGACATGGCGATACACAATACATAACTTAATCACAATGCACTAATATCAAAGACATAAATCCCATATTACTACAAGGCATGTGAATTTCATAAATAAAACCTAATCAAAGCCGGAAATTCAATCAACACATTTTCATACATTAATCAGTAATCATGACTTCAATCAACTACCAAAACATAGAAAATAGAAAGATAATAAGTAGGATTAGATTACACCTTAATGAAGTTTTACATTCATGAAGATCATCTCCTCCTTGGTGTCTCCACCTTCTTTGAAACCAATAAATTCCTAAACTAGAAAAATATGTAAAAATAAAATGGATTCCTCTCCCAAATGGGAGGAATCTCAACTAGTGGAGATCTCTCTTGGATGAAGAGTGGTTGTGTGGTGGCCTCCAAAAATGGTGGAATGGGAATGTGGGAGTTGGAGGCTCCAAAAATGAGAAGGGGGGCATTTATATATGTGGAGGATTAGGGTAAAAGCAATGGGGTAATGGGCTAAGTGGATAAATGGGCTTAAGTGAAGGAATGGGCTTTTTGGCTCAAAAATCGGTTTCAGAAAATCTGTTTAAGTATATTTTCGTATAATTCATAAGCAAAAATCGGTCTTGGCCAAGTGGCTGAAGGCGCCTTCATCCATGCGAGAGGTGTCGGGTTCAAACCCCAGCCTCAGCGAGAATTAATTCTTTTTATTTTTAATTAAAGGAGGCCCTCCTCAGCCTTGGCCCAACCTATGCATGCAGCCTATTTGATGGCACTTCTGATCCATAATAGACAACACTTTCAGCTATTGTCTATTCCTTTCTTTCACAACGCCAAGAAAAAGTGTTATCGTAGCTCCTTTTAAAATTTATTGTCTATTAATCCACCACCAATTTTTCTCGTTTTCATCCCGATTTAATTCCTGTTTCTTCTATCGCTCTTTCAAGCTAAAAACACCCCATTTTTCTGTAAAAATACACAAAAACACATATCTCCAAGTAATCAAGCAATTAATAGTATTTTCATTAAAATCATGCTTAATTATTAAATAAATCTAATTAAATTCATGCAATTAAGCCCAAAATTCTAGCTGAATTTAACACCGATCAATTTCTTTCCCCATCTTTCACTGATCATTCTGTCTTCTTGGAAATAAATCCTCCTTTACTCAAATCTAAGGCTGTTTTTCCTATTCCAGATTGGCTTCTCCTTGATCCGTAAATTCATATCGTGGATTGGCGGTAGCTCCATTATCTCCGGCCTTGTTGCGCATGCAACCTTTTCGAATACTTCTGGTATCTCAATATACTCCTTCATCTGGAATAAATCTGAATGATGGGTATTGGACAAAGCATATGAGAAACTGTATGTGATAGAGTATGTCCTATTTCCTTCTCTCATCAAGTCTTTATTCTTGAAGTCCTGATGAAGGGTGAGTGCCCTATTGAAGTCTCGGTCTGCCAGGTTATAGACGATCCTTGGATAAATATAGGATGCCATCTTTCCTACATATAGATTTCCCGAAAGTCCTCCTAGGCATGCCTTTCTCGTATTCTTGATCCTCTTATCAGAGATCGCGGTATCGATTGGAGTATCGATTCCTTCTTTGAACATTGCTTTGATGAGGATCCAAATGGCTCCGATATGGACCCAAGACATGGTCTTGGATACCTTTTCTGGTAGCCTACTGAGTTCCCTCTTGATCTCCTCGTAAGGGACTAGTTGCATTTTCATCATATTCCCTGTAAGTTCCATAGGGATGACGATTTTCCTTCGGTCACTTTGTATATGATGTTGCGTTTTCTTCTCTTGAAACTAAGAAGTTTCAAGTGTTTCTCAATTTTTCCCATGGTGAATCCATCGTATAGGTTGAGCCTTGGATCCTCCTTCATAATTCTCATAAGGGTTTTAAAAGAAATGGATGTCTGGGAAAAGAATCCTGACATATCTTCTTGCATATCTTGTCTGAAGCTTTCTTCTTCACTTCGACTCATCTTCAGAAGATTCGTCTTGACTGAAGTATTCTTCTTCATAGATACTCTCGTCTGAGGATATATCTTCGAACTAATATACCTGTACTAGATCTTGGAAGTAGACAGCTTCTTCCATTTCTGGAGTTGTTTCGAACTGTCGTATCCCCTGCTTCTGATTTTCTGGGCAATCTAGTGAAATATGCCCTCTTGCTCCGCAAGTATAGCAGTTACAATCCTTGAATCTTTCATTTGCTCATGTAGCTGCTCTTCGAAACGTCTTTCTTGTGGGAGTTCTTCCTGTACTCCTCTGGTTTGACCCTGAGGATGATGCTTGTCTCCTTGAACTCCATCTTGATGGTCCAGATCTCTGCCCTGATTTATAGCTTCGGGCTTTTTGCTTAGACCAAAAGGATCTTGGTCTTCTGGACCTCCATCCTCCGCTTCTTTGTGTATAAGGATGATTTTTCTTCATCATTTTCTGCTTCTTTGGACTTCTCCCAATGATCGTTGGAAGATCATTGTTCTCGCAACATAAGGGTACTGTCTTGTTGATTCCCCTTAGTCTCTTGTAGTTCTTGTATAGTGATGCTTGATGGCACCATTCTGCAATCTTGGCTTTAAGAAAAGACATCCTCCTTGCTATTGAATCCAACTCACATGGTTCATACTCTTTTATCAGCATTTCCCTCCATGGACTTGGAATCTTGGCAAAGAACATGTGGAATACTTCATCTTCCTTGATCTTCGATTTTCATCTATACTCTGTAAAGAGTTTGATGTACTCGTCTACGTGACATATGTCAAGTAGTTCCAGACTGTATAGGGAATTCCTATACTTCTTCTTCTTTTCTTCTTCCATTCCTTCGAAGTAACCTACTCCAATGATGTGGATTTTGAAGATCTTGGCCATGCGATCAATAATATTGCCTAGATCCTCGTCTTCCATGGCCTCTTTCTTGACTTCGTCTGAGAGTACTTCCCTTGCGCACTTTAACGATCCTTCTAGGCTCATAGTTAGAAATCGTATGAACACTTCCTTGTCCAGCTCTAATGCGCCACCTGCGATCTTCATGGCATTTGTCTAATCATTGATCAAGGCTTCTCTGTTCTTGAAGTCTAGAGTGTCGAGGTTTAAGATCAAGGCGTATGGATTTATCGGTTCAAGGTGAGATCGACCATATAGGGTGTTGTGTATATTAGATCCTCGAACTTGGCTTGCTCCTGTTGACATTCCAACTGCCTTCATCTTGAAGTTTCCTGGTTGTTGAAATGTCTCTTCTTGTCTTACCCCATGGACTCCGTGTGATCCAGAGGTTCCTTCATCTTGGCTCCGATCATGTTGTGTCTGATGAGCCTGGGACTATTGTTGAGAACTTGATGCCTCTCCAACGTTCATTTTTAGATCTACAATTGATAGTCCTTGAAAGGACTCATATAGATCTTGTAGATCTTCAAGATTTACTCTTTCCAACCGAGGATGTGGATTCTCCTCGAAGGATAGCAATCATCTTCTCGCTTTCGGACTTCGGCCTTGTGACCTCCGTCGTCTTCCCCTTTTGGTGTAAAAAGGGTTCTATTCCGAAGGTTAGTGGTAACCTTCCTCCTGGTCTTCTCCCGTTTACTTTGGTCTCCAGGTATTCTACTTGATTTATCAGCTTCTGGATGAGGTCGAGTTGTTTGTTCTGCAATGTTTCCACCTTATCCATCTTGAGGCTGATCTCAAATATCGTCCTGGACATATTTTGGCAATATTCTCCAAAGAATATCACCGTCTTCTGTAATTCATCTTAGAGTTATCTGCCTCGATTGCCTTCCACTCTGTCATTCTGTCTAATGTGTGAATTGATATGGCTTGCATATATCTCTTGGACCCTGATTGGGTCACTTCCTCCATTGTCTGTGTTTGAGAACACTTCCATGAATCTCGGTGAAACTTTGAAGTTCCACTACATTCCTTGATACTTTTTTGGAGTATCTTATCTGCATCTGGTGTCTTTCTTCCAGATGTTCTTCCTCCGTTTGGTTGGCACGAACCTCTGCCAGTTTCTGTATGCGATCAAAATTTTCCCAATATCGATCGGCTTTCTAGTCCTCTTTCTCGGCATATTGTCTATACAACACACAATAATATTGTTGTATAGAACTACTCGTCTCGTCGTAGTTAACAGGCCAAAAGTCCCTGTTACTCCAGCTTGGAACAGGACTGATAGTCCTGTCACTCTCGGATTTCGAACTTTTCTTCGGATCCATATATTCTTGAAACTTTCTTCTCGTTAAGTAATATAAGTTTATAATGAATTTTTCCCTTCATAAATAAATAAACCTAGGGCTCTGATACCATTTTGAAGCGTGAGGAAATATTGAAAATCCTTAGGGATAATATCGGGTGAAAATAAGTTGAAATATTTTGTTATGGGCTGTGTGGGTGACAATATGAGTGAGCATGTAGGTCTCCCACACAGGTTTAGCTAAATATCTCATGTAAGGGCATAGTGGTCCCTTTTTGACCTAAAGTATAGAAAAGAAATTAAACATAGGAATGGTTAGTATTGATATTTGACTTTGGCATTTTGGGTATTTTTGCCTATTGCCCTAATATTTTTGCCAGCGAAATAATATCTTCGAAAGGCTTGGACCCTGTAAAGGGAAGTGTAGGAGGCAAAATCATGTCAAGTCCCTTAACCTCTGAAAACTCCGGAGTCAAAATCCTTCTCGCATCAAGCGGCGAAATATCTTGACTGTCTCAAGTGGAAGAGTATTGAAAGCTAAGGTGCGAAGAATCATCTTTACTAAAGATGATAGTAATAATAATAGAGAAAGTGTAGCTTCCACCAATCATATTACTGATGTGGAAGATTCTCAAATGGAGGAAGTAGATGCTGAAGAAGTCCCTCCACAATTTGAAGAATGAGTGAAAGCCACTATTGATGAGTTGAAAGAAATTAACTTAGGTGATGAAAATGACCCACGTCCTACCTACATAAGTGCTCTGCTAAATGTTGAGGAAGAAACAAAGTATGCCAGCCTTTTGCGAGAATTCAGAGATGTCTTTACATGGTCGCATAAAGAAATGCCAGGCTTGGATCCGAAAATCGCAGTGCACCACTTGTCCATTAAAAAGGGAACTCGGCCGGTTAAACAAATGCAGCGTCGATTTCGACCAGAGTTGATTCCTTTGATTGAGGACGAGGTTAATAAGCTTCTTGAAATAGGCAAGATCCGAGAAGCCAAATATCCTACATGGATTTCCAACATCGTGCCGGTAAGAAAGAAAAATGGGCAACTCAGAGTATGTGTTGATTTCCGAGATTTGAATATGGCATGTCCGAAAGATGACTTTCCATTGCCAATTACTGAACTCATGATTGATGCAACAACGAGGCATGAGGTCCTTTCATTTATAGATGGGTCATCTGGCTACAATCAAATTGGTTTGGCTCTTGAGGATCAAGAGAAGACAGCCTTTCATACTCCGAAAGGGATATATTGTTATAATGTTATGCCATTTGGCTTAAATAATGTTGGTGCCACTTATCAGCGAGCCATGAAAAAGATATTTGATGACATGCTTCATAAGATTGTCGAATGCTATGTTGATGATATTGTGGTGAAATCAAAGGAAAGAAAGATCATTTCCATAATCTAAGGCGAGTGTTTGAATGATTAAGAGAGCATCAACTCAAGATGAATCCGCTTAAGTGTGCATTTGGAGTTTCATCCGGGAAATTTCTTAGGTTTATTGTTCGCCGTCGAGGAATTGAGATTGAGAAATCAAAGATTGACGCAATCATGAAAATGCATGTGCCTCGGAACATACATGAACTCAAAAGTCTGCAAGGAAAGTTGGCATACTTAAGGAGATTCATATCAAACTTAGCTGGCCGATGCAAACCATTTAGTCATCTCATGAAGAAAGACAGCATATTCGAATGGGATGAAGCTTGTAATAATTCTTTCAACAGCATTAAAGAATACTTAATGAAGGCACCAGTGTTTGGTGCTCCAATACCGGGACGTCCATTAGTCCTTTATCTAGCTGCTCAAGAGCGTTCTGTGGGAGCTTTACTTGCACAAGAAAATGATGATGGTAAAGAAAGAGCTCTATATTATCTAAGTAGAACCATGACTCCAAACGAGTTGAAGTATTCACCCATTGAGAAGATCTGCTTATCCCTTATCTTCGTGATTCAGAAGTTGAAACATTATTTCCAAGCTCACACAGTTCGGCTAGTTTCGAAAGCAACCCACTAAAATTTGTCATGTCAAAACCAGTACTCTCTGATCGGCTTGCAAGATGGTATCTCCAACTTCAACAGTTTGAGATCGTGTACGTCCCTCAAAAGGCCGTAAAAGGACAAGTGTAGTCAGATTTTCTAGCTGATCATCCAATGTCTGCTGAATGGGAACTATCTGATGAACTCCCCGATAAAGATGCTTTCACTGTGGACATAGCTTCTCCTTGGAAGATGTATTTCGATAGAGCATCTCATAGAGAGGGAGCTGGTGCGGGAGTCGTGTTTGTAACATCCAGTGGTGAAGTTCTACCCTTCTCATTTTCCTTAACAGAAAATTGCTCTAACAATGTGGCTGAGTATCAAGCACTCATACTTGGTTTGGAAATGGCTGTCGATATAAAGCAGCTACACCTTAGAGTGTATGGTGATTATCTATTGGTGATAAATCAACTCCTTGGAGTGTATGAAGTGAAGAAGCCTGAGTTGTTCCCCTACTACAAGTATGCTCAAAAGCTTATGGGTTATCTCGGTGATGTTGATATTAAGCATCTGTCTAGAAGAGAGAATAAGCAAGCTGACGCCCTCGCTAAGTTAGCATCAACTATAGTTATGCCAGAAATGCAAATTCAAATACCGGTGTGTAGAAGTTAGGTTGTACCACCACACTTTGAAGATGATGATTATGAAAAAGTTGAAAATCATGTGGTGGAAGTTTTCGAAATTGAAGAAGAGGATTGGCGCCAACTACTCGTGGACTAATTAAAGTATGATAAGTTGCCAAGCGATCCACGTCAAAGGGTTGATATTCGACGTCGAGCGCCTCAATTCATTTATTTCAAAGGCACGCTATATAGAAGATCATTTGATGGAGTTTTCTTGAGATGCTTGGGTAAGGAAGAAGTTATTCAAGCGATGGAGGAGGCTCACTCCGGAATTTGCGGTGCCCATCAATCTGGACCGAAGCTACATTTCAGAATTAAGAGAATAGACTACTATTGGCCCACAATGGTGAAGGATTGCATGGATTTTGCACAAAGATGTCAAGCTTGCCAATTCCATGAAAATCTGATTCATCAACCTCCGGAGCCTTTGCATCCGACAGTCGCTTCATGGCCTTTTGATGCTTGGGGTTTAGATGTGGTAGGGCCACTTACAAAGTCTTCTGGTGGTCATCTCTACATTCTTGCAGCAACTGATTACTTTTCAAAGTGGGCTGAAGCTGTGCCTTTGAGGGAAGTAAAGAAAGAAAATGTTGCTGATTTCGTTCGGATCAACATCATTTATAGATATGGTGTCTCGCACTACATCATCACTGATAATGGAAAGCAGTTCAGCAACAGTTGGATTGATAAGTTGTGTGAGAAGTTTGATTTCAAGCAAAGGAAGTCATCAATGTACAGCGCAGCTGCCAATGGTCTTGCTGAAGCATTCAATAAAACTTTATGCAGTTTATTGAAGAAAGTGGTCTCCAAGTCAAAAAGAGATTAGCATGAAAGAATCAATGAAGCTTTATGGGCGTACCGCACTACCTATAGAACACCTACTCAAGCCACTCTGTATTCCTTGGTGTATGGTGTTGAGGCTATTGTGCCTCTTGAAAAGCAAATTTCTTCTTTGAGGATAGCCATACAAGAAGGCCTCACCGAGGAAGAAAATGCAAAGTTACGTCTTCAAGAGTTAGAAGCGTTAGATGAAAAGAGGTTGGAAGCACATCAAAGACTTGAGTGTTACCATTCTCGCCTTTCTAGAACGTACAACAAGAAAGTGAAGTTACGTTCTTTTCAAGTTGGTGATTTGGTGCTTGCTGTGAGAAGACCTATAGTAGTCACCCATCGTGTTGGAAATAAGTTTCTACCCAAGTGGGATGGCCCTCATGCTGTGAAGGAAGCCTACACAAATGGCGCATACAAGTTGATCTCAGAAGATGGCGTGAACATTGGCCCCATAAATGGGAAGTTCTTGAAACGCTACTACGCGTAAAATAAATACATGTACAATTCTCATTGACGCACGAGCATAAACTGCATGTTACTCCTGGTCCGCATGAGTATAAACTGCGTACGACAAACTCCTGGTCTGCATGAGTATAAACTGCGTACGACAAACTCCTGGTCCGCATGAGTATAAACTGTGCACGACACCCACCAAAGGTAATTATATGTGGTTAAACTATTAATTCGCTCTACTCAGATATTTTAAGTGGTTAAAGCATTAAATATCCTACTTTGTCTAAAGTGGTTAAAAATAGTCACTTCTGGCCCGCATGAGTATAAACTGTGCACGGCACCCCCATTCAAACTAAATTATGTCTCTTTGAACTACGTTATGACTTGATCCTCTGCGAAGAGGTACGTAGGCAGCTTAGTACTCGACTATGTTCAGTCATGTCTCGATCTATTCGCATCAAGTTTGTGAGGCAAGCAATAAAGTGAAATATAATGGAGTTTTAGAAGTAAAAGTTGACAAGGAAAAGACAAAATTGGATGGAGAATTCCAAAATTCTTGCTATGTTGAAGGAAATCCAAATTTCGTAAGTGCATCTTGAGTGTTGTTGAAATAAAAGGGGATAGCGGAAAATTCGAATTGGAATGGTTGATTGAATTATTATTTAATTCATTCAAATTCTCTCTTAATTTAGCCTAAGATGGTAGGCTTATTGTGTGGGATGTAAATTTAATGTGATTATAAGACTTGTTGTATTGGCAACCCAACAAGACCAAGAAGAGTTGAAGGCAAGTTCATAGTAATGCCTAAGTTGTTGATTGAAGTAATTGGACTAAATGGAAGTTAAAATTGGGCCCAAAGGTGAGGAGAATTAAAACCAGCCCAAGGTGAGATTCAATAATTCAAGTCTAAAATGGAAAGTCAAAATTGATAAAAATCAATTAATCCTCCCATGTAGAAGTAACGTGAGCTCTCCAAAGACAAAAGGAAACTTTCTGCTTTCTTCCATCAGGCCACGTGAAAAAAAAGGAAAAATTATTGGCCTGATTTAATTTTGGAATTAGGCAGAAGGAAGTCACGTGTGGTGGAGTTGAGAGCAAATTGGAAAGTTAATGTGAATGCTTTCTCTTTCTCAAAGGAAAATTCTATTCTCATCACACACAGCCATGTGAATGGAAGTAAAAAAAGGGAAAAGAGAAATTCTCTTCTTTTCCATGGAAAAATCACGAGAATTTTTCCCTCTCTAGCGTGAATCTGTCCGATCAAAGCTTTCTCACCGATGCCCATGAACTCGCCCTTCACCAGCGACCATCGCGAATCACCGTCTGCTCTGTGTTCCACTGGCAAGCCGTTCCCTACCGGAAAATTATAACCACGCACCACCATGTGTGGTCTCCTAGCAACTATCACCACCTCGACGCCTTCGGTCTGCCGACCACCACCAGCCATAGTTCTCCGCCCAACCCGACGCCGAGTTATCGACCAAAATTGAGAACTCCACTTGCTGCCAGCCATCAACCGCCGCTCGCCACGTGTAGCCAAGGTCGCGGGTTGCTGCCAAAGTTTGGCACCCTTCCGGAGACGTAAACGAGTGGCATTGCTAAGCCACTGCTGGTCTGAGTCGGGAACGCGATGCCCCAGCTTGTCGTCATTACCTGCCTCATTATCGCCAAAGCGTCGTCGGAGGTGTGAGCCTAACAAGCAACCACCATATGTGGTCCGCCGTTGACTGCTTTTCACCTCACGGTATGAGCCCGACAAGCAACCACCATAAGTGATCCGCCGTCGACCGCTCTCTACCTCGACATCGTTGGTTCGACTGCCTGAGTATGTTAAAATCTTCTCTTTGGTCGGATTTCTGTCACCTTGTCCTCAAATCTTCGTTGGAGATATGACCCCAACAAACAACCACCATGGGTGGTCCGCCGTTGATTACTCTCTATCCCAACGTCATCGGAGATGTGAGCCCAACAAGCAACCACCATGGGTGGTCCGCCGTTGACTACTCTCTATCCCAACGTCATCGGAGATGTGAGCCCAACAAGCAACCACCATGGGTGGTCCGTCGTTGACTACTCTCTATTCCAACGTCATCGGAGGTGCGAGCCCAATAAGCAACTACCATGGGTAGTCTACCATTGATTGCTCTCCACCTCACGGTGTGAGCCCGACAAGCACCCATCATGGGTGGTCCGCCGTCGACTACTCTCCACCTCGACGAGTTGGTCAAACTTGAGCTGTTAAGGTTACGAGTTGAAACATTGGATCAACATCGGACTCGCCACGACCTCCGACTGGGATAAATCCCTAGTCGCCAAGAATGAGCAACGCCGGTCTCGATGGCCCGTTTCATCTTCAAAGGAAATATGGTACATTGAAAGTCTTCTCTTCTCTTCTATTCTCTTCTCTTCTTCGTGGAGACGTCGTGGAAAAAAAAGAGAGCAAATTAAAGAAGAGTAAATTGAAAGCTTACACTTGTGAATTGAATTCATTGGATGGTGTGTTTTGTTGGTGTGCTTTGTCTTGGTAACCTCTTGAAGTAAAACTGAAAGTCTTGTTTGTTGGATAGCTTTGATGAAAAAAATTGAGTTCATGAAGTACATTATATAGTAGTGGATTCATGGATAATTATGGAAATTACTTGTGGACTCATGGATAATTATGGAAATTATTTGTGGATAATTATGGAAATTACTTGTGGACTCATGGATAATTATGGAAATTACTTATGAGGTGTGCAATCTCTACAAAAATTTTAAGAGATTCTTTACTGCAA
The DNA here is from genome assembly GCA_023678885.1 of Pogostemon cablin. Classification (NCBI taxonomy): domain Eukaryota; kingdom Viridiplantae; phylum Streptophyta; class Magnoliopsida; order Lamiales; family Lamiaceae; genus Pogostemon; species Pogostemon cablin. Next base: position 702,173 of record CM042970.1, read on the forward strand.
ATAACTTTGATAATTTTGGGTAAGATTCATGAAATCTTGGTGAGCAAGAAACACATTGGTGTCATATTTAAGTTCTCTTGAGAAATTACAAGAAATGAGAACTTTTGCGATTCCTTCACATCAAGACACACTGTTCGTGAACAAATCTCAATGGGGCATTTGTAAGCAATTAAAATTCACGGTCCTATCAAATGGCGACACGTGGATTTTATTGATTAAATATCAATTTTAATTTATAAATTAATTCCTAAAATAGATTAATAAATAATTGATAATTAATTTAAAACCCAACAAATTAAGTAGGGTTTAAATTAAGTAAAAATTGACTCCCAAGTAAAATAAAGTCTGGAAGGTTCCAGAATCAGGTCAAATTAAGCAATGACCATTCAAGCTGTGTTATATTTGAAACGGCCCAAGCCCGCAGAATCGGGTCAAATTTGTCATGGACCAATCAGATTGCAAGTTATTTATGGGGCATGCTCATTCCTCACCTATATAAGGAGTCCTCCTCCATTCATTCCAGACACACACATTCAAATACTTGAAGACATAAACGCTCTGAAGAGATCAAGAACACGAGCAGTGCTACATTGAGATCTTTAAGCATCTTCAAGTCAAGAACGACAAATGATTCGGGATTAAGGTGCGAAGTCCCCCAAATCAAGCGTTCTTCATATACTAAGTTCTTCGGTGTTCTTCGCGCCAAGAACAACATACGACCTGGGATTAAGGTGCTAAGCCCCCCAGATCGACTGTTTTTCAAATAAAGCACGTTTAATCTAAACAAAGGCTCGACGCCTCTGGATAAACGTTATAAAGCCCCAAATTCGAATCCAGACAAGCTCCAACTGAAGATCCAACTCAACATACACAGTCAACGCGGTCAGCGCGGTCAACACAAGTCAAAGTCAAGCCAAATTGGTTCGAGAGAAGAATCAGAGGATAGATAGAGATTGTTTCCTAAATTTTCAACTTTAATCCTTCTGGATTATCATTGTAATTCTTTTTGTTTATTTTATTATAAATACAAAATTTGTTGTTACACTCACATAAAATATTTTACGCTTTTTTTTAATACATATAAAAAGACTAACTTCCCCTTAAAAGTCATTGATCAACTCATTTTCTTAATCTACGGTGAAAAAGCAACCGTTTGAATTTTACCATTGCTATTTGTTACAGTGTTAAAAACAAGCCAAACTACTAGGCTCATAGGAGAACATCAAGAAAATCCTTTTGAGGTATTCTACAACATTCTTGATTGTGTGTGACACACTTGGAACAGGTCATTCTGAGTGGTAATAACTTGATTTCACATTTACTTAATTCTACACAATGATAGATCAGATAACATAATTAAGTTACATGTTTATTTTCCACTCCACCTCCCCTTCCTTAACTACATTCCGCCATTTTGAGCAAATATTCAGCTACACAATTTCTAATTATTGATCCACCTTGATCACTTTGTGAATTTCAATGGTCTCATCATCACATTATCCTCATGGTCCAGGATCTGCAAATAGAATAATCAAAATTATTAATAATGGAAATACTATTCACAAAGTTAAATATACTAGATTCAGAGCTGTCCTGTTAAAAGCTAAGGTAGGACTACTTACATGGCAATGGTAGACATATCCAGGCTCTGCAGTTGCATCGAAAGGATAGGATGCATTGGAGTGTATGTAAGAAAACTTCACCACAATCTTGGTAACATATCCAGGCATCATCTTGTACACATTCTTCCATCCCCTCTCATGTGCACCCACCTCTATCTTCTTCCCACGTGCATGTTTTTCGACTTTGCATTTGATCGCGTCGTTCAGCTTCGCCATGCACTTGGCGAACACCTCTCCATCCACCAACTCTGTTTGATCCAATGCCTTGAGAAGTCCCAAATGTATATGCAGTGGATGATTGTCCCCCGTCAAATTGATCACGTACCAAATCTCCGTCGCACCTACCTTAGGCGTCTCTGTAGCCGGAGCTTCATAGGACAGTCCATTGATGTAAAGGTGCAATGGCTCATCCGTACTGCTAGCGTACTCATACAGAGCAATGTACCTTGTGACGGACACAGATGATAAATTTGGAGGTTCGTATTTGATCAGCTGTTTAGGGATTTTTGAGTTATCCAACTCATGATCATCTTTTATGATGAATTTCATCACTTGGCCGTTTGCTTCATTCACAGGATCCCCATCAGGATAAGGATACGGAGCTCCATTACTCAGGATTGCTGAGTTGGTTGTCGACTTTGAAAAGTCGACAACCACATCAGCAATCTCTGACGGAGCCAGTAGGAATTCAGACACCTCCACTGGCTTCTCATTGTACACAGAGTCTGATCCCACGTGGATAAACCTCAAACCATTCTTGAAATGAAATCTGAAAAACCTAGCATTGCTGGCATTGATGATCCTAAATCTGTACTTCCTCCTCCGTACGGTAATGTGGGGCCACGCTTTTCCATTGACGATGATAGCATCACCGAAGTACTCAGGCTGCCACTGAGGATGTACTGTCGGATTATTCCCCGTTGAATTCATGTAGATCGAACCGTCCGAGTTGAACTGCCGGTCGAACACAACCAACGGACGGTCGAACTCATCGTTGTACGGTAGTCCAAGTGGCAGCTCAACATGTGGGTGTCGGATTATGTAAGCTCCAACTAGGCCAGCTAAAAGGTTGACCCTTGTCAACCCCATTGCATGATCATGGTACCAGAGTGTACCAGGGTGCTGCAGATTGTGGTAATAGTAGGCTTTCTTAGTCCAGGCCGGGCCGCGTTCCCGGAAATGGGACGTGAACCAGGCGGTGGAATGACCGTCGCTCTGCGGCTCGTCGATGCCTCCGTGGAGGTGCACGACGGTGGGGATGCCCTTGCGTGTGCGAGGTATGGCTGTGGGGATAGTAGGGTCCCATGGCAAGATGTGTTTAGAAGGGAGATGGTTTTCCCATTTGATGTGAGTATGGATTCCATGAAGGGCTTCAATTGTGGGCCCTGGAACCGTTGCATCTTCCTTTGATGTGCCATAGGCAAACACTGTTGTTGGAGGAAGGTCTCTGTGAAATTTCTGCAATCAATAATCAAACATATATTGTTGATAACATCACTATTGTCTATTAATAATAATTCCCATTATACAACATTAACTAAAGATAATATAGTAAATTAGTTATCTTTAGAATGAAAACCCGATACTCACCCTTCCAATATGGTGGACTGGTAGTTCACATCACTAATTTTAATTAATTAAAAAAATCCCACTAATGGATAAATGTGAGTGTACAATATGTAGTGTCATGCCCACGGGGTTAAACAAGTCATCATGCGTACCTTCTAATTCAGATTTTTAGTGGAATTTTTTAATAGTTAACAAGTTAGATTTAATAAAATGAATTTGAATAAAGGTACAATTCCAACTTAGAAGTGATGCTGACATGTAATCCAATTATAAATAACAATAATAATAAAATTAATTACATGTACTATACTTTAATGCATATATAAGGAAAATCCCTTGTTCAATGGTATTTATGGATTATGACTTCGTAAACTCAGAGTAATTAATCCGTGTAATTACTACAACTCCTAATAAAAGGCAATTAACTCAAGCTAAAAATAATTAGCTCTAAAATAATAAGATTAAAATAGTAATACTATTACTATGTCGAAATATATACATTTGCCTCCTCTATATATATATATATATATATATATATATATATATATATATATATATATATATATATATATATATATGTGTGTGTGTGTGTGTGTTTTTGAATATTGGGTTATTTTGGGGGAGTTCAGTGCATACTGGGATTTATAGGCCAAAATTTAAGGTTTAGTGTTTTTTAATTATGTTATTTTATTTAGTGGTCTCTAGTTAGTTAAATAAAAATTTAATTTAATGATTTATATTGTTCAAGATGCATCGATATGTGTGTGAGAGAGAAAGTGTGGCAAGGTCATATTCTGTACTCTGTAAGTTCACAGCATTAACAAGAGTACAAGACAATAATTCTGTATTGTATTAGGAGAGTCCAAACTTTGTTCACATGCAAAATCTATTACTAGTCTATTTAAATTACCAAAATGGCCTCACTGCTGTAGACTGCAAACTACTTCAACATGGTGGCATAAAAATAGAAAAAAAAAGTAAATAAATAAAGCTAATTTACACGGGAAAGAGAATTAATTAAAGATTTTAATTTCCTCTATTCAACTTTTATAACAAGATAATGATCTTAGATGTCCTGTTACATTTTGGTGTTACATCTCTTATTATACGCTTTAGATGATTGACACGTATGCGGAGAGGAAAATCTCAACATTTCCCCTTAGGGTTGATTGTTAGAGTATAGATTAGTTTATCATACGTGTCAATCATCCAACGATTTGTAACAGTAACACCAAAATATAACAATTAGAGAGAATCAAGGGAATCTGTAGACTGATTATCTCGTTACTAAAGAAAGTTGTCAATGAATATGGAGTAATTTATTTAAAAAGATTATAGAGAATATTTAACAGAATTCTTTATTCAAGTTGACAAGTAATTCCAGCTGGAGATTATAATTTGAAATAAAGGCATCCCTATTTTAGTAAGAGAGGGTAAACTGTCAAAAAGCAGAAGGAAACTTTGCATTTGTGAGAATATTATTGACTTAATCAAAGAAAACTTTAATTTTTAATTCTTTTCTTTTTTTCGTTTTAAAAGTAATTAAAATTTTAAAAATGTTACAAAACTACCTACTTAGTCATAAACATTAATAAAATTTGTATGCCCAAGGCATAGCTCAAGTGATAGAAGAGAGGGTGAAAAGGCCTTTCAACTGAGCTTGGTTGCTGGGATTCGAATCCTGTCTTTGGCATAGATTTGGCCCATTGCATGTACAAGTTTAACAGTGAGCCCTCTCTATAAGCCTCTTGAAGCACATCCTGCGATTTACCTCCCCACCAATCCTCAAAGCGGTGGGAGCATCTAATGGTGGGGTACACCATTAATAAAATTCAACCTCAATCCCCAGGGCTGGGGCCCCGTGGGGTATACCATTAATAAAATTGGTAGGGTCTAGTGCACTAAAGAAAACAATAAGGTCAATCGAAAGTCTACGAGGAAGCAGATATGTAACTACGTGCATAATAACCACATATTAATAATAATAAAGAAAATAGAAAAAATAAAAAGTTACCCAGTTCTTGCGAAACATTCCAATACGGAGGCTCTTGGGACGAGGGATGGCGTTGATGAGATCGTAGCCGTTGATTCTGGGAATATCTGGAAGTTGATCCACGAACTTCTCCAGCTGGGATGGGCTTACCAGCCCATCGCCAGCCCATGCAGGATTCCAAAAGCCCACGACGGAAACTACAACAATGATTACCAACAATTTTTTCTCTCTCCCCATCATGTAATATTTAGATATGTGTATGTATATTGTAAGTATATGGAAGCAGCAAGCGAGACAGAAGAAAACAGCAAGTGAAAAAAGGAAGAGTGGACGAGTAGTAATCTCTCTCTCTCTTCAGTACTCTCTCTCTCAGTTAAGGGATGAATGAGAATTAATAGATGATGATATTAGAAAAAGTAAAATAGAAAAGAATAATGATGACAAGGAAATGAGAATGGGAAAAAGAGGTATTCTTTTCTTTCTTGAAATTAATCATGTGGCTGTGGCCTTCGATGTCTCCGCTAAAGTTTTTTATCACCTTAAATACCACGGAAAATCTGGACAACTCTCGAGGGCCAGGCGTCACTCGGATCTTGCTTTTAAGATTTTTTTTTTAATTCTATTTTTATAATTAATTAATTATATATTAACATATAATTAGTAATATACCTTTTCTGAATGGTCTCTTTCCTTTTTTTTTTTTTCATTATAGCTTTATAAATAGGTGGGGGTTGCAATAATGTAATTGGATTTCAATGCAGCATAATGTAATATCATTTCTATTTTAATTTTGGTTATAAAAATCATAATTCAGGTAGCGCCGGACGTTCTTTTAGACGCATTGTACTCCATACGTGTCATTCAAATAATACAATTTTACTATATTAGGTGTCTCATCCAAATTGTATTATTTTTCTCTTTTAGTAAAAAGAGTCTACCAATGACCCACCACTACTCATCATATATCTCTAATACATCTACCCACTTTACATAAAATAATAATATTTCTTAATTTACATGCAAAAAGCAAATACACATATTTGTCCGGAACGGAGGGAGTATGTATGAAGAAAAATCTTAATTTTTTTCTTATGACTAATATTTTTTTTGTAGAATATAAATTTTATTATATCAAAAATGTCAATCATCCAATAATTTACAATAAAAAAATATTAACACCAAAATATAATAGAATATTCAATTTAGATGTTTTATAATGTCACTTCTCAGTAACTTTTTAACATAAGTATGTGTAATAACTTTAAGGAGGCAAATAGTCGTGACATCACTTTATAATGTCAAAGTATGTCATGTGAGATAAATAAAATTTATAAACATATACTCCCTCCCTCCCAATCAATCTTATGTTCATCAGTACTATACATACGGTTTTAGATAATAAATAAATTATAAAGTATGTTATGCGTGTTAAATGGGTGTGGTATTTTTGAAATTAAGATAACGTTTGAGGTTGTTGATTGATGTAAAGTTTCTTTTTTAGGTGATAAAATTAAATGTGGGACGAACGAAAACGAAAAGTGTGAATATAAATATGAAACAGAAAAAAGTATATTTTATAGGAGTAATATAAATTTCTTTTTAAAACTAATTGCACCATTTAAATTATATATATATATATATATATATATATATATATTATTAACATATTTTAGAATTTAGGATATAGGGTTTAGAATATTTCCACATGCCATATTCTCGCAAACAGAATTCGTGGAAGCAGGGGAAACCAAGCATGTTGTTGAATCCTTGTGGAAATGCAAGGCCCCCCATAAATCGCATTTTACTCTAGGAAGGTGGTATACGGAAAAATCCGCAAACTATTGGAACAGGAGAAAAGACATCAACATAAGAAAAAGTAGCATGTCTTCTTGAATATCTTGATCTTATTAATTTGGTTTATTTGGAAGACGAGAAATGATGTCATTTTTTGGAGACATATGGCTAGGGTGGGAAGGGGTATCAATTTTAAAATGTATAACCTCATTCCTTCACTTTCTGTGTGTGTTTTCCTTTTTTTCGTTTTTTTTTAATTTTTTTGTTTATTTTTCTTTTTTTTTTATTTATTTAATTTTAGGGATATAATTCTAATTTTACCCTTGTGGTTTAGGGTATAATTTATTCATAGGGTTTAGGGTATATTGTAATTTTACCCTTATGGTTTAGGGTATAATTTATCCCTAGTGTTTAGGATTTAGGGTATAGTCATTTAAATATAATAAATTTAAAAATAAAATAAAAAACAAGACCCTTGTACTGAATCGGATCATTCTCTGGCTGAGCTTCATTCTATTTCGGATCATCAACCAGGTAAGTTGGTGGAGAACTCACAGCCTGCGGTTCAGGCTGGTCTTAATCACACTACTTCATCACTTGTACATCTTATGAATAGTTTTGAGTTATTAGAATGTGATGATTTGGACGTTTCTGTTGCCCATGTCTATTTGGCATCTCCTGTATTGGAGCGTGTTGCCGGCTTGGATGATGTCCAGCCCTGTGTTGATAATACTGTATTAGCGCTGATCTCAAATATGGTTAACTCTATGGATGTTGGTGTGATTGAGTTTGATCCTTCTCAAAAGGATGTTGGCCCCAGCGCTGATTCTATCAAGGCTGGAGCATTCCTTGCTCTTGCTGTTGATACGGCTGACCGGACCACGACTAGAGCAGATTTAACGGCCTCGTCCCCACGGGCTAGTGATAAGGTTTTGGCTGATTTAGCTATGTCCTCAAGTTTCGATGCGACCATGAGAGAGTTAGCTGCACACCTTTTTGAAGTTGAGAACTTTCAGCCTTGCGCTGATTTCCCCAGCGATGATCAGGTTCATGTTGACCCGAATCAGGCTGCTCTGTTTCGTGATGATGCTGATCAGTTTTGCTTCAGCCCTGATTAGGTAAATTGTGATAAATTTCCAACCTTGGAAAGTAGCGCAACAATGTTGAGAGGTGGAAGGAAAAAGAAAAATGTTCAAATTACGGGCTATAAACCGATTAATAGCAGCCTCACTGATGACTGCTATACGAATTCTTATTCACAGCAGCCTTATAGAAATTCTACAAAGAGTCACGGGTTCCTCGGGTGAAGGTGGAATAGAGGTACATGTCGCAAGAACTAATTTCTAGGATATATGTCCTCTTTGTTGTATTCACTTCTATTGCCAATTTTCTTGGTTTTTTATCTTTTTAAGCCGTCTGTTTTGGCTCATTTTCAATCTCTTTTGCCTTTCGCACAACATCTTTATCCTTTATATTTTGCATTATTGTCTTTTCGTTTTAATATTGCTTAATAATTCTGTAGATAGATGAATACCACAAATCGAGCTTAAAATTAATCAAAATATTTTTATTTAAACTATATATAAATCTAAAGCTAATTGTCGACGTGATTTATGTGTAACTTTATTCTTTTGAATTAATGGTTATGAGATGTATGCTTATTATAGCTTTTTATTAAACGTCGCTTAATTAAGAAATACTTTTAATGGTAATTATGATAAAAAGCTATTAATAAATCTATATTTATGAGATGAAATCTTAAACTAAATATTATGAGATGAAGACAACTTTTCTCAAAACTTTTGAGTCTATAATAATTGGAATTTCTATGCGAGACGATGAAGTGCGTCTAATGCATTGATCGAGGGGAATTTATGAATTCTCTTTTTACAAATGAACATTAACTCTATAGGGAATATGACATTAATTTAGAAAACAATAATAACACATGTTATTTGCTTAAAGATATGAAACATCAAATTGGAATAGGCAATTTCATTCCACTTCACATGATTGAAAAAATATATATATATGAAAAAAAAAAGTTAAATTTGATTTGTCCCGAATCACGCTAAAGATTGTGTCCACGTACGTATAAACATAGTTTGTGTCCATACTTGTGAAATTGGATCATTTATAAAGTGCGCACCTATATATGTGCCTATTATAGCTTAGTGAAGTGCATTCAGTAGTCAGATTTATCTTTATTAGGTTAATTAATTCAATAAGTACGGTTAAATTAATTAATTTTAAGATAATCAAATTTATTTTATGAAAGTGCACCATGCCCTTTATTTCTCTCCAACCCTACAACCTAAATACTTATCAAACAACTGACCTAACTACCAAGACATAAAAATATATGTTTTTTCTAAACTAATCTAATTAATTGAGATAAGATTTTCTGTGTTATTTTTATGCAATGCAGTTATGTTACTTACGTTATGTGAGTAACAAGTGAGAGGGTAGAAAAAAATACTTGTCCTTTGAATTTGTTTTTCAACTTTTTTTTCACCCAACATTACGGCATAAGATATTGATATATCAAATTAAACAAGAAATCTGGATAGTAGTGTGATCGGTAGATTCCCCTCTTCTCACTTCAAGTCTTCAACTACAATTTTGATAGGTTGCATTTTCAGACAATCATTAAATCGATGGTAAGTGTTCTGATCAATTATACTATGGTCTATGAATAGGCATTAACCATTTCAAGGGAAGTAGGACCTCTATAAATTAATATTTTTTAATTAATTATGGGTTAATTAGTAACGGGACTGCAAGTTTATGGGCCTAAAGTTATTTATACAGTTGGGCCTCATTTGAGGGTGGTTCTTATTCTTTTGCATTTCACTATCAAATACGGTAACTTTATTTTGGGATTTAACTTTTGTTTCTACACAAAGAAAGATCACATGACATAATTTGTTATTACAATTTTTTTCACCTCCTCTCTCTTTACATTCCTCTTTTTTCTTTACAATGTTTTAATTGATTTACCATTAATAATGTCTCAATTTCAAGGGCCTCATCATCACATTATCCTCATGATCCAGAATCTGCAAAAAATTAGAAATATTATAATATTCATAAATCTAAATATAACAAACAAACTTCAATTATCTAAATTCAGAAATGCTATATACTCTACATATCCTAATCAAGAGCTCCTGATTTTAAGATTCCTAGTTTATCTTTATTTTTCCTCAACTTAGGTGGTCTAACTCTCTCTGTCATGTAAAAGTTTGATTGAAATTTCCAGTTACAACTCACACTCAGGACATATATATATATATATATATATATATATATATATATATATATATATATATATATATATATATATATATATATATATATATATATTGTCTACTCTTTCTTTTCTAATTAGGAAGACACACATACACAATTGTGTAAAGAAAAATCTCAAACGAATATAAAATCTCAGGTTGGAAATACTTACATGGCAATGGTAGACATAGCCTGGCTCAGCAGTTGCATCGAAAGGGTAGGATGCATTGGAGTGGATGTAAGAAAACTTCACTGCAATCTTAGTTACATATGTACTCTTCATCTTGTACACATTCTTCCATCCATTCTCATGTGCTTCCACCTCTACTTTCTTCCCACGTGCATATTTTCTTTCATCACGTTGTTCACCTTCTTCATGCACGTTGTAAACGCATCTGCATCCACCAACTCTGTTTGCTCCAATGCCTTTAGCAGTCCCAAATGTATATGCAATGGATGTTCATCCCCCTTCAGATTGATCACATACCAAATCTCCGTTGACCCCACCTTAGGCGTCTCCGTAGCCGGTGCCTCAAGAGGCTTTCCGTTGATTAATAGACGCAACGGCTCATCCGTGCTGCTCGTGTACTAGAACAGAGCTATGTACCTCGTCACGGACACGGTCGACAAGTTTGGAGGCTCATATTTGATCAGTTGTTTAGGGATTTTCGAATTGTACAACTCATGATCATCTTTTATGATGAATTTCATCACTTTGTCGTTTGCATCGTTTACAGGGTCCCCATTAGGGAAGGGGTACGAGGGAGTTGTTCCATAGGATTGCTGAGTTGGTTGTTGATTTTGAAAAGTCAACAACCACATCAGCAATCTCTGATGGAGTAAGCAGGAACTCGTACCCCTTCATTGGCCTATCAATGTAGGCCGAGTCCGATCCCACGTCGATGAACTCCAAACCGTTCTTGAAATAAAATTTGAAAAACCTAGCATTGCTGGCATTGATGATCCTAAATCTGTACTTCCTCCTCCGTACGGTCATGTGGGGCCACGCTTTTCCATTGACAATGATGGCATCACCAAAGTACTCAGGTTGCCACTGAGGATGTACTGTCGGATTATTACCCGTTGAGTTCATGTAGATCGAACAGTTCGACCTGAAGCTCCGGTCGAACTCGTCGTCGTACGGAAGTCCTAGTGGCAGCTCAACTTGAGGGTGTCGGATTATGTAAGTTCCAATTAGGCCAGCCAAAAGGTTGACTCTGGTCAACCCCATTGCATGATCATGGTACCACAGTGTACCGGGCCGGGGTGCTGCAGATTGTGGTAAAGGTAAAGTTTCTTAGTCCATGTGGGGCAGCGTTCTTGGAAGCCGGAGGAGAACCAGGCGGTGGCGTAGCCGTCGCTCTCCACCTCGTCGATGCCGCTGTGGAGGTGCACCACCGTGGGAACGCCTTTTCTTGAAGGAGGTATGGCTGTGGGAAGGGTAGGGTCCCATGGAAGTATGTGGGTGGAAGGGAGATTGTTTTCCCATTGAACGTATGTGTCGACTCCATGGAGGGCTTCAATTGTGGGCCCGGGAACTGATGCATCTTCCATTGATGTGCCATAGGCAAACACGGGTATTGGAGGTAGATCTCTGTGAAATTTCTGCATGCAAAATATAAGTAATTATAAGGAAAAAAAACCAAATATATATCAATTTTTTTATAATTTCACATCCTTAAATTTTAATATTGTATTAGTTACTATGTCCCACATTTATCTTTACCATAAAAAAAATATATATATATATATATATATATATATCACATCCGTAAAGATTAGGTGTTAATCTTCATTCAATGGGTAATGAGTGACAGTTTGGACATTGAGCATGGTTGAAAAGGCTAGAAAACGCTCAGCTACAGCAAAAACGGTTAAGAAGTCAGTATTTGGGTTTCTGGAGATCAACTCGGGTAGGCTTGGCTTTTGGCTTATTTTGATATCATTTAAAGGGTCAGCCTAAAACAGAGTATGTTAGTCAGTTTTCTGAAATTACAGCATTCAGTGTGAAATGTATTTTACCATCATTTCTCAGTTATTGGCGTTTGTTTCAGACGGTTATCATCTCAAGATTGAAGCTGAGATTCCAAACTTTCCATTGGTTTATGGAACGGTTATTTTGATATCATTTAAAGGGTCAGCCTAAAACAGAGTATGTTAGTCAGTTTTCTGAAATTACAGCATTCAGTGTGAAATGTATTTTACCATCATTTCTCAGTTATTGGCGTTTGTTTCAGACGGTTATCATCTCAAGATTGAAGCTGAGATTCCAGACTTTCCATTGGTTTATGGAACGGTTATTTTGATATCATTTAAAGGGTCAGCCTAAAACAGAGTATGTTAGTCAGTTTTCTGAAATTACAGCATTCAGTGTGAAATGTATTTTACCATCATTTCTCAGTTATTCTCGCTCTTGTAAACTCATCAATCAATAAAATAACATTCTATCCTCAAATGGATGTAGATCTTAATTGATGATCAACAAACACACGTCTTCATCGTTTTACATTCAGTTATTCTTGCTACTTTTTAATTTGTTATACGAAGTGATGGTCCAAGTATTGTAGCATCCAGTCCAGCATCGTGACAACATCAAACAGTAATCTCACAAAATCATCTTAATCATCCTTAATATCTTACTTGTTAATATTTTAGTTCAAATTCGATTATCTATTAGTATATTATAACCTAGCTTTTTATATAAATAGTTGGTAATTAAGAAATCAATAAAAAAATTAGTATAAGACTTGCCTTGGTAAAGAGTTTGAATCCAAGACACGACATGTTTGACTTAATTAAGCAATATGATTCGTGTGATAATTCTTAATTTATTAGAGTGTGTTAATTTTCATGGATTCTTATTGTTGTCTTAATCTTTTACGGTTTCTATTATCATATATATATCACAACAGCTACACGTTGAAGCGTGAAAGTTCGGTCATATTAGTGGAGTCACCTTAACCTTTTGTCATGATTTTAGTTATGTTAATTAAGTCTTTTCTCTAATTACACTGCGACGTTTATTGTTCTTAATTAATTTGCTCGAGTTGAGCACACGAGTTTACTTTCTTTAATAAAAATTGACTTTTTTCACAATAAGAATAAAAATAAATAAATAAATTATCTCCCTAGTTTATATCCATGCCAAAAAGTGTCATCGTATTTCTTTCCAGAAAATGATCTAGCTTTTAATGTCTCTTATCGTATTTAGGGTTGTTCGTGGTCAACACTTCTTAGTACATTTTCTATGATAAACACAAAAGGGAAATATTCATGTATTTTTCTTACACTTATCCTAGATTCTCATTTAATTTAATAAAAAAAAATTAACAAAAAAATAAAATAAATAAATTATACCCTAAAAATGAGCAATTAATTAACTCTTAGGGTATGTAACATTAGTCTATGAAATGAAACAAGATGACACGTGTCATTTTTTTATTTTATTTTTTTAATAGAGTGAAATACAAAAAGAAAGGTTATCCGAAACCATAAAAAATCTAGTGTGGTTATTTAGAACAAAATTAATTCCCACAATGTAGAAAGACGTCGCATATTAATAATTATATACCATAAAATAGAAAATGGGAGGTATATTATATATATTAGTGATTAAAAAATAGTGATCTCATGCATTTATTTATATTTTTAATGAATAGATAATTAAGAATGCAATAATCCCTAATGGTAGATAATAGTATATACAATGATAGAATATAATGGTCGAATCATTAGTAAATGAATTGAAGATAATAATCCAAACATAAACAGTAAATAATCACAAATATTAAAATGTTAATATAGCACAAAATATTATCGTGCATCCAATTAGTGCACTAAATATTTTTTAGAATAAAAATTCCAGCCACATTGAAAGGTGATCGAGTGTTAATAATAACTAAACCCTAAAATAAAATAGAGGATTAAACCATGGTCGTAAAAAATTAACAGAACCCTTGGCAATTTGTTGATCTCGCAATATCTTTTACGCTAAATAAAATAAAATAATAAATAATCTTAAAATTAGTGATTTTAATTTCTAATTTATCATTCTTTTTTAACGCTCATAATATTACTTTATAATTTTTTTATTATGTAAAAATACTAAAATGCTCTAATAAATAAATAAATTTAGTAAAAAAAAATAAAATAAAGAAAAACGTGCAACATCATAAATGGAAGGTGGTACCAGAAGATGTAGTAAACTTACCCAATTCTTGTGGAACATTCCAATACGGAGGGTGTTGGGATGAGGAACACCGTTGATGAGATCATAGCCGTTATATATATATATATATATATATATATATATATATATATATATATATATATATATATATATATATATATAGTGTTAGAAAAGTTGTACTAGAAAAAAATAATGATGAGGGTGTGACAAGGAAATGGAAATGGAAAAGGAAAAATGGGTTTCTTTTGTTTAATTAAATTAATAATAATGCGGCCGTGGCCGTCGTGTGTCTGCACTCAACATTTTTTAACCTTAAATACCACGGAAAATCTGGGGTCACCTCATCATTTTTTTAAAACCATGTATGATCTACAAATTAGTAGAATTACTGTGAACATCGACACGGATTAAGAATCTATGCATTCAGAATTTTTATATGTAGAAAATTGTTGTTAACTTTAAAAAAGAAAAATTAACTCTTTAAGGCGGATGCCAAAAAAAAAAAAGACACGTTTAAGCTGACGAAGGGACTATGTATTGACTTAATTTATTTAACTTTTTATGGATAACTTAATATTGTAGGTGACAAATATATTAAAAAATAAATTTGTAATTTTGTGTGTTACGTAAAGAGATGGCTACAAATTAAATTGAAATTAAAATTTATTTTGAGATTGTTGAATTTATTGAACATTTTTTTAATGTATGAAAGACGGTATTATTATATAACAAAAAAATTAATCAAGAAAATATAAAATATTTTATTTAACATAGGGAGTATAAGAATACTCACTTTCATATCTTACCACCCAACTTACGACACATTAATATTACCCAAGTGATGTTGATATAAAGGAAAATTATATTCTTTAAAATTAAAATTTTAAAAAAAATTAGAAAAAAAAAAACCAAATACTTTTCATTAGAATTTCTAAATCTACTGAATTTTAAATATTAGTTTTCAAAATCTACTCACTTAAAGTCCAAAAAAAACATAACCTAGGATAAAATATGATCATATCATATGATCAACCATAAAATTTAATAATTAAAGAGAGGTAAAATAAATCATGAATCATTAAAATAAGTCTTTAACCACAAATTATAAGGGTTAATTGAAAAAAAAAATCATAAACTTTACTCATATTGCAAATTAAGTATTGTTGCAAAAAAATCCAAAAAAACTCTACTTTTATTAAAAAAATTGGGTTTTTTTTTGCAACAATACTTAAAAGTGGTAGTTTTTTTTGCAATTTCTCAAAAGTGAGAATTAATTTGCAATAGCAGTAAAGTTCGTGGTTTTTTTTTTAAATTAACCCAATTTATAATATTCATTGATAGGTTGTCCATATACTATTAAGTCTTTTTTTATATAATAATAGTTAAATCATTATATTAATGTAAATTATTAATTTACCTTCTCCGGATGGGCACTTTCCTTTTATTATTTTAATTCATGTTATTGGTGGTTACAATAGCATTTCATTTTATTTTAATTTTAATGCAGAATAGTATCATCTCCGCATAAGCATTTGTTAATTAGATGAAGAGATTCTGTGAATTAGTTCAACGTTTAAAATTTTAATTTATAATCTTAAAAGTCAATACTATACAACTATAAATACTAGAAATGAATATAGCTGAGAATTGAATTTTTGAGCAAATTGTTGAGGAAAATATGTCCTGGTTTGCAACTAACCTGTATACTGGAAATATACAAAAATATGATCAATGAAATATATTTTTACTTATTAGTTTTTTTTTTAAGAAAACAAAAGCTTGGGCATCTTTTAATGCAAAAATAAAGAATATTTTTATTAAAACTATAATAATAATCATTTATTGTAAAATCATTTTCCTCAAAAATTACAGTTATTTTTTTTAAGTCTATATATATACAACTATTGATTTATTTTACTTGTAAAATATTTTTCCTCGCCTTAGAAAAGTCAAAGATTGGTCTATCTGAAATCCTAATTCGATCTACACATAATACTGTAATTATATTAAAAATAATAATAATGATTTAGGTTCAAGTATAAGGAAGTAGTTGATATCCACACTCCAATCATAACAATACTCCACTAGTATTACATAAGAACTTAATTTTATTTTACAAAAGACATTTAACAACTCAATAAAATTCCATATTACATTAAATTAAGTTAAATGGAAAAATAACATATATATACCGCATATAATTTAAATATCATATATAGCGCATATAATTTCAAACTTTATTTGCGTTAAAGTCGAAACTACGTCGTTCGTGTGGAAGAAGTGCAACCCACTGAAATGATTTTTGTCTCCATTCACACCACTATTTTATTCCTCGCAGATAACAACAAACTCAGCCATGTGTAGACTAATTCTAATTTGTCACATCTCCATCGTTTTTTAATTGTCCCTAATACATGTTGCCAAATGGCTCATAATTTAATCACTCTAATTGTTTATTATATCATTTTCATTGTTGTATTGCAACTAATTTTGTTAATTAATTTTCTTGTTTTTCAAGTTTTCTTACTTTGTCTAAATTTATTTCGTGTTAATGCTGCAATAGTTTTGTTAGCTTTATTTGTGTGCAATGATAGTGCATAACTAATATAATTGAGATAGTTTTAGAATGATAGTGTTCAATTAATTGTGAGACAATATTTTATTACAAACTCTACATTATATATGTGAGACGGTTTGTGAGACGTTTTAAAGTATGTCTATTATATAAATAAAATATAATTAATGGTTGTTAAAGTATGTTTTCTAAAGTATGATAAGTGATGAATTAAAGTATAATTTTAAGGTGTTATAATATGATTCATTATTAGCATACTTTGTCTATATAATAATAATCATACTTTAATAATGCACTACAAAAAAAACCTTGAATAGAGACAGCTTTTAATGGTTTGAGACGATTTTTTAGACAATTTTATGACCGTCTACAATTTGTGCGTAGCTAAAATAGAGACAGTATTAGAGATGGTTTTATTTTGAGACGGTTGTAAATTGGACCGGTCGGTTTAATTTGAGAAGGTATTAGAGACGATTTTTACCGTCTCAAAATTGAGACGGTTGTAAACCGAACCGGTCGTTTTAATTTGAGACGGTATTAGAGAGGGTCTTTTTACCGTCTCTAATTGAGACGATTTTTACCGTCTCTAAAACCCTCTCTAACTACTAGCTTTGCAAAAATGAACGGATCAAGGTTTGAACCATAGCTAACCCGATTGAGGCTCGAGCCCACCAGGCCAACATCATCGAACCCGGACTTGTAGGCATTGGGAGCACTTATGGGCATCATGTATGCCAACTTTACTAGAAGTTATTCTTATTATGTATTCATTACACTATATATGTATATATACACTTATTTCTGCTCATGGTGGACATGGTTTGAACCTCGATTCATTAATTTTGGCAAAATTTAATGGTTGGAGAGGGCTTTAGAGACGGCTAAAAACCATCTCTAATTGAGACGAAAGAAAACCGTCTCAAATACAGTTTCAATTATAAACCATCAATAGTTTGAGACAGCAAAAAAAATAATTTGAGACAGCAAAAAGTCGTCTCTAATATCGTCTCAACTTAAAACCACCTCTAATATCGTCTCAAATTGAGACGGTTTGCATCCGTTTCAATAATTAAAACGGTCAAAAACCGTCTCAAAATTACACGATCCGGTTCTCTAGTCTGCCAACACATTCTGTCTCTAATACCGTCTCTAATTGAGACGGAAAAAAATCCCTCTCTAATACTGTCACAACTTAAAACCGTCTCTAATTGAGACGGAAAAAACCGTCTCTAATACCGTCTCAATGTGAAGCTGTTTCTAATACCGTCTCAATATTAAATTTGTTATTATTGACCAATAATCAATGAGTATGCCGTCTCTAATTGTAAAAAGTCATCTCAAATAGAGACGACTAACACACCGTCTCTAATTTTGGTCTCTAATCAAAACTTTTTTGTAGTGATGGGTCGACCCGTCTCATAACCATCTCACAAAAAATTCGTCTCACAAGAAAGTGTCTCATATTTTATAGTCTCATGAAATCATTCAGTATAGTTTTTCTTGATCAGAATTTTTATTTTTTTTAATAACAATGCTATTTATTTATTTTTACTTTGTTTTAGAAAATAATTTAATTATATAAATATTATTTTTCCTTAATTGAATATCACTTTTTATTTATTTATTGGAATTTATTATGTAGGACATTTTAATGCAAGATTTACTTATATTTAAGAGGAACTCTCTTGTGAGACGGGTTTATGTGAGATGGATAATGAGACGGGCCGATTCGTTATTAAAGTATGCTTGCTAGGTAAAGTATGATAATATGTAGTTAAAGTATGTTTGTAGTAAAATCATACTATAACACTTTAAAAATATATATACTTTAATTTATTATTTATCATACTTTAAAAAATATATACTTTAACAACAAATTAACATACTTTACTCATATAGCAAGCATACTTTAACAACAGGTCGACCCATCTCACATCCCGTTTCACGAAATTACCGTCTCACAAGAGACTTTGTTTATATATATTTGAATCCGAATTTCTTATTTCACAATTGTATTTCAATGTATGTTTCATAAGTTGAAATGTTTTCCTTAAAAAATGGCTATTAAATCCTTATAAGGTAGCATTGATTTAGAAAACCATTGAAATTAAGTTGAAACGCATGGCATCCATTCAAGAAATGAAACATTGGATGAACGTCATTCATTTCTAGGACAGTGAGAAACTTCGGTAGAAGATTTCTATCCTTAATCAATAAAAAGTGATTTCTTTCTATTCTTACCTAAGTTTAATATAAAATGTCAATTAATGACAGTATTTTAATAGAAAATGTCACAATCAAGACCATAGAAATTTTAAAATGTCAAAAGACTATGGATTTTTTTTTAAATGTCATTATTAAGATGATAGAATTTTCAAACTAAATCGAGGATAAGTTGATGAATTACATAAAATTTATAACGAACACACGATGTAAGAGACAGCACAATCTTACACAAGAATATGTGCCTATATTTCTTATTTATACAAGACCCTATTAAACAAACAAAATTTATTGAAAAAATGTTGAACATACTCATAACCATTCATGTCTAGAGTAAAAGGCAAAGGAGATTAAGTAAATTGTTTTATTTACCCATGACTGAAATATGAGTACAGTTGGATTTATATAGAATATATATTACATGTGTAACTGATAGAATAATTACTATGAATTTATTCTCTACCAAATCATGAGCAGCAATCATGGATATAAATGTTGAGCTTCAATTATGCGATCATTTGAATCTTCTAGATGTTGGTTGTTACTTTTTTTTCTTTCATCTACTGGTATAGTCAACAAAAACTCTCGTCTCATATAAAGGGGTGTTTTTGCCTTTTTACACATGAATTAAAGAATATTATTAGTTAGTTAATTTGTAGTGAGCAATTATATTAGTGAGTATGTGGACCTCATATTTTAATTGTATTAATGGGTGTAGATTAAAGAGTATTATTATTTAATGTGTAGTGAGTAATTGTATTAGTGGGTATGTGGGCCTCATATTTTAATTGTATTAATGGATATGTTTGGGTCTCATGCATGTAAAAATGAAAAGAAAACTTTTGAGTGGAATGTCCAAAATGAAAAAAAATGAACCATTTGATTGAGACGGAGAGAGTATTGTTTGTTAGGTACGTTAATTTGTGAGAATTGTGCTATTAAATTATCAATTTGATGAGGCTTATTAATTAGATTTTAGTTTTGTTTGAATTTGGCTAGCGCTCGTGTATTTTATGACTATTATTAGCACAAAATCTAAATAAAATATTTCAATAATAATAATAATAATAATAATAATAATAGTAGTAGTAGTAGATGATTATGTGATGTGATTAAATAACAACACCATCACCCAAAAAAAAGTGATAATATCAATTAGGCAAATACTACTGTGCACCTAGGTGCACCCCAAGATACGGTGCACCCATTTTAAAAAACGTATATAATTATGAATAAAAATGTATACACTTTATTGTTGAATTTTTTGTTAGTTTTTTAAATAAAAAATTGAGTGTAAAAAATATACTACAATTATTAAAAACATGTATACACTATTGAATAAAAAGTTATACACATATGCATGCTAGTTTTTTTAATGAAAAACTAAGTGTGAAAAAAGTATACAATTATTAAAAAATATGTATACAATATAGAATAAAAAGTTATACACATATGGGTGCATCTTTGCACCCCGGTGCACCGGATATCAACTCTAATAATTATTATCATTATTATCATCATTATTAAAACAAAACAAGGAATCTAATAAAATATTAAGACAAATTCTCTTATGAGACGCTATTTACAAGTGACGGTTTGTGTGACGTGTTAAAGTATGTCTATTATTTAAATAAAGTATGTTTAATGATTGTTAAAGTATGTTTTCTAAAATATGTTGGATTATGCATTAAAGTATAAATTTATTATTGACATACTTTAATTACAAATAAGCATACTTTATTTCTACAATAAGCATACTTTAGAGATGAGTCAACCTGTCTCACGCCCGTCCCCCAAAATAACTCGTCTCACAAGAGACTTTCTCAAATATTAAAATGGACTGATGCATACGATAGCATTAGCCCATAGGTTATTGGGCCAAAAATAGCTGTAAAAATGTATGAAGTGTTGGGCCTATTACACTGTGGGCTTTTACAAAATATTCCTTATTTTTAGAGATCCATATGTAAATGGGTGATATTTAGTTTTAGATACGAATAAAGTAGTGCAGATCAGTTTAATGACATCTTATTCGTTTTTTTTTTTTTTAACCGATCCATGCCATAATCTAGTTTTTAAAAATATATGTTTTCCCTCAAATTGTTAAATTTCACCATCAATAGAACATTTTTATTAATTAAAAAAAAATGGTTTCTTCGTTTTGTTGTGTCCACTAACATGCCACTTTTCACACACTTCTGTACAAATGCACCAACCAATGTCTCCCCATTCTCTTCCCTTTCTTTTCTTTTTTAAAACCCTACCAAAATGTCCCATAAAACTTTGTCTCAAGAGAACTAAAAAAATATTCAATTTAACCTTGCAGTTTATAAATTACATCAATTTAATTCAATTTTTTTTTTAATCTCACATTTAGAACTCGAACGACAGAGTAACTCGTATATGATTCTATTTAAAAACGTAATTACCCAGAAAAAAAAAAACACTTAACCAAATGAATGCATTTTATAATCAGTGTATAAGCAAATCTTGTACAAATTTTTTTCTTTCTTTTTATGGAATAAAGTTAGTTGTTAGTTAAGTTAGTTCATCAAATACTCATACTCCATCATTTTCCAAAGGAAAATGAACATGGGTCACTCACCTTAACGAGGACTTCAGTGACCAGGTGAACTACCCTACCTTATTACGAATTATATTATTTTAATGTATATTATTAGGAAATATATTTTACACAAATCATATTTTAATATACCATTAACAATCATATTTTGATAAGTCTCATCTCATAATTACTGTCTGTCTTGTCTAAAAAAATCTTTGATTGTAAGCATTCGAAGGTGAGTGGTTACTCGTTCGAAATGAGCACATTCTAGTCTCCTAGAACAACCTTATACAAGTCACATATTTGGAAACAATAAACATAACATTTCACTAATTTAAACACAGCAACATCAACTGATAAAACATTAAACACAATCACTCAACACCCTCATCTTCTAATTACATAATTCTGCAGCTACTCGTGTTTTCATCACTGAACATATGAGCAGAAGAATGCTCATGACCACCATAACCATAGTTGTAATAATATCCAGTGCTCGGAGGAACAAACGGAGACCTATTGTACATCATCTGAGGTTGCTGATAACCATTCCTGTTCATCATCATCCCCGACGGGTTATGATGCCCCGTAGCGCCTCCGTGGAACGGATACCCTCCGTATCCATTCCCTCCCCCCAAAACACCGCCATTGTTACCGGCTCCATGTCCATTAAAACCAGCAAGATTCATCATAGCACTAATGTCATTCACCCTTCTTGCATCAGTGTTAGTGTTTGCTCCGCCCATCTGCTGCTGCTGCTCGTGGCTCATCCGCAGAGCCGCCAGCGTTTTCTGATCAATCGAACCGCCACCGCCTCCGCCGCCTGAGTTCATCTTGGCAGCCGTTGGATTGTTCCCTTTCTTACCACCTTTGTTTCCCGGAGGAGAAGCATCGGTGTTCATCTTTCCATTGTTGGAAGGTGCAGCAGCCATGGAAGCATTTCCTTTCTTGGAATTGGCTTCAGCTTGGTGTTTGAGAAGAGCAAGCTGGTTGATTTTGTCTCTGATGAGCTGCATCTCTTCTTCTTCGCTGTAGTAATCATCTTCTTCATCAAGACAGTCATCTGGTTCCTCGAAGGAGAACTTCTGCTTGTTCTTGAGGGATTCAATGCCCTTCATACCAGTTTGTTTCTTCCCTTTGTTGTTCTTGTCATCTTTAATACAAGGTTTCTGTTTCTGGTTTTGGTTTTGGTTTTGGGTGGTTTTTTGAGACCAGAGTTCAGCATGTTTACCAGCTCTAAGCAGTTTCTTAACTAATGCAGCAGAATCAACACTCCCTGAAACAGTCACTTTTTGTTGCTCTGAATCTATGTTCACTTGGTACACCCCTAAAAATTTTGAAAAAATTACACATAATCTTGGAAAAACATAACCAAAAACATCAATTTTTGCTAAAACAGGGGAGCCCATTTTCTGGGAAACTAACGAAGAATGTATTTAAAAAAAACAAACAAACAAACCTTCAATTCTCTGGAGTATTTTCTTGACTTTCTGCTGACAGCCATCGCAATGTATGTTGACTCTGAGAGCACAAGTCTGTGAAACCAAGATAAACAATGTAAGATTCAAAGAAATTTTTCATTTTTTAAGGTGAAGACCCTTTACACAGCATCACTTTACAAACAGGTAAAAGTTACAAAATAAAATGTTGAGTTAGAAAGAAAGAAATTACCTGGATCTTGAGGAGCTTAAAGTCTCCATCTTTAGTCATTTCCTCAGTTCTGTTAGGAAATGTAAGACCTGATATAAATGGAGACAGAGAAAATATAAGAACAACGTTATCTGCTAAAGAGCGTTGTGAAGAGTGAAAAGATAAAGAGTGTTAGATATGAAAGATATTACTGCAGTTCAACACTTTTTTTTCTTCTTTTTTTTACCGTTTTTTACAGTTTCACTTTACTTCCCTCAAAGAAAACAAACTAGGAGCACATGGGGGTTGGGTATTTTCTTACAGTATTAAATTAGGCAGTGGAGTGTGTAGGAGAAGGGCTACAATGCAGCTACAAAAATAAAATCAAGACAAAATGTAGAAAAAACACAAACAGATTCTGAGAAGGCAGAAAAAGAGAACGTTAAACTGATCAAGAAAATGGAAGGGAGGAGATGAGAAGAGTTAAAAATGGGTGGAGGGATGTGTCAGAATGAGGGCAAGTGTTTACCCTGAATTCTTACAAAATGATGTGATTTAACGTTAAAATACTGGACAAAAAATAACAACAGCGACTAGACAAATGGGACCCCTTTCTTGCATATTCTTTCTACAATCATCCATATTTCATTCCATCTTATATGAAGATTAGATAAAGTTTTCAACAAAATTTTCAATGTTGATGTTCTTGTTTTCTTTAATTCGATTGAAATTTTGTTAAAGTGCTACTCTGGGTCGTTACCTGTCAATCAGACACTGATTGTGGTTGATGGTCAGTTAATATTAGTAATTTGAGATTACTGCACAAAGTGAGGGTAGATAGTAGGTACAATAGGGATAGGCACTCCTTTTTATTTGATGTTTGAATGAATTTATAGTCTATCTCATTGTTATAAAGTCATGATGAACTAACTACATAGTGTTTATTGGCTTATAAATCATGTGTGATGGGCTGATTCAAGAAAAAGAGAGGATAATTGGGTTTGAATGGTAGAGTGGTAATTTGAGTTGGGGTAGGGGAGGCTGATGCTGCCCTTTCACCACCATTTTCACTCACCATTTAATTACATCTTACTCATTTCCAACCATTGGATCCATTGCAACCTATTCTGTCAAAACAAAAAATGAGAGTTGGTGCACCTCACCATTAATGAAGTAAATAAATTGGAAGATGTGTCTCTAGTATCTTATCATAAGGAATCCTTTTTCAGGTCAAATACTGGAATGAACCCCTAACTTGAAACTATCTGCTCATTTAATAAGTTTTTCCATTTCACCACAGTATAATGCTTTCAAAAATGATTTGAGTATAAGATTTCACAAATAATAGAATTCAATTGCCTAGCATTTAAGAAATAATCCACATGTTGGAATAAATTACTTTTGGAGAATTTTGTTCATGAGCTTTTAGTCTCTTAGTGAGGCTGCACTCTCCTCCATTGGCTAGTAAACTGGAGTTGTATTTATCTTTGAGTTTATGTTATTATCATTTTGTTAATAATATTAATAATGTTATTTTCCTACAATATGTGTTTCTACCGATTGGTTTAAGATTGCATATTTTAACTAGACTAGCTTATAGAGTTTTATGGCGGTTGCATTGAATTGAACCCTTATTTATTTTGAGCTTTTTGTATTGAATTTGAGCATGGCTTATTTATGATTAAACATTAAAATATTATACTTACATTATTTAAATTCCGTATGAAAAAAAAAAAGTAGTAGTATATCTTAAATCAAATGGAGATAGTATATACTAAATAATTTGCAAACATAAGAGCATCTCTAGCAAGGTTGAATAAACGCTTATTATCACAAAATCCAGTTGAAAACTCCCTCAAGCAAGACCGCTAATGTGTCTGTAAATTGAGGAAATATATTGTAGCGTCTGGAAAATCCCAACGCTACAGTGTCGGCTGCATCTCATTTCTCCTTTTTTTTTCTTATTTAAAATTATTAATATAAATTACATAAAATGTTTTAATGATTAATGATAAATTAATATATATCACTACAAAAAAAAGTATTTTTTAGCAACCGAATTTAGCAACGGAATTCAATCCATTGGTAATTATCAATGGATTAGCAACAAAAATGACATTTTTGTTTTAGCAACGGAATGCCACGAATTTATTCTCTATTTTAGCAATGGAATTCAATCTGTTGGTAATTACCAACGGATTAGTAAGGGAATCATTATATAAATTACCAACAGAATTATTAGCAACTGATTACCAATGAAATTATTTACAAACGGAATTGATTTTTCGTTGCTAAAAATTTATCAACCACCACTTTAGCAATGGAATTTTACCAACGGATTCCGTTGCTAATCCGCTGGTAAGCCAATTTAACAATGAAATTAAGACTTTTAGCAACGGAATATTTTGTTGCTAAAAAACAGTTTTTTTGTAGTGTATGTTATATACATTTAGTGTCCACTTTTCTGTTTTTTTTTAATTTTGTTTTACTTATTTATAATAATTAATTTAAATAAGTAAAAAAATATTATGATTATTAGTTTTTATAGTGAATTAATATATATGTGAAAAAAATTTGTTTATGTATTTTTTAATGTAATTTTAATTTTAATTGTTGTCTTAATTTCATGTTTAAATAAATTATAATATAATTTTAATGATTATATTATTTTAATTTTAGGCATATTAATATTTTTATTACAGTATATTATTTTTTCATTAAAAATAAAAATAATAATGAAAAATAAATTAAATGTAAAAAATATATAAAAATAGTATTAATAAAATGAATGTGCTGCAAAATGGAGCCAACTGATGAAGATGATTTATTGAGTTGTCTGCATTTTAAGGGTGAATGTGCTGCAAAATGAAGTAAACTGCTGGATATGGCCTTGTATTTAAACGGAAGAAGCATGGATATACATATATAATTAATTAATTAGAAGTATTGCAATATTTTACTTTATTTTTATATAAATAAAAACTCGTGCGAATAATTAAATTTATAGTAGTGGTTCGCAAGTATCTAAAGTTAGAAGCAACTACTAAATTTATTCTTCACAGCTTTTTGTATCGAATTTACTATTTACTATAAATCTCCTCCACTTTATTGTAGTGAGAAAAATAAATAGAATTCGTGGAAGGTCCAACCAAGTAGATACCTTTCACATTTAATTTACATTAACAAAACTATAAAAATCCGTTACATATATAAAATAATATTATGAATGAATGGTATCCAATTGAATGCAGTATCAAACAATTAGTGTAATTAAAGAATCCAACAGGAATCAACAACACAAGTAGTAGGTGATCAGGAGAAAAGTCAATGGCCCCATTATCCATATATTTTAGGGTGATAATAATTTAATTTATTTGATTTGATAAAATAAAAAAATAGGATGATCTATTATTAGAAGCAAAGCAATGAAAAGGTAAGTCAAGTGTTGGGGGACATGGATTGCTTGATGCAATGTCTGCTTCTGCTGGTTTTGCAGCCTACTATGTAGTGTGTACCCTGCACTTTTGACCCTTTCCTCCTGGACTTTTCCACCTTACTTATTCTTAAACCCTTTTTTTATAAAAAAAAAAAAATAATAATAGAAAATGTGTTCTTATAAGTATTTATTTAATAATACTAGTAGTAAATTAATCCATTGGGTTTGGCCTAGCGCGATGATTGAGGTGTCTTGTGGTGAAATTTATTAAGGTTATAGGTGCGATAAAATTAATTTATCTGAATCCTAAAATTCTGACTTAAAATAAAGATACATACAAATAAACGCAAGTTTTAACCTCTTCTAGATTAATAAGTCTACAAATCAAATACCTAACAATATTTATTAAAATTATTATTATTTAGCAATGTGTTGATTTACATACAAATTTCATGTGATCAAACTACCACGCAACAATTCCCCATATAATTCCAGCTCATCAAGATTAATTACCCCAATTTCTTGTCCTCTGTGTCACAAATTTGCTCGCTCTTTCACGGTGAAAATCGCAAAATTAAGTACATAAAATAACTACAAAAAGTGTTGGCTAATTTAATAAAATATTGTTGTTTAGAATTTATGTTAACCATATATGGTTGTTTCAGCAATGTTTAATGGAATAAGCAGAGACTCTGCACACGTGTACTCCCAACCAATATTTAATTATTATAATTATAATTAAAATTAACTTAAATTAATTAATGATTTAAATTATAAAATTTTATGTTAAATTTGATGATTTATAATTAGTGTACTCCATATTTATTTAATGACAAAATATTTATCGACCTCATGATATTCCAAATACTATATTTAATCAAAAATATTACTTATAGTACCCTCTCCGTCCTGAAACTATGTATACATTTATTTTTTTACGAAGATTAAGAAATACTCCCTCCGTCTCGTAATTATTTGCACACTTCCTTTGTAAATTACAAAGGAAGTGTGCAAAAAATTTTGGGATGGAGGGAGTATAATATTTTAATGTATAGCGAGCTGAAAGAAATAATATTTTAATGTGTAAACATGTATAGTTTTATTAGTGTAATGTGTGGTCCCCATGTGGATATAATAATTATTTTATGTGGGTCTCATCTATCAAAAAGAAAAATATAGTATTTTGTTTTGGGACGGACCAAAATAGAAAAGTGTATAACTAGTTGTGAAACGGAGATAATATTTATTAATTAAAATAAGGATAATGCTTATGTGACACAGTCTCATATGAGACTATTTTTACGTTTTAGTTATCATCTTTTATCAAAGATGTTATCACTTTTTATTTATACTACAAATTATTTATTATTTTTTATCCGTCTCATAAAAATCTTTTCGTGAGACGATCTCACATAAATATTTTATTATTAAATGAATATGGAGTACACTAATTATAAATCATCAAATTTAACATAACTTTTTAAAATTTAAATCATTAATTAATTTAATTTAATTTTAATCATAAGTATAATAATTAAATATTGGTTGGAGTACACGTGTGCAGAGTCGCCACTACAAGTGACGACTCCGCTTATTCTATTAAACTTTGCTGAAACAACCATACATGGTTAACCTAAATTCTAAACAACAATATTTTATTAAATTAGCCTGTTTTCAAGGATTTTTTTTATGTTATAAATAGTGCTCTCTCTTTTTTAAGGCTTATGCATGATTAATAAATTGTATAGTTTTTTTTTAAATAACAAAAATTATTTTATTGATTCATTTTAACAGAGCAACTTCAAAAGAATTTTTATATTTTTATGTAAAAGAATCTTTATATTTTTATGTAAAGTAAAGAGTATCCTCTATTGATTTTAACTTTTATTTTGTTAAAACTCTCCAACACGCTCTTTAAATTTAATTCTTTATTTCTCAATTTTTCATATTTATTTATTTACATATTTTATTCATCCAATCATATAATTATGATACAATATATTAATTGCACATTTCATAGGTTCCAATAAAATTAGTATTGGAAGTTGTAAATCAATTCATGAATTAAATTTTAAGGAGTTTAGGTGGCTCTTAAATTTGAAGATTGAAACAAAAAAAATTAAACTTTAAAGTTATAATAAAGAGCCTTTTAAATTGAGTTTTTTATAATCTACTTTTTAAATTAACTAAAATTTTGTGTTTAAAGAGTTTCTTAGAGATGCTCCTACAAGGAATACCAAAAAATTGTACAATTAAAAAAAAAAGCATCAATACACTTATTTAGGAGGACTCCAAGACAATAAATTGTACAGTAAATAGTTATTGTAACATTTATGAAACACTTATCCATTTAATAAGTCCAATTGAGCTATTGTCTTGTATAGTTAATAGTTATAGTAGTATCATTTATGAAAAACTTATCCATTTAATGAGTCCAATTGAGCTAAATATATAACTTATAAGAGTAAGTCTTGTATGAGGCATCTCATTTTATTATTATTATTATTATATTATCAAGAAGTATCATTTTTAATTTTAAGATGTAATCACTTATCATCTATCCTATAAATTTCTCGTGAAATAGGTTAGATGATTGTCACTTTTCATCTTCACTTATTATGAAAATGTTATCACTTATTATCAATGTAAATGAATCATCCATAAAACAAATTGATCACATCACCTGCTCAGAGTCTAGAGATGCTATGTAAATATATCTAACTGGATCCTTCAAAAGCCCAACCCAAGTTGTAACATAAGTTAGGCTTTTCAACATATAATTATGAGACCATTTTGCAAATCGTATTCGGCCCAAAAACTAGCTATCAAATCCAAAATAAACCCAAGATAACTGTCAAACTGCAATCTAATTGACTCTATTATTGATCTCATAGATTTCTTTAAGCTCTCTCTTTGGATCTTGAATTTTATGTTACCTGTTCTTCTTCTGAATAACCAATGCAAGCTACAAAAATTGGTGAAGAGATTAACTGTAAAATAACAGAGAAAAGAGAATAAAAAGTAGCTTTATTATGTAAAACCAGTGGTACTAAAATAATTAAATGAGTGAAACCATACCATTCCTACAATTTAGCTCCACCTCCTTCGATCCTCTTCCTCATCAACAGGGGTATACCACGAAGGCCGGCGCTTCAAGTTGCTCAACCTGTAGTTCAAGAATATCTCTTCATTACAGATTTCTCTAGTAGCCACGAGAACCAGACTCTTAAGAACGGGGACATCTGTCGGGCTGCTTCTAGATTCCATGATTTAAACCAAAAGCTACCAAACTTCCTCATTGTTATATCATCACCATTTCCAAATGAGATATTTGGTATGTAGGTTCTCATGTTTTTCTCAGTTAAAGGAAAGTCGTAGGGACAGACCATTACATTGGGGGTTGTATCCTTTGCAGGGTGATTGGCAAAATGTGCAAAAGCCAAAGGATTTCTCCTTTCTAGAACAGCTCCTTTATTCCCAGCTTTAGAACCATCTAAAGGTTTACTAAGCACCTTCCAGACCCGATCTGACCTATTTTCACCACCTTCATCCCTTCAACACTTGATCCATCCCAGCTCTCACGAGTTTCACCACCAGTACCCCAAGGCTGAGCATTGATTATAGTTGCATCGTACCTTGTGATTAAATAAGGGTTTTGTAGATCAACTCTGGGGTATCCAGGTATATAATGGTAATATGCAGGTATGTCACACCAGGGTAAATAGCTATTACAGCTCCGACATCTGCCTCACCATCCAAGTATAAACCTTGGCCGGCATCCTTGTGTTGAATTTCAGATGGCTTGACTTCAAGAGTGTATCCAAGGACATCTTTTAGTTTTAATGACACCTCAGAAAGCTTTAATGGCTTCGTTTCTTCCACAGTTTTTCCTGAGCACATATGAGTCATCGAATGAATAATCACGCCAAAAAATTATGTAACAAGTTTATTTTCTATTTTCCTCAAAACATAACACGAGCAGATAAACACACAAATGAATTCTAAAGTAGAAGTTTTTATTTTCACATCATATCTAAAT
This sequence comes from Pogostemon cablin, assembly GCA_023678885.1. Lineage (NCBI taxonomy): Eukaryota > Viridiplantae > Streptophyta > Magnoliopsida > Lamiales > Lamiaceae > Pogostemon > Pogostemon cablin. The sequence continues at coordinate 733,099 of CM042970.1, forward strand.
AAGTGATATTATTGAGATAAAAAGAAGAAACCAATGAGAAGTACAGGAATGTTAAGTAGGCAAAAAAGCAATTTGTTATTCAAGAGGCTATATAATTCAAGCTTCAAGATGATACAATTAGCAATATTACTCACCAGGATTATCATCATCCAAAGGAGTAATCCTGCCAACAGCAAGACCAAGGCCACTACGTCGAGGAGCAATCTTTTGTTCTGAAGATGACTTAACTGAGCTAGCCATCTGTGAATCAGGAAGAAGAATGTCATCCATATACGAACAGAAAGTACCCAACTGTATATGAATATTTTCTTGAACTTGCTTTTGCTGCTCATCTAGAGAGGCTTTAGCAGCCATGTCTATAATCTCGTCTGCATCAGCTTCTTCAGCATTCTTTCCCAAACGGTTATAGCTGAAAGTACAGCTCATCGGTTACAAATGAACCACATTATTTCATTTAAGCATACTATAAAACACAAGATCAGTAACAAGATTACCCAAGTAGAATTGACATATTAAATTTCATAATCAGTGATAACAGGCACAGATAACTGAAACACTCATTAACATCAGAAATGCTTGAAGCATGAAGAAACCTTTCAAGTTCAGCTCACAATTCAAACTTACTGATACCATAACTAAGTTAGGTTCCCAAAATTGCAAGTAATTAGAGTTAAAATACATTTCTTTTTCTATATTGATATGAAAAGCCCTCTCTGGCAATCTCCCGCACAGTCGAACCCTTAACTCAGACAGAGTGTCACCCATATTCCTCCTAGTCCTAGCAACATACCGGAATATTAACAATTATAGGGACATTGATACTTAGTTAATCACTTGATTCCATGTCATATATTTTATTAGAACCAAAAGAGAAAAGAAAAATACGATAAAGTGCCGACGGACTAAATAAATGGTCCAAAACAGAAGACCAAGAAATAGAACCTAGCAAGGCTAAAGGAGTGGTCCAAACAGAAGATCATGAAGATAAAATAGTAGGAGACTATCTAACTCTCCGTCCCCTGAAAAAAATGAGGCCTTGGTGATTGGCAAGATATGTGTTCGTCTTTAGTTTCGTGCTGTGAGCCCCCGCGTCCCCGTCCTTGTCCCAGGCCATAGTTGACACGTGGTCTACAACTTTGCCGATTACAAGGAACATAAAATTCCTCTTGATTAGACTGATCAGTAGAAGAGATGGAGCACGCTAGAGATTCAGAATCATTAGATTTTACCCCTCCAAGGATTTTTCAGCTTTGCCTAGCTTGAGTTGAGAAGTGGAGCGAGTTGTCTCCAAATCAGTATGGTGCAGTCCCTCCGAAGATTGACATTTAGCAACGTGGCTATTGAGCTCAGTGCATGAACTGGAAATATACCTGTTGTGTATGTAATTCGCCATCCCCAGTCCTAGGAAATGAGATGGGTGAATCGAAAGCGCAAGGCTTGATGACATCCCCTTCTTCGAGCTGAGATACTGAGGTGTTAGAAGGTAGATTTAGAATGAGAATAATTCTGCCCCTCCAAGGATTTACATTTAGCAAGGTCATTGGGCAGCTGAGATGCAGAACAGGGAGAAGCATCCGAAGTGCTGGTATCAGAGTTGTCGTCGAAAACAGAACAAGGTGGTTCCTCTAAAGAATTGCGGGCTACAACTTCCTTAATTTGCTGGGAATCAGAGCAATCCAACACATCATCAGATACAACAAATACAGCAGCAGAGCATACCTCTTTTGCAGCCTTCTTACGACAATTTGAGTCTTGGTGGCCCAAATTATGGCAAAAGTCACAAAACAAAGGCAAATTTTCATATCCAACAGAGATTAGCAAACTTGAACCAGGGATGTCTATGCGCATATTTTTCGGCAAGACCTCTTTAACATCTAAATCTATCAAGTATCGGGCAAAGCCCGTTGATCCATGAAAGCCTCTATCATCAAGGCGAATAGGAGTACCAATAGTAGAAGCAATTACTTTTAAAATATCAGTAGTGAAAAGCTCAAAAGGGAGCCCATGAATTCTGGTCCAAACAGGGACAATCGACGATTTTATACGAAACAGGTTGAAGGAAGGCCGCCATTGCTGGACCTTAACCCTACCGGGATTGAGATCGAAAAAACGATCGCTCAAAATACTTCTTCGCTGTTCGTCAGAATTAAAACATTGAAATAGCACATGCCAAAGAGGAGTAATGTCCAGTACCGATAATTTCTATAGAGCTTTGAGGCGATTACCAAGTTCAATCATAGTCAGCGGCTTTTGGCCTCGCTCATGTAGCATGCGAATAATGAGGAAATTCGAGCATCTATCAATCAATAACTCAGTAAATCCACACAAAATAGCAATCACAAAAAGTGAAAGAAAAATAAATCACAATAATGGAGATAAAGAATTAGAGCAGAATTAACTAGAAGAAAACAATTGTCGTCATTCTTTGTGAAATTGAGCACTTGAACAAACGAAACTGAATACACGGGAAGCTAATCTGAGGATATTGGTGTCATGATTCACTTCAAGAACAGAAATTACCTCTTGAAATTTCTGAAACAGAAACGCCATTACAGAGAAAAGATTGCAGAAATTTGTGTAATACTTCTGCGAGGGAATTCGAGTGTTTGCTACTGGGAATTTAGAAAGTCAAAATAAGGGTAAAGAGGGAGGAGCATTCTATAAATACTGTAAAGATTGGGGGTACAAATATATAATAGGGATAACTCTACAACAACAAAATTACACGTAATTTGTTGAGATTACTGTTTCGCCGTTAGGGTTTTAACTTGGAATTTTGGAAAGATGAATTCGTAGTTTAATTATCCCAGTACCAACTAAAAACCTCCCGTTAAATATTTTTCCCCTATCTTCAATTCGATACATGAAAAATTAGTATCTTCAATTCGATACCTAAAATTTTTTTAGTAAACGGCTAATTCAATTCAATACCGAAAAATTACTGTATTCAATTCTGAAAACTTAGTAAATTGAATTTGAAGTTTTTTTATATTTTTTTAGACTACTAATTATTAAAAAAATAATTCAAACTACAAATTGATAGTTTATCATTTTTTTTTTCAGACTTTGAATTAAAAAATCTCCTAAAATACTCATTTCTTCATTCAGGTCGAATTTAGTGTTGCGTAACTAGAAAGTAACAAAGTTATAGTAATATAAGTTGATTTATTTTTTTTAGGGAGTATATTATTATTTTAAAATTTGTTAGTATATGGAGTATATTAGATGACATATAATAATAAATGGATTAAATCGAAAAAAATAAAATAATAACAACTGTGTACATCTAAGTCTAACACTGTGTAATTGGATTATACTTTTTGTCTGCATTTTCTTTCTAATCTATTTTTTTTTCCTGTATTTGTGTTATGTTCAATGTGCTTTTTCGTTGTTGTATATTCAAAGGTTCCATTTATGGATCTAACAAGCATATATTATTTTGTTCATCAGTTTGTGTTTGTTGGGTCTTTTTTGTATTTGTTATTTATGAGATTTGAAAACCAAGATCAGTGATTATAGGTTTGAGATAAAGATATAAGTTTGTGTTTGTTGGGTCTTTTTTGTATTTGTTATTTATGAGATTTGAAAACCAAAAACAGTGATTATAGGTTTGAGATAAAGATATAGTGTGGAGTAATTGAGAACAAAAAATGTATATAAGTATACATAGGGATAGTTTTTAAAATTTTGAGGTGAATTTTGAAAACCAAAATATGGGTTTGAAACCGAAAACAAAGATCACCGTGTGTCCTCTTTTTGAGGATTTAAAGTCTCCTTAATAAGATATCGTAACACCTTCATGGAGCTCTTTTTCTCTTGGTTGATTACCATAAAGATCCAACGCAGTCTTTTGGAAGTAAATGAAACTTATCCCTTTGAAAAAAATAAAATAAATTAAAATTAAAATTCAAGGGTTAAATATTAAAATTTAAAAAAAAAAATCTACAAATGACGTGAAAAATTAAAAATTCAAAGGGGGTACCCCTTAATCCATCCCTATGTAGTTCACGGTGACAAAATTCAATCTTAAACATAGCACTTGAAGCTGCTATCAGAATGGAGAGCACGGTCGTCTGCTGCTTACAGTCCTCGGATAAATTGCAACGGAAATTTACAAGGTTCACCATCAACTGCTTCTGTCCTTTCCACAGCACCTTTATTTAAAAAACTCATCAGACAATTGAAATGAAAATAAATTAATACTTTGGGAATTTGAATAAATGCTAACAGTTGCAGTGAGTGCATGGTGCAACTTTCATACACCACGTTTACTAATAGGCCGGAATTAATAAAGAAACTGGCTGAGGAAAGCACCTCGGATTATTGTAGCATAGATTCAACTCATGTTAAAATAGCCCAAAAGGGTGAAGTATGTCAAGAAACACATAATCCAACTCATTTATCTTTCTCTTATACTCTAAATTAAAACTAAGGGAGTACCTTTTATACAACTTTTGAGAGCCACATGGGCAGATTGCATTGCTAATAATCACCCCACTTTTAAGTAACTTTGATCTTACAACATCCATAGGGCTTGATCCCATCAATTTGTCTACCTGCAATTCGATATGCCCTAACAAATGAATAGCTAATGGGCAATATTAAAAAAGGGAGAGAAAAAACACCATAGACATATTAAGTTTTCTATTTCTTCTTTTTTCTCATAAGTTTACAATGCATAGCCCACTGTGTAGTAGTCACAGAATTGTGGCCAACATTGGATGGTGAATTTACAGAGAGAAGCAAAAGAAAATAAGGCTAACAGCTTATGTTACTAGTGAAAAACTAACATTACAACATGATGCATATTAGAAACCTTACTAGATGTACCTGGGAATATATCAACCTCGGGGGAATTTTATGTAATTATTCTTTGGATGTATTATCAGACTTATCAAAGGGGAGTAGCAAAGCAATTCTAAAAAATTCCCCATAATAGCAACAATGAAGAACTAGAAATATAGCACTATGATAAGTACCTCGTCCATGTTCTTTGGCAGCGGTTTACCTTCAGCTTTCAGTTGTTTCATCTTTCTCTGTGCTTCTTTTGCCCATGTAAACTTTGATAAGCAATTCTCAACATCTCCCATAGTGCAATTACACTGTTTTGCTGCTTCCTTCTTTTGATTCATATCTATATTCTAGAGAATATAGGAAGCAAAAGTTAAGTCAGATACCACCAAAGGATTCCTGATAATTTACATTAATATTCAGATATGGCTTCTTCTTGCCTAATTTTATAAAGAGCATCTAAGAATGTCAATCAATAACTTCAATCATTTGGCTGCTGTGTAATTCGAAATATTGAATGAGTAAGATTGCAATTGTCAATTAGTTAGTCAACACACCATCAAGTAAATTCCCCGAGTAAATCCTCGAGCATCCTTGAAAGCCATTCTTCAAAAAGAAAAATGCATAGAAATAAGGGATGGATTGCTGAATAGATGAACCAAGTCAAATTGACTTGGACCCGATTTTAGCTTTTTGGACAATCCAAAAGCTACACTCTCAAAATGGTATAGTTTTAAATTGGAACCCTTCAGGTTTGGAATTAGGATGGGGTATCCATTATAGTAGATGTGCTTCCATGCCTAGCCAATATTAAGTGGAAACAAGTCTATATCACCATTTATAACTACAGCATACTAACATTTCAAAAATTTTATTCTAAAATTGTTATTAGTATCGCAATTGTTACCCATAACTAAGTAGATTCTTAATGATAGTATTAATAAAAACACTTTTATCAAAAGAACCTAATGTAATGTCCATAGCAAATTAAGGCGAAGCGATGACCTGTAAAAGAGAAGGAAAAAAAAAAACTTTATTTTCCACAGGTCGTCCAATGTAAGGCTTCAATTAAATAAGAACTTAAAACATGACAGGAAAGTTACGACGAAAAATAACATAGAACAGGAATTGCGGAAATAAAAAAAGATGTCGGATAATTAATTAATTAGGAGAGAAAAGTAAACCAACCTCCCCACATGGATCGATCCCCCCTAGATACCGAATTATGGCTTCTTGCCTCTCAAACCCCTCGGTAAAAGTGGCCTCACTGTCTCTCACTACCACGTAGTCCTTCCATTGCCCAAGTTCCCTCATCTGCTCAGCAAGCTCTGTTAGCATTTCACAAATTCAATACAAAAAATCGGCATTTAAACATAGTATGAGAGGGGAACCACAAATTACTCACGAAGAAGGGTAAAAGATTCGGACGATCCCTCCGGTTCGGTCTTCTTGCTGGTTAAAACTCCTTTCACCTTTTCCATCCATGATCCACTGAGATGTGGATGCACCGGCAAGTTGGTGGAGCTATGTAGCGGCCGCCGGCGCGGCAATGGGATGAGATAATCAATCGAAGCATTAATAATTACTGCAAAGTCTGCAATGTTAGGGTTTATGTATTTGGAAAGATGAAGTCCTATTTTAATTACCCCAACTCCAAGACTAAAAACCTCCCGTTAAATATTTTTGCTTTTTATTATTTTTAAAAATATATTATTTACATCGGGTCGAATTTATTGTTGCGCACTAACAATTAATTATACGGTCGAAACTCAAAAGTAAGTAACAAAGTTTCAGTAATCTAGGAGCTGCCTTCATAACTTTGTGACTCAAGTTATTCCAGAGTGCACAATGAAACATAAAGTAGTTATCTCATTCGTAGGACGGAACAATCGACCGAACAAACTAATCGGGGGTAAAATGTTTGAACATCACTGTATAATCCAAAAAGAGTGGCTGAACATCCGAAATTTCCAAAATAATAACTTATTAATACTATAGGTCAACATAAATCAAGAACCCAAACAACGAAAACTAACACCCAAATAATTCAGCGGGGGCTTCTCTCACATGTCGAAACATACAAGGTCTCAATCTTTTAGTCGCCGTATATTCACGTCAACTCTATTCCCCAGATAATATGTGCAGAGCAAAACTTCATGCATATACTGTAGGCATGTCAAAGTTTACAGCTCTTGTTCACTCCAACTATAGAACTTACACTTGACTTTAAAACAAAATATCTAAAAACAGTTTTAACAAATGTACCAACCTTAAAAGGAGAGAATTTTAACGCTTCTCCAACAAATAATGATTAGCCTATATTACTTTCACCCATGCCATGCAAATCTTAAAAGAAAATTAGTATTGTAGGGGAAAAATAATCGCATAAGACACAAAACAGCAGTATCAACAACCATAACAACTTGAAAATAAAGGGATTTTAACACTTTTTCAGTAAAATAAAGGAATAGCCCGCATTTTATTTCACCTATGAAATGCTAATCTTGAAAAGAGTACAAGAATCATAAAGAAAAATAAATGTGAATACCTCTGTTGAATCTGTTTGCTATGCTGGAGACTGAGGGAGTTCGGGACGGTGCATTAGCTGGAGTTTTGGGACAAAGGAAACCAATGTGAGAAGATAACAGTTAGTCACTTAAAAATAAGTGGTAGTTTACCTTTGCAAATGAGTCACAACAGAACAATGACTTTGGACAATGAGGAGCAATTAGGGTTTGGAGTGACATATAAGAGGAGTAAGATTTATCTTGTTTTGGAATGAAACAATTGAAAAAACATTACTTTATCATGCACATGGGACGGTGACATTAACAGCCCATAGGAAACTGGCAACACAGTCTTTTCCCTCTTTATGATATTGTTGATACCAATCAGAAAGTTGCACTATGAAGAGTCACAAAGAATGCATAATTCTGTATTTTCCAACATCTAAGACTCAAATTGAAACCTGGTCGTCGCAATCAATTGCAAAACAAGAAAAAAAATCATCTACGAACACTAATAATCAGTGTTTAATATGAACTGCATGAACAATTAAAGGTATATAAACACATTAAGAACATGGATATATGATCGAAACTGACCACCTTCAGACGCAGATGCTTGAGTGTGGCACAAAAAATGTCAAACTACAAGAAATAAACTAAATGATTGAGAAAATAGAGAGCTTTAGTAGATGGGGATATTTCCCTTAATTGAAAGTTCATGCAAGGACAAAGAGTAAAAGAAAAACAAGCACCCAATTTTCAGGCTATGACAGCGCTAACAAAGCCCAACACACAAACAATATAATCCATTCATTCAAGCAGAACTACAATACCAAACACGGTACAGAAGGGCCTGTTCAGATGTAGGATTCCAACTCACATAAAGAGGGGATATTACCTATGCGTCTGCAGTTGAAGAGCGATGAAAGAGAAGAGAACACAATCAATACAGCAGATACGAGAGGAGTGAAATCAGAGGGGAAAACCTAATTGAACAAGCGCTGAGCGGAGTGATGAGGGGGAAAACCAAATTAAGGAAGGAGTTGGAGAAGTGTGAAGCAGAGGAACGCAGCCGCAGGGAGAGAAGCGCAAACCTACACGTGAAATATCGAAATAAGGTGACCGGCTACGGAACAAAAACTGGCCGATTTTGGGCTGAAACTTCAAATACAATGTTAAACCAATGGCCTAATGGCCCAGTGTTAAATTAATGAGCCCATTTTGAATACATGGTAACATGGCCCAAATCCACTAGATTGTTCAGGGAAAGGGTATGAAACCACCTTTGGAAATTACTTTTTTTTTTTTTCTTTTTTCTTTTTCACTCTTATTGGGTAAGGAGATTAAGAAAATTTTAAATTTTAAAAATATTATGGTATTTTTTGAAAATAAATAAATAATAAAGTATGTTAGATGTTTTAGATAAAAGTTATTTTTTTTATAAATAGTGTGTATAGGAGAGAAAAATTGTTATGATCTTTTTATTTTTTTTAGAAGGCAAAAATTTTTGTGTGTATGAGATTTGAGAGAGACTTTTTCTTTAAAAAATTAAAAACTTATATAATTTCATATGCGTGTGTAAGAAATTACATTAAAGAAAAAAAGTTTAATGTATTTACGTTTCTTATTGGAGAAGGAACAGGTCCAAACATTGCCAACGTATTACTTAAATGCCAATTTAAACATACATACATATGATCCACATCCACTGGAATTACTTGGTATATACATATAATTATGCGGCATTAAATGCTCGAAAATAGTAGCTAGCCGCCTTTCCACTATATTTAATGATTGATTAATTGAAAAGGTCCAGAAATACAATTCCAAGAAAATGAAACTCCATTAAATGAATCTTGTAAGAACATTACCATCATCCCGCGTTATCTTATCCCACATCGACAACCACACGCCATTTTCCTTAATTCCCTCTTACATCCAAATCCAACCCTTAATTAACACGTTTTATCTCTCCAATCAATCATTCTATTCTATATATAAATACACAACCTCTTCACATTTTTTTTCCATCACTCTCTAAACTTAATTCAAGATATTTATACTAACCATGCAAACCACTTCGCTTCATTTACTACGCCTCCAACCTCCCTTTTCGGGCAACCTTAAGAGCCCGAAAAGACTCCAGAGTCCAAGAACCAGAGCTTCGTCTCCGGTTCTTGCAATGAGAAGAGACGGAAAGAGCGATAAGGGACATGACGATCATAAACTAGTTGATGAGAATATGATTATCCTTAAAATGAGGATTCAAGAACTGACGACGAAAGAGGAGGAGCCCGATCATTGGATGGAGTGGGAGAAGGAATGGTACAAGAGTTATGATTCAGATGTGTATGAATTTGTAGGGTTCTTGCAGAATGTGCTGATGAATGCTAAACCAAGATTGGTTGTCGGAGTTGTTGCTCTTTTGATGTTGAGTACATCCACATCTTTGGCTCTAGTTTTGACCTATCTGTTAAACAGTACTGTGATGTAAATATCTGAATTTTAGGGTATTAAAGTTTTAGATTTATTTTTCACTAAAATTTGTTCCAGATAATGAAATAAGTCTTAAATATTCATTATTAATTATAAATTAATTGCGTTTATTTCATTTTAATTTACGTTTTATAAATTCGGACTGACGTTTAGATTTTATTTATTTATTTATTACAACTTGCGTACCATGAAATTATATGAAATGAAAGAGTCACTATATATGATTGGCTAAATCCATCGCTCGTGTGAGATGTATGGTGAAAACATTTTATTAATTATCACTTTTTATTATAATATTACGATTTTTAATATAATCACTTTATTATTTTTATAAATTTTCATAATTGGATGATTTTTTTTTTATTTATCAGCTATCATTATTTTTTAAAATGTTATTATTATATATCTCAAACAAAAAAAAATTTGAGATGGTCCTACAAAAGTTTGTGATTAGCAAAAGAACATTCCAGGATTTAAAAATTATAACTCTTCTTCTTTGGTATACTGTATTTATTTAATACTTATTAATTTTTTTTTTAAATTTCCACTTGGTTTTGGAGCATGTATGTGTTTAATATCAAATTATTGGAATGTTCATTTACTTGTCCTCATATAAGGTTGTCTATAATTCTTCTAAAAAAAATTCTATAATTATTATATATTTATATGGCACAGTTTAAGCCACATGATTTAATTTTTTCATGCAGAATGTCTTGTTACTGTGCTTTAATTTGTATTATGTCTTGTAATATTAATAAAAAATAATTCAATGTATTATGGAAATATCTCGATGGTGTCACAGTTCCAAAATTTTCTTACCAAACACCAACAACTAACAAATTATATACAAATAACTTTTAGGTTCTCAATTGATGAGATTCGATACGTAAGAAGATCTAATTGCTAATGTCAGGATCTTCCCCAATATTAGTAAAATACTAAAATGCATTGGAGGTGATTAATATACTTATATTTATAGTGGACCCTACCTAATTTTCCCAAGTAACTAAGTTAAGCAACCCAAAAAAAACAAAAAATTGATTTCACCGTCAATAGAAAATTTCTTATTTTACAGCTTATTACTAAATTCCCATTAGTAAATAGCTTAAGTACTATTTATTTTATATTAATTTGATATTTTTAAGGATTCCAGCAAAACGTAGGGAGGATGAATTAAGACAATATTAAACAATTCGCCGACCAAAACATAATCCAAACCGCCCGCCGCACCTTCCAAGTTGTATCAACTGAAAAGTGTCAACATGTTCTAGATTAATTGAATCCAACTTAAAAAAATTAACATTCTACTAGTTGACATCAAATTAATTAAAGATTACTTACTTTTTATAACATATTTTAATTAATATAAACATATCCTTCCTGTTGCTATGGACTAAAACTAAATAAAAGAATTAAAATAAAAAGTCAAACTTCAAATACATCTATAAATTGGGATTCCATATTTTTATTAAATGCATGTATTGTCTGGTTTAATAAAACACCGAATTCTCAATGTAGAAAAGAAGTATTGACATGTTTGTTTCCTTAAAATTATAAAATTGTACAAAAGAAGTCCGATAAGCAACACCTTTATAATTTAATTCAAATGAAAACAACCACTTCTTTTAAAAAAAATATAATGGAGTATATATTAATTTTATGTAGTTTTTGTTAATTAATAATTAAGGACCAACACAACAAACGTTGCTTTCAGGTGGCGCAACGGCCAATTCCTCCTCCGAAATTATTATTTTAAAATGCGCTTTTAGCCTGCAGTCACAACCAAAAAACACGTTTTTTCCTTTGTATTTTTTGGCTCAAGTCATTTGGTACCACAAAATCCCAACTATAAATACACACCACCCTCAATTTCCTACACATATCAATCATTTTTACAATCCTTTTCCAACATTTTCATAACTTCCAAATCAAGAAATGGCATCAACTACCTCCCTCTACTCATCACCTCTCCCGTCTTTGGAGCACTTCTTGAGCCGAGCTAGAGCTAGAATACCGAGCACTAGAATCTACGCGGAGGGACGAGAAGCTCGCAACTACCGGAAGTTGGGCGGGAGCGGGAGCGGGAGCGGGAGGGTTGTGGACGAGAACTTGATCGTTCTTCGGAAGAGAATCCAGGAGATGAAGATGAGCGAGTCGGGTTACGAGTTTCCGAGCCAGTGGAGTGAGTGGGAGAAGAGAGCGTACGCGAGTTACGAGCCGATCATCTGCGACGCGGTGGGTCAGCTGCAGTCGTATTTGATGGAAACTCCTCCGAGTTTGGCGCTTGCCATGTTTGTACTCATCGCATTGAGTGTGCCAACCTCCACGGCGGTGGTGGTCTACCATTTGCTGGAACTCACCAAAGCTGTTTTAAATAGTATTCATTAATTACTTTTTTATTTATTATTATTAAATAATCTTCTCTTGGGGCGACATTAATTAGTGATGTTGAGTTATTCTTGTAGAGGAGCAGTGTTTAAAGTTTTGTTCTTTCATTTTTTTTTTATATTATATACAAAAAATGGAAAAATACAGTAATAATATTGAAAGTTTTTGCAGTAATTTTTTGGATTTGTTTCCTTGTTAAAATTTTATCATTTTTATAAACTTGGAATTGCACTATTTTTATGGTTTCTTCCTATCAAATTGAGAAATTGATAAATAATAAATTTAAGTATAATAATAATTAATCAAATTATGATCAATTTTTTTTCAATAGTTGGTGTCTCATGCACAAATATTTCAACCGTTCCTTTAAAACACCCCTTAATTAATAGCAGATAATAAAAATAATGCTAAAAATTTTGGTGTAATAGTAGAAGGCAAACATTTAATGAAAATAAACTAAACAACAGATAAATCAGATACATTTCCTTAGTTAAATTTTAAAATACAAAATTGAATTGTCAATTAAACTTCGGAAGTTGTAGTTTGGTGGTGATGGACTCTCAAGTGCGGATGTAATATTGTACTTATTATCACCTTAGATGAGTTTCACATATGTGGGAGGAGTTTAGAGTTGATATTTTTCTTTTATGATATAGATTTTATTTATTTCTCATGTGTCACTCATAAAAATGTGTCATTTTCTCTAAAAATACTCCCTTCGTCTATTGTAAAGGGTGTCATTTGTTTTTTACACATAAATTAAGGAGTTTTATTATTTAGTTTGTAGTGATATTAGTGTGATGCGTAAGTCTTAGTATATTTTAGTTATATCAGTAGTGTGTGTGTTTCATATCATGTGTAAAAGAAAAATAAGACCCTTTAATGCACCAGTCCAAAATGGTGAAATGAAATCCGTGTGAGAGGATATAGGGAGTATCACGGTTTTACCTTTTCATGTAAAGTACTCTTTCCATCCGCTCGATAGAGGGTCTTTTTTCCATTTTGGTCGTCCGTTCCAAAGAAGGTCATTTCCTTTTTTACACACATGAAACCCACACACACTCACTAATACAACTAAAATATGGGGTCCACACTCCCACTAATATAACTGCGCACTATATATTAAATAATAATACTCCTTAATCAACGTGCATAAATGTAAAAGACCCTCTTTCGGGCGAACGGAGGGAGTATAAAACAAGAGTAGTAGTCAAGAGAAAGTATCACAGTTCCACTTCCTTCCTCTCCCTTGATGTTTTAGGCCCGTTATAGACAGCGTGGGTCAGTAGTCGGTTGTATGTGGCTTAAGGGTGTAATAGAAGTAGGTTATCGGATTGGGTTGGTTTATAATTTATTAAAACTAGTTGTTTGGGCTGTAGAGGTGGATTGGGCGATTATTTGCTTTCTATTGTGAAGCGGGCTTTGGATAGGATGTAGGCTAGCCCATTAGAATTTTTCTTTCTAATATTAAAAAAAATTAATTTTTACTACATGACCTGAAAGATAGATAAACTTTCAATTAGGATTCGAAAGATTTTTGCTATCAATTTAGGATGCGAAATATTTTTGCTATCAATTTAGAACACAAAAGATATGAAACTATCAATGCAGGACCTAAAATTATAGAACTAATAATAATAAAATAATAAAAATTTATTTAAATTCCATGGTGTTAGGTCTTGTATTGATAAATTCATATCTTTCGAGTCCTGAATTGATAGCAAAAATTTTTCATATCTCTAATTAATAGTTTACATATCTTTCATATCCTGAAATAATTTCTAAAAATAATGGGTTAAACCATTTATCTTGATGGACTAAAACCTTATATAGTTTGAAACTCTTAATTCACTCATGTTAAAGAAATTTTATGAAAGAAGGGAGAATGTATATAACTATTGATTGAAGTGGATTAATTGGCAGTTTGGCAGCCACCTTTGGTCAAACTTGAATTTATTGTTCTTATCCATAATATTGATGGTGATGGGTCATTGTCTATCATGTATTGCTTAGAAGAAAACAATAAAACGGCAATGAAATATAATTATACACTTAATTGGGTAAAATTATTCAAAGCTAAAAATATGCAACATTCATCTTATAACTTTTTTATTATTTTCCATCTTATCCAAAAAAATAGTGACCAATTAAATGTTAATAGGTGTAACCAATGTTAAATTATACTATTAATATCATCTTACATGATGAAGCCCCCTTACTTTCATTTCTTATTTTTCCCCAAGTGAACAATATTATTTATGTTGGATGAAGCTTGTATTGTGGGTTATTCTATCCTTATTTGACTTTACATGATTGTTTACAATAAGGTGTTATGAGTACACATTTTCCTTAATCAAGAAAAATAAATCAAAAGAAGACCACTGAATAGTTTGGTCCAAAGAGGATTAGACGTGCATATGTGAATTACAAGGTATAAGAATTGGAATTAGGGCTATTGACTTGTTAAAGAAATGGAGTGTATAAAATAACAAAAGTGCCATCAAAGTGATTGGTGGCTTGACCCATTTCAATATACACCCCACAAACTGCTGTTATATGTATCATAGGTTTGTAGACTTTAATTTGTAACTTTTTACAACAACTTGTAACCATAACCACAAAAATAAAACTAAATTGAGTAGAAATATAATGTTAGTGCATGTTTTTCTAGTCATCATCAATTTTGTTACAAGGCTTATATATATAATAATGAACAGTCTTTTAGCTTTTCAATTGATTTTTTCACTCTTAATAAACTAGTATTAAAGACGCCTCTTATGTTCCATCACGCTTAATATGATGTTTAATTTTGAATTTAAAGTTGACTTAATTTCAAACGTATCCAAAATTATAAAATATATGAGATACGGATCTCCTATTATATTTTAGTGTTATATCTCTTTTTGCTCATAGTTGAATGATTGACATTATAATATAATAAAATATATACTTTAAAATGAAACTATCAATCCTAAGGAGAAAAGTTGAGATTTTTCTCCTCACATACATGTCACTTACTTAACTCGTATAATCAGATATGTAATAGTATAATATAACACGACATGAAGATCCAAATATTTATTGGAAATTAAGATGAATGAATAAGTCACTTTAAAATAGTGTTTATTAAATTAAAGGTGTGATTGTTAAGTAAATAGTGTGATTTCATGAAAAGTTACTTAAATTTAATTTTAAAATACTCCTAAATGTTGCGTCAATTCAAGAGAAAATGCCTTAAAATTTATAATCACACCCTCACAATTCACCACTCAAGTACACACTTTAGTAACATGTGGAGGAAACACATATGATCAAACATACATAGTCCAATAAAATCGAGTTGTTCTAATTATTCATAGTGTTTTTTAAATTGTCATACCCATAAAGTGAGCTCATAATATTATTAATTCCCCGTTTCTGTGATTTAAATGGTATTTTGTGAAATGATTATTAGTAAGCATTTGAGTTAAATAATTTATCTTAAAAGGTTTAACTTTTCTCAATTTTTTATAATCAATATATTATACCAAAGCAAATGTATCTAAAAATATATATCAACATGCTTGTAATAGTGAGTTGTGTATTTGAGGTCGTACATAACACTTTTTTATTTTTTAATAGTTTGATGCTACATACATACATGATACATTGTCCATCATTATTATTAATTATTATCATATAACTGTTAACACATACATGGCCCACCAGGAAATAAAGATCTTGCTTTTGTTGCTATTGGAATTGGATGGACCTCAATAATTTATGTGCAAAATTTTTGTCCCTCCACTCCAAAAGATTGAACATGATATGAAATTCTAAATCTTTTCTTTTGAACTTTTTAGTGCAGATCTGATTCTTTAATTTAGAATATCATTCTGCACTGAATTATTGTTGTTGATTTAATAGGTCATAAGACTCTTATACACTTCTTTCCCTTGAGAACTAAACTTTGACCTTTGAATGGTATTATGTTGAAGTAAACACCATATTAATCACATTAAACACGTTAAAATCCACATCATCTCTAAAGCTAATGTTTGTCATCGGATAACGTGTTGTGATATAAATCATGTAAATTTTAATTTTATGTTATAAGTATTCTCAAAAAATATTATCCTCTCTATATAGTATATAGTATTATATATTAGATAGGAATCAATCACTCGTGAATATTGTATTAATTGTTTAGATCAATTATTATTAGTTTATAAGTGTGAGATAAACTCTGGCTATGGGTTTATAAGTGTGAGAATTATGATAGACTCTCTCTAGTATGAGACTTTTTGGGTGTGAACCCAAAAAACAAAATCGTACGAGATTGTGTGTAGCTTAAAGAGCAAAATCGTGCAGGCCTGTGGGTGGTCCAAAGCGAAAAATATCATGTTATTGGATTGAGTGAGTCTGACTCTCCGCGGGCCTATAAACCCAACATTGGTATTCAGAGCCAGACCCCATACTTAACCGGCGCAGCTGGTGGGATGTTCTCGAGTCGTGTCTAGCGATGAGAATTTGTTTAAAGGGAAAATGTTGGTTAGTGTCAATCAGACTTTGTTTGAGGAGGAAATGTTGGTTGAGTGTCAACCAAAATCCCACGTCGGTTAAAAGTGGGGAAGACTAAGACTATAGGTTTATAAGTGTGGGTTAGACTTTGACTATGAGCTTTGTTTGAGGGGGAATTTTTGGTTGAGTGTCAATTAAAGTTTTACATCAGTGTTTTCTGAGTGTGAACCCAAAGAGAAAAACTTGATGTACTCCCTCCGTCCCACCCAAATAGCACTATTTTTCTATATTGGACGTCTCATCCAAATTGCACAATTTTCCTCTTTTAGTAAAAAAAAAGTCCACCACTATCCATCATATCTCTCTAATACACTTGTCCACTTTATATAAAATAATAATATTCCTTAATCTATGTACAAAAAGAAAATGCACCTATTTGCCCGGGACGGAGGGAGTATGCTGTAGTGTGTACTAGACAAGACATAATTCATACAATTGGTGTTCTTAATCATTATCTCGAAAATGAGCATTGGAATGTTGTGAAAGAACATTGTCTAATCATGACGTATACAAGAATTTCCCTCAAATGGGCATAGCTTAAGTGAGAGTGATATTTTTAAAATTAAGATAACTTTGAATTTTTTTTGTTAATGTGAAATTTTCTTTTTGGTGGTAAACATAAGTGTGGTATACAAAAATTTGTCTAAAATGGGCATAGCTCAAATGGTAGAGGGGATGATGGAAAGACCTTCAAACTGAGCTTGGTTGCTGCAGAGTGTGGGTTCAAATCCTACCCCCTTGCAAGTACAAGTTAAACAGTGAGTCATCTTTATAAGTCACGCACATCCTACAAGTTAAATAGTGAGTCATCTTTATAAGTCACGCACATCCTGCGATTTACCTCCACCAATCCAGTACGTCCTACACCAATCCTTAGGGCGGTGGGTGGGGTAGACCATTAAGAATTTGCCTAAAATTTTCAAATTAAAATTCTTTTGAAAAAATGTTTCTTTTTATTTTCACTATTTCACTATGTTTTTCTGTGCTCAAGATTCGTCAAATCTACACACCCCAACGGCCAACCCCACTCACTAACCCGACCCGAATCAAACTTTAGGTGCAGCGCCTTTCCTCCGCGTTTCTTCCCCTTCCTCGCAAATCCCATCTCCTCCCCCTATAAATTCACAGCGAACCCTAATTGCATTCTCATTCGGACATTTTAACAAACACGTTATCTCCTCTCCGCTCATCCCTCACCACACAATCCACCCTCCCCTCTCCGAGCATTCACACCCTCCTATCTTTTGGTAGTTTTCTCCTTGCTAATCTCATTCTCTCCCTAAATATCCATATCCTCGTCAGATTTTATTTTCTCCTATAGTAATATTATAGCCATTCAATTTCCTTTATCCTCCCCCAATTTCACTAACCAAAAGATTCTTCCTTTTTCTTCATACAGAGATTTTATTTTCACGCGTAGAATGTTATAGCCATACAATTCCCCTTATCGCCTCCCAATTTTACTAACCAAAGATTCTTCCTTTTTAGTCTTTTTCTGAAAGGTGCAATATATTAGCTTCTAGCAATGGCCGTAGCTTACCCACCAATTCGCGCCACTGTAGAGGCACCAACCCTAATGGGCTCCTCCGCCGTGCCTCCCTGCCCCTCCGTCACTCTCACGCAGGATGATTTGAAAAAGATCGCCGCTTACAAGGCCGTGGAGCATGTGAAATCCGGCATGGTTGTGGGGCTCGGCACAGGGTCCACGGCTAAGCACGCTGTGGATCGTATTGCGCAGCTTTTGCGGCAGGGAAAGCTCAAAGACATCGTGGGCATACCCACATCAACGATAACCCATGAACAGGCCGTTTCGTTGGGTATCCCTTTATCAGATCTCGATTCCCACCCTGTTGTTGATTTAGCCATTGATGGGGCTGATGAGGTCGATCCGGGGTTGAATTTGGTTAAAGGGCGTGGGGGTTCTTTGTTGAGGGAGAAGATGATTGAATCTGTTGCCAAGAAGTTTATTGTGATTGTTGATGAATCTAAGCTGGTTAAATTTGTTGGGGGGAGCAGATTGGCAATGCCAGTGGAGGTTATCCCATTTTGTTCAATGCATTCATTGAAGAGGCTTGAGGACATGTTTGCTTATGCAGGTTGTGTTGGGAAGCTTAGGAAAAGTGGTGATGGTAAGAAGACCTATGTAACTGATAATGGCAACCATATCATTGACTTGTTTTTCGACAAGGAAATCGGGGACTTGGACAAGGCGAGTGATGCCATTCTGAGGCTTCCTGGCATAGTTGAGCATGGGATGTTCATTGGATTAGCTACCTCATTGATTGTTGCAGGTGTGGAGGGTATCGCAGTGAAGACTAAAGTAGGGAGTGAGTTGGAGGTGAATTCTTTTTGCTACAATGATTAGAGGAATGGATTATAAAGTAACAGTTCTATTAGATTTAACCTACTTCTATGGACAAGAAAGCTTTGGCTATTGAGTTGGGGGAGTCTTTATTGATATCTTGATATATTAGGGGTTAATTTTAGGTTGCTCCTTTTGATGAATTCATAGAATTTGTCATGTCAATGGAATTTGCTGAATTTTGTCATTGGCTTATGCCTTATTTAGTGGAATAGTAGTTAGAAAGTTCTTGGAATAACATTTGCATTTCCTTAATAGTCTTGTTACTACAACTCCAAAAGTTGCCAGTCATGGTGTTTAGGATGCAGTCATGGTGTTTAGGATGTTGGAGTTGGTTTAGGGACTGCTAATTTATGATTTACTGGGAAGAATTTTAGGTGGCTAGGTCATTTTATTTCATTGAATTGATTGGTTAATGAATTCTTCGAAGTTGTACTTCACGCCTTGCGTGATCTTTTGAATTAATAGTTAGAAAGTTTTTAGAATTTCCTTTGTCATTTGGCAATTATCTTCAGTTGGATGTCAGGAAGTTCTTGTTTACTAGTAGACTTCTCAATGTTTGAGTGGGGTTTCTTCAATTTCATTACAAGCATTTATCCTGCCTTTCCATTGTATTATTTTGTTATGAAGTTTGATTTTCTTTGATCTTTGTTAACAGTACATGCCTTGCAAATTGCTACCTATTGTTTATGTTGAATCCTTTCATACTCTACGTATAAAGCTATGAATCAAAACTTGTACTTTTATTACATATGTTGCCCATGGGACTTTATTTATAAGGTCTGTTTCAGAATCCATCTCTTTGCGGTTTCTACACCATTTAGTATGATATGAAAATCTAATTTGCTCGAGCTTCGAACCAGGATCATCCCTGTTGATGATATGAGAATGTGGGTATGATCAGATTCATGTCTGAATCTGATCAAAAGAGAGTATATAGAAGGTGAAAACTTCAGTGTTTGTCTGCCCTGTTCTTAGCTTGCTCTAAATTGATAGTTATTCATCTATTTCTTCTCGCAGTTGACACACACTAAAGATAGCTTAGTGCCAAAATTATTTTAAAAGATTTGGAAATAAACGTTATTACATGCTTTGAACCTTTGGCAACTTGATTGTTTAAGAGCAAGAAATATCTCAAAGTTAGAAATTTTATTAATGTTGTTGGGAGTTGCACCTTTGATTCTGCGGATCTGATGGCACTTCTGACAATTTCATTCATTTCATCATAAGTTGAATATTTTAGTATATCAAGTTGAGAAGATAAGATTTTATTGGACCCTAGTCTTGAAAAAAATAAGGAAAGAAAAATCCGTTAATACTTTATAACTTTTTCAGTATGGTCCCTAATTTAATCCCCTCAAATATGCAAGTTTGCCTACTTAATAATATCTTGACTCTTGAGTAGCAGAAGTTTCTTTTCTTCCAATTTATAAATACTCACGGGCCAAGTTTTGTATTGTACTAATATAATTGGGCTGGATATACATTTGAATAGATAGGCCTTAGCTGCCATGGGACTGGACTTTGACCCATCAAAATGGCCGTCATTATAAGTCCATCTTACATTCTTATGATGCTTATTAAGGTTTTATTGGCTCCTCAAATGTGTTTGATACATAGTCCCTCCATCTCATCACGAGAATTATGTTTACTGTTTGCGCAAAAATTAAGGAATATAGTATTTTAATGTGTAATGAGTTGATGTATGTAATATTTTAATGTATACTAATGTGTAGTTTTAGTAGTGTTGCATTTTAATGTGTAATGAATTGATGTATGTAATATTTTAATGTATACTAATGTGTAGTTTTAGTAGTGTTGCATTTGGCACCATAAAGATACTATATTAATTGTTTCGTGTGGGTCTCATTTACCATTAAAAAGAAAATGCCAATCTTTTGTTGGGACGCCTAAAATGTAACTTTTGTCGCGTATAGGGGATGTGTAAATATGGGTGGAGTGTCATGAACCAACTACTACCCACCCATGCATTGCAATTTGCAGACCTTCTTACATATCATCTAAAATAAGTGTTTCACCTTATGAAAACAAATAGATGAAATTTTACAATTAAGATTAAAACTCAAATGTGAATTTACTCTGCCAACCTAAAGAAATGTTCTGAAATCATAGTGAGTTAACTCTGCCAATCTTGCAATAACAATCATGTAGTTAAAACTCTAATCAATCTCAATCGAATGTAATTTAAATCTACTGCAGCATATTCTGCAAACATTATCAACCATAAGTCAACAATATCCATTCCTATGGATTGCAAGCCACCTTTTGAAGACATTGGTAAATTAGAGTAGCTTAGATGATATGCAATAGATGAAGAATTACTTGATATAGAATGTGTGCTAGTGTGTGTGTCCAACAAATACTTTTCTTGATCATAAATTAATGAACATGTATTAGGGCGAAATTAATGGCGAAAAGGAGTGGCAGAAAAAAAGTGGGATGCATTAATAAAGCAAGCCTTTGCTTTCGGTCATCAAAATTAAAGCATTCGTGAAAATAGGAGTTCACACAAAAACGCTAAACTCGACCATAAAATAGGAGTTTCTGCTGGTGTATAATTGACTATTTAGTTAAGACTCATTAGTTTTGGATGTAGACTTGTAACAATTTATGATTAACTGCAAAGTTAAGCTCATTTTATTAATGAACAAACATTAACGTACGCATTGGTATTACCTAGCTAGATTCCCTTCATTATTTCACATCAATCCATTATTATCAATTTTTTTATGTAATTTAATTTTAAATTATTCAATAGAAATACAAGTCTTTGCCATCTTGTTTAGAGTTATGCATATTAGAGTATAACCTGATTAAGTATTAAACGATTCAACTCTCTACAAGCTTAAACTTTTAGATGAGGTGGTTGTTTAACATGGTATCAGAGTCCATGCTTAACAAAGGTCCAGGGTTCAAACCTCACCGTCATCCATTTATGAAAAAATTCAATATGCAAGGCTTGAGGCAACCCTCACAGTCACGGCTTGAGGCAAAAATTCTCAACCCTCACCACCACCCATTTAAAAATTCTCAATCCTCACCGCCACCCATTTATGAAAAAATTCAATATGCAAGGCTTGAGGCAAAAACTCCCAGCCTGCATGTGATATAACCTGATTAAGTATTAAACGATTCAACTCTCTACAGGCCTAAACTTTTAGATGGGGTGTTCGTTTAACCATACATATTGAATAGTATTTTCATTCTGCCTTCTTGTAATTTGTTACTATTTTTACTATTATTATTTATAATTATTTTCTCTAAATTTTAAAGTAGGGTTTTAACGAGATAATTATGAGGTTTTATTTACTAATTAGTACTTGTGATGGGCACGCTTGGAGTTTCCCCTTCTACCCTTTTAATTCTCTTTCTTTCTTTTTTTTTAAAATACAAAACCCACTATTTATTGGCCTATCTATTGTTATAAAAGGTTTTCTTTATAATTCATGAATAAAATAATTCTAAAAAATCTCTATTAAAGTGGAAGAGAAAATGTCATAATTGCAAACAAGTTAGAGAATATAGGATGATGTTGTGGGAAGAATAATGCAGAGTATTTCCTAGTAAAACATAGGGGCCACCATAGATTTGGCCTTTAGTCTTTTATAATAAATACAAATTAATTAAGTGAATTTAGTGCCATAATATATAATTGTGATGACAACACCATACAATGATATGACAAAGACAATGCTGCTTTTCATTCTCTCCTTATCTCCCTTAATTTCTATTTTAGTATTAAATACTTTTATTTTAGAGGGTGGATTAATTTATAATTTTATTCTTGTAAAAATTGGGAAATGATTTTATATTCCGTAAACAACTTTTAAAAAAATAATTAAAAAAATGAAGAAATTTTTTAATTGGAAAATAAAATATACGTTGGCCTTCTGTATTCGGATATATAAAGTGTTCAAATATATTATATTTTATTTTAAAAAATATTCATTTAAATTAATAAGAATATTGGTATCGGTTGAAATACTAACTAACATACATGTTTTTTTTTTCTTTTAAAAGCTCTTATAAATCCATTAACTGGCCTTATTTGGTCATTTGATATGTTATATATACGTAGCATTATTTATTAATCTATATAATAAATAAAATTAAGATAATATTGAATATAATCTCAAGGGACTTGAATGAGAACTAAGTTGGATAAGCTTGAAGTTGATGTCACTATTAATTAATTAAATAAAACACACTGTTATTAAAAGTTAACAATGTCATCAATACACTTGAAATAAAATACTCCATATAACAAATAATTAGAATGCGTTATAAATATTCTATGCATATCTCCAACATTGTTTATTTTTTAAATTTTGTTATATTTTATAAAGTATATCGTGTGACGATAATTATATCTCATATAATTATATATTGTAAGATGATAATTATGTGAGAAGAGTTGTGAGAAGTATTAATTGTAATATATTACATAGTAAAATATTTTTATTGATAGTTTTAAATATGTTTTTATAAAATACAATGTTCTTTATTTTATTTTTTAATTTGGAAAATGATTTACTGCACCAAAGAGTAAGAAATTTACTCACACTTTACATAAAAAAATACAACTGATATAGCAACAAAAGAAACATTCAAAATAGAAAATGTAAAAAATACAACTGATACAGCAGAAAAAGAAACATTCTAAATAGATAACTTGCAAACACCATATAACCACCAACATCATCTTTTTTCTCATGTTATGTACTCTAATTCTTCTGCACCAGCTCTATGAGCAATTTCTTTAATACTTGAGCTTTTTCATAAGTACATTATGCGCAATTACTTATTTCACTTATGAGTTTCAATGTGTATGGGTCCACTCGTTTAGTGAAAATGATTTAATTAAATACTATAATTAAAATAAAATATAATTACACCTTAAAATTATTTATAAATAATAAGTGCGGGCCCTCATATAATGAAAACCATTAAATTAAGGGTAGGTCTTGTGTGTGATCATTTTAGAGAGACTTATTTTCACTTTTTAAAATAGTTATCACTTTTGCTATTAAATGTTACTCCACTTTTTATTTATACTATAAATTGTTCATTAAATAACATTATCACATTTTATTACTTTATTATCATTTTCCTATATAAAAGTTATTACTTTCTGATTGTCTCACGTAAGTCCTTACGTAAGATTGTCTCACACAAATCTTTGTCTTAAATTAAATGCGTGTATATAACTAAAATAAAAATAATTATATCTTAAGGATTAATTTATAAACAAAAAAATAATGCTTAACTTGTGCACACCCTTCACTTATGTATCGAGGATAGGAGTGGGCATTTTTTTTCGGGTTTCGGGTACCCGAATCGATCCCCAAAAAAATTACTCGAAATACCCGATTTTTTCGGGTAATTTCGGGTATCGGGTAAACTCGGAACCGGTTGTCCACTATCGGATCGAGTATCGGGTTTTCAAAAAAACCCGAATTACCCGATCGGGTTACCCGGTTAATATATATATTAATATAATATAATATATACTAACTACATTTCTCACCCATACTTTTGTCTTTATCAATTATCACACACATTTCACAAATCAAGTATTAACTTTTACACCACATCAATTCCTCAAAATATCTTTTATTATACTCAAATTTACACTTCTCCTCTTGCAAAATTTTCCATCTTTTTGCAATTTAATCGGTTATGCTTCAACATGCTAATTAATTTGATGAACAGTTTGCTTAAAATTTTGTTTTAGAAAAATACTACTATTAAATAAACAAATAAATAAATAAATAAATATTAATTTATTTATTTATGGGATTGTTATTGATTGATTTTAATATATAATGGAATAATATATATATTAAACATCAATTATTATGAGTTTAATAATATCAAACCCAAATTTATAATAATGCATCATGTCAATTTTTAGAATGTTGGAAAATCCTATTGAAATTCAAGAAAAATAAATATATTTAGTTTAAAATTATATAATAAAAAAAATTATGTAAAAATCGGATAATCGGATCGGGTACCCAAAATTTCGGGTAATTTCAGGTACCCGAAATTTCAGATAATGATATTATCGATTCGAGTAATGACATTTCAAATCCAAAATTTTGGGTACCCAGACCCAAAACTCGAAAAACTTGATACCCGATCCGATATCCACCCATAATCGAGGATATTCCAAAAAGTAATAAAGTCTCTTAAGTTAAACTTTAGTCGCCAAATTTCAATATTTTCGGCTGCACTTTTGACCATAGTTTATATGGTACTCGAGTAATATCCATGAGAAGAAAATAAATAAATAAAGAAAGAAACAAAGCCGTAGTGCTTATTTGATAGAGATGAAGTTCGGATATTTGTTTTGTTAAAACTATTTTTAATAAGGTAAATTCCTCATTCCATTATGGTTTATATCTTATAAACGACACTGGCATAAAATAAATAATATATTTATAAAATCCACTGGCATAAAATAAATAATATATTTATAAAATCCACGTAATATCAATAAAATTACTCACTACTCCTTCCGTCCCCTTGATACGTATCAATTTTTTCATTTTGGTCCGTCCCATTACAAAATATCCATTTATCTTTTTGGATTGATGTGACCTACAACCACTACATATGACCCCACATTCAACACTAATACAACTACCCACTACACATTAAAATATTATTTCTCTCACCTTACTATACATTAAATTATTATACTCCTTAATCCACGTGCAAAAAGTCAACGAATATCTTTCAAGGGAACAGAGAGAGTATATCTTAAAATCCACACATAATATTAATATGTCATGATAATAAAAATAAGTACTTCAAAAATTAATTCCTAAAACAACAAATGAATATAAATCAAAATCAAAACATTAAATAATTATCTTAAATACTCATGATATTCAATTTAAAAATGAATATAAATCAAAATCAAGAAATTAAATAATCTTAAATACACGTATTCAAATTAGGGTGGATGGAGGAAGTATTGTAATTGAAGTTATTCATGTAGTACACAAAGAAATCAAAATCAAGAACTTAATTAAATAATCTTAAATATGTATATCCACTTCATGAGAAAGAGATTACGTACGCTATTTCCAACTTCATATTTGGAATAAATAGCATTAATGAATCATTATTCATGGTGATTGGTGATACCGCAACTTTAATTATGTACAATTAATTATTATAAATATTTGTTGTAGGAATATTTGTTTTGTGAAATAAAAAACGAAATTAATTAATCGACTCAAAATGAACACTCCGGAGTGGAGATCCTGTAGAACGCGGCGCACAACTTTTTAAGGTGGTCATTATTTCTTGCAAGTCCCGACACGTTAAGTGTGTCACTTTTTGGGACCCACTTTTACAACTCCACGTAAAATGATTTTGTATTATAAAAAAGAATTATAATTTTTCCTAAAATCAATTCTAATGTAATAGGAGTTTTTTATTTATTTTTTTATAATCTTAGAAAAGCAAGAGTTTGAAATGGTTGCACCAACAGATATTAGTAATAGATTAGAGAATTAAGGAAATGCATGGCTGTAAAACGCAATACGTAATTTTTATCTACCAAATTAGGTTTATTGTGTAATTTAAATGTAAATTATGCCACTGCTGGTCGACCAAATTATGAATATTAAATCACAACCAGATCACATCAAATCTATTAAAAAGGAAATATAAAATAAAATAATTAGCTTTTCGTTCCTTTACTCTCTCTTTCTTCTTTTTCTTATATAAAGATCGCATTTCTCTACCTAATTTTGCTACTTAAATTAATAACTAAAATTGAAATTTACTATTTTATTATAATTTATAAATAATCTGCACTTCAACTTTATAATGAACTTAAATTCCATATGCAGTCAAATAGAAGTGAAATTAACATAAAAAATATTTAATTACCCCATCCCTTAAAAACATACACATTTCCTTTTAAATTAAGAATATTTATGAGACTGAAGAAGCGATAATTTTTCACACTTTTGGTAAATGTAATAATATTAAAAAGCTAATTTTATTTATTTTATTGACTTTTAATTTAATTTAATTTTTTTAATAATAAATAAAAATTAAAATATGTAACGTGGATTAGGTAAAATAGTAATTTTTAATTTAAAGTATATTTTTAATGTGATAGTACTAAATATTTTTTTATATATAAAAAATAAATATTGAAACGAATAGAAATAAAGAAAAATAGGAGTAATAATAAAAATATGTTGTCTCCACTTAAAAGTTGGTATATATTATTATTGGTACTAAACAAATTTATTAGGCCCATTATAACATGTTTCTCTTTTTCCTAATACACTTGAGTTAACAAATTAGTATTGGTTTTTTTTTCTTTGTGGGGACCATGGAATTTTATTAAATCCTAAAAGTAACCAATAAATTTATTTACTTTTGAACAATAAAAGCGACAAATAATCTATCTTCAATTTGATTTATTCTATTTTATTTTTATATCACTCAAATAAAATGCTGAATTCGCATCGTATCATGAGAAATATAATATATGAATCTTGAAAATCTTTATTCGTTCTTCAAATGCAATTTTGATTTTGATTTTTTTTAAGTGTAAATTGCGTGGAATAGGATATAATCGCCTATTTTAGAAACATAATGGTAGAAAATATTAATTATTACCCTCCAAATGTGAAGTATGAAGTATATATTATTTTAAAAGAGCATTAATTTGTATAAAAATTTTATTTATAAACATTTTTTATTTCAGTCCATTCCATTAAAAAATACATCATTCAATACCATAATATCATAATATACTTTAATATTAAGTCATAACAACTAACATGAATTCCTATTACTTAAAAAAACTAAAATTTTCTTATGATAGTGTAAATGCTTGTGTGAGATTGTCTTACCAGATATATTTTGTAAGACGAATAAAAAGTAATAATATTTTAATAAAAAGTGATAATATTATAATAAATTATTTCATTAATAATTTACAGTCTAAATAAAAAGTGAAAACATTTTCTATAAAAAAATAATAATGTCCTTCTTAACTAAATAAGAAAACGTAAAAATTATTTCACTTAAGACAGTTTAACATAAGTAAAGTATTCCTTTCAAAAGTTAATAAAATGGATAAAAATGTGATTTTTTTTTAATTTTTTTCAATTTACGCGAAAAGCAATGGTTACACATCTATTATGTAAAAGTAATAATTTGTCATATTTTTAACAACACATCGTATAAAATAGTTAAATGGGGCACCATAATTCATGAAATTATTTCATAAAATTCTAAGCATTTTTTAATAAATATGTTATGCTTCATCAATGTTTCCAAGTGGGAGTTGCCAAATCCATGCTTCTAATTGTTAATTTCTTAACTTAAAGGTCCTTAATATTAAATTCGAAAATTATCAACTGACCGAATTATTAGCATACCAAATCCGTTAAATCATGCACAAGCACACCTCCATTCAAGAAAGATCTTAAATTAAATACTCATAAGTACTTCAATTCAACCAATAAAATAATAACCAATTAAAATACTTAAAAGAAAAGCAATAAGTGAGCTGAAGAAGACAAGAATCCAGAAGCAACCGGTTTCTGCAGTCATTCAGTACTCAGCAGTTCATTTCCACCTGCCTATCTCGTCCCCACCATGAACCACCCCCATGTGAACGCCCCCCCCACCCCACCCCACCCCGAGGGCCTATATATACAGGTGTATGTATCTATGTGGTTCTGCCCATGAAGGAGATCTTATGTAATCGGGGACTCACTTGGATTCTCCTATTTTCACAAATCAACAAACAACAGGAATAAAGTGGGAAAAAGAAAATAACGTGATTGAGATAAATTGTGCAATGGCCCTCTCAATTGTTTATCATTTACAGGATGTGAAACTGCATAGATTATGTGATAAATGATGAGGAGGAGTGTCCCCTAATTCTGCAGTGGCCTTTCTGCAATTCCTGCAGTGAGGTTTGCCGCTGCAAGATGATCGGAAAGAGGGTTGTTTTGTGTTCCCCTGTTTTTGCTGTTGTTGCTCTCTCTGTTTTCTTGAGCTCAAGTTTGGTGCTTTGCCACCCCAGAGATCCATTCAACTCCATTTTAGGTTGGTTTTTTTGTTTGATCCGTTTGCATATTCTGGAGAATTCAGCATGATGTTACTGTTCTTTGTAGTATTTGCTATAGGGATTCTTGATTCTTAAAACTCTTATTCTTCTTGTTTTATTTTCTCTTTTCTTAATCTATTCTTGTTTTATTTTATCTCTTCTTAATCTTACTGGAAAATTGTTAGAATTATGATGCACAAATATATCTCCATTAAAGCTAATTAGGCACAATGTATGCATTTCTGAGCACCTGTGATTGGCTCATTCCATAATTGAGTATAGTTTTACATCAAAAGGAATGGATTTTTTGTTTCTTTACTTTTATATATCACTTTGATCTTGATTTTGGGGGAGTTTTTTGCTTTTAAAAAATTTCTCGTTTATCTGTATTACATCATGTAGAATTTTGGTCTTGGCGGATTGCTTTCTTGTTTATTTCAATCCATGTGTTGATTGTGTGTAGGTGAAGATAATATGGGATCATGGAAGGATGAAATAATGAGTTCTTATGGAGAAGCTCCAGAGCCAGCAAATGATGATGTGAGCACACTAGTATTGGCAGAGAACAGGACAAAGAGGCCTGATATTCTCTCCAAGTTTCATAAATACAGAGGTGGATGGGATATTGCCAATAAACATTACTGGGCTGTAAGCTTTATTCTCCTTATTTACTGAAATTTGTTTCCATAAAAATTTGTCTTTAATTGCTTGGTATTACTCATAACAGCATTTTATGGTTAGCATTTATGACCAAAATATGAATAATGCTATGTATACTGCATTGATAATTGTTTGTATTTGGAATATGTTTTGATATTCTTACCTAAAATTTGTTACACATCTATATTTTCCACATGATCATTACTACATTGCATGTAGAGGTATAGACGTTTGGAAGAACTGAAAATTTGCAAGATGTTGCTGTAAATGTCTCAAACCAACGAAGGATCACCGGTTGAGGTCTTCAAATTTATTTACTGTGACCATATAAATCATGCTCTAGAGACCATTATGCTTTAAATGCTTTCTAGATGCTCCTTGTGAAGCCAGACGCGTTATACGTTTGTGATCAATGTTGAGATTACCATATCCTAGGGTGGCAAGTCTTGTGTAACTTGGTGGTCGATAAGATACATTTTTAACACGTTCCATTAATACTAAAACTCATGGGCTGTTACTTGTTAACTAGTGCTGCAATCTAAATACGAGTTTTCTTGGAAATGATATGGTCATGTTCTTGACATTATCTCTGCAGTCTGTTGGATTTACAGGTGCCGCAGCTTTTATTCTTGCTATTCTATGGTTTGTTTGTTTTGGTTTGGCTCTTGTGGTGCATTACTTTTGTGGATGGAAAATACACATCTACAGCGATGAATCAAGCTGGTCCCTGAGGATATGCCTATTACTTCTACTCGTCTTCACCTCTGCTGCAGCGTAATAATCTAAAAACTCTCATTTAATAGTTGAATGTTTATGGAATTCTATCATCCATCAAAACTTTAATTGTTTTAATTGAATTATTTATCATTTGGATTATAAGAATTGTATGGTGTCATACTCATAGGTTTCTCTGTGTCCGACTCTCAGTTCACGTGCATTACACGGTTGTTACTTGTTAATCCATTTCTGCACTCTGTCTCTAAGGCAACTGATTCCTCGCTTGATCTACGTTCTTTAACCAGGATTGGATGTATTCTGCTTTCGGTGGGGCAAGTTGAATTCCATGGAGAAGCATTGCATACTCTGAGTTATGTGGTAAATCAATCTGAGTACACCGTGCAGACGCTGAGAAATGTCACGGGATATCTATCACTGGCGAAAACCGTTAGCGTGGCCCAAAATTTTCTTCCATCAGATGTCAAAGATGATATTGATAAATTAAACCTGGACTTGAATAATGCAGCTGATCTGTTGGAGATGAAGACTAGCGAAAACTCAAGCAAAATACGGAATGTCTTCAATAAAGTGTATGATTTCAGCCTCGACATTCTTTAGACCAATCTCGATCGTCCAAGCTTAATACTAATTAGGGCCCTTTGCTTCTTGTAGGAAATCTGCACTGATCATTGTTGCTGCTGTGATGCTTCTCATATCTGTCTTAGGTCTCGGTATGTATTGGAAGTAGTTCCAAGTCCCTTAATCGATTTCTTGCTTTCATTTTTTTAGCTGAATATTGTGTGTGCTTTCATTGCAGTGCTGTCTATCTTTGGTCATCAGCATGTGATACACATGTGAGTCGATTCGTCTGTTTCATCTATTTTCTTATGGTAGCTCTTGATCATTCAAGCTTCGTAGAACGCGTTCAATATGCCCCATGTTACACACATATCATATTCTTGCAGATTCATCATTAGCGGATGGTTACTCGTTGTTGTTACTTTCATCCTTTGTGGAGTTTTCGTTATACTTGACAAGTAAGACGCTCAGTTTCTCCCTTCTGTTAGTCTCGTTGATTAGTTACACAGTTTTCACTCTCTTAAAACTAGGACATTTTGTGTTGTAGTGCTATTTCTGATACTTGTCTGGCGATGGGAGAATGGGTCGAAAACCCCCACGCAGAAACTGCACTGAGCAACATCCTACCCTGTGTAGACCAGAGAACAACGAATCAAACCTTGTACAAGAGTAAACAAGTGATCAATGATATTACAAACATGGTTAACGGATTCGTAGGCTCCGTTGCCAACTCCAACCCCCCTCCACAGGCTTACTACAATCAATCAGGTCCACTGATACCTCCCCTCTGCTATCCCTACGACGCCCAACTGCAAGATCGCACCTGTTCAGCCTCTGAGCTTTCCACGGAAAACGCTTCCTTGGTAAGCATCTCACCTCAAAACTATCCTCTCTACAAAACAACCAACATGCTAGTCGTATTGGAGCTGTTTCTTGTTTTTCCTTTAAAATTTCTTGGTAATTCATGCAGGTTTGGCAGAATTATACGTGTTCTGTATCAGCATACGGTATTTGCAACAGCATTGGAAGGTTGACGCCTAGCATGTACACGGAACTAGTAGCTGCAGTAAACGTTAGCTATGCACTCGAGCATTATGCTCCACCACTGTTGAATCTTCAGAACTGTAACTTCGTACGTGACACGTTCCGTAACATCACCTCAAGCTACTGCCCCCCGTTGGAGCACCATCTTCGTACTGTGAATGCTGGTTTAGCTTTGATCTCAGCAGGAGTGATGCTCAGCCTTGCTCTATGGATACTGTATGCAAACCGCCCCCAAAGGGAGGAGGCGTTTGTTAAGCTTTCGTCCCGGATAAGAGGCAGCTGCAGCGGAAAGACGAGCGAGAGCAACGTCGCCTCTGCAGCTGCAACTCCACAATTTGGAGCTTAGGTTTGAGCTTATACAAATATTAGGATGTTAGAGCCGAATTTGAAATGGGGCGAAGTGCCATTTCATGATACGTGCTAATAGCCATCACACTAGTAATACCCTGTCTTTATCATAGTTTTATACAGGTATAGAATGAAAAATAATGCTCATTTACAAATAAAGTATTGGGTGAGATTAGCTTGCATGATAAATGTTAATTAGAAGGGATATTTTTTTATTAAAAATAAATAATCTATTTATACATTCTAAGAAAGAAAAAAATAAATAAAAATGAACCTTTTAAAAACATTGGAGTAAATTTACTTTAACCAAATGCCTAAAAAAATATAAATACTAGTAGTTTGTTTGTATGAAAAAAAGAGTTTAAAATTAAAATTATCCAACCTTTATTCAAAAAAAATTCAACAAAATTTAATATTTTGAAATAGTTCAATATCTTTTAAATTTTTATTAAAATAGCCATTTTTATTTAAAAATGTCCAATTTCTAATTTTATAGGACTAAATCATTGTATTTTATCGATAATTTTATAAAAATTATGAGACAAAATTAGTGAAAATATAAATTTCGGAACAAAATCAAATTAAATTTACTTAAGTCTTAGATAATATTTCAAGAATATGGACGAGCATACTCCCTAAATTTTGTTTAATAGTTACTATTAATTTTTTTTTTAAGCACAAATGGAAAATTTGTGTGGTTTTCAACATAAAACAAATTTTAAGAAAATTTGCAACTCTATAACATAGGTTAATTAGTGTTGCCTAATTATTTCAAAATGTCATGATCTTGTTAAATATCAGCACTTTAAGGTGCCTTTGAATTAAGAGAATTGAGTATGGATTAAGAAATTGACCTGAATTTCTTTTAAATCTAGATGACATTGGTACCTTATCATTACAAAATTCAAATACTTAAGTTTACTTCAATTTAAATGTAACCTAAATTTCTCAAGCTTCACTAAGATTACCGATTTAATAATATAATAATAATAAAAGAAGGGGTTAAATTTTTGTGTGCAATATTCGTGCAACTCAAAATGTAAATCTATTAAAAAGTAAAACTTTTTGAGACGGACATGGGAGACCAAAATTTATCTTATCCTTCATTTAAACATTTACTGTCATAATTCTGCTCACTAATTAATAAAATAAAATCTAATCTTGTAACGATTGAACCCAACGAAATAAATGGCAAATGCCATTAATATTTGATTTCATTCTTTTTTTATGGGATGTATAATCATAACAGCATACAGTACAACAATAAAGAAGGTACTATTATATATATTTTTTATTGTATTTATTTATTTATTTATTTATTTATTTAATATACTGGGCACTGGGCAGTGTAGGGAACTTCCTTGAAGTCTAAAAAATTCAACTCTGTTGGCGCGTGCGCACCCTTTCCCCCTCGCCATCGCCAAAAGGCGATCGCTGATAAATAAAACGGCGTCATTTCTCCAACGCTTCCGAAATCCCTGCGACATATATACATACACATTTTTGTATCTATAATAACCATCGGCATTAATTCCATGTCTTTTGTAACCATTCTCTCCTTGTTAATCCCAACGCTGTGTTTCTATAGCAACGAAGCAGCGCCCTTGGCTACGATTTCTGTTTCAGCTCCTTTTGCTGTTGGATCTCGCTCGCTTTTACGATCTATCGACGATAAATCCGAAAAACCGGATTATGCGGTGGATTTAAACGCCACGAGTTTTGAACCTGTGCTTAGCGAAACCCCTGCGACTTATGCTGTTGTTGAATTCTTCGCTCACTGGTTCGTTGATCCTCTTTAATCTATTTCTTTTTCTTTTAACATTTCGTGGGAGGATGTTTTTGTTTTTTGGTAATTTAAATTTCTGAGTCTTGTTTATTGAATTGGAGGAATGTTTGAGCTGATGATTGAGATGCACTTAAGTTAATGCCTTTTTCCGTAAATATAACTGAAATTAATATTTTTGATGTTACTCCGTGGGGAAAGAAACAAAGAAGTAAGATTTCTAGAGGTTTTAAATGCATTCGTCAGGTCTTTTGTCAGTGCTGTTCATGAAATATGTCTTTTTTTCCTCACATGCCAACTATATAATCAACATTCTTATCAGATATATTAGCATTTATGAAGATAAGTTCCGCTAGAAACTAGTGTTATACGTAGTGCAATAATGAAGATAGAAAAATTTCCATCCAATGTCTTTTAATATGCTTATTCTTAGTGATGTGTGAATACGTTTCATGCTTGGATCATATGAAATTGTGGAAATAAGACTGTTAACACTGTTACGAAACATGTCTCTTTTCACCCAATGAACCCTCTCACTCTCTGAGATACATACTAATGTTTTCATGTTTTTGTTTTCATATTAATCATTATTATTCCTATCGTTTTTGTTCCTTACGAGGAATTTGTTTTACTCAAGGGGTTAAATCATGTAAGCTCCTATATTTGAGAACTTAGTTCGCAGGACCTTTGATTCTTTAATTCAATGATTACTCACTTGCTTGAGGTGGACTCATTCACTCTTTTTGGCTTGCGGGTTTAATTTCATATCTTGCTTTCTCTTATTGTATACAACAGTATTTGGGAGTTGGGTTTTCTCATTTGTTAAAATCTCTCAACTGCCCAATTCCTGAACCCAAGATAGAAGTACTGTTCAACTATGAGAGTTCTTTTATTTATTATTATTATTATTATTATCATTAGTTTATATATATATATATATATATATATATATATATATATATATATATATATATATATTTTATGGCTGAAGGATTTGTTGTCTAAGATAGCTCTTAGAATTCTCCTCAATTATTTTTTGTAGTGCCAATTTTTTTTTTGAAAATCATGCATTTAACTCCTTGAGTCCTTAAATGGCATAACTAGGGAGTCCAAAAATTGCAATCATGTTCCTCACACTCTAATTAATGGAACTAAAAGAAATAAATCTTATGCAAGCTAGGAGATGTAATGAATGATGAATACATAAGCTTCCAACCCTTTTAAACATGGATTCGTATATACATATATTTACTGATGATAATACCAATTGAAAGAATTTTGAACAAATAATGGCTTTTGTCTTCTTCTATTAACTGTCAATTGGCCTTCAATAATTAAAACCACATAATCGTTTGATGGTACCTATCCTCTTGATGTTGATCGCATAATTCTAATTTGATCTTGTCCGTTACTGACCCACTCTGCTCTAATGTGAACAAACCAACTCACCCTGCACTAATTTGAACCAATTGAGTTCTGTATTCAATTGGCAATAAAGTTGTAGTTTTTATTTGTTACTTTAAGTCCCTACTTTTCAATGTTTTCATTAGAGTTTGACAGTTTGTCTATTGCGAAGCCAATCTAACCTCATTTGATTGAAAGCCAGTGCATGATCAGCCTGCAGTGGATACACGATTATGATTAAATCAACAATCTCAAATACACAGCTGAGTTACTCATTAGTCTAACTCAACCCTGCCGACATAGCATGTAAATTGCACAACTTGAAAGTGCAACTGCAAAGAAATAAAAAGCATTTGACCATTTCTTCTTCTCCTTTTTCTTCGTTTGTTCTTATGTATGTGAAGCTGTGATTAACTGTGCCTCAATTAGGTAGTAGTTGTAGAGTTCAAACTTATGAATTCATACTTAATAAAATAAAGGGTTTACTGCCTCTGCCTTACTATTTATATTATTTCAGACAGTGAAACAGTGAACTTATAAATCACAGGATTTTGTAGGTATTTTTTTTATTCATTTACATTTGGAAGCAATTATGCTGCTTAACGTTGCT
Organism: Pogostemon cablin; assembly: GCA_023678885.1. Classification (NCBI taxonomy): domain Eukaryota; kingdom Viridiplantae; phylum Streptophyta; class Magnoliopsida; order Lamiales; family Lamiaceae; genus Pogostemon; species Pogostemon cablin. Next base: position 769,465 of record CM042970.1, read on the forward strand.
CTATACCTTCAATCATGTGCTTACTTTGTACCTTTTGCAGGTGTCCTGCTTGCAGAAACTATAAGGTATGTTGGGTTCCAAAGCTTTCGTTATTTTGCACACCAATGTTTGTCATTGACAAAATTCAAACAATATTTGCAGCCACAGTATGAGAAGGTTGCAAAGATTTTCAATGGAGCAGATGCTGTCCATCCTGGGATCATCTTGATGAGCAGAGTAGATTGTGCCTTGAAGGTTCTAATACTATGCTTCTCCACAATTTCAATAAAAGAACACAGTTTTGGGATAAATAAATTGTTCAGCTTTTGATTTCATACGTTTATGTATTAGAATTTCATTATGATAACTTGATAATCTTTCTATGTGTTGGTAAGATGTTTGGGTATAAAGGTTTTTTGAACTAGCTTAAAACTTTAGTTTCTTGATGATTTCTTCTATTTACTTTCTTGGCAGTACAGATAAATACTGATCTTTGTGATAAGTTCTCTGTTGGTCACTACCCTACTCTTCTATGGGGCCCGCCTGCTAAGTTTGTGCACGGAAGTTGGGATCCAAATAAGCAGAAGGATGAAAAGAGTGAAATCATCGAAATTAAGGACGGACAAACGGCAGATCGCCTGCTAAATTGGATTAATAAGAAATTGGGCAGGTAACGAACTCCTCTTTGTATTGGTACCCTTGTTATCTAGTATGATAGTGTAATTACATCATAGAGTGAATAAAGAGCACATAATGCACATAAGAGGCATAAAATGGTTGTTAATTCTTCAGAGCTGCAATTTAAAATTCATGTACTGTTGCATGATTGTGGGTAAAGATGTATATTCACCTATTGAATTTTATTTTTTTATATGCATGAACAGCTCGTATCTCTTGGATGATCAAAAATTTGAGCACGATCAATTTCAGAAAAATGTTTCAGATGTTGGACAGGTCCTTTTAAAATCATCTTTAAATGCTTATTATATTGATTAACCTAGTCTGCAGTTATTATGTTCCTTCCTGACTTACTCTGATGTGTTTTTGGAGAAAGATTGCACGAGCTATATATGATATAGAGGAGGCAACATCCACGGCAATAGATATCAATTTAAACCACAAGGTAATCCGTATTTTAATGTGTTTTTATCATGGACTCTTATAAATGTATTTTAATTTCTGGGGTTCGGACTGCTATTAATGTATAGATGATCAAATCAGAGACTCGAGCATCGTTAGTCAAGTTTTTTCAACTTCTGGTGGTCCATCACCCTTCTAGAAGGTCAGCATCTTTTTTTTTTTGGTTCCTTTTCTTAATGTGCTTTATCCTTCCTTACATTGCTTTGGATGCTTTTTAGATGCCGGAAGGGAACTGCAGAAATACTTGTTGATTTTGACGATTTTTCTACTATGAAGAAGGAAATTGCTGGTGGTGGTGACAAAGGAGAACTTGGCCATTATCGAATTTGTGGAAAAGATTTGCCTCGTGGATACTGGGTATGGATGTTTTTGACCTTTTTCTTTTCTTTTAGTGTTACATTTTGTTGGTTCCTCCTATTCAATGTTGGATTGAAACAGTTGTTGATAATTTGATTTTTTTTTTGTTTGAATTATTCTACCATAAAAGCCTTTAATACCTATAATATGTCCTACCCTGATCATGTAGGCAAGAGGATCTTGTTTCCTTCTTAACGTTACATAAAAATCAGCATTTAAAGTTGTCATGTTTGACCAATTGATATCTTCCTTGGAATGTTCATCAGATAATTTATGATATAAATCCACATGATATATACTTTAATTTTATGTTACTTGTCATATAGTTTTACAAACATCATTGGCTGTTTAGTTAAATGTAATGTCTAAGGTATCTAGGTGGCACTTTTCCCTAAAGATTAAGGGTGAGTATAGTTTCTCTACATGTTCTCCACTAAGTTCAGAATTTAAATCAGTTGGACTTGCAATTCTGATATCACTTGAATTACCTAGTTAATCCTACTCGGCAAACTGACTTAGGTAACCAGAAGACAAATACTCAATTTGCTGAACTTTCTAAAGGACGCTATTTAATATTCTTTTCCACTAGATCGATTAATCTAAATATTATTTCAGGAGTCATGATTTATGCAATATAAATCAATTGCAAATAGAGAATTCAAATTTTAATTGAGTTCTGTCAGAACTGCATGCTTTTTTCACTTTTGTATTTTCGAACATGGCCCATCTCTGTTATGATTTCCCACGTCGATTCCATAGTTGTTAAAAGCGAGAGGCGACCTAGGCGCACGGACCCGGGCGCGCCTGAGCTACATTTTGCCCAAAACTGAATTTACAATGTATATACACAAATATATCCTACTTACAATCATATTACCTATCTAAACTAAGATAAAAATCACATAACATCACATAATGATACATAATAACTCATAATAGCATTATAACACATAAAACATACACACAAATAAAGTTCAAGTAGGCGGCAGATGGTGGAGGTAGGCGGTGGAGGTGAAGGCAGCCCACCTTTTTGTCTTTATTTTGAAAGTTCAAGTACTAAAACCCTAACCCTAATTCTCTATTTATATCATTTTATAAGTGGGCTGTCCATTTTTATCTTAAAAATGTGTAAACCCTTTAATAATTGAGTAGCAATTTCAAAAAACTTAAAAAAAAAAGAAGAAAAAAACAAGATGTTGAAGAGGCGCGCCTTTGATACATGAGCCTGGAATAGCAAAAAATCAACAATCTAGGCACAGACCCCTGAGCCTGAGCGCCTTAGGCGTGCCTTTAACAACTATGGTCGATTCCGCACGAAAGTGTGGAAGGGCTTATAACCGTGGTGTCAACCCATTCCTTTGCGTCTTTGACCACAAATTGGTTAAGCTAGGGCTCTGCTTATAGCATCATGGAGTTGCATCATTGAGTTTGTTGATGTATGCACCTCAAATGTTCTTAATTGCTTGGCGTTAATGCTAAGATAATTTATGTAGTTTATTCCATAATGGTTTTAATAGAATGGCATAATACTTCTTCCAGTGTATTTTGATATGCTGAAGAGCTCTGCAAAACCACTCCTTACCTAACTAGTGTAATTATGAACCATATATTAAACTTAAACTTTTGTAAGCTCACCTCAGAATTTATATTGGGATGTTTAAGGTAGATAAACACCCGACTACAATTTTTATTACTAGATTGAGAAGGCACTTGTATTGTATTGCTTGTTGAGTTGCTGGGGATTTTCTAATCATCGTCTTATGTTTATTATTTTCTTGTAGATGTTTTGTCGTGGGAGCAAGAATGAGACGAGAGGTTTTAGGTGAGGTTAATTCATTTTTCTATCCCCTAATTTTTTGGAAGTTTACTGCAGCATAATCAGTTTTTATGTGTCAAGTGGGAAAACAGCTGTTGAAGAGATGCGAGCATCCCTTAATACTGTAATTTGCATAGTTATGGATTTTAAGATCCCACACCCAATGCCTGCTGTTATATATGAAAACAAAACAACATCTTGCATTTCGGTCATCCTTAACTGACGAATAAAATCCTATTAAGAGCTCTAAGCTGCTTGTGCCCACCCAATCAGCCACTGAACATTTTGAACAAAATCTTTACTTTTGGAGACAATTGCACTATTTTACTGGCTATGCACCATCTGCTGATGATTTTCCTGTTGAATGAATTGATCATTCCTAAATACAATAAAAAAAGGAGCCCAACTTAATTAATTTTCCTTGCTGGCGACAGCTTTAATTTTGATGGTTAAAAATATGTTATTGTGCTGCGAACTTGGGTCACGCAAGTTTTCAATATTATTTGAAGTTTTCCAATATAGGTGAGCTGTAAATGGTCTTGTAAGTCTTAGAAAGCATCTCTTAAATGTATGCCAGCCATGCAAATTAAATCTGAAATAGATTTTTTGTAAAATCGAGAGGTTAGGATGCCGCAGTGTCAGGGAATGATGTTAATGCTCGTTTATGTCTACTCTCTAGAAGCGACTCTTTTTGTATAAATTTTTTGACACTAGTGTATGCTTTCATAACTGATTCTTCATTTCTTTTGCAGTTGTGGTTTGTGGGTCTTGTTGCACTCTCTTTCTGTAAGAGTTGATGATGCAGAAAGCCAGATGGCATTTACCACTATTTGTGATTTTATACATAATTTCTTCATATGTGAGGAGTGTCGGCAACATATTTACACCATGTGTTCAAGGTAATCTTAATACTGTCTTATCTTCCAAATAGAATTGAAACATACCATCTAACTGGAAGTATCAAACTTTCAGTGTTTCAAGCCCTTTTAAGAAGTCTCGTGATTTTGTTCTTTGGTTGTGGCGTGCTCACAACAAAGTCAATGAGAGACTTATGAAGGTAGAGGCATCTCTCGGAACTGCTGATCCTGAATTCCCGAAAATTATATGGCCTCCTACACAGCTCTGTCCATCTTGCTATGGTAGTAAAAGTGGAAAAGATGATGGTGATGGCAATCAGATCGACTGGAATGAGGATGAGGTGTACAAGTTTTTGAATGACTATTATGGGAAGACACTTGTAAGCTTATACAAGGACAAAGAACTTGTGGAAAAGCAAGCTTCGGGTCTGCTATCCGAGGATTTGACAGCTTCAGCATCAGTACATGCAGTAGTGGTTCCTGTGGGGGCGGCATTGGCAGTCGCTGTTGCAAGCTGTGCATTTGGAGCACTCGCCTGCTATTGGCGCCAACAGCAGAAGAGCCGGAAGTATAAATACCTGCATTCCTTAAAGAATATATGACTATATAGAGTATTAGGTCCTTCAGTTAACAGATTAATCTTAAAAAAAAAAAAACCCCCAAATAGAGAGGAAAGAAGTGTTTGTAATGTAGGGAGTTTGGTGTTCTCATTTATTCTTTTACACAAATGTTTCAGGCCGAGGAGAAGCTGGAACTGATAATTTAACCCAATCTATACACCAACACTGGATATCGTTTAATACACAAGTGATTTGAGGCCTTGTATTCGAACGAGATCAGAGTCGTCTACGAGATAGTCGATTCGAGACGCTTCATCTAGGGCCGAGCTTCCTGATTGGAGTGTACAGATGTTTCTTGTGAAATTTGTACGAATGTGGGAAATATGTTTGATGATTTCAGATTTCAAGATAGATACTGCTGATTTAGACTGAAATATTTATAGAGTGAAAAGGTGAAACTCTGGAAAATTTTGTTCAACTCATTGTATCTACTACTTGATGGTAAATTGGATCACATAACAATCAAGAATATTCATCTAGCTTTCAATTTTGTTGTTTTAACTGTGAAATTGTGCCTTGGTGTGAAGGATGTATTTCCCAACTAGCAGTATTCCTATGGTAAAGGGGTTTCTATGTCAACGCGAGTAAGTTTTTATTCCATGAGATAGAAAGTGACACAATTTTGGATTTGATTTGGATCCTCTCCATTTACTGTTATGTAAATTTCGTCAATATTTTTTTAATATGAGTCATCCATTAATATCTGTGAATATGAATTTGTCATGTCAGCACGCTGCGAGAAAAATAAAATAAATTAGTATATTTATAATACCCTACAAATATAAGGCAATATTTCTTTAGGATGTGATTATTATTATTATTATTATTATTATTATTATTTTACATTTTCTTAAAAAAATAAGAATTAATTTGCAATACAAATAAGGGTCGGCTATTCACACCCCCAAATTTACTAAACATACCCCATAATTAAAATATTTCTAATTAAAAAGATATAAATAACCTTATAAAAATTATATATATAATTAAGATTCTAACATGTTCGCTAACTCCAACCGAACAATACACTCGTTTTGTAACGCCCCGTATTTTTTTCATTACTTTATATTAAATCCTTTTCATTTTTTTACATTAAAAATGATTTATTTTTAAAGAATTTTACAAAAATTGAAGGATATTCTCAACTTTTATCCTTTTCTCATATACGTGGAATTTTAAAATATCAACCTTCATTATCTATACACATTATCCTCTCAACTGATTTACAAACGTGACATTCTCAACTGATTTCAAATGTTTTATTTCAAATGACATGATTTTAAAAATAAAAAAGAAAAAAGAAATTATGTGATGTCTTTAATATTATGCGATCTCTACACGATCTAAATACGCGTTTATTTTCTATATAAAGGAAACACAACCTAAAACTTTTAAAAGATTTCAAAATAATTTTCATTTAAGAGTAAAGTAAGAAAGATTACACATGAGAATGCATGAGAAGGAGATATGGAGATATTGGAGAGAGGTGAATGAGATTAAAGGTTAAGGTTTGACAGATTTGAGGTGGGGTAAAATCCTTTCAACTTTTACGTTATATGAAATTGAGATTGACTGTTTTCTATATTTATCATGATGTTGAATGATTTGTTGATACGCGATATTTGGAAATACGTGACATTCAGATGATATGATTGAGATATGATTGAGATTGAGATTGATAAGTGATACATACTCGATATTGAAATTGGTTTCTTATGATTTAGAAATACGTGACATTCGAATTGATATGATTGAGATTGAGATTGATAAGTGATACATACTTGATATTAAAATTGAAATTGATTTCTTATGATTTATAAAATTTATATGATTCATGCATTACATTGGTTCAATGAGTGGATCAACAACACAATTATATGAAAGGAAAGGAAAATGTTTTATATATTGCATTGAATTGATGAGTTGACCCATGACACATATGCATTATATCGATTCAATGAATTGGTCAACGACACAGTTAAAATAAAGGAAAAGAAAAATTCTTACATGTTGCATTGAATCGATGAGTTGACCAACAACACAACTATAAATTTAACTTTGACTGAAAAAATGATATGTGAATTTGATTAAAACTTTATAATATGACATTACAATATGATGATTCTTATGTGACAAAGGTTGACTGATATTTTATGTATAGTTACTTTGACAGTGTAACCCACTGAGTATTTATGTATTCACCCCAAAAATGTTTTCAAAATTTCAGGATGAAGGAGTACGCGTGTTGGACGGTGGAAATGTTTAATTTCAAAAGAGAAAGTTTAGTATATTATTTAAATTCTTTCTATACGCTGAGATTATTTATTTAAATCATAAAATTTTTTTAGTATTTTATGAAATTATGTATAAAAGATTATTCTTTCTCAAATTTTTAGCGTAAGTCTTTCGTTGGTTCTTTAAAAATCTGGGATGTTACATGTTTTCTTACTCCAACCAAACAAATACACTCTATAATACATTCTGTTCGGTTACTCCAACAGAACGTGTTATGAATTCAACACAACACTATTCTTGACAGCAATGCTTTTAAATCACAAGCTTGCTCTATCAACCCTAATGTATAATGTTGTGTGTTGATTATGAAGCAAAACAGAATTGAAAAAAACTTGAAGAAAGAAGGCAAGAATTATAGTGGTTCGATCATGTTGATCTACATCCAGTCTAAAGGAGAGTAATCACTATCTTGATGAAACATGGTTACAATATGATGAAGATGATGAACTAGAACACTTAAGAAACCCTAACTTGATTCACTAATTTGTATGATGATGATGACTGACTTCACTTCTTCGTTTGCTGTGTATGATCATGCATATATATACTCCACTGATATGATCTCAACAGCAACTTCATAACTGCCATGTGATTGGTTTCAGCTGCAACTGATTTGAACTACTTCAACTCCTCAATTCAACCAACTAGTATACTTATTGATCTAGCTCAACTTCCAGCTTGATCATATGTGTTGAATCTCTTCCATTAGAAATGACAATTCCTTCTTGATCTAGCTAAATACTCCAATCAATGATTTAGCTGTCAAATGATGATAGTTTATCAGTTGCATCAATCCCACACTTCAACTGTCAAGCTAACCAACCAATGATCAGTTGGTTACAACCGATCTTTGCCAACTGATCATCACTTCTTGATCTTTAACTTTCTTTAACAATCATCAACTACCACAACTAGCTAACCATTACTTATACTTGTCTTTGATGACAGAACTGTCATGCTTCAGATTTCACTTATCTGTGCAGCTTGATGCCTTCACTTATTCATCCACCTTGCTGCTTCATCAAGCACCATATTCTATATCTTTATTTGTTATATATTACACACACACATGTACTCATGCATGCATGGTCTACATATACAACAAATCTCCACCTTAGACCATGCTTCTTCACAAGTGACAAAATACTCTCCACCTTGCTGCACTTACAGGCTGCAGCTCACCTCTCTTTCTCCACCTTTAGTGAAGACCAATAAGACTCTTACACAATTCAAACTTTTGAATAGTTAGAGCCTTAGTGAACATATCAGCAGGATTTTCAGTTATCTTAACCTTTTTGACAGCAACTAACTTCTCTTCTATCATATCTCTTATGAAATAAAGTCTCACATCAATGTGTTTAGTCCTCTCATGATATCCTTGGTGCTTTGAGAGATGTACAGCACTTTGATTATCACAATACACCTCAATGCTATTCTGCTGAACTCCAAATTCTCTCAAAATACCAATCAACCAAACACCTTCTTTTATTGCTTCTGTAAGAGAAACAAATTCAGCTTCAGTGGTGGATAAAGCCACTATGTGTTGATGTGTAGCCTTCCAACTTATTGCTGTACCAAATAATTTAAACACATAACCTGTCATTGATTTCCTTGTATCAAGGTTGGCTGCATAATCTGCATCAACATAACCAACAACAGCATCATCCCAAGCATTCTGTTTTTGAAACTTCAATCCAAATGATATAGTTCCTCTAACATACCTCAGTGCCCATTTTACTGTATCCCAATGAACAAGACCAGGATCACTCATAAATCTACTGATCACACTCATTACATAAGCCAAGTCTGGTCTACAACATACCATAGCATACATTAGACTGCCTACTGCACTTGCATAAGGTATTTTACCCATTTCAAACCTTTCTTTATCTGTTTGAGGCCCTTGAAGAGATGACAGGCTCACTCATTGCTTAACTGGTACTGATGAACTCTTACAAAGATTCATATTGTACCTCTTTAACACTTTATCCAGGTATGACTCTTGAAACAACCTTAATACTCCAGCTGATTTATTCCTCTCTATATGCATTCCAAGGATCATCCTTGTCTCTCCAAGATCTTTCATGTCAAACTCCTTCTTCAAAGTATCTTTTACTGAATTGATTCCTATCATATCTATGCAAGCTATTAATATATCATTTACATAAAGTAGTAGATAAATATAGCTTCCTTTATCACATCTTATGTACACACAACTATCATACATGCTTCTGATAAAACCATTTGAAATAATGTACTCATCAAACCTGAGATACCACTGTCTTGGACTTTGCTTCAGACCATATAGTGATTTAAGTAATAGACATGCCTTTGAGTCTGCTCCTTGTAGATTGACTCCCTCAAGAATCTTCATATAAATTTTCTCATCTAAATTCCCATGCAAGAAAGCTGTTGTTACATCCATTTGATGTAATTCCAAGTCTAACTGAGTAACTAATGACAGCAGGATCCTTATTGAGCAGTGTTTAACCACTGGTGAGAAGATTTCATTATAATCTACACCTTCTTGCTGTGAAAACCCTCTTGCTACAAGCCTTGCTTTGTATCTAATTCCTCCTTCCTTGCTAGTAACTGGTTTCTTCTTATATATCCACTTACAGCCTACAAGCTTCTGATTAGCAGGCCTGTCAACAATCATCCAAGTATTATTCATCTTTAAAGATTGTAGCTCTTCTTCCATAACATCCAACCAATGCATACTCTCCTTGCTAGAAACTGCTTCTGAGTATGTCCTAGGTTCATAGACATCAACATCTGATGCTACATATAATGCATATGACACAGTGTCTGCCTCTATATACCTTATAGGTGTTTTGATTTGCCTTCTCAATCTATCCCTAACCAACTGATAGCTACTTAGAGTTCTTCTTTCATTTGAACCAGATGATTCAGACCTTTCTTCAGCAGCAATTTCTTCATGTACATTATCCTCTCTTTGATCTTGATCATACTGTACAACTGTTTTGTCATCATGCTCCACCTCAAACTCACACTTATCAGTAGTTATCAACTTATCAGATCCTCTTTCCAACAAAGGCATTCTTCCTTCATTGAATGTCACATCTCTACTAACTATGAACTTGTTATTCTCATAACACCACAGTCTGTACCCTTTTACCTCTTTAGGATAGCCAACTAGCACACACTTAACTGCTCTAGGATCTAACTTATCTTGTTTCTGATGTGAATACACCAAACATCCTATAATCCTCAGTTGACTATAGTCTGGTACCCTTCCAGTCCATACTTCTTCAGGTGGTTTAAAATTGAGTGCTGTGCATAGTGACAGATTAATCAAATAGGCTGCAGTAGATACTAACTCACCCCAGAAACCCTTAGAGAAACCTCCACTGCTCATCATACACCTAACTCTTGCAAGAAGTGTCTGATTCATCCTCTCAACCACTCCATTTTGCTGTGGTGTACCTGGTACTGTCTTGTGCCTCTTAATACCTTTCTCTTGAAAAAACTTATTGAATTCATGTGACACAAATTCAAGACCATTGTCTGTTCTTAAGCACTTGACCTTGTTTCCAGTTTGTAACTCTACTTCTGTCAACCATACCTTAAAAACTGATAGTGCTTCATCCTTTGTTTTCAGAATCTTAATCCATACCTTTCTTGAATAATCATCAATGAATGAAATGAAGTATTTCCCACCTCCTATTGTTGAAGTCTTGGAAGGCCCCCAAAGATCTGAGTGAACATATTCCAACCTAGCTTTGGTATTATGCTCAGCTGCACCAAACTTCAACCTCTTAGCTTTTCCTAATATACAAGCCTCACATTGATCTAACTTACAGGTTGAACTGATCTCAAGCAACTTCTGTCTTGCAAGTTCTTGTAAACCTCTTTCACTTATATGACCAAGCCTCCCATGCCAAACATTAACACTACTCTCATCCTTAGTTGTATTACTTTGTCCAGTCACAACTGAACCATCCAAGAAGTACAGATCAGACCTCTTGAATCCTTTAACAACTACTGACTTTCCTTTTATGACAGCAAGTGTATCTCCTTTCAAATGACACTCATAACCTTGAGAAACTAGCATTCCAAGAGATATTAGATTTCTCCTTAAGCTTGGTACATATCTAACATTGTTCAACATTCTGAATTTTCCATCAAACATTTTAAGTTTGACAGAACCAATTCCAACAATCTTACAAGTATGATCATCACCTAGCATTACTGATCCTTCATCTTGTGACCTCAATTCAGTAAACCAGTCCTTTCTTGTAGTCATATGAAAAGTACATCCAGAATCCATAACCCACTCTTCTGAAACTGAACTAGAACTCACAGACATTGCTTTAATGAAATCATAGTCTGTAGCACCTTAATTAGTTGTTACCTGATTTGCATGAGGCCTCTTATTTCCTCTCTTTTCAGCTATCTTCTTTGCTACCATTGCTTTCCATTTATAACATTGCTTCTTGTAATGTCCTGGTTTATTGCAGTGAAAGCAATTCTTGTTTTCTTCTTCATCTGCTGGTGCACTATAGTTCTTTTTAGGCTTCCTCTTATCAACATCACTCTTACTATTCTTGTTGTTCTTATTCCACTGATTTTGTTTCCTTACTGTCAATCCTTCTGCATTTGCTTGCTGTTCTGGATTCTTGTGAAGTACCTTTGCCTTGACTGCCAACAATACTTGCTCAAGGGAGATTGATTCAGCATTAGCAAACAATAGAGTATCTCTCAAACCTTCAAAAGATTTTGGAAGTGCTGACATGAGGATGACAGCCTTATCCTCAGTTGAGAGAGCTACATCTATGTTTTCTAAGTCATCAATGATCTTATTAAATCATCTAACTAACCAATTATTGACTTCTCTTCTGATACCTTGAAGGAGTATAACTTCTGCTTCATGTATAAATGGTTTGCCAAACTTTTTACCATGTACAACTCCTCCAACTTCTTCCAAACTCCTCTTGCAGTAAGTTCTTTAGAGATCTCCCTTAGAGCCTTATCTCCAAGACACAGGATGAGAGCACTCCTGGCCTTAGTTTGTTGTTCTTGATCTGCTGCAAGAATTGCAGCACCAGCTCCTGCAACATGGCCTTCAGGCAGTGGTTTAATGGCATCTGACAGACCTTGTTGAACCAAAATGGCTTCCATCTTCATCCTCCACAGACTGAAGTCTGCCTTTTCTGTGAACTTTTCAATATCAAACTTTGTGGTAACCATCTGATCTTTTTCTTCTCCACTGAGTCTTCTTCTTCTTCTTCTTCTTCTGGTTTGGCCTTCCCACAGACGGCGCCAGTTGTTATGAATTCAACACAACACTATTCTTGACAACAATGCTTTTAAATCACAAGCTTGCTCTATCAACCCTAATGTATAATGTTGTGTGTTGATTATGAAGCAAAACAGAATTGAAAAAAACTTGAAGAAAGAAGGCAAGAATTATAGTGGTTCGATCATGTTGATCTACATCCACTCTAAAGGAGAGTAATCACTATCTTGATGAAACATGGTTACAATATGATGAAGATGATGAACTAGAACACTTAAGAAACCCTAACTTGATTCACTAATTTGTATGATGATGATGACTGACTTCACTTCTTCGTTTGCTGTGTATGATCATGCATATATATACTCCACTGATATGATCTCAACAACAATTTCATAACTGCCATGTGATTGGTTTCAGCTGCAACTGATTTGAACTACTTCAACTCCTCAATTCAACCAACTAGTATACTTATTGATCTAGCTCAACTTCCAGCTTGATCATATGTGTTGAATCTCTTCCATTAGAAATGACACTTCCTTCTTGATCTAGCTAAATACTCCAATCAATGATTTAGCTGTCAAATGATGATAGTTTATCAGTTGCATCAATCTCACACTTCAACTGTCAAGCTAACCAACCAATGATCAGTTGGTTACAACCGATCTTTGCCAACTGATCATCACTTCTTGATCTTTAACTTTCTTTAACAATCATCAACTACCACAGCTAGCTAACCATTACTTATACTTGTCTTTGATGACAGAACTGTCATGCTTCAGATTTCACTTATCTGTGCAGCTTGATGCCTTCACTTATTCATTCACCTTGCTGCTTCATCAAGCACCATATTCTATATCTTTATTTGTTATATATTACACACACATATGTACTCATGCATGCATGGTCTACATACACAACAGAATGGATATGCTCTTAACCTCGAGAGTGAGTAATGGTCTTGCCATCAAGAGTGATTGAATGTCCGTTTGTGATCAGAAAGAAAACACGTGTTCCTACATGTTTTATCCTACAACCCCAAGATTACGATATAAATAAGTTATACAAAACTTTACAACTGAACTTCACAAAAAATAATTAAAATTTCAGGAACTTTAATTCTCTAAAAGATTAAAACATACTCGCAGCGATTAAACCGTAAATGAAGTTTCCAACACGCCATAACAACCAAATCACCATTTCAATTAAAAAATCCAAATTGTCGAAGTCGGAATCATCATCAATGATTTTAGGAACATGAAATATAATTTCTAACCGAATCCATAAAGTAAAAAATTGCTGATTACCGAACCCTAATCGTATCGAACAAATCAAATACAGACACCTTAAGCACGATGGATTAATGACACAACTCGAATACCAGTCGAGAGGAATAAACAGTAGATGAAAGAGAACAGTGGATGAAAGAGAGATACAGTATGTTCGGTTGGAACGAGCGAACAGAAGTGTTTCTGTTTGGAATCTTAATTGTAAAATTTTCATAAGATTATTTATGTTTTTTAATTAGAGATATTTTAATTATAGGGTATGTTTAGTAAATTTGGGATGCGAATAGCCGGTCCTACAAATAAAATTCATTTTTTTTCGGAGTTGGCTTACATGATACATCATCTCTTGTTTTGAGATTTTGGGGAGTTTAAAAATCATGAATAGTGATGTTGTGTTTGTTTTGAGTTTTTGATAGGGTAGATTTTAAATTTATGTTTATGTAAGAAAGTAGATGAGAGAGGAGAGATAAATAGAGAAAATGTATTAATTGAGGAGAGATAATGTATATATGTATATATAGAGGTGATTTTTAAAATTTTGGTGTATAATTTTAATTCTAATTCCAGGGGTTTAAAACACGAAACAAACATTCCCTTAGAATTTTGATAAAAACTCAGTTAAAATAAAAAATACTGTATAAGTTCTATTTACTCCCTCCATCCGCCAGAAAGAGGGTATTTTACTTTTGTGCATGCGAATTAAGGAGTATTATTATTCAATGTGTGGTGTGTAGTTGTATTAGTGGGGGTGTGAACCCATATTTTAATTGTATTAGTGAGAGTGTGTGGGTCTCATGTGTATAGAAAAGGAAATGACCTTCTTTGAAGCCGACGACCAAAATGGAAAAAGATCATCCTTCAAGAGGACGTAGGGAGTATATTTTAATTATTTTAAATCTATTTTTTTCACTTTTAAAAATACTTTTAAATAAGATTTAATTTAAAAAAAAAGAGAATATTTGGTGGCATAACATTTGGTGCTGCGAGGTGCCAACAGGAAGATAGCGTAATAAAATAGGGGTAATTATTTAATGAAAGGTGTGACACGTGATAAATGGATAGAAAGTGATTTTTTTTTTTTTGTAATTTAAGAGATAAAGTAGGGTAAAGTTTTTATTATGTTATCAAATTACCCTCCCCCTCCCCCTCCCCTCCCCTCCCCTCCCCTCCCCTCCTAAATATGATCAACTTTTTAAGGATGCAATCAATGAGATAATGTTATTTTTAAGAGTAATTATATGCATTAATAATTCCATTATTTACAAAACAAATAAAATAATATTTTTATAATTAATTATTAAAAGATAATCATTTATTTTTATGATTATTTTCATGTAATTTTTTTTAATTCAATTACGTTTAAGCTAACTTTTTTCTTTTTAAGATTATTTTTTATTAATTTGATTGTGATATAATTTGTTGTTATAATTTTTTTTTCATATACTCCAGCTATTTTTCTGTAAATGATATTTTTTTCCTAAATGTATTAGGTTATATAAAAAGTTATTGTTAATATATTTCTTGAAATATATATAACTAAAATTATATTAAACTAATTTAATTTTTTTAATAAAAATATACACACAAGTTATTATAATTTCACGTAACTCAATTATTTTTATACATAGTAATAACATTTCAAATAGTGAATGTAACTTTAACTAAAATAATCTTATTTGTTTAATTTAATATGTAATATTTTATTAATTAACGTAAAAATAATGGATTTAAGTTTAATAGTGATTCCAAATAAAAAATTTATACCTTACTCATTTGACTTATAATATAAATTTAGAATTAATTTAATTTTAATTATTGGAGTAAATTTATTCAATTAGAAGTAAAAAGCTTATACTATTATTTAATTTACAATAATACTAATTAATTATTTACTAAAACTTATGTGCACCAATTATGAATATAATACTTCATATAATATCTGTATAATAATTGGATTATGCCCAAACTTTTCAATTACTTTATGCTAATTATTATGTGCACCCAAATTCACATAAATTTATGAATAAAAATATAGTGAATCATGATATGATTTAAAAAAACTAGAACTAATTAATTTATACTTTAAAAATAATAAATTCAAATTTCTAATTTAACAATTAAAAGTTCATAAAGGCTAAATCATTAAATAAACAAAAAGAATAAAAATTTCAGTGAGATGAATATCATATTTTATTGATTATAAATCATTTTTTATCAATAACTGTTATTCCCTCCATCCTATTGAAAGGTTTTCATTTTACAATTTCTAAAAAAACTATATACTACATATAAAATAATAGTAATATTCATTAATTCACGTGTAAAAAGCAAATGGAACTTTTGCACTAAATGGAGAAAGTAGTTGTTAGTAGTTAGAAGTTAGTTCACCATTCACTTGTACCCAAAATTTCTCTATGTTTGTTGTGAGTAGTTAGTTCACCAAACAACTATCCCAAAGAGAATCTTAAATCATTCATTTTAAAATTATAAATTTATATAAGTCTGATATTGTAAAAATATAATACTATTTTAAATAAAATGTGACATTTAATTAAAAAAAATAACAAATGTCTAATTAAATTATTGAATTTTATTAATAATTAGTATCATGAATAAAAAATGATAATATTTTTAATAAAAAGTGATAATTGGTTAAAAAGAGTCATAGCTATCCAATCATATTATTTCATAACAATAATAAGATGGATAACAAGTGATAACATTTTTAATAAAAAGGGATACATAATTAATGAATAGAGATAGCCGACCAATTAAATTATATCATGTTTGGATTATTAAAATATTATCAAATTTATTATTCCAGTAAATTTTTCGTGAAATACATTTTTTATTAGCTATCACTTTCTATAAAAAAGATATTATCATTTTTTTAAAATGTTATCACTTTCCATTTATATTATAAATTGTTCATATAATATTTTACAGCACTGTTATCACTTTTTATCAATTGAGTATCACTTTTTATAAATTTATAATATTTTTAATACAAAATAAATTAAACGAATAACAAATTTCAAATTAATAAAATTTTAAATAATAAAAAATATAACTTTGATATATATATATATATATATATATATATATATATATATATATATATATATATAATTTAATTAATTTACTTTTATAATTAAATTTTTAATATTTTAATTTGAAAACAAGCCATTTAAAAAATAATTAATAGATTCATAAATGATCCGTCTCATATAAAGGGATCCATGAGACAGTCTCACTCAAATCTTACCTTTCATCAATTGGTATAATTTATTATTTTAAGAGTTGATATTTTGACACTCGTGTCCATGCACGTGTATCTATATTCATATAATTTTTATTCAATAATTTATAATCTATATTTCTTAATAAATGTATAGTTTTTTATTATTATTATTCAGTTTTTCATTAAAAGAGTAATAGAAAATGCATTAATAAAGAACTATATATATGTTATTACATTAACATATAATTTATATATTTTTGTTCATTAATGTATAATATCTAAATATGGATACACGAATTTGATGGAAATTGTGTTAATTGAATTTATCTACTATTTAATTATTTATTATAATATTATTACTTGTATGATTGTTTAAATAATAAATCAATGTTTAATTAAAATATACTCACTTCGTCTTGCAATAAGGTAGACATTTTTCTATTTTAATCCGTCCAAAATAAAGTATACATTTTCCTGTTTGATATATAAGACTCACACAAAACAATTACTCCATTATATGAGTAGATCTTGTGTGAGACCGTTTCACGTGAGACCATTTTACACCTTTTAAAATAGTAATCACTTTTGCACTTTTCGCTATAATAAAATATTATCACTTTCCATTTATACTATAAATTGTTCATGAAATAACATTATCACACTTTATTTATTCAGTATCATTTTTCGTTAGAGAAAGTTACCACTTTCACCCGTTTCACACAAGTCTTTGCTTTATTATATCCATATATGGAACCCACGCACTACACGAATACAATTAATCACTAAACTTTAAAATATTATTTCTCTAATTTTAATATACATTAAAATATTATACTTTTTAATTTACGTGGAAAAAAATAAATGTATACAGTAAATTATTTCAAGAGGATTGAGTATAATTTAAAGCATTAAGACCTATTAAAATTTTAAGTTTTTTTTATGAGACTTTTATAAAAGTATTTAATAAAACGATTGTTAATTTTATTTTTCAAAAAAAGTGAAAATAGTATTTAATTTTTGAATGATTAAATAAGATGAATTCTTATTCCTTCTTTTGTGGAGTATTATATATATATATATATATATATATATATATATATATATATATATATATATATATATATATATATATATATATATATATATATATATTTATTTGTCAGTATAGTATATTTGAATTAATATTTTTCTATATTTGTATTTTATAAATTACATAAATTCTAATTAAATCATTGATAGAGATAATTATGAAGGAAACATCATAAACAATAAAACAGTTAGAGATAATTACATTAACATAGTTATAAATTGAAAGAAAATTAAAAGGGTGAAAGAGTAATTAACAAAAGACATTTATTACTTCTATCGGATAGATTCTATCCAACAGGTAATATTCCAAAACCAAAGGTAAAAAAAAAAAAAAAAAACGAATTATTTCCACCCAATCGGTTGGTAAAAAATCCGTATATTTTGATATTGGGTTCCTCTAGAATACATATAGGCCACCTATTCACGTTTCTACTGCTATTTTGAAACCTCAAAAAACAGATTTCTTTATTTTCTGGTGTTTTCGTTAATAACGGTGTGCTCATCTCTGCTCTCTCCTCGCTTTCGGTAATCACTCTCACTCGCAATTTTTTGTATTTCCTTAATGCTGAAATTCTGATTGTTGCTTTTGTTGAAAGTTGATTTACATCTAGATCTGCAAATAATCGTGAATTGAGGCGCGTTTTCTCTGATGCTGGCTTAGTAATGAAGCCAGTGAGTTTTTGCTGCTGATTCCCGATGTATTTCGCAGCTTAATTTTGTTTGGCAAGGATCCTTTGTGTGTGCGTGTAGCCTGTGTTGTTGCTTGAGAGAGAGAGAGAGAGAGAGAGAGAGAGAGAGAGAGAGAGAGAGAGAGAGAGAGAGAGAGAGAGAGAGAGAGAGAGAGAGAGAGAGAGAGAGAGAGAGAGAGAGAGAGAGAGAGAGAGAGAGAGAGAGAGAGAGAGAGAGAGAGAGAGAGAGAGAGAGAGAGAGAGAGAGAGAGAGAGAGAGAGAGAGAGAAGAGAGAGAGAGAGAGAGAGAGAGAGAGAGAGAGAGAGAGAGAGAGAGAGAGAGAGAGAGAGAGAGAGAGAGAGAGAGAGAGAGAGAGAGAGAGAGAGAGAGAGAGAGAGAGAGAGAGAGAGAGAGAGAGAGAGAGAGAGAGAGAGAGAGAGAGAGAGAGAGAGAGAGAGAGAGAGAGAGAGAGAGAGAGAGAGAGAGAGAGAGAGAGAGAGAGAGAGAGAGAGAGAGAGAGAGAGAGAGAGAGAGAGAGAGAGAGAGAGAGAGAGAGAGAGAGAGAGAGAGAGAGAGAGAGAGAGAGAGAGAGAGAGAGAGAGAGAGAGAGAGAGAGAGAGAGAGAGAGAGAGAGAGAGAGAGAGAGAGAGAGAGAGAGATTTTGAATTAGGTTAATATAGGTGACAAATACGAAGGATGTGGCTCTTTGACACCCTTTTTCAGATTTTTGGTGGATGGATGAAACTTCGGTATTTTTGTGCGACTATTTGTTAGATAGTTGAACGTATAGACTCGTAGATCCCATTATGGTATAATCAGAATTGTCGCTCATCAACATTGAGTTACTATTTGCTTGTCTATTTTGGAAAATTAAGGATTTATAGCCGTTATGATGAAGTGTTAAGTTAGTAATATGTTCTGCTTCTTCGGGTTGCTTAAATTCATTAATTGATGTTGATTTGACTGGTTTTTTAGCGTTTCAGTTGGTAAATTGTTTTGAAACGTAAATAATTATTACAGACATTGTGAGTAAAGATTAGGGTTTCATTGTCACCCATCATGAAGTATTTGGAATACACTCCGTTTGACCGGTACGTCTCAAATATACTGTTCATCCTGACGGACTCTTATTTATTCATTGACTTGGTCTTATTAATTTGATGTTATCTTTTCCCAGAATAAATGATTTCTTGAGTCATGTTAATCTTGGAGAACGGACTATTGAAGGATGCCTGGAAGCTTACTCGTGTAAGTATAATCTCCGTATGAGAATATGCAGTAAGTTTGTAGGTGGAAACTGATAATATGAGGTTTCTCATGTACTTTTCTAGGCAAAAATACATCAACAGATAAGAAACTCTCTCTCAGCTTGGAGGATGAGGTGAATGCATTAACTGTGTTTGATTATTAATTTCTGGACTTGCTATTTTTTTTTATACTGGAGAGTTCAGACATGTATAGATTGTTCAAATTTTTAGCAGTAGTTAGGTGCTCAATGATATAAATATTCTTCCTTCTCAGTGATATCTGATTTGAATTACTTTGATGAAATGGCCATTTTAGCTGGTTTACTCATGCAATCTTCTGTTTCCACAACTTTCATTTAATCTGTTTAATGTTACGTTGGCTTGTATCTCTGTCATCATTTTTTTGGCAGTGTCACTTAAACTAAGACGAATACCTCATCTTTTGTTTTGAGTCTTAATTGATTTGCTTTCATGTGCATGATTGTTTCAACTCCAGATTCTTAGTCATCTTGGAACGTCTTTGGATTCTGACTCTTCTTCACCAGTTGAATATCTTAATAGTAAATCCAGGTTGCTGAATCAGTTTTAATATGCTGTTAGCTATTTATTGCTGTACATTTTCTGTTGTGACTTGTCCTTTCTTGACCTGGCAGCCGGAAGACATTGATTTATCTTCTTCTTACTCTTCATCACATGTATCCTGACTTCGGCTTCAGGTAACTCTGTATCTTAGTTCGGGTTATGTTGTTAATTGGCAAGAAGAAGGATTTTGGGTAATGTCACTGTCAGCTTTCTTTGCGACGTGGCATCCCGCTATACAATCCTGTCTGAGTAATTTGGGAGTGTTGTCAGAAGGTTTGACAGACAGTTGAGATTACTGTTGCTCTTATAGGAGCTGAGAGTTCAAGTCTCTCCATTTCCCAACTCTAGCTGTCAATTGATTTCTTGTCTGAGTTTTTTTTTCCCCTTTCTACTTCTCTCTTATCTTGTAAAATGCTAGTATTCGTGCCATGGTGTATATATTTCCATGTATTCTTTTTTTATGCTACAATCTGCCACTTCCCCTTTACCAGTGCAGTCAGAGCTCACGAGTTTTTCACTGAAGAAAGCTGGGAGAGTTTTAAGCAGATTTTTGATGTTTACATGTTTGAGGCTTCGAAGGTAGTTCCATAAATCTGTGATTAATCTTGCATTGTATTTAGGATGCAGTACCTAGCTCTTAAAGATTCACTGCGTCTGAAAACAAATAAAAGAGTATATTTTATTGCAAAAATGCATCTACAGTTTCTGCTTGCAGTATATGAAATTGTGTGATGTTTAAACTTTAAAGTCATGGCATGAGATCTCTAGACAGGCTTTTTAATTGTTTACTTTAATTTGACAGTTTATGTGGTTCAGCTTATCATTGCCATTTCATGATTCTTATTTCTTTAGACACTCTTTATGTAACTACATTTAAGTACTGCCTCATAAGATCACTGAAACTTGTGGGGATATCCTGTATGTGTAATCAAACCCAATTACGTTGGTGCAATAGAGAGCTGAAAGGGCACTACCATGACTTCCATGTTTACAGCATGTCTCTATGTATAATCTGTTAAGATAATTAATGATGTCGTATAGGCTTCTTGGGGTATTTTCTCTGATGTTCATGTACGATTGGTGTTGTATTCTGTCATTTACCGTGAAAGGAATGTGCAAAGTGTGTATATTTTGACATAAAATTGAATCTCTTAGCATGTACTACTGTACTAGATTTGAAGATCCACTAAAGTGGTGGGGTTTGCACTGCTTTCCTGTTATTTCTTCTGTATAATCTGCTTTGTCAAATTTCACGTAGGAGTGGGCTGTGGAGAATGAGGGAGGTTCCCTTCTGGAAACCTTGTACAAGGTCTTGGACGAGGTATCTTCAACTTTACTGATGAAAATCTAGTTGTAGACAACAATTACAATTATTGATATTTGATTACTGTCGTCATTATGGCAGGTTGTAAAATTGGCTGAATGTGAAATCTATAGTTTCAATCCGGAGGCTGAAGTAGATCCTTTCCTTGAGACGGGAGCCATGTGAGCTTTAAATACGAGTATACTAACAGCTTCTTTGGCTTTACTAAATCTTTAATTTAAATCTGAATGTTTTTCGAAAATTTTATTTTCCACCTTTCAGATGGTCATATAATTTCTTCTTCTACAATAGAAAGCTAAAACGTGTTGTAAGCTTTCGCTTTAGCTGTTTAAGGTAATTTACACTTTATTATCCATTTTTTTAATCATTAGTAATGGAAGAGATTTTATTTATTGTACCTCCATTACGAACTAGATGCCATAAGTTCTTTAAGCTTAATCACAATTTTTTTTTTTGTTTTTTTGGCAGCAACTTGGTGAGTGGAGACTTCTACCACAATAAGGAAGACCAAGAAGTATTTGATAGCATGGACATATGATCAGTAGACTCTCATAATCCCATGAACTGATAATTGTGAAAACACCTAATCAACCTTATGTCGTAGCTAATCAATCTATCGATGTAGCTAGCCCGCATCGTTCTTTTGTTTTTGTATGCACAGTTTTTACACCTTTCCTGTGTGTAAATATGGTAATGCTGTACCTAGCTCCATTGCTTTGTGCTTTGAAATTCTTGTGTTAATATTGAAAGCCATGTCTAGCTTACTTTTCAAATTCAATCGAGAGGTTTTCTCATAATTATTGTCAAGATTTTATTGCTTAATGCAAATCTAGGTAAGCAAGAACGTTGTAATGATTAGTATTTTGGTGGTTTGATTGTTCGGAAATATGCTAAGAAGTTACAACGTAAAAAAGGCGAGCTGCATCAAAATTAAAGAACTAATAAAAAAGGAGTTTCTGAGTAAATTGATTAAAAGTGCTGCACTTTTAACAAGTGAAAGCTTTTACACATTGGCAATGAATATAATGAAAGAATAGGATATGAAGGAAGATTAAAAAAAGAAATGCTATTTATAGCTCATTCAACACTGAAATGTAACCATCTGGTAAATATGGGATGATGTTATCGAAATCCATGCTTCCTGCAGAGATGGAGGAGAATTCGTGTGTCTCATCTGATAACATAACACAACTACGCTCTATGCTCTCTACTCGACTCTGCAGATGATACCATCCTCGTCTTGATGCTCGTATTGCTTCCAACTCATGTGCGACTTCCATCATTGTTGGCCTTTTCCTACCTCTCAAATGCAGACATCTTCTTGCCACAGCAGCAAAAGCCATGATTTCATCTTTCTTGCCCTCTTGGAGGACCCTCGCATCAAGAATCTCGAGTAATTTATTCTCCTCCATTGTTTGCAAGAAGAGGGTCACCAATCCTGCTTCGTCTCTGATTAATGACACGGGCTTCTCTCCAGTCAAAAGCTCAATCATCACAACGCCGAAGCTGTACACATCGCTCTTTTCAGTGAATTGGCTTGATCTGAAGTACTCTGGATCCAAGTAACCGAACGTGCCTACTACTCGTGTAGTCAGGTGAGTTTGATCAATGGAAACCGACCTTGATGTCCCAAAATCTGCAATTTTGGCGCGGTACTTATCATCCAAGAGTGTGTTTTTTGACTTGATATCCCGATGATAAATGGGAGCAGATGAAGCGGAGTGCAAGTAAGAGAGCGCCCCTGCTACATCTCTGGCTATTCTCAAACGCATTTCCCATGTTAATTGGATCTCCTCATTTGTTTCATGGATATGCTGGTAGAGTGTGCCATTGGGGATGAACTCATAGACGAGACGAGGAACCTCAGTTTCCAGACAGCATCCGAGCAGCTTAACAACATTCCTGTGGTTTACCTGAGACAGAATCACAACCTCATTAATGAACACTTTAAGATCACCTTCCTCTACCCTTTTGGACTTCTTCACAGCTACAATCCTCCCATCCGTCAACATCCCTTTGTACACAGTACCCTGCCCACCACGACCAAGAATGCGATTTTCATTATAATGATCAGTGGCCTTGACCAACTCACAGGAACTAAACAACCTGGTCTTGAGTAGGCCATTCTCAGTTGCAGACAAGTGCTGTTCCAACAACAAGCCTCCATTTCGCTTATAAAACGCGTGTCTGCGGCTATCCTTGATGAACTTCACAACAGCTTTTCCGGAAATCCATACTGCAATCAGGCCGACAAGCACAGCACCAATAGTGACCATTATTGTCATCTTGACATGAGAGTTGTTATTCCTATCTGAATATTCACATGCATAAGAACCTGGCAAGTTGACACAAGTAGACAAATTATATGTGCAGTAATTCCATGTTGAATTGCTACACTCATCAACATCAATGCAACCACTGTGTAGATATGGGTTCCCTTCAAAACCATGAGGGCAAGAGCAATATTTGATCGAAGAAAATTAATCATACTCGCTGTGATAATAGTTGGTACGATAATCATATCCCCATCCGTACGAACTGTTAAATCCAGTACTAAACAAATTGAGAGGATCATAATTAGTATGCTTAAACTTATTATAACATTCAAGATGTCCACTATATTGGCTTCTAATATGTCTGTGTCCATAATCATTAGGACGCATGAAGCAATAATCATCAGCATACGTACAAATATCAGAACTTACACCTTTCAATGTACCAAATTCCCACTCAAGCACCAGTGGTGCATATCCTTTCGACAGATGACGCAAAAGACCACCTTTGTGATTCCTTTTCAACCATCTCTTGTCAGCAGGGAACACATATCCACAAAAGTCATCCTCATCACCGTCTTCACTACTGGTTTTGTAAGTATAATTCAGCTTCTTTAGTCGGGGTGGAATCATCGCCTGGCAGCAGTTGACGCCGCTGCAACTGGTGTCAGTGGAGTTGGCATCACATAAGGCCGTGCATCCTCCCACTGTCTTCATCCGTTTAGACTGCAGCCACACTGTGTTCTCGCAACCCAACACAGCCAATGAGTTGTAGTGAGCAGAGATGGTGAAAGGACTTCCATGGAGTGATATAGGAAGTGTCTTCGTTACCTGCACTACAGAACATATCAAACGCGACGCATTCTGCTTTACTACGATCGTATCTTGCAACGAAATGTTCACTACTTCCATATTTATGCTGGTCAAGAGCAGAGATGGAGGAGTTTTGAGATGATAATTGCAGGAAAGTGTGAAGGATGAATTAGCACTGCAGTTGGAACCAATCCCAAAAGGATATGGAACAGTGACATCTCCACACTTTTGTTGACAACCTGGTTTGGACAAGGAAACAGCAATAGTGAGAGTAATGACAAAGCATAGAGAGGAGGAAAAGACATGGGGTATTAAGGTGTACTTCATTCTTGCAAAGAATAAATGCTTGCGTTGACATGGTTTATATTGGATTAAGTATGAAGCATAAGCGGCAGAATGAAGCAACGACTTTCATAAGAAGATAAATTATGTGGCGAAAGATTTGATGTCAAAATGACAATGGATCATGTTTAAACAAGTGTACAATTTGATCTACCAAAGATCAACCAATATTCGGAAGAAACAAAGTGTTAATAGAAAAAATATTCGGAGTAATGTTGGGCATGTGGGAGCGTGTTTAACCGCAGATGCAACATCACAGAAGAATACTGCCGAAATGAATTTTGTGTCTTTAGTTAAACTTAAACGGCAGAATCAGACCAAGAATACTAGAAATCAATCTTTACATATATTCATTTCTTGCTCATTAAGGATACTAATGAAAAATACTTACTCAATTTAAGCATAAAATTTATACAAGGAAAATATCTATAATAAAGCGAATGATATACTCATCTAATGAGAAATGTCATCCCCACAAATCCCGTAGGGTGGGTGATATTTCATTGTTTTGGTTTGATTTTTACATCACAAGCCTGTAAGATTCGTAATTAACTAACCCAATTCAGCCTAAACTGAATTAAAATTAAAATACAAAAAAAATAATATTAATATCTTTTTAAAAAAAACCTTAAAATTTCCTTTAAAAGTAATAATTATATCTAGTTATACTTATGGGGATTACTTGGGTGACCTGGGTCATCTATTACCCAAAATTTTACCGGTTATTTCATGTAATCTTATAAATATATATTATTTCTTAAATAAATATTTTAATTGCCACATCATCCATGTTGTTTATACAGGCAACCGTCTGTTCAGGTACTTTACGGTTATTAACTTTATCTCATCCAACCATCCATTTCTTTTCGTTGATATCTAACGGTTGTCATGATATGTGGTCATATATGACCAAGGTCACGTAAGAATATGCCTATGTTTATATACCATTAAAAATAAGAAGTCGCATATGATATTTAAATAAGGGTGCATATTAGGTGCACCCAGTTTCTTAATTTCATTTGTGCACCGGGTCGGACCCATTTTAAAATGGGTCATATAAAACCTAAAACTAAGCATAAAAAATCATTCTAAATCAGCTTATTCTCTCCATTCAATTACTGCTATTATCTCTACGGTGATTTCTCCTATGGCGATTCACAATCCACCGGCGATTTTGCGGCCATGATTCTCAATCCACCATACGATTCTCAATCCACACGCCACTGCTGTTCATTCCTTACTGTTTCGCCGCCGTGTTCTACCAGATTCTGCCGTTGTGTTTTTTGATTCAACTGCAGCTGTTGTGTAGTTCTGCGTATTTCACCGCTGTTGAAGTTTCATTCCAAAATTAGGTAAAGTTCATCTTATCTTTAATTGTAGTTTCTGGTTTCAAATAATATTGTTACATTTTTTTCTAGTCAATCCAATTTGCTGTTTATGCTGCGTAAAAAAAGTATTAGTGTTGTATATATTTTATCTGTTAATTGTATAAATGTATGTTATAAATTGTACATGGTTATGTATGGTCTGTATTATGTAGCCACTTATGAGTTGTGTATATGTATGGTCAGTATTGTACATGATTATGATTTGTATGTTGGATTAGTTTAATTGTATATGTTATCTCTGTCAATTGTATATATGTATGGTATGAGTTGTATGTTATCTCTGTTTCTCTGTTAACTGTACATACGTATGTTCTGAATTGTACATAGGTATGGTCTGAATTGTATATAGGTATGTTCTGAATTATATGTGGTCATGATATGCATTTGATGTGATGTATTTTTCTTTACTGTATATGTTTTCTCTGTTAACTGTACATAAGTATGGTTTGAATTGTGCATAAGCATGATTTGTATGTTGGATTATTTTAACTGTATATGTTTTCTCCGTTAAGTGTATATAGGTATATTCTGAATTGTATGTGGTCATGATAGACATCTTGGTAGCATTATGCATTCGATGTGATGAATTTTTCTTTATTGTATATGTTTTCTCCATTAATTGTATATAGATATGGTTTGAATAGTACATGGGCATGATAAGTATGGTGGATTATTTTAATTGTATATATTTTCTCCATTAATTGTATATATGTATGTTCTGAATCGTATGTGGTCATGATGGGCATCTTGGTAGCATTATGCCTTCAATGTGATGAATTTTTCTTTACTGTTTCTCCGTTAGTTGTATATAGGTATATTATGAATTGTACATGAGCAAGATGAGTATGATGAATTATTTTAGTTGTATTTTCTACGATAATTGTATATAGGTATGGTCTGAATTGTATGTGGATATGATGGGCATCTTGGTAGCTTTTTGCATTCGATGTGATGAATTTTTCTTTACTGTATATGTCTTCTCCATTAATTATATATATATGTTCTGAATTGTACATGGACATGATTAATATGTTGGTAGTATTATGCATTCGAAGTGATTGCTTTTTCTTTACTGTATATGTATTCCTCATTAATAGTATAGAAATAACTTGTTCTGTTTACTATATATTCAGATTCTATTCAAATTTTATACTCTACTGAAGATGAGGAAAGTAGAGAATATGAGAAAGTCGCAGATACACTAGTTGGATTAAAAATGATCACATTTGAGGAGATACATAAATTGTATTGTAAGCATGCAAGAGAATTAGGATTTAGTGTATACAAGAAAAGTATATATGTACGAAAGCAAGGTCACATTTGATTCTCAATTTTTATTCAAAAATTCATCAACCACATTCCGTTAAGAAACAGCTCATGTTTAATCATTATATGTAAAAGTAACTTGATTATTTAAAATCAAATTTCATGAATACATCTTATGAGAATACAATAATGAACTTGTTTTAAAATAAATATGGACAAAAAAAGAATGAAATCAAAGCAATATATTTAAAACTTACTTAATTTTGGGATGAATAAACCAAATGCATTATCCTACTAAAAATAATCAGACAATTGGTCACAAATGGACACGCAATTGGGTCACAAATGGAGTTTAGAGTGGGAAGTTGTTAAGAAGAAATTAAAGAAGGCCAAATTACAATTATAATAACCCAATATCTTTATACATAGACAAACATGATAAGTCCAACATCCAATCTGACATAAAATATGCATAAATAGAGGAGTTCACTACATAAACACATGGCTACACCAAGAAGAAAACCAAAAACGACATAATTCAAAGAACGTTATACACACCATATCCCACTTCATTGAACCCATTACTAAGTGGCCATAAATACACAGTTTTATCCTTATATTTAATGGCACAATCAAGTCACAAATCAACATGGTTGGCCCATATGGGATTGTAATAGAAACTAAGACTTGTCAATTTTTCCAAACTGCTGGCTTCATTCGCAAAATCAAAGCTTAGGCAAATGAGTCCAGAGATGCTGCCATGATTTGGACAGCAAGCTCGTCGTTATGGCAGCTTCCTTCACAACATCTAATCCAGACAGAGTAGTATGACCCATAAAAGAAAGAATATAAACACGTAAGCAATCTGGTAATGAACTCAATCGATCTATTTGTTTGCTGGAGCTGGACTCCTCTTCTTCATTTACTCCTCTACTGATATATTCCTCAATTGATAAACTGTAACTACCAATTCAATTCACATCTCATTTTTTTCCACTCAAATATGGGTACTCAATTTAAACATGAATTATGTTTAAGCAACAAGTTAAATGAGATTTATTAAAAAAAATAAAAATGAAGAGTGATATGCTACTAGCTAATTATTTCTCACTCTAAAGAAATTTGTCCACTGGGTTTTTTCTTAGTTAAATGAATGTATAGAACAAGAAAATGAATGTATAGAACAAGAATATATATCACAATTGAAAATCCATCATTCTTGTTTTCAACTTAAAATAGTTCTAGGTTATTCGAAAGAATGTTTACCTAAATTCTGGCTATCATGCTGCAATAATTTAATAAGGGTTAGGACTTCATAAATTAAAAGCATATTTAAAGAAGAATAGAGATACATACATAGTAATCTTTGAGTGGGAGGATAAAATTTAAAACAACTGCATCTCCCACTAGCACATATATTACTCCAAATCTGATGTACCACCTGAACTCCTTAACATAGATTTTACTTTCAAGTAACAACATTAGAGTCATAGAACACCATGAAAGAAACTCGATGCCCAAATGAACTATCTGCAAAGATGGAAAACAGATTAACAATAAACATCACAGTAGCACTTAAAGAGCCAATGTCTAGTTTTAATACTGCTCTGCGATTTGTTTCTAGACATATCCTTGACACAATACACTTCTTTAAAGAATGAACATACTAACGATAAATAGATGTATATCTGTAACTGTTGTCCATACATAAAAGTGAATAGATAAAATTTGTTGGTCTTAATAATAAAAGTATTCTACCAATCTAGATTGCATAATGCATACTCTTGAAAAATCACATAAGCTGATAGAGGAAAATATTTCATGTTCAGAAAATCCTACCAGCATAGCAAATTCCTTAGGGGTAACAACATGCCCTTTCTTTAACCCAACGAAGAGTCCACTGTTTGGCTGCTTTGGAGCTATTACCTTCTTCTCCGATTTGTCTACGATACGCAGCTGATATTCGAAGAGTCCACTGGATTTTTTCTTAGTAGATGTACAATAAGTTGAACATCATCAAGTTCAATTGTTTCAATAAGTTGAACATCATCAACCCAATACCCTAAACCCTAAACCCATCCAATAAATTAACTAAATTAAGAAAATAATAGGATTAAACCACACAATTTAATAGAGAATTTAGGTATACAATAGATTGCAAGTTACTGTATAAAATCTCACCAATTCGCTTCTAAATAGATGAACGCCCTCGTCTTCAACTCCTACGATGGCAAAAAGCGGTTCTCCATACCGACAAGCATAACAACATCAGGGTCATGTTGAAGTACTTCAACAGATTGTGCGGGAGCTGAAGAACAACTGGATCGACAAAAACAACAACCAGTTCATAATGCGTCTCAATCAAGATGAGATCAAGATCTAGAAATGAAGAGAAAGAGAAAATTAAGCTAGAGTTTCCAGATAGATAAAGAAAGAAGAAGGAGAGAGACATGAAGAACCTAGGGTTTCCAAAGAGAAAGAGGGAGCGGAAGGAAGGCTAAGGTTTGATCACGGATCTGAAAATTGAAAACGGGTTGAAAATTACATTTATACTATGGATCGTAAAAAAAATTCGGATCTAGGTGCAACCTTGCACCCAGTTGCACCCAATAAATTGCCTTTAAATAATCGAAGATCGCACAGAAGAAAGTGGGTAATAAATTTGGGAAAATTTAAATAGTAACCCTAATTCCCTGAAAATTGGGTTATTAATCTTCAAGTGTTGGATTTGGCAGCCTGAAAAGAATGGAATTCCGGTTATGGGAATTCCATATGCTGGAAAAAAGTGGCATTTGAGATGAACCTCAGTCTCCAGATAAGTGTTATGGCTACAGAGTTCAAATCAAACAAATAGAAAACCAACCCTCGCAACTCACATCTCAACTCAATGAAATTGTTATTACTGGATGAAATCAAGAGCAATGGGCCAGATTACTTGAGATGGAGGAAGGCCCAATGGGTTGAAGAGAAGTGGGCCTTTACAACTTATAGCGTTGATGAATTACAAGAGTTGGACCGCTTGTCAGAAACAGCCATTGCGTGTCTGCAAACAGTAGAGGTGTACATGGTGCAGTTTCGCGGTTATTTCGATAAAATCTAAATTGCATTGTTATAGACAGTTCGATTTGACAATTAAATTTAAATTGCGGTTTATCGAGTAAAATTTATAATGCGGGTTTAGGTAATTTTTTTACGGTTTTGTGGTTTGACCTTTAAAATTTAACATATTACATAACAATACAATACACATGTATGTATAATATATATATATATATATATATATATATATATATATATGTATATATATATATGTGTGTGTGTGTGTGTTTTTAATTTAAAGTGTCTTTATCTTTAGAAATAATATTGTAACAATGATCAAGTTAGATACTGAGATATTAAAAATATGAAATCATCATTTAAACTCCATAACCAACTCAAATAATGTAATCTTTGTGACATAAAACAACTTTTATAGTAAAAATTATTTCTCAATCCAAATTACTTAAACTTGTGTATATCTTTTTACCTCTTCAATAATGCATATATATATATACATATATATATATATATATATATATATAATTTGAATTATAGAGTGCGGTGATCATCACTATTTTCACCAAGATTTTAGTGTATTTTTATGTTTGTTTTTCGTAATATTTTATCCATTTTGTGTAGATTTTGGTGGTGTTTTATGTCGTGTGATTTTGATGGATTTGATGAAAAGAAGTAAATTGAGCTTACATTGATGTTAAATAGGTGTTTTGGAAGGAGAATCAAGCAAAAGACGAGATGAAGTGAAAATCTAAAAAGTTGACAAGAAACTCCATCGAGTTTCTCGAACTCAGTCGAATTTCTCGTACCGCATGGATCTGCATACAAACTCGATCGAGTTTTTCAAAAAATTTGGTTGAGTTTCTCTGACAGCACAAATTTGAAAAAACAGGGGATCATGAAAATTAGGTCGAAGCGGAGAAACTCGGTCGAATTTTCATGCAAAATTTTCAGCTGTCAAAATTCGAGATTAGGGCTTTCCAAGGGGGTATAAATACCCCAAATCTCACTCCTCCAAAGGGTAGAAACAGCAGGGGTCTGCTTCTCACACACCACACACCCCCATTTCATCCATTCTCATCTCCATTCATCCATCTCACTTTCCATTCATCCATCCGTGCTCCTCTCCATTCATCAATCCATTCCACCAATCCACCAATCTAAGAAGGGAAGAACATTAAGGAGTGAAGATTGGAGCATGTTGAAGGAAGAGAAAGCCAACTTCAAAAGGGAAGCCCATCAACCTTTGATTTGTTGTTTTCTTCATTATTTAGCTCAATTGGAGCATGCCATTGATAATATTGATTTTATTATGATGTGTAGTGACTAGTCCTCGTGTGAGGCTAGCAATATGATTGGTGAATGATAATGTAGATTTTGTACATCACATATTTGATGAATTGATTGTATGAATATTTTCTATCATGAATGTTTATTCTCATTTCGTGTATAATTTGTGTGATCAAATTTTCTATTCATAGTGTTAGAATGACCATTTCAATATTATGATTAGTGGTTTAGTTGAATAATTGATTGCATTAGATGACTTAATTAGTATGTGGAGAGTTAAGCCATAACCTTCTTGTGCTTAGAACCTCATGATAGAACATTAGTGATAATTGCTTATAAAAGTGTTTGAACTAGTGAGGGGAACCAAACTTATGATCATAGTACCTTAAGGGAATTGAGAGTAAGAGATAATCCTAGGAGATTTAAACTTGTAAAAGAGTTGATAACCTAATTGCCTTGGCCATAGGGATTAGGGGTACATAAGTGATTGTCCTTAATATCATAACATGATGACCTTCAATGTATGTGTGTGTGAGTCTACAACATGAGCCTTTTCCATGATGTTGCTCGCCTTACATACTTCTTAGATTGCTCACCTTCATCAATCTTCCATCAAATATGTATATTTTCTATCTTTAATTGCTTTCTTAGGTAGTTTGTAGTGTTAATTAACCTCTTTTTTATTGATTAGTCATTCTAGAATGAAACATCTTTCAAATACGGATACATACACTTTCTCCCTTGGGTTCGATATTATAAATTTTGCACTTGGTTACCACGTTTTACACTACTATAGCATACGCTTACTCTTATCAAGTTGTACCAAAATTGAGACTAAGTTCATGCGGTACGGTGCGGTGTAGTGTAATTTTAGATGAAAATCGAAATTGCACCATTCAAGCGGTGTGGTTTTCAAATTAATCGCGGTTTAGGTGAAAAAACACTAAGTGTGGTGCGGCTCGATCGGTTTTTGCGATTTTAAAAAATTATTGCCCACCCCTAGCACACAGAGAGAAACCGTTAGAATTCAGTGAAGAACATGAACAAATACTGAAGGAAGTGAAAAGGGGGGTAGACATTGAACAAGATTTTTCTTCTTCTTATCATCCTCTATCATCTTCCCCTTTCCTAATCTCATTCTCACCCTTATCAAATCCTTCCTGTTCTTCTAATTCTCCCTCACTTTTGTTACATGTGATTGAGTGGAGGACTTGAAGTTTCATTAATTGAGTCCTTATTTATTTTATTGTGATTTTTCTAGAGTTTTCTTAATTTCCTAAAGAGAAGCGTGTTTCTCATTTACGTTTCCTTCTACTGTAAGTTGTAAGGAACTTACTATTTTCCTAATATATTGAGATTATTAGTTGGACCATAACAATAGGCTATCTTAACTACTGATGATTACAAATTAACTGTTATACTCCACTATTTATGAATGATTTAACATCAACTTAATAAATAGCAGCATAGCTCCAGCAAGGAAGTAGACAAGTCAAATCTACCGTTCGTGTTCTTTCCTTCATCTTTGTGTACATGTACAGTATAGATGCATAATAACAGTCTATGCAATTAGTTTCATGCATATATAATGAGCAAGTCTCATCTTGTGAGATGATAAAAAGTGTTGTAATTATTGTGAAAATACCTAATTAACCTTATATTGTAGCTAATCAATCTATCGATGCATTGTTCTTATGTTTCTGCATGCATTGTCTTTACACCTTCCTGTGTGTAAATATGGAAATGCTGTACCTTGTTCACTGCTTTGTGATTTGAAATTCTAATGTTAACACTGAAGGCTACGGCTGGCTTACTTAACAGTGGAGAGGTTTTCTTACAATTGTTGTCAAGATTTTAGTGTTCAATGCAAATCTGGGTAAGCAAAAACGTTGTCATTAGTAGTTTGATTGTCTTGAAACATGCCAAGAATTTACAAACAGAGCTGGTTCAAAATTAACAAAAAAAAAAAGAAGAAGCTTTTCAGCGCTTGTTTAACAATGAAATGTAACCATCTGGTAAATATGAGATGATGTCATAAGAATCCATGCTTCCTGCAGACATGGAGGAGTAGTCTGTCTCGTTTGACAACACACTGCCATGCTCTATGCTCTCGACCTCACTCTGCAGGCGATACCATCCTCGTTTAGATGCTCGTATTGCTTCCAACTCGTGTGCGACTTCCATCATTGTTGGCCTTTTATTAGCTCTCAAATGCAGACATCTCCTTGCCACTGCTGCTACAGCCATGATTTCGAATCAATTCTGCTTATATTGTAGATTCTGCCTTGGAAGCAATTCATGCACCACAACAAGGATCAGATGGTGTGCAGAATCAGGACGAGCACCGTTGTATTGATGATGTCGAATCGGATGACTTCTCGACCATATCAGCAAGTGTGGATTTTGATACTACAACCTCATATCCAAACACATTATTAACTAAACAAATTTGATTAGTTACATCTGGTTTTGTAAGAAGAAGAACTGCTGACACCATGAGCTATGGTTTTATGAATTTTGATTGATTGCACATTTTAAATAAGTGATTAAAGACACTTGGAAATATATATAGTTTTGACGATTCGATGAAACTAATGTGCAACCTAGTTCGTCTCAAACTAAACTAAACAAATTAAGATTACATCATTAATTTTCAATTAAGACTTCTTTTTTGTCGTATAATGGTTAATTTTGGTTAAAACATTCGGTGTTCGTTATCATTTTGACATAAGATTTTTCACCAAAAGAGAGCCACAATTTATCTTCTTCTGCATGTGATTGCTTCGTACTGCCGATTATGATCTATATTTAATTCGAACTTACTATCATTCAACACATTGAATCTCTGCAAGAAAGAATGAAGTACACCTTAATAACCCATGTGTTTTCCTCTTCTCTATGCTTTGCCATTACTCTCACTCTTGCCATGTCCTTGTCCAAGTCAGGTTGTCAAGAAAAGTGTGGAGATGTCACCATTCCTTATCCTTTCGGCATTGGTCCCAACTGCTGTGCAAATTCCTCCTTCGCACTCTCTTGCTACCACTCCACAATCCGACCAACTCTGTTGTTGAGTAGCATCAAGTTGGAAGTAGTAAACACTTCGTTACATGGTACGATCACAGTAGTAATGCAGGAACAGTCGCTTATGAATTGCTCTGATGAGCAGATAACTGCACATCTGCCTATATATCTTAGAGGGAGTCCTTTCACCATCTCTGCACGCTACAACACAGTGGCCGTGACAGGCTGCACGAGCTCAGTGTGGCTGCGCTCTAATCAGACGGCATTATATGGAGGATGCACGGCCTTATGTGATGACAGTTACTCAATTGATGTCGAATGCAACGGTGTTAATTGCTGCCAGACAACCATTCCACCTCGACTCAAGGAGCTGAAATACACTCACAAAAGCACTGGTGCTGAAGCTGGGCGCAAAGATGGCTATTGTGGGCAAGTGCTCCTCGTTGATAAGAATTCACTGACAGAGGCTCGACTGGGAATTCTGTTTCATCAATCTGTTCCTCTGGTGCTCGAGTGGGATTTCGATCAACTGAAAGGTTTGAGTTCTGATATTTGCACCTATTCACATGATTATTGCCTCTCTTATCCTGATCAATATGGTCACAGACACGATGGCAAATATATTGATATCAATGACTGTTTCAAGAAACATCGTAATTTCGAATATGGTCACAGACCTTTTATATGAGGTGGTCGTTTAACATAGTATCAGAGCCCATGGTTAGCAAAGGTCCAAGGTTCAAACCTCACCGCCACTCATTTATGAGAAAATTCCACATGCAAGACTTTGAGGCAAAAATTTCCCGCCTGCATGTGAGGGGGCGTGTTAGAGTGTAACCTGATTAAGTATTAAACAATTCAACTCTTTTAGATGAGGTGGTCGTTTAACAGCTATTGATCATTACAATGAGAATCGAATTCTTGGTCGTGGTGGGCAGGGTACTGTGTACAAAGGGATGTTGACAGATGGGAGGATTTTGATAAGGGTGAGAATGAGATTAGGAAAGGGGAAGATGATAGAGGATGATAAGAGGAAGAAAAATCTTGTTCAATGTCTTTTGGACTTCTTCACAGCTACAATCCTCACGTCTGTCAGCATTCCTTTGTACACAGTACCCTGCCCACCACGACCAAGAATTCGATTTTCATTATAACGATCAGTAGCTTTTGCCAACTCCTTGGAACTAAACAACTTGGTCTTGTGTAGGCCATTCTCAGTTGCAGACAAGTGCTGTTCCAACAACAAGCCTCCATTGCGCTTATAAAACGCATGCGCGCGACTATCCTTGATTAAATTCTTAACAGTTTTGCCAGAAATCAATACTGCAATCAGGCTGCCAAGCACACCACCAATACTCATCATGATTTTGGTTTTGACACGAGAGTTGTTATGTAAAGATTCGCGTACATAAGAACCTGGCATGTTGACACAAGTAGACACATTATGCGGGCAGTAGTTCCAAGTTGAATTGCTACATTCATCAACATCAATTCATCCTTCTTGTAGATACGGGTTTCCTTGGAAACCGTGTGGGCAAGAGCAATATTTGATTGAAGATACATAATCATACTCTCTATGATAATCATATCCCCACCCATACGAAGTATCTAATCCAGTGCTGCAGTTATAAAGAGGATCATACTCAGTATGACGATAGATATTGTAACAGTCAAGATGTCCATTATATTGGCTTTTGACATGTATATGTCCATCATCATTAGGAGGCGTAAGGCAATAATCATTAGCATACGTACAGATATCAGAACTTAAACCTTTCAGCGTACTAAATGCCCACGTATGATCCTTTTGTCAGATGCCACATAAGACCACCTTTGTGATTCCATTTCAACCATCTCTTATCAGCAAGGAACACAACCACAAAAGTCATCATTTCCTCCATTAATTTTGCTTACGCAACTATACCGCAGCTTCTTGAGTTGGGGTGGAATAGTTGCTTGACAGCAGTTGACAGACACCATTGCATCTGGCGTCGGTTGAGCTGTTATCACAGAAGGGTGTGCATCCTGCTACTGTATTCGTCCATTTTGAATGCAACCACACTGTGCTGTTGCAACCCAACACAGCCAATGAATTGTAGTGAGCAGAGATGGTGAAAGGACTTCCTTTAAGTGATATAGGAAGTGATTTTTTTGACCGCTTTTTACAACATTTCAAACGCGTCGCATTCTGCTTTACTGTGACTGTACCTTGCAGTGAAATGTTCTGTACTTCCATGTTTATGCTACTCAAGAACAGAGACGGATAACTGCAGGAAACTGTGAATACGGAACAGTGACATCTCCACACTTTTCTTCACAACCTGGTTTGGATAAGGATAATGAAAGACTCATAGTTATGGTGTAGCATAGGTAGGAGGAAAAGACATGGATTATTAAGGTTAACTTCATTCTAGTTAAAATGAAGTGATGAATAAGTATAGGGATGAAAAATTAATGAAAATCAATGCTCTTGTTTACCAAAAGCTTGTTTGAAATTTATTGACATGTTTGATAGAGTTTGAAGTCGACTCGTCTTATTATTAAACATACCATTGAATAGACACAAAGAGGCCATTGCAGAAGAGGATAAATTAATTTTATGCCAAAACGACAATGGATGATCCAACATAAGATCACCATTAATACCATTATATGGTAAAAACTAAGTCTTAATATTATTTTAATTTATTTAATTTTAGACCTACTTAGTACAATGTGCTCTTCCCATAAGTATCATCGAATCCTCAAACCACATGTATGAAATTTTGATTTAATTTTCTTGAAAGAATTTTTTAGATATGATCATTCACCATTTGCATTTTTAATTGTTTGATTTAAGAGATAAATTCAAGTTTTATATATACTTAAATAATTTATCAATGTGATTTTGCACAACTTTGCTTAGGTAAAGGATTTATTTATTATTTATTTTTTGAGACTTTGGAATGATTGAAATTTTGCAATCACTAATTATACCCTGAGATAGGGTGCACCCACTCTAAAAAACATATGCAAATATAAACAAAAACATACAATTATGAAAAAAAATGCATACAATTTAATTGTTAGTTTTTTTAATGAAAATTTAAGTGTAAAAAATTATACAATTATTAAAAAACATGTATACACTATTGAATAGAAAGTTATACACATATGAATGTTAGTTTTTTTTAATAAAAAACTTAGTTTGAAAAAAATATATAATTATTAAGAAACACGTATACAAAATAGGAGTATTATGTTTATAAAATAAAATAAAAAGTTATATACATATGAGTGCACTCTTATACCCGGGTGCACCTAATATTAACTCTTTTCCAATACATAATTGTCACTCAGTCGATCTACGGATTGAATTGCAGTATATAAAAAAAACTATCACTTATCTAATGTGTGTAACATGAGATGTAAAAAAAAAAATCTTATCCATTCTTGAACTTCCACACAAATCCCATACGGTGGGTGATATTTCATAAGCACAATGTAGAATCGAAATCCTATCACTACGTCGTTAGCCTAAAGCTTCGGGTGTTACATCATATATATAATTTACATACGAAGTAACTATCTGGCTAATTGTTCTGGTTTGGTTTGGTTTTTACATCAAGGCTGTATGATTCATAATTAATCCAACCCAATTCACCCTAACCTGAATTAAAATACAAAAAAGTATATGCACAAAAATAATATTTAAAACCTAATTAAAATTTCATGAAAAAGTAAAATAATTAAATCTAGTTATATTTGTATATCTTTATGGATAAAGTCTCTTGTGAAACGGGTTATTTGCGAGACAGATGTGAAATGAATTGGTCCATTACTAAAGTATGTTTATTGTATACATAATATATTTAATAGTTAAGTATGTTTTCTAAAATATACTTGATTATGCATTAAAATATGATTTTAACGTGTTACAATAAACATGCTTTGGTGATGGGTAAACTCGTCTCACAACCGTTTTACAAGAGAGTGTCTCATTATTATGATATTTAACATCAGAAAAATTTATATATATATTCAAATAATTGATTTATTGAAGATCGCAAAGGAGGAAGTGGTAATGGATTTGGGGAAATTTTAAATTGTAACCCTAATTCCCTGAAAATTGGGCAATAATCTTCAACTATTGGATTTGGCGGCCTGCCAAGATGGAATTCCGGCTATGGGTATTCTTCAGTTGGATATGCTGGAAAAAAGTGGCCTTGGGATGGACCTCAGACTCCTGATAGCAGCTTAACTACTGATGATTCAGTTGAGTTGATCTTCACAAATAGTAATACTTTTATACTCCACTATTTATGAATGAATGATTTAACATCAATTTAATTAATAGCAAGTAGAAACCATTCTGTGTTATTTCTTACATCTTTGTGTTCAGTCAATAATTGCATAATAATAGTCTATGCAATTAGTCATACATATATAATGAGCAAGTCTCACTTTTATTAGTCCATGCAATTAGTCATATACATATATAATGAACAAGTCTCACTTTGTGAGACTGGATAAAAAGTGTTGTAATTATTATGAAAATACCTATCAACTATATATTGTAGCTAATCAATCTATCGATGTATTGTTCTTTTGTTTCTGCATGCGTAGTCTTTACACCTTCCTGTGTGTAAATATGGTAATGCTGCACCTACTTCACTGCTTTGTGCTTTGAAAAATTCTTATGTGTCTGGCTGGCTGGCTTAACAGTGGAGATGTTTTCTCACAATTGTTGTCAAGATTTTATTGATCAATGCTAAGCAAAAAAGTTGTCATTAGTAGTGTGATTGTCTGGAAGCATGCCAAGAATTTATGACTTGGAAAACAGAGCTGGTTCAAAAATAACTGTTAAGCATAAAAAAAAAAGAAGCTTTTCAGCACTCATTCAACAATGAAATGTAACCATCTGGTAAATATGAGATGATGTCATCAGACATAGAGGAGAAGTCGTCTGTCTCATTTGACAACACACAACCATGCTCTATGCTCTCCACCTGACTCTGCAGATGATACCATCCTCGTCTTGATGCTCGTATTGCTTCTAACTCATGCGTGACTTCCATCATTGTTGGCCTTTTCCTACCTCTCAAATGCAGACATCTTCTTGCCACTGCTGCTACAGCCATGATTTCGTCTTCCTTGCCCTCTTGTAGGACCCTCGCATCAAGAATCTCAAATAATTTTTTCTCCTCCATTGTTTGCAAGAAGAGGGTAACTAAGCCTGCTTCCTCTCTATTTGATGACACGGGTTTCTCTCCAGTCAAAAGCTCAACCATCACAACACCGAAGCTGTACACATCGCTCTTTTCAGTGAATTGGCTTGATCTGAAGTACTCTGGATCCAACAACCAAACGTGCCTACTACTCGTGTAGTCAGGTGAGTTTGATCAATGGAAACCGACCTTGATGTCCCAAAATCAGCAATCTTGGCGCGGTACTTATCATCCAAGAGTATGTTCGTAGACTTGATATCCCGATGATAAATGGGAGCAAATGAAGCCGTGTGCAAGTAAGAGAGCGCTCCTGCTACTTCTCTGGCTATTCTCAAACGCATTTCCAATGTTAATTGAATCTCCTCATTTGGTTCATGGATATGCTGGTAGAGTGTGCCATTGGGGATGAACTCGTAGACGAGACGAGGAACCTCAGTTTCCAGACAGCATCCGAGCAGCTTAACAACATTCCTGTGGTTTACCTGAGACAGAATCACAACCTCATTGATGAACACTTTAAGATCACCTTCCTCTACCCTTTTAGACTTCTTCACAGCTACAATCCTCCCATCCGTCAGCATTCCTTTGTACATAGTACCCTGCCCACCACGACCAAGAATTCGATTTTCATTATAACGATCAGTAGCTTTGGCCAACTCTTTGGAACTAAACAACCTGGTCTTCTGTAGGCCATTCTCAGTCGCAGACAACTGCTGTTCCAACAATAAGCCTCCATTTCGCTTATAAAACGCGTGTCTGCGACTATCCTTGATGAAATTCTTAACAGTTTTGCCAGAAATCAACACTGCAATCAGGCTTCCAAGCACTCCACCAATACTCATCATGATTGTCATTTTGACACGAGAGGCGTTATTCCCACGTAAATATTCACATACATAAGAACCTGGCATGTTGACGCAAGTTGACACATTCTGTGGGCAGTGATACCATTTTGAATTGCTGCATTCATCAACATCAATGCAACCTCGTTGTAGATACGGGCTCCCTTCAAAGCCCTGTGGGCAATAGCAATATTTGATTGAAGATATATAATCATTCTCTCTTCGATAATAGAAGGTACGGTATTCAAATCCAAACCCATACGAACTATCAAATCCAGTACTGAAGAAATAGAGAGGATCATATTCAGTATGACTATAGTTCATATAACAGTCAAGATGTCCTTTATATGGGCATTTCACACTTCTGCGACCATAGTCATTAGGAGGCGTGAGGCAATAATCATCAGCATACGTACACATATTTGAACTTACCCCTTTCAGCTTACCGAACTCCCACTCAAGCACCATTGGTACGTATCCTTCCGACAGATGAGGCAGAAGACCACCTTTTGTTGTATAGGTAGACCATGCATGCATGTATACATGTGTGTGTGTGTGTAATATATAACAAATAGGGATGAGGAAGATGGTGTTTGATGAAACAGCAAGATGGATGGAATAAGTAAGAATATAAAGTTGCATAGATAAGTGAAGATCTAATGCATGACAGTTCTGTCATGTTTAAAGATCAAGTCAAGTGCAAGTGGTAATTAACTAATTGTGATTGTTAGTGACAGTTAGAAAGATGGTTAATGCAGCTTGATCAGTTGGCAAGGATCAAGTGTAATCTAATGATCATCAGTTGATTACTTAGGTGGTGTATGTGTGGTGATAGATGAGAAGGTACATCAGATCAGATAAGGTTGCTGATTGGATAATGAAGATACAACACATGTGATCAGTTGAAGAATTGAGCTTTAAGTTCAATAAATGTGCAGTTTGGTTGGCATGAGAAGTTGAATCAGTTGGAGGCAGTTGCAACTAAACTGATCAATGACAGTTGAGGTGTTGCTGGTGTGTGCATATCAGTAGTGTATATATATGATCATGCACTGCATATCAAGAAGACAGAAGTCGATCATCATCATCATACAAGTTAGCAAATCAAGTTAGGGTTTCTTAAGTGTTCTAGTTCATCATCTTCATCATATTGTAACCATTGTTTCATCAAGATAGTGATTATTCTCCTTTAGAGTGGATGTAGATCAACATGATCGAACCACTATAATTCTTGTCTTCATTCTTCAAGTTTTAAGTTCAGTTTTTGATACAAATTCATACACAATATTAGATATAGATTGATTGAGTACTTTGTGAACCAAAGTATTGCTGTCTGTTGTGTTGATTTCATAACAATTGGCGCCGTCTGTGGGAAGGCCAAACCAGAAGAAGAAGAAGAAGACTCAGTGGAGAAGAAGAAGATCAAATGGTTACCACAAAGTTTGATATTGAAAAATTCACAGAGAAGGCAGACTTCAGTCTGTGGAGGATGAAGATGGAAGCCATCTTGGTTCAACAAGGTCTGTCAGATGCTATTAAGCCATTGCCAGAAGATCAGATTGCAGGAGCTGGTGTTGCTGGTCTTGCAGTAGATCAAGAACAACAAATCAAGGCCAGAAGTGCTCTCATCCTGTGTCTTGGTGATAAGGCTCTAAGGGAGATCTCTAAAGAATCTACTGCAAGAGGAGTTTGGAAGAAATTGGAGGAGTTGTACATGGTTAAAAGTTTGGCAAACCGTTTGTACATGAAGCAGAAGTTATACTCCTTCAAGGTATCAGAAGATAAGTCTATAATTGGTCAGTTAGATGAGTTTAACAAGATTATAGATGACTTAGAAAACATAGATGTGGCTCTGTCAACTGAAGATAAGGCAGTCATCCTCATGTCAGCACTTCCAAAGTCTTTTGAAGGATTGAGAGATACTTTATTGTTTGCTAATGCTGAATCAATCACCCTTGAGCAAGTGTTGTTGGCAGTCAAGGCAAAGGTACTTCACAAGAATCCAGAACAGCAAGCAAATGCAGAAGGATTGACAGTGAGGAAACAAAACCGGTGGAATAAGAACAACAAGAATAGTAAGAGTGAGGTTGATAAGAGGAAGCCTAAAAAGAATCATAGTGCACCAGCAGTTGAAGAAGAAAACAAGAATTGTTTCCACTGCAATAAACCAGGACATTATAAGAAGCAATGTTACAAATGGAAAGCAATGGTAGCAAAGGTAATAGCTGAAAGGAGAGGAAATAAAAGGCCTCATGCAAATCAAGTAATAACTAATCATGATGCTACAGACTCTGATTTCATTGAAGCAATGTCTGTGAGTTCAAATTCAGTCTCAGAAGAGTGGGTTATGGATTCTGGATGTACTTTTCATATGACATCAAGAAAGGACTGATTTACTGAATTGAGGTCACAAGATGAAGGATCAGTAATGCTAGGTGATGACCATACTTGTAAGATTGTTGGAATTGGTTCTGTCAAACTTAAAATGTTTGATGGAAAATTCAGAATGTTGAACAATGTTAGATATGTACCAAGCTTAAGGAGGAATTTAATATCTCTTGGAATGCTAGTTTCTCAAGGTTATGAATGCCATTTGAAAGGAGATACACTTGCTGTCATAAAAGGAAAGTCAGTTGTTGTTAAAGGATTCAAGAGGTCTGATCTGTACTTCTTGGATGGTTCAGTTGTGACTGGACAAAGTAATACAACTAAGGATGAGAGTAGTGTTAATGTTTGGCATGGGAGGCTTGGTCATATAAGTGAAAGAGGTTTACAAGAACTTGCAAGACAGAAGTTACTTGAGATCAGTTCAACATGTAAGTTAGATCAATGTGAGGTTTGTATATTAGGAAAAGCTAAGAGGTTGAAGTTTGGTGCAGCTGAACATAATACCAAAGCTAGGTTGGAATATGTTCACTCAGATCTTTGGGGGCCTTCTAAGACTTCAACTATAGGAGGTGGTAAATACTTCATTTCATTCATTGATGATTATTCAAGAAA
This sequence comes from Pogostemon cablin, assembly GCA_023678885.1. Classification (NCBI taxonomy): domain Eukaryota; kingdom Viridiplantae; phylum Streptophyta; class Magnoliopsida; order Lamiales; family Lamiaceae; genus Pogostemon; species Pogostemon cablin. Next base: position 813,726 of record CM042970.1, read on the forward strand.
GGTATGGATTAAAATTCTGAAAACAAAGGATGAAGCACTATCAGTTTTTAAAGTATGGTTGACAGAAGTAGAGCTACAAACTGGAAACAAGGTCAAGTGCTTAAGAACAGACAATGGTCTTGAATTTGTGTCACATGAATTCAATAAGTTTTGTCAAGAGAAAGGTATTAAGAGGCACAAGACAGTACCAGGTACACCACAGCAAAATGGAGTGGCTGAAAGAATGAATCAGACACTTCTTGCAAGAGTTAGGTGTATGATGAGCAGTGGAGGTTTCTCTAAGGGTTTCTGGGGTGAGTTAGTATCTACTGCAGCCTATTTGATTAATCTATCACCATGCACAACACTCAAGTTTAAACCTCCTGAAGAAGTATGGTCTGGAAGAGTACCAGACTACAGTCAACTGAGGATTATAGGATGTTTGGTGTATTCACATCAGAAACAAGATAAGTTAGATTATAGAGCAGTTAAGTGTGTGCTAGTTGGCTATCCTAAAGAGGTAAAAGGGTACAGACTATGGTGTTATGAGAATAACAAGTTCATAGTTAGTAGAGATGTGACATTCAATGAAGGAAGAATGCATTTGTTGGAAAGAAGATCTGATAAGTTAGTAACTACTGATAAGTGTGAGTTTGAGGTGGAGCATGATGATAAAACAATTGTACAACATGGTCAAGATCAAGGAGAAGATAGTGTACATGAAGGAATTACTGCTGAAGAGAGGACTGAGTCATCTGGTTCAAATAAAAGAAGGACTCTAAGTAGCTATCAGTTGGTTAGAGATAGGTTGAGAAGACAGATCAAAACACCTATAAGGTACATAGAGGCAGACACTGTATCATATGCATTGTTTGTAGCATCAGATGTTGATGTCTATGTACCTAGGACATACTCAGAAGCAGTTTCAAGTAAAGAAAATATGCATTGGTTGGATGCTATGGAAGAGGAGTTGCAATCATTAAAAAGGAATAATACTTGGATGATTGTTGACAGGCCTGCCAATCAGAAACTTATAGGTTGTAAGTGGATATACAAGAAGAAACCAGTTACTAGCAAGGAATGAGGAATTAGATTTAAAGCAAGGCTTGTAGCAAGAGGTTTTTCACAGCAAGAAGGTGTAGATTATAATGAAATTTTTTCACCAGTGGTTAAACATTGCTCAATAAGGATTCAGCTGTCATTAGTTACTCAGTTGGACTTGGAATTACATCAAATGGATGTAACAACAACTTTCTTATATAGAAATTTAGATGAGAAGATTTATATGAAGATTCCTGAGGGAGTTAATCTACAAGGAGCAGACTCAAAGACTTGTCTATTACTTAAATCATTATATGGTCTGAAGCAAAGTCCAAGACAGTGGTATCTCAGGTTTGATGAGTACATTACTTCAAATGATTTTGACAGAAGCATGTATGATAGCTGTGTATACATAAGATGTGATAAAGGAAGCTATACTTATCTTCTACTATATGTAGATGATATACTGATAGCTTGTAGAAATATGATGGGAATCAATTCAGTAAAGGATACTTTGAGAAAAGAGTTTGACATGAAAGATCTTGGAGAGGCAAGGATGATACTTGGAATGCAGATAGAAAGAAACAGAACAGCTGGAGTATTAAGGTTGTTTCAAGAGTCATACTTGGATAAAGTGCTAAAGAGGTATAATATGAATCTTTGTAAGAGTGCATCAGTACCAGTTAAACAAGGTGTGAGTCTGTCATCTGTTCAAGGACCTCAAACAGATAAAGAAAGGTTTGAAATGGGTAAAATACCATATGCAAGTGCAGTGGGCAGTCTGATGTATGCTATGGTATACTGTAGACCAGACTTAGCTTATGTGATGAGTGTGATCAGTAGATTTATGAGTGATCCTGGTCTGATTCATTGGGATGCAGTGAAGTGGGCACTGAGGTATGTTAAAGGAACTATATCAGTAGGTTTGAAGTTTCAGAAACAAGATGCTTGAGATAATGCTGTTGTTGGTTATGTTGATGCAGATTATGCAGCCAACCTTGATACAATGAAATCAATGACAGGTTATGTGTTCAAGTTATATGGTACAGCAATAAGTTGGAAGACTACACATCAACACATTGTGGCTTTATCCACCACTGAAGCAGAATTTGTTGCTCTTACAGAAGCAATAAAGGAAGGTGTTTGGTTGATTGGTATTTTGAGAGAATTTGGGGTTCAGCAGAATAACATTGAGGTGTATTGTGATAATCAAAGTGCTGTACATCTCTCAAAGCACCAAGGATATCATGAGAGGACTAAACACATTGATGTGAGACTTTATTTCATAAGAGATATGATAGAAGAGAAGATAGTTGCTGTCAAAAAGGTTAAGACAACTGAAAATCCTGCTGATATGTTTACTAAGGCTCTACCTATTCAAAAGTTTGAATTGTGTAAGAGTCTTATTGGTGTTCACTAGAGATGAAGAAAGAAAGGTGAGCTGCAGCCTTGTAAGTGCAGCAAGGTGGAGAGTGTTTATCACTTATGATGATACATGGTCTAAGGTGGAGATTTGTTGTATAGGTAGACCATGCATGCATGTATACATGTGTGTGTGTGTGTGTAATATATAACAAATAGGGATGAGGAAGATGGTGTTTGATGAAACAGCAAGATGGATGGAATAAGTAAGAACATAAAGTTGCATAGATAAGTGAAGATCTAATGCATGACAGTTCTGTCATGTTTAAAGATCAAGTCAAGTGCAAGTGGTAATTAACTAATTGTGATTGTTAGTGACAGTTAGAAAGATGGTTAATGCAGCTTGATCAGTTGGCAAGGATCAAGTGTAATCTAATGATCATCAGTTGATTACTTAGGTGGTGTATGTGTGGTGATAGATGAGAAGGTACATCAGATCAGATAAGGTAGCTGATTGGATAATGAAGATACAACACATGTGATCAGTTGAAGAATTGAGCTTTAAGTTCAATAAATGTGCAGTTTGGTTGGCATGAGAAGTTGAATCAGTTGGAGGCAGTTGCAACTAAACTGATCAATGACAGTTGAGGTGTTGCTGGTGTGTGCATATCAGTAGTGTATATATATGATCATGCACTGCATATCAAGAAGACAGAAGTCGATCATCATCATCATACAAGTTAGCAAATCAAGTTAGGGTTTCTTAAGTGTTCTAGTTCATCATCTTCATCATATTGTAACCATTGTTTCATTAAGATAGTGATTATTCTCCTTTAGAGTGGATGTAGATCAACATGATCGAACCACTATAATTCTTGTCTTCATTCTTCAAGTTTTAAGTTCAGTTTTTGATACAAATTCATACACAATATTAGATATAGATTGATTGAGTACTTTGTGAACCAAAGTATTGCTGTCTGTTGTGTTGATTTCATAACAGTGATCCCCCTTCAACCATCTCTTTTCAGCAATGAACACGTATCCACGAAAGTCATGCTTTCTGCTTTCGTAAGTATACTTGAGCTTCTTGAGTCGGGGTGGAATCATTGTGTGGCAGCAGTTGACACCGTTGCAACCGGTGTCGGTTGAGTTGGGTTCACATAAGGCCGTGCATCCTGCTACTGTCTTGGTCCGTTTAGTGTGCAACCACACAGTGTACTCACAGCCCCACACAGCAAATAAATTGTAGTGAGTAGAAATGGTGAAAGGAGTTCCTTCAAGTGATATAGGAAGTAGTTTTGTTGAACGCTTTTTGGAATATTTCAAAATCGATGCACTCTGCTTTACTCTGATTGTACCTTGCAACGAAATGTTCAATACCTGCAGTTTTATGCTACTCAAGAACAGAGAGGGAGGATTCGTGAGATAATTGCAGGAAACTGTGAAGGATGAATTAGCACTGCAGTTGGAACCAATCCCAAAAGGATATGGAACAAGGACATCTCCACACTTTTCTCGACAACCTGGTTTGGATAAGGATATTGCAAGACTCGTAGTTATGGCGAAGCATAGATACGAAGAAAAGACATGGATTAACAAGGTTAACTTCATTCTAGTTCTAGTTAAAATGAAGTGATCATGAGTAAGTTATTCATAAAAATCAAACCAAGTTATTCGATAAAAGCAATTATTTGAATTTATTTGACAGAATCATATTCAACATGCTCAAGCTCGTATTATTATCAAACATACACTTGAATACACACAAAGAGGCCATTGCAGATGAGGATATATTGTTTCTCCTTTGGCGAAAAATCTTATGCCAAAACGACAATGTATGATCCAACATAAGATCACCATTACCATTATTATACGATTAAAACAAAGTTTTAGCCTTTAGACCCACTGAGCACAATGTGCACTGCCCATAAGCATCATCGAATCTACAAACTTTATTATATGAAATTTGGATTTTGATTTAGTTTTTCCTTAGAGCATTTTTTTAGATAGATTATTCAGCATTTACGTTTTAAAATTAAATTGTACTCCCTCTGTCCGGGCAAAGGTCTCCATTTCTTTTTTGTGCATAGATTAAGGAGTATTATTATTTTAGTGTAGTGGCTGGTTATATTAGTTGTGAGTGATGAGCCATATGTGTGGTCTCTTACTAAAAATAGAAAATGAAGATCTTTGAGTAGGACACAGTAAAATGAGATCAGATCTTTCAGTGGGACGGAGGGAGCATGTTTTAAAAGATAAATTCAAATTTTATATAGACTTAAATAGTTTATCAATGTGATTTTGCACAAATTTGCTAAGGCCAGGGAAAAAAAAGAGTTTTGGAAACTTTGGAGACAAAACCCTAAAACTCTCAATTTGGGAATTATCATCGGGAGTTATTCGTCAAAATTTCCTGAAAAAGTAATAATTAAATCCGGTTATATACCATTAAAAATAAGAAACAACATAGTATAAAAATTATTATGATATTTAACAGAAGAATAACTGAAGACCGCTCAGGAGAAAGTGGATAATGAATTTGGGGGAGGGGGGGGGGGAATTTAAATTGTAACCCTAATTCTCAGTAAATTGGGCAATTAATCTTCAACTGTTGGATTTGCCAGCCTGCCAAGAATGGAGTTCCGGTTACTGGAATTCCATTTGCTGGAAAAGAGTGGCCTTGGGGATGAACCTCAAAATCTCCAGATAGTAGCTTAAATACTGATGATACAGCTGAGTTCATCTTTACAAATTTTACAGTTATACTCAATGTGATAGAAAACTACATACTGATGAATGATCAACATTAGGATGAGTGTTAGTGTGTCTAAAGGTTGAAGCTGATGATGGTGCATGAGTGAAACGGGTGCACCAGAATCAGCAGAATCAAGAAACGCACAAACATATCAGCAAAGCTACACCGGGTGCATCAGTCGTGAGCAGGGTGACTTGTGGCCGTTGTACAGTTCGCATACGAACGATTTCTGGAAAGTTCTAAACGTGAATAGATAGCTGGCCATGCAAGGTGTGTGATGGAGTTGGTTATAACCATCGAGATTCGTTTTAACCAACTGAGAATCCAGCTGGAAGTCAGTTACACGCGTTGGTCCTATAACTTTCTATGCAAGCATATGATGTATATATTGCTGTGATGCTTGTGTATACGCATTGTAGTCCGTTTGCTCTCTCAATCAATAATAAGATCTCTCTCTCACAGTGGATGTAAGCTTGTAAAAACAAGTTGAACCACTATAAACGTCTTCTTCTTCATACAATCACACATACACACACAAGTTGAAGTTATTATCATATGTGATCTAGTTTCTTGTATTCAATTCATTGCTTGTTTGTGTATTCTACAAGATTAGGTTAGTTATTGATCTGATATATCATCATCTACAACAAAGTGGCACCGTCTGTGGGAAATCCAAGCCACGAACAGCAGCAATCATCATAAGGAGGAATCAAGAAGAAATTGGAGGAAGTTGACACCATGGTTGCAACTAAGTTTGATATTGAAAGGTTTACAGAGAAATCTGATTTTGGTTTGTGGAAGATCAAGATGAGAGCTATCTTGGTACAACAAGGATTGGCAGAAGCTATCAAAGATAAACCAGCAACAACTGCAGAAGCTGTACAAACTGCCATTGAAGCTACTGCAGAAGCTGATATTCAAGAGAGGACTCTAAGTGCCATTGTATTGTGTCTTGGTGATAAAGCTTTAAGAGAAGTACAGAGAGAGACATCTGCAAGAGCTGTATGGAAGAAACTTGAAGATCTTTACATGGTAAAATCTCTTGCTAACCGTTTATACTTAAAACAGAAGTTATATTCCTTTAAGATGGTTGAGGAGAGATCAGTTCTAGTTCAGCTTGATGAGTTTAATAAGGTGTTAGATGATCTAGAAAATGTTAATGTGAAGATTGAAACAGAAGATAAGGCCTCAATTTTGTTGTCAGCTCTCCCAAAGTCCTTTGAAAGTTTCAAGGATACACTTTTGTTTGGGAATAGAGAAACTATAAGTCTTGATGAGGTTGAGATTGCTTTGAAGACAAAGGAGTTTCAGAAAGTTTCTGAAGATCAAGGAACATCAGGAGAGGGATTAATGGTCAAGAGGAGTGATCATGGTAAAAGGAACAACAAGAAAGGCAATTCTGAGTCAAAGAAACAAGGTTACAAGACTGATCAGTCAAGCTCAGATAAGGATGGAAGGAAGTGCTTTCACTGTCATGAACCAGACCACTACAAGAAAAACTGCTACAAGTATAAAGCAGAAAAGAGGAGGAAAGCAGAAGCTGGTAAAGATGGACAACAAAGAGTGCAAGCAAATCAGGTGGTAAATAATCAGAATCAGGCCACTGATTATCCTGAGGCACTTGTGGTTGGATCATCAAAAGGATCTATGGATTGGATCCTTGATTCAGGATGTACATTCCATATGTCTCCTATGAAGCATTGGTTTACTGATCTCAGGTTGCATCAAGCTGGATCAGTGTTGTTAGGGAATGATCACATATGTCAGATAAGAGGTATTGGATCCATCAGGTTGAGGATGCATGATGGAGTTACTAGGATATTGACAAATGTGAGGTATGTTCCAGAACTTAAAAGAAACTTGATTTCTTTAGGGAGTTTAGATGCTTCAGATCATGAGTTTAGATCTAGAGGAGGTGTACTCATTGTTGAGAAAGATGAGTATGAAGTGATGAAAGAAATCAGGAAAAATGGATTGTATATACTTGATGGACATACAGTGATTGGACAGAGTAATGTCACAACAGGAAGTGATGAAATTCACTTATGGCATGGAAGATTAGCTCACATAAGTGAGAAAGGATTACAAGAATTGTCAAGGAAAAATGTAATCAATATCAGATCAACAGATAAGCTGGAGCTGTGTGAGGATTGCATTTTTGGTAAGGCTAAAAGGCTGAAGTTTAGTATTGGTGAACATACAAGTAAAGCTAAACTTGATTATATCCATTCAGATCTGTGGGGACCTGCAAGAACTCAAACAAAAGGAGGAGGCAGATATTTTATTTCATTCATTGATGATTACAGTAGGAAGATATGGATATATATACTAAAGTCTAAGGATACAGCTTTCATTACCTTTAAGAATTGGTTAACTGAGGTAGAGAATAGCTGTGATAACAAGGTGAAGATATTAAGAACTGATAATGGTCTTGAGTATTGTTCTGATGAGTTCAACAAGTTTTGTAAGGAGAGGGGAATCATGAGACATAAGACAGTACCAGGTACACCACAACAAAATGGTATTGCAGAGAGGCTGAATCAGACTCTACTTGAGAGAGTTAGATGTATATTGAGTAGTTCTGGTCTTTCTAAAGACTTCTGGGGTGAATTGGTTAGTACAATTGCTTTTCTAATCAATAGGTGTCCATCAACACCTCTTAAGTTTAAAACTCCTCAGAAAGTATGGACTGGAAAGATTGCTAATTACACTAGACTCAAAGTGATAGGTTGCCTAGCTTATGCACATGTTAAACAGGATAAGTTAGCTCCAAGAGCCATCAAATGTGTCATGATTGGATATCCCAAAGGTGTTAAAGCTTACAAACTATGGAATATTGAAGGTAAAAAGATTATGATAAGTAGAGATGTTACCTTTAATGAAGCTGTTATGCCACTAAAATCTCAGGGTCAAGGTAAAACTGAAACTGAGCTTGAGGTGGAGTCTTTGAACAAGATTCAGGAGGATCAGTTTAGAATTGAAGAAGAGACAGCACAAGGAGGAATTAATTCACCAAGTACAGATGATCAGACTACTTCTAATACTGATGAACTGCTTAATAGTTATCAGTTGACTAGAGATAGACAAAGGAGGTCTATTAGAGCTCCAGCTAGGTTTGCAGATGCTGATATTGTATCTTTTGCACTTTATTCTGCAGAAGATATTGATTCATATGAACCTAGAAACTATCAGCAAGCAATGAGCAGTAAGGATAGTGGAAAGTGGAGTGCAGCTATGCAAGAAGAGTTGCTTTCATTGGAGAAGAATCAGACTTGGAAAATTGTTCTAAAGCCAAAAGATCAGAAGTTAGTGAGCTGTAAATGGATTTACAAGAAGAAAGTTTCACCTGAGAGGATTGGTGGTATTAGATTCAAAGCAAGACTAGTTGCCAGGGGTTTCTCTCAAAGGGAAGACATTGATTACACAGAGATATTCTCTCCAGTTGTGAAACATTGTTCTATTAGGATATTGTTAGCATTAGTAACTCAGTTTAATCTGGAATTGCACCAGATGGATGTGACTACAACCTTTCTTCATGGAAATTTGGAGGAAAAGATCTATATGACTATTCCAGAAGGAGTTTCAGTTCAAAACTCAACTGATAAGGCTTGTTTACTTCTAAAGTCACTATATGGATTGAAACAAAGTCCTAGGAGATGGTATCTGAGATTTGATGAATACATTATCAAATGTGGTTTTGAAAGAAGCAAGTTTGACAGTTGTGTATATATCAAACAAGATAGTGACTGGTATGTTTTCTTGTTACTATATGTTGATGACATTTTAATTGCTTGTAAGTCTATGGAAGGCATTACAACTGTGAAGGAAATGTTGAAATCTGAGTTTGATATGAAAGATTTGGGTGAAGCTACTGTTATATTAGGAATGGAAATCAAAAGAGATAGATCAGTTGGTTCTATTGTGTTACATCAGAACTCATACTTAGAAAAGGTTCTCAAAAGATATAATATGGATCAAAGTAAAGCTGTGTCTACTCCTGTAAAGCAGGGATTGGCTTTAACAGCTCAACAATCAGCTAGAACTAGTGAAGAAGTATCAGAAATGGAGAAGGTTCCCTATGCCAATGCAGTTGGTAGTCTCATGTATGCTATGGTATGTTGCAGACCAGACTTGGCTCATGCAATGAGTTTAGTAAGCAGGTTCATGGGAAGTCCAGGAAGAGATCACTGGGAAGCTGTTAAGTGGATTCAGAGATATATCAGAGGCAGCTTAACAACAGGTTTGCATTTCAATAAATTTACCTCTAACATTGATTTTCTTGCAGGTTTTGTAGATGCTGATTATGCTGCAAACTTAGACACAAGGAAGTCACTATCAGGCTATGTCTTCTGTTAGTTTGGTACAGCTATCAGTTGGAGATCAACACATCAGTCAGTGGTTGCATTGTCTACAACTGAAGCTGAGTTTATCTCACTCACAGAAGCAGTAAAGGAAGGTTTGTGGTTGCAAGGAATTTTGTCTGAGTTTGGTGTAGTACAAGAATCAGTACTAATACATTGTGATAACTCTAGTGCTATACATTTATCAAGACATCAGGGTTTTCATGAAAGGACAAAGCACATCGATGTAAGAATGTATTTTGTTAGAGACTTAGTTGAAGGAGGAAAGGTTGTGGTTAAAAAGGTTGAAACAGCCAAGAATCCAGCTGATTTCCTCACTAAGGCATTGCCTAGTTCAAAGTTTGAGCTATGCAAGAGTCTTGTCAATGTATGCTGAACATATCAGTGGAGAGTTCAGCTGCTCTCTTCAAAAGCAGTGTGCAAGTTGGCTGTCTTGGTAAAAACAGTGAAGTGAAGGAGTGATTGAGTATTGGTTGAGTATGAAGTTTTAGGTGGAGAATTGTGATAGAAAACTACATACTGATGAATGATCAACATTAGGATGAGTGTTAGTGTGTCTAAAGGTTGAAGCTGATGATGGTGCATGAGTGAAACGGGTGCACCAGAATCAGCAGAATCAAGAAACGCACAAACATATCAGCAAAGCTACACCGGGTGCATCAGTCGTGAGCAGGGTGACTTGTGGCCGTTGTACAGTTCGCATACGAACGATTTCTGGAAAGTTCTAAACGTGAATAGATAGCTGGCCATGCAGGGTGTGTGATGGAGTTGGTTATAATCGTCGAGATTCGTTTTAACCAACTGAAAATCCAGCTGGAAGTCAGTTACACGCGTTGGTCCTATAACTTTCTGTGCAAGCATATGATGTATATATTGCTGTGATGCTTGTGTATACGCATTGTAGTCCGTTTGCTCTCTCAATCAATAATAAGATCTCTCTCTCACAGTGGATGTAAGCTTGTACAAACAAGCTGAACCACTATAAACGTCTTCTTCTTCATACAATCACACATACACACACAAGTTGAAGTTATTATCATATGTGATCTAGTTTCTTGTATTCAATTCATTGCTTGTTTGTGTATTCTACAAGATTAGGTTAGTTATTGATCTGATATATCATCATCTACAACACTCAACTATTTATAAATGATTTAACATCAACTTAAATAATAGCTCCAGCAAGGAAGTAGACAAGTCAAATCTACCATTCATGTACAGTATAATAATTGCATAATAACAGTCTATGCATTTTGTATGCATATATAATAAGCAAGTCTCATTTTGTGAGAAGATAAAAAGTGTTGTAGTTATTGTGAAAATACCCAATCAACCTTATGTTGTAGCTAATAAATCTATCGATGTATTGTTCTTTTGTTTCTGCATGCGTAGTCTTTACACTTTCCTGTTTGTAAATATGGTGATGCTGTACCTACTTCACTGCTTTGTGCTTTGAAATTCTTATGTTAATACTGAAGGCTACGGCTGGCTTACTTAACAGTGGAGAAGTGTTCTTACAATTGTTGTCAAGATTTTGTTGCTCAATGCGAATCTGGATAAGCAAAAACGTTGTCATTAGTAGTTTGATTGTCTGGAAACATGCCAAGAATTTATAACTTGGAAAACAGAGTTGGTTCAAAATTAACTGTTAAGCATAAATTAAAAGAAGCTTTTCAGCGCTCATTCAACAATGAAATGTAACCATCTGGTAAATATGAGATGATGTCATCAGAATCTATGCTTCCTGCAGACATAGAGGAGAAGTCGTCTGTCTCATTTGACAACACAAAACCATGCTCTATGCTCTCAACCTGACTCTGCAGGCGACACCATCCTCGTTTTGATGCTAGTATTGCTTCAAACTCATGTGCAACTTCCATCATTGTTGGCCTTTTCTTACCTCTCAAATGCAGGCATCTCATTGCCACTGCTGCTACAGCCATGATTTCGTCTTCCTTGCCCTCTTGTAGGACCCTTGCATCAAGAATCTCAAATAATTTTTTCTCTTCCATTGTTTGCAAGAAGAGGGTAACTAAGCCTGCTTCCTCTCTATTTGATGACACGGGTTTCTCTCCAGTCAAAAGCTCAACCATCACAACACCGAAGCTGTACACATCGCTCTTTTCAGTGAATTGGCTTGATCTGAAGTACTCTGGATCCAAATAACCAAACGTGCCTACTACTCGTGTTGTCAGATGAGTTTGATCAATGGAAACCGACCTTGATGTCCCAAAATCTGCAATCTTGGCGCGGTATTTATCATCCAGGAGTATGTTTGTTGACTTGATATCCCGATGATAAATGGGAGCAGATGAAGCGTTGTGCAAGTAAGAGAGCGCCCCTGCTACTTCTCTGGCTATTCTCAAACGCATTTCCCATGTTAACTGGATCTCCTCATTAGGTTCGTGGATATGCTGGTAGAGTGTGCCATTGGGAATGAACTCGTAGACGAGATGAGGAACCTCAGTTTCCAGACAGCATCCGAGCAGCTTAACAACATTCCTGTGGTTTACCTGAGACAGAATCACAACCTCATTAATGAACACTTTAAGATCGCCTTCGTCTAACCTTTTGGATTTCTTCACAGCTACAATCCTCCCATCTGTCAGCATTCCTTTGTACACAGTCCCCTGCCCACCACGGCCAAGAATTCGGTTTTCATTATAACGATCAGTAGCTTTGGCCAACTCTTTGGAACTAAACAACCTTGTCATCTGTAGGACATTCTCAGTTGCAGACAACTGCTGTTCCAACAATAAGCCTCCATTGCGCTTATAAAACGCATGCCTACGGCTATCCTTGATGATCTTTTTAACAGTTTTGCCAGAAATCAATACTGCAATCAGGCTGCTAAGCACTCCACCAATACTCATCATGATTGTCATTTTGACACGAGAATCGTTATTCCCATTTAAATATTCACATGCATAAGAACCTGGCATGTTGACACAAGTTGGCGCATTATTTGGGCAGTGATACCATTTTGAGTTGCTGCATTCATCAATGTCAATGCACCCTTGGTGCAGATACGGGTTCCCTTCGAAACCATGCGGGCAAGAGCAGTATTTGATTGAAGATACATAATCACTCTCTCTGTGATAATAGTTGGAACGATAATCATATCCCCACCCATGAGAACTATCTAATCCAGTGCTGAAGTTATAGAGAGGATCATATTCAGTATGACGATACTTAATATAACAGTTAAGATGTCCATTATATTGGCTTTTGACATGTCTATGTCCATTATCTCTAGGATACGTGAGGCAATAATCATAAGCATACGTACATATATCAGAACTTAAACCTTTCAGTGTACCAAATTCCCACTCAAGAACCAGTGGTACATATCCTGTCAAAAAATATTGATGCAAAATACCATCTTTGTGCTCCCCTTTCAACCATCTCTTATCTACAGGCATCACATGTCCACAAAAGTTATCATTGCTTTCGTTACGACTGCTTACCATATGTGCACATAAGTTTTCATTGGTTTTGTAAGTATACTCTAGCTTCTTGAGTCGGAGTGGAATAGTTGCCTGGCAGCACTTGACACCGTTGCAACTGGTTTCGTTTGAGTTGTCATCACATAAGGCCGTGCATCCTTCTACTGTCTTCGTCCGTTTAGAATGCAACCACACAGTGTTCTTGCAGCCCAACACAGCCAATGAATTGTAGCGAGCAGAGATGGTGAAAGGACTTCCTTTAAGTGATATAGGAAGTGATTGCGTTACTTGCAGTACAGAACATTTCAAACGCAACGCATTCTGCTTTACTATGATCGTACCTTGCAATGAAATGTTCACTACTTCCATTTTTATGCTGCTCAAGAACAGAGAAGGAGGACTTGTAAGATAATCGCAGTTGGAGCCAATCCCAAAAGGAAATGGAACAATCACATCTCCACACTTCTCTTGACAACCTGGTTTGGACAAGGATAATGCAAGACTCGATGTTATGGTGAAGCATAGATAGGAGGAAAAGACATGGAGTATTAAGGTTAACTTCATTCTAGTTAAAATGAAGTGATGAATTAGTATATATAGGGCTGAAAAATTGAAAATCAAACCAAGTTATTTAATGCTCTTGTTTGCTAAAAGCTTGTTTGAATTTTATTTGACAGAATCATATTAACAAGCTTGACTTGATTTGTATATCTGATAGAGTTTGAAGCTCGAGCTCAAACTCGACTCGTCTTATTATCAAACATACCCTAGAATAGACACAAAGAGGCCATTGCAGAAGAGGATAAATTGTTTCTCCTTTGGCGAAAAATCTTATGCCAAAATGACAATGGATGATCCAACCTAAGATCACCATTACCATTATTATATGATAAAAACAAAGTCTTAATCTTTATTTTAATTTATTTAATTTTAGACCTAATGAGTACAATGTGCTCTGCCCATAAGTATCATCGAATCCTCAAACTATATGTATGAAATTTTGATTTTGATTTAATTTTTCGTGAAATCATTTTTTAGATATGATCATTCAGCATTTACATTTTTAAATTAAATTGTTTGATTTAAGAGATAAATTCAAGTTCTATATATACTTAAATGATTTATCCATGTACTATAATATCATAAAATTATACTTTAATGCATAATTTATCATATTTTAGTAATTTTTTTAACCATCCAATAACATACTCCCTCCGTCCCACAACAAAGAGTGCATTTTACCATCTTCGTCCGTTCAAACACAAGATGTGCATTTCCCTTTTTAGTAAAAGGGACCCACACAAATTAATTTTTTCTCTCTCCATAACCAGTGACGGAGCGTAAATTTAATTATATATATGAAAGATTTAGTTAAACTTTTTGCTAGCTTGGTGTCTCAATCCTCCTTTTCGAGACCTGAGGTCTCAAGTTCGAGTCTTGCCCCCCACGATCATGTTTTAATTTTTTTTATTTTTTCCAATAACTATTCTACATATAATAATAAATTTATTTTATTTATAATATACAACATAATATACTTTGTCTAATAAAATTATTTACACTTTACTCATTTATTTGTATTATATTCTACATATAATAATAATAAATTTATTTTATTTATAATATACAACATAATATTCTTTGTCTAATAAAATTATTTACACTTTACTTATTTATTTGTATTATATTTACAAAAAAAAATAACATCAATAATAAATTTAAAGATTACTTATATTTTAATTTAAAAATGTCATAGTATTAACAGACATTAATACTATATTTTATTTGTTATGTAAAAATATCAATTTACTCTTAAAAAGTCAATAAAAATTCGTAAAAAAGTTAAATTTTCTTAAACTATATAAATGATTTCACAAGACGGGAAGAACATTTTATTTTTTAGTGTCATTCTGGCCTCCCCAGAGCCCAATTTCTGGCTCCGTTACTGTTGATAACCCCACACTTTCCATTAATACACCTATTCACTATACATTAAAATATTATTTCTCTCACCTCAACTACCCCAACTACCCATTAAATATTATATCCCATACTTTACGTGCAAAAAAGTTCCGCCACTCTTGTTGTGGGACAGAGGGAGTACTTTACAATTATCATACTTAATGATAGATCGATCCGTCTGACATATAACTAGAGTGTCTCTAATACTTATTACTCCCTCCGTCCCGGAGAAGGTTTAACATTTTTTTTGGGCACGGAGATTAAGGAGTATAATATTTTAATGTAAAGTGAATTGAGAGAAATAATATTTAATGTGTAGTGGGTAGATGTATTAGTGGTGTGTGTGGAGTGTGTGTGGGGCCATATGAATATATTAATATTTTTTGTGTGAGTCCCATATGCTATAAAAGGAATGTGACAACTTCTGTAGGACAACCCAAAAAGAAAAATGTCACAACTTTAGTGGGACGGAGGGAGTATTTTATACTAATCTAAACTGTCTAATATTATCTCTGTTATCCCCTTTAAAGAGATTTGTTTCCACACTGTAAAATTTTACGTAAATCTCTTGATATTAGCAGCGTGACTATTCTTTCATCAGGTGGATCGAGCTAATATCCAAAACAACCCATTGGAAATTTTAGGTGAATGAAAAAAAATCAATTTAAAATGACATCTTTTACAATAAAAGTGTGTGAAAATATATGATCAAAGGGAGTGATTAATAAATAAACTGTCTTTTTATGAAAAAGACACTTGCATGTAAATTTAAAAATTTCGTTGTATCATTCATGACTAGACCCCTTAAAATTTATAAATAACCTTCATTTTTATAATTCTACACAAGTCATGGATGTCAAATTAAGTCAAGTGAAGTCGAGTTGTTGTAAACTTGTAACAATTCGTGATGTATTCGAAAGCCGTCTTTCAAATTAAATACCCAAATTTTCCAACACAACCTAAAAAAACATAAAAGAAAAGAGGATCAACATTCTACATATTAAAATCAGCTGCACACTCGTCATCGCTCATTAAACAATGAATAGTAACCATTTGCAGAGTATGGTATGATGTTATCAAAATCCATGCTTCCTGCAGAGATGGAGGAGAAGCCATCTGATTCCACATCATTAATACCATCCCATCCTTGTTCTGATGCTCCTATTGCTTCCAACTCATGTGCAACCTCCTTCATTGTTGGCCTTTTCATACCTTTCAAATGCAAACATCTTCTTGCCACTACTGCTACAGCCCTGATTTCATCTTTCTTGCCCTCTTGGAGGACCCTTTCATCTACAATGTCAAATAGTTTATTTTCCTCCATTGTTTGCAAAAAGTGGGTGGCTAATCCTACTTCCTCTCTCATTTCTGATACTACTTTCTCTCCCGTCAATAGCTCAACCATCACTACACCGAAGCTGTAAACGTTGCTCTTTTCTTTGAATTGGCTTGATCTGAATTACTCTGGATCCAAGTAACCGAACGTGCCTACCACTCGTGTTGTCAGGTGAGTTTGATCAACGGAAACCGACCTTGATGTCACAAAATCTGCAATCTTAGTGCGGTACTTATCATCCAAGAGTATGTTTGTTGACTTGATATCCCGATGATAAATAGGAGCAGATGAGGCAGAGTGCAAGTAAACAAGTGCCCCTGCCACTTCTCTGGCGATTCTTAGCCTAATTTCCCAAGTTAGTGGTAATTCCTCATGTTGTGTATAGACCATGCATGCATACGTATGAATGGTGTAGATCAGCAACATACATGTTTAGGGTGATGATTAAGAAAGTAATCAGCATGATCAACGGTTGTGATCATGCTATTTACAGTAAGTGAGAACCATTGGATGAAGACTTGATGCATGCAGCTGGATGGTGGTTCTAAGAAAGGAATCTAAGTTTGTTGAGTTAGTTAGTAGTTGCATAACAACTGATCCAGCTGGCTTCAACATGTGAGAAGCAAGATTGGAGATGATGCTCAATATAAACAGCAAGATGGATTGAAAGGTGCTGCTGCATAAGGAAGGGCAGTAGGATCAGAAGTAATGCTGAGCTGATGGATTGATGACATGACAAGATTCTTAGGTGGTTAAATGATCAGTTGTAACTGAATGCAACAGATCGCGTGAAAGTTTGTTGATGGATTCTAAAACACACCGGTGTGGTATAAGAGGAACACACACAGTAGAATGATAATCATCTTCATCAGTTAGGGTTCATAAGTTTAGGGTTTTCTTAGAAGTTTAATTCATCATCTTCTCCAAGAAGTTGTAACCTGTATTCCATCATATTAGTGATCTCTCTCCTTAAGAAGTAGATGTAGATCTTTAAGATCGAACCACTATACATCCTTGTCTCTTTTCTTCAGTTTGATTTCATTTTGTTTGATTCAATACGTGAGAGAGAGAGAGAGTGAGAAAGATAGTGTGTGCAAGTTTGTTCAAAGGATAGCTCAACTTTGCATATATTCATAAGAATTGGCGCCGTCTGTGGGAAGCCAAAAAGAAGAAGAAGATTCAATGGAGAAGAAGATCAAATGGTTACTACTAAGTTTGATATTGAAAGTTTTCAGAGAAGGCAGACTTCAGTCTGTGGAGGATGAAGATGGAGGCCATATTGGTTCAACAAGGATTATCAGAAGCAATCAGACCACTTCCTGAAAATCAGGTTGTAGCAATTGATGCTGTTGCCTTGCAGCAGATCAAGAACAACAAACCAAGGCTAGAAGTGCACTTATCCTGTGTCTTGGAGATAAAGCCCTTAGGGAAATTTCAAAGGAAGCTACAGCAAGAGGAGTTTGGAAGAAATTGAAGGAGCTGTACATGGTTAAAAGCTTGGCCAACCGTTTATACATGAAGCATAAACTATACTCTTTCAAGGTATCAGAAGATAAGTCAATAATTGGTCGATTAGATGAGTTTAATAAGATCATTGATGATCTAGAAAATATTGATGTAGTTCTGTCAACTGAAGACAAAGCTGTCATCCTCATGTCAGCCCTTCCAAAGTCCTTTGAAGGTTTAAGAGATACACTTTTGTTTGCTAATGCTGAATCCATCTCTCTTGAGCAAGTCTTGTTAGCAGTTAAGGTAAAGGTGCTTCACAAGAATCCAGAACAACAAGCAACTGCAGAAGGTTTAGTAGCAAAGAAACAGAATCAGTGGAGCAAGAATAATAAGAATAATAAGAGTAGCAATACTGATAAGAGGAAGCCAGAAAAGAATTATAGTACTCCATCAGATGAAGAAGAGAACAAGAACTACTTTCACTGCAATAAGCTTGGACATTTCAAGAAACAATGTTTCAAATGGAAAGCAATGGTGGCAAAGAAGATAGCTGAAAAGGGAGGAAATAAGAGGCCTCAACCAAATCAGGTAACAACTAATCAAGTTGGTTCAGATTCTGATTTCATTGAAGCAATGACAGTTTGTTCTAGTTCAGTATCAGAAGAATGAGTTATGGATTCAAGATGTACATTTCATATGACTTCTAGAAAAGATTGGTTTACTGAGTTAAGATCACAAGATGAAGGATCAGTTATGCTAGGTGATGATCACCCCTGTAAGATTGTAGGAATAGGTTCTGTCAAACTTAAAATGTTTGATGGGAAAGTCAGGTTGTTGACAAATGTCAGATATGTACCAAGTTTGAGAAGAAATATAATATCTCTTGGAATGTTAGTTTCTCAAGGTTATGAGTGTCTTTTGAAGGGTGAAACACTTACTATCATAAAAGGAAAATCAATAGTTGTTAAAGGTTTTAAGAGGTCTGATCTGTACTTCTTAGATGGTTCTGTTGTGACTGGACAGATTAATGCAACTAAGGATGATAGTAGTGTTAATATTTGACATGGAAGACTTGGTCATATAAGTGAAAGAGGCTTGCAAGAACTTGCAAGACAGAAGCTGCTTGAGATCAGTTCAACTTGCAAGTTAGATCAGTATGAAGCTTGTATATTAGGCAAGTCAAAGAGGTTAAAATTTGGTGCAACTGAGCATAATACCAAAGCTAGATTAGAATATATCCATTCTGATCTTTGGGGACCTTCTAAGACCTCAACAATAGGGGGTGGAAAATACTTCATATCATTCATTGATGATTATTCAAGAAAGGTATGAGTAAGAATTTTAAAGACAAATGATCAAGCACTATCAGTTTTTAAAGTGACAGAAACAGAACTGCAGACTGGAAACAAGGTTAAGTGTTTAAGGACAAATAATGGGCTTGAGTTTGTATCACATGAGTTCAACAAGTTTTGTCAAGAAAAGGGTATTAAGAGGCACAAAACATCACCAGGTACACCACAGCAGAATGGAGTGGCTGAAAGAATGAATCAGACACTTCTTGCAAGAGTTAGATGCATGATGAGTAGTGAAGGCTTCTCAAAAGGTTTCTGGGGTGAGTTAGTGTCAACTGCAACTTATTTGTTCAACTTGTCTCCATGCACATCACTTAAATTTAAACCACCTGAACAAGTATGGACTGGAAGGATACCATATTATAGTCATTTAAGGGTGATAGGTTGCCTGGTGTATTCACATAAAAAGCAAGACAAGCTGGATCACAGAGCTGTTAAGTGTGTGCTTGTAGGTTATCCTAAAGAAGTAAAAGGGTACATGCTATGGTGTTATGAGACTAACAAGTTCATTGTTAGTAGGGATATAACATTTAATGAAGACAAGATGCCTTTATTAGAGAAAGGTACTGATAAGGTCATTACTACAGATAAGTGTGAGTTTGAGGTGGAGGATGATGGTAAAACAGTAGTACAGCACATTCAGGATCAGAGTAATGATGATGTACATGAGGAAGATGCTGCAGAGGAGAGAGCTGAATCATCTGGTTCAAATGAAAGAAGGACTCTTAGCAGCTATCAATTAGTAAGGGATAGGTTGAGAAGGCAAATCAGAACACATATTAGATATATAGAGGCAGACACTGTGTCATATGCTCTCTATGTAGAATCAGACATTGATATCTATGAGCCAAGAACATATTCAGAGGCAATATCAGGTAAGGAGAGTATGCAGTAGTTGGATGCTATTGGAGAAGAGCTGCAATCATTAAAAAGGAATAACACTTGGATGATTGTTGACAAGCCTGCCAATCAGAAGCTTGTAGGTTGTAAGTGGATATATAAGAAGAAATCAGTGACAAGTAAGAAAGGAGGAATCAGATATAAGGCAAGGCTTGTAGCAAGGGGTTTTTCACAGCAAGAAGGTGTTGATTATAATGAAATCTTCTCACCAGTAGTCAAACATTGCTCAATAAGGATCTTGTTGTCATTAGTTACTCAATTGGATTTGGAATTGCATCAGATGGATGTAACAACAACTTTCTTACATGAAAATTTAGAGGAAAAGATTTACATGAAGATTCCTGAAGGTGTTAGTTTGAAAGGTGCAGACTCAAAGGTTTGTCTGTTACTTAAATTACTGTATGGACTGAAGCAAAGCCCAAGACAGTGATATCTCAGGTTTGATGATTACATTACATCAAATGGTTTTGTCAGAAGCATGTATGATAGCTGTGTGTATATAAGATGTAAGGAAGGATGCTACACTTATCTACTACTTTATGTAGATGATATATTAATAGCATGCAAGGATATGATAGGAATTAATACAGTAAAAGATACTTTGAGGAAGGAGTTTGACATGAAAGATCTAGGTGAAGCAAGAATGAAAGAGACAGATTAGCTGGTCAACTAAGATTGTTTCAAGAGTCATACTTGGATAAGGTTCTGAAGAGGTAAAATATGAATCTCTGTAAGGATGTTTCAATACCAGTTAAGCAGGGTTTAAATCTGTCATCACTTCAAGGTCCTCAAACAGATAAGAAGAAGACAGAAATGAGAAATATACCATATGCAAGTGCAGTTGGTAGTTTGATGTATGCAATGGTGTGTTGTAGGCCAAATTTGGCTTATGTTATGAGTATGATAAGTAGATTTATGAGCAACCCTGGTCTTTTACATTGGGATGCAGTGAAGTGGGCACTGAGATACATCAAATGAACTATATCAGTTGGATTGAAATTTCAGAAACAAGGTACTTGGGACAAAGCTGTTGTTGGTTATGTGGATGCTGATTGTACAACTAATCTTGATACAAGGAAGTCAATAACAGGTTATGTGTTCAATTTGTTTGGAACAGCAATAAGTTGGAAGGCTACACATCAACACATAGTAGCACTCTCAACCACTGAGGCTGAGTTTGTTGCTCTCACAGATGCAATAGAAGAAGGTGTTTGGTTGATTGGTATTATGGGAGAGTTTGGTGTTCAGCAAGATGCTATTGAAGTATATTGTGACAACCAAAGTGCTGTACATCTCTCAAAACACCAAGGGTATCATGAGAGGACTAAACACATTGATGTGAGACTTTACTTCATAAGAGACATGATAGAAGAGAAGCTAGTGGCTGTCAAGAAGATTAAAACAGCAGACAATCCAGCTGATGCATTCACTAAGGCTCTACTAGTTCAGAAATATGAATTGTGTAAGAGTCTTATTGGTCTTCAATAAAAGAAGGAAAGGAAGGTGTGCTGCAGCCTATAATTGAAGCAAAGTGGAGAGGTTTGATCACTTATGATGATGCATGGTCTAAGGTGGAGATTTGTTGTGTATAAACCATGCATGTATACGTATGAATGGTGTAGATCAGCAACATACATGTTTAGGGTGATGATTAAGAAAGTAATCAGCATGATCAACGGTTTGATCATGCTATTTACAGTAAGTGGGAACCATTGGATGAAGACTTGATGCATGCAGCTGGATTGTGGTTCTAAGAAAGGAATCTAAGTTTGTTGAGTTAGTTAGTAGTTGCATAACAACTGATCCAGCTGGCTTCAACATGTGAGAAACAAGATTGGAGATGATTCTCAATATAAGCAGCAAGATGGATTGAAAGGTGCTGCTGCATAAGGAAGGGCAGTAGGATCAGAAGTAATGTTGAGCTGATGGATTGATGACATGACAAGATTCTTAGGTGGTTAAATGATCAGTTGTAACTGAATGCAACAGATCGCGTGAAAGTTTGTTGATGGATTCTAAAACACACCGGTGTAGTATAAGAGGAACACACACAGTAGAATGATAATCATCTTCATCAGTTAGGGTTCATAAGTTTAGGGTTTTCTTAGAAGTTTAATTCATCATCTTCTCCAAGAAGTTGTAACCTGTATTCCATCATATTAGTGATCTCTCTCCTTAAGAAGTAGATGTAGATCTTTAATATCGAACCACTATACATCCTTGTCTCTTTTCTTCAGTTTGATTTCATTTTGTTTGATTCAATACGTGAGAGAGAGAGTGAGGAAGATAGTGTGTGCAAGTTTGTTCAAAGGATAGCTCAACTTTGCATGCATTCATAAGACCTCATTTGGTTGATGGATATGCTGGTAAAGTGTGCCGTTGGGGATGAACTCGTAGACGAGACGAGGAACCTCAGTTTCCAGACAGCATCCGAGCATCTTAACAACATTCCTGTGGTTTACCTGAGACAGAATCACAACCTCATTAATGAACACTTTAAGATCACCATCCGCTACCCTTTTGGACTTCTTTACAGCTACAATCCTCCCATCTGTCAACATCCCTTTGTACACAGTACCCTGCCCAGCGCGACCAAGAATTCGATTCTCATTGTAATGATCAGTAGCTTTGGCCAACTCATGGGAACTAAACAACCTGGTCTTCTGTAGGCCATTCTCAGTTGCAGACAGCTGCTGTTCCAACAATAAGCCTCCGTTTCGCTTATAAAACACGTGTCTGCAGCTATCCTTGAAGAACTTCACAATAGCTTTGCTGGAAATCCATACTACAATCAGGCTGCTAAACACCCCCCAATACTCATCATGATTGTCATTTGGAAATGTGATCTGTTATTCTGATCATGTGAATATTCACATTTGAATGACCCTGGAATGTTGACACAAGTGGTCACATTATGTGGGCAGTTATTTCATTTTGGGTTGCTACATTCATCTATATCAATGCATCCTTGTCGTAGATACGGATTCCCCGCGTAACCTTTAGGACAAGAGCAGTACTTGGAAGAAGACTCAGTACGATAATAATTCATATGATGTTCATGATATTCAAACCCCCTCGCATTCGAACTGTTCAGTCCAGTACTAAACACAAAAAGAGGATCATATTCGGAATTACGATGTTTCTTGAAACAGTCAGTGAGATCAAAATATTTGCCATCATGTTTGAAGTGTCTGTGGCCATATTGATCAGGATAAGTGAGGCAATAATCATGTGCATAGGTGCAAATATCAGAACTCAAACCTTTCAGTTCATCGAATTCCCACTCGAGCATCAGAGGAACAGGTTGATGAAACAGAAACTCTGTCAGTGAATTCTTATCAACAAGGAGCACTTGCTCACAATCGCCATCAGCATCAGTGCTTTTGTGAGTGTATTGCAGCTCCTTGAGTCGGGGTGGGATGGTCGTCTGGCAGCAATTAACACCGTTGCATTCGCCACCAGTTGAGGGTTTGGGATCACATAAGGCCGTGCATCCTCCATATAATGCCGTCAGATTAGCGCGCAGCCACACCGAGGTGCAGCCTGTAACAGCCAATGTGTTGTAGTGTGCAGAGATGGTGAAAGGACTCCCTTTAAGATATATAGGCAGATATGAAGTTGTCTGCACATCAGAGCAATTCAGAGGCGAATGATGTACTGTGATCGTACCGTGTAACGAAATGTTTAGCACTTCCAATTCGATGCTGCTCAAGAACAGAGTTGGGGGATTGTGGAGTGGTTGCAAGAGAGTGCGAAGGAGGAATTTGCACAGCAGTTAGGACCAATGCCGAAAGGATAAGGAATGGTGACATCTCCACACTTTTCTTCACAACCTGGCTTGGACAAGGATATGGCAAGAGTGAGAGTAATGGCAAAGGATAGAGAGGAGGAAAAGACATAATGGGTTATTAAGGTGTACATTCTTTCTTTCTTTTTTGTTTGATAAAAGCTCGTTCGAAATAAGTATAGAGCATAATCGGCAGAGTGAAGAAATCACATGCAGAAGAAGATAAATTGTATCTCTTTTGGTGAAAAATCTTATGTCAAAATGTTAACGAATCTATAAGCATAAGAGATGCACACCGGATGTTACAACAAATATAAACCATTATACGACAAAAAAGAAGTCTTAATTTGTTTAGTTTAGTTTGAGATAAACTAGGTTGCACATTAGTTTCATCGAAATGTCAAAACTATAAATATTTCGAAGTGCGTTTAATCACTTATTTAAATGTGCAATCAATCAGAATTCATAAAAGTGTGACAATGCTTTTATAGCTCATGGTGTCAGGAGTTCTTCTTCTTACAAAACAAGATATATATAACTAATCACATTTGTTTAGTTAATAATGTGTTTGGATATGAGGTTGTAGTATCAAAATCCACACTTGCTGATATGGTCGAGAAGTCATCCGATTCGACATCATCAATACAACCCTGCTCGTCCTGATTCTGCACACCATCTGATCCTTCTTGTGGTGCATGAATTGCTTCCAAGGCAGAATCTACAATATAAGCAGAATCTAGTGAATTCCCAAAGTTGTTAACAAAAATAATTCAGTGGTTAATTACCAAGATCAGGAATCAGAATCAGTACATGACTCCAGGACACAAGAAGCAAGGGATGGTCGTCATCAGGTTAATATGAGGTGATGGTATCAAAATGCATGCTTCCTGAGATGGTGGACAACCCCTCTGATTCATCAACATCACTAAAAGTTTGCTCCATGTTGTTGTCCTGATTCTGCACATCTTCTTTTGCTACTCCAAGGGCTTCCAACTCATGTGCAACTTCTTTCATTGTTGGCCTCATCTTACTGTTCAAATGCAGACATTTTCTTGCCAGTTCTGCCATTGCCATAATTTCTTCTGTCCTGCCCTCTTTCAGGACCCTCGCATCAACAATCTCAAATAATTGATTTTTCTCCATTGAATGCAAGAAGTGGGTGGCTAAGCCTCTTCCTTCTTCCACCCTTACGGTTGATATGGCTTTCTCTCCCGTCAGCAGCTCAACCATCACCACACCAAAGCTGTAGACGTCGCTCTTTCCTGTGAACTGGCTTGATCGGAAGTACTCTGGATCCATGTAACCGAAGGTGCCTACCACTCGTGTAGTCAGGTGAGTTTGATCAATGGAAACCGACCTTGATGTCCCAAAATCTGCAATCTTGGAACGGTATTTGTCATCCAAGAGTATGTTTGTTGACTTGATATCGCGATGATAAATTGGAGCAGATGAGGCGGAGTGCAGGTAAGCCAGTGCTCCAGCTACTTCTGTGGCTATACTTACCCTCATTTCCCATGTTAATGGGAGTTCTTTGTTTGGTTCATGGATGTGCTGGAAAAGTGTGCCATTCGGGATGAACTCGTAGACGAGACGTGGAACCGCAGTTTCCAGACAACATCCGAGCAGCTTCACAACATTCCTGTGGTTCACTTGAGATAGAATAACAACCTCATTAATGAACACTTCAAGATCACCCTCTTCCACTTTTTTGGACTCCTTAACTGCTACAATCTTACCGTCAGGCAACATTCCTTTGTAAACAGTACCTTGGCCACCACGACCGAGGATGCGATCATCATTATAATCATCCGTAGCCCTTGCCAACTCATTAGCACTAAACAGCTTGGTTTTCTCAAGGCCGTTTTCAGTTGCAGACAAGTGCTGTTCCAACAATAAGCCACCATTTCTCTTATAAAACATGTGCCTGCGGCTAGCGTCTATGAACATCGTAACAGCTTTGCTGGACTTCCATGCTGCGAACAGGAAAACGATGAACAACATGAGGCTGCCACGGACAATGCCAATAATAATGAATGCCTTTGTGATTTTTTGACGAACTTTATCCGTATGACACCAACCATAATATCTGGGACACTCGCAATTGTAGCTACCAAGGTTGTTGACGCAAGTGAGATATCCGCAGTCATTCAATGTAGAATTGCTACATTCATCAATATCACTGCATCCTTGTGGTAGATAAGGATTCCCTTCATAGCCAACACGGCATGAGCAATATCTGATCGAAGATAGGTAACCATGTCCACGGTAATAAAATGAATGACGATACTCATTCTCGTAACTATCTAATAATGGTTGGCAGCGATAATCTCTAGGATTATGGATGCAAAAAAGTTGTAGGTATGTATAGCCATAAACATATGCGGGATTAGTTATGAGGTTATAATCATCAGGATAAATGCAATCATTAGTAGAGAAATTTTGTGGGATGTCAAACTCCCACTCGAGAATCAAAGGTGCAAATCTAAACTCCTGGTCGAATGGATTTGACGGATCACTCATAAGATCTTTGTAGCTTCTGTAATCCTGTTTTTGCAGCCATTTCTTATCAACAGGGAAAGCATAACCACAGAAGCTATTGTTTCCTGCTTCGATGCTTTGGTAAGCGTACTGAAGCTCTTGCAGTCGTGTTGGAATTATCGTCTGGCAGCAGTTCACACCATTGCAACTGGTCCCCGTGGAATTAGCATCACACAGGGCACTGCACCCACCTGCTGTCGTTTCATTTGCACGTAACCACACCGAGTTCTTGCAGCCTAATGCAACCAGTACATTGTACTCTGCTGAAATGGTAAAGGGAGTTCCCTGGAGTGATATTGTTGGAGATCCTGTTCTCATCTTGGCAGAGCAGTTCAATGGCAACACAGGCTGATTAACTAGGACTGCTCCGAACAGAGAAATGCTAATTACTTCTATATCTATGCTGCTCAAGACAGGTGTTGGCCGACTAGTGGAATTTGGGCAGATAATTGTGAATGAGGAGTTTGCACTGCATTTTGAACCAACTCCAAAAGGATAGGGAATGCTGAAATTTCCGCACTTTTCTGGACAACCTGGCTTCGACGAGGATACTGCCAGCACCGTACTTGTGGTTAGAAATAGGAGCAGAATGACTCGGAGTAACATCCTTCCTTGTCAGCCTGTTTCTTCAGAGCACACTCACTCACAAAAAATTCTACAGACAGTGAACATATTAATTTTATTCCCTATTTTAACCAATGACATAGATGGTGATACAAGGAAGTGACAATTGCACTAGTATATAATCCATTCCGTCAAACTATCCAGTCCTAATGGTCTACTACAGACCAGCCTTTCAGCACACTGTAGGCTTTACACAGTTATTATGAACTGATACATCCACTTCATTAAATCCTAATTAAAGACAAAGCTTAAACCAATAGAATAGTAAAATGCAGTTGTATAAAAATTACTTAATTTCTTGATCTCAATAAATTGCCATAATTTTTTCCATGTAATAACTTTAATTTTTATAAGAAGAGTCAAGGCAAACTCACGTAGAGCTCTTAAGATCAAGTAGAGCAGCACAAGAAACTCAAGTTAAGTGGGGCAAGCACGATTCAAGTAGTGAGAACACTACAATTAATGATATCCAAAATCATCTCTCTTTCTAGGAAGACTTTCACTGGGTGTTCATAATTTTACATCAAATTAACTAATCATCATTGACAATTTCTAACAAGAAAATAAGTTTGAGATGCATAATTTTGTTAGTTAGGCATTCAGAAAGACAAGACTATCCACATACCTTTTTTGGAGCTTTATTTTGTATTGAAGTAATTGGGCTCAACACCTTCCTGCAAACCTGCTAAGTAATCTCTGATGATTGAGCTCCGTGTTGGAAAGATTAAAGAGAATGCATAAAGCAAAAATTTTAGTACTCACAATTATTTTTACTAATTGAAAAGATTATTAAAGTCAACTGTGTAAATTCTAAATATTATTGTTTGACAGGAATTACTCTAGCTAGCTCCTGAAGGGTAGTAGAAAGTCAGTTCTGGCGTTCTTAATTAATTGTAAACAATGAGGCAAAGTCTTTGTACTAATTAATAAATCATATTTTTTGTACTAAGACAAGACAAGACAACACGACCGTCAGTATCACTAAATTAATTGAAATATCAAACTGCATCATCAGCAGTAGGTAATCCTTTTTGTTCTTACTTGCTGGTTGTACTTATCTAAATTGTCTACTCAAAATAATTTTGCTATTGAAAATTTTAGTCAACATTTGAAGGAGTAGACAGATGAGATGAGAGAGAAAATGGATGAGCAAAATGAAACTCAAAGTCAGTAGAGTACGTGGGGTTTGTCTGAAATTAACAAGTGATGATGGATACTAGTCAACATAGTGGAAGTTTAAGTTAAAATCTACTCTACCAAAAACTGAAATAAAACACAAATTATTGCTATTCATGATTTCAAAATTCGCATATAGCTCAAAGATACAAGTAATGCAGGTCATAAAAAGCTAATATTCCAAAGGGGAAATGCTCAAGTGCACTCTTTTATTTTGACTATATCACAGGATCAAACAGTCTCTCTTCATGTTTGTACAAATTATTTGTTTTCCAAGGTCACAAATATGACTATGACTATTCTTTTGCACCTAAAAACACAATCAAAACAAAAATACGAATATGAAGTTTAAGATAAGAATATTTCTCTGGTTACACCAGAAGAAGTACACTTACAGGGGCTCATCAACCAATGGATGTTCACCATCTGGTAAACACGTGTGTTCCTGAGATGGAGGTGAAGCTGTCTGATTCAGCAACATCACTAGAATCATGATCCATGTTGTCCTTCTGACATTTGATCCATCTTCCACAACTCCTATTGCTTCCAAATCATGAGCAACTTCCCTCATTGTTGGCCTCATCTTACTATTCAAATACAGACATTTTCTTGCCAGTTCTGCCATTGCCATAATCTCTTCTGTCCTGCCCTCTGCGAGGACCCTTGCATCAGCAATTTCGAATAGTTGATTTTCTTCCATTGACTGCAAGAAGTGGGTGGCTAAGCCTATTCCTTCTTCGATTCTGACTGACGATATGGCTTTCTCTCCCGTCAACAGCTCAACCATCACTACACCAAAACTGTAGACGTCGCTCTTTCCTGTAAATTGGCTTGATCTGAAGTACTCTGGATCCATGTAACCAAAGGTGCCTACCACTTGTGTTGTCAGGTGAGTTTGATCAATAGATACCGACCTTGATGTCCCAAAATCTGCAATCTTGGCCTGTATTTATCATCCAAGGGTATGTTTGTTGACTTGATATCTCGATGATAAATGGGAGCAGATGAGGCAGAGTGTAAGTAAGCAAGTGCCCCTGCTACCTCTCTGGCAATTCTCACCCGTATTTCCCAAGTTAATGGGAGCTCCTCATTTGGTTGATGGATGTGATGGAAAAGTGTGCCGTTGGGGATGAACTCGTAGACGAGATGAGGAACCTCAGTTTCAAGACAGCATCCGAGCAGCTTCACAACATTCCTGTGGTTTACTTGAGATAGAATAACAACTTCATTAATAAACACTTGAATATCACCTTCTTGTAGCCTTTGGGACTTCTTGACAGCTACAATCCTTCCATCCCTCAACATTCCTTTGTAGACAGTACCTTGGCCACCCCGACCAAGTATGCGATTTTCATTGTAATGATCAGTAGCTTTTGCCAACTCTTTGGAATGAAACAGCTTGGTTTTCTCAAGCCCATTTTCAGTTGCAGACAAGTGCTGCTCCAACAATAAGCCTCCGTTTCGCCTCGATTCCTTTTCTGATATATCTGGCCCACGTCAATGCCGCAAAGGAAATAACCAGGCCATTCAACGTGCTCAGAATACTGAAGAATTTTATCTTCTGAATAGTACTGCCTCTTATAAGCACCTCTTGTTTTACTGATCAGTGCGTCGAAATCGTACTCAAGCACCAGTGGCAGGAATATGCCCACTAGATACGTTGTGTAATCGGTTTCCAACCATTTCTTCTCGACAGGGAACACATACCCGCAAGAGCCATTGAAACTAGGTACTCCTGTGCTTCTGTAAAAGTACTGCAGCCCCTTGAGACCAGTTGAAATTGTTGTTTGACAGCAGTTAACATCGTTTCAAATGGTGTCGGTATATCCTCCTACAGTAGTGGTGGTCTGATTATCATGCACCCACACTGTAATATTGCAGCCCCATACAAGCAGTGAATTGTGGCGCGTAGAGATGGTGAAAGGACTTCCCTCGAGTAACATCGGCAAGGATCCATTTCGCAGCTGATTATCAGAGCAATTTATAGGAGACACTTCCTGCTTTACTACCACTGATCCATCTTCAGATATATTCTCTACTTTCATTTGGATACTACTCAAGAATAGAGTCGACTGATGGCAGGTAACTTCAAATGAGAAATTTGCACTGCAGTAGGGACCAATCCCGAAAGGATACGGAATTGTGACATCACACTTTTCTTGACAACCTGGCTTTGAAAATGATACAGCAGGAGTTGTAGTAATGGCGAACAAGCATAGGAAGGTAAACACATGGCCGACTGTTAAGCTTAACTTCATATTTTTCTTCAAAAGCAGATCCAACTCCCAATATTTAGCACAACCAAACAGGCAGGTAATTAACATGTTATATCAGCCATATATAATTCGAACAAGCTTGAGGAAACCTGTTTATTTGCTAAAATGTGACTCGATTATTTATCATGCTTTGACTCTGGCAGAATCACTAGCAGTACGTTCTTCAGAAGAAGATAAATGTACTTTGGGCGAAAACGCTTATGACAATGGAAGATCTCACAAGCAATAAGCACATGAAAATGCAATATTCATCGGTTTCTGAAAAAAACCGATGAATATTGCATCCACGGGCTGCTTTTACACGTGGACTAATGGTTCTTCTTGCTCAAAAATTGATCGTGTACTGGTTTGCCCTCAGTGGAGGAATAATCGATGGAGAGTCGAAACCACATTTCTGCCACAAGGATCTTCATCAGATCATTGCCCAGCTGTGACTCAGTTTGTTGCTATCAATGGAAATGCAACTCGTCCCTTCAGGTTTTACAATCTTTGGACAAAACATGATAACTTTATTTCAATTATTGCTAACCAATGGCAGGTACACGTTAGAGGTACGAAACAATTTGTGCTATGCTCCAAGCTCAAATTGCTAAAGAAGTCATTGAAAGAACTCCACCTTCTTAATTACTCCCATATTTCAGAAAGAGTGAAGAGAGCTACTGAGAAACTACTCACTCTCCAACAAGCCTTTATGGCGAATCCACATCAAATTGGTTTGACAGTGGAGTTAAATGGTGCAATTGGGAGAGTTAAGCATTTGGAAGATTGTGAATCCACCTATATTTCTCAGATTTTGAAAAACAAGCATATCAAAAATCAAGATCGTGGCAGTAGGTACTTCTATTCCTTGATTAACGGTAATGCTTCGAGAAATGGTATATATAGAGTGTTCACAAAGAGTGGGCCTACTACTTCATATTCGATGGTTGTGGACAGTTTTCTTCGATATTATACCTTTCTCTTGGGGGAGAATACTCCACCTGTTGAATGTGTGGATGAATCAGTGCTGAACATGGGACCGAAAATCTCCCCATCTGATTCGTTAACATTAGAAGAACCAGTGATGGAAGATGAAGTGAGAGCGGCACTGTGGATGATTAACAAAAACAAGTCTCCCGGACCTGATGGATACTTCTCCCTCTTTTTTCAAGAGGCCTGGAGTGTGGTGGGTAAAGACCTCACAGAAGCAGTGATGGAATTCTTCCGGAAAGGGAAACTCTTGAAGCAAATTAATGCCACTTTCATCTCTCTCATACCTAAGTCTAACCATAATCCTGGAGTGAAGGATTATAGACCTATCTCTTGTTGCAACACGGTCTATAAAATCATTGCAAAAGTGTTAACAGTTAGGTTGAGAAGATGCTTGCCTTCCATTGTAGATCCAGCTCAATTTGGGTTTGTTAAAGGTAGGAAAATGAGGGATTGTATCATGTTAGCAGAGGAAATTTTTCGTGGATATGGTAGAGCAACCTGCAACATAGCTCCTCGAATGGCCATTAAAGTAGATATCTCAAAGGCTTACGACTCAGTTAATTGGAGGTTCTTGTTTGATATGCTGCATGGATTGGGATTTTCACCCAAGTTCTGGTTGGATTGAACAATGTGTTACTACACCCTCCTATTCACTTCTGCTAAATGGGAAACCGAAAGGTTTTTTTCAGGGAAAACGGGGACTTCGACAGGGTGATCCCATCTCTTCCCTCCTCTTTGTGCTATGCATGGAGTATTCTAGCAGAATGATGAATGTACATATTAGTGAAGGATTGTACAAATTCCACTCTAGAATCTGCAAGAAAGTTGATGTTTCACATTTAATATTTGCGGATGATTTGCTAATTCTGGGGTATGGAGATGATCGAACTGCAAAAAGTATTGAGTCTTGCTTGACTTCATTCGAGAAGGTATCGGGATTATCTGTCAATGCCCAAAAATCCAACATTTTCACGGCTGGGGTGGCGACTCCCATCTTGAGCATCATTACAGAAATCTTTCCATACAAAAAAGGTACGCTTCCCTTCAAATACTTAGGAATTCCCATTTGTAGTAAAAGGATTGGTGTTGATGACTTCAACCCCATATTGAATGATGTTAACAACATGATTCATAAGTGGTCTTCTAAGCTCCTTTCGTTCACGGGAAGATTAGAGCTTATCACTTCAGGCATCTATGGTGTATTATCATTCTGGTGTGCTATGGTGACAGTGCCGGCAGTTGTCATTGGTAGAGTGTAAACCATGATAAGACAATATCTTTGGGGTTCAAAGGCTAGTGCAGTAAGTTGGAAAGATGTCACTCAACCGAAGCACAATGGGGGATTGGGGTTGAAGGACATATCCACATGGAATAAGGCCCTTCTAGCAGCGGCACTTTGGGACATTCATAGGGAGGCCACTTCACTGTGGATAAGGTGGATCCACTCAGTGTATCTTATAGAGTATGATTAGATAGTGGTTACTCCAACTGCGAACTCTTCGTACATTTGGAGAACCATGATCCAATTAAGAAACAGAATAGCATGTGTAGAAGGAGAGGGAGATACAGTGGATCAAATTATGAATGCTTGTGTTCATGGGAAGTTCCTTCCTTCGATACTGTATCAGAAGCTGAGGAAGGATGAGACAGAGGATACAACGTTTGTATATAAGCAAATCTGGCATAAGTGGATTGTAAGAAAGTATAGCTTCAGACTATGGCTTCTGCATAGAGGAAGAGTATACACCAAGGATAGAGTGTGGAATCTGAATGGTGATACAACATGTGAGTTTTGTGTGGGGAGTGCAGAGACGCAGACTCATCTTTTCTTCCAATGTCCATATACACAACGTATATGGGACATAGTGAAGAGTAAGATTGGATGGAGGCGCCATATCACATCTTTAGCTGATGGATTTCGGAAGATACATGCAGACACCAGAAACGACAAGAAGGTTCGGAGACTCTTCGTCATCTCCTTTGCATCCATGATATACTATATATGGATGGAACGAAATGCTCTCCAGTTCGGTTCGAGGATGCTTTCTCCAGCACACATTACAGACAAAGTCATTTCTCAGATCGTTAGTTTGTATTTGAATTATGGCATTGTAACATCCTAAGTGTGATGCTAAGGATGTAGTGATAGAATTTCGTTTTTAATATGGTGCTTATGTACTTTG
Organism: Pogostemon cablin; assembly: GCA_023678885.1. NCBI lineage: Eukaryota > Viridiplantae > Streptophyta > Magnoliopsida > Lamiales > Lamiaceae > Pogostemon > Pogostemon cablin. The sequence goes on from CM042970.1 coordinate 847,225, forward strand.
TAACCGTTGGAACTGAAATAAACATTTACCAATTTCAGTACTAACTAAAGCGTACAAGGTAGATCCTGTTCTGATCATTAGTTTAATCGAATAGTCAAACTATGCAAAGTATCTCTTTGTGTTCGATTCCAGCTCGAAATTCTTGCTTCTTAACTACATTTGCATTTGCATGTGTATAGCTATATATTAGCGATTACTTTTATAAACATTAATGTCTTCTTGACAACTATTGGCAAAGGCAAATGATATATTTGAGACCAATTTTTTACAACCTTAAGTGGAAAAAAAAGAGTATTTGTGACAAAAAATAAAAATAAAAAATTACAGTGTCAAAAAGCCCCTATAGTTAATCTGTTACTGGGGCTGGAATTAAGTTGAAATATACAGCCAGAGAAATATTACAGAGGAAGTTGTGGAAAAATCATGCCGACAATAATTGATTAATTTGAATTCATAATGCAAGAAAATAAAATATAAGATGGGCTCTCTTTGCCGGAATAGTCTCGCCGTCAACCACCGCAAACCTGGAGTCGAACCAGCGCCTTGAGATATCCCTCGTCGGAAGTCGGTGGTATCCTCCTGCTGTGCGCTGTTCCTCGTGTACAAGGCTTGCCGATGTTAAGAGTGTCTTGATTAAGTATTAAACGATTCAACTCTCTATCAGCTTAAACTTTTAGATGCTTCTCACAGTCGGAATTTCTATTCCACAGTAGTATTCTATTGTGTATTTCATAACTAATTTCCTATTACAATACTATACCCTAAGTAATATTAATCATTAAACCTCTGCACAACATAGCGAAAATTAGGACATTAATAATTACACATGCCATAAATCTAAGAGGTGAATAGGAGATGAAATATATAAAGCAAATTTTAATCAATATTTGAAGGAGTAGACAGGTGAGGTGAGATGAGATGAGATGAGCAAAATGAAACTCAAAGTCAGTAAAGTACCTGGGGTTTGTCTGAAATTGACAAGTGATGATGGATACAAGTAATCAACATAGGTAGAAGATATGATTTCAAAACCCACATAAAGCTCAAACATGCAAGTAATGCAGGTCATAAAATCTAAAATTCCAAAGGGGAAATGCTCAAGTATACTCTTTTATTTAAACTATATCACAGGATCAAACAGTCTCTCTTCATGTTTGTACAAATTATTTGTTTTCCAAGGTCACAAATATGATTATGACTATTCTTTTGCACCTAAAAACACAATCAAAACAAATATACAAATATAAAGTTTATGATAAGACTATTTCTCTGGTTACTCTGAAAGAAGTACACTTACAGGGCTCATCAACCAATGAGTGTTCACCATCTGGTAAACATCACTAGAATCATGATCCATGTTGTCCTTCTGACAATTTGATCCATCTTTAAGAACTCCTATTGCTTCCAACTCATGAGCAACTTCCCTCATTGTAGGCCTCATCTTACTGTTCAAATGCAGACTTTTTCTTGCCAGATCTGCCATTGCCATAATCTCCTGTCCTGCCCTCTGCAAGGACCCTCGCATCAACAATCTCGAAGAGTTGATTTTCTTCCATTGAATGCAAGAAGTGGGTGGCTAAGCCTATTCCTTCTTCGATTCTGACTAACGATATGGCTCTCTCCCGTCAACAGCTCAACCATCACTACACCAAAACTGTAGACGCCGCTCTTTCCTGTAAATTGGCTTGATCGGAAGTACTCTGGATCCATGTAACCGAAGGTGCCTACCACTCGTGTCGTCAGGTGAGTTTGATCAATAGATACTGACCTTGATGTCCCAAAATCTGCAATCTTGACCCTGTATTTATCATCCAAGAGTATGTTTGTTGACTTGATATCTCGATGATAAATGGGAGCAGATGAGGCAGAGTATAAGTAAGCAAGTGCCCCTGCTACCTCTCTGGCAATTCTCACCCGCATTTCCCATGTTAATGGGAGCTCCTCATTGGGTTCATGAATGTGTTGGAAAAGTGTGCCGTTGGGGATGAACTCGTAGACAAGATGAGGAACCTTAGTTTCAAGACAGCATCCAAGCAGCTTAACAACATTCCTGTGGTTTACTTGAGATAGAATAACAACTTCATTAATGAACACTTGAAGATCACCATCTTGTAACCTTTGGGACTTCTTGACAGCTACAATCTTTCCATCCCTCAACATTCCTTTGTAGACAGTACCTTGGCCACCGCGACCAAGTATGCGATTTTCATTGTAATGATCAGTAGCTTTTGCCAACTCATTGGAACTAAACAGCTTGGTTTTCTCAAGGCCATTTTCAGTTGCAGACAAGTGCTGCTCCAACAATAAGCCTCCGTTTCGCCTAAAAAACTTGCGTCTCCCATTCGCCTCGATTCCTTTTCTGATAATCTGGCCCACGTCCATGCCGCAAAGGAAATAACCAGGCCATTCAACGTGATCTGAATACTGAAGAATACTACACGATTAATTTTATCTTCAAAGCTTAAATCACATTTATAAGAACCTGGGATGTTTTTGCAAACCCCTGAGCAGTTATTCAATATTGTATAATTGCTGCATTCATCAATGTCTGTGCATCCTTCCGGTAGGTACGGGTTCCCTTCATAACCAACTGGGCAAATCTCATCACCTAATTTATTCGGTGTATAGAATTCCCACTCAAGCACCAGTGGCACAAATGTGAATTTCCTGCACCCTCCATGCTTTTTGTAATCCCTCTCCAGCCATTTCTTATCAACAGGGAACACATAAGCGCGACTGCAGGGGCCATTATTGCTAGCTCCAGACCTCTGGTAAACATAACGCAGCTCCTTGAGACACGGTTCAATTGTTGTCTGGCAGCAGTTAACACCGTTGCAACTCGTGATGTTATTGGAGTTATCCTCACTTAAGGGAGTGCATCCTGCTATTGTGCTCGTCTCGTTAGCAAGCACCCAAAATGAAATATGGCCCATTGCAACCAATGAATTGTAGCTTGCAGAGATGTTGAAAGGACTTCCCACCAGTGATATATGCACAGACCCGTTTCGCTGATCATCATCTGAGAAATCTATAGGCCACACTCTCAGCTTTACTTCCAGTGTTCGCTGTTGTAATGAAATAGCCAGCGCTTCCATTTGGATACCACTCAAGAATGGCCTCAAATTCTCGCAGGTAAGTGTGAAGAAGGAATTTGCACTGCATTTGGGACCAATCCCAAATGGATACGGAACTGCGACATTTCCACACTTCTCTTCAAAACCTGGCTTGGACAATGATACAGCAAAAGTTGTAGTAATGGCAAACAAGAATAGAAACGAAAACACGTGGACTGTTAAGCTTAACTTCATCTTTTTTTCTTTCAAGAACAGAACCAAACTTTCATGTTGTATCAGCAATAGAAAGAGGTCACTGTCCTTGAAGCCCCACCTATTTCATCCGGGGTGATTATAAATTTATAATTAGTCGGGTGAAAATCAAACAAAACTATTCGAACAAAGCTTGAGCAGACAATTTTATTTGCTAAAATGTGAGCTGCACTCGATTATTTATCACGCTTTGACTTTGGCAGAATCATTAGCAGTACGTCCTTTAGAAGAAGATAAATGTGTGTTTCACTTTTGGCAAAAAACCTTATGACAAAATGACAAATATGGAGGATCTGACAAGCAATAAAAACATGAAAATGCAAAATATTCATCGGTTTCTGAAAAAAACTTCTTTCGCGATAAAAGCAAAGTATTAATATTCTTGATTTTTACTAATTAAAGAGTACAAGGTAAATCCTGTTCTGATCATTATTTTCATCGAATAGTCAAACTACGTAAAGTATGATCTATTAGTTTTCGGAAATCTTGCATTTTAAATTACATTATTGCTTGTGTAAGAAATGCTTCGTGAAAACTTGGTAAAGGCAGATGAAATATTTGTGGCCTCTTCTTCACAACCTTAAGTGGAAGAAGAAGAGTATTTGTGACAAAAAGCCCCTTCAATTAACTTGTTACTGGGGCTGGAAGTTGAAATATACAGCCAGAGAAACATCAACACAAGAAGTTGTGGAAAATTCTGGCTGAGAACAATTAATTAATTAATTAGAATTCATAATGCAAAGAGAGAAAATATAAGATATATCCTTCTGCAGTGTAGTTATTTTTTAAGCACAGAAACTTGTGAGCAGAGAGTACGTGCCTCACTCTTCTCTTATTCTCCTTACACATTAAACTTTTCTCTTAATTAGCTGCTGTGAACATTGTTTCATGTGAACCACCTTCTATTTAAAAATTGTAGTGACATGCAATACCCTTCAAATTCTAAACCCTTAAGGACATAAACTACTGGGGTCAAATAACAAATTTTCATACTAGTGTTAATAAAAGTAGTCTGTAGACGAGTTAGGTGGAAGGCTGGGCTAATCTAATTTGGTTGGTTCTAATCATTGAAAAAGATATGTGAAAATTTTGATAATTCATATTAGGTTAATTAGTGAGTCTGGTAAGAGAATGGAGGAAAATATTTGGTCTTTACACATAATCTTACTTCAATCTATACATTATATGGAGTAAAGCAGGTATAAGCAGAATCTACTGAATGCCTAAGGTTGATAACAAAAACAATTCAGTGGTTAATTAATCAAAATCAGGAATTGGAAGCAGCACACTTCAGGACATAACAAGCAAGGGATAGTCGTCATTTGGTGAATATGGGGTTATGGTATCAAAATGCATGCTTCCTGAGATGGAGGAAAACCCCTCTGATTCATCAACATCACTAAAAGTTTGATCCATGTTGTTGTCCTGATTCTGCACATCTTCTTTTGCTACTCCAAGTGCTTCCAACTCATGTGCAACTTCCTTCATTGTTGGCCTCATCTTACTGTTCAAATGCAGACATTTTCTTGCCAGTTCTGCCATTGCTGTCCTGCCCTCTTGGAAGACCCTCGCATCAATAATCTCAAATAATTGATTTTCTTCCATTGAATGCAAGAAGTGGGTGGCTAAGCCTCTGCCTTCTTCCACCCTGATGGTTGATATGGCTTTCTCTCCCGTCAGCAGCTCAACCATCACCACACCAAAACTGTAGACATCGCTCTTTCCTGTGAACTGGCTTGATCTGAAGTACTCTGGATCCATGTAGCCAAAGGTGCCTACCACCCGCGTGGTCAGGTGAGTTTGATCAATAGAAACCGATCTTGATGTCCCAAAATCTGCAATCTTGGCACGGTATTTATCATCCAAGAGTATGTTTGTTGACTTGATATCGCGATGATAAATTGGAGCAGATGAGGCAGAGTGAAGGTAAGCAAGGGCTCCAGCTACATCTGTGGCTATTCTTACCCGCATTTCCCATGTTAAAGGGAGTTCTTCATTTGGTTCATGGATGTGCTGGAAAAGTGTGCCATTGGGGATGAACTCGTAGACGAGACATGGGACTGCAGTTTCCAGACAACACCCGAGCAGCTTCACAACATTCCTGTGGATCACTTGAGAAAAAATAACAACCTCATTAGTGAACACTTCAAGATCACCCTCCACTCTTTGGGACTTCTTCACTGCTACAATATTACCATCAGGCAACATTCCTTTGTACACAGTACCTTGGCCACCACGACCAAGGATGCGATCGTCATTATAATTATCTGTAGCCCTACCCAACTCATCAGCACTAAACAGCTTGGTTTTTTGTAGGCAGATTTCAGTTGCAGACAAGTGCTGTTCCAACAATAAGCCACCATTTCGCTTATAAAACATGTATCTGCGGCTAGCATCAATGAACATCGTAATAGCTTCGATGGACTTCCATGCAGCGAACAGCAAAACGATGAACAACATGAGGCGGCCACGGACACTGCTAATAATAATGAGTGCCTTTATAATTTTTTGACGAACTTTATCTGTATGACACCAACCATAATATCCTTGGCAATCGCAACCAAAATTCCCAGGTTCATTGATGCAAGTGTAATGTGGTGGGCAGGCATTCAATGTAAAATTGCTACATTCATCAATATCACTGCATCCTTCTGGTAGATAAGGATTCCCTTCATAGCCAACACGGCATGAGCAATATCTGATCGAAGATAGGTAACCAGGTGCACCATAATAAAGTGAATGACGATACTCACTCCCATAACTATCTAATAATGGCTGGCAGCGATAATCTTTAGGATTTCTGATGCAAAATTTTATTTGGTATATAAAGTCAAAACTATTATCGTGATCATTATAGATCACGCTATAATCATCGGGAATAGTGCATTCAGAATTAGAGAAATTTTGTGGGATGTGGAACTCCCACTCCAGTATCAGCGGTGCAAATCTAAAATCCGGGTCAAATGGATTTGACAGATCAGTCAGAAGACCTTTGTAGCTTCTGTAATCCTGTTTTTGCAGCCATTTCTTATCAACAGGGAAAGCATAACCGCAGAAGCTATTATTTCTTGCTTCAATGCTTTGGTAAGTGTACTGAAGCTCTTGCATTCTTGTTGGAATTATTGTCTGGCAACAGTTCACACCATTGCAACTGGTCCCCGTGGAATTAGCATCACACAGGGCAATGCACCCTCCTGCTGTTGTTTTATTTGCACGTAACCACACCGAGTTCTTGCAGCCTAAAGCAACCAGTACATTGTACTCTGCTGAGATGGCAAAGGGAGTTCCCTGACTGATATGAGTGGAGCTATGTTCATCTCGGCAGAGCAGTTCAATGGCGACACAGGCTGATTAACTATGACTGCACCAGACAGCGAAATGCTAACTACTTCCATATCTATGCTGCTCAAGACAGGTGTTGGCCGACTAGTGGAATTTTGGCAGATAACTGTGAATGTGGAGTTTGCACTGCATTTTGAACCAACTCCAAATGGATAGGGAATGCTGACATTTCCGCACTTGTCTGGACAACCTGGTTTCGACAAGGATACGGCCAGCACCGTAGTTGTGGTTAGAAGGTGGAACAGAATGTCTCGGAGTAACATCCTTCCTTATTAGCCACTTTCTTCACAACACACACTGCAGAATCACTCAACAGTTGCTTATCTATGGTCAAATTCTCTGTGTTCACATTTTTATTTTTCTTTTCCATTTATTTGCCTAATTCTGGAAGAGTGGAACTTAAAGAAAATGATGAAAAATTGATTGTCAGTCTGCCTGAGACAAGATTTAAGATCAGGGGCTCAATTTCGTTATAAACAATACTTACCTTAATAAAAATAGAAATTTATATATATATATATTTCTTCTTTCTTTAACCCAATTATCTGCAAAATTTTAGTAAAAAAATTGTTAAAGTCTCAATGTTTAACACAACATAACAGCCGGCAACCAATAAAGCACATATTTTTCTTGTACGTACACATTTATTGTGAACAGATACATCCACTTCATTAAATTCTATAAATAAACCAATAGAATAGTAAAGTCCAGCTGTTAAAAATTACTCGCACTCAATAAATTGCCATAATTTTTTCCATGTAATAATTTTAATTTTTATAAGAAGAGTCAAGTCGAAATCACGTCGAGCTCTTAAGCTCAAGTGAGTGGGACTTGCTCGAGTCGAGTAGTGAGAATATCTACTGTTAGGAAAACTACAATTAGTTAATGATATCCATATCCAAAATCAGATCTCTTTCTAGGAAGACTTTCACTGGGTGATCATAATATAACATCAAATTAACTTATCATCATTAATGACAATTTCTTACAAGAAAAAGAAAGTTTGAGATGCATAATTTTGTAAGTTGGCCAACAGAAACATAGACAATCCACATACCTTTTTTGGAGCTTTATTTTGTATTGAAGTAATTGGCCTCAACTCTTCCACAAATCTGCTAAGTAATCTTGATGATTGAGCTCTGTGTTGGAAAGATTAAAGAGAATGCATATACTTAAAAGAAAAAAATTTAGTACTCATAATTATTTACTTAATTGAAAAGATTATTAAAGTCAACTGTGTAAATTTCTAAATAATATTGTTTGACAGGAATTACTATAGCTAGCTCCTGAAAGTTGGTAGTGGCATTCTTAATTAATTGTAAACAATGAGGCAAAGTCTTTGTACTAAATACTAATTAATAAATCATATTTTTTCTAAGATCTAAATTGTCTACTCAAATAATTCTGTTATTTTAATTAGCTAGCTGCAACAATGAAAGCAATATTTAGTCAATATTTGAAAGGAGTAGATAGATGAGATGAGAGAGAAAATGGATGAGCAAAATGTAACTCAAAATCAGTAGAATACTTGGGGTTTGTCTGATAACAAGTGATGATGTATAAAAGTAGTCAACATAGGTGGAAGTTAAAGTAATTTTAAAATCTACTCTACCAAAAACTGAAATCAAACACATATTATTGCTATTCATGATTTCAAAACCCACATAAAGCTTAAACATACATGTAATTTCTGTATAGAAGACTAAGCAAGCTTCCGAGTCAACTCAGAAATGAGTTCGTCGGCTCTCAGTCTTCGTCGTCGGCGAGCTCGGATTTGAGCCAAATCAAACGAATTCCCAAATCTATACGACAAATCATCGATTCTCTTCGTACCCAAATGATCAGTTCTGAAATCAGTAAACAGGTCATCGTTTGTGAGAAACTCCGACGGCAAAAAGAACTCCTCCTGTTCGATTATTATTCTTGACTTGACTTATTATTATAAAAAAAAACGAGAGAATTCAATCCGCCAAAGGCTAGCTCTCTCTTCCGGCTTTTTTTCATCAAGGAGTTCGCGAACCCTTGGTCTGACCCAAAAGAATGAATTAGGAAAGTCCGAGACTTGACACCATCCGATCTTAAGTCATCTGTGAGTTGGTGTGTACGGCGGCACAAGCAGGAGCGGATGCGGCGCAGCGAGCGTGAAGCAGGTGGCGGAGTTCGGAGTCGACCGGCCGAATGAGTAGCGGAAATATTGTTGCCTCTACAAACGCATAAATTCTCCTCTGAATTGTGTGGCGAGCGCGTCGGCGACCGGAGAGAGAACTGAGCGGCGGCATTCCCAAACGACGATGAGTTTTGCGGTGATATCGTTGCTGACTATGAGAAAAGGATGAAAAATTAGGGCTTCTGAGAATTTGGGAATTTTGTGTTGGATTTCTGAAGGGTTTGTGCTTTGACAAACAAAACAACGATTTTAAGAAAGAACCAAACATTTTCCAGTTTTATTTTTAAATTAATAATAATAATAATTAATATAATATAAATATAAGACATCACACAATAGACATCAGTGTTTAATAACCGATGTCTAACAAAGAATAAACATCGGGTGAAAAGACATCGGTTCATCAAACCGATGTGTGTCAGCGTATTTTTTTAAGGATTGAGAATAGACATCACTTGAAAGACATCGGTTAGTGAAAACCGATGTCTATCAGCGTATTTTCTATTAAAACCGATGTCCATCAGCATACTTTTACACTGATAGAAGTACACTTACAGGGCTCATCAACCAATAGAAGTTCACCATCTGGTAAACATGTATGTTCCTGAGATGGAGGTGAAGCTGTCTGCTTCAGCAACATCACTAGAATCATGATCCATGTTGTCCTTCTGACAATTTGATCCATCTTCCACAACTCCTATTGCTTCCAACTCATGAGCAACTTCCCTCATTGTTGGCCTCATCTTACTATTCAAATACAAAAATTTTCTTGCCAGTTCTGCCATTGCCATAATCTCTTCTGTCTTGCCCTCTGCGAGGACCCTTGCATCAACAATTTCGAATAGTTGATTTTCTTCCATTGACTGCAAGAAGTGGATGGCTAAGCTTATTCCTTCTTCGATTCTGACTGATGATATGGCTTTCTCTCCGGTCAACAGCTCAACCATCACTACACCAAAACTGTAGACATCGCTCTTTCCTGTGAATTGGCTTGATCTGAAGTACTCTGGATCCATGTAGCCGAAGGTGCCTACCACTTTTGTCGTCAGGTGAGTTTGATCAATAGATACCGACCTTGATGTCCCAAAATCTGCAATCTTGGCCCTGTATTTATCATCCAAAAGTATGTTTGTTGACTTGATATCGCGATGATAAATGGGAGCAGATGAGGCGGAGTGCAAATAAGCAAGTGCCCCTGCTACCTCTCTGGCAATTCTCACACGCATTTCCCAAGTTAATGGGAGTTTCTCATTTGGTTCATGGATGTAGCGAAAAAGTTTGCCGTTGGAGATGAACTCGTAGACAAGATGAGGAACCTCTGTTTCAAGACAGCATCCAAGCAGACTCACAACATTCCTGTGGTTTACTTGAGATAGAATAACAACTTCATTAATAAACACTTGAATATCACCTTGTTGTTGTAGCCTTTGGGACTTCTTGACAGCTACAATCCTTCCATCCCTCAACATTCCTTTGTAGACTGTACCTTGGCCACCACGACCAAGTATGCGATTTTCATTGTAATGATCAGTAGCTTTTGCCAACTCACAGTAACTAAACAGCTTTGTTTTCTCAAGGCCAGTTTCAGTTGCAGACAAGTGCTGCTCCAACAACAAGCCTCCATTTCGCCTAAAAAATTTGCGTCTCTCGTTAGCCTTGATTCCTTTTCTGATAAATCTGGCCAACGTCCATGCCGCAAAGGAAATAAGCAGGCCATTCATCGTGCTGCCAATACTGAAGAATACGGAACGAGTAATTTTATCTTCTGCATTGTACTGCCTCTCATTACCACTTGATTTATTGATCAGTATGTCGAAATCGTACTCAAGCACAAGTGGCACGAATATGACCCCAAAATACATTGTGTAATCCTTTTCCAACCATTTCTTCGCAACAGGGAACACATACCGCAAGGGCCATAATAACTAGGTCCAGTGCTTCTGTAAGAATACTGTAGCTCCATGAGACCAGTTGAAATTGATGTTTGGTAGCAGTTAACATCATTGCAACTGCTGTTGGTATATCCTCCTACAGTAGTGGTGGTCTGATTATCATGCACCCACACTGTAATATTGCAGCCCCATACAAGCAGTGAATTGTGGCGCGTAGAGATGGTGAAAGGACTTCCCTTGAGTAACATAGGCACTGACCCGTTTCGCAGCTTATCATCAGATCAATCTATAGGAGACACTTCCTGCTTTACTACCACTGATCCATCTAATAAAATATTCTCTACTTCCATTTTGATACTACTCAAGAATAGTGTCGAGTAATTGCAGGTAAGTGTGAATGAGGAGTCTGTACTGCAGTCGGGACCAATCCCGAAAGGATATGGAATTGTGACATCTCCACACTTTGCTAGACCTGGCTTGGATAATGATACATCAAGAGTCGTAGTAATGGCGAACAACCATAGGAAAGTAAACACATGGCCGACTGTTAAGCTTAACTTCATATTTTTCTTCAAAAGCAGATCAAAATCCCAATATTCAGCACAACCAAACAGGCAGGTATTAACATGCTATATCAGCCATAATTCGAACAAGTTTGAGGAGACCTGTTTATTTGCTAAAATGTGAAATTAGAGCTCGACTCGACTCGATTATTTATCACGCTTCGACTCTGGCAGAATCACTAGCAATACGTCCTTCAGGGGAAGATAAATGTACGTTTCGCTTTGGGCGAAAAGAACTTATAACAATGGAAGATCTCACAAGCAATAAGCGCATGAAAATGCAATATTCATCGTTTTCTTAAAAAAAAACAAAGTTTCACGATAATAGCAAAGTCTTAATATTCTTGATTTTACTAATTAAAGCATACAAGGTAGATCCTATTCTGATCATTAGTTTCATCGAATAGTCAAACTATGAAAAGTATCTCTTTGTGTTCGATTCCAGTTCGAAATTCTTGCATCTTAACTACATTTGCATTTGCACGAGTATAGCTATACATTAGAGATTACTTCTGTAAACTAAGGAAATGTTGAACGTAATGAAGTAAATATGCATCAAAATGATGTAAATATGCATCGAAACGAAGGAAATGTTGATCGTAATCAAGTAAATATGCATCAAAATGAAGTAAATATACACTGAAACGAAGGAAATATGCATCGAAACGAAGGAAATGTTGATCGTAATGAAGTAAATATTCAGTTTGAGACCAATTTTTTACAACCTTAAGTGGAAAAAAAAAAGAATAGTTGTGACCAAAAAAAATTATTTAGTGTCAAAAAGCCCCTTTAATTAGTTAATTTATTACTGGGGCTGAAGTTGAAATGTACTGCCAGAGATTATCACAGAAGAAGTTGTGGAAAACTCAGGCCGACAATAATTGATTAATTTGAATTCATAATGCAAGATACGAACCCTTCACCAGCATGGTTATTTTTTAAGCACAGAAACCTGTGATCACTAATTACATGGATTCTCCCTAATATTCGTGCAATTGGATCCGACCCTTTACCCAGATTCAATCTGAATCTAGACCCGAGCATAAAGTGTTACTACTACTAATCCAACACAAATTTTTTTTAAGTAAATTCAAGATTTTAATAGTTTAGCTATTCTTTCAAAATCAGATGGAGATAACATTCGAAACATTAATGTGCAAAAGACAGATAGACATTCAACAAATCAAACTCTTTAAACACAGCATGTCTGAATTCAATATCTTATTATAGCATCACCAATCAATAGCGCTATTATGCATGAAGGTTGAAACAGAAAATACTCTTCAGGGCTCATTAAGAATGAAAAATCAGCATTCACATAATACCAAATCATATATATATATATAGTATCAAATTCCATGCTTCTAATATGGCTACCAACAATATATAAGCAGAATTTACTGAATGCCGAAAGTTGAAAATATAAATAGATCATTGGTTAATTACCAAAATCAGGAATCACAAGCAGTACGGGACTCATCAAGCAATGGATGTTCACCTTCTGTTATATGTGGGGTGATGGTATCAAAATGCATGCAACTTCCTGAAGTGGAGGAGAATCCATCTGATTCACCAACATCACTAAAACTGCCCTCTATGCTGTTCCTCTGGTTCAGCAGACAAACAGAGTATCCTTCATTAACTGCTCCAATTGCTTCCAACTCATGAGCAACTTCCTTCATTGTTGGCCTCATCTTACCATTCAAATGAAGACATTTCCTAGCAAGCTCTGCCATTGCCATTATTTCTTCCACTTTCCCCTCTTTGAGGACCCTTGCATCAAGAATCTCAAATAATTGATTTTCCTCCATTGAATGCAAGAAGTGGGTGGCTAAGCCTCTTCCTTCTTCCACTCTGATTTTTGATATGGCTTTCTCTCCCGTCAGCAGCTCAACCATCACCACACCAAAACTGTAGACGTCGCTCTTTCCTGTGAACTGGCTTGATCGGAAGTACTCTGGATCCATGTAACCGAAGGTGCCTACCACTCGTGTAGTCAGGTGAGTTTGATCGACAGAAACCGACCTTGATGTTCCAAAATCTGCAATTTTGGCTCGGTATCTATCATCCAAGAGTATGTTTGTTGACTTGATATCCCGGTGATAAATGGGGGCAGATGAGGCGTAGTGCAGGTAAGCAAGTGCCTCTGCTACTTCTCTGGCTATTCTCACCCTCATTTCCCAAGTTAATGGGAGTTCCTCATTTGGTTGATGGATGTGCTGGAAAAGTGTGCCATTGGGGATGAACTCGTAGACGAGGCGAGGAACCTCAGTTTCAAGACAGCATCCAAGCAGCCTAACAACATTTCTGTGGTTAATTTGAGATAGAATAACCACCTCATTAATGAATACTTCAAGATCACCATCCTCTACCCTTTTGGACTTCTTCACAGCCACAATCCTTCCATCAGGTAACATTCCTTTGTACACAGTACCTTGTCCTCCACGACCAAGTACTCGATTTTCATTGTAATGATCAGTGGCTCTTGCCAACTCATTAGAGCTAAAAAGCTTGGTCTTCTCAAGGCCAATTTCAGTTGCAGACAAGTGCTGTTCCAACAATAACCCTCCATTTCGCTTGTAATACATGCTTCTGCGGCTAGCCTCCATGAATGTTGTAATAGCTTCGCTGGACTTCCATGCTGCCAAGAGTAAAATGATGAAAAACATGAGGCCACCACGGATACTGCCAATAATGGTGAACACCATTATAATAATTCGAAGACGATCAACAACATGCGGTAACAATGACAAAAAATGCTGTCGAAGATCTCGACTCTCACAAATGTAACTCCCATTTGTGTTGACGCAGGTTGTCAGTACAGGTGGGCAGACATTCAATGTTTTATTGCTACATTCATCTATATCTCTGCATCCTTCTGGTAGATATGGATTCCCTTCATAGCCATCATTACATCTGCAATATCTGATTGAAGATATATAATCATATGCATCTTTATAATAAAATGATTTATAGCTATTCCACAATGATTGGCAGTTATAATCATCAGGATTTCTGTAGCAAAATTCAACTTGAAATCTTCCATAATAATTCTCGCAAGAATAATAACCACTTTTATAATAATCATCAGGGTATATGCATTGCATTTCAGTAGTATCCAGTTTTTCAGGAAGGCCTGATTCCCACTCAAGCACCAGCGGTGCAAATCTGGGAAGCTCCTGTTTTAGCAGCCATTTCTTATCAACAGCGAAAACGTAACCACAAACGCTATTGTTGCTTACTTCATTAATGATTTGGTAATCGTACTGAAGCTCTTGAGACCGTTTATTTGAAATTGTTGTGTGGCAGCAGTTGATGCCATTGCAACCGTTGCCTGTGGAATCAGCAACGTAAATGGCACCGCATCCAACTGATCCGAAAGTGCTTAACCACACCGAATTCTTGGAGCTTATTACTACCAGTGTATTGTATTCTGCTGAGATGGTAAACGGAGATCCGATGAGCGATATTGGCAGAGATCCTGTTTTCGTCTTGTCGGAGCAATTCAGCGGCGAGACAGGCTGATTAACTATGACTGTACCAGACAGCGAAATGTTGGCCACTTCCATTTTTATGGTGCTCAAGAATGGTGTTGGTGGAGTAGTGGAATTTCGGCAGATGATTGTGAATGAGGAATTTGCACTGCATTCAGAGCCAACACCGAAAGGATAGGGAATGCTGACATGTCCACACTTTTGTTGGCAACCAGGTTTGGACAAGGATGCTGCCTGCGCCAGGGTTGTCGTTAGAAACACCAGCACAATGACTCGGAGTAACATCCTTCTTTCTCACCAATTTCTTCAAAACTCACCTTGCAAATTCATTGAATACGCTTGTAGTTTGTTCTATACTAAAAAGTAACTAGGGGTGTTTGGTGTTATTGTAAGTAATGGAGTTAGAATTGAAATAGAATTGGTGTAGAAAAGTTTGATGCCTTCATTTAGAAATTGTGTTCATGATCATAAAGTGACGAATGACTGTTACAGAATTAATTTAATTAATATTGTAGGGCAGGTCTCACTTGGGTCAGATAGAACGAATGTTTCCTAAACTAAGCACATGCCCCATGATAAATTGTAGGGTAATGTTTTCTATGGGAAAATTTTAATTTTGGTCCATAAGAATGTGAAATTTTGAAAAGGTCCTCTTTTATACAAATTTTAGTCCCGTAAGCATTTTTTTTTCATTTTCTGTCATCAGTTAACGAAATAAACATGTGAGAAGCACGTGTATCGTTAAGTCTTGAAACTTTAACATAGAATTCAGAATCCCCAATTCTGCAATCCCATCCTTAAACACGTATATAATTTTTTTTTCATCCTTTTGATTTAAGATATACTTTACCTAGCGGTTTAGACTATATTTTAGCCATTGAATTTATAAATGTAATTTTACTACTGTGATTTAGGACATATTCCACCTTAGGTTTTGAGTACAATTATAATTCCACTCTTAGAGTATATTTTATTTCAAGTGGTTTAGGGTATATTCTATCCATAGAGTTTAAAGTGTAAGGTATAATTGTAATTTTATTATTTTGATTTAGAGCATATTTCACCGTTAGAGTTTAAGATATAATTATAACTTCATCTTTATGATTTAAAGTATATTTTTTATTTAGAGTATATTTTATCAAAGAGTTTAAAATTTAGGGTATAGGGTTAATCATCACCACTACTATATAAAGTCGGGGCATTTACCGACTTTTAGTAAATAATTCAACATTTTTACTTAATCTTCTTGCTAACGTTGGCTCATAATTATTCCATCAGATCATTATCTCAGTAAATAATTCTAGATTCTTCCTATAATGCTAACTAGCAATAATTCTTAGATTATGCCTTTAGCACCTCATCTTCTTTAATGTTGTAGAAGCCTCTAAACTCTACTCAAGTCGGTGGTGACTTCTACAATAAGAAGTTATTCATACTTTTGTAAATAAATATCTATAGATTTGCAAATAAATTGCATATTTAGCATTAAAGACAATTATAAAGCATGTGCTAGTCCTATTAACGCCAAAAATAGTGACATTAAAATATACCTGTTTTGTAGGTTTAGCCAAGTAAGAATGAAGATGGTTTGAACTTTGAAGATGGCTCAAAACATTTCCTGCTAAACTAGGCTTAATGATTGAGCTCAGAGTTATATTTATTCAAGAGAACACGTACAAGTCTTAATCAAATGTGAATGCTAATCAATGAAATATTGACCAGCAATGACAGCTACTTCTAGGAAGTAGACAAAAATTAAAAGTCTTATTATTTTTTTTTCTTGAATATTACTAATTTAAATCATTAAAATAAAACCAGCAATTACATTAAAATTAACAGTCTAGCACCATAAGTGGTTTATTAATCCAATCAAGTAAGCTAAAATTTTGTATTCTATGATCGTTTTTCCCAATCTCCAAAGTCGAGTCTTTAATTCATTAAGTATTTTTTTTTTCACTTTAAGCCTTTCATTTCAAAAGATAGCATTGTTTCTTACTGTTAGTGTGATTTTTGTATCACACTTATTATGTTTTGCCTTTCTCAATTGTCTCTTCAATCTCATGTTATCTCTGCTGTCGCTAACATTTCATATAACATATAGTAGTTATCAGCAGATGAGTTTCAGGGGGAGTTATCCAGTTTGTTATCAACGGTTTTCTGGATGGCGGCTGAAACGGATGACATGGATGAGAAACGCGGGATGAAATAGAACTGAAGAATTGAATTCAAGTTTTTGAATTCGAATTACTCCTGCAGTTTGGAAGAGAAGTTGAAGCCTATCCAGAGATGATTAGTTATTGTTGTTCTCCATATCCGTTACATGAGAAGTCTATATAATCTCATTGATGGATATAGTATTTAGTAGAGAATTAGACATAACTTTTCCAGAAACTTATAGAGTTTCATCTTTTAGAGAGATTTGTTTTTACGGAGTATTCATACTCTTTTCTGTCATTCGTTGGTAGTTTTATTCTCTCATTTTTGATTGTATCAATTTGATCGATCTTGTATTTTAGGCTTCGCTTTCCAAGTGTTGTCTTATATCCTTTTCGTAATCCCTTTAATAGAGATTGTTTTGCCATGCAGCTCTGCAGGATTAAACCCCTGTAGAACGTTTTGAAATTCCTGTGTCAAATTCTCTCTATATGTCTTCCGCTGTTTTTGTTAGTGTTCTACGTTTTATTATCATGAATGTTTTAACATTTTTCTTAACAGTAAACTCTGTCTGTCTTTTTCGTAAAAACTTTGGACAACCCTCCACTTTCAATTGGCAAAGAGCCAATACTAGATGTCACTTAGTATCGGTCCTTATTGTCCTTAGTTTTTTAATGGATTTGTCTGTTAATCCCTCCTATCGTCCTTCTATTCTTGATGACACAAATTACTCTATTTGGAAAGTCAAAATGCGTACTCATATTAAGTCTATTGATGAACGGTCTTGGAAAAGTATTCTCACTGGGTGGACCCTTCCTAGAATTCAGGATGGTGACAATGATCCGATTCTTAAAAAGGAGATTGACTGGTCAGTTGAGAAAACAAATCTTTCAAATTACAATTCAAAGGCTCTCAATGCAATCTTCACTGCAGTTGATATGGTAATGTTAAATTGATTTCTAACTGTGTTGTTGCCAAGGATGCCTGGACAATTCTGCAAGAACATTGTGAAGGATCACAAAGCGTTCGTAGAACAAAATTGAGATTTCTCGGTACTCAATTTGAAAATCTACGGATGTCTGAAGATGGGACCATTTTCTCCTATGCTGAAAAACTGTATGACATTACAAATGAAGCGCAATCACTTGGAGATCCCATCAGCAATGAAAGGTTAGTAAATAAAACTCTTCGATCTCTTCCGGAGAGGTTCAACATAAAGATCTCTGCCATTGAAGAAGCAAAAGACACAGATACCTTGAGTCTGAGTGAACTCATGAGCATTCTTAAAACTTTCGAGATGAACATGGCTCAACAAAACGTTTCCTTCAAAGGTAAGAGTATTTCTTTGAAAGGTGAAACCTCGTATTCATTGTCACATAAAATTGATGGTGAAAATAAAAGAGATGATGATGAAGACGAGAGTATTGCCTTGCTTGCTAAAAAGTTCAATTCTTATCTTAAGAGGATGAATAACCAGAAAAATGAAATAAGGCCAAAGATAAATATAAATAATAGTCCACAAGTTCCTATCAGGTTTGATCTGCAAAAGTCCAGTAGAAAGGGTGAAAATGAAAATTGTCAATATGATCCTAATTACATTGACTCAGTGCAATGTAGAGCCTGTAGAGGTTTTGGACATTATGCTAATGAATGTCCGACGGCCTTGAGAAAGAAGAAAAAGAAGTTGAACATGAATGTTACATTGTCTGATGATGAAAGTGAGTCTGATGTTTCTGATGTTTCTGATGATCAATTTGCCTTCTATGTTAATATTGAAAGTTTGTGTGACTATGACTCTGATGTTGATTCTAATGTTAAATCATGTGACATGACATTTTCTGATTATCAGGATTCTTCTTTATGTCGTTGTTTAACTGCATTTTTTGAAGAAAATGAATCGAGTCAGAAGTCAAACAATGATGATGATGACAAAAGTATTATTTCTGAATTAAAGAAATTGTATTTTGATCTTCTTGAGAAATACAAAATTCAAAAGGATGTCGTTCAAAAATTTTCTCTTGAAAATGAAGACAGAAAACTATCATTACGAGATTTGAAGTGGCTCTCACTAAAAAGGATCTTGAGTTATCAAAACTCAAAGAAAAACTTGAAGTTTCATTGGTTAGTTTTAAAAAATTCGATAAGGCGACATCAACCTTGAATGAAATTCTTTCTGTTGGTCAAAACAATACTGCTGGTTTGGGTTTTAAAGATTCTCAAAACAATACTGCTGGTTTGGGTTTTAAAGATTCTCATTTTAGAAAATCAATTTCGTTTTTGATAAAAATTCTAATGATCAGAATTCGATTGTTTCTAAAAATAAGAAAAGGGTCTTTATTTGTCATCATTGTCTCACTCCTGGTCACATTAAACCTTACTGTGCAAAATATTTGAATGATCTGAAAGATGGTAAAATGTTGTCTGAAATGTCATCTCATATTCAGTAACAAAATCCTGTTTCGAATCATGCTGAAAAATCAAGTACCATTTGTAATGTAATTTACACTTTTTTGAAAGTTATTGTTCCTGGACGTTGGTATTTTGATAGTGGGTGTTCTCGGCACATGATTGGATCTCTTGAGTACTTGAAAAATTATCATTGTTTTGATGGAGGTAATGTTACTTATGGGGGAGGTTCAAAAGGAAAGATTGTTGGAAAAGGCACCTTAAATGTCAGTGAATTCCCAGAATTGACTAATGTTTTACATGTTGAAGGGTTACTTGCTAATCTCATAAGTATTAGTCAATTGTGTGATGACAATCTTTTTGTCAAATTTGATAAGAATTTTTGTCATATGTATGATAATTCTCAAAAGTGTGTCATGACTGGTAAGAGGTCGATTGATCATTTCTATTTGATTGGAAGTGAAAAATTCATGTGATAGTGCTAAATTGGATGAATCTGTTCTTTTGCATTCCAAATTGGGGCATGTTAATTTTCATACTTTGCAGAAGCTGATCAAGTGTGATGCAGTTAGAGGCATTCCTGATATCTCTTTTACAGAGAAAAATGTGTGTGATCCATGCCAAAAACCCGAGTCAGAATATGTAGCAATTGGAAGTTGTTGTACTCAATTGTTGTGTCTCATACAAATGCTTAAGAATTACGGGTATGAAAATGAGATTCTAACTATTTTATTCGACAATTCTAGCACTACAGATATCTCGAAAAATCCTATACAACACTCTCGCACTAAACACATTAATATAAGGCATCATTTCATACGAGATTTGGTTGAACAAAGTTATTTGAAATGAAGTATATATCTACGAATAAGTAGTTGACAGATATTTTTACAAAGGCTTTAGATTTTGAGAGATTTTCGTCTCTTTGAAAATCTCTTTGACTGTGTGTGGTTTAATCTGTTGTTAAAATATTATCTTATATGGGATAACATTTGTGTGTGTGTGTTTGTTTTTTTTTGTTGATCGTGTTATGTTGATTTGATCTTAGTGAATTCATTTTGTAAACTTTTTGAATTTCAAAGGAAAATTTTTGTCTGGAATGTTTTATTGGACATGCACCTGCGTAAAAAGAAAGATGATATGGCTTAATGTCGGGAATAAAAAAAGAAAGGCAGAAAAAAAGAGAAAAAATATTGAAAAATTCATAAATGTTAAATTCATCTCATTGAGACCATTAGACACACGGCGGTGGCTACTACGATGTGTTCTCTTCGGTAAAGTGAGTATGGTTTTTTATATTTCCTATAATATCATCAGTACTAGCAAAGTACTTAATGTTGTATGTGTACCGAATTTCTCATTACTGGACTTAATAATTTTCTTTTGATTTCCAAAAATATTTTTAAACTATTTCACTTCAGATCTCAACATGCGTGTTTTGTGTTTGTTCTGTTTTTTTTTTCTTTTCTTTCTCTTTAGCCTTTGGTTCTTGGAACTGCTTATTAATCTCACTGTAACTATCACATTGCCTTTACATATTGGAAGGTGTTAGATTTTTCATCATATCATTTTCTAAGATTATCTCTTAAAATCTTTAGAAAGTCATTTCATATTCACGTTTTTCTGGGAGTTGTGCGCTTGTTGTAAAAGTTTTGACATGACTATTTGAGTGACTTTTTCCTTATGCTCTTTCATTCCTTTATAAAATCTTCTTTTCCAAACTCTCTTTTTTTCTTCATATTCACCCTCTCATCATGATTCTTTCCGTTGACCTCATTAACCATGATTCACGATTGAACCTCTCTACACAAGCAAGGGGAGAGATGAGAATGAGAATGAGAATGATGGTTTCAGATGCAGGTCCTAATGAAATAATGGTTTGATCATGTTAGGGGAAATTGTCTGAGGGGGAGTTTTGATTTCTGTTGGTAATGAGAAAATGATGGAATGGGGGAGATTTTAATCCTAGTTCTTTTGATTTATGATGACTGGGGAGATTCCTATGGCATGAGGGGAGTTAGAGTTTGCTACTTTGTCTGTTATCGCTTTATTATTATGTTTCTTATTTTTTGTTGTAGAACATTTGTGGTGTTCTTGTTATGTATTCTTGTTATGTATTATGCCGTAGTTTCTAGTATTTAATATTATTATGTTGTAGGATATTACGTTATATTATGGTTTTTCTATTTGTTTTATATTTTCTCCATAATATTATATGTTATGTTTTTATATTATTGTATTCTATCATTCTCTAGATGTGCTTGTGTAGAAAGACAAAAAGGGGGAGATTGTTAGTGTGATTTTTGTATCACACTTATTATGTTTTGTCTTTCTCAATTGTCTCTTCAATCTCATGTTATCTCTGTTGTCGCTAACATTTCATATAACATATAGTAGATATCAGCAGATAAGTTTTAGGGGGAGTTATCCAGTTTGTTATCAACGATTTTCTGGATGGCGGCTGAAACGGATGACATGGATGAGAAACGCAGTATGAAATAGAACTGAAGAATTGAATTCAAGTTTTTGAATTCGAATTACTCCTGCAGTTTGGAAGAGAAGTTAAAGCCTATCCAGAGATGATTAGTTATTGTTGTTCTCCATATCCGTTACATGAGAAGTCTATATAATCTTATTGATGGATATCGTACTCAGTAGAGAATTAGACATAACTTTTCCAGAAACTTATAGAGTTTCATCTTTTAGAGGGATTTGTTTTTACGGAGTATTCATACTCTTTTCTGCCATTCGTTGGTAGTTTTATTCTCTCATTTTTGATCGTATCAATTTGATCGATCTTGCATTTTAGGCTTCGCTTTTCAAGTGTTGTCTTATAACCTTTTCATAATCCCTTTAATTGAGATTGTTTTGCCATGCGGCTCTGCAGGATTAAACCCCTATTGAAAGTTTTGAAATTCCTTTATCAAATTCTCTCTATATGTCTTCCGCTGATTTTGTTAGTGTTCTACGTTTTGTTATTATGAATGTTTTAACATTTTTCTTAACAGTAAACTTTGTTTGTCTTTTTCGTTAAAACTTGGGACAACCCAACACTTTCACTTACTTTCCACAATAACCACGTAATAGACCCCCAAATGCATACCGCCAGTACACTAGCTTTCCTTCCACTTAAGAACGAACTAAAGTGAAGAAGGTTGGTTGAAGGATTAGAGAATAAGTGTCCTTTTTTCACCCCATAATCTCCTCTGTCTTGCCCTCTTCAAGGATCCTAGCATCAACAATCTGAAATAACTTATTTTCCTTCATTTTTTTTTCCAAAAGTGGGTGGCTATATAAGCCTGCTTCCACTCTGATTGATGATACAACTTTTTCTCCTCTCAAAAGCTTAACCATCACAACACCGAAGCTGTACGCATCACTCTTTTCTATTAATTGGCGTACTCTGGATCCACATAACCAAGCGTGCCCAATATTGGTGATTTGGACTTAATTTGTCTTCTCGAATGAAATTTAATTTACTTACAGTAATTTGTAAGTAAATTCATGATGTCAGTAGGTAAGCTATTCTTTCAAAATCAGATGGAGCTAACATTGTAAACATCCATGAGCAAAAGAAAGACATTCAATAGATCAAACTCTTTAAAACACTGCATGTCTGAATTCAATATCTTATAGAAGCACCAATCAAGAAGGTTGAAAGAGAAAATACACTTCAGGGCTCATTAAGAAATCGAGAATAAGCATTCGCATTATACCACATCATATATATTTATTTAGTATCAAAATCCATGCTTTCAATATGGCTTCATCCTACAAGCAATATAAGCAGAATTTACTGAATGCCCAAAGTTGAAAATAAAAAATATAGTATCATTTATTAATTACATAAATCAGGAATCGTAAGCAGTGGGATTCAGGACTCATCAAGCAATGGATGTTCAACTTATGGAAAATATGGGGTGATGGTATCAAAATGCATGCAACTTCCTGAAGTGGAGGAGAATCCATCTGATTCACCAACGTCACTACAACTGCCATCTGTGTTGTCCTTCTGATTCATCACACAAACTGAGTATCCTTCCTTGACTACTCCAATTGCTTCCAACTCATGAGCAACTTCCTTCATTGTTGGCCTCATCTTACAATTCAAGTGAAGACATTTTCTAGAAGTTCTGCCATTGCCATTATTTCTTCCACTTTCCCCTCTTTAAGGACCCTTGCATCAAGAATCTCAAATAATTTATTCTTCTCCATTGAATGCAAGAAATGTGTGGCTAAGCCCCTTCCTTCTTCCACCCTGATTATTGATATGGCTTTCTCTCCTGTCAGTAGCTCAACCATCACCACACCAAAACTGTAGACATCGCTCTTTTCTGTGAACTGGCTTGATCTTAACTACTCTGGATCTATGTAACCGAAGGTGCCTACAACTCTCGTAGTCAGGTGAGTTTGATAGACAGAAACCGACCTTGATGTTCCAAAATCTGCGATTTTGGCTTGGTAGCTATCATCCAAGAGTATGTTTGCTGACTTGATATCCCAGTGATAAATCGGGGAGGATGAGGTAGAGTGCAGGTATGCAAGTGCCCCTGCTACTTCTCTTGCGATTCTCGCCATCATTTCCCAAGTTAATGGGATTTTCTCATTTGGTTCATGGATGTGCTGGAAAAGTGTGCCATTGGGGATGAACTCGTAGACTATGAGAGGAACCTCAGTTTCAAGACAGCATCCGAGCAGCCTAACAACATTTCTGTGGTTAACTTGAGATAGAATAACCACCTTCTTATGAATTCAACACAACAATATGGAACCAGCAATGCTTTGATCAACAAGCTTGCTTAATCAACCCTAATAACTAATGTTGTGTGTGGAAATGAAACAAAACTGAACTTAAAACTTGAAGTAGGAAGACAAGAATTATAGTGGTTCGATCATGATGATCTACATCCACTTTCTAATTGAGAGCAATCACTATATGAAGAAAACATGGTTACAACTTGAAGATGATGATGAACTAAACTACTTAAGAAACCCTA
The DNA here is from genome assembly GCA_023678885.1 of Pogostemon cablin. Classification (NCBI taxonomy): domain Eukaryota; kingdom Viridiplantae; phylum Streptophyta; class Magnoliopsida; order Lamiales; family Lamiaceae; genus Pogostemon; species Pogostemon cablin. The sequence continues at coordinate 871,566 of CM042970.1, forward strand.
ATTTGATTCATTAGCTTGTATGATGATGATGATCGACTTCTATCTTCATTGCTGTGCATGATCATGTATTTATACTCCACTGCTGTAAACTGAATGCATCAGCAACATCACAACTTCCACATAATCAATTTTGAGCTTTAGTTGTAACTGCCTCCAACTGCTTCAACTTCTCAAACCAACCAACCAGCATACTTATTGATCTTATAGCTCAACTTTACAACTGATCATATGTGTTGAATCTCTATCACCAAAACCGGCACTTTATCTTCTTGATCTAACTTAATATCCTAACCAACACTAACTGTCAAGTGATGATAGATTTTATCAGCTGCAGCAACACCACACCTTCTCAAACTATCATGCATATGTTATCAAGAAAATAGCCAAATGATCAGTTGCTGATCCTTACCTACTGATCATTATCCTCTTTAAATTGTGATCAATTGCCACAACTAGCTAATCTTTACACATACTTGGCTTGATCATTCAACATGACAGACTTATCAAGCTTCAGGCCTCACTTGTCTCTGCAGCTTGATGTTCTTACTTATTCATCCATCTTGCTGCTACTTCAAGCATCATCTCCTTCATATTTGTTTGTTATATGTACACATGTATGCATACATGCATGCATTGTCTACATATTCAACACACCTCATTAATGAATACTTCAAGATCACCATCCTCTACCCTCTTGGACTTCTTCACTGCCACAATCCTTCCATCTGACAACATTCCTTTGAAGACAGTACCTTATCCTCCACGGCCAAGTATCTGATTTTCATTGTAATGATCAGTGGCTCTCGCCAACTCATTGGAACCAAATAGCTTGGTTTTCTCAAGCCCATTTTCAGTTGTAGACAAGTGTTGTTCCAACAATAACCCTCAATTTTGCTTGTAAAACATGCTTCTGCGGCTAGCCTCCATGAATGTTGTAATAGCTTCGCTGGACTTCCATGCTGCCAAGAAAAAATGATGAGAAATATGAGGCCGCCACGGATACTTCCAATAATGGTGAACGCCATCATGATAATTTGTTGAAGATCAAAATATTGTCGATCACAAATGTAACTCCCAAGTTTGTTAATGCAAATTGTCAACTCAGGTGAGCAGTTATTCCATGTTGCATTGCTACATTCATCTATATCTCTGCATCCTTATGGCAAATATGGATTCCCTTCATAACCAACACGACATTTGCAATATCTGATTGAAGATACGTAATCATATGCATTTTTATATTAAAATGATTTATAACTCTCTGATAATGATTGACAGTTGTTGAACATAGATCAAGCATTCATACGTGTGTGTGATATAAGACAGCTGTATACACATGGAGGATGATGAGTGATTGAGCAGCAAGTTCGATTGAAGGTTAGGATCAACTTGCTGCATAAGGTGAGCCGTAGGATCAGAAGAGAGGCTGAGCTGATGGATTGATGACATGGCAAAAATCTTAGTTGGTTGGTGATCAGCAGTAACCGTTTGCTAGCTGGTTGATCACGTGGGATTACACACATAGAAGTTAGTTGGGCTGATGCATGCTATATATGGGAGGAATGCATCAGTTATCATCATCATCCGTTCATATCAGTTGAAGGAAAGATTAGGGTTCTTCAGAAGTTTATTCTTCATCTTCATTGTGTGGCTGTAAACATTCATCATCAAAGTGATTTTACTTCTCCATAAAGTGGACGTAGATCTTTAAGATCGAACCACTATACATCCTTCTGTTCTTATTCATTTTGATTTCATTTTTCAATTGATTCAATACGTGAGAGATGATGAGAAAGATAGAGTGTGCAAGTTTATTCAAAGATTAGCTCAAACTTGTTTGCATTCATAAGAATTGGCGCCGTCTATGGGAAGTCAAGAAGAAGAAGAAGATTCAGTGGAGAAGAAGATCAAATGGTTACTACTAAGTTTGATATTGAAAAGTTTTCAGAGAAGGCAGACTTCAGTCTGTGGATGATGAAAATGGAGGCCATCTTGGTTCAACAAGGATTATCAGATGCAATCAAACCACTTCCTGAAAATCAAGCTACAGCAGTTGATGCTGTTGCCCTTGCAGCAGATCAAGAACAACAAACAAAGGCTAGAAATGCCCTTATCCTGTGTCTTGGAGACAAAGCCCTGAGGGAAATCTCAAAGGAAGCTACAACAAGAGGGGTTTGGAAGAAATTGGAGGAGCTATACATGGTTAAAAGTCTGGCCAACATTTGTACATGAAGCAGAAACTATACTCTTTCAAGGTATCAGAAGATAAGTCAATAATTGGTCAATTAGATGAGTTTAATAAGATCATTGATGACCTAGAAATATTGATGTGGCTCTGTCAACTGAAGGTAAAGATGTCATCCACATGTCAGCCCTTCCAAAGTCCTTTGAAGGTTTAAGAGTTACACTTTTATTTGCTAATGCTGAATCAATCTCTCTTGAGCAAGTCTTGTTAGCAGTCAAGACAAAGGTGCTTCACAAGAATCCAAATCAACAAGCTATTGCAGAAGGTTTAGTAGCAAAGAAACAGAATCAGTGGAGCAAGAATAATAAGAGTAACAATACTGATAAGAGGAAGCCAGAAATGAATTATAGTACTCCATCAGATGAGGAAGAAAACAAGAATTGCTATCACTGCAATAAGCCTGGACATTTCAAGAAACAATGTTTCAAATGGAAAGCAATGGTGGCAAAGAAGATAGCTGAAAAGGGAGGAAATAAGAGGTCTCATGCAAATCAGGTAACAAATAATCAAGTTGGTTCAGATTCTAATTTCATTGAAGCCATGACAGTTTGTTCTAGTTCAGTATCAGAAGAATGAGTTATGGATTCAGGATGCACATTTCATATGACTTCTAGAAAAGATAGGTTTACTGAATTAAGATCACAAGATGAAGGATCAGTCATGCTAGGTGATGATCACACCTGTAAGATTGAAGGAATATGTTCTGTCAAACTTAAAATGTTTGATGGGAAAATTAGGTTGCTGACAAATGTCAGATATGTACCAAGTTTGAGAAGAAATCTAATATCTCTTGGAATGTTAGTTTCTCAAGGTTATGAGTGTCTTTTGAAGGGAGAAACACTTACTATCATAAAAGGAAGGTCAGTAGTTGTTAAAGGTTTTAAGAGGTCTGATCTGTACTTCTTAGATGGTTATGTTATGACTGGACACATTAATACAACTAAGGATGATAGTAGTGTTAATATTTGGCATGAAAGGCTTGGTCATATAAGTGAAAGAGGCTTGCAAGAACTTACAAGACAGAGGCTGCTTGAGATCAGTTCAACTTGCAAGTTAAATCAGTGTGAAGCTTGCATATTAGACAAGTCAAAGAGGTTAAAATTTAGTGCAGCTGAGCATAATACCAAAGCTAGGTTGGAATATATCCATTCTGATCTTTGGGGACCTTCCAAGACCTCAACAATAGAAGGTGGAAGATATTTCATATCATTCATTGATGATTATTCAAGAAAGGTATGAATAAGAATTTTAAAGACAAAGGATGAAGCATTATCAGTTTTTAAAGTTTGATTGACAGAAACAGAACTGCAGACTGGAAACAAGGTTAAGTGTTTGAGGATAGACAATGGGCTTGAGTTTGTATCACATGAATTCAACAAGTTTTGTCAAGATAAGGGTATTAGAGGCACAAAATAGTACCAGGTACCCCACAGCAGAATGGAGTGGCTGAAAGAATGAATCAGACACTTCTTGCAAGAGTTAGGTGCATGATGAGTAGTGGAGGCTTCTCAAAAGGTTTTTGGGGTGAGTTAGTGTCAACTGCAACTTATTTGATCAACTTATCTCCATGCACAACACTTAAGTTTAAACCCCCTGAACAAGTATGGACTGGAAGGATACCAGATTATAGTCATTTAAGGGTGATAGGTTGCCAGGTGTATTCACATCAAAAGTAAGACAAGCTGAATCCTAGAGCTGTTAAGTGTGTGCTTGTAGGCTACCCTAAAGAAGTAAAAGGTTACAGGCTATGGTGTTATGAGACTAACAAGTTCATTGTTAGTAGGGATGTAACATTTAATGAAGACAAGATGCCTTTATTAGAGAAAGGTGCTGATAAGATCATTACTACAGATAAGTGTGAGTTTGAGGTGGAGCATGATGGTAAAACAGTAGTACAACACAATCAAGATCAGAGAAATAATGATGTACATGAGGAAGATGCTGCAGAGGAGAGAGCTGAATCATCTGGTTCAAGTGAAAGAATGACTATTAGCAACTATCAACTAGTTAGAGATAGGCTGAGAAGGCAAATCAGAACACCTATTAGATATATAGAGGCTGGCACTGTGTCATATGCCCTCTATGTAGCATCAGACATTGATATCTATGAGCTAAGGACATATTCAGAGGCAATATCAGGAAAGGAGAGTATGAAGTGGTTAGATGCTATGGAAGAAGAGCTGCAATCATTAAAAAGGAATAACACTTGAATGATTGTTGACAAGCCTGCAAATCCGAAGCTTGTAGGTTGTAAGTGGATATATAAGAAGAAACCAGTGACAAGTAAAGAAGGAGGAATCAGATATAAGGCAAGACTTGTAGCAAGAGATTTTTCGCAGCAAGAAGGTGTTGATTATAATGAAATCTTCTCACCAGTATTAAAACATTGCTCAATAAGGATCTTGTTGTCATTAGTTACTCAATTGGATTTGGAATTGCATCAGATGGATGTAACTTTCTTACATGAAAATTTAGAGGAAAAGATTTACATGATTCCTGAAGGTGTTAGTTTAAAAGGTGCAGACTCAAAGGCTTGCCTGCTACTTAAATCATTCTATGGACTGAAGCAAAGCCCAAGACAGTGGTATCTCAGGTTTGATGATTACATTACATCAAGTGGTTTTGTCAAAAGTATGTATGATAGCTGTGTGTACATAAGATGTAAGGAATGATGCTACACTTATCTACTACTTTATGTAGATGATATATTGATAGCATGCAAGGATATGATAGGAATTAATACAGTAAAAGATACTTTGAGGAAGGAGTTTGACATGAAAGATCTAGGTGAAGCAAGGATGATACTTGGCATGCAAATTGAAAGGGATAGATCAGCTGGTTAGCTAAAATTATTTCAAGAGTCATACTTGGATAAGGTTCTTAAGAGGTATAATATGAATCTCTGTAAGGATGTTTCAATACCAGTTAAGCATGGTTTAAATCTGTCATCACTTCAAGGTCCTCAAACAGATAAGGAGAAGACAGAAATGAGCAATATACCATATGCAAGTGCTGTTGGTAGTTTGATGTATGCAATAGTATGTTGTAGGCTAGATTTGGCTTATGTTATGAGTATGATCAGTAGGTTTATGAGCAATCCTGGTGTTGTACATTGGAATGCAGTAAAATGGGCACTTAGATACATCAAAGGAACTATATCAGTTGGATTGGAATTTCAGAAACAAGGTACTTGGGACAGAGCTGTTGTTGGTTATGTGGATGTTGATTATGTAGCTAATCTTGATACAAGGAAGTCAATAACAGGCTATGTGTTCAATTTGTTTGGTACAACAATAAGTTGGAAGGCTACACATCAACACATAGTAGCACTCTCAACCACTGAAGCAGAGTTTGTTGCTCTCACAGAAGCAATCAAAGAGGGTGTTTGGTTGATTGGAATTTTGGGAGAGTTTGGTGTTCAGCAAGATGCTATTGAAGTATATTGTGACAACCAAAGTGCTGTACATCTCTCAAAACACCAAGGGTATCATGAGAGGCCTAAACACATTGATGTGAGACTTTACTTCATAAGAGACATGATAGAAGAGAAGTTAGTAGCTGTCAAGAAGATTAAGACATCAGACAATCCAGCTGATGCATTTACTAAGGCTCTACCAGTTCAGAAATATAAATTGTGTAAGAGTCTTATTGGTCTTCACTAAAAGGAAGAAAGGAAGGTGTGCTGCAGCCTATAATTGTAGCAATGTGGAAAGGTTTGATTACTTATGATGATGCATGGTCTAAGGTGGAGATTTGTTGAACATAGATCATGCATGCATACGTGTGTGTGATATAAGACAGTTGTATACACATGAAGGATAATGAGTGGTTGAGCAGCAAGTTCGATTGAAGGTTAGGATCAACTTGCTGCATAAGGTGAGCCGTAGGATCAAAAGAGAGGCTGAGCTGATGGATTGATGACATGGCAAGAATCTTAGTTGGTTGGTGATCAGCTGTAACCGTTTGCTAGCTGGTAGATCACGTGGAATTACATACATAGAAGTTAGTTAGGCTGATGCATGCTATATATGGGAGGAATGCATCAGTTATCATCATCATCCGTTCATATCAGTTGAAGGAAAGATTAGGGTTCTTCAGAAGTTTATTCTTCATCTTCATTGTGTAGCTGTAAACAATTCATCATCAAAGTGATTTTACTTCTCCATAAAGTGGACGTAGATCTTTAAGATCGAACCACTATACATCCTTGTGTTCTTATTCGTTTTGATTTCATTTTTCAATTGATTCAATACGTGAGAGAGGATGAGAAAGATAAGAGTGTGCAAGTTTGTTCAAAGATTAGCTCAAACTTGTTTGCATTCATAAGAGCAGTTATGATCATCAATATGGTTGCTGCAAAATTCGTCCTGGGATTTTTCTTTATAATCACAAGGAGGATAATCAGTTCCATAATAATCATCAGGGGTTATGCACTCGTGATCAGTACTAATATCCACTATTTCCAATTCCCACTCGATCACCAGAGTAGCATATCTAAATCCAGGGTTGAAACCTTTATAGCTTTTGTAGTCCAGTTTTAGCAGCCATTTCTTATCAACAGCGAAAACATACCCACAGAAGCTATTGTTTCCAGCTTCAATTTGGTAAGTGTCGTTAAGCTCTTGGTGTCGCGTATGAATATCTGTCTGGCAGCAGTTCACACCACTGCAACTGCTCTCTGTTGAATTAGCTTTACACAGGGGACGGCATCCTCCTACTGTCGTTTTATTAGCGCGTAACCACACTGAATTCTTGCAGCCTAATACGACCAGTGTATTGTATTCTGCTGAGATGGAAAATGGAGTTCCAATGAGCGATATTGTCTGAGATCCTGTTCTTTGTTCTTCAGAGCAATTCAGTGGGGACACAGGCTGATTAACAATGACTGCACAAAATGTTTACTACTTCCATTTTTATGCTGCTCAAGAATGGTGATGGTGGAGTAGTGGAATTTCGGTAGATGATTGTGAATGAGGAATTTGCACTGCATTTAGAGCCAACACCGAAAGGATAGGGAATGCTGACATGTCCACACTTCTCTGGACAACCTGGTTTCGACAAGGATGCTGCCTGAGCCAGGGTTGTGGTTAGAAAGAGCAACGTAATGACTCGGAGTAACATCCTTCTTTCTTGCACAATTTCTTCAAAACTGCCTCTGCAAAATCATTGAGAACGTTGTTGTTTGTTCTATTAACTGTTGAAGGTCAACACCGACCTATGGAAGTTTCTGGAACTATCTAAATTAATATGGAAGCCGCTAAACGTATTGGAATGCAGATCCTTCGAGAAAGAGGTAGTCGGTGGAAATAGAAATATGTAGAAGCTATTAGGATATCTAGGACTAATTAAGGACTTAGTCTATAATGGTTATTCACCTGATGAGCCCAATAGTCAGGTAAGCTAACCCACCTGATTTAATTGTAGAGAATTTTAGATTAATCAAGGTGGCAAATCCACCAACCTAACCATCTATAAATAGGATAGATGTGAGATGTAATAGAGAGCTCAAGAGTGAAGATAGACTTAGTGCAGTGATAAAAGAGTACATCAGATATAGAGAGGTGTGCGTGAGTAAAAGAGCTGTAGCTCAATAGGGAGGAATACAACTTATGTACACTAACTCAACATTAACTGTTGGGTTTATTATAGGATCAATTACCCACAATTCACTCAAGACTCTATTCTCACTGCACTCGGTTTTCTTCTCACTCTTAAACACTTTTTTGTACTCGGACACTTTCACTTATTGCTCATTGCCTAATGACACCGATGACATCTATTTATAGTTGCTAAGTGATTTTTCTAGAGGGCCGGTGCCACTATTCTAGATAATTCTTCACATCTCTCTTAATCAATATAGAATATTCAGCCTCGTGCTAATCTGCCACTTCACCACCGACTCATTCTGGGGTGAGTGAATTATCTGCACAATTCTAGAACCTTCTAAGTCCGTGTTGATATTCAACATTAACTAGATACTACTGTCCAGATTATGTCATTTTGGTGTCTATATTGTTGGATGGATGACACCTACGAGGAGAAATTATATACTAAGAAAGAAAGTATAAACCTTATATGGTCAATGGTGGATTTTCTTCATGCGTCACTCATATAGCGTGTTTGGTATAGAAACTATAAGTGATATTAGATAATGGGTCTGGAAAAGTTTGACACCATTTAATAAAGGTCACTGCAAGAAATTGTCAAATTACCGACGAAATTTTTTATCGTAATGTTTGAAAAATCCGTCGCTAAACAGTTTACTGACGGATTACCAACGAAAATCGATGGGTCGCTATATCGATGGTCGGTAATTATTTACCGTTGAATTAAAAAATCCGTCGGTAACCTATATTAATATTGTAGAGTAACTTATGAGTGAGTCTTTTGTGTACCCAGAAGATAGGTTTGTATAATAAATAAGTTGACGGCAATTAAGAACATTAACGAAGAAGGTATCAAATCAAACTGAGTAAACGATAAGTCTTCAACTATAAGACAGAATGTAATAATTGTGTGAGTTCACTTGGATAAAAATGATAGTACAAAATTTATTAAAATTAAAAAAATCGAATTAAGAAAAAGCAATATCAATCCAATTAAACTATTTCAGGAAAGGCAGAACCGCTTATGTTAAATGTTTGACGTTAAAGAATTTTATTTTTATTAATTTTATTGATTTTTTAGGGTATTTTAGTACATTTTAAAATAATTTAAAAAGTGTAAAGTAATGACATAGGTAATTGATTCTGAGCGACAATTTGAAATTAATTTAATTTTTTAAATTATTGAATAAATGTGTTTTTTTTGTGTGTACGAGTGTGAACAGTTTTGTGGAACAAACAAATAGGGAGAGTAAAGTGTTCCAATGAATGGAGGAGAGAAAATATTAAAATTCATTCTTCAAGTATGACTGATTCCAATTTTGAATATCATTTTTAAGAAAAAAAAATGCATAAATACCCACTTTCTTTAATCTCTATATCTTTATCAACATTAAATTAAATTATATTCAATTTTACCAATTTAATAGGTGTGGACATAAATACCCTTTGATCAAATTAATAGAGTTGACACACTCGGTCTTCACCGACAACGCTCAAATGTCAGTTCCCCACCGACATTCGTCGGTCCGTCGGGGGTTTCGATTCCAGTCGGTCCCTTACCGACATCCATCAGTCCGAGTGGTCCGAGTGTCGGTGGATGTTGATCCCTCACCGACGAGCCGACCGATATCAGTCGGTCGGTCCAGGTGTCGGTGGCTATCGGTCCCCCACCGACAAGCCGACCGACATCAGTCGGTATATCGGTTCGGGTGTCAGTAGCCGTCGATCCAAGTGTCGGTGGCTATCGGTCCCCACCGACTAGCCGACCGACATCAGTCGATATGTTGGTTCGAGTGTTAGTGGCTGTTGATCCAGACATCGTTGGCTGTCGTTCCAGATAGGTACAAGTGTGGGGGCCAATTTTTAAATTTTATAAAAGGGGTATTTTGTCCATAAAATGAAAATGGGTTAAAATTGATTATTTCTTACTTTATGGTTGGCAAATATTTGTCTTAATGCAAAACTGGCAAAATTATATATTTTCGCATAATTTTTTATTTGCAAATCTCAATTAATTATATATATATATATATATATATATATATATATATATATATATATATATATATATATATTTTTTTTTTTTTTTTTTTTTTTTTTTTTTTTTCTTTTCGATTTTGGTATTTTTATCTTTTTTTATCAAATAACACATACAGTACTACTCCAACCGTAACATATACTCTCTTTTTACAATTCCTTTGTGAAGGAATAATGCAAAAGTAATAGGGGATGGGGTAAATACTATATACAAATATTTAACAAACTATTCAAAAATTAATTAAGTCCCATACAAGCTTAGGTTTTATTGAATATATATATATATATATATATATATATATATATATATATATATATATATATATATATATATATATATATATATATATATATATATATATATTGACGGGAACTGAATCGAATTTTGAAGAAACAAAACCGGATCTGGGATTGCTTAGTTCAGTTATAAACACGAATCAAAATATAATCCCGATCTCATATTCCATTTAACTTTTTGAGAATTTAAATTTGAGTTTGATAATTGATTAGAAGTTATTCTTATTTTTGTATTTAATTAAATATATATGGGCTATCGACCTTCTACATGAAGCGTGTTAAATCCTAATAACGGCAAGAATAACGACATACATGTCTTGTAGGTTTAGATGTTAGAATGAAGCTGGAATATATGAAGTTGGGCTCAATTCTTGAAGCTGATAAATTTGGCAAGTATATGTCATGATTTAAGATCGATATATACAAGTCAAGTGTGAGTATTAATTAATGATATATATATATATATATATATATATTGACCAGGAATTAATAGTAACAACCAAGCCTAGGTAAAAAATACTTGTGTGAGACCGTCTCAGGTAAAGGCTTACGTGAGAACTTAAAGGCTTACAAATTAATGAAGGGTAGGTCTTGCGTGAGACCGTCTCACGTGAGACCATTTTTTACTTTTAATAAAAGTTATCACTTTTGTTATAAAACGTTATCACTTTCGCTATAAAATATTATTACTTTTTATTTATACTATAAATCGTTCATGAAATACCATTATCACTTTTTATTAAGTTATTATCAATTTTCTTTATAAAAGTTATCACTTTTTTACCGTCTCACGTAAGGATTTACGTGAGACGGTCTCACACAAGTCTTTTTCATTAATGAAAAGTGATAATGTTATTTTATAAATAATTTATAGTATAAATAAAAGTGATAACATTTTATAACGAAAGTGATAACTATTTTAAAAAGTGGAAAATGATATCTAAAGACCTACCCCAAGCCTGAGTCTACTGAGTCAAACATAATTGGAATGTTGACGTACAAAGATAATGGGGCATGCTACTTATTACGAGAGATCCTCTCAAAATGACATAATTTTAATTTTAGTATTTGGTTATATTTTTATTAAAAATATTATTATTTTTTATTTATATTATGAATTATTCATGAAATAATTCACTATACCATTTTCATTTTTTGTTACTCGGATATCACTTTTCATTGAAATGTTATACTCCCTCCATCCCACAAATATTTGCACACTACTTTATGCACGCATATTAAAAAAGTGATAACTTTAAGGTTTTATGATATTTTTGGTATTCAATAAATGATAAAGAATGTTAGGTGTATTAGGTAAAAGTAGTTTATTTTATAAATAAAGTGTATGATGGGTGATTGTGTTTGATTTTTTTTTTTTAGGAAGGTGCAAACTTTTGTAGGACAACCCAAAATGAAAAGTGTGTCATTTGAAATGAGACGGAGGAATATGTTTTATTCGTTTCATGAAAATTAAGATAGTCTGACACAAGTCGTAGCCAAAGATAATTGATTTTTTTTTTTAAATTCAGTTATTTTAATCTATGTTAATATAATTTCATAACAAGAAAATAAATAATGAAAATTAAAAAAAAAATCTAAGTGGTAAATAACGATGCAATGTTGACTCCTAAATACTTCTACTTCTGCTCGCACTTCATCATTCCATCGTTATTTCTCCTTATTATATATGTATACTTCCTTTGGCATCTAATGACCTTGTTGTTGTATTACTTAGTAATTTTTATTGAAAATGTTATCATGACTCACATTTCATCTTTACTTATTAATTGAAGTATTGCATAAGTCAATTGAATTGGCAGACCTTATCTGATTGTTGCTATTACTCGAATTAGTGCTTCTGATAACAAGTAAGAGAGAGGTTATATTACATTGAATGCCAAACTTAAGACTTTTCTACTCATTCTAGAAACACTTGACTTATAGCACTAATTGGAATAACATTTAATTGATTAGTATTCACACGACTTTTAACACTGAAACCAAAATTCACGACTAGCTAGTTATAACATTTTCTGCTTTAATGTAAGAAATATGTGTGTTGAAATATTCACAACCATATTTTGAAAGATTCTAGATAGACACGTGTCGTACTTAGAATTGTAAGATAAAGTTAGTTTACTCTTTAAAAAGAAATTTACTCTTTTAATTCTGTAACAGAACAACAATACTAAACCAGTTTTCTCTCTTGTATCTTCTCTTTAATCATTACAATTTACAACTGGATATATCCGAGCTCAATCATAGTGTGCATTGGGCCAACTTCATTCACATCATCTTGATTCATCCCTGCCTTCCTAAAATAAAGAGGTACGATCGTTAGGACACATTATGTACTAATTCAAAATTTTGTAGCTAGGCAGACTTTCTTATTGAGTAAAGAGCAGAGAAATAGAGAGTTTGAGTTAAGTAAATTTTGTGATGAGGTGTATTACATTGAGGGATATATTTTAATAGTACTATGCGTTGAGTATTGTAGTTGCTTTATTTGATACAACAATTTTCAATGATTTTGTAGGGGTAAGAAACAAGGATCAATGTTACTCCTACTCCGAGTGATTCCTTTCCTCTTTCTAACCACAACCATGGCGATGGCAGTATCCTTGTCCAAACCAGGTTGTCCGGAGAAGTGTGGAAATGTCAGCATTCCCTATCCTTTTGGTGTTGGTTCTGAATGCAGTGCAAATTCCTCATTCACGATCATATGCCGAAATTCTACTGCTCCACCAACACCATTCTTGAGCAGCATAAAAATGGAAGTAGTCAACATTTCACTGCTTGGTGCAGTGATAGTTAATCTGCCTATGTCGCGGCTGCATTGCTCTGAAAAGCGAAGAACAGGATCTGTGCCAATATCACTCAAGGGAACTCCGTTTACCATGTCAGCAGAATACAATTCACTGGTTGTATTAGGCTGCAAGAATTCGGTGTGGTTGCGCGATAATAAAACGACAGCAGGGGGATGCAGTGCTCTGTGTGATGCTGATTCCACAGACACCAGTTGCAGTGGAGTTAACTGTTGCCACACACAAATTCCACAACGGCTACAGGAGCTTCACTACACTTACCAAAGTATTGAAGCTGGAAATTATAACTTCTGTGGGTATGTTTTCCCTGTTGAAATGAAATGGCTGCAAAAAAGGGATTACAAAAGCTATAATGGTCTTATTGCTCATCTCTCAAATCCATTCGACCCCAAATTCCGATTTGTGCCTTTGGTGCTCGAGTGGGAATTTGGCCTCCAGAGAAATCTCGATGCTGTTCAATGTATACAACCTGATGATTATGTTTATGGTTTTTTTCAGATGATCGAGGGCTGGTTTCCATATGCTTTTTGTTGCAGAAATCCTAATGATTCTCACTGCCAATCATTTTTAGATGCTTATAAATCTTTCTATTACAATCCATATGAATATGTATCTTCGATCAGACAATGCTCATGCCTTGATGGCTATGAAGGGAATCCGTATCTACCTGAAGGTTGCAGGGATATAGATGAATGTAGCAATGCAGCACTGAACATTTGCACACCTGAAACTTGCATCAACAAACTTGGGAGTTACGCATGTGAGAGTTCAGGATATTATTGGCCTTACGAATGGTGGCACCCGTTCATTGATCGTCGAAAAATAATCATGAAGGCATTCATCATTGTTGGCAGTGTACGTGGCAGCCTCATGTTGCTTACTATTTTGCTGTTTGCAGCATGGAAGTTGTTCAAAGCCATTACAGTCTTCGTAGAGGCTAGCCGGAGATACATGTTTTATAAGCGGAATGGAGGCTTATTGTTGGAACAGCACTTATCTGCAACTGAAAATGGCCTTGAGAAAACCAAGCTGTTTGGTTCCAATGAGTTGGAAAGAGCAACTGATCATTACAATGAAAATCGCATACTTGGCCATGGTGGACAAGGTACTGTGTACAAAGGAATGTTGATTGATGGAAGGATTGTAGCAGTGAAGAAGTCCAAAAGAGTAGAGGATGGTGATCTTGAAGTATTCATTAATGAGGTTGTTATTCTGTCTCAAATTAACCACAGAAATGTTGTTAGGCTGCTTGGATGCTGTCTTGAAACTGAGGTTCCACGTCTCGTCTACGAGTTCATCCCCAATGGCACACTTTTCCAGCACATTCATGAACCAAATGAGGAACTCTCATTAACTTGGGAAATGAGGGTGAGAATTGCAAGAGAAGTAGCAGGGGCACTTGCTTACCTGCACTCTGCCTCATCCTCTCCCATTTATCACCGGGATATCAAGTCAACTAACATACTCTTGGATGATAAATACCGAGCCAAAATTGCAGATTTTGGAACATCAAGGTCGGTTTCTGTCGATCAAACTCATCTGACTACACGAGTGGTAGGCACCTTCGGTTACATGGATCCAGAGTACTTCAGATCAAGCCAGTTCACAGGAAAGAGCGACGTCTACAGCTTTGGTGTGGTGATGGTTGAGCTGCTGACGGGAGAGAAAGCCATATCAACAATCAGGGTGGAAGAAGGAAGAGGCTTAGCCACCCACTTCTTGCATTCAATGGAGGAAAATAAATTATTTGAGATTCTTGATGCAAGGGTGCTCAAAGAGGGGAAGGTGGAAGAAATAATGGCAATGGCTGAGCTTGCAAAGAAATGTCTTCACTTGAATGGTAAGATGAGGCCAACAATGAAGGAAGTTGCTCATGAGTTGGAAGCAATTGGAGTAGCTAATGAGGGATACTCAGTTTGTGTGATGAATCAGGAGGGCAACATAGAGGGCAGCTTTAGTGATGTTGGTGAATCAGATGGATTCTCCTCCACTTCAGGAAGTTGCATGCATTTTGATACCATCACCCCACATTTACCAGAAGGTGAACATCCATTGCTTGATGAATCCCAAAGCGTGCTGCTTTCGATTCCTGATTTGGTAATTAACCAATGATTTATTTTTATTTTCAACTTTGGGCTTTCAGAAAATTCTGCTTGTATTGCTGGTAGCCATGTTGGAAGCATAAATTGTGATCCTATATAATATGATCTCATAATCTGTGAATGCTGATCCTCCATTTCTTAATGAGCCCTGAAGAGTATTTTCTCTTTCAACCTTCATGCATCATACCTGTTGATTAGTGCTGCTATAAGATAGTATTGAATTCAGACATCATGTGTTTAAACAGTATGATTTGTTGAATGTCTATCTGTCTTTGCACATTGATGTTTTCAATATTAGCTCAATCTGATTCTGAAAGAATAGCTAAACTATTGACATCATGAATTTACTTAAAAATTATTCTGCTGGATTGGAAAAGGCTAAACTAAAAAGTTACTGATACTATTGCAAAATGATACATTACATCACAAAATTCATATCTGCATAGGTATAATATTTTTCTTACTTTATAATAGTAAGAAGTGTAGCCATCTGCATAGGCTAAACTAAAGGTTTAATCAATGAAGTGTAGCCATCTGCAAAATTTGGGAAGATGTTTTCAAGATCCATGCTTCCTGAGATTGAGGAGGAGTCGTCCAAATCTTCAACATTAACAAAACTGCGCTCTAAGCTGTCGTCTTGATTCTGCAGACAATGACGATCCCATCCTTCTTTTGCTGCTCGTATTGCTTCCAACTCATGTGCTACTTCCTTCATTGTTGGCCTTTTCTTACCATTCAAATTCAGACATCTTCTTGCCTGCTCTGCTACGCCCATAATCTCATCTGTCTTGCCCTCTTCAAGTACCCTTGCATCAACAATCTCAAATAACTGATTTTCCTCCATTTTTTGCAAGAAGAGGGTGGCTAAGCCTGCTTCCGCTCTGACTGACGACACGGCTTTTTCTCCTGTCAAAAGCTCAACCATCACAACACCGAAGCTGTACACATCGCTCTTTTCTGTGAACTGGCTTGATCTGAAGTACTCTGGATCCAAGTAACCAAACGTCCCTACTACTCGTGTAGTTAGGTGAGTTTGATCAATAGAGACCGACCTTGATGTCCCAAAATCTGCAATCTTGGCGCGGTATTTGTCATCCAAGAGTATGTTGGTTGACTTGATATCGAGATGATAAATGGGAGCAGATGAGGCAGTGTGCAAGTAAGCAACTGCCCCTCCTACTTCTATAGCAATTCTTACCCGCATTTCCCATGTTAATGGGAGTTCCTCATTTGGTTGATGGATGTGCTGGTAAAGTGTGCCATTGGGGATGAACTCGTAGACGAGATGAGGAACCTCGGTTTCAAGACAACATCCGAGCAGCTTAACAACATTCCTGTGGTTCACCTGTGATAGAATAACGACCTCATTAATGAACACTTCAAGATCACCTTCCTCTACCTTTTTGGACTTCTTGACAGCTACAATCCTTCCATCCGTCAACATTCCTTTGTACACTGTTCCCTGGCCACCGCGACCAAGTATGCGATTTTCGTTATAATGATCAGTAGCTTTGGCCAACTCATTCGAACTAAACAACTTGGTCTTCTGCAGGCCATTTTTAGTTGCACACAACTGCTGTTCCAACAATAAGCCTCCATTTAGCTTATAGAACACGTGCCTGCGTCTTGCCTTGATGAACTTTACAACAGCTTTGCTCGACATCCATAATGCAATAAGCGAAACTAGGCAGCCGAGCGCAATGCCAATACTGATCATCATTATCGTTTTCGCATGAGATTTGTTATTCTCATCTGAGTCTTCACATGTGAAAGAACCTGGAATGTTGGTGCAAGTGGTCACATTATGTGGGCAGTAATTCCATTTTGGGTTGCTGCATTCATCAATATCAATGCACCCTTTAGGTAAATAGGGGTTCCCTTCATAACCATCTGGGCAAGAGCAGTACTTGGCTGAGGATACGTAACCGTTTTCTCTACGATAATAGTTGATTTGATGCTCATATCCCCACCCATAGTCACTGTCCAGTCCAGTACTGAACACAAACAGAGGATCATATTCGGTATGATGATAGTCCATGAAACACTCGTAATCATCGGCATATCTGCGGTCACGTTTGAAGTGTCTGCCACCATAATCATCAGGATATGTGAGGCAATAATCATCAGCATAGGTGCAAATATCAGAACTTACACATTTCAGCTTGCCGAATTCCCACTCAAGCACCATTGGTACGAAGGGACCCAACAAAGTAGGCATGAAACTTCTCTTGTGATCTTGTTTCAGCAAATATTTCTTTTCAACAGGAAATATAAAGCCACAAGAGCCCTCATTGCCAGCTCCAGTGCTTTTGTAAGTGTACTGCAGCTCCTTGAGTCGCGGTGGAATCGCTGTCTGGCAGCAGTTAATTCCATTGCAACCGGTGCCAGATGAGTTGGCATCACATAAGGCAGTGCATCCTCCAAATAGTGTCGTTTGATTAGCACGCAACCACACCGAATTCTTGCAGCCTAATACAGCCAATGTGTTGTAGTGTGCAGAGATGGTGAAAGGACTCCCCTTAAGATATACAGGCAGGTATTCAGTTCTCTGCTCATCGGAGCAATTCATAGGCGACGCTTCCTGCAATACTGTGATTGTACCATGCAACGAAATGTTTAGTACTTCCATTTTGATGCTACTCAAGAACAGAGTTGGAGGGCTTATGGATTGGTTGCAAGAGAGTGTGAAGGAGGAATCTGCACTGCAGTTGGGACCAATCCCCAAAGGATACGGAATTGTGACATCTCCAAACTTTTCTTGACAACCTGGCTTGGATAATGATAGTGGAAGACACTTTATGGTGAAACATAGAGTGATAAAGACATGAATTATTAAGGTTAACTTCATCATAAAGATTCAGTCTGCAGAATGACAATGAGAGCAAATGCTTGAAAGATTTTGATGACCAAAGTTTTATGTTTTAGTCTGAAGCCCGAGCTCACTCGATTAAGTATTGAAACATACAGCGGCAGAAAAGAAGCAATCACATGCAGAAGAAGATAAATGATCTCTTTTGGTGGAAAAAATTATGTCAATATGACAATGGATGATATGGTGAGAAATGAGCATAAGAAAGTGCACAATGCACCGGATGTCTTAATAAAAACAAACAGTCACCATTTGCGATATAAACAAGGTCCTAATGGTAAGATATAATCTTTGTTTAATGTGGTCTAAGACGTACTGGGTACAATGTGTTCTGCACATTAGTTACATCGAATAGTAAACAATATTTATTTCTGCTGCATATCTCAGTGTGTGAAATCGCATATCTTACCAGCTTTTGTGGGTGGAGTTAAATATTCATTTAAATATATTTTAAAAATAAATTAACCCGCAAATGAAACGTAAGAATTAGAAGAAAAATAAAATAATTTCTGAAAAAAAATCTTAAAATATCCTAAGCGTGATACTGTTTTAGTTTTTCTTAATTAGTTATAGCTAATTTCATTATCAAATTTCATCTGTGATACGAATGGTTCATGTAATACGAATTGTTTATGTAATTATTTTCTGATACAATTATCACTTTTTATCGACAAGGTGTTATTTTTTACTAAAATAAAATGTCATCTCACTTAACGAGTTGCATGACACAATCCCATATAAGTAATCACGGAATGGATTTGACAAACCAGTCATAAGACCATTATAGCTTTTGTAATCCTGTTTTTGCAGCCATTTATTATTAACAGGTAAAACATACCCGCAGAAACTATTATTTCCAGCTTGAATGCTTTGGTAAGTGTCAGCTCTTGGAGTCATTATTGTGTGTGGCAACAATTAACTCCACTGCAACTATTGTCTGTTTAATCAGCATCACACAATGCACAGCATCCTGCTGCTGTTATTTTATTACCGGGTAACCGCACCGAATTCTTGCAGCCTAAAACAAATATTTTGCTGACAGAGATCCTGTTGTTATGTCTCATATGAAATCAAATTATATAGTAAGAATATAAATCAAAGTGATTCGTACAATGTATGGTCAATTAACCAGAAATAACGACATCAGTTCTGTTCAAGAGTTGAGGTATTTAGGAGTGATCGAGCATTAATGGACGGTCAGGCTCCAGAGAATGCGGAGTGGTGGTGGTGTCAGAATACATGGTTCCTGAGATGCTGGAGAAGTCGTACAGCTCATCAGCACCCTCATTAATCCAACCAAACTCTCTCTTCTCATCTTCCAACTTTTGCAGAAAATTTGGGTCTTCCTTTTGCATTTGAATGCCTTCCAACATCACTGCAACTTCCTTCATTCTTGGCCTATTCTTACCGTTCAAATGCAGACATCTTCTTGCTACCTCTGCTATCCACACTACTTCTTCTCTCTTCCCCTCTTTCGCTACCCTTACATCAACAATCTCGAATAATTTATCTTCCTCCATTGAATGTAAGAAATGGGCTACTAAACTTCTTCCTGTTTCCATTTTCACCGATGTTATCGCTTTCTCTCCTGTCAGAAGCTCCACCATAACAACTCCAAAGCTGTACACATTGCTCTTTTCTGTGAACTGGCTTGATCTGAAGTACTCTGGATCCATGTAACCAAACGTCCCTACTACTCGCGTTGTCGGGCGAGTTTGATCAATTGAAACCGACTTTGACGTCCCAAAATCTGCAATTTTGGCGTGGTACTTATCGTCCAAGAGTATGTTTGTTGACTTGATATCGCGATGATAAATTGGAGCAGACGAGGCAGAGTGCAAGTAAGCGAGTGCCCCTGCTACTTCTCTGGCAATTCTCACCCGCATTTCCCAAGTTAATGGGAGCTCCTCATTTGGTTCATGGATGTGCTGGTAAAGTGTGCCGTTGGGGATGAACTCGTAGACAAGATGAGGAACCTCAGTTTCAAGACAACATCCGAGCAGCTTCACTGCATTCCTGTGGTTGACTTGAGATAGAATCACCACCTCATTAATGAACACATCGAGATCACCTTCCTCTACTTTCTGGGACTTCTTCACAGCTATAATCCTTCCATCTGTCAACATTCCTTTGTAAACAGTACCTTGGCCACAGCGGCCAAGTATTCGATTTTCATTGTAGTGATCAGTAGCCTGCGCCAACTCTTTCGAACTAAACAGCTTGGTCTTCTGCAGGCCATTCTCTGTGGCAGATAACTGCTGCACCAACAATAACCCTCCATTGCGCTTAAAATGTCTTCGTCTTCGGTTTGCCTTGATTCTTTCTCTGATTACTCTGGTGGAAACCGATGCCACTAAGAGCAAAATCAGGCCACCAAGCGCACTTCCAATACTGATGAATGCTATTTTGACAGCAATTTCTTATTGTATATTCGATCATAATCTGCACAATTAGAGCAATTGATCATCTTGTAAGAGCATCCTCCGGGAAGATACGGGTTCCCTTAAAAATTGGGTGGGCAAGAGCAATATTTGGATGAAGATGCATAATCATATCCACCACTATAAGGATAATAAAACGCAAATTCATCTTCCCTGTAGCTGTATATATAATCACCATGCATTGTGCGACAAGTAAAATAAGACGAATAGTTGGAGTCAGGTTTAAATTCTCTGCGGCCATAATCATCTGGATATGTGAGACAATAATCATCAGCATACGCGCAAGTATGATTAGTTACACCTTTCATTTCTCCGAATTCCCACTCGAGCACTACCGGAATGTATTCAAATCCTGGGTCTAAATATGACAGATTAGACAGAAGGGCACTTACATAGTGATCCTTTTTCGACCATTTCTTTTCAACAGTGATCACATACCCACAAGAGCCATTATTGGTTGCTCCACTGCTTCGGTATGCATACTGCAGCTCCTTTAGCCTGGGTGGAATAGTTATTTGGCAGCAGTTAAAACCATTGCAACTAGTGTCGTTAGAGTTTTCTTCACACAAGGCCGTGCATCCACCCACAGAGGTCCCATTAGCCGTGCGCAACCACACCGAATTCCTGCAGCCCAATGACGCCAATGAATTGTAGCGCGCCGAGATGGTGAAAGGACTTCCCTGCAATGATATAGGCAGAGATCCAATTCTTGGAGCATTAGAGCAGTTCATTGGCGACACAGGCTGCTTGACTGTTATTACACCAAGCAAGGAAATGTTTACTACTTCAGTTTTGATTCTGTTCAAGAATAGGGTGGAATGGTTGCAGGAAAGTGTGAAGGAGGAATTTGCACTGCAGTTGGGACCAATCCCGAATGGATATGGAACGGTGACGTTACCACAAGTTTCTTGACAACCAGGCTTGGACATGGATTTGGCAAGAGTAGTGGTACTAATTCCCAACCATAGACAGGAAAAAAGTAGATACACTGCTAAGCTTAACTTCATTGTTTTCTTTTATCCAATCTGCAGAATGCATGACAGACAGTAAAGCAATTGATCAGATAAATCCAATAATTAACAAAACAGAAAATTAGAAAATATAGTAAAACTTACAATTTGAAAACCAAACCCCCAATCTTTTCTTGTACACCAATTTTTAATCCAATCATCATTTGAAAGTCTTAAGTCAAACATAATGCATGCAAATTCTTAAATCATATTGCTTGGAAAAAATCAAGAAATCTAACAAATTAATCATTGACATTACTTCAAACTGATGACAAACATATATACAGTTTTTATGACTCGACAAATATAAGAAAGTCTGAATTTTGTGTTCGTTAATTAGGCAAACAGCTTCGAAGTACAACTAGTCATAACAGTAGAATAAGATTTACAAACCTCTTTGTGGCTTTGTTTCTGAATCAAGATGACGTGAAGTTGGGCTCAACGCCTTCCCCAAAAGCCTGCTAAGTACTGTTCGTACGTAGAATGAATCCAGCTTTAATGATTCAAGAGAATACAAGCAGAAAATGTTACTATAAGCAGTCATGAATTTTTCTTTAAGTGACAAAGTCACGAATGAATACTAGTCAATTAGAGGACAGGAATTAATAGCTTCTTCTGGAATTAGTAGAAAAGTCAAAGTTTGGCATTCTCTGTACTATAAACACTCTTAATTACTAGTTATCAGAAGAACTTGGAATAATTGCAACAATAAGATTATTGAGTGAGATTCTCTGCACCCTAGGCGCACCGAGCACATTCCGTGTGCCTTTGCAATTTAAACTCCTACCAATACATAGGTTTAAATAAAATTGGAGGGGGAGGGTTGTGTTCACATGAGGCCCGGGGGCGCAGGAGCTTTTGCCTAAGATTATATCGAGCTTTTGCCTAAGATTATATCTACCAATTCGATTGAATTAAATATGCAATGCTTCAATTATATATTATAATTCTTATAATAATTAATTTTGCCAAAAAGATCAGATCCATGAACCAATATTATTATTCGAGGTTACGAATTGGGCAGATTATACAGGAAAAATTGAATGCAATAATCCATACGAAAAAGTCTAATTTCATTTTTGTACCTTAGCCCTTTTTTCTTTTTCCCCCAAAAGTTGCAATTTTATTCCCTTCCTTTAAGTTTTGGATGGGAAATGTTAAATAAAAAAAAAAAGGCCAAATTGAAAAAGAGAGCTCACCAAAGAGTTTGTGTTTACCAGTAAATCTGCCACTAACTTCCAAAAATACAAATGCATTACTCCACAAAATACTCCACTTAGATACCGATGATGCTGTGTGTAATGATAAAAATTGATACTAATCTTAAGAATCAGCACACAAAAATGTTCACCCACTTAAACAGAACGAGCAGATCATGAAATTTCTCCGAGTTGAATAAAAGAGAATGAATATGTTATGCAATACACCTCAGAACTCGAGTTATGCAATAAAAGAATGAATATGTTATGAACATTATCAAGAACCTCAAAACTCCAGTTCACAAAACAGCAACCAAAAAGGATGATGGTGCTCATAAAACAGAGACAGCAGCAGAGTTGTAAAAACTTTGCCAAACCTCAATCTCCTCAACGTCTTCCCCCTAATCACGAATAGCCTCTCTCCACCATCCTCTATTTTCTAGATCACCTCTCGCTCTGAATCTTCAACTTTATCCACATACTTCCTCCTGTGAATAACTTCACTCACAATCTTCTCGCTTTCGTGTTCTTCGACTCCAGCTCCCCCTCTCGCCCTACAAGCACTTGCTCTCGGATCCCACAATCGGATGTAACCGGAATACCCGAATGCACCTGACGTCAATGAACTCCCCACCAAAACCCCCAATTCAGCAACATATGTAAGCTTTGTTGGGACTATGAAATTGGAAGAATTTCCGGGCATTCTCCCAATCTCCGACGAAATGTTCATCGTCGATTTATCAATCATCAACACGCAATTCTCTGTGTGATGGCAATCGTATGAAGCGAATACTGTTTTATCTGAATCGGCAATCGCGTGGCCTCGGCCCTTGTATATACTCGCATCGGAGGGGTCGACCCAATCAACGGATTGGGACCGTCGCCCTTTTGTCATATTATAGAAATGCAACCCTGGTCCATTTAGGGATCCGACGGCGGCAATCACGGGTCAGATTCTTTTCACCGAATTGATGTAATCCAAATGCGTCTGCACCGTTGCGGTGTGGCTAAGATTGCAATCGTATATCGTAAGCTGACCGCAGTGTGTCACCCATAGATCAATGGCGTTGAAGTCCGATACGACGCCGTCGGATGAAGGCTTCACGGTGGTTAGCAGGGAGGCGGCGGCCGCGGCGGACTGTTTATTCCATTTGTTTAATTGAAGAAAATTCTAAATATAAGTAACGATAGTTACGGTACCAAAAAAATGTAGTGAAAAAAAAATGAAATGAGGTTACTATGGACTAAAAGAACGAATATTTTTATGAGGAAGACTATTTACAGCCAAAAAATACTAAACGTACCACATTCTCTAATATCCCTAATTAATAATACACAAATACCCCTATTAATATTATTAATTAAAATTAAAATATGTTTCGTTAATATGAGAAAACTCATATTGTTCGGTCCCACCAACCGAACACATGCTCACAGTTTGCTCTCTATCACCGAACAACAAATACATCTTCCAATACCAGTGTTTTTCAATCACCCATAATCAAAATATCGAATTCTTCTGGCGTGTGCGGATGTGCATACCCATTCAACCAGGGAGTAACAAAGCTGGATCAAGCTTTTGCTTGTGGTTCATAATGAATATGATATTCTTTCATCTCCACAATCCTGGCAGGGTCGTTTGTCAAATTACAAGAAAATATCATCAAATAATTTGGGAAGAAACAAAGAAGAGGTTATGATTTTGAATTAATCCTTTATGAATCGCCTTCACCGGAATCTCTCTCCCCTTGTCATGCTACTGAACGCTGCAATCTATGTCCTCGATAATGGACCTATTTTTAAAGTATTGAGTAATCCTCTGTAACTCCTAATTGGAATCAGATTGGTGAGTTCTAAATCGTACACTACCCTATTCGACTGCAGAGGTTGAACGCAACAAGTTTAGCGAGTTTTTAGAAATCGCATATGTACTGTTCCGAAAACTGTTTAATTACTTCTAATTAATTCGTGGAAAATTTAACCAAAAATCACAAGACAAGTACAACAACAAACTACATAAACACATAATCAAATTACCCAGGCTTATATTCCAAATTTGAAACCAACCTAAACCCCAGAATTCGTGTCTGCTGAAGAATGAAGAAGGAAATGATAAATACAAAGATTAGATTGTGTTTTCTTGACATTGACGAAGCTTGATGGTGCATAGAGGGTGTTCTTTCCTCTCCTTTCTCCTCTGAATCGTCGCTGCAGAACTGAGAACACACCAGCCAACACCGTTTCTCTTTTATGTTTTACAAGTTTAGCTTTTTTTTCTGATTAATTAGCTTTTTTATTTGGATATAGTTTATTAAAATGATAAGATTATCTTTGCATGGGGTGTATTTAGTAACTTGTATATGATTTGATTTAAATGGGGTACATAAATTAATTGGGGTTCATCTAACAATCTCGGGGTGCAAATAGTCGCCCCCTATTTTTATATACCAACACCTTTTAGAATGTTACCACACTTAATTATGTCGCAATCATATAAATTTACTTATAAATGGATTAAGAGAGAAACTAGTTAATTTGAAATTAATTAATAATTCAATCAAACAAGAACAATGCGTGCAACACAAAAGCTCGAAAATGATTCAATAATAATAGCATAGAAAAGGAGGACAAGTCTCAAGCATCTTCCAAATGATCAACCACAAATTACAAATTAAAGTACAACAAAGTAATTATATGGCAAAGGAAAAATACATGATAAGAAGAAATAAAAACGATGGAATTGTGAAGTGGTAGCAGAAGCAGAAGTGTTTAGGAGTCAACGAGCAATGGACGGTCAGCGTGTGGTGAGTAGGATGCGATGGTATCAGAATGCAAGCTTCCTGAAATGATAGAGAAGTCGCAAGATTCATCATCAACCTCATTAGTCCAAGGAAACTCCGTCCTGTCAGCCTCTAGATTTTTCATTACCTCTTCCTTGTGCATTTGAATCCCTTCCAACAACACTGCAACTTCCTTCATCGTTGGCCTTTTCTTACCATTCAAGTGCAGGCATCTTCTTGCCACCTCTGCTATCGACTCTACTTCTTCTCTCTTCCCCTCTACCAGGACCCTTGTATCAATGATCTCAAATAATTTGTTTTCCTCCATTGAATGCAAGAAATGGTTGACTAAGCTTCTTCCTGCTTCCACTCTCACTGCTGTTATCGCTTTCTCTCCTGTCAAAAGCTCTACCATCACAACACCAAAACTGTACACATCACTCTTTTCTGTAAACTGGCTTGATCTGAAGTACTCTGGATCCATGTAACCGAACGTGCCTACCACTCGCGTTGTCATGTGAGTTTGATCAATGGAAACTGACTTTGATGTCCCGAAATCAGCAATCTTGGCGCGGTACTTATCATCCAGGAGAATGTTGGTTGACTTGATATCTCGATGATAAATTGGAGCAGATGAGGCAGAGTGCAAGTAAGCAAGTGCCCCTGCTACTTCTCTGGCAATTCTCACCCGCATTTCCCAAGTTAATGGGAGTTCCTCATTTGGTTCATGGATGAGCTGGAAAAGTGTGCCGTTGGGGATGAACTCGTAGACCAGACGAGGAACTTCAGTCTCCAGACAACATCCGAGCAGCTTAACAACATTCCTGTGGTTGATTTGAGATAAAATGACAACCTCATTAATGAACACTTGATGATCGTCTTCCTCTACCCTTTGGGACTTCTTGACGGCTACAATCCTTCCATCGGTCAACATTCCTTTATACACAGTACCTTGGCCACCACGGCCTAATACTCGATTTTCATTGTAATGGTCTGTAGCCTGAGTCAGCTCTTTGGAAGTGAACAGCTTGGTTTTCTGGAGGCCATTCTGAGTGGCAGACAACTGCTGCTCCAACAATAAGCCTCCATTTCGCTTAAAAAACTTGCGTCTTCTGTTGGTCTTGATTCTTTTTCTGATTACTCTGGTGGACTTCCATGCCACCAACAGCAAAATGAGGCCACCCAGAGCGCTGCCAATGATGATGATTGCTATTTTGACACGAGATTTACTGCGTGAAAAATCACATGTATATGTACCTGGCAAGTTGATGCAAGGCCATCCATTACGCCGGCAGCTATTCAAATCAGAATTGCTACATTCATCAATATCAGTGCATCCTGGGGGAAGATATGGATTTCCTTCAAACCCGTGTGGGCAAGAGCAATATTTGGTTGAAGATGCATAATCATATCCACTATAAATATACCCATAAGTATATGAACCCCCATAAAGATTATCATCATCATATTTTTTGTGACAATAATCATAATAAGAAAAATTAGTACGTTTAAGATATCTTCTGCCGAAGTCATCAGGTTCTGAGAAGCAATAATCATCAGAGTAAGTGCAAGTTTGATCACTAGAGCCTCTGAGTTCACCGAATTCCCACTCAAGAACCAGTGGAACAAATTCGATTTCCCTATAGCTTCTGAACATAGTTTTGGACCAGCTCTTCTCGACAGGGAACACAAGCCCGCAGGAGCCGTTATTGCTAGCTCCAGAGCTCTTGTAAACATAACGCAGCTCCTTGAGACGCGGTGCTATTGTTGTCTGGCAGCAGTCGACACCATTACAACCGGTTTGATTGGAATTGGCCACCCCACATAAAGGAGTGCATCCTGCTATTGTGCTCATCCCGTTAGCAACCAACCACACTGAGTTCTGGCATCCCATTACAACCAATGAGTTGTAGCGCGCAGAGATGGTGTAAGGACTTCCCCTGAGTGATATAGGCACAGATCCTCCTTGCTGCCCATCAGAGCAATTCATAGCTGACACTGCCTGCTTTACTACCACTGTTCCAGCTAATGAAATTCTCAGTGCTTCCATATTGATGCCACTCAAGAATAGCATCGGAGGATTGGTGGAGTGATTGCACAAAACTGTGAAGGAGGAGTTTGCGCTGCAATTGGGACCAATCCCAAACGGGTACGGAACAGTCACGTTCCCACACTTTTCGTCACAACCAGGTTTGGACATGGACATGGCAACACTCATACCAATGCACAACCATACATAGGAAAACACATGGATTAATGTTAAGCTTTGCTTCATAATTATCTGCAGAATTAAAGCCATTGCAAGGATCAAATCCTAATCATTTACGCTACGTGAATTGTCCTAGTCCAAATAGAATAAGGACATACCTCTTTTCTTGGCTTTGTTTTAGCCAAACAAATCTGGATCAAGATGATATGAAGATGGGCTCAACACCTTCCCCAAAAGCCTGTTTAATCCAATACATAATAATTTATGATTTACCTCCTTGTTTTAATGATTCAACGGAATATATACATATATATATATATATATATTAAAACAGAGAATGTAGTTAAGTCATGAATTTTGGTTTCGCGTGCTAATTAAAGTCAAGTTTGAATTTGAATACTAATCAACTATTGAGTAGTGGAAATAATAGCTCCTTCTGTAATTAGTAGAAAAGTCCAAGTTTGGCATTCTTGTTCTTTAATGTCAATGTTATCAAAAGTACTGGAATAATTGCAACAATAGATAGAGTCCACCAATTCAATAATTCAGCTCGGTTTTAATTTTGCTTTCAACCAAGTCGTTGGCGACTTCAACAAAATGAACACCACAACATCTTTAATTTGTTGAAAACTTCAAACCAAATTTGTGCAAGTGCTGCCTTAAAGAAAAATCAACATAATGTCTACACAACACTTAGTGGGCCTTAAAGCATTACGCTAGATGATGTGTAAATTCTTAAAGCCAGATATATTCTTCGCAAAAAAAATCACTCATCTCACAAATTGACTGTAGTAATTACATCAAATTGACAAAGAATATACAATGAATTGGCTAGAATAAGAAAGTTTGGAGTCCTTTGTCATAAGAATTATTAAGAAATAAGAGAAAAGAGACAGCAAATTAAGAATGTAAGTGCATGTAACTAGAATAGAAATAGGATTTTTAAATGGTTGGTAAAGAGATATGTAAAACAACAAGTGCGAGCAGTGGAAGTATTTAGGAGTTAGGAGTCAACGAGCAATGGACCGTCAGCGTGTGGTGAGAAGGGTGCGAATGCATGCTTTCCGAAATGGAAGAGAAGTGGCAAGATTCATCAGCAACCTCAATCCAAGGGAAATCTGTCCTCTCATCCTCTAGATTTTGCATAACCTCTTCCTTGTGCATGTGAATCTCTTCCAACATCACTGCAACTTCTTTCATAGTTGGCCTTCTCTTACCATTCAAATGCAGGCATCTTCTTGTGTCATGGGAAATGGCAGATTGCAGATTGAAGTATGAACTTAAGAATTGAAAGCATGAAGCCTAATCTATGAACGAAGAAACAAAACGAGAACAAGAGAGTTTTTTAGAGTGGTTCGGCTCACTAACGAGCCTACATCCACTATGGAGAGAGTATCTTATTCCTTATGAGAGTGTGAGGAAGATTACACGCTGAATAAACCAGCAAACCAGAAGCTATATATACAAAGATATGTAACTTGCTAACTTATGGTACTAACTCGCTGAAGCAATTTTGAGCTCCCGTTTGATCTATCAAACGGTTACCAAACTAACTGAAACTGATCCCATCTAACAGCTGAGCTGTCAAGCTTTCTATCCATGTGTATAACTTCTCCTAACTCCTTCGTTTAGTCACCAAACAAACTCCTCAAACTTCCCTGCTCACCTTATGCACCCGTTGTACAGATTTGCTGCTGCTTTGATTATTATACCAACTGATGCATATGATTTTTCTATACATCATGTCCATATGTAATCTAAAACTTCTGCAAACTTACCTATGATAAAATAAGGTTTATTCTTCACATCTTGCAACCTCTGCTATCTTCCTACTTCTTCTCTCTTCCCCTCTTCCAAGACCCTCGCATCTACAATCTTAGATAAACTGTTTTCCTCCATTGAATGCAAGAAATGGCAGACTAAGCTTCTTCCAGCTTCCCCTATCACTGCTGTTATTTCCTTCTCTCCTGTCAAAAGCTCTACCATAACAACACCAAAGCTGTACACATCACTCTTCTCCGTGAATTGGCTTGATCTGAAGTACTCTGGATCTTTGTAACCGAATGACACCGGGATTTTAGAGAAGTAGGAGGCAACACAAGCACACACTCGGATACAATTCCTCACCTATGGAATCCGCCACAAGTTTGGAACAATCTCGTCGTCTTAAGGAATCCACCGAAAGACTAAGAGACACACTCACCACTCTAGGAATCCACCAAAAGAGTTTAGAGTAAGATACAAGAAGATAACATCTTCTAAACAAGCTTAAAAGCTCAAAATATGTTTAAATTCGAAATTGGCTTGCTTGAGAGCTTACAAATGATGTCATTATATAGGCAAGACTTGGAACAACCCTCCAAGTGAGTCAAAGGAAATAAATGAGATTTAACATTCTCAATGCACATAGAAAATATGAACTTAGACTCTAATAAATGTAAACTTAATGAAAGATAATCAAAGACTAAGAATATGTAGATACCAATGTCCATAATGAGGAGATGAATCATCAAAAATCAGCAAACTTCGAATTAGTCCAGTAACTTCTGTTGATGCACCAGCCTGTCACACTTCAGTCAAACAGCCATAACTTTCTGTAAGAATATTATTTTTGAGATCCGTAAATTTTGTAGAAAACTAGACTTCAAGAGCTTTCCAACCATATAAATTTTGCACCATAACTCCTTCCCAGTCAAATCAGATTAATTATCAAAATTGACTGACTGTTTGATACTTCCTGTTGAGTTAATGCTGTATAGTTTGACCATTTTGTTCAAATGTATTGAGTTTAAGGTCTTCATTAATGGATAGGTTTTCCATGTTGCAGAATTCAAATCTTCACCCAAAATTCCCGCGTCATTCTCCCCTGGTTGGAAAAGATTCGTCCTCGAATCCGAACCTTCTTCATCATCAACATATGGTGAAAATTCAGCAACATTGAAAGTAGCCAAGACACTAGCAACTCCACCATTAATCACCATTTGATCACCTAAAACCTTGCACAACATTATTGCTGCTGTTAATATAAAAAATAGGATCACTTGACCATGAAAGGATAGTTGGAAAGTCTCAAAAGACTTCAAATCCATGAACTTGACAGGTTTTCGGCTACATCTGCCACCTTCCAGAAAATGGACATAACTCTTTGTAGAAAACTCCAAACGACTCTCCGTTTGTTGCATTTGAAACTAGACTGAAAGAGCTTTCTACCCATATATTGATAATTATCTGAATCCCTCTGAATCAGTACCAGAATATTTGTGAAGTTACTCCATATGCACTGGAATCTTTTCCGCTGCACGCAAACTCGTTTTTGAATTTCCTTCATCCTTCGATGCTTGTAAGCATTCTTTTTAAATCTTATATTTTGCTTGACAATATCCTTACAAACCTTCCCATGCAACTCCTTGTTGTAAAGACCAGCCACATGATTTGCATTCATTGTTTTGATGCAATGAATGAAATGTGCCATCTTTGAGAACTGATCAACAACCACCATAACCAAATCTTTGTTCCTTTGAGTGAGAGGCGAAACAAACTCCATACTTATATCTTCCCATGGATATAGCAATAATGGCAAAAGAATGTACAGACCTGAATTTTTTTCATGACAAGTACTCATGCATCTTTCAACATACTTCTTCTTGACATCTCTTCCAAAATATCCAGCAAGATGACCTCCACTATTTGCTTCACCATTAATTGTTAGCTTTAAAGAACAATCAAGAACACATAGCAAGTTACCTTTGAAGAGATAACCTTGATGAATCAAGAAAAGCTTGAATGTAGCTTTAAAAGATTTCTCCCACATTCTGCCAAAGTATGAATCATCCTTGTAGGGATCTTTCATCACCACGTTCAATTTCGAAGTAGCCAACAAAGAGTGTCGTCCACTAAGAGCATCTGCCACTCGATTTAGCACATCAAATTTGTGTTTGATCACAAAGTTGAATCCTTGCATAAATTCAACCCATTTACCATGCCATGGGTTCACGTATTTCAAAGATTCATGATCTTCTTGGCTAAGAACTCCTCTGTATCCCTTATTTGAAGCAATGCGATCCACTTCTAACACCTTTTCAAAATCTTTCCACTGCAAGCCTTTATCTACAAGCTCTTGCTCTTGCCTTTGCAACTCGTCATGATGCTTCGGATTCATTCGATAAGCTGTCATATTCAATAAAGAAGCATCGCTTTCAAAATCAATGCAATGTTGAATGTTCTTCATTGGAGGAATGCCTAGTGGAGTCTTTTCAGGTTCAACATCATGAAACTCCTGCAAAAAAGTTTGAACTTGGAGTGGTATGGCATCACCTACTTCATTCTCTTCTAAAGCCATCAACTCCTCCATTGATTCATACATAGGATTTTCAAAAATTTGTGAATAAGAGATCATATCTTTCGATGGATCAAGAATACTCTGCATCTTTGAATCCTCAAAAATTATTTTCTCATCGACATAATACTGAAGCCAAAACAACTCGTGAGAATGATCTTTCGATTTCAACTTCTCTACCATAGTAGTCACAACATCTTCACAACTTTCCTCATCAATAATAATATCACGTACCTCGTCAACATAGGTGGCATCGAGGCTACGCCGTAACACCAAATCTTCACCATGATCCTCGTAATCAACATCTTCATCATACTCATCATAAATTGGTGTTGATTCATCATGCTCCTCTTCTTCATACTCATCTTCACTTTTGTCATAAACTATCTTCACCTCTTCTTGCTCTTTCTCAACAAGAACAATGATTCTCCGATTTGGACAATCAGCAGCAATGTGTCCAACCCCCTTGCACTTGAAACAACTTTTTTGATTAGTTGCAGCACTTGGTTTCAAAAAATCAGCACTACCTTTACTTGCAGCAACTTTTTGTTTTATATCTCTTGTAGTTGGAACGTTTTTGGAAGTGGAAGCACTCCTTCGGCTATAAGCATCACCACTCGACGAGAAACGTCCACCAAAATGACTTGATTCTTTTTGTTTGGAGTTGTGACATTTAAGAAAATAATCTTGCAGATAATAATCTGGCAAGAATTTCCTCCTTAACTCCTTCTTCATTTTGTCCCACGTTCTAATCTTCCGCTTGCCATCACGAGCACGCTGCTTCTTAAGATGCTCCCACCATAGGGATGCATATTTCTTCAATTTGATGACCACCAATTTCACCTTGTATTCTTCTTGAATATCTTCGAACTCAAAGACTCTCTCAATAGAATTGAGCCAATCAATGAATTCTTCGGGATCATTTCTTCCATCAAAATCTGGAATATCAGCTTTAAAACCAAAAGATTTACTACGAACACTACTCCTTCGAACCCGTAGACGTCGAGATGCATTATCACTTGAGCCGCTACTTCTATCACCATGAAATGGATTGAAATCCACATCATCACTTGCAGAACCACCATCTGAACCATGACCCTCAACATCATGTTCAAGATGCTTGCCACGCGCAAGGCGTTGCTTGAGTAGTTGCACTTGTCTCCTTAAATCTTCTAACTCAATATCATGAGTTGTCATCGCTAACCAAAGCTTTGATACCACTTTGACACCGGGATTTTAGAGAAGTAGGAGGCAACACAAGCACACACTCGGATACAATTCCTCACCTATGGAATCCGCCACAAGTTTGGAACAATCTCGTCGTCTTAAGGAATCCACCGAAAGACTAAGAGACACACTCACCACTCTAGGAATCCACCAAAAGAGTTTAGAGTAAGATACAAGAAGATAACATCTTCTAAACAAGCTTAAAAGCTCAAAATATGTTTAAATTCGAAATTGGCTTGCTTGAGAGCTTACAAATGATGTCATTATATAGGCAAGACTTGGAACAACCCTCCAAGTGAGTCAAAGGAAATAAATGAGATTTAACATTCTCAATGCACATAGAAAATATGAACTTAGACTCTAATAAATGTAAACTTAATGAAAGATAATCAAAGACTAAGAATATGTAGATACCAATGTCCATAATGAGGAGATGAATCATCAAAAATCAGCAAACTTCGAATTGGTCCAGTAACTTCTGTTGATGCACCAGCCTGTCACACTTCAGTCAAACAGCCATAACTTTCTGTAAGAATATTATTTTTGAGATCCGTAAATTTTGTAGAAAACTAGACTTCAAGAGCTTTCCAACCATATAAATTTTGCACCATAACTCCTTCCCAGTCAAATCAGATTAATTATCAAAATTGACTGACTGTTTGATACTTCCTGTTGAGTTAATGCTGTATAGTTTGACCATTTTGTTCAAATGTATTGAGTTTAAGGTCTTCATTAATGGATAGGTTTTCCATGTTGCAGAATTCAAATCTTCACCCAAAATTCCCGCGTCACCGAACCCCCTACTACTCGTGTAGTTAGGTGAGTTTGATCAATGGAAATTGACTTTGATGTCCCGAAATCTACAATCTTGGCGCGGTACTTGTCAGCAGAGTGCAAGTAAGCTAGTGCCCCTGCTACTTCTCTGGCAATTCTCATCCGCATTTCCCAATTTAATGGGAGTTCCTCATTTGGTTCGTGGATGTGCTGGAAAATTGTGCCGTTGGGGATGAACTCGTAAACCAGACGAGGAACCTCAGTTTCCAGACAACATCCTAGCAGCTTAACAACATTCCTGTGGTTGATTTGAGATAGAATGACAACCTCATTAATGAACACTTTAAGATCGCCTTCCTCTATGTTGAGAGGTAGACTCTTACATATGTTAAGTCAACAATATAACACGTGGAAGATAGGTTGGATGATCAACATATAGATCAAGGGTTATGATCGAGTGTTGTAAGAATGGGCTGCCAAGGTTAATGGGCTTAGATATTGAGGATAGCTTGCTATGCAAGTAAAGTATATATGATTTAAGATTATGCAAATCATATATTGTCCATATATATCATATTATCCACATAAGTGTATATATATGGGTTAAGTTTTAGTCATTCAGTATGGTTCACAGAATCATCCATATATTCCCATAAGATTAGGGTTTATATGAGATCTAAGTTATTCCCATAAAATTAGGGTTTACATGAGATCTAAGTTTGTTCTTCATCATTGTTGTAATCTTCATCAATAAGATCTTCTCCCTTAAGAGTGGACGTAGGCAATTGCCGAACCACTATAATTCTTGGTGTTCTAAGTTTTCTTTCGTTCTTCAAACAATCAACATAAGTGTGTGTGCGTGTGTTTTCATGCAATAAGTTCTTGCTAAGTTTAATACTTGCGCACAATTCATAACAATTGGCGCCGTCTGTGGGAAATGGGAAGAAGGGACGATCAAAGAAAGAAGAAGAGAGAAGGTGTGCGAAAGAAGGAAGAAACGACGTTTTCTGAGAGAAGTCCAGAAGTCCATGCGTAGAAATATTGCAGAGGCCGTATCTGAAGTTTCAACCGTCGGATCAAGGTGAAAGTGACACCGGGATTTTAGAGAATTAGGAGGTAACACAAGAACACACTCGGATACAATTCCTCACCTATGGAATCCACCACAAGTTTGGAATAAACTCGTCGTCTTAAGGAATCCACCGAAAGACTAAGAGGTGCACTCACCACTCTAGGAATCCACCAAAAGAGTTTAGAGTTAAATACAAGAAGATGACATCTTCTAAACAAGCTTAAAAGCTCAAAATATGTTTAAATTCGAAATTGGTTGCTTGAGAGCTTACAAATGATGCCATTATATAGGCAAGACTTGGAACAACCCTCCAAGTGAGTCAAAGGAAATAAATGAGATTTAACATTCTCAATGCACATAGAAAATATGAACTTAGACTCTAATAAATGTAAACCTAATGAAAGATAATCAAAGACTAAGAATATGTAGATACCAATGTCCATAATGAGGAGATGAATCATCAAAAATCAGCAAACTTCGAATTGGTCCAGTAACTTCTGTTGATGCACCAGCCTGTCACACTTCAGTCAAACAGCCATAACTTTCTGTAAGAATATTATTTTTGAGATCCGTAAATTTTGTAGAAAACTAGACTTCAAGAGCTTTCCAATGGTGTATGGCATGAACCATAACTCTATCCAAATCAAAACAGATAAATTCGTGAATTGGACTGACTGTTCATGATCTCCTGCTGAGTTAATGTTGTATAGTTGGACCATTTTGTTCAAATGTATTGAGTTTAAGGTCTTCATTAATGGATAGCTTTTCCATGTTGCAGACTTCAAATCTTCACCCAAAATTCCCGCGTCATTCTCCCCTGGTTGGAAAAGATTCGTCCTCGAATCTGAACCTTCAAGAAAGGATTGTTGGAAAGTCTCAAAAGACTTCAAATCCATGAACTTGACAGGTTTTCGGCTACATCTGCCACCTTCCAGAAAAATAGACATAACTCTTTGTAGAAAACTCCAAACGACTCCCCGTTTGTTGCATTTGAAACTAGACTGAAAGAGCTTTCTACCCATATATTGATCATTATCTGAATCCCTCTGAATCAGTACCAGAATATTTGTGAAGTTACTCCATATGCACTGGAATCTTTTCCGCACCAATCGCTTCCGCTGCACGCAAACTCGTTTTTGAATTTCCTTCATCCTTCGATGCTTGTAAGCATTCTTTTTAAATCTTATATTTTGCTTGACAATATCCTTACAAACCTTCCCATGCAACTCCTTGTTGTAAAGATCAGCCACATGATTTGCATTCATTGTTTTGATGCAATGAATGAAATGTGCCATCTTTGAGAACTGATCAACAACCACCATAACCAAATCTTTGTTCCTTTGAGTGAGAGGCGAAACAAACTCCATACTTATATCTTCCCATGGATATAGCAATAATGGCAAAAGAATGTACAGACCTGAATTTTTTCCATGACAAGTACTCATGCATCTTTCAACATACTTCTTCTTGTCATCTCTTCCAAAATATCCAGCAAGATGACCTCCACTATTTGCTTCACCATTAATTGTTAGCTTTAAAGAACAATCAAGAACACATAGCAAGTTACCTTTGAAGAGATAACCTTGATGAATCAAGAAAAGCTTGAATGTAGCTTTAAAAGATTTCTCCCACATTCTGCCAAAGTATGAATCATCCTTGTAGGGATCTTTCATCACCACGTTCAATTTCGAAGTAGCCAACAAAGAGTGTCGTCCACTAAGAGCATCTGCCACTCGATTTAGCACATCAAATTTGTGTTTGATCACAAAGTTGAATCCTTGCATAAATTCAACCCATTTACCATGCCATGGGTTCACGTATTTCAAAGATTCATGATCTTCTTGGCTAAGAACTCCTCTGTATCCCTTATTTGAAGCAATGCGATCCACTTCTAACACCTTTTCAAAATCTTTCCACTGCAAGCCTTTATCTACAAGCTCTTGCTCTTGCCTTTGCAACTCGTCATGATGCTTCGGATTCATTCGATAAGCTGTCATATTCAATAAAGAAGCATCGCTTTCAAAATCAATGCAATGTTGAATGTTCTTCATTGGAGGAATGCCTAGTGGAGTCTTTTCAGGTTCAACATCATGAAACTCCTGCAAAAAAGTTTGAACTTGGAGTGGTATGGCATCACCTACTTCATTCTCTTCTAAAGCCATCAACTCCTCCATTGATTCATACATAGGATTTTCAAAAATTTGTGAATAAGAGATCATATCTTTCGATGGAATAGTATTCTCCAACTTTGAATCCCCAAAAATTATTTTCTCTCCATCATCGTCACGTAGCCATAACAACTCGTGAGTATGATTTTCAGTTTTCAATCTCAACTTCTCAACCATAGTAGTCACAACATCTTCACAACTTTCCTCATCAATAATAATATCACGTACCTCGTCAACATAGGTGGCATCGAGGCTACGCCGTAACACCAAATCTTCACCATGATCCTCGTAATCAACATCTTCATCATACTCATCATAAATTGGTGTTGATTCATCATGCTCCTCTTCTTCATACTCATCTTCACTTTTGTCATAAACTATCTTCACCTCTTCTTGCTCTTTCTCAACAAGAACAATGATTCTCCGATTTGGACAATCAGCAGCAATGTGTCCAACCCCCTTGCACTTGAAACAACTTTTTTGATTAGTTGCAGCACTTGGTTTCAAAAAATCAGCACTACCTTTACTTGCAGCAACTTTTTGTTTTATATCTCTTGTAGTTGGAACGTTTTTGGAAGTGGAAGCACTCCTTCGGCTATAAGCATCACCACTCGACGAGAAACGTCCACCAAAATGACTTGATTCTTTTTGTTTGGAGTTGTGACATTTAAGAAAATAATCTTGCAGATAATAATCTGGCAAGAATTTCCTCCTTAACTCCTTCTTCATTTTGTCCCACGTTCTAATCTTCCGCTTGCCATCACGAGCACGCTGCTTCTTAAGATGCTCCCACCATAGGGATGCATATTTCTTCAATTTGATGACCACCATTTTCACCTTGTATTCTTCTTGAATATCTTCGAACTCAAAGACTCTCTCAATAGAATTGAGCCAATCAATGAATTCTTCGGGATCATTTCTTCCATCAAAATCTGGAATATCAGCTTTAAAACCAAAAGATTTACTACGAACACTACTCCTTCGAACCCGTAGACGTCGAGATGCATTATCACTTGAGCCGCTACTTCTATCACCATGAAATGGATTGAAATCCACATCATCACTTGCAGAACCACCATCTGAACCATGACCCTCAACATCATGTTCAAGATGCTTGCCACGCGCAAGGCGTTGCTTGAGTAGTTGCACTTGTCTCCTTAAATCTTCTAACTCAATATCATGAGTTGTCATCGCTAACCAAAGCTCTGATACCACTTTGACACCGGGATTTTAGAGAATTAGGAGGTAACACAAGAACACACTCGGATACAATTCCTCACCTATGGAATCCACCACAAGTTTGGAATAAACTCGTCGTCTTAAGGAATCCACCGAAAGACTAAGAGGTGCACTCACCACTCTAGGAATCCACCAAAAGAGTTTAGAGTTAAATACAAGAAGATGACATCTTCTAAACAAGCTTAAAAGCTCAAAATATGTTTAAATTCGAAATTGGTTGCTTGAGAGCTTACAAATGATGCCATTATATAGGCAAGACTTGGAACAACCCTCCAAGTGAGTCAAAGGAAATAAATGAGATTTAACATTCTCAATGCACATAGAAAATATGAACTTAGACTCTAATAAATGTAAACCTAATGAAAGATAATCAAAGACTAAGAATATGTAGATACCAATGTCCATAATGAGGAGATGAATCATCAAAAATCAGCAAACTTCGAATTGGTCCAGTAACTTCTGTTGATGCACCAGCCTGTCACACTTCAGTCAAACAGCCATAACTTTCTGTAAGAATATTATTTTTGAGATCCGTAAATTTTGTAGAAAACTAGACTTCAAGAGCTTTCCAATGGTGTATGGCATGAACCATAACTCTATCCAAATCAAAACAGATAAATTCGTGAATTGGACTGACTGTTCATGATCTCCTGCTGAGTTAATGTTGTATAGTTGGACCATTTTGTTCAAATGTATTGAGTTTAAGGTCTTCATTAATGGATAGCTTTTCCATGTTGCAGACTTCAAATCTTCACCCAAAATTCCCGCGTCAGAAAGTTTATCAGAATGTTTTTAATTGTTGATATATATTCTGAACGGTGGAGATGGTGTTTAGAAGTCTCTGTCGAAGGGAATAGGCTGAAAACCAAAATCAAGATATTGGGCGATTCAGTTCTGCGCAGCCGTGGTTGAAGGGTCGTTTATCACAAACCAGCCATTGGATCATGCTGTAATTTTAACAGCGCGTCCAGGACTCATAGACATGGATTCTGGACGGTAGAGATGTGGTTATAAGATTCCAAGGGTTATGAACATTGAACAGCAGTTGGGTTGGTGTTGTTAGTTTCAACGTCAAGGAGTTCACGGAGGATTTCTAAGTGAAGATGAAGAAATCAATGGATGATCAAGAATTAAGGTGTCTCTTGCAGATCAACAAGAGGGATAAGGCGTCGTTCTTTTCGATGGCGGTTCGGAGAGATGAATTCTTGAAATTCTTCTCGACGGAATGATAAGATCAATGGGGGAAGACCATTGATGGAATCCTTGGAGAATTGTGGGAGTTGGGTAGTGGATTTTAATGTTCACATGCACAATTCGGGAGGGATTCAAGTCAGATTAAAGTTGATCTTAGGCGAGCAACGCTTCAGCAAAGAAATTAGGTAACGCTCGAAAGTGGTCGGAAGCGGCAGCTTCTCTCCAAAAGGTGATCGACGATGGCTCGGTGGCAAAGGAACAAAAAGTAGCTACTGAGGTGGAGGATATTGCTCAAGGTGGAGCAATGGTAAAAAGTTGCTACTCGAGGTGGAGTAGTGATGCAAAAGGAGGGTTTCTGTTCCCTTTAAAAAACAGTGGAGGAGTTTACTGTACTCGTTAAAAACAGTTGAGGAGTTTACTGTACTCGTTAAAACAGTGGATAAGGGTGGCTGCACCGTAATGCAGCAGGTGGGAGAAGAAGAGTAAGAGTGTTGATGTGGTAAAGCAAGGTCTAAGGTGGAGTATTATTGAGAAGTAGACACATGCAAGGTCTAAGGTGGAGATTGTTGAGAGGTAGACTCTTGCATACGTTAAGTCACACGTGGAAGATAAGTTGGATGATCAACATATAGATCAAGGGTTATGATCGAGTGTTGTAAGAATGGGCTGCCAAGATTAATGGGCTTAGATATTGAGAATAGCTTGCTATGCAAGTAAAATATATATGATTTAAGATTATGCAAATCATATATTGTCCATATATATCATATTATCCATATATATCATATATTGGAGTGTATATATATGGGTTAAGTTTTAGTCATTCAGTATGGTTCACAGAATCATCCATATATTCACATAAGATTAGGGTTTATATGAGATCTAAGTTTGTTCTTCATCATTGTTGTAATCTTCATCAATAAGATCTTCTCCTCTTCTTCTCCCTTAAGAGTGGACGTAGGCAATTGCCGAACCACTATAATTCTTGGTGTTCTAAGTTTTCTTTCGTTCTTCAAACAATCAACATAAGTGTGTGTGAGTGTGTTTTCATGCAATAAGTTCTTGCTAAGTTTAATACTTGTACACAATTCATAACACTCTACCCTTTGGGACTTCTTGACAGCTACAATCCTTCCATCCGTCAACATTCCTTTATACACAGTACCTTGGCCACTGCAGCCCAGTATACGATTTTCATTGTAATTGTCCGTAGCGTGCGTCAGCTCTTTGGCCATTCTGAGTGGCTGACAAGTGCTGCTCCAACAATAAGCCTCCATTTCGCTTAAAAAACTTGCGTCTTCTGTTGGTCTTGATTCTTTTTCTGATAACTCTGGTGGACTTCCATGCCACCAACAGCAAATGAGTCCACCCAGCAAGCTGCCAATGCTGATGCTTGCTCTTTTGGCATGAGATTTAAGGCGTGGAAAATGATCATCAGAGCATGTATATGAACCTGACAAGTTGGTGCAAATCCTGCCATCACGTCGGCAGCTATTCAACTCAGAATTGCTACATTCATCAATGTCAGTGCATCCTTGGGGAAGATATGGGTTCCCTTCAAAACCGCGTGGGCAATAGCAATATTTGGTTGAAGATACATAAGGATATTTACTAGAAGAATGCCCATAATAATATGGGTACGAACCCCCGGAAAGAACAATTATCAGAATAAATACTCTCTGTATTATTGAAATGTCTTCTCCCAATATCATCTTCAGGTTGTGTGAGGCAATAATCATCAAAATAAGTGCAAGTATCGTCACTAATGCCTTTCTGATCACCGAATTCCCACTCAAGTACCAGCGGCACAAATTTGATTTCCCTAAAGCTTCTGAAATCTGTTTCCGACCAGCTCTTCTCGACAGGGAACACACGCCCGCAGGAGCCATTATTATTGCTAGCTCCAGAGCTCTTGTAAACATAAAGCAGCTCCTTGAGACGCGGCGCTTCAACTGGCATGGTTGGAGTTGATCAGCCCACATAAATGTGTACATCCTGCTATTGTGTTCCTCTCGTTAGCAACCAACCACTCTGAATTCTGGCAGCTCCATACAATTAATGAGTTGTAGCGCTTAGAAATGGTGAAAGGACTTCCCTCAAGTGATATAGCCACAGATCCTGTTTGCTCCTCATCAGAGCAATTCAATGGCGGCACTGACTTCCCTACTACCACTGTTCCAATTAGTAAAATTTGCAGTGCTTCCATATTGATGCCACTCAAGAATAACTTCGGAGGATTGAAAAAGTGATTGCAGAAAACTGTGAAGGAGGAATTCGCACTGCAGTTGGGACCTATACCAAATGGATACCGACCAGAATCTCAGACTATATTTGAAATTTATTTATATGATCTTTTAATTATTTATTTTATTCATGTTTCCTTATTTAAACATAAGAGTCCTTTAAATATGTTATTAGGGATTAATATTTGATGTATTGAAATTAGATATTTTCTGTATCTCTCTTATTCTTAACATCGTTCTTTTCTATTCTCTTCCTCTATTCTGTCGATCCCTCTCCCTCTCCCTCTCCCCTATCTATCGGTCTTTCTCCGTCGTCCCTCTCTTTCGATATCTCTCTCTATCTCTCTCTCTCTCTCAACCTTCTTCCTTAATCTTCTCTCTGTTCTTCAATCTTCTTCTTGTTCGTTAAGGAGTTTGCGCTCACTCGAAGAGTGCTGTTCGATACCCTACATATTAGGGCGTATCATTGGTGCTATTGTTGAGAGATTTCAACATCGTTGAGAGATCTCAACATGGACGATCAATCAGGAAAGCAGTCGTGGGAAATAACCTTCCAGCAACTGCAAGAGCAATTTGACAAACAAATCATCATCCAAAATCAAGCGCAACAACAATTCTTCAATATGATGGAAGAGATCAAGTCCACCATTCGAACCATGCAAAATCAGGGAGCCTCAAGTTCGTCTGGGGTATTGGGATCATTGCCTATTAAGCCGCTTAATATGGCCCGTGGGGAAGCAGTTGGAGAAACCCCCAAGTTTAATACCATGAAATTGGATCTACTAAAATTTGACGGAATTGATCCACATGGGTGGGTATTTCGCATACAGGAGTATTTTAATTTTCATAAAACCCCAGAAGATCAACGTCTGTGCGTCGCGGCTTTTACGTTCGAAGGAAAAGCCTCTGATTGGTACCAATATATGAAGACTAATAATCTTTTTGCAGGTTGGACAGATTTCCTTGAGAAAGTGAAACTTCATTTTGGCCCATCCCAATTTGAAGATTACCCGGGAAAATTGTCAAAATTAACTCAAAAGGGTACAGTAGCCGACTATCAATCGGAATTTGAGAGGTTGATGAACAAGGTATCAGGTATTTCTGAACCACTTTTAATCTCAATATTTGTGGCTGGTTTGGAATCGGTAATTCAGCGTGAGATGCTTATTGCCTGGCCGAAATCTTTGGTGGAAACGTTTGCTCTTGCGAGGGTATTCGAAGCTCGAGCCAATGACTCTCACTTCGAGTCACGATTCTCTTCTCAAGGAGAATTAGATGCCATTGTTGAGAACCAACCTCCTAAGCTGACTGAAACTATGGCAAAAGTAATTCAATCAGGTGTAAGTACTGTTACAATGGGAAACTCGCTAGGGCCAGAACACTCCAATCTACCCATACGATGTTTGTCAGCCGAAGAGATTAAAGTGAAGCGTGAAAAAGGCCTTTGCTATAATTGTGACCAAAAGTGGTCAGTGAACCATCATTGTCAAAGTCGATTCTTACTGCTTATGGGATTTGATGATGGAGGCCAAGATGAGACGCAGGAATTGAAAACACCAGGTTCTATTCTACATCAGTTCAATTATTATCCACCTTGATGACAAGGTGGTTTCTCAAGCCAGAGGGAATGATACGACCAGAATCTCAGACTATATTTAGAATTTATTTATATAATCTTTTAATTATTTATTTTATTCAGGTTTCCTTATTTAAACATCATAGTCCTTTAAATATGGTATTAGGAATTAATATTTGATATATTGGAATTAGATATTTTCTGTATTTCTCTTATTCTTAACTCGCTCTTTTCTATTCTCTTCCCCTATTCTGTCGATCCCTCTCTCTCTCCCCTATCTATCGGTCTCTCTCCCTCATCCCTCTCTTTCGATATCT
Organism: Pogostemon cablin; assembly: GCA_023678885.1. Classification (NCBI taxonomy): domain Eukaryota; kingdom Viridiplantae; phylum Streptophyta; class Magnoliopsida; order Lamiales; family Lamiaceae; genus Pogostemon; species Pogostemon cablin. The sequence continues at coordinate 915,332 of CM042970.1, forward strand.
CTCTATATCTCTCTCTCAACCTTCTTCCTTAATCTTCTTCCTGTTCTTCAATCTTTTCTTCAATATTCTTCTTATTCGTTAAGGAATTTGCGCTCACTCGAAGAGTGTTGTTCGATACCCTACATATTAGGGCGTATCAAATGGCCACCTCTCCACACGTTTTGTTGCAACCAGTCTTGGACATGGATACGGCACCACTCATACCAATGCCCAACAATACATAGGAAAACACATGGATTATTGTTAAGCTTAGCTTCATAATTATCTGCACAATTAACGCAATTGCTAGGATTAAATCCCAATCATTTAAACAACACAACACTCTACTAACATCCTGAGTATTGTTAGAGTGATTTGATTAAATATTAAACAATTCCCCTCTATATAAGCTTAAGCTTTAGATGAAGTGGTCATTTAACATGGTATCAGAGCCTGACCAAATGAAAGGTCCAGGGTTTCGAACCTCACCGCCACCTATTTATGAGAACATTCAACGTGCAAGGCTTGAGGCAGTTAACCCCGCCTGCAAGTTTGAGGCCAAACCCCAACCTTAATATTTATTGTGATATGGATTGAACACTACGATTTTTGGACAGGTAAGGTATGATCATAAAGTTGTTAGAGCATGATTCATCAAATTATGATGCCTTAAATATTAAAGTATGCATTTAAGTAGAATCATAAGCTATATTTTGGACTATTAATTGGTGGGAAAATATCAAAATTCATTTTTTAAGTATGATTTTTCAATTTTAGTCATTTTTTTTATTTTCAATTCTTAATTTTAGTCATTTTTTGTGCGATTTTGGTCTTTTTGTCCAAATGTAATCCTTTTATCAAATTAATTAATTCTTGTTATTTGTCCTAATTTTGATTCAAAATTGGACAAATTCATGAACTTAGCCTCAATTTTGGTACAAATTGATAAGAGTAAGCGTACTCTATCGATGTATGTAGACGTGGTGACCAATTGCAAAATTTATAATATCGAACCCAATGGAGAAAGTGATGTATCCATATTCGAAAGATATTTCACTCTAGAAGGACTAATCAATAAAGGGGGAGTTTAATTACACTATAAACTAACTAAGAAAGCAATTAAAGATAGATCATGTACAAATGAGATGGATGATGGGTGATGGTGAGCAATCTAAGAAGTATGTAAGACAAGCAATATCATGGAAAAGGCTCATGTAGACTCACACACACATGCATTGAAGGTCATCATCTTTTGATATTAAGGGCAATCACTTATGCACCCCTAATCCCTAGGCCAAGGTAATTAGGTTCTCGACTCTTTTACAAGTTTAAATCTCCTAGAATTGTGTCTTACTCTCAATTCCCATGAAGGTACTATGATCTTAAGTTGGGTTCCCCTCACTAGTTTATCACTAATGTCCTATCATAAGGTTCTAAGCACAAGAAGAGTGTGGCTTACCTCCCCTCATACTAACTAAGTCATCTCATGCAATCAATGATTCAATTAAACCACTAAGCATAATATTGGAATGGTCATCCTAACACTATGAATAGAAAATTTAACCACACAAATCATACACGAAATGAGAAATAACATTCATGATAGAAATTATTCATACAATCAATTCATCAAACATACGGTGTGCAAAATCTATATTATCCTTCACCAATCATATTGCTAGCCTCACATGAGGACTAGCCACTACAAATCATTACAAAAACAATAAAATCTATGGCTTGCTCCAATTGAGCTAAATAATGAAGAAAATAACAAATCAAAGGTTGATTGACTTCCCTTTTTTGAGTTGGCCTTATCTTCCTTCAACATGCTCAAATCTTCACTTCTTGATGTTCTTTCTTTCCTTAGATTGGTGGATGGATGTGAGAAATCAAGAGGAATGGGTGGATGGAATGAAGATGGAGGAATGATGAAAATGGAAGAATGGATGATTGATGGATGGAGAGGAGTATGTGCAGCCCAAAACCCTCAATTTTCTGCTGCAAATGGTATAATTGGGGTATTTATACCCCCTCAGCACACCTAAAAATCGCACTTTAACATTTGGCACATTTTCATAAAAACACGGGTGTGTTTTTATGTATCTGTCCGTGTTTTTATGCAAAATTTCAGCATTCTGTATATTTGGTCACTTGCAGAAAAACACAGTCACTACATAAAAATACGGGCGTGTTTTTATGTATTTTGGCCTATTTTCTATTTTCTTTAACTTTCTCCTTTCTTCATACTTTTTATCACCATTTATCCTTATGATCACCTATTCAAAGACATGAAAATCATCATCATCAATTTCCCAAAATACAATATAAAAAGATACAAAAATACGAAACAAAAGGACGAAAACACACACAAAAATGACATAAAATTTAGGTGAAAATAGCGACGATCAATGACATCATCATCCGAGAGACATTCAAGTCTACCAATCTAGGAGGATCAGACGTAGTTTGGGCCATTCAAGCTGATGAAGAAAATGATATAAGACCAGCCCTGATCAACAAGGTAGAGAAAAACCCCTTCACCGGAGGCGTTTTTGATGAGCACTACAGTCATCTTAAATATTTCAACAGCTACATGGATACAATGAAAGCTGCTGATGCTACTAATGATAGATGGAAAATGAGGCTTTTTCAGTTTTCATTAGTTGATAAGACAAGAAAGTGGTATGATAAGTTGAAGGGAGACAATTGCTCAAACTGGACTGAGTTGCAACAGTTATTTGTGGATCGATTTATGCCACCGGGTAAGGTTCTTTTATTGAAACATGAGATCAATCAATTTAAGCAGAGAAGAGATGAGTCGTTTGGAGAGGCTTGGGAAAGATTTACTGATGTGTTGAGGAGATGCCCACAACATTAATTTAAAAAGTCTCAACTTATCAGTGTCTTCTATAATGGCCTTGACAATGAATCAAGAGTGTTGGTTGATGCTTTTGCTGGAGGAACAATTTTTGGCAAGACGTCAAATGTCGTAGAGAAGTTGTTCGATGATATCTCTATGAACTCTAGAGATTGGCCTTCATAGAGAATACATGGAACTTACATACTTGGAAAAGTGGCCCAAGTTGAACAGAAATTTTCTGAAGATGATAAGAATGATAAGGTTGTCGCTCAATTGGAACAGATGAACAAACATCTAGTTACTATGATATCAGGTAATAGTGAAGGAGGCAACCGAGGGCCTGCTAGTGATGATATGGTGATGAACCTTCAAGAGGTCGAGGATGCTAATTGGGCTATGGGCAGAATCTTCAAGGTTCGAGAGCTCCTCAGAATTGGCAAGGAAATAGGTATCCTCAAGGTAATTCAAACCAAAGGAATAACCAAGGAGGAGGTCTTAGCGATCAAGGAAGCAATTGGCAGAATCAGAGGCATGAGAACTTTTCTTATTCAAATCCGAGTAATGCAGTTTCATATCCTTCTAATTTTAACCATGGTGCCAAGACTGAAGAAGGGAAAGCTGTTATTGATGAAGTGTTAGCAAGGTATATGAAGAAGATTGATGGAGATATTGACAAGATCAATAACTACATTGTTCTCATGGATTCGAATATGACAAAGCAGCATGAAGAAGTCAATAAGAAGTTGCAAAGTCTCACATATTCTATGGGTCAGATCTCTACTATGGTAAATCAACTGCAGCAGCAGATTCAGAAGGGGAAGTTTCCTTCAGATACATAAATCAACCCGAAGGAGTGCCATGCGATCACTTTGAGATCTGGAAAGCAGTGTAAAGGTACGAAACTGATGCAGAACGTCACAGAACTGATGTAGAATGATACAGAGCAGAAGCATGACGAAATAGGGGCAGAACAGATGCAATCGGACGCCACTTGGCCACTAGCTCGGGCCGAGCCAGGTCCCGCCGATTCAGACTCGCTGCCGAGTGGGGTGCCGTTCAGTTCAGAAGTGTCTTCCGGTTCGGACCGACCTCCGCTCGGCTCAGTTCTTCCACAGCTCGGCTCGAGCGAGCCGGCGAGCCACCCTTCGTGCTTTCCAACGCATCCAAATTCTGTACAAAGTCAGTCTGATCTGGAAATCGCTGATAAAAAATGGCAGAAAGTAAAGAAATTGAGATAAACGGAGGTGGTATTCGAGAAAGATAGTTTGGGACTTCCTATTACAAAGGTACCAATTCCTTTCCCTCAAAGATTCTTGACAAAGAGCCTTGATGAGAAGTTCTATAAGTTCGTTGATGTTATGAGGGATGTCCAAGTCACTATTCCTTTCTCAGATGCATTAGAAGAGATGTCATATTACGCAAGATTCATCAAGGAACTCGTCTCCATTAAGAGGAAGCTTAACAGTGTGGAGACAGTGAATTTGATGGAGAACTGCAGCTCTATTATTCAAAAGAAGCTTTCAGAAAAATTGAAAGATCCAGGGAGCTTCATCATTCCCTATGAGATAGGAAAAAGACCATCTAGAAGAGCACTGTGTGATCTAGGAGCTAGTATAAATTTGATGTCCTTCTCAGTATTCAAGAAGCTTGGTTTGGGGGAGTTGAAACCTACATCTATTGCTTCACAGTTAGCAGATCGGTCGTTGACGTGCCCTGAAGGAGTTATTGAAGATGTGCTTGTGAAGGTATCGAACTTGACTTTTCCTGTGGACTTTCTTGTTCTAGATATGGAGGATGACAAGGATGGAGCGCCTCTGATATTGGGGCGTTCATTCCTTGCAACTGAAAGGGCTCTCATAGATGTGTTCAAAGGAGAGTTAAGGATGAGAGCTATTGATAAGGAGATCATCTTTCTTTGAACAAGGAGATGCAGTGGTTTACATATCAGCAGCACTGCAAGTCTATGGAAGAAGTAGAGGATTCACCCTGTCTGATGCAGAGTTTGAGAGTTTATCTAACGATGCATGTATTGACTATCTTGAGAAGTTACTTGCATTAGGTGATGCCAGGGATGAATAGATAAGGAAGACCACTGTTGACATGGTAAATCAGAATAAGAAGTCCACTGTTAAAGAGGAGATGAAGCCTGCTGCTAAGGAAGAGAAGCATGAGAGCCAAAGAGTTGAAATGGTAGAGGAGATTGCAGGACCAAGCGTATCTCTTACTTTTCCTACTACTAACTCTAATGTGATGTTTGATAAACTTTTGGTTGCAGGAAATATTGATGATCCATATCTGAAGCCTCCAAACTTACCTCCTGATATGAATGATATTATTGGTAATAAAAATTCTAACTTATTTAATCCTCATTTTGCTACGCAGATTGAGCCTACGATTGAGTGGATGATTGACAAGAAGGAACCAAGCCAGCCATGGGAGGAAAAGAATTCAATGAGTCCTGTTGCAGTGACAAAGAAAGGTGAGATGGTTGGTGCAGAAAATAAGAGAGGATGGAAGTACTTGAAAGTAAGGATGCGAGAAGACTGTCCTCTAATCATATAATTCAAAAAGAGGTATCCCGTCGTGACTCTCCGACGTTAAACATGAGCACCTGTTCGGGGTTGTCCCTCCCGTTTTAATTGTTTTTATATGTCTGTGTTGGTGTAGGAATTTTATTAGGTGTTGCTTGACTGCAGTATATACTTCTTTGCAAACTTAGTTTCTCACTTTGATTGATCTAAGTTTGGGGGGTAACGTGCATACCTTGTCTTTTAGCGTCGAAATAGAATTTTGGCATTGTGTTGTTGCTTGGAGGGTCAATTTTTTTTTGCGATTTTTTAATATTTTTTATTTATTCGATGATGTTGAAGGTTTGATTTTTTTTTATGATTTTCCAGGTTTCGTGTTTTATTTTTGATTGTCGTTTGTTGGTCCTAGTGTTAGTGTAGTCGATTTATGATTTTCTAGAATGATTTTCTGATTTTTTTTAGCACTTGATTATGTGTGATTGTGTTTGAGAAGCAGTTTGAAATTGTACTTTGATATTGAGATACTTGAAATTTATTTATGTGCATGAAAGATTAGATATGTAGCTTTATTAAGATTGCTCGTCCATTCCTATAGCAATGTGATATTTTGAGCCTTCTGAAATTATGACAAATTGCATGATTCAGTTTATTCTTGTGAGTGTCGTTCATACACACGTATTCTAGAACTTGGCTTTATATCTTGCTTGAAGCTACGTGTTCGACTAGACAATAAGAGATAACCTGAGTCCATTTTTGTAATTTATTAGTCACTAGCCATACTATTATCCTACCTAATGAAATTATCCGTAGTCAATCCTTTTGAGCCTAAAAACCTTATTTGTTGGAAGCCTACGTGATTAGCTAATAAATCCCTTTACTAGCCTTAAAAATTCCTACCTAGTAGAGAGTTGAAAGTGCCCGAAAGTGTAATGTGAAGAAGTATATGAGGAGAAATAATTTGAAAGTGATAAAAAAAGTTGAAGAGAGTGATTAAAATTTGCATGAAGGGGGTAGTGCCCGAAACTGGTACCCCATGAACAAGGATAGTGCCCGAAATTGGTACCCTTATTTGAAAAAAGAAGAGAAAAAAAAATTCAAGTAAGGAAGTTGTGTATTAGAGTAATTAAATAGGATGTACAATTGTTACAATCTATATTTATTTAGAATCCTTGATTGTAGCTAGTTTCTATTTACATTTCATTATCACTTAATTCTTTGATTCTTCTGTACTGTATTTATAATCATAGTCTATGATAATGGAAAGGAAGGAAATCATATTACCAAATCTCTTCATCTTATATGGTATCAAGTCATCGGTCCCCCCCACCTCCTAAAGAAATCATCTCTACCATGGGTGACAATCAATCTTCTCCTCCTAACACTCCCATCATTCTCAACACTGACCTTCCTGGTCAATATCTACAACTCATCAATATAGCCCAACAAAACGTTGTCAAACTTACCTCCACCAACTATCTATCGTGGAAATTTCAGATCGAAGCCATTCTCGTCGGCTATGATCTCTATAATAAGTATATTGATGGTTCTTTTACTTGTCCCCCAACCACCACTAAGATCAACAATGTTCAAAAGCCAAACCCAGATCATCACATATGGGTTAGACAAGACAAACTCTTATTTGGTGCTCTTGTTCGATCTATCTCACCTCCTTTGATTCCTCTCATACAGCGTGTTTCTACGTCCCGCGAAGCATGGCTTATCCTTGCAAACACATATACTCAACCATCCCGTGGTCACATCAAACAAATAAAAGATCAAATCAAACACGCAGTTAAAGGATCTCAATCTATCTCGGAGTACATGCAATTTATTAAATGCCAATCCAACGAACTTGCAACACTTGGCAAACCGATAGATCATGATGATCTCATAGAGAAAATCATAGATGGTTTTGATGAAGACTACAAATCTCTTGTTGATGTTATTGAAGGACGTGAATCATCCATCTCTTTTGATGAACTTCATGAGAAGTTGATCAATAGAGAATTATCACTCCAACAACGTCACAACACAATTTCAACTCCAATCACTGCCAATATTGCAGCCGGACATCATACTGGGAGCTCACGTCATTTTCGCTCTAGGCCTCAGTGGACGCCTACTCAAACAAATAATGGATCTCAACATCAACAAACCACTGGGAACAAAATCAATCAACGCCGTGCACCTCATCCTACCTTGGAAAATGTCAAGGTTGTCGCACTCCCGGTCACTCAGTAACAAATTTCCCCAGGTACCAGTTAATCCCAACTCTTATGGATTCATCCCCTGTACCTTGATCTACATCTAGATCATCTTCTACTCCCTCTGGCCAATCTGCAGCCCTATCATGGAATGCAACAGCGCATATGGCTACCACACCCACTCAAGATAACTCTCCATGTCTTCTTAACTCTGGTGCTTCCCATCACGTCACGTCTGATCTGAACAATCTATCACTTCACACTCCGTATGAAGGCCCTGATGACATTGTCATTGGTGATGGTACTGGGTTATACATCTCTCATACTGGTTCTTCATCTTTAAATACTCCTAAATCATTTCAATTGCATGATGTTTTTATGTGTTCCCAAGTTGAAAAGGAATTTAATTTCTATTTCAAAATTCTACACAACAAATAAAACATCTATTGAATTCTTACCCACATCTTTTCTTGTAAAGGATTTAATGACAGGGGCTACAATGCTACAAGGATGAACTAGAGATGGTGTGTATGATTAGCCAGATTCACTACCCTCTGCCCTTGCTCTCGCTAGTGTCAAAGTGTCTACACCTGAATGGCATCATTGTTTAGGTCATCCATCTAAGTCAATACTGAAGCACATCACATCCAGATATCTATCAGATAATTCTTCTACTTTGAAAATGTATTATTGTAAAGATTGTTACTGCAATAAAAGTCAAAAGTTACCATTTACTCATTCATCCGTTGTGTCACATTCCCCTCTCCAAGTTATCTTCTCTAATGTGTTGATCGATGTCATTTTCACCTAAATTTTAGTAACTTTTATTATGTATTTTTGTGTGTTTTTATTCTTTTTGTATATCATTTGGTGGTGTTATATGAAGATACTGTGATTTGTGCTTTGAAATGATAAATGTGTGATTTTCATGATTAAGTGCCTTAAATTGTGCTAAATTTATGAATATTTAGAGAATTAGTAAATTGTTGTAATTTGTGTGATTTCCAGGTAAAAATAGGTTCTAGACACAATGAAGAAGATGTGGGAAAAAACGGAGCTCAATTCGGAGTTGAAATGAGGAAGAACGAGTCAAAGCAAAATGCTGAAAAATACAATTCTAAATTGTGAAATTTTTCTGTATTCTTGTAGAGCTCAAAACTAGACTTGTAATATATGGTTGGAAAGCCACAGAAGAGAGGATCGCGTGAGCATAAGAATCATTCAAATCGGAGATCAGATGTGAAAGTTATACGCGAAACGGTAAAACTGCACCGCACGTGATGACCCTACACGGCCCATGTGCTGCTACACGGCCCGTGTAGGTGCAAAAAGCAGTTTTATGATATTCACTTGTTCTAGAAGCTTCCATGGGGGTATAAATACATTTTTGACCACAAAATCCTGGAGGAATCATTTGGGATCAGTTTCCACACACACTAAACACCTAAATCACACACATTCATCTCCATCTCTTCCACCCTTCACTTCATCCATCCAATCCACTTGATCTTCTCAAATCCATCTATAAATCCATCCATCCACCAATCTAAGAAGAGGAATTCATCATTGATTGAAGATTTTAGCATGATCAAAGGGGAGGAAGTTCACCATCAAAGGGGAGCCAACTTACCTTTATTTTGTTATTTTCTTCATTATTTGGCTCAATTGGAGCAAACTATGGAATGTATTGATTCTATTATGATTTGTACTGGCTAATCCTCATGTGAGGCTAACAATATGATTGGTTAGGTATTATGTAGATTTGCACACCACATGTTTGATGAATTGATTGTTATGAATATTTTCTATCATGAATGCTTATTCTCATTTTATGTATGATTTGTGTGGTTAAATTCTCTATTCATAGTGTTAGGATGGCCATTCCAATATTATGCTTAGTGGTTTAATTGAATCATTGATTACATGAGATGACTTAGTTAGTATGAGGAGAGGTAAGTCATACCATTCAAGTGCTTAGAACCTCATGATAGAACATTAGTGATGAACTAGTGAGGCGAACCCAACTTATGATCATAGTACCTTCATGGGAATTGAGAGTAAGAATAATCCTAGGAGATTTAAACTTATAAAAGAGTTGAGAACCTAATCACCTTGGCCATAAGGGTTAGGGGTACAAACATGATTGCTCTTAATATCATAACATGAAAATTATCAATGCATGTGTGTGTGTGAGTCTATATATACCTTACCATGAATGTTGTTTGCCTTACATAATTCTTAGATTGTTCACCTTCATCCATCATCCATCTCATTTGTACATGTACTATCTTTAATTGCTTTTTAGCTTAGTTTGTAGTATAATCAACCCCACTCCTTCTTTGATTAGTCCTACTAGAGTAAAACATCTTTCAAATACGGCTACCCACTTTCGCCATTGGGTTCGATATCTTATAAATTTTGCACTTAGTCGCTTACGTGCTACACACGATAAAGTACACTTGCTCTAAATCAATTTAACCAAAATTGAAACCAAGTTCATGTGTGGACTTCTCCCATTCAGTCAACTGACAACTACAAATATTATGTCATTTTCGTGGATCATTATACCTATTATATATGGTTGTATCAGATCACTAGAAAATCCGACATAGTTGTTGTCTTTCCTCACTTCAAAGCTTTAGTTGAAAATTTCTTTCAAACAAAAATTACCACACTCTACTCTGATAATGGGGGGGAATATATGGGACTGAGATTATTATTGTCTTAAGCTGGTATCTCCCATCTTACAACACCTCCACACACACCAGAGCATAATGGTTTCTCAGAACGCCGTTACCGTCTTATAGTTGAAACTGGTCTTACTCTCTTATTTATCAGCCGCATCTCTACCTCTATCCTTTTGGTCTTATGCATTCAACACAGCCGTTTACCTCATCAATTGATTGCATACTCCTACATTGGACATGAACTCTCCCTATCAGACTGCATCGCTCACCTCCAAATTATCTCAAGTTACGGGTCTTCGGATGTCTTTGTTATCCATGGTTTCGCCCATACTCTCCTCATAAAATGGCCCCCCGATCAGCCCCTTGTCCATTTCTAGGTTATTCCCACACACAAAGTGCATATCTATGCTATGAACTCATAGCCATGAGATTACATATTTCACGTCATGTACGTTTTGTAGAAACACAATTTCCCTTGGCCGGAGTGCTTCCTTGATCGCTAATTTCTTTCACCCTCAAGTGTAAGAGATCGATTGTAGTGTGCGTGACCAAGTGAATATAGTTTCCACGAGATAGTTATAAATTTAACAAGTAATTCTATTAATGATAATTCGATTGCAAGACAAATCTGGTGTTTTTTAGATAATAATTAATTAACTAATAAAAAGTAAATTTAAATAATTAAACTAATGACGAAATAAAATAAATCACATAAGAGAAAATGATTTAAGAGTTCAAGGATGGAGAATTGGTAATGCTCGGGCAAAAAGCTTGACTATGTGACTAATTTATCTTGACTCGAATTAATTACTTGCAGACGTTTATAAGAGGATCACTAAGTCTAGTTAAATAACCATGATTGGGAAGGATCTAATACTTATAATAAGTTGAAAATCCTATGATCAATAAGGAATTAACTTTCTCTCTCCCTTTATAGGTACTTCATGCTAAATTCCATTAAAGACTAGAGAACTAGACTTCCCTTTCTAGGTACGCAATTATTAACTCCTTTTGTCTCCTTATTAATTACCTAATAATGATGTTTTACCAAATAATTAATATTCCAAATTGATTGTCTAACACTCTTAGGTATTATAGGCCAATCCACTAAGACTGTCACAGGAAACAACAATTACTATGCAGAAACTAAGAATCATGTTAACTATTAATCAGTGATACCGTCAAGAATAATTAAAGGAATCAAAACTCAAAAACAAAATAATTTGAAGTCTCAAAATATCATCTTCAATAAGAAAATAAACAATATGCAGAGTAATAAAATTCAAGTCTAGGACAATTAAATCACATAGTCAAAACTGTCTTAAAACCCTAACATTACCCATAAAGAAATTTAGCCCATGGAATTATGAGGGCAAATAACAAAGATGTAATAAACCCTAACCATTGTTCTAAAATAATAAAGATAAATAAATAAAAATAAAGAACCTTTTTGAGGACTCCGTCTGTTCAATTACTATCTCCATAGGGATCTCCGTCTCCGATGGGTGAATGATGGAAGGTGGGAGAAGGGTAAATGGTGAAGTTAGGGCGAGGATGCATGTGGAATTTTTGGCCCGCCCCGCCCCGCCTAAGCCCGCCACATGTTAAACTCGAGAGAAATGTCTAAAGTTTATCTTTCGTGTATTATGTTTTACAAAGTTTATTGCTTTAAACATGTTCTTTTAATCCTTGATTTAGATTGAAATTTTGAAAAAAATGTTGATTATGTTTAGGTAATTATTTTGTTTGGGGGTAATTAATATTTGTGTTTTTATTTATATTCTTGCAGATTAGAAGAAAAAAATTATGGAGTTTGTCGATTTGAATTAAAGTAATACTAATATATATGATATTAGAAATACGAAATCAAGTGGTAAATAAAAGTAGAGGGAATTTTCAAATGTTTGGATTTTTTTTTTGTGAAGAGAGTGGTTGGTAAGAATGCAGATTCTATAGGTATCATCTTTATGTTGATAATATAGTATTTTGTACTATTACTTTGATATTTCATTTTAATAATATCATTCCTAATTAAAAAAAAAAAGAAAAATTGAGGGTTGACCCGCCATAGCCCGCGATCCGCTTTTGAATGGGTTGGGCCGAACATTTCTAGCCCGCAACCCGCCTAGGCCCGCCATCCTAAACCCGCAAAATGTGCGGGTTGAGGCGGGTTTTGGCCCGCCCCGCCCCGCTGGCCCGTTTTGACAGCTCTAACGTGGCTTATTCATAGTAGGCTGATGGTAGGTTGGACCCCACTTGAATCATGAAATGCCCCAAATTTTCGTGAGTTTCATTCATCCGTCTACAGCGCGTGACCTCACCATTTTGATTATAACTTCTTTATCCAACCTCCGATTGAGGTGATTTTTGCGCCCACGTGTTCTTCTCTTTCGTGGCTTTCCAACCATATCTCACACAACCAGTTTTGACTTCCACAAAATCACAAAAAAATTATAAAAAGTGATTCATGTTTTCTTGCATATTACTCAATTTCATACTTCATTCCAACTTTACATGTTTTATCCATTTTCCTATCAAAACACAACAAAATACCTCTCAAGCACCTTTTAGTCAATAATAATTTAATGTATTAATATTTGTGCAAATAATAGTAATTATACACTCAAAGAGATATCAAATTGGACCCGAAAATACATGAATTTCCACTCTCATCATTCCTTATTTGGCACGCCCAGATAACTCCACAAGCTCTACGTCGCTCTCTATACCGATTCTTGCTCCGCCTTTGCACATACCATCTCAAGCTCAGCCTAGCGAGACACACCCGTCAGGTAATTCTTAAAACTCTATTTCCACTTCTTCATCTTCGCAACAAAACTCTTTTGAGAATGATACTACACCACAAGATATAAATTCTGCTAGTCCTGATTCTTTATCTCATAATTGTGGTGAAAACTCGGACAACACATATAATCCATCTATCCTCAATTCCAATACCCAAGAAGCAACGCACCATATACCCGCAGCCATAAATCGAACCTCTCCTATAATTACCCGTTCCCGCAACCAAATTCACAAACCCATCACTAAACTTAACCTCTCTGATAGCCCAAGAGGTAGAACCAACATGTGTAACCCAAGCTATCAAAAATGACAAATGGCGTCAGGCTATGTATACTGAGTTTGATGCTCTTATTCGAAATGGGACGTGGGAACTGGTTCCTCCAGATATGGCACAAAATGTAGTAGGCTGCAAGTGGATTTTTTGCATTAAATGTCTGCCTTATGGGTCTATTGATAGGTATAAAGCGTGCTTGGTTGCAAAGGGCTTTCATCAGCGCCCTGGTTTTGATTACGATGAAACATTCAGTCCTGTTGTTAAACCTACCACCATTCAATTGATACTTTCTATTGCAGTTGGTCGAGATTGGGCTCTTCGCCAACTTGATGTCAATAATGCATTTCTTCAAGGCACTCTATCTGAAGTTGTCTACATGATCCAACCTCCCGGGTTCATTGATAAAGACTGTCCACAACATGTTTGCAAGTTGAGAAAGGCTATATATGGTCTCAAGAAAGCCCCTCGATCTTGGTACAATGAAATTCGTCAGTTTCTTATCAACTCTGACTTCAAAAATTCCATGGTTGATGCATCTCTTTTTATCTTCAACAAATCTAAAGTGATTATTTATTTACTTGTGTATGTTGATGATATAATTGCCACGGGAAATGACCATGTTGTAGTTCAAAATTTTATAACACAACTTGCTAATCGGTTCTCGTTGAAGGATCTTGGCGAGTTAACATATTTCCTTGGAGTAGAAGTTGTTCCCCACTCACAGGGAGTTGTTCTATCTCAGCGTAGATATATTGTTGATCTTCTTGCACGTACGAAAATGACAGATGTCGTCCCAGTTGCCACACCTCTTGCCACCACATCAACTCTCACTCTTCAATCAGGAACTGCATTATCATATCCCACTGAATATCGTGTAGCTGTTGGAAGCCTTCAGTATTTGTCTTAAACTCGACCAGATATTGCATATATAGTCAACAAACTTTCTCAGTTCATGCATCATCCTACCACTGATCATTGGAATATAGTGAAACGCCTTCTAAGGTATCTCTGTGGAACGATTGATAAAGGTATTCTCCTTCGCCGTAACTCAACATTACACATTCATGCCTTCTCAGATGCTGATTGGGCTGGCAACAAAGATGACTTTACCTCCACAGGTGCATACATTGTCTTTCTAGGAAGCAACCCAATATCCTAGAGCTCCAAGAAGCAACACACTGTTGCTCGTTCGTCGACTGAAGCAGAATATTGAGTCGTTGCTGCAACAGCTGCTAAATTAAGTTGGGTTACATCTCTTCTCAAAGAATTGGATATCTCTGTTTCTCTGAAACTAGTTATTTATTGTGATAATATGGGAGCCACATATTTATGTTCTAATCCGGTGTTCCATTCTCGCATGAAACATGTAGCATTTTCTTATTACTTCATTCAACAACAAGTTCAAAATTGTGATCTTCGAGTAACACATGTATCATCTAGAGATCAACTTGCAGATGCTCTAACAAAACCACTACCTCGTGCTCGCTTTCATGATCTAATGCTCAAGATTGGACTCTCCTTTCGGAGCTCCAACTTGCGGGGGCATATTAGAGTAATTAAATAGGATGTACAGTTGTTACAATCTATATTTATTTAGGATCCTTGATTGTAGCTAGTTTTTATTTACATTTCATTAGTACTTAATTCTTTGATTCTTCTGTACTGTATTTATACTCAATAGTCTATGATAATGGAAAGGAAGGAAATCATATTACCAAATCTCTTCATCTTATATTGTGTTCAAAAGTGAAGGAAAAATTAAGTTGCAAGAAGAATTGAAGAGCATTGAAGAAGAAAGAAGAAAATGAAGATGTTTGTTGAAAAGTTGTAAGTCTTCTTTGATTCTCTACTAGTGAATGAGTCACTTTATCCATATATTTCCTATCTTTACCAAAGAACTAACATTACAACTTAATGCAAGACCTTTGTGATCCTATTGTCGAAATTATTCCTTTAGTCGAAACTTGATATTATTGCCAAGCTTATGGTTACGCGTGTGTTTGAATTGATTTTGAGTGTAAACAACTTACCCTAAAGTGTATATCTCACACTTGAGCGATGAACGTAAATACTACCCATGAGAATGGATGGATGAGCATTCCGAAAAATTGAAGTAGTTGATTTGAATTGTATGTTTTTAGATGGATGGTTATCTTAATATCTGAAGTATGATTTGTTAATTGTTATATGGTCTTGGATGTTTTCTACTGTGAAATTTCCTCTCAATTACTCTATTGGTTTTATATGTCGTTGCCTCGGGACGAGCAACTAGTAAGTTTGGGGGTTTCTTGAGAGTGAAATTTCACGCATTTTATGTGTGCACATTACAACATTTTGATTAGGAAAGTCATCATTTTTGCATGGAATTGTGTACGTTTAAGTATTTACACGATTTTGAGACTACTAAGATGTTTTTATAAGTTTTGAAGGGTAAAACAAGATCAATTTTTCTGTGTACGTTTAAGTATTTACACGATTTCACGTCCACGATGCATAATTTTTTGTATCCATGTAGAATTCCAATTTGATGATAAGATATATGGTTGGAAATTCATAGAAGAGAGTATCGTTTTGATGTAAAGAACACCCCAATCGGATACCAAACAAGAAAGTTATGAATAAAGAGATAACATCGCGCATGTTGTGCTGAACAGAATTGTTGTGTCACTTTGCATGAATTTTTACATATTCAAATATTAGAGTTTCTATGAGTTCCTTAAATGGATAGAAAGCTAAAGAAGAGAAGATCGCATGAGCGCAAAAATTACTCAAATCGGAGTCCGTATGAGGAAGTTATGCTCAAAATGGTGAGATCGCGCAGTGCAGTCTCCCCTTCTCGGCTGGCAGCTCGGGGAGAGCCAGCCTGGCTCGGCAGCCATATTCCGGAGAGTGGGGTCTAAATGGGACCCACATGACATGGCAAGTGATCCTGCATCAGCTCGACCCCCACTCGGCTAGGTCCATACCCATCTCGGGCTGAGTTGGGTTCCGAGCGGCCCAAAATTGGGCCCATACGAGGCCTGTTCGATATAGCACTGTATTTATACCCTTCACGTCGCATTTTGAGGCAGAATTCGACGCGAAAACAGCCCTGCAACAGTCCAAGAGAGATTAGGGGAGGTCAATACACAAATTGGAGAGAACTCATCCATAATCCATCATCAATTCACTCATCCAACACTTCCATATCAGATTTACATCTGATTTCATCATTCATCCATCTCCAAGTGTGTTTCAAGTGCTAATTGAGGGAAATCGGACAATGGGAGAGACGGAGAAGGGACACAGACTTACGCTTACGCTAAGGTTTCGTGTTCTAATCTTTTGATTCCTTTTATCTTGATTTTTGATATGAATTGCATAGCCATAAGTGTTGATTGTAACCTCATGGGCTAATTTTATAAACAGTTCTAGGGTTTGATGGTTAGATTGGATTGATCTGAGAACCTAGACCAAAAATTGAGATTTTATGCAGTGAATATTTTGATTTTACTTATTTTATCAAGACTTGCTTTTTGATTCGTAACGTCTTCATAATATATCCATGACATCCGCTATAATGCTTCGATTATTGTGTTAGCTTGTGTGCATACATGATTGGTATTGTCTATATGTTAGGGATTGAAGTAGTTCCGCTATAAACACTTTAATTCCATAAACTGGTAAATCAAATACTTGAATTGTTTAGTGGAACAATGCAATTAGACATTCAAGTAGGAAGTGAATAGAAAATTGTAGTAATTCCAGAAAATATCTTGTTAGTCGAGCTTACCATCCGGAGGTATTGTTGCTTGCTTTGATTAGTATCTAGGAATAAGGCTTGATAATATTTGCGCACCCTAGGATTTAAATAAGAATATACTGTTAGCTTAAAATCGGATCATATTCGGTGGGTTAACGGAGTTATGTGGTGTATTTTCATTGAAACTGCATAAATGAGCAATTGGAGGTCTAAAAACCCGAATTAATTGGTCTATACCTGATACCTTAGAACTGTCGCTTATCTCTTGATTAGAATTTGATTTATTTTCAATTACCTTTAATTATTCAGCAGTTTAATATTTCTTTATTTAGTTAATTACTTCAACAAACTTGGAAATTTGGTTACTCAATTCTTATTAAATAGTAATTTATAGAATAAATAAATAGTTAGCTTTCTCAGTGGGATCGATAATTTAACTTGGGTACTTGTTGCTACAATTGATATTCTTATACTTGAGGATTAAATTAGAGTGCGCAAAAAAAGCCAAACAGCTTACGATTCGATAGAGTGGGAGTACCTTGAAGATATGATGTAAAAAATGAACTTCAACATGAAATGGTGCAAATGATTAAGGAATGCATCTCTATAGCCACAGCTTCAGTACTAATCAACGGAGCTCCGTCGGAAGAATTTAAGCTAGAAAAAGGATTGAGACAAGGCGATCCTCTATCACATTTCTTATTCCTTATTGCTGCTGAGGGATTGAGTTTATTGATGAAAAAAGCTACAGAAACTGGTTTAATTGAA
This sequence comes from Pogostemon cablin, assembly GCA_023678885.1. Classification (NCBI taxonomy): domain Eukaryota; kingdom Viridiplantae; phylum Streptophyta; class Magnoliopsida; order Lamiales; family Lamiaceae; genus Pogostemon; species Pogostemon cablin. The sequence continues at coordinate 933,179 of CM042970.1, forward strand.
GCTGCAAAAATTGGACAGGTTGGAATGTCAGTGTCTCACCTACAATATGCTGATGATACTATCTTCACATGCTCGGGGAAAGCCAAGAATGTAAGAATTATCAAGCACATTCTTCGAAACTTTGAAATGGTGTCTGGTTTAAAGGTAAACTTCAATAAATGTAGTCTTATGGGGCTGAATATGGAGGAAAATATGGTGCAAAATTTGGCGGACATGATGGGTTGTGAAGTAGGAAAACATCCCTTCTCATACCTGGGCTTACATGTGGGTATAAACCATAAAAAATCAGCATCTTGGATCAATCTTGTGGAGAAAGTTAAACATAGATTGGCAACTTGGAATGATAAACACATCTCTTTGGGAGGCCGGGCTACATTAGTTCAATCTGTTCTTTCTTCGATTCCGATCTATTGTTTGTCAGGATACAAGTTTCCAAAAAAAACCATTGGGGTGATTTCTCAAATCCAAAGGAAATTCCTATAGGGGGGTTGTGATACCAATTTCAAAATTCCTTAAATGGGAAGACATCTATTTGGGGAAGAACAATGAGGGGTTGGGAGTGAAAGGTTTGGGGAGTTTCAACATAGCCTTACTTAAAAAATGGGTGTGGAGATTTTTGAATGAACCAGAGAGACTATGGGTTAGGGTCATCAAAGCTAGATATGGGGGTTTTGTGAGAAATAGAGGGAGAGGGAGACCAAAGTTGGGGTTGCTGGAGTCAAATGGGTGTAATGGGGGTCGGTATCGGGATGGTGGAAAGAAATTAGTAACTTATATTGGGGGAATAGTGATGAGTTAGGTATGGTAAAAAAAGTGAAAATATGCATAGGAAATGGAAGCAACACTTTATTTTGGACTGATTGGTGGTGTGAAGGAGGGGTGCTTTGTGAGAAATTCTCTAGATTGTATAGAATTAGCAGTTGTAAGGAGGCTAAGGTTGAGAGTATGGGCAGTTGGGTAGATGGAGTATGGAAGTGGAATCTAGTGTTGTGTCGTAGCTTGAGAACGAGAGAGGTAGATATGGTTAACAAATTGTTATGTTTCATTTGAAGGGAGAAGGTAAAACAACATAATGAAGATTACAGGTTTTGGATTATTTCAAAGAATGGTGAATTTTCCATAGCAGAAGCATACAAGAAAGAACATGATGAGCACATGAACTCCTCCAATCCAGAAAGAAAAAAGTCTTCAAGAACTTGTGGAAAACGATAGCTCCAAGAAAAGCTCAAGCAATTGTATGGAAAGTGCTTCGACAAAGAATGCCAACAAAAACAGCCCTTCAGAAAAAATGTGTCATTAATCCAAACTCTGATACTCTATGTTCTTTATGTTTTGAGGAAGATGAGACTATTGAGCACTTGTTTTTTAGATGTGGGTTTTCTTGGAGAATTTGGAGTAGAATTTATAATTGGATTGATATAAGTATGGTGCCACATATTGAACATATTGCACACTTTTTGCAACATGGTGAGATATTGGGCCGAAAAGGGAGTGATAAACGAATTGCTCAGTCATTGTGGGTTGGATCGATTTGGGTAATTTGGAAAATGAGAAATGATGTGATATTTAACAATTGCAATCCGAGTGTTGATAAAGCAGTAGAAGAGGTGAAGGCGAGATTGTGGTCATGGATATCGACAGCACAAAAGGATAGATGAATATCTTCATATCGAGTGTGGAGTAACAATATTCGTGCATGTCTACATGGTTGATGTTGTCATGGAGTTTAGTATGTACAAGACTTATAACCTCAGGTGGTATTGATATGGTTGTTATAATTTTGTTTTTCACTAAAATTGATATATTTTTAAATTTTTGAACTCATTTCATCTTTCATTGTAATTTTTGGGATTGGGGTACCCCTTGTATTCTAAGTGAATGCATTTTGAGTTTGTTTGATAAAAATAAAAAATAAAAAAGTCAAGAGTTTGGCATTCTCTTTACTTTAAACACTCTTAATTGTTTACTAGTTATCAGAAGCACTTGGAATAATTGCAACAACTGAAATAAGATAAAGTCAAACGAGTCAATAGAATAATGCAATGCTTCAATTTTCTAATGTTAATCATAGAAGGCGAATATATTTCTTTGTATTAAGGATTCGCCTTAAATTTGCCGACAAGATCAGATCCATGCACCAATATTATTTATTATACTCGAGGGTACAAATTGAGTAGGTTATATTCTCGTGTTATAACATCATGTTGACTAAGTCTTTGTTATGTAAACTCGTTGAAATGGTCAATCAGCATAAGCACTTAATTTTCTTTGGTTAACCTGTCTGAAACTTTGATGTGATGTGTATGAACTTGAAAATAGATGAGACAAAATTTGCCACATCATAATGTCACCAAAATCGTTTACAATGCTACCATACTTATGTTGCAACTATATAAATTACTTATTGGATTAGGAAAGAGAATAATTAATTTGAAATTAATTAAAATCCATTCAAATAAAAACAAATGAGCGCAACGCAAACGCTAGAATTGGTTATTAAAAAAAACTTGAAGAAGCTACACATTGCTTTGCAATTCTCAGACATCAAAGAGGAAGATATAATGCTCTGCAAGATTCAAGCCTGCTTCAAATGATCAACCACAATTACAAAATAAAATACAACAAAAGAATTAGATTGCAAAGGAAAATACATGATATGGAGAAATAAAAACGATGGAATGATGAATTATTATTAAAAGCTAATTTGACTGATCAATGCAAAGAGAAAACATGTGATTCTTATTAAATAGGGAATGTGAATTGGAGTGATGTAACATATAGCTCTAAAAGAGAAGTAGTGAACTCAGGACTCTTGAAGCAATTGAAGGTCCCTCTCAGATAAGCATGTGGTGATGGTATCAAAATGCATGCTTCCTGAAATGGTAGACAACCCCTCTGATTCACCAACATCATTAGAATTATCCTCTATGCTGCTGTTTGGATTCAGCAGACAAACTGATCCTTTATTAGGTACTTGAATTGCTTCCAGCTCATGAGCAACTTCCTTCATTGTGGGCCTCATCTTACCATTCAACTGCAGGCATTTTCTTGCCAGTTCTGCCATTGCCATTATGTCTTCTATCTTCCCCTCTTCCAGGACCATTGCATCGACAATCTCGGATAATTGATTTTCCTCCATAGAATGCAGGAAGTGCGTGGCCAAACCTCTTCCTTCTTCCACTCTGATTGTTGATATGGCTTTCTCTCCCGTTATAAGCTCAACCATCACTACACCAAAACTGTAGACGTCGCTCTTTCCTGTGAACTGGCTTGAACGGAAGTACTCCGGATCCATGTAACCGAACGTGCCTACTACTCGTGTAGTCAGGTGAGTTTGATCCACTGAAACCGACCTTGATGTCCCAAAATCTGCAATCTTGGCGCGGTATTTTTCATCCAAGAGTATGTTTGTGGACTTGATGTCGCGATGATAAATGGGAGCAGACGAGGCAGAGTGCAAGTAAGCAAGTGCCCCTGCTACTTCTCTGGCGATTCTCACCCTCATTTCCCAAGATAATGGGAGTTCTTCATTTGGTTCATGAATGTGCTGGAAAAGTGTGCCGTTGGGGATGAACTCGTAGACAAGACGTGGAACTGCAGTTTCAAGGCAGCATCCGAGCAGCTTCACAACATTCCTGTGGTTAACTTGTGACAGAATAACAACCTCATTAATGAATACTTCAAGATCACCATCCTCTACCCTTATGGACTTCTTCACAGCTACAATTCTGCCATCACTCAACATTCCTTTGTAGACAGTACCTTGTCCACCACATCCAAGAATGAGATTCTCATTATAATGATCAGTGGCTCTTTCCAACTCATTGGAACTAAACAACTTGGTTTTCTCAAGGCCATTTTCAGTTGCAGCTAAGTGCTGTTCCAACAATAACCCTCCATTCCGTTTGTAAAACATGTATCTGCGGCTAGCTTCTATGAACATCGTAATAGCTTTGCTGGACTTCCATGCCGCGAACAGAAAAATGATGAGCAACATTTGGCCGACGCGGAGGCTCCCAATAATGATGAATGCCAGTTTGATTTTTTTACGATGATCATCAGACGGCCGTGTCCACCAATGATAATATGGAATCTCACAATGGAAACTCCCTACTTCATTAAAACATGATGTGTCAGGTGGGCAGTCATTCAATGTTGAATTGCTACATTCGTCAATATCACTGCATCCTTCAGTTAGATACGGATTCCCTTCAAAGCCACTATCGCATGTGCAATGTCTAATCGAAGATACGTAACCATTTGCATCGTAATAAGAAGACTTAAAAGCATTAAATAATGGCTGGCAGCGAGAATCATTTGGATTTTGGCAGCAAACACCATCTAGCAAACTGCCCACATTGTGACAATAATCATAAACATAACCAGAACTGTAAGGATATTGCAGCCGTGCATATATGGGAAGATAATCATCTGGTTTCATGCAGAGTATTTGATAAGTATTATCAAGATTTGTCTGGATATTCCATTCCCACTCGAGCACCAGCGGAGCAAATCTGAATTCTGGGTCGAAAGGATTCGAGTGATGACGCAAAACACCTTTATAGCTTTTGTAATCCTGTTTTTGCAGCCATTTCTTTTCAACGGCGAAAACGTACCCACAGAAGCTATTATTTCCAGCTTCAAAGCTTTGGTAAGTGTAGCTCAGCTCCTGGAGTCGTTCTGGAATTTGTGTGTGGCAACAATTAACTCCACTGCAACTCGTGTCTGCGGAATCAGCATCACACAGAGCATTGCATCCTCCTGCTGTCGTTTTATTAGCACGCAACCACACCGAATTCTTGCAGCCTAATACAACCAGTGTATTGTATTCTGCTGACATGGCAAACGGAGTTCCCCTGAGCGACACTGGCACAGATCCTGTTGTCGTATTGTTGGAGCAATTCAGCGGGTACACAGGCTGATTAACTATGACTGCACCAAACAGAGAAATGTTTACTACTTCCATTTTTATGGTGCTCAAGAATGGTGTTGGTGGAGTAGTGGAATTTCGGCATATGATTGTGAATGAGGAATTTGCACTGCATTCAGAACCAACACCAAAAGGATAGGGAATGCTGACATTTCCACACTTCTCTGGACAACCTGGTTTCGACAAGGATGTGGCTAGCACCGTACTTGTGGTAAGAAAGAGGAAAGGAATGACTCGGACTAGTAACGTCATTTTTTTTTAGCCAAAACTCAATCTGCAAAAATCAACCATAACGTTAAATGTTTGTTCGACCATATAACCTTAGGAATGATTAGACAGTCGTTTTTACTTTAGCAATTCTGAACTTGACTCGACTTGTTTTAACATTTCCTTTGTGTGGTTCTACTGAATTTTGAAAATAAGAGGCTGCATAGTGTATAAATTCTTGAAGTACATGATGAAACTGTGACATTTGTGAAAATTATCAAATCTCAGAAGTTTTCACATTCAATCTAAAATTGTAATTTTCATTCTTGGTTTATCTTGTGCTAAATTTTGTGAAGACTTGGGGAGATTTGATTCATTCTGAATTAACGAATTCAGAATAGAATGGGTGTTTAATATAAACCCAACATTTTTGGGATATTCATAATAGACTAATATCCATATTAAAATATATAAAAAATCGAAATTTCTCCAACATGTGTAACTGTGGTTTTTACTCATGATCAATGGTCCACCAATATCTGTTCATTTTTCTTTCTTTGCTCTGTCTATTTTGATAATTTTCGTAACATTGAAATTGATGAAAGGTTGTACTTTTGAATGGAGTAATTACTTAAACAAATTATTAGGGGAGAGAATATTGTAGCACAGCAAAAAAATTTGACAGAGCAAAAACTAATTTTTCTCTTACAGCTGAGTAATAAAGCACTTAATTTAAACAACTACAACTACAATACTCAACACAGAATTATACTCAGCTCAATCTCTCACACTTGAGCAGCTTATTCACTCCTAAGCATACTTCACTCAGTAATTTAATTTGCACTCACTCATGATCACTCCCACTACTCATATTCATACTAATCAATTGACCATACACTTTTATGATTAATTTCTCATTTACCAGACGATTCTACCCACGTTTTTTTTTTATCGTGATGTCACTATAACTTTTCATAAGTTGGTGGTGATTTCAACATTCTTAATCACCTCCTCTTATGCCAATCATTTGAAAGTCTAATTGTCAAACATATGCTCTATATGAACCATATTGCCAGCAAAAAATCAAGTAATCACTCACATATAAGAAAGTCTGGATTGTTTTGTTTTTTTAGCCTATATAACATTGAATTAGCACATAAATTGTTCTAACGACATACCTCCTTTGTGGCTTTATTTTAGGCAGTCTGGATGAATCAAAATGATTTGAAGGAAGTTGGTTTTTTTTTTTTTTCAAAAGCAAGCCTGCTTTGCTATACAAGGTATGATTGAGCTCGATCAGCAGTTGTAATGAGTCAAACTAGAGAATATTTGCACATATACTATTATATTAATTAAAGTAGAAAATGTTATAAGTAGTCGTGAATTTTGGTTCCAGTGTTAAAGTCAAGCATGAATTATTAAGGATGGGCATTAATAGCTCCTCTGCATAGAAAATTCAAGAGTTTGGTATTCTCTAACTTTAAACACCCCTACTTGTTAACAGAAGCACTTGGAATAATTGCAACATTTAGATAAAGTCAACCGAGTCAATACGAATTATGCAATGCTTCAATTAATAAATAATCTACGAATGGAGTGAAGATTAATGTTAATTATGTTACATCATAAAAGGCGAATATATTTATGCACATTGTATTATGATTCGTCTTAAATTTGCCGACAAGATCAGATCCATGCACCTTATGAAATCACCTATTCCATTTTACTATTTCATTTACCACTTTTTATCAATTAAAATTACCTATTCCATTTTACTATTCCATCCACAACTCCATTTGCCAATTTCAATATTATTACTCCGCCTCCAGGGTACGGATTGAGTAGGTTATATTCTCCGTGTTATAACAAAATTTTGACTAAGTCTACGTTATTTAAAGTCATTGAAATGGTCAAACAGTATAACCACTTAATTTTCTTTGATTATATACTATCTTGGTCTGGATGTCTATACACCCATCTTCAGTATTACTTATTTGTTGGATGAGTGACATATGGAAAAGTAAATCAACGTAGAATCTACAAGGGCAAGAGACTATATTTCTCCTCTCTCGCATCATGTCAATCACTAAAGAGATACATAAAGACACCATAAATATCATGTGCCCATACTACCTAGTTGTACTCACCAAACCGTTTACATTGTTATGTCACTAGCATGTATATACGTATCTTTGAGCAACTTTTTCCGTATATGTACAATCAGCTGCTGAGTGTAATATCTCCTCAGCATTTTGGGATGTTCTTGCAGATGCCTCTAGGAACACAAGTCCATTTTCTTTTGCAAACTGTTGTCCCTCCTCTTTGGTTACAGCTCTTTGAGTGCTGCCGAGCATCTTCAAGTCAGATTGCAAGATGACATTGATTATGCAAAATATTAAATACTCAAGTTCTTGACTCAAACAAGAAGTTCAAGTCGTCCCGAATTTTGGTCAAGAGTGGAGAGTATGGCGAACATCTATCCAAAAATAGATGAACGTGATCAGAAGAAGAAAGTCGGGGATTGTTGATAAACAACACTGACTTCAGAATATTCTAGAAGTATCCAGCATTTGTAAATTAGATTATTCTAATTGGTGCAACTTATGCCACCAACTTTCCTAGATAATTCTACATTAGTTAACATTACAACTCATATTCCTATTACCAATTATTCTCCTAGAATGGTCTAAATTCCATGAGCTTCAATACGCACTCCACTCTCATTTATTTAATTTATGCACTCACACTCACGACTTACGTTATATTCACATGACAAGCATGGGGTGATGGTATCAAAATGCAAGCTTCCTGAAACAGAGGACTGTTAAATGGCATGCAGTAATTTGCAATCTTGACCACATGAAGAACTTTAAGCATCACTTTGGAAGTTGAATGGAGTAATTAATTTCTATTGACTATCTCTTTGTTATCTATGCATCTAGAATCATCTTCCTACTTGTATAAAAGATGAATGATGTAACAGCAAGTTTAATTAAAGAGTGAAGTAAGTAAAATTTCTCCTAAAATCTAAATGAGTGTGTTGTAGCAACTCTTAAAATCTCTCAAGTAAAATCCTTTCTTCACCCATCAAAGCTTCCGCACCCAACAATTTTGGTATCTAGAGCCACCCTAAATTCATACCACACAACCCAACCTACCACATGGCTTCTACGTTGTTCAGCTATTCACCAAGTCAAGTACCAATATTTGAAGGAGAGCACTATGGCTACTGGAACAGCCAAATGAAAACCTTTTTCATTTCTTTGGATCTTTGGGACGTGATTGAAGACGAAGAAAAAACAGCAGCAAATGACAAGGCAGAAACTTCGCAAGTAAATTCTAAGAAGGTTGATAAGGAGTTCATAAAAAAGGATGCAATGGCGCTGCGATATATTCAACAAGGTGTTGGAAAATCCATTTTTCCTCGAATATTTGGTGTACAGTCGGCCAAAGATGCTTGGAAAATTTTGAAGCAGGAATTCCAAGGAATAGAGAAGACGATCTCATTGAAGTTGCAATCTTTGTGGAGAGATTTTGATAATCAAAGATGGAAGATCGAGAATCGGTTCGTGATTTTTCTTCACCAGTCTCAGAGATCGTGAACCAAATCAAAAGTTGTGGAGATACGATTACTGATAAACGAGTCATAGAAAAGGTTCTACGTTGTCTTCCTCCCAAGTTCGATCATGCCGCTGCTGCCATCGAAGAATCAGAAGATTTGTCAAAGATGACGATGTTCGAGTTGACGGGATCTCTTCTCGCCCATGAGCAAAGGATCAATCGTTCAGTTTATTCAACTGATCAGGCTTTTCAATCAAGGCATGTATCAAAACCAAGTTGGAGCAACCAAGGAAAACATAAAGGAGGATCATTTAACAAGAGGGGAAAACTTGGAAAATGACAGCAAAATGAAAGGACTTCAAATTGGAGAGGCAAGTCACAAAGTTCTGTTAATAACTCTTGTTTCATTTGCAAAAAATCAAACCATGAATCTAAAGATTGTTTCTTTAGATGCAAAAGATGCAAAATTCCTAACCACTCTCAGAAAGACTGTTGGTTTCAAGAAAAAGGAAAATCTGAAGTAAAAGAGGATGCTAAGTTTTTGAATGAATCAAAAGAGGAAGTTTTATTCTTTTCTAATGATAACGATCAGTGACAAAATCTTTGGTACTTGGATAGTGGTTGCAGCAACCATATGACAGGAAATCGAGATATCTTTGTGGAGCTTGATCCAAAAATTACCTCTCAAATTATTCTTGGAGACGGCTCAACGAGAAGTGCAGAAGGGAAAGACACCATTGCTGTCCAAACTAAGGAAGGTAATCGAAAACTCATTACGGATGTTCTTTATGTGCCAAATCTCTCACATAACCTTCTTAGTGTTGGACCACTTACACAAAGGGATTTTTCTGTTCATTTTGATGATGGAAAATGCAATATATTTGACAAGAAAAGGAATGCCATCATAGCAAGTGTTGAAATGAAAAATAAGATTTTTCCTCTCACGTTGTCATTGAATGAGAACTGTGCGTTCAAAGCTGAAAATTTAGATTTTTCGCAATTATGGCATTTGCGATATGGCCATCTTAATAGAAGGAGTCTTCTATTACTCAAGGAGAAGAACATGGTGATTGGACTTCCTTACATCAACAAGGCTGATCATGTATGTGAAGGCTGCATTTTTGGAAAAATGCATAAGCTTCCTTTTCCTAATACTTCTTGGCGAGCGAAAGCACCATTGGAGCTCATCCATTCTGTTATTTGTGGGCCGATGCAGACTCCTACACCTGGAAATAAGAGATACTTTATCCTCTTTGTGGATGATTACACACGAATGGTGTGGGTGTTCTTCCTCAACCAAAAATGTGAAGCTTTTTCAATATTCTTGCAATTCAAGGCATTTGTCGAAAGGGAAATTGGATTTCTTATCAAAACGTTGAGGACAGATCGTGGGGGAGAATTTCTCTACAATCCTTTTCTTGAGTATTGCAAAGATAAAGGAATCAAAAGGCAGCTAACTGTGAGTAGAATGTCGCAGCAAAATGGTGTCTCCGAAAGAAAAAATCGGACGATCGTGGAAATGACAAGAAGTATGTTGAAGGGAAAGGGAGTTTCGAATCTTTATTGGGCAGAGGCTGTACACATGGCTGTGTACATTCTCAATCGTTCTCCTACAAAAGTTGTTCGGAATAAAACACCCTATGAAGCTGGTACAAGCAGAAGCCAAAAATTGATCATTTTAGAGTCTTCGGCAGCGTCGCGTATGCTCATATTGTTTCTGAAAATCGTGGAAAATTTGATGAGAAAGGGCAAAAGCTTCTCTTTATCGGCTATAGTGATGAGTCCAAAGGGTTTCGATTGTTGAATCCCACCACAAGCAAAATCGTCGTTTCGCGAGATGTTATCTTTGATGAATCTACTGCTTGGAATTGGAAAGATGATAAAACGGATTCAATAATTTATCATGATCCATTACCTGAAGTTGAGAATGTTGAGCAAGTTCCTACTTCAAGTATCGAAGAAGACCATGAAAGTCCTCCTCTAAAGACACGATCACTAAGGGAGATTTATGAATCAAGTGAGGTTGTCTTATTTGCAAGTGAACCTCAAACTTTTGAAGAAGCATTGAAGGATGAGCAATGGATAAAAGTAATGAATGATGAGATCTCTACCATTGAGAAGAACAAAACATGGGAGCTCGTTGATTTACCGGTTGGAAAGAAAACAATTAGAGTAAAGTGGGTCTTTAAAATCAAGTACGATGAAAATGGTTTGATCCAAAAATACAAGGCTCGACTTGTGGCCAAAGGCTATTCGCAGCAACCTGGAATTGATTTTACGGAAACCTTCGCTCCGGTTTCTAGATTCGAGACCATTCGACTGGTTCTTGCATTGGCAGCTCACTTGAAGTTGCAAGTTTTTCAGCTTGATGTAAAATCAGCGTTTCTCAATGGAGAAATTGAAGATGAAGTCTATGTTGAGCAGCCTGAGGGTTTCAAAGTGAAAGGGAAAGAGAACAAAGTTTGCAGGTTGAGAAGGCGTTATATCGCTTGAAGCAAGCCCCGCGAGCTTGGAATAGCAAGATCAATGGCTATTTCATTGAAAGTAGATTCAAGCGAAGCTTAAGTGAGCCATCTTTGTACGTGAAAAACAATGATGGAGATCTTCTTGTGGTATGTCTCTACGTAGATGATCTTATCTACCTCAGGACAAATTCAAGCATGGTGGCAGATTTCAAGAAGAAGATGATGGAAAGGTTCGAAATGACGGATTTAGGACTCATGCAATATTTTCTTGGGATTCAAGTGAAACAATCACCTGGGAGAATTTTTCTTTCTCAAGAAAAATATATTGATGATCTTCTCAAGAAATTCAATATGAGTAATTGCAAGCCAGTCTCTACTCCGATGGCTTTGAATGAGAAGCTGCAAGTTCATGATAATGATGAAAAGACTGATGAAACTCTCTATCGGAAATTGAATGGCTCGCTTATTTATCTCAACACAAGGCCGGACATAACTTATTGTGTGAGTTTGCTATCCAGGTTCATGAGTGAACCAAGTAAAACCCACTTTGCAGCTGCTAAAAGAGTTTTACGATACTTGAAAGGCACAAAGAAGCAAGGAATTGAATTCAAAAGGGAAGAAAATTGTGATCTTGTTGGCTACGCCGATAGCGATTGGGCTGGATCGGTTGACGATCGAAAGAGCACGTCAGGCTATATTTTCTGCCTTGGTACAAATGTGATCTCATGGAGTTCAAGAAAGCAAAAATCCACTACTTTATCATCCGTCGAAGCAGAATATATTGCAGCAACAGATGCATCTTGTGAGGCTGTTTGGCTACGGAGAATTCTTGAAGAGTTGAATTTCAAGCAAGGTGAAGGAACTACGATTCATTACGACAACATGTCTGCAATTGCAATGACTAAAAATCCTGTCTTTCATGCAAGTTCCAAACACATTGAGCTTTGTCATCATTTCATCAGAGAGTTGGTTAATCAATGAGAAGTTTAAGTTTGCTTGGAGTTTATAAACACCAATGATCAACCAGCGGATATTATGACTGTCAGGTTTTAAGTCTTCACTCACAATCAAGAAGCTACAACTCTATCTAACAGTTGATATTGTGTGTGATTATGAGTTGTGATTCACAAAGTAAAAACGAAAACAAGGGATTTAAGTGGTTCAGTTCATGAATGAACCTACGTCCACGGGAGGAGCTGAAGCTTCTTATTGAACAAAAGAACTACAGAGAGAATGAAGGCTATCTAACTAACATGTACACAACTAAAGATAGAACATAAAACGATAGATGAATTCCCTCTTCCAAACTGATCAGCTAGGTGGCTTTATAGAGTATGTGAGCTGTCAAAAGCTCATCTTGATAACTGCTAATCCCATCAGCTTCTAGTCTAATATCCAATGGATAGAAACAACCCTTTAACCAGTTATAACATCCACAACTGATCCAAGAAAGAAGACCCACATCAGCATCAAACAAATAAGCAGTTATCCTTATTCAACTGCCATTTTAGTTGCAGCTGATCTTTTAACCAAATGACCAGCGTATCCTTCCATGATTCAAGTTAGAAACCACATGCACCCGACGTACAATCCATACATACCACACATCAGCTTATTGGATAAAATATTTCTTGCATACACCTCACAAATCTCCACCTAAAGACTTATATCCAATAAAATCAAACCCTCAACTCCTCCACTCCACTGTCTTTTAACGAGTGCAGCACCCTCAACACTATTCTTTAACGAGTATAGTAAAACTCCATTTTCTGATTTAAGGACTAGCAACCTTACCACTGTTCTTAAGGGAACAGCAACCTATTGACATGATTTAGAACACACCAAGACTTCTACATAGCTTATGTATTGAACTAGGTAGAAACTTAGCAATGTAATTGATCAAACTCTTAAAATTGAATCTGTTTGTTGCATCTTGACCACTATCCTTCAATTTGATGGCTTCTCCACTACTCTGAGCATGATAAAACTCCACCTCAAGTGATACTTCATCATCAACCGAAGTATGCTTCCTATCTTTTATTTCTCCGGATGCATAATCCTTCTTGTTGTAGCCCACCAGTCTTTGAAATCCTTTGAGCTCATTAGTCTCCATCCCAGACATAGTAGACACCTCAGTAAGCTTCCTACCTGATCCATTAACTCCACCATGAGCTCTAACAACTTGTTCTGTTCCCGTAGAACTCTGATCACTCTGACTTATTTTTCCATCAGACTTGAAACTTACCAAATTTTGTTTGGACAGTTCTTGCACTCTTGGACTTGTTTGTGCAGATTTTCGACGTCATATCTGTGTCTTACCAGCACGTTTAGTGACATTATTTCCTAGATTTATTTGTTTACCATCCAAAACATACAAGCCATTCTTCTTAACACCTTGAAGTGCTAATCTTTCCTTCTTAAAGACCGTAAGAACTCCATATCGAGACTGAAATTCATAATCGAGAGAGTCCAACATTCCAAGAGAAATTAGATTCCTTCTTAGTTGAGGAACATACCTCACATTTGACAGCAACTTGACAGAACCATCAGGCAACTTGAACATGATAGAACCTATACCTTTAATGCTGCAAACTTGATTATTACCTAGCAAGACAGAGCCACCTTCCATCTGTTTGAAATCTATAAGCCAATCTTTCATATGTGTCATATGATAGGTGCATCCAGAATCAAGAATCCAATCAGCTGAGTTCCTAGATGCTGCTACAGAAAAACCTCCACACAATCAAAATCAGCAACTCCATGTCATCCACAACTTGATTTTCTTGATTACTCTGACCCCCTCTTGCATTTTCAGACCTCCTATCCTTCACAGCCTTCAACTTTGAACAATTTCTATTGAAATGACCAGGCTCATGACAATAGTAACATCTCCTAACCTCATATTCTTCCTGCGAATCACTATCTTCATCATCTTGCTTCTTTGAACTCGAATTCCTCTTCTTGTGATCAGCACCTCTTTCTTTATTGAACTTCTTGTTCTGATTTTGGCCTCCCTTTGCAAACAACCCTTCTCCACCTGAATTTATAATGTTGTCAGCCTCAATTTCTAAATCTTTGGACCTAAGAGCTGATAGAACATCTTCTAATTGAATGGTGCACTTTCCCCCATAGAGTAGTGAATCCTTGAAGTGCCCATGAGATCTTGGCAATGCTGATAACAACATGACTGCCTTATCTTCACTCGTCAGTTTGAAATCCACATTCTCAAGCTCATCTGTAATCTTGCAGAACTCATCAGCTTGATCCATCAAGGGCCTTTTACCATTCATCTTAAAGGCATGAAGTCTTTGCCTCAAATGTAACCTATTTGCATTCGATTTTGCCATGAACAAGGATTCTAGTTTTTTCCATACTCCAATGGCGGTTGTTTCATTCTGAACCTCTCTGAGTACTTTATCACCAAGGCATAGAAAGATAGCACTTAGAGCCTTTTCTTGAAGCTCCACTTCAGCCGCTGCAGCTTGAGAATCAACCGATGCAGCTTCATTGACCGGAGTTTCTTTAATGGCTACACCGAGACCTTGTTGTACCATGATGGATCTCATCTTGATTTTCCACAGCCCGAAATCTGATTTCTCAGTAAATCGCTCGATATCGAACTTGGTAACTGCCATGATGTTTCCTGCCTTCAATCACCTTCTTGCTTCTCCTTCATTTCTTGATTGATCTGCGTTTCCCTTCTTTTAGTCTATGGATTTCCCACAGACGGCGCCAATTGTCAGGTTTTAAGTCTTTACATCAAGAAGCTACAACTCTATCTAACAGTTGATATTATGTGTGATGATGAGTTGTGATTCGCAAAGTAAAAACGAAAACAAGGGATTTAAGTGGTTCGGTTCATGAATGAACCTACGTCCACGGGAGGAGCTGAAGCTTCTTATTGAACAAAAGAACTACAGAGAGAATGAAGGTTATCTAACTAACATGCACACAACTAAAGATAGAACAGAAAACGATGGATGAATTCCCTCTTCCAAACTGATCAGCTAGGTGTCTTTATAAAGTAGGTGAGCTGTCAAAAAACTCTTCTTGATAACTGCTAATCCCATCAGCTTCTAGTCTAATATCCAATGGATAGAAGTAATCCTTTAACTGGTTATAACAACCACAACTGATCTAAGAAAGAAGCCCCACATCAGCATCAAACAAATAAGCAGACTTATCCTTATTCAACTGCCATTTTATTTGCAGCTGATCTTTTCACCAAATGACCAGCGTATCCTTCCATGATTCAAGTTAGAAACCACATGCACCCGACGTACAATCCATACATACCACACATCAGCTTATTGGATAAAGTATTCTTGCATACACCTCACAATGGCAAAGGCTGTCACAATTGAGAAGTTTGAGAAATTTAAGAAACAACTCAAGATTACAAATTATGAGGGGGTGTTAAATGGCATGCAGTAATTTGCAATCTTGACCACATGAAGAACTTGAAGCATCACTTTGGAAGTTGCATGGAGTAATTAATTTTTATTGAATATCTCTTTGTTATCTATGCATCTAGAATCATCTTCCTACTTGTATAAAAGATGAATGATGTAACAACAATTTTAATTAAAGAGTGAAGTGAGTAAAATTTCTCCTAAAATCTAAATGATTGTGCTGTAGCAACTCTTAAAATCTCTCAAGTAAAATCCTTTCTTCACCCATCAAATCTTCCGCACCCAACAAGGACAACCCCTCTGATTCACCAACATCAATACAATTACCCTCCAATTGCAAGCTGCTGTTTGGATACGCCACACAAACTGATGCCTTCTTAGCTACTCCAATTGCTTCCAACTCATGAGCAACTTCCTTCATTGTTGGCCTCATCTTACCGTTCAAGTGCAGACATTTTCTTGCAAGTTCTACCGCCATTATGTCTTCTATCTTTCCCTCTTCCAGCACCCTCGCATCCAAAATCTCGAATAATTGATTTTCCTCCATAGAATGCAGGAAGTGGGTGGCCAAACCTCTTCCTTCTTCCACTATGATTGTTGATATGGCTTTCTCTCCCGTCAAAAGCTCAACCATCACTACACCAACACTGTACACATCGCTCTTTCCTGTGAACTGGCTTGATCGGAAGTACTCTGGATCCATACATCCAAAGGTGCTTACGACTCGTGTAGTCATGTGTGTTTGATCCACTGAAACCGACCTTGATGTCCCAAAATCTGCATTCATGGCACGGTATTTCTCATCCAAGAGTATGTTTGTGGACTTGATATCGCGATGATAAATGGGAGCAGATGAGGCAGAGTGCAAGTAAGCAAATGCCCATCTACTTCTCTGGCGATTGTCACCCTCATTTCCCAAGTTAATGGGAGTTGATCTTCATTTGGCTCATGAGTGTGCTGGAAAAGTGTGCCATTGGGGATGAACTCATAGACAAGAAGTGGAACTACAATTTCCAGACATCATCCGAGAAGCTTCACAACATTCCTGTGGTTAACTTGTGACAGAATAACAACTTCATTAATGAATACTTAAAGAATGAAAGATTCAAGCCTAATCTATGAATGAAGAAACAAAACGAGAACAAGAGGGTTCTTTAGAGTGGTTTGGCTCACTAACGAGCCTACATCCACTATGGAGAGAGTATTTTATTCTATATGAGAGTGTGAGGAAGATTCTTGTGCGTTTATCACGTCAATTGGCGCCGTCTGTGGGAAACAGACACATAGCAAGCATTCAAGATGAACACTGCAAGATTTGATGTTGAAAAGCTCTCAGAAAAGTCAGATTACAACCTATGGAAGCTAAAGATAAAGGCAATTCTTATACAGCAAGGTTTGATGGATGCTTTGAAACCTCCTCCACCATTCAAGATTGAAATCCTCAGAGACCCTCAGACTGCAGCAGGTGGTGTAAAAGCTTCAGTGGATGATCAGGTACTTCAAAAAGCCTAATCTACAATAATCCTATGTCTAAGTGATAAAATACTCAGAGAAGTATCAAAGGAGACAACAGCTGTTGGGGTATGGAATAAATTGGAAGCTCTGTTTATGGTCAAACATCTGCAAATAAGATACATTTGAGGCAAAGGCTTCATGCCTTCAAGATGACTTCTGAAAGGTCTCTGATGGATCAAGCTGATGAGTTCTGCAAGATCACAGATGATCTTGAAAGTATTGATTTCAAGCTTACCAGTGAAGACAATGCCATCATGTTGTTGTCTGCTTTTCCAAGATCACAGAGGCACTTCAAAGATGTTGTTCTCTATGGAGGGAAGGATGTTGTGATGCTTGAAGATATATTGAAAGCACTTAGATCAAAAGATCTAGAAGAGGGGGCTGACAGTAAAGAAAAGTCAGGAGCAGAAGGACTCTTTGCCAAGAAAGGAAACCAAAACAAGAAATGGAACAAGGGAAGAAATTCTGATCAAAAGAAGGGTGCAACAGGTCAGTCAACTGGAAAGAAGTGTTACTACTGCCATGAACCAGGTCACTTCAAGAAACAATATGCAAAATAGAAAGCTAGCAAGTCCAAGAAAGTTGATGCAACTGCTGGAAATCAGAAGAATCAAGTCAATCAGGTTGGTGAATTACAAAATAATGCTGGTATGGAAGGTATTGAAGCTCTGGCCATCACATCATCAGATGTGTCTGTTGAGTGGGTATTGGATTCAGGGTGTACATTCCATATGACACCTATGAAGCATTGGTTTGAGGAATTCAAGCATCAGGAAGGAGGATCGGTACTGTTAGAAGCTGATCATTCTTGTGAAATAAAGGGAGTGGGATCCATCAGATTACTTATGTTTGATGGAGTTCAGAGGCTTCTTAAGAATGTTAGATATGTTCATGGATTAAGAAGGAACTTCATCTACCTTGGGATGCTTGATACTAAAGTGTATGATTTAAACCTGAGGAAGGGAGTTCTCACAGTGACTAAGGATGATAGGATAATCATGAAGGGAACTAGGAGATCTGACTTGTACTTTCTGGATGGAAGTGTTGTTGTAGGGGAGATACACTATACTGATCAACAGGATGATGCCAAACTATGGCATGGTAGGTTGGGATATGTTAGTGAAAGAGGAATGCAAGAATTGGCAAAACAACAGCTGATCAATTTTAATACAAATGATCAGATCAGACAGTGTGAGCATTGCATTCTTGGTAAGTCCAATAGACTTAAGTTTGGTGAATCAGAACATACAACCAAAGAAAGGATGGATTATGTTCATTCATACCTCTGGGGACCTTCAAAGACTATAACCAGAGGTGGAGGAAGATACATAATGACCATACTTGATGACTACTCAAGGAAGCTGTGGGTTTATGTTTTGAGAACTAAGGATGAAGCATTCTCTACATTCAAGATTTGGTTAACAGAAACAGAAAATAACACTGGGAGTAGTTTGAAATACTTGAGGACAGACAATGGATTGGAATTTGTGTCTGAAGAGTTTAATTACTACTGCAAGGAGAAGGGAATTAAGAGACACAAAACTTCCCTGGAACTCCACAACAAAATGGCATTGCAGAAAGAATGAATCAGGCACTTTTGCAAAGAATCAGATGCATGCTGAGTAGTACATGTTTAAATAAGATCTTTTGGGGAGAATTAATTGCAACTGCAGCTTATTTGATCAACTTATGTCCTGCTACAGCTCTAAGTTTTAAAACTCCAGAAGAAGTCTGGTCAGGTAAGGTCCCTAACTACTCACATCTTAGAGTTATAGGGTGTCAGGCCTATCTCCATGTGAAACAGGATAACCTGGAATCTAGAGCACTTAAATGTGTTATGATTGGTTACCCTAAAGGAGTAAAGTGGTATAAATTGTGGTGTTATGATGAGAACGGGCTCTTGGTTAGTAGAGATGTTGTTTTTATTGAAAATAAGATGTCATTGATCAAAGATGATCAGAAAAGAGAGTCTGAGCTTGAGGTGGAGCCTCAAAACATGAACAGATCAGGTGAAAATGAAGAGAACTCCACTAACAGAGGTACATATGAAGTATCAAGGGTTAAAGAACAACCTAATACCTATCAACTTGCTAAATCAGACAGAGAAGTAACTGAGATGAGTAGGATTTCATATGCAAGTTCAGTTGGCAGTCTTATGTATGCTATGGTTTGTAGTTGGCCTGATCTTGCTTATGTATTGAGTTTGATCAGTAGATTCTTAAGTTGTCCAGGGAAGCAGCATTGGGAAGCAGTCAAATTGGCTTTGAGATATGTCAAAGGAACTGAGCAAACTAGATTGAAATTTCAGAAAAGGGAAGCAAAATCAGAAGCTGTCATTGGATATGTTGATGCTGATTTTGCAGCAAATTTGGATTCTAGGAAGTCTCTTACAGGGTATGTGTTTAATATGTATGGTACATCAGTGAGCTTGAAGGCAAGCCATCAGTCTGTAGTGGCATTATCAACTACAGAAGCTGAGATTATTGCCCTGACAGAAGTAATTAAAGAAGGAGTATGGCTTGTTGGTTTGCTGAAAGAATTGGGGGAATATCAGGATACTGTAGTGGTGTATTGTGACAATCAAAGTGCAATACACTTAGCTAAGTATCAGGGATATCATGAAAGAACCAAACACATTGATGTTAAGCTATACTTTGTGAGAGATATGGTGGAAAGTGGATTTGTTGAAGTAAGGAAGATTGATACAGCTGTGAATCCAGCTGATGGTCTTACTAAAGCATTGCCAGCATCTAAATTTGAGTTGTGCAAGACTTTAGTTGGTATGTATGAAGACATAGAGGTTGCTGCTCCTTAAAAGCAGCAAAGTTGGGGAGAATGGATCATCTTGAGCATGCATACTTCTAAGATGGAGATTGATAGCAATAGAAGCATGCATGAGGGTTAATGACACGTGGATTATGATCATTGGAGGATTGAGAATGATCATAACATGTTGCATGTGATCCGGAAGCAAGAAGGATCAGTTGAAACAAACAAACAACTCAACTGTCAAAACTGCCAATTTGGAGCAGTGTTGAGCAGCCGACTTTGGAGCAGTTTTTGAGCGGTTTGTCGAGCTACCTGGAGCCGGTTAGATGGCTGCATCTAAACTACTAAGTGAGGGCTATCTAGTGGAGGTTTAACCGGATCAATAGGTTGAGGGGTTAGCTAGATATAAGGGCTTAAAGTTGCTTGATCGCATCAGTTTTTACACTGAGTTTGACAGTTTGCTAGCTTCATTTTTCTTCTTCTTGTTATAGATTGAGATAAATCCAATCTGAGTTGTAATCATTGAGTGATAATAAAGTTTCTTCTCCCCAAAGTGTATGTAGGATATTCAAATCCGAACCACTATACATCTTTGTGCAAGCTTTATATTTCATTTTCAAGTTCTATCATTTTATGTGTGCATATTCTTGAGAGTTTGTGAGATTCTTGTGCGTTTATTACGTCAATAATAGACTAATATCCATATTAAAATATATAAAAAATCGAAATTTCTCCAACATATGTAACTGTGGTTTTTACTCATGATCAATGGTCCACCAATATATGTTCATTTTTCTTTCTTTGCTCTGTCTATCTTGATAATTTTCATAACATTGAAATTGATGAAAGTTTGTACTTTTGAATGGAGTAATTCAACAAATTATTAGGGGGGAGGATGTAGTACAGCAAAAAAAATTGACAGGACAAGAACTAATTTTGCTGGAAATTACCTCAAATTCTCATCTCTTGAACTGATAGTAATCACATCAAATTGACAGCATCATGGTCAAATTTACAAATAAGAATCGGCAAAATGAGAAAAGATTTTATTTGTTGTTAGGCCTATAAAATCGAATACATGATCAACTCAAACAAACCTTAACAAACAACCATGTATCATTCGAGCTCAAAATCGATTTTAAAATTCTTAAGGAACTTGAGTTTGATTATAGCTTAACAATGGGACTCAAACAGTACAAAGGTTTGCTCAACTTTGTTCGTTTACGTCCCTAGCAAAGTTCGACTACATGTCCAACTCATGTAACGGGAAGAATAAAACATACCTTGTTTTTCAGCTTTATTTTGCGAGCTTGTGAATCAAGATGTAATCTGAACTGTGGATGTTCGTCAGATGATTGAGCTTACAGAGTTCAAAAGATTTAAGAGACTATACATTTAAAAAATTTAATAGTAGTACTCATGAATTTAAAAATGGCCAAGGATTAATAAAGTGAAGTATGATTACTAATAAATGAATAGACAGGAATATATACATATATCCCAGTGGAAATTGAAAGTCAAATTTGGCATTCACGGGGTTCTTATATCTTAATTTAAGTGAAAGTGAACAGTTACACTTGGAAAAGTTAGATAATTAGACAAATTAAGTTTACCAAGACAATCAGAACCGTTTCGGATAGCACATTCATTTGACTACTGTGAAAATGTATCTTTGGAGCGAATGAGGGAGTATTAAAATGAAGTTTATTTAGCATCTTCATCTCTAGGAAAATGATGAACCACAAATGACAAAATAAAATACAAGAAAGTAATTAGATGGCAAAGGAAAAACACGACAAGGAGAAATAAAAACGACGGAATCATGACGTATTTAGGAGTGAACGAGCAATGATCGGTCAGGCTCTGGTGAGTAGGGTGCGATGGTATCGGAATGCATGCTTCCTGAAATGCTAGAGAAGTCACAAGATTCATCAGCAACCTCATTAGTACAAGGAAACACCCTCTTCCTTGTGCATGTGAATCCCTTCCAACATCAATGCAACTTCCTTCATTGTTGGTCTTCTCTCACCATTCAAATGCAGGCATCTTCTTGCCACCTCTGCTATTTCTGTCTTCCACTCTTCCAGGACCCTCGCATCAACGATCTCAAATAATTTGTTTTCCTCCATTGAATGCAAGAAACTTCTTCCTGCTTCCACTCTCTCTAATGTTATTGCTTTCTCTCCTCTCAATAGCTCTACCATCACAACACCAAAACTGCAGACGTCACCTTTTCTGTGAACTGGCTTGATCTGAAGTACTCATGTATCCAAAGGTGCCTACCACTCGCGTTGTCATGTGAGTTTGATCAATGGAAACTGACTTTGATGTGCCAAAATCTGCAATCTACAATCCTTCCATCCGTCAACATTCCTTTGTAAACAGTACCTTGACCACCACGACCTAGAATAAGACTTTCACTGTAATGGCCCGTCGCCTGACTCAGCTCTTTGGAAGTAAACAGGGAGGCCATTCTGAGTGGCAGACAAGACAAGTGCTGTTCCAACAATAAGCCTCCATTTCGCTTAAAAAACTTGCGTCTTCTGTTGGTCTTGATTCTTTCTCTGATGACTCTGGTGGACTTCCATGCCACCAACAGCAAAATGAGGCCACCCAGCAAGCTGATGAATGCTACATGAGATTTATTATTGTTATGGTCTTTTCTTATCGAGCGCAAGCACTCATAAGAACCTTGGATATTCAAACTTGAATTGCTACATCCACTGTGAAGATACGGGTTCCCCTGGTAACCGTACGGGCAATAGCAATATTTGGTTGAAGATGGATAATCATATCCATTACTCCAGTCCAAAGCATGACTATAATAGTTATATGACCGATCCAAACTACAAACAGAATTAATTACTCCTATTATAGAACTTGAGGGACTCAAGATATCTTTTGCCGTAATCATCAGGTTGCGTGAGCCAAAAATCATCAGAGTAAGTGCAGGTATTATCACTAAGACCTTTCAGTGCACCGAATTCCCACTCAAGCACCAAGTCTTATCGACGGGGAACACATGTCCGCTGGAGCCATGGATATTGTTAGCAACAGAACTCTTATAAATTGTTGTCTGGCAGCAGTTAACGCCGTTGCAACTTTTTCTGGTGGAGTTGGCATCACATATAGCGGTGCACCCTCTACAACCAATGAGTTGAAGCGCGCAGAGATGGAGAAAGGAGTTCCCTCCTGGGATATAGGCACAGAGACATTTCGCAGCTCATCAGAGCAATTCACAGGCCACACTTACTATCACTGTTCCACCTAATGAAATATTCAGTGCTTCCATATTGATGCCACTCAAGAATGGCATTGGAGGATTGAAAGAGTTATTGCACAAAACTGTGAAGGAGGAATTCTGTCACGCCCCAAATTTTCTAAGCAAGGGAAATTTCCACATTATACTAAAATAGTTTAAATAGGGCATGACCAATACAACTAATTAATCCATCAACTCCTAAACAAAGATAAAGGACTTTAAATTAGGGATTAGTCCTATAAGTTCATACAACCTTTAAACATATAATTCAAGTAAAAGAGAATAAATAAGGGGGTAGGTCCTTTACGTTTGCAAAATTCTTAAAGTAATAAAGCATCAAACTCAACCTTCCTTGCCATACTCCACTTTCGGAAATTTAAAGTAAAAATGAGCAAATAATTCGAATAAATGAAGTTAAATAGAGGGGTGGTCTTGTAAGTTTATTTTGAGAATTTATAACATACCAACAAACAGCACTTCCGTATACATTAAACAAAATAAAACCAAACATATGGGACAACTTTATCACTCTTGTCAAAACAACACCCTCAATTGACTATTACTAGACAAACTCAAGTATTAACAAAACTTAAAAATTCACCATGTCATTATTTTAAATGAGATATTAAATAAATATTATTCTTGCAGTAGACAAACAAGACATAAATTTTAGCATAAATCACACGTGCATCTTGCGAGATCTTTACAATTAAGGGAAATAAGAGTAATTAATGAAACTTTCAAGTTTTGAATCCACAAACATAATTGAAAATCAATTAACACACTCACGCCACCACTCAACCACATGAACGTATTCGCAACAAATATAGCAGCAACATAACTTTCCCACTACATCCCATGACTTCTAAACACCACCACAGCCTGAAAATTTAAATTAATAACTTTGGCAATCAAGTCAAATGACATGTAATACCAGAAAACTTATTGCAATTAATCTGAACAGACTCAAGTCTTATTACTCAATACCAACACAAAGTTCACTACTGCAGCCGTATTTCCATGAACTCGAACATGTGTTATATTTTATAAAAATTATATTAAATCTCCTCTTGCCAACGCGCCCCCACTTGTACGCTACCGCCACGCTAACCTGAAAGGGGGAGATAATTGGGAGTGAGCAAACCACCGCTCAGTGAAATAAATTACGCACTATTTATCATTCAAACGCTATTACGAGTGAAACAGAAATTCTTACACTTGTAACTTAAAACATCATATCATGTTGGTAAGCACCTTTCGGTTCAATACTCATGTTGGCAAGCACCTTTCGGTTCAATACCCATGTTGGCAAGCACCTTTCGGTTCAATACCCATGTTGGCAAGCATCTTTCGGTTCAATACCCATGTTGGCAAGCATCGCGATTCAATACCCTTGACTTGTACTTAATAATTCATGGATAACATAGCATGTTCATGTATAGTCACATCATGTAGGGTTTTAAATACATAAATAACACATAATAAATCCCACCTTAAGCACTTGATCTAGCAAGACGAATACTCCGATCTCCTCTAACTCGCCTTACCCTCGCCGCCTATACTCACGATAACAAAAGGAAGAACGATCAAATCCCGTTTCCAAAACTCGATAAGAAACTAAATTCCGCTACTCATAGTGTAAGGACGAAGATAAAATATCAAAACGATTACTGAAACTATTCCTTCTTGGATGAAATGAAAGAACAGGGTCATAGTTGATTAAGAAGGAAAAGAAGAAATTGATTGCACGACTAAAATCGTAAAGATAACGATCCGTTCATGGAGGAGGAGTGAGTATCGGTTTTACCTGGAGAGAGAGAGTTTGCGTTGTTGTTGTTGACGTGAGAAGAATAGAATAGATTATATGATGGGGAGTAATAACGCGGTTGCAGCGAAGCTATGTATAGAAAAGATTGAAAGATATTATCTTGTCTAAATTTACGGAGTGATAAGAAAAGACATGATTTGGAGATCTTCTGAAATCTTAACCAAATAATTCAGATCTCCTCTCTCTCTATTTCACGTCGAAAAAGGGTTTTCATTATGGGACTTTAGAA
Organism: Pogostemon cablin; assembly: GCA_023678885.1. NCBI lineage: Eukaryota > Viridiplantae > Streptophyta > Magnoliopsida > Lamiales > Lamiaceae > Pogostemon > Pogostemon cablin. The sequence continues at coordinate 958,357 of CM042970.1, forward strand.
GTTGGGCTTTAAAAGGATTCGATCTTGGGCTTGAAGTTTTTCGGATGTTACAAATTCGCACTGCAGTTGGGACCAATTCCAAATGGATACGGAACGGCCACCTGTCCACACGTTTCATTGCAACCAGGCTTGGACAGGGATATGGCAACACTCATACCAATGCCCAACCATACATAGGAAAACACATGGATTAATGCTAAGCTCAACTTCATAATCATCTGCACAATTAATGCCATTTCTAGGATAAATTAAATCCCAATCATTTACACAACACAACATGCCACTAACATCCTGAAAGAAAAATGGTTTTCTTTTTTTTTTTTTCCCTAAAGACACATGAGCAGAACATTTTCATCATCAACTTTTTAAGCCAATCATTTAAATTAGTTAATGTCCAACATAATTCAAAGACATTCTTAAACCAAATTGCTAGCAAAAAATTAAGTGAATCTCACAAATTCCAGTACTCATCTCACTGACTGATCTCTATAATTACATCAAATAGACAACTAATGCAGAATTTTATATGAACTGGCTAAAATAAGAATGTTTGGAGTCCTTTTGGTGTTTGTTAGTCCTAATAATTGGATCGACAGTATATTTACTTTACAAAGTGTAATTTTTATAAGAATTAAGAATGGAGTATATAATAAGAAATTAAGAATAACAGCATACCTTCTCTGTAGATTTATTTAGCTCAAAGTACACCTTCCCTGAAACCTGCTAAACGATTCAGCTTAGAGAATTAATACAGATACTTATATTAATTAAACTCTACTGTGACTACTTTTAATCAAAGAATGAGCCAGAAATTCAAATGTCAAATTTGGCATGCCTTTTATAATCTTTCTTATTTAAGTAAAAATTTACACTTGGAAATATTACATTAAGGAGACAAATTAAGTCTATCAAGTCAAATAAAATGATGCAATATTGTTTCAAATAATCAATTAATAAAGACTAAATGAGCGAGTTAATTAAAGACTACTGTCAGTGAGAGTCATTCACACTCTCAAATATTTTTCTTTTTCTTTTTATTTCTTTCCAAATTAGATAGGTTGCAAAGTCATGAGTTGACGACAAAGATTAGTATTTATAATTAGTGCTACTAGAGTCTAGAGAGAGAATGTTATTTCAATTTTATGTTATTGATTCTCTTGCCTTCTCAGTATTTTCTATGCGTTTCCCCTTTATTTATAATACATGCAGGCTTTATAATCTCATTAATCTAGCTATTTTCTTTGGATTAGGCAATTATTGAGGATTTATCATATACATATCTAAGAAATTAACAAGATCATTATAATTTTGCAGTAAATCAATACGAAAGTGGGATTTTAAATTAAATTGTAAAATATAAGAAAGGCTAACTAGATAAAGAATAATAAGGTGGAATTAATATTCAATGATTAATACTCCAAATTACAAAATAACTAGAGTGGAAAAAGAAAAAAAAAACTACGACAATAATTAATTTGTTGGTTTGGGAGGAATCATGTAGTGGGAGATGGAAAGTAATGAGTATGGGGTGATGGGTGTCACAATTCATACAAAATACTGAAATAGTACTAACATCTCGTAACATTTATACAAAAATTTACTTGGGCAGTATTTTAAAAGTTTGTACCATGTTTTTTTTTTTTTTATTTGTTCACTAAAGTTTCCCGCTTCTAAGATTAGTAAAAAATTCATAATAATTACTCTTTCTCATACAATTTATTTTAAAAAAACTTCTACTACTTAACATATTTAATATATTTTATTATTTATTTATTTTTTAAAAATATTATAATATCTTTAAGAATTAATATTTTCTTAATTTCCGTGTCTTATTAAAATGAAAACAAATAAAATAAGAAAGGAATAATGTATATGGAACTACTATTTGATACTCTATTGTTGGACTTATACATTAATTGTAGTTCCATTTCATTTTTAATTTGAATTAATGTCATGTTATTTTGCTTTCAAAAAATTACGAAAGAGAATTTATGTGAAAATTCAAGTATAAAATACTATAGAGTTCGCTTCTTGTCTTTGATGTAAAAATTGTATATTTTAATTAATAATAATATTGAAAATGTAAGCTGAACTATGAATGGTATAAATATAATTAAGGATATAAGTTCTTATATAAAAGAATATATAACATCAAATACAAATGTGTATAATTTTCGAAAAATGTAGGATTTGATGGAACTATGTCATCGCAGACACGCAAACTATTGCCTAAAATATATAAATTAAGATGCATTGGATATCGGTATGATAATCTAAACTATTTATTTGCATATGATTTAACTAATATATAAATCTTAAAATTAAGAGTTAAACTAGGTGCAATTGGTGTACTTAATTGATATAAATCATGAAATTAAAAAATTACTTTATAATAGTTTTTAGATTAAAATAAAATAATTAAAATTAAAAAAAATTAATTATACTAAAAAACCTATAAACCCCTTAAAAGTGAATAAAATAATGTAGTATACAATAAATTGTATAAATTATTAGATAAATTTGTTATTACTAATAATGTCCTTTTTCTTACAAAATACTCACATAAAGTGATTTTGTACGCGAATGATTTAATTTTAAGAAGTATGAATGATTGCATTAAGTGAGCATATCATTAGGTAAATCATTAGATAAACATGTATGAAAATATCGATTAAGGTCTTCTAATAATTACAACTCATTTACCCAAAAATGTATTCATGTCTTGAGCTCGTAAATAAGACCTTCAAGAACAAAAAAATATCCTAGGTCTAACATTTGTATATAATATAAAGCTCCAAGGCTAAAACTCACTCCCATTTCGAAGTATATTTGAGGGAGAACTTGCCTATCTCAGAATCTCTCAACGATTTGAACATTCCAAAGTCTACCGTAGCTTGATTCTTGGGTTTCTGTGTTTTTAGTTCAACTGCTATTTGAATATGAGCAGTGAGATCAAAGGAAATGCAGAAGATCTATTTACGAAGGCCTCAAAGGCTGTCGATGCGCTCTATAACATTCGTGACACCTATTTCCCGACAAACCCAGATGAGAAAACCTCGAAGCTCTTTACGGAATCAAATATTGCCCTCCAATTGCTCGATAAAATTTCCCCAGGTTTCTCTTGTTCGAATACCGTTGATTTTGATATTTGTTTCTAGTCTAATGCTTACCTGTGTGCTCAATTGATGGTTTTTGGTGCAGAGAAGAGGAAGACGCCGTGTGAAAGGGCTACTTATGAGTATTTGAGAGGAAAAGTACTGGATGTTTTCCCCGATTATAAGAAAGAAGCGGAGGATCATCTCTCCAAAGCTGTAAGTAGTATCTTAAAGGGTTGCAGTTGCAGTCTTTTTATGTTATCTTGGGTACTTGCTATTTTTAATTTCTTAGTGCTACAGCTAAACTACATGGGATCGTTGAATGGAATAGAGAACTTATAAACTGGATAGTATGTTCCTTAATATATTCACATTATGATGTTTGAGGTAGATGTGACATATTCCAATGCTAATCCAGATTAATGCCCTTTATGCTAGAAATCAATGATTTAAAGAATAAAGCATATTCTACTTGATTTCTTATCTAGGCTTTATTGACCTTTCTGATTGGGGCAAGCTATTTAACTTGGGAAATGATCAAAAACTTTAATAGGACATTAATTTTCCTATTTCTTAGTTAGTCTATTATCAATAGTTTTCCCAGCCCTTCTCATTCAAGTAGTGTAACACTAACAGTTTATATGTAAAACTTATCAACTAAAGATAGAGAGTAGAAACAATTGAAAATGGACCTCCAGTGTTTTCAAGAGGGGATTAGGGATCTCTGTTGGCTAAGTTGGGGGAAGATTTAGCACATCCTAAAGTAGCCTTATTCAAATGTGTGTGTCGGTGCATTTTAGATTTTGATGCAGTTGGACATATCTTTCTGATTGTCAAGTGTTGTAATTCTTATCTCTAATCTTGTTAGAGCATTTTGATGTTTGTGGGTTTTATTTCATAATTTTTGCTGATTCTTATAGTTATATTCTTACTATAGGTGAAATTAAATCCTTCATTAGCAGATGCTTGGTTAATCTTAGGTGACTGCATTTGGAAGAAAGGTGATCTAGTTTCAGCAAAGAATTGTTTTACTCTTGGCTTAAGCAAGGTCATTTTCTTTAATCCTTTGATTTTGATGGAGGACAGTTAACCTCTGTATCTATATGGGTTTTCTTAATGTTGAAATATACAATTTTCAGGGTCCCCATAAAGGGCTTCTTTGCCAGTTATCAATGCTTGAAAGAAGAATGGCTCAAGGCAAGATTGCAACTTGTTTATTGTTACTTTTGTTAAAATTTCAGTATAGCTGGGCTAAGCTTTGCTCAGATTAGCAATGTACATACGTATTCCAGGTTCTGAGGACCAGGTAAAAATTGTTGATGAAAGCATAAAGCTTGCAAAAGAAGCTATCGCTCTAGATGTTAAAGATGGAAACTCTTGGTGTAAGTGTTAACAATTTCCTTAAAATTGGCACTTGTTGAATTGCATTATGTACTTATTATGTTCTAATTTAGAATCCCTTTGGTGGGTTTCTTGTTCTAGTCTTGCATCTAATTTTTCTCTTTCCTTTCACACAGATAACCTAGGGAATGCCTGTCTCACATCATTTTTTGTCACTGGAGCTTGGGATTATGAAAAGCTTCTCCGGTCTTTAAAATCATACCAACATGCTGTGCGTATAATGTTTGATACACCATCCTCGTCAATTCTGTGGTAGCATTTCCTTTCAAGCTTCTGTAGGCTTCCATAACCTTTTTATATTTTCCAGGAAAAAGATGAAAGAATGAAGTCTAACCCTGACCTCTATTTCAACTGTGCTATTGTAAGGATCTTTCTTCTGTTTCAGTTTCTTTCAAATGTTTAAGTAGATAAACAGTAAAAAGTCTATTGTTTTATGTATATATTTATGTTCACTGCCTATTGTCAGCACCCTTTGTTGTCATACTGCGATCCTGTCCTGTCAGCTTAATCTTACACAAATATAATATCTGCTTATTAAAAATATTCTATGTTCAATAATTTCTTCTCTGATTGCCTTTTTTTTCCCCTGCTAATATGTTATGCACCATATTTATTCTCATTCCAATAATTACAGATCCTTGGTTATTTACTTTCTGTTGTGATAGGTAAACAAATATTTAGAAAACTATGAGAGAGCACTGAGTGGGTTTGAAGCTGCTGCACTGCGGGATCCTGGTCTGAATGCCATGGAGGAAGTTCAGAAGATTGTTCGCTTTCTTGACAAAACAGAGTCTTTACTTCAAGTAAAATTCTTGTGTAGTAAAATAACAAATTAATAACCATTTTTTTGCTACTATGAATCGTGCTGGTCATTCTTATTCCTTATAAGATTCAGTAAGTCTTAATTACTTTGTTCAGGCTGAATACGTGTACAGATTAGCAAGAAAAAATAGAAGATTGAAAAAGTTGTAAATGATTTACTGGATGATAATATAGTTATGATAAATGTTGGATTGCTAACCAACTAAATATTCATATCTTTGTTGGTTCAACACGTGTATTTTCTAAATGTTTTCTATTTTTAATGATCTGGCTGATTGCTTACATTTGTGTATCAGACCTTTGAATGCTATTTCTTTTAAGGCATTCGTATGATGCAGTTCAATTTCTAATGTGCGATTCTTACCCAGGGACAGACCAAAGTGAAACGACTTGCTTCTTTGGCATCATCACTCAGTAGTGTCCAGTGTAAGCATTGCGTAGTTACCTTAGTTTATGTGAAAGATGGTTTGGTGTATAATTCAATTGTCCAAGGTTAAACATGTATCATTTTTCCTGCTAGTGAATGCTTCATACAGAAGGGAGACCATAGATTGTCTGTCGGAAGGTCTGAACAAAGCAGTTGCAATTGTTGGAAAAGTTCTATTTTTTGTTAAGCATGAGGATGTTTCACCATTGTAAGTTTGCAATCTCGCTTCTCTAAATCCTGTTTTGCTCTGCTTTGGCAGAACCTGATTTAATACACCTATTATTACCACACACACTAAGAGCACACACATCAATCGCAACAATTGAAATATTCTTTTTCACACATCAATCGCAACAATTGAAATATTCTTTGTTTGCTGTTAGAGTACAAGCTTGTCGAAGACATTTAACTCCCCTGTTGCAACTTATTACCACATTGCAGTTATTATTTGCTGTGTGATTCAAGTCAGATATGCTATGTCCTTTCTGTGTATGGAATAAATAAGGAAGCGGTGAGTGTGTATTCAAGGCTTTACTTTGTTAATTTCGTTTACTGATAATTCATTCAAATTTCAAATTGCTTAGATTTTAGAGAATCTGTTTTTAGTTGTCCCCCACCAATCTTGTGCTTTATCACTGTCAAACTTTCTACACTGATACAAATATATTTTTTTATTGGTGTGCAACATGCTCGCCATCTTTGGTGAGTTATTTCATTTTTTCCTTTGTCTACCATTATTATATACAGGCTAGGTTTAGAACTAAATATATACTCCGTATATATATTGAATTTGTAAAGGATATGTAGGAGCTTAGGCAGTTCCGGGGCAAAATCTCATCTTAAGTATTTATTTTACTCCACAATACTGCACTTGATTTGAGGAGTGGATTAGGAGGATTGATTTGAAAATGACTCCATATTTAAGAGATTTCAAATTCATTTAAACTTTGTTCATAGTAGGAGTTCTAGATATGAAATTCATTACAGAATGAACTCATCCAAAAAATTGCTATTGTCCTGAATTTCAAATACAACCTATCCTTAAGTCAAATGCATTTAAAAGATTTGAATGATGAAAATAAATTCATAACAATAATTATTGAGGTTTCATTTTGTGTGAAATCCATCATTTTCATTTGAATGATTTGGTGGATTTGAGAATCCATGTATGGAGTCATTTAAATTCCTTTCTCAAATTCTTCAATTCAAACAAGATATTAAGAAAAAATTGAAGCCAATGGAAGAGAACTAAGTGGTCATATTGTCTGTTCACATGACATCCTCCAGTGCCTCTTGTTGGACACCAAGCTCCCTTCCCCTTGGGGCTTTGCTCTTTGGGATGCTTGGTCCCTCACGACTACACCCTCAATTTCTTTTCTTTTTCTTTCTATTTTCTTAATGTGTTAAATTTTCTCGTGATGCATGTTTCGTTGTATTTTCGTCCTCTTGAAAAGATTCTTAATATTCGACTGTGAATGGTTTTCACCTTGTGATAATACACGTTTGGTTGATTATTTTATCAGATTAAGGAAGGAGATCAAGTCACTATTTTGGAACCTTCTTACCGTAATGTCGATTTCAATTGGAAAGGAAAGGTATGCAGTAAATTTTGCTCTCAACCATTCCCCACCCTCTTATGTTTACAATAAAGGCTTAACAAACTTGAATATCAACGCACATCAAGTTTTATGCAGTTTTAGTTTGCTGATTGTATCTTATATGTGCATTTGAGATTGCGTGTTATCTATTAAATGCATGATTACAATTACTTCATCTGTTTTGGCATCAGTCGTATCAGTTCAGATCAGTCCGTGTTGATTTCTTGGAGCAAGTACTTGTGAATAGAAAAACCCTGCCACCTCAGCATTCAGTTCGAACATCAATCTATGCTCAAAACAAGACTTGAAAATACGACGGCGAATGAAGAGTGTAGAATATAGTAATGAACTTCCATGAAGTGGAACAGAAAGGTACATTGTATAAAAGCCGAAGTCTTCAAGGATTTACTTCGTCTTTCAGGAGTGTTGGCTAAGCTGGCTGTATATAGTATATGCCAATTCCAAGCTTTTGATGTACAATTGAGTTTGTGTTTCCAGATATCTTGCAGTTTACTTTCCCCGTGTTTCTTCATATGTAGCAGTGCCACATGTTGAAAGATTCATGTTATATTTATAGTACAAGAAAGGATCAGAGTTTGTCTTAAAAATTATTAACATTAAAATTTTATGATAAGGATTAAATTGGTAGAAAATATGGAAGTGATTAGATTAAGTTTAATTTTCTAAAGGTTGTTATTTGTTTGCTTCATCCTTGTTGATAGAAGCATTCTGGTTGTTGTTGTTGTTTTAATTGTTTGTGTACCTATAGTACTTTTTGTTGTTCTGAATAAATTTACAGTTTCTAGAAAAGTGGGCGGAAAAACATTCAAATTGAACTGGTACAGTTTTTAGAATAGTTGGTAGAAAGAAATTCAAATTGAACTGGCAGCTGTAGGGTGGGTAAGTTCGAATTCTATCTTTAAGCATTCTTTTATAAGGTACCTGAGACACGTCCAATAATTTAAACTAATCCCGGAGTAGGGTGGTGTACACCATTTGAACAGGTAGCTGCAGGGTGGTGTACACCATTTATTTTAATTTTTATACCTCAAATTATTAAGACGGGGATTAACTCCAATAATACAATGAGATATAAGTCAATAGGATGTACATGTAATGGGTGTAGGAAATCATTTTCTAATTAGAAAGTGAAAAAGTGATTAATTGCAAAAGAGTTGAAAGCCATTGTTAAGAGGAGGCAGAGATTAACGGGCTAGTAACTTGGCCACTGAGCTCCTCAAAAACTGAATGACCCACATCTAATTTTCATTGGGAACGAATATGAATATGAGGAAAGTTATAAAGAGGTTTAGAGAATAAGGGTGTGGTGCTTGGTGAACTAACATTGTCCGATTGAGCATTGAAAGATATACAAATGGGTATTCATTCATTTTTTATATATCTATTAAGTAGTAAAAAAATTATATAACCTCTAAATATTTAAATTTTTTAATTTTAGGTCATGTCATTATTATATCTTGTTTTCATTAATTTTTGTGGCCTAAATACGCATTTGCAGCACTATTTTACGCGCTCATATATAAACCTTACTTATACATTCTTAAAATAAAAAAAAAATTGCATTGTTGTGCATTACTTCTTATTTTTAATTTTTTCCTTGAAAAAAATAAGTATTGATTTATAATTAAGCTATAATGACATAATTCACAATCTCTCGATCTCTTTATATAATGTCTTAATTTTCCGATTGCAATTACAAAAAAAAAGTATAATCAAATGTGTAATTGTTTTAATTTTTTCTTTCAACGTGATTTTAATTTCATTTAATATTTTTTACCGACTAATGGTATATTTAATCAATAAAATATAAAATTTTATTAGATGGTACAATTTAAAAATAAAAATAAAAATTTGATTGTTTTTTTTGTCAAAATTTCAAAGATTGTGATTAAATTGAAATTTAAGTAAATGTTGAGTTTTTTCTTGTAATAAAATAAAAGCTGACGAGGCAAAGGTTAACGACACGTCAGCGTCGGGCAGGCTTTAGCTGCCCGAAGGGTGCGAATTGCACAAACATGAAAGGTCATGGTTTTTTTGCAATTTTATAAAAGTCGATATTAATTTGCAATTCTTTAAAAGTTCATAGTTTTTAATGCAATTAACCCTTTAAAATATCAATTTTAGTCTTCTTAACTTATGTTAAATCTAATTCCAGTCTTATAATTTTATATTTTTTTCAAATTTAGTTCTTTAGCCTCAATTTTTAGTCCTGTAATTTTTACTCTTTCAAGTTTAACCATTTAGCAAAAAAATTTTACACAGCTTATAAAACTTCCAAGAATTTATAAGATTTTCAATTTTAATCATTTAGAAAAAAAAAATTTGCACAACTTATAAGACTTGCAAGAAATGATAAGATTTTGCAAATAGTTAGTTTTATTTTATTTTTATTCAAATGACCAAAACTTAAAAAGTGAAAAATTATAAAATTAAAATTAACATATAGGATAAAATAAAAAATTATAGAATTTAAATTGGTTTTTATCAAAATTACGAATTTCGAATGAGCATAAACATGACACTTTCAGGCAAAGATGACAAAAAATTAAAATGTATTTTGAGGCTGTAGATTAATTAAGCATTTCATATTTTGGAGCAAATAAATTAGAAAAGTATGAAGATGTTAATAAATAGAAATATACAAAATTATAATTAAAATGAATGATAAAGTCTCTTGTGAGACATAATTAATATGAGACGGTTTGTGAAACGCTTAAAGTATCATTATTATGTCGCTAAAGTAAATATGATAAATGATGCTTTAAAATATGTTTTTAGGATGTTATAATATATTTTATTATAAAAATATTTTAACTACTATCAAACATACTTTACCTTTATAGTAAGTATAATTTTTAACAGATTGACTAGTCTCACAACCCGTCTCACAATTACTTGTCTCATAAGAGAGTGTTCTTAAAGGAATTTGAACTAGAGTAATATTTTCTTTTAAAGAGTTTTTATTTATTACACTAAAACGTAAAATTTAAATCGGAGTGTACTATGATTAATCGTATATAGTCGGGATAACCAATTAAAGAATTTATCAAACCACAGGGAGGAAGATACTAGAGTTTAAGCGATCTCAAGTTTATCATGATTTTATAAGGACGATGGAATGAGATGAATATCTTGCAAATAAATGCAATTTAACTAATGCAAGAAATAAATGATAAAATGAATGAAAGATGAATGGGTTGCAAATGATGCAAGGATGAGATTAGCAACAATCATGATATAGATAATAAAGAAATCATATAATTAATTCTAATCTCTCATGGACAAGGCATATGAGCGATCACTAATTCCACCTAAACTCTCTCTCGAGATGGATAGGATGTAGGCCCTCAATAAGGCTCCCAAAAGCACATAGGATCATGACCAAATCAAACACCTCCCACTAGGTATTAATTACTCTACGAGTTCTCTAATGAGGTACTAAATCATAGACAATATTCCCTTTTAAGGTACTATGAATTTACTAATGGCTTTGGTCCCCTCAACTAATCAACCAATCTCTCGATTAAGCTAATCAAATGTTCTATCAAAGTATTCTAAATTTAGAAGGATATCTCTATCTCATTCTAAATTAATGCACATGAAGTGTATGATGAAATGATTTAATGAACTATCTTAAACATATAATTGATTTCTCAATCTAATCACATGTCCATGATAATTAATCACACATATCATCATATACATCAAGCAATCAACATTCAATGATAGAAATACACAAAGCTCATTCAAGATTAAAATCAAATTGCATAAAAACTAAATTATCCAACACCAATCATTGAGCTAATCTCACAAAGGAGATTAGCCTATCATAGTTTTAGAGAAAACAATCATAGACAATTGGATCCACAAATTCCATGACAAATCTATAAAGAATTTCACAAGACTTAGAATTAGATTCCCCATTTGAAAGTTTTCAATGGAGATCTCCTTCTTCCTCTGTGATCTTCACTCTCCCTTGCTTCCTTAATCACTTGGATGGTGGATTTGATGAAGGGGATCAAGTATGGATAGATGGATGAAGAATGGATGAAGATGATGGTGTAAAATGGAGAAAATGGTGTGTGAGGTGCGTGTAGGAGTGAAACCTTTTGAAAAATCTCATCAAATATTGAAGTATTGAGTATTTATACCCCTTGGGAAGCTTCTAGAATGATTCTGATTTTTTTACAGGTTTTTACACAGCACGAGTCATGTGCTACAACACCGCCATAAGGTGTCCGTGTTGGGTGAATTGATGCTGCCGCACAGCCTCTCCTTACAGGGCCGTGTTACGCAACACGACTCGTGTGCTGTAACACGGGCACAGGGTGGTCGTGTGGATGAATTGATGTCGGCACACGGCCACTTCTTACAGGGCCGTGTTCCGTACACGGACCGTGTTGGTGCATGCCCCTATTTTTCACATTTTGTTTCGCCTCGTTCTCCTTCGTTTCAACTCCGAATTGAGATCCGCTTTTTCCTACATCTTCCTTATCATATCTAGCATCCAATAAAATTTGAAAATCATAGGTTTAAGCTCATTCACACATATTTCCATAAAAATACATAACACAATCAAATAACACATGAAATACGGATAAAATAATACGAAAACGAATATAAAAAGACACTAAAATATAGGTGAAAATATCACTCATCATATTATTTGCACTAATTTGCAATCCAAATCTCTGTGATATTAACCGCTGACAAAAGACGACCAAGTCATGATTTATTTTGATCACGTTGCCTCACTAAACTTGTAGCAATTTAATTCCTTTTATTACACACACAGACCGCGCAGAATTATCCTATTTACAGATGGGATCTAAAATAAAATAAAGCATGTGGCTGTCCTAAATCCTAACCTACATAACTAGCTAATTAATATAACGACTTGACATTAATAATTTAAATAAAAAATTATACAAAACTAATAAATATCTTAATTTAACATGTACAAATACTTTGTGCACCAATAGTTTGCGGATTTAGGATGAATGCAACTGAATTTGATACTACCCAGATTCGACTCGATAGCTGATTTGGATATAAAGTCATAATATTTAAAAACATTTCCTCTGTTCACGCCTAAGGGGTGAATCAATTAATTTTTTTATTTATTTTTTTTTTAACGTAGATTAAATTGTACACCCTCCATATACCACACCACCTTTTACTTTATTACTCCAAGTTGTTTAATTTTTTTAATTAATTTTATTAAATTTGGAGGTTATTTTAGTATTTTTGGGTAATGAATAAAATGTAAATTAATGTTATAAGTGTGAAAAATAAGTTGTAAATTTAAAATAAAAGTAACTTTTAATCTTTTGTCGGATAAAGTGTACTTTTCTTTTCTAAAATATGAAGAATTTTATAAGACAAACAATGAGAAAAATATGAAGGATTTTAAGGGATCGCGGGAGTATTAGTCTTTAATAGGAAATTGATAGTTATTAGGCGTTCTTTCATCATTTTGCCCTAAACATAAAATTTAATTTAAAAAATTACTTCCTTATTTATTCCACACTTATTTACATCGTAAGAACACAATTTAAGAAACTTATCTTTTAATTAATTTTTAAGGGTATTATAGTAAATCTAGATAATAAATAAAATATAAAGTATATTATGTGTTTTAGGTGTGGGTGATATTTTTAAATTAAGATGATTTTGAAATTATTGGTTGATGTAGTGTTTTTAACTTTTGAGTGGCGAACGAAAATGTGGTACAAATGAAAACGGAAAATGTGAAGATAATGTATGAGATTGAGGGAATATTTTATAAAACTATAGAAACTATAGTTTTTGAATTTTTTTTTTTGACTTTGGGGAATAACATATACTCCCTCCGTCCCGCACCAAGGGTGCATTTTACTTTTTTGCAGTGGATTAAGGAGTATTATTATTTAATGTATAGTGGGTAGTTGTATTAGTGGGAGTGTGAATCTCATATTTTAATTGTATTAGTGGGTGAATGTGGGACCCATATGTATACTAAAGAAAAGAGGACCCTTTGGGTGAGACGACCAAAATGGAAAAAGAAACCCTTTGTGCGGGACGAAGGGAGTAGTAAGTTTAGGTAATAAATAAAGGCGACCGTCTCGCGTAAGCCCTTACGTGAGACGAATAAAAAGTGATAATGTTATTATCACGTTCACTACTCCATCCGTCCCAAGAATACATTCATCCTTTCCATTTTGGTCCATCCCAAGAATACATTCGCCCCCTAAAAATAGAAACAATACACAATATCAATAACCTTACAATACTACATTATTACAAAAATGTCACCTTCTTTTTACATACAATTTAGTCAAAGTCAACTATATCATATACTTTATTCTATTCAATTACTCAAAATACTCTTCTCTTTCTTACATCACACCACCAAAAAGTTAATTTCTTAAACTCCGTGCCCAAGAATATGCGAATGTATTCTTGGGACGGAGGGAGTATTACTTTATATATACTATAAATTATTCAAGAAATAGTTCACTCATCATTATTATTTTTCATTGATTGAGTATAACTTTCGTTAATAATATTATTACTTTTTATCCTTATCACATAAGAGCTTACGCAGACAATCTCATACAAAACCAATCCTCATATATATATATATATATATATATATATATATATATATATATATATATATATATATATATATATATATATATATATGAGTTGTGTTGCCAATTGGGTATGAATTTTGAATTTCGCTAAAAATTTATTTTTGAATAGATTTTGAAATAGTATTTTAAAAGTTATTTATTTAATATATAAAATAATTTTTATTGTAAAAATTAAATAAAAAACATAAAAAATATAATAACAATCACATTAAAAACCACGATGCGTGAACTTCTTGCTATATATATATATATATATATATATAATATGACATTAGCTATTCTAAAATGATAAAATTGATATATCTTTGATGATAAATGGGGTAGAAGAAATCCTCCATGCGATGAACGCTGGAGAGGGACTTTATAGTTATGTCAAGAATTCGTCCTACCAGGTATATATGTATATTAATCATCGTATTTATACGTCCGTACAAGCAGTGTACATTTGGTTCATGTACAAAATCTTGTTTTCTTTCTAGAGAGGAGCATTGGATGTTGCAGAGGCGATCATTGAATATGAAATTGCCAGAAAACTGGACGTCGATTCGAACACCTTCTGCATCGCTGATTTCGGGTGTTCCACCGGACACAACTCATTTCCGGCCATGGACCTCATTACCAAAGCTATCAACACAAGAAACAAATCCTGTGGCGGCCTGAAAAACCCGGAATTCCACGTCTTCTTTAACGACGTCGTTGCCAATGATTTCAACACTCTTTTCAGTTCACTGCCACCCCACCGGAACTACCATGCGACCGGAGTGGCGGGGGACTTTCACGGCCGGCTCCTGTCGGAAGCATCCCTTCACGTTGCTTACTCTTCCTGGTCTCTCCATTGGCTGTCAGAGGTGCCGAAGGCGGTGGCGGACAGTAGTTCTCCGGCGTGGAATAAAAGAGAGATTCTGTACTCAGAAAAGAGGAAGGAAGTTCGTGAAGAGTATTTGAATCAATTTAGGAAAGACATGAAGTCGTTCTTGAAATGGAGGGCAGTAGAAATGGTGGTAGGAGGGGTAATGATTCTACTAATTCCTGGAGTACCTCAATTATGGAACCCTGAAATAGAGTACACTATAACTTCCGACATCAACCTCTTGGGTTCCTGCCTCAAGGACATTGCCAATAAGGTAATTAACTACTAAAAAATTCAAAATAGTCTCAATAAACTTTATTTCTCCAAAATAATCTTATAACTTTTAAATTCTCAATAAAATGATCATTTTACTTAAAAATGTTCAAATTTTCTAATTTAATGGGATGAAACTAAATCGGTGCAAGGAAAAAATCATTTGGACTAAAAGATAAAGTATCGAGACCATTTTGCAAAGCATGTGTAACTTGTGGGATTAAAAATGCTAATTCCTCGAATCGGTACTTTTTCAAAGTTATGGAATGGAATTGGTAAAAAATATTGTTTTGGGCTAAATCGAATAAAACTGAAACATATGGGATGAAAATAAATAACTAACTATTTTGAAATATTTTCGAATAAAGTAAAAAGATTGGGGTGGTTTTTGTTTTAATATCAGTAATTAACTAATACTAGCGTACTTCTAGCCTCTTTATGACTGCTACTTGTGTGCAACTTAGAACCAATTTCAAGCTCAAAGTGTAATTATCACTTTTTAGTAAAAATATGAAACAACTTGGATCAAAATAAAAATAAAAATAATTTATGGATAAAACTTCCTATAAACAATATGAAGTATGCCATTGGCTGGATTATACCATTGAGGCATTGACTCCTTTTCACTGGACTCATGAACTGGATAGGACACCTGAGGGGACTTTCGATTTTCTATAAGAGAATTTTTCGGTGGGTTTTAAGTTTTAACTGAATTTGAAAAGAAAAAAAAGTTTAATGGTTTTTAATTTTATTACACATCTAAAGGAACTCCATTTATAATGTTTTTCTTTATCTTATACGTCACACTATTAAAAAATTAGTGAGCATCGTCCTTATGCTGTGATGCATGCTCCCTACTATACACATGTGTTTTTCATTTATGATATTTTTACTTTTACCAAAAAAATTAGTTAAAATATTCAAAACTAGAATAATTAACCGCGTGTTACGTGGTTACAATAATTGTATTTAAAATTTAAAATTATAATTTTTTAAGTGTAAAATATATATTCATATAATAATAATAATTTTTAATATGTTTTTGTTACAATAATATGTATAATTATATTAATATTAATCTAATTATAGTATCATGAAAAAATAAAATAAATAAATAATAAATTTTGAATATAATAACTTTCTATTAAATTATTAATACTTTTTTAAAAATGCTTATATTATATATATATATATATATATTTCAAAATAAAAGTAGTCAATTTAAAAAATATTTCATGAAAAATCATATAAAGTTTTCTTGCATTTAAGTTCAAAACATTCATTATTAGGGTGTTAGAAAATGTATTAATTGAATAATTATTATTGAACCAATAAAAGGACAACACATATTAAATAACATTTTATAACTCATGAGAAGGTGACACATATGTTTTTAAAATAATTTATATTAGGTAAGTACTTCACAATTATATGTATTAAGATTCATCATTTAAGTATGATGGATTCTAATTTTAATAATTTTTTATTTATAATTCTCAATTTTGGTCCTTCTTTGTTCGATTTTTGTCCTAATTTAATCCCTCAGTAAAATTTAGTCATTTTCTATCCAAATTTTGGACTAAAATTAAATAAATTCTGATTTAAAAGGGTTAAATTTGGACTAAATTTAATAAATGATTAAATTTGAACAAAAATGACTGAAATCGAATAAAAAATAATAAAAATTAAGAATTGAAAAAAAATTAAAATTAAAATCAGTCATACTTAAATCACGAATTTCGATACTTAGTCAAAAAATTATATGCAAATCTTATTGCTGGGAAGATTGAGCAAAGCCAAATTAGACTCATATAACATCCCAGCTTACTTTCCAAACCCAAAAGAGTTGAAAGACATAATTGAGAGGAGCCAGAGTTTCAGCATTGAAAGAATGGAGATTTTGGACAACCCTGGAAAATACAGCTTTGCCTCCATTAATGCACGTGCAGCATTTCATAGGGCAGCTCATGAAAGAATGCTGACATCTTACTTTGGAAGTGAAATAATACAAGACTTGTTTGACCTCTTTACCAACAAACTTGCAGCCTCACCAATTCTGCCAAATGCAGACAACGATAAAACTATCCTTACTCTGCAGTGCTCAAACGTATACGTATTCGTAACTAGGGGATCAAGCAAATTCTACTACGGGTTAAAACATCCCTTGTGTTTTGGGATTTTTCCCATATTATAATAAACAAAAAAAAAATTCTTGATAAAGAAAAAAGGGGTATTTTCTATAAGAACGCCTCCTTATATCTCCTCTCCTAATTCGTTCTCGATGGGAATTGAACCTAGGTCTCTCCTTATATCTCGCCTCCTTATATCTCCTCTCCTAATTCGTTCTCGATGGGAATTGAACCTAGGTCTCTCCTTATATCTCCTCTCCTAATTCGTTCTCAATGAGAATCGAATCTGGGTCTCTTACTTAACTGAAGAGCTCATTGGCCAGGTGGGACAACAAATGTTATATGAATCGTTACTGATATGTGTAGTAAAAAAATCGTAAGTGTTACAGCATAAATATTGTTACCTTACATTGAGTTGAGATTATATTGCAACTTACAATATAATTATAGGTATCAAGTGTGTATTAAGTAGCAATTATTAAAAAAAAAAGTAGATTCGTATCATGAAAAAAGAAGGATATGTTAATTTACAGAGTCACTATCCTCAATTAGAAATTGAATATAAATTGCCAGCTAGGTTGGTCATAGAGATATATATGTTAATTTACTCACTATAAATTGAAGTAAATCAAGTAAGACAATTTACATTAGAAGAAGGTATTATATGTTAGTCTTTTTAAAAAAATCAAAGTGATGTTTGAAGAGTGGCCAAGCTGGTCATAGTAAGAGTGAGTATTTCAATCTAGAAATTGATGCTCAAACGAAAAAAATAAAATAAAAAAATGAAGAGGCACGTGCATTCTCCTTTATCACTCTGACGGCACATGTCTTGTCCGTTGGTAGATCATAGATGGAATATAGACAAATTTTAAGTCAGGATCACGAAACCTGCTAGCTAGTTTAAAAAATGATCTTTCTGAATTTGGTAACTTAACAGGAAAAAAAAAAAAAAAAAGAGCCACATGCATTCTCCTTTTATTACCCTATTGGTCAAGTGTCTTTTTTCTTTTATCAAGAAAAATAAATTTATTATAGCGACAGAATTACATCCGAACACCAGAGTTGCTTTGAACTTTTACAATCAAATTTTTGTACATTGAAGTGTCTTGTTTGTTACTTGGGAGATGGAACGTAGACAAGTTTTAAATCAGGAGCA
This sequence comes from Pogostemon cablin, assembly GCA_023678885.1. Classification (NCBI taxonomy): domain Eukaryota; kingdom Viridiplantae; phylum Streptophyta; class Magnoliopsida; order Lamiales; family Lamiaceae; genus Pogostemon; species Pogostemon cablin. The sequence goes on from CM042970.1 coordinate 976,767, forward strand.
AATTAGCTAGTTTAAAAAATGACCATTTTGGAATTAGATCATTTAACTGGATCATTTTTTTTCAATTGTCAAAGTATGTAAATCATGGAATGCCTGTGAGTTCATGCACCTTGAATTTTATAGATTAAATTTAAAATATAATTGTAATTTTATTTTTTAAGTTATTTTTTAAAAAATATATTCTAAGTGTATGCATTAACTAACTAATTACTCCCTCCATCCCTGAAATTTAAAAAATATCATCCCTTTTTTCCATGCATAACATACACTACTTTATACTTTATTTATTACTTAACTAAAAATATCATATTACCCCCAAAAGTCAATAAAGTTAGTCAAATAGTAATATTTTCTTAATATACATTATACAATAAAGGTGAACAATTTTGGGTGAGAATGGAGGATAATTTAATGGCTTAGATCTTATCTGTGCACTAGGTGCACTGCAACATCAGATGCACCACATATATATGAAAGAAAAGTGGACTCTTTGGGTGGGACGTCCATTCACGTTGCTTACTCTTCCTGGTCTCTGCATTGGCTGTCCGAGGTGCCGAAGGCGGTTGTGGACAGGAGTTCTCCCGCGTGGAAATAAAGGAGAGATTCTGTACTCAGAAAAGAGGAAGGAAGTTCGTGAAGCGTATTTGAATCAACTTAGGAAGGACATGAAGTCTTTCTTGAAATGGAGGGCAGTAGAAATGGTGGTAGGAGGGGTAATGATCCTACTAATTCCTGGAGTGCCTCTATTATGGAACCCTGAAATAGAGTACACTATAACTTCCGACATCAACCTCTTGAGTTCCTGCCTCACGGACATATCCAATAAGGTAATTAACTTCCTAAGTTTAAAACATATATAGTACTCCATGCCTTGAGTTAGTCTCCTGTGAAGCGGGTTTACAGTGTAAACTCTGTGGTCCCTCTATAATTTAAACCCTAGTAATATATATCGTATAATAGGATTGGAAGGGTAAACCACAGGGTTTACACCATAAACCCGATTTACACAAGTGTTTGCTCTATGGTTAATTCGAAAAACTATCAAAATAGTTAGGACTTTTATGATTACTACTTGTGTGCAAGTTAGAACTAATTCCAACTCAAATGAAATTATCACCTTTTAGTATCGTATAAAGAAGGATCAAAGTTGATAATTGCAAATTATAAAAAAGGATTACAATTGGAATCAGTCATATTAAAGACAAATTTTGATATTTTCTCAAAAAGTTATATGCAAATGTTTTTGCAGGGAAGATTGAGCAAAGACAAATTAGAGTCATATAACTTTCCAGTTTACTTTCCCAACCCAAAAGAGTTGAAAGACATAATTGAGAGGAGCCAGAGTTTCAGCATTGAAAGAATGGAGATTCTGGACAACCCTGGAAAATACAGCTTTGCCACCATCAATGCACGTGCAGCATTTCATAGGGCAGCTCATGAAAGAATGCTGACATCTCACTTTGGAAGTGGAATAATACAAGACTTGTTCCACCTCTTTACCAACAAACTTGCTGCCTCACCAATTCTGCTAAATCCAGACAACGATAAAACAATCCTTATTCTTGCTGTGCTCAAACGTATACGTAGCTAGGGGATCAAGCAACTTCTTCTACTACATTTACTTTTAGCAAGTCTTGTGTGGCACCCCCATGCCACCATCACTCTACACTGCCAGGGAAGGGTTCCAGCTCCATCCATTTTACGCCACGTGTCCACTTTCTTTATTTAACCTAAATTCTCTTCCATATAAATAGATGATATAAGAAATTTGAGATTCCAGAAGTCGAACATTCCAGTTTGAGCAAAAACACACCACCTACTCTTTTACTTATTTTTCACCTTTTCTTAATCCATCCTTCATCTTTCACCCATACTTCATTTTACATGTCATAAATCCATAGTTAGAGAAACAAGGGGGATTGAAGATTGCAAGAAGAGAAAGAAGAAGCTCCATTGAAGAGATTCAATGGGGATTCTATATCTTATTTTTGTAGACTTCTTATATATAGTTTTTATCATGTGTTTGGAGGTACCATTTTTATTGTTTTCTTTAAGACCATGGTTAGAAATTAAACTATTATATTAATTTGGCTTGTTAAACTTTTATCATTGATGTAAATCGCTTGATTTATATGTGTGATTTATGTGGTTAATTGTCTTAAACATGGAATGAGAATTCAATTATATGTTTGAAATTGTTAATTGAATCATTTCATCACACACTTCATGTGTATTAGTATAGGATGCGATAAATGTCCTCTTATACTTAGAACCTTCCAATAGAACACTTCATTAGCTAGATCGAGAAGTCGGTTAAGTTGATTGAGTGAGGAAACCCAACCCTTAGTGAGTTTATAATACCTAAAAAGGAAGATTGCATATGATTTACTACATCATTATGAAACTCGAAGAAAAATTAATATCCATTGGGAAGTGTTCGCTTTGGTCTCGTTCCTAGAAGCTTATTAGGGTTCTTTGTTAAGATCTAAATCCTCTTCATCTTGAGAGAAAACTTTGGTGGAAATTGTGATCTCTCTTCTAGAAATTAGTGTTTTTGGTTCCATAGGTCACGCATAATTTGCAAAATGGTCTTGATATTTTCTCTTTTAGTTCCAAAGGATTTTTATTTGTACACTTGATCACATAAGTTTATAAAATTGCAAATTTAGTCCCAAATAATTTCTTCTTTGCACTCTTGATCCCATAAGTTTATAAAAAAACTTTGCAAAAAGCATTATGTTGGGACTAAGTGTGCAAAGAAAAAGTCCTTTGGGACTAAATTTACAATTTCATAAACTTATGGGATCAATTATGTAAGGAAAAATCTTTTGGTACAAAAGAAGAAATATCGGGACTATTTTGCAAAGTACGCGTGTCCTATGAGACCAAAAGAAAATATAATTGATCCCATATGAGTTCATTGCATTATACCTAGAGTTTTCATACCTTTAGTGTTGCTATTCTCACTCTTTATATTTTTGGTTCATTAATTAGCCATAACTTGTAGTCGGGTTGACCAATTCAAGAATTTATCGAACCACAGGGAGGTCGATGCTAGAACTTAAGCGAGATCACATTTATCGCAATTTTATAGAGACTAAACATCAATGATTGGTTTTTGAAATACAAGTAAATAACAATTACTAAAGCAAGTAATGGAAGCAAATAAAATAGTAAAAGATGAGTGGTCTTCCAAGTTGAGTAAAAGTGAGATTAACAACACTAATGAAGTGGTAATTCAAAGATTCATGCATTAAACTCATATGTATCAAGGGTTAAGATTAAGAGCCAACACATATATCACCTACACTTCCTCTCGAAATGTATAGGATGTAGATCATTTTCACAATCTCAAAAGAGTTTAAAGGTTCGTTCTCAATTAAACTATTCCAACTAGGTACTAAGTTCAATTAAAGAGTCTCTTCACATAATTAATTGACTTCTCAATCTAAGTAATCACATGTTTTATCAATGGGTTCTAAATCCTAAAGGATTTCTCAATCTCTTTACAATTTATAATGAACATGAGGTGTTTGATGAAATGATTCACTCAACTATCCTAAGTATATAATTGATCTCTCAATCTAATCATATATTTAGAACAATCAAACACACAAAACATCATAGATCTCAAGATATTAAGCATCAATGATAGAAAATCAAATATCTCAATCAACAAATTAATTTAATTACATAGATTCACAAATTATTCAACAACCCTCATGTTGCTAATCCCACAAGGGAGATTAGCCTACCATATTCAAAAGGAAATCAACATAGACATTAAGATCCTTACAAAACATGATGAAACCATGAGGTTTAACTACAAAGTAATGATGGAAACTCCCTTGAAGTGCTTCAATGGTGATCTCCTTCCTTCCCTTGCAACTCTCCTCTCTTCCTTACTTCTTTTCTTCAATTTGATGAAGATTTTGATAGTGGAATAATGGTAAATCCAATGGATGATAAATGGATGAAGATGATGGTGTGAAATGGAGAGAATGGTGTGTGATCTATGTGTTTTTGGTGTAACCCTTGGTGGAATATCCAATCTCTTTTGAAATATTGAACTTGAGGCTATTTATACCCTCTCCAAGTTGGGCCACGAATTTAACATTAGTTGGGCTTTTTACACACACTTACACACATTGGCAGGTGAAAATTCGAATTTCTGGCCCAAAAACATGCAATTGGAGTTGGCCATACCCAACTCGAGTTGCCACATGAGTCGAGTTGGATATGTGTAACTCGAGCTGAAGTAGCTTGACTAGTGTTGGCTACTCGTTCATTCGTCTGTTCGGTCGTGTTACGAGGCTCTGAAACTGAATATCCCATGAAAGGCAGCTCGACTCGAGCTAGCAACTCGAGTTGCAGCTTGTAAGTCGAGTTAGCTCACTGTACAATTTTTGGACGCTGCCCTTCTCCTAGCTCGACTCGAGTTGCAAGTCGAGTTGGACCTTGCAACTCGAGTAAGCTCTCTGGACGAATTCTGGACCTTAACTCAACCTTCTCTCAACTCGAGTTGCAAGTCGAGTTGGACCTTGCAACTCGAGTTGGGTCTCTGGACAATTTTTGGACCCCAACTAGACTCGAGTTTGCAACTCGAGTTGCACCTTGCAACTCGAGTTGGGTCCCGACAGCCCGTTTCTTGCTCGTTTCAGCTCCCGTCTCCATTTTTCACCTGTTTTCAATATATTTAGGCTCATTCAAACATATTTTCATGAAAACACATAACACAATCAAATAACACATGAAATACGGATAAAATAATACGAAAATGAATATAAAAAGGCACTAAAATCTAGGTGAAAATATCACTAAAATCCGTGTGTTAACAAAATTTAACTATTTATTTTTTTGGGAAAAAAAATCGAATTTTGTCCTAGTTACAGGACAAAAGTGAATTTAACTCGAAGTTGTGATTTGTTAATTATAGTTATATGTTTTATGAATGTATTAAGAAAGTGAATTTTGTAACGAATGAGTTGTTCTTGACATGTTTTACATAATTGCTTATTCTGCACCGCATAAATTACTGAAATATATTTATAATAAAAACAAGATTTTATTATCTGGTGTCCATAAGAGCACATTCATTTTTTCTTTTATTCATGCACGTTTTATATGAGAGTTGGTATATTCTACTCAATTGTACACTAACCACACCTAACTCATATTAAAAACCGGGTCAGGTATATAATCCAAAATACCCAATAATCTTATTATCTCTCAAGATCCACCCTCACCCACACCCATCCCTCCTCTCTCTTCCTCCCTTGCTGCCGCCGCCCTCCATCATTGTCTCCCTCACTCTATCGTCCTTCAACAATAATGTTGTTTCGTTCTCTCAAAGATTGAAAGTCTGAGAAATTAGGGTTATTTTTAAGAAATAGATTGATTAAATCCACCATTCAAATCGTGGAATTGAGGTGGAATTGAAAAATTGCTAACTTTATTGGAGTCGATGACGTTGAAGGAGCCGACTATTAATTTTCTCCATCAACTGGTTTATAACAACGAGGTAAGGAGAAGATCTGATTGGTACCTCCATTGGTTCCGTTGACGAAGACAGTTGATTTAGACAGAGTTTGTGGTTCAATTGGCTGATTGGATGTTACATTGGTTGATTTGTAAAATTGATATTGGCAATAGGAAGAGGATGAAATTGAGAATGAATTTGGTGTCAACATTGGATTAGTGGTGATTGAGGTATTTGGTTGTTCAATAATGTATATGATTTTCTTAATGAGTGTATTATATTTTATTCTAAAATGTATAGGTATGATTGTATGGAATATTCATTAATGTATATGTTTGTCATTTATAAATATATCAATTCAATAATATATAAGATTTTCTTGATTAGTGTATTATTTTTTATACTAAAATGTATAAGTATGATTGTATGTAATATTCATTAATGCATATATGTTTGTCATTTATAAAAATATGAATTCAATAATGTATAATTTTTTTTAATGAGTGTATTTATACTAAAATGTATAAGTATGATTGTATGGAATATTCATTAATGTATATATGTTTGTCATTTATAAAAATATGAATTCAATAATGTATAATTTTTTTTAATGAGTGTATTTATACTAAAATGTATAAGTATGATTGTATGGAATATTCATTAATGTATATATGTTTATCATTTATAAATATAACATAACTTGCTTTATATAACACGTCAAAAGTGTTATTTAATAGCAAAAATGTATTATTTTAGATAATATGTAATATTTTTTATGGTGCAATGTTTGCTCGTGCTGCTTATTATCTAAAGTAACACTATTTCGATCATTAATAACACTTTTAAAAAATGTTACATACGGTATTCTTTTATGTAACACGTTTTATAAGGGAAAAAAAGTACACTAACAAAGTTTGAACCCTTGACCTCATAGTTAGAATAAGTTACTCCTACCATCTTGACTAACTATAACTTTATTTATAATTTGAGTTTTTATTTTATTCATGACATCAACATTTTTTATTTAATTTATTAAAATATAATTTTTAAAATTATCTAGTACATTTAAACTTGAGTTGTTATTATACTAATTAATTTTACAAAATTATTATATTATATGATATAATTTATGAAGAAATATAATAATTTAAATAATTAAAAATAATCATATTATATAATTAAAATATATTGTTATTATAAATAAATTTATGTGTATTGAAATTATTTTAAATAAATATAAATATTTTTTTCATACATTACTAATATTTTCATATAACATAATAAAAATTTTACATAATAAATACTTTATTGAGCATTTTTTTTAACTTGTATAATATATAAATTGTTTAATAGTGTGTTAGTTTTTTTATTATTTAACCTATATAAAATATTAAATATTTCATTTATATAAAATGTTATGTATTTAAAAATGTAATAAGGTTGTGTTAAATATTTTGGTGTTACATAAAATGTGTAATATATGAAAAATGATACTACTAAAATGTTACATATAAAAAAGTGTAATCTAAAAAGTGTTATATTTATAAAAGTGTTATTTAAAAAGTGTTACTTTCATAAAAATGTTACTTATTGATGTTACACATAAAACAAGTGTTATTTATTATTAAAATTTAAATAGTGTTACAATTAAGTGTTATACATAATAAATGTTACTATGAAGTGTAACATAACATCATTGATGTTGTAGTGATATACAATATCAATATTAATATATTTAAATTTTTTTATTTTTTAAGTAATACACTTATTAAGAATAACACGTACATTAATGGGTTACAATTAACACATTTAGTTATCAAAATATCTCATTTGATTTAATTAATAAATACATTTAAGATATAAACAATAATACATTTATTTTATATAATGTATACATAAATTAATTAAAACTTATACATTCACTAATGAAAAACTAAAATTTGTTTAATACATTTATTTCCAAAATTAATAATTACATTAAAAAATAAAGAGATATATATTTATGCTAAATAAAATATACACTAGTGAACTTTGAAAATACTTAACATATACAAATTCATAATCTTATTCGCTACTTCTTCTTTCCTGCTGCTCAACCTCCTGGTGCACACCCACCAAGTTCAACCTCCTGGTGTACACCTTCAATCACACTTCATAATCTTATTCTCTACCTCTTCTTTCCTGCTCAATCTCCTAAACAATAGATACAGATGGCACTCTGCACTTTCAATCGCACCAATTTAACTAACCAACCAATCTGCACTTTCAATCAAACTAAACAATCAATCAATACCATATTGCAACAATAAAAATTACAATAGCGAAACTTAAACATTCGAATCGAAAAATCGAAGATTAATTGGAGAAGATATGCATATAAAATCGAACAAAAAAATAAAAATTGATTGAATTGATTGAAAAAAACAGACAAGTAATATCAACAACTAATTGCGTGTTGAGTGGCAGTCCAACGACGCAGAATTCCCAACGGACCGCTGCCTCCTTTAATGGTGGAGGATAATGGGGAGAAAGAGGAATGAGAGAGAGGGGAGGAAGATAACGATGGTGAGAAATCAACCGTCTGGGAGAGAGGAGCGGCGGCGGCGACTCGATAGAGAGAGAAGAAGGAAGGCAGCGGCGACTGTAGGGAGAGAAGAAGAATGAATTTGGGTTGAAATTGATTTAAGTACTACGGGTCACGGGTTGGATTTTGACCCAACTGTATGCTAATACTTGTGTACAATAGATTTAGCTAGACATGCACCCCGGTTCGGAACCGCCGATTCCGGTTCCAAACCGGCGGTTCCGGTTCCAACGGAGATGGAACTGGAACCGAACCGGGGAATAAGGTGGCCGGTTCGTGAACCGGCGGTTCCGGTTCCGGTTCGGAACCGCCGGTTTTCCGATTTTTTTTATGTTACATTTATACATCATACATGTGTTATCAGTTATTATGTGTAATTTATTTATTAAATAAGTGAAACATGTGTAATTGAAAATTGAAATATTGAATTTGAATTAATATAATAATATCATTAAAATTGAAAACATGATATTGATGTTGATGTATGCATTATGCAATATTCAATAATGCAAGTAAAAATTTCAAAGTTGATATTAAATTCACAATAATCATACAATATTAATTAATGTGATCACATAAAAATTTAATTATTAAAGTCTAAACCATTACAATTTACAAATGTAGAAGTGTAGAGAACACTACAAGTTTACTTTCATGTCAACTACTGTATTGTTACACTTCAAAAATTTAAAAAATACATATTTTATAAGATAAAATACAACAACATAATAGAGGGGGGGAAAGGACTTGAGCTTAAATTTAGGGTTAAACTTGAAAATTCAAGTTCAACTTAAATTTAAGTTGTCTACGTATCCTCGAAAGGAATCAAAGCCAACGTAGTTCTCTTAACTTACCTCAACGTACCTCTTTGGCTCGGTGGAGGTGAATGGTGATGGCCTTTTTTGTTTACTCTACCAATCTAACTCGCTTCCATATTCCGTAATTTCATCATCCGATCGGTCTTCTTCATTTTGATGTTGAATCTGTCTTTCCGCCTTTGACCAATCATAAAGCAAACACAAATTTTTTAAATTTGTCACACTTAAATTGGATCATGTCGGATCCAAAGTGAGATTACCAAGACTAAATGCTTGTTCGACGGCAACCGTAGAGGCGGGAGATGCAAAAACTTCTTTTACAATCAATGCTAAAATAGGGAATGACTTTGTTCTCCTTGACCACCACTTCAAAATATCAAAACTAGTTCCGCTTGTTTCAAACTCGAAAGTGTTAGTAAAATAAGAATCAAGTTCTTGAAAATGATTAGATATAACCTGCACGTTTTTGAGATCTAGCATCATAAAAATTATAAAATTTTTTAAGAGCATCATATTTCCTAGAATTATCAACACTATCACTACTATCATCACCACTAGATTGATCATCGTTCGTATAATTTTGTTCTTTATACTCCTTAAAAAGATCCTTTAGTAGATTATAAGTACTTGCAACTATGTCTTTAGGATTAGGAGCTTGTTGTCTAGTAGGAGAATCACAATTAGCATACAATGAATCATAGTAAAGCGTTAACAATTCTTCTAAACCATCTGTTCTAATACGTGGGTCCAACAATTTAGCAACTAAACACAAGTCCGGGATTTGAAAAAAATATTTTAACCACTTAGATTTCATGGAAAGAATAACATTTGACAACAACGGGTGTGCTTCATTAGCACTAAAAACCATAGCAATTTTAACACAATTATCAACAACTAAATTTGAAGTAGGATAATAAACACCGGATAGTTCTTCCGTAGCATCATTAAAAATTTTCAAAACATCACATAGAGTGTAACAAGTGTCCCAATGATTAGCAAACAAGATTTGACCACCCGCATCTTGTGAGTAAAAAGCACAAATATGATCTTTATAATCAAAAGAGTCATGCAACATTTTATACGTCGAATTCCAACGAGTTGAAACATCTAAAGGAAATTTTTTTGGGTGAATGTTCACAGATTGACAATATCTTTTCCACCTTTTAGTAACGGAAGAGTTTCTCATTATATACCATATAGCACTTTTAATAGGTTGAATGTGTGTTTTCAAAGCATTTATACCATCTTGAACACATAAATTCAATATATGACAAATACATCTAACATGAAAAAATCTACCACCAATTGATGGTTTGCAAATATCAATAAGACTTTCTAAACTAGCCGTATTAGCACTAGCATTATCAAATGAGATTGTAAAAATCTTTGTAACTAAACCATATTCTTGCAAAATAGTACTAATTTTGTGAGCAATATTAACGGCGGTATGAGGAACATCAAATGATCTATAAGCAATTAATCTTTTTTGCAAATTCCATGAACTATCAATCCAATGACAAGTAATACCCATATAATCCGCTTTTTGCCAAAAATTGCTCCAAATATCCGAACATATAGACACTTTATGAGGTAATTGGTGCAAAATTTGTTTTAAAACCAAACCATACTCTTTAACAACTTTAGCAACACCAAGTTTACATTTATTACGATGCAAAGGTGGGGCTTAAGGATTTAAAGTGAGATTTACCCAATCTTGAAAAAAAACATTATCGGCAAAGTTAAATGACAAATGTTTGGTGCACATAAGTTTAAGGTATAATCTCAAATAATTAGATTCATTAAATTTAAAAATAGTGTTACCCGACGCCGATGAACCTTCTCCTCCGGAAGAGGCCGTGAATCCTCGTCCTATTTGTGTTTGACCAGTTGAGATGTCAATCTTGTCCGGATGCTTCGAGTTGATGTGCTTGATGAACGTTCCATATCCTCCGCCATGCTTGAATTTATACTTCGTGCCACAATAGTTGCAAATAACTTTGAATTCATTCGAATTCTCAATCGTCTCCTTCTTGAAATGAATGGAAAATATATCGGAACGTAACACTTGTGGAGAACTTCGAGTCGATCCTCCGCCTCCGCTAGAGTCTCCGGCTCCATCTCCGGTACCCGCACCACCCGAGGTTGGTTGACTTCCACTCGCCCTTTGTTGTGATTGACCTTGAATATTATCGTTGTCGTCGTCGGAGGGGAAATCATCTCCAAGTATCTCCCTAACATTCAAGTTGAGCAAATGAGGGGAGATTTCTTCATCCGAAGGAATATTTTCAAGTTAAATATCTTCTAGAGTTGGTGGAAGTTGGCGTGGAGGTGGTGGAGGACAATTTAAGGTGTTGGGCATGGATTTTCCTCTAGAAGAAGAAGGTGAGGCACCGGATGAAGAAGAACCTCTTCTAGGCATTTTTTTAGATTGAAAAACTAAATGATGAATATATAGGATTTATGAACTAAAACTAAGAGACTAGAAGTAGAAGTATACCAATTAGTACTTAGTAGTATATGTGTGGGAAAGAATAGAAAATGATAATAAGAGAATAGAAATGAAAGTGATAATAAGAGAATTGAAATAAAAGACTACAACTTTTTTTTTAGTTTGATATATATGAACTAAAAAAAGAAACTTGAGACTTGAGAGTTGAGATGAGATTGAGAACTTGAGTAGTTGAGTAGAAATGTAGAATCAATCAAGAATGTGGAATAGAAGAAGAAGTAGTGTAGAGAAGAGAGTGTAGTAGTAGACTAGTAGTAGATTGAATGTGAATGTTGTGTGCCCAAATTGATCACACTTTGGGGGTATTTATAGAGGATTGGAAGTGATCTCATCCATCCATTTCAAATTTTAAACACAAAAAAATCTCAACCCTTGAATTTAAAAAATAAAAATAAAAAACTGGGCGGAACAGCCGGTTCGTCGGAACCGCCGGTTCGAACCGAAACCACCGGTTCCGCCGTCCATCTCAGCCGTTGATCTTCAACGGTCACACGATCTCGACCGCACGTTTGAATTTTCAAAATTCAAAAATTCCCGCTCAAAAAAAAAAAACCGAGGAACCGCCGGTTTAACCGTGAACCGGAGAACCGCCGGTTCGAACCGGCGGTTCCGACGAACCGGTAAAACCGAGAAATCGCCGGTTTAACCTTGAACCGGAGAACCGGCGGTTCGAACCGACGGTTCCGACGAACCGGCGGTTCCAGTTCGTGCGCGGCTGGAACCGAAACCGAACCGTGTTCTACCGGTTTCGGTTCCTTTTTTTCCGGTTCGGAACCGGCGGTTCCGATTCCGGTTAAAACCGGCGGTTCCCCGGTTGGAACCGCCGGTTCCGGTTAATCGGTGCATGTCTAGATTTAGCCTTTATAATTACGTTTTCTTCACCGCATAAATTATTGAAAAAGGTATTTAAATTAATATAATATAAAATTCAAAATATTAAGAACCACACGCGTGTCAATTACATCTATATAGCTATAACTTTCTATTTAAATAACGGTCCATTAATTTAACACATCATGGGCATATGGTTAATTCTAGAAAAAAAAAAAAGAAAAAAAAGGTAAATTGGTGCATTAATCTAGAAACTGCAGGACTAAATTAAAATGTGAAACTGAGAATGCAAGTATAAAACACCATGTATATTAATAGTTTTATCACGTAGATACAAGTATAAAAAACAATTCCATTAGCATCTTCATATTACTTAATTAAGTGTAAATCATACTTATCATAGATCCAAAAGTATTCATATTAGTTAAACGAGAGAAATGAATGTTATTACATCATATGTAACATACTTCTCTCATTAATTTATTTCACGTATAAAACTTTGTGTATCAGAGTGGAGCATTGGATGTTGCAAAGCTAATCATTGAAGAAGAAATTAAGGCAAAACTAAATATTTATTACATCCTGAAAAATGGGGTGGTGATCATTGCAGATTTTGGGTGCTCAACTGGGTATAACTCATTCCCAGCCTTGCAGATCATCACTGAAGTCATCAATCAGAAATACGAATCTGCCGAGTACCTTGTCATCTTTAACGACGTCGCCTCCAATGATTTCAACACCCTTTTCAGTGCACTTCCACCCCACCGAAATTACCATGCAGCTGCAGTGCCAGGGGACTTTCACGGCCGTCTCCTGCCGAAATCTTCCCTTCACTTTGCTTACTCCTCCTGGTCTCTCCAGTGGCTGACGGAGGTGCCGAAGGCGGTGGTGGACAGTGGCTCTCCCGCCTGGAATAAGGGAGCAATCCTGTACGCAAGAAACAGGAAGGAAGTTTGTGATGCGTATTTGGATCAATTCAGGAAGGACGTGGGGTGGTTCTTGGATTCGAGGGCAGTGGAAATGGTGGGTGGAGGGCTGATGGCCTTATTAATCCCTGGAGTACCTGAATCATGGTACCCTGAAACAGAGTTCACCATCCCTTGTGATATTAATCTTCTGGGATCTTGCCTTATGGGCATGGCCAAAAAGGTAACCAACAAACCAGATGCCTTATTTCAACTGTATTTGAATTCCTCTTAATTTAAAGACAAAGTATTAGTTTACATGTTAGCTACGTTTTCTTATTTTTATTTTTATTTTCAGGTTATTCATTAAGTTTATTAATTTTAAGATGGGAAAATGTCACATTTGGTCCCATAAAAATTCCTTCAGTTCAATTTTAGTCTTGTAGGAATTCACTGGTCTCATAACTAACGGTTTTGGTCCCATAAGAATCTTATAACCATAATTTTCCGAAAATTTTCATCCAAAATTAACTTATATTATTATAAACTATCAGATTTATATTATTTTATATCTTTCAACATAAACATAGTGAATTACGATTATTCCCCTCTGTTTTCTCTCTCAATAAACATTGTATTAGTTTTCTTTGGGGATTATTTTTACAAATTATGGAATCAAATCTGTAAGTTGTCATTTTGGTCTTACTAACGGTTCAGAATATTTCGTTAACTATTAACAGATTTTGATGAAAAATTCATGTTGGATTAAATAATCCCGTTTTGGGATTTTTTTGCCATTGAGTAATTCTTACATGACTAAATTTGAAGTTATCCCATTTTAAGATTTAGAATATTTAAGGGTATAATTATTTTTTCCAAAAGAAAATATCAAAATTGATCCTTTAAGTATGTTTGATTCAAATTTAATTCTTTGTTATCTGGAATTCTTAATTTTGGTTCTTTTTGTTTGATTTTGGTCATTTCAGTTCAAATTTAATTCTTTTTTTTCCAAATTTAATTTTTAATGTCATAATTTGTTCAATTTTAGTCCAAAATTCAGAAAAAAAAATTGATTATATTTGATTATAGGATTAAAGTTGGACAAAAAACCCAAAAATCGGACAAAAAGACCAAAACATAGTATTGCAAATAAATAATGACTAAAATTGAAATCGAACGAATTTTGATATTTTCTCTTTTTTCAACCTATAAATATGAAAAGTTTATATAAGCCTTGATTAGTTAGTTCTTAAAAATCAGGTTTACATTATAAACTCTTGTAAATATCTCTATGATCCCCCTTAATTTAAACACCCTATCAATACCTAGAATAAATAGGATTGGAAGGGGTACTACAGAGTTTACACCGTGAACCTAACTTACACAAGTGTCTGTGAACCCTGATTCACAGAAGACTCGCTATTAATTTAAATGATATATTGTGACTGATTCATAGAAGACTCGCTATTAATTTAAATGATAAATTGTGATTATTACTGCAGGGGAGAGTGAGTGAATCAAAAGTAGACTCGTTGAACCTCCCCTACTACTTTACGACTCCACAAGAGTTAAAGGCGATTCTGGAGAGGAGCAACATGAGTTTCAGCATTGAAAGAATGGAAATTCTCGACAACAACGCCGGAAAGTACAGCTTACCGAGGATCCAAGCACGTGCAGCGTTCTACAGAGCAGTTCATGAAAGATTGCTTTCTGATCACTTTGGACCTGAGATCATTGATGAGTTGTTTGATCTCTACGTCAACAAACTTGCACCTTCGTTGTTTTTTCTGGATCCCAAAAATGATAAATCCATAGTCATTTTTGCTGTGCTCAAGCGTAGAGCTTAAACAAAAGGGAACCAAGATAATATAAGAATTTTTTGTTAAAATAAAATTTACAATTTTTTTATTATTTATTTATACCACAAAAGGATGCATAACCTCTTTTTGGAAAAGAAAAAAAAGTGTGACATTTCATGTCATCAATTTTCTGAACTTACTTTATAAATTTTACGCAAAAATGTCAAAAGTTAACATAATTAAATTGGGAAATTATTCCTTGCACCATATGCATGCACTCGAATTTTACCCTTAGCTTATGAAATATCACTCTAAAGAGTGATAGAGACTAGTAGTACATATTATTCTTTTGAAATAAAATTAGTGACACTCTCTTGTGAAACATATAGATCGATCCATTATTAAAGTATGTTTATTTATTATATAGATAAATATGCTTATGGATAGTTAAAATGTGTTCGTAATGAATCATATTATAACACCCTAAAATCATATTTTAATGTATTATTTATTAATTATACTTTAGTAAAATATACTTTAATTACAAATAAATATACTTTAACTATATAACAATCATATTTTAATATGTCTCACAAGAGACTTTGTCATAAAATTATTATTTTTGTTCAAATTAATTCTATTTATATGCTGGTAATTTTTTTACATACCTGGTCGAGATAAGAATATTATTTCTAAAAGAGTAATAATTGATCACTTAAAAAAAGTATTATTTCATTTGTAAAAAAAAAAAATTCTAGTGTATTTTTCAACATGTTACAGTGGACAAAATGGAATTAAAATACCCTTCATCAATGCGTCATTAGAATATTCAACAACAGTATGGACATTAATGCTTAAACCAAATATTTTCTCTAATGATATTAATCGCTAGAGACGACCACGTCATGATTTATTTGTATCACATCATCATCAAGTTACTGCCTCATTAAATTTGTGAGTTTAAAACATATATAAACTGTCTCATATCTTTTTATTTTATTGAAAAAATGTCTAAAATAATTATGACATTCATTTCATGTCAAACCTTTCTGTTTTATTCCAATTTAATCAAAAATATATTTCACGAATTTCGTTCCATAATTTTTAGAAAAACACCGATTAGTCCCATGGTTTAGTCTCATGAAATTAGAAAATTTAGATATTTTTAATTAAATAAAAATAACAATTTTGATGATAATTTAAACTTTATTGGACAATTTCAGAAAAATAAGTTTTTCAGCCACTTTAAATAAAGAAAATTTGTATGATATATTTTTTATTTAATAAACGGGCAGCTTTATTTGTTTTACTGGTGCTATGATTCACACTAAGTAAACGGCATAATCCTATTTATGAATGTGACCTCACGTGGCCGCCTAACCTACGAACTAGCTAATTAATAGCCACTTGTATCGATTACTAGGAGCTGTTTGGTTGGCTTAGCGAGGAAGCCTAATAGACGTATATTGATTCACATTTTTAATAATTAATCCCCACACTTTATTGATTGATTTCTTAATGATATCCTTTTGTCATTTTAATTGAGGAATTTTTACGTCCTGCTTTAAATTTCACTATCCAAAAAAGGAAACATTACATCAATTCGGTCTCAATCCTAAAAATATGCCTTATATAATTACAAATTTACCAATTTCACTTAATACATACATCATTCTAGAAGTAATTTATTTATTATCTAAAAATATTATAATACACTAAAAAAATTAATAAATTTGATAAAAAAAGCAAATTTTCATAATTTCTGCATCTACAAAAATTGATAAAGAATAATATGGCACTGAGGATGGGAGTATAAAAAATTACTCTTATCATATAGTAGTATTATAAATATTGTCAACTTTCTCTCCTATGTGCAAGACATTAGTTTTATATATATATATATATATATATATATATATATATATATATATATATATATATATATATTTTATATGTTCATGAGTTTGCTCTTCGTGAAACTATTATTCATGCAAATACTATCGGTTTGAACCCCGGATACGCATTGATGTTGTATTTTCTGAATCTCTGGGTAATATGTAAAAACAAACTGTACAAGTTTGAAACAATAACCATCATGTATCTATTATTTAATTTGAAAAGATTTCAAATTAGTTAGAATATTAATTTTCGTCTCAAGTCTTTTAATTTTACTCCGATTTTGTCCTAAAACAATATTTTTACCAATTTTATCCCGTAATTAATTATTAATTACTCTATAAAAGTATTGATTCAGTCTCATCCTATGCAATTAGAAAAATTGAACATTTTTAAGTAAAAAATATTATTTTTGTGAGAATTTAAAAGTTATGAGACTAATTCGGAGAAATCAAGTTTCTTTGAACTATTTTGATTAAAGTAAATTTTTATGAGACGATTTTGATTTTAAACTTCAAAATGTAAAAAAAAAATCGAAGGACAATTATTTAGATTATATATATATATATATATATATATATATATATATATATATATATATATATATATATATATATATATATATATATATATATATTGTCACTCATTCATTGAAATTGATTTTAATGTAGCACGTTGATATCATCAATATTTAAAACAATCTTAGTTAGGAGAAAGTTCATTAAACTAGCTAGGTACGTAATTGACATAAGGCCCCCAATCAAAATGTTTATATCCACAAGAAAAGTCATTTATGAACTATAAACCTAGTTACTTAAATAAACATCTAAACACTTACCAACTAAGTTTGAATCTCTATTCCACAATGATGTTACATATCATATTTTATAATATGTTTTTAAATTAAAATATTATATACTAATAAATGATTATTAAACTCTTCACACGTGACTTTAATTTAGGCCATGATTCTAATCAAATGGATCACCTATTCTATTTTTTTCTTTAATTTCCTATTTCACTTATTACTACAAAAAAAAAACTCTTTTTTAACCATGAAATTCAATTAGATGATAATTACTACCGTTTGCATTGAGAGCGAGGACCGAGATAGAAAAGGACATCTATCAACCATTTCTATTATTGTAGATAAAGACTCTTCTAGCAAGTAGAAAGTTACAGGATCCGAGTGGTTGGTTTCGGGTCAAGAGTTGGTAGAATCGAACTCCACTTCCCCTAAACGAAATAGATTGCCAACAAAAATTGTATTTTTCTTTAGCAACGATAGTGCAACGGATTTATTATATTTTTGGCAACGGAATAAAATTCATTGTTATTTACGAACGGATTCCAACAAAATCATTATATAAATTACTAAGGGAATTATCCACCAGTGAAATTGAATTTTCGTTGCTAAAAATTTACCATTCATATCACCAACGGATTATGTTGTTAATCTGTTGGTAAATTAATTAATATAACCATTAAATTAAAAACTTTTATTACTTTGATAAGAAACAAATTTTATAAATTATAAAGTATGTTATGTGTGTTAGGTGAGAGTGATATTTTTTAAATTAATATAACTTTTGAAGTTTTTGGTTAATATGAAGTTTTCTTTTTTGGGTGGTGAACATAAGTGTGAGACAGAAGAAAACGGAAAGTGTGAACATAAGTGTGGGATAGATCATGAAGGGAGTATAATATTATTGTGAAATGAAGGATCACACCGTGATTGTAACACGTGGTCGTGATTGTAACACGCTGCACAAATTTAGGGGGTGTCTGGTTTATCGAAAGGAATCAAAATAAGAATTATAGTGATAATAGTGAGGAATGGTAATGGATTTACCTTTTTACACTTATATTGTTTGGTTGATAATAAGTAATGAGTATCATAACCATATGTTGTTTGGTATAATTAAATTCTTTAGGAATTGATTCATATTTTTTTACTATTAATTTTTTGCTTTATTATAATTTATTATTATTATAAGAAAATTATTAATTTTTAATTTTAATATAATTTTATATCATTTAAATATATAATAAATAGGGTTTTGAGTTTTCCAGGTCTGGAATGAAAGTGAGAGGTGAAATTTGGGAGGAATGGGGGATTCCTCATTTTCTAGGAATTGAAAACACTGTACTACTATGAACCTTCAAACCAAACACGTTTTTCTAACCCCTTTCCCATTCCTTTGCTCAAACACCTCCAAACAAACAGCCCCTTAATAATTAATTGCATGGTAGATGGAATAGGAGAATAAAATAGTAATCCCATAATTCTATGAGACATATTTTTAATGTAAGTATGTAACTATATATAGTGATATCTACAACAAAGAGCGAACCAGAACAATTCTTCGATACGTAAGTACTATGAACGCAGGAGTGGGACCTCATAGTTATGTCAAGAACTCCTCCTACCAGGTAAAATATCGTATTAAAGTCTTCATAAAAACTGGTGATTTTAAGATTAATTTAGACATCATCATGCTTATACATCACTACAAAAAATTGTTTTTACCAATAGAATATTCTGTTGGTAAAAACATCAATTCCATTGTTAAATTTGTTTACCTACGGATTAACAACGGAATCCGTTGGTAAATTTTCATTGGTAAAGTGGTGGTTGGTAAATTTTTAGCAACGAAAATTCAACTAGGTTGGTAAATTATTCTGATAGTAATAAGACACTAATAATTTCATTGGTAATTTATATAATGATTCCGTTGGTTTACTAACGGATTGAATTATGTTGGTAAAATAGAAAATAAATTCGTTTGTATTTCATTGCTAAAGAAAAAATGTTATTTTTATTGCTATTTTGTTGGTAATTACCAACGGATTGAATTCCGTTGCTAAAAATAGTTTTTTAAGGCGCATGGAGTCATTTCGCTTAGTACATGTGGTATACATTGTTTTCTTTCCAGAGAGGGATATTGGATGTGGCAGAGCCAATAATTAAAGACGAAATCGCCAGAAATTTAGACATGAAACAGATGGATTCGAACACCTTGTGGATCGCTGATTTCGGGTGTTCCACCGGACACAACTCCTTTCCTGCCATGAACCTCATTACTGAAGCTATTAAGAAAAAGAACGAATCCTGTGGCGGCCCCGAATTCCACGTCTTCTTTAACGACGTCGTTGCCAATGATTTCAACACCCTTTTCAGTTTACTGCCACCCCACAGGAACTATCATGCAGCCGCAGTGGCGGGGGACTTTCATGGCCGGCTCCTGCCGGAAGCGTCCCTTCACGTTGCTTACTCTTCTACTTCTCTCCATTGGCTGTCGGAGGTTCCGAAGGCAGTGGTGGACGGTAGTTCTCCGGCGTGGAACAAGAGAGAGATTTTTTACGGTGGAAAGAAGGAGGTTGAAAATGCTTATAGGGATCTGTGATAGAAAACTACATACTAATGAATGATCAACATTAGGATGAGTGTTAGTGTGTCTAAAGGTTGAAGCTGATAATGGTGCATGAGTGAAACGGATGCACCAGAATCAGCAGAATCAAGAAACGCACAAACATATCAACAAAGCTGCACCGGGTGCATCAGTCGTGAGCAGGGTGACTTGTGGCCGTTGTACAGTTCGCATACGAACGATTTCTGGAAAGTTCTAAACGCAAATAGATAGCTGGCCATGCAGGGTGTGTGATGGAGTTAGTTATAACCGTCGAGATTCGTTTTAACCAACTGAGAATCCAGCTGGAAGTCGGTTACACGCGTTGGTCCTATAACTTTCTGTGCAAGCATATGATGTATATATTGCTGTGATGCTTGTGTATACGCATTGTAATCCGTTTGCTCTCTCAATCAATAATAAGATCTCTCTCTCACAGTGGATGTAAGCTTGTGCAAACAAGCTGAACCACTATAAACGTCTTCTTCTTCATACAATCACACATACACACACAAGTTGAAGTTATTATCATATGTGATCCAATTTCTTGTATTCAATTCATTGCTTGTTTGTGTATTCTACAAGATTAGGTTAGTTATTGATCTGATATATCATCATCTACAACAAAGTGGCGCCGTCTGTGGGAAGTCCAAGCCACGAACAGCAGTGATCATCATAAGGAGGAATCAAAAAAGAAATTGGAGGAAGTTGACACCATGGTTGCAACTAAGTTTGATATTGAAAGGTTTACAGAGAAATCTGATTTTGGTTTGTGGAAGATCAAGATGAGAGCTATCTTGGTACAACAAGGATTGGCAGAAGCTATCAAAGATAAACCAACAACAACTGCAGAAGCTGTACAAACTGCCATTGAAGCTACTGCAGAAGCTGATATTCAAGAGAGGGCTCTAAGTGCCATTGTATTGTGTCTTGGTGATAAAGCTTTAAGAGAAGTACAGAGAGAGACATCTGCAAGAGCTGTATGGAAGAAACTTGAAGATCTTTACATGGTAAAATCTCTTGCTAACCGTTTATACTTAAAACAGAAGTTATATTCCTTTAAGATGGTTGAGGAGAGATCAGTTCTAGTTCAGCTTGATGAGTTTAATAAGGTGTTAGATGATCTAGAAAATGTTAATGTGAAGATTGAAACAGAAGATAAGGCCTCAATTTTGTTGTCAGCTCTCCCAAAGTCCTTTGAAAGTTTCAAGGATACACTTTTGTTTGGGAATAGAGAAACTATAAGTCTTGATGAGGTTGAGATTGCTTTGAAGACAAAGGAGTTTCAGAAAGTTTCTGAAGATCAAGGAACATCAGGAGAGGGATTAATGGTCAAGAGGAGTGATCATGGTAAAAGGAACAACAAGAAAGGCAATTCTGAGTCAAAGAAACAAGTTTACAAGACTGATCAGTCAAGCTCAGATAAGGATGGAAGGAAGTGCTTTCACTGTCATGAACCAGGCCACTACAAGAAAAACTGCTACAAGTATAAAGCAGAAAAGAGGAGGAAAGCAGAAGCTGGTAAAGATGGACAACAAAGAGTGCAAGCAAATCAGGTGGTAAATAATCAGAATCAGGCCACTGATTATCCTGAGGCACTTGTGGTTGGATCATCAAAAGGATCTATGGATTGGATCCTTGATTCAGGATGTACATTCCATATGTCTCCTATGAAGCATTGGTTTACTGATCTCAGGTTGCATCAAGCTGGATCAGTGTTGTTAGGGAATGATCACATATGTCAGATAAGAGGTATTGGATCCATCAGGTTGAGGATGCATGATGGAGTTACTAGGACATTGACAAATGTGAGGTATGTTCCAGAACTTAAAAGAAACTTGATTTCTTTAGGGAGTTTAGATGCTTCAGATCATGAGTTTAGATCTAGAGGAGGTGTACTCATTGTTGAGAAAGATGAGTATGAAGTGATGAAAGGAATCAGGAAAAATGGATTGTATATACTTGATGGACATACAGTGATTGGACAGAGTAATGTCATAACAGGAAGTGATGAAATTCACTTATGGCATGGAAGATTAGCTCACATAAGTGAGAAAGGATTACAAGAATTGTCAAGAAAAAATGTAATCAATATCAGATCAACAGATAAGCTGGAGGTGTGTGAGGATTGCATTTTTGGTAAGGCTAAAAGGCTGAAGTTTAGTATTGGTGAACATACAAGTAAAGCTAAACTTGATTATATCCATTCAGATCTGTGGGGACCTGCAAGAACTCAAACAAAAGGAGGAGGCAGATATTTTATTTCATTTATTGATGATTACAGTAGGAAGATATGGATATATATACTAAAGTCTAAGGATACAGCTTTCATTACCTTTAAGAATTGGTTAACTGAGGTAGAGAATAGCTGTGATAACAAGGTGAAGATATTAAGAACTGATAATGGTCTTGAGTATTGTTCTGATGAGTTCAACAAGTTTTGTAAGGAGAGGGGAATCATGAGACATAAGACAGTACCAGGTACACCACAACAAAATGGTATTGCAGAGAGGCTGAATCAGACTCTACTTGAAAGAGTTAGATGTATATTGAGTAGTTCTGGTCTTTCTAAAGACTTCTGGGGTGAATTGGTTAGTACAGTTGCTTTTCTAATCAATAGGTGTCCATCAACACCTCTTAAGTTTAAAACTCCTCAGGAAGTATGGACTGGAAAGATTGCTAATTACACTAGACTCAAAGTGATAGGTTGCCTAGCTTATGCACATGTTAAACAGGATAAGTTAGCTCCAAGAGCCATCAAATGTGTCATGATTGGATATCCCAAAGGTGTTAAAGCTTACAAACTATGGAATATTGAAGGTAAAAAGATTATGATAAGTAGAGATGTTACCTTTAATGAAGCTGTTATGCCACTAAAATCTCAAGGTCAAGGTAAAACTGAAACTGAGCTTGAGGTGGAGTCTTTGAACAAGATTCAGGAGGATCAGTTTAGAATTGAAGAAGAGACAGCACAAGGAGGAATTAATTCACCAAGTACAGATGATCAGACTACTTCTAATACTGATGAACTGCTTAATAGTTATCAGTTGACTAGAGATAGACAAAGGAGGTCTATTAGAGCTCCAGCTAGGTTTGCAGATGCTGATATTGTATCTTTTGCACTTTATTCTGCAGAAGATATTGATTCATACGAACCTAGAAACTATCAGCAAGCAATGAGCAGTAAGGATAGTGGAAAGTGGAGTGCAGCTATGCAAGAAGAGTTGCTTTCATTGGAGAAGAATCAGACTTGGAAAATTGTTCTAAAGCCAAAAGATCAGAAGTTAGTGAGCTGTAAATGGATTTACAAGAAGAAAGTTTCACCTGAGAGGATTGGTGGTATTAGATTCAAAGCAAGACTAGTTGCCAGGGGTTTCTCTCAAAGGGAAGGCATTGATTACACAGAGATATTCTCTCCAGTTGTGAAACATTGTTCTATTAGGATATTGTTAGCATTAGTAACTCAGTTTAATCTAGAATTGCACCAGATGGATGTGACTACAGCCTTTCTTCATGGAAATTTGGAGGAAAAGATCTATATGACTATTCCAGAAGGAGTTTCAGTTCAAAACTCAACTGATAAGGCTTGTTTACTTCTAAAGTCACTATATGGATTGAAACAAAGTCCTAGGAGATGGTATCTGAGATTTGATGAATACATTATCAAATGTGGTTTTGAAAGAAGCAAGTTTGACAGTTGTGTATATATCAAACAAGATAGTGACTGGTATGTTTTCTTGTTACTATATGTTGATGACATTTTAATTGCTTGTAAGTCTATGGAAGGCATTACAACTGTGAAGGAAATGTTGAAATCTGAGTTTGATATGAAAGATTTGGGTGAAGCTACTGTTATATTAGGAATGAAAATCAAAAGAGATAGATCAGTTGGTTCTATTGTGTTACATCAGAACTCATACTTAGAAAAGGTTCTCAAAAGATATAATATGGATCAAAGTAAAGCTGTGTCTACTCCTGTAAAGCAGGGATTGGCTTTAACAGCTCAACAATCAGCTAGAACTAGTGAAGAAGTATCAGAAATGGAGAAGGTTCCCTATGCCAATGCAGTTGGTAGTCTCATGTATGCTATGGTATGTTGCAGACCAGACTTGGCTCATGCAATGAGTTTAGTAAGCAGGTTCATGGGAAGTCCAGGAAGAAATCACTGGGAAGCTGTTAAGTGGATTCAGAGATATATCAGAGGCAGCTTAACAACAGGTTTGCATTTCAATAAATTTACCTCTAACATTGATTTTCTTGCAGGTTTTGTAGATGCTGATTATGCTGCAAACTTAGACACAAGGAAGTCACTATCAGGCTATGTCTTCTGCTTGTTTGGTACAGCTATCAGTTGGAGATCAACACATCAGTCAGTGGTTGCATTATCTACAACTGAAGCTGAGTTTATCTCACTCACAGAAGCAGTAAAGGAAGGTTTGTGGTTGCAAGGAATTTTGTCTGAGTTTGGTGTAGTACAAGAGTCAGTACTAATACATTGTGATAACTCTAGTGCTATACATTTATCAAGACATCAGGGTTTTCATGAAAGGACAAAGCACATAGATGTAAGAATGTATTTTGTTAGAGACTTAGTTGAAGGAGGAAAGGTTGTGGTTAAAAAGGTTGAAACAGCCAAGAATCCAGCTGATTTCCTCACTAAGGCATTGCCTAGTTCAAAGTTTGAGCTATGCAAGAGTCTTGTCAATGTATGCTGAACATATCAGTGGTGAGTTCAGCTGCTCTCTTCAAAAGCAGTGTGCAAGTTGGCTGTCTTGGTAAAAAAAAAAAAAAACAGTGAAGTGAAGGAGTGATTGAGTATTGGTTGAGTATGAAGTTTTAGGTGGAGAATTGTGATAGAAAACTACATACTAATGAATGATCAACATTAGGATGAGTGTTAGTGTGTCTAAAGGTTGAAGCTGATAATGGTGCATGAGTGAAACGGATGCACCAGAATCAGCAGAATCAAGAAACGCACAAACATATCAACAAAGCTGCACCGGGTGCATCAGTCGTGAGCAGGGTGACTTGTGGCCGTTGTACAGTTCGCATACGAACGATTTCTGGAAAGTTCTAAACGCAAATAGATAGCTGGCCATGCAGGGTGTGTGATGGAGTTAGTTATAACCGTCGAGATTCGTTTTAACCAACTGAGAATCCAGCTGGAAGTCGGTTACACGCGTTGGTCCTATAACTTTCTGTGCAAGCATATGATGTATATATTGCTGTGATGCTTGTGTATACGCATTGTAATCCGTTTGCTCTCTCAATCAATAATAAGATCTCTCTCTCACAGTGGATGTAAGCTTGTGCAAACAAGCTGAACCACTATAAACGTCTTCTTCTTCATACAATCACACATACACACACAAGTTGAAGTTATTATCATATGTGATCCAATTTCTTGTATTCAATTCATTGCTTGTTTGTGTATTCTACAAGATTAGGTTAGTTATTGATCTGATATATCATCATCTACAACAGGATCAATTTAGAAAGGATATGCATTGTTTCTTGGGATCGAGGGCAGTGGAGATTGTGGATGGTGGGCTAATGTTCCTACTAATTCCCGTAGTACCTGAGTTATGGGACCCGGAAACAGAATACACCGTATCTTCGGACATCAAACTTTTGGGTTCTTGCCTCATGGTTTAGTCTCATATTGTGGGCATTAATAAGGCCATCAGCCCTCCACCCACCATTTCCACTGCCCTCGATTCCAAGAACCACCCCTCGTCCTTCCTGAATTGATCCAAATACGCATCACAAACTTCCTTCCTGTTTCTTGCGTACAGGATTGCTCCCTTATTCCAGGCGGGAGAGCCACTGTCCACCACCGCCTTCGGCACCTCCGTCAGCCACTGGAGAGACCAGGAGGAGTAAGCAAAGTGAAGGGAAGATTTCGGCAGGAGACGGCCGTGAAAGTCCCCTGGCACTGCAGCTGCATGGTAATTTCGGTGGGGTGGAAGTGCACTGAAAAGGGTGTTGAAATCATTGGAGGCGACGTCGTTAAAGATGACAAGGTACTCGGCAGATTCGTATTTCTGATTGATGACTTCAGTGATGATCTGCAAGGCTGGGAATGAGTTATACCCAGTTGAGCACCCAAAATCTGCAATGATCACCACCCCATTTTTCAGGATGTAATAAATATTTAGTTTTGCCTTAATTTCTTCTTCAATGATTAGCTTTGCAACATCCAATGCTCCACTCTGATACACAAAGTTTTATACGTGAAATAAATTAATGAGAGAAGTATGTTACATATGATGTAATAACATTCATTTCTCTCGTTTAACTAATATGAATACTTTTGGATCTATGATAAGTATGATTTACACTTAATTAAGTAATATGAAGATGCTAATGGAATTGTTTTTTATACTTGTATCTACGTGATAAAACTATTAATATACATGGTGTTTTATACTTGCATTCTCAACAAAGTTTCACATTTTAATTTAGTCCTGCAGTTTCTAGATTAATGCACCAATTTACCTTTTTTTTCTTTTTTTTTTCTAGAATTAACCAAATGCCCATGATGTGTTAAATTAATGGACCGTTCTTTAAATAGAAAGTTATAGCTATATTGATGTAATTGACACGCGTGTGGTTCTTAATATTTTGAATTTTATATTGTATTAATTTAAATACCTTTTTCAATAATTTATGTGGTGAAGAAAACGTAATTATAAAGGCTAAATCTATTGTACACAAGTATTAGCATACAATTGGGTCAAAATCCAACCCGTGACCCGTAGTACTTAAATCAATTTCAACCCAAATTCATTCTTCTTCTCTCCCTACAGTCGCAAGTGCAGATTGGTTGGTTAGTTAAATTGGTGCGATTGAAAGTGCAGAGTGCCATCTGTATCTAGAGTGCCATCTGTATTGTTGTTTAGGAGATTGAGCAGGAAAGAAGAGGTAGAGAATAAGATTAGGAAGTGTGATTGAAGGTGTACACCAGGAGGTTGAACTTGGTGGGTGTGCACCAGGAGGTTGAGCAGCAGGAAAGAAATAGCGAATAAGATTATGAATTTGTATATGTTAAGTATTTTTAAAGTTCACTAGTGTATATTTTATTTAGTATAAATATATATTTCTTTATTTTTTAATGTATTTATTAATTTTGGAAATAAATGTAACAAACAATTTTTAGTTTTTCATTAGTGAATGTATAAGTTTTAATTAATTTATGTATACATTATATAAAATAAATGTATTATTCTTTATATCTTAAATGTATTTACTAATTAAATCAAATGAGACATTTTGATAACTAACTGTGTTAATTGTAACCCATTAATGTACGTGTTATTCTTAATAAGTGTATTACTTAAAAAATAAAAAAAATGTAAATATATTAATATTGATATTTTATATCACTACAACATCAATGATGTTATGTTACACTTCATAGTAACATTTATTATATATAACACTTAATTGTAACACTATTTAAATTTTAATAATATGCAACACTTGTTTTATATGTAACATCAATAAGTAACATTTTTATGAAAGTAACACTTTTTAAATAACACTTTTATAAATATAACACTTTTTAGATTACACTTTTTATATGTAACATTTTAGTAGTATCATTTTTCATAAATTACACATTTTATGTAACACCAAAATATTTAACACAATCTTATTACATTTTTAAATACATAACATTTTATATAAATGAAATATGTAATATTTTATATAGTTTAAATAATAAAAAAACTAACACACTATTAAACAATTTATATATTATACAAGTTCAAAAAAAATGCTCAATATAGTATTTATTATGTAAAATTTTTATTATGTTATATGAAAATATTATTAATGTATGAAAAAAATATTTATATTTATTTAAAATAATTTCAATACACATAAATTTATTTATAATACCAATATATTTTAATTATATAATATGATTATTTTTAATTATTTAAATTATTATATTTCTTCATAAATTATATCATATAATATAATAATTTTGTAAAATTAATTAGTATAATAACAACTCAAGTTTAAATGTACTAGATGGTTTTAAAAATTATATTTTAATAAATTAAATAAAAAATGTTGATGTCATGAATAAAATAAAAACTCAAATTATAAATAAAGTTATAATTAGTCAAGATGGTAGGAGTAACTTATTCTAACTAGGAGGTTAAGGGTTCAAACTTTGTTAGTGTAAATAACACTTTTGATGTGTTATATAAAGGAGTTATGTTATATTTATAAATGACAAACATATATACATTAATGAATATTCCATAGGAGTTATGTTATATTTATAAATGACAAACATATATACATTAATGAATATTCCATACAGTCATACTTATACATTTTAGTATAAATACACTCTTTCTTATATATATTATTGAATTGATATATTTATAAATGACAAACATATACATTAATGAATATTCCATACAATCATACTTATACATTTTATTATAATCATATACATTATTGAATTGATATATTTATAAATGACAAACATATACATTAATGAATATTCCATACAATCATACTTATACATTAATTAATATTATAAAGTATACATTATTGAATTGATATATTTATAAATAACAAACATATACATTAATGAATATTCCATACAATCATACTTATACATTAATTAATATTATAAAGTATACATTATTGAATTGATATATTTATAAATGACAAACATATACATTAATGAATATTCCATACAATCATACTTATACATTAATTAATATTATAAAGTACATTGATTATGAAAAAGTAATACACTATAATATAGTAATCTAAATTTCCTGTATCCAGTTTCAGAATCTCAAAAAACCAAATACCTCAATCACCACGAATCCAATGTTGACACCAAATTCATTCTCAATTTCATCCTCTTCCTGTTGCCAATTTCAATTTTACAAATCAACCAATGTAACATCCAATCAGCCAATTGAACCACAAACTGTCTAAATCAACTGTCTTCGTCAACGGAACCAATGGAAACTGTCTAAATCAACTGTCTTCGTCAACGGAACCAATGGAGGTACCAATCCTTACCTCGTTGTTATAAACCAGAAAATTAATAGTCGGCTCATTCAACGTCGACTCCAATAAAGTTAGCAATTTTTCAATTCCACCTCAATTCCACGATTTGAATGGTGGATTTAATCAATCTATTTCTTAAAAATAACCCTAATTTCTCAGACTTTCAATCTTTGAGAGGACGAAACAATGGAGGTACCAATCAGATCTTCTCCTTACCTCGTTGTTATAAACCAGAAAATTAATAGTCGGCTCATTCAACGTCATCGACTCCAATAAAGTTAGCAATTTTTCAATTCCACCTCAATTCCACGATTTGAATGGTGGATTTAATCAATCTATTTCTTAAAAATAACCCTAATTTCTCAGACTTTCAATCTTTGAGAGGACGAAACAATATTATTGTTGAAGGACGGTAGAGTGAGGGAGACGATGATGGAGGGCGGCGGCTGCAAGGGAGGAAGAGAGAGGAGGGATGGGATGTGGTTAGTGTACAATTGAGTAGAATATACCAACTTTTATATAAAACGTGCATGAATAAAAGAAAAAATGAATGTGCTCTTATGGACACCAGATAATAAAATCTTGTTTTTATTATAAATATATTTCAGTAATTTATGCGGTGCAGAATAAGCAATTATGTAAAACATGTTAAGAACAACTCATTCGTTTCAAAATTCACTTTCTTAATACATTCATAAAACATATAACTATAATTAACAAATCACAACTTCGAGTTAAATTCACTTTTGTCCTGTAACTAGGACAAAATTTATTTTTTTTCCCAAAAAAATAAATAGTTAAATTTTGTTAACACACTGATTTGTTCAATTTTTAACCAATTTTCGCTAGAAAACGCTGATTTCTCCTGAAAGCCCCACATGCGTGAGGCTTCAATTTGGGGCTTTCCAGCGAAATTAGCGTTTTCCGGCGAAAATTGATAAAAAAAAATTGAACAAATCCGCGAGTTATGGGATAAAATTGAACCATTTTTTTTATTTTTGGGATAAAATCGAATTTTGTCTTAGTCACGACGCAAAAAGTGAATTTAACTCCACAATTTCAGTCAGGTGGTGACATTAAACTGTAATCTTTACTTAAGTATTTTCTTTTGTGCAGAAGTGAAAGTGTACTCTTTCGAGATAGTTCACGAGCAACCAAGTTAAATTATCGAACCATGAAAATAAGAATTAGAGTCTAAGCGACTTGTGTCTTTCATAGTTTTATAGAGATGATAAAAAATGATAGGATTGAAAAAAAATGACAATTAAGTAATTAAATAACATATTTAAGACGGATGAATAAATGATGAGTGATATTTTCACTCATATTTTAGTGCCTTTTTATATCCATTTTCGTATTATTTTATCCGTATTTCATGTGTTATTTGATTGTGTTATGTGTTTTCATGGAAATGTGTGTGAATGAGCCTAAATATATTGAAAACAGGTGAAAAATGGAGACGGGAGCTGAAACGAGCAAGAAACGGGCTGCCGGGACCCAACTCGAGTTGCAAGGTGCAACTCGAGTTACTAACTCGAGTATAGTTGGGGTCCAAAAATTGTCCATAGACCCAACTCGAGTTGCAAGGTCTAACTCAACTTGCAACTCGAGTTGAGAGAAGGTTGAGTTAAGGTCCAGAATTCGTCCAGAGAGCTTACTCGAGTTGCAAGGTCCAACTCGACTTGCAACTCGAGTCGAGCTAGGAGCAAGACAGCGTCCAAAAATTGTACAGTGAGCTAACTCGACTTACAAGCTGCAACTCGAGTTGCTAGCTCGAGTCGAGCTGCCTTTCATGGGATTTTCAGTTTCAGAGCCTCGTAACACGACCGAACAGACGAATGCACGAGTAGCTAACACGAGTCAAGCTACTTCAGCTCGAGTTACACATATCCAACTCGACTCTGTGGCAACTCGAGTTGGGTATGGCCAACTCGAGTTGCATGTTTTTGGGCCAGAAATTTGAATTTTCACCTGCCAATGTGTGTAAGTGTGTGTAAAAAGCCCAACTAATGTTAAATTCATGGCCCAACTTGGAGAGGGTATAAATAGCCTCAAGTTCAATATTTTAAAAGAGATTGGATATTCCACCAAGGGTTACACCAAAAACACATAGATCACACACCATTCTCTCCATTTCACACCATCATCTTCATCCATTTATCATCCATTGGATTTATCATCATTCCACTATCAAAACCTTCATCAAATTGAAGAAAAGAAGCAAGGAAGAGAGGAGAGTTGCAAGGGAAGGAAGGAGATCACCATTGAAGCACTTCAAGGGAGTTTCCATCATTACTTTGTAGTTAAACCTCATAGTTTCATCATGTTTTGCAAGGATCTTAATGTCTATGTTGATTTCCTTTTGAATATGGTAGGCTAATCTCCCTTGTGGGATTAGCAACATGAGGGTTGTTGGATAATTTGTGGATCTATGTAATTAAATTCATTTGTTGATTGGGATATTTGATTTTCTATCATTGATGCTTAATATCTTGAGATTTATGATGTTTTGTGTGCTTGATTGTTCTAAATATATGATTAGATTGAGAGATCAATTATATGCTTAGGATAGTTGAGTGAATCATTTCATCAAACACCTCATGTTCATTTTAAATTGTAAAGAGATTGAGAAATCCTTTAGGATTTAGAACCCATTGATAAAAGATGCGATTACTTAGATTGAGAAGTCAATTAATTATGTGAAGGGACTCTTTAATTGAACTTAGTACCTAGTTGGAATAGTTTAATTGAGAACGAACCTTTAAGCTCTTTTGAGATTGTGAAAATGATCTACATCCTATACATTTCGAGAGGAAGTGTAGGTGATATATGTATTGGCCCTTAATCTTAACCCTTGATACATATGAGTTTAATGCATGAATCCTTGAATTACCACTTCATTAGTGTTGTTAATCTCACTTTTACTCAACTTAGAAGACCACTCATCTTTTACTATTTTATTTGCTTCCATTACTTGCTTTAGTAATTGTTACTTGTGTTTCAAAAATCAATCATTGATGTTTAGTCTCTATAAAATTGCGATAAACGTGATCTCGCTTAAGTTCTAGCATCGACCTCCATGTGGTTCGATAAATTCTTGAATTGGTCAACCCGACTACAAGTTATGGCTAATCAAATGGCGCCGTTGTCGGGGAGCAACGGTTGCTAGTAGCTTGAAAAATGATCGTTTTAAGTAATCTTAATAGAGATATTTTTTTATTTTGTTTGTTTACTTGTATTTGCTTTGAAAACCTTGTTCTAACTTCTTTTGTTTTGAAGGTGTACGCAAACAAGATCCAAAGGGAAACAAATAGAACCCATTGATAGAACATGTGATTACTTAGATTGAGAAGTCAATTAATTATGTGAAGGGACTCTTTAATTGAACTTAGTACCTAGTTGGAACAGTTTAATTGAGAACGAAACTTTAAGCTCTTTTGAGATTGTGAAAATGATCTACATCATATACATTTCGAGAGGAAGTGTAGGTGATATATGTGTTGGCTCTTAATCTTAACCCTTGATACATATGAGTTTAATGCATGAATCCTTGAATTACCACTTCATTAGTGTTGTTAATCTCACTTTTACTCAACTTGGAAGACCACTCATCTTTTACTATTTTATTTGCTTCCATTACTTGCTTTAGTAATTGTTATTTACTTGTATTTCAAAAACCAATCATTGATGTTTAGTCTCTATAAAATTGCGATAAATGTGATCTCTCTTAAGTTCTAGCATCGACCTCTCTGTGGTTCGATAAATTCTTGAATTGGTCAACCCGACTACAAGTTATGACTAATTAATGAACCAAAAATATAAAGAGTGAGAATACAACACTAAAGGTATGAAAACTCTAGGTATAATGCAATGAACTCATATGAGATCAATTATATTTTGTTTTGGTCTCATAGGACACGCGTACTCTGCAAAATAGTCCCGATATTTATTCTTTTAGTACCAAAAGATTTTTCCTTACATAATTGATTCCATAAGTTTATGAAATTATAAATTTAGTCCCAAAGGACTTTTTCTTTGCACACTTAGTCCCAACATAATGCTTTTTGCAAAGTTTTTTTTATAAACTTATGGGATCAAGAGTGCAAAGAAGAAATTATTTGGGACTAAATTTGCAATTTTATAAACTTATGTGATCAAGTGTACAAATAAAGATCCTTTGGAACTAAAAGAGAAAATATCAAGACCATTTTGCAAATTATGCGTGTCCTATGGAACCAAAAACACTAATTTCTCGAAGAGAGATCAAAATTTCCACCAAAGTTTTCTCTCGAGATGAAGAGGATTTAGATCTTAACAAAGAACCCTAATAAACTTCTAGGAAGAGACCAAAGCGAACACTTCCCAATGGATATTAATTTTTCTTCGAGTTTCATAATGATGTAGTAAATCATATGCAATCTTCCTTTTTAGGTATTATAAACTCACTAAGTGTTGGGTTTCCTCACTCAATCAACTTAACCGACTTCTTGATCTAGCTAATGAAGTGTTCTATTGGAAGGTTCTAAGTATAAGAGGACATTTATCGCATCCTATACTAATACACATGAAGTGTGTGATGAAATGATTCAATTAACAATTTCAAACATATAATTGAATTCTCATTCCATGTTTAAGACAATTAACCACATAAATCACACATATAAATCAAGCGATTTACATCAATGATAAAAGTTTAACAAGCCAAATTAATATAATAGTTTAATTTCTAACCATGGTCTTAAAGAAAACAATAAAAATGGTACCTCCAAACACATGATAAAAACTATATATAAGAAGTCTACAAAAATAAGATATAGAATCCCCATTGGAGATTCTTCTTTCTCTTCTTGCAATCTTCAATCCCCCTTGTTTCTCTAACTATGGATTTATGAAATGTAAAATGAAGTATGGATGAAAGATGAAGGATGGATTAAGAAAAGGTGAAAAATAAGTAAAAGAGTAGGTGGTGTGTTTTTGCTCAAACTGGAATGTTCGACTTCTGGAATCTCAAATTTCTTATATCATCTATTTATATGGAAGAGAATTTAGGTTAAATAAAGAAAGTGGACACGTGGCGTAAAATGGATGGAGCTGGAAACTCAGGTTCACTCCCCCCTTCCCTGGCATTGTAGAGTGATGGTGGCATGGGGGTGCCACACAAGACTTGCTAAAAGTAAATGTAGTAGAAGAAGTTGCTTGATCCCCTAGCTACGTATACGTTTGAGCACAGCAAGAATAAGGATTGTTTTATCGTTGTCTGGATTTAGCAGAATTGGTGAGGCTGCAAGTTTGTTGGTTAAGAGGTGGAACAAGTCTTGTATTATTCCACTTCCAAAGTGAGATGTCAGCATTCTTTCATGATCTGCCCTATGAAATGCTGCACGTGCATTGATGGTGGCAAAGCTGTATTTTCCAGGGTTGTCCAGAATCTCCGTTCTTTCAATGCTGAAACTCTCGCTCCTCTCAATTATGTCTTTCAACTCTTTTGGGTTGGGAAAGTAAACTGGAAAGCTATATGACTCTAATTTGTCTTTGCTCAATCTTCCCTGCAAAAACATTTGCATATAACTTTTTGAGAAAATATCAAAATTTGTCTTTAATATGACTGATTCCAATTGTAATCCTTTTTTATAATTTGCGAATATCAACTTTGATCCTTCTTTATACGATACTAAAAGGTGATAATTTCATTTGAGTTGGAATTAGTTCTAACTTGCACACAAGTAATCATAAAGTGACTAGTTTTAGGCTAGGGTAGGGTATGGAGTTTAAAATCACAACATCCTATACAAATTTCTTTTATTCAAAACAGTCCAAAAAACTTAATTTCTCCCAACTAATCCCATAACTTTTGAATTCTCACAAAAATTGTCCTTTTTACTTTAAAACTGTACAAAATTTCTAATTCTATGGAATAAGATTGAATCGGTACCTTTACAAAGTTCTTAATCGAAATTGGTAAAAAATACTTTCTCCGTCCCATCCTAATAGTTACAAATATCCTTTTTGGGCGTCTCATTCTACTGGTTACATTTCTTTTTTTAGTATATGGATCCATACAAAGTAATTACTTCTCTCTCCATGGGCCCACACATCACACTAATACACCTACCCACTTTACATTAAAATATTATTTCTCTCACCTCAATAGACATTAAAATACTATATATTCATTATCCATATGCAAAAAGCAAACGTAACCATAAGGACGGGACGGAGGGAGTAATTGTTTTAGGACGAAATTATAGCAAAATTAAAAGGTTTGGGACCAAAATAAAAGTCCTAACTATTTTAATAGTTTTTAGAATTAACCATAGAGCAAAATATGGAGAGGGCTACGACAACGCTTTTAATTAAAGGGACGCCCATCATGTACTCAGCCTGCTGGCCCATCATCAAAATAATTGTTGGCCCATATGCATCACAATCAGTGCAGGAACAAAGCAACAAAAAAGGTGACATGGCGCGCATGCAAGAAATTCGATCGAGGAATAAATCTTCGATCGAGTTTCTCTTACAGAAACTTCCACTCTGTTATGTTCCTACAACAACAATAAAAGACAACGCTTTCCAGCTGTTGTCTATTCCTTACTTTCACAACGCCCAAAAAAAGCGTTGTCGTAGCTCTCTCCAAATATGTTGTCTTTTCAGTTGCAATCCCATTTTTCATGTTTTCATCTCAATTTAATTCTCGTATCTTCCATCGCTCTAAAACACCCTTTTCTTCTGCCAAATAAATAAAAACACATCTCTCCAAATAATCAAGCAATTTATAGTATTTTCATTAACATCATGCTTAATTATTAAATTAAATCCAAATAAATTCATGCAATTAAGCCCATAATTCTAGGTGAATTTCACACAGATCAGCCTTCAATGCTATCTCTACATAGTTCAATTAGATGGGAAAATTTATTTGATGCTGCATTTTGACTACTGCAATCACTTGATTTTTGTTAGTCTTGTCATAGATGGGTGCATGAGTCACCTTTGAATAATAGAGAGTATCCTTTCTCTATCATTTGACCTACGCTGAGTAGATTAGTGCGTAGTTTTGGTACCAATAGCACATCATGGATGTACCGCGTACCTCTTCTTGTGTTGACAACTATTCTGCCTTTTCCTTCAACTTCCACCAGGTTTCCATTGCCAAACTTCACTTGAGATTTGATTATTTTGTCAACATTTTGAAAGATCTTCTCATATCCCGTCATGTGGTTGCTACACCCACTGTCTATGTACCGCGTATCATTCTTAACTTCTGATGCGGCATGGTTCACATAGAAGAGGTTATCTTCATCTTCTTTTTCTTCAGAGTAGTTAGCCTGGTGACTTTTCTTAGAGCGATAATTTTTCTCCAAGTGTCCAAATCTCCCACAACTTTTTCATTGTGGTTTATTTCGGTACCAACAATCTTTTTCAAGATGATTGATCCTTTTACAAACTCCACATGGGGGATATTTTTCTTTTCTTTTATTTTCTCTAAATTTTCTCCCCCCATTTTTAGAATTCTGAGACCGTATTTTTAGTTTATACTGAAAAGAATTTTCTACATTTTCATCTTAACTAATGCTCATTCTTCTTTCATAGGCTTCTAGTGAACCCAATAAATCTGTCACTGCCAATTTTTTTATATCCTTAGTCTGTTCTTTGGTAGTGACTATTGAATTGTATTTAATAGAGAGAGATATTAAAATCTTTTCTACTATTTTCTTATCTGTCATATCTTTCCATAAGATTTTAGTTGATTTACTACCTCTCTTAGTTGAGTGTAGTAATCTTTAATGGTCTCAGATTCTTTCATTTTCATATTTACAAAATCTCTCCTAAGAGTTTGGAGTTTTAGAATTTTCGTACCTTATCACTCCCTTGGTACTCCTCCTTTAGTGTATCCCAGGCTTCTTTGGATGTCTTCGCTCTACTGATTCTCGGAAATATAGACTCCGCCACAGCTATTTGTAGAATGTAAAGCGTCAAATTATCCTTCTCCGTGCTTCTGTCTAGTTTTTCTTTGTCTAGTACTAGACAAAGATGATATATTTGCGGGGATAGTGTACCCCTTATCGACGATCTCCCAAAGGCGTTGAGACATAAAGTATGTCTTCATTTTAATGGCCCAATAGTTGTATCCTTCACCTGAAAAGGTTGGGATTGGAATTTGGTGGGTATTGGATAGAGAGGACATTTTTGAAGGTTTAAAAATGATTTGGGTAGTATAGTGAAGGTTTTGAGTAGTAGGTTGCGGAAGCTAATTTTAATCCAGTTAATAAACTAACCGGGCTCTGATACCACTGTTGGTATTAGATAGTTGGGTATTTAAAAGATGAAAGGGTAATACACTGTTGGTATTTTAATATGATGATGTGGTGGAGATTAGAAAATTGGATAGGTATCAAAGATTATATGGATACTGGTAAGAAAAGTTGATAGTGGGACGTGTAGGTGGTGATCAATTAGTTGATGAAATTTTTGGTTAATTACATCTGTACATGGATATAGCATATTTATAGGTGCAATTGGCGGTGGATGATTGCAAGCTAGAACATTCTACCAAATTCTATAGGACGTATCTGTCTTCTACTATTATCTAGAGCACATAATGCATTTACTATATTTAGCAAATTCTAGACAATTCTACTTATTTCTAATACTTATCTGTATGTGGTTTCTTATTGAATAAGTAAGCAAATGTCTCTAGATTTTTCTAGTTTATTAATGTGCATCAATAATTTATCACTCCCCCTTGATGCGCATTTGAATGATTCCAAGCTTTTCTCATAGTATCTCAAACCTTGATCTTGGTAGCGCCTTGGTAAAAATATATCTGCTAGTTGTTCTTCTGTGCCAATGTGTTTGAGCTCAACTTCTCCATTATTAGTTGCTTCTCGTAGGAAGTGGTATTTGATGGCAATGTGTTTTATCCTGCTGTGATGTACGGAATTTTCCCATATATCCAAGAATCCGTCGTAGCCAAATATCTTGGCTTACTATTAGTGCGGCAGCTACGTACTCTGCTTCTGCTGAAGATTGTGCGACACAGTCTTACTTTTTAGATGACCACGAGAATACTCCTGAGCCGAATGAAAATGTATATCCTGAGGCACTCTTCATGTCATCTGCTGATCTGGCCCAGTCGCTATCAATGTGGCTAACTAGCGTTGAGTCATATTGTGGCTCATACCAAATGCCATAGTCTTTAGTTCCTTGTAGATATCTCAATATGTGGCTCATACCAAATGCCATAGTCTCCAAATGCCATAGTCTTTTGCAGCTCCCACTCAATCCACAGCATGATATTATAGATATCTCAATATCCTCTTTGCAGCTCCCACTCAATCCACTAGCAGCTCTCACTCAATCCACTAGCATGATATTGTCTTTAGTTCCTTTTAGATAAACATCCCACCAACCCCGGATTGGGCCGGTTTAGTCTGGGGCCTGGCTCTGATACCATCCCACCAATCCCGGGCCGGACCTATTAAGTCTGGGGCCTGACTCTGATACCAGAGTTGGGTTTATCCGACCCCTAATATAGTCAGGCTCACTCAATCCACTAGCATGATATTGTTTGCTTTAAGCTGCCCACTGGCCTGCACGGTTTTACCACTCTGGGCATTACGCCCAAAATGCCTCATGCTATGGAGAGACTCTCTAACACTTTTAAACCCATTCTCATCCCCCACTTTTAACCGATGTGCAACTTTGGTTGACACCCAATCAACAAAAATGATTAAATTTGGAAAAAAAATCGAAATTGAACAAAAAAAATAGAATTGAGAATTGAAAATATAAAAGAACTACAAAAATTAGTTTGGTCAATTTTGATATTTTCCTGACTACAATATCCTCAAATCAATAGAATTGATAAAAAAAAAAAAAATCTTAATCAACTTTAAACAATAAATTTGTAGGATGAGGGACTAGAGAGTACCTTGTTGGCCATGTCCATGAGGCAAGAACCCAAAAGTTTGAGGTCCGAAGATATAGTGAACTCTGTTTTCGGGTCCCATAACTCAGGTACTCCGGGAACTAGTAGGAACATTAGCCCTCCACTCACCATTTCCATTGCCCTCCATTCCAAGAACGACTCCATATCCTTTCTAAATTGATCCCGATACGCATTCTCAACCTCCTTCTTTCCACTGTAATGAATCCCTCCCCTGTTCCAAGCCGGAGAACTACTGTCCACCACCGCCTTCGGCACCTCCGACAGCCAATGGAGAGACCAGGAAGAGTAAGCAACGTGAATGGATGATGCCGGCAGGACCTGGCCGTAAAAGTCTCCCGCCACTCCCGCCGCGTGGTAGTTCCGGTTGGGTGGTAGTGAACTGAAAAGGGTGTTGAAAAGCCAACGACGTCATTAAAGAAGACGTGGAATTCGGGGGATTTGTTCTTTCGGTTGATAGCTTCAGTAATGAGGTCTATTGCCGGAAAGGAGTTGTGTCCGGTGGAGCACCCGAAATCAGCGATGCAGAAGGTGTTCGAACCCATCTGTTTCATGTCCAAATTTCTGGAGATTTCGTCCTTAATGATTGACAACCAAAAAGACAAAATTAATATCTTATCGGAAGATAGAGGGAATATAATTTTATTTTTTTTAGTCTCATGGAATACTTAAAAAGTAAATGCATAAGTTCTGTGGACAATTTAAAAAATAAAATGCGTCACCTCCATTAGATGTAAGAAGTAGTTTGAAGTTAATAAATTAATACTTCCTCTGTCCGGTTTTAAGGTATTCATTTGCTTTTTGCACGTGAATTAAGGAGTACTATTATTATATGTAAAGTGAGTAGTTGTATTAGAGGAAAATGGTGGGTCATCTTGTGTATTCTTTTACTAAATAGAGAAAATTGATACCTTTGAAGCAAACGCCAAAAATAGTAAAATGAATAACTTAGAAGCGGATGAAGGGGTACTTATTACAGTAGAAATCGACACCTTTTTTTGTATATTAAAATTAAATGATATAATATTTAATGCATAGTGAATTAAAAATAGAACATTTTACTATATAGTAGGTAGTTTGTATTAGTGACGTGTGTGAGCCCCGTGATAATATATAATACTTTATTATTTTTTTTTATCTATTTCATATACTTAAAAAAAATGTATTAACTTTTGTGGGAAAATATAAAAAAAAAGTGTCAACTTCTATTAGATGGAAGAAGTATAATTCAAATTATTATATTATATTTATATTTATATATATAAATTAAATTATTTAAAATATTATTTTATTATTATTTATCTAAATCGCCAACTCCACTGGCGACTCTATGTGATATATCTGCAAAGAGTGGAAAAAGCGCCTGTAGTACTGGCGCTTAAACCTAAAACATTAAAGACTCAGGAAACTACCATATTTTGTTAACTAAAATTTAAAACTGCTATAATTAATTAAATTAGCCTACTTCCAACGAAGACACAGAATCAGAGCACTCAGATGGACAATGGGATAATTGGAACATCAAAATGGGAGAACCTGCTTTTTCCGGTGACGGCAACGATGTCAATTATGACAATGCGTCAACTCACAACGCCGCCGACATTGGTCTCGGGGGATAAACTCTTTTCAGCCCGAAATCATTAATGACACATTGGAAAACCCCTCAAAAGATACGCGTGAAGGAGATTTAATTACATCGGAGAATCCCCCTGTTGTAACTGAGGCGGCGGTGTCAGATCACTCTCAAAGAATTAATTTAATAGTTGATTTGGATTCTTACAACCTTGATTTTGGGCGTGCATCTCCTGAGGAATTGGTTAGGCCCCATTCAAGCCTATCCAATAATGGGCTTCCGGACTCCCCATCTTGGACCAAATGGGTCACGAAAAAAATACGGAAATATCACTTGATGGTGTTGGGCCTACTCTAAACATTGAAACCCAAAATATTTCTTTGAATAATTCCGCTTGTGGGCCTACTGAAACGCTACTTTTCTCATTAACAGAACCTCCATGAACAGGAACCCAGGCACCAGAAAAAAGAAAAACATCCCACTGAAGATGAAGAAAAAATTGGAAAAGGCAGAGTGGAATTCTTTCGTACGGGATCTTAGGGAATCAGACTCCACGAAGACTGCAAAGCGTATGTGGGAATTTGGGAAAAAGCTTGGTTTGAAAGAAACTAACTCTAAAGACAGTGCAATCGCAGCTCTTGCTGTGACCATCTCGTAAGTTTGATCTCTTATTTGTTGTTGCTTGGTGACTATTTCTTTTATGCGGATTCTTAGCTACAATGTGAGAGGTTTGGGGAACGAGGTTAAAAGAAAATAAATTAGGGACCTGATCAACAAACATAAAATTGATATCTGTTTTATCCAAGAGACTAAGATGAAATCCATTGGCATTGGAATTAGTAAGAGCATTTGGGGTAATCGAAAATGTGGATGGGTATACAGGCAAGCAGATGATCGTTCTGGTTTGGGATTCTGAGTCTATACAATGCTCCAGTACTTGGCATCTCAATGGTATTTTGGTGGTAAATGCGATCCGCACTACCGATTTGGCAGATCTTTGTCTGATTAACATTTACGGCCCATGTAATCCTCGTGATAAAAAAGAATTGTGGAGCATTCTTAATACAATTATTGTGCATAATGGTGATAAACTCATTTGTTTGGCTGGGGATTTCAATGCGGTTCGTAATGAGAATGAAAGGACAAGTAGAAGTGGGTGCAACAATAGACGAGAAATGGAAGATTTTGATAAGTTTGTCTTGGATTCAAACCTCATCGACTTTCCCCTCTCTGGGAGGAGCTACACTTGGTATAGGCCTGACGGTTCATGTAAGAGCAGATTAGATCGTTTTTTTCTTAATGAAGAGTGAATTTCTTGCTATCCGGCTGTCAACCTTAAGGGGCTCCCGAGATCAATATCAGATCACTGCCCTCTTATCCTTGAAGATGAGCTTATAAATTGGGTCCTAAGCCTTTTCGCTTCTTCAATGCTTGGCTTCTCCATCCTACTTTCAAGGACTCTTTTACATCGATGTGGCAGAACATAAGCGTAACAGGTTGGGGCAGTTTCATTGTAAAAGAGAAATTCAAACTCCTTAAAGCCAAACTACGTGATTGGAGTAAAACAACTTTTGGTGATTTGGATAATAGAATCGAGTCAAAAAAACAGGAGCTTCTAAATCTTGATCTACTTGATGACACGTTTGGCCTTGAGATGGAAGAAACTGAAAGAAGAAGAGGTCTTTTGAAAGATATTTTCCAAGACTGTAGCCTTCGTCAAAAAGTCTTAAGCCAGAAGGCAAAAATCAGATGGATCAAAGAAAGGGATGCAAATACATAATTTTTCCACCAGTGCATTAATACAAGAAGGAAGTATAATGATCTTAGTGCAATTGGCATTGACGGAGAATGTCTCTCGACAGCTCAGGAGACCAAAAATGCAATATTCTCACACTACAGAAACTATTTCCAGGATAGTAATGTTTGCAGGCCATCTATTGTCAATGAATTTGCAATGAAAAGGATAAGCGACGATGAAAACTCCATGCTGGTGGAACCTTTCTCTGAATCTGAAATTAGAGAAGCAGTTTGGAATTGGGACTCATCCAAAAGTCCGGGACCTGATGGGTATTCTTTTGCTTTCATTAAGGAGTATTGGTCCTTCTTTAAAGCCGACTTCCAGTTATTGTTTGAAGATTTCTATAAAAATGGAAAATTTGTTAGAGGTTTCAATCCGTCCTTCATCGCACTTATTCCTAAGAAGTGTTCTCCCACCACCATTGGTGACTTTCGACCAATCTCTTTGATCAACAGTGCTTATAAGTTTCCAAAGTACTTGCTCTGAGGCTTAGCAAAATCATAGGGAATGTCATCTCTGATGCTCAAACAGCTTTCATACAAGGCAGCCAAATCTTAGATGGAGTGCTTGTGCTTAATGAAATTATTGATGAGGCAAAGAAGAAGAACCATGAAACGCTTCTCTTCAAAATTGATTTTGCAAAAGCTTTTGATTCAATTGATTGGGCTTTTTGAGGGCTATGATGGAAAGTATGAGATTCAATTCAAAATAGTGTGGTTGGATTATGGAATGTGTTTCCACAGCCTCTTCTTCTATTCTTGTGAATGGTAGCCCTACTAAAGAATTCCAGTTGGAGCGTGGTCTTAGAAAAGGTGATCCTCTCTCACCTCTACTCTTCCTTATCGTGGCTGAAGCTTTGAGTGTCATGCTTTCACGAGATGTTGATTGTGGTCTCTTTGATGCCATTTCTGTTGGAGTAAGTGCATTTCAATTTCTCATCTTCAATATGCTGATGACACAATTCTTATTGGTCAGACGTCAGTCAAAAATATTTGGGCCTTAAAGTGCATTCTGACAAATTTTGAGTTGTTGACCGGACTTCGAATTAACTACTCCAAGTGTCAACTACTTGGAATTAATGTTGATGGGGAGAATCTAAACAATGTTGGCAGCTTTCTTGATTGCGTAATTGGATCACTTCTTATTTGTTATCTTGGCATTCATGTTAGGGCAGACAACCGTAGCTTGGAAATCTGGTCTGGAGTAGTTCAAAAAATCAAAAACAGATTGAAGGGCTGGGAAGACAAAAAAATCTCATTTGGTAGTAGAATCATCCTTCTTAATGCAGTCTTAAACTCGTTATCCACCTATTATCTCTCCTTTTACCGCCTACCTAATCACATCTTGAGAAAAATTATCAAATTGCAACGTGATTTTCTTTGGGGTGGGGGCGTGAATGAGAGAAAGGTTCCATGGATTTATTGGGATGATATTTGTAAACCCAAAGAGAATGGTGGTCTTGGTGTGAAACACTTGAATTTATTTAATAAGTCTTTACTTGGAAAATGGGCTTGGA
The DNA here is from genome assembly GCA_023678885.1 of Pogostemon cablin. Taxonomy (NCBI): domain Eukaryota; kingdom Viridiplantae; phylum Streptophyta; class Magnoliopsida; order Lamiales; family Lamiaceae; genus Pogostemon; species Pogostemon cablin. Next base: position 1,020,876 of record CM042970.1, read on the forward strand.
GGATTAGAGTTGACCCAATTCTCTATGGGTAAGGATACTCGACTTCAAGTATGGTGTTTGTTCTTCTCTTTTGTCAGGTGCTTGTGTTAATAGAAAGTATATGTCAACTTGGTGGAGACAAATTTTTGATCTCTTCTTCTCCACCTTAAAATGTCCTTGGTTTGAGAATAACATGTCCAAAAAATTGGTAATGGAATTTCTATGTACTTTTGGTATGATAAGTGGGTGGTTGGGGAGTCTTATCTTAAAAAGTTATTTCCTAGATTATTTTCACTTTTCCCTAACAAAGAAGTAAAAGTAGGAGAGTCGGGATGTTGGCTTAATGGTGTTTGGCAATGGAACCTTAGTTGGAGACGAGAACTCTTATCATGGGAGTTGGACTTGGAATCCCAATTATTATCTTCTATTGAAACATTTCATATGCAGGTTTATGGTGACGATGATTGGACTTGAAAACTCTCAAATGATGGGCAATTCACTACACGGAGTGCTTATCATTGCCAAATGGTTCAGATTTCGGCTACCGTGAACCTAAGTGAAGATACTTACACTGCTCTCTCAAAGATTTGGAATAAATTAATACCTACAAAATTTTCGGGGCTTGCTTGGAGAATCCTTTGATGTCGGCTTCTTACTAGAGCTGCTCTTAAAAAGAGGAATATTCTCAAAGATGGAGATGATCTCTCATGCGGTCTTTGCGGTAATCATGAAGAAACGGTGAAGCACTTGCTCTTTGAATGTAAATTCTCCTATCAAGTTTGGTGTCTTTGTTATTCTTAGCTAAAATCTCCGATGCCTCTCGCTTCTGATCCAACGATGCATTTTCTACAACAATTTGGCGCGCTGGGCAAGAAGAGAAAAAAATACATAATCGAATGCATTTGGTCCTGTGCAGTTTGGTTCATTTGGAAGACAAGAAACAAGAAAATCTTTGAAGACAAGGAAATCAATTTAGAAAAGACATTCGAGGAAATCAGAGTCAAATCATGGTGTATTTTCTCCACCCACTATAATTGCTCTTACTCATTTTTTGATTGGTGTAGCAACCCCAGAATGTGCTGTAATTGGATGATGTCTCTCTTTATTAATATTGGTTAGTGCTCTATGATTTGTAAACTCTGATAACTTTTGATTTTTGAGTACTACTTGTACTTATAATAATACTTAACTTTTTTCCTTCCAAAAAAAAAAAACTCAATAGAGATTCAAAAAATACAACATTAATGCGTATCCAGGTTCGAACCAATTATATTAGTTTAAAATTAAGAAAAATCGTACCTTACAAATTTACTTTAATTAAAATAATCCGAAGAAACTTAATCTCTTCGAAATAGTTTCATAACTTTTAAATTCTCACCAAAATGGTTCTTTTTACTTAAAAGTCTAATTTTTCTAATTTAATGGGATGGAATTGAATCGATGCCTTTACAAATTTATAGGACGAAATTGGTAAAAAATTATTGTTTTGGGATGAATTCGAAGCAAAATTAAAAAGTTTGGGACAAAATTGAATGTCATAACTATTTTTTCAAATAAAGTATAAAGATATGGGACAATCAGGTGGGTTAGCTCTCTTGGCCATTGGGCTCCTCACTAAAGTGAATGACCCATGTTCAATCCTATTGAAAACGAATTATGGGAATCAAATTAGGGGGGGGGGGTTATAATTAGAAAGTTTGGAGAAAGGGGAAGTATGAATGATTGGTGAACTAACTATTAACTATATTAACAACTAATATTTATTAAGAATTAGTGTGTAAATCCTATGGTCCATTTAATTTAAAGGGAATCAAATTAGGGGGGAGTTATAATTAGAAAGTTTGGAGAAAGGGGAAGTATGAATGCTTGGTGAACTAACTATTAACTATATTAACAACTAATATTTATTAAGAATTAGTGTGTAAATCCTATGGTCCATTTAATTTAAACTCTAGCAACTGTAAGTGTGACACTATAATTATAAGAGTAATTTTTCATATGTTTTTAAAATTTAATTATCATGCAAGTGGCTATTAATTAGATAGTTCGTAGGTTAGGGCCGCCACATGCTCGAATTAATTTTTAGCTCGAATTTATAGATAGTTTGAATAATTGCACCAGAAAAACAAATAAAGATGCAAGTTTAAGGGTTTTAAATCAAAACTGTTACTTATAAATTTACTTAATTCTAGTCCAAAAAAATTATTTTCTTCTAAATTGTCTAATACTAGTTTTTAAATTCTTATTAAAATTGTCATTTTTACTTAAAAATTTTCAACTTTTCTAATTCTATGAAACTAAACCATGAGATTAAATCGGTATTTTCACAAAAGTTATGGTACGAAATTGGTAAAAAATATAATTTTGAAACGAAATCGGAACAAAACTGAAAGGTATGAAACGAAAATGAACATCCTAACTATTAATGAGGCAATAAATCTATGATGACGTGATTCAATTAAATCATGACGTGGTCGTCTCTTATCCAGTGGTTAATATCGTTAGAGAAAATATTTGGATTAATTAAGCAATTGGTCCATGCAGTTGTTGAATATTCTAATGACGCATTGATGTAGGGTGTGTTGATTTCATTTTGTCTATTGTGTAACATGTTGTAAAATACACTCGAATTTTTTTTTTTAAACATGAAATATTATTTTTTAAAATGATCAACTATTACCTCTTTTGAAAATTATTAATATTGTTATCTCAAAATGTATGTGAAACCAGCAGCTTTTGAACAAAAATAATAATTTTATTTAGAAGAATAATATATACTAGTTTATCACTCGTTAGAGTGATATTTTGTAAACTCAGGGTAAAATTCGAGTGTAATCACCCATTGCAAGGAATAATTTCCCAATTTAATTTTGTTATCTTTTACAAAATGATATAACTAATTAAAAAGGAGTTAATTTGGGTTGATTTTGAAAAAAAATTCAAGAGGTATGTTATAATTTGCAACGAAAAATTAGTTTTGGGACGAAATTTAAATTTTTGAGACTACGGGATTAAACCAAAAATTTTAAATAATTTGGGATGAAAATTGAATTTGGCAAAAACTGTGGGTTTGAAATTGCATTTAACTCCTATAATTAAGATGTATATTACATTTTCCTTCGTATAGTATCATTGTTTCTTTAAAAGTAAAGTACTTAATCTCTTTTTTATTAAAAAACAAAGTAGTACTTTTTATTAGTCTCACATGGTCTCATACAAGACTTACTCAAATTAAGTGGATTATATTATTCGACGGTCGGACGTCGATGAGAAGAAGCTGCTCGATCCCCTATCTACTTATACGTTTGAGCACAGCAAGTATATAAATAGTTTTATCGTTGTGTGGGTTTAGCCGAATTGGTGAAACTGCAAGTTTGTTGGTGAAGAGGTCGAACAATTCTTGTATTATTTCACTTCCAAAATGACATGTCAGCAATCTTTCAAAAGCTGCCCTATAAAATGCAGCACGTGCATTAATGGTGGTGAGGGTGTATTTTCCAGGGTTGTCCAGAATCTCCATTCTTTCGATGCTGAAACTCTCACTCTTCTCAAATATGCCTTTTAACTCTTTTGTGGGCGGAAAGTAAATTGGAATATTAAATGAGTCTGCTTTGGCTTCCTCCAATCTTCCCTGCAATAATAAAAAAAGAAAAAAAAGTTTTTAGACGAGATGATAATTTAACACTTGAAAAGAGAACTCTAAGGTGAAAGGTTTAAATTTTTCTTCGGCATATGTGCCACTCATCTATATCTTTAGTAAATGTGAAACTAAATTGACATTCGGCTCGGCGAAAAGAGTCCTAATAAACTCGGTGAAACAATGACCCATTTCTTACTTCTCGGTAAAAGGTCGGGGGTTCGGTTCACCCAGACCCTTATTATGTCTTCTTTTTTTTTTTTAAAAAGTATATTTTCACAAAATTATTCATATTTTTCTCAATCGTTTGTTCCCTTAAATTATTCATTGCAATACAAATTTATACTCAATTTATTACTATTTTTAGAAAAGATTTTGATAATAATGTCTTGAATTGATTTTTATAAAATAAATAAAAAAAATTCAAGGGTGTTAAGAGTAATTATAATTTTTAAAATTTTGATTTATTTATTATATAATTTGAATATTAAATATATTTTTTTAAAATATACTATGTCGTACCCCCAAATTTAATTTTCTAGGCCCGCCATTGAGTATCATTTAATATTTAAGGCAAAGACTTGTGTGAGATCATCTCACGTAATACGTGAGATGGATAAAATGTGATAATATCATTATCACTTTTGCTATAAAATATTATCTCTTTTTATTTATACTATAAATTGTTCATGAAATAGTTCACTGAACCATTATCACTTTACATCGATTGAGTACCACTTTTTAGGAATGATATTATCATTTTTTATCTGTCTCACGTAAGGACTTACAACGTGAGACAGTTTTACACAATACATGCCCAATATTTAATAAGGTCACTTTAACATTAAGGTATAGATTCTCTCTTTCTCTTATATATCAATTCATCCAACGCTTCACAACAATAACTATATATAACATCAAAATATAACAAAATATAACAGGAATTGTATTTGTCTTTTCGAATCTAGGATTCGAACCTCCTTACGCTGTTGCCATCTATATATCTCTAAAAAATCTAATTAAAAGGGAAGTCGAGTTAATATAATTTTTGGTACTGTATTTTTTATAGAATTAAATTTTAGTCCTATAATTTTTTAAATTTTAATCTTTTATGTCAATTTTATTCTCATAACTTTAGTTTTTTTTTTTAAATTTTTTGTCCTTTTCTAATTTTTATAAACTTATAGCACTTATAAAATTTCATAAATTTTTGCAAGTCATATATGTTTTGCAAGAAATTTCACAAATAACTAAAAATTTTGAAAAAGTAAAAATTTTTAGACTAAAACTAAGAAGTTATAGGATTAAAATTTATTTTAGCTAAAGTTATAGGGCTGAAATCGATATTTTCTCTTTAAAAGTCATTAAAAACAATATTCTAGGAATGTCAAATAAACGTAGAACAGTGGGATAAGTTCAGATTTAGTTCCGTAAGAATTGTTCAATGCCAAAAAGGTCCCAAAACTGGCAGATTTAGTCCCATAGGAAATTTCCATCAAAATTTGTTAATAGTGGCAACTTGCAGATTTGATTACATAATTTGCAAAAATAATCCCCAAAGAAAACTAATACAATGTTTATTGATAGAGAAAACAGAGGGGAATGATCGTAATGGACTATGTCTATGTTGAAAGACATAAAATAATATAAATCTGGCAATTTATAATAATATAAGTTAATTTGGGATGAAAATTTTCAAAAAATTATGGTTATAATATTCTTATGGGACCAAAATCGCTAGCTATGAGACCAGTGAATTCCTACGGAGCTAAAATTGAACTGAATGAATTTTTATTGGACCAAATGTGACATTTTCCCTTAGATTAGTAGACGTAAATGTACGGAGGCGGGAGTACCTTGCTGGCCATGTCCATGAGGCAAGAACCCAAAAGTTTGATGTCCGAAGATACAGTGTATTCTGTTTCCGGGTCCCATAACTCAGGTACTACGGGAATTAGTAGGAACATTAGCCCACCATCCACAATCTCCACTGCCCTCGATCCCAAGAAACAATGCATATCCTTTCTAAATTGATCCCTATAAGCATTTTCAACCTCCTTCTTTCCACCGTAAAAAATCTCTCTCTTGTTCCACGCCGGAGAACTACTGTCCACCACTGCCTTCGGAACCTCCGACAGCCAATGGAGAGAATTAGAAGAGTAAGCAACGTGAAGGGACGCTTCGGGCAGGAGCCGGCCATGAAAGTCCCCCGCCACTGCGGCTGCATGATAGTTCCTGTGGGGTGGCAGTAAACTAAAAAGGGTGTTGAAATCATTGGCAACGACGTCGTTAAAGAAGACGTGGAATTCGGGGCCGCCACAGGATTCGTTCTTTTTCTTAATAGCTTCAGTAATGAAGTTCATGGCAGGAAAGGAGTTGTGTCCGGTGGAACACCCGAAATCAGCGATCCACAAGGTGTTCGAATCCATCTGTTTCATGTCCAAATTTCTGGCGATTTCGTCTTTAATTATTGGCTCTGCCACATCCAATATCCCTCTCTGGAAAGAAAACAATGTATACCACATGTACTAAGCGAAATGACTCCATGCACCTTAAAAAAAACTATTTTTTAGCAACGGAATTCAATCCGTTGGTAATTACCAACAAAATAACAACAAAAATAACATTTTTTCTTTAGCAATGAAATACAAACGGATTTATTTTCTATTTTACCAACAGAATTCAATTCGTTAGTAAACCAACGGAATCATTATATGAATTATCAATGGAATTATTAGTGACGGATTACTATCAGAATAATTTACCAACCTAGTTGAATTTTCGTTGCTAAAAATATATCAACCACCACTTTACCAATGGAAATTTACCAACGGATTCCATTGTTAATCCGTTGGTAAACAAATTTAACAATGGAATTGATGTTTTTACCAACAGAATATTCTATTGGTAAAAAATAATTTTTTGTAGTGATGTATAAGCATGATGATGTCTAAATTAATCTTAATATCACCAGTTTTTATGAAGACTTTAATACGATATTTTACCTGGTAGGAGGAGTTCTTGACATAACTATGAGGTCCCACTCCTGCGTTCATAGTACTTACGTATCGAAGAATTGTTCTGGTTCGCTCTTTGTTGTAGATATCACTATATATAGTTACATACTTACATTACAAATATGTCTCATAGAATTATGGGATTACTATTTCATTCTCCTACTCCATCTACCATGCAATTAATTATTAAGGGGCTGTTTGTTTGGAGGTGTTTGAGCAAAGGAATGGGAAAGGGGTTAGAAAAACGTGTTTGGTGTGAGGGTTCATAGTAGTACAGTGTTTTCAATTCCTAGAAAATGAGGAATCCCCCATTCCTCCCAAATTTCACCTCTATCACTTTCATTCCAGACCTGGAAAACTCAAAACCCTATTTATTATATATTTAAATGATATAAAATTATATTATAATTAAATTATAATAAAGCAAAAAATTAATAGTATAAAAAATATGAATCAATTCCTAAAGAATTTAATTATACCAAACAACATATGGTTATGATACTCATTCTTTATTATCAACCAAACAATATAAGTGTAAAACGTAAATCCATTACCATTCCTCACTATTATCACTATAATTCTTATTCTGATTCCTTTCGATAAACCAGACACCCCCTAAATTTGTACAGCGTGTTACAATCACGATCACGTGTTACAATCACGATGTGATCCTTCATTTCACAATAATATTATACTCCCTCCATGATCCATCCCACACTTATCTTCACACTTTCCGTTTTCTTCTGTCTCACACTTATGTTCACCACCCAAAAAAGAAAACTTCATATTAACCAAAAACTTCAAAAGTTATCTTAATTTAAAAAATACCACTCTCACCTAACACACATAACATACTTTATAATTTATAAAATCTGTTTCTTATCAAAGTAATAAAAGTTTTTAATTTAATGGTTATATTAATTAATTTACCAACAGATTAACAACGTAATCCGTTGGTGATATGAATGATAAATTTTTAGCAACGAAAATTCAATTCCACTGGTAAATAATTCCCTTAGTAATTTATATAATGATTTGTTGGAATCCGTTGGTAAATAACAGTGAATTTTATTCCGTTGCCAAAAATATAATAAATCCGTTGCACTATCGTTGCTAAAGAAAAAATATAATTTTTGTTGGCAATCCGTGAGTAATTATCAACTAATTGAATTTCATGGCTAAAAAAGAGTTAATTTTTTTTGTAGTAATAAGTGAAATAGGAGATGAAAGAAAGAAATAGAATAGGTGATCCATTTGATTAGAATCATGGCCTAAATTAAAGTCACGTGTGAAGAGTTTAATAATCATTTATTAGTATATAATATTTTAATTTAAAAACATATTATAAAATATGATATGTAACATCATTGTGGAATAGAGATTCAAACTTAGTTGTCAAGTGTTTATATGTTTATTTAAGTAACTAGGTTTATAGTTCATAAATGACTTTCTTGTGGATATAAACATTTTGATTGGGTGGCTTTATGTCAATTACGTACCTAGCTAGTTTAATGAACTTTCTCCTAACTAAGCTTGTTTTATATATATATATATATATATATATATATATATATATATATATATATATATATATATATATATAGGCCTTATGTCAATTACGTACCTAGCTAGCTAGTTTAATGAACTTTCTCCTAACTAAGCTTGTTTAAAATATTGATGATATCAACGTGCTACATTAAAATCAATTTCAATGAATGAGTGACAATATATATATATATATATAGGCCTTATGTCAATTACGTACCTAGCTAGTTTAATGAACTTTCTCCTAACTAAGCTTGTTTTAAATATTGATGATATCAACGTGCTACATTAAAATCAATTTCAATGAATGAGTGACAATAAATATATATATATATATATATATATATATATATATATATATATATATATATATATATATATAATTTAAATAATTGTCCTTAGATTTTTTTTTTTACATTTTGAAGTTTAAAATCAAATTCATCTCATAAAAATTTACTTTAATCATAATAGTTCAAAGAAACTTGATTTCTCCGAATTAGTCTCATAACTTTTAAATTCTCACAAAAATAATATTTTTTTACTTAAAAAATGTTCAATTTTTTCCAATTGCATAGGATGAGACTGAATTAATACTTTTATAGAGTAATTAATAATTAATTACGGGACAAAATTGGTAAAAATATTGTTTTATGACAAAATCGGAGTAAAATTAAAAGATTTGAGACGAAAATTAATATTCTAACTATTTTGAAACCTTTTCAAATTAAATAATAGATACATGATGGTTATTGTTTCAAACTTGTACAGTTTGTTTTTACATATTACCCAGAGATTCAGAAAATACAACATCAATGCGTATCCGGGGTTCAAACCGATAATATTTGCATGAATAATAGTTTCACGAAGCAAACTCATGAACATAATATATATATATATATATATATATATATATATATAAAATGTCTTGCACATAGGAGAGAAAGTTGACAATATTTATAATACTACTATATGATAAGAGTAATTTTTTATACTCCCACCCTCCGCGCCATATTATTCTTTACCAATTTTTGTAGATGCAGAAATTATGAAAATTTGCTTTTTTTTATCAATTTTTTTAGTGTATTATAATATTTTTAGATAATAAATAAATTACTTCTAGAATGATGTATGTATTAGGTGAAATTGGTAAATTTGTAATTATATAAGGTATATTTTTAGGATTGGGACCGAATTGATGTAATGTTTCCTTTATTGGATAGTGAAGTTCAACGTAAAAATTCCTCAATTAGAATGACAAAAGGATATCATTAAGAAGTCAATCAATGAAGTGTGGGGATTAATTATTAAAATTAATAATGTGAATCAATATACCTCTACTCCCATTAGGCTTCCTCGCAAAGCCAACTAAACAGCTCCTAGTTATCGATACAAGTGGCTATTAATTAGCTAGTTCGTAGGTTAGGCGGCCACGTGAGGTCGCATTTATAAATAGGATTATGCCGTTTACTTAGTGTTAATCATAGCACCAGCAAAACAAATAAAGCTGCCCGTTTATTAAATAAAAAATATATCATACAAATTTACTTTATTTAAAGTGGTTGAAAAACTTATTTTTCTGAAATTGTCCATTAAAGTTTAAATTCTCATCAAAATTGTTATTTTTATTTAATTAAAAATATCTAAATTTTCTAATTTCATGAGACTAAACCATGAGACTAATCGGTGTTTTTCTAAAAATTATGGAACGAAATTCGTGAAAAATATTTTTGATGAAATTGGAATAAAACAGAAAGGTTTGACATGAAATGAATGTCATAATTATTTTATACATTTTTCCAATAAAATAAAAAGATATGAGATAGTTTATATATGTTTTAAACTCACAAATTTAATGAGGCAGTAACTTGATGATGATGTGATACAAATAAATCATGACGTGATCGTCTCTAGCGATTAATATCATTAGAGAAAATATTTGGTTTAAGCATTAATGTCCATACTGTTGTTGAATATGAAGGGTATTTTAATTCCATTTTGTCCACTGTAACATGTTGAAAAATACACTAGAATTTTTTTTTTTTACAAATGAAATAATACTTTTTTTAAGTGATCAATTATTACTCTTTTAGAAATAATATTCTTATCTCGACCAGGTATGTAAAAAAATTACCAGCATATAAATAGAATTAATTTGAACAAAAATAATAATTTTATGACAAAGTCTCTTGTGAGACATATTAAAATATGATTGTTATATAGTTAAAGTATATTTATTTGTAATTAAAGTATATTTTACTAAAGTATAATTAATAAATAATACATTAAAATATGATTTTAGGGTGTTATAATATGATTCATTACGAACACATTTTAACTATCCATAAGCATATTTATCTATATAATAAATAAACATACTTTAATAATGGATCGATCTATATGTTTCACAAGAGAGTGTCACTAATTTTATTTCAAAAGAATAATATGTACTACTAGTCTCTATCACTCTTTAGAGTGATATTTCATAAGCTAAGGGTAAAATTCGAGTGCATGCATATGGTGCAAGGAATAATTTCCCAATTTAATTATGTTAACTTTTGACATTTTTGCGTAAAATTTATAAAGTAAGTTCAGAAAATTGATGACATGAAATGTCACACTTTTTTTTCTTTTCCAAAAAGAGGTTATGCATCCTTTTGTGGTATAAATAAATAATAAAAAAATTGTAAATTTTATTTTAACAAAAAATTCTTATATTATCTTGGTTCCCTTTTGTTTAAGCTCTACGCTTGAGCACAGCAAAAATGACTATGGATTTATCATTTTTGGGATCCAGAAAAAACAACGAAGGTGCAAGTTTGTTGACGTAGAGATCAAACAACTCATCAATGATCTCAGGTCCAAAGTGATCAGAAAGCAATCTTTCATGAACTGCTCTGTAGAACGCTGCACGTGCTTGGATCCTCGGTAAGCTGTACTTTCCGGCGTTGTTGTCGAGAATTTCCATTCTTTCAATGCTGAAACTCATGTTGCTCCTCTCCAGAATCGCCTTTAACTCTTGTGGAGTCGTAAAGTAGTAGGGGAGGTTCAACGAGTCTACTTTTGATTCACTCACTCTCCCCTGCAGTAATAATCACAATTTATCATTTAAATTAATAGCGAGTCTTCTATGAATCAGTCACAATATATCATTTCATGTCAAACCTTTCTGTTTTATTCCAATTTCATCAAAAATATTTTTCACGAATTTCGTTCCATAATTTTTAGAAAAACACCGATTAGTCTCATGGTTTAGTCTCATGAAATTAGAAAATTTAGATATTTTTAATTAAATAAAAATAATATTTTTGATGAGAATTTAAATTTTATTGGACAATTTCAGAAAAATAAGTTTTTCAGCCACTTTAAATAAAATAAATTTGTATGATATATTTTTTATTTAATAAACGGGCAGCTTTATTTGTTTTACTGGTGCTATGATTCAAACTAAGTAAACGGCATAATTCTATTTATAAATGCGACCTCACGTGGCCGCCTAACCTACGAACTAGCTAATTAATAGCCACTTGTATCGATAACTAGGAGCTGTTTGGTTGGCATAGCGAGGAAGCCTAACGAAAATAGAGGTATATTGATTCACATTGTTAATTTTAATAGTTAATCCCTACACTTCATTGATTGACTTCTTAATGATATCCTTTTATCCTGCGTTAAACTTTACTATCTAAAAAAGGAAACATTACATCAATTCGGTCCCAATCCTAAAAATATGTCTTATATAATTACAAATTTACCAATTTCACCTGATACATACATCATTTTAGAAGTAATTTATTTATTATTTAAAAATATTATAATACACTAAAAAATTAATAAAATTGATAAAAAAAAGTAAATTTTCATAATTTCTGCATCTACAAAAATCGGTAAAGAATAATATGGCACGGAGGGTGGGAGTATAAAAAATTACTCTTATCATATAGTAGTATTATAAATATTGTCAACTTTCTCTCCTATGTGCAAGACATTAGTTATATATATATTATCTGTTCATGAGTTTGCTCTTCGTGAAACTATTATTCATGCAAATATTATCGGTTTGAACCCCGGATACGCATTGATGTTGTATTTTCTGAATCTCTGGGTAATATGTAAAAACAAACTGTACAAGTTTGAAACAATAACCATGTATCTATTATTTAATTTGAAAAGGTTTCAAAATAGCTAGAATATTAATTTTCGTCTCAAGTCTTTTAATTTTACTCTGATTTTGTCATAAAATAATATTTTTACCAATTTTGTCCCGTAATTAATTATTAATTACTCTATAAAAGTATTGATTCAGTCTCATCCTATGCAATTAGAAAAATTGAACATTTTTTAAGTAAAAAATATTATTTTTGTGAGAATTTAACAGTTATGAGACTAATTCGGAGAAATCAAGTTTCTTTGAACTATTTTGTTTAAAGTAAATTTTTATGAGACGATTTTGATTTTAAACTTCAAAATGTAAAAAAAAAATCTAAGGACAATTATTTAGATTATATATATATATATATATATATATATATATATATATATATATATATATATATATATATATATATATATATATATATATATATATATATATTGTCACTCATTCATTGAAATTGATTTTAATGTAGCACGTTGATATCATCAATATTTAAAACAAGCTTAGTTAGGAGAAAGTTCATTAAACTAGCTAGGTACGTAATTGACATAAGGCCACCCAATCAAAATGTTTATATCCACAAGAAAAGTCATTTATGAACTATAAACCTAGTTACTTAAATAAACATCTAAACACTTGCCAACTAAGTTTGAATCTCTATTCCACAATGATGTTACATATCATATTTTATAATATGTTTTTAAATTAAAATATTATATACTAATAAATGATTATTAAACTCTTCACACGTGACTTTAATTTAGGCCATGATTCTAATCAAATGGATCACCTATTCTATTTCTTTCTTTCGTCTCCTATTTCACTTATTACTACAAAAAAATAACTCTTTTTTAGCCATGAAATTCAATTAGTTGATAATTACTCACGGATTGCCAACAAAAATTATATTTTTCTTTAGCAACGATAGTGCAACGGATTTATTATATTTTTGGCAACGGAATAAAATTCACTGTTATTTACCAACGGATTCCAACAAAATCATTATATAAATTACTAAGTGAATTATTTATCAGTGGAATTGAATTTTCGTTGCTAAAAATTTACCATTCATATCATCAACGGATTACGTTGTTAATCCGTTGGTAAATTAATTAATATAACCATTAAATTAAAAACTTTTATTACTTTAATAAGAAACAGATTTTATAAATTATAAAGTATGTTATGTATGTTAGGTGAGAGTAATATTTTTTAAATTAAGATAACTTTTGAAGTTTTTGGTTAATATGAAGTTTTCTTTTTTGGGTGGTGAACATAAGTGTGAGACAGAAGAAAATGGAAAGTGTGAACATAAGTGTGTGATGGATCATGGAGGGAGTATAATATTGTTGTGAAATGAAGAATCACACCGTGATTGTAACACGTGGTCGTGATTGTAACACGCTGCACAAATTTAGGGGGTGTCTGGTTTATCGAAATGAATCAGAATAAGAATTATAGTGATAATAGTGAGGAATGGTAATGGATTTACCTTTTACACTTATATTGTTTGGTTGATAATAAAGAATGAGTATCATAATCATATGTTGTTTGGTATAATTAAATTCTTTAGGAATTGATTCATATTTTTTTACTATTAATTTTTTGCTTTATTATAATTTATTATTATTATAAGAAAATTATTAATTTTTATTTTTAATATAATTTTATATCATTTAAATATATAATAAATAGGGTTTTGAGTTTTCCAGGTCTGGAATGAAAGTAATAGAAGTGAAATTTGGGAGGAATGGGGGATTCCTCATTTTCTAGGAATTGAAAACACTGTACTACTATGAACCTTCAAACCAAACACGTTTTTCTAACCCCTTTCCCATTCCTTTGCTCAAACACCTCCAAACAAACAGCCCCTTAATAATTAATTGCATGGTAGATGGAATAGGAGAATAAAATAGTAATCCCATAATTCTATGAGACATATTTTTAATGTATGTAACTATATCTAGTGATATCTACAACAAAGAGCGAACCAGAACAATTCTTCGATACGTAAGTACTATGAACGCAGGAGTGGGACCTCATAGTTATGTCAAGAACTCCTCCTACCAGGTAAAATATCGTATTAAAGTCTTCATAAAAACTGGTGATTTTAAGATTAATTTAGACATCATCATGCTTATACATCACTACAAAAAATTGTTTTTACCAATAGAATATTCTGTTGGTAAAAACATCAATTCCATTGTTAAATTTGTTTACCTACGGATTAACAACGGAATCCGTTGGTAAATTTTCATTGGTAAAGTGGTGGTTGGTAAATTTTTAGCAACGAAAATTCAACTAGGTTGGTAAATTATTCTGATAGTAATAAGACACTAATAATTTCATTGGTAATTTATATAATGATTCCGTTGGTTTACTAACGGATTGAATTATGTTGGTAAAATAGAAAATAAATTTATTTGTATTTCATTGCTAAAGAAAAAATGTTATTTTTGTTGCTATTTTGTTGGTAATTACCAATGGATTGAATTCCGTTGCTAAAAATAGTTTTTTAAGGCGCATGGAGTCATTTCGCTTAGTACATGTGGTATACATTGTTTTCTTTCCAGAGAGGGATATTGGATGTGGCAGAGCCAATAATTAAAGACGAAATCGCCAGAAATTTAGACATGAAACAGATGGATTCGAACACCTTGTGGATCGCTGATTTCGGGTGTTCCACCGGACACAACTCCTTTCCTGCCATGAACCTCATTACTGAAGCTATTAAGAAAAAGAACGAATCCTGTGGCGGCCCCGAATTCCACGTCTTCTTTAACGACGTCGTTGCCAATGATTTCAACACCCTTTTCAGTTTACTGCCACCCCACAGGAACTATCATGCAGCCGCAGTGGCGGGGGACTTTCATGGCCGGCTCCTGCCGGAAGCGTCCCTTCACGTTGCTTACTCTTCTAATTCTCTCCATTGGCTGTCGGAGGTTCCGAAGGCAGTGGTGGACAGTAGTTCTCCGGCGTGGAACAAGAGAGAGATTTTTTACGGTGGAAAGAAGGAGGTTGAAAATGCTTATAGGGATCAATTTAGAAAGTATATGCATTGTTTCTTGGGATCGAGGGCAGTGGAGATTGTGGATGGTGGGCTAATGTTCCTACTAATTCCCGTAGTTCCTGAGTTATGGGACCCGGAAACAGAATACACCGTATCTTCGGACATCAAATTTTTGGGTTCTTGCCTCATGGACATGGCCAGCAAGGTACTCCCGCCTCCGTACATTTACGTCTACTAATCTAAGGGAAAATGTCACATTTGGTCCCATAAAAATTCATTCAGTTCAATTTTAGCTCCGTATGAATTCACTGGTCTCATAGCTAGCGGTTTTGGTCCCATAAGAATATTATAACCATAATTTTTTGAAAATTTTCATCCCAAATTAACTTATATTATTAGAAATTAGCAGATTTATATTATTTTATATCTTTCAACATAGACATAGTCCATTACGATCATTCACCTCTGTTTTCTCTATCAATAAACATTGTATTAGTTTTCTTTGGGGATTATTTTTGCAAATTATGGAATCAAATCTGCAAGTTGTCACTATTAACAAATTTTGATGAAAATTTCCTATGGGACTAAATCTGTCAGTTTTGGGACCTTTTTGGCATTAAACAATTCTTACGGAACTAAATCTGAACTTATCCCACTGTTCTACGTTTATTTGACATTCCTAGAATATTGTTTTTAATGACTTTTAAAGAGAAAATATCGATTTCAGCCCTATAACTTTAGCTAAAATAAATTTTAATCCTATAACTTCTTAGTTTTAGTCTAAAAATTTTTACTTTTTCAAAATTTTTAGTTATTTGTGAAATTTCTTGCAAAACATATATGACTTGCAAAATTTTATGAAATTTTATAAGTGCTATAATTTATAAAAATTAGAAAAGGACAAAAAATTAAAAAAAAAAACTAGTTATGAGAATAAAATTGACATAAAAGATTAAAATTTAAAATTTAAAAAATTATAAGACTAAAATTTAATTCTATAAAAAATACAGTACCAAAAATTATATTATCTCGACTTCCCTTTTAATTAGATTTTTTAGAGATATATAGATGGCAACAGCGTAAGGAGGTTCGAATCCTAGAATCGAAAAGACATATACAATTCCTGTTATATTTTGTTATATTTTGATGTTATATATAGTTATTGTTGTGAAGCGTTGGATGAATTGATATATAAGAGAAAGAGAGAATCTATACCTTAATGTTAAAGTGACCTTATTAAATATTGGGCATGTATTGTGTAAAATCGTCTCACGTTGTAAGTCCTTACGTGAGACGGATAAAAAATGATAACATCATTCCTAAAAAGTGGTACTCAATCGATGTAAAGTGATAATGGTTCAGTGAACTATTTCATGAACAATATATAGTATAAATAAAAAGAGATAATATTTTATAGCAAAAGTGATAATGATATTATCACATTTTATCCATCTCACGTATTACGTGAGATAATCTCACACAAGTCTTTGTCTTAAATATTAAATGATACTCAATGGCGGACCTAGAAAATTAAATTTGGGGGTACGGTATAGTATATTTTAAAAAAATATATTTAATATTCAAATTATATAATAAATAAATCAAAAATTTAAAAATTATAATTACTCTTAACACCCTTGAATTTTTTTTTTTTATTTTATAAAAAGCAATTCAAGACATTATAATCAAAATCTTTTCTAAAAATAGTAATAAATTGAGTGTAAATTTGTGTTGCAATGAATAATTTAAGCGAACAAACGATTGAGAAAAATATGAATAATTTTGTGAAAATATACTTTTTTTAAAAAAAAGAAGACATAATAAAGGTCTGGGTGAACCGAACCCCCGACCTTTTACCGAGAAGTAAGAAATGGGTCATTGTTTCACCGAGTTTATTAGGACTCTTTTCGCCGAGCCGAATGTCAATTTAGTTTCACATTTACTAAAGATATAGATGAGTGGCACGTATGCCGAAGAAAAATTTAAAACTTTCACCTTAGAGTTCTCTTTTCAAGTGTTAAATTATCATCTCGTTTAAAAACTTAAGCTGTTTAGAGATGAACTTACTTCTCGGTAAAAGGTCGGGGGTAAGCGCCAATTTGGTCGACAGTCCGATTCTAAATATGAAAAGGCTTAATTATAAACTCTAGTTAGCTAGGGTGTGTGCCAATGTATTGGATACACCCGTAAATAATCCTAAAAATAAATGATTTTTTTTTTTATTATTGCAGGGAAGATTGGAGGAAGCCAAAGCAGACTCATTTAATATTCCAATTTACTTTCCGACCACAAAAGAGTTAAAAGGCATATTTGAGAAGAGTGAGAGTTTCAGCATCGAAAGAATGGAGATTCTGGACAACCCTGGAAAATACACCCTCACGACCATTAATGCACGTGCTGCATTTTATAGGGCAACTTTTGAAAGATTGCTGACATGTCATTTTGGAAGTGAAATAATACAAGAATTGTTCGACCTCTTCACCAACAAACTTGCAGTTTCACCAATTCTGCTAAACCTACACAACGATAAAACTATTTTTATACTTGCTGTGCTCAAACGTATAAGTAGATAGGGGATCGAGCAGCTTCTTCTCATACCGTCGAATAATATAATCCACTTAATTTGAGTAAATCTTGAATTGTTCGACCTCTTCACCAACAAACTTGCAGTTTCACCAATTCTGCTAAACCTACACAACGATAAAACTATTTTTATACTTGCTGTGCTCAAACGTATAAGTAGATAGGGGATCGAGCAGCTTCTTCTCATACCGTCGAATAATATAATCCACTTAATTTGAGTAAATCTTGTATGAGACCATGCGAGACTAATAAAAAGTACTACTTTGTTTTTTAATAAAAAAGAGATTTAAGTACTTTACTTTTAAAGAAACAATGATACTATACGAAGGAAAATGTAATATACATCTTAATTATAGGAGTTAAATGCAATTTCAAACCCACAGTTTTTGCCAAATTCAATTTTCATCCCAAATTATTTAAAATTTTTGGTTTAATCCTGTAATCTCAAAAATTTAAATTTCGTCCCAAAACTAATTTTTCGTTGCAAATTATCACATACCTCTTGAATTTTTTTTCAAAATCAACCCAAATTAATTCCTTTTTAATTAGTTATATCATTTTGTAAAAGATAACAAAATTAAATTGGGAAATTATTCCTTGCAATGGGTGATTACACTCGAATTTTACCCTGAGCTTACGAAATATCACTCTAACGAGTGATAAACTAGTATATATTATTCTTCTAAATAAAATTATTATTTTTGTTCAAAAGCTGCTGGTTTCACATACATTTTGAGATAACAATATTAATAATTTTCAAAAGAGGTAATAGTTGATCATTTTAAAAAATAATATTTCATGTTTAAAAAAAAAATTCGAGTGTATTTTACAACATGTTACACAATAGACAAAATGAAATCAACACACCCTACATCAATGCGTCATTAGAATATTCAACAACAGCATGGACCAATTGCTTAATTAATCCAAATATTTTCTCTAACGATATTAACCACTGGATAAGAGACGACCACGTCATGATTTAATTGAATCACGTCATCATAGATTTATTGCCTCATTAAACTTGCAAATTTAAAACATAAATTGTTTCATGTCTTTTTGTTTTAGTCGAAAAGGTCTCAAAATAGTTAGGATGTTCATTTTCGTTTCATACCTTTCAGTTTTGTTCAGATTTCGTTTCAAAATTATATTTTTTGCCAATTTCGTACCATAACTTTTGTGAAAATACCGATTTAATCTCATGGTTTAGTTTCATAGAATTAGAAAAGTTGAAAATTTTTAAGTAAAAATGACAATTTTAATAAGAATTTAAAAACTAGTATTAGACAATTTAGAAGAAAATAATTTTTTTTGGACTAGAATTAAGTAAATTTATAAGTAACAGTTTTGATTTAAAACCCTTAAACTTGCATCTTTATTTGTTTTTCTGGTGCAATTATTCAAACTATCTATAAATTCGACCTAAAAATTAATTCGAGCATGTGGCGGCCCTAACCTACGAACTACCTACGAACTATCTAATTAATAGCCACTTGCATGATAATTAAATTTTAAAAACATATGAAAAATTACTCTTATAATTATAGTGTCACCCTTACAGTTGCTAGGGTTTAAATTAAATGGACCATAGGATTTACACACTAATTCTTAATAAATATTAGTTGTTAATATAGTTAATAGTTAGTTCACCAAGTATCCATACTTCCCCTTTCTCCAAACTTTCTAATTATAACTCCCCCCAATTTTCGTTTTCAATAGGATTGAACGTGGGTCATTCACTTTAGTGAGGAGCCCAATGGCCAAGAGAGCTAACCCACCTGATTGTCCCATATCTTTATACTTTATTTGAAAAAATAGTTATGACATTCAATTTTGTCCCAAACTTTTTAATTTTGCTTCGAATTCATCCCAAAACAATATTATTTTTACCAATTTCGTCCTATAAATTTGTAAAGGCATCGATTCAATTCCATCCCATTAAATTAGAAAAATTAGACTTTTAAGTAAAAAGAACCATTTTGGTGAGAATTTAAAAGTTATGAAACTATTTCGAAGAGATTAAGTTTCTTCGGATTATTTTAAATAAAGTAAATTTGTATGGTACAATTTTTCTTAATTTTAAACTAATATAATTGGTTCGAACCCTGGATACGCATTAATGTTGTATTTTCTGAATCTCTATTGAGTTTTTTTTTTAAGGAAAAAGTTAAATATTATTACGAGTACAAGTAGTACTCAAAAATCAAAAGTTATCAGAGTTTACAAATCATAGAGTACCAACCAATATTAATAAAGAGAGACATCATCCAATTATAGCACATTCTGGGGTTGCTACACCAATCGAAAAATGAGTAAGAGCAATTATAGTGGGTGGAGAAAATGCACCATGATTTGACTCTGATTTCCTCGAATGTCTTTTCTAAATTGATTTCCTCGTCTTCAAAGATTTTCTTGTTTCTTGTCTTCCAAATGAACCAAACCGCACAGGACCAAATGCATTCGATTATGTATTTTTTTCTCTTCTTGCCCAGCGCGCCAAAATATTGTAGAAAATGCATCGTTGGATCAGAAGCGAGAGGCATCGGAGATTTTAGCTAAGAATAACAAAGACACCAAACTTGATAGGAGAATTTACATTCAAAGAACAAGTGCTTCACAGTTTCTTCATGATTACCGCAAAGACCGCACGAGAGATCATCTCAATCTTTGAGAATACTCCTCTTTTTAAGAGCAGCTCTAGTAGGAAGCCGACATCGAAGGATTCTCCAAGCAAGCCCCGAAAATTTTGTAGGTATTAATTTATTCCAAATCTTTGAGAGAGCAGTGTAAGTATCTTCACTTAGGTTCACGGTAGCCGAAATCTGAACCATTTGGCAATGGTAAGCACTCCGTGTAGTGAATTGCCCATCATTTGAGAGTTTTCAAGTCCAATCATCGTCACCAAAAACCTGCATATGAAATGTTTCAAGAGAAGACAATAATTGGGATTCCAAGTCCAACTCCCATGATAAGAGTTCTCGTCTCCAACTAAGGTTCCATTGCCAAACACCATTAAGCCAACATCCCGACTCTCCTACTTTTACTTCTTTGTTAGGGAAAAGTGAAAATAATCTAGGAAATGACTTTTTAAGATAAGACTCCCCAACCACCCACTTATCATACCAAAAATACGTAGAAATTCCATTACCAATTTTTTTGGACATGTTATTCTCAAACCAAGGACATTTTGAGGTGGAGAAGAAGAGATCAAAAATTTGTCTCCACCAAATTGACATATACTTTCTATTAACACAAGCACCTGACAAAAGAGAAGAACAAACAACATACTTGAAGTCGAGTATCCTTACCCATAGAGAATTGGGTCAACTCTAATCCTCCAAGCCCATTTTCCAAGTAAAGACTTATTAAATAAATTCAAGTGTTTCACACCAAGACCACCATTCTCTTTGGGTTTATAAATATCATCCCGAGAAATCCATGGAACCTTTCTCTCATTCACACCCCACCCCAAAGAAAATCACGTTGCAATTTGATAATTTTTCTCAAGATGTGATTAGGTAGGCGGTAAAAGGAGAGATAATAGGTGGGTAACGAGTTTAAGACTGCATTAAGAAGGATGATTCTACTACCAAATGAGATTTTTTTGTCTTCCCAGCCCTTCAATCTGTTTTTGATTTTTTGAACTACTCCAGACCAGATTTCCAAGCTACGGTTGTCTGCCCCAACATGAATGCCAAGATAACACATAAGAAGTGTTCCAATTACGCAATCAAGAAAGCTGCCAACATTGTTTAGATTCTCCCCATCTATATTTATTCCAAGTAGTTGACACTTAGAGTAGTTAATTCGATGTCCGGTTAACAACTCAAAATTTTTAAGATGCACTTTAAGGCCCAAATATTTTTGACAGACGCCTGACCAATAAGAATTGTGTCATCAGCATATTGAAGATGAGAAATTGAATTGCACTTACTCCAACAGAAATGGCATCAAAGAGACCACAATCAACAGCTCGTGAAAGCATGACACTCAAAGCTTCAGCCACGATAAGGAAGAGTGGAGGTGAGAGATGATCACCTTGTCTAAGACCACGCTCCAACTGGAATTCTTTAGTAGGACTACCATTCACAAGAATAGAAGAAAAGGCTGTGGAAACACATTCCATAATCCAACCACACTATTTTGAATTGAATCCCATACTTTCCACACTATTCACACTCCCAATTTTACTACTGTTCTTAGTCCCACTTTTTGGTAAAAATGATTAAAGTAAGAGAACTCTATCGTTGTAGTACACGTAGTGATCAAGTAACAAAATTTATAGTATATTGTTCCAAGGGAAAAGTAAAATCATGGTGTATCCGGATTTGTCCTCAATCATGCTTTGTAAGAGTGATAAAGTTGGAGATTTGGTTTTATACTAAAAATTATTCTAATCAATTAACTAAAGAAATCAATTAACAACTAATATTATCAACTATCAATCACGTAACAAGATGAATGGAATGGATAGAATGTATTTAAAAAGAGAGCAAGGCTAACCATACTCATGATTAAGAAACTACCTAGATATGCATGACTTTTAACATTGAACTTCATTAATCATGGACTAAAAGCAATCACATTTTTACCCCTAAACCCTATGCCCAAGGTGAATAGGTTCTCGACTCTTTGACAAGTCTAAATCTTCTAGGATTGCTCTTACTCTCAATTCCCTTAAGGTATTATGATCATAAGTTGGTTCTTTTCACTCAATTTCTTAAGTGTGCCTTTATAAATGTTCTAAGCATGAGAAGGTAATGGCTTACCTCCCCTCACACTAACATATATGTTCATCTTAATAAATGATTCAATTAAATCCTACTATAAATTATCAGATTGGCTATCCTAACATGTTGTAAGTAAGAATTAATCACACAAGTAACGAAATGAAACAAGAATCATTAATCATAAAAGGAAGTCTAAAATTAACTCAATTCAACATTTAAAATCCTACATATCTAGCATTCTTCTCAACCAATCATATGATTAGCCCTACTATAGGACTAGCCACTACTAATCATGTTCAAATCAATACATCCCATGACTTGCTCCATTTGAGCCAAAATATGAAGAAAAATAACAATTGAAAAGTAGATCGACTTTCCTTTTTTGAAGATGGCCTCCCTTCCTTTCAACATGCTCAATTCTTCAATCTATGATGATCTTCTCTTCTCAAATTGATAGAATGATGGAGTGATGGATGAATTTTGGGAGAGCAAATGAATTGAATGGATGAAAAGTGTGTAAAATGGATGATCTGGAATGTGTGTGTGAAAATGTGGTGAGGAATTGTGTGTTTGATCTTGATAACTGCTCCTAAATATGGCTCTCTTCCTAATTTTCGCACAAATTTGATTTTTATACCCCTTGAAATCTTCTAGAACATGTGCCAACTTAATCTGGAATCTGCACCTACACGGATCGTGTAGCAGCACACGGCTCGTGTAGTGCACACACGGTTCAGCATGTTCTGCGTGTTACCGAACACGGCTCCCTCCTGGGGTGTAGCATTTTCTGATGTTCATGCACGGCCATCTCAGACAGGTCCGTGTTCCGCACACGGGGCATGTGCTTGCACACGAGGCATGCGCCAGAATACGGGGCGTGTTCGATCATGCCCTGTTCTTCTTTCTCCGTTTTAACTCCTGACTCCGTTTTTGACCTGTTTTATACACATTTAAGCTCATTTCCACACATATATCAATGTGTACACATCTCTCCTAATTAACATTAAACTCCACCAAAAGTTATACAAATACGGATAAAAACATCCAAAAATCATAAATAAAGACACTAAAATCTAGGTGAAAATGACGACGATCAGCTACGCGTATCCCATAAATCTATAAGATTAAATTATCCTTATATGTTAAGATATAAATACACTTAGGTTGTGTTTGGATTGATTCATTTCAAATCCAATGAATTTGAAAATGAGTGGATTTTAAATTCCATGGATTTTAAATCAAGGGTAAATTACCAAAACCATCCTCGAGGTTTGTCCAAATTACCAAATAAACCCCGTG
This sequence comes from Pogostemon cablin, assembly GCA_023678885.1. Taxonomy (NCBI): domain Eukaryota; kingdom Viridiplantae; phylum Streptophyta; class Magnoliopsida; order Lamiales; family Lamiaceae; genus Pogostemon; species Pogostemon cablin. The sequence goes on from CM042970.1 coordinate 1,044,829, forward strand.
GTTTGAAAAATTACCAATTACCCCCTTTAAATAACTTTTTTTTTAAATAGTAAAATTTAAAAATACAATGTTAAATATATGGGTCTTGATGTCATTTCCATCCTTCTTTATTTTAAGAAAAAATGTATTTTTATTATTGTTCAAATAAAAAACAAGTTAAAGGAGGTAATTGGTAATTTTTCAAATCACATGGTTTATTTGGTAATTTGGATAAACCTCTAGGGGAGTTTGTGTAATTTACCTTTAAATCAATTCATTTGAATTCCACTGTTTGGATAAATTATGGATCTTGAAAGGATTTCAAATCCATAATTCAAAAATTATTTTTAAAATAAAATTTTATATATGACAAATAAAAATAATAAAATTTATTATATTAAATATTAAAATCTAAAATTTTATTAAAAATATTTTTTTTGGGAGGGAACTCTACCACCCAACCTACCCCCTTACCCATCCCCTCCACCATCCTATCCTAAAAAAAATTTTAATAAAATTTTAGATTTTTAATATTTTAATAATAAAAAATATTACCACTCATCCCTACCCCCTACCCACTCCACCCCCTTCACCCAATACCACCCCCACCCCAAAAAAGTTTTATTTATATAAAATTTTAGATTTTAATATTTAAATGAGATGATCTCACACAAGTCTTTGCCTTAAATATTAAATGATACTCAATGGCGGGCCTAGAAAATTAAATTTGGGGATACGGTATAGTATATTTTAAAAATATATATTTAATATTCAAATTATATAATAAATAAATCAAAATTTTAAAAATTATAATTACTCTTAACACCCTTGAATTTTTTTTATTTATTTTATAAAAAGCAATTCAAGACATTATTATCAAAATCTTTTCTATAAATAGTAATAAATTGAGTGTAAATTTGTGTTGCAATGAATAATTTAAGGGAACAAACGATTGAGAAAAATATGAATAATTTTGTGAAAATATACTTTTTAAAAAAAAAAGACATAATAAGGGTCTGGGTGAACTGAACCCCCTCGAGAAGTAAGAAATGGGTCATTGTTTCACCGAGTTTATTATGACTCTTTTCGCCGAGCCGAATGTCAATTTAGTTTCACATTTACTAAAGATATAGATGAGTGGCACGTATGCCGAAGAAAAATTTAAACATGTTATATGTAGACCATGCATGCATGTAGGTGTGTGGGGCTTATATCATTAAATGTACACATGGAAAGTGGTGAATGGTTAGCAGCAAAGTTAGTTGAGAAGCTAAGCTCAACAAGCTGTCTAAGATGAATAAAGTGAAGCCATAAGATCAGAAGTGAAGCTGATGGACTGCTGCAGATTGTGATGGAGATATTATTTGATCAAGTGAAGATTAAATGATAGGAAGCTAGTTACAACTGTTAGCAACAAATTGAAAGGAAGTTAAAGTGATCAGTGGAAACCAACTGATCTGTTGTTGACAGTTGGAGAGGTGCTAGCAGCTCAAGTGATGCATCAGCTGTGAAGTTAATCAGCTGTACATGGCAGTTAACTTGATGAGGTCCATCAGATGAAAGCAAGGTGAAGGATTGGATGGTGAAAGATTTAACACTAGGTGATCAACATGGTGATGAAACCATAGAATCAAGAAAGGTGCTATGCAGTCTGGTAGCTTAAGAGTTGGTTGTAACCAACTCAGTTGATCATGAGAAGAAGTTACAACTGCTTATGCAGGCTTGGTGCATCAATGTAGTATAAATACATGATCATACACAGCAAAGAAAGGAAGGGAAGTCGATCATCATCATCATACAAATTAGTGAATCAAGTTAGGGTTTCTTAAGTGTTCTAGTTCATCATCATCATCATATTGTAACCATGTTTCACCAAGATAGTGATTACTCTCCTTTAGGAAGTGGATGTAGATCAACATGATCGAACCACTATAATTCTTGTCTTCATACTTCAAGTTTTAAGCTTTTCTGATTATTTCATCCATACACAACATTAGTTAGAGTTGAATAATCAAGCTTGTTGTTGTAAGCTTGTTGTTCTTCATAGTATTGTGTTAAATTCATAAGAATTGGCGCCGTCTGTGGGAAGCCAAACCAGAAGAAGAAGAAGAAGACTCAGTGGAGAAGAAGAAGATTAGATGGTTACCACAAAGTTTGATATTGAAAAGTTCACAGAAAAGACAGACTTCAGTCTATGGAGAATGAAGATGGAAGTCATTTTGGTTCAACAAGGTCTGTCAGATGCCATTAAGCCATTGCCTGAAGGTCAGATTGCAGGAGCTAGTGCTGCTGTTCTTGCAGCAGATCAAGAACAACAAACTAAGGTCAGAAGTGCTCTCATCCTGTGTCTTGGTGATAAGGCTCTAAGGGAGATCTCTAAAGAACTTACTGCAAGAGGAGTTTGGAAGAAATTGGAGGAGTTGTACATGGTTAAAAGTTTGGCAAACCGTTTGTACATGAAGCAGAAGTTATACTCCTTCAAGGTATCAGAAGATAAGTCTATAATTGGTCAGTTAGATGATTTTAACAAGATCATTGATGACTTAGAAAACATAGATGTAGCTCTGTCAACTGAAGACAAGGTTGTCATCCTCATGTCAGCACTTCCAAAGTCTTTTGAAGGTTTGAGAGATACTCTATTGTTTGCTAATGCTGAACCAATCTCCCTTGAGCAAGTGTTGTTGGCAGTCAAGGCAAAGGTACTTCACAAGAATCCAGAACAGCAAGCAAATGCAGAAGGGTTGACAGTGAAGAAACAGAACCAGTGGAATAAGAACAACAAGAATAGTAAGAGTAATGTTGATAAGAGGAAGCCTGAAAAGAACTATAGTGCACCAGCAGATGAAGAAGAAAACAAGAATTGTTTCCACTGCAATAAACCAGGACATTAAAAGAAGCAATGTTACAAATGGAAAGTAATGGTAGCAAAGAAGATAGCTGAAAAGGAAGGAAATAAGAGGCCTCATGCAAATCAGGTAACAACTAATCAAGGTGTTACAGACTCTAATTTCATTGAAGCAATGTCTGTGAGTTCTAGTTCAGTTTCAGAAGAGTGGGTTATGGATTCTGGATGTACTTTTCATATGCCTTTAAGAAAGAACTGGTTTACTGAATTGAGGTCACAAGATAAAGGATCAGTAATGCTAGGTGATGATCATACTTGTAAGATTGTTGGAATTGGTTCTGTCAAAGTTAAAATGTTTGATAGAAAAGTCAGAATGTTAAACAATGTTAGATATGTACCAAGCTTAAGAAGAAATCTAATATCTTTTGGAATGTTAGTTTCTCAAGGTTATGAGTGTCATTTGAAATGAGATACACTTGTTGTCATAAAAGGAAAGTCAGTAGTTGTTAAAGGATTCAAGAGGTATAATCTGTACTTCTTGGATGGTTCTGTTATGACTGGACAAAGTAATACAACTAAGGATGAGAGTAGTGTTAATGTTTGGCATGGGAGGCTTGGTCATATAAGTGAAAGAGGTTTACAAGAACTTGCAAGACAGAAGTTACTTGAGATCAGTTCAACCTATAAGTTAGATCAATGTGAGGCTTGTATATTAGGGAAAGCTAAGAGGTTGAAGTTTGGTACAGCTGAGCATAATACCAAAGCTAGGTTGGAATATGTTCACTCAGATCTTTGGGGGCCTTCCAAGACTTCAACAATAGGAGGTGGGAAATACTTCATTTCATTCATTGATGATTATTCAAGAAAGGTGTGGATTAAAATTCTGAAAACAAAGGATGAAGCACTATCAGTTTTTAAAGTATGGTTGACAGAAGTAGAGCTACAAACTGGAAACAAGGTCAAGTGCTTAAGAACAGACAATGGTCTTGAATTTGTGTCACATGAATTCAATAAGTTTTGTCAAGAGAAAGGTATCAAGAGGCACAAGACAGTACCAGGTACTCCACAGCAAAATGGAGTGGCTGAGAGAATGAATCAGACACTTCTTGCAAGAGTTAGGTGTATGATGAGCAGTGGAGGTTTCTCAAAGGGTTTCTGGTTTGAGTTAGTATCTACTGCAGCCTATTTGATTAATCTGTCACCATGCACAGCACTCAAGTTTAAACCACTTGAAGAAGTATAGTCTGGAAGGGTACCAGACTATAGTCATCTGAGGATTATAGGATGTTTGGTGTATTCACATCAGAAACAAGATAAGTTAGATCCTAGAGCAGTTAAGTGTGTGCTAGTTGGCTATCCTAAAGAGGTAAAAGGGTACAGACTATAGTGTTATGAGAATAACAAGTTCATCGTTAGTAGAGATGTGACATTCAATGAAGGAAGAATGCCTTTGTTGGAGAGAGGATCTGATAAGTTGATAACTACTGATAAGTGTGAGTTTGAGGTGGAGCATGATGACAAAATAGATGTACAGCATGATCAAGATCAAAGAGAGGATAGTGTACATGAAGAAATTGCTGCTGAAGAAAGGTCTGAGTCATCTGGTTCAAATGAAAGAAGAACTCTAAGTAGCTATCAGTTGGTTAGGGATAGATTGAGAAGGCAAATCAAAACACCTATAAGGTATATAGAGGCAGACACTGTGTCATATACATTATATGTAGCATCAGATGTTGATGTCTATGAACCTAGGACATGCTCAGAAGCAGTTTCAAGCAAGGAGAGTATGCATTGGTTGGATGCTATGGAAGAAGAGCTGCAATCTTTAAAGAGAAATAATACTTGGATGATTGTTGACAGGCCTGCTAACCAGAAGCTTGTAGGCTGTAAGTGGATATATAAGAAGAAAACAGTTACTAGCAAGGAAGAATGAATTAGATATAAAGCAAGGCTTGTAGCAAGAGGGTTTTCACAGCAAGAAAGTATATATTATAATGAAATCTTCTCACCAGTGGTTAAACACTGCTCAATAAGGATCTTGCTGTCATTAGTTACTCAGTTAGACTTGGAATTACATCAAATGGATGTAACAACAGCTTTCTTGCATGGAAATTTAGATGAGAAGATTTATATGAAGATTCCTGAGGGAGTTAATCTACAAGGAGCAGACTCAAAGGCTTGTCTATTACTTAAATCACTATATAGTCTGAAGCAAAGTCCAAGACAGTGGTATCTCAGATTTGATGAGTACATTACTTCAAATGGTTTTATCAGAAGCATGTATGATGGCTGTGTGTACATAAGACGTGATAAAGGAAGCTATACTTATCTACTACTCTATGTAGATGATATATTAATAGCTTGCAAAGATATGATGAGAGTTAATTCAGTAAAGGATACTTTGAGAAAGGAGTTTGACATAAAAGATCTTGGAGAGGCAAGGATGATACTTGGAATGCAGATAGAGAGGAATAGATCAGCTGGAGTATTAAGGTTGTTTCAAGAGTCATACTTGGATAAAGTGCTAAAGAGGTATAATATGAATCTTTGTAAGAGTGCGTCAGTACCAGTTAAGCAAGGGGTGAGTCTGTCATCTCTTCAAGGACCTCAAACAGATAAAGAAAGGTTTGAAATGGGTAAAATACCTTATGCAAGTGCAGTGGGCAGTCTAATGTATGCTATGGTATGCTGTAGACCAGACTTAGCTTATGTGATGAGTGTGATCAGTAGGTTTATGAGTGATCCTGGTCTTGCTCATTGGGATACAGTAAAGTGGGCACTGAGGTATGTTAGAGGAACTATATCAGTTGGGTTGAAGTTTCAGAAACAGGATGCTTGGAATGATGCTGTTGTTGGTTATGTTGATGCAGATTATGCAGCCAACCTTGATACAAGGAAATCAATGACAGGTTATGTGTTCAAGTTATTTGGTATAACAATAAGTTGGAAGGCTACACATCAACACATAGTGGCTTTATCTACTACTGAAGCTGAATTTGTTGCTCTTACAGAAGCAATAAAGGAAGGTGTTTGGTTGATTGGTATTTTGAGAGAATTTGGAGTTCAGCAGAATAGCATTGAGGTGTATTGTGATAATCAAAGTGTTGTACATCTCTCAAAGCATCAAGGATATCATGAAAGGACTAAACACATTGATGTGAGACTTTATTTTATAAGAGATATGATAGAAGAGAAGTTAGTTGCTGTCAAAAAGGTTAAGACAACTGAAAATCCTGCTGATATGCTTACTAAGGCTCTACCTATTCAAAAGTTTGAATTGTGTAAGAGTCTTATTGGAATTCACTAAAGAAAGAAAGGGAGGTGAGCTGCAGCCTGTAAGTGCAGCAAGGTGGAGAGTATTTTGTTATTTGTGATGATACATAGTCTAAGGTGGAGATTTGTTATATGTAGACCATGCATGCATGTAGGTGTGTGTGTGGCTTATATCAGTAAATGTACACATGGAAAGTGGTGAATGGTTAGCAGCAAAGTTAGTTGAGAAGCTAAGCTCAACAAGCTGCCTAAGATGAATAAAGTAAAGCCATAAGAGCAGAAGTGAAGCTGATGGACTGCTGCAGATTGTGATGGAGGTATTATTTGATCAAGTGAAGATTAAATGATAGGAAGTTAGTTACAACTGTTAGCAACAAATTGAAAGGAAGTTAAAGTGATCAGTGGAAACCTACTGATCTGTTGTTGACAGTTGGAGAGGTGCTAGCAGCTCAAGTGATGCATCAGCTGTGAAGTTAATCAGCTGTACATGGCAGTTAACTTGATGAGGTCCATCAGATGAAAGCAAGGTGAAAGATTGGATGGTGAAAGATTTAACACTAGGTGATCAATATGGTGATGAAACCATAGGATCAAGAAAGGTGCTATGCAGTCTGGTAGCTTAAGAGTTGGTTGTAACCAACTAAGTTGATCATGAGAAGAAGTTACAACTGCTTATGCAGGCTTGGTGCATCAATGTAGTATAAATACATAATCATACACAGCAAAGAAAGGAAGGGAAGTCGATCATCATCATCATACAAATTAGTGAATCAAGTTAGGGTTTCTTAAGTGTTCTAGTTCATCATCATCATCATATTGTAACTATGTTTCATCAAGATAGTGATTACTCTCCTTTAGGAAGTGGATGTAGATCAACATGATTGAACCACTATAATTCTTGTCTTCATACTTCAAGTTTTAAGCTTTTCTGATTATTTCATCCATACACAACATTAGTTAGAGTTGAATAATCAAGCTTGTTGTTGTAAGCTTGTTGTTCTTCATAGTATTGTGTTAAATTCATAAGAAAACCTTTCACCTTAGAGTTCTCTTTTCAAGTGTTAAATTATCATCTCGTCTAAAAACTTAAGTTGTTTAGAGATGAGCTTACTTCTCGGTAAAAGTTCGGGGGTAAGCGCCAATTTGGTCGACAGTCCGATTCTAAATATGAAAAGACTTAATTATAAACTCTAGTTAGCTAGGGTGTGTGCCAATGTATTGGATACACCCGTAAATAATCCTAAAAATAAATGATTTTTTTTTTCTTTTTTTATTATTGCAGGGAAGATTGGAGGAAGCCAAAGAAGACTCATTTAATAAGCCAATTTACTTTCCGACCACAAAAGAGTTAAAAGGCATATTTGAGAAGAGTGAGAGTTTCAGCATCGAAAGAATGGAGATTCTGGACAACCCTGGAAAATACACCCTCACCACCATTAATGCACGTGCTGCATTTTGTAGGGCAGCTTTTGAAAGATTGCTGACATGTCATTTTGGAAGTGAAATAATACAAGAATTGTTCGACCTCTTCACCAACAAACTTGCAGTTTCACCAATTCGGCTAAACCCACACAACGATAAAACTATTTTTATACTTGCTGTGCTCAAACGTATAAGTAGATAGGGGATCGAGCAGCTTCTTCTCATCGACGTCCGACCGTCGAATAATATAATCCACTTAATTTGAGTAAGTCTTGTATGAGACCACGTGAGACTAATAAAAAGTACTACTTTGTTTTTTAATAAAAAAGAGATTAAGTACTTTACTTTTAAAGAAACAATGATACTATACGAAGGAAAATGTAATATACATCTTAATTATAGGAGTTAAATGCAATTTCAAACCCACAGTTTTTGCCAAATTCAATTTTCATCCCAAATTATTTAAAATTTTTGGTTTAATCCCGTAGTCTCAAAAATTTAAATTTCGTCCCAAAACTAATTTTTCGTTGCAAATTATCACATACCTCTTGAATTTTTTTTCAAAATCAACCCAAATTAACTCCTTTTTAATTAGTTATATCATTTTGTAAAAGATAACAATATTAAATTGGGAAATTATTCCTTGCAATGGGTGATTACACTCGAATTTTACCCTGAGTTTACGAAATATCACTCTAACGAGTGATAAACTAGTATATATTATTCTTCTAAATAAAATTATTATTTTTGTTCAAAAGCTGCTGGTTTCACATACATTTTGAGATAACAATATTAATAATCTTCAAAAGAGGTAATAGTTGATCATTTTAAAAAATAATATTTCAAGTTTAAAAAACAATTCGAGTGTATTTTACAACATGTTACAAAATAGACAAAATGAAATCAACACACCCTACATCAATGCGTCATTAGAATATTCAACAACAGCATGGACCAATTGCTTAATTAATCCAAATATTTTCTCTAACGATATTAACCACTGGATAAGAGACGACCACGTCATGATTTAATTGAATCACGTCATCATAGATTTATTGCCTCATTAAAGTTGCAAATTGAAAACATAAACTGTTTCATTTCTTTTTGTTTTAGTCGAAAAGTTCTCAAAATAGTTAGGATGTTCATTTTCATTTCATACCTTTCAGTTTTGTTCCGATTTCATTTCAAAATTATATTTTTTACCAATTTCGTACCATAACTTTTGTGAAAATACCGATTTAATCTCATGGTTTAGTTTCATAGAATTAGAAAAGTTGAAAATTTTTAAGTAAAAATGACAATTTTAATAAGAATTTAAAAACTAGTATTAGACAATTTAGAAGAAAATAATTTTTTTTGGACTAGAATTAAGTAAATTTATAAGTAACAGTTTTGATTTAAAACCCTTAAACTTGCATCTTTATTTGTTTTTCTGGTGCAATTATTCAAACTATCTATAAATTCGACCTAAAAATTAATTCGAGCATGTGGCGGCCCTAACCTACGAACTACCTACGAACTATCTAATTAATAGCCACTTGCATGATAATTAAATTTTAAAAACATATGAAAAATTACTCTTATAATTATAGTGTCGCCCTTACAGTTGCTAGGGTTTAAATTAAATGGACCATAGGATTTACACACTAATTCTTAATAAATATTAGTTGTTAATATAGTTAATAGTTAGTTCACCAAGTATCCATACTTCCCCTTTCTCCAAACTTTCTAATTATAACTCCCCCCAATTTTCGTTTTCAATAGGATTGAACGTGGGTCATTCACTTTAGTGAGGAGCCCAATGGCCAAGAGAGCTAACCCACCTGATTGTCCCATATCTTTATACTTTATTTGAAAAAATAGTTATGACATTCAATTTTGTCCCAAACTTTTTAATTTTGCTTCGAATTCATCCCAAAACAATATTATTTTTACCAATTTCGTCCTATAAATTTGTAAAGACATCGATTCAATTCCATCCCATTAAATTAGAAAATTTAGACTTTTAAGTAAAAAGAACCATTTTGGTGAGAATTTAAAAGTTATGAAACTATTTCGAAGAGATTAAGTTTCTTCGGATTATTTTAAATAAAGTAAATTTGTATGGTACAATTTTTCTTAATTTTAAACTAATATAATTGGTTCGAACCCTGGATACGCATTAATGTTGTATTTTCTGAATCTCTATTGAGTTTTTTTTTTTGAAGGAAAAAGTTAAATATTATTATGAGTACAAGTAGTACTCAAAAATCAAAAGTTATCAGAGTTTACAAATCATAGAGCACCAACCAATATTAATAAAGAGAGACATCATCCAATTACAGCACATTCTGGGGTTTCTACACCAATCGAAAAATGAGTAAGAGCAATTATAGTGGGTGGAGAAAATGCACCATGATTTGACTCTGATTTCCTCGAATGTCTTTTCTAAATTGATTTCCTTGTCTTCAAAGATTTTCTTGTTTCTTGTCTTCCAAATGAACCAAACTGCACAGGACCAAATGCATTCGATTATGTATTTTTTTCTCTTCTTGCCTAGCGCGCCAAAATATTGTAGAAAATGCATCGCTGGATCAGAAGCGAGAGGCATCGGAGATTTTAGCTAAGAATAACAAAGACACCAAACTTGATAGGAGAATTTACATTCAAAGAACAAGTGCTTCACCGTTTCTTCATGATTACCGCAAAGACCGCACGAGAGATCATCTCAATCTTTGAGAATACTCCTCTTTTTAAGAGCAGCTCTAGTAGGAAGCCGACATCGAAGGATTCTCCAAGCAAGCCCCGAAAATTTTGTATGTATTAATTTATTCCAAATCTTTTAGAGAGCAGTGTAAGTACTTCACTTAGGTTCACGGTAGCCGAAATCTGAACCATTTGGCAATGATAAGCACTCCGTGTAGTGAATTGCCCATCATTTGAGAGTTTTCAAGTCCAATCATCGTCACCAAAAACCTGCATATGAAATGTTTCAAGAGAAGACAATAATTGGGATTCCAAGTCCAACTCCCATGATAAGAGTTCTCGTCTCCAACTAAGGTTCCATTGCCAAACACCATTAAGCCAACATCCCGACTCTTCTACTTTTACTTCTTTGTTAGGGAAAAGTGAAAATAATCTAGGAAATGACTTTTTAAGATAAGACTCCCCAACCACCCACTTATCATATCAAAAATACGTAGAAATTCCATTACCAATTTTTTTGGACATGTTATTCTCAAACCAAGGACATTTTGAGGTGGAGAAGAAGAGAACAAAAATTTATCTCCACCAAGTTGATATATACTTTCTATTAATACAAGCACCTGACAAAAGAGAAGAACAAACACCATACTTGAAGTCGAGTATCCTTACCCATAGAGAATTGGATCAACTCTAATCCTCCAAGCCCATTTTCCAAGTAAAGACTTATTAAATAAATTCAAGTATTTCACACCAAGACCACCATTCTCTTTGGGTTTACAAATATCATCCCGAGAAATCCATGGAACCTTTCTTTCATTCACACCCCCACCCCGAAGAAAATCACGCTGCAATTTGATAATTTTTCTCAAGATGTGATTAGGTAGGCGGTAAAAGGAGAGATAATAGGTGGGTAACGAGTTTAAGACGGCATTAAGAAGGATGATTCTACTATCAAATGAGATTTTTTTGTCTTCCCAGCCCTTCAATCTGTTTTTGATTTTTTGAACTACTCCAGACCAGATTTCCAAGCTACGGTTGTCTGCCCCAACATGAATGCCAAGATAACACATAAGAAGTGATCCAATTACGCAATCAAGAAAGCTGCCAACATTGTTTAGATTCTCCCCATCAACATTAATTCCAAGTAGTTGAAACTTAGAGTAGTTAATTCGAAGTCCAGTCAACAACTCAAAATTTGTCAGAATGCACTTTAAGGCCCAAATATTTTTGACAGACGCCTGACCAATAAGAATTGTGTCATCAGCATATTGAAGATGAGAAATTGAAATGCACTTACTCCAACAGAAATGGCATCAAAGAGACCACAATCAACAGCTCGTGAAAGCATGACACTCAAAGATTCAGCCACGATAAGGAAGAGTAGAGGTGAGAGAGGATCACCTTGTCTAAGACCACGCTCCAACTGGAATTCTTTAGTAGGACTACCATTCACAAGAATAGAAGAAGAGGCTGTGGAAACACATTTCATAATCCAACCACACTATTTTGAATTGAATCTCATACTTTCCACACTATTCACACTCCCAATTTTACTACTATTCTTAGTCCCACTTTTTGGTAAAAATGATTAAAGTAAGAGAATTCTATCGTTGTTGTACACGTAGTGATCAAGTAACAAAATTTATAGTATATCGTTCCAAGGTAAAAGTAAAATCATGGTGTATCCGGATTTGTCCTCAATCATGCTTTGTAAGAGTGATAAAGTTGGAGATTTGGTTTTATACTAACAATTATTCTAATCAATTAACTAAAGAAATCAATTAACAACTAATATTGTCAACTATCAATCACGTAACAAGATGAATGGAATGGATAGAATGTATTTAAAAAGAGAGCAAGGCTAACTATACTCATTATTAAGAAACTACCTAAATATACATGACTTTTAACATTGAACTTCATTAATCATGGACTAAAAGCAATCACATTTTTACCCCTAAACCCTATCCCCAAGGTGATTAGGTTCTCGACTCTTTGACAAGTCTAAATCTTCTAGGATTGTTCTTACTCTCAATTCCCTTAAGGTATTATGATCTTAAGTTAGTTCTTTTCACTCAATTTCTTAAGTGTGCCTTTATAAATATTCTAAGCATGAGAAGGGTATGGCTTACCTCCCCTCACACTAACATACATGTTCATCTTAATAAATGATTCAATTAAATCCTACTATAAATTATCGGATTGGCTGTCCTAACATGTTGGTAGTAAGAATTTATCACACAAGTAACGAAATGAAACAAGAATCATTAATCATAAAAGGAAGTCCAAAATTAACTCAATTCAACATTTAAAATCCTACATATCTAGCATTCTTCTCAACCAATCATATGATTAGCCCTACTATAGGACTAGCCACTACAAATCATGTTCAAATCAACCCATGACTTGCTCCATTTGAGCCAAAATATGAAGAAAAATAACAATTGAAAAGTAGATCGGCTTTCCTTTTTTGAAGATGGTCTCCCTTCCTTTCAACATGCTCAATTCTTCAATCTATGATGATCTTCTCTTCTCAAATTGATGGAATGATGGAGTGATGGATGAATTTTGGGAGAGCAAATGAATTGAATGGATGAAAAGTGTGTAAAATGGATGATCTAGAATGTGTGTGTGAAAATGTGGTGAGGAATTGTGTGTTTGATCTTGATAACTGCTCCTAAATATGGCTCTCTTCCTAATTTTCGCACAAATTTGATTTTATACCCCTTGAAATCTTCTAGAACATGTGCCAACTTAATCTGGAATCTGCACCTACACGGATCGTGTAGCAGCACACGGCTCGTGTAGTGCACACACAGTTCGGCATGTTCTGCGTGTTACCGAACACGGCTCCCTCCTGGGGGTGTAGCATTTTCTGATGTTCATGCACGGCCATCTCAGAGAGGCCCGTGTTCCGCACACGAGGCGTGCGCCAGAATACGGGGCGTGTTCGAACATGTCCTGTTCTTCTTTCTCCATTTTAACTCCCGACTCCGTTTTTGACCTGTTTTATACACATTTAAGCTCATTTCCACACATATATCAATCTGTACACATCTCTCCTAATTAACATGAAACTCCACCAAAAGTTATACAAATACGGATAAAAACATCCAAAAATCATAAATAAAGACACTAAAATCTAGGTGAAAATGACGACGATCATCTACGCGTATCCCATAAATCTATAAGATTAAATTATCCTTATATGTTAAGATATAAATACCCTTAGGTTGTGTTTGGATTGAGTCATTTCAAATCCAATGAATTTGAAAATGATTGGATTTTAAATTACTTGGATTTTAAACCAAGGGTAAATTACCAAAACCCCCTCGAGGTTTGTCCAAATTACCAAATAAACCCCGTGGTTTGAAAAATTACCCATTACCCCCTTTAAATAACTTTTTTTTTAAAAAAATAGTAAAATTTAAAAATACAATGTTAAATATATGGGTCTTGATGTCATTTTCATCCTTCTTTATTTTAAGAAAAAAAAATGTATTTTTATTATTGTTCAAATAAAAAACAAGTGAAAGGAGTTAATTGGTAATTTTTCAAATCACAGGGTTTATTCGGTAATTTGGATAAACCTCTAGGGGAGTTTGTGTAATTTACCTTTAAATCAATTCATTTGAATTCCACTGTTTAGATAAATTATGGATCTTGAAAGGATTTCAAATCCATAATTCAAAATTTATTTTTAAAATAAAATTTTATATATGATAAATAAAAATAATAAAATTTATTATATTAAATATTAAAATCTAAAATTTTATTAAAAATAATTTTTTTGGGAGGGAACTCTACCACCCAACCTACCCCCTTACCCATTCCCTCCACCATCCTATCCCAAAAAAAAATTTAATAAAATTTTAGATTTTTAATATTTGAATAATAAAAAATATTATCACTCATCTCTACCCCCTACCCACTCTACCCCCTTCACCCAATACCACCCCCACCACAAAAAAAATTATTTATATAAAATTTTAGATTTTAATATTTAAATAATAAAAATATTACCACCCAATCCTACCACCCTATCCATCCACCCACTCCCACCCCCACCCCCACTCACCACCACCCCCCAAAATTTAAAAAAAAATCTAAAATTTTATTTTAAATTTTTTTGGGTTGGGTTGGGTTGGGTTGGGTGGTAATATTAAAATCTAAAATTTTATTAAAAAAAATTGGGGGGGTGGGATTGGGGTGGAGGGGTGGGTAAGGGGTAGGTTGGGTGATAATATTTTTATTATTTATTTAAATATTAAAATCTAAAATTTTATAAAAAAAAATTTGGTTGGGAGGTGGTGTTGGTGGGGTGGGGTGGGGTGGTGGTGGGGGTGGGTAGAGGGGTAGGGCTGGGTGATAATAATTTTATTATTCAAATATTAAAACTCTAAAATTTTATAAAAAATTTTTTTGGAAGAGAGGTGGGGGTGGGTGGTCGGGTGGTGGGTAGGGATGGCAATAAGACGGATATTTTCGGGTATCCGGTCTACCCGAACCCTAATGGGTAGGGTACGGGTAGTTGTAAACGGATTTGGGACGGGTGCGGGTAGTTGTGAAAAATACCATTAAGGTTTTGGATGGGTACGGTAATGCTTCAAATACCCGCGGGTACCCCGATTTTATATATATATATATATATATATATATATATATTTTAATATGGAATATTATATAATTTATATATGATAAGATATTTTATATATTTAATTAATAGTTATAAGTTTTATTTAATCATATTTATTAAATATTTATTTAAAATAATACAATTTATAATATATTTATTTTATATTTGATTAATAATAATGTAATTTTTATTATTATACTTATTTAGACAATAAAAAATATAAATATATATAAAATAAATTAATATTAAACGGGTATGGGTACCCACGGGTATTGATAAATGGTAATGGGACGGGTACGGGTACCTTAATAAATTTTTTAAATGGGATGGATACGGATATGGGTAGTTGTTTTTTTAATCGGATACAGATATTGGTGCCCTACCCGTTGTCATCCCTAGTGCTGGGTAGAGGTAGGCTGGGTGATAGAGTTTAAAACATAATATATATATATATATATATATATATATATATATATATATTATTTTTTAAAAAATATATATTTTTTAATTAATTTATTAATTTTATATATTAATATATCAATTACACAACAACGGAAGAATTTCAAATGACACGGTTTCAGTGAGGATTTGAAATCTATTAAAAAACAACTAAAAAAATTCAAAATCAAATCCATGATTTGAAATCTATTGATTTAAAATCTTGGATTTATAAATCCATTGATTTCAAGTGTTATCCAAATAGGAGGGATTTGAGGGAAGAATTTATAAATTCCTCCTCAAATCCTTCCATCCAAACACAACCTTATATTAATTAGGTCGCGGCTATTCGTACCCAAATCTACTAAATGTACCCGTAAATATATAAAATTAAAATATTTTATTTATTAAGACGTAAATACCCCAAATTATAAATTAAGATTTTTTTATTTATTTTACCATTTCTATAAGCACCCCAATCTTATGAAATATAAACCCTAATTCTCTATCATTTTAATGCAATGGAATCAGAAATAATCATCAAGAAAGAGAATCAAACATTAATCATCTCCAATTCGTTTTGGACTTCATGATTTACGATCTAAATTAACACAAATACTTATATAAACTGGGTTCACGTGTAAACCCTGTGGTCCCTCCCTTTTAATCATATATACCTTATGTATTGCTAGACTCTTTAAGAGAAAGATCACAGGATTCACAAGAGACTAACTCCTAAATTAACCATAATCACACAGGATCCCACCATGTTTGAGGGATTTGTTCGAAGTAACGGACCCCCTCGAAGAGTACATAAACGAGCAGATATGGGAGTCTCTATTGTGGATAATGGTAATGCATACAATTTTAATATTGAAAGTAGATCTTTTATGCAAAGATGTCGAGTTTTCTTTCATGGTTATCATCCTTAATATGTGCAGGACTTGTTAAGGAGTACGACTCTCCAGCGAAGCTGTTGAAAGAAAATTGTTAGGGATGAAGATCAATCGAGACCATGTTCTACTGACCAAGTGCAGATGCTTTGATAGATTTGTTTCTGAATTGATTTTGGCTTGATGAAGTTGGATTGTATAATTCGAACAATATTGAAGATTGGATTGTTATAATTAAGAATGTAAAATAGGTTGGTATTTAATTATAAGGGTAAAATAATCTAAAATGATGTATGTTTAGTGATTTATGTATATTTCTTCCAATTTTATTGGGGTACATTAAGTAATCGAGGTACGTTCAATAGAATTGGGGGTACAAATAGCCACGTTATTTATTTATTTATTTACGTTAGTACTTGGAATTTAGATGATTGAGTCACATAGCTTGTACAAATCACAAGCACTTGTGTAAACCGGATTCACTGTATAAACCCTGTAATCCCTGGTCATTTCAATCTTATATATCCTATGTATTGCTATGATATTTAAATTAAGGGGATCACATGGTTTACAAGCATTTATGATATAAACACGATTTACAAGAGACTAACTCCGTACAAATACGATATACACCGAGTGCGGGTCCCACATCTTCGGAGAACCATTCAAGAATTGATAGCTGAACCTATGGTGTCCATTGGAGTGTAATTCACATGCTTCCCATTTCCCATGTTTTACATACTGCAGTGTTCGTATCAATTAATAATTGTGTGCCATCTTCTTTCACCACATAAACTATTTAAGAAAGTCAAAGTTTATTAGGAGACGTGGTTTATATATGACATGTTAAAATATGATTTTTATATATTTTATTAAAGTATGTTTATTGATAATTAAAATATATTTTTTTAATATGATGAATAATACATTAAAGTATGATTCTACCTGCTATAATATGATTTGCTATAAAGTATTTTAATCAATAAACACATTTTATTTATATAATAAGTATTATATACCTCCATCCCACCATGATATTTACACATTTTCATTCTGTGCGTCTCATCGTAAGGTTTACATTTCCTTTTTATAGTAAATAAAACTCATATAAAACAATTATATCTCTCAACTACTTATTATACATTAAAATAGTATATCTCTCATCTCACTACACATCAAAATATTATATTCACTACACATTAAAATATTATATTTGTTAATCCCTATCGGATGAGACGAAAGAAGTATACTTTAATACTAAGGAGCTGTTTGGTTCAAATTCCGGAATGGCAATGGTAATGAGAATCATTGATGAGGATAATGGTAATGAGAATGAAAGTGATTGAATGGGTAGGGGTATACATTAAATCAATGGGAATTATTGAAGGATTTGAATTTTCATTACCTCTAACTAAGCATGAGGAATGAGAATTAATATTCTTTCATTCTCATTACTCTCCCCTAATACCTCTAACCAAACACCCTCTATTTTAGAGATTCGTCTCGAAAAAAAAAAAAAAACGCCCCTTTAAGAAAACAGAATTCAACCCTTAAATAAAAGCATTTTCTTCACCACATAACGCTATTTAAGAAAATAGAAAACAACTCTTAAATAAAAGCTAATCTTGCTTTGTTGTATATGGTAAACTTTTCCTATTTGCTAATGAATATTTTTATTTATGAGTTTGAAAAGACAATTATGTACTCAAATATTTTAATTTTTTTTTTTTTTTTTTGCATTAAAGGATGTGGAATCACAGTGTCGTCTAACATAAGTAAAGAAGAATATGGAATGGATAACTTGATCTAGTCACTAAAATCGGGCTTCTTCTTTGCATGAGTTAAATAAAAATAATAATAATAATATTTAAAAAGAAAAAATCTATTTAAAGGGTTGTCACGCTGATCGAAACAGTACACCCAAAAAAAAAAAAACAAGCAAACAAACATCTCTCTTTGCATTCTCCATTATTTCTCTACTGAGTACCCTAATTACAAGTAGAACGTACTTAGACCACTATATCATGTAAGTTATCAATCTTCTTAATAAATTTTAGCAGCTTTAAATTAATAATTGTTTGTGTATTATTAAATGCCCCATAATTTTATATAATTCACTTGTAGAAAAAAATATTCTAATAAAAAAAAAAGAGGGTAAAAAGTGAAGTTGATAAACATATAGAGAATATAATATAGGTGCTTTAGTTGCATGATATCTAAAATTAAGTGATCAACACTGTTTTGTTACAAAAACTTCAATTAAATTAGTTTTCATTTGGGTCTAATAGTACTTATGTATACATATGGCTAGTTAATCAAGAATTATAACTTTGTGTTTTAATCATAGTTTAATTAGCTGAGCAGCAAAGGTTTAGAAAGATGGTTGACATGCCCCTCTTCGCCATGAATGCTGGCAATGGACCTCATAGTTATGTTCAGAACTCCTCTTACCAGGTATAATTTAAGCATTTCAGACAAACTTATTTTGCATTTCAGACGACCTATTTCAGTTGATGCTTAACTCATTAATATTTGATGTCAACTGCAGTTTTCAAACGATTCAAATTCGTGCCAATTACTTTAGAATTCATTATTAATTCTTAGTAGTATATATAAATGGATATTAACGGCACCGGATGTCCTGTTACATTCGTTAGATGAGTGACACGGTTGTGTGGTAGTAAAATTTTATGAGTAAGTTTTTTTTTAACATTGATTAAACCTTTTGGGCTAATTTTGATGCATTTTATTCAATTCAGAGGGGAGCATTGGATGCAGCAAAGCCAATCATTGAAGAAGAAATCGAAACAAAACTGGATGTTAAATACATCCACAAAAATGGTGTGCTTATTGCAGATTTTGGGTGCTCAACAGGGCACAACTCCTTCCCAGCCATGCACATCATCACTCAAGCCATCAGCCAAAAATACGAATCCGCACGAGTCCACGTCGTCTTTAACGACGTGGCCTCCAACGACTTCAACACTCTGTTCACCTCACTCCCACCCCACCGGAGTTACAATGCAGCTGCCGTGCCAGGAGACTTCCACCGCCGCCTCCTCCCAGAATCGTCCCTTCACTTTGCTTTCTCCTCTTGGTCTCTCCACTGGCTGACGAAGGCGCCCAAGGCAGTGGCGGACAGCGATTCTCCGGCTTGGAACAAGGGAGCAGTTCTGTACTCAAAGAACAGGAAGGAAGTTTGTGATGCGTATTTGGATCAATACAGGAAGGACATGGAGTCGTTCTTGGAATCAAGGGCGGTGGAAATGGTGGGTGGAGGGCTGATGGCCTTCCTAATCCCTGGAGTACCTGAATCATGGAACCCTGAAACAGAGTTCACACTCCCTTGTGATATTAACCTCTTGGGATCTTGCCTAGTGGACATGGCCAAAATGGTTAGTTTTTTATTCCATTTCAATCTGAAAACTCATTAAACATTGTTGTGATTAATGATTATATAATATTGGTAATTATTTTTGCAGGGAAGAGTGAGTGAAACAAAAGTAGACTCATTCAACATTCCATACTACTTCACCACCCCACAACAGTTAAAGGCCATTCTTGAGAGCAGCCAAAGTTTCAGCATTGAAAGAATGGAAAATCTAAACAACAATGCTGGAAAAGACAGCTTGCAGAGCCCCAAAGCTCGCGCTGCTTTCTACAGGGCAGTTCATGAAAGATTGTTTTCTGATCACTTCGGATCTGATATCATTGATGAATTGTTTGATCTGTACGCCGAAAAACTTGCAGCTTCGCCCGTTTTGGGGGATCTCAAAAACGATAGATCCATTGTGATTCTTGCTGTGCTCAAGCGTAAATCCAACTAAAACTAGACTATATATATAAGTCCATCTATAATTGTTGGTTTGCTTATTATCTTTTTTAGTGCTACTTTTCAAGCTCAGTCTATCTATAATGGTTGGAATTCAGATTATTAGTAAATATAAGCTCTTCATGGAAACTAATGCACAATATGGAGCATATCATATGGAAATCTATGTTGGAATTTTTTATGAAGCAAACAATTTGGTGTGATTCATGGTGTTAACAAATCAAATCTTTGCTTATATTTTCTGCTAGCATATATCTTCATAAATCAAACAAAACTTAATGCATAAAAATTTATCAGTGTATTCCATATCAAATCCATATATTACTGATAGAAAGACTCAACTTTGTCTTTATTTTCTTTCTTGGGTTAATGGCAAAAAAAACCATGAACTTTACACCTATTGCAAATTAATCTTTACTTTTGAGAAATTGCGAAAAAAACCACCACCTTTAAGTATTGTTGCAAAATAAACTCAATTTGTGACTAAAAGTAGAGTTTTTTGGGTTTATTTTGCAACAATACTTAAAGGTGGTGATTTTTTTTGCAATTTCTCAAAAGTGAGGATTAATTTGCAATAGATGTAAAGTTCGTGGTTTTTTTTGCAATTAACCCTTCTTTCTTTTATGAATTTGAATTTTGAATAATTAATCATTATATAAAAATTATGAGTTTAACTGCGGTACACCTGAATAATCTCAACTATTATATTATATTCTCATTTAATATTCACCACTTAATAAAATAAAATAATTAAAAATAAAACTAATAACTATCACTGCACTCCCAATTTACTCTATAAACCACAAAATAACCCAAATATTATTGTTTATTTATTAGTATTATTATTGCATGTACAAGCCTTTACCCTTGCCTGAACAACACCGTTCAGGCCCAACTAAGTGACTAACATAGCAAATGGAATTGCAGGATACCAATTAGGGCTCCCATTGGATAAAAATTGTGCATTTTTAACCACAAGTACTGTAATCTTTCAGATTGAAGCGGGTTCATTTTAACAATCTTTGTATATATTATTCCTGCCAAGAATTGCGTAGACTTCGACGCCTCCTAAGATATGTATGTCTTCATGTGTACGTGTGCGTGTAGGTTTCTTCCTCCTATTCTTTTAACATAATAAACGTGTTCTGATTAATGAGTATACCTTGATTGAGATAATGTGCTGTAGATCTCAGTGAATGATATGGTATTGTCTTTGCCATGATCTTGTGGCCTAAAATAGTCATTTATAACAAGTGGTGTGATTAAGAAAGTAATGGTATGGAATAACCAGAAGTTTTAACATGTCTAAATTCAATTGAGCTGTGTTAACTGATATAGTATATGTTTCTGCTCAATTCTTTTGTAAGGATACAAATTACAATTGTTTGGGAGATGATAATGGGTGATTAAGGATGCTGAATTTGTTGCCCTTAATTTGTTTGATGGATGGCCTATGAGAACTTCCCAAAGAAAGTTGAAACATTTGATAGACTTTGGGATTTGCTATAGTTATTATATTTCATTTCATCCATTCATTCAGACGAGCTTGTAATATGTCCTTTTATTCATGCCTAATTTGTTAGGTATCGATCTTCGTCATCTCATCGGTCTTCGTCGTCACCGGAGAAGGTGGTCGAGGGATGAACTTCACAGTGCTCAGATTTTCGTTGAACTCACACAAGAATTCAAATCCACATTCTACCCGTTAGGGTCACAAATGGTGTAGATAAAAGGGGACCAAAAGTGTAAGACTATGGGTCATGTCTGGCCCAATACTTTGAGACTGAAGACCATCATTTGGGGCCCAACGGGCCCAACAAATCTCCACCTTGGCCTAAATTATCCACCCTTGTGTTTAACTAAATGGGAATTCATCATCGCACTTTTTCCCTGATACCTGCAAGACAAAAGACACAAAGTCAAATGCAAGATCCAGAAAAATTGACACAAAGTCAAGGTATCACAAAAGATACACAAATCTAAGTCTGAGCAAAGATCACGGACACACAGTCACAAGATGTTTAAATTATCCCAAAGACAAAATAAACAGAGCACACAAGCTCAAGTGTGAACACAACGTTCACGGGAAAAGAACTGCATACAACATGCTTCAATCAAGAGAGTCAAAATTTAAAGTCCTCATGCAAGACCTAAATTTTTCAATAGATAAGCATTTAGTACCCATATCAGCAGGATTAAACTCAGATGCAATCTTTTCCAGGTTAACAATACCTTTTTCCACAATATCACGAATGAAATGTAACCTAACATCTATATGCTTGGTTCTATCATGGAAAACAGGATTTTTACACAATTGAATCGCAGACATACTATCAGAAAACACAGTGGCACATTTATCAAGAAAACCTATTTCGTTCAGAAGGCCTTGCAGCCAAATAGCTTCCTTTAAAGCATCAGTAATAACCACATATTCAGATTCAGTTGTAGATAGAGCAACCACATGCTGTAACTGAGACTTCCAACTTATGATGAGCCATACAAAGTAAACACATAAGAAGTTGTAGACTTCCTATTATCTCTATCATTTTCATAATTGGAATCAACATAGCCAACAAGGCTCACACCATTTACAGATTTGGAAAAGCGCAGACTTACCTCTATGGAGCCCTTGAGGTATCTCAAGAGCCATTTCAAAGCCTCCCAATGAGGCGCACCTGGATTTGTCATGTACCTACTTAAGCAACTAACAGAATATGCAATATCTGGTCTAGTGTTAACCACAAGATACATAATAAACCCAATAGCATTGGAATAAGGAACTTTTTCCATTTCAGTAATTTCAGAATCAGTCTTTGGAGACTGATCCTTACTTAACACAAAGTGAGCTGCAAGAGGCACATTCACAGTTTTAGCAGACATCATAGAGAACTTGCTCAAAATCTTTTCAACATATGAAATCTGATTAAGTAAGAGAACATGGTTCTTCCTATCTCTATCAATGTTCATACCAAGAATCCTTTTAGCATCTCCAAGATCTTTCATATCAAAATTATCACATAGACTCTTTTGAACAAGCTCAACATATTCAAGATCAGGGTTAACAATTAGCATATCATCCACATATATGAGCAGAAAAATAGGAACAGAAGTATCAATTTTGAAGTAAAGACAATTATCATGCAAGCTTCTCTTAAACTTCAAAGATGTCATGCATTTATCAAACTTCTTATTCCACTGTCTAGGAGATTATTTCAAGTCATACAAGGATTTCTTCAAAAGACACACATGATCGGGATTTTTGGGGTCCACAAAACCTTCAGGTTGTTTCATGAAAATCTTTTTGTCCAAATCACCATTAAGAAAAGCAGTTTTGACATCCATTTGCTTTAACTTCCAATCAAAATGAGCAACTAATGCAAGCATTATACGAACAGTGGTGAATTTAACAACAGGAGCAAAGATTTCATTGTAATCAACCACTTCCTTTTGAGTAAATTTTTTTGCTACCAATCTAGCTTTAAATCTAACATTTTCAAGCTCATGTTTCATTTTGAAATGCCACTTGCAATCAACAACAGAGCAATGAGCAGGTTTTGGAACCAGAGTCCAAGTATGATTAACATGCAACGATTTTATTTCATCTTCCATAGTATTTAACCATTTCATAGAATTGTCAGATTTTAAAGCCTCTTGATAGGTCTTAGGTTCATTATCAAACGCATGAAAGCATGATTATCAATATGAAAATCATCATACCTAGAAGGTAGCCTAATATTAGGTCTATCCCTAGGCAACACATAGTCATCATCTTCAGGAATATCATGCACATTTTCATTATTGACAGCAGGTACATTGGCAACAAGTTCTTGATTAACAACAGTGTCAGACAAGTTTTCAGCATCACATGACAAAGGAGACAACTCCACCTCACTCGAAGAAGTGGAAGGATCATGTAAAGGCACAACATCAGGCAAAGGAGCATATAAGCAAGGAAATTCATATTCATTGAAGATTACATTCCTAATAATCACTATTTTGAAACCAGATTCAGAAAAATCCCACAGCCTATAGCCTTTAACACCCTCATGATAACCAAGAAAAACACATTTTCTACTCCTAGGATTCAATTTGTCATGTTTCTGACACACAAACGCAGTACAGCCAAATACACGTAGCACAGAATAATCAATACTTTTACCAAAAAACACATAGTTAGGGCACTTACTCTTTAAAGGCACAGGGGGGATTTGTTTATTAAAAATGATGCGGTAATAAGCGTCTCACCCCAAAACTTTTTAAAAATTCCAGAAGACACCAACATGATCCTCACTCTTTCTAACAAAGTCATATTCATCCTCTCAGCAACCCCATTCTGTTGGGGAGTGTAAAGAGCAGACTTATGTCTCACAATTCCAGATTTGACACATAAATCATCCATGGCATTATTACAAAATTTCAATCCATTATCAGTTCTAAGATACTTAATCTTTTTACCCATTTGATTTTCAATTAAAGTTTTCCAATTATTGAACTTTTCAAAAACATCAGATTTTTTTTTAAGCAAAATCACCCACAATTTTCTTGAAAAATCATCAATAATGGACAGAAAATAAACATTGCCATCTTGAGTTGGCTCACTAGAAGGCCCCCACACATCAGCATGTAGGTACTCAAGTATATCACTGCACGAAGAAGTCTTAGGTATGGGAAAACAGAAAATTTCACATTCACATGTTTGTCTTGCACACAAGAATCACAGAAAGGAATGCATGTAAGTTTATCATTACCAAAAGAGCCACTCATGTGACCTAACCTACCATGCCAAATATTTGTTTTATCCTCTTTAACAACGTTAGCAGACATAACAACAGATTTAACACAACAAACATATAGGTTATTCCTTTTTTCAGCATTAAAGATGGGCACAGAACCCTTTACAATAGACATGCAACCCTTTCCCTACCTACCCTCAAGACCCTCATCTTTAAATGCAGCACAAGAAATCAAGTTGTTACACAAATCAGGCACATGTTGTACGTTTTTCAAAGTGAACACAGAATCATCTTTAAAACGCAAGCAAATGTCACCAACACCAAGCACATCACATCTTTTTCATTAGCCATAGACACAGATCCATGAGAAACATTTTTATATGAAAAGAAAAGATGTTTAAAAGGTGTCATATGAAATGTGCACTGGAATCCACAAGTCATTCACTATCACACAGAGATGAATGCACAGAATTCACACAACTTTCAGAAATAGCAACACATCACCATAATTCACAGATTCAGAGGCAACATTAGCATGATCATTAGAATTATTCCTCTTAGGATGAGGACACTTGTTCGCAAAATGTCCCATTTCATGGCAATTAAAGCATTTCTTCTTTTTCTTATCACCATTCTGATTATTTTGGGGTTTCACATCAGAATTTTTGTCCTTGTTCTTATTCTTGTTCTTGTTACGATTGTTAGGTTTCCCCTTAACATGCATAACCTCCCCAGAATTCTTAACACCCCCATTTAGTTTTAAATCATGCTCTTTGCTTTTTAAGGCATTCACCACAATATCAAAAGTAACGTCATCACAGCCATACTTAATAGCAGACTTGACATCACTGTAAGAATCAGGTATAGCATTTAAAAGCACAATAGGGGTATATTCATCAATATGCATGTCACTAGTTAGCTTAATATCTTGAATCAACTTCGTGAACACATCCAAATTTTCTTCAACATATTTGTTTAAATCAAGTTTAAAACGAAAGAATTTTTCAAGAAGAAACATTTTACTAGGCAAAGACGTATCAGTGTACAACTTATCCAGGTTTTCCCACAAAGTTTTAGCAGACTCATGCTCACCAACTTTTCTAAGCACAAGATCAGATAGATTCAAGATAATCGCAGACAAAACAAGCTCATTCATCTCATCTTTTTTAACATCCATTTCATCCTCATCATACGAGTGATCTACAGCTTTGAATTCCCTTTGTTGGGTGAGTATGCACTTCATTTTCTATTTCCAGATACTAAAGTCTCGCTTACCATCAAACGGTGCTTGTCCAAACGAAGAGGACGAAGCCATAGGTATTTAAAGCTAAGTAGAACACACTATGAATGGAAAAAAAATACAGAATTACAAAGCAACAATATGTTACACACCAGGTAGCACTACTCTAATCACACACAAAGCGAGAAATGGAGCAGAATAACCCACAATGATATATTTTCATCAGCAAAAATTGAAAGATCAAGATGACAGTTTAACAAAGAAACAAACAAGAACAGTAATAAGATGGTCAGCCGTCTTAGGGCATCACACAAGAGCACATAAGAGGATCAGCCGCCTCAAGGCATGACAGAAAAAATAAACAAGAAAGGCTCAAGCTATTTTATCAGAGCGGTGTCTCCGACGAGGGCACCGTACCACTTCTATGAGCCACCAGCCCGTTGCTTAACGGGAGCGGATCCCTCGTAGTCTTGTTCATGTAGCAATGCGAACGGAGCAGCCTCCACTCCAAGTTCAACCTACACACAAAGTGAGAAACAGTGGGGGTTAGTGAATGAACAATCTGAAAATTTTTAAAAAAAGAACGATCCGAAAAAATAACAATACAAATCTGAAATTTTTTTTTGGAAACAAATGTAAAGAGAGACACTTCCCTTCCTAGCAAGTCTGACCGGCACTGGAAAGAAGCTGGCTGGCGGCGGCGGCGCGGCGGACAGGAGTGGTGGCAGTCGTACTTCAGGCTGGAATGACCGGTAGGTGGCGGTCAGGAGGCTGAAACTCTACCTGAAACCTCGGCGGCGTTGCGGCGGTCTACTGCTGGTCTGACCGGAACCCTAGCACCGCGCCGGCAGATGGAGGACAGGCGGCGATCGGCGTCTGAACCCTGGCACCGCGAGCGGCGGACGGAGGCGGGTCAGTCGCGACGGCGGCTAAACCCTAGCGGCTATAGCAGATCAGAACAGGTCTGACCGCGTCGGCGAGTGGAGGACAGGCGGCGGTCGGCGTCTGAACAGCGGCGGTCGCTCTTCCAACTGATGGCGACTGGTCTGACGCGACGACCCAACCCTCATCGCGTTTCCGGCGGCTTACAGGTCGCGACTCAGGGGCGGCGGCGGCGGGTTGGCAGAACCCTAGCGGTGGCGACCAGCGGCGGCAGATCGCGAGCCCCTTCCTGGCAGATCGGCGGCGCGGTGGCAGATCACGAACCCCTTCCTGTCGCGTTCTCGGCGAGCAGATCTGGTGGCTGGCGTTCGACGATGCGATCCCGGCGGACAGCTTAGCGACGACGGCGGCTCCGATTCTTCAGATCGCGATTCCGGCAAAGGAAATCTGACAGCGGCCGGAAAGCGGCAATATCCCACCAGCGGCTGACGGTCAGCAGCTTCGGGAGACGGACAGACGACGAAACCCGCTTTGATACCACTGTTAGGTATCGATCTTCGTCATCTCATCGGTCTTCGTCGTCGCCGGAGAAGGTGGTCGAGGGATGAACTTCACAGTGCTCAGATTCCCGTTGAACTTGCACAAGAATTCAAATCCACGTTCTACCCGTTAGGGTCACAAATGATGTAGATAAAAGGGGACCAAAAGTGTAAGGCTATGGGCCATGTCTGGCCCAATACTTTGAGACTGAATACCATCATTTGGGTCAAAGGCCAACGGGCCCAACATAATTTTCCTTCTGATTTTATGATTTTGCATTTGGAAACTACAACAACATTGCAGGTTCTGATAAACTGTAGCTTTTTTAATTTCAGATTTTGTTTGTTACTGGTAACACAATCATTTATTAGTGGATGCATCAAATAGTTCAGAGGCTGTAGGAATGCCTTGTGCAGATATTAGAGCTTTCTTCGATTCTGCCCCTTCTTTGAAGGATGGGGCTGAAACCAAAAGAAAATTAGAAGAGTTCATAGGAAAAAAAAAAGTGTATTTAGACATGTTTGAGTTCAATTATATTCGAGTTATAATTTTTTTCCCCAAACCGAACACTCTCAGAGTTTAGCAAGATTTGATATTCCAAGGTATTTTTTAACATGTATTTTCAGAGATTGCAAAACCGACCAAGATAGAAAGTGTGATAACCAATGTTTCATAGAGGAGCTGCATTCTGCTTTAATTTTACAAGATGAGTTCGACTTTGCTAGTTTTTTTGACACGAACAATAAAATTACAGTTATTTTTTTACAGCTGGATATGCTGTAGTATTTCTTTATTGTAGGTGGGTACTGCAGCCATATAGCAGATTCCTTCCAGATGATCCTTTGCTTGAATCTTTTGAAGTTACTAATGAATCAAATATTACACGTTAGTAAATTCTGTGTTATTATCAGATCAGTTTCCGTCATAGAATCTTTTGCATAAATTTCTCGAAACACTGCTATGGTTGCATGTTCTGGTAATGAAAATGCATGACACTAGGTAGAAATGCTTTAGGATGTTAGGATTTGAATAAACTCCATTTCTTTACCTAGATACATATTTTCTCTTTATTCTTAAAAAATTTATATATAGCCTTCGATTTTGTTGTGCAGTAAATCTATTCGTTCTATGTTTGACAGTGTAGTCATTGGTTTACTTTTCAGTGCACCCTGTAATTCAAAAACAGTCAAAGAAACTCTCAGTGAAAATAATTTTGTAATGATCACCAATTATCTCAAAATTTGTTGCTCTGCTTAAGTATGATTAAACGATTCTTTGACAGTTAATTTTGTTGCAGGCAGCTAGCTGAGGCACATTGTTGAAACTGCCATTTACAATGATATTCGAACATCTTCAGGTTTTCCTTTGTCAAAGATTTGTGGAATTTTATTCACGTCACTTAGCATCCATAGAACCAAAATTTTGAATTCTCATCTTTAAGTGGACAAATGATATATTATGTGGACATGGATCTAAGTCCTAAGATATCTTTTCATTTATTTTTCCAGTTTCACATGTAAGAAAACAGACATTCACCCTGAGAGGCCTTCATATGAGGAATTGATTTGTGTTGCTTTCAATCAGGATCAAAATGCTTGTTAGTTTATAGGTTCCAAAGTACGTACAAGAAGTACATAAATTGCACTGTCTTAATCACTATCTTGTATGATTGCACTGTCAATTAGGAGCCTTGAGTCAGGATATGAAGATCTTTCTGGAGAAGGCTAAAAAATAATTATTGTTACTAGAAAAATACAAGTATTTCTTTTCAAGTTAATGAAAATTTTAATTTCAAACTAAAAAGAATGTCCACTCTATGAAACACATTGTGAGATGGCTTTATATAATAGAGCATAAATTGTGCGTGTGCATGTAACATATTAAAAAAATAGGTAAATTTATTTGTATCTAATTGATCCGGCTCAATAGGGTCATTATAGTCTATTCCTTACCATTTATTTTATGCTTGGACAAATTTACCTTTTTTCTTTTTTGTTACATTAAAATTTAAATGTTAACCTCTCTCTCCACCTTAATTATGCTCATTAAATATTTCCTATAATCATCACCCTTATAATAATTAACTTTAATAGCCAAGTTTATTTCATCGAAACTTGTTTTATATATAATCCACCTTACGTCTAAAATCATATATGTTATAAATGAAATTTAGTAATTAAATTTCTAACACTTCTTTTTAATTAAAAACTTATAATATCATTTATTAATCTATTTTATTTTTAATTAATAATTAATACTAATTTTAATTATTAAGTACTAATTTCATTATAATTTACTAAGAAAAAATATAATCGTTTTGTTATATATATATATATATATATATATATATATATATATATATATATATATATATATATATGTAAAAAGAAATAATGAAATGCTACGTATATTTAAAAATTCTCACAAGTAATAAAATATTTTAGGAAAATTTTGATCTCTCTCATATAAAATGAGATGGATAAAAATTAATAGTATTTTTAATAAAAAAATTATATATAATCGTACAAGCCCAAAAGTGTGTCCAGTAAATATTTTAAAAAGTTTCATAGAATTAAAAAAAGATTATATCTCTGTAAAATATTTGGACCACTTTATTATGAACAAATTTTGTATGACACAATCTCAAATAAAATTATTTTACTTTCTCTTGATTAATAATCCATTTTCATACATTTGGTTTAATTGCACAATTAACATCTATCATGAATTATTTTTTTATATTAAAAAAATGTTATTAAAAAATTATTATTATTATTAATAAATATCGAATAAATAAATAATATGTGTACATCACATTTTATTTTTTATCTTCTATATATTAATGAGAAAACATTTAGACTATATGTACATACTTTTTTAAATCTTTACTAATATAAAATATGATAGTAACTTATCTATTAATATATTATTTATGAAAATAAATTAAATTATGTCAGTTGATTAAAAAATCGTTTTAAATTAAAATTAACTAAAATAAACCTATAAAGATGAGATTAAATTAATATATAGCGTATTTTTTAAAATTATACCCTTAGTATCAAATGTAATATGTACCTTTAGTTTAAGAATTTGTACTTTTTATTTTCAGTAAAAAAATTATAATAAAACATTTATATTATTCATATGTCATTCGATATTTTTAATGAAAAAAAATATAGACGGTGTATATCCTTTAAAACAAAATATTAAATACTTACACATTTTATGCGTATGAAAACACAATAGAAAAACTCACACCTCATGCGCATGGATTTGGATTGAGATTAAAATTCCATCAATTAATAACAACTAGAAAATCATTATTATATAATAAAAAGACTTGTGTGAGACCGTCTCACATAAGCCCTTATGTAAAACAGTCAGAAAAATTATAACTTTTATAAAGAAAAATGATAATAAATTAATAAAAAGTAACAATACTATTTTATAAACAATTTATAATATAAATAAAAAGTGATAACATTTTATAGCGAAAATGATGACATTTTATAGCGAAAGTGATAACTATTTTTAAAAATTTAAAAATAACCTCACGTGAGACGGTCTCACGCAAGACATATCCTATTATATTTTGCTAAATAATTCACGTATTATTAATAATAATCTGATCTGTTGAAACCGTTTTACGGAGCCTAAATCGTGATACGAATTATTCTTTGATTTACTTAACTTTTTCAAAGGTTCCTGTTGTTGCTGTAAAATTGAAAATTTTAATCATGGAAGGAAATTAGGATATATAATTTTTTGATTATTTAATTTATAAATTTTTATTATTTTAAAATGTAATAATTTGAAATTTTATTATTTATTTAATTAATTTTTTTAATTTAAATATTATAAATTTATAAAATTTGATAATATGTGATAACTTTTACAATGAAAGACAATATCCAATTGATAAAAAATGATAACGGTGGTGTAGACTATTTCATAAAAAATTATAGTATAAATGAAAAATGAGTAAAATTTTAAAAGAAAAGTGATAACATTTTTAAAAAAATGATAATTAATTATGAATGTGTACTTCACCAACAATTTATAGAATGGAAAAAAGTGATAATATTTTAATAATTACAAGTAATCATAATAATCAAATAAAATTAATATTTTTAATTGAATTCTTTCACAAATAATTAACTGAAGTACTAATAAAAAGTGATAATGTTTTTTTAATAAAATTGATACATGATAAAGAAAAAGTGATAACCGTTTAATTAAAATTTTATGAACAATTCGTAAGATAAATAAAATGTGATAATATTATTAATGTAAAGTGATATTCGATTAAGATAAATGATAATAGTACAATTGAACTATCTAATGAACGGTTAATAATAATATTATTATTATTATATTTGTCATAGTGAATGAAAATTATAGCATAATTCACTCGCTAAAACTTGTGTGTTCCCGTAGACACCGTGCTTGTATATCCCTATCTCTTGAAAAAAAAATTAATGAAAATGTATATTCTTTAGAAAAAAATGTTGTACCTATATTAATTAAAGTGTATACTCTTTAGAATAAAATATTGTATCATTACACACCTTGTGCATCTGGGGACACAAGAAACCAAATCTAATTAATTTATATAAATATTATGATTAATTTATTAAGATATGATATGTGATTCTTTAAAATATGATTTTAAAGTTAATAAAGTATAATAATTCATTAGAATATGATGTAACTCAACTATGACTTTAGTGAGTTATACTTTAACATCACTTAAATTTATTATTGTTCATCCTTAATCTATCAATTTTACTATTTTTGTTGTTCACATTTAATCTATCTATTTAACTTTTTATACATATGAGACTACATCCTCTACTAATACGAATAAAATATGAGATCACACCATCCACTAATACTACTACCCAATATATATAAAATAATAATACTCCTTAATTCACGTGCAAAAAATAAATGGATACATTAATATTGGAAGGAGGGAGTATTTTTTTTAAATGGATTTTATCAATGAAATTCAATTAATTGGTAATTACAAACACATTGTCAACAAAAAAAAAATATTTTTTGAAATTAAATGCCAACGAATTTATTACATTTTTACAAACAAAAATAAAATTTATTATTTTTTACTGATAGAATCATTATATAAATTATCAACGGAATTATTAGTAACGATTACCAACTAAATCTTTCACCGAACAAAATACTAGAATTTTCGTTGCTAAAAATTTATCAACCACAACTTCAACGAAAAATCACCATAATATTCAGTTAGTAAATTTTCTTTTAGTATTTTCATATTTTAGTAAAAATATTTTAATAAATCATTTATAGTGGGGCAGGTCGACCCATTAGTGAAATATGCTTATTAAGTTATTAGGTAGGTAAAGTATGCTTATTTGTAGTTAAAGTTTGCGTGTTGTCGATGACACCAAAAAATAAGATTTATAATTTTTTCAAACAAACTCACTAAGAATGTAGTAGGGTAAGTAAGGGTCGAACAGAGTAATCGAATTTTAATTGAATTAATTATGCTTTTAAAAGTAACCGAATGGGGGGATTGGATTGAGTTATAACAACTAATGAACATAAAACATAAATAATTAAAATTGTAGTAAATATAAAATAAGATAAATAAATAAAATAACAACCTAGTCCAAGGATTTGATCTCCTCCCGTATCCTAATTCACATGGATAAAATTCTTAAAACACCAACAAGTTCATAAACTCAAGCCCCTAATCTAACGGTACGACCAATTAACTCGAAATATCCTTAAGTTTAATAACTTAGGGTACGACCTCTAAATTAAACTATTCCTGAATGACCCTATGATTTCGAACTCGACAATGCATTAGAGTTTAGATATTATGACTACTAGGCTATGAAAACGGGGGTAGCGAATCATACAACCTAGATTTCGTGATTTCAAAAGATTCTCCCTCATGTTGCTACTCGATTCACAATATTATAACAATTACGGATTACAATATGTAAATAGCTATTGAAAAATCAATCACCTATTAGAGGGGTCCAAACAAGCACTTGAAAATTCAAGATTCACATCAAAGTCAATCATAAAATAAATTCATAAAACATGTTTGTAATTTTATTCCTAAACAAACATTAAAATTAATCTACGGAGGTTCACAATCCCTGAACTAGAAACGAAATTACATAATTGAAATTAAATAAAATAAATTAAAAAGACTAAATCGATGTTCTAAGTGGTGGAGTCTTCCCATCGCCTCCTAATCTGCTTCTCAGCGTGTCTGATCCGTGAGTGTGTGATCTCCAAAGATTAATATATTTCATAAAGAATCATGAATTAATTTATTTTTGACCTTCCTTCTTGAAGAGTGTTCAAGTTCATTGGATCTTTTCATCTTTTGTAAGTTTCCTTTTGCTCTCCAAATCAAATCCCTCTTTTATTTTGCCTTGTCAAATCTTTAATTTTCTTGCAATAAAAATTATTGTATCAGTCACACAAAATAAATTATTGTGACCATACAATTTATCTCAATTTTGTCCTGTTTCAATAAGAAATAAAATAATTAAGTATAAGTGTATAAAATATATATAAGTCGTAATTAGTATTAAATAATTCACAACTCACGAGTAAAGAAGTAAATTACATCCAAAATAATAGTGTAAAATTACGACTTAACAAAGTTTGTCCGTAATAAATCATATTATAACATCCTAAAATCACTTAATTCATTGTCCATCATACTTTAAAAAATATAAACATACTTTATCCATGTAATATGCATACTTTAACACGTCTCAATAGAGACTTTGTTTTTAATGAATCTTATTTTAATTATTTTAATATTTTATTTTATCTATTTAATAATTATATTTTAATAAAAATTAAACATCTCGTGAGATTGCTACTTCAATTTCTATTTTATATTATTAACTTGTATATATATTGATTTTAATTAACGACTATATTATGAAAACGCATAATTAAGTATATATCATGTACATGAAGCTGTAAACTTTGAATTTTTCAATGGAATTAATACATAATAAATATTAAATCTTGGAATATGTGAAAGAGAATTTTTATAGTCAATTAAATCTTGAAATAATTAAACTAAAATGAATTGTCAAGACTCAATCAGGGCTATAATAGTAATTTGGGAGAGAGTAAATGCGTTTGATACGGATCAAATTGATCCGAATAGCATCGTCATTAAAAAAAGGACAATAATAAAATAATGAAGAAAGAAGTGAAGAACAATAGCTCAACTGGGATGAGAATAAACATATGTTCATTAATCATTATGCCTACCCATTAAACCAAATTCCAAATAAAATCCTATTTATGATCCTGTCAAATGCATGTGCTGGGTGGCCATTGCATTTGTTACATTTCCTATTTGACAACTTTTATCTACATATGATATTAATTCCCTTCACTCACTAAAATAAGAAATTTGGCATTTATGGCCTTCATTCGTTTTAATTTGTCTCAAAATATTTCTTATTTCATTTTTTATTTAAGTCATTAAATATTCTTCGATCAATGATAATATTCTTCTTTAATACACTCAAGATACATTAATTTGGTATACATAATAAAGATAATGGGGAAAAAATAATAGATCGAATTCAAACCAATTAATTAAAATTATTATTTAATCTATATATTTATTAAATTAAAATGATTTATTTAATTTATTTTAAAATGTGTTCTATATTAGTGGGAAAGTCGGATGTAAAATTACTATCTCAGGTATGTTCAAGCAAATTAAATTAAAATCTAAAATATCTAAAAAGTTGTCACTTCGTTGTCTAAGCCATAATTACTCATTGAATACAAGGCAACATTACATTCTCCCTAAATTCTTGAAATTATCTATGATCCTATGAAACAGATAAATCTAAATATAAATAAGGTCATTTCTAGTACCATCCGTTCTTCAGAAATACGAACGTACAACTTTATTTATGTTCCTCCCAATACATTTTAAACAATCAAAAATTGATAAAATTAATCAATACAAAGTAATAATTTTACAATACATTTTAATTTCAAATTTATTATCAATAACTAGCGCATATCAATAACTAACACATATAAAATTAGTCAAAAATTCATCTTCGTAATCTCATTGCAAAGTCAATCGTTTATAATTGTGGGACTTGAGAAAGTATATATTAATCAATTTTAAATAAATTAACACTTAATTCAAGAAAATGAAACAAATAAACGTACGATTTATATATTAAAAATCAGACAACAACGATAGGCAAGTAAAATTGGATTGAGTGACTCAAGAAATTTACATTAAATTCCACATTTAATATTAAAAATTATACTATCATCTCTATAAATTAAAAGATGAAGACAAAAAGGCAAAAGAACATCCATAATATACACATTAATTAATATTATACTTCTTTAAGTTTTGTCAAAAAAAAAAAAAGACAAACAAACAGATACGTACATTATTAGAGTAAAGAGTGAGTATAAGACTTTGTCGTCTAGTTGGAGAATATTCTTAACATTAATTATTTCAAGTTAGTCTGTAGTAAATTAGAGTGTGGATTATAAATACATGCACCCATATTGATCCATATAATCTTAATTGAATTGATGTTAATAATCTTAAAGGAAGATGGTTGGTTTATTGTTCACCAATCAATCATTTTATAAGGGATTTAGGAGTACCAAATGTTGTACTAAAATTGAAAATACAAAAGAAATGGAGAAGGGAAAGATTTCAAAACCTTGAAGCATGATCTGAATGCAGAATCGAATCAGGATTAGATCTCTTCCCGCAAGATGTTAAACGCTCCTATAGTACTCTTATTATTGGCGGAAGTCCCAAAGGTAAAATGGTTATGAAAGGGGATGAAGGATTGGATGCGCTTCTAGACACTAGATGCGTTTACTTTGTATGCTAGATGCTTTTATGTGTGAAGAATGCATGCCGATGCTCTACTATTTATAGGATTTCAGAATACTTACCAAAGATGAACAAAAATCGTGGGACATGATTGCTGATGGTGGATTTCTCACCAAAGCATGTCCAGGGATAATGAATCTTCCGTAGAGAGCTTGGGCTCCTCGGGTTGCACGACTTGACTGGGTCTGAACCCAGCTGTGCCTAAACTTTCGTCCAAATAGTTAATACTCCCTCCGTGCCAGAATTTTTTGCATACTTTCTTTGTAAATTACAAAGAAAATGTGAAATTTTTTGGAACGGAGAAAGTATATATTACTGGACCAGGTCACATGACCAAAGTCCATCTGAAATCCAATTGCCAAGTTCAAGACCTCGGCCACGATTCATAACCACGAGTACAAGCACGACAATACACGATCGATTAGTGCTGCGCATGCGGTGATTTGGACAATAATCATTATCAAATTAATTTGATTTGTTATAATGGAATTGTGCTAATAAACATTAATTTTATTTCCATTAATCACACTTAATTATCTACAAGTGAGTTTAATTTCACTCACTAATTATTATTTAATTGATAATTAATTCTTAACAATCAATTAATTCCAATAAGAATATAATACTTCAAAGGATAATACTAAATTATGAATCACAATGATAAAACAATAATGTCATATTTTTATACATTCAAAAAAGAAAAGTGTTTACTCATATTTGAGGTTATTTTTCTTTAAAAGAATGATAAATACTTTTAGCTGTTTAAAATAATAAAATGAATATCCTATCATCTAAAAAAGAATACAGCAGTTAAAAATGATATACTCCATGAAATGATGCAGCTTTTACATGCTACACTGGATCTTTCACTTCCATTTTCAATTAAAATATGCTTAAGGTTTTATATTTTTATTTAATTAGTTATTAGATTAAGTCTATAATTTTATGAAGCACTTTCTTAATTAGCTTGTGTAGTTGCTCATTCAAATAATTTCTTAATTAGCTTATGCAGTTACTCATTGATCAAATAATTTCTTTCAATTATTAAAATTTAAAAACACATTGATACTATAATTTATAAAATTGATAAAAATTCAAATAAAAATTAAAAGCCATCTTTAAATTTTTTTACAATATCTCGCTGTAAAAATAGATAAAGAAAAAGCTAGTTTTGGTAGATCTGGCTCATGTAGTCAACACCTGGGCTCAGTATAATTACCAAACTATCCTCGCTAGGGCCGATCCACCAATGAGCATAGCACCAAGGGGCATTTATGTAACTTCGTAAATTTCTTCTAAACTACAAATCCATAAACCACCAAAAATCTTACAAACAAAACCACAATTAATGACCTCGTTACAAGGATTTGGCAGGATTTTCCCTCCTTCTCATACATAATTAATCAGAAAAAGTTAAAAATAAATAATCACGCTCAAAATTTTCCTGCATTTCGAAATCTCGAAAATTCCAGATTGGAATTTGAGCTCACCGCCACTCCGAGTTATTTGAAACATCTCACTTCTCCACAAAGATTCCATTTTTTACTTGCACTTGAAGCTGCCCACCTCAGATCCATGATTAGGTACGCAGACACCTCAACGTATTTCACTAGTGGTGTTAAGTTCCTTCTTTTTCATCATGATTTATTGAGAAAATGATTTGCTAGCTCTTCTAAGTGTGAGATGTTACTGACATTCTCTCATTGTAAGAGAAGTAGGTGACCCGTTTGTGATTACAAACTGTTAGAGTAAGTGAATTGTTGTTTTTGTTGTGAAAAGAAATGGGGGGTGTGGCATTACTGCTACTGTTTCTTTAACTTTTTTATTTGTCTGATTACTAAATTATGTATTGCTGTTAGACTTTTTGGGAGCAATTAAAGTTTCTATGGTGAATTGATTGGGATCCCATTTTCAAGATTCTGGATTTGGCTTTGTTACAGCTTTCAAGTAAGAGTTTTCTTTGGGTTTCTGATTGAATCTTTGGTTTTATTTGGAAGAATATCTTGTAGTGTTTGTGGGGTTCACAATTTTGATTTCTTTAGCAACTTTGTTTAAAGTTTACTTCTTTAGACTGGTAAACCAATTTAAGAAGTAACTAGAGAGACTAATTTTATTTCATGAAAAGTCATTTCCTGCTATTAGTTCCTGATACGCCTAAATGATGTTAGTTTTTATGATTTGAGTTTCTGTTTGTATATTTTTGAAAGATCTGTTTTTCCCTTTTTCTCCTACCATTATTATATTGCCGTTGTTCCATTCTGAAAGTGTGGTACAATTGCATTAATTTGTATCTGTTGTGGTTACGGAAGTTTGGCATTAACTATCATGCTGCCTCATTGAGCTCAATGAGCCAGAAGGATTTTAAACCTGAAATTTTGATTTCTATTCAAAGCCAATTTTGTTTTCTTGGGATTTAAATTTGTTTTATGCTAATGTACGAAGATTGATTGTTATTGGTACTCAGATTTATGAGTTGGTCTGCTTGAATGATCATTTTTCTCTGGTTCTTCATTCTGTTCATTATAATTAAAACTTAACTGTGGATAAGCCTATAATATCCACGAAATAGTTAATATACATTGCCTGAATATCTGATTTGTTTTGTTTTGTTTTGTTTTAGCATTGCATATAGTATGTGCTGGATCAGCATAAGCGGGTAATGCTTAGACCAGTTGTGGAATAATGTCGAGGGTTTCTAAGTGGAAGCTTGAGAAGACAAAAGTGAAAGTGGTCTTTCGGCTTCAATTTCATGCCACACATGTACGAGTTCTCCCAATAGATTTTACCTTGATATATGTTTGAATGACTGCTTCTATGCAAAAAATAATTATTGTCTTTCTCTTCTGGTCCTTTGCTTTTATCTGCATATTCTTGAAAGTTCATTGACTCCAATAGACTTTACCCTTGATATATGTTTGAATGACTGCTTCTATGCAAAAAATTATTATTGTCTCTCTCTTCTGGTCCTTTGCTTTTATCTGTATATCCTTGAAAGTTCATTGACTCCACTTGAGCCAGGTGTGCTCACGAACGCTGTGATATGTAGATTTGGTTGTTTTGTTCTTTGATGTAGGCCATGATTCATAGGTTTGTCACAACTGATAGTTACCCTATGCAAGATGGAATGGACACCATTATGTTGTACGGGATATAAACGTGTTTCCTTGTAGTTTTATCCATAGTCAAGGAAATATGTTTGATAATGTGCATACTGATCTTATATCTTTCCAGTAAAATCTGAAGATAAAACTTTGAAATATTATTAAAATTGGAGTAAAATTATGACAAACTTTACTTATTTGAATCAATCAGGAATATGATACGCCTAAATGATTGTTTCCACCTTAGTTTCTTTATTACTCCATTGTATTTGTAATTGTGCGTTTCTTCAAACCATATCATCTTGTTTGAAATTAAGGTTCTGAATTGCCTGAATATGTTCTATAACAAATCAGGTTCATTTTGCTTAATACCAAGAAAAAATTGAGCTCGTGTTTGAATGAATTGAATAGTAGTATAAACTCATTTATGTCGGTGTAAATTGAGCTTTTTAACAAATCAGCTTTGTTTTGCTTAATCTTTTGCTGTCAAAACTGCCTCTGCC
Source organism: Pogostemon cablin (assembly GCA_023678885.1). Lineage (NCBI taxonomy): Eukaryota > Viridiplantae > Streptophyta > Magnoliopsida > Lamiales > Lamiaceae > Pogostemon > Pogostemon cablin. The sequence continues at coordinate 1,084,748 of CM042970.1, forward strand.
CTCCACTCCTCTCTTCCCCAGTTTATCTCTGAAATAATTGAAAATAATTGTTAATATTCTGAAATATGAAACAGTGCCTGCTCTGTGTCATGTTTTTCTCTGACTTATTGGATGCTTTATACTTGATGTTTCAGATTCCACAATCTGGATGGGATAAGTTGTTTATATCATTCATCCCTGCCGATTCTGGGAAGCCAACAGCTAAGACAACGAAAGCAAATGTAAGAAATGGAAGTTGTAAATGGGCTGATCCTATTTATGAAACTACGAGGCTTCTTCAAGATTCCAAAAGCAAACAATATGATGAGAAGCTCTACAAAATTGTTGTGGCCATGGTATAGTTTTTACCTTGTCTCACTGTGTGATGTTTAAAATTGACCTCAGCATAGATTCAAACCTGGCCTTGAACTTTGAGGAACATGTATAACAAAACATATGAAATGAAGGTTATGAGTTCGTTGTGGAACAGAATACGTATTATCTGTCAACATTGAAAAAGGAAAAAAAAAAGCTAAAATATGTTATATCTTATAGAATTGTGCTGTATCTCAATTAATTTGATAGAACATGGCATAAGAGAAACTCTCTTGCTATGCTAATAATCCAAGAATTCGTTACCTTTTCAATCATTTGCTTTGATACTTTCATATCGTGCCTTACAGCCAAACGGTATTACTTCTAGGGTTTGATCCCCATAGCCCCCCACCCACTCAAATAAAATAAATCCATCAATTTCCTTTTTTTAACAGGGATCTTCAAGGGCAAGCACTCTTGGTGAAGCTACCATTAACCTTGCAGATTATTTTGATGCTTTAAAGCCTGCCTCTGTAACACTTCCTCTTAATGGATGCAATTTTGGGACTGTATTACATGTAAGTAAAAATGAACATTATTTATTTTATGTACTGATAATGAGGTCAATGCTATATAAGGCTGTTGATTTTCTATGACTTGTACTGGTCAACACTTTCTTAAATTAATTAATTCACAAGAGTGGAGGCCTTTCAACTAGTATAATAGGTTGGCTTTATAGTAAATGATCAACAATCTCTTTGGTTCTCTTCATTAGTATTGTGCAATGTGGAAAATGAAATACTTCTTCAGACTAAATTTGATATCTTGTTTGATGTGAACCCAGTTTTAATCTTGATGGGCTCCAATCTAAATATCTAATCCTTGTAAAAATGAAAAAAGGTGTTTCCAAATCTTAATCATTTTCTGAGTTTATTTCTCTTTGGCAATATATGATAATCTATTACATGTCTTATATGAGCTTTATAATGTGCTAAAATTTCTTTCTTCAATATATTGATGGTCTGTATTAATTTTCCAGATAACAATCCAGATCCTCACCTCAAAAACTGGATTTAGGTATGGAACCATTTTATAAGTACTGATCTTGATTTTTTGTTCAATCATCTGAAACATAAATGTTGTTTCCAGGGAATTTGAGCAGCAGAGAGAGCTCAGAGAAAGAGGACTACAATCAGGAGTTGATGGCCATGGCCATAGTGTCCTGAGTAGAGTACCACATTCTGAAGATGTCACCAGTGATCAGACTAATAAGGTATTTTTTACTTCATATTCTATCCATATTAATACTCCCCCCAGCAGAACAACAAATCATACTGGCGTGTACTATCTATCTTCTCATTTGGCATCTTAAGTGAATCGTGTCTGGCTTGCGATTTAGTATGAACTGTAAAAAGTGCTTCTAATTAATGAAATAAATTGAATACTATGCTAATTTTAAAAATGATCTGTAAGACTGTCAGAAATATGCCACTTATGATCTGTAAGCCTGTCAGACATATGCCACTTTTACATGGGATACAAGGATTATGAAGATGTGTATATATTGTTGCATTTTAGCTCTTTTGTTTGGAACACATTGACTTGCTCCTTAAGGATAGCTATAGCATTTTAATTTCAGTTTCTCATAAATAAAATAGCATATTTTTGTGTAATTGATGGTAAAATAAATTGCAGAGGTCAATTTTTATTTTTTATTTTTTAAGTCGTATGATGGCAGTATACTGATTTTCCTTTTTAACGTATATATGACCAATTCTAACTTTTCTGTTCCCACTTTGTGCAGGTCAGTGCAAGGATAAAGCTCAAAGCAGATGCTAGTGAGCTTTCTTCAGTTGATGATGGAGAGGTAAACCTGAATGAAGAATGCTCATCAACGACTTCGGGAAGCTTCTATGCAGAAAAGCATGAGATTGAAAGCCTCAAAAGTACAACATCCGGTGATCTACATGCTCTTTCTCATTGCCAAAGTCCATGTACAGTAAAAGAAGATCCTGATCATCAGAACTCCGCCCAAGGGACCAGTGGGTCTGGTCAGGGATGGGGTTCAGGAAATTCTTTAGATAATGAGTTGGCAATGGCTTGTGAGGAGAATAATCAGCTTAAAGGAAGCTTGGAATTGGCAGAATCGTCTTTTTTCAATCTTAAGCTGGAAGTTGATACTTTGCAAAGTCTGGCCGATGAGCTAGGATCCGAAACACAAAAGTTTTCGCAGAAGCTTTCTGCTGAGATATCTTCAGCTGAAGAACTGGCGAAAGAGGTTTCGAGTATGAAATCAGAGTGCCTTAAATTCAAAGATGATTTAAACAGGCTCAAAGATATAAATGTGAGCCCTCGGATTCAGACTGCAACTATGGACAGTCGGGTAGATCACTCAGTACGAAACATACAGCTTCAATTTTTAGATGGGATTTCTGTAGTGGAAAGAAAGATTAGAGAAATTCAGAAGAAGGCATGTGTTCTCCCCAAAGATGGAGACACTGAATTTATCTACTTAGAGCTGGAAGCATTGCTCAATTTTCTTCTGGATTTCAAACTTGGAAATGGTGAAGTGACATCATTACTGAGTGTATCGCCATCTGACAGAGCAGGTGTGAAAGAGATCAGAGAACCGAGCCAATTTAAGGATGAGCAGTTTGCATCTGGTAACGGATTGGATTTGGATTTTTGTGAGCCAGAAGGTATTCTTCAGAATATCGTCATGAACCCTCCAATATCAGAGGGAATCAATTCTCAAGGTGTTATTGATGCAATGAAAGGTCAAATTTTTGATCTTGTAAGGGAGTTGGATGAGGCAAAAGTTGAAAAGGAAGCTCTTACTCGAAAAATGGGCCAAATGGAATGTTACTATGAAGCCCTAATTCAGGAGCTGGAGGAAAATCAGAAGCGTTTGGTGCTAGAGTTGCAGCACCTGAGAAATGAGCACACTACTTGCCTCTATGCCTTCTCCGTAAGCAAAACTGAAGTTGAATCTTTGCGTGAAGAGATGAATCAGCAGATGATTCGATTTGTGGATGAGAGACTCGAGCTGGAAACCATTAACAAGGAGCTCAAGAGAAGAGCCACAACATCAGAAGCTGCACTAAGAAGGGCACGGTTAAATTACTCGATTGCAGTGGATAAATTACAAAAGGACCTTGAGCTGCTTTCATCACAGGTTTTTTCCATGTTTGAGACTAATGAAAACCTCATTAAGCAGGCTCTACCTTCCCAAACAGATGCCCAGGATGATAAAAAATTGCATCAGAATTCAGAAGATGATGATGTTACAAATTTATCTCAAAGTCAGAATCAAAACTTGGGTTTGAGGAGAAGATCTGTTGGTGGGGATGTTCTCTTAGAAGACTTGAAGAGGTCATTCTTGATGCAGGAAGAGCTTTATCAAAAGGCTCAAGAAGAACTTATCGAAATGTATTTGATAAACTTGAACCTGGATGTATACTCAAAAGCTTTGGAGCAATCCTTGTACGAAGCTGATGCTGGTATTGGAATAATGGAGAGAAGAATGGGTGAAATAGTCGAGGAGTTGAAACTTTCAACTGCTTCTCAAAATCATTTGGTGATAAGTTTGCAGAAGGCTACTGATGAAATTAATACACTCAACGAGTACAAATCTAGAAGCATTTCCCAGTGTAGTGATTTGGCTCTGCAAAATCAGATTTTAGAAGATAAATTAGTGAGTATTTCTGAGGAAAAACATCTTCTTTCTCAGCAGCTGGACAACACTAATTTGGAAATCAGAAGTTATCAGAGCAAATATGCAGCTTGTTTGGCTGAGAATGCAGAGTTATCACTTCAAATAAAACATGAAGCTTTTGAAAATGAGAATCTCACTAATGAATTGTCACAATTAAAAGAACAGTTGATGATTCTTAAAGCTGAATCAGATGAGTTGATTTCTTCCAAGGAAAATCTTGCAGGAAGCATTAATTTCATGCAAGATAAGTTAGCCAATCTATTGTCCTCGCACGACAAAAGAAATTTGGATAGTATGGATGTAAAAGATGCCATTTTGCAGCTAGAAGAGATCCATCATGATGTGTGTGATAAAAATCTTCAACTGATGAAAGAAAATCAAAATCTGGAAAGTGATAAAGCCGATGCTGATGCATCCTTGAGCACTGTGAGATTAGAAATTCTGACATTGAAGCAGAAGTTCAAAAGTAGCATACAAGATACGTTGTCAAAGCTGGATGTGTCCAATTCCCTTGTGGACAAACTTCAAGCTGAACTCGAGTCAGTGGCTAACAAAATCCACTTAAGTTCTGAAATCGAAGAGGAATTTGCCCAGCAGAACCAGACACTTTTAGCTGATCTTGCTCTTTTGGATGATCATATTCAGGAGCTGACAAGTAAAAATGGTCTCCTTTCTCAGGAGATATCAGGCTTGGATTCTCTGGCAGAAGAATTTGAGAGGAATAAAGTAAACATTACTGAGCTAATGCATGATAAGCAAGAACTTGCTGTGTGCTTACAGGAGAAAACTCAGGAATCTGTCAAGCTTTCATGTGAGAATGGTTGTTTGAAGGAAACTGTAGAAACTTTACGCGATGAGTTGCATAATGAAAAAGCTTACAAAGACAAACTAGAAGGAAAAGTTCGAGATCTTATTATTTGTTCGAGCAAGGATCAGGATAAGTTGCTGGAGTTTGAACACCAAAAGGATGAGCTCTTGCATGCGAGAGAACTGGTGTCGGATCTTCGAACAGAGAAATCAAGACTTGCTCATCTTTTGGGTCAGCAAAATGAGCTTATAGTAAACATAGAGAAAGATATATCACGTCAAGCTATTTTTGAAAGTCAGTTGTTAGAGATGGATCATTACTCACTTGCAGCAGACATTAGACTTATTTATGTTTCAAACCATTACAAAGGCAAAGTCGAGGAGCTACTCGAGAAGCTTGTGTCCTCAGAAGAGTGTCTCCAGAATCTTCAGAAAAGGTATCATGAAACAGAGTCAATGCTAAATGACAGTCGTGCGTGCGAAATTGATTGGAGGCAAGAAAAAGAAGATTTGTTGGTGAGTGTTGCAAGCTTAAGGTCTGATTTGGAGGTCTCTGCAGCTCAAAACAAGGTCCATTTAGATTCAAACAATGAGATCTGCAATCAGCTTGAACAGTGCAAGAAGAATCTAACAAATGTGGAATCCTGCTTGGCAATGGATAGAGTTCTGCATGCTTCTAGTTTTGAAAGTCAATTGTTAGAGATGCATCATGGCTCACTTGCAGCTGATGTTAAAAATATTTATATTTCAAACCACTATGAAGCCAAAGTCGAGGAGCTTCTCCAGAAACTCGTTTCTTCAGAAGAGTGTCTCCAGGATCTTCAGAAAAGGTATCATGAGACAGAATCTATGTTAGGTCAAAGTCTTGCTTGTGAAACTGATTGGAGGCAAGAAAAAGGTAACTTGTTGGCGAGTATTGAAAGCTTAAAATCTGATTTAGAAGTTTCTGCAGCTCAAAACAAGCTTCTTTCAGATTCAAACAACAAGATCTGCAATCAACTTGAAGAGTGCAAGAAGAATCTGACTAACATGGAATCCCATTTCTCCATGAATAGAGATCTGCAAGCTTCTAGTTTTGAAAGTCAGTTATTAGAGACACATCATGGCTCACTTGCAGCTGATGTTAGAAATATTTATATTTCAAACCATTATGAAGCCAAAATCGAGGAGCTTCTCCAGAAACTCGTGTCCTCAGAAGTGTGTATTCAGGATCTTCAGAAAAGGTTTCATGAGACAGAATCTAAGTTAACACAAAGTCTTGCATGTGAAACTGATTGGAGGCAAGAAAAAGGTAACTTGTTGGTGAGTATTGAAAGCTTAAAATCTGATTTGGAAGTTTCTTCAACTCAAAACAAGCTTCTCTCAGATTTAAACAACAAGATCTGCAATCAACTTGAAGAGTGCAAGAAGAATCTGACAAACATGGAATCTTGCTTCTCAAAGGATAGTGTTCTGCAAGCTTCTGAGGTAGAACGGGTAGAGAACATGATGAAAGATGCAGAAGAGGAAATCAATTTCTTGACTCTTTCTAAAGAGCAATTAGAGATTTTGGTTATAGTACTCAAAGGCAAAGTTGATGAACAGAATACTCATATAACTTCGCTGGATGAGTACAAAGAAGAACTGATGAGGCTCCGTTCTCAGTTCAATGAACTCTCTCATAAGCTTGCTGAACAGGTCTTGAAGACGGAAGAATTTAAGAACTTATCCACTCATTTGAAGGAACTGAAAGACAAGGCTGAAGCTGAATGTCTTGCAGCCCGTGAAAAGAGAGAAACTGAAGCACCATCAGCTACCATGCAAGATTCCTTGAGAATTGCTTTCATTAAAGAACAGTGTGAAACCAAGGTTCATGAGCTAAAGCAACAGCTATCAATATCCAAAAAACATGGGGAAGAGATGCTTTTGAAGCTGCAAGATGCAATTGATGAGATTGAAAACAGGAAGAAGTCTGAGGCTGTGAACTTGAAGAAGAACGAGGAGCTTTCAGTCAGACTCATGGCACTGGAAGCAGAGTTGATGTCTGCACTTTCAGAGAAGCGTGAAAAAAGCAATTCTTATGACCGAATAAAGGCTGAGTTGGAATGTGCCCTGCTGAGCCTAGAATGCTGCAAGGAAGAGAAGGAAAAACTTGATGTTTCTTTGCTAGAATTTGAGGCAGAAAAATCTAAACTAGCTACTGAACTTACTTTGGTGAAGGAACAACTGGAGGATGCGAAATCTTTCTCAAGTTTTGGGAAGAATGAATATTGTTCTCTGACTGAAGTAGGTCTGAATGGGTCAACTGGAAACTCTTCCCCTCTTTCCTTGAAGCAGGATGATTCAATGTATACAAAAAGAGAAACCTGTTTCTCTGCCGTTGATGGTGAAATTGCTGACTTGATGGAACCTGTGCAGTTGCAAAAGACTCAGGTTTAACTTTATTGATAACTCTATCTCTCAGATACTTGTGTCAAAATTGTTTGGCTTATCAATAACTTGATTTTTCTAGTTTGTAGAACTTCGTAGTTCAAACTTTTGTTGTAATATCAATGCAAGATGCCTTAGTTACAAGTTATTTGTTCTTAATTAAAATAAAAAATAGAAAAAGAACCTGAAGTGATGTTTTTGCAATTTTTCAGGATTCTGCCTCATTCCCACTAAGCAATGGCAAGAGCTTGGATGTTAAAAGCGAACATTTGGGAACCCAACGATTGAGATCTAGTATCGAATATTTACATGAAGAGGTATTTCTTTCCTAGGAAACCACTATGTATAATATGACTAAACGTAACTATGGTTTTTCTGATATTAGATTCTTGTGAAACTTAATATTCACACATTTCATCCTGCAGCTCGAAAAGTTGAAAAATGAAAACACTCTCTTCAACAAAGACCATGATGCAGACTCAGATTTCCAAGTTACACATAAAGAAATCACTCAATTGCATAAAGTGAGGTCATAGTGTGTTTAATTAATGTGATACTTTAATCTACACTGCTAACCAGATTCTCACAGTTGTTTCCTTCCTTTTCTTTTTGGGTCCTTTGGAAGGCTAATGAGGAGCTTAGAAGCATGTTTCCTTCATATTGCGACATTTCTAGTGAAGGGAATGCATTAGACAGGGTTCTTGCGCTGGAAATTGAGCTTGCTGAATCCTTAAAGACGAAGAATAAATCAAATGTTCAATTTCAAAGGTAGGTTTTCATAATTACTGGAAAATATATGTTCTATTGCCAGTATCTATATGTTTGAAGTCATCTTTCCTTATCGAATGTTTGACTAATTTTTTGTGTGAAGACTGGGTAGTGGACATCATTCTAGTATATATATTGCAGTCAATCATACACTGATCATTTACTTGGATATCTTTAAATTGAAATTCATCTGTTAGAGAACATGAAGTGTGCGTGTGTTCTGCATAAAGGTCGAAGCATGTATCCAATTTAAAACATGTTTCCTTCTTGCTGCAGTTCTTTCTTGAAACAACATAGTGATGAGGAAGCAGTTTTCAAAAGCTTTAGAGACATCAATGAGCTGATCAGAGAAATGTTAGAACTCAAAGGAAGACATGCTGCCATGGATGCTGAACTACGAGAAATGCACGATAGATATTCTCAACTGAGCCTCCAGTTTGCTGAGGTGGAAGGCGAGAGACAGAAACTCAAGATGACATTAAAGAACGTCCGCTCATCCAAGAAGTTAGTGTCCTTAAATCGATCATCATCAGATGATGTGATGGAGCACCCTTCATATTGAGATTTTGCTTCGATTCTTGTGGTGTTTCTCTTGCATCCGTTGCGTAGCAGCAACAGTGCGGAGCCTCGACTAGGCGTCATGGGATCACATCTTGTAAATAATTCTAGCAGTGGCCATATTTTCTACTGGCGAATAACTTACCAAAGATGAGTCTTTGTAATGTCATAATTATATATATATGATATGATATGATATGTTATTCATCTTTGAATTCTTGGTGTCCCTGTTTTGTAATTAAACTATGTACAGTAGAATTCATTTATTCGTATTCAACGTTTTCCAGTGTTTAAGTTTGACAGATTTTCATACAAGTATATATTTCATCTGCATTTCTCTGCCTAGGAAAACAACTGATGGTTAATTGAATCAAGCTGTCGCCGATACTCTTATCGTTACTCTTGACCATTGGCACAATAGATTAGAAAAATTTTCATTTATTAAATCTCATTTATAGAAGTGTTTGCTCAACTTTTATCTTAAACATGAAGCATGTATATGACCATGCAAAGTAATAAATATATTCACTGGGCCCACAAATAATACTAAGAAAGGTATTCCTATTTATTATACATTAAAATATTAATTTTTAAATTTACTAGACATTAAATTATTATACTAGATATTCTCTGTATAAAAAAAATGCATTGACTCGAGGAGGATGGGGAGTATATATAATACAAGTATATAACCGCGGCCCAACTCTTGATTAATTAATATCTTTAAATAATTGCGGCTAATTAATACAGAATGTATTACTTGAAGTCTGCGTGATGATTTCTATGCTTTCTCCCAGAAACAATTCTTTAAATAGGTTGATGACTGACTGATGCTATTCGAACCATTTCATATGAATTAATAATATTTATCAATTGATTATTAAATGAAAAAGACTTTTAGGCTGTTTTATTTATCACAAAATATTCTTGGTTCTGCTTTTAAACATTCCTTAAAATTTATATTACTGAATGTGTTGATTCCAATTTTAGTTGTTTTTGTTTGAATTCTCAAATTTGATAATTTTTTTATTTTATTATTAATTATTTTTATTCAATTTTAATCCTTTATCTATTTACTTTGTCAAATTTATTTCTTTTTCCATTTGAAAAATTGGACTAAGAATTAACAAAAATGATTAAAATTAAAAAAAAAAAGACCAAAATAAAACATGCATAGGAAAAGGGATCAAAGTTGGAACCGATGTACTCATAGGACGAATTATGATATTAATTCTTTATATTAAACCCTATGGGTAAAATTTACATGACCCACAAGAATATATTACTCCCTCTGTATCAATCTCTAGACCATATAATAAATCGTTAAGATTTAAGAAATTTTACTAAATTTACAACTCTTATAGAGAGATATCACTTCGGATTTCGTAACGTTATTTTCATATATTATTTTCTATATCACTTGTTAAATAATAACGTAAGAGGGGAGGAAATTCAACCATTAACTCCGTCATCACCTATTCCACTATGATGTTTCATCTTATATTTTACCTTTTAAATGATTGATACGTGTCATATTGTTTCTTAGATTAACGCTACATGCTCCAAGAATTAATAGTCACAAATTACTCCTTCCGTCCGCCTTTAAGGGTTCCATTTGCTTTTTGCACGTGGATTAACAAGTATTATTATTTAATGTGTAGTGGACAGTTGTGTTAGTGGAGGTGTGTGTCCCATTTTTTGTTGTATTAGTGAGTGTGTGTGGGTCATATGTATAAAAAATGAAATGAGACCCTTGGTGACGGACGATCAAAATGGAAAAATGATTCACTTAAAAGTGGAAGGGGAGTATAAAATAAGAAATTCAATCCCACATTACCCCCTAAAGATCATACTTTCCCATTTAAGGTAATAATAATTTCATCTTGGCAATAATATGCCTTTTCCTAAATTGTGTAAGTTTGATGCAGCAACCAAACTCAGTTGGAAGACTTTTTCACCCTACCCTCCCCTCCACCACTTGAACTATGTCTGGGGCAATAATAATATGCCTTTTCCTATATATGTGTGTGTGGACTAAGGAGTACACTTGAACACTGATCATATTAAAAAGAATTATATATCTAACTTATTTTCGCCATGAATGGTGGGATTGGACATGAGAGTCATGTTGAAAACCCCTCGTACCCGGTAAGTCATCATGTAACATCTTTTCTTTAATCTTTCTCATTTTGATGTGTTGTGTGACATATACTACATTTTAACAGCTAGAGATATTGGATATTACAAAGCGAATGATCAAAGAAGATATTGAGAGGAACCTAAACATTAAACACGTGCTGAAAAATGGGGTGGTTTTGGTTGCGGATTTTGGATGCTCAAATGGGCAAAACTCATTACCAGCCATGCAAAACATCTGTGAGGCCATCAAAAAAACATACGAATCCGTACAGCTCCACGTCATCTTTAACGACCTCCCTTCCAACGACTTCAACACTCTGTTCACTTCACTTCCACCCCACCGGAGTTACCATGCATCCGGCGTGCCGGGCGACTTCCACGGCCGCCTCCTTCCCGAATCGTCCCTTCACTTTGCTTACTCCGCCTATTCTCTCCATATGCTGACGGCTGTGCCCAAGGCGGTGATGGACCGTGATTCTCCGGCGTGGAACAGGGGAGCAATCATTTACTCAAGAAACCGGAAGGAAGTTTGTGATGCGTATTTGGATCAATTCAGGAAGGATGTGGGGTGGTTCTTGGAATCGAGGGCGGTCGAAATGGTGGGTGGAGGGCTGATGGCCTTACTGTTCCCTGGAGTACCTGAATCATGGAACCCTGAAACAGAGTTCACAATCCCTTCCCAAATTAACCTTCTAGGATCTTGCCTCATGGACTTGGTCAAAAAGGTATCCTAATCACCGTCACATTTTGGTGTTGCGTCTCTTGTTAAGTAACGTAACAATGGCAAAATATGGGAAAATATCAATTTTGGTCTTCTAGGATTGGCCAAATGCAACTTCAGTCCTGATCAGGTTTGGTAATTTATCAAAAGTGGTCATCTGGTGTCTGATTTTAGTCATTTTCATCCACCTTTGCTGGGCCTTGGCTCTGATACCATGTTAAATGACTACCTCATCTAAAAGTTTAAGTTTATAGAGAGATTAATTGTTAAATATTTAATCAAAACACTCTAACCTAAACATTTTTGTGTTGCATCTCTTGTTAAGTAATGACAAATATTGTTGACATATATTGCAGGGTAGATTGAGTGAAGAAAAAGTAGACTCATTTAACGCACCCAAATACTTCGCCACCCCACGACAGTTGAAGGAAATATTGGAGAGGAGTGACAGTTTCAGCCTTGAAAGAATGGAGATTTTGGACAACCATGGAAAGTATACCAAAGTTAATGCAGCAACCGACAGGGCAGTTCTTGGAAGAATGTTTTCTCGTCACTTTGGCGATGAAATTACTGATGAATTGCTTCATCTCATCAGCAAAAAACTTGCAGCTTCACCAGTATTTATGGATCCCAAAAATGATATGACCATACCTATTCTTGCTATTCTCAAGCGCAAAACTAAGTGATAACATATAGGATCAATATATAATAATCAAGTTTAGTCTCATAAGTTTAATAAAATATAGTTTTACTTTTGTAAGTCATGTTTGAGTCAATTTTAAAAATAAAGAGTTAACTTTGCCAAATGACTAAAATGTAAATAGTAAAAAATATTCTCTTCAAAAGATCTGTGTCTGTTGTAACAGGGGATTTGAATTGCTGTTGAACTCTCAAAATTATACATATCTTTTTCCTTCGGGAAAAAAAAAATTAAAATCATGCCTTCACTTTTCCATTGCTTATTTACATTACTCTATTTTTGTTCAATTTTGCTTAAAATTGAAAAGAGTCAACAATCTTTGTGAACTAATGGACTTAAAATGACATATTATTCAAACCTGAGTCCTCTGTTATTGTTTTCCATTAGATGATACGGAGTATGGGCAAGAATCGAACAAAAGGCTTGATTTTTGTTGTTTATTGCAAAGCTAGAAAACTGTCAACCAGAAACCCAAAAATCAAACCACCTGTTACAATCCAATCCAATTATCCAATTAATTTGGCCCAACAATACTCATAAGATAACTTCTAAATCATGCTGCTCAGATAAGTCAGATAACATGCATCAGATGAAGCACAAAATTAGCTTACCATTAGGATTAATTGGAATTTTTAAGTTAACATTGTTAAAATCGATTCCTATAGATAACTGCAGTCATAATTAGTGTTTATACTTGAGTTCAGTTTTCAAACATTAGGAGTTCGGTAATTACTAAATTATTCACAAAACATCTCCTCAACAATGGAATTAATGAGATTGTACATTTGTACCTATTGAACTAAAATTAATGTCATGAGACTTATCATTCAAGCTAAAGGATCGATGTAAAAAGCACTCTGCAGGGGCACACCATTTGTGGGATGGTCCAATGGTGGACGAAGGCCGCCACCATGGCAGCTCGCTAGTAGGCCAACCCGAATCCCCTATTCCACTTTGGTATTCCAATTCCTATTGATTATCGTGAAAATTTAGTAGATTTTAGAGCCGTATTCATGTGATTTTTGCGTATTTTTATATTATTTTTAGTATTTTATTATTTATTATTATTGTTTTTATTTATGGAGTAAAATGTGTAAATCATGCTATTTTTCATGTAGGAATGGGGTGTATTTGAGTAAAAACTAGAAAAGGAGGAAATGAGAATTAAGTCGGGATGAAAAAGGCAAGAAAAATGAAAAATATGGCAATAGACAACGGTTGGCAGCATTTTACAACATTTCTGAAAGACAAACCTGATGTCTATAGAAAACAGAGGAAGTTCACTCTAAGAGAAATTCGGTCGAGTATTTCACGCCACGGTCGAATTTTCCTGATGAGGGGGTTTTAGTCCAGTGTTCACAAGAGCGCCCCTTTTAATTAAAAAATTTAATTCGCGGAGGGCGGGAATTGAACCCGCGACCTCACGCATGCATGAGCGCGCCACCAGCCACTGGGCTACAACCGAACCAAACTGTACGAATATCTTATTTATCCCAATCTCCTGGAACTGATTTTTGAGCCAAAAAGCTCATTTCTCAACTTAAACCCATTTATTCACTTTAGCCCATTACCCCATTTTTGCCATAATCCTCCATATATATATATATATGCCTCATTCTCATTTTTGGAGGGGGTTTTCCCATTCCTCCTTTTGGAGGAGGCACACACACTCCAACACCAATTTTATTCAATAGTGTATACATGTTTTTTAATAATTGTATATTTTTTACACTCAATTTTTTATTAAAAAAAAACTAACAATTAAATTGTATACATTTTTGCTCTTAATTGTATATGTTTTTGTGTATATTTGTATGTGGGTGCACCCTATCTTTAGGTACACCCGGGTGCACACTATAATTAGCCTATTAAAAATATTCTTAAAAAATATGAAATAGTAAACGGAAGCGTTCTTTATTGTAATAGAGAGAGTACTATTAATGTAGTGAATTTAAATATCATGTCTCTTTTAACTAGTACTAATACTTGCACTAATTTAGAATCGGAAAATTGCAAAATGACAGACAGCACCCGTTTAACCCCTCTTAGTTCATTTTTTTTTAATAAACCTTCACTTTTATATTTGATTAAAAAATAATTGTTGCATATAGAAATGCAATTTGAAATTTTGAGCGAAACGGGTAAGCATCCTTAATATTACCCTTTAAAAATAAATAAAATTAATATATATATATATATATATATATATATATATATATATATATATATATATATATATAATTTCATATTACAATAACGGTACTCTGGGAGGGGGAGTTATATAAATAATAAGTAATTAGACTAATTTTATAATTTTCTCAAATAACCGACTTGAAATTTTGGGGGTGAAATATTATTTATATATATATATATATATATATATATATATATATATATATATATATATATATATTTAATTTCATATTACAATAATGGTACTCTGGGAGGGGGAGTGTTATATAAATAATAAATAATAAATAATTAGACTAATTTTATAATTTTCTCAAATAACCGACTTGAAATTTTGGGGGTGAAATATTAAATTAGGCATACTTTTGGTGAGACACTAAGATTAAAGATCTTTTTTTGTTTTAAAATTTTGTCTGCCTTGTAAACCACGCTTTTCTGATACTTTGAATTCATACTCGCCAAAAACGCGTTAAATAGTTCAACCTTCTATAAATAGGTACTTGAATCCCTAATTTGAACCCTCCGGAGAAGAAAGGTCAGCGCAGAAAGTAGTCGATTAAACCCTTGCATCCTTAGATCTGTTCACCAGGTATTGAATCTTGATTGCTTTCTTTTCGAATCTTGCATTTATTCATGATTGATCATTTGAGTGGGTTAGATTAGTCTTTTCGCGAGTGACCGGTTGTAGATTTTTAATGGGTTTATTGTTTTCTTCGTTAATGTTCTGATTTTTATCTGTTTACGTATAGGATTATTGAACAGGGTTTGACCGGCTTGATTCTTGAAAGATTGAAATATTTAGGGTTTTTCTTGGGTTGTAATGTTAATTAGGTTTCTGCATTATTAATCTGTTTCTTTTAAGTAGTCGAGTAATACACGATTCTAGATATATGAGAGTTCGACTTGTATCTTGTCGTATTTGTTCATTAAAATAAGTTCTGATGTAATTCTGGCTCCATCTTCTGTATATTATCTCTTTATTGCCAGCCCTTTCATAACTTATTCATATTCTTTTCTATGAGAGTTTGGTTCAATCTAGGCGTGTTGTACTAAAATTTTGTTCATTGTTTGTCTTTAATCAGCAGTAAGAGGAGTTGCTCATTCTCCCGTTGGTACCCTTGTGCTATTGTGAATTTCCTTGTTTATCATAAGGTAAGAAGCCCAGTTCCAAAATTTTCATTTTATTGTTTTCTATGATCTTCTTGGTGGCTGAATCGTATTCTTGATAGAATTTATTTACTATTATGATTGAACTTCAGAAGAGTCAATTTTGTGCTATTTTTGAGTGACATCTAAATATATAAATTTTATACAATGTACTTCTTTCGATGCTTTAAATTGTGCATTGTGAAGGGAAAAGTGAATTTCAACAGTGATTGACATGATTAAGTTATTTTAAAATTTTAGTTGTTGGGTCAACCTGGATCCATGTTATACAAGTTAGGCTTGGTGTTGTTCTTTGCTGCATGCTTCTGTTTTTTACCTTGCTGCGTTTATTTGTGGAGGAACTAACATTGTTTCCTTATCTCTTTGAGATGCACTTCTGGCCATCATCATACCAAATGCAGGGAGAGTTGTGTTTATGGATGCCAAGAAATTTTTACAGCTGGTCGAGGAAAAGAAGAAAAGAGTTTTGGCAAAAAAAGAAGCACCCCTGATATGGCAACAAAAACTTGAAGCTGGAAAGGCAAAAGCTGAGAGGAAGGCCAAAGCTGCCAAGCACAGGAGAAGACATTCGTCCACTGATAGTGATAGTGACAGTGATAGTCATGAAGAGGCTAGAAAGAGGAATAAGAAGTCCCACAAAAAGCATAGGAAGGACAAGAAATCCATAAGGAAGCCAAAGAGACGATCATCTGATTCTGATGATGATAGCAGCGATGGATATGACTCAGATCTTGAAAAGAGGAAAGATAAGAAGTCTAAAAGGAAATCAAGAAGACGATCATCTTTGGATGCTTACAGTAGTGATGGGTATGACAGTGATATGGAATACAAGAGAAAGAAGCACTGCCTTAAGAGACACCAGAATGATGGATATGGCAGTGAATTGGGAGAGGAGAAGAGAAAGAAGCATGGTCATAAACACCGTAGGCATGGATCCAGTCATTCAGATAGTTCTACCGACGAGAATGATGGATATGTCAGAAGAAGAAACCATGCAAAGCATCGGAAACACCATCGAAGATCCGAATCAAGCTATTCAGAATTTTCAAGTGATGATGATGCAGACAGAATGAAGAGCCACTACAGGCGCCACAAACTTCATCAAAGATCAAACTCGAGCTCTTCTGGATCTTCAAGTGATGATGAGGCAGACAGAAAGAAGAGCCATGTCAGGCACCGCAAAAGATCTATGGGCCGGTCAACCGATGAAAATGATAAAGATCAGTCCAATGGCAAAGATGACCATGCCTTGCAGCCGAGAGTTACCAATGGAGAACACATTGAAAAATCATCTGCTGAGGGAAATCCCAATGGCCATGCGAGTCCACTCGGACCAGATAATTAGATCTAATGAAATGGTCTAGTGCTGCAAGTGCAGTACTTGTGACCCTAACAGAAACCTAGAGACAGCAATTTATGAACTTTTACTGCTTTTCTTTACATCGCTTTCTGCTGGTGTACATTGAATTCTGATGGTTGAACTCTTAAATCGTATTTTGTGATTATTTCTTATGTTTGGGCTTGATTGTTTCTTTAATTTGAAGTTTTAGGAACCATACAGTTCAAAAAATATGCTTTCAAAAGCTTAAAAACCTTTAAGCGGCTGGTAATATATTAATATTGCTTCTGTGCTGCTTTTAAATGTTGCTGACTGTGCTCATTTGATTTATATATTTGCATTGTAGACATATTAGAATGTAACATTGACTAGCGAGAAAATTCTATATATTAATGGGACAAGAAATTTTGAGTATATCCGGAAGCAGATCTGTTCTGCGGCTATGTATTCCCTTCATAATCATTTCTTGTATGATAAAAAATAGTAGTAAATTTAGGTATTTGATAATCATTTCTTGTATGATAAAAAAGAATAGTAAATTTGAAATTAAAGTAATTTTTGAAGTTGTTTGTTAAAGTGGTGATTTTTTTTTTTTGAAATGTGAGGGATTTTGTTAGACAAACAAATAAAAAAAGTGTGATGGGTTCCGTTACTTCTAGGAACGGAGGGAATTAGATCCTCCGTTGTACCCAATTGCACAACCTAATAAGTCATTAGTCAGAATTCATGAGATTATATGAGACATGATGCTACATTTCTTATTTACACATGAAGATGGACTTGGGAGTGTAAAATTCAAAATCATATATAAACATCATTCTTCTTTATTTTTATAGTTAATATAAAATAAAATACGCCATTATAACTAGAAATCAGAAATCAGGCCAGAGAAGTAAGAAAATAAGACAGCAACTCCTGACCTAAGCAGCGGCGTGTAAGCATTGCTGAAAGAAACGAGATGATGGATATCACTTTGCATTGCATTAAACGGCATAATTGATAACACAAAATTTGATATTGACTGTTTTATTTCTGATACATGAAGGTTACAATAGTTTTCCAATGTTGACATATATTTTCAATCCCCTATGACGTGTCTAGCTAAAATAGGATGCTTGCTGCATCAACTGTCCACCCAATGAAACATGTGTCTAACTGCTCGACCGACCTCTAGAATTGGTCTTATTGTGCGGTTTCAATACCACTCTTGAAAAAATAATTGACTTGGTAAATCAACATGACATAACTCTCAGTAGTTCTTTAAAATCTTCTCACTTGCTACTCCATCTGATACAAGAATAGCAGTTACCTCCTGCAAGAATATGGGAAAAAATTACTCGAGAAATTCGCAAATTTCAGAGTTTTAATTCCAATTCACAGTTTAGAGAGACATTAACATAAATGATAGATTTTGGAACATTGAGGTTTTGGTCACCAGTTCTTCTACCTTGATTAAGAGTTCCAACACTTGTGTGTCTTATATGGTGTTATCATTTTTGTACAGTATGAACTGCTATTCCAACTAGACACATGAGCATCATGATTCAGTGTAGAGTGCATAATCAGACCATATCAGTATTGAACACTAAATATGAAAATTCAACCGAATACTACAAACCTCAGCCATTTGTCTTCGGCCACAAAGCACTGCACCAGTAGACTGGGGGGTCAAGATCCTTTTGCCTCTAGCAAAAGCAGCCTGAAAAAGCATTAGCATTATATATATCAAAGAGACTTAATGTGCATTCTATGAAAGCCTAGTGCTGCTAACAAGTAACAACCTGTACAAATCCGCACTCCCCTGTCCAACTATCATCCGGCATGGAAAGCACTGGCACAATATTGACACCAGTAGATTGCCAATCTTTAAATCTTTCCTACAAGAATATTGGAGAAGCTCTAAAAACGAAAACTCAGAAACATGAAATGGCGTTTGAGTCCAAATTTCATTAGGCACAAGAGAATGATACCTGATATGTCATTCTCTTCAGGTTTCTTGCACCGTAATAGAGCCTAACATCGGCTCTTTTATCAGCACCAAACCCTGACTCAATCAAAGATCGAATTGGGCTGCACATAACAAAAAATGTCATCGTGTTAAAAACCAATAAAAGAAACAACCTTACATGAACAACAAGAAAGTTGATTTCCTTTTGGATAACATGGAAAAAAACTATCACCATAGCAATTATACAACATGATAACATCACAAGGCAAAATTCAATCTCCCAAATGCAGGATACACAATCAGAACTAAGTAAATTTTATCTACATAACGAGGACTGATCTCAAAAATGTTCAGAGACAAAACTTTGGTGTCCATGGAATTCCAGAGCATTATAGAAAGGTAAAGACTTAAGGCAACAAAAAGATTTAATCAGCTTGCAAAAATTGCAGATTTCAATTTCGAATTGTCTTTGATATGCATATTGATTTACCTGATACCCGATCCCGTGGCAAAAATAATGACCGCCTGATACTTCTCCGGCGGTGAGATCCGATCAATATCAAAACCCTGGCCAATTGGCGAACTTAATTCAACAACATCGCCTTTCTGCAGCTGGCACAAAAGCTCTGCCGTGGAACCTGCGACGGATCGCACCAAAAATTCGAAGACGCCTTTGGAATAGGCGATTGAGGGAGGTGATGAGATGGCGAGAACCGTAGGCCTAACGCGGCGGTCCTGGAGGCGGAGCAATAAATACTGGCCGGCTGCAGTGTAAGACGCGGCGAGGTCGGGGGACCTCGAGACGTCGACGGAGACTATGAAGAGTGTTTCCGCGGCCGGCGAAACTTTAATTAACGGGGTGGGAGTCCAGGGGGTGGTGTCGTGGTGGGCGGCGGCAGCTGAGACGGCAAAGTTGCAGCGATTTAGGTGGTGAGAAAGGTGGCGGAGTGGTTTACATTTGGAGAGAATCATGGGTAGATGGAGAAGAGAATGGGTGAGCTTGGAATTTGGAAGGGGTAGAAGACGCCGCCGTAGACGGTTTGGAGGAGGGTTAATGTGTGCGCTGGTGCACTTTAGTTGCGGTGGGTGGCTAAGCTCCACATGGAACATTTTGTACGGCGGTGAATACGGTCAGGGTAATTTAATTAATTATTAAATGATTCATTCTTTTACCAATTTAATTTTTTTAGATGAGATGATTATATTGGTATTAGTATCAAGGCCTGGCATATGTTTAAGATGACCAATTGTTTAAGTCCGTACCAACTTTGTGTTTGATATACTTTATATTTAAGCTTGTTAGATAAATAATCGGTATAAATTTTTACCTAGCTAAACACGACCCGAGTTCAAGTAATTTACTATATTTATTTTCATGAATGAGATCGAGTTGAACTTTTAGTTTTAACAAACATGAAAATCTATTGACAAGTGTTCGATATCTTTATTAATTATATTCAAATGAACTTATTAATTATTTTCATGAACCAAAGTAATTTGATTTGGTTTCCCCTATTTTCTTTTTCACTATTGTGCATCTGGGTGTACCCCAACATACAATATATTCATTTTTAGAAATATATACAAATATGAACAAAAATACAGAGTATACAATTATGAACAAAAATGTATACACTTTGTTTGTTAGTTTTTTTAATAAAAAATTGAGTGTAAAATGTATACAATTATTAAGAAACATTTATACATTATTAAATAAAAAGCTATACATATGAGTGCTAATTTTTTTAATAAAAAATTGAATGTGAAAAATGTACTCCCTCCGTCAGGATTCAAGGGTGTCATTTATTTTTTGGCACGGAGATTAAGAAGTATTGTTATTTAATATGTAGTGGGTAGTTGTATTAGTGGAGATGTGAGTCCTATTTTTTAGTTGTATTAGTGGGTGTGTATGAGTCCCACATGTAAAAAAATGAAATGAGACCCTTGGGGGCGGACGTCCAAAATGAAAGAATGATACCCTTGAAAGCGTACAGAGGGAGTATACAATTATTAAAAAACATATTATACAATATTAAATAAAAAAAATACACATATGAGTACACACTTGAATGCACCGATATCAACTCTTTTCAATTAATCTATTTTGTAAATCCCAAACACATCAAATTCCTAACTTGTTTTATGCAAACAAAATTCTTCAATATCATATTCAGTACTGAAAATTTCAGTATCCAAACTACAAATGTAGACTCGTCTTATGGTGATAAAGACTACACCCAAGCTCAGTTTAGAAGAATTAAAATATCATAAATTCCAAAGATTAATTATACAGTGCACCCGGGTGTATCCCATTCATTTTCAAAACCGTATATTTATAAATAAAAACATTTAAAATTATGAACAAAAATGTATACAATTTAATTGTTAGTTTTTTAATGAAAATTTGAGTGTAAAAAATTATACAATTATTAAAAAACATGCATATACTATTAAATAAAAATTATATACATATGGATGCTAGTCTTTTTAATAAAAAATTTAGTGTGAAAAAAGTATAGAATTATTAAAAAATACATATAAAAAATAGAATAACATATATACAAAATAAATAAAAAATTATACACATATGGGTGCACCTAATATCAATTCATTCCAGAATCTCATTTCTTCGCAAACTCAAATTAATATAAAAATTCATATTAAAACATTTTATCTTCGCAAACTCAAATTAATATAAAAATTCATATTAAAACATCAAATAAGATGGATTTAACAAATAAGATGGATTTAACGAGTTGATGTTATTTCTGCAGGAGCCATAAATGTGTGTATATATTAAAGCATAGCTCAAATTGAACCACATCTGAAAATTGATCTGCCATTAAGGGTGCGCTTACTTTGAGGGGTAGGTTAAGGTTTATAAATCTTGAATAAAGATTAGGTGGAAATTGAATTAAAATTGAGAGGTATGATTAATGTTGAAGTTTGAGGTTTACATTAATTAAAGGTTTAGTTTTGCATATTTTACCACCATATCCCTATCTAAATATATTAAAATATTTTATAAAAATTAGAGAATTCTGCTCCACCTCTTCAATAATTGAACACCGATTAACGAAAGAGTAGAAATAATTGTCAATTCATTTCTCCGATTTCAAAATGGAAGAGATAGTATTGGATATATATGCACAACTGTCTCATGCACCGCAACAGATTACACCGCACCACAACAGATTACACCAACCTTGCTTAGCTGTCACTTATGCCAGTTGTGTAGAGGCGGTTATCATTTTGTTAGATGCTAGCTCACTTGTTATTGTAGTCTATAAATATCTATACCTTCTTTGATCATTCACGTGATAGCAATGCAAAATATCTTTTCTTAGTTCATATTAAACATTTTATGACGATCTGTGTTATCTCCTTCATGGTATCTAGAGTAGGTTCTTCAATTTGATTTGAGTTTTTTTTGGAGAATTGATTTTATTATTTTTAGTTTGATTAAGACTTTACAAGACCTCATTCAAAGTAATATTCAGAGAAAGGACCACTTCTCCCACAAAGGCTACCTCTTTGATATTTCCATCAGGAAGATAAACAGTAGTTCTATTGTGCACAGGAACCAGACGACTCATCAATTTAGATTGAATACACATATGTTTTCTTGCTCCAGTATCAATAATCGAATCATTCGAACTATCTATGTCAACCGAAGTTAAAACAAATTGAAAAACAGGAGAATCATTACCTACGTAGTCTGCAAATTGAGCGAAGTGCACGCCCTTTTCTTCCTTGGTATGTGCATCCATGAAATTAGTCATATGCTTCATGAAAGATTGGAAGTCAGCAGAAAGCCCTCCTCCATGATCTCCTTTATGAACGTAGTCCTCTGTAAGACTGAGATTATGAGCAGAGTGTTTATTCTTCTTATATTTAAGTTCTTTATACCAAGAAGGCATGTCATGGATTTTAAAACAAGTGGTCATTTCATGCCCAGGCACACCACAATAGGCACAAATCAGCTTTGCTTTCTCTTCCTTAGTTAATCGAGGAGATTGTCCACCACTGCCTCCATTCCACCCCATAGCCTGCGGTCCACCACTTTTGAAGTTGTTGCCTCTTCTAAAATTAGAGGACCTTGCTACCATAGTCATCGAATCCGTCTCCAATATTGCAACATTTACGGAAAGTTTTCTCTCCGCAGCAAGAAATGTAGAGAAAGCTTTATCTATGGAAGGTAGAGGATCCATGAGCATCATTTGATTAATCACAGGATCATAGCTGTCATCGAGTCCCATAAGAAACTGCATGAGTCTTATCACTTTGAGAACGTTGAGTCAAAAATTTTCCTGTCGCACAACTACAGTTCACCTCTGGTTCCAGATTGCACAATTTATCCCATAGCTTGCACAATTTATTGAAATATTGAATGATAGTACTACCTCCTTGCACCATAGTGCAGAGATCTCGCTTCACTTTTTATATCAACGGACCGTAGAGATCTCGCTTCACTTTTTATAGTGTAGAGATCTCGCTTCACTTTGAATGATAGTACTACCTCCTTGCTTTCTCTATAACGTCGCTCGATTAAATCCCAAAGCTCTTTCGCAGATTTAGAATAAACAAAAGTATCGTTCAACTCCTAAGACAAAGTATTGAGAATCCACGATATAACCGTCCAATCTACCTTTCACCACGAATCGTACATCGCATCATCTTTTGCTGGCATTTTAGGTCACCATTAATAAATTGAAGCTTCGATTTCGCACCGAGAGCAAATTTCATAGCTCATCTCTTCGGAAGGTAATTAGAACCTGTAAGTTGATGAGGAATCAACACCAGACCAGGATGATTTGCACCATGAAGGTAGAGAGGACCATCAATAGAGGTAGTGACAGGTGAAGAACTAGAGCCACCGTGGATTCCACCATAGATGTCGTTAACAACGGCCAATTGCTATTCCAAGCAGTCCTAGAATCCATCAAGAAAAAAATAATTGTGCTCTGATGAGAGTGAAAATAAGAGTGTTTTAGTGTCCAATTTAACACATTTTTTATGGGAATTGTTGTTATATATTAACACAAGTATCTTATATTTGATATATCTAAGAAAATGGTGCATTTGAGGTGTTTTATAGTGTTTTAGGTGGAAAAAGAATCAAAAGTGCAAAGTTGGAGAAAAAGGAAAACTTGTGCAAGAATGCTGAAAAACGCATGTCCAACTTGTGTAATTTTTCTGTATTTTTATGGAGTTTAAAACTAAATGTGTGATATATAGTTAGAAAGCCACAGAAGAGTTGGTCATTTTGGCATAAGGAACACCTCAATTGGAGTCCAAACGAGAAAGTTATAATCAAAATGATGACATCGCGTAAGTTGTGCCGAACAAAACAGCTGTATCATTTTCCATGGCTTGTTATACCTTTAAATGTTGGAGTTTTTCTAATCTCTTTATATGGATAGAAATTCAAGGAAAAGAGGATCGCGTGAGCATAAAAATCACTAAAATCGGAGTTTGGAAGAGGAAGTTATGCTTAAAATCCTGAAGTCGCGCAGCTGCCAGCGAGAATTTCTAAGAATTTCTGAAAATTTCCGAAAATTACCTATTTCTTGGAACACAATTAATCTCCTCATCACATAACCCTCATGATTCAGTCCTATCTTTTATTTCCTTATTTAATTTCCTTCTCACATATATATATATTTTACATAATTATTCATGTGAGAAGGAACCATAATACAATCATCATACACCCCACAATGGGGATTACCCCCACACTATCATCCACATCCATCCCTTCATCCATCCATCACTGTGAAGATTCATCTGTGAAATCAAGAAGGAGTAAGATCTATCCAACACCCATGATTGTTCTTCGCAATATCATGGACTAGAACCATTTTGGTAGATCTAGGGTTTTGAAGGTTTTTATGAATTAATTGAACTTTCGTGTATATACTCCATGCAACACTACTTGTGGTTTACTTTATATAAGACTATGCATTTTTAATTCATACTCAGAGTTGCTTTACGCATCATTAACTGTTATGTAGAGTCTGAATATATATCTTGGTCGTTGATTGAGCGTGTTCACTGCTGAACAGGATTTCATATTATGATTATAAGTGAAGGACTCCGAAACTTCATTAGAACTATCTTATATAAATACTTATTAATTGAATTGAATTCGGGTTATTAAGTAGGATAAAGAGGATAATTTTACAGTACCTTTAAAGAGAGATCATATCGGGTTAGAGTACCAAACGCGCGGGGAAATAATTGATACTGATAGTATCTAAAAAGGGGATAAAATTACATCTTTTGCTCCGAGGTTATTCACACGTGTTACACGCATATTTACTTGTGTCTATAGAGTATATTTGCATGGTTTAGTGATACGTTCATATTCCACAAGGTATAGTCGGACATCGATACATGAAAAGAGATTAATGAATGAAACTGGATTATCCTAGAGCTACCTATTCTCCTACCCAGTGATATTTTATTTTATTTGTTATTTTAATTAATTGTTAGTAGTTAAATAATTCAATACCCAACTTTGGATAGCCCATTTTCCCATACTCTTTACTTGAATTCGTTAAATCCTTTGTCAGCCCATTTGAGCCTTTTTAAATCCATTCTTTTGATAGCCAATAAAGCTTAATTGAAGAGAATGGTAATTTGAGGGATGATAAGGATGATGAAAGAAGAGTTTTAAGGATGAAAAGGAAAATTCCTGGAGTAGTGCTCAAATCTAGAACTCCATAGAAACAAACACCCTAGGGTAGTGCTTAAATCTAGTACCTATGGAGGGTGTGAGATGTAGTGTCCAAAACTGGTACCTCAAAAGAAAGAAAAGAAAAAGAAAAATAAAGGGAAAAAAAGTGAAGAAAAGGAGAATGATGGAGTTGAAGAACTAGAAAAAGTTGGAAAAAAATGTTGTGCTTGAAGGAGAAAGATGGAAGAGTGTTGTGTTTAATTGAAGTGATGAGGAAGAATGAAAGATCGAGAGAGACTGCAACTTGATTGATCCGAGTTTTTGAATCATTTATCCATATATGTCATACCTTTTCCAAAGAGCCAATATTATAACCAAATAAAAAGACCTTTTTGATCCATGATTTGCTAGCTACAAGTAAAAGGAGAGTTGAGACAATTGACAATCTTATGGTTACGCATGTACTTGAATTGAATATGAGCATAAACACTTAACCCATAAGTGTACATCTTTTACACTTGAGTGCGAGTGATATATACTTCCAGTGAGAACATGTCAATGGAGCATTTTAATTGGTGGTGATTGTCTTATCATATATACTATGAATTGACTATAACATGTAATGAGAGTTGCATGACATAAGTTGATGATAATTTTATTTTGAATGGGGTATTGGTCATAGTCCTTATTTCCCCGCTAATTTTCTCACTCTCTCTCTCTCTTTATTTTTATTTTGTTGCCTCGGGACGAGCAACGGGTAAGTTTGGGGAATTACCTCTCACATCCTCTATAGGGTATCAGATTTAAGCACTACTCTAGGGTGTATGTTTCTATGGAGTACTAGATTTGGGCACTACTCCGGGAATTTTCCTTTCCATCCTTAAAACTCTTCTATCATCATTCTTATCATCCCTTAAATCACTACTCTCTTCAATTAAGCTTTATTGCCCATCAAAAGAATGGATTTAAAAAGGCTCAAATGAGCTGACAAAGGATTTAACGAATTCAAGTAAAGAGTATGGGAAAAATGGGCTATTCAAAGATGGCCTAATATCATTTTCATAATACACTAGACTAATCTTGAATATTCAAGGAGATTCAATGCAAGTTCTAGAATACACGCACAAGAACGATACTCAATAGAAAAGAAATATCATGTGATTATGTAACATGATCAACAAGGCTCAAAATCTCACATGGGTATTTAACAAGTAATAGTGTACTTTTTATGGTAAGCAATATCTCACAAGTACACATTGAACTTCATACCGCAATATAACTCAAGTACACTTCCTTCATAAATTTCAAAAGCATATGAATTTCAAGCACAATGCAAAATATAAGCTCACATGATCACCAAAATCAAAATCTAAATCCTTCTACTCTCATGAATTAAAAGCACACAGAAGAATTAGAATAAGAAAACGAGGGCACTTGATTTTTCTACAACGTATGTACGAGCTCCTCGAGTTGTTCAACTCGATCAGGTCAAAGCCTCAGTGTAGAACTCTTTATTTATGATTATTTAATTATATCTAACCTTAAATTTTTCTGAGGTACTTATGCACTAGGAAAAAAAGAGGGAGGAAAGGTAGAAATAACACACAGTACTAAACATGGTCGGAGCAAGGCAGGATCTGAATAATGTTGTAATACGTGAAATTTTCATGAACTATGGTATTGACAACATGGGTTTGGTATGTGCAAGGGGGGAAGATGATGATTTTGAGATACATCTCGCTCTTATCAAAATGGTGGAGAAGAACCCTTTCTCTAGAGGTTGTTTTGAAGATCCATATCAGCACCTCAAAAGATTCATTGGTTATGCAAACACTCAAAAAGGTGATGGAGCTCATGATAATACAAGATGGATCGCCCTATTCAAGTTCTCTTTGATTGATAGGGCAGAAGCTTGGTATGAGACTCTTGATGCCACATATTGCACTACATGGGACCAACTGCAGCAGAAGTTCTTGGAGAGATACATGCTACCTCAAGGATCTTAAGAATGAAGCAAACCAATTTGCTCAGAACTAAGGTGAGAAGTTCTATGAGGCTTGAGATAGGTTCAAAGACATGCTCAGGAGGTGCCCACAGCATGGGATGTCTAAGGCTCAATACATAAGTATCTTCTACTATGGATTGGATTGTGAGTCGTGTATTCTTACTGATGCATCATCAGGTGGACCGCTGTTATCTAAAATAGCAGTTGAAGCAAAAAAGTTGTTTGAAGACATCTCTATGAATTCATGTGACTGACCTACAGAAAAAGTAAGAGGATCATATGTACTTGGTAAGGTAGCATAGGTTGAACATCAAGTGGTGAAGCCGAATAGGGATGATGAGATCATCTCTAGTCTAGCTAACATCAACAAGCTACTAAAGTCCCAGCAGAAGCAGATTATAGTGGTGACATAAAGAGAGGCATAGTATGCAGCAACAAGAAGTGAAGAGTGTTGAAGATACCTTCAATCGATACATGGCTAGAAATGATGCAAGAGTGGATCGTCTTGAGGCTACTATGAATTCCAACCATGAAGAGTTATCTAAGCAGATTAATGAGCTTACTTTGATGATGGGTCAGATAGCCGGGAATGTGAATCAGCTAACGCAGGCATTGGAGAAAGAAATATTCCCGTCTCAAGGCATAATGAATCCGAAAGAGTGCAAAGCCATTTCGTTGAGGTCCAGAACGCAGTATGAAGGACCAATGATGCCAACAGCGAATTTCATCTTACCACTCTTTTACCTTTTTCTATCATCAAAACTCAACGCACTCATCATCACAAGATTCATCATTAATAATATAGGAGACACCAAAAAATAAAAAAATTGAAGAACTTGACCACTAACACTAGGGAACATAAAAAAAAGACACAAAATATTAGGTAAGTTGCAAAAAATCGATATACCAACATCGGTTAAAGTATCGATGTACCGCAAAAAATTAACCTCCTAACAAACAAACAACCAACGAAAGGAATAATTATACCCTTGGTGCTCATAAGATGAGGTAAGTACATCACACCCCTCCAAACTTAGTAAAAACGTAAGTCGAAATTAAATTTAAAGAGATGTAATTACCGATGCGTGAGCACCTTAAATATAATAGCTCCTCACTCACACAAGAAATAAAGCAATAAAACGGAAGGGCAAGCCCCCAACAGGCGCTCATGTTTAACATCGGAGAGTCATGACGGAGTGAAACTTTTTGAACTACTGGCTCAGAAGACGGTCTTCTCTCATCCTCACCTTCAAGTACATCCTTTCCCTCTTCTTGTCTACACTCAACACCTCACCTTTCCTGAACACAAAATATGATCCTTCGGTGTGTTTTTTTAGGCCCTTCGGAGTAGTGTTACACTAGCGGAGGGATACCTGAGAGCGAACCTCTATTTCTTGAAGAATCAAACTATCGGAAATCACGCTTGCAGTGTCTCCTTAGAAACTTGGCATAAAACTCTTGGTCATGCTTCTCTTAGTACTTTGAATCATTTGATTTTTTTAAACCTATTTGTAACTCTTCTACTTCAGAAACTTTTACTTCTTGTGAAACATGGTATAGAGCAAAACAACATCGTTTGCCTTTTGGAACGAGTTCAATTCAATCTACTAGTTATTTTGAACTCATTCATGTTAATATTTGGGGGCCATGCAAGGATGTTTGCCATACTAATACTCCATATTTCTTAACTATCATGGATGATTTTAGTCGATACACTTTGGTTTTTTTATGAAGATGAAATCAGATGTGGCTGGAATTTTACAAAGATTTATTGCTATGATTGAGAGGCAATTTAATCTAACAGTTAAAAGAGTAAGAAGTGATAATGGGGTGGAATTTTTTGGTAAAGATGTACAACATTTCTATACTACCCAAGGGATATTGCATGAGAGGTCTTGTGTGTATACTCCCCAACAAAATGGTGTGGTGGAAAGGAAACATAGGCATTTATTGGAGGTGGCTAGGGCCTTTCTATTTCAAGCAAGATGCCCATTGCTTGTTGGCCCTTTTGTGTTTTACATGCAACATATATCATAAATAGGACTCATACTGCTCTCTTACAGTGGTCTACTCCTTTTAAGAAGCTTTATGTCAAGTTGCTTGACTACACTCGGTTAAAGCCCTTTGGATGTTTAGCTTATGCAACAGTCCCTATTCCTCTTCACTGTGATAATCGTGCAGCTCTTCACATCACTGCTAATCCTATTTTTCATGAATGTACCAAGCATTTGGAGATCGATTGCCATTTGGTTCGGGATAAATTCAAGGAAGGTCTTATCAATCCCTGTTTCGTTCCTTCTTCTCTACATGTTGCTGATGGCCAAAATTTTGGGTGGTACGCAGTTTGCTACCTTTGTTCGCAAGTTGGGAATGACGACGTTTCCTCATTCTCCACCTTGAGGAGGGGGTATTGGATGTATACATATAGCTGTCTCATGCACCGCAACAAATTACACCTCACCGCAACAGATTACACCACCATGCTTAGCTGTCACTTATGCCAGCTGTGTAGAGGCGGTTATCATTTTGTTAGATGCTAGCTCACTTGTTATTGTAGTCTATAAATATATGTACCTTCTTTGATCATTCACGTGATAGCAATACAAAATATATATCTTTTCTTAGTTCATATTAAACATTTTATGGTGATCTGTGCTATCTTCTTCAGATAGAGCACAAGTTTATCAAAGTGAACGGAATGAAGCTTCACGTGGCGGAGATCGGGAATGGGGTCGTTGCCGACGATGGTTTTCCTTCACAGATCCCTTGAAACATAGTACTCCACCATCAGATGATCGTCGCCGGCAAGGTCGGGTTTAGATAGAAACCCGCGTTTGATTTTCAATATCTTTAGCCCCAAATTCCAGTCTTTTAATCTTCTCCACCTCCGCCTTGCCTCTCGCCGCCTCCATGGTCGGCGTCAGAGGGATGTAGTGAATCGCCGGTGGGTGGTCGTTTTGTTTGCCGAGGCCTGATCTTTCCGGAGAATGCGAACGCCGATTCTATATCCGCTGTGTGCCACGGCGGCGTGCTGGTTGTGACGGTGCTGCTGCCGCCGGAGCCGAAGATTATTGACGTGAAAATTGCTAAATAGTAGGCCACGGAGAGTTTATTTTATGCTTTCCCTGTGTTTGAAAATGATGATGAAATCTAGCTGTGATTGTCTTTAAGTAAAAAAAAGATTATCCTCAAGAGTCAATCTGGAATTCTCCATGAAAGTAGAGAAAGGAATTATCCGCTGAAGGTCATCGGCGGCGGCTTTTAGCAAGAATAATTAACGTCTGGATTTGGACATGAAATAAAGGGTGGCGATGATGGCAAAGAAAAAGGAGGAGCATAATTTGGAAAGGCAAAGAAGGAGTTTCGTTGTGTTAACCCTTTGGATGAGTTTGTCCTTCCAAATTTCAACGGATAAAGAAGCCCTCAGGAAGCACTCCAGCTCAGCATACAACAACGGGCCGACAAGGGCATGTCCCTTGATCTTAACCTTAAATGTAAACAGATTTTAACTAACCCTCATAAACTCTCCATGTAAACGAATCCTAAGTTTTTGCGGTTCGGATCTCCTGTTACATTTTGGTGTTGCATTTCCTGTTACAAATCGTTAGATGATTGACACGTAGGATAGACTAATCATACCCTAACAATCAACCCTAAGGGGAAAAGTTGAGATTTTCCTCTCCGTATATGTGTCACTCATCTAACGCGTGTATCAATCTAACGCGTGTAACAGGAGATATAACACCAAAATGTAACATGAGATATAATACCAAAATGTAATAGGACATCCAAGATCAAGTTTTTGATGGGTAACATGCAAGTCCAATATTCAGCAAATAAACTCATGAACCAAAAATATACATACAAGGAATATGTAATAAGTGATTACTATGTTTATTATTATAGTATATATTGAAAGAGTAAAATTTATTATGGGACAGAGATTACTATGTTTACAAATAATAATTTTAATTTTTGATTTTATAAATTTTGAACATTTATTTTAGCGCAAAATACATTCCATCAGTTAATAATGTGATAATTAATTAAGAAATAAATTATTAAAATTTGAAATAAATACTACAAAATTTGAATGTTTAAATTTAATAAAAACTCATGACAAAAAATATTAGGTATAAATTATTAAGTTTGTACGAGTTCATATTATTCTTTGATACGTGAAAAATTATTTTTTTAAAACAATGTACTATTTCATTCTCCTATATGCGAAAGTATTTTTTTCTGAATCAAATTTTGATATATATATATATTTTTTTTTTCTATTGCAATAAGTAATATTTTTTATTTTGAAGGATAATAATTTTTTACCCTAGAAAGTAACTTCTATACACTAAAAATAATAATTTCGATAAATTGAGGAGGATATAATACAATATTATTTACATATCAGGTTCTGACCAATTTTATTTATACTAGATTTAATCAGTCAGAAATGTTTAAATGTTTACACTTTACATGATTGTTCGCTTTGTAATATTTTTTATCCATTTAGTTACATTTTCTCTTCCATCCAAGATTGTAATTTGATTTGGATTTGATGTACTATGATTTCGAGACTGGAGTTAGAGGGAAAAGTATAAGATAATAAACGTAAATCAATTTATACCATATATTAATGATATAGAGTTGGAGGAAAATATTTGATTATCAATGTAAAATTAATTAATATAATTTTTTTAAAATATAAAAGAATCCATTTTAAATAGAAATATGGATTCAAAAGTTTAAGTTTTGTCCTTTATAACTTGATTTTACGGACTTAGGACTTCATTGGGTGTTATCATATGGAGTATCAATAATCATACAAGCAAATTCTGCACTGCCCACATTACATGTCATAGATACAATCAAAATGATTACTATGTACTAAGATTATAATTATAATTATAATTTAAGAAAAGAAAAAGAACAAGAGAAAGAAAAGAATCAATTTATTATAATGGTTTATCATATGATCATCAGATTACTGCTACTCACTACAAATAGGATTTCAAGCATCAAAACAAGGTTGGGGAATGACAACTGCAACTACGATGCTATTCCCGTTTCCACGTACCGACAAAGACCCGAAGCTGAAGCATTGCGGAGAAAGAAGCACTTTCGTGGCGACTAGGTGAGGAGCAACAATGCTATCAACTTCATTCCTGTTAATCAGATATCTGAAAGACTAATCAAAAGAATCTACGTGTCCAGTGAAAACTGCCTTTCGTCCGTAGTTGGATTTCAGATAAGCTTCATATCTTGAATTCTGACCCTAAAAACCTTTAGTGAGGGCAAAAACTCGACCAGCCAAAGGAGGTGGCAATGCAGAAACAGCAGTTTCAATGACCTGAAATCATGCACGAAAAGTTGGAAGAGTATGATTAATTATATTGAACGATCTGCTGATAATGTCACGTCATCTTGATTTGTATGTTGTTAGCTTCTCAGAAAAGAAACTATGGAATTTCAATTCAAAGGTCGACAGTAAATGAAGAGATCATTAGTAGTCTACGCATGCACAGCCCATCTACAGCATGATGTGGTAAAAGAGAATCGAGTTAATTGTAGACCATAAATGTAGAGGGGGGCTTGTGCTACGTATATTAAATGAAATCTCCACCACCCCAAGCCATTTGTGATTTCCATGATGAACAAGCACATAAAGATAGTGTGGGAGGAGAAACAGACTTACATCTAATTGGTACCACGCTGAAAAGTGAATTAGGAGAATTGCTTTGTTCTGAAACCTATTAGCATAATTTATGATCTGATGTCGCAATAAATCAGAATTTAACGCAATCAGTATCTATTAGTAGACAGAATATGAAGATTGGGAAAGGATGGAAAATACAACTGATTAGAACATAAACCTCAGACAAATGAGTGTGTCCGTACTCTCTTGCATTCTCCACAGTGCTCGAATTTTCAACAAATGTGCTCTAATTTAAAAAACAAAAAGAGAATTGTATGAGCAACTACATTAATGAATTTGAGGAAAACCTATTATCTGGAATGATTAAGTCGTAAAAACATTATTTAGTCATCTTCAATCACCAGCAATAAGCCAACATGAACTCTTTCTAAATATGTGATGTGTAAATTTATAAAATATACAGTATATTATGAGAATTTTGAGTAGAATTTGATCACAACAAAATTAACTATTTGACATGAGCGTTCACAAATATAAAAGTAACAACATGGTAGACCAGATTTACTGTGGGTCATTGTGTAAGCATGAAGAAATTAACAAATTAGGTTGGTGTAAACAACCGATACCTCCATAATAAGAATCTTTGCTTTCAAAACACCAACATTGTCTGCATCCACAATGAAGTCTGACATAGTGTCTCCGGTGAATGCAATTTCAGGTGATGTATACGTATCTGTAATCTGCGAATATTATAATTTGCAGCATAAATGTAAAAACTTTTATAATCACCAAAAGGAATTCACCAGTCCCAGCCAATTGAACAAAAAACAAAATAATCAAAATAAATTTCACCAGAAACACTACTAATTATAACTAATCCAGTCTTCTTGGATTAAAAAAAAAACCAGGGTATCTGAGAAAACAAAAGCAGGATGACGATTACAGTACTCAACGGCTAGTTCAGATCAATTAAATGAATCCAAAGACTTTTGGATGGTAAAAAAGGTCTCTTGCATTATTATACTTAGATGTTCAAGAAATATCAATTGAACCTATAGTAAGAAGCAAAAAGCAGATATTATCGCAACCCCATCCTAAATAAACTAATTGGGGAAAAAGTAACCAAATGGTCTAAACATCCATCTTAAATGAATCAGGCACGACTTCTTAAAACAGGTCGCATCTAAAAAAAAAAAGATGCAACACTTAAAATACCATAGGGTAAGAGAGACCCTAACTTCTGCATTTCTTATCGTTTCTAAATGTAAGAGTTAAAGTTGTCCATGCCAAAAGTAAGCAAGAACTAGTCAAGCTAACACAAGCGAAAATGTTTTCACATTGTAAATATCACCATACAACAATTCTCTCATCAAGCATTGATCAAGTATACGTAGTAACATGTGATGAAGAAAAGAAGTAGACTAAATTACAGAACATAAAACTACTGCCTTCACAACTTTATAAGAACTTTCATAAAATTAAATACAAGAATATGGGGGCATACCTCCACACCTGATAGCTTCAAGCTTTTTATCTCAGCTCCAGATAGCCCAACATATTCCTGCTTAAGTTTCTGTCTCACAGAATAAACTATATATCCCTGTAATAAACCAAAGTAAGCTCTCTAAACCCAAATGTGTTCGAAAAAAATGCAATGAAAGCATCTAATAAGTCCTGATAATGACCTGGCTTGGAATGACATGATAAGTTTTGAATGCTCTCACTTTAAGATCTCTTCTTAAATCAAACTCTTCACCTAAAAATTATACACTTAAGTCAGAAACCTGCGGTTAAGAGCTTGCTACTGAACAAGTAAACAACAAAGGTCATATTTATTACCCACATCAAGACCAACAAGAGTATGCTTAAGCTCGGATTGATCCATTCTCTATGTGCTTCAAAAATCTTTTCCACAGTTTCCTTGATAATTTTTGGCACAAAAATTTGTTGGAGGCGCCATTCGGTATAATCCACGAGTAGCTACATACATGGGTAATCCTCCCTAATGGTAAACATAACATCACATTTCTAAGCGAGGAATTAACATGCGAACAAGCGAGGAGAGGATAGGAGAGATGGAATTACAATATGGTCCATGTGGCCATGGGAGATGAAGAGGAACTGCTGGGAGACGGCGCGTTGAGGGCACTTGCCAATGTCGAAGGCCAGGTTAAGAGTTGGCACAATTACGCAAGTCTCATGGCTCGCAATCGACAATCCGTCGATTGAGTAGTCTTCTATTCGCAGCTCTTCATCCGACGCTTTTTTCTTCTTCTTTTTCTGCTTCTCTGGTTTCGAATCCATCGCCTTGTGAGTATCTTCATTGCTCGACGCCATACTATTCCGAGCAAAAACACCTTTTCTTCAGAGATTTTCAAGGAATTTGGGTCTTCTTTTCAGTCTTCAGCAAATAACAAGGAAGGTGGATTTGCGTTTTGAAAAAGATTTACTTAATTCCCCTTTATTTTGGGTGAAGTTTCAAAGTTGAAGCAACCCTTTCTAATCTGAAATAAGAAAAGAGAAATTTTCACAAATAGTCCTCTAAGTATTATTAAATCTACAAACATCCTTTATCCTTTGAGATTTTCAATTTTAAATGTTTTTAATTCAATTATAGTCCAATTTTCTTAGAATAAATTTCCAAAAATTTACCGGAGGCCCATCGATTTCTCAATTTTGGTACATTTCTAGTGCATTCGTTTCAGCAGCAAGATTCTACATGGGAACATATATCCGGTAAATTTTGAAAAAATTTAAAGAAATTGGACTAAAATTGATAACAAAGAACTAAAAGTGAATTAAAAATGTCTGAAATTAGATTAAAAATGACTAAAATTGAAAATATCAAAAGATATAGGACCATTTGTGGATTTAGTAATACTTAGAAGACCATTTATGATAATTTCTCAATAAGAAAATATTAGTTTAGTTGAGAGTAGAATGTAATTTAGATTTATGTAATATAATCTAAACTCCAAATTAAACCAAGAATGTATTACATTATCATATAAGTTTGGACTTAAATAATCGAAATTAAACATATCGGCTTTTTTTTTCTTTCAAATTTAGTATTATGTAATTCATTACTCGAAATTATGTAATTCATTACTCGAGAATACAATGATAATCCTAAATGAAAAAATAAATTAAAGGAGTAAATTATAAGACTAAAAAATTAAGTATAGTACATTTTTATACATTCAAAGTGATTTATGTTAGAATATAATATGTACAATTTTTACATAATATATACAGAGTACGTAAATGATAAATGGTTACTCAAAGCATATACTCTTACCTATATCAAATCCTATAGAGATTTTTTTTATGTATTACCTATACATGTCTTAGTCCAATTTAAAACTACTTTGTACTCTTTCCACTAGAATTATAATAGATCTGACAAAAATACCCGTTGCTTGCCATCCCCTTCTAAAGAATAACCAAAAGCAAGTGAAACTTTGGACTAGTTTCTTCAAAACATGTTTCTAATACATATATAGGCACAAGTTTCTGTGAAAATTGGTTTTTCTAGGGTGACCAACTAATGCTTGCCAATTGATCATAATTGGATTACAGCAAAATGCTCAACATAACTTGTAAATGTTTAAGGAAATAATTTTCTTTACTCCCAAAGAAGATGGGTACATAAAAAAGGCCAAAACTGCGATTGAAATTTTAGAGCCACTGCTTGAGGACTTCAAAATGCAAAACTTCCCAAGGAATCGTGGTGGTAGGCTGCAAAATAATGATAGGTATCACACTTTTGTAAATAAGCTTGATTCAATAAGACATAAGAAAATTGATGCAGTTCACAAATCAGTCATGGTTATAGGACAGGATAGCTTGTAAAGAAACTGAAAGGAAACAGAGATTTGCAGTGTAGAATAGGATCAGAAAGAAGTGATGAATCAACTCAAAATAAATATGTTGATCATAAGTTAAAGAAATACATTCATTATTAAGAAAAAACTAAAATTAAGTTCTACAACTAGCCTCTTGTATTAAAAGCTTTGCATAACCTACATCTCATGCTAACAACCCCTCAACATAGCATGCAGAGCTGATTACTGAATGGCCTGTAGCATATATCAATATCAACAGTTGGACCTAATTATTTGAACAATATCCTGAGACCTAGATCTGAATTATCATATCTTTGTCCACAAATTTCTCCTATTACCAACTTGGATTCTCATTTCATCTTGACTTCATTTAACATTAACATTGGCATATGATGGTTATACATGGCCTCTTTACATGGTTGGCAGTTGGGTCATAGATGGTGTTCATTGACAACTCCATATCTCAGCATGTGGATTCTTGCTTAGTTTATATAGCCTGGGAAAAAGAAAATTAAGCAAGATACAGATTCCTCAATGGATCCAGATATATTTGAACAGGGCAGACAATACTTGATAGCCATCAATACCAAAAACCTAAACCTAGTTACTATTTAGTATAAATAAAATGTGACAATTTTTCTAGGAAAATATAAAAGATAATTAATTGCAGCAATTTCAAACATAAAAAATTGGTGAGCTTTTAGTAACAGAATACTGAATTGCACTCAAACCACAAAAATGTGCGCAGCAAGTAACTCTTCTTTTGCAGGCAAGTAAACAGCCAACTGAACATATTGCACATTCTTAGAACTAAAACAGCAATCACAGAATGTAAATTAAAGGTAAAATTGGATCGAATCCTTACCCTGGCGTTCGGTTCTCAGCCTCTCAGACAGATTTGCCAAAGTACCACAAAGTCTTGCCTCAGCAGATAAGGAACTAACTACTTCTTCTACAGATATCAGCTCATCAAATCCAGCATTAACCAAAGAAGAGAAATGCTCATCCACAACCACACCAAGATATTTCACAACGATGTCAAGAGTTGGGATCCAATCGCAAACCTCCAATCCCAATGCAGAGGATGCCTTGGGACAAGGCCCCACTTGAGGAAACCTTTCATATTTCCTCAGCCATTTCCCCAAATATTGAATCAAACCCTTTATCTCCTCACCATTCAACTTACCAACACATGCTGAAAATATCACTTCATCAAGATTTGAAGATGCAAGCAGATAATGCAAGCACAATTCGGACGATGAAAATCCATCGTGTCCTATCATAACCAGAAGTGCAGCTTCCTTGGCCAAACTCTTTTCTTTCCCACCAACACCCTTTTCACTTGCTTTCTCAATGGCTAACGATGCTTGGCTCTCCCAATCCTCCCTCACACCAATCAGGCTCTCATACCCTTCAACAGGAAGCATCAAAAAGTATTTCAAAATGCACATTATCTCGTACGTCTGCAAATCCGCCAAATGTTTCACGCACAACGTAACCAAATCCGACTTCCGTTTTTCAATCAACTTATGAACTAAATTCGAAGTAAAGCCATGTTCTACAAGCCCATTAACTATCAAACTCTTCAACACATCCCAAACCTCCAAACTGATACAACTTTCTAAAATCAAGACTTTAACATCCCTACCCATCAAACCCCCCAGTTTCTCTACCAAATTGCAACAATATCCTTCTTCAGTCTTGCTAAAATTAAGAGAAATTACAAGTCTACTCGCAATTTTCTCCAAATGTGAAGTAAACATTTCCATAAACTCAGCTTTACCAAAGGTATTCGTATTTTTCAGATTCCTCTTCAGTTTTTTGAAGAATTTTTGCCCTAATTCTATAAGGTCAAGATCCGTTCCCGATATTTCCCATCCGGTAAACTTTTTAACAGGGTCTTGAGCTTGGGCGCCATCAGTTTCGGGCTTCAGCTTGAGAAAAATAGGTTCCGGATTGAGCACAATCGGGTAATCGGACACTTGGTCGGGTACGGTCGGGATAGCCGATGAAGCTTTAGTAATTACTTCCAGCAAAGACATTGCGAAGAGGAAAAAAAAATCCGCTATGTAAAAACGATAAAATTCAAGATAATTCTTGCCTCGTTAGCTGAGGCGATCGATTCCCCGGCGGCGAACGCTTGATGCGGCGGCGGTGGTGGCGGGGTTGGCCGTTGAGGGTTTAACGTTTGGAGGAGAAGGTTTAATGAGCATCAAGTGTGATTCAGTGGGCCGACTTATTGGGCTTTATAAGTTATCTAAGAAAAATAGCCCAATTGAAAATGGGGGAAAAAATCAAATTAGAAAAATACTTAAAAACATGCACCAGGCTCAGAACCGCCGGTTCCAGTTCCGAACAGGCGGTTCCGGTTCCAGCATGGAGGGAACCGGAACTGAATCGGGGGTTATTAGGTTTCGGTTCTTGAACTGGTGGTTCCGGTTCGAAACTGCCGGTTCCCGATTTTTTTTTGAATTCCTTTAATCCTTTATATGTAACTTATTAATTAAATAATTAAAACATGTGTAATTGAAATATTGAATTTGAATATGTGTAATTTCATTATAATTGAAAACATGATGTATGACAATGTATGCAATATTCAATAATGCAAATTAAAATTTAAAAGTTAATATTAAATTTATAATCATACAATATTAATTAATGTAAAATGTTGTAATTAAACTAAAGTTTAAACCATTACAATTTACAAATGTAGAACACTACAAGTCTATAACCATGTGAACTAATTCTATTGTTACTATTCAAAAATTTAAAAAATACAAACGACTAAAAACTATAATACAACAACATAACAGAGGGAGGGGGGGAAAGGATTTGAGCTTAAATTTATGGTTAAACTTGAAAATTCAAGTTCAACTTAAATTTAAGTTGCCTAAATATCCTAGAAAGGAATCAAAGCCCACGTGGTTCTCTTAATTTACCTCAACTTACCTCTTTGGCTCGGTGGAGGTGATGGCCTTTCTTGTTTACTCTACCTCGCTTCCATATTCTGTATATTCATCATCTGTACGATCTTCTTCATTTTGATTTTGAATCCGTCTTTTCGCCTTTGACCAATCATCAAGCAAACATAGATTTTCTAAATTTGTCACACTTAAATTGGATCATGTCGAATCCAAAGTGAGATTACCAAGACTAAATGTTTGTTCGACGGCGACCGTAGAGGCGGGAGATGCAAATATCTCTCTTACAATCAATGTTAAAATAGGGAAGGATTTTGTTCTTCTTGACCACCACTTCAAAATATCAAAACTAGTTCCGCTTGTATCAAACTCAAAAGTGTTAGTAAAATAAGAATCGAGTTCTTGAAAAGGATTAGATATAACTCGTACACGTTTATGAGATCTAACATCATAAACATTATAAATTTTTATAGAGCATCATGTTTTCTAGAATTATCATCACTATTACTACTATCATCACCACTAGATTGATCATCATTCATACTATTTTGTTCTTTATACTCCTTAAAAAGTTCATTTAATAGATTATAAGTGCTTGCAACTATGTCTTTAGGATTAGGAGCTTGTTGTCTAGTAGGAGAATCACAATTAGCATACAATGAATCATAGTAAAGCCTTAACAATTCTTCTAAACCATCTGTTCTAATACGTGGGTCTAACAATTTAGCAACTAAACACAAGTTCGAAATTTAAAAAAATATTTTAACTTAGATTTCATGGAAATAATAGCATTTGACAACAATGAGTTTGCTTCATTAGCACTAAAAACCATAGCAATTTTAACACAATTATCAACAACTAAATTTGAAGTAGGATAATAAACACCGAATAGTTCTTCCGTAACATCATTAAAAATTTGCAATACATCACATAAATTATAACATGTGTCTCATTGGTTAGCAAACAATATTTGACTACCCGCATCTTGTGAGTAAAAAGCACAAATATGTTCTTTATAATCAAAAGAGTCATGTAACATTTTATACGTCGAATTCCAACGAGTTGAAACATCTAAAGGAATATTTTTTGGATGAATGTTCACAGAGTGACAATATTTTTTTCACCTTTTAGTCACAAAAGGGTTTCTCATTATATACCATAAAGCACTTTTAATAGGTTGAATGTGTGCTTGCAAAGCACTTAAACCATCTTGAACACATAAATTCAATATATGACAAACACATCTAATATGAAAAAATCTACCACCAATTGAGGGTTTGCAAATATTAATAAAACTTTCAAAACTAGCAGTATTATTATTAGCGTTATCAAATGAGATTGTAAAAATCTTTGTAACTAAACCATATTCTTGCAAAATAGTACTAATTTTTTTAGCAATATTAACGGCGGTATGAGAAACATCAAATGATCTATAAGCAATTAATCTTTTTTACATATTCCATGAACTATCAATACAATGACAAGTAATACCCATATAATCCGTTTTTTGCCAAAAATTGCTCCAAATATCTAACATATAGACACTTTATGAGATAATTGTTGCAAAATTTATTTTAAAACCAAACCATACTCTTTAACAACTTTAGCAACACCAAGTTTACATTTATTACGATGCAAAGGTGGGGCTTGAGGATTTAAAGTAAGATTGACCCAATCTTGAAAAAAAAACATTATCGACAAAGTTAAATGGCAAATGTTTGGTGCACATAAGTTTAAGGTATAATCTCAAATAATTAGAATCATCAAATTTAAAAAGAGTGTTACCCGACGCCGATGAACCTTCTCATCCGGAAGACGCCGTGAATCCTCGTCCTATTTGTGTTTGACCGGTTGAGATGTCAATCTTGTCCGGATGCTTTGAGTTGATGTGCTTGATGAACGTCCCATATCATCCGCCATGCTTGAATTTATACTTCGTGCCACAATAGTTGCAAATAACTTTGAATTCATTCGAACTCTCAATCGCCTCCTTCTTAAAATGAATGGAAAATATATCAGATCATAACACTTCTGTGGAACTTCGAGTCGATCCTCCGCCCCCGCTAGAGCCTCCGGCCCCGTCTCCATCTTCGGTACCCGTACCACCCGAGGTTGGTTGACTTCCACTCGCCCTTTGTTGTGATTGACCTTGAGTATTATCGTTGTCGTCGTCGGAGGGGAAATCATCTCCAAGTATCTCCCTATAATTCAAGTTGAACAAATGAGGGGACATTTCTTCATCTGAAGGAATATTTTCAACATCTTCTAGAGTTGTTGGAAGTTGACGTGGAGGTGGTGGAGGAAAATTTAAGGTGTTGGGTATGGATTTTCCTCTAGAAGAAGAAGGTGAGGCACCGGATGAAGAAGAACCTCTTCTAGCCTTTTTTTAGATTGAAAAAAAGATGAATATATATGATTTATGAACTAAAAGACTAGAAGTATACTAATAG
Organism: Pogostemon cablin; assembly: GCA_023678885.1. Classification (NCBI taxonomy): domain Eukaryota; kingdom Viridiplantae; phylum Streptophyta; class Magnoliopsida; order Lamiales; family Lamiaceae; genus Pogostemon; species Pogostemon cablin. Next base: position 1,127,062 of record CM042970.1, read on the forward strand.
TAGTATAGGTGGAAAGAATTGAAAATGATAAAGAGATAATTGAAATGAAAGGGATAATGAGAGAATTGAAATAAAATACTAGAACTTTTTTTTTTGAGATTGAATCAAGATATACTAATATACTAATACTAATATAGGTGAAGAATAGACTTAGAAAGTGATATGAGAGAATTGAAAATTTGAAGTTGAGTAAGTGAGAACACAAAAATTGAATTGGAATTGAGTTGAGAGCTTGAGAATGTGTAGAGTAGAAGTAGAATGTAGAAGTAGTAGAGTAGAATGTAGTTGTGTGCTCAAAAATTGATCACACTTGGGGTATTTATAGAGAACCGGAATTGATCTCATCCATCCATTTAAAATTTTGAATACAAAAAAATCTCAGCCCTTTAATTTAAAAAAAAAATCCGGCCAAATCGCCGATTTACCGCCGGTTTACCGGAACCGCCGGTTCGTGATGAATCTCGTCCGTTGATTTGCAACGGCCAGCAAATCTCGACCGCACGTTTGAATTTTGAAATTCAAATTTTCCCACCCGCTCCGCCCAGAACCGCCGATTCACCTGCCTGAACCCCGGTTTAGCGCCCTAAAGTTAGTTTTTTTGGGCCGTCGGATCTCTAACGGCTAGACGATCTAGGCCGTTTAAAAAAATATTCGAGGAACCTCCGGTTTTAACCGTGAACCGGCAGTTCAAACTGGCGATTCAAACAGGTGGTTCCAGTTCTCGAGTAGCTGGAACCTAAATCGAACCGTACTCTACCGGTTTCGATTTTATTTTTTCCAGTTCCGAAACCGGCGGTTCAGGTTTCGGTTCCGGTTAAAACCGTCGGTTCTCCGGTTGGAACCGGCAGTTCGAGTTAATCAGTGCATGTCTAAAATCGTGATAGTGCTTTGTGAAATCCTGAAAAATGTATAATATCCCTTTTGAAAAAAATACTGATTCTTTTAAATTAATAAAAATTCAAAATAATACTCCATATCTTTACAGATTTAAAATACTTTTCATTGTTTCATTTTCTGCTTCATATATAAAATCTCTAACATTTTAAGCAAAATTTTTATGTATTTGAACGTCTCCAGGCTCCCTATTAAAAAATTATCCTAAAAATTTCAGTTTTAATATTCGTGATTTAAAATATTATTATGGTTAGCAACATATTTTACTTTTATCTATATGTCCCACTCAAATGGTAGTATTTATTTTTGCACGTGAATTAAAGAGTATTATTATTTAATAGATAGTTGTATTAATGAGAGTGTGAGACCTATATTTTAGTTGTATTAGTGAGTGTGTGAGTCCATGCGTGTAAAAAAGAAAAGTGAATTATTTTGATAGGATGCCCAAAATAACTAAAAGTAACGCCTTGTTAGGACGGAGAAAGTCCTAAATAAAAACCCACCTAGTTTTAATTTTTATTTTCAAATTTTCTCGAATTTTAAATTCTATATGTACTGTGATCGGCTTATTAGTTAAGGTATTACTAGAGAAGCAGCACCTCACTTGGTGAGGTGCTAGCCCGTTTTATGTGTTTTTTTATGCTTATGATTGTATGTGTTTTTATTGGTATGCTTATGACATTATCATTTTTTTGGACTAAATATTTTGTTAGGCATTAATATTCAAAAGCGTACGCATTCATACCAATACAAAATAGATAATTATAATTGTGCTACTAAATGTAGAGTGGGAGCACACTGTAATTAAAGGAGCTTTTCATAAGTAATGAGAGGTGTGCTTAAGCCAACAGTCTCTAAGATACTTAATACATCAGCAAAAAGAACAACATTATCGCATTGCAAATACAATAACAGGACTTTCAGATTAGAAATTACCATTTATCATACAGATAATAAACATTAATGAGATGCTTCATGAGACGAAAACAGAAGAAAACTGAATATTGTCCAAACATTTACCAACTACAATGTCATATTCTAGATATGTAGGAGAACTTGTAGAAACCGGAGCCAGTCGAGGATCATTCAAGTTTTTTTATATACCTGCATTTTATTACAGTAAAGATGAGTTTAGTCTTGTATGCTACACTATGCATCAACAAATAAAATGCACGATAACTACTGAAGGTGCAGGTGTAGTAGAAAATATCAATAGCTCATCAATGTAAATATAAAAAAACACAGATGTCATGTAATTTAACTCAATCCAGATTGAAAAAACAATAATTTCTCTATGGTCATATACCCAATAATGTCAAGGCAAATACTCTAGATAGACACTAATTGAACGACAAATGCGTGAAATTCAAAACCTCACATACAACAACTCCATTGACTTTAAACAGCACTCCGTAATTTGAAATCAAAATTACAAAAAATGATCACTTGTATTAGATGGAAGAGTCAGGATTGCTATGTTCAGCTTATTGTATACTTTAGCTTTCTCTATTCAGACACATGACATCATGTATATATGTGTGTGTGATATATGTTGTGTGAGATAAGAAATTCTCTAACAAATTCAATTCCTTTCTCAGGCGGATCAACGGCATCACAAGCTAGACTAATATCATGTGGACCCTGAAGAGTAATATAAGCCATAGCAGTGCCTCAATCACACTCGGATGAAGTGAAATATTAGGTTTCAGTTAGCACTGCCTAGGCTAAAATCAATATTAAAAAAAGTTACCGAGAATTAATGTAAAGCCATTCTCATACTTGGATGGAGGCAGCTCTCAGTTCCATTTGTACTTGGAAACGAGTATATTGCACATTCAATTTTACAGTAGAAGAATTTGGCAAGTATAGACAAGAAGGGGGGAATATGTTTCCTCTTTTCACCTCTACAAAGTAAAAGCAGAGCACACAAAAATTTGTACTCGTATGCAATGGAATCATTGAGGTCAGGCACAAAAACATACCTGTGCTGGTGTGACAGTGCTAATGCAGAAGAAATCCAAATAAGGAAGGAGGAACAATTAGGGTTTCATAGAAATTGGAAACACCAGCGAAAAGCAAAATGTAAAAAAGAGGAGAACTCACCTGTATCTAGCGCGACAGCGTCGGAGAAACAGAAAGTATAATTGCAGGCTTTATAAATGGAAATTGCACAACAAAAAGAAGAAGAGGAAAGCGGACAAGGCGGAAGAAGGGGAAAACAAAGAAGAGAGAACAGATGGAGGTAGAGGTACAGATAAATGAAGGTAGTGACCGGAAACCGTACGAAAGCAGGCCATTTTGTTGCGAAACCTAGTCATTACACGTGCAAGAAATTTCCGGAACCTTTGTTCCAAAATTTTCGCTCCCTTTCTTCGTGACTAAGTTTTCTCTTCGGTGGTCGGCGTCTCTCGCCCGCTGCCTCGGCGACCTCCGCCCACCACGTACGGCACTGCCCGACCCCCCCAAACGTCGTCGGCGCCACCACCTTGGGACAATCTATTGCAGCGGATCGCATGGAGATGGAGGCGGACATCTTCATCGGCTCCATGGCTCTCGCTGTGGTTGACTCGCCGGGCACCGGCAGTCCCACACATGGTCTGGTCCTCTCGCCCGTGGAAGACTTGCCACCAGCGGTGCCCACCGACCGAAACCCTAAGCGCAAGCCATCGGCAGACAGACGGCGCAGCTCCACCCCGGCCTCTCGGCGCCGACTGACAGTGCCCCCCTCCCCTGCCTCGCCTTCTCAGCCGCTGGACGGAGGCCCTCGGCCAGCGGCTGAGAAGGCGAGGCAGGGGAGGGGGGCACTGTCAGTCGGCGCCGAGAGGCCGGGATGGAGCTGCGCCGTCTGTCTGCCGATGGCTTGCGCTTAGGGTTTCGGTCGGTGGGCACCGCTGGTGGCAAGTCTTCCACGGGCGAGAGGACCAGACCATGTGTGGGACTGCCCTCGGCACTCCACAACCGCGCCTCGGCAGGATCAGCTGTCGGAAGAAGCTTCTCGACAGGCCACCGACATCATGCCCAGCACCGAATCCCATGGGCAGACCGAAGCTGACTCCCATCAGCGTTGCCCCCCTCCCTCCTCTCCGCGGCAAGCGGATCGACAGCCTCGGCAGCTTGGTGATATGCCTCCGTATCTTCAGACCCCGGAAGCTGGACCCCGGCAGGGCGCCGACACCGCCTGCAGCACCGACATCCCTCGTCTGGCGTGGACCGACTCCTGTCCGCGCACCCCAGCGCGCATGCCCAGCGCTACTTCTCCACAGCCTGTGCCGAGTGGAGCTTCCTGTGACGGGCGACGCCCAGGCGGGTCAGGACGTCGACCGGGGGTGGCGCCTGGTCCTCGGCATTCAGGTGGTCAGCATGGCCCGCGTGCACGCCAACCTGCTTCCGGCGACAGTTCCACTCCTAAGGGCCCAGTCGATTACTCCAAGTACGTCAACAAGAGTAATATTGATCCGGATAGGAAACTTGAATACGTCGCACCAAGTGACGGAGTAGCCTATCTCGACCCGAAATATGATTCAGACGCGTGGAAATTCACATTGGTGGGGTATTTCTCGGGTCGTTTCCCGGGTATGCAGGCCCTTCATGCCATCTGCCGAGCATGGGGCGTCAAGTATACTATCAGCATGCATCAGTCGGGATGGATTATCTTCCGACTTTATTCGGAGGAAGATGTGTGTAAGGTGCTGGATGGTGGTCCTCACTCTATATGAGAGCGATATCTTATGCTTGAAAGACTCCCTCCCGCCTTTCAGTTTGATGACCGGGAGATCTCCCATGTCCCGGTCTGGATTCGCCTGCCTTCGTTCCCTTTGGAGTTGTGGTCTAAGAATCACATCAGTAAGGTAGCCTCTCTGGTTGGTAGGCCTATTATGGTGGACGATATCTCTGTTAAGACGGACAAAGTTTCATTTGTGCGTGTGCGAGTAGACATTGATGTCTCGCAGGAACTCCCAAAGGAGGTTACCTTCAATTATCGAGGAGCCAACTTCACTCAAACTGTCTTGTATGAGCGCCTTCCGGCGTATTGTACTAAGTGCGGCAAGTTTGGCCACCTGGTGACTGATTGTGATGATTTGGTCAGTGGTGATACGAAGGAGAAAGGAGCGGCTCAGCCTCATGAGGCCGCACGTGCTGAAGACACTGTTGACGAGGATGGATTCCAACATGTTGGGCCCAGGAACACTAGGCCGAGAAAGAGGAGGAATCGTAATGGGAAGAAACAGGTGGCGGACCCTGGCCTTACCCAAGAGCAAGTTCAGAAGGTCATCACTGGTAGATACCAAATCCTGGACGACCTTGATCCTGATGATTGGAGGATCAACAGGCGTGAGGGAAAACAGCCTGCTCGAACACATGCTAGAAAGACGTGGGCTTCTGAAATGGAGGAGGATGATGAAGCAGCGATTGGTCGTTTGGGACGCTCCCCTCCTCCCCCTATCTCGGGCAGGGCAGCCGGTGCTAGGAAAAGTACTGGCATTATCATCCAGGAACCACCAGACAGGGGAAACGGGCCGGAACAAGGTGGGGGCTCTTCCCCCATTGTTTGTCAATGAGGTGCCTGGCTTGGAACGTACGAGGGCTTGCAGCCCCTCGTGCGCAGCGAGCGGCCCGCAGGTTAGTCCGAAAGTATAAAATTTGCCTAGCGGGTTTTCTTGAAACTAAGTTATCTGTTAGTAATGTGCTGAATAATGTGGGTAGAATTGTTCCTAGCTGGAGCAGTGTGAATAATTTTGATATTGATACCACTTTGGTTGCTTTTGGTAATGTTGTGCTCCATGAGCAATGTATTTCTGGTATGGTACGCTGCTTGATTTCTCAGCAGGAGTTCCTCATCAGTGTAGTTTACGCCCGCAACGGCGTAGTCGACAGGCGCAGGCTATGGACTCATCTGTCGTCGGCTTTCCCAGCAGTTAACTCTCCTTGGATGATCCTTGGAGACTTTAACTGTGTGAGGAAACCCGAGGAGAGATCTAATATTGTTCCATCTCAGCGAAACTGGTACCGGGTGGAGTTTGAGGAGTTCTGTGTTGACAGGGGTCTGACTGATGCACGATCCAAAGGATGTTTCTTTACCTGGACCAATGGCAGAATTTGGAGTCGTATTGACCGAGTTTTGGTGAACTCGAACTGGGACGCCACCTCAGGTGTAGTGAAGTCGGAGTTTCTACCTATGGGGGCCACTTCGGATCACAGCCCCGTCCTAGTTTCCATCTTCCACGCCGAGAACTCAAAGGGGAGTCCATTCAGATATATGAACATGTGGAAGACCAGCGAGGGATTCCTGGACACTGTTCGGGAGGTATGGGACTCGCAAGTTTGGGGGACGGCTCAGTTCAGTGTTTGCTGCAGGCTGAAAATGCTCAAGCCGAAGCTGCGACAAGTTGGTAAGAGAGATTTTAGCCATATAGCAGAAAGAGCAGAGAGAGCTAGAGTGGAGCTTGACAGTTTGCAGATGGAGAGTCATGCTGATCCTGGTAACAGTGAGAAATGGGACGAGGTCAGAGAGGCAGCCAAGAGGGTCGACTTTTTGTGTTATGCTGAACACCTATTCTTCTCTCAGATGGCCAGAGCTGATTACTTGATCAGTCAAGACAAACCCACCAAATTCTTCTACAAGAAGATCAAGTCCAATAGTATGAGGAATATCATCCCCTCTATACATACGGAATCCGGGCACACTTCCTCCCGTGAGGAAGTTGTTGGAGAGTTCCTTACTTACTATAGTGACTTGTTGGGCACAGCGGGAGAGTGTGAAGAGATTCATGCCAGTGTCTTTGAATGGGGAGCTGTGTTGAGTGATGACCAGGCTCAGCAACTTGTTGCGCCCATCGCAGATGAGGAGGTGAAAAGGGTTGTGTGGAGTATGAACGGCGACAAGGCCCCCGGGCCTGATGGGTACACGGCAGCTTTCTTTAGGGATGGGTGGGATGTGGTTGGTTCGGATGTTGTGGCCGCTGTTCAGGAGTTCTTCCATTCCGGGCAGCTGCTGCGACAGATGAATGCCACGTTTATTACACTAATCCCTAAGGGTAAGCATGATCCTACCGTCAGGGACTTTCGCCCGATTTCGTGCTGCAACGTGATCTATAAAATAATATCTCGTATCATTGTGATGCGAATGACGGACCTGATGGAGGGATTGGTAGCGGAGAATCACTTTGGTTTCGTCAAAAACCGAAGAATGAGGGACTGTGTTATGCTCGCCCAGGAGATTGTGAAGAACTATGGGTGGGCTAGGCATCGTCAATATAGGAGAATGGCCATCAAAGTTGATATAAAGAAGGCTTATGATTCAGTGAATTGGGGGTTTCTGCGTGGAGTCCTTACAGGGTTGAAATTTCCTCAGCGTATGGTAGGTTGGATCATGGAATGCGTCACCACCACTTTATTTTCCATCCTCATCAACGGCACACCTGAGGGTTATTTCGACGGCAAGAGAGGCCTGCGTCAGGGTGATCCATTGTCGTCCCTATTATTTGTCCTGTGCATGGATTATTTCTCCCGTCTTTTCAGGAAAATGACCGTGACGAATAATTATAAGTACCACTCTAGACACTGTGCGAAAGTGGGAGTCACTCATCTGGCCTTTGCAGACGATTTGATTATATTTGCTTATGGTAACCGATCTTCGGCAGAGGTTGTAGCCAGAGCACTTGATCACTTTGCTTGTATGTCAGGCCTGGAGGTTAGTGCAGATAAGTCTCATCTATTCATGGCAAGGGTTCCGGAGGATGAGGAGCAGGTGATCCGCGAGGTACTGCCTTTTCAGGAAGGCACATTTCCTGTGCGTTATTTGGGAGTACCGCTACAGGGAAGCAAACTCAGGGAGTCTGCTTTAGAGCCGCTCATCACGCAGGTTTCTGATCTGATTAGGGGGTGGTCCACGCACCTGCTGTCGTATACTGGTCGATTAGAACTCATCCGATCAGTTCTGTATGGTCTGTTGAACTTCTGGGCGGCTATGGTGAAGATCCCCAAGGGAATTGTGGAAAGAATTGAGAGAATGATACGAACATTCCTTTGGGGAACCCCACGGGGTGCAGTTCGTTGGGAGGAGGTCACTCTCCCTAAGGAACAGGGCGGCCTGGGACTTAGGGGAATTGACTTGCTGAACGATACAGCCCTGTGTGGGGTACTGTGGGACGTGCATCAGGAGAAGAAATCTCTATGGATCAAATGGATTAATGCCATTTACCTGCAGTCTTCTTCTTGTTGGGATGTTGAGGCGAATTACAGTGCCTCAATTGTGTGGAAGGATATACTCGGAGCGAGGGACAGGGTTAGAGCACGTATTGGAGGCGACATTATCACTACTATAGCCTCGTGCTCAGAGGCAGGAAGACTTCGAGTGGGTAGGTTGTATTGGCTAGTCTCTCATTCTATACCAGTACAGCCTATCTATAAGAAGTTATGGAGTCCATGGGTCCCACAGAAGCATTCTTTCAGGATGTGGATCGCCGTGAGGAACCGACTACTCACCATGGACAGATGCAGATACCATGAAGGCCCGGTCGAGTGCGTGCTGTGCGTGGGTACTCCGGAATCAAGAGACCATCTCTTCTTCGGGTGTCCGTTTACGAACCATGTTTGGAACCGGGTAAGGCATGAAGTAGAGTGGAGGAGACAGGTTACCACTTTGAAGGCCGGCTTCAAGTGGCTCAGCAAGGACCGGCATGTGCATGTTCGTGAGAGGAAGAGATGGACGCTTGCTCTCTACGGAAGCGTCTTCCTTATATAGAAGGCTCGGAACGAAGCGATCTTCGATGGTGTCCGACCTTCTACTGATAGTTTGGTTAATTCCATAATTATGCATGTAATTACTTTTGGGCATTTGCTATCTAGATAGGTGTGTTTTTCTTTGGTAGCTCCATCTGTGGAGTATTAATTATATATAATTGTACTACTGGTTTCGGCCTCTTGTTTTTCTATAATTAACATATCATTCAGAGATATATCTTTAGGGTATATGCCGCAACGTTCCCATTTCTTTCGTCTAATTGATAAAAGCCCATGCCAGTAATCCAACAATTATTATAGCATTGTTTCCTTTTATATTAATAAATAATTTATTTATTTAATTTCTTGAAATATAATTTTTAAGTTTTCTTATTTAATAGTACTATATTTATTTTAAAATTTTAGTTTTATAGTTAATATTTTCCTAATATAAAAAAGTTTTTAAAAAAATTTTATAAACTATGGAAATGTAATAATTTCCTATCAAAAATATATTATTTTTAATGAAAAGTGATACATAATTATATAAAGGTGAAATCTCAAAATTGAACTTATAATTCATAAACAATTTATACGTTGGAAAAAATAATAACATTTTTACTCCCTCCGTCCGCCCGAAAGAGGGGTTTTTATTTTTGTGCACGTTGATTAAGAAGTATTATTATTTAATGTGTAGTGAGTAGTTTTATTAGTGGGAGTGTGGACCGCATATTTTAATTGTATTAGTGGCTTGGTGTGGGTTCCATGTGTGTAAAAAAAGGAAATGATCATCTTTAGAGCGGACGACCAAAATGGAAAAAAAAAAACACTCTTTCAAGCGGACAAAGGGAGTATAAAGTTATACACATCAATGAAAAGTGACTATCATCCTGCTGAATTATTTTATAATTTTTTTTTTAAAATGATAATATTTTTAATAAAAATTGATATCTGATCAAGAAAAAGTAATAAATAATTTGAACAATATATAAAGGAAATCCTACTAAAAAAAGTTACCTTCAGCAAGAAAAAACATACTCCCTCCATCCTGCCCAAAGGAGAAAAAATATACATCCTTTGTCCCACTCAAATAGTGAATTTTGCTTTTTGCACTTGGATTAGTATTATTATTTAATGTGTAGTGAGTAATTGTATTAGTTGGAGTATAAATCCGTATATCAATTGTATTAGTAGGTGTGTGGGACTCATGTGTATAAAAAATAAAAGATTACCCTTTTAATGGGACCCCAAAAATGGAAAAAATGGGCCCTTTGAGTGGACAGCGGGAGTAATTATTAAATTATTTTATAAACAATTCAAATTACAAATAAAGGGTGATAATTTTTTAATTAAAAGTGATACTTCATTAAGAAAGTATTAATCATTAATTTTAACTATTTCATGGATGAACATTTTATATGATAAATAAAAAGTGGTAATTATTTTTATAAAAAGTGATATCGATCAAAGAAAAATTATGGAGTATATATCAAACTAGACTATTTTTTGAACAATTAATAGGACGAATAAAAAGTGATAAATTTAAATAAATAGTGATACATAATCAATAAAATTTTTTAATCCAATTGAACTGTTTCATGAACAATTCATAAAAGAATTAAAAAAGTGATAATATTTTTAATAGAATTTGATACTCGATCAACTAAATTTTTAATAAATTTTAATCCAATTTTGTGATGAATGTTAGTATGATTTTGAAGTCTTCTTACGAGTATTGTTATCCTTGAGGTAGTCATCCCCAAACTCATCGAATAATCATTTGTAATATACTCCCTCCGTCCCGTTACAACGTACGCGTTTGTTTTTTGCACGTTGATTAAGGAGTATAATATTTTAATGTGTAGTGAGTTGAGAGAAATAATATATTAATGTAAAGTGAGTAGGTGTATTAGTATCACATGTGGGCCCATAGAGAGAGAAGTAATTAATATGTGTGAGTCCTATTTACCAAAAAGGAAAATGCACACTTCGTATTGGTACAGACAAAAATTAAAAAACACGTACGTTTCAATGGGACGGAGGGTGTATTTATTTTGTGGGACATTAAATCTTTAGGTCGTGTATGAGTAGAAAAGCGGAATTTGAATTGGATACAGTTATATGAATACTACATTAGTGCCTGACCTGTTCTGTTTTGCCCACTAATTAAATTTGATTCTTTATTGTTTTCTTAATGTGAACTCTTGGATATAATAATTTGTATGAAGCTTTTTTATGCTGAAATTGATTAAATTGCACAAATCTTTTCTACAGTCAATCAAGTTTAAATGATTTTATGAATGAGGAGCTCAGCCAGGCAATATATGTAGTATAAAACTCATGTCCACTTGTCTGATTATTTAAAAGAAGTGAAAAATCAAAGACTTTACATCTCATCTTCTTTCCAAAACTCATCCACTCCAGGTAAGTCTTGCATCTTCGGGCAATCTTCCTCTTCCCACTGTTTTTTTATTCTTATGTTATCGACCTGTTTTTTCTTACACCAATCGAATCATTTTCTTTTTCTGCACAATTCACTTCTAATTTTGAAATACTCGGATTAATCCGAAAATAACAGTGTGACTAAACCAGGCTATTTTCATATCTAGCTTCTAATTGATTTTTTGGATGCTAATTGTATTATATACAGTTTTCTGAAGCATCTGTTCTCATACATATTACTCTGTGTACCTGAATAATTTGTGCTAATTTAGTTTCAATAGAATTGTTATCTTAGGCTAGTTATGACCATGATGGAGTATTATTTTCCGATTTAAAAATATTGGGATGGAGCTGGTGCTTTGTATATCTCTCTTGTTCTTGAGTGACTAATCATATGTAATACATTTATTCGCAGGAAGTTAACTTTTTCGGTTGGGTCTGAGTAAAATTCAACTGCAATTTGACAGCATTAGTGCCTAACCTGCACTAATTAAATTAATTTGATTATTTATTCCCCTTTATTTTTTGATGTAAAACTCTTAGATGGAGTATAAAAATTTTGGTCATGCACAAATCTTTTCTACTGTCAATTAAGTTTCTGCAGCAAAATTAAATCCATTTTTTTAATGAATGAGGAGCTCAGCCAGGCAATATATGGTGTAATATAAAACTGCCCACTTGTCTGATTAATTATTAAAAAGAAGTAATAATAAAAGACTAGTATGAAACTTTAAAGTCTTCCATCTCATCTTCTATACATAACATCTTCCATCTTTCCAAAACTCATAAGTCATACATTCCTTCTTGTGTTCTCTTAAAGCAATCCAATTGTTTTCTTTTTCTGCATGCTCTACTTCTTAACTTGAAATATTTGATCAATCGAAGATGACTGTGACTAAACCAGGCTATTCGCATACCTCCTAATTGATTAAGTCTGAGTGGGTGTTTAGAGAAGGTGCCGGAGTGGATAAGGTCTTTGAATGGACTTGCTACTCTATGCCTAAACTGGAGCAGATTGCGGGAAGATCCACTTAACAGCTTGCAAGAATTGCCCGTTGCCTCCGAATTCATGGATCATGCATTCCAGAAGAATTTAATCTGTTTTTCTGGCTCAATATGGAAGACCAATTTGTGGAGACTTTTGTTGACGAGAGAAGGCATGCTCCAACTTTGTTTCAATTAGAATTCGTTTGAGTGAAATGTCTGCTTCTGCACAAGTATGCACAAGTCCATTAATCTAGTCGTACAGGGATCACTAAAAAATTGAACCTGTATTTTGGATACAAATTCAAAAAATCGCTTTAAAATTCTAGAGATTAAGGCTTTTAGTTAAATTTAACGGTTTTTTAGATGGAGGAAAAAAAAAGCATTGAGATCGTTTAACGTAAGTCGTTTTATGTGAGACAGATAAAAAATGATAGCATTATCCATGAAAAGTGATACAAAGTAATAGCATTATCGATGAAAAGTGATAATGGTGCAATAAACTATTTGATCATGAAGTGATAACATTTTATATAAAAAATGATACCTAATTACGATGGCATAAAATGTTCTCACCGATTATCTCATACAAAACTTGCCTTAAAAAAATACATTTTTTTACCAATATTATTAACTTTTTAATTTTTTACCAATATTATTGACTTTTTAATGGTATAATAATATTTTTAAGTAATAAATAAATAATTAAATAAATTATGCATCTTAGGTTAGAGTGACATTTTCTAAAATTTGATCCATTAAAAGAATAAATATTTATTTGTTGATAATTACAATGAATTGAATTATGTTGATAAATTTTGTTGTTAAAAGGAGATTTTTGTCGTGAAATAGATGTGGATGATGAGGCGTTGGTGGGAGAAGACTTTTTCTTATTATTTTCTCCATTTTCCGCACTCATGGATTGTTTTGTTTTGTGGGGTAGTCTATGTTTTTTCTTGATTTTAAATCTATTGGTGTTTTTATTTGTTTCGGAACTGAATACCAAGATCTACTTAATTTACATAAAACCCAATGAAAATGATAACTCCCGAATATAACTTACTCTCCGTTCCATATTTGTCTTCACAGTTACTGTAGACACAGAGTTTAAGAAAAATTATTTTTTGATCAACTTTATTGACTTTTGAAGGGTATGGTGGTATTTTTAAGTAATAAATAAATTATAAAGTATGTTATGTATGTTAGGTGAGAGTGCTATTTTTAAAATTAAGGTAACTTTTGAGGTTGTTGGTTAATGTGAAGTTTCATTTTTTGATGGTGAAGATAAATATGGGACGGACGAAAACGGAAAGTATGAAGATAAATGTGGGACGGATGGAGTACATATGTATGGTGTTTAAATTAATAAAGGGTAGAAATGTAATTAATGGGCGTATATTTAACAATGAATGTACCTTTAATTAAATTATATTGGGATATATTTATAATTGGGTTAAGTAGTATAATTGTGGGTATGAATCCCTTAATAAAATTATAAAAATAATTATATTTATTTTATCATTTTGAATATTCATTTATATACAAAATATAAAACGTCCACAACCCATTACTAGTTAGTTTAATTTTTATTAGCTGTGATTGATGAAATAGTATCATATCGTGAATTTAATTTAATTTAATTTTTTAAGAACTCTTACCTCAATCTAACGAACTCCTAATGCAATTAACATCCCAATCTATCAGTTATGATTTTTCTTGAAAATTAAATCATTACGTATTTGTGATATAACTAGAAGCGCGCCTTAATGTAATTAAGGAAATAAATCTTGAGTGATCCTTTAATTTCCTATGAAGAAAAGGAAACAATGAGTTGTAATTAAGGTAAGAGTAAGTGTTTCCTAAAATAATTCTACCCTAGTTTCTTCCTTATATATAACCCTCCTATTCCGTTGTATTGTATATTTCAATTTCAATACTAATACTTTGAGAGAGAGAGAGAGATGGAGAGTAATCATCGATCAGACGCCATGGCCATTGTTATCTTTGCATCAGTACCCTCCATTAGGTTGTTTGGAAAAAACATGTCGCCTGGAGTACCCTCCACGTCTTCTCCTTGGTCTTGTACCACTTCTGCCACCAGTTCAACAACACATGTTCACAATCCGACGCCAGTGAATTGGGCCCCTCCACAACACCTCCATGCGAGTTCAAGTCAAGAAAAACCAAGAGCCATTCCTGGTGAAAAGAAGAGGAGAAAATATGTGAGAAATGGTGGTAATCCTTTGGAACCGAGTTCAAGTCAAGAAAAGCCCACAATAAACGACCGTAGTGGTGGTGAAAAGAAGAAGAGAAGAAAAAAGGATGTTGGTGGTGGTACTGGTGAATCAACGACGCCGTTGATTCCTTTGGCCCTATCTCAACGGATAGGGGTTGGGGTGGAACCAGTATTTGTGTATCAAAAGAAGCTGACGATGTCGGACGTCACAAAGGGGCAGAACCGCCTCTTCTTGAATTTAGTCAACATGGAACAAGTATTGAAGGGATTCTTGAAAACAGAAGAGTTTGATCTTGTTAAAGATTCCAAAGATGGGTTGCGGAGGATTGATGCTGTGGATCCCCAAGGGAGGAATTTTTACTTGGATATGAAGACATGGGGAAGTCTCAAGGAATTGGTGCTCAAATTAGGTTGGCACAAACTGGTTGTTGCCAATGAAGCCAAGAAAGATGACGTAGTTCAGATATGGGGTTACAGAGATGAAGAGGACAACCCACGCTTGGCCATCTCTTTCTGCAAGCCTCCACCCTCGATTAAATTGTTTGGAGTAAACTTGGGACCTGGAGTACCCTTCACTTCTTCTTCTCGTCCAACAAAATATGTATACAATCCAGAGACTTCAACCCAACAAATCCTCCTGCTGAAAAGAAGATGAGAAAGTACGTGAGAAGAAAACTATCTCTTTCTCATCAAACATCTCTCCATATCGTTCTGCATCAACCCCCAGTGAACCATCTCTCATCTGTCTGCAACAAAACAAACCCTAGTACTCATCATATATAGGATAGGACAATTTTTGACATGATCAACTTATCTTGATTATTAAATTTTTTTTGTAATGAATTCATCATCTGTTTTTTTAGTGATCAATAATAATGTTGTTTTTTTTGGTTATATATATACTCCTATATATGAGTAGAGTATGTGTAGTGGTGTGCTGTGTCCAACAAAATATGTATACAATCCACAGCCATTGAATTGGGCCCCTCCACAAGATAAACCAACTGCCATTCCTGCTGAAAAGAAGAAGAGAAAATAGAGAAGAAAAGTACCTACAATTGTTTGTAATTAATTATTTTGTGATTAGCAAACGCCAAATCTTTGGTCTCGTCCGTTAAGCAATTCATATTGTTTTGATAATCATACATGTCAACAAGTCATCTCATGATCATCTGTGCCTCAAAACACATGGGAGTTTTTTTTTTTTCCTCTCTATATGTTTAAGTCAGGTACTGTGTAATAGGAGTATGGAACGATGCAGTGGTACCATTGTTCATAATGGGCCTCCAACTCTTGATGGGCCTCATGAGGCCCAATTCAACTGTATAATTGGATTGGATTAGATCAGGTGGTTTGATTTATGTGGGAATAAGCCTTTTGTTCAATTCTTGCCCATTATCCCAAGGCAATACCCTTTTTTTCTTAAACCAAATGTTATAGAGAGCAACGAAAACATTAACAGGTTTGAATATCTCATTTTAAGTCTATTATTATTTCCCAAGATTGTTGACTATCCATGGAAGACTCGAATTAGTGAAATGATGGACGATGTTGAAGATAGGAAAAGGCAAATAGATAGTAGGTGATAAGAGCACAGGTGGCTACTCTTAATCTTATCCTTGATGTAGTCATCCTCAAACTTCATTAAAATCTATTTCATACCATCATAACCTTGACAACTTGCTCAATCCTCATTGAATAATAATTTGTAATACATTTATTTTGCAGGACATTAACTTTTTAGGTCGTGTATGAGTAGAATTCAACCGGAATGAAGAGCTCAGCCAAACAATATATGGTGTAATTATTCAAAAAGAAGTGAATAATCAAAGACTTGTTCTTCTATAAAACTTTTATTTAGTTAAACACTACCCAAGTCTTACTTTATCTCGACCTTTTAATTTTACCATACATGAAAATCTATTGATAAGTGTCTGATATCTTTATCAATTGTATTCAAACGAACTTTTACCAAACTCGAGCTAATTTTCCACTTATCTATCTCAGGTTTATTCTCTTTTTCAAGTAATCTATTTTGTAATTCTCAAACACCAAATTCATAACTTGTTTTATGCAAACAATGCCCCCAACAAAAAAATATGCTGCTGAAAATTTATATATGCAATTCTTCAATATTACATTCAGTACTGAAAATTACAGTATCCAAACTACACCCAAGCTCAGTTTAGAAGAATTAAAATACCATAATTTCCAGAACCTCATTTCATCAGACTCAAATCAATATAAAACTTCATATTAAAATTTTTAATGAGTTTATTTTATTTCGGCAGCAGCGCATATATAAAAGCAGAGCTCAAATTGAACCACATCTGGAAATTGGTCTGCCATTAAGTTTTTGAATGGGAGAACATGAAAGTCCAATATTCAGCAAATAAACTCAACGAAAAATATACAAGTCAGCCATCTTAACCCCGTTATTATGTCGCACGATGAGACAATGAGGGCTAGGCAAGGAGCAGGCTCCAGATATGTATTCACTTCTCCACACACGTAAAACAGGAACGAACCAACATTAACGTAAATTTTGGTTCCAAAACGTGTCCTGAGGCTGGCATTTCCAACAACTAAATTATTTTCGCAATAATCAGACGAAGAAAACAAAAAGGGAGCCACCAAAAATCCATATCTAAGAAGCGGACTCTTTGGCAATCTTCTCGGCCTTGGCTATCACCTCCTCGATTCCTCCAACCATGTAAAATGACTGTTCTGAGAGGTCGTCGTACTTTCCATCCAAAACTCCCTGTTGCAAAAATCATGTTAAGTAACATGCAAACTTGTTTTAGAGGGTAAAATATGGTAACTAAAGAGTGTGCATCAACTAAAAATCCAAAACTAGACTCAGATGAGGGCATGACTGAGTACCAAAGCAAGTTTCTCTTAAATGAAATAATCTACATTCAATATACCAAAGCCACTTCACCGGCACCACCAATAGGAGGAAAAATTAGTGTCATCACATACTTACTCGAGCAAAACTTAAAGTCATGCAAGAAACTCTCGCGAATGAATATGTAAACCCCATATAAAGAACACGAGATCATCTATCATGAGCTTTGTGTATAAATTGTTACCTGGAAACTGGCAACACTCTCCTTCAACTCCACATATTTGCCAGGTGCACCCGTGAAAACTTCTGCAACATGGAAGGGCTGGCTCAAGAATCTTTGAATCTTCCGAGCACGTGCAACAGTTAATTTGTCGTCTTCACTAAGCTCATCCATTCCCAGAATAGCAATAATATCTTGAAGGTTCTTGTAATTTTGAAGAACCTTTTGCACACCACGAGCGGTGTTGTAGTGCTCCTCTCCCAAGATGTGGGGGGAAAGCATACGAGATGTTGAGTCCAGAGGATCGACAGCGGGATAAATTCCAAGCTCGGAAATCTGTAATGATAAAAGAAAGGTGAAAAATCAAAACAGAAACTAGCAACATAGTATTTACAGCAATATATACACACCGATCGAGATAACACAGTGGTGGCATCCAAGTGAGCAAAGGTTGTTGCAGGAGCAGGATCTGTCAAGTCATCAGCAGGCACATAAATGGCTTGGACGGATGTGATTGAACCCTTCTTAGTTGTCGTGATACGCTCTTGAAGACCTCCAAGATCTGTAGCCAAAGTAGGCTGATATCCGACAGCAGAAGGAATACGCCCAAGCAAAGCAGACACTTCTGAGTTGGCCTATGAAAATTGACAAACAAAAGGTAATATTAGCATGTAAAACAGAAAAGAATAATTATAGACAGATGTGATGAATTGCAAGCGTACTTGGGTGAAACGGAAAATGTTATCAATGAAGAGAAGCACATCTTGGCCTTCTGCATCACGGAAGTGTTCAGCAACAGTCAATCCAGTAAGTCCAACACGAGCACGAGCACCAGGGGGCTCATTCATTTGACCGTAGACAAGAGCACATTTGCTCTCAGCCTGAGCAAGGAAAAAAGTAAATTACAGCAAAGGGCAATACCAGACTTGCTAAGAACAGTAATCAAAGCCAATGATACTAACCTGTTTATCTCCTAGCTTAATAACACCACTTTCAATCATTTCTCTATACAAATCATTACCCTCACGAGTACGTTCTCCAACACCAGCAAAGACAGAGAAACCACCTGGCAGAGATAACAAGAAACTGTGATTTCTCTGTATAATAGCAGTATATATCTCTAGACATATAGCTTCTAAAAAAGAACTAACCATGAGCTTTGGCAACATTGTTAATCAGTTCCATAATAAGTACAGTCTTCCCCACACCAGCACCACCAAAAAGTCCAATCTTTCCTCCTCTTTGGTAAGGTGCAAGAAGGTCAACAACCTATTATTTATATTTGTAGAAGAAGGAAGAGAGAAAGACAAAACAGATAATTAGCAAAGAAACTCCTGAAGTGATTAGGGCCAAAGTTCAACTACATGAACAATATCATCAGGAGGACCAGTTAATACTGTACCTTAATGCCAGTAACAAGAATTTGTTGCTCTGTAGCCTGCTCAACAAAGGCAGGAGCTTCACGATGAATGGGTAGATAGTGATCAGTGTCTGCATTATCACACATTCGTCAGTAAATGCAATCCTCTCTTCAGTCAATATAGGAAATGCTTATTTTAAAGAAAAAACATCACTCACTAAGTTCGCCTTTCTCATCAATGGGCTCTCCAATGACATTGATGATTCGGCCTAGAGTGGCTCTACCAACAGGAACCTACAATTACACGAGTAAAAATAGTTTATCAGATAAAAATCTCCTCATTAAATAATAAACGATACATACACTTGACATTGAAAAATCTTAAGCCATCAAAAGCAATGACAAACAAGGTAGTAACGAGTCTAACAATCCCATCATCCAATTACAGTAAAACACTAACACACTGCACTAGTAACAAGGTTATAAAAGCAAACAGATAAACCAACTCCAATCTTTATGAAAAATTAAGGGCATATCCTCAACAAAAAAACCAAGTATTCCATAAAGGCAAGGCCTTTTAACAAAGACTGTGTGAACGAATATAACCACAATCACTGTTCGTAAGTGAAAAGGGCAAAAGGCAAAATCCTTTTATGGCAAAAACGCAAAATTGAAAAAAATCAAGCAAAATTCCTGCTTTGGATATACCACGCTTTAATGTCTGATACACCTTGAGTTCCAAGAAATATAATACAAAATATGTGTAAAATGAAAGCATTCTCAAAGCAACTTAAGAATCAATTGGCAAGAGAAATGAACAAAAAGTAAGCAGATCTGGGAATCAAACAACTCGATAAAACAGAAACTATTCCTCATTGATCTAAATCAAAATGAAGACCCTGATGTTTCCAGACAATCCAATCAAGTGTCAATAATAATTATAGCAAAAAAAAAATAGATGGATTCTGAAAACTCACGGTAATGGGTGAACCAGTGTTGAGCACGCGCTGGCCTCGAACCAGTCCTTCAGAACCATCCATAGCAATACATCTCACTACATTCTCACCCAAGTGCTGAGCCACCTCCAGAACAAGCCTGATCTGGAAATCAAGAACCTCCAACGCCGTCAAAATCGGGGGCAAGCCCTCGTCGAACCTAACGTCAACGACGGCACCAATAACCTGGCACACCTTCCCGATCGCGCCCTTACCGGTAAACTCATCGGTGATTTTGCCAATGGGCCCTCCACTAGGAGCCGCTTTGGAGGGCGGCGGCGACGCGGCAGCAGCGGAGGTAGCGTAGTGAGCGGCGAAGCGATGGAGAAAATGCCCGGCGGGGGAAGGACGAGGGCTGGGCTTTGGGGATGAGCAGAATGGGGATCGGGGACGGCGGGCGGCATAGGAGCGGAGAAATGAGGCAAGAAGCCTCCGCGAAGCCATGGGAGAGAAGTTGATTATAGAGATTTGGAGAGGGATAGAGAGGAGCGTAAAAAGGAGGAAGAGAGTGGTGCTAGGGTTTGTGAGAAAAGGTCAAATAGCGTTGGAATGGGGAGAGAGTGAGTGTGGTTTTTACTGTGGTAAATCGTTGGATCCGTGCTAGAAAATATGCTGTGGCGTCGGGGGGTTAGTTTTGGTCTTCGGAGATAAATAGGGGTTAAAATTATTGGATCCATAAACAGCTGACACCTGTAACCGTGCCTAAAGAGGGGAAAAATGATGCTGTGCCCTATAGGAAAAAAGGAAATTATTTTTTATCCTAAATTTAACAACATTTCTTTCTATTCATATCACAAAATATTCTTTACTTGAATAAACTGGAATAATGTACTCCAATATTTTAGCTTGAAACAAAATTAACTCGAGATTTGAGGAATTTAACTTAAACTCATATTAATCAAAAATTGTCTTTATACGAATTTTAAACTCAAAAAATATTTACTTAAAATTACACTCGAGTAATCGTTGAATCAAAATTATTTAACTTATTAACTAAAAGAATGTTAATTCGAAAAGCTCTTATTTCAGATTATTCGAAAATTCTATTTACTTGAATTGTTAATTTAAAAGTTATTTTTACTTGAAATTACATTTACTCAAGTATTAACTCGAAAAAAATAAACTTGAAATGTTTTGAATTACTAACTCGAACATTGTTAACTCGAATATTCTTAATCTAACCCGATATTTTTTAGTCCATTAACTCAAAATAATGTTACCTCAAAAACTCTTATGATGCATTAATCGAAATTACATCTACTCAAATCATTACCTTGAATAGCACATAACTTGCAATATTAATTTAAAAAATACATTACTCACATCACTTAATGGAATATATTAACTCGAAAATTCTAAATTCCAAAAATGACATTTTACTTGAACTATTAACTCAAAATTACATAAACTCAAAAATTATATTACTCAAATATTAAATTACTCGAATATATTCTATTAAATGATTTTTTTTATCGATTCGTGTATTAAAAGACATTATTCTTAAAATTACGATAGAAAGTTATTTTTGAATTCTGTATGGGCAGTGTCTTCAATTTTTTTCCCAAAAAATGTATGCCTAAATTGTTCGTCAATTTTTTTTATTTCACATATTCTTGTCTTAAAAATAAAAATAAAAACTGTAGTGAAAAGAGGTAGAAATTTCATCATAAGAAATATTCTAAGAAAAACGAGGGTGTAAATTTTTCATGCAACTTTCTTTTCTTCAATGTGCAATTGATTTTATATGTTTTCCGTGATGTGATTTAGTGTGAAATCTTCTTATATATTAAAACAAAATACATTACCAAATTTAGATTTACAAATGATTAGGTGTCAAGCATAGGTTATTATGATATTTATGATTTTTTCAAAATTATGAGGTGTGAAGCCTAAATTATTAGGGTATTTATGTATTTATTTCTTTATATATTAAAGTAAAACACATTTCAAAATTTTGATTTTAAAAGTGTGTACTAATTTTGATTTCTTTGTTTTTTTAATGTTAGTATAAGTTCAAATTTCTCATCACCCCAATGTAATAGTACATTAAATAATTTGTTTGATCTATTAATCATCTCATTTATTTTTCAAAGGGCTTAAAAATTGATGGCGTAAATGGAGGTAAATAATATTTATTCCATTAATTTTAAAATGATTAATGTTATTTATAAAATTGTTACTAAGAACTATAGCAATATATTTTAAGAACGTACTTTATCATTATTTCGTAAAAAAGTGAATATTATTCCTTAATTATCTATTTAGTATGAAGCTATTTCATTTTTTTTAAAGATTGATAAACAAAGAATTTTATGTTTATATTTTTCACTTCAATAATTTTGAAAGTGTGTTTATTTTATTTTGTTTCTTGGATTTTAGATTCTATCATTATTGCTGAAAAATAAGTTTACTTTAATGATAAATGATGATAATTAACTATCTTAATTAATTGATTAGTGTATTTTATTAAATTTCATTTTGATATCATAATTTGAATAGAATATAATATCTTTAAATATATGACATTGTGATTGTCTTTTACATATTTATGTTAAATAGGACATGTCACATTGCATAATAAATGTATTGAGATTAAGGAATACATTTATCGATTTGAAAATGACTCATCACCATCAGTTAAATTGGTTATATATGAATGTTCTTTCACTTCTACTACAATTGCTGAGGGCTTCACTGGAGAATAGAAGTACGTGGTTGAAGATTTTACAAGAGATTAAATGGTCTTTACAGTTTCAGATTTGAATTCTACACGGTATTCGTATAACGTTGCAAAGATATTTGACATATTAATCAACAATTATATTTTGATATCTTCCAATAATGCTAAAGAGTAGGATTACTTTAACCTTAGTAATACCAATGTTTTCATATTAATGTGAAATAAAGTGAGAATGCAAGTTTTTCAGTCGATTTAGTTTATATTCCTTAAGTTATTTTTTTCTTGGTCGAACAATAAATTATACTTTTAATTATTTTAAAATGATATGATTAATTTTTATTTAAAATATAAATTTAAAAATTATAAATAAATAATAAATTCGATAACCCGCGTCGCACACGGGCACTATAATTTTGCTAATTGTGGTTTGTCAATCTTAGGTTATTAGGGCAATTATAATTTTTTTTTTAATTTTGTGAGGTGCCAAGCTTAGAGTATTAGGGCATGATTGGTATGATGGGAATGAAATCGTAATTCCTAATCTCATTCTCATTCCTGCGATTGGTATATTTTTATGAATATGAATATCGATTCCAAATGAATGAGTATTACCTTATATGTGGGAATGAGCATTCCTCACATCTCACATAGTATTGTCCATTCCATTCTTATTCCCCGCACCCCACATTACCTCACCCCATACATATATATATTCTATTTATATAATTATAAAAATTATAAAAATATTATTATTTTTCTACTTAACATGTAATATTTATTAAAAATATTTGTATTAAATTATTTAATAAAAAATATTTAATCACTCTATTTATATAATTATAAAAATTATAAAAATGTTACTCCCTCCGTCCCAGAATTTTTTGCACACTTCCTTTGTAATTTATAAAGGAAGTGTGCAAAATATTTTGGGACGGAGGGAGTATTATTTTTCTACTTAACATGTAATATTTATTAAAAACATTTGTATTAAATTATTTAATAAAAAATTATTTAATCATTTAAAATCTAAATAAAAGATAAAATATTTTTATATACTCAACTCAGTAAAGAAATATAAAATTTAATTTAATTCTTAAACATTTTAAATATAGATGAATATAATTATTTTAATATTTAAAAATTAGTAAATTAAATATAAAATTTATATTATTAATTAAATTGAATATAAACATGTAATATAAATATAAACATAATTTTATATACATAGTCTAATATTTTTTAATATATATAAATTTTTTATTTGTATTTAAAATTTTATTTATATTTTAAAAATATTAACATTTTATTTTATTTTTAATTTAATATTTTTTTATAATTATTAAAATATATAAAATCTTTACTAAAAATTTAAATGTAATATTATAAAAATATTATTAATAAAATTGAATTAATTAAGGAATACAAATTCTATTACCTGAGTTATTCCTGAACGATATCAATCATGATCAAAATAATTTTTAATCATTACATTTCCATTACTATTCCATTCATGATGTCATTTCATTTCACTGTTATTCCATTCATTCATACCAATTTAGCCGTTAATGTATTTATGATTTCTTAAATTTTGTGAGGTTGTTGGTGCTGGGATGTTTGGGTAGGTTGTATTTGCCATAAGCCCTTATCCCGGCAAAGATCTTGTTGGCCACCTCTCATCTCTTCTTCTGTCTCTCTAACTTCTCCTCCCTCTCTCTCCGAGGGGAGCCGGTATTCGGTGACTATCCCGCCGTATTTAGTGCTTCTCCGCACCGCCCATGGCCCTCTACTGCTCTTGATGCATCATTTCAGCACATTCGTCGCACGCGGTCGCCATACTAGTAATATTGATAAGAGTTTTCTATGGTACATTCAAAATTGAACTTTTTTCAATTTAAGGTCTAACAAAAGATTAAATTTTTAATTTGGAATCTGAATTTTTTTTTAGTTAAGCGTTTGAAATATGAAAACTATTAATTTAGATTCTGAATTTAAACTCTTAATTGATAAAATAAGAGATAATATGTGACAAATTTAGACCGTGAATTGATAATTTTATATATTTCAAGTCCCTAATTAATAGATAAAATAATTTAACCCATAAATTGATAGTTATCATTTTTTCTGTTCTTGAAATATATTCCTATAAAAAGTTTCTTTATTATTCTGGAAAATTAATAAGAAGTGAGATTGATATTAATTTTTTTTTATTTTTCGTAAAATTATTTTAGAAGACGGAATGAATTTTATGAGAAAAGAAAAAAGTGATGATCTTTTAACATATCTAAGTCAAACTATTTTGGTTAATTAATGTGATAATAATGATCAGATTTTGATTTCTTCATTAATTTTATGTCAATTTAAGGGGAGAGTGGCATATTTTGTTTATTTCATCATTAGCATTATATGATTATTATTTTATCATGTAATTTGACCTCCCAAAATTAATTTAGAAATAAATGATATTTATAATTAATGGAAATTGATTTATTTCTCTTTATGTACAACAAGCGTTTGAGCTTGTGCGTTGCACGGGACTAAGGTGTCCTATTCATTCCCAATTGAAATCGAACTCGGGTCACTCACTTGTGTGAGGAGCTCAGTGGCCAGGTGGGTGGGCTAGCCCACCTAATTTAAGGTATTCTGATGTTATTTAAACCACAGGAGGAAAAGATTAAAACATGCCTATTAAATAAATCATTATATGTCCACGTTTTTATAAAATAAGTATATCTTCACATAGAATTTATCTGAATTGAAATTTTTATATAATATGCAATCCATCAATCCATGCTAGTATGTTTCTTTTTAGCAGTAAGAAGATTAAGAAAAAATGTATTTTAAATATATAGCGAAAGAAAGTAATGATACTCATATCCGTCCCAAACCCGTTTTCAATACCCGTTGATTACACATACTCATTTAAAATTATTATGATTAAGATGTTAGGACCAATAATATTAATTCAAAATTATTAATAATGAATAAAATATGTGATGAAAAAAAATGAAGAAAATAATTTAATAATGAATTAATTTTTAAAACTTAAAACTACTTTATAGTTTAAAAAAATTAGTAAAGGAAATTTTAATAAGATTGAAACTTAAAATGAAAAAATAATATTCAGCACACATATAAGAAATCATTTTAATAAGGTTTCATCTTAAATTAAATAAGGTATCATTATTATGACCAAGATCTATTTTATTTATAATTGTGATGAATTGATGAGATTGAATAATGTAATGAATGCATGAGATTAAAAAAAATTAATAATCAAAATCAATGGTGTATATTAAAAATTGGTGCATAGAATTTATTTGGAAATTTTATGTAATACAATCCCTCAATCCATAAAAAGAAAGTAATGGTAAATATTGAGCGCTTTTATAAAATAATTATATTTTTTTAACAAAATAAATAATGATGTTTATTAATTATGTAAGATACTTGCTTATTTTGTAATACTCGTACTCATGTATAAATAAATAATTTCAAACTCGTTTATCAATACACGTTGATTACACATAACTATTTAAAATTATTAAGATGTTAGGACTAATAATATTAATTATTAATAATTTAATAATCAAGAAACATGCTATATAGACTCCTACCATTAAGTAGTGGTAAATATTAAGCGTTTTTATAAAATTATTATATTTTTTTGAACATAATAAATAATTATGTTTATTAATTATGTAAGATACTTGCTTATTTCATGATATTCGTACCTGTATATAAATAAATATCATCTAAAAATTACTATCTCCGTCCCACTGAAAGGTACGCGCTTTCTTTGTATTACAAAGGAAGCGTGTACCTTTTAATGGGATGGAGGGAGTAATATTTTTAAATTGTTTCATTAAAAAAATATATCATGATACTCATACACATCCCAAACCCGTTTATCAATACCCAACTACTTATATTCGTACCCGTTTTATTAAAAAAATATAAAATAATCTGATTCCGTTCCAAACCCGTTTATCAATACTCGTTGATTACACATACATACCCATTTAAAATTATTAAGATGTTAGGACTAATAATATTATTCAAAATTATTAATAATGAAGAAAATAATTTAATACCGTTCCAAACTCATTTATCAACACTCGTTGATTAAACATACCATTTAAAATTATTAAGATGTTAGGACCAATAATATTAATTCAAAAAATTATTAATAAAGAAGAAAATAATTTAATAATGAATTAATTGTTAAAACTACATTATAGTTTCAAAAAATACATTATAATTATAATTACAAAAATAAATCATAATATACTTAATTGTTAGTACCATAAATAATAAATTAAATTTTGCTAAAATAAATAAAAAGGAAATTTAAAATCTTAAAATTAAAATTAATTAAATATGGTATCATTATGATAAAAAATAAATAAGATAAATTTTAAATAAGGTATCAAATTAATGGTCAAGATCTAATCTCATAATTGTGATGAATATATGAGATTCAATAATATAATAAATGGATGAGATTCAAAATAGCTTATAGTAATCAAATCCAAGGGTGAAAATTAAAAATTGGTTTAATTTTGACTTTTTCACTTTGCTATTATATTACTTTAGATGTTATTAATTTGAGTGTTACTATCGATTGTTTTATGAATATTTACATATTTTTGGTGTTTTATCTATTTATATATAGAGAGAGTCTCCTATGAATCTCACCCAAAGATTATCTAAATCAATTAAATAGTGAATTAAAGTGCAGGTTGAAAGAGGATTATTATAAAGACATGAGAATGAGAATCGTTGAATTCAAAATTTAAAAGAGAGAATTATGAGCTAAATAGCGAAGGACCGCGTACACACTAGAAGATGCATTCCGCTATCATAACGTCTTAAATGAGTGACAAGTGTATGCCATATAAAATCTTAACCTTTTTAATTAAGATTGATATATTTTTTTTTTAAATAAATTTTGTTTTTCACCCACTAAAAATCACTTATCCAATAATCATTCGTAGCATAAGATTTAACAACAAAACCTAACGGGAGAATTCTTGTTAAGCACTTGATTTGCAGAGCAATTAGCCTTGCGCCTCCCAACCATCCAATTGGGTTCTCTCACAATTATGCTACATTTTCCTACACGTGTTTCTCATTAAAAATTAGATCCAAAAAAAAAATTCTAATTAAAATAACCTCGCCCTAGCCTTTACCACCTGTAGATTGCACAATAAAATGTTATTAGTAATGCATCACTTTCATATAAATATTTCACACAATACTTTCTTTGTAGACATTATCCACCCATCAAGATCAGTCAAATTATTTGTAATAAAAGGAAGAGAGATAATGACCTGTTTGTCCCAATTTGTGAAAGTTGTTATAGTGGAGTAGATGAGGGTTTGCAATGTTGAACCAGAGAGTATTCCAATCCATAATCCTCTTCCTCTTAAATCCAACCAAAAAGCCAATCCAACTGCTATTGGAATTCCAAATAGATAATATGCTCCAAGATTTATGTATGCACCCAAGTGCTGCCAACCACTCCCCCTAGCAACACCTGCACAAAATAAATACTAATTTGAAAAGAGAGGATCAAGATCAAGAGGGTGGGGTAGGGTGGGGTGGGGTGGGTGGGTGGAGTGGTTTACTGGCCTGAAAGGGTGCCTTGGAGACTGTCCATTATCACATTTATACAAACAAGAGGAGCCATTCTTGTTACATAGTCAACTACTTCCTTCTCATTGCTGAAAATGTACCCAAATACATTGCGGCTAATGAAGACGATCAAGCTTACAGTGATTGCGTTTACCACTGCAAGAAGCATCAGAGCAGCGACAGACAAACGAGCTTCGTCTGGCTTCCCTGCTCCTAAAGCATTCGATATCCGAGTGCTGGATGATTCAACACAAAGAAGGATTTAAAGTGAGGAGTCTAATGTTGATTCATGATTAGTTAACTGAGCTAGAAATGCCCTGTAATTACATAACAATAATGTTACATCATCTGTTATACGTTGCCTAACTAATAAACCTTTATGTGTCAATCATCAACACTACAGTATAACAGAAGATGGTAAGATCATTTTCATAACTGATCCATCACTCACATTCCTAGAAATATTGTACCTTGCAGCAGCAGCTAATCCAGTAGGTATTGCATAAAGCGTAGAAATCGTCATCAAGCTGGCAATAGAAACACATAATTGAGAATCTGTATTTGAGTAAACAATGCTTAGTTGGTAACAAACATACCAAACTGATAACACTGAGGTTTCAAGCTGTGGATTTGGCAAGATCCCAGAAAGCAAAATCAACAGCTCAAACGACCACCATTCCAAACTACAAAATCACCATCGAACGATTAAAACAATATGAGCTATAACACCTACTTGCTGATAAAAGTACTGTTAAATGACAAGAGTGAATACATAATCAAGTCACTCTAACACACTAATTTGCCTCAAACAAGCATGCGAGGACAAAAATCATTTAATACTTAATCAAGTCACTCTAACACGCCCTCTCCACATGCAGGTGAATTAATTTTCCTCAAACAAGCCACATGCAATGAATTAATTTGCCTCAAACAAGCATGTGGGTGGCGGTGAAGTTCAAACTCTGACCTTTAAGAGGTCATACCTACGATACTATGTTAAATGATCGCCTCATTTTAAAGCTTAAGATATTAGAGAGTAGAATCATTTAATACTCAATCAAGTTACTCTAACAGAAACAGAAACAGTGATTACCAAACCATCACGGCAGAGGGGACTGCAAACTGGAAGAACTCGCGAATGCCTTCAAATATCTCCATCGAAACAGGACCACGAGTTTTCCTGCATTTCTCCGAGTACTTCATGTACAACAACAGCATGATCGCGTTCAACCACAACGAAACTCCGATTGCTACTGCAGCACCAAGACTTTCCAACCCGGATTTAAAAACGAGCAGCCAACACATGGGAACATGGATGCAAAGAGTGATACATGAACTGAGGAGCATTGGAAGGATCAAACTTTGCATCTGATAGTAACGAATGAGTGGTTGAAGAACTGCGTAGCCAAAGAGGGCTGGAACAAGCCACGTTAAGAACTTGCCAGCTTCATGTGAAATCTGAGGATCTTGGCCAACGAACTTGAGTACATTCCCCATGAATATCCAGAGAAGAGAGAGAGGAATGCAGACAGTGATGAGAGAGAAGATTGCAGTGTATGTTTGAGTTCCTATCTTCTGATACTGCTCAGCTCCAAATGCTTGTCCACTTATGGTTTCCAAACCACTGGCTAAGCCTAACTGTTTAAGAATTAATTGCATCACTTACAAATTGTCTCTGATTAATTATCAAAAGTAGCCATTTCCATCAAATCACACATCCCAATTGGATTTTTTTTGAAAATTCAAGAATGAGTAATTAATTCACAGAGAGTTGGCAACTTAAACATGATTTGTGTGTAAATATCTCAAGAAAACAATAATAAGAAATTATTCAAGAAACTTGAAAACCTTGCTAATTAGGGATTAATTTTTTTTAACAAGCCCAAAAATGTAAAAAGCACAAATTATTCAATCAAGAATTAGTACAAAAAAAAGAAAGAAATTAAATAGCATAGTAATAAATCCAGAGAGACAGAGATTGTGCATATTATTACAGTACATACCATGAAACTAAAACCAGAAACTCCAGCAAGAGAGATGGCTATGGCGGTGCTGGAGAGAGAGAGCTCCCCAAAACGACCCACCATGGTCAATGGAATGATTTGCATTAGATATGGGGATAAAGTGACAGCCATCATTGGGGCTGCTAAACAAACCAGCCTCTTCATCTCCTCCCCTGTCTCTCTCCATCTTCTTCTTCTCTCTGACTCTGATTCATTCACCAACAGACCCTCCTCCATCTTCTCTCTCTCCCTATCACTCACAAGTGGAGTTTCGAGTTGGCGGTTGTCTACATGTGGCATGGTCGCTTCTTGAATACTACGCCGCCAATGGTCGTTTTGGGTTTTGATTTTTTTATTATTTTTTGAAAAAGATGGAAACGTTTTTTAATGTGTAAATGCAAATTATTCCCCAAAATTTTCTCAATTATATCAATTATGTGAGGGAAATGAATTTACGCTGCTCAACTGCGAACAAAAATAGGTAAACTTGGAATGTAAATTTTGGACAAATAGAAAATAGGTAAATTTGAAGTAAATAGACAAATTTGAAACGAATAGATAAATTTAGGATGAATAAACAAATTTGGGACAAATTTGGGACGATTTAGAGAACGAGTAAATTTAGGACAAATAGATAAATTTGGGACGAATGGTTAAAATTGGAACGAAAATAATTATTAACAAAATGCTTATTCATCCCAAATTGTCATATATATATACCCATCAAATGCTTATTCGTTCTAAATTTTCTGATCAAAATAAATAAAAGTGATATTTGAAGAAAAAAAAACATAAAAGTGAACATTTTTAATGATTTTAAAATTAGTGCGCAGTAAAAATGTTAAGACATTTCAAGGTGGCATTTTTTTCCTTTTATAGTTATGGTTTAACTAATTTGTATAATAAGTAGTATCATTTTGTTTGTTTCTATTGTAGCTGTAAGTACACAAGGTCGTCTGTAATATTACACTCTCCACTCGACAATGTCAACTCATGCTTGGTCAATTTTGTTCACAAGAATTTGGAGTATTATAGTAATTAAACGGAAAAAAACTGTGAGAGTCAAGAAAAACATTTTGTGGGATATTTAGAAAAAAATAATACTTAATTAAAACTATGATTTTAATGAAAAGCTGTGAAATTATAAAATTAAAATTTTATGAACTCAACACAATATAAAATATTCTCTACATCTATCGAATTTCCTTTAAGATTTTTTATTCTTTTTAAAGCTTGGTCCGCAAGGAATGCTAATTAATACATATAAGTTTAAAATTTTATTTATTACTAATTTGATAACAACAATCATTAAGTTCTAAATTAAAAAGGAAAATTATGCTTGGTGCACCGTGTAACAACTCTCATAAATTTATCCACTTATAAATAAAATATGTATACACAAATGAATAAAAATGTATACACATTGTTAGCAAATTTTCTATTAATTTTTTTTAATAAAAAAATAAGTGTAAAAAACTATACAATTATTAAGAATTATATATACAATATTGAACAAAAATGTATGTACTCCCTCCGTCCCGCCCTAATAGTTACGTTTAAATTATGGGGGAAAGGAGGGAATACATGATTTCAACCCAATAAAAAAAATAAGGTATTCTTTCCTTTAAATAAGGTATTCTTTTTGTAAAACTTGGTCTAATGCTAACTTTTTTATGAAACAAATTAAACGGATTATTTTTCATTATTAAAATATAAATTTCTATTAAAAATATTATTAATTTCTTCTCAATTCAAGAACCTATAAAAATCCTAACAAGTAAGGATAAATACCCAATGACAAAATTAAAATATACTACTCCATAGTTTATAAAAAGACAGGGAATAAGTCGTTGGGAAATGAAAAAGAGGAAGGGCAAACTAGGATGTCAAAATTTCTTGTGTTGCAAGAACTTAACGGTGTAGATTTCGACTTTGATTTGAACTCTTCCCATAAGTTGAGTTTGACTAGACATACTCAAATATAAGTATTTAAACATATTTTATGAGAACTTGGCTCAACCAAAGTCACTAAAACTTTTGCTCACTGAGGACTAAATTTATTACTCCCTACTTAGTAATGCATATGACACTTTCAGTTTTTATAAATATATTTAAAAAATAAAAATATTAAATCAATTAATAATTTCAAAATATATTTTAATTTTAAATTTATTTTTTTCATATCACACACATAACCTACTTTATAATTTATTCTTAATTTAAAATTTATCATTCTTACAAAACACACATAACATACTTTATAATTTATTTATTAGATAAAAAGATTATATTGTTCTCTAAAAACCAATAAAATTAGTAGTAATAACTTTTTTATATTAAATGTGCTGTGTATTCCGACGTGGAGGGATAGTATTTTAAAAATTTTAAATTATGAATAAAATTTGTTTGGTGTGAACTTTGTGAGAAAAAATAATTTTTGTCCTATAAATTTGGTTATATACAATTTTTTTTTTACATTGCCTTTCTGATATTACCAATGTTAATCCCATTTTCCCTAGAAATTTTTAGATGGAGCACTTCATAAATCTCCAAGACATATCACTAAATTTTTAGATGCACAATAATTTTGAAATGAATGAAATTGAACACTGAGATAAAAGATGCAGGATGCGTGACATTTCTCTAAGATTTATGTCTCTCATCAACTTATCACTCATTTAATAAATGATTAGAGATGATTAAAAAAAGAAACAAATAATATGTTATTATATAAATTTGGCATTGAATATCTTCTCATGATTATATATATAGTTAGACACGTTCACCTTTTAACACTTTGTAGTAGACATCTCTTACGCCAACTCTTAAATGAATAATTGACATTGATAGAGAAGAAAAATACACACGACAACCAAGCCTAAGCTTTATGCATTTTTGTATTAATTTAGAGCATAAATTTCGTTCTCATTATTTATATTTTATAAACATCATCTAGATTTATGTGCTAAATGTTATTGATTAGTTATCTAGATTTATGTGCAAAATGCTGCTTAAATACTTGTATCATTTCACTTCCAATTATTTATTCTATATTGATTAATAATACAAAAATTCTAAATTGACATAACTTTATACAAGAATTTATCTCGTAAGTTAATGAAGTGGAATATTTCTTGGTACATTTTCTCCTTTTTATTCATAAAACAATAATACAAGTAGAAAAAAGAGTGACTAACACCAAAACACTAATTTCTAGCAAGTAAAAAAGAACACAATAAATTTAGAATTATATACTTAATGAACTTCTTGTAAAACCTTAGTTAAACATCAAGGGGCATATGCGTAAATTCCCAGTCAAAATCAGAGGTCCAAAAATGCACAAGTAGCTGTATGGCTGTGATTTTGGAATTCAATGGTTAATATGCAGACTGTAGCTGTATCACTTGTTCAAGAAACTGTGTCATCATTGATGGTAGAATCTTCCTCTAATAATCTCTCTCTTGCCTTATCAGCCTATATAGAGAGAGAAAGTCATGCACATTGATCTTAGGTATTACAACACAAGATGATTTCAAGAATCTCATTTTAGTTCCTTTCAATAGCTGAATTTGATTGTATGAAAGTGTTCAAATGCAAGAAAAGAGCAGTGTGATGATCAAGAACATGAAAGAAGAGTGAGTACCTACCTGTTTATCCCAGTTTGTAGAGGCTGTGATAATCGCGAGCATAACCGTTTGGAACGTTGCACCGGAGAGTATTCCGATCCACAGGCCTTTTCCTCTAAGTTTGAACACGAAACCCAATGTAGCTCCAACAGGAATTCCGAGGAGATAGAATGCAGCAAGATTGATATACGCACCGATATGCTGCCAACCGCAACCCCTTGCAACACCTGGAAAAGAAAATTTGGTAGTGAGATCAGTCAAGGGAAGTTGATGAAAAATGTAAGAAAGAGATGTGTAGTTAGGAGGGAGAGGCCAGCCTGAAAGGGTGCCTTGGATATTGTCAGTTATAACAGATAAACAGACGAGAGGGGCCAAATCAGCTACATAGTCGACTACTTCCTTCTCGTTGCTGAAAACGTACCCAAAAACATTCCGGCTTGCAAAGAGGATAATGCTTATGAGTAATGCATTCACGCCTGAAAGAATCATAAGAGCAGTAACAGATTTACGCGCTCCTTGTGGTCTTCCGGCTCCTAACTCGTTTGAAATTCTAGTGCTGAATCAGACAAAGATGTGTTGGATTCTTGAATCAATGTCATGTAAGCATTACAGTTGAAGTATACCTTGCTGATGAAGCCAATCCAAATGGTATTGAATAAAGCGAAGAAATGGTGTTTAAGCTGTTAAGACAAAGATATACACACGGTGTCAGCACGTTGTTGAGGAACCTCCCACGGTTTACAGCATTGGGAAGAACATACCTCACAGACAGCACCGAAGTTTCAAGCTTTGGATTCGGTAATAGCCCGGACAGCAAGACCAGCACCTCATATGCCCACCATTCAACACTACAATAATCGAGTTTCACAATATTAGAATGTATATGTATACTCAGAGAGATTAGAGATAGAGGGATGTACCAGATCATCACAGCAGAAGGAACCGCAAACCCGAAATATTTCTTCATGCCTCGGAATACCATCATTGAAAATGGAGCTCTAGTTTTTTTGCAGGCTTCAGAGAAATTCATGTATAAACTTAATATAGCCACATTCAACCAGTTCGAAATACCCATTGCAACTGCACCCCCAAGGTTTTTTAATTCGGACTTGAAAACTAGCGCCCAACAGAGCGGTATGTGGAAACAAATAGTTACACAAGAGGTAACGAGCAGGGGAAGGATCAAGCTTTGCATTTGATAGTATCGAATAAGTGGTTGAAGAGCTGCGTGGGCGAAGAGCGTTGGAATGAGCCACAATATGAATTTACCAGCTTCAACTGAAATCTCCGGATCTTGGCCTATAAGCTTGAGCACGTTGTCCATGTATATCCACAAAACAGACACTGGAATGCAAACAACCATGAGAGAAAGGATAGCAGTGTACGTTTGAGTTCCTATCTTTTCATATTGTTGAGCTCCAAAAGCTTGTCCGCTAATCGTCTCCAGACCGCTGGCCATACCTAACTGTTTCACAACCAATCAACAATGAGCCTATTAGTGTTTACTTTTACATTACAATCTTCTATTACATTTTGGTATTTCATCTCAAGTTTCACATCATTGGATGAGTGATATTATTAGGTCATAGCTTTTGCTTTTAGTTCATCTTTATGTCTGAGTATTTAGATCAAGACAGCGCATGTTATGTTTCAAGAGACGACAGTGACAGATTAAAGCATGTTTTTCAACTTCAATAAATAAAACCTTCACTAGGAAACACATGTACAAAGGGTCTATCCAATAGTGTTATGAACTCAAAGGTGCTATCTTGATTTCAGTCTATCAAACACCGATACCCCTCTCCCATCCCCCACACGAACAAACAAGACGTCTCCAAGCCAATCAAGCATCGACGTCTCTCACATAAGGACACCCTTATGACAGCTACATTGTGTTGTTTTCTATCACAAGTTTCTTATGTAATAAAAAAGTGGATCTTTGTGGAGTCGAAGTTTAACACGACACTTCGCCCTTCTAAACAATCAAACGGTTCCAAAGGCCAATAATGTTGATGCTGACATAGGAAGCCTTTATGCAAAATGGAAAGCAATGGGGTGGTCCTTTTGGAAATAAATTTAATATTGAATTGAACCAACATTAATAACAAATTCATGACAGATTCTACCCACATTATCTTTTGCTAAAATTGAGCAATAATTTAAATCTACACTCAAAACGTAAAAGGGCCTCATTAATCACTTATGCTGATAGAATATGAAGAACAGAATTAGAATATACTAAAAAGGCCAAAATTTCCAAATTTGCAGCAGATTCTAAATCAAGATTTAACATGATAAATCAATTCAAGAATAACCCCAAGAATTTTTGTGAACACAAACAGCATATACAGAATCTGAACACAAAGTTAGCAGAATATGCAGCAGAATATTACACAAAACAGGGTTAAAAAGACAGTTATGCAGAGAGAGAAAGAGGAGAGAGAGAGAGAGAGAGTTACCATAACACTAAAGCCAGTTACTCCAGCAAGAGAGAAGGCTATGGCAGCACTGGAGAGAGAAAGCTCACTCAAATGGCCAACCATCATGAGTGATATAACTTGCAGGAAGTAGAATGATAAAGTGACAGCCACCATGGGTCCTGCTACATAACCCAAACGCTTCATCTCCTCCCCTATCTCTCTCCATCTTCTTCTTCTCTCTCCTACTGGTGCTGGTGTTGATCTTTCCCTCTCCAAAAGCCCCTTCTCCATTCTCCTCTCTCTCTCTAGAAAAAAAGACAGACTTGCACTTCCTTGGAAGCTTGTTACATGCTGGGGCTGCTCCGGATATGACGTGTATCATTACAAATATTAATTACAACAGCTACTTGTTATTGAATTAATGAAAATAATTATAAGAATTTTAATGTTCTTCAGAGAAGAATAGGCAAAGAAGAATAGGCAATGAAAACGATTGTAACATCGTTCTCATTGTTAGGAATTTAGACACACACGCACACGATGACACGAATAACACGAGATTTGTTTATCCAGTTCGTCTTTCGACTACATCTGAGGGCGATACTCAGGATTTTTCTTACCTTGTTGGACTAGTCAACTATAATAAGAAAACATCTTGATCAAGATAACACAATGAATAATTTCTTGACTTCTTGATCAAGATAACACAATGGATAACTTCTTGATCAAGATAACTTGTCCTAATCCTAAGCCCATTAGGATTAACTGGGCCAAAAGAAATACGAGCCCAAAAAATTTAGGCTTCATACTCCAACACTCATTGCCCTGATCATTACAAAAATTAATTACAGTGACGAGTTATAATTAAATTGATGAAAATGATTGAGAAATTTTGATTTTCATTATATATAAATAAACATTGTCAATGAGAATCGACCAATTGAATTATTAAATACTAATAATCCGGTGTCATAGACTCTTTTAGTCTGCTGACTACTTTGTCTGTTGTTAAGTTGAGGATATATGCAAAATAAATCCACGGGTATTGCGCCTCTTAGTTACGTGCCTACGTTTGTTTATTTATTTTGGATTTATTTTATTTTGACGACCGTCTTATCAATCAAGATATTATCTCATTTATTTATTTAATAAAATCTTCTTTAGAAAATATTAGTATTATATGTATATTTATAGCTAAACCATGTGGGATCTTTAGCACCAAACTTTGACAATTTCTAACGAGTACCTAAATATTACTCTCGTTCCCTAGTAGTTGACACATTTTCTTTTTTAGTTTGTCCTATTAAAATTGACAGGTTTCTTTTTTAATGCATGGAATCCACGCAAAAATAATTAATTTATTCTCATAGGACCCACATATCATCTCTAATACAACTAGCAACTACACATTAAATATTATTTCTTTAACTTTTATTTTACTTCACTTTATATTAAATTATTATATTCCTTAATATTCGGTTAAAATAAAAATGTGATAACTTTTATGGAACGGGGGAGTATAAAAGTTTAAATGAGTAGAGATTAACTTTACATCATTCAGCCCCCACCGGGCCCACCTGGCCAACCCTTTCTGAAAATATTTTAGTCATGGAAATATTTTGTGAATTCAAATGTATCTGTTACTTCCTTTATTATGTACAAAAAAATTGTGCATTTTATTACTTTAATTTATCATATTTCAAGATTGATATATTTTTTCTTTATAGTTAGTGGGACATACACACTCAAATCAATAGTTCAAAATTTTTATTCTAATAAATAATTTATTATTAATTTAAATTAAAATTATGTACAAGTAGGTAAAAATATAACTAAATTAATCTACCCACTATTTTTAAAACCGCAAACAAAAATTGCTCTACGCCAAATTCATTTTCGATTTTGAAAATCATTGAGCGTATTTGGATGGAATGATTTATAAATCACTAGTAAGAAGCCCGCGTAATACGTGGGATAATCGAATTTTTTATGGAATTGGCTATTCGTACCTCCAAATTTATTAAGCATACTAAAAAATTTATATTTAAATGTTTATAATTAATAAGACATAAATATCATAATAATCAAGATTTATATTGTATTCGATTAGAGTATTTCGAACAATATATATTGTATGTTTGATTAGAGTACTCGAACAATATATTTGTTTGGAGCAATGAAACGATTCATGAAGGTTGTTGATATCAAAATATGTGAATGAATTTTTTTTTAAAATCTACATAAATCATTCTCAAGCACGCATATGGACATGATTATTACACATAACTGAAATTTTAGGAATTTACATGATTTTAAGGGTTAAACATAGATATAAAATATTTTTCATAATTAATTTTATTATAACATGCCTTAAAAATTATCAATCTAAAAATGTATTTTCAATTAAATATTAAAATAAGAATAATTATAATTGACTTTAAAATTGTTTAAGTATAATAATTAAATATTATATTTTTTTACGTTGAATAGAACATGTATTATCGCTTCTATAAAAAAAATAGTTGATATTTGGTGCACCCAGGTTCACAATGCATCTACATGTATATAAGTTTTAATTCAAATTTATATATATATTTCTTTATGATTATATAGTTTTTTTTTACATTTAATTTTTCATTAAAAAAACCAACAAAAAATCATACAGTATATACATTTTTATTCATAATTGTATATATTTTTATTCATAAATATATACAAATCTGAAAGTGGGTGCACAGTGCACCCGTGTGCACAAAATAATTAGCCAAAAATTACATTGTTATTAATTAAATATAAATTAAATTAAATTATATTATTTTAAATAAATATTTAACAAATATGGTTAAATAAAATTTATAAATATTAATTAAATATATGATTATCTCATCTCATAAGATATAAATATTCATCTTTTAATTATATAGTTAAAATTGTCTTCTATATATATCACTATGCGTGTCGTTTTAAAAATCGTAAAAAATAATTAATTTAATATAATTTTTATTAATAATAAACTTAATTTTTAAAAGTTATAAACTTTTAAAATTTTGGATGAAATAGATTTTTAAAAAATAAAATATAAAGAATGTGATTGAATGTTTATTGATAACTTTGAATATTAATTTTCTATTTTTGTATGTACACTACCAATCAAATTTATCCATAATTATTTTATTTAATTATTTATTTTAATTTATTATAAACTTAAATAAAAATTTAAATAAATAAGAAAATTACATATCATCCTTATTTATAGTGACGACACCTCATTAATTAAAATATTTCCCTATAAGTATAATAAAAATTAAAAAGATATTCATGTAATTTGAGAATAATATTACTCCAATTATATTATATTAGCAATATGGATGTTAAATTGAAAATCATGTGATACCGTTTAATTTGATATAATTTTTACTTAAAAAAGATTCAAAATTAAAAAAATTAAAAATATTTTAAGATTAGATAAATTTTTAATTAAGACAAAAAAAAATTTTTGATTGGTTGTGAAATAATGTAACCACACTTTCATTCCTTAACAAGTTTGGTTGTCAAATAAACTATCCACACTCTCATTCCTTAGCAAGTTTGACAAATTCATTAAAAAATCAAAATTCTAAGAAAATTTTACATCATCCCTAAATTACTCTCATGACGCCACTTAATAAAACCAAAACCTTCCTTTAGTATATAGTACTAGTACGAAGCCGCGTATTATGCGAGATATTTGAATTTCTTATGGAATTAGCTATTTGTATTTTTGAATTTGCTAAACGTGCTCAAAAAATAATTAAATTAAAATATTTAAAATTAATAAGACATAAATATTCTAATAATTAAGATTTTATATTGTGTTCGATTGTAGTACTCGAATAGTATATAATGTGTTTGGTTGGAATACCCAAAAGATGTATTCGATATCATATTTTGTTTGGTTGTAGTACACGAAAAATATAGTGTATTTGGTTGGAGTACCACTTTCCATTATACAAGTTATTACTTTTATGA
This sequence comes from Pogostemon cablin, assembly GCA_023678885.1. NCBI lineage: Eukaryota > Viridiplantae > Streptophyta > Magnoliopsida > Lamiales > Lamiaceae > Pogostemon > Pogostemon cablin. The sequence continues at coordinate 1,167,134 of CM042970.1, forward strand.
ATAAAATTATTCTTATTAATATATATAGTAGTTATTAATAAGAATAATTTTATTCATAAAATTTTTATTTTTTTGAATATTAAAATTTTTAAACAAAAAAAAATTATACAACACATTAAACTTTTGTAAAGTTTATTAAAAAATTCATAACATTATAATATAAATTTATATATAATTTTCAATATTATATTGCCAATACATAACATTTATTTTTATATATTAAGTTCTTATATTATCATATTTAAATTATTACAGAAAATATAATCTTAAGAAATCATAATTATTAAACAAAAAACTATTATTAGGGATAACAACGCGTAGGTTATCCGTTTATTTTTTTGCATTCGTATTCTTATGTGATTTTAAAATAAAAACTAATTGTACACATTCCATTTAAAAAGTTTATTATGGTACCCGTACCAATTTCATACCAGTTTATCAATATACACGCGGGTACCCGCACTAATTTAATATTAATTTGTTATATAAATATTTATATCTTTTCTATTATTTAAAATTATATTATTATGAATTAAATATAATTGAATTCTATTATTTTAAATAAATACATTAAATTTTGTGTGTAATAATATATATATATATATATATATATATATATATATATATATATATATATATATATAATACCCGCGGGTATTGCGGTATTATCCGTACTCGTTCCAAACCCTAATGTGATTTTCACAACTATCTGTATCCGTATCAAACCCGTTTACAATTACCCATACGTGCCCTATTAAGATTTGGATATAATGAGTACTTAAAATGCCCATTTCATTACCATCCATAACTATTATCATTTAATAAATAAAATTAATAAATATATATAATAATTATAAATTATTGTATAATTAAAATTAAATTATTAAAAATAATAAAATAAATATAAAATAAATAATTAACGATAAAAAAATTATGAATATTAATTAATATTAAACTAAGATTTATTTTTTTTATGAAATTCCTCATTTAGAATTTTATAATTAACTAAATTTATTAAACTTAAAATTCTAAGGATAAATAGATTAAATATATTAAATAATTTCTTAATATTTTATTTATTAATATATTTTATTAAAGAATATTTTACAATATAAAAATTGTTATTAAATTTAAGAATCCATTTCTCCAATCATATATTATTAGTAATATGAATGTCAAATTAAAGATCATGAAAAGACAATTAATTTGATATAATTTTTATATAAATCCTATTTAAAAATAAAAAATTTAAAACAAATAAAATTTTAGGTAAATTTTTAATTAAGATAAAGAAAAATGAAATATTTTGATTGGTTATTTAAAATAAAGTAACTACATTATCTTCATTCATAAGCAAGTTTATTATTAAAAAAATTCAAAATTCTATAAAAATGACACATCACCTAAATTGTTCACATGATGCCACATAATAAATCCAGAACCCTGCTTTAGTATATATTATATATTCCTTTATGTTTGGATGTCCACTTGAAATTAATGGATTTATAAATCCAAAATTTTAAATCAATGGATTTCAAATCATATATTTGATTTTAAAAATTTTCAATTGTGTTTTTAATGTATTTTAAACTGTTACTCAAACCGTGTTATTTGAAATCATTTCGTTGTTATGTAATTGGTATATTAATATATAAAAAAATAGCATATAAAATTAATAAATTAATATATATATATATATATTTAAAACTCTACCACCCAATCCCCAGCGTCACACTCACCCCACCCCACCCCACCCCACCCCAGCCAAAAAAAAATTCTTATAAAACATTAGATTTTAATATTTAAATTTTTTATTACCACTTATCCCTATCCCCACCTGCCTCACCCACCATCCCTTCCTTCTGCCACCTGAAAAAAAAATTTATAAAAGTTTTAGACTTTAATATTTAAATAATAAAAATATTACCAACCAATCCTAATCCGACCCCCACCATTCTCCCGGCCACTATCCAATTTTTTTAAAAAATTTTAGATTTATATTTTAATATTTAAATAATAAAAATATTATCACTCAGTCATACCCCTACCCATCCACCCACCCCACAAAAAAATTTAAATTTTATTATTTAAATAATAAAAATATTACCACATATCCCTACTCTCCTATCTACCCCACCAGCCCATCAACCACCACCCACCCTCCCCTCAAAATTTTTTTCTTCTTAAATTTAGATTTTAATATTTAAATAATAAAAATATTACTACACAACCTACCTCATCCATCCGTGGGTGGATAGGGGATAGGGGCTGGGTAGAAATATTTAAATTTAAAATTTTATTAAAAAATATATTTTTGGGGTGGGGTGGGGTAGGAGTAGGCTGGGTGGTAGAGTTCCCTTCTAAAAAAAATTATTTTTAATAAAATTTTAAATTTTAATATTTAATATAATAAAATTTTATTATTTTTATTTATCATATATAAAATTCTATTTTAAAATTAATTTTTAAGTTATAAATTTGAAATTCTTTCATAAATCTATAATTTATCCAAACAGTGGAATTCAAATTAATTGATTTAAAATTCAAAAAATTTAAAATCCACACATTTTCAAATTCATTGGATTTGAAGTGACTCAATCCAAACACAACCTTATTATTTTTCAAAATTCACATCTAATTTTTTTAAAATTATCATTGTATACACTTATAACTTTAAAATTTGTCGGGTGATGTATAATTTAACCCTAAGGGTGTGTTTGGATGGAAGGATTTGAAGAGGGATTTATAAATCCCTCCCTCATGTTTGGGTGCAACTTGAAATCAATGAATTTATAAATCCAAGATTTTAAATCAATCGATTTAAAATCATGGATTTGATTTTGAATTTTTTTAAAATTATTTTGGATAGATTTTCAAGTTCTTTCTCAAACCTTCCGTTATTCTATAATTGATATATTAATATACTATATATAAAAATAGTATATAAAATAAAATTAATAAATTAATATATATATATATATATATACTAGTATGGATCCCGTGTATTACACGGGTTTTAAAGTTACAATTTTAAAAAATATAATTCAAGTTTAATATAACTATTTATTCAATAATTTTAAAAATATAATTTAAGTTTAAAATAACTATCTATTCAATTATAATCTAATACTATAATTTAAATTGAAAATTAAAATTCAATTTATATACTCTCAAATGTGAATTTGCTTTTGTGATAAAAGCTTAATTTCGTTGTTAAATTAATTTACAAAAAAATTTAAAAAAAATCTTATATTGATTTTTCTAATTTTGTTTTGTTGTAGAATTTAATTAATCAAAAAATTTAAAATAAAGTCAATTAATAAAAGATAAAATAAATAAAATTAATATAAATCATTTCGATAAAATAAATAATACCCACCCACGCATCCACCCCGCCACCTCCCTTCTCCACCCCCCCCACCCCCACCCCCAAAAAAGAATTAAAAAATATTCCCTCCGTCCGCTTCTAAGGTGTCCATTTTACTATTTTTGGCGTCCGCTTCAAAGATATCCATTTCTTATATTTAATAAAAAAGTACACAATATGACCCACCACTTCCATCTAATATAACTACAAACTTTACCTATAATAATAATAATATTCTTTAATCCACATACAAAAAGCAAACGAATACCTTAGAACCGAATGGAGGGAGGAGATTTTAATATTTAAATAATAAAAATATTATCACCAAGTCTACTCATTCCATCCGTGGGGGTGGTGGCAGGGGGTTGATGGGTGTGTAGGGGGTAGGCTGTGTGATTACATTTTTATGGCAAAGACTTGTGTGAGACCGACTCACGTAAGTGAGACGGCCAGAAAGTGATAGCTTTTATGATGAAAAGTGATAATACTCTTCCGTGAACAATTTATAGAATAAATAAAAAGTGATAACATTTTATAGCGAACGTGATAACGATTTATAGCGAAAGTGATAATTATTTTAAAAAGTAAAAATGGTCTCACGTGAGACGGTCTCACGCAAGACCTACCCAATTTTTATTATTTAAATATTAAAATCTAAATTAAAAAAAATGGTGGGTTGCGGGGTGGGGTAAGAGATAGGGTTGAGTGATAATATTTTTATTAATTAATTATTATAATCTAAAATTTTATATAAAAAATTAGGGGGTGGGGGGAGGTGGGGTGGAGTGGGTGATAGAGTTCTCTCCCTAAAAAATTATTTTTAATAAAATTTTAGATTTTAATATTTAATATAATAAAATTTTATTATTTTTATTTATCATATATAAATTCTTTTTTAAAAAATAATTATGGAATTATGGATTTAAAATCCTTTAATAAATTAATACTTTATTCAAATAGTGAAATTAAAATTAATGAATTGATTTAAAATACAAGAAATTTAAAATTCATTTATTTTCAAATCCATTAAATTTGAAATTACTCAATCCAAAACCCAACACATATTGACCTCCGGAGAATGCAAATAGTGGTTTTGAATTAAAAAGTGCAACTTCGTTTTTTTTTTTCTTAGAGAATTATATATTATACTCCTATTTTTTTTTTAACTTATGAAAATACTAATTATTTTCTCTTCGTTGCACTAATTCTATATTCACACGGGGATTCTTGATTTTAATTTTTATTATTGCTTTAATCACTATAATGTTCACAGAACATTAGTCAAGTATTATCATTACTATTATTTTTATTTTTTTTTGAAATATTATTAATTCGTTTTGGTGAACGTCTTAGTCGAAAACAACAAACATAGTATCTTTCAGTACATATTTCTACAGATAAAACAAATTTTGCAAGAAAATGTCAAAGAAAATCACTAGGAAATGACAAAGAGACGTGAATGATTTATTAAGAACCTGACGGACGCCATTGGCTGCTTATGCATATATAATGTCGAAGATAATATTTTTCATTAAGAATTCACTACTCGTAAGAATAAATCTTTATGTGCTAGAATAATTTTTATGTATTAAATAATATTTTTGATAAAATTATGATTACTGATGAATACATAATGTCTATTTCTTTTTTCAACTTCATTGAACACTAATGTACACTAAATTAAATAAAAACAATGGGTGAGAGATTTAAGGATAATTATAACAACCTTTTCAATTTAATTAATAGTGTATTTTTTATTTATCTCTCAAAGATGCAAACTAATGTACATTCGTAGAGTTTTTCAATTTAATTGTGTATTTTCTATTTCTCTCTAAGAATACACACTAATGTACCTAATAATAGTTTCAATAGTGTATTTTCTATTTCTCTCTCAAACATGCACACTGATGTACATTCGTAGTGTTTTTCAATTTAATCACGTAGTTTTTTTTGTAAGATGCACACTGATGTACATGCGTTTTTCAATTTAATCACGTATTTTTTGTTTCTCTCTCAAGAATGCACACTAATATACATTAGTTGGGTTTTTCAATTTAATCACGTATTTTTTGTTTCTCTCTCAAGAATGCACACTAATATACATTAGTTGAGTTTTTCAATTTAATAATGTATTTTCAGTTTATTTCTCAATAGAATGTACATTTGTGTAAATAATGTATTTTTGTTTCCATCTTAACAATGCACACTAATGTACAGATATGTATAGATATTATGAGAAAAATAAAATATAATTTTGTATTTTTCGGTAATTTTTTTAAGCAAATGTATCGCTTAATAATTCTTAAATACGTTTTGTACCTAGGGATTATTACTGATATGTACGCATGTATATAACCTAATTACTATTAAATACATTAATTTAAACGTCTATTTTTTTTCCAACTTTACCCTTATTTACAATGCTGAATATTTCAACGTTTTGACTTAACATTTGTTTCATTGAACACTGATGTACACTAAATCAAATAAAAACAATGAGTGAGAGACTTAAGGATAATTATAACAACCATATTTTCAATTTAATTAATCACGTATTTTCTGTTTCTTTCTCAAAGATGCACACTAATGTACATTTGTAAGGTTTTTCAATTTAATTGCGTATTTTCTGTTTCTCTCTAAAAATGCACACTAATGTACTTAACAATAGTTTCAATTGTGTATTTTCCGTTTCTCTTTCAAAGATGCACAATGTACATTCGTAGGGTTTTTCAATTTAATCACGTATTTTCTGTTTCTTTCTCAAGAATGCACACTAATGTACATAGTAGAGTTCTTAAATTTAATCACGTATTTTCAGTTTCTTTTTCAATAGAATGTACACTAATGTACATTCGTATAAATAACGTATTTTTGTTTTCATCTTAACAATGCACAATAATGTACGGATATGTATAGGTATTATGGGAAAAACAAAATATTATAATTTTGTATTTATCGGTAATTTTCTAAAACGAATGTATCGTTTAATATTTTTTAAAAACATTTTGTACCTACTATCTATTGACCCCTATTTATTCACTTTTTTTTATTTAAAAATATGCATATAAAGTTGCATGTAGTCCCTTAAAAAAAATTGAATGAAAGATAGAATAAATACGTTAGGGCGTTTAGATATATAAAATATTCTGAGACTATGTATATATACAAGTCATTATTTAAAGTGTGAGTTTTGCCAATTATTATTAAATGAAAAGAATTATATTTACGTATAAATTAATTAATTAGTTTGAAAGTAAACTCGCGATATTTTCCTTCCATTAATTAATTAGTTAATGACATACACTAGATACATACCCCTTTTTATTAAATACACACTTATTATTATATAAATAAAAAAATATATTTTTAAAATATCTAAATTATTCTTATATCATTAAATACATTTTATACACACCATGATGTATAAACATTAAATCTTTATACGAAGCCTGTGAATAATGATACATATCCTTTCTAATGTTATTTCACTTTTTAATATGTAGTCATTCTTTGCTAATGTTATTTCAGAACGCAGAATGCAAGTTCGTTTTACGTGAATGGAATTCTAGTGGTAATTGACATGTATCTTTGATAAATTGAGAGACTCTTGCCTGCGATAGATAACCCGACGACACATAAATCATCCGACCCAGATATACTCATACAAGAAATTCCAGTCCAGCAGCACGGCATAGCAGATACAAGAATTTTTTTTTTTTTTAAAATATGTTTCACTAAATTTTCAAAGTCATATTAATTTAGTTTCAAATTACACTTTTAAAATATTTAATATGAAAAACTTTTTTATTTCCCGGTTTTTAATGAGATATGGATTTCACTACGAATTCTATATTTATGTAGTTTGAAGTATTTTGATATATATATTTTGGGAAATTTTCAATTTTGATCCAGTAAGAATGAGAATTAATTAACTCTAGCTTAAAATACGAAGATTCAAACTAACATCAATGAATATCACAAAAAAATCTGAAGGCTCACAGCATGTTGTAGTAAAATATAGGACAAATAACAATATAGCAAGTTGTAATTTATGTCATGAGCACATTTTTGCTATGTGAAATTGTATTTTTCTTGTTGCACGTGCTAGTGGAATTAATGAGGAGCAATAAGGAAATAAGATAAATTGATTGTGATCAACTTCAAATGAAGATGATGGAGAATACTGCTAATTGATTTGTTTAATTAAGGAAATGATTGAAAAGCAATTAAGAGGGATTTTTTTTATCACAAGTCCTAGGATAAGCCAGAATTAGAGTTTGAATCAAACGAGACAATTGACTGTGATGGGGTTGTTAAGTTGTTAGTTTTGAGGGAATGACGAGGTTTTCTCGTTTCAATTCTATGATGTTATGACGAGGTTTTCTCGTTTTAATTCTGTGATGTCTATAACAAGTTCTTTTCATATTTATGTATTGAACGTCAGGTTTAAGAATTACACATGCAAATAAAGAAAAAAAAAAGTAATAGGGCATATCATTAGCTATGACAACTGAATTTGTGCTGATACTTGGCAAGGAAGAGTAATATTGTGTAGAAGGAGATTCCATATGCGTCGATCACTCGGTAATGTTGGCAGATGAGATGAAAATAGTGCGATTGAACCTACGATTGAACCGATCCGGATCCGGATCCGGACAAGCATCTGTACAACTAATGTATAGTAAATCATTAAAAGTAGTGTTAGAGGAAGATGGAATCGCCATGGTGTGAGGTAATTGAGACGTGAACGTGATACTACTATCACTATGTGAATATAAATATTATATTTGCATCGAATGATTTAATAAAATATTCTAATTCTAATTAAATATATGTGGATTACTGGATTATTGTAATTTGTACAAGGAAAAAAAAAATCTTTACTGGATTATTGTACAAGAAAAAAAAATCATTCATAAACTATTTAAAAAAAGCAGTCTAAAATAGGTGGAGTGCTGTAAAAGAAAAAAATATCTTCCATAAACTATAAAAACAGACTTCTAAATTATCGACTTCAATTCGTTCTCATTTTTTTTTTTAATAATTTAATGTATATTATGTAAGTTCGTCGTGCCCAACCCCACCCCACCCAACCACCCCTTTGCTTCCCTAAAGAAAACTTCATTTCGGCCCATGGGCCATAATAGTTACTTGCTTATGTTAATTAAAAGCCCAAATCTGCAGGCCCTTGCTCCAAATTTATTTTTATATCTCAGTTTTTGTTTTTCCCCTTTTATTTTTGGAATAGTTTGCATTATACCCCCGAAAAAAACCCTGAGATTTACAGAGAACAATAGCGCACACAGTGTGCGTGTGAAATTGAAATGGGGAAAGCAGCGAAGGAGCAACTTAGCCGAATTCTGAGCGAGCATCTCAACACCATACACGAAACTTTTCAGGTTTTTCTTAAGAAATACCCTTTCTGGTTTGGGAGTTTTGATTTCATGGAGATACAATCAGTTTCGAGCGGAAATTAAGGCGTGTTCTGTTTGGTCACTGGTGGTTGTGGTTATGTAACGTACAGAGGTATTGTGCAGGTGTTGGATCAGACTCCGGCTTCATCTCTTGAGAAAGTGAGCTGGAAAGATGTCATTCAGATGGGTGAACAAGTCTCCAAACAAGCCACTACCGGTCTCTCTCTCTCTCTCTCTTCTTTGTTATTTTTGGTTGAATAATCTGTTTCTCTGTGGTGTAAAGTATCAGCGTTATCGCTTTTGTGTATATCTGTTTTTGGTGATGGATTTTCTTAAACTCATAATTGTGCATGTTCTTCTTCATCGTATGAGCACATTCTCTGATTTGTAATTTGTTTATTTTGGATGAGTGTTCATTTTTATTAGTTATTACCTTGTAGAACTTTTATTTTATGAATGTTTAACTGTCAACCAGACCATGTGTACTTTGATACTTCTTTGAAAGGATTAATTGTTCCAATTTTCTGTGTTTTTCTCTGTTTCTCTTCATTTATGTTATTAGTAGTGGTTTCAACTTTCATTAAAGCGAAACATAAAGGTTTTATAATTGGAAAAGGTTGAAGGATTCATGCTAAAAACTTACATTTCTTTGTTCTATGTGAATTTACAAATTTTGTGCTTAAATTGGCGTTCATTATCCAAGTGTATTTACTGTATAATTACCAAAGCCTTAATGTATATTTTGAGTTTACGTGATTACCAAACTGATTTCTGATTTAAGTGTTTGCAGTTTACACTTTTATATAGTTAAATATCTAAGTTAGACCTTTTATCATATTTTTTCCCCAGTTATCAATGTGCATAAATACTTATCTTCTGTCTGGTATTTATGATAAGTGGAGTGTAACACGATTTTTTAGTTCCAAAGTCCAAACTTTGATGAACATTGTTTTGATTAAAATTATGAGCTTGGAATACCTTTTCAGTTTCTTTTTAAATATGAAACATTTTTAGCAATCTAGTTTCCTTCTTTTGTTGCTTATTTTCTTATTGTTTCGAATGTAGTTGGAATGCTTTACACTGGAGGAACTCCTGGAGTTGAAGCCCTTGAAGAAAACATGGCTGCATATTCCAATACACTTCAAGGATTCCTTTTACTCTCCCATGGAAGTTTGGTTGGTGCAGGTCCCACTCTTTCTGCATGCATTCATAAAACTAGAGAGCAAATTGTTGACAGAAGCTTCATTCTATTACAGGAAGCTGTATCTTCATATGGTACCTCTCCCACTCTCTCCCTAATGTGTTGAATTAGGTTTCTGTCTTTATTATGTTGATGCTCAACCAATTTAAGCGACATCTGATTTAGTTCGCTTCTTTTATGGTTACACATGAGCATTTTCTTCCTTAGATTTTTTTTCAGTTCAAAAAATCTTTTATTTTATGGAATCATATTAGGCTAGTATGAATCAAATTCAAACTTTTCCGTAGTAGATTTATTTTGGGTCTCAGCCTGTTGTCATCTCAGTATGTTGTTCTCTAGATTATGTATATTTTGATCATGTAAATTTATATGTCCTGAATTTTATAGGATCTGCAAGTAAGGACCAGAAACTCGTAATCCCACAAAATGTAGGTGCAGTATGGGAGGCTTGTTCTGCCCTGAGGAAGACTCCTGCAACAAATGTTACGGCTGTTGGACGAGCAATGACACAAGTTGCAGTTTCAATAAAAGATGTTCTCCGTGAAATGAATGAACTGAAACAAGCTCCATCTGACCCAGTGGATGAAGCTCCTAGTGATGTCTCTATGAAAGCAGAAGATAATTCCAACGGCGATGATGATTCATGCGATGAAGATTTGGGCAATGACTTGTCACCAGAAGAGATGAAAATTGTGCAGTTAACAACAAGCATTGTGTCTGAAACTCTACTGGTTGTTAAAGAACTAATTCGGTCCGTCACTGCAATGCTCCAGCAGGAAAGTTCTGATGGTAGTGCTATTTCAGTGGATTCTCTGGAGAAACTATTGAAGTTAAGCCAGGGGATCAGCGTGCAGGTTGATGAGCTCGGGGCATGCCTTTATCCACCTCAAGAAATTTCGGCAATTAAGGTGGCTCTGGAAAAACTTTCAAGCTTCACTAATGAAATAGAGATAAAGTTGAGAAATCTCAAAGGTTTAACAGAAGATTTTAGAAAAGCTTGCTCTGGTTTGAGGAGTTCACTCAGACAACTAGAATCTGAACTAGGGGCAAGTGATCTTGTCCCAATGATGGAGGATCTTGCTGTAAGAAATTAGAGTTTTGTTTAACTTTTAATTGTTTCCATGGATCTGCGTGTTTTCATCAATGCATCTAATTTTTTAAATTTACAGTTCTTTTCTTATATGGATGAAAGTTGATACAGATATCTGGAGTTGCACACCTAACACAGTATAGTAGAAGTGTCTGATCTGAACAAGTTTGATCACTGGAAAATTGATCATCGCCCGAGAAGTTTTACTATCGACGCACCACCTAAGTACAGGCCCATAAGTGGACCAGCTAGAAGCATTTGAGTAAGGGGATCAGTAGATGGTGTGAGTATAGCAGCTGCAACTACTGACCCAACAACTACGTATCTCCAAATGGACAGCATTTGGTCTGATGTAACCAAACCAGTCTGTCCTAATAGCAGCTGTATAACTGGAACCTGAATGCCAGGAATCAAGAAATGTCAATTTAGGCAAGGATCAAGCAACTTTACATTGATCTTGTGGAAAATGAAGAGTTACCTGGAAAGACAACCCAGTGCTGAACATGAGGATAAGGATGAACTCGAAGTACTGATCGATGGACCAGAGTGACTCGACTACCCCTTCAGAGTAGTTAACGAAGAATGTCAGGGCTGCTGGTGCAAGAACATAGTAAGAGAAGATGATGCCAGTGTAGAAAAGGATTGATGATCCAAAGACAATAGGCCCTAGAAATCTTCTTTCTGACAACGTTAAACCTGGAAGAACAAATGCTATGATCTCATACAGGATTACAGGGCTCCCTATCAGTAGACCACAGTATCCTGATACCTGCAAAAAAAAGATGAGACTACTTTAGTTTGCAAGAAAGAAAGACGTGTAGCGTGTCAATGGTGGCTCATTCTCTCAATGAGTTATTTCTTCGGACAAAAGAAGTTCATTGAAACACTCTGGTCGAAATCTCACTCATCAGATTCCATTGCAGCCTAGATAAGGTAATGCTAACTGAATCGCATCAACGGGTTAACTGATGCTATGATGGGAAACAAGATATCAAACCTTGAGTGAAGTGAAGAAAAATTCTCCGGGTGCTAGTTGCAAAAACCGGACACCTTGTGCACTAACTGGAGCTTCGAGAATCATAATAAGGTCCTTTGAAACTGCGAAACAAGCAACTATAGCAGCTCCGACAGCCAAAACGGAGACGAAGATTCTGTCTCTGAGTTCTTCTAAATGGTCCCATATACTCATTTCTACATCATCTGGAAGGAGCTCTTTACTCGGATATAGGAAATTGTATACAGAATTTCCTCCATCCATCTCATTGTTCAGGAAAGGATTCTCAAGTGGCTCATTCCTGGAATCTGCAATGTCAGTCATGCCTCAGAATCTGAAAGTTTCAAATGCTAGAATCCAACTTTAGGAATATTAATTTTAAGATTCTCGTGTGCATATGATTTGTGCAACAGGGTTGACCCGTTTAATTAGAGCTATAAATATTAAAACTAATGTGTAAAACAGTTTCATAGAGTCCACTCGATTCAAACAAGTCAAAATGTTTTTTAAAAAAAACAATAAAGCCTAATGAGAAATCATTAATCTCAAATAACAAAATTTAAACTTTTTAAATAATAATATAAAACTTGGGTATAAATGTACAAAAGTTTGCATAATTGAGAAAGACAAATATATAAATAAATCCTGCAACAAACCACCAATATAAACATGGAGATAACATCAAAATATAACTTGTTTAAAACCTAGTTAGCTACTATTCATATAACTAATTGATTTTATAAAGTTATCTCATGGCTCAGGGTGGTCGTATCAAGTCCCATTTTCTATATGATGTTTTATCTGAACAAATGTATTTGGAAATTTGAAAATTTTAAGATCATTAAAGATATTAAGAGACAAATAAATAAGGAATGATTAAACACTAGTACGATTTTATAGCGCTTAGGCCTTATAAATTTTTAGCACCCAACTGACCCTCTGATGCCAATCCTTTCTCTTTAATCTCTTTCTTTAATTAATGATTTCCACTCTCCCTAATTATAACACTCTTCCCTTATCAATCTTTAGAAATTACCTTCATTCATAGATTACCCAACTTTAATACTTTATCAATACCTAACCACAGTTCACTATTCACATAATTCTCTTTAATTAATGACCTATCTAACTTCTCTCTCCTCCATAGTCAATAGTTCAAGCTGTGAAAAGCTTACAACTAAGCTATAGTTGCAGAGGTTTGATTATTACCCAAAAAGTATTCTACCATAAATTTTCAAAACAGGAACAGTTTCTGCTCTAATGATGGACCGCCCTATTTGATTTTCAGTAATACTTCAAGAAAACTCAACACGTACATCAATTTGAATAATTTTGATTCAACAAAAATAGTTAAAGAGAGCAACAGAGAAATAGTATACAGCTCAATAGAAGCATAAATGAAACCTATTTTAACGGTAAAAATGCTATGCTATCTTCAATAAGTACTCTCTATTACGTTGCATTTGAATCTTAATTCAAGTTTTAAGCCTTTCTGCGCATTCCAATTCTAGTTTTCAACTACAGCCCATTTATGAAAGATTCAACAACATGAATTTACCACATTTATAATAAAAATAAAAAATAAAAAAATCAACGAACAGTAAGAACACGTGATTATGAGAATTCCAGTAACGCATTGAGAGCATTGAGAAGGAAGAGCTCATATAAAACCAGTGGATAGAAAGAGATTGATTTAAGATTGCCTGTTCTACTATCATCGACGGCAGGTCCAGCTCCATTAATTGTGCCGCCGGTACTGATCTCTCGCTGATTCTGAGCGGCGTCTTCAAAAGCAGACCGAATTCTTCTGCTAAATTGGTAGCGATTTGAGAAACCGGCGTGTAAATTGGGATTTCTGCTTCTGGTGTTGAAAATAGTTCGAGGAGAGGCGTTTGAGTTTAAGCATTTGAAACAGAGAGTGTTATTGCTAAGTTGTGGATTGTAGATGAGAGCTCCGAAGCTCGCCATTGATGCAGAAGCTCGGAAGGGGAAGATGATTGATTGGTCCTTCTAGTTCTAGGCTTTTCCTGGGGATATTTTTTATTTTATTTAATTATCTGGTGCTCAATACGGCGCATTCTAGTTGAGCACAATTGGATGTGCTATTTTGCACTTTTTGTTAGTTTTGTTTTAGGACTACAGTACCATCTTCTTTACAATATATATTTATTCTTTAAACAAGATAGAATGCTAATTTGTTTTACACCCAAATACTATGTTAAATTTTCTCAATAAATAAATAAATGTTAACTAGCCATTTAAATTTACAAGCTCCTATAATCTAAGTTAAGTAACATTATTTAAACTTATTGACATAAAATTCAATAAGTTTCGAAACTCTTTATTTTCAAAATTTATTAAATTTGAAATGACTCAATCGAAATATAATTTAATATATGGTTCACTATTCGAGTACACTTCGATCAAAATGTGCAGATTTATGGATCATATATGCCTGATTTATTCATATTTTGCACCGAATCAATGAATGACATACTCTTCATATTCAAAAAAAAAAAGAAGTTTGAAACCTAGTCTCTCGCCATAATCATTGAAGCAATTCGAGTGAAATGTCATTACTGATATAAACGGTGTATTTCATTATTAGAGGCCACTATCCCTACCTTGAGATGAATATTGGTATTAAATTATGCTTTATAATGGAGTAAGAAATAGAATTAGTATAATGGTAAAATTTTATATTGGTCATTTCTTCACTCCCCACAGCCAGAGGTTGCAGCTGGAATAAGAATAATGGAATATGGAGATTCAATTAATAAAAAGAAAGGTGACAAAAAAATAGAAGAGAATCATAGAAGGGTAATTTAAAAATGAGAAATTATATATATAGAGTATGTGTTGGTGTTGCATAGTCTTCCTTCCATAGTAATTATCAGTGATTCAGTCTAAAATGGTAGATTCCATTACACTAAAATATTAAACCTTTACAACACTCAACATCATCAATATTGCCAAACTTTATAATATAGTGAATGACGGATAGACTAAAGAGTTAGCCCAATGAGAATTTTCTTTTTGGATTATTGGATTATTTAACGAATAAATAAATAAGAGAAAGTAGACATCCTTATGTGAAATGAATTAAATCTATATATTTATTCTTTAATTGAATGATAATTTAAATTAGTTTATTTACGTTAAACAACTCCTTCGTACAAGAATTTTCTAATTTAATTGAATCTCAATCTGCAGCTTACGAATGTGAATGAACTTGAATTTTTACAAAACCATCCAAATTAAATTTCTTTCGACGTCTATTGTTTACGCCGACGTTCAACTGCTACCGTCTATGTTTTCGTTTCGTTTATAATAGTACATTTAATACTAATGGCTATAACTTTCGGAAAACGTAAGATTTGAGGGCACTGTGTCCTCGAGGATACACAATTTTTAACCTTAAATTAATGAATAATATATTAAATTGACCCATCTCTCTATAACTCGTTCAAAGTATCTCACTAAATTATAGCATTAGATGATTTGTTTACTGAATTAGAAATTCCAAGATTGATTTTTTTTCTTTTTCTTCAAGTACAAATCTTTAAAAATTTAATCTAGCTATCGATATTATAGAAGTGTAAGTGTAATTAGGGGTGGGTAAACACGGCATACCGAAAATACCGATACCGTACCGAAATTTTCGGTATGCTATATTGCATGCCGATGCCGATACCGAAATTTCGGTATACCGAAATTTCGGTATCCAAAAATGTATATCGTTGTCAAACCGAAATAAATACCGTATCGATTTTTTCGGTATATACTGATTATACCGAATGCAGAAAATTTATTACATGTCGAAATTTCAATATACCGAATGATGCCGAAAAATCTGTATACTAAAAAAATACCGAAAATCCACAATTATCACATAATATACTAACAAAAAATCAACAATTATCACACAACATACTAACAAAAAAACCACAATTATTACACAATATACTAACAATCATATACATATCTCACAAAATACCAATCTAACTATAACAAATACTCCATCACACAATTCACAATCAATTAGTTAAATACTAGCAATCATAAATAATTTCACGAATAAACAACAACTTAAATGACAAGCACTTCACACAATTCATAAATCATAAGTTCATAATCAATAATCAAAACATAACATTAAGGAGAATTCAAGAAAAGCCTATTCAATTTGATGTTGTGGTAAAAGTAAGACTTGTGGTCGTTAGATCTTGAGTGACACCTGCAATTATAATTAAATTATGTTAATAACTACTAATATAAAAGTATTGTAAATAAATACGATTTATATTTAAATGATTAACTTACCCTTTTCAATTTCTTCAATTTCCTTGTACAGATCAAGATCGTCATCGGTTGGATCCTTATACAAGATGTCATCCGCTTTTAGCCAATCACTAGTGCATACCAATGCTTCTACCATTTTAGAGCTCAAACTAGTTCTAAAAGGATCGACGACCTTTTTTCCTAAGCTAAAAGCGGATTCACTAGCAACGGTTGAACTTGGAATGACAAAAATATCTTTGGCAATAGATGCAAGAATTGGGTACCTAGCTTCACTTCCCTTCCACCACTCCAAAAGATTGAAAGAAAGATTTGCTTTTTCTATCTCATCTGCTAGGTACTTATCTACTTCATTAGATATTTCCTTTTGTTGTGCTTCTAAATGTTGTGCTTTTAAATCAGTATACAAAGTTCTCCAAATACCACCCATTTTAGCAGTTTCTTCAACACCAACCACTGTTTGCACATTTCCACTCTCATTAACCTTGAAATCTTTCATTCCTTTATACTCAACCCACAAAATTTTCAAATCCCTTTTAACCTTATTCATGAATTCTTCAGCTTTTGTATCTCCAAGTTTTTTCATGCACAACTTAATCATTTTAAGCTTGTGTCTAGGGTCTAAAACATTTGCAATAAAGACTAGTGGATTCACAACATTCCAATTACCCCAATACTTCTCAAATTTCAGTTTCATCGAGTTTGCAACTTTTTGAAGAACCTTATCAGAATCATCTAAACTCCTTTGCTCAATCTCAATTTGTAACAAAATCATGGATTGGTACATAAATTGAGCAGTAGGAGTTTTTGATGCACTCAACTCTAAAGTGATTTCATAAAAAATTTGTCAAAAGTGTGCAAAAGCTCTACAATTCTCCTAGTCTTCCACACTTGGTGGCCCTATCTTTGTCTTTCCCTTATTATTCTTTTCATGAAAATAACTTGCATAATGTGCCCATTCTGCACCCATTCTGTCAAACACCTTTCTATATTTCAATGCAGTTTCAAGCATTTTATAAGTTGCATTCCACCTAGTTTTAACATCCATAGGCACAGTTGACGTGCTAGGAAACTTGTAATGCATTGCGAACTCCCTAAATTTATTCAATCTTGAAGGAGAAGAATGAATAAAATTAACAGAATTCCTTATTGCTTTAATCGAAGATTCAAGCTCCTTCAAACCATCCTTCACAATTAAGTTTATTATATGACAAGAGCACCTCAAATGCAAGTATTTCCCTTCAAACAATAAATTATTTTTATCTTTCATGATCTTTTTTAAGTACTCAATAGCAGTATCATTTGAAGTGGCATTGTCAACTACTATTGAAAAGAGTTTTTCTATTTTCCACTCTCCCAAACAAACCTCTATCAACTTCCCAATCTCTTCCCCAACATGACTATTTATTTTGGTGAAGTTAATAATTCTTTTATGCAACTTCCATTCGCTATCTAAAAAGTGGGCAGTAATCACCATATAATTTATATTTTGAATTGATGTCCAAGTATCACTTGTGATACTTACCCTTTGGCCACTAATCGCATTGAATCCTAGCTTTCTCCTTTAAAAATAACTCATAAACCATACCTGAAAATAATAAGTAATAATATGATTAAAGCTCTTAAACAACATCTAATATACATGATTAATTCTAATCATATAAATTATACCTGCAACTTTCTTTCGATCGGGCATTTTAAATCTAGGCTGCAATTCAAAAATCCAATTTCTCAACCCTTTCCCTTCAATAGCTCGAAAAGACATTTCATCAGTAATCACAAACTCTGCAGCCTTAATCTCACATCGTTTTTGATTAAAAGTGTGCATATTTAATGCACTTCCTTGTCCCATACTCTCAGTTGTTAAAATAGGCTGACTTTTTACTTCTTTGTTTGTTTTATACAATGGACTTGAAGGGCACCTTACTTCTAAATGATTCTTTAATCCACTAGTAGATCCATAAGAAATCGGGATGTCTTTTTGACAATAGTTGCATGTTCCAATAGTCTGTATAGTCCCGTTCTCTAATGTACGAGACCCCTTCACGCAATGGCTCCAATATGGACTCCTTGGACTTTTGGGAATAGTTGGTGGCTTTTTTTATTCTATTTTTGCTCGCTTACGACTTGTAAGATCACTTTTATCATGTGCCTCAGAGTCCGTATTGTTTGGTGTCTCGGACAAAGTTGGCAATGTATGAGAAGACTCGGATTCCATTCTGAAAAATAAAAGAAACATGTCGGAAATAACATATTGTGCATAGAGATGATCTTTGAACAATAATAAAAAAGAAAAACCTAATAACATAACACTTTTCAGAATATTAAAACCTAGCAGTAGGGTTTAGTGATGATTCTTAGAACACAATTTTAGTTTTAATCCTAGTGATTCACTTACTAAAGGTGATACAAAACAAGATCATTTAATTGCAGCTGAATTTGGAATGGTGATGCAGAAAGGGTTGAAGTGTTGTGGTTGAAAACATAAATGTAGATAGTAGATAATAGAGATGAAGGTTGAGGTGCAGTATGCAGTAGTAAATTTGTATCTACTTGCTTATTAAACTCCCTAATCTCAATCTCATGAAATTAGTTCCCAAAGAAACTGAGATGAAGGAAGACTTGCGTTTGTTAGAGGAAAACAATTTCAGCTGCTTATTACTGAAATTATGGTTTAATCACTAAACTATCAGATAGATAATAGATTAAGTGTTGCTTTCGGCCAAATAATTAAAATGAACTCCCTAGAAATTATTGCCAGGATTGAATTAAAACGCCAGGTGACACTCGTTATCTAAAGACTGATGTTAAATTCATATCAAAATTCAATTGTGGTGCTATTACTGGTGAGTACCTGGAGTAATCTTCCATAAAGAAGACCATTGGTAAAAACATAACTCCTTGTATCATGTATGTATACAGTAGTAATGATTACTATTGAATGAACAAGAGCTTAAATTAAGACATATCTGCATGGACAATAACATGATTGTTTTGTTTTGTGCTGAAATAGTATTTCCAAAAGACCATTACTTGTAAAAGAAAGTAGAGGAAGAAGACTAATTAGATCAATCCCATGAAACTAATAGACTGCATAATTTACAGAAACATGAGAATTAATGAGCTTGAAATGAAGCACACCATGATTGGCATGCTGTATGAAGAAACTTCATTGCGAAATTTTGTGGAAGTAGAGTATAATTTCATAGAATTGTGGACAAAAAATAAATCAAATTCTGAGGCTAGTTGTTTGATCAAGCAAAAGAAAAAAAAGTAATGTGAATAATATAATTCTGACCAAACATGATCTCGTGGACTGCCTTTCAAACTTGTGTAATTATTATTATGCCTTATAATTACTTTTCAGTTCTTGCTTTCTCCACGAATTTATGTCATTATCGTAAAAGATTTTACTCTCTTTTTTCCATTATATTTCTTATGGAACACTGTAAGAGGAGCCACAGACAAAGTAGAATTAATGGAAAACCACAATAACACTACGTCATTACCTGTAGCAATAAGAACTGCAACAATACAAGAAATTGTTGCCGTGGAGATGACAAATAAAATTTCTTGACCTGCCACTCAATCTGCAAAATCACAAGAAATTAAAATAAATTTCTTGACCTGAAAATACGAAATTAAACAAAGCAAACATACTAATCAGTAATCAATTAAACCTCATTCTCAATTCAGAAAAACCACCACAGAAACGGGGTGAAACGGAAATCGATTCAAGACAACCACTTACCATACATGAAGATACTCAATTTGCAAGAATGTAACATATATGAGACCGAGAGGAGAGGGAAGGAAAAGTAGGTTTCAGAAGAATCAGAACTCTAAAGAAGCATTGCGGCGTGTGAATCGATCAAATGAAGAATGACCTAGAAGGCTAGAACCGCTGCAGCATAATTCGTAAATGTGACTTATTGGACAGTCCAATTTGGACTGGAGTATAAAGGCCTGGAAATGGGCAGGCCTTTTAATAAAATGATTGGGCTGGAAATGGGCAGGCCTGGTAATAAAATGATTGGGCTGGAAATGGGCAAGCCTGGTAATAAAAATAATACTCAATTTTTCGGTATACCGATACCGAATCGATTTAACTCGGCATATATCGATACCGAACCGATTTTTTCGGTACGACGACTATACCGTACCGAAAATTTCGGTATACCTAAATTTCGGTATTTTTCGGTTCGACAAGCTCGACATACCGAGTTTTCGGTTTTTTTTCTCATCCCTAAGTGTAATGGGTGCACTGGGTGTATTAGAGAGACTCCTAATTTAATGTTTCAAAAAGTATAAAAACGGCAATGAAGCGGAAAGAAAGAGTATAAAATTTGAGGAAGTCAAAAAGTGAGACATTCTCACTATACAAGTTTTATGTACATATAAAAAGTGACTTTTTTAAATAATTATTTTACCATGTCTGAAAATAAGGTGCGTGTTTTTTTTTTTTTAAATAAGGTGCGTGGTTTGAAATCGAATATCAGTGCATAAAAATAAAAATAAAATAAAATAAAGTTATTTAGGTTACTATTTTTTAATTATTTTATTTAAACCAATTATAGAATTAATGATAAGTTAATCCAACGGTTTAGATCATTAAAGTACACTAATATCTAAGTACTCACTCCGTCCCGCTCAAATAGCACAATTTTATTATATTGGGCGTCCCGTCCAAATTGCATCATTTTCCTCTTTTAGTAAAAAGGACCCATCAATGGCCACCACTACTTATCACATCTCTCTAATGCATCTACCTACTTTATATAAAATAATAATACTCCTTAATCTACGTACAAAAAGCAAATGACACACTTTGACGGAATGGAGGGAGTATGCTTTAATAAGACCCTAAATTTATATACTGAGGTATTTTTTCATGCAATATTCTAAGTTTCAGTTTAGACAAAGAAGCATTAGTTTCATGCAAACCAAAGAACAGTAGCTTGGACTATTGCAAACTCCCAATCCCAATTTTACAGGAAATTACAGACTACTCCATATGTTAGCTGGATTTCGAACTAATTAGTTAATAATTAACACTTAATTTACTGAGTATTAAAGTGTGTGTCCTGTTTCAAACATTTCGATTAATGCTAAGTAATAACTCCACATGTCACATCAACCACCTACAAAAACCGCCCATCAATACACATCATTGAAATAACCAAATTTAGAACAAAGTTCCATTTTTTGTTGCTTTAAAATGCCTTGAAGATCTTTAGTCTTTTCCGCCCCACTTCTTATTTAATCATCACTTCAATCTAACAACTTGTCGACTATTCCCACCAGGCCAGTTGATATAATCAGACAACAGAGAATGGCTTGTGTTGTTCTTCATCATGTGGCCATACTGTGTGTCCGCGATCGACAGTCGAACCAACAGAAACTAGGCTGTCTTAAGATCAATGGGAGCAAGAGTCTTACCTCGGCGAAGGTGGATCTGTTGAGACAGGATCATGGATTTGGAATCACTTCTCAAGATCCTGTCCAAGTGTTGGAGCGGGAGAATAGGCAGAACATACCTACAACGAAGCAGCTGGTCGATCCATACCGACAGGGGGTGATCATTGAGGAGGGAGTTGGGTACAGACAGACGGTCGTGATTAGGTCTTATGAAGTCGGCCCTGATAAAACGACGACGATTGAGAGCATTCTTAGCTTGCTTCAGGTAATGAAAACAACCAAACTGAATTAATCATTTGTGAAAACAAGCAGAGTTTTTGGATTGAGTGTTTTGTGAAATGCAGGAAACAGCACTGAACCATGTGTGGATGTCGGGGCTGTTGAGCGATGGGTTCGGGGCGACGCATGGAATGGTGAGGAACAATCTGATCTGGGTTGTTTCAAGAATGCAAGTTCAAGTAGATCATTATCCAATCTGGTACTGATGTTTATCATTACAGCACCAAAACTGTTTGCTGATGATATTTTCAGTAACACGTGTGTGTGTGTGTTGTGTTTTGACAGGGGTGAGGTAGTGGAAATAGACACATGGGTTGGAGCATCAGGGAAGAATGGAATGAGGAGAGATTGGTTGATCAGAAGTAAAGCCTCAGGGCTCGTCTTTGCACGCGCCACTAGGTAATCCAGTCGCTCGTTTTCATAGATGTTACACCTAGTGAAATATGAGTTTTTACTCACCTCTCTATCTAGTCTGCTAAAACTATGCTGTCTGGAACAGTACATGGGTGATGATGAACCAAGAAACGAGGCGTCTGTCGAAAATGCCAGATGAGGTAAGAGCTGAAATTTCGCCATGGTTCATCGAGAAGCAAGCTATAAAAGACGAATGCCCTGAAAAGATTGAGAAGCTGGACGACAGAGCGCACTACGTGCACTCAGATTTGAAGGCAAGAATTTTTTTCAATAGTACTGGAACTTAGTGAAGAACTAAACTGAAAATGATCCCTTTTTGCAGCCAAAGAGAAGTGATTTAGACATGAACCAACACGTGAACAACGTGAAGTACGTTCGATGGATGCTCGAGGTAAAGACTAAAACCATTAAATGATCACCTCGTCTAAAAGTTCAAGTTGTTAGAGAGGTGTATCATTCAATATTTACCCTAAAAAACACTATGATTATTAATTTATTCACCATAATAATTCATTTTAATGGAATCTTGAAAGATGAATCTATGATTGATTTCAGACAATCCCTGATGAGTTTTTGGAGAAGCACCAGTTGTCTGATATGATACTGGAGTACAGAAGAGAATGTGGGAGCTCAGATGTGGTTCAATCCCTCTGTGACCCTCAAGAAGATGGACTGCTAAAAACTGGAATTCCACAATGCAATAACATTGCTATTAATGGGCATTCCATATCTTCAGACATCCTCGAGGGAAGTGGGTTATTGTGGTCTGATTATCAGGGGCTATTTAGCTACACTCACCTACTACGGATCAAGGGGGACATGAAGAATGAAGAAATTGTGAGGGGAAAGACGACATGGAAGAAAAAGCTCAGTGCCATACCATTCCATCCATAGGAAATCGCCACAAGTTTCTCAGGAAGCCATGATCATATGAAGTTATCGCCACAAGTTTCTCAGGAAGCCATGATCATGAAGTGATAACCGTTGAGAAGCATAATTAGCTATAAACGAGTCGAACCTGTGGGAAAGCAGAATGAGAATGTGTAAAAATATGTGTGCCAGTGCAGGGATTCATGTACATTTGAAGCAAGCAGTGAAGCATATAGTACAACAATCATGGGAATTTTTACTAGCAAGAAATTCAGAATAACGGGGTGCGATATACTTATGCAGTTAGAACAATCGGTAGTGCATTGCAACATTATCGTATAGTCCAAAAAGTATGTAATCACTGTCAAATATCCTCTTAATATTTAAGTCACGTGTACTTTATATGTATACAAGATATGAAGTAACAAACAACATAGTACAAGAATGTAAAGTCATCATGTAGACGACGAAGATACGATGAAACTGAGGATGAAATGAAGCAAGGAATGCTAGAAATTAGTAAGATATAACACAGAATATTACAAATTATGTGTCATCATTAAAGCAAATACTATGATGTAATATAGTAAGCTATTGCTAAATACTCTGTTTTTTGTGCTAAGTTTTGTTTCATTTGAACCCAGTTTATGCTACAGTTTTGTATCCAAGCATATTGAAGCTGTGCAAGAAATGCAAAAGGCCAGTATTCACTAAATAATAACAAGATTCAATGAAACTGCATGCCACAAGCCATGCTAGAAAACGAAACTCGGTCAAAATAAAACTTTTTTTAAAGGATAAAACTTGACATTTGGGCATATGCCTAAAGTAAAAGAATTAAGATTTTCTACACAATAACTGTTAAGATTCTAACCTATTGAAGAGTACATTTACAACTATTAAAGTGCTATACCATATACATGAGAGCTAATTATTCGAGAGAAAAAAATTAGAGATCTCTTTAAAGAATTAAGTAATAATGAAAACATGATAATATTGAACCTATTGCCTCTTTCTCCTCATTGATCTGTGCAGTTTCCATGACCAAGCACCCAAGAATATCAAGAGTCCAAATGCAACACAAGTCCAAAACATAACCAGCCACTTAGGCATTGCATAAGGAAATAATCCTGGAAGGAGCAGAGTACACATGGTTAGTAGAAAAGAAAACTTAGCAAATTTGGGAATGGCAATGCTGGTGAAAGTATAGCAGAGCGGAACAACGCACCGTGCCCAAATTTAATACAAATAAGAAGTTCCACGATGCAGATAGCAAGCGAAAGCCAACAAAATTTTCCCACCTTTTTCACGAGTTTTCTGCATTAGCAAAGTACAGAAAGTGATGGAAATGTAATTATCATAGCATGGAAACAACAAACACCACATATGCCGAATCAGATAAGTATTAGAAAGGAAAAAAGTACCTGTCCTGTAGGTACGAATTGTATTCACGAATTGTTGGTATTGCGATAAGCCACCACAAAACCAACCTATATATTATGAGGGGGTTTCGAGGAGGAATCCAAAGACAAAACTTCAGAAAGAACGTATTGAGTTCCACAGTCAAGAAAACAATGCAAAGGGTGAGAACTTGAATAAATCGGAACGGACCAAGAAATGGATGCCATTCGTCTTTATCCCACCTGGCAGGTGTAAATTGACCTAGTGTTCTTTTGACCTGAAAGTGAAAAGGATACATTAGTTCCTGTCTAAAGATCAACCCAGATTCTGTTAGGATTTTGGTTCAGTAAGCATCTATAATGTTACATTGGATCTGGCAAACGAGAAAAAAACCAGCTTAACTCTAATACTCATAAGTCATAACACATTAAATAAGTTTTGGAAAAATGTGTTGCTCCCAGCTCCCAACTTGAATTGGCAATAATTTCCAATGGAGACATTATAGTTTAAAAGAATTGATATATCCATGCACTCATTGCTAATCAAAATCCATGACCAAAGGAATAATCTAGAATAACACCTAAGCCAGCTATCTTTCTCATGTTGAGGCTTAAATCTTGTGCCTAAAGCAATATGAGGGAAAAAGAAAGATGAAATACATAAAGTCTAAATGACAGCATTTTTTCTGCCTTATCATTATATGGAATTCTACCACTGCAGATTCGAATAATGCAGATTGCAGCAAAATAACGAAAATGGAACAGAACAACACAGGAGAATATTACAAACCAACATACTTTGCTGATGATGTCTGGCTGTCTGCTTATACCAACCCATTCATAAGTTTTACCATCAAAATAACGAACCGTACGCATTCCAGCCCAGATACCTGTAGAGTAAAGATTCTTGCATGTATAAGGCTCCAGTTTTTTTTTTTTTTTCTTTTTCCTTAAAATGTAGAACATAAGGGGATAGGAGATTTTTGAAAGCCAGGTGGTGGAAGGGGTGAGTTTTATTCCAAAAGTTGCAACAACTGTGTTGTCAAGTTGCCTATATAAAAATAAAAAACCAATAGAGGATGGGTAACCAGGAACTTGCTGGTTTTGCAAATAATTAGCAAAGGGGAAAGAAGAAGAACCTCAGAAATCAGAATATTACCAAACCAATTGCAGATTAATATATCAAGAACAATGCTGTCCCACCAGCATTCATTGAAATTTGGCAACATGTGGCGAAATGTAAGCTGAAAAAAACCAGGACGAATTACATCAGAAAACAAAAGACATTTATGTATAAAAGAGAAGAATCTATGCACGGAACTTGCTGTAAAATGAATGAAAAGCAACATGACATCAGAAACAGAGTAAATCTAACCTCCATCAACTCAAAACCAATTGAAAGTACCCATAGAAGAAGCTGATTACGAATCATTATAGCTTTACCCCACCATCCAAGTATATGAGCCAAAACAAATTCATCAAAGAGTGTGTCCTACAAAACACATGTAGCATACGAGTCTAATTCCAGAGGCATGATTAATTATGACATGTAATGAGGGACAGAAGATTGAAAGACATGAGGACAATAAAGATAACATACATAAACATTCTTAAACCTGCTTGTTGGATTTTCAGGAACGTAAATTCGGCAGTCAGCGCCGTATGATTTTTCTGGAAGTTCTGCACAGATGAATTGATAGAAACCTATAAGATAATAATATGCTAATAATACAGCCATCACATTAAAGTGAATGACTGACATTCACCCCCCCAAGCTTAACAGAGAACGACATTCATGAATCTAATAGCAGAGGACAAGAATCTTACCAACACCAAGATCAGGGTGTAGAAATTTCATGAACTGGCGAGCATCATCACGCTTCTGGAGAAAAAAGATTAATGAATGGGTCGGTAAATACTGAGATAATTATGATCCACGCTTCAACAAATAAATTCGACTACATGAGTAGATCCATGTGGATAAATAGGCACTGTGCTTGTCTTCAATAATTTTGTGGTGTTTGAAACTAAGATATTCTGATTAATTTTCAAAATTCATCATCATCGTATCATATCCAATGCATATTCAAATAATTTGTGCACAATAGTCTGAAAAATGATTTATAATAGTAGAAATAAGCAGCAGATGAGGTGACTGTTCCAAATTTTGTTTCCTTGCTGTTATGTGAAACTTGTAAGAAATTTTAGAATGAAGAAATCTGAAAAACATTCTTATTTGCTCAAGGAAATATGAATACACATATATATTCTCTAGATCCTGAAAACAACATTTTATTCAACATGGAAACAGGCAAAAGATAATGTGCATGCTTTACATAAAAACTAACCTGGAAGAGCAAAAATGTTAATGTAACGAGGTAAATAACAGCCATTCCATGAACTAAACGCCATATTGCAGGATGCGGCCGGAAAAGTACTCTGTAATCAATATTATGAGTGCATTCCAAAATAAATGAAGAGTTTCAGAGAGAGAATTTTGATAAAGATAGGTTCACTAACATTAATTTATGAAATTTGTCTACCTTTTAACATCATAGTGAGAGTTACTACGCAACTAAAGATCAATTATTAGCCAAAAATTTCACCCAATACACAAGAAAAAATAAAATGTCTACGCTTATGAACAAATACATTTTAAGAATTTTTTATCTACCTATTTAACATCTCATGAAGCTAAGCTGGTTGTTAGAAATCGGATATTGTATTGTTATGCAACTATATAACCAACCATTGGCCAATATCTCCACCTAATTAGACAGCAGAAAAGTGCCAATAAAATCAAAGATATGAATCGGACTATCTATATACTCCAAATTGAGAACAAATGAATATAAAACTAGAACAAAACTTACGTGGAAGGAGCTTGTAACAAGCTATAGGCCAGAAACACTGCAATCATTGCCCACACACCCCTACCAAGACAACAAGAAAAATATTGTAGTAAGAACATGTTTGAAAAGAAAGAGCAAAATGATATTGAAAATTAAGAATTCTATGAGCTAAATCTCTGAAAGACACCTTTTAACCGACGTAACAAGATCACCTTCAGAACTACTTTCAGGGTCAAGAGCTCCACTTGCCCATCTGGGATGAATAATTAATAGTACATTTAGGATTCCAATAAAGCTACTTCATTATTGCCATGAAAAGATTTCATCAGGACCAAAAGGGTTGACAACCCAAAAGCAATCAACTTTATTCAGAAAAATAAGTATTAAAAATATAATAGAAGTACATGATCAGTACTAGTATCAGAAGTCCAGAAGATTATTCAAAACATAATTAATTAAGCAACTTACACTAGAAAGCATGCACCAATGAGCAACAACGTGATGGTGCGGGGCTTGCAAGCCCAGGCAGTCCAAGGATCATGGTCATGTTCAATGTTTAATGTGTTGACACCACCATTTTGATAAGTGGCCAGATCCTTCCTTCTCCCTCTCCTGTGATCATTCACTTCCATACCCAGAATATCAAGTCCTCTGAGCTCCTCTTACTGCAGAGCAAAAGAGAAAACAGACGTGTGGATAAAGTTCTCCTAAAAAATTCAGAATAGAAATAATTATAGAGATAACTCTCCAAGAAATGTAGAGAAGGTTTAATGATTATTTAATTATGGTATCACAGTTTTCAATAGAATGGATATTGTAAGATCCACATGACAAGCCATATGATGGTAATGAAAGACATTACCAAGTCAAAATCAATTATGCTAATGAAAGTGACAATAGAGGATAAGTAGATGCCCTCAATCAAGTAGTGTCAAACTCAAACACTTCTCTGTCTCAAAAAAACCAATTAATTAATAAACATTAACCTTAACATAGGTATCATGTCATACAAGTGATTGCAATCAATTATTTACAAACGATCCCAGTCGAGTCGAACCACTGTAATCAATAACAACAAGGATCAAAATTCTCCATGCCATAAAGAAATAGCAGGTCAGAAGGAAATGAAAGAGCCAAAACGTGAGACGCTTAGAAAACGCAACCAAACTTTCATCTTAATTCTAAACGGAATCGCATCTTTGCAAACCCTAATTTACCTTCTCCGATGCTAGTACAGTTAAAATTCAACAAAGTGAACAGTGCCATTCTGCGTAAAAATAACTGACTCTTCAACAACCATGATTAAAAATGAAAAAAAGGGTAAACTTGATGTCGCTATCATCCCTAAATTAAACAAAATTCCAATAATAATTTGGTAAAGTCATTCATTGCATGCAATGAAAAACAACAAAAACTTAATGCGAAGCACCGATCTAAGAGTCTTGGAAACTCTTATTTCAACTGAACTCGATCAATTCGCCAAAATAACAACGACCCAACACACAAAAACACCTTCAATTCACGTCCAATGCATGAGAAAAAACCCACAAACACTCAAGAGATCAACAGAAAGATGAAAGCTTTGCACACAACTCACGATAACAAAGAGGTTGGCACAGTTAATTCCAGTGGCGGATCAAGGAAATTTTTTTCGGGGTACGACATGTAATTATAAAAATATTACTCCCTCCGTAAGTAACAGGTGTTTTTTGTATGCATAGATTAAGAAAAATTATTTTTTATATTTAAAGTTGCTTAGATGTGTGTAAAAATTAATATTTTAGATAATTTAATGAAAATATGTATAAAGTTATTAAAATATGTGTAAAAAATAGATATTATTGAGATGTATTTATACTATTTTTAGAAACGTATATTTGTGCTGAAGCTGATCAAAAGAAAAGTGTGAAGTAATTAAAGGGACAGATGAAGTATTTGATATTTAAAATCGTATAATAATTAAATAACACTCTAAAATTATAATTATTATTGACACCATCTACTTTTTATTGGTAAAAAGCAATGTAAAACATTATTATTATGAATTTATAGTGTAAATTTATTAAAAATTATGATAAATTGTGTATAAATTTATATTAATTAAATAATTTGAGGTATAAATTAATTAATATATAACTATTTATACATATAAATATATATATAAAAAAATTTAAAAAGAAATTAGGGTGGGGGTAGGGGATACAGCCGTACCCCTGTATCCGCCACTGGTTAATTCACGCGTGAAAATTAAAATCCCGCATCATGCTGGCTTCATTAGCAAATGATTAATCGGACAGAAGATCAGCGGCAGTGATTAATGATGTGCAGATGATTTGGTGAGAGAGAAGACATTAAATAATTAAAAAAAAATTGTCGTCCTTACTCATGTAGAAAAGGGAGAAGCGATCCCAGCGGCACGATTCAAGAAAGAAGGAATCCTGGCCGCATGATGAGAACCCAGAGAGATGGTTATCGATTAGACAGAGAGAAAGGAAAAGGTCGGGGAGTAGAGTTTTAGAAAAAAGAGAAGTCACAGTAATGAAACACTTCCATGTGGGTGATGGTGTTGGTTATGAAACACTTAAATAAATGTGTATGAATCTGTGTGCAGGAAAAAGTGCGGAAATGTTGTATACTATCTCAGAGAAGAGAAAGGAGCTGCTTTTTATTTCGATTGCAGCAGGGGGCGGCGACAAGGCGTAGATGTGTTAAAGCGATACCGTGGTCAAAACCAAAATGATAGATAGAGAGAGAGGAGAGAGGAGAGAGAAACAGGACTCTGGAATTTGGGGATTTTTATTAATTTAAACCTAAAATTTGGTTAAAGGGTTTAGAGAGAGAGAGGGAAATATTAAGAGGGTGGACCCAGTACTGGTCATGTGGTGGGATATTCGATAATTTCAGGGGAATACATTAATTAGCATTTTTTTTGCATCATCCGTATGCACATACTGCTATGTCGAAATGACCACTTTACCCCTCCTTAATCTAGAACCGCTCGGTACGAATTTTACAAATTACTTATTTCGATTTTATTACAATTTTTTAAAGGTAAAGTTTTTTTATGGGATAAATAAAAATAAAAGATATGAAAAGAAATGTAGAACGGAGAGAGTAATAGATTATTGACAAAATCTTTTGTGATATGATATTTATGTGAAACGGTTTGTAAAATCGATCATTTATGATTATTGAATAATAAAGTATAATAATTAAATAATTGATAGGTCTTGCATGAGATCGTCGTGAGATCATTTTTTATATTTTAAAAAAGTTATCACTTTCAACTCTTGCAATTCCTCAAGTTGACTACCTCTACCCTCACCCACAATGTACACAGTCAACGTCTTCATATTACTTACTTGTCCAATTTTTGGGGGCATCTTACTCAATGAGTTGCAGTTTTCCAAAAATAGATGACGGAGATTTTTTAAAAATCTCAAGTTCTTGGGGAAAGCCTCAAGATGAATGCCTAATTTGCTTTAGTTTAGCTCTTAAGCAAGTTACATATGAGCCACTTTTTGCCTCATTTCAAGCCATATACTCAAATTAAATAGAAACTTAATCTTTTTTTAAAAAAAAATTATTATTATAAAGAGTAATCTAATTAATAAGAAAAAGTAACCTAATTAATACGAAAGAGTAACCTAAAAATGTTGACCAAATATTCAAATTAAATAGTAACTTAATCTTTTAAAAAATAATCTATTATATTATAAAGAGTAACTCTATAAATAAGAAAGAATAACCTAATTTATTATAAAGAGTAACCAAATTCATTTTAAGGAGTAATCTTATTAATAAAAAAAGTAATTTTAATTTTCAAAAATTCAAAATTTCAAATTAAAGAGTAACTCAAATCAGTATAAAGGATAACCTAAAATATAAAAAAGAGTAATTTAAAAAGATTGATCAAACAGAACAATTATATAAGCAAATGATCATAAAAGAGCAATTCAAAAACTTGTTTAATAGTAACCTAATTCATTTTAAAAACAGTAACCTAATTAATAAAAAAGAGTAATTATTATGGGGAATAATTGATAAATTTAATCCTCACTATATGACCAAGCATCAATCACTTTCTATTTAAAAAACTCTAATTCTGCAAAACTCGATCGATTTAAGTTTGAATATCAACTTTAGTTATTCTGCAAAACTCGATCGATTTAAGTTTGAATATTAATTTTTCTAAAGAAGCTGCAGAATGAGATCAATTTGCAAAATCTAATTTAAGTTGGATTACCTCTTTATTGATGTTGCCAAATTAATAAAATCGAAATTTGGTTGAGTTGAAGCGTTTCAACTAAAAAACATCTCGTTCAAGTTTTTGGAAATATTTACTTAAGAGTAATTCAAAAGGCAACCTTATTGACCAGACAAAATATATACAAATCAGTATAAATGATAATCCAAAAGCTTGTTAATAGTAACCTAAATTATTAAAAAAAGTAACCCAATTAATAGAAAAGAGTAATCTAAAAGATGTTAACCAAATAAAATAATATTTTATTTTCTGAAATC
This sequence comes from Pogostemon cablin, assembly GCA_023678885.1. Taxonomy (NCBI): domain Eukaryota; kingdom Viridiplantae; phylum Streptophyta; class Magnoliopsida; order Lamiales; family Lamiaceae; genus Pogostemon; species Pogostemon cablin. The sequence goes on from CM042970.1 coordinate 1,199,256, forward strand.
CGAATATGAAATTATAGAGTAACTCAATTTGTTAATGAGTAACCAAATTAATAGAAAAGAGTAATCTAAAATATATTAATAAAATAGAACAATATTTTATTTTTTGAAATCCGAATATGAAATTAAAGAGTAACCCAAATTATTGAAAAAAGTAATCCAATTAATAGAAAAGCGTAGCCTAAAAAAAGTTTAATTTTCTCTTAAAAATGTTTAAAATATTCAAAAAAACTAGTAATCAATAAAATGTTATGTACTAGATAAGTAATGTTGCAACAAATCAAAGAGTAACTCAAATTATTATAAAGAGTAACCTAATTTATTATAAAGAGTAACCCGAATTTGACCCGAAATTTCAAATCTTAACCCAATGTATTTCATTCAATGTATTTTCACCTTTACCACAAATGAGCTGCTTCATCATGACACCGACTATTTCCTTCGACAAAATCATTACAACACCAACAATAACAACAAGAGTAGCTAACAGAGCCTATAGTGTTCCTCATTCATACATATTCAGAGAATAAATAATAAATTTGATTGAATTTGAAGGGTAAGAAAATGAGTCAAGTTGGGAAATCAATTCGACAAACCTTAATATAATAAGCATATTACAAACATAATCTAATGAATACATCAAAAAATAAAAAGAAGAAAAGGTACAATTTACCAAAGCATTCAGGAATGATCTAATTCTTACCTCTATAGGAACTGTGATACATATAAAAATTATGTATGTGGGAGGTACAATGCCTTAATAAGCAGCAAGGAGCTGAAGATGCTTCATATATACCCTCATTAGCAAACATACATGTATGTCAATTCTCAAGTAAGATATCCTAAATTAAAACCCGAAAAAAGTGACTTGTAAATAAAAGCAGAATAAGATCACAAGAAAAAAACTTCGTGGATCAGTAACAGTTGCTTAATCAAATCGATACACCAAAGCAATGTCAAAACTAATACAACGAAAACGCCCAATCAAACTATAATTGATCAGGAGATTTTTGTTTATTAGGGGAGTGAGGTAAGCAGACACAGTGAACAAGAGCAAGAAAATTCTGTATTTTAGCCCCTCACTCCCCCGACACCGAACACCGGCCACCACATCCACACCACCACCCACTCTCCTCCTCCTTCTAATGTATCCTGTACGTACACCATTCAAGGAGCAACAAGTTTCAAAGGCACAAGTAGATACAATAACAATCTTTCGCTAGCAAAGCCAAGTGTATAAAAGTGCTTATAGCATCAGTTACCTATTGTGGGATAGAATCAATCATCCCATGGAGAATATAGAATAGAGAATATATTTTTATGAATCTGAAATGAAAGAGAAAAATAAAATAAAATCATTCTCCAAAGTAGAGACAAAAGTTAGGATTCTTTACAATATTCTTTCTTCTATTTAGAAGTCAATTGATTTTCAAAGAAAAAAAAAGAAGGCTGGTCATAAACTATGAGATAGAGGTAAATATCAGAGTTATTTACAATCACATAACTCATAAGGTCATGAAGGTAAAGTGCGACCACCAATTCTTGACAGCGACGACAAGCTGAACGCTGGTGGCCTGGACCAGACACCACATTTGAAAAGAAAAATGAAGAAAAGCCCCAATTCACGTTGCAGATCAATCCCGTCGAGTCTGCCACCAGGCCGCGCCGCAGTCATTGCCGGAATCTAACATTGTTTGCTGCTGACAAAAAATCCATCAACAGAAATAGATAATTGAAGGAGGAAATCTACCGCAGTGTACCACAGTAGCGGCTGGATCTGTTTGCTATGGGAAAAAAAATCCATTGAGATTGGAGGAGTAAATCTAGTTTTCCTTATTTGAATTTGTGAAAAGGGAAGAGAGAGTCATACGATTGATTGAAGGAGATTATACGGTTATTTCCGGGTTTGACCCACATTGTAATATTCTACCAGATTTTAATAAATAGATCCTGTTCTACACTTTGAAAAAAAAAACCTGTTTCACCACCGTCTTTGTCTATATATTTTCATTGAATTTTAAATTATTTATTTTCATATTTAGCATATATATTTTAATTAAGGTATGATACAATCGATTAGATATAAATTCCCCAATATAATAATAGAAGGGTCGAGAATGCACAGCGGAAATAACATAAAAATTCCCAAAGCGATAATATAATAAAGTAAAAGTTGCATAAAGATTATTACATATAAACGTCTACTCACCCGAGTAGAGTGAAATATCCAAAACAAGTTCGTTCAGATGATGTATCTGAAATAAAGTTCTTAATAAAATACTTAAATATAAGACATAATATAAAGTCCTCTATGGTCTTGGGACATCTCTGCAGGGGCCTTTCCATCTTGTAAACCTTGTTCTGAAAATCAATAAGGGGTGAGCGTCTAAAATACACTCAGTGGGTTAACTTAAATGATTGCACAGTTAAAAATAAATATGCATGTCAAATATACCATAAAAATGTAACATATGCCATTTAATAAAATAATTTGCATATTGTCGTTCGATAACTCAATGAATATATTTTAGATCGAATCGTCATCCGATAACTTGTGTTAGTTGGTATATGTGCACCAGGCCGTCACCCCAGTACAATGTTAGCATACTTGAAATACATTTTAGTACTGAACCAACGTAGTCAGTAACTTGTGTTAGTTGGTATATGTGCACCGAGTCGTCACCCAATACAAGTGTTAGTAGAAAATATTTGTCATCGAACTAAAAGCTCACATGACACATAACATGACATATAAGTAACACATATCACATCTTAACATAACAATCATGACATAAAATGTAGCACTCGATAAAGAGTGAAAGTTATCCCCACCTTGGACTTCTTAGAGATAGTTGGTCGGATTAAACTTGTTCGTTTGTCTCAGGTATGTCTGCAAGAGTATACTAAATTGAGTTCTACTTACAATAGTAATTCCTATTACTAAAAATAAATTTCTAATATTATTATATATATTTATAAATTACAATCAAGTCCTTATAATTAATCAAATTCTCATTTAAACTTATCCTAAACTTTAACCTTATTACAAAATGACTCAACTTGAGTTATACAACTCCGTTTGAAAATCCGAAAACACCGTTGGAATCCTCGTGAGGTGAGGATCACATCAATACCAATTTTGTATCAAAATGTTGAAGTTTTGAAAATATAAAAATATACCATGAAGTGAGTTTCTTCCCAACTTTCTCATTTTACGTCAAAATTCAAAACTAATTATACATTTGTGATCCTCGTGAGGAGAGCTTCAAAACTCACACTGAAACAAAATATGTCATTAAAGGGGTTGAAATTTTAAATGAGTTTTTCTTACTCATACGAAATCCATTTCACAAAAGAGTTATATATTTGGAATCTACGCATCGAGACGATAATTTTCGTATATAACATGATAAGGTTTGACAACAAAATGAATAAAATTAAAAAGAGTAGTATATATACATATAAATTAGGAATCACGGAGAATGATCGTTGACTTAATTTTGGACATTTTCCAAAAGCACCCAATCCCACGTGGCATAAAAATTGCCTCTTTGACTGCCACTCCCACTGAAAAAACCTTCCCTTCCAAACGTTCTTCTCCAGCGTGTTCACCATCATCGCTGCCAATCCCCAACGTCGCATGGCCGACGCCAAAAAACGAACACCTTCGTCCATTGCTAACCCTCTAGTGTCGCTGCTAACCGTCGAGACCGCCGGATCTGCTGCTTCTCACCGTCGGTCTATCACCGCCACGCTGTCGCCGCCCATCGCTACCGCCAACCATCGATTGTCGCTGCCGTGTCAGAGAGCCACGTCCTGACTGCCGCTGCCGGAGTCTGGCGCCATTCCTCCAAGATCCGCTTGCCATTCATCGCTCCTAGCCGGGAACCAAAAAATCCACGCACTAAGCCACTTTCGATCAGATCTTGCCACAGCCTCCGTCGTTCCGAGCCGCTGAGATTGTCGCCGCCGCGTTGCCCAGCCGGAGAACCAATTTCTGGCAGCCACGCCTACCAGAGTTTCGTCGCTGCCAAGTCTGCTGTCGATGTGCCGCTGCCATCGCAATCCGACGGCTGCAGACGGCTGTTGCCTCATCAATTTAATCATCCACCCTTCAGCCCTAAACTGTCAAAATCGTGGAGAAATTGTGCGTGGCCTTTCCACCAGCCTGCCTCCTTCTCCTCCTCCAACGGAAATGCGTACACCTCCATGAATTGAACGCGCCGCCTTCTCCATTCCCTACAACTCATTCAGCAAACCTGGCGTCCCTATATTCTCCTTCTTCTTCCACTCCTCTCCGATCTTCTCCGACATCCCAATTATCGGGACGACCCACCCCAAATTCTTCGGAGCCTGCAGATGGGTCGTCAGCCCGTTCTTCTCCTGAAAGGGAATGGCCGCCACCAGGGCCCAAATAACCATCACCATTATCATGTTCATAATTTACCATTCCGATCGACTCAGCGCCACACGGAGCCTAGAGGTTGTCGGACATGTTCTGAGAAGTTCCTCGACTGCCGATCCTTGTTGTTTCCAGAGCTGCCGGCATTGAGTTAGAGGATTTGGATGATGAAGGCCAAACCCTAATTCATGGTTCTCTCTCTATTTTTTTTCTTTTTTATTTGCTGATGTGGAGTTTAAATGGCATTAAATTAATGATATTATTGCCACATAAGCACAATCACCGGGAACTGAAAGAAATTCCCAAATTTTGGTCAACATGTGCAAATCCCGATTGAAACTAAAAATTTTAAATCAAATTGGACCAAAATTGTATAAAATGGACTAAAATTGAAGTGAAAATGACTAAAATTGAGAGCTCAAATACTTACAGGACTAAAATTGGGTTTTGGTATATTTAATGGACCATTTGTGATAATTTCTCAATCAAATAATAACAATCATAACGGATCAAAACTTGGTGAATTTCGTACATCCCGTTGGCAACTGCGCGGCTTCACCATTTTGATCATAATTTCTTCGCTCGACCTCCTATTCGAGTGATTTTTACGCCCACATGTTCATCTCTTCCTGGCTTTCTATCAATATAAAGAACTCTCCGAAAACCCAACATTTGAGTATATAACAAGTCATGCAAAGTGGCACAACCGTTCTGTTCGGCACAGCTTGCGCGATGTCACCACTTTGATTATAACTTTCTCGTTTGGAATCCAATTGAAGTGCTCTTTACGCCCACACAACTCTCTCTTCCGTGACTTTCCAATCATATCTCACATAACTAGTTTCGACTTCGATACAAACATAGAAAAATTATGGAAAGTGTACTTCTGTTTGCTTGCATGTAGCACAAGTTCACCATTCATTCCAACTTTGCAAATTTTATCCCAATTTTTTTTCTAATAATAAGAATAATAGTAATAATAATAATAATGATAATAATAATAATAATAATTGATTGCCTTGATTGATTCCCATCAATCATATCACTAATTATTCTAATGATTATTATTTTGATTGATTGTCAACTTGACTCCACCTTCCATCAATAATTTGCTTGATTGATTCCTTTTTTTTGTTCTAATAATAATCATAAATAATAATAATACTTATTCTTATCAAATACTTCAAGATAGCTTACATGTGTGCTTACATATGTGTGTCTACCACTTGCAAAAATATCAAGCATATTTATTAATTATCTAATATTATTATTAATAATAATAAAAATATAATAATAATAATAATAATAATAAAATATTTGTATATATATACACATATATATAAGGTGGGTATTACAGGTGGTGCTACATTGCTCCTTGAAAAATTTTGTGTATGTGACGCTCCCACGTTGGTCCCGCAATTAATGTTTAATATAATTAATTTTATTTAAAATAATTAATATTTTATAATCCTACCATTAATACATCTTAATTTAAATATTTAATAATCCTAATATTAATACATAATAATATTATTTTAAGTTTATATAAGTAATTTAATTTAATACTTTAAATATTTTTTATTTAATCCATAAATTTTGTGTAAATTTTAAATTATTTATTTTCATTGGATTTTAAATTATTTATTTTCATATTTAGTCTATACATTTTAATTAAGGTATGGTACAATCGATTAGTTATAAAGTTTTGGTAAATTATTTATTTTCATTGGATTTTAAATTATTTATTTTCATATTTAGCATATACATTTTAAGTAAGGTATGGTACAATCGTTATAAAGTTTTGGCAAATTTATAGTATTATGTAATAATATTATTTTAAGTAATTTTCTTAATATTATTTTAAGTAATTTTTTTTATAAAAGTTTATGTAAGTAGTTAAATTTAATACTAATACTTTAAATATTTTTGATTTAATCTGTAAATTTGGTGTGTATTTTAAATTATTTATTTCCATAATCAGCATATAAATTTTAATTAAGGCATAGTATAATCGAATCAATTAGTTATAAAGTTTTGGTAATATTATAGTATTATGTAACAATATTATATTAAGTAATTTTCTTAATATTATTTTAAGTAATTTTCTTATAAAAGTTTATATAAGTAATTAAATTTAATACTTTAAATATTTTTGATTTAATCTGTAAATTTTGTGAGTATTTTAAATTATTTATTTCCATTGGATTTTAAATTATTTATTTCTATATTTAGCATATAAATTTTGATTAAGACATAGTACAATCGATTAGTTATAAATTTTTGATAAATTTATGAAGAAACAAAAAACTTTTGTTGTTGTTTGATTATTTAAATTAAGTTTTAAAAGAGAGGATTACTACTAGGTACAAAAAAATCCTTATTTACTATGAAATACAAACATACAAAAATATTACTACTAACTACTAAAATATATAGTGATATTCAAAATTACCCCTACAATGTGCTGCACATAAATGTTGTGTGCAGCAAAGTGTGTACAGTAAAAAAAGTGTGTGCAGAAAAAGAGTGGGATGGTCCGGCTGAGCTCCGGCGATCGGTCGGCGACGGTCCGACAGGGGTGGCGGCGGTCCGGAAAAATTTCAACGATCAACCAGCGGTCCGACGGAGCTCCGACAACCGGACGGTGCCGATCCGGCAGAATTCCGGCGATTGGTCGGCGGTCTGGCGGAGCTCCAGCGATCGGCCGGCGTCGGCGGCGGTTCGGCAGTAGTCCGGCGGTGGGTGGGGGTTTGGGTTTGTGGTTTAATAGTGTATGAATTTAGGGTTGTATTTGGTATTTTACTCTAATATTTTGTATGAGATAGTAATTATTTTAAATAAATGCATCTAATAGTAATTATGGGTATAAAGTGTGTACCTAGTAGTAATTTTTTCTTTTAATAATTTTAGAAAAGATGGAGTATATTATTAAAATTTAATATTTTTAAAGTAATATTGGTGTTGATTTTAAATTATTTATTACCATATTTATCATATAAATTCATTGTATATAAGTATATGACATAATACAATCGATCAATATTCATCTGTAGTGATTTTTTACCTCCATTGCAATCTTTATACTATTCTTTTCCTTTATTAAATCATGTCATCAATTTATGATCATGTGTCTGAAATTACTATGCAAAAGGAGACTTGACGAATTAAAGTTAAATGCTTGAGGCTTTAGATATCATACCTTGATAAATGAAGAGGAAACATATATTATTATCAAATTCCGTGTTGCTAAAGATATTGGGTCAGTCCTTATTACAAATCATGAATTCAAGTTGAACACCCATAATTACACGTTGGTGCGGTTGACTTTGCCATTGGAAACCAACAAAACTGGCTTGAATTTTATTGATTTTGATACAATCAATTCTCAAGACAACACTAGAGATACAATACTCATATGTATGTTTTAAAAGTTTATTATTATTTTTTTAATAGAAACTAATTATATTATACTTTTTAAAAAAACTGGTTCTATTTTTTCTTACAATGACAATATCCACAGACATAATTGCTTTGGTGGTAAAAATAGGAGATATAATTTGTGTTAGTGCAAGGGGCAAGCCTACAGATAAAATTGATATTGAGCTTGAAGATGAACGATAACTTTCTTTTATATTCAAATTTTTTTAAGTCAATTTTTATGTTTAATATTTTTTAATTAAAATTTTAGCATCAATTTAAGACACACGATCATGAATTGTACATTGTGCGGAGAATATGCAAGACAATTGATGCAGTACAAGAGGAACAATCTAAACCAAACACTTATTATTGTTCTTGAGTATGCCAAAATCAACAATAAATATAGAGATACATTTTTTTAAAGCTCATTTTATTTATGTATAAATCTGTATGTATTTAGATGTCATTAGATGTTTATTCTAATATATTTAGTCATTAATCATATATTATTTGTTCTCTAATTTCTTAGATATGTTTTAACAATAATAAAAATTTAAATCATACTTTCTTTTAAATATGTTATAGAAAAAAACATATCAAATTCTTGGAGTGCAACAAGGATAACAATTAATAAAGATATAAAAGAAGTTCATGATTTCCGAAATAGGTACGCACTCAATGTATACATTACATTTAGTGATTTTTTCTTTTTAAAAAAATATATATCTATAAATTTTAATATTTATGCATTTGAAAATGTAGCATGGGTTTAATAGGCCATGATAGATTGTCTGGACAGTCTCATATAAATCATATTGGTAGAAGCTTCGTCTTTGAAGAATTTACACTAGATGTAGAAGTGATCTATCTTACAGAAATTCAAGAATCAAAGATGTAAATATTCCATTATAATTTTTTGTTTTAAAATATTTTTGTTACAAAGATTAAAATGCATTACAATTATTGTATAATTTGTGTTAATTTATATTTTCATCATGGATTTTTAGGAAAGCTATTGCATTGTTGTTGCAAATACTCAAAAGATCCAAACTCAATATGGATGGTACTATAATGGATGTAACAAATGCACCAAGAAAGTTATTGATAAATCTGGAGTCCCTTACTGTGAGAAGTGTAAGCAGGACATACCAGTACCTGTGCCACAGTAAGTTTTATTTTTTTCTTTGTAAGTTTAACATATTCTTTTTAAATTTACTTATTTCTTTTGAAAATGACAAATAAATTTTTATTAAGTTATTTTGCATTTCAACAGATATAAAATTCATCACAAGGTTGCCGATGAAACTGGGAGTACTTCCTTTATAGTATTTAATAGAGAAATTAGGTCAATCATTGGAAAAACAGCAGCTGAACTCATTGAAAATCTTGAGAAGATATTTTATAATTTTCATATATGACATCTATAAAGAATAGAATTGCATTAATCAAATTTCACATATTACAAATTTTCACATGACTGAAAGATATGACATAAATTAGAATTTAGTTTGCAAAATACAACATACATGTTATGTCTATCCTATGTTTTATTATAATTCTTTTTTTTTATTAGCTGACTTGGTTGGATCATTTCCTAAAGAGCTTGACACTCTTATTGGTTTGAAGTTCATCATTAGATTCCATATCTCTGAAAGAAATATAAGTAGTCAATGGAATGTATACTCTGTAATGAAAGTATCTTCAGATCTTACTATGATCAAGGCCAAAAGCGAAAAAGGTATTGAAGTTCAAAATTAAAAATGCATTTATGGTGATTTGCTCCATCTTTTCTAACTGTTATATTATACTGTTATTTTTATGTTTACATACAGCCTTTAGGATCCTCCATGAATGATGTTTTTTCAAATAAAATGAGTACTCCAAAAGGGAAGCGTAAATTGGTTAACTTTGAGACTATTGATGATGATGAAGATAATGCTCTGAATCAGACTCAAATGTCGGCCACAAATAAAAGGATGATTCAAGTAAAAGTTGAAGATAATCAATCTTAAGAAACAAAACCTATTACTTCATGAAATACTTAGGATTTATCCATAAATTTTATTATAACTGCAGATTTAGATTATCATAATTTTTATGAAACTATGAATGATTATTTTAATTATATTATCAATTCTATCCTTCAAACTTTTCTAGAATCAAGAATTAATGTTTATTTCAATACCATTACCAACTCTGTTTTCCATATCAAGTAGACATGCGCCACCACAAGAATAAGAATTCAGAATCTAAATTGTCTCATACAATATTAATTTATTCAAAATAGTCTCAAAAAATTTAATTTTACCTACAAATAAAACCATAATTTTTAGCTTTTCTCTAAAATGGTCATTTAAACTTAAAAATGATCAATTTTATTTATGAGTTTTATAGAGATAAAAAGTAATATTTTGAGACAAAATTACAACAAGTAAAAATTAATAATTAAAACAAAAGTTATGGGACAACATTGATAAAAAAAAGGAGTATTGTATTGAAACAAATACTATATAGCAAAACTAAAAGGTTCCAGATTTGAAACGAATATTAAGCTCTTAATTAATGTAGAGCTCTCCAGGGTTAAGAGTATGGCAGATCTAAAAATACTTTGTCTGGATGAAGAAGGGAAAGCAAGCAATAACACAGTTAATGTTGTGTTTGGTGAAGTTTTTAGAAATTTACAGTAATTAATGTTACAGATAATTTAAATATGATTATATTTCACTTTTTATTTATTTCAATTCAGTTACATAGTATACCATTTAAAGGTAAACATCATAATTACAATAAATAAAGATAAATATATACAAACATGAAAAATAGAACGAAAATAACATTTCATAAAAACATATTGAAATTAACATAATAAAGTAAAGATCATTTAAAAAGTTATATTATAAAAAATATAACTAGTGTAATACACAGAGAAACATACTAGTCATATATTAAAATATGATTTTAAAGTATTAGAATATGATTAACTAAATTCCTACTAAAAAATCATACTTTTGTAATTCAAACTGTATCATTAGTGAATCAATAATTAAATGATAATTATACAATATAGATTATACAGTATAGACTAACTACTTAATAATTATATTTTATCTAAATAATAATCATATTTTAATAATTTATCAATTTTCTCATGTAACTTTTCTCACATATACATGTGTTACAAGATAGTGCCCATGAATTATTATGTCTGAAATTTACAAAAAATCAACAATTAATTATTAACTATAAAATTCTTTGAGGATGGCTAGAAATGTTTTTCATTATCGAAACAATAAAATTGTATGAAACGTGTACCCCACACACACATTTATATATATATATATATATATATATATATTATACTAAAGGATAGTTTAATTTTGATGATGTGTTGTTTCCAGAATTTTTCATAATATTTTAATTCTTAATTATTTTATAAGCATATCTTATTTAATATATTTATTTATTTATATTATATTATTTAGTAGGAGATATATTTGTATATACATATATATCAACACGAAGATATTTTTTTTTCAATTTTTGAATTATTATATCTCTAATTATTCTCATTAATTTAATTATATATTCTTTAATATTTCATCTCTCCACCTATAATAAATAAGTCTCTCCAGTTATTCATTCATACAACATCAAAATCATTCTTCAAGGTAAATTTTTTATTTTATTTTACATAAGCGAGAGTTATATTATTTTTATGTACCATCTGTTTTGAGTTTTGTATTGTAAAATTTACAATGTTTTTAATTTATACATCCGTGAGATTTTGTATATACATATATCTCGACATGAAGATATTTTTTTTCAATTTTTGAATTATTATATCTCTAATTATTCTCATTAATTTAATTATATATTCTTTAATATTCCATCTCTCCACCTATAAATAAGTCTCTCCAGTTATTTATTCATACAACATCAAATCATTCTTCAAGGTAAATTTTTTATTTTATATTACATAAGCGGGAGTTATATTATTTTTATGTACCATCTGTTTTGAGTTTTGTATTGTAAAATTTACAATGTTTTTAATTTATACATCCGTGAGATTTTTTATTTTTTGAATTTAGGTTAATTTGCAGGTTTTTCATTCACTTTTAGATAAACATCTATAGTCATTCATTTCCCGACACATCAAAATCATTCTCCAAGGTAATTTATTTTTTTCTCTAACTATAATTATTAATTAATTTAATTACATATTTTTTAATATATCATTTCTCCACCTATAAATACGTCTTTCCGGTCATTCATTCATAGCACATCAAAATCATTCTACAAGGTAATTATTTATTTATTTTTTACATGAATGAAGGTTATATTATTTTTATGTACCATCTGTTTTGAGTTTTATTTTTTATTTTATATAATTATTTCATGTTGCATTGTATTGTAGAATTTACAATGCCTTTTAATTTTTACATCTTTTGACATTTTTTAATTTTTTTTTTAATTTAGGTTAATTTGCAGGTTTCTTCCTCACTAAAGATAAACATCTATAGTCATTAATTTCTCGACACACTAAGGTAGTTTATTTTTTTTATTTTTTATATATAATGTTTTATTATTTTTATATACTCTCTGTATTTTTTTTTTACATATATGAGAGTTTTATTATTTTTATTATGTATAATTTATTTTAATTTAATTTTTTATTTTACATATTAAAGTTTTAATGTTTCATGTTTTTTAATTGTGTAGCATATAGAATTACAATTTTTTTAAAATAAAATATTTTATAAGCATATCTTATTTAATATACTTATATTATTTAGTAGGAGATATATTTGTATATACGTATCCTACGTAGACATGAACTGATTTTTTTCAAAATTTCAATTATTAATTATTTTTATTATTCTCTATTTTATTAATTATTTTATTTGTATATACGTATCCTAAGTAGACATGAACTGATTTTTTTTCAAATTTTCAATTATTAATTATTTTTATTATTCTCTATTTTATTAATTATATATATATATATATATATATATATATATATATATTTGGTTAGAACCTTTTTTCATAACATATATCCTACCGTAGAGAGGAGATCATATTACAGATGTTACTCAATATATTTATTTATATTATTTTATTTTTATTTTACATTTAAAAGTTTTAATTTTGATGATTATTCGAAATTTTTATTACAAAAAGGTATTTTCATAAGGCAAAAACTCCTGTGCACCCGGGCGTACGGATCACATTCCGTGTGCCTTTAGAATTTTGTGTTAAATTGTATACCCTTTAGTATACAGATGTGTACCCTTTATTTTCTAAAGAAAATTATTGTGTATCTGGGCGCATGAACAACACTCCGTGCGCCTTTAGAATTTTGTATTAAATTGTATACCCTTTAGTATAAAAATGTGTACCCTTATTTTCTAATGAAAAAAATATTAATGAAAAGTATATATCATTTATAACAAAATGGTGTACCTTTTATTAATTAAAGTATATACCCTTTAGACCAAAGCAATGTACAATTTCTAAAGGCGCACGAAATGTGTTCCCGTGCGCCCCGGCGCACGCAAGCCTCTCTCTTTTCATAATTATTCTTTCATAAATTATGAAAATAACAGTTTATTTTGTTGATGTGTTATGTCAAGGATGTTTAATTAAAATTTTAATTAATTAATAATTAATATATAATGTTTATTAATATATATTGTTATTTTTTAGTAATTAAATTAAATTAATTAATATTTAATATTTAATGTTTATTAATATATATATATATATATATATATATATATATATATATATTATATACTAATTGCGAATATGCTGCTATAAATAATTTTTTAAAAGTATGAGGTGTCGCGATGTGGTTAATTGCTGTATTTTTTATTTTAATTTTATATATATAATCTTTCTACTTTTAATTATTTTATTCATATATATTTATAAATTAACCTTTAATTATTTTTTTATTGGTTAGGAATAGATAATTAAACCAATCAATAAAAATATATCCAACTTATTATTATTATTATTATTCATGTATATCTTCAAATTAAACAATAACTTTAATCATATTTTTTTATTAGTTATAATATATATTTTTATTTTTTATTTTAATATCACATATAATCTTTCTATTTTTTAATTATTATTATATTACTAATGTATATATCTTTATCTTTAGAATTAAAAAGTAAACCTTAAAATGATAAATAAATCAATTAATAAAAATATATCTTTAAAAATTTTGAATATATCCTCATTATTAAATTACAATATGTATTTAATATTGAATTATCTAATTAATTTTCTTATAAAATATAATGTATCTGCATATTATGCTGGAATATGTACTCGTGTGTGTATATATATATATATATATATATATATATATATATATATATATATATATATATATATATATATATATATATATATATATATTTTGTTATTTTTGTTTTTAGCAAATTAAATTTACCCTTTTCTAATTATATAGTATTAATATTTTTATAATTATTTCTTGGGCCATCATTTTTTTCTCTTTTATAATTAATTTATTTCAATTACTTTTGTAATTTTAATGAAGTTATGTTACGAAAATTAATTAATCTCCAATTTAATAATTACTCATTAAAATTAAGTGATAAATAAATAATTACTAATTAAAATTTAATGATAAATAAATATTTTGAATAATTACTAATAAAAATTTAGTGATAAATATATAGATTTATTTTAAAATTCGAATATAGATATTATTATCAGATTAATTAAAATTAAATTATATATATAAAATATTAAAATATAAAATTAATTGCATCCACCTATAAATGTGACTCTTTAATTATTATTACTAACTAAAATTTAGTAATAAATATAATAATTTATTATTAAAAATGAGTGATAAATACATAATTTTATTTTAAGATTCGAGTTTGGATATGATTAGATTAAATAAAATTTTAATCTTTTTTATAAACATTAAAAAAAAAAAGTAAAATTAACCCCCCTCCACTTATAAATAATACTCTTTAATTATTAATAATTAAAATTTAATAATAAATATAATAATTACTAATTAAAAAAATTAAAATTTAGTGATAAACACATAAATTTATATTAAAATATAAATATGTAAATTAATAATTATATTAAATTAATAATTTTTTTAAAATTATAATTTTATCGGGTACCCGCGTAATAAGCGAGATTTATAATATATATATATATAATAGACAAAAATAGGTTAGTGAAAAATATAAGAGATACTTGGGAGTCAACTAATTAGTAATTGCAACTATCAAAGGTTAAAAAATATGAGAACCTTTGGGGGAATGAAAAATAATAATAAAGTAAAATAAAATAGAACGGGTTGATATCATTTTCAATTGTTGGCAAGAATGATGGTAATAACATAGAGAGGTCCCTTTTTTTTAAGAAGAAAACAATAAAGGTCCATTGTGAGCTCACATGTACTGTGCAAGTGTTTTTCTTGTCAATAAGATCTTCAATTTATTGCAAGATGATATTAATTTTTATTTATATAATAAAATATAATATAATAATATGATTAATGGGCAGTGGACACAAAATATTTTTCTTAATAAATTGTTTAAATCATCCGAAATTGGAATGATATCAAAAGAAAGGATTTAATGGGGCCTTAAAATCTACTGCATTAATGGTGGTTACAATAATTATCCTAATTTATTTTTGGGTAAATTTGCTGTAAAAATTACCATATCTTTTTTTTTTTTTGGATAAAAAATCGCCTTGATGGGGCCTTAAAGTCTCCTTTTAAGGGTCCATTCGTTTTATTGCGCTGATATATCATGAATCATATACTAATTGTAATGAAAGAGAAATTTAATTCTTTTGAATGACTTAATCAAAATATAAAGTCTTTTATGATTACATGAGACAATTTATGAGACATGTTAGAGTATATTTATTATTTAGATAAAGTATGTTTAATACTTGTTAAAGTATATTTTCTGAAATATACTTTATTTATATAATACACGTATTTTAGTAATGATCAACTCATCTCACACCCGTCTCACGAATGACCCGTCTCACAAGAGAGTATCTCAATGATAATAACTATCTTACATTATAAAATTTAATCAATGACTATAACTAGAACGAGATTTCGTCTTTAACATTTAAGGTTTAGAGTATAATAATTGTAATTTCAACCATGTGATTTAGGATATATTTTACCTTAGAATTTAAAAATTAAGGTTTAATTGTATTTTAAATATAATAATAAAAAAATAAAAACAAAACAAAAAATAGCATTAATTGAGGATGAAACTACACATTAATTAAATAGAACCACAAGTTAATTAAATTAGTATAAGTTGGGACCACAAGTTCTACCTACAATATATGGTAGAACTGGTTCTGCATACCAATGATGTGTTGGCCTAGTTTAATTTACTATACTTCGTTCTTTCCATATAGTTATTTCCGTTTGTATTGGTAAGTTGATAATTAAAAAAAATGTTAGAAATGTCTATAAAGTTATTGGAATTTATAAATAAAGGGTAAAAATTAAATAAGATGTATAATGTATTTTTAAAACTAATAAAATGTGTATAAATATATGAGACACTTCAAATGTAAAGTCTCCATGTTGAATGGAATTATGGAAGAAGTATTTAATTTAATACATGAAATAGAATACTCTTT
This sequence comes from Pogostemon cablin, assembly GCA_023678885.1. Classification (NCBI taxonomy): domain Eukaryota; kingdom Viridiplantae; phylum Streptophyta; class Magnoliopsida; order Lamiales; family Lamiaceae; genus Pogostemon; species Pogostemon cablin. The sequence goes on from CM042970.1 coordinate 1,215,757, forward strand.
ACAATAATTAATAATTACATGTCTGAAAAAGAATACTACAATAATTAACATGTCTGAATAATTACTCTTTACAGTAATTAATAATTACATGTCTGAAAAAAAAATTAATGCACCTTAATGATATCTTAGATTATACTTTAATTTAATCTCTTCTATTAATTAAATTAAATAATTAAAAAAATAGAAAATTATCCACTACACCCAACTTTTAATTTATAAATCATGGAGTACACCTCAAAATCACCCCAAATTTTGGTATTTTATGATTTTTTCTAATTCTTGTTGAGAAAAGTAATTTATTTTATTATTTGACGTTTTTAGAAGTATCAATATATATAATTTTCATGGGAGAAAATATCACAATTGATTATGTAAGTATGACTGATTAATTCCAATTTTAGTCTTTTATATTTGCAATTATTAATTTTGATCTTTTTTGTTCAAATTTAGTCATTTATGCTAAAAAAATATTCAAAATTGGCCCCAAATGTATAAATTTTGAATCAAAAATTGACTAAAAAATACCAAAGTTTGAAAAAATGACAAAAATTAGACAAAAAGGACAAGAAAAAATTAAAATTAAAAATTGCAAAAAAAAAAATTAAAGTTGGAATCAGCCATACTTTTTTTATATTTACTCTTTTCATGGTGACACTTGTGATATGGAGAAGCTCACGCATGAATTGAAATCAATTGGTATTGGCTACATAATACTCCCTTTGTTTTGCAACATGGTATATAGTGTTTATTTTTCCCACACATAGATGTAATATAATATTTTAATATATAATACAATTAAGAAATATAATATTTTACTTAATATGTAAGTGAATAATAGTGTGTTATTTTTTACTATATTATTGTATACTATTATTTTTTTAGTACGAAATGAAGTATTATTTTGATATATGAGAATTACTCAAAAAGTAAATTAAAACTCTACATTTTAAAATTTTATATGAGAAAATCTACTATCAATTGTATATGAAATAATGAAAGTATTCCTCAACTTAATCCTTTTAGGGTCATATAGAAAGACCACCAATCCCATATGTTGTTCCATTATATACATCCACATGACAAGATTTCCAAAAACCTATTTGAATCTTGAGATTTTGACCAACTTTTAATACAAATCACTGATCTAAGATCCAAGATCAACTTGTATTTTAAGAATAGGAATAGTTTAGAAGCAATTTACTATAAGGTAGGGCTTCTTCTACCCCCAACCAAATATCATGTGATTTCATCTTTTCAATCAATTAATAAATAGTTAATATATATATTATGACCAAGACACTAATGGTGGCCAACATCCCAACACACACACAGTGTCGTGACTATTTTTGTGTCTTCATATTGTTGGATAATTAGGTCATGATGTGTGTTCACTCTATTTCCAACTTTTTTTATGATATTGAAATATACATATTTCTTGATCGAACATTATCACGACAAAATGATACCAATCAAACATTGTCACAATTCACATGTAGTGTATAAATAAGAAATCGAGCTTGTATTTTATAAAAACAGTTTTATGTAGAGTTAGGTGAAAAATATTATGTTTGAAGGTGACAAACTATTAACCTTTAAAAAAATATTTTTAAACAGAATATAAAAGAAAATTTACGAACTTTACTCCTATTATAAATTAACTTATATCTTTGAGAAATTGCTAAGAAGAACATCATTAAACATTGTTGCAAAATGCAGCCGATGTGTATATATATATTAAAGGTAGGATTCATTTTAGAAATTTTATGCGTTTTGTAACAATAATTAAAAGTGTAGCTTTTTTCTTTCTTTCTTTTTTACAATTTTTCAAAAATAAAAATTAATTTACAATAGGAATTAAATTCGTATACTCTGATCCATATTATGAAATTATATTCATAAAAGTGGAATTTTCACACAAAGTTCAATTTTTTCACACAAAGTAGTGGAATTTCCACTCAATATTTACATAGTTAAATAATTAATACTTCATTCGTCTCACATATCTTCACAATTTTCGTTATTGTCCATTCCACATTTATCTTCATCACCTAAAAAATAAAACATCATATCAATCAATAATCTCAAACGTCATTTTAGTTTAAAAAATATCACTCTCACCTAACATACATAACATACTTCATTCTTTATTTATTACCTAAAAGTATCACAACACCCTTAAAATTGATCAAAAACATTTTTTTTAAACTATATACTCCCTCCGACCCTCCCAAAGGGAGTTCATGTTGATTATGGAGTATTACTCCCTCCGTCTTCTAAGGTATCAATTTCACTATTTCTGACGTCCGCTTCAAATGTATCAATTTTCTCTATTTAGTAAAAAAGTACACAATATGACTCACCACTTCCCTCTAGTACAACTACCCACTTTACCTAGAATAATGATACTCTTTAATCCACGTGCAAAAAGCAAATAAAGACCTTAGAACTACCACGTGTAAAAAGCAAATGATTAGAAGCGAACATATAGAATATTATTTAATATGTAGTGGGTAGTTGCATTAATGAGAGTGTGTATCTCATATTTTAGTTATATTAATGGGTGTATGTGGGTCTTATGTATATAAAAAAAGAAAAATAAACTCCTTGAGTGATACACTCAAAATAGAAAAAAGATCTTCTTTAAAGAGAAGGAAAAGAGCATCCACAATGCCCACTGTGCAACGGAGGGAGTGTAAATAAATACTACAATGAGAGAATTGTTTATTTTCTTTCGAGCTGTCTTGAATCAGATAGTGTAAGATTTGGTTTTTCTCGACATTATTTAACCTAATCAATCGCTTGATTCCGACAGCCAGATCAATGTCGAATTTCGAGGACAATTAATTACTTCATTTTATTTATTTTCTTATTTCTTCCTACACTATTAATTTAATACAAGGGTGCCCAAATGTGGTCCACATTACTGTGATCATTGACCTGTGAAAGAAGAATACATTAAAAATTGAACTAAAATAATATATCTCCAGTCGACCATGCAATTTTTTTACTACGTATTTTAAGTCTAGAAAGATATAGAGGGAGTTAAAATACAAATTTTAAAGTTAAAAAAAAAAAAAGAGAGCGACAGAAAGATAATTTAAAACAATCAAAATTCTAAATTGCAGCTGATCGATGTATTTTCACACGGATATTGGTGTTATTTCCGTGTAATATAATTTCTAAACACCTTTGTTACTAAACACTTCTATATTACTGAATGTGAGATTGTTATGTAATAAGAGAATGAAATTCAACTATTGTTTAGATATTTTTCTTTTTAGAGTATATAGTTTTTTTTTCTATTTCCCATGTGTCATTCATTTAACGGTATGATACAAAAGATATTACACTAAAATGACACAAGTAATTCGAACCTTTTTTTATAAATTAATTTGGCAACGTTAGTTATGTGAACTCTACTGATTTATGATGTTATATTATACTTTTAAGGTTTAATATTTATTTTAGTGTTTAGAATATTAAAGGGTACAATTATTTTTAAATATTTAAAAAGAGAAGATTTACATAAAAAGAGTTTACACCAGACTAGTTCAATTAATTTTGCTGAGTAATTATTTCATTTTATTATATTTAATCAAATGTTAATAACGATTTAATCTCAGGATTTACATGATTGCCTGAAAGACTTAAGAGTGGACTTTACCATATAATATAGTCTGATAAGATTATGCCGGGACTCCATCATGGGCCACTGTAGGTTGGGTAAGTTTCAGACAAAGCCCAATTGTTCAGCCTTGCATGTTGGTTCTATGTGATATTTTAAATGTCAAGAATAATTCTACAATAATTATCGTTTTTCATTCTACTGTGTTTTTATATATGAATGAACTAAATTAGGAACATACTATATTCTACTATTTTTTTTATATATGAATTAAATTATGAACATACTATTCAAACACTGGAAAGTGCTGAACATAGCCCATGAAAAATTTAGACAAAAATATCACTAAATAATAATAAGACTAAAAATCCTCTTGAAAATATTCAATTTTAATTTTAAGTTCGAAAACCTGACTTCACTGGAGTAAGCCCAAATCGGAGAGCAAAACCAAGGAGAACACTGGAGAGTGGAAATTGCAAGAATCCAGGAGAAACCTAGAGAACTGGGCTTCACAAAATTTTCGAAATCCACACATTGATGGGTGCAAGATCCAGTTAAATATTGGGTAGGGTGCTATATGGATGGCAAACACTTGGGTGAGACCGTATCGAGAACTTCCGTAATATTTTCAATAAAAAGCTACTCAAAAACTTCTTTGTATAGTTGAGGTTACAATGAGCACATTATGTATCAACTAAGCAACATGTTAAAGCTGGAGAAGCAAGTTGTCTCAAAAACACACTCTACAATGGCAGTTCAAAAACAAACATAGTTTTCAGAAGAAAACCTCAAACAATGGCATTTGCTGCACTAGCAATTCTTGGCCATAAGTCAGCACACTCCTTCCCAATCGGACCAGTAATAGCTGAACCTGAAGACCAAAAGTTATAGAGATCAATGCTTCAATTAATCATTGAAATCAAGTTTGAAGGTTTTAATTACCTTTCATTTCCCCTTTTGGGTTCACAATAACACCAGCATTATCTGCAAAACAAGAAAGAGAATTATCAGCATCGTTATACAAAGAAGTCATAACTTACATGAGAACGAATGCAATCCATGCGAGCCAAAGTCACTATACACGTAAGATCCATTAAAATCTCATCTTGATAAGTTTGCTAAGTCCACAAGAATATACATACATCAAAATATGCACCAGATGCAAACATAAAACACACATCGTAATGTCCTAGACTCCAAATTGAGTAAGTGTAAGCTCAGAGACAATGATCACATGACTCAGCCTTGTAACTAGAAGAGATCATGACCGAATTCCAAATTCCAAATTCCAAAAGGGGAGGTGACTTTGCACTGAAGATGCCACTCCACATTCATTCATTTTCAACCATATTTATATCTTGTATAAAGCCTTTTCAACCATATTTTTATCTTGTATAAGGTAGATACTCATCACGCCTATATAACCCCACTAAGCTTATAGGGGCACCAAGCCAACCACAACCAGTATCATAAAATTGGAAATTTAAACTGTATAGACACAAATTATTTATGATCAGGAAACCTATGTTGAGTATTCATATACATTAGATCCCAAAAACCATCATTAAGATATTTCATAAGGTAGTGATATTAACCTTGATAGAGTGAAGTTGGATTAAGACTCAGGAAGTACTATTTCACATGAACGAAGTCCAGGGAAATCAAACGCACATACAAATGAATATTTGCACAAAGTAATTATAGATCACACGTTAATAAGGAAAGAATGGATTTAAAAACAACAATACGAACGATGAATAATTGGAAAAACTCACCTTCAAAGTACATGAAAACGCCATCCTTTCTTCTCCATGGCTTCCGCTGCCTCACGATGACAGCAGGCATGACCTTCTTCCTCAAATCGGGTTTCCCCTTCTTCACCGTCGCCATCACCATATCTCTAACACAAGCCGACGGTAGCCTGTTTAGCCTTCCCTTAATACCTTTCACAGAAATTATGTAGAGATTCTTAGCACCGGTATTATCGGCGCAGTTCACTGTCGCCGCCACCGGCAGCCCCAGACATCCGGAACTTGTTTCCAGCTGACCCTCCGCGACCTGAAAACAAAGCTCAAAGTAAATTTATGACCTCAAACCGTTGGACACGATTAGATTAAGGCTCAGAACGCAGAAATTAAACAGATAGAACAGACCTCGTTTAGACATTTTCCGGCGAGTTGAGTGAAATTGAGGGCTTCCTTGTGTTGATACAGAACATTAGAGGGGTTAGGGTTTGCAATTAGATCTTCGCTAAATTTTGGGCTTCTTCTTGATCCCAATAATCCATATATTGAGCCCAAATATGTGTCATATTGGGCCTTAGTTAGACCAAGCCCAATTTTGATAGCACCCATCTCCGAATGAAAGAAGAAATGGGCGTCTCTTGATTTTGAGCTTATTCTTGAACACGATAATTCCTATATATAGAGCCCAAATTTGTCTTCTATTGGGCCATAACTAGACCAAGCCCAATTGTCAGAGAACCCATCTCTGGATAGAAGAAGAAGTGGACCTTCGCTTTATTTTGGGCTTGGCCTTGAGCCCAATATCCTTAAATAGTCTAAATTTTTAGCCCATTATATTGGGCCTTACTAAGATCTAGCCCAATTATGATTGAACCCATCTCTTAGTAGAATAAGAAATTGGCCTTTACTTGATTTTGGGCTTAGTCTTGAGCTAATATCGAGCACAAATTTGTAGATTATTAACATTGGGCCTTATTAGAACAAACCCAATAATAGAACCCATCAGGAAAAGTCTATATTCGCCTAGTTTTGGGCTTAGTCATAACCCCACCAATCCATATTCAGTCCAAATTAATAGCCCATTATATTGGACCTTAATTAGACCAAGCCCAATTATCATAGAGCAATCTCTGAGTAAAAGAAGAAATGGGCCTTCAGTTGATTCTGGGCTTGGTCTTGAGTCCAATATCCCTATACAAAACCCAAATTTATAGCTTGTTATATTGGGTTTAATTAGACCAAGCCCAATTACGATAGAACCCATCAGTCTATATTCGCTTGATGTTGGGCTTATTTTTGAGACCAATCCCTAACAAATTTGTAGCCCATTATATTGGCCCTTAATTAAACCGATCACAATTTTATATAGCCCGTCCCTGGATAGAAGAACTGGGCATTCGCTTAATGTTGGGCTTGGTCAAAGCCCAATGTCCTATATAGACCAAATTTGTAGCCTATTATATTGGGCCTTAATTAGACCAACGCCATTATGATAGAAATTAGAACCCACCAGGAAAAGTCTATATTTCACCTCTGTTTGAGCACCTCACGAACAGAACGAGATCTTCTCCAATAGTTGTATATTTTGTTCACAATTTGCAGTCTCCGGTACGAGAAGCAGAAATCTATGGGTGGAGGACTAGAGCACCACCACGGGGATGGGGCCCACGGTGGAGATTTTAGGGGCAAAGTGTGGAGCTTCACGGGTGGGGCCAACTGCCGCCCCAAGCACTGGAAGCGCAACACCGCTTTCGCCATGGTTGGCATTTTCCTCGTCTGCATTCCCATTGCAATGAAGTCTGCCGAGCTAGAGGTTTGATCGCAGATACACGCACTTATGCATGTGATTGTTTTCTTGGAATGCATTTTTGGATCTTCAACTGAGTAATTAATTAGGTTTTGAGGATCTGGGGATTTTGGTATCGCTGCGCCATTCTCGATTGATGAATTTATGATTTATTAGGGAAGCAGCATGAGATTTTTCTCTTCTCTTTCAATTTAGTTGAACTGAGGATAGCATTTGCTTTCCAGAAGTGTTTAGTGATTATATGGTTTTATTTGGTTACTTCTAGTCGATGTGGATAAGGTTGTGGAATAATATCACTTTTTGTTGTATTAGTTTCTTGGATTTCGTTGGGGAAAAGAGGAATTGTGGGAATATTTTGTTTTTTGATATTTCTACCTTATTCCAAGATAGTAACTGAACTTTAATTTCCACCAAACTGAAAATCAAAACTGGGGATTTCTCTTCTGTTCTCTTTTGCCCAGGAGTATCAGTTTTAGCAAACATTGACCTTGATCGCTAACTTTAAATGTACTGTCTATATTGAGCCTAGGTGAACTTAGAAATACTAATGTGTTTGTGCACCTTTTCAGAACTCTATTGAGTTCTATATGTTAGAAGTTAATAGGTTCTCGTCAATTTTTGATTGATTACTATTATAAAGTAATTTCAACTCTCTTTCTCTCTCCTGGATTAAAGATTTCACAACCATGTTTCAACTCTTTGCCTTTGTTTTGGTTCTTGTGCTCCGAAGGGGAATGTTGTATTTCTTCTCGGTTGATATCAGTGGGTCTGCATTGTTTCGAAAATTTACCATCTAAAATATTTTCTTTATGAAGTGATCTTATTGCTATGTTGAAGTGCTCTTTGTTGCCAGGAGTCTGTCAATTTTTAATTACAATAACCAAACTGGATCTGATTAAGTAAGCATCTGGAAGAAGACTAGGTTATTAGAAGTTAGTCAGAGCTAAATCTATTCAGATGTTCTAGTAGCTACACATGGATTACATGTTGACTTCCGAAATATTTTTCTATTCAACTTTTAGTAATTGCTTCGGCCAGACTAATATTTGTTTTGCTTCTTCTGATATTTAATACTCCCTCCGTCCCGCCCAAACGTCACCGGTTGTTTTTTGTGCGTAGATTAAGGAGTATTATTATTTTATGTGTAGTGGGTAGTTGTATTAGTAGTGAGTGGTGGGCCACATGTGGTACTTTTTTGCTAAAAGTGGGAAATGGGGACATTTGGATGGGACGCCCAATATATTAAAATGGTGACCTTTCGGTGGGACGGAGGGAGTACTACATGCAATATTTATTGAAGATTTTTCTTTTGATGACTGCCACACTAATATTTGTTTTGCTTCTCCTGATATTTAATACTATATGCAATATTTATTAAAGATTTTCTTTTGTTGACTACCACCTTTCTCTAAATAGTTAGAGGTTGATACTCCATTAGGTTAATCCCTCACGTGATTCCGTTGAAAATCAGTAGACATAAGAAGGGCTGGGCTATAAATATGGATGAACTCACTTCCTGTATCTTCGCATCACCTCATGTGAGGTTTGTGAATGATCTTTAGGATTTGATTATTCCATAAATGAAGTCGCTGATTTAATCAATCAGTAGAGTTTGAGTTAGCACTCAGTTAACGTGACTGGTGACCACAAACTGATGAGGTCACAAGATTTGTATGCACAGGCCATTCTGAAATCGTGAGTGATTTATCGAATTCTTTAATTATCTTAATCAAAATAAATAAAGAAATGATATCTGTTTATTATTTTTAAAAAATTCCTCACCTTCTTCCTTTGGAATTTGAAATGAGGTTACTTTTCTTATGAACTGTGTGAAGCATATCTTTGAAGTTCTGTGAAATTGAGTTATATGCCAAAATGGAGCATATAATGATAGTAGACTGTATTGCTCAAGAGCTGTGAACTGAAATAAATTTTATATTTGGTGCTCATTTATGAGGGTTGACATATGTATTTTTCATGCTCGTCATCAGTGTATCGATTTGCATTTGGGTTTTTGTTGTTAAAAATTATAAGAACTTAGATCTGCCATTGTTTGTATATTTACATTACTAACTTTACTCTTCACTGCAGCAACGTCCACATCTTCCTGTTCGCCCTATTCCCTCCCAGCTGTGGTGCAAGAATTTCGGGGACAAAGATTACTTATCAAAAGAATAAGTAGTGCAACTACAAGAATCACGACTCCTTATATATTCAATTCTGGATCTATATATTACTGGGATTCCGTAAATTCTCAAACATGTTGCTGTGGATTTTTGATTTGTGGAATAAAAATGATTGAACTATTGCTTCATTTGGTGTTCAGATTACTTAAGAGCTCCCTTTTCATGCCTTGTACTCATGAAATAGTTTTTACCTGGTTGCATTCTTTGTCTCCATGTTCTGATCCATAAGCAAAAAATGCTCCATTTTGTTGTCACTAGTATTTTCTATATAGACTTTGCTCTATTGTGTTGCAGATGGATTAATTTAGAGTATTTATTTTGCCTGATGATAATTTGCACTACCTAAAAATAGAAATACTATATCAATTCTATAATTTCAAAAGTTAAAATTGTCGCACTCGTCTAACATACACAATATATAATTAATAAAAACTGCGACATTTCCAATCCTACATTATCTGAAAATTGTAACTTACATTTGCAGGATTTACCATCTTGGAATAGAGGGAGTAATACGTATAAATTAAGCCGGAACTCCACAAAGTAATAGACTATGGACAATGGCATTTCACTCAAAAGGGATAAAAAATTTTGACGAAAATTCTTAAGAAATAAATTTGATCAAATGCAGGTTTGGTGCTGATCATGACCTTGAATCCAAACATCAATTTGTCAAAATCAAAATTTAAAAACTGAATCCAAACATGCTGAAATATGAACCTAAATCAAAGAAATGATATAACATTGAGGGCGTCTGTTGATCACGTTCTTCTCTTCAATATAATAGAACTTTAAACAGTTGAGTGCATGATATAGTAAGTACAATTGATTTCATAGAACAAAGATTACACCTCAATAAAATTTCCTATATACAAAAAGGAAGAGAGAATTTGTTTGGCATTTTAGCAAATGGGCCATCTATTCTTTGACCAAAATTGCAACAAGAGTCGGCATTCAGCTAAGCAGATTTAAGCCAACCACACATCTCCCAGATACTCATGCATCTAAGCAGAATTAAGTTCGTCTGAGACGTAGAGTAGGAAGTACACAAAAAGTTATGCTTGTCTCAGAAGTAGTGATTTTCTTATCTTGAACTAGAAACTCAGCTTCATTGATGCTTCATGACATTCTTGAAATTTGGGTTGCAGCTAAGCAAACTTCTTAAATGGGGCCATCTAAGAAATTTCCCTGTGATAACCAATGGTGAATTGGCAGATGCGTGCCTTTACCTGTGATCTTTCTTGCTTTTCTTCAGAATCATCGACATGTGCTCTATATAATCAGGGTTAACTCCATTCCCTCCGAGCAGCCATTGCAGAGCCTCAGCAGCTGCATCTTTTTCTGCTAGCTTCTTATTGTTGAAAGGCTGCCCCATTATCTGCATGCCATTGAACTCAACAGTTGATTGAAACTGGCCATTCTTTAGCTGCTTAGTGTTGTAGACAGGTGCGGCATAGCCTGCCCGTGTGAGTAAGGTTTGCAGCTGGCTCTTGGAGTTATCACCTCCTGGACCACTTTCTGTACTGGACATAGACACTGGCTTTTGCGGTGCAACTATGGATTGACTGGACCACTGATGTATCTGACGATTAAACACAAAACTACCACCACACTGGTCTTCTGAGATCAACAGGCGTATTGCAGATATAAGCTTGTGATAAGCATGGACGCCCATTGTGGGATTAAGGAGCTGTACATAAAAAATAATAATATATAAATAAATAATAAAATCAAAAAACAAGATAAAACATCACTAGATATTGATATCAGCTATCTCTTCATCCAAAAGAAGCAAAGATTAAAGATTCAAAGAGCGGTGAGAATAAGGTTTGATCTTTCCACTCACTTTGGTTTGAATTAATTCATCAAACTCCCTTCTCAAAGTCTGATACATGTCCGCTGTAGCACGATCCATGAAAAAATCCAAGTAACCACCAAGCATTTTCAGGTGGCCATCCTGGAAACCATACAAGTCCCAACAGTAGAATATTTCTCATGGGTCAGATGCCACCACCATATTATGCAAGGGTTTTCAATTTTAGATACCAAAAAAAAAAGTCCGCAGGTTGAGGAACTTTACCATATCCCCACTGGAGATGCTTCCACCAAATAAAAGCAGCATTGAATCAGATACAGCAGTTGAATCCCGCAGAAAGACAGAGTTAACTTTTATTTTTTCATTGAAAACGAGCCATGGATATGGTATTTTTGAGTGGCGTGCATTCACAGAGTTCTAAGAGAATAAAAAAGAGGCCACAAGAGAATCTCTTTATCAGTTTATTAATCTAAAAATATAAAAGCCACTATAGACATCAAGCAAGTGGAATGCTTACAGAGTATAGAAGCACATGCCCATCTTCCATTGTTTTCAGGGAGAAGGATTTTTCATTGTGCTGTCAATGAGTTTATAAGACATTGTGCAGATAAGTCAACAGAGTCTTATATGCTCAGAACAACATGAGTTAATGGATTAAAAGATGGCATAGTCCACCAGATCTTGAAGAATTAAATAGCAACAAAAAAGTCAACATAATCTTGTCAAAAAGTTAAGAATTTCCATAAACAGAGTTTAAATACCCAAGAATGTGCTAACGCACTAGATATGGGTTATTGGCTATGTAAAATACATTTTCATGTAATTATGAATCACTTTGTACAATCAACATCATGCTTACCACAACAGAGCAAACTCCTGGGTACAAGCCATAACAAATAACTGCGCGGAGTAGATTCTCATCATAGCTCCAGACATTGTAAGGGATAGGATTGCTATCAACAAGTCCAGTGTCCTTCAGCAAAGAGTAGAACTCCCTGCGAAGGGAATCAATGGCATTCATTGACTGTAAGGACAGAAAGTTTTTCCAGCAATATTCATAAGCAGCAAGATCTCTATCAGCAACTTTCCAGCCCTCATATGCCCGGGTAAGAGCAAGGTGGTCACTGAAATCATGCGAGAACTGTGCTTTTGCTGCTTCTGCTAGCTGAAACACAAAAATTGAATAAGCAGTTTTAAGCATAAAAATTATACATCAGCGATTTCATCAGAAGATATATGAACAGAATATTTTCATTTATAATGGCCAATTTTACAATAATCATACATACAGAAAAAACTTTCCAGCATTAAACCACTCATGGGCATGCAACCACTTGAATACTCATGCATTTTTAAGAGGAATTACAGCACGCATGCAAATCAACTCAAGTAATTTAATCTAGAAAGTAGAGGCCAACATCATCGAGTCTCAACTCTCAGCTTCCAAGGAATGTGTGAGTTGTGACCCCAGAAAATAAATACAAGACACACAGGTAAGAGTGAAGCAACATACTTATGAGAGTAGCTGTGGGGAGAAAGACAAAGATACAAGGCTGAAGAAGGCAAAGCCGCTATCTTTAATTTAAAGCTATGTGATCTCTTTAAAGGCAATGAATAAAGACTTTGGAGTTGAATTTAAACTGAGATTGCAGAGAAAATAGCAACTATTCCACTATCATAGATTTTGAATGGCAGCCTAATTATCTGATTTCAATGTAAGATAGTATACCATATAAATAGCACAATTATGACTAATACGAGTAAAGAAAAGAAACATAATTCACTGATTCAAGTTTCAAACTTCAAGTAAAAGAAGAAACATAAAGACAACATCAAAAGGAAACATTAAACAATACACACTTCATGCATGCTTTGAGCATTTCAAATTATGCATTAAAAAAGATCAAGATAGCCTAGACTATAGAGCACCAACAAACAAGACAAAAGTAACTACCAGTGGAGAGTCCAATGAACGAAAGCCTTGGGCTTAAGGAAGTACTCTCATAAGAGAATAGTTAGCTATGAAAGTTTCTTACATCCTTTTTATCCAGTGGAGCTAAGAAAGGATCACGAACACTTAAACCAGAAACTACACTTAATATAGGGTCCAAGCAATTAAATATGACACCTAGTATAAGCATTTTCCCAAGTTTGGGCTCCATGGGAAGCATTGTCAAATAGCGTCCTGCAAATGAAATCAGGGAAATACATAAGAGAACGAACATCGTGAAACCATAAAATGGATTAGAGAGTGAATACTTCTTAACATACCTAAAACAGTCAAATTTTCATTCTCATCCAAAGCTCTTATGATCTTTAGATATTCAATAGCATTTTGTATCTGCCATAGAAAAATAAGTGAAATTATAAAAACCTTGCACAAGGATCCAGTACAGAGATACAGCAATACAGACATCGAAGAAGTTCATACTTCATATACTTCCTCAATTTTTCAAAAGAATTTATAAATAAACTACAGAAAAAACATTGAAGACACATCTGATAAAAAATTAGATAATAACTCATATATTTGAGCATTACCGCAAGATTCTCAGGTGATTGCAATGCCCTAGATAGAAACTCAGATATGCCACCAAGTTGCAGACTCTTGATTTGCAAGCAAAGAGACTGAAGAGGAGTTCTCAAAATTTCTGGCAGTTGATAATCTGCAAAACCATCATATACGCATCTTGGATAGAGATGATAACATTCTCCAGGCTGAACACGTCCAGCTCTTCCTCTTCTCTATTTAAAACACCAAAAGGAGATATACATGGAAATTAATGCAGTTTAGTAAATACTAAAATGCCCATGGATGGCACCCATCACAAAAGATCATTTCAGCATGCTTCATAAGAACACACTAGAGCAAAAAGTTTATTCTATGATTTCTATCTATAGATGCAGATAATGGCAGGAGATAATTTAATTGGTACACTAGTGGAGGCTCATTAAATATCTGAGGGCAACTGACATCTGCCTTTTAACTAATTTTATTGATACACATCACAATAATTATTCAAACTTGTGCACTACATATTTTTCCAACAAATGAATAGTTCCTTGTTTCTTATCTTAAAAAAGAGAAATAAACGTAATCACTGGTGCTATTAATATAATTACTGATTAATATTTTCTTGGATCAAATAGCATACACAAGAGAACACTGATGAATGATTTTAAAAAATAGGTCAAAGGAATTTGCGAAAGTAAAATAAAGATGAAGCTGATAAACATCGGTTCCAATATAGCCAACCAGAAATATAAATATAAGCTGAATGTTACATACTTGCTTAGCTGAAACCATAGAGATCCAGGTGGGAAGCAAACAAGGGGTGTTATTCAGTGCATCATATGAAGTTTCTTTTGCCTTGCCACAGTCGATAACAAAAACTACATCGTCAATTGTAATGCTGGTTTCAGCAATATTGGTGGCTAGAATGATCTTCCTTATTCCTTCTTCAGGTCTGTCAAATATCAATTTCTGCATAATTTAAGAACAAAATGAATTCAGCAAAAATGGCAAAGCAAAAAGTAAACAGAAAATAAATTTGCTACATGTGCATGCAAATTTTTATCTAAAGAAGAAGCAAATGTTATAGCAGGAATTAGAGTGATTTTTTTAAACTAAATCCCCCAAAGTCATCAAAGGGTACAATAAAATATTCTGTTTACTCATATTCTTACTTATCAGGAAATGACATACTCCCTCCGTCCCAGGAAAGTCTGCACCCCTCTTTCCGGCACAGAGATTAAGAAAGTGATAACTTTTAGGGATACTATGGTATTTTTTGGTAATAAATAAATGATAAAATATGTTAGGTGTGTTAGGTAGGGGTGGTTTTTTGTAAATAAAGTGTATAGAGAAGGGTGATTGTGTTTGACTTTTTTCTTTTTTAGGAAGGTGCAAACTTTTGTGAGACAACCCAAAATGGAAAGTGTGTCATCTGAAATGGGACGGAGGGAGTACATTAAGACAACTGAAAGAAGGAAACAAAACTAGATTAAAGATTGCTTCAGAAGGTTTAAGCCTAACTCAGATATAAAAGGCATTGAATCAAAAAGAACATTATTGGTCTAAACACGTCAGTTGACTCAGTTCTTCACAATAATCCATGTAACTTTAAGCAATACATAAGAACTAACTCTTCAAATATGTTACAGTACTTGGTAATTATAATGCCATATCACAAAGCTGATTCAGAATTCTTGGACAAATTTGAGTTTATTTAAATATTTTCTTTTCTGTGGAAATCTCGTATCTTAGTTGAACGGTTATCGGCTTCGCGAGACCATTCCTAAGACAGGAGATTCGAATTGGAAATGCTTGTCAGCAAGGAGAAATTAAATACAAGTCGGAGCATAGGTAGGTAGAAGCATCCGTAATTGAGCATATAATTATTGCACTAACTCATGAGATAATGTTAAGCAAGATTTAAACTGTGTGTAAGAGAAGAAAGTGACAAAAAAGTTCATGCTACAAAAGTATACATCCAAATCCTGATAATACATGAACCACAAAATACCATCTGATAATGTTCAAAAGAGACATCGAAACAATCAGTAAGTAACATCTCTATCACCTGTTCTGAACTGCCCATAGATCCATGGCATACCAATATCAAAACCCGATCTGTATCTCCCAGTAGAGGATGAGCTACGAGTTTATCCTTCAGAGAGGATATGTCATCCCACCCAGTCATGAAAACCAAAACTGCACCTGGTTTTTCGTTTTCACATAAATTGCACAGAAGGTACTCAATGAGATTAAAATTAAAACAATCAGGATTCCAGCAAGATAATGATTCCCTTGTCTGAGCAGTATAATCCTTGAAGTCAGCAGAACTAAGCGTCTCCTGAATCAATTAAGGAGATTGCTTAAATCACAAGAAGACATACACAAACAACTTCACTAACATAAGAAGTAGATACCTCAACTGCAGAAGCAATTTGACTCTTTCTCTTTCTCGGTGTTTGCTTGCTCATCTTCCATGTCTTTTCTGTACCATAATCGTCTATTTGATTATCAGGAGTCAACTTGTATCCTGTTGTCTCCAAAACATTTTCTAGGTAATGAGTGCGAACTGGATAAGTAAAGCCCTAAATGAAAAATGATGAAACAAAATAGGTTAAGTTTAAACTTAATGCATCTATTCTACTTAACAGAGCAAAGGCGGTAACAAAGAGAGAAGCTAATTCTGACAGTGACATTTGTTAATTTCACTAAACAAGAAACGGAAACAAATTATGATAGGTACCCCAATATAAAATCACTTGAGCCAAAAACTTAGCAGACATTACACTTTAGCCAGAAACTTACACACAAAATTGCAATCAGCAACTTGGTAGGGAAAAAAGTACCAAAAGCAACTGAGCATCCAGGAGCAGAATTACTAAATTGAAGAGAATTAAACTTCACACATTTGCTGCTCTTTGAAGTAAAGAGGAGTTTCGCAGGAGTTACACATCAGACAACGACTGCTCTTTAAAGAGAGAAGTGTTTTTCTACATTTAGATCAATAACCAACTTCTATGGAATAATAAGAGAGGTGCAATCATCATAAGTTATAGATGAAACTTGCATCCACAACCACTATGTAATAACATGAAATAGTCACATTCTCAAATAAACATACGTTGATTGAATCATCGTCGCTAATTCATTTCACACAACACAAGTTCATCAGCCAATTTACTGTCTGGCCATCAATTAACAGCACACGTGTTGTGCATGCATAAATAATGCTGACTCAAATATAAATCAGTCAATAACATGAACCAACATTAACAAAGAAATCCTCATAAAGGCACTAAGAGTGATATTGCATAGACAAATTGGTGGATTTCATTGTAAAGTTTCATAGTTGTCCCAGATAAAATGTAAAATCAATTTCTATTACAATCCTTTAACAATATAATTAGCTATTTCATTTATTCCACATCTCCTCTTAGTATATATTATATCTACTATCTGTTTAGATTTACTGGAAAGTCGGTAATATCAGCTTAACTCCCCTGGACAACTCGTTTATATCAGCTTAAGTCCCCTGCCTTGTCCAGATGCTTTGTCACCATTTAAAAGCTGACAATTGTTTTTGACAGCCACATGTTGTAACTGTGCCAGCAACTTACAGAACCTTCATAACTCAAAAAAGCAAGAAAACTGCCTAACATAACATATTAAAAAATAAAGGCCAGTTTTCCAAATAACTGGTGGGATAATAAGTTCGCTACAACCATGGTATACATCATAAATCTTAAATTTAGAAAAGAAAAAAAAAACCATACAGAAGGGTGGGGTGGTAAACTGGTATACTAACAGGGATTTGGACCATTGGAGCCCCACCAAAGTATGATGAGAAGAGTTCCGCATCTAAGGTTGCACTCATCAAAACAAGCCTTAATTCTGGTCGAAGTGGAAGAAGATCTCTTAAAACAATAAGCAGAAAATCTGTCATAAAAAGATAACAAAATTAAGAAAGAGTTTTACCCTGCATATTTTCGAAGTAAAAAAATGCAATAACTACCTTCATTTATCCCACGTTCATGAATTTCATCAACTATAATGTGTGTTACACCCTTTAAGCTCCTATCATTTAATAATCTGCGTAATAAGATGCCTGTCGTGCAGAAGAGGAGGTGGGTGTCCCTTCCTTTTACACCCTCTAACCGAACTTTATACCCAACCTGTAAAGTGTATGAAAGGTTAGTTTATTATGAGGGAAAAATTAAAGAGGAGGGAAAAAATCTATAACTGCAAATGTGAATTTAAGGATCAGAGACTCACTGTTTCTCCCATTTCCTCACCCCTCTCTGTGGCAATCCTCTCAGATACAGACATGGCAGATATCTTTCTAGGCTGAGTACATATGATATTGCATGTGACCCCACGCATAGATTCTATCTCAGTCTCCAAAATAAATTGGGGAATCTGGGTGGTCTTACCGCAACCAGTTTCACCAGACATGACAACAACCTAAAATGTCCGAATACACTCAAATGATGTTATCAAATTTAATATTGAGAGGAAATCCGTCATTCTTGTGATATTATCAATTTATCATTAGCAGGGAAGAAAACTTCAAATTCATTTTAGAATTTTAAGTTTCTCAAAAGGACTTGTATTTGAAAAAAAGCAGTCGTACCTTTCTAAATGGTTGGGGGTGTAGGCACACAATAAATACCAAATTAAGATAGCTTGAAAGTAAAGGAATTCTATTTAATATCCAAACAGAAACCCACACTCTTGACCTTCTCGTGTTTAGAGTTTATAAGGTATGACGGATAGGAACTAACTTTGTTTCTCAGTTTAAACCATGATATATTATTCAGTGCAAAACAGCCATCCAAGATAGAGGGGACTCAGGGGAGACTTAAGTACTCCTGTTGACTGCTGTAAAACTATTTCAACCCGCAGCAACATTGAAGTGTAGATATATTTTTAATAGCCATATTAGTAACTACTACAATCAAAACAGCATTAAGAAGAACATATATACAAGCATTTTCTTACCACTATGTAAAATAAATAAATAGAAGATCATGTTAATCACAAGCATAATCACCTAGGGGAAAATGCTTCAAACTCTGCAATACCTGGTTCTGTGAAATGGCACTTAATATAGACTCTCTCCTTATAAGCAGGGAGACTTCTACGGAACTCCATCATCTTAAGTCCTTTAGGAGATTCCTGCAAAAAGGTATATAAAATGATGATGTTGAAGAATGATGATGATTGTTTTCCACACCAATTAGTGATGCTGAAAAAAAATTTTCATGGGAAAAAAATTATCATTACAGGTGATACGAAAAAAAAAAGATATTTTCATGGGAAAAAAATCATCATTACAGTCTACCGGATCATACACGCAACTAAATAAGGCCTGATATCAGGAGAGAATGAAAAATAGAACGTAGAAATACAACAGCCCCAATATAGAAAAATCGAATACATCTATATCTATGAGATCAAATTTCTAGAGATATCTTGCATTAGGGGATATAATTGTATTCAATTTTTTAATTAGTTAAAAAAGGATATAAATGGATTCCACTTTGGATTTATAGAACTCGTCAAAATGTCGGGAATGGTTAATATAGCATGTTCAAAGCCCAATTCACAATCAGCCACATCCTAATTCAAAGTGTTCTACATCAAATTTTGAATGATAAAAAGTACTGAAATACATGAGCACTTTAATTGATACCCGACAAACTCGAGAAGCCTTGGAAATACAAAGCACATATACTGACTAACAAACTAAAATCATTTTATCAATCTCTCGGTGAAATTGAACCTGCCAGGTATGCTGCTCCTCTCGCATTTGGAGGCTTCTTTGCCAAAATATTTTCTCCAGGGCAGCCTTACTGTGTGGAAGCAGCTCTGGTTGCTCAAAAAGGCTTTCATCAGCACCAATACTGGCATTGCTGCTTGATCTTGAAAAGACATCGATGCTCTTACTTTTTCCAGAGATGTAGTCCGCAATGTAAGCACACACACGCTTTTGCAAACCAGGAGGTAAGCACACCTATATCTCAAAAAACGGAGCATATAAACAAAGGACTCCATTAAGTGGTGCATAACTACTAGTAGAAAAGAGTGTGAGCATGTGTGTTCCTTTTTTCAGAAGGTTTTATGATATTATATCTCAAAATTGAGGCATATAAACAAGGAACTACCTAAACGGGTTCAGAATCAATAGGAGCGAAGAATGTAAGCCTTTTTTTTTTTATTTTTATTTTTTTAATTGAAAGCTTGCTTTATATTGTATCATAATTCTGGATTTAGAAGATAAAGGTCAATTATATTCCAGGTGACAAGAGGTTGCCTAACTGTTGACAGTTGACACTAGATGAAACATATGAAATGGAATCAATATGACTTAGATAAAGAAATTGAAGATAGAAGCCATTATGTTGGACAGAGTAAACATTGAGAGAGTACCTCCCTTTGGGGACGCTTGTCATCAAGATCAAAGCGATAGTTAGGCAATGGAAATTTACTGACAACAACAACCTTCGTATACAGGTGGCTGCCAAAAGAATTGCTTTCAGAGTTAACCTCAACTTTTATAAGAAACAAGGACTTGAACACAAACAAAGCAAAAGGATACCTATATAAGCCCATACTGCTTGCCAAAGCTGCTATTTGCTCAAAATCACATCTATCTTTTTTTTCTCTTGATACTATCTCCTGTTTATCCTTATCGCGTAAAAGAGAATCTAACTTCCTTTTCCAAGCAATAACATTCTCTGATGAAGAAGTACCCTAAAATCCAAAAGGACAATTAAAGTACAAATATGAAAGAGATCATCAGATGGCACGTGCACACTTAAACATGTATGTCTAAGAGATACTCCATATCCACAGAAAACAATATCCTAGTTCAAACTTCAAATCATAAATTAAACTATCTTCCGTTATGAATGAAAAATAACAGAACTTATAATGAGCACTGTGGTTGATGTAATTAACATTTCTAATACTATAATTTGATGCAATCCCTCCCTGTAATTTGAATTATCCATCTTCTCCAGTTTGTAACAATGAAACAAAAAAATATACACATACATACAGGTTGCGCAGAGAACTCGAATTCCCGAACAGAAACTTGCTCGACCATCTCGCCATGCACCGAATTGTCCTGCTGTTGAAATTGCTTCTGATATTGATGAATTGGCAAGTAAGGATAAGATTTTACTGTATTACTATTACCATTATCATAATTAACTTTAGTTCTAGTAAAATGGCCTCGTTTCTCAGTATCACTGCTAGTTGTTACATTTGCAGGCTTGGAATCGGTCGTGGCGGAGGTGGAGGCAGTGGTGATAACAGAACGGAGGCGGTGGTGGGGAGGTACGTAGAGCGCGCCGTGGGAAGACGGCGGCCTTTCTTTCATCCTGAAAAATAGGCGCGGCGTCGGCAACAACAATTGCCGCTGCGGTGGGTCGGCGGGGTGGGGTTTTAGGGTTTTGGAGTAGTTATTGTGAGGGGAGAATCGAAGCGAAATGAGGTTCATACAACACGGAAAATATGCTCGCACGTTGTCCGAACTGTGGTGGAGGTTGGTGCGCCGGGTTTTTCACCTCGGCGGCGGTGGCTGCGGTTGGTGCGCCAGAGTTGTACGTGCGGAGGAGGTCGTATGGCGCACGTGCGAATATTTAGAACTTTCTAAATGCCGACATCAGATACATAGCAGAATGGTTCTGGAATGGTTCTGGAATTGCAATGCAGAATGGTCAGGAGCAAAGTGTTTTCCAAAACCGTGGGTCCGGAATTATTTTTTATTTAATTTTTTTTTTTTAAAGCAAAATTATTACTAAAACAATATAAATACTCTTATTTAATATTCTTATTAAACAAAATTAATTAATTAGAGAGAATGATCAAATTAACCCGCACCATTGTATCTAGGAAAAGACTTGAGTGAGACCGTCTCACGTAAGGGTTTACGTGAGACGGTCAAAAAGTGATAATTGATAATGATATTTCATGAATAATTTATAATATAAACAAAAAGTGATAACATTTTATAACAAAAGTGATAACTATTTTAAAAATTGAAAAATTGTCTCACGTAAAACGGTCTCATACAAGACCTACCACGTTATAAGCGAATTTTCTATTAATTTTTTAATGAAAAGTTGAATAATAAAAAAATTATATATTTATTAAGAAATATATTGAATAAAAATTAATATACATGATTACGCGGGTGCAATTAAGTGCACATATTAATCCTTATAGTATTATGGATGAAAATATACTATTCATCTTTATGGGTGCAATTAAGTGCACATATTAATCCTTAAATTAGAGTATTATGGATGCAAATATACTATTCATCTTTATGCTTGTTTGGCAGAGTACTTTTTCTTTTCTATTTGGATTAATTAAGCTCTCTTGCAAACATAAAAATGAAATACTATAATTTTTTAGATTTATTTACAATCGAAATAAAAGCAATGAGTTTTACCGCAATTAATTAAGCCATCTTGCTAACATAAAAATGAAATACTATACTTTTGCAAATTTCCAAATATTTTGACTTTTTGCAATCAAAATAAAAGTAATAACTCTTACCGCAATTAACCAAAATATATATCACACATCTCGTAAAACAAAGTATATACAAATTTTCGTAAAGAAATTGATAATTATCCTTTTGAAAAAGATCAGTGAAGTAATGAGTTATGAATTGAACATACCTCAACGCTCCCTTAAGATCAGAACATAGTTTCTTATTTTCTCAAGACATTTAACATCTCCAAAATGGTACACTAAGCCAAATATCCATCACTTCAAAATGGTAAATTAAGTCATCATCACAACAACAATCTTATGCAGGCAATTGTCCCAACCTACTTATTAGTGCTATTACTCAAAACACTATACAGTTCAGATCAAAAAAGATGAGAGAACAGATTTCATTCTGGGTTTCCTTCCAAAGACAACACCATCACCATTAGAATAGAAACAAGCTTTATCTTAAAGCCTTAATAAGTATAGCCCTTCACAAACATTCCCTTCTTAGCTTCTTCGCTCTCCCCTTCGGCTGAATACTTTCCGAGTTGCGCCAATGAGTTCGCCTTGGCACGTACCAAAAGTGCCCTCTGTGCAGCCTGTATTTTATCTGGATGACCTTGCCATGTCTTGAGCACAGTGTTCTGCAACGCTCTTGCATATGAGAAGGAGACGTGCCACGGGTTCGGACTTTGGTTCATTGAATTGAGATTCAATGTTGCCTCGACTTCAGATTGACCTCCAGACAAGAACTGAAACAGAAGAAAATCAACACTTATACATATTAGATTCGGAGGGAAGAAGATAAAAAAAAAAAACAGCAGTCGTATGCAAGGCTTCCGATGCAAAGCTGAGCCAAAATTATGATCTTATTTCCTAAGCATATGTAACTAAATCTTAAACAAGCATAGTTCACATGAGGGAAGTTTTTTTTTTTTTTCCTTTATATAGTCCAAGCCCAGTGGGTCACCCTCACCCACACTGCCAGCTACAAGTAACAACAATACACGAGAGCTGAAAGTGTCGTATAATACGATTTATAAGGGGTTCATGAGCTAGTACCATGATTCCTGGAACTGCAGGAGGCACTCTTCTTCTGAGCATGGTAAGAGTATATTTGGCGACGGTATCTGGAGAAGCCTTTTCTTTGTGTTCAGCTCCAGGAGTTACCATGCTAGGTTTAAGCAGAATTCCTTCAAACGTAACATTATTCTCTGCCAAGTAGTAGAAAACCTCTGCCCATACTTTCTCTGCCACTTCAAGTGTCCTCTCAATCGGGTGGTCTCCATCGAGAAGGATTTCAGGTTCCACGATGGGCACAAGTCCATTGTCCTATAGAAAAAACCAAGCTTATGAAAACCCATCCGACTCTGGTTCTTAAATCATAAAAACAAA
The DNA here is from genome assembly GCA_023678885.1 of Pogostemon cablin. Lineage (NCBI taxonomy): Eukaryota > Viridiplantae > Streptophyta > Magnoliopsida > Lamiales > Lamiaceae > Pogostemon > Pogostemon cablin. Next base: position 1,239,354 of record CM042970.1, read on the forward strand.
TCGTTCTTTTTATAAGAGAAGGAAGAAAGGTAAGGTGATAAGATGTAAATTGGTACCTGAGAAATTGCAGCATAACGAGCCAGACCCCAAGCTGCTTCTTTAACGGCTAAAGCAGAAGGACCACAGGGTATACTTACAACAGTTCTCCTAAAATATATGAATACAAACATGAAGTAGCGAGTCATTTAAAGATAAGCTAAATGAGATAAAAGCTTATAGAGAAAGGAAAAAAGCATACCATTTTGCGAAACGAGCCCCTTGCTTGTAGTATTCAGCAGATCTAGAGGCCAATCCATCTAACCCCTGGCACCAAGATTCATTGTTTGACCCTGGTAGTGGAACCAAACCCTGCCAGATGGGTATTTACGAGTTAGTGAAAAGAGGATATGCTGGAGCAAGTTGATAATTATAGAGAATTTAAGCAATCAAAAGTAATGCAGTAAAGCTAGAACAGGTCAACTTTACTTATAACTCACCTTATCAACTTTAATACCAGGTACAATATTCTCCTCTCGTAAACAGTCTACAAATTTCTTTCCATCTGTTGTTGATTGATAAAGAGTCTCTTCAAAGAGAATGGCACCAGAAATATAGTCACCCAGGCCAGGAGTGGTCAATAGAAGTTGCCTATAAGCCTGCCTGTTTGTCTCCGTGTTGTCCAGCCCAATGGACGCCAGCCTCTTGCCACACGTCGCATTAGACTCATCAATCGCAAGGATTCCTCGCCCTGGAGATGCAATTGATTTCTACTCGCGGCAGAAACAAAGCAAAAACAATTTTAGGTTATCCAGTCAACAAAGCAATATCTCCATTATAGAGTGAAAATGTGTAACAGGTAGAGTATCATCTTCTTCAAAAGATACTAACAAACATTAGAAACAAATTTAGATGAGATCATGAGAAGGATCAAGGATTTCTTAAAAACTTGAGAAGAATCATCTGAAATTAGTAACATTTATCAACAATAAAATAAAAAAGATGGAATCAAAAAATTCTACAATGAGTAAACAAGTGAAAGGATGACTAAAGTTCTTGTTTTAAGCCTATTGACAGAGCCAATGCTCACCAATCAAAAGAACAGTGCAAGAACTGAAGCAGGCATCAAAAGCAAGTCAAATCAATTTATATGGAAAAAAAATCTTTAAAAAATTTGATAAATCAACTGTTGTAGTCAACCATCATGATGGCATTAAAGTAACACCAGCAGCATTACTCTTGACTTCACAACCATATAATTATAAACCAACATTGCCCCCAGGGCATAGCTCAAGTGGTAGAGGGGAGGGTGGAAAGGTCTTCCAACTGAGCTTGGTTGCTGCAGGGTGGGGGTTCGAATCCTGCCTTTGGCATGGATTTGGCCCCTTGCAAGTACAAGTTTAACAGTGAGCCCTCTCTATAAGCCACTTGAGGCACATCCTGCGATTTACCTCCTCCACCAATCCCCAGGGCAGGGGCGGTGGGGGGCCCTCCTAATGGTAGGGTACACCATTTTTTTTATAAACCAACATTTAATACACAAAATTTTTTTACTAAAGTCAATAAATTTCAGCAATGGCAGATAACACACCCCTTTGTTTTTCTAAAAGCCTTCCAATTTTTTTTGAAAACTAGCATAAATACTGAGGATTTGAAAAGGAGATAAAGCAATAAACGCATAATGGTAATGATTTAGCACAAAAATTCAAAAAGTATTTCATGAAACTTCAGCAGAGTACATACAAATATTAGAGCAATAAAATTTCAGTTTCATAAAAATAAAGTAAAAACAAAAGAAAAAAAAACAGAACTTTATGATTACCAATTCATACAACATTAACATAAAAACTCAATCAATACGACCACCATGTTAGAAATATCAAAGCAACATACATTCGATTAATCCGATACTACTACACTACAACACAAGAAGAAATCCATCCGAACGCATAAACTTAGAAATCGCTTACGGCAGTTTTCACGAGCTCATCGGTGTAAGATCCAGCACGGATCACCGACACGCGGTGGTTTGGGAGGCGCGCCGCCATTGCCGGCCGCTGATTGACGGAGTGATTGCCGGCGATCCACGAGGAGGCGGCGGCGTTAAGTTTCACGAAGCTAGAGCAAGCCATCTCTCGTTATTTCCGCAAACCACGAAAGAGGAAAAGATTGAGAAGAGATTTCGACTGATATTCTGAAGGGGCGTTCGATTCGATAATAAAAGAGGAGGAGCAGTGATTAGTGGGGAAGGAGTTGGTGGTTCTTTACTTTGTAGAGTCCGCGGGTTGGCAATTCGGACCAAAACAGGACAACATATACATGCGGATCTACCAAACACCCCATCACTGTTTCAGGGTGTTTTAAAACTTAAATTACCCTTCTGTCCCTGGGCTACAGCCCAATTTGTGATTTTAAAATTTTGATTTTGGGTTCAAAACCCATATTTATGTCGCATAAAAAATTTTAAATAAGGTCAAAACAAATACTAGATTATCTTATTGAAAATAATACTATAATTTTATTATGTATGGCATTTGTTTAATTTAATTATTGATAGAGGAGAATAAAAATTGTAACATATATTTCACTAATATCCTTATTTTTATATGCATTTTTTGCCATTGATTTCAAGTGATGTGAATGATTAGACTCGTTAGAATAGTGCATGAGTCAAGTAATTGATTGAAACACAAAAAAATATTTTTTCAATTTTATTTTTTTATTTCATAGTACATTAATTAATGGTGTATCTCATTATTAGGGGCTATCGCCTATGAATATTAGTGAAGGAATTAAATCACAAGGTGTGCTTTAAATTATTCATAAAAGGGGCTCATTATTTAAGTATATTTGCAATAAGTCAAATTTATGTAAAAGACATGATTCAAAATTCACCCTACACCTAATAATTCAGTTGGAAGGTCTTTTCACCATTTCCTCCACAACTTGAATTAGGTCTCAAGAGCTCTTTAGTCCATTAGTGACCTAATCAATCCTAGGTTCTACAAGGTTAGGTTTCGCAATTAAAAGTCTATTTAATGTGAATTATTTAATTCCGCTTAGCTTGTCACTTTATAAAACTAATTCTAATACTTCCTCCGTTCACTGTCAATCTATCAATTTTATCATTTTGGGTCGTTCATTCTTAATCTATCAATTTCTCCTTTTGGACTATGGAACCCACAGCCTTCACTAGTACAAATAAAATATGGGATTCACACCCTCCACTAATACAGCTACTTATTACAAATAAAATAATAATATTTCTTAATCCACGTAAAAAAACAAATGGATATATTGAGGAGGGAGAGAATAGTATAAACTATGCAATTAAGTGTAGTTGTCTATATATATGTTTTAGAATGATAGGTATTTTTTTTCAAAGAAAAGTTATATTCAAAGAGTAAATATTAATAATTGTTTTAAAATGTATTTCTCGAATCAAATTATCAACTCATTGAATATCTCCAAATAAAAATGGTAGAACATCACATTCTTTAGAGTAAGTTTTTAAGCTTCTATTTGAAATGTAGTAGGCCTAAATTATCATCATCATTTATTAAACAATTGAGTCATAGTATTTATCAGACTATCAAAATATCCTAACAAATATTAATTTTATTATCATGATTTATATTTCTCGTGTAAATATTGAAATGTCATTCACAAGTTGCCACAGTTTTATCTTTATTATTTTTCGTTTTCATAAGCTAATGGAAAGGAAAATGTTTGTATTATTCCGTACAACTTATATAAATCAGTGTGTTTGTATGCATGATAAGTGTGAAAATCTGCATGTTTTAGGGTTCGATTTAGCACCGTTTTGTGGGATCTATATGAACATGAACATTTTTTCCCTTTTTTCGTTTTCCGGCAACTGTGTCATTTGCTTGACAGATAACACTAGAAAATTCAGTTAACTTGTTCAAATCAAATCACTAGACACTCAGTTATAATCTTTTCTTATGAAAGTAATCACTTAATTATGTTAAATTCATTGTCTAAAGTAAACTTAGCACATAAATTTGGTTTAACTCCCTAGATGCAGAAGAATAATCCCTACTTCCTTTCTATGTACTTCATGCAAAATTCCATTAAATGATAGAGCACTAGACTTCCCTTTATAGGTACTTAAGAATTAATTCTCAATTCCCGCCTAATAATCTAAGAAACCAAATCCTCTACAATGGTAATTAATAGATATATTAAGTGTCATATATTAATTATTCTAATGAATAAAGATTATATGTTTAGATCTCCTTTGCCATAACAGGATGACCAATATAATTCTTATATAACACAAACAATAAGCATAAGCATGCAAAAAGCATTGACATACGCATGAATAAGGACAGATCATATAAGACAAAATATTATTCTCAAATCAAAGCAATATTATTCTCAAATCAAAGCATTAATAAAGGATTAAGTATACTGCAGATATCCAACCTTAAATCTAGATCATCAATTCAAATCAATTTAACCTTCAAACTTAGCGCTATACAAGAAGCACTAGCACATGGTGTTACAGGCAACACACATGGTTAGGTATGAAAGCATGTTCAAAATTAAGAAAGAAAGAGTAAGAATAACCCTAAATATAGTGCGATTCTCCGTTCTCTCCTTCGTGATTCTGAACCTTCTCGTTCTCCTTCTCAAGTAAGCAATACTGACGAACTCTCCGGGATGGGTGGATGGGATGATAGATTATGAAAGGGTATGAAGAGTTAGGACTTGGAACACCCCAAGGACTCTTTATATAGTTGAAGGCTGATAAAATTCGTATTCTACCTCAAAATAGGGATTTTTCACGTCAAAAACACGTACGGGCCGAAAACTGGGCCACCGGGTCGCATCACTCGTCAGCAGATTGCGCGACCTCACGATTTTGCTCATAACTTCTTCATTCTGACTCTGATTAAGGTGATTTTTTCTCTCATGTGATCCTCTCTTCCTCAACTTTCTATCCATATACAGAACTCACAAAAATTCTAACATTTGAATGGCACGAGTCGTGCAAGAGTAGCACGAGTCGTGCTGGTCGACACAGCTTGCGCGTCTTCACCGTTTTGATCATAACTCCCTCATCTGACCTCCAATTGAGGTGTTTCTTGAGCCAAAATGACATTTCTATTCTGTAGCTTTCCAACCATATATCACATGATCAATTTGGACTTCTATACAAATACAGAAAAATTATGCAAATTGGACATGCGTTTTTCAGCATTCTTTCATGATTTCACTCATCATTCCAACTTTGCACTTTTAATATGTTTCCCACCTAAAAAAATACGAAATAACACCTCAAATGCATCAATATCTTAAATATATAAAAAGTAACCATTTAGTACTAAAATACGAATATAAATCCCACAAAACGGTGCTAAATCGGACCCTAAAACATGCAGATTTTCATACTAATCAATGCATGTAACAAAAATAATTCTCACATTAGTATAATTAATCCACAAGTATATTCCTATTTATTTGAAAAGTGACAACATTTAAAAATCTACGAAGGCGAATCGACTAACAAGTAAGGGGGCGTTTGGCTGAATACTTTGAAGGCAAAGGAATGAGAATTGATTTCAAGTTGTTGTTTGGTTAAATACTTTGATATCCGTGTACAGTAATTTGGTATCCCATATTTTGGGAATCCCCATTCCTCAAGTTTTTGGGAGGAATCACTTTCATACCCAAATACATGCTGTCTTTATTCTTTATTTCATTTTTTTTTAAATTATTTTTATTTTTTTCTAATTTAAATATTATTAAAAAAAGATAATTAATTTTTTATTCAATTTAGAAAATAAAAAATAAAAACACATCATATTGATTCCATTCCCATAGATTTTTAAAACAATCCAAACAAAATGAATGATTATCACAGTGATTCCAGATTTCAACCAAACATAATATTTATAATGTCCATATCCATTCTTATTTCTTAATACTTTCATTCTCATTCTTATTCTCATCCCAAATTAACCAAACACCCCTAAGAATGAGATGCACTTTTGACATTTCACATCATAGTGCAAAAACAACCGCAATCACATTAAAAATTTGTTCAAATTTCTATTTAACCTATTGTTATTTATCATATTCTACTCTCAAATATTTCATTAGTTTATGATTTTTTTTAAGATGAATCATATTCAAGTGCAATATTCTTAAAATTTATTGAAGTTGTATTTAATGGCATAAACAAATGTATATAAGTCACATAGAATTACATTTGAATAAATTTTGTTATAGTATAGTAAATTAGTAATAAATTGTTAATAAGAAAACATAATCGACGCTATAAAAATTTATTGAATCAACATTTGAATTGAGTAAACATGTAATTTTATATTGTATCAAAGTTACACATGAATCTAAAATTTCATTAAAGTTACATTTGAATCGATTAATCATGTGCTTTTAACATTGTAACGAAGTTACATTTAAAGTGAAATGTTTTAGTTTATGGTAATTGATTAAGCATGTATTTTTACATTGTATCGAAGTTATATTTAAATCGAAATGTTTTAATTTATGGTCGATTGTTTATGAAAAAAACGTGTTTTTATTGAAAGTCGTAAAATATTAGAATGCGACAACAGAATATAATATTATTATAAAATCGTATTTAACAAAAATGAAAATCAGCGATTTTCACACTTACCTAACAACATACCCCATCCGTCCCACTCAAAGTGTAGTTTTTTGTTTTTTCACGTGCATTAAGCAATATTATTATTTAATGTGTATTGGGTAGTTGTATTAGTGAGATCATTCAAAGTGTAGTTTTTGTTTTTTTCATGTGCATTAAGTAGTATTATTATTTAATGTGTAGTGGTTAATTGTATTAGTAGAATATATATTAAATAATATTATTAATATTATTATTTAATGTGTAGGGGATATTTGCGCGCGGATGGAATATTGAATTTCATACAATTACCATCACAAACCCTAGCTTTCATCATCTTCTGCACTAGGGCGACCACCTTCATCTGAAAACCCTAATCAACCCTAAAAATGCTGTTCTAGTCTCTAATTCAAGTCTTTAATCCTCATACATTTTGCAGAAACTCCACAGAAAGGTTTTATCTTCTATTTCCAGATGTCTCTCGACGGCGCACGCACACCAGGGGCACCCGATGGAAGACCTGATCAATCTGGCGGCCAATCGAGCCACTTCAATGGAAATTCCAACGGTCCGGTGCCGTTAAACGTCGCCGTTCAGCTGCCGCCGACGTACTTGACTCATAGACTCAGGTTGAACCCTAATTCGGATCACATACCCGATAATTACGAGGATATGGATTTGGAATTTTGCCCACAGATCTTGAGCTCATTAGAGAGATATCTTCCACCGAATCTTATCAGCCAACCGCGCGATACGAAGGCCAAGTACATGAGTGAGATTCTTCTCCGTTACTATCCAGAAACCGAACGGCTTAGGGTACTCTGATACTACATTTTCCCTTATTTGCATTTTTGTGTGCGCATGTTTGTTCCGATGAGACGCAATTTGCATGTTAAGTCCTTATATTTTGGTAACAAGCCACGTGTTGCTTCGTATGGGTCTTGGTCGGTATGTGTTCTAGAAATAGAAGTGTGTGCATGTTCGAAGATGACGGTTTAAGATGGAAATTATGTCATGACACCTGGTTGCTGAATCTGAGTAACTTTGTTTGGATGGAAAGATTGCTTTATATCTTATTAAAACATTTCGTTAGTGGCTAGAATTCTTGATAATTTCATTGAATCAGGCTTCAGAAAACGAAAGTCTCTTTTCTAAGAAGTTAATTTCTGCAATGAGACCTAACTATATGGTAACCGTTGCATGTTTGTATCAACTTGCTCTGTTCTTCATTTATCTGAACAGAACTTTGAATTTCAACAAATATAAAGTTCTCCTCCCTAGGATTTTTACTTAATTTCAGGATCTTGTCTTTAGCATACTTCTTGTTTTGCAATTAAGTGTTGTCCTCCCTAGGATTTTTATTTAACTTCAGGATCTTGTCTTGGCATACTTCTTGTTTTGCTTATTGGAAAGTGTTGTCCTCTCCCAGCATGTGTTTGTTTGTCCATCCAAAACATGTATGAATTTAAATATCCCCACACACATGCATGTCAATGTGATCCAATGCCGCTTAGAATTACTTGTCTTTGAACAGCTTCAGAAGCATCGAGAATACAGACAGAAGATTATATCCAACTATCAGGTATTTTTCTTATAAATTTTTTTGATAACGGTGTGTCCCTGACTAAATCACGTGTTGTACATAGCTATGAAATGACCATTCTGCTGTAAGGCTTTGAATTGGGAATACAATGCTCTCCATTGCCATCAATATTTGGATGGGAAGAACTTGGCTATTAGTGGGATTAGGGAACGTCTGGTATTGTACATGGACATGTATTTGACAAATTTTCTTGTTCACTTATGAATTTTGACTCCTCATTAAACGAAAGTGGGCTCTTTAAGTATTTTCCAATTTGTTAATTTTTGTGACAGCTGTGCTATGTTGTTCTTCTGAAGTACGTTTGAAACAGGGATGCAAGTAGGATGGAATATAGAGGTGTTTCTCTACTTGAGTGCTTGCCAAAATTGAAATGGATGAACCTGATATAGATATATTATACTTTTATATGCACCTTTTAGATTCTATGCCTGAAAATGTTGTGATTTGTTTCAGCAGTAAGTACAGAATTCTAACAAACAACTGAACTGTCTTTCTCAGCGTCTACACAATGAGCTTTATAATATGCAAGCTTCAACCTTTTTCGTACCCTCATTCCTTAAGGCAATCAGTGAGAATACTGAACAGAGTTTCAGAAGCATAATGTCTGAACCCTCTCCCGGAATATTTACATTTGAAATGCTGCAGCCACGTATCTGTGAAATGTTACAGGCGGAGGTAACTTCCTTAGTTTCCTATTATCATCCAGCATCCTAAATTTTTTTCCAGCTTGTTTGATTTTTTGTGTTCTCTGATCATGCTCTATTTGCTCAGGTAGAAAATTTTGAAAAGTGGGTCCATGAGACAAAGTTCAGAATCATGAGACCCAACACAATGAATAAATATGGTGCTGTTCTTGATGATTTTGGTATGGAAACTATGCTCGATAAGCTCATGGAAGATTTTATACGCCCTATATCAAAAGGTGAGTGAGCATCTTCCTTGAACAAATCTGACATGCTGTTATCAAAATATATCCTCTCAAGCAAAAAAGTTTTGCAGTTTTCTTTCATGAGGTTGGTGGAGCTACTCTTGATGCTCATCATGGTTTTGTTCTTGAGTACGGGATTGATAGAGATGTTGACTTGGGTTAGTGACTATATCCATGTTTTTCTTCCTTAGTCCACTATTTAGTATTTATATGTAACAATCAGTTTCTGAGAGTAAATATTATTTCCTTTAGTGGTATTATTTGTGCTATCTTGATTTAAGTGGCTATCTTTATGACATCATTGCTTAAATTTGCTCCATTAGGATGCTTGTGAACTTCAGTGCAACATAACTAGGCATATAATCTTCAGCATTTCCTCCCACTTCTCTGTACATCTGAATTTCTAATACAGTTTTCATGATATAGATAACCTTGTGCTCAAAGTTGTCCTTTAATCAGTACAAGCTTGATATTTTTTTTTTAGGTTTCCATGTGGATGACTCGGAAGTTACCTTGAATGTCTGCTTAGGCAAACAATTTTCTGGTGGTGAACTTTTCTTTCGTGGAATACGGTGTGAAAAACATGTTAATACAGAAACACAATCTGAGGCGAGTAATTTCTTTCATCATTCATGGAGAACTTGTTCTACAGCAATTGTGTTATATTCATATTCTGGAATTTATGTTAAGTATTGCCATTATCACAAACTTAATCAGCAAGACTTTATATCTGCTCTTTTGTAGGAGATTTTTGACTACTCACATGTACCTGGGCGTGCTGTTCTCCATCGTGGTCGCCATAGGCATGGTGCTAGAGCCACGACATCAGGAAATAGGATAAACTTGCTATTATGGTGTAGAAGGTATTGACACTATTTACTTATGTATATCTTCCATTAGTTGAATCGTCCTACTAAATAGAAAAAACCCAAGCTTTCTTTTATTAAGAAGCAAAACGTTTTATTCATCAATAGTGAAATATTTACACATAATGGTCTAGTCATCCACTCAGCCACAAAACCAAGTCATTGCTATGCAAAACTCATGTATATTGCAATATTGAAAACTAACAAATTCCTGAAGTCTTTGTGTCTTTGGATCCACAAGGTCATATTGAAATTTATTTTACCCTAACAATCAGGTAAACTTCTCACAATTCTAAAAACCTCTCATTTTTTTGTCCAGAGACATACCAACACATGGGAACATTTACTCTCTGTACAATTAATTAATTAATTAATTATTTTTTGAAAAAGAAACCTCTTTGGTCATTGAAGCTAAACCAATAGGAAATAGAACTCTACCCGGGTCACATTGAACTTTATTTTACCCAACAATCAGGTAAACTTCTCACAATTCTAAAAACCTCATTTTTCTGTCAAGAGACACATATACCAACACATGAGAACATTCACTCTCAATACATTTATTTTATTTTATTTTTTTTGAAAAAGAATCTCTTTTGTCATTGAAGCTTAACCAATAGGAAATAGAACTCGACCTGGGATCTGAGAGTGAATTCTCTCTTTTCTAAGTCGTACCATATGTGGGTTGCATTTGCCTCCCCAGATTTTTTGGTTAAAATTGTCTACACAATTTAAGCATTTTGTTGGTTAGAACAACTACGCATCTGAAGTTAAGCGTTATGCATTGGTTTTCGCCTGACTTAGTATATTAGACTTGAATTTCCTGCAACACCTCTGTGATTCTGATACCTTTGTCCTTCAGCTCTTATTTTAGAGAGTATAGGAAATACCAAAAAGATTTCTCCAGCTGGTGTACAGAGTGCCAACACGAGAAGAAAGAAAGACAACGCCAGTCTGTTGCTGCTATCAAACTGGTATGCTACATAATCTTTACTTTGTAGTTACTTGATTTTAATATCTAAATGACAGTACTGCCTATTTTCTTCTCTTCTTTAACTTTAAAATAAAATAAAATCTCTCCACTTATCAAAAGCATTACTGGATGAGAGTAATTTTATCCAATAGTATATTTACTCCATCAAATCAATAGAAATTGGTATAAAAGCCACATCGATGATATTTGCTGTGATAACCTCACATCGATGATATTTGCTGTGATAACCTTAGGCAGGGTTTCATTGAAATCGTGATATAGTCAGACTGTTTACAGTGAGACATGGTTATTATTATTATTAAAAACAATTGATCAAAATGAACATTACATTTAAAGCCGAGATATTTTCATTTCTAGAGTAGAATAGCAGGTGCTCTAGGTTAACTTTTTCCGGAAATGAGGTTGCTTGTTTTGTTCTTGCACAATTCACGTGATAACTACATTGTTGACCCAAGCATCTCGATTGAAACGTGATAAATTGTAAAATGTTTATTTTTCAGGAGTTGCTAAGGAGAGAGGGGCAAACTGCTACTTAAGCTCCTTGAATCTTTTTTTTTTTTTTTTTGCTTCTTCAAGCTGTATCATATGGCAACTCATCCTTGGAGAAACAATCCTCATTAGCATGTGAAAATGATGTTTGTGTTCAGTTATTCTTGCTATGTAAGCATGTATGTAAATGAAAATTTGGTAGTTGCAAGAAACCATGAATCAGCGTCTCACCTGAACTGAAGTGGACTCGTAATTATAACAATCATTCTTTTAGATATCCTTTTTGCTTCTACTTTAGTTTCATTAAGACCTCAACGTCGTTGAACTTGAAGATTTTGCTTTAGTGTCCACCTGAAATGTGTAGGGATCAATTGGGCTTCATTTGATGATCAATTCTTCGATGTTTGGTGTTCTTTTCCTGAAATTTGTAAATATATTTCAGAGTGTTAACTGTGTAGAGTACAATGAATCAAATGTACAAAGTAGCAAACAAAATACAATGCATCAACATCCACCAAGTATTCAAACCTAGCTTCTTCAGATTTGATCCTCTCCACCAACTGCTGAATGCTGCTCCTCTTGCCCTAAAAAAGAGCCTCGTTTCTTGCTGCCCAATCATATAAATTGTGGTTGATAGTGCTAACCGTCTCAGACTTATCACTGTTATTGGCCTCTTCCTCTTTCTCAATGGATCAATTTAATACCAGTCGCTAGAATGTTGATATCCCTTGTCCAACCTACCCATGCATCCGCAATCTCCCATACTGCTTCCTCAGTAGTAACGCAGAAGCCACATTGTCCATCTGAATTCCGGATCCTATCCTTTTTAAGAAGCCTAATCCTGGCAAGGAGCCACATTTCTGAAATTATGCTTCATTGGTGTCCATTTCTGCCAAATCTGTGTAAAAATGAATATGCTATCATGAGTAGACTCCGGACGTAAAATTTAATACATTTTTGTGTTGCTGAATTTATTTGCTACAAACTTCTGCACTAACTTGCAAGGGGCCAAATCTATGCCAAAGACAGAATTCGAATCTCCACCTTGCAGCAATTAAACTCAGTTGGAAGACCTTTTCAAATTCCCCTCTACCACTTGAGCTATGCCCTGGGGGCAAGCTATTCTACCCTACTCTATGTAATATGTTGCGCATCTTTATCAAAGAACGCCAAATAATACCCTACAGTGGAATTCCAGCAACTCCAGTCGTGAAGGTATACATCTTTGAGAGCTAAATATACCATATATTCTAAACCATATAATTAAATGGTAAACCAATTTACTTGTACTTTAACTTGCCCTGATTTTTTAAATAGATTTCAATTGAAAAAGATAATGAGAATTATTAATAAAAATGAAGTTGAACTATATAATTATTGAATAAAAATTTTAAAATATCCATTAGCTCATCTGCTCATGCATGAGCATACTATTTACCAAGCATCCCCATAATTTATTGGAAAATATCTCTAATCGCCTTACCAAAGAACGTGATTTACTTTCCTTGTAAAAAGAAAAAGAGTGATTCCCAGTTTAAATTCCCGCCTCTCGTATCATCGAACACTATAAATATTCGCGTTTTTCAATTTTCTACTGCCATACTGCGTTTTGTTGGCTCTCTTCTCTTCTGTTGCAACTTGCAGGCCCAAAGGTACCGTACACACATACACACACTCTCGCTCTCTCTCTCTCTCACACACACACGCACACACACAAACGCTAGATCTCGTAAAACAGTACGCGGTGTTGAATGTGCAATTTCACCTAATGATCGGCAATTGCGAGATTATGGCGAGAGAATGAAAGAAGTATGATTATGTTCAATTTCAAGTACGATTATTGCGAGATTATGTGCAATTTCAAGTACGATTGACTTATACGCTGAAAGAAGAATCACCGCTCTCTTCTCGGAATCTCGATTGCGCAGCGTATTCCAATCGCCGCCTCCTCCAGTCAATTTCTGACAGTCGCGTCATTGCTCCGGCGCCTCCCTGCTGTTCTCCGGGTACTTTTTTTTTTTCGAATCTTACTTTAAATCTAGATTGCCTAGGGTATCCTGACCTCCGCTGCAGCTCGAGCACCGGTTGATTCTGCTGGCCGCCGTTGTTGCTCTGGTCCTATCGTGATTGTAATATTAGTGTAAGCGTACCTTGATCATTTTCAGTTCATCGAAACATGAGTTCGCATATGGATTCTTATGCTCTGAAAGCAGTGACCGACCTACCTGCCCCTTTCCGCTCAATTTTTAGTTTCAGGTACTACTTTATTGCTTCATTCTTCCATTATCGAATTTACAATGAATTTAGCTTCCAGAATGTACATACTGTTGATTTTTTAGGCCTTGTGTTTTAAGAATATTAGGAATGAGTAATGTAGATATTTATTCTGAACTGATTTTTGTCATTGCTCTCCAAAAAACAGACCATAAAATTTGATGTGTATCAGTAGATCTGCGGCATCTAGAATTGTTCCCATCGGATGCATAATATTTTATTACCTGTGCTGATGCTACCAATTTAAGACAGTTGTTTCGATTTCGCTTCTGTGGCAGTTATTGAAAAGTTTACTTATGATATATCTTTGAAAATATGCATGCAGATATTTCAACTCGCTGCAGAGTGAATGCTTTTCGACGTGCTACCTTTCCGATGTAAACATGGTCATTTCAGCACCAACTGGAAGTGGAAAAACTGTACTTTTTGAGTTATGCATCATGAGGCTTCTCTCAAAGTTCATCACTGGTAATGGGAAATTCACCCATGCTAAGGGGACCCTCAAAACGGTAAGTTTCAGATAAATTACTCATGAAAAAGTATGAAGAAATTAATTCTCTTGAGGGATTAATATGGGTCAAGTTCTCAGGAAAACATCCTCTTGAACTTTTGCATTATCTGTTGCGCATTATCTGTTGCAATTGTTTTTCGTTTTATACTTAAAAGAGGGAATGCTATTATTTTTACAGAATCCATGTGGTTTCCCTTCCATTGCTTACTGGTTTATATATATATATATATATATATATATATATATATATATATATATATATATATATATATATATATATATATATATATATGTATATATATATATATATATATTATGTGGTGAAGATTTATGTGGCTCCATCAAAAGCCTTGGTTCAAGAGAAGCTCCGGGATTGGACACAGAAGCTTGGACCGCTGGGAATATATAGCCTTGAGCTAACGGGTGATAATGAGTTCTATAGCATCAAGAATATACAGGATGCTGACATCATTCTAACAACTCCCGAGGTAGTTAGATACATTTCTTATATTCACATGACCCTATACTGGATTGACCTCCCTCCCCACAGAAATTCGATGCTGTGACTCGTTATTGCATAAAAGATGGAGGTTTGAGCTTTTTCAGCGACATATCACTTGTCCTTATTGATGAGGTTCATCTGCTAAATGACCCTCGAGGAGCAGCACTAGAGGCTATAGTTAGCAGAATCAAAATGCTTTCTTGCAAACCTGAAATGAAATCATGTCCTTTATCACTTGTTCGTTTCCTAGCTGTTTCTGCTACAATACCAAATATTAATGACCTAGGTAATCTTCAAACTTGTGCTTATTATAGTGGCATAGCATATTGAAAATTCAGGAGGTGGTCATAATACCACTCTCTCTCTCTCTTGAAGCGGAGTGGCTTATGGTTCCAAGTCAGGGAATCAAAAAGTATGCTGAAATTTTGTCACGAAGCAAGTCAATTGACTACAAGCCAGTTACCGTGAAATTATGTGACACCTTTCTTTTTGCAGGTTTGGAGAAGAAATGAGACCTGTAAAGTTGACTACAAAAGTTTTTGGTATGCAGATCTTTCTGGAAAATTTGTTCCAACTGCTGTTTTTCTTATTAAATCATAATTTAAGACTATTATGTCAAATTAACTGATGAAACACGGTTTATATTATCTATCGATATTAGAAGTTAGAACAGGTAAACTTTATAGCCGCCTAGAATGTTTCTCTTTCAATATTAACACATTTGGTTGCAGGTTACACACCAGCCAAGAATGATTTCTTATTTGAAAAGGTATGCATACAAACAACAATTAACATTCATGGCAGATGTAAATCAGTGTATTTCCTAATCACCATTTATTGGATGTCTATTAATTATTCAGCGCCTCCAGAACTACATATTTGGTAAGACTGGAAAACTCAGCTGCAGATTATCAAATTGTCATGTCTCTGGATAGTTTGAAGAGGTAGTATGTTAGAGACTCCAGCTATTCAGTAAAGCTAAGCCATTAAATTGCAGATCTCCTCATGCAATTCTCTGGAGGAAAATCTGCTTTGATTTTTTGTTCCACCAGAAAAGGAGCACAAGAAGCGGCACAGCGTCTTGCTCAGATAGCGATGACTTTTGGTCATTCAAGTCCTTATGTCAAAAGCAGAGAACAGCAAGAAAGGTTAAAGGAAGCATCGTTATCTTGTGGCGACAAACAAATGCAATCGTACATACTTTATGGTGGTATGAGATCCATTTTTCTTTTTCATGTGGATGGTTGGGAGATTGGTGAAGAAGTTTAATAAGGATTTAGTCTGAATAAAATTAGGATATAAGTATTGTTTTTAATATCTACTAATTGCTTTTTGCAGTTGGATATCACAATGGCGGACTCTCTCTCAAGGATCGTGCTCTCATTGAAGGTCTTTTTCTGAATGGCGATCTTCGAATTTTGTGCACCACAAATACACTGGCACATGGAATTAATCTACCAGCACATACAGTGGTCATCAAATCAACACAGTATTTGTATGTCTCTAAATTATTTACTATTTTGTGAATCCTAACATACAGTGGGAAGACAAATAAGAGTCTGGACGTATTAAGTCACATATATGTTTATCATCTGAATCTTGTTTGATAATTTCGATAAAAAATGCCTAAATGTCTGAGATATACATATATCTTTGATAAATATTAAACAGGTGGAGAAAATGTAGTATTCATGCAGTCGTATCTCAGTGCTCTTTTTGACAAAATTTCCAGCTGTCAAAGTCCTTTATTCATTTTCCTGTAATTATTTTGGAGATGGTTCACATTATTAGAAACCACTGTGCTCACTCTTCTTATTTTGTGTTAGCAACAAGGAGAAAGGGATGTACATGGAATATGAGCGATCAATGGTATTGCAGGTGCCTTACTATATTTCAAGTCATTCTCAGAAATACTAACATTGTGACATGACACACAACTTGTGAGGATTTTTAAAGCTTAAAATTATGTTGGTATGTGCTCTTAGTAAATCTAACTTGCTGAATCTGAGTGCAGCATCAACCAGGCAATTATGATTTTTGACCCTGCAAGTCTCTTGTATTCAAATGATACTAACCAATAATTTTTACAGATGTGTGGAAGAGCTGGGCGTCCTCCATTTGATGACACAGGAATGGTCATTATAATGACAAGAAAAGAAACAGTACATGCTTCCTCTCTTTAAATATAATTATGAGAGACAACCAACCAAATGCTTTCTTAACCAATTCGAATCATATCTCAGGTTCACTTGTATGAGAATTTATTAGGTGGATGTGAATTGGTGGAATCACAGTATGCCTTTTGCCACCTCTCCTTTTCTTTTTCTCCTATTAACAGCAGCACAACTTGTATGAACATGCTTGTTTTCTGGTTTGTTTCTGTCCAGGTTGCTTCCTTGTATAACTGAACATCTAACTGCAGAGATAGTTCAAACAACTATATCAGATATTACAAGGGCTATTGAGTGGATGAAATGCTCATACTTGTTTGTGAGAATTAAGAAGGCATGTTTCCTTAGCTTATTGGGAGAACAATATTTGAGTACTTCATTCGTTTACATTTCTGAAAGTTTTCATGTCATATTTAGAACCCTGAGAAATATTCAATTAAAGGGCTGCCTGGTAGTCGAATTGAGAAGCATTTGCAAGGTAACTTGATCCACGATGACCATATTTCAATCCCGGTGTTTCAATATCCTGACACCTTGTTTATATGCCTGTTCCAGATATTTGTGTAAAGAAAGTCAATGAATTGGCAGAATATCAGATGGTCTGGACTGATGATGATGGTTTCCTTCTGAAGCCACTTGGTATATTATCCATTTTTTTCTGCAGTTTTCTGATTATATTGCCATAGAGGATGAATTTTTTCTCTTGTGTTCAGAGCCTGGAAGGTTAATGACAAAGTACTATCTGAAGTTTGACACAATGAAGCACATAATAGGGGCCCCCACAAACTGCAGCTTAGAAGACACACTTCATACCATATGCCGGGCAGAGGAAATTTCATGTAACTATGCATCCTAAGTAAAACCAGCTCTTAGAGCAATGAAAGGTGGATAATATTTGTCATTTTAAATTTAAGGGATACAACTTAGGCGGAATGAGAAGAAGTTCCTAAACGACATAAACAATGACAAAGATGGCCGGCTTCGGTTTCACATCCTTGATGATAAAGGAAAGCGAAAAAAGCGCATTCAAACCAGAGAAGAGAAGATATTTATACTAGTGAATGACTGCTTGACAGGCGATCCTCTAGTTCGTGACTTGTCAATGACCCAGGTTTCACCATCTGTGCAAATATTTTGAGATGATTATATTTTAGAATTCTACTTTTATTAGTTAACCCATGACTAAACATGTTTATGCTACAGGACGTGAATTCTATATGCTCAAATGGGTCCAGAATTGCAAAGTGCATGAAAGAATATTTTACATACAAGAAATGCTATAAAGGAGCTTTGAATTCGACACTGCTTGCCAAATGTTTACATCAAAAGTTATGGGATGATAGCCCATACTTGCTGAAACAATTACCAGGCATTGGAATGGTGACTGCAAAGGTTTGTATTTTGAAATTTTGGCACTATTTTGAAGATCTGAAGAGATTCCAATGATCCATTATTTAATCACTTGTCAAATTCTAAAAGGCACTGCATTCAATGGAAGTAACATCATTCGACACCCTAACTGAGGCTGATCCAAGAAAGATAGAGTTAGTGACTGGTAGAAAATACCCATTTGGGAACCATATTAAAGAGTCATTGCTATCGCTGCCTCCGAAAATTGACATGGTAGTTGAGGAAACTGAGGGTCAAAAGATGGGAAAGTCCATTCTGCTGATAACATTAACTAGGGTATCTGATCCGGTGCAGTCCCTGAAAAAACATTATGCTGATCTGGTATGCGAGGAAATATATGTTCACTATGACTTGAAATTTATACATATATTTTCGTTTTGTTAACTTTTTCCTTGGCAATAATATTGATTTTAGAGTTTTCATTTTTGTAAAATCACCCAACTGAGATGGTTCCTTACAGGTGGTCGGTGTCGAACAAGATGACCTCATTCTTTTTTATGAAAAAATAAGGTTCGTTACTGGTTTGAGCTTTTAGATACATCCACTAAAACTAATTTACAATTGTTGATTCATATTCTACCTTTGTTGTTTCTGACATTTCTTTTCTGTTTCCCCAGATTGGAGGATTTCTTGAGGTATGAAAACAACAGACCTCAAACTATAGTATTGTTTTAATCTAATGATTTCAGAACCCTGAGTTCTATTTTTATTTTCTAACTCAAGATAAACTTGCTCTTGAAATAGATGTCCGTTGTTTTATACCCCTAAAGTTCAGCTTCTAATAACGACTTTCATGTAGCCCTTACCGTGCAACGGTTTTATATTCAAGTCCTCAGCAAGGAAAGCTGACAATTAAGGCAGATCTGATATTTGAAGAATATAGTAACTCCTTGCTTAACTTACTCCTCTATATACTCCTATATTGTTAGTGTTGAATCTATATATTTTATTATGCTGTTGCAGTTGGCATCGATCTCCATCAAAAGGTTATTGTTTCACCACCAATAGACTCTAAAGTGATTCATACTTATAAACAAAAGGAACTCTCCTTCAAGAGAAAAGATGATCCCATCATAAAAGATGACAGTGATTATCTTCCTACCTCCAAAGAATCTCACTCCAATGAATGGATGGAGAACTCGATTTCCATGTATGACATAATTTATACTCATTTGACTATATACGACATCACTTTGGATGATGCTGGCTTAACCTTTTCATGTTCAGGCCCAGCTTTAAACTTATAGATGAAGATTCGGACGAGGGTAAGGAACTCTTCTTTGTCAGATTCAAAACTCTTGTCTTCCTGCCAGCTCACAACTGCTGCTTGACGTTATGATCTTGAAGATCCACCTGTTGCTGGAACCGAAGATGATGATTGCAAAATTATAACTGCAAAGACAGTGTTCGACCATATCCGAAATAAGGCAAAGAGTCTACCCGTTTTGCCCATCTCAGACGACACAAGTTTGCCATCATTAGAGGCTTTCACACTCATCAAGAAACGTACTCGTGAGATGCATATTGAGCTTGATAATGACATTGAGGTTATGGAAGTACAAGTCAGTGATAGAATTCCACAAAGCACCAAAGTTATTCGACACTCCCGACTTATAGAACTGGAACAGAACATGCACATCATAGACGTAGATGGCCTAGCAGATATCCCTCACAACTACAACCCCTCTTATCTCATGGAGGACACAGGTGAGCTTTTTGTAGGACAATATATGACCTCGTATCTGCTACCTCTATTTATATTTATAGTCATTCAATATAAATTTAAACTGCAGAAACTTGGGTTAAAAAAGGCACACCCCAATCAGGAACATTAGCTGAAGAAACCATTCCTGAACATGCAAGAAAAAAACCAAGAAATCTCCTGGTGTTTGACAGTGTATTGATGACTGATTCCACGAAGGATTTTAGCGAGCTAGAGAAGGTGAGTGGAGTTGGCGAAAACATGACAAAGAATGAAACGAAACTCCCCATGAGGTCTAGCGATAAGCTGTTGTCTCCAAGTTTACAGAAAAGACAGTTTTGGTCATTGTCAATGACAGGAGAAGTTAAGGAAAATTCATTTCTTGGATTCCAGAGTGTGTTTTCCTTTCTTTAGTACTATCTGGTGTGTTAAGATTTTAGAACTGTACAACTGCATTGTTATACATGTGTGTAGCTTAGGTTTGATTCTGTTTTGTTGTGTTTGTATAGCAATCTAGACAGCTTAATATGGTTCATGTTGCTCACATTTGATAAGACTGTCAATTGCAGCTAATGTTCAGTCCAATGAAGTGAACCGTGGTTAAGATAAAAGTTGGGTAGTTTTATAGTTCGACTAGTGCCTCGTGTTCCAACAAGGACCCTGTGCCTTTTTGTGCCTCTCGCCTTTTATGATTATGGTGTAACAAAGATGTAACATCATCATATGACAGGAATTGCCTATTCCAAAGTGTGTTCCATCTGATATTTCAAACACACCAAATGGTTGACATATCACTTGTTTTGTCAATCATTTGGTGTGTTTGAAACATTAAATGAAACACATACTCCCTCCATCCGCTGCAAAGAGTCTCATATTTTCATTTTGGACATCCGTTCCTAAGGGTCTCATTTCCCTTTTTACATATATGAGACCCACACACTCCCACTAATACAATTAAAATATGGGACCCACACATCCACTAATATAACTACCCACTACATATTAAATATTATATATTAAAAAAATAAAATGTCTTAATCTCCGTGCCCATACAAACGGGTAAAAATACCCGGGACGGAGGGAGTAATATAATATAATATAAATCTATCATACGCTAACTGGGTGGGGAGAGATTAACCTGCGTGCCTTGTTAGATTTTTATTTTTATTTTTTTAATTATTATTATGAAATCATCTTGATGTTTCAAATTCTAATTAGGCAGGGAAATACTTCTTAATTAACTCTTAGCTTTTGGATGATTATTACTACATTGTTCTTTTCTTTTTGGATATGAATTTTGATCAATAATTGAGCATTTATGCATTCTCCTTTTTACCATCAGAGAATATTTAAGTGATTTTTGTCCATAATCTCTCCCACATGTGATGTGATACCTAAGATTCACCCCTTCAATAATTCATCATGATTATAATACTTCTTTCTTAAGCTTGTTTAACGCTTATCTATAACATTTTTTATATTAATTGAACTTATAACCTAAATAAATATATAAATAAATAGTTATATAATTATACTATATTATGTGGATTAACACTACACACTAGCTAATGCATGGCATCGCAATAATATTAATTAAAATATATATATATATATATATAATTATTATAATTAATGTTGATATATATAGCTAGCCAATATAATGAGATTAGATTATCATCATGATTAGTTATTAGTGATTGATGTCATACATTTTTATTTTCACAAAATTTTCTCTATCATTTTTTAAAAATAAATTTCTATGTCACTATTTATATAAATAATTATTTATTCCTTCAATTTATTTTGTTTTGAAAGTTTAATATCATTCACCCTCTTACATTTATTTTGTTTTGAAAGTTTAATATCATTATCCCTCTTACGTATTTCTCATTTAATGGTACAATACAAATATATTAAATTACATAGGAAATTCGAATGGATATTTCTCAACATCCATATGTTATAGGGAATTACCAAAACATGCATTTTAATTAAATGAGCACAAATTCCACAATAAAATCGAGATTACTCTTAGTAAGATGATGCATTACTCTTTAATACAAAAATTGATTATATATTATTATTATTATTATTATTACTATTATTATTATTATTAAATTTTTTTAAGTAAAGTAATTCTGGAGTATATTTTAAAGAATACTCCTCGTTATTTAAAAAATAACTCATATCAAACGAATGCAATACGGTTGGTTGACACTAGCACCTCCCTCAAAAGAAATGCATCTAAATTACCAAGATCGAATTTTATTGATATTGATTATATAAAAATAATTGCATATATGCATGTAAGTTGCATTTTAATAGTACTTTCTAAAATTTCCATAATTAGCTCAAAAAGAATAAAATAAAAGTCTTGCTCTTATCATCATTCATCCGTACGTACTTATGTGAGCCACTATGTTACATGAACAGATAAATTTAGCAACTAATAAATTTAAATATATATTTTTTTTAAATAAAAAAAGAAAACTACTCCCTTTAATTAAATTCTAATTCCCTCCCTAACAGCTAGAACGTACAATATAATTAAACACAACAGTAACATTATTCGATTATTTTCATAATAATTAAAACAAAATTTTGTTACCAAACAAATTAAGCAACATATGGCATCATTAAGAATATGGGGAATTTATATATTATCAAAGTCTTCATCTCTTGTGAGACGGTTTGTGAAGTGAATAGACCTATGAATTCATGAATTATATTATAGTTATGAACTTTAAATAAGTAAAGTATGACTATTGATTTATTAAAAATAATTTTAAAGTGATTATAATTATAATTTACTAAAGTATATATATATATATATGTGTGTGTGGGGTATTTCAAAGTTATTAAAGTATGATTTAATGAAGTGTATGATGTGATTAGTTAAAGTATGATTAAATGAATCATACTTTTACAACCTTAATTTATATAATGAATCTAACCATGGATCCACGAGTATATATATTCATCTAACAACTCGTCTCATAGTGACACCATCTTAAAGAGAGTATTCTGTAAATTAATTTATGGTGTAAAATTGAACCAACATAGTTTTAATTACTTGACCTAACTTATCAAGACTGTTTTGAACTTGACCTCATATAGAATTTGAACCCCATACCATTAGTGTATATACGTGGATCATCATGAAAATGATATTGAATGTGACATATGGTTTAATCAATCACAAAAAAATATCCCCAAAAAAAGAAAAAAAATATATATACACTTTTCAAGAAAATATCGAAAGCTGGCAATTAGCAATGCAGAGGTGGCACAACAAGAGGGTCATCAATCAAACCCTACAAAATTAATTGCTTGTATTAATTTTAATCGAAATATATATTATTTAATTAATGAATAGTATCAACTTGATGGTTCTCTTTTTATTTATTTGTGACAAATAAGGGTGAGGACGGTGGTTGTGAAAGACTTTGAGCTGATATTAATTAGAGAAATTAGGGAATTAAAAGTAATTAATTTGTTAAAAGCAAGTGCAATTAATTATTTAATTGTTGCAAGTTGCAAAGAAGATCTTTGCAAATCTTTTTAGTCAGATGGTCGTTGCCTAATACACACCGGCCTAACGCGTTTTTTAATCCCAATTAATTACTTCTTAATTATCCAAATTTTGTGATTCAAGTATCATCCACGAGTTGCAACAAAATTATGTCTACTCTTTTTATTCCAGTCGGGAAATTATTGTATGAAACAGTTCCACGGTAAGGTTTTTTGTGGAACCGATTATCAAATCGAAGCATTGCAGTTCTACATGACAATTAATTGTTATCTTGTTGCATAACGAATTATTACTCATTTAAGAAATATATAATCTTCTATTACATCGTGGATTTTCGCATGGAACCGGTTTTATGGAATAGAGGCTGGCTCGTTCGATTTAACCCTAAAAGAAAAGTTAAATCCTATGAAACTTGTAACATTAGATGGAATATTAGGAGATTGCAACAGAAGATCTGAAATAATTTTTTATTGATGCCCTAATATTATTCGATTTTATGGAGTTTTTTTTAAGAAGAAAAGAAAAGAATCTTTTTGTTTTTAGTTTGAAAGATTTAATTTCGAATGATTGATATTGAGAATATAATGTTACGTACCAAATTACACTAAAAAGAAGTCTTTTTTAGCAACCGAATTTACCAACGGAATTCAATCCGTTGCTAATTACCAATGGATTAGCAACAAAAATGACATTTTTGTTTTAGCAACGGAATTATTCTCTATTTTAGCAACGGAATTCAATCCGTTGCTAATTACCAACGGATTACCAACCACCACTTTACCAATAGAATTTTACCAACGGATTTCGTTGGTAAGTCAATTTAACAATGGAATTAAGACTTTTACTAAAGGAATATTCCGTTGGTAAAAAATAGTTTTTTTGTAGTGAAAGAGTGACAATATTTGAATTTTCACAAAGACTTACGTGAGAACTTTCAAGATATGTAGAATAAAATATTTTGCGTATAAAAATTAAATTTGTGAATCAACTTATTTGCGTATATACTTTTAAAAATAATTTATTTAAAGAATTCTTACATAAATGTTATAAGCTTCTACTTTTGTTGAAGTTAGCTATTTTAGCCATGCATGTTTAAATTATAATGTTGATTTCTAATTTAATTTTTGCATATTTTAGCCATGCACAAATTTTTGTTCTATGATTTTAGTTTAAATTATAATCTTGATTTCTAATTTAATTTTTTCCATATTAATTTTTTTTCCCTCTAAAAAAGTAGCACAAATTTTTGTCACATTAATTTTTTTTTTCCCTCTAAAAGAAACAATAATACAAGTTCCGCTAATGTTGTGGTAATAAAACTACTACTAGCTAGTAGTCTACTACAACTAATCATAATGAATATTATTGTTATTGATATTTATTACATGAAATACTACCGCTAATCATAATGATAATAATGTATTATTATTGATATTAATAGTACTATTACTTTTTAAAATATACAAGTATATATTATCAAAATATATATATGAGTATTAATTAATTACTATTTCTTCGTAAATAAATTAATTCTTTAAAATGTCAATATTATTTTTTAAAATATCATTACGTTACTCCTTTTGAAAGAGTTACCATAAGAGTTAAAATTTAATGGATACAAGAATAACACTTCATTATACAAAAGAATATAAAGGAGAGTAAGGTATTAACGTGCTTAGAGAGCATATAAGTATTTCAATTTGATCATATACCGTAATTTTTTTTATTAAAAGAATAGAACAGTAATAATATCATAATTGTAAGAATGAAATAATAGAATGCGTCGGCATGAAATGAAACTTCCTTACCATGTCGCCTAACCTTATTAATATTTAATGTCACATTCAATTTGGAGAATAATTCATTTTCATGCCACAATTTGTAAATATTATTTAAAAACTCAATAATTAGGTTAAATATTTTGCCACTAAAATTTGTGTACAAAAAACGATATTGATAATGTTTTTTTTTATTCTGACATGTTGGCGTTCGAGCGTTTGGTTAACGTGAACCGTTAGGGTTCCATACATTTTTAACAGTCAGCGGAAGTATGAAAACAAGAAACGTATTACCTTTCATCAGGGTATGTTGGAGAAGATTAATTCTCGCAGGTAGTCTGTGTAGCCTCACCATTTTGGGCATAACTTTCTCATCCGATCTCGGATTTGAGTGATCTACACTCCAAAACGTTCCTCTCTTCCGTGGCTTTCCGTCAGTATATCACACGTTGAATTCTGACTTCTTTATAATTTTATAAAAATCGTAGAAATTGGCGGACAGCAGCAACAAACAACCTTCCGGTCTTCTGGTGTATTCCCAAGCCCAATCTCGACGTCGTGTGGGCGACGATCCTCGAGATCTTCTCAATCTATTGTTCCGTCTACCCTCTTCACGTGTTAGGCCTATCTCATCAGGGTTAGAACAGCTGAAATGACTTATATATGGGCTACATCAGAGACCAGGAGGAGAAATTAGAGTTGAGCCTCCATTGGGCTTAAGTATCCAAGCTTAGCCCAAAGCTTATACTTAAGTCCAATAATAATAATATATACCACAAAAATATTATTACTGCACTACCGTTCTAATCCCATAATTACGTTATGGGCCCCTTCTTATTATGAGTCTGTTAGTCTCCCTATGTTTAAGATATACAATGTCCATTAATTAATTTAGTTACTGACAATTCCATTAATTAATATCTCATCCGAGAGTAGTACCACTCAACCTCATTATCATGCCGGAATAAATCCACTTGCAGGGTTTACATGATAATCCTTATGAGCTCCTCAAGGGGACATCATCAACCTATGTCGGACACGAATTCCTTCTACAATCAACAGCACACCATAGAGACAACACTATTTTTCAACTCATCGAGTTTGTTGATTTAATTACATGTAAATCTCACCAATTGATTAATCAAAAAAATACATACTGACTTACGAGTCGAGGTTATTGTATATGGATTAAGAGCACGAACATCCATAATAACTGAGATCAAGTTATCCTATAAGTCAGTATAAGTCGAACGATCTCAGGTGGTCATGCTCAATATACCCAGAGTGCACTAATGTGATTCTATAGCCAAGACAAACTAATACCAAAACACACTACAACCATCCTGATAGAGAGTCCCCGTTTATCTAGGTTGTGAGCACCTGTTTATAATTTATGAGGAAATCGATAATACGATCTTCCGCGTGTTGTCGCACAACATATTATCTACAATATAAAGTAAGTGGACTATTGCATCGTGCATATAAGTAAATTATAAGACGCAATTATTTGATCATATGATTCTCATTTCAAATTAATTGTTAACGTATTGTTCATACAAAAGCTAGACTTTTAGTATGCAATCCAACATGACATGCTATTGTATACTACTCCTATATATATGTACTAGTATATGGCCCACGTGTTACGCGGTGTATAAAATTTTATTTTAATATTTTATTTAATAAATATAAAATATATTTATATTTGAATGTATGCCCGTATATTGTATACATTGAATTGAAAAATACAAAACTAAAATTTATAATCAATATTTTGAATTAGTATCTTGTAAATTGAGTTTACATCACAAATCCTTATAAATCCTGTAGCCCCCCTTAATTTAAACACCATAACAATACATATGATATATAGGATTGGAAAGGGGACCATAAATTTTATACCGTGAATCCGGTTTACACAAGTATTTGTGCAATATTTTATGTATTTTTAGAGAATAATTAAAAATTCAATGTCTTTGATTTTCAAAAAGTCACAAATAAAAATAAAATTTTGTATCATTCATGAAATGTAATGCACCTTAATATACAAAAGTTAAAATAATAATTAAATGATCCCTTATAATGAAAATTTGATTGGCAAAAACTCATGTGCACCCGGACGCACGGACCACATTCTGTGCGCCTTTAGAATTTTGTGTTAAATTGTATACCCTTTAGTATACAAATGTGTACCCTTTATTTTCTAAAGAAAGAATATTAATGAAAAGTGTATACCCTTTAGAATAAAATGGTGTACCTTTTATTAATTAAAGTGTATACCCTTTAGACCAAAACAATGTACCCTTACCCATAATACTAAATTTCTAAAGACGCACGGAATGAGTTCCCGTGCGCCCGGGCGCACGCAAGTCTCACTCAATTTGATTAGTAATCAAATAAAAAATAATATATAAAAATTAAAATAATAGAAACCCTACATTTAATTATGATATCATTGTATTTTTTTACAATTCAAGGGGTGATAAAAAATAATAATAAACTAATTAAAAAAATCAAGACAAAAAAAACAATTAATAAAAAAATAAGATTTTAAGTTTTTATATAATATAAAAAATATTATAAATAATAGAATCGATGAAAGGTAGAATGCTAAACAAATAAAATGAAAACTAACTAATACAAAATAGAAAACTATTAAATATATAATAATTAATGTTTAACCAATAAAATGCTTACATATATAATTTTGTGGTATATATTTTCTAATCTTGCAACACGTGTACTTTTTAAAAACTTAAATAAGGCAATTATTTGCCAATTATATATATTGAGATATATAAAATAAATGATAAGTAGGAGATGAAATTAAATTAGCATTTATTTTTAAATTTATAGTTTCTTTTAATATTTAGTATGCACTCTTTTTAATGTGTCATTCATTCACCCTAAGAATTGAGAATTGATGCATATTAAACGATACAAGAAGTTTGGATCGAGCAAATTAATGTCATTAAATAGAAATTTTGAAATTTTAGATATTTTGGGTTAGTAGAAAGAAATAATTTAACATAACAATTTTGCATGAACTTGCTAAGTAAATTAAATTAATTTTAGATCAACAAACTACGTAACAATGAATTAATTTTGCTATTCATAAATATATATTTTAAAAATATGATTGTAGAATTTCTTCTAAAGATACAAATTAGGTCTTTTAATTTTATTTAATGAAAATATAGAATTTTGAAACAAGTAATAAAGTTGGAGAATGATTCGATCTCCATCATCTTTTTATATATAAGAAGTTAGGTATCAATTCTTTTTTAATTAGATTAACAGGTATATATATAATCACATTGGTGAGATTATTTTACAATTTTCAAATTAATTATTATTATTTTTTAAAATATTATCATTTTTTATTTGTACTATAAATTGTCTATAATAAAAATTATTGCACCATTATCACTTTTTATTAAAAATATTATCACTTCTTCATTATCTCACGAAAGCTTTTATGGTACGATTTTACACAAATCTTAGTCATCTCACGTAACCAATATTGAATACTAAGTACTATTTCAATTTTATAAGTTTTAAATTCCTTTTTCGTGACATGTAGTTTTTAAAAACAATCAGTAGACTTTCACCATAACGGCGGACATGCAAAGAACGTAATATGTATTTTTAATTAAAATAAATATAATTTAAAATTCTATACGACTCATTTAACTAAAATCAATGTAATTATATAGTTTTAAAAATATTATTTTTGTTCAGAAAGTATTTTTGTTGGCAATTTATATTGTGCATCCGGTGCACCTAAAGATAGGGTGCACCCATATACAAATATAAACAAAAACATATATAATTAAGAGAAAAATGTTGGAAATAAATTCATGAAACCTTAACCCTATTATGATTAACGAGATTTAAACCGTAAAGCGGAAGCGTACCTGATCCAATAAGTCTCTAGGCGGAACACGAACTCAGGATCAGTGGTTATATGGTCTTCCTCAACTAAGCCTCCTTATTCCTTATGGGGACCGTAGTAATCCCTCCCGATGGGGAGAAGGGAAGACCATGTGCGGCTTAGTATATTGAGAACCATAACCTGGGAGCATTTATATACTACTTGACTAGACCACCCATAATCACCTAATCATTTAGTATTGGGTATCTACTCAATAAGCCCATATCATTTATTATTATAGCCCATGGACCTTTAACCTTAATTGGATCACTTAATTAAGTCCATAATATAATTGAATAGCTAATATAATTGCATAATAATATATTGCCCACAATTAGATTATAATGGAAATTAATAATTTCCAACAATCTCCCACTTGGGCTATATATATTTTCCGTTAGCAATTATATCAAGAGTCTTTAGTTGCGCAACTTTATGCTATTCCTCTTAAGGCTATACTTAACAATCTGGTCTATCTCATATACTAATATGGAACTACCGCGGCATTCACCACATTATAAATCGTGATTAAACCCCGACAATCACCATATCAATATGCTCAATAACATAGATCAAATATGGTGAGTAACATGGAAATTACATGTCAAATGTGATCAACATCATGTCTATTTCCAACTGGTCCAACTTTAAACTTTAGTGAGACCAATCCATAATATAAAATATTACAAAATGAAAAATTAACTTTAGTAAATTCACAATGAATTCAAAACCATCAACTTAATTCTGCAGAAAACTGAATTATCCAAATCAAAGTGTTTTGAAAACTTTAAAAAACAATAAATATAGACTCCCACTGAACTAATGTATTCTAAAACCATATAACACCCACATGATTAGCTAGCTCATAAAATTGCAGGGCGTTGAATACATAATTGATGGATCCATATTTAGAGTCTATCATAATATGCTCTTCTAAAATTTTATCTACACAAAATACTTTCTTTAACAACCAAGAATTCTATGTCAATTTGTTTGACTTATAAGTATTCTTGTCATAAATACTTTACTGCGAACTAACTGTCACAATGAACTTTATGTGACAAATCTTCGCAACCTTTATTTCATATTTGAATACTCTTAGTGTGCTACTAATTCTGTTGTCATGGTTAATGAGCTAAAGTGTTTGCTTAATACTTTTACTTGTATAGCTCTCCGACCAACAGAAAATATAGCCTGAAGTGGATCTTATATTGTATTGACATCCAACAAACTCAGAATCAGAATTCCTCATGATCTCTAACAAATCTGATCCCTGATGTACAAGCATATTATTCTTAGTTCTCTATACATACTTTATAAAGATCCATACTAGAGTTACTTAAATGTCTACTTAATATACCAACAACATAAGCCAAATTAGGTCTTGTAGAGACCTCATCATACAACAACTTCCAACAACCAATGAATATGGAATGTTTCTACATTTCTTAAATCTTTAGTTTAACTTTAGAGCACCTGATTGAGACTGCACTTGTCTCCCTTAGTTTAACTTAAACATTCTCCCACTGAATCACATAATCATCTACATTTGTCTCAAAACCAAATGAGATACTTACTTCATGATGATACTTGTGATTCCTTTACGAAAAAAATTTGCTTGAATGCATAGATGGATTTCCTATTAGTTCTTAAACCATTTAGATCGTATCATCAGTGTTGCGATCAAGGAACTTTATCTTTACATCCATACAATATGATTCAAGATCAAAATGTGTTACTGATGTCACGATTATCTTATAATAATGACTTCCTTCCCTTTTGAGTATAATCCTATATCAAGATGCAAACCTAATCATCTTGTATTGATTTATATTCATAACTTATAGCATTAACACACTTTGGAGTAATTGGACCTTTCATGGTTTGATGAACATTGTTTGAATATTCTACCATTAATTCCATAATGTTCTCATTATTTAGGAGAAAACTACATAATCTTCTGAATTATCTTTCTCCCAACTCTAGTGGTTTCCTTAGTGACATTAATTCTTGAGGTTGTTGAATTTGTTATTCCTTAAATATTATTGACATTGTCATATCGTTATTCTGAATTTGCACCAATTCTTTAAAGCATAAGTGAGGATCGAATCGACTCCCCCTTAAGGACAATGTCTCTAATATTATTCTTCCACCAAAATCAACATCCTCACATAATACCGTATTACCCGTCTCAAATATGATCCGATCAATTGGATCATAAACTTATTATCTTTATTTAATACCAATAAAGTAGTTTGTATCTATTTGAATCCAATTTTCTTTAGTAGATCCCAATGATCTAGCCTTAGTTGGATATCACCATATGTGAAACTCAAAGAGTTCTCACAACTACTTTGGTTGGAACTTTATTGAGACCATAAGCTGTAATCTTTAGTATTTCTCCAATTAGTAACCATATATTGTGGAGTACTAATTTTGTCTTTTAACTACACCACAACACCATTCATACTAAGTAATCTTAATGTGGTGTATTATAAAACAATTCGACAAGCCTTTAGGAGAAAACGAAAGGTTATACTTTAGTTTCTTTTTAACAGCTTTCCAAACGGGTTTTTCTTTGTTGCCCTTATACTTTATTGAGACAGAGTTTGTTAGAAACTTATTAGTTCATTCTTATTGTTGAAGTTCTCATCATGTATAATTTTGTTGTTGACATAGATTAAACTTAATTAACAGACTTCTTAATTGTACAGAGAATTAATCCAAAATGATTATCATGCTTGCACTAAACTTTATAATCTTTCAAATTTTAAATAGTTTAGAATCATCTCAAGGAATCTATCACATCATTAGTATCAATACCAACTTGTAAGTGACACTCTCTACATAGTAGTCAAATACTGACAATAAAACTGTCAAGCAATAGCCTTCCTGTGGGCCGACTTATTACTCACATGTTAAACAAATAATCGTCACATATTTACCACCACAGGTGCTTGTGTATTTCTGCCAAATATTAATCTACCTATGGGCCGATCAATACCCGCATGAAAATACACTCGCACAACATTATTAATTAGGGACCCATCACAAGACACCTTGTGCAACATTAACCTCGTCTATGGACAAAAATTAACTGCAGGGGTAATCTTGGTGTAACAATCAAGTATTGACAATAAGTTCTGTCAAACAAGAGTCTATCTGTGGACCGACTCATGTTCACATGAATAATCCAAATAATTATCACATACTTATTATCACATGTGTGTTATTATTCTGTCAAACTGTGCCTACCTGTGGGCCGAACACAGAACACATAAATAATACCACACCCATCTATGTAATTTCAATAAAGCTTTTCTCCACACACGATATTGCTGTGGCAACATGGCGCTTCGATTGACTAGATTGAAGGTTTACTAGACTAATTAAATAAATATTAAAATATTTAATTTAATTAAACGACATTTAACTGTCTCCCCAATTTAATTTAATTTTATACCTCTAACCAAATAGGAATATTAGATGATTCATTACCCTATAATGATGAAAGATCTCCTTTACTTAATTAGGGATTCCAAAATCCCAATTTAATAAGTAAGTATCAAAATTGATTTAATAACCACAAATAATTAAATCAATAATCAACTGAATCAATACTTTCCATAATAAATTACATGAGTGAATTTTATTTACCAAATACCACAGTTATGCGACAAATTTGAATCATAAATCAAATATAATTCAACATGTGTGGTAGTGACCCACTAGCAATTCAATTAATGTCATAAATAATTCTTAATCCATTATCATAATAGCTAAATTCTCATAATAGTCATGGTCGTTCCAATAAACTGCCAATAATCATTATACGGCCACAATTCGAATAAATGATTATACTGATTCAAAACCCATTAATATTTATACTACCAAGATGAACGTGACCCATACAAAAGAGGCATACTGATAGCCAACTGAAGTTTATAACAGATGTTCGACGAAATAATATGCATCAACAACATCAACCGTAATAATGAAATTAAAATATTAATTATTAAATTTGATAATTAATATTTCGTAATAATTTCAATTCTCAATAATTTGATATGATTCCAAATATGCTCATCAACTAATCACATAAATTGGCAATTAATAATATTAGTGTATGAATCAGCTAACTAAAATTCCTCAGCAATCACTAGCATGAAACCTTATGATCCAAATTACAGAAAAGTGCATTTTGATTTCAAATTTTAAGATGAAATCGTACATGCATACGGTGAGACAAACTGCTGCAAGGCCTAATTTTATATGCAATCATATTACTCAAGCATATGCCAAATCAAAAAAGGCATACATATATACAGTTCTCCATATACAAATATCAATTGAATGTTGAATTGTCAATAGTCAGCGACTAAATGCATCACTGAAAGTGGCGTACATGAATTATAATAACAAAAATGGTTGTATGTATAGTGGTCCTTATATTCCATCCATGAAGTATAAAAGAACGTTCGTTCAATTTTTGAAACACATCAATTCAAAACCATTTAACTACTTAATATTTTAATTCAATAGTCATAAAGCCTATTTGCTCTTTTCAGTTTCCACAAACTGAGCACAAGAGATTGGTCATAAATCTTAATCACCATATTTGCTCTAGAACAATTCATCAGGGAGTAGAATTTAAATTCCTAAATTGTTATACGACGAAACACATATCTACCTTTTATCACATAATGAAATGCTAGATCCAATTAATTGAACCAGATAGACACGAAGATAAAGTTTCATTAAGATGTATGCATAATTCTCTTAATAGAAGCTTAATTGATGCCTTAATGATTATAGGGATCGAGAATGGTGATTATTATCATAATTGATTGATTAAATATATCACAATTTAAATCAATAAATTAATTCAAATGAATGATGTATGACATATTGAATACAGGAAACTCATATTCTGCCATGTAAAAATAACCACTATGAAATTGAAGCATTATCCCAAATACTAATATAAGATTGACGATTTAATTAATATTAAATCTATATATGTATAGAAAAAGTAATGATTCGCATATACAATCTTAAAATAATACCATAACCATGACGTCACTAGCTATCCTAGTGAATTCAAGCATCAATTTTATTATAATTTATAATGTGAAATTATGTTAAAGTCGCCACATGCTTTTGTTTTAAAAATTAAAATTCTAGAATTGCAGTTCTACAAACGCATCGCTAAATGACCCAAGTGCAGGTATATGTCAAAGCATTAAATCGAAGCAACATTCATTAGATATGGATCCATTCGAAAATAATTTCAATCCTTAGATTTAAAACCGTAATGTCAATATAACAATTAAACATAAATATTTAGATCTAAACACAATTCTGATATATCTCAGAGAATCATAATTAGGGTGGCTCTGATACCACTTGTTGGAAATAAATCCATGAAACCTTAACCCTATTATGATTAACAAGATTTAAACAGTAAAGCGGAAGCGTACCTGATCCAATAAGTCTCTAGGCGGAACACGAACTCAGGATCAGTGGTTATATGGTCTTCCTCAACTAAGCCTCCTTATTCCTTATGGGGACCGTAGTAATCCCTCCCGATGGGGAGAAGGGAAGACCATGTGCGGCTTAGTATATTGGGGACCATAACCTGGGAGCCTTTATATACTACTTGACTAGACCACCCATAATCACCTAATCATGTAGTATTGGGTATCTACTCAATAAGCCCATATCATTTATTATTATAGCTCATGGACCTTTAACCTTAATTGGATCACTTAATTAAGTCCATAATATAATTGAATAGCTTATATAATTGCATAATAATATATTGCCCACAATTAGATTATAATGAAAATTAATAATTTCCAACAAAAAAATGTATACAATTTAATTGTTTATTTTTTAATGAAAATTTGTATATAATATTCAATAAAAAGTTATACACATATGGATGTTAGTTTTTTTAATGAAAATTTAATGTGAAAAAGTATACAATTATTACAAAACACGTATACAAAATAGAATAATATGTATACAAAATAAAAAAAAAAAATACACATATGGTGCACCCTTGCACTCGGGTGCACCTAATATACACTCATTTTTGTTACTTATGATTTGTAAATCACACCTAATAATTTGACCTCTTTTATGTTATAAAAAAATAAAAATAAATAAATAAGATACGGCACGAATAACCGAAACGAAATGGATCTGGAAGCAAAATTGACAATTTTAATTACTTATGATAAAATATTCTTAGTAAAATTTATGTGCAAAATTGACAATTTTAATTACTTATAATTTACTTAAGAGTACATTTATAATTAAAAAAATGCAAATAGTGGCACCCATTTTTTTTAAAGTAAAAGATATTATAGATATCAACTCAGAAGAAACATCGATGTGATCAAGGTTAATCACATTATCGGGTAAATCCGATGAAACAAAAGATACCTCACTAGAGAAAGCATAAAAAGGTAGATTATGAGCTAAAACATTATTCTTCCGTCCAACCCATCTAAATATAACACGATCTAAAGATGAGCACAAATCTAAGATGTCGCTGAAAACGCTTCCAAAAACAGAGAGATCACTATTAGGTTTCTCAAAAGCATTAAAAAGGTTAAGGGAATCAACCTCTAAAATGACTCGAGGGAGATTACGTTCTCTTGCCAACTCAACTCCCCTTCTAGTAGCTAAAGCCTTTCCCAAATCCACCGGGACCCTCGAATGCCAAAAAGAGACAAAACACCACAAAACAATTCCATCAAGCTCTCTTGCAACACCTCCTAGACCAGTACCATTTTCTCCAATAAAAGTAGCATCAGTGTTTAATTTAATAAACCCCATCTCAGGTGGCTTCCATCCGTGAATTATAGATTGAGTGACAACTGCATTTGCCAGTGATTTAGCCCTCAAATAGTCATGTAAGTGACTCTGAGCTATTATCATGGCCTTTCCTTGACTCCACAACTTTTCCTGAAAGTAGAATTGATTTCTAACAAACCAAACACTCCAAAGTAAAGTAACAAACTCACGCTGAGATTCCAATAAATTCTACTCTTTAGAGGTAGGATCCAATCTTTAATGGAGAGAAGTGATATGTTAACATCTATTACCATATTCATTATCGATGTAGCCCAAAACTCTTTAGCCCAAGGACAGTCCCGAAGAGCATGTTCAATTGTTTCCATATTCCCTCCACACCACTTGCACATAGGTTCCACGTCAGTAAATCTGCTAACAAGATTAATGCTGACTGACAAGATATCATTGAAGCACCTCCAAATGAACATCCGGATCTTTGGAGTAATATCAAGGTTCCACACCCAGTTCCAACCGTGTGTATCAACCTATCCAGCGGTCATCATTTTTGCGTGCTCGAGCTCTAAAGCAATGTGGTATCCTGACCGAACTGAGTAGATCCTATTTTTTGTGTGATGTCAGAATAAGCAGTCGGGTCTAGGAGTTCTCCTAATTGGAATCTGTAGTATATTTTCAACGAGAAAGAACTTTAGAGAAGAGGAATATCCCAACTTGCACCATCTTCGCTCATGAATTCTCTAACTCTGATGTCTTTCGGTTATCCCCCATTGGAAAAGTTATGCGGAAAGAGGGAGGTTTATTAATCCAAGGATCATTTCAAACATTGATCGTATTTCCATTGCCCACTCTCCAGCAAAGCCCCTTGTCAAGTATATCCCTCCCGGCCAAGAGACTCCGCCACGTAAAGCTCGGATGAAAACCAATCCTAGCATTCAAAAAGTCACCTTTGGGATAATATCTAGCTCAGAATGTCTATGCAAGTAGTGATTCACTATCCTGTACGAGTCTCTATCCTTGTTTTGCTAGCATAGCTTTATTGAAGCTAGAAAAATCACGGGTACATGAGATTAATAAGAATTGATAAAATTTTAAAAATGATATACTCCATGATTGATGAAACTGTGAAGCTTTACAGTGATTTTGACAGAATATCACTTTATTAGAATGTACTTTTTCCATTTCAAAAAGTTTTCATATTTGATTGGACATGAAAATTAAGAAAAATATAACTTTTTAGAGTATTATGATATTTTTTTTAAATAAATAGATATCAAAATATATTAGGTGTGTTAGATATAATAATTTTTTTATAAATAAAGTGTACGAAAAATATTTATTATTTTGATTTTCTTACATTTCTTGACAACAAAAACTTTTATACAATGATCAAAATATAAGAAATGATCTCTTTTGGAGTGGAGTATTACATTCTATCCATTTTATATAAATCCATTTTGTGGGAGAATTCCAAGTAAAACTTAATCTAAAAAAAATTAGTTTCATACTTATCTAATTTATTTAAATAACCATTTTCTTACCAAACAAAAATAAGCATGGAATAATATTAAAAAAGTATTGAATAAATAGGAATATAATAGAAAATTGACTGGTTTTCCAAATTGTTTTCCCTTGCAGATTGGAGTAATGACGTACGTGTGATAGAGAGTAACTCAAAAGCCTTCTTTTATTAATTTTCTTGGATGTTTCTTGTGACCATGAATTTCATTCAAATTAATTTTTGAAAATGACATTTAAACTCAACAATGAATAAATATCACATATTAATTTATTAAGCCTAATAAAACAATTAAAAATAAAAACAAATCAAGTTGGACCAATTCTCACTTGGGCCTTCATTCCCCATTAACTCCAACTCTTTTAAGCCCTTTCTTCCCTTATCTCCCCCACCCACCCCACCCCACCCCCCTCTCTGTCATCATTCTCTCTCTCTCTCCACATATATACATACTATATATACACACGCATCGACACACAGGGGAGAAGAATCACTCTCTTGCATGAGATTTTGAAGTTAATCGAAAATGGGATTACAAAACCAGCTCTCTGATATGTCATCGGAATCCACCATCATATTCATGGCGGTGCTCGCCGCAAAGAGCGTATGTTATCTACGCTCCCTTCTCTGCGCTATCCTGCACGGCCTCGGTCTTTTTTCGGCCCGCTTCGGTTCGGATCATCCTCACCGTTTCGGCAGTTCGGTCTACGACATCGTCGGGTCCGGTCTGGCCGGAATTACCATCCTCTGCGAGCAATTGAAGCTGAACCGGGTTTATTCATACACCAACCAAACCGACGGCGGTGCTGAATCGGATTGCGTCGTGTGCCTGAACCGGTTCTGTGATGGGGACAACGTGCGCAAGTTAGCCTGCCGCCACGTGTTCCACAAGGATTGCTTCGATGGCTGGCTCGAACACCTCAACTTCAACTGCCCACTCTGCCGTGCGCCGCTGGTGGCCGATGAGCGTGTTGAGTGTACGCGGAAGCGCGTGGCTGGTAACCTTCTGGAATGGTTCCCTCTACAATAACGGATCTCCTTGTGCGCGTGGTGACGACGCGTTTTTCCTTTCTTTTTTTTTACTTTAATTTCATTTTTTTTTTTGGGTGGTTCAAAGGTTTTTGACAAGTTTGGTTTGGCCCCACTTCTCCAAGTTTTTGAAGAGTTTGATGGCTCTTTTCCTATTGTAAAAAAATTAGTCCTTTTTTTTTTTCATATGTAATAAATACTCCATATTTTTAAATAGAACAGTCTATTTTCTCTTGAAATGCTACTATATTATTGTAGGTGAGGGTGTAGTTCAATGTGACAAACTCATTACTAAGGATTAATTAACGAAATTTATAATTATGCAAATCTTTTTTGTAATCAGTTTAATGACTATAGATTAGTACTTGTCTATTTGAATTGGATTAGCATGTTGGTATTGACATTAATTAGAAACTGAGATGAATGTAAAGATTAGTCTTGGGTTGTTTAACGGTGATGGTTTCAACTTACAAGTAGTTTAGGATAGTTCTAGGGGTACTTTAGAAAATTTCAAATTTGTGCGATTACCATTTTTCGGGTTACTTATAAAGATTTAGGATTGAAATCGTGAAAACAACAAAGTGAAATAAGAATTCCCGATATTGAATAATGGGTTTGATTGTTAAATACAAAATTCACGAAATTTTGATTTGAAATGAGGTTTCCAAAAGGACAATAGGTGTTCGTAAAAAAGCTCCAAGTTAAACTAAGAGTTCCAGTGTGTAAATGATGGTTCCGAATCCTCTCATATTAATTGATTAACGAATCGAATTGAATATGTAAAAGAAAAAAAAAAAAAAAGATCCATGCATGAGCAAGTTCGAATTTGTGGTGATACGATACTCCCTCCGTCCGCTACAAAGGGTAACGTTTACTTTTTGGCACGTGGATTAAGGAGTATTATTATTTAATCTGTAGTGGATAGTTGTATTAATGGAGGTATGAGTCATATTTTTTAGTTGTATTAGTGGGTGTGTGTAAGTTTCATATGTGTAAAAAAGAAAATGAAATTCTTGAAGGGAGACGCTTAAAATAATGAGACTCTTTAGAGTGGAAAGAGTGAGTATTTGTTAACTTCCTTTAATTTTAATTTTAAATGAAGGGGGTGATCGTAGTTCAAGTTGATGAAACAAAAAAATGATTAAGGTGGCTTCTAGCGATAAGGTAGGGTTATAGTGGTGGTGATTTGTCAAGTTACCATTTGGTCACCTTGTAAATCGTGTATATTTGTCAATACTCTAACCTATGCTTTGTGGATCATTAATCTAATAAGTGGCAGTTTAAGTGGTACTATTAAATTGTAAATTACATTAGGCGTTTGTTTGAGTATAACATCGAATGCGAAACATTGATGCATGAATATCACATACAAATTAGAGTGAAATGTTATTGAATGAATTGAAAAAAATTATTTGCTTTAAAAATAAAAGTATTGGATTTTCTAATTTGATTAGGGCAACTCCAATGCTGTACCTGATCTTAAGGTACAAAACATTTCCACGTAATCAATTAAGTGACAGGTAAAAATTAGTAATTTATTTTCTTATTTATTTTATATAAAAATAATATTATTTATTTCCTTAAAAATATTAAAAGTTGATAATGACACATATGCATCTTCTCTGTCCTTCATTTTACTTTGTTTCTTCTCTCTCCTTAGTACAATTAAATGTACCTGAATTAAAATAATAAATTGCACCTGTTATTTTTCAATGGTAATTGTATGTTATTGGAGGTACAAAACTTTTGCCATGTAGAAATTGTACCCACGGTTGGAGAAGCCCTTATTGGCCATCTCCAAGGCAGGTACAAATCTGATAGCGGAAAAAAAATTGTATCTATGGCAAGGTATAATTACCATTGTGGTTGTGTGTCAAAATCATGGAGAACAAAATATGTGAAATGTACGCGCGCGTGTCTAAATGCAAGTGGTGGGTTTGTAGGCCCCACCCATTATTAAATATTTTGATCATGGTATGTTTTTTAACAGTCATCCATGCATTTTCTATGCATATATTTTCAATTTTCGTAAAACAGATGCAGCTTTAATAATTTTTTTTTTAAATGGTTGCAAAAATGTCATAATCACTTTTTCGAGAAATACGAGACATCTAAATCATACAAGTAAATAGATCCCGGCTGCTCGGCTTCTTATATTTAAAGTTTTGACTGCTACTTATAACTTAGTATTGGCAATAGATCTACTACCAGAAATTCAATGCGTAATTTCAGCATCCAATAAGAAGGGTTTCCATTTTTTCAAATGAACAATTTGAAGACCTATTGATTCGCCCATTGCGAAAAATTTCCCACTGTTGCCTCCCGTAGGAGTCTGGGCCGTGTCTCAGTCCCAGTGTGGCTGCATTCAAAAAAATTTCGGATTGACCACTATTCGACCAATTAGTAACCCAAGATTCCATACTTTTAGCAAATGAGAGAGAAATCCACATCACTGATTTAATTTCAAATAGAAATTTGAAATTGTGTTTCAAAAGAATCCTTTATTTTAGGCTTAAGGAAAAAGGGGATTCCTTGATATTGAAAGAATTTTTTAAACGTTCAAATTTTAGCGGGCATGAAAATTTTTTTAACAGGCATGCAAAATGTCAGAATCTTTTTAACGGGCATGAAAATTTTTGTAATTTTTTTCTATATATATATACTTTTATAAATAGATGTATAAGTTATAATTTTTTACACCACTCTCAAATTAGCATATTCTCACATAAATTTGTAGCAAAAAAAATATTTACAATGGATGAAAATTTTTGGATGAATTGGTTTAATTCCAATTTGAATGAGAATTCACAATCTCAAAATCCAAACTTTCGTCCAACAAATCCAAATATTAACCCCCCACAATTTCCAATCTACTCAAATCCCCAAATGAATCCAATGGGTGCTCCCGGAGCTCCTTATTTCATGTATCCGCCTGAATATTGTCAATATCCATTCATGTCATCATCATCGTTTGGTTTTCCACGTCCAAATTCAGCTGAAAATTTCTCAAACTCGTCAAGAAAGACTAATGCAGAAGGAAAAAAAGCAATGATAAAGAGTGTGAAACTCCGTCTTCTGGGCAATCTTCTCCTTTTCCTCCACATTCGTCTCCACCGGGGATTGAGAAAATTAATCTTGATCATGATACAAATTCTCCTTTTCCTCCACATTCGTCTCCACCGGGGATTGAGAAAATTAATCTTGATCTTGATCCACGTCCAAATTCAGCTGAAAATTGCTCAAACTCGTCAAGAAAGACTAGTGCAGAAGGAAAAAACAGTGATAAAGAGTGTGAAACTCCTACTTCTGGGCGAACTTCTCCTTTTCCTCCACATCAGTGAGTATCTCAAGAGAGATTTAGCACTACGTGATAGACATAAACATCATCAACTTCGTGCCGATTTGGTTGATCACATCTGAGAACTATTCGGCAATATTTAGAAAACTTTTAATTTCAGTATGAAATATTTTAATTTTAATGTATTATTTTTGTATTATGTGTTGTTGTAATATTAAATATTTTTAATGAAATTTGGGATTTAATCTTAAAAATTTGAGCATTTATTTATTTTTAACTTTAATTATTTCGTCTAATCAATAAAAAAAGTATTAAAGAAAATTAATTGCTATTCAAATAAAAGTACTTAAGTATTATTTTAATTTATTATAAAAAATTAATATAAAGTTTGATTATAATTTAAATTAAATTAATTAAATATAAATAAAAATTAATTAACTTTTTCATAAAATGAAATTAGATAAAAAAATTAATAAATTAATAATGTGTATAAATTATATTTGATGGTGGGGCCCTTAAATAGTATTAATTGTACTTGGAATGATTGGGGAGGTATATGTACAAATTTAGAGAATTTTTTACTTTTGATGTGACAGTGATGTGACAAATATTTGTACCTGGATTGGGTACACTACTGTTGATGCCCTTAGAGTGAAATGTTATTGAATGAATAACATGTATGAA
Source organism: Pogostemon cablin (assembly GCA_023678885.1). Classification (NCBI taxonomy): domain Eukaryota; kingdom Viridiplantae; phylum Streptophyta; class Magnoliopsida; order Lamiales; family Lamiaceae; genus Pogostemon; species Pogostemon cablin. Next base: position 1,282,010 of record CM042970.1, read on the forward strand.
AAAAATTATTTACTTTAAAAATAAAAGTATTGAGTTTTTTAATTTGATTATTATTAGTTAATTATACAATTAATAACATATTCCCTCCATTCCCTTAATACACATCCATTTTACTATTTTGATTAGTCTCATTATAAAATATCAATTTCCCTTTTTGGATTGATGTATCCACAACCACTATATATGGCCCCACATTCAACACGAATACAACTACCCACTACACATTAAAATATTATTTCTCTCATCTTATTATACATTAAATTATTATATGTCTTAATCCACGTGTAAAAAGTAAATAAATATCTTTCAAGGATAAGTAAGGAGTATGAAATATATGAAAATGACAAGTGTGATAAATTTAGTAATTACTAGGAAATAATGATAAACTTTTAAATCACCTTTTCATTAGTGACTTTTATAATTATATGAGGTTAAGTTGATCGTAAGTAAAATATTTTTAATTATAGTTTGAAATTAAAGATTTGTGTGAGAAGGTCATGAGATTAATAAAAGCATAGTCAAATACTTGAATGAGGTCATCTTATAGAGAGTTGAGCCCGTGCGATACACGGGTTAATTAAATTATTTTATATTTTATTATTAATTTTTCTATTTAAATTTTAGATTTATTATTTTATTTATTTACTAATCTTTTATATATGGTTGGATCTATTAAATTATACTACTAATTTTCATACACTTTACATTGTAATTTTATACGTGTAATTAATTATATTTTGTATTATACAGACCTTTTAGACTATATTCATTTTTTATTTACATTTACATATTTTTATTTAATAAATATTTTATATATGCACACACAAACCTATTATTTTTATCCATGCACCCACCATACATCATCACTTCAATTAATACTTTTACATTTTTGTGTCTTCATTCTTCTCCCATCATCCATTAATATATTTATTATTGATTTAACATAAAATTTTTATATATAATATCAAAATTTCAAATAATCATGGATTATCAAAATATAAAAAAAATCACATGTGAGATTGTCATGGCAAGTATTATCCTAAATCAAAATATTATTAATTTTTTAATTACAATTATCTCTATGTATAGTTGTTTAACTATGGGCTTAAAATAAGCATTTTGTATTTGTTTTTAATTTGAAATTTTATATCCCCAAATAAAAAAATATTCGACTATTTATGGTCAACTCTCTCCATAGTTAGATGGGGAATGACTTATAATTTGTTGGAATATTAATTAAATTGTTAATATACTAGGATTTTCTCATGTTAACTGTTATTTATGGGTGAGGAATTTTAAATACAATGGATGATTATTGAGAGTAAATAATTAACTAAAAATATGATTTTTTTTGGTTTACAATAAAATCTTAATCACAAATAATTAGTTAAAAGCAAGGAAATGATTGTGGGAGTGGGATCGCATAATTAAAAAAAAAATTATACTTTATTTCATTTAACAATATAAGAGATGGCCAAAATTAAATATCTAATAAAGATAATTAAAAATTAATATGAAGATATTATTGGAATATATATTTGATATTGATGCAGTTATTCATTTTTTTTTAGACGAATATTCATTAAGGTGGAGCAAAGGCCTCCGCTTCAACAATGTAGTTCAAAGAGGTCGGTACATGACCATACACAACATCAAAAGAATTTAGAGATATAACTAATCGAGCTAGGTGATGGGCAAGAGAATTCGTTGTTCTTCTGGCTAGGCTAACCTCAACTGATGAGAAAAAGGGTAGCAAATTCCGAATATCCTTCACTAAGCTTCCAAAATATGAGATGTTTACTATGTTAGACTTCAAACCACTATATAGGCAAGAGTTGTCGGTTTCGATTGTGATATGATGCAATTGCTTTTGGATGGCCATGTTTACCCCATCCCAACATGCCCACGCTTCAGCAACATTAACGGGCAAGCACTCCTTTATCCGTCTTGTGCATGAGGTAATAACTTCTCCGCTGCAATTTCTGATAACCGCCCCGAGCCCCGTTCCTACTGCTTGAACAATAGAAGCATCTGTGTTCAGCTTTACACTTCCTTGCATATGTGCTTTCCATTTACCGTGGGCTCTTCTTCCATGAGCACTTTGGTTTGACATCTTTGCTTCTCTATATTCTCGTAGGACATTCTCTGCAACTTTGGTACATTCTAAAATGGACATCACCTTATCTTTGAAGATAAAACAATTCCTAGAATACCAGAGAGCCCAAAGGTTAGTTGCAAAAACACATTGATTTTCAGGTTCAAAACTCTTTGAAATAAGCTCCATCCAGTCGGTTATAGTTGCATTACTTTGCCACATATTCTCTTTGAATTGCAGTGGGGTTGCTGCCCAAAAGGATCTACTCCAAGCACAATCTCTTAGTGTATGTTCTGCGGATTCATCATGCTCTCCACATCTTCTGCATATTTCTACAACATCAATGCCTCTTTTATTTAAAGCTTTACCTGTAGGGAGGATGTTATGGGCACATTTCCACAGAAAAATCTGAATTTGTTTGGGTAAATCTATGTTCCATATCCACTTCCAAAGTTGTTTCATAGCTTCAGTAGAAGATGAGGATCCCTCTGTCGTTGAGTAGTTTGAAAGAGCAATCTGATAACCTGTTTTAACAGAGTACCTACCATCCTTAGTATAGTGCCAAACATTTCGATATACTTCTATCCCAATAATTAACGTATGTATATTTTGTGTACGGAAGATAAGAATTTTTTTTAAAATTATGCATAGGGATCTGTTTTTAAAATTATGTATAAGGATCTGTAAATTTGTTAGAAGGTAAGTAAAAAGTGAATATAGTATTTTACGTGGTTAATTATACTCTGCACTGTGCATACACTTTAAAAAATGTATATAAATATAAACAAAAATATATACAATTATGAACAAAAATGTATACAATTTAATTGTTAGTTTTTTTAATGAAAAATTGAGTGTAAAAAAAATATAATTTTTAAAAAACATGTATAGAATAAAAAGTTATACACATATGGATGCTAGTTTTTTTTAATGAAAATTTAGTGTGAAAAAAGTATACAACTATTAAAAAACAAGTGTACAAAATAAAATAACATATATACAAAATAGATTAAAAAATTATACACATAAAGGTGCACCCCTGCGCACCTAATATCAACTCATTCTGCATAACTAAATAAAAAATATGCATAAAAGTTGTTGAAATTTTTATAAAAAGTGAATTTTTAGATAATTTAACAAAAAATGTGCGTACAATTGTAATTAGCAGGATGGAGAGAGTAATAATTTTAAATTATGATATTATAATTATTAAAATGATTGCAATTCAATTTTATATTTTACTCATTTCATCCTTGAATTGTTTTCACATTTTTATTTTGCATTAAAAAAAAATGCTATTTTAATGGTATTTAAAAAAATAATAATAACAAAATATATTAGATTAAAGTAGCATTTTTGTTGATTAAGTGTATGAAGAGGTCTGACTTTTTTATCATTTAAAACTGTAAAAACTTTATAAATAAAATATATTAGACTAAAATTGCATTTTTGTTAATTAAGTGTTCGAAGAGGTCTGACTTTTTTTATCATTAATAATGTAAAAACTTAATAAAGCGGAAGAAAATGTGAAAATAATTATGAAAGGGAGGAAGTATAAAATGATTGATTTTCAATCCAATTAAATAATTATGAAAGGGAGGAAGTATACAATAATCGATTTCCAATCCAATAAATTGTATTGCAAATATACTTAAATTTACAAAATAGTATTATAAAATTCTTGTAGTGTAATAGAAAAAATAAAAAAAGTATAATATTAAATAAATGAATAAATAATGAGAACACGTAATCTGGCACATTTGTTTGCTTCCAAAGGTTGAGCCATTAATATTGTTAATAACTAATTTGATTTCAGAAGCAAACTTGACAAAGCTATATCCTCCGCTCTCTCCACTGTAAAAGAGACTACTTTACATGATAATATATATGAACAAAAGATTGAAACATTTATTGAAGCCCAAATTGTGACGCAAAATATATATATATATATATATATATATATATATATATATATATATATATATATATATCATGTCGTTTCTCACAATCACCGGCCACAAAAATTTCCTGACAAAGACTACAATATCCACCACATATATTTCATCAGCAGGAATAGGAAATATTTGTTCATCACCAAATTATCAGTGCAAATATTTCCTTTAGAAGTTTCTACAGCAAAAACTTTCATGCAGATTTCAAAATAATCAAATCATTACGCAAATATAGCTAGTCACCCATTAGAACTAGTGACAGCACCATAATTTTTATTCAGGGGGCCGATTACTTAATAATAATAATAGAAAAGACATCTCCTTCCGCTCGACAAACAATAATAATACTACTTTAAGAAATAATAGAAGTAGATTTAGAAAAATGTAAAAAATGAAATAAAATAGATTCAAAGCAAAATAAAAAATGAGGTTTGAGAAGCAAAATTGGAAAATGAAAGCTGAAAAAAGAATAATTATACATGTGATGGAAAAATATAAATATAATTAAGTAAAAATATAAATGTAAATAGGTTTTAAAATATAAAATAAAGGATGCCACCACTCAAATTTGAACTTGTGACCTTCAATTGAGGCATGAGCACACAATTCCATTAAGCCATCCAACTTTTTTTGTAATAATTAACACATATTCCCTCCGTCCACTTGAAAGGTATTCGTTGACTTTTTGTACGTGAATTAAGGGGTATAATAATTTAATGTATAGTAACGTGAGAAAAATAATATTTTAATGTATAGTGGATAGTTGTATTAGTGTTGAGTGTGGGGTCATGTGTAGTGGTTGTAGGTCACATCAATCCAAAAAGGGTAATGGATACTTTGTAATGAGACGGACCAAAATGAAAAAATGGATACGTATCAAGGGGACGGGGAAGTATATAGTAAAATATAGCAAAAGTTGAGGGGGGCCAATGCCCCCCTTGCCACCAACGTGGCACCGTCCCTGATTGGAACATTACTTACCATTTGAATGATTGAATGCACTCAATTCACATATGATGCTAAATTAGATTACTTGTACTTTCTCTCCTCTTTTCTAAATAGAGCTTTTTTCCAACCAATGAAGTTAAAAGCTTGACACCATTGTCTAAAAAAGAGAAAAGAAAGAGCTTAGTCCCATATCCAATAGCATCAACATAAAAACAAATTTACCTTTGATAGAAACTCATTGTAAGTGAGGAGACAGTTGCCTTCGGGATGATCCTTAAGCACCCCTCTCATCAATCCAAAAGACATGACATCTTGACCAATCCAAATCCATGTAAGGTTGCTCCACTACTAATCTACTATGGTAAAATAATCAAATAAAACTTAAAAATATATTTAGAAGACGTATCTTCTCTTACCTAAGTTGATAGTTTTAGGGGGTGTTTGGATTTTGGAGGGGAATGAGAAAGGGAATTGGAATAAAGGTATAATGGAATTAAAGTCATACCTCTCAAAAGTGTGAGGAATGGATGATAGTAGAGCACTAAACATCAACTCTACTATTATCCCCATTCATTTAATTTCATACACTCCCACCAAACATCCCTTAATAATCAGCATCATATTTCGTTTAACTAATGTTCATGGTAGCAACAAAATTAAGTTAATCTATGCGAAAAGCATCTCAATTGGTTAAAAAATTTGAAGAATTAGAGTTTCAAAAAACAAAATTCAATCTAAGCCATAGAAGCGTATATTATATTAGAAACATACAATGTCCACTTATACTTAATAAAAAAACCATATCAGAGAAAGAAAATTGCATTAAAATAAAAAAAATAGGTAATCTTCAAACAAACAACATATGCCTCAATAACAATACACAAATGTAAATGAGGTTTACCTTGAAAAAAACATTTTTAATTCCACCTTTTCCTATAGTCAAATCACGCGGTACCCACATAATTTTAATTGTTTTTCCATTCAATGTGGAATGATTTTTCACCCCATAGCAGGAATAGCTACAGAAAACAAATTATAAAAGAATAAGACATGATTTTTGCTCAGTCATTATTTCTCATTCTTAACATTTACAGACAAAAGAATTAATTATAGCTCAGAACCTAAGTTTCCATGTACCGATAAGTAGTAACTAAAAATGCAATTACAAAAATCAAGAAGTAATAATCTCCACTAAGAGGGTATTATTGACTCTCAGCTTGAGGATGTCAAACGTGTAGGAATGAGAGACCGAGGGAGTATGATTTCAATTTATTTACGGTAGGATTAGAATTTTATACATAATCTACTTAGATCAGGTGCATCACACGTATTAAATGACGTCATTGACTCCCAACTTGAAGGTGTCAAACGTGTAGAAATGACCGAGAGAGTATGATTTCAACTTATTTACAGTAAGATTAAAATTTTATACACAATCTAATTAGATCTATGAAAATTGCAAGAAAAAAAAAATAATAATAATAAATTTACTAAGAGATAAAAAAAAGTGGATCAAGATGAGTCATGGATATTGATGAGCAATAGCCTTATCTAAAATTTTGTTTTGCTTAAAACAGCTAAAAATGTAGTAATATACTTTAATTTTTTTGAATATTAACAAATTATATGTATAATGTGAATTTTTTTATTTTTTTTACATTGTATCTTTCACTAATTTAGTTAGTAATAATTTCCAGTCCGGGATGCAGTGGTAGAGGAAAAGCCACAGGATAAGTCACCCTAAGTTTAAGACATGGTATTTTAGGTATCTTTAATTATAGCGAACGTCTCTCTTGCACTATAGAAAAATAGAAGATTTGATAAGTGATAATATTCTATTATTCTACTGATTAATTATAGGATTTAGTCAATTTTATATTAAAATAAAATATTTGATTTGATATTATAAATACGTACTCATTCAATAAAAATCATTATTTCAGGTTATATATCTTTCTTTAATTCAACCGACAAATTTGTGTGAAAAATGAGTGTTTATTCTTCCCTAATATTTTTCTTTAATTCAACCGACAAATTTGTGTGAAAAATGATGTGTTTATTTTCCATAATATTCGTTTTTTTTTTCTCCAGAGCAAAGAGTGTTGAATTTTTATCTAAGCTGTTTTCAATCTTAAAAAAAAAAAGCATACTTTTGCTAAATTATTTCATAGAATGACTTCCGTGACATAGTTAAAACGTATATTCTTCTTTATAATAAAGTGGTTTTTAATTGATAAAAATACTCTCACCTTCACATTTGATTACACTTTTTTTGTCTTTTTATTCATCTCAAGACTTGTGCACGTTTTAAAATGTAAAAAAAAAAATGCTAATAATACTCATTTTTCACGCATATCCAAACAACTTTACAATTTTTTTTTTTTAAATTAAGACATCTAAAATATTCAATTTTTACCCACATTACTCTTATTAATCAATGCGTGCATTATTTACCTCTTATAAGCTCTATAAACTATTTCATTGTATAATAAATAAAAAATAATATCAAGTAATCAATATAAAGCATTTTAACATTGAAGTAAGAGTATATGCTTATCAATATTTTCTAAATATTTTTTTATATCTTGAGGGGAGTAAATTTTACAACAAATGCCATTTAAGATATTCTGTTGGCAATGTCTAACTTAACTCATGATTATTCCAAAATTGGGAAGAGTAGAAAACAACACAAACTCTCTCTGTTGTAAAAAACCATGCACCTATGAAGCTTGTTTCACCAGCAGAGCTCTCCACCTTATATCCCGCAGATAGAATCCTCCCAGCCAGTTGATTTGCTCGACACCCCGGTACGCCCTATCCCGCGCCTCTTCAAGATCCACCCCCTTGGCGGTGATCCCTAGAACTCGGCCACCTGTATCCACATAATTCCCCTCAGAGTCCAGAGCTGTACCGGCATGGAATACTTTCACAGATGGCGCTACTTGCTCTGCTTCTTCCACGTTTTGAATAACACTTCCCTTTTCGTAGCTTCCAGGGTACCCTTTACTGGCCATCACCACAACCATGGCTGATCCCCTTGACCATTCCAAAGATACCCCACTAAGCTCTCCCTTGCAAGCTGCAAGGGAACTTGCACCAGGTCCGACTCTAAACGAACCATCAACACCTACATAACGCAATCATGCACTGTTTGCTTAGCCGCTGGAGACGTGATTTCTTAGGTGAAACAAGTGAGAAAGTTTAAACAATGTACTAAAAATTACACTGGGATTAGAGGAATACATTTAGATACAAATTAAACAAACCACTCTTTCTATGAAAACATAAAACAGGCTTTAGAAGATTTTATTAATTGATCAAATCTGAATTACCACTGATTTTCTATATGATATATCAATAAGAATCACATGGTCTTGCTGATAAGAAAAATTAAGAGGATTAACCTGGCACTCTGGATCTCCAAAACGCACGTTGTACTCAAATCAGCTTTGGTAATCCAGACGTCTTCTCGATCATAAGACCTGCATATAAAACACCAACAAACTTGCAGCCTTCTGCAGCCATTCCCTTAACTGTAGGGAGGATAATAGATTGCATGACTACAGTTTGTAGTTCTTTTGCAGGACAGGTGCGGGAGAATAAGTTCCATTCCACCAGTATTGGATCCCGTGTCACCATCACCAACTCGTTTATGATCCTGAGCAGATTCAAGAGGTATGGCATTCTCTCCATCTACCAGAGCAAAGAATGATGCTTCCTCTCCTTCCAGATACTCCTCAATAATGACACGGCAGCCAGCAGATCCAAATACATTTTTCACAAGCATCGAGTCAACTGCTTCACATGCCTCCTCTACTGTCATAGCAATAATGACTTCCCCGCTGCTAAACCATCTGCCTTAACAACAATGGGTGCACCTTGAACTTTAATATATTCTTTTGCAGCTAATGGATCTGAAAACGTTTTATACTGCAAAATCAAGAATGACTTCGATAAGAAAACTATGTAAATATAAACTCAACCACTGGTAAAATCAGCAACATATGAAGAACCTTAGCAGTTGGGATGTCATATTTGTCGCACAATCGTTTCATGAAATCATTAGAGCCTTCTAAAGCAGCAGCTTCAGAAGAAGGGCCAAAGGTAAAAATCCCAGCCTTGACAAGATCATTAACAAGACCAGCTACAAGAGGAGCCTCTGGTCCGATCACAACCAGCCCAATTCCCCATTCGCGACAAAAGGCAATAACAGATGAGCTATCAGAGATATCGAGGCTCTCGATGCAAGTTGCATCCCCAGAGTTTGAGATGCCAGCATTCCCAGGAGCACAAAATACAGCATCACAAGAAGGAGATCGTTTTAGGGCATAACATAGGGCATGCTCCCTTCCCCCTCCACCAATAACCAAAACAGCCACTCTTTCCACTACAATAGTAATGAAATAAAATGTGTGATTGAAATAAGGGTACTCAATCAGAATCAATCTTCCAACTACTCATTTCTTGTAAAATCAACAAAGAGCACAAATAAATACCTATATATTGGTAGTGTATGTAAACTACAGAATCAACATCTAAATTTTGCTTCCATATTCATACATGGTAACTTGAAACTGTACTACTTATTTTTTCTGCAGGAAACCCGACTAAATGAACATTATAAGAATTCACTTTTCGAAGTCAAGCAAAACCCCCAAACAAATTATAGGGAAAACATGGTTCCCGGGAGATTCACTCTTGCTCTGATGGAATCTAAGTAAAACAAGATAAGAGAAACAACAACAAAAATCGCATTCTAAAGTTGCCAAAGCAAAAAAGAAAATTAGAAACAAAGATGCTCACCAGAAAAAGACGATGGTCCATTATTTGAGGAAGAAGAGCTAACAATAGGAAAACTCAATTGACGATAGCCGCCACCAACTCCGAAGCTCTGGCGTAGCCGAAGGAAATCAAAATTTTGATTGTTTGGGGCGGTGCTAAAACTACAGAGTGAAAATCTTGGGTGACAGATTACGGTAATTGCGGAAAAATTTGGCGCTAGTGGCGGCTAAGCTATGTGAAGAAACGCAGGCCATTGTTTAATGAAGAACTTTGGCTATATTAACAGGGAGGGAGAGAGGCAGTGATGAAGATTTGAAGGAAGAGAGAATGAAACAAAATTTTGATTTTCAGTTGCTCGATGCAGTAGGGCTGAATTCTCCCGAAAACATTTCCAGGATTTCCACAAAACGTGATAATTAAACTGGGTAGAAAGTAAACTTAGAACTGTGAATGAGAGAGAGAGAGAGAGAGAGAGAGAGAGAGAGAGAGAGAGAGAGAGAGGGTTGTAGTTGGCGCAATGCTTGTGACGAATCACCTAAAAAAAAATTATGAGAAAAATGAAAAACCATTAACCAAAGAGATCCCTTCAAATTAAAGAAACATGGAGCATAAATTGAGAAAGGCCCTTGCAATAAAATAAAAGAGAACCCTGTCCTAAAAATCCTATCGTTAACACTAAACACAGATCTGAAACCCAAATTGACATAAAATCAGATCTGCAATAAGAATCACAGAAATGAAACAGATCAGGATAAGAATCGCATGCAGATGCTGTAGATTTTCAAAATCCAAGCCGATAAATAGTTGGAGCAGATTAGATAGAAAAGAGGGAGAGAGAAAGCCCAGATAATAACATTTTGAAAGAGAGAGGGACAGATAGAGAGGAGGGGAGAGAGAACTTACTTGTGGGTAAACAGCTCTTTTAGGTTTTTTTCCTTCTGGAGAGAGGAGAGAGGAGAGAGAATGGGAAGAGAAGAGAGAGAGAGAGCCTTCAAAATTGAGTGGCTAGGCTGTACGAGGTGCATGATAATGAGGAAATGCCCATCTTTTAGCTTGGAATACATCTTTCATGACACTGAGAACGAAATATAGATCATGGTATATTTCATATATTTCGGGAAACTGATAAGCATTCGTTCAATTTATAGCAAGATGGAAGCATCAAGTATATTAAACAGCAATTATATGTATCATATTCAATAATACTATGCACGACAATATTTCAAACAAAGAAATAGAATGATATTGTGAAATGTGAATATACTTATCCTCATGTTATAATTTCTGATCAACATCAGTGATCAATCATTCATAAAATAAACTAGATTTGTATTCAGCTGAAGAACAAACCAATGGTAGATCAACTGTCTGGTGTGAAGCAAAAGACGGACAACACAGTTTGAGTTAAAGCAACAAACGCAAATTCATTCTGAACCAATTATTTAGAAGCATTGAAGAAGCTAAACAAAAGAGCTGTGCATGTAACTTTAAGCAAAAGAGAGGTACTTTTAATATAAATTACTCAATTTATTATGAGTTTACAAGCTTATGTTTTTTGCGTTATTAATGAAATATATAACAAATCCAGTGAAGAATAAGTATTATGTTTAAATCTGATATAGAGTCACTTTGTATAAGTCTCATTAAAATTTCTAAATAGTTGACTAAATATCCAATATAAAATTTTAGGAAATTATCATACATTTAATTCATATAGTATATGTTAACTATACAGGAATGTAGCATCACATTTGGGAATAAATTGCAATGATATTAAGGTTTAGAGGAGGCATCCAAAACAATGAAATGTAGTGAGAACTTATACCTAATAGGCTCAAAAAATTGAAATGGTAGGATGCATGTTAGCATGTAAGATTATGTATGCAGGCTCTTCAAGATGTAAACATATCACAGTAAATGCTCAAAACTAATTGGCCTTACTGTGTTGATATATAATACTTATTAAATGTAATAAGGATTTTTTTTAAATGATAATTATTTTTAAAAATCCAAGATTCAGTATGTGTTAATGTTATTACAATAGTATGTTCATTCATAATCATGTAACCCATCTAACTTAATCTGCAAATGAATTGGCTGTAAGCATTCGTAGCAAAATAAAATGAAAAATGAGACATCGTTTTAATAAAATGAAAAATGAGACATCCTCTTAAATCCAACAGAAGCAGAAGAGTATTAAACAGGTAAGGCAGACATAAGTCGAGAGAGAATTCTAGAACAGACAGATGATTGAGTAATTGGGGAAGAAGAGTAAAGGGAAAAATTAGGGAAGCTAAGAATCAACGTACATTGGAGACAGAATTAAACCAACAACAATTCTCACCGACAAAACTCCAAATTCAAATTCCAACCAACACACAAGTTTCAGAACTTCCCACACAAAAATCTACAAACCGCAGAAAATCAAAGTCAAAGTGAACTTACATTCACAGCCGACAAAATTCCGAAACCCGCGCTTCCTCTTCAACTTGCTCAACCCAAAACCAGCAAAATCGAAAAGCAATACCAAATTGAAGACACCAGCAACTTCACGGAGTCGGCAGGGGTATTGTCGCGAACGGGTTGGGCTCACCGGGAACAGGTGGCGTCGGGAGTGGAGGCTGAGTGTGGCCAGCGGCGAGAAGGGGTGGCGGGTTCGTCGATTTTGGGAATTAGGGTTCCATGTTCGATTTTGGGAATTTGAGAGGGAGAAACATAGATTTCAGCGAAACGCTTGTGAAAATGAAACTGAAGCTAATTCTCATAAAATTATCAATTGGCTGGATTTTAGTGGACCGGCTACTGTTTGCAAGTTGGGCTATCGATGATAAGAGAGTATCTAAATATATATTGGGCCAGATCGATGAACTGGTTGCTAAATCAAGTCACTAATAAGTAAGTAAAAATTTGACATTTTTTAAATTCCGTGTCTACAGTAAACGTGAAATTAAATTTGGGAGGAGGGATAAATTATAATAGACGGGATTAGCTAGGCACCAAAATCTGTATCAAAATATGTTCTGACATAACATATCATGCAACCAAATTATAAGAAAATTTACTCTAATAACATTCACACATCAGCAGGAATATTAACAAAATATTGCGTATAAACACATTCCAGAATCAAAAGCACTGAATTTCACATATTTCAATCAAAATGAAATCATACAGTTAGAAAATATTAAACGACTGCATAGCAGTAGTAGTAGCATTGTGAACTAATGTTAAGAGAATAAGGGGCTTCTTCGACTAAATAGGTCAAGCCGTTAAAATCTTGAGTAAGGGTGCTGTTAAGGTTTGCACTAAGCTTCTTACCTCGCTGATTATTTCGAATTCTACAGAAATAGTACTGTTAAAGTTCTTTTGTTCAATAACATTCAACGTCTAGAAAGGATATAATCTTTCAAATTTTTTCATCAACAACAGGAGAATCTGTACCTATATAAAAGTTGGCGTATACATTGTTGTAAGTATTCATAATTTTAATCATACATTATTATAGGTATTCATATGTATAATCATACTGCAAAATTGGTGTTTGTAATATTACTACAAAATGTACATGTCTGTTGTTTTTAAGAAGATCATCAATAGAATAAAAAATAAACTTTTTAGCAATCATAGTGAACAAGGGAATCATTGTCATCCACACTGAAAATGAACAAGTGCTATACTGTCATTCCAAGAACTTCGGTTATCAGAATGTTGCAACAGTACAATTGTGAGCACCCACTATGTGCTGGCCAGTAAGTAATCGAAGTGAAGACCATGTAATATATACGCAAGATTGAGAACATCAAATTTTAGAAAGTAAATTTTCAGCTTCAACATCTTTACGGCAGCAAAAAATTGCACTTACCAGTCACCTAATTTATAAGCTCTCCTTTTATGCTCCTTTTTAATACGTTTTACAACTTCACTAATATGTTGATAAGAAGCATCCTGTAAATTAGTCACACATACTTTAAGACAAAGTGCAAAGTCTAATATTTTCTATCGGAGCATACAGAAAGGAATGCATTAAGAAGAGATTGGTTCAAGACAATTTACTTCAATTACATGATTATACATGCCAGAGAAATATTGAGGATAACCGTATGCGTTATGTAGTAGGTGGATTATTCAACTTTCAATGGAAAATATAGTTCTTGACTAAATAGAACGAACTGTTAGGTATTTCAACAAGAAGTGTAGATGTTCGTCAATTTTCTTAGTAAAATATTTCATAATGTATGTCAATCGTTCTTCATCTCAACCCTATGATTACAACTGCATATATATTAAAAGAGGGTTTCCGAAACTGGTACTTGCGAATTAAGAAACAAGTGTAGTTATACATTGTAAAATAGAACCAGTAGTGCCAAAATACATAAAGTTAAAATTTTTAGAAAATAAATGTCCTATAATTGAAAATGAAGGTCATAGTACATAACAGAATTCGAATGAAAATGATGCTATGGATGTCATTTTTGTCAAGGTTTAAGCACACAGTAGAAAATTTGCAGTAGATGCTCAAATTTATGATCTTGTAAGGATCAAGTGAAATTATACATATTTTCACATCTACAGTTCCTACAATTTTTTTGATCACCCCATTTTGCGTCTAATGATATTGAGTATTGTACGTTATGGATCTGAAAACAAAGTTATTAACTTTCTCTTGAGGAAAATGAAAGTAAAATTACTCGTTAGGAACTCCATAAAAACTGAGGAGGAAAAGAGCAGTTAAGCCAGGAGTGGCCAAGTTATTTGAACTGCAAGCAATCAAACAATTGAAACTCTCAAGAATATTTAATTTTATTTTCACAAAATTAAGAATAGTTTGAGTTTTTCATGTTAAGTGAACCTTATTCACCAGCACCAACCGTCAATTTGAACCACATCTATTATAAATGCACCTAAAACAGTTTTAAGAACCTTTAGCCGAACCAAATATAATTTACCACTCCCATCAAGACGTTATTTATTTGAGTGTCTTTATTTTGATAGACAAGACAAAGGCAACAGTAAGAAAGATCCTCTTTATGAGAGATATGTATTGCCAAACTATAATCTCTATAGGAACTGATCCAACTTTACAAACCTATTATCCATAAGATAAAATTATAAAAGAACACATAAAGTCGAGATTAATCAATCATTGAATAGACTCCAGGAGCTTAATCAATCTGGAAAGAACTTTAGATTTTAGGAGGTTAGAAACTCCTAGAATAAACTTTGAAGTGCTTGCATACATTGCAATTTGAGAGCCTCAAATAAAATTGAAACATGTGAATAGAAAGGCCTGAAACCTATTATAAGAGATTATTTGTTCTATATTCGCAGCATAAATCTAGCATTACATACAGTATCTATATTACACATTCTATAAGATGAATTTTTAACAAAGTACTTGGCAACACCATTAAAATTTGAAGCATGGGAATGCACAATTAAGGTCCGAGCAGTGGATTTGAATCCTCGTTGTACAAAATAAAAAGGGGACACCTGAGAATTTAGAGGTGCGCCAGCAGTGAATGCAATGAAATCGAAGAAAGAAATGAGAGGAAAAGCGGGTTGTGTAAGCCACGCACAGAAGATAAGTTGACACGTGCACAATTTGGAGAATCAAACGGCGGTGAAGACAATTGAAGTAGCGGGTAAAAGGGGGGAAAGTGGCAAGGAAGACCAATGTATACGCTTTCTATACAATGGTATGATTTCTATAGAAAGACAGTGTGTAAGGGTTCACATTCATCTCCAAAATGACCAAAATCTTTCAAATTATTACTTGTTTCTTCATCAACAATAAAAGAACCATTGCAGAGGAAACCTTCGGGGCAAAATATTTCCAAATACATGATCTCTAAGACAAGAAAACTAAGTAATACATACCTATTTAGGGGTAGCACATTAACAAACTTACAAAAATGAAGAACTTACCTATGCTGATGTGAAGATTGTCAGTGGTTGTGGGCGCGCGATATCAGAGGAAAAGAATTAGGTAACGTATCTGAAAACTGAGCAACTAAGAAATTAGGTTAAGTGAGGCGAAGAAATTACAGGCTGCTTACTGTGAAATGAGGGAATGGAGAAGAGGAAAAAGGTGACCGACAGATGGAGGAGAGGAAAAGAACATTTTGTAGGGGTGATTTTCTCTTCTCAAGCCACGTAGGAAGGAAGAATGTGAGGTTTTGACGCGAGGGCATTTAAACTACCGGATACGGTACGAAAACTGGTACAGTTTCAGCGAAATCTTTTTATATATAAGAGTAAGATACTCCATGTATGTTTCTTGATTTTCTTTAAGACCACCAAAATTCAGTGTCATATTTGGGCCGATTATTTAGATGTCTTACTCACAAATTCTGTATTTATAAAATGAATAACGCACACTTACCCAAATAATCGAAGATTGGTAAATTTTATATAATTGCAAAATTATAAATTTTGTTTGTTGAAGGAATAAATGTAGAGTGATTCTGGATTGCACCTGGTGTATCCGTGTACCCATTATTTATAGTCTAAAAGGTGAGAGTAGTAGGTGGTTTTTTTTAATATTTTAATTTAATTAATGGTATAGATTAAACTAAAGATTGATTTAATAGCTAAAAACGTTCAGTTCCACCGATATCACAGATGCACCGTAGTCGAACTCATAAATGTAATATAATTACATAAATAATTTGAGGAAATAAAAAAATATATATATAAATTCGTACTTGCAAACTTTCTTCTATTGGGAAGTAAATATTTTGAACCATTTATAGAACTCTAAAGCCATTTATTTGATCAATGTAAAAAAGAAGAAGAAAAAAAACCAAAAAGCCATTTTATTAATTTATCGATTGGGGAGTAAATATTTTAAACCATTTATAGAACTCTAAAACCAATGAACAATAACAACAACAACAATAATAATAATAATAATAATAAAACTCATATTAAACCCATTTTATATTTTTTCAATGCATGAGTATTTGATTTGAGGAAATCAGAATTTATCGTTTATTAGCGAAGACTTCATTTCAAATCAGAGCTATGCACTCTGTATGATTGACTTCACATCACATCCACGAGTTTTGAACATAAAATCCTAAAAAATTTCATATTAAGGTATTCGAATATCTGCGAATTGACAAGGATCCATATATTTTATCAAATCCCTCAATGACATATGTATTAATTTGATGAGTCATGTCTTGTAACTTTATTTGAACATAGGATTGGACATGAACATTCGAAAATCGCTCGCACTATCAAAGTGTAATTGAGATAACTTTCTATAATAAGCCATAATTAATTTTTAATTTTTGGTGCAACTCGATCGTATGGAATCGCCAAATCATAATTATAATTAATTTATATATATAACTAATTCCTATCATTATAATTAATTATATACCTAATTAATCCTTAGCATCAATTCTCAACCACTCAACCACATGCAACCCCCAAATGAAATAATTCCTAGCCTCATTTCTCAACAAAGTTCACAAAATTTTGGTGGTCATTAAATGTTTATTCTAAGTTATTAGTATTATTTGGTAGATAATGATAAGGTAATGAGTATATTATTATACCTAGTTTTAATAACTCACTTTGAGTATGCATGTAGATTGAAAGTTCACAACTACATGTTCTAATATTAATTAATAAACTAAAAATGGCTTTTGAGACTATTATTAATCTTTGTGTTCAGCAGGGGAGCAAGACAATGTTTTTCTGGGGATAGAGATAAAAAGAACATGTTAATCATTATTCATATTCAAACATTAAATAATATAAAGTGCAATATAAAAGCATTACTAACTTTCAAAAATAATTTAAAGATTTTCATACATTTTCAATGTTTAAAACTAAGGAAAATGAAGACGACTCTTTCCAATGATTCAAAATAAATTATAAAATCAGTGACAAAAACTAAAAAAAAAATGAAGACAATTCTTTCCATTGATTCAAAAGGAATTATAAGGTCAGTGATAAAAGTGAAAGCTATTTTGTTATCACGTAAATGATTAAATAGTTTGGGGGGCTAAAAATCAGTATTTCGAAAAATAAGCATTTTCTCTTTTTGAAATATTTTTTAATACATTAAAGTGCGTAGAGATTAATAAAATGTATCTTTTTGAATGAATAATGTAAGATAGATAAAAAAATATATTTTTTAATAATTCAATTAAAAAAAAGATGAATAAAATATTTGATATTGATAAAAAAAATATAAGAAGTATGTGGAATTTTTGGAATTTTGATATATAGGGATGCACTTATATATATATTTATTATTAAAAGTGTATATAATAATTGAGACAAGATAAATAGAAAATTAGAAGAAATAAGTAGAATTGTGGCAAGTAATAATTAAAAATAGGGTTATTGATAAAAAAAAAATCACGAACTTTACTCTTATTGTAAGTTAATTCTCACTTTTGGGAAATTTAAAAAAAAAACCACTTTTAAGTATTATTGCAAAAAAAACCCTTACCTTTTGCACAAATTGAGTTTTTTTTTTTGCAACAATATTTAAATATGATTTTTTTTTTGCAATTTCTTAAAAGTGATGATTAATTTGTAATAGGTGTAAAGTTTGTAATTTTTTTTTTTTTTGCAATTAACCTTTAAAAATATAATTTACTACTAGAGAATTTTTACAAATTTTGGGGAGTTAAATCCTTGCACCGCTATACATACACTTTTTTGTGGTATGGATGGAGTATAAATTATTGGTGAAATAAATTGTTAGAAGTAGATTTATTGATTAGCATACCACGACAGAATTGACAAGAGCAATTAATTTGCCTAGCTAATTAAACTTTAGCACGTAAAAATTAACCTAAAAAAAATAAAATAAAATAGGCTCATTATTTCGATGAAAAACGATGAAATTGGGTAAGATTGCATTCCCTACGTACGCAAAAATAAAGCTAATTTCAGGTATACATCTCTGTAATCATTAAATTACTCCACATATAAAAAAAAAGGTTAATTCCATGAATCAAAATGAAAAGAATTATACTAGTAATTAATAATATGGAATTAAGTACTCCAAAATTTCTGGAGAGAAATAGTTATTAACGCAAATTAACCTTGCATACTAGCTAGTTGCACGAATCCGTCCCAAATCCAACAAAACAAACACGAGCTAGATAGATACGACGACATAAAAGTTGGATGCAGTCAAGAATTGTGAGTAAGAGCAAAAGAAGAATGAAGAGAAGAAATCCAAGAAGCCATGGCTGCAAGGAGAAGAAAAGCAGCAGAAATATAAGCCATGGTGAAGAAATCTTGGATCTTGGTAATCTCATCATCTGAACTGTAACCCCAGATCTTTTTCATGTCTATGGTCACCCCAAATATTGCCCCAACTCCCGTCGCCAACACAAATGCCAACACCTGCACAGGGGCAGATTTGGGTGAAACTGTCTCACGGTAATACTATTCCACGTATAAATCACTTTCTATAAAAGTATTATCACTTTTTATTTATATTATAAATTGCTTATATATTATTTTACTTATCTATACCTATCACTTTTCATTAAAGAAGTAATAATATTTCACTTACACCGATAACATTTTTCATTAAAATATATTTTTTTTTAATCTGTACAGGGACTTTAGTCTTTGCCATTAATTAATTATTAATTTATTTATTGAGGAGGAATTTAAATTAAGTTAGAAAAACACAACTGCATGCATACATGTCCGTACGTACCTTGTCTGCTTAGAAATCAAACTGCATGGCTTTGTAGCTATTAATGAGGTATTTCCTTGTCTTCATGTAGTATATTGCAAATGGAAGTTGCACCAACGTGTAACCAAATCCAATTATCGTCACAAAAAATACGTACCTACATTAATGTATGAATCTTATAATTAACTTAGAGGTGGAATTATAAAAAATATAGGGAGGAATAAATTTATGAGATAAATAAAAAGTGATAATATTTTTCATAAAAATTATATTAATCGGTTAAAATTAAAACTTTTTTTTAAAAATAATTAGTAGAGCTATAAATAATACATTTAATAGATAAAATTATATTTATATATATATTGTTAATTTTTCTTAAAAGATTTTAGGGGTAAGTGGGTAGTGCTCCCTAAGGCTCATATGGCTCCGTGTTTGCTTATGAGGGGTGTTCTTTATTTTCAATTTAATAAAATAAAATAAAATAAATGAATAAAAAAAAAAAAGTTAATGTGCACTTTCGTTTCCAACATGATCTCATATTAACTACAATCATTGCACTTTTTCTTTACTAGAGTATCATCTTTAGACATGTTATTTTAATCACGTACAATCATTATTTTTATTTTATTAATTTTATATATTCTCATTTTTCCGCAACTACTCATTTCATAATTTTATACGTGAGAGTATTGGAATCTTATTTTATGTAAATTTTCATATTAAAATTTTTAAAAATAATTATACTCTTAAAATTTTCATATTTTATGATGCGTCAGTTTCATTCTTCCTCTTTCTTTTCCTCTCTATCTCCTACCTTAATATCTTCTTATACATTTATATAAGATAAAGTTAAAAAATACTATTAAAAACCCAAAATAACATATATTACTATTTAATTAGTTTCAAAGCTCACTAAAACTAAAAAAAATTACTCCATTAACTAATTATTATTTGTCTCATTACACCTTTCACACACAAAAAAAAAACAATTCCTTTATTTATAACATCAAAATTTTATTTTAATTTCAAATTTTTCACTCTTTCACAAATTCACATCACATTATTATTTTATATACTTTTTTATTATTTAAAAATACTATAATACCTATCAAAGTCAATAAAATTAATAAAATAATAACTTTTATTAAACAACATGAAACAATAAAATTGACAATTCTACCATTAAAAAAGTAAGATGAAAAGTTAAAAAAGTATATTTTCTTAAGTCTTATAATGTCTTTCAATTTATTGAAATTTCGTAAAAAAAATAAAATTATCAAACAACATGAAATAATAAAATTGACAATTAATTTCACCCTTAAAAAATTGTAAGATGAAAAGTTTCGTACCAAAAAAAGAAAAAGTGTTCCAATGGAGTAGTTATCTTTACTAAATGAATCAAACTAATCATTTAGGACCACCAACATAAATTGGGCAAACTTCATGAGATAAAAAAAACAATTTAAACTCGCATATATTGTGTCATGTGTGCAAAACTTTGCAAGTAAACATGAGATGCAGATGTTCTTACTGAAAGGACTGCACTCGGTAAACATGAAAAAGAGAGAGAATTACTTGAAAGAGCGTACATCCTTGTAAGTAAAGACATAGCCATTAATGGTGACATGGTTGGCTGTAAGAACCACTATTGATACTATCAAAGAAAACAGAGTAACCACTCTTGCTGTGATGCTTGTTAACCCTAATAATTTCCAGCCATTACTCCTTTTCTCATCGCCACCATCATCGTACTCAGGATATGACATCCCTTTTCCTTTTTTATTTTTTTTAATATATATACAATTTGCTTATATATATCACAATCTTTGATTTCATCATTACAGCAATCCTCTCCATGTATATATATACACACTTGATTAATTTTGGAATTTTCGAACCCCACAGTGACAACATAACAAAACTTTGAAGTTGAATAAAAAACAAATGGATACTGCCCTGGTTTTTCATCTCATCTTCCATCAAACTTGTTTTTGGAGATAATTTGAACTTTATATGAGACGATCTTACACGAAAACTTTTGTCAAGATTATCGTTTCTAAATTAATATGGTGATCGGCCGGCTTGATGATATATATGTGTGTTAAAGAGAAAAAGGCCATACAGTAAAACATGGAGTGGTAAATTAATTAATTGTTTAATTTCTATAGTCATGAATAATTCCAGCATTTCAAATTACATTCACAAATTAATCACATGATCTTCCTCTATATAATCCAGGTTGTTAGGATTCATGATTTAACTATATTTCTTTAATTAGTTAACTGTTCAATCTTTTATGATTAATGTACAAATTTATCAATCCTATCTATTGCAATACCAAATTTCTCTCTCTCATTTCAATCTTTACCCATTTCTAATTTAAAATTCTTTATTTCAAACACACGTCCTATTTGGAATGAGAATTAGGAATTTAAACCCCTTAAATTGGTTAAAACACAAATTAATGCAAAATAATTAAAAGTAATACTCCTACAAATAAAAGACAACCTAGATGACATCGAAATACTACTTACCAATGGAGTAATTAATCCATCCAATCCAACTCAAGTCGTGTTAGGAAAATGGTAAGGAGATCTTTCTTTCCCGTTGCTTCTCTTTTACACCACAATGTGAAAAACTCAAAGAGAAAATTCCTTCTCTTTCTCTACATAGTAGGAGTATACATATACAACTGTCACCAGGGTTGTTTATCTTAAAATATTAATTGTTATTTTAATCTCAGTAAATTTCCGACATTATGTTGTGCTTCAATTTGTTAATTAATTGGGGTGTGTTTGAGAGTGTATTTTTGGTGTACATAATTTATGTGTGGTACAAGTAAAATGAATATTTATTTCGGTAAATGTTAATAGTTGTTAGTATAGTTAATAAATAGTACGAAATCCGCGTAACACGTTATGCGGGATCATTGAAATATTATTTTTAAAATATATTATTGAAATTTAAAAATATTAAAAGTTATAAATTGTATTAATGAAAATATCTTTTCAGGTAGAATAAAAAGTATAATAAAGCAAAAACTTGTGTGTCCGCGGGATATGCCGTGCACCCATACTCTTTAATTTTAAATTGTATATCCTTTAGTATAAAGATGTGTACTCTTATTAATTAATTAAAATTTATTTACTCCATTCCATTGAGAACAAAATGATGTACCCTTACACACCTTATTCACTTAGGGGTAAAAGATACTAACTCGTATAATAATGGGGAAAGGGTCAAGTAGACCCTTATACTTATATCAATGGCTCAAGGAAGCCCCTCACCTTTCTTTTTATACATCTAAACCCTTTTCATTTTTTAAAAGATCAAATTTAACCCTCTTTCTTATAATAACAATATCAAATATGCCCCCATAAACTATACAGTAAACAAATAAACACTCACACCCATTTACATTTTTAAATAGCCCCTCCCTCATTTTTCGTTAACTTTCTTTACCTGATCGGTTGATTTATTTTTTTTGCTTTTTTTCTTTTTTTTTTTCTAATTATCTTCCTTTACTTAGTTCTTTATTATTATTATTATTATTATTATTATTTAAAAAACAAAAGATAAAGTGATTTTTCATTATTTTATTTTTTTCCGTTTTATTTTTTAAAGCTTTTTTAATTATTTAAATATATATTTATTTATATTCAAAAAATGAAATATTAAAAAAATTATATATTAAATAATACTTTATGAGAAATAATATATTTTAATAAAAATTTATACATGATCAATAAAAAATGATAATAATTTAATTGAAATTATTTTATATATAATTAATTATAGGATAGATTGATAAATATTTTCAACGCATTGCATTAATAATAATAATAATATAAATACGGATTAAGAATAATTAGTAGAGGAAAATCAAATGCTAATTTCTAGGGAATAAAGGAAAAGTAATTATAAAAGTTTAAAAAAAGATTAAGAATAAAAAATCAAATGAATGAAAATAAAGTTTAAAAAAAGAAAGAAAAAGCAACGACGAAGGAAAAGATTAGTTAATATTTTAGGGAATTGGTAGTATTTTTTCGAAAGAAAAAAACACATTTATTTCAACAGAAAGGTTAAAAAAAATGGTTTTGGAAATAAGGGTCACATTTGATCTATTAAAATAGGAAAGGTACATGGATGAGAAAATAAATTAGATGAAGGCTTATTTATCAAGGGAAATAAAATGGTGAGCTTTAATGAACCTTTGTCTTTTGATTGAAAAGAAAGGGGGATATTTGACTTACAATGTTTCTTGATACCTCTTTCGAGTACCTTATCTGCATCTGGCGTAGTTCCTCCAGAGATTCTTCTTTGGTGTGGTTAGCACGGGCTTCCACCAATTTACACCTCAATCGAGGTTATCCCAAAATCTATCGGCGTTCTCGTATTCTTTTTCTATGTATTGTCTATACAACACATTAGTATTGTTGTATAGAGCAACTTGTCTCGTCATATCCAACGGGCCAGAAGTCCCGGTTGCTCCAGCTTGGAACAGGGCTAATAGTCCTGTCACTCTCGGATGTCGAACTTTCATTTGGATCCATATCTCTTTGAAACTCTCCTCTCTTTAAGTGATATAAGTTTATAATAATTTTTTCATTCATAAATAAATAAACCTAGGACTTTGATACAATTTTTAAGCGTGATAAAAGTGATGAAAATAGCAGACATATAGGCCGAATAAGCAAATACATCTAGGCCGAATAGGCAAATATCTATAGACCGAATAGGCAAATATGTATAGGCCGAATAGAATGACTATTTAGACGAAAACATATAGGCCGAATAGACAAATACGTATAGGCCGAATAGACAAATACGTATAGGCCGAATAGGCAAATATATCTAGGCCGAATAGAACAACTATTTGAGCCGTTATTTCAATCGGATATAACAAATAAAATTATAAAATTTTTATTTAAATGAAGTTGGGGTAAAAGGGTCTTAAATATAAAGTGGCTAGAAAAATTAATCTTTAACATATGTGGCTAGAAAAAATTTGTTTTAAGTCAAAGTGACTACTTTTTGTCATTATCACTTGAAGAAAAGTATAAGTTGACGAGATTGGTGTTTGTCCATGTGTGTGATGAGTTCAAGTGTGAGTGAGTGGACTTGCAATTGCATGCACCCCACTTTTTAAGATTATTACTCCCATTATTTCACACTTACAATATTACTAATATCTTTATAATATCCAAATACTATAATTTTGTTTTATGCAGAACTTTCATTTTGTTCTAAAAATGTCTGCAGTACCTTCTCTCATGGATTAATCACCAATAGTAGGTTAAAACAATATAACAAATTGAAAATCAAGAAACTTGAAGAATGAATTAAAATTAAGGGACCAATGAATGTATGAAGAAGAAAAGAGAATGCAAGAAATGAGACTTGAGCCTCATAAATTGGCAAAACTGGCCCAACTTGCTCAAATCTATCTTCTATGTCATTTCCGTATATCATCTCATATACCACATATTATATGATTGACACGTAAGATGAAAAAAAAAATCAAGCATTGACCCCAAGGGTTTAACCTTTTCTTTTTAGTGTATAGTTTCCCTCACTCTCCTATGTATCATCCATTCAACAGTGTGTCACAGGGGATAATGTACCAAAATGACATAGAAAATTCGAACCACAATGATGATACAATTTTAAGGTCATTGGTCGGTTATGAAAACTGCTAAAATTGATCCATTTAAAAGCTAGCCAATGCATCAGGCTAAACAACTATACCAATAACCGCTCCTAATTATCTACTCCCTCCGTCTTCTTTTAGATGACACACTTTCCATTTTGGGTTGTCCCACAAAAGTTTGCACCTTTCAAAAAAAGCAAAAAGTAAAAAACAACTACACTTCCCCATACACCTTATTTACAAAAAAAACAATCTCTACCTAACATACTTTATTATTTATTTATTACAAAAAAATATCATTATACCCCTAAAAATTATTACTTTCTTAATCTCCGTGCCGGAAAGGGGGTGCAAACTTTTACGGGACGGAGGGAGTATCTAATTAATCCTCCAACTACATCTGCAACAGACCTACTAATCATGATTACTTAAGTTTTTCATATGTTGTGTTCTTATCTTAATTGATTCTTTGATCAATACCTTGAGGTTTTACCACATACAACACTATCAACACCTAATTTAGACCCTCAATCATCCTTCAACGAACGCTTAATCAGCTTAGTAGAGGATTACACAATAATTTCTATTTTTATTTGTCCTATAATTTATACATATTTTTTAAAAGGACCTTGCTATTTAGATCAATTTGATCCGGATCAATAACCTTTTAACAAGGTCCAATAACTATTTTAACCTTACTGCTAATTTAACTTATTTAAGTTCATTAATTAGGTTAATTAATTTTCTTCCATAAATAAACTATAACTAATTTAGATTATTTGAATATTGTATGTTAGTATTACTATTTTTATTCTTTTTTTGTTTCTTTTATATTATATATATTATATTTAAAATTAATTTTAACTAATAATTATTTATTCAAAAATAAAAAAAAGGCATGGACTATATATATATGAGTAATAGTACTTTAAGTCATGTAGTTTACAACAATTATGCATTATTTTATGTATCCAATAGTAAGTGACCCTATATATATATATATATATATATATATATATATATATATATATATATATATATATATATATATATATATATATATATATATATATATATATATAGGGTCACTTACTATTGGATACATAAAATAATGCATAATTGTTGTAAACTACATGACTTAAAGTACTATTACTCATAACTACACAATTATGATTGTGATACCATAAATACTCCTATGTATTTACACAATTTGTTTGCACAATTTTATTTTTGCACATTTTAAATTCCGGCAGCAGGCTGCGCCAGTCAATGGATGTCCGTCCGGCGGTCAACGCCGGTTAACGACTGTCAACACCGGTCCGGCAGGTGGGTCGGTGAGGGGTAGAGTTGGTGGTTTAAAGTGTATGAGATTATAAGGTTATATTTGATATTTTACTTTAATATTTTATATGTGAGAGTAATTATTTGAATTCCTTGTATCTCATAATAATTTAGGTTAAAAGTGTGTATCTATTATTGATTTTTCCATACATATATTATACTTAAAATTAATTTTAATTAATAATTATTTATTAAAAAAAGGCATTGACGATTTACACTACAAAAAAATTATTTTTTAACAATGGATTTACCAACGGTGAATTCCATTGGTAATTACCAGCAAATTAATAACAAAAATGATATTTTTCTTTTAGCAACGAAATGCCAACATATTTATTCTCTATTGTACTAACGAAATTCAATCCGTTGGTAATTACCAACGGATTACCAAGTGAATCTTTATATAAATTACCAACGGAATTATTTACCAATAGAATTGAATTTTCATTGCTAAAAATTTACCAGCATTCACTTTACCAATGAAAATTTGGGATTCCATGATAAATCAATTTAACAATGTAATTAAAACTTTTACCAACAGAATATTCCATTGGTAAAATTTTTTTAGTATTTTTGTAGTGTTATTAAATTTAAAGTTAGTTTGAAATGAATATAATTTTAAATTTTAAAGTTAATTTAAATAAATTTTAAATATAAATATTAAAAGATATTAAATTTGTATATATTTTAAATTTATATAATATAATTTACAACATAAAAAAAACATACACAGTAATAAATTATTACTTCATAGTAGCGTAAAAAAATAATTATATTTTATAATATACAATGAACTATTAACTTTAAGGTAAACACTTGTTCGAGATAGTCTCACGGATCTAATTCTGTGAGAGGGATCCTTTTGAGATCCAGATTTATCGCTTTCTAGAAGATTTTTTGATTCACTGTTATGTTTCTAGCTAATAACGTAAATTAAATTGTATTTTTGGCGCAACATCATATTTATCATGGTTGAGGTCTCAGGAGAAGTGATAATATTTTTAATAAATATTAGTATGTGTGATCAATGAAAAATGATAATCATCCAATATATTATTTAATAAACAATTTTTGTAATAGATGAAAAAGTAATACTCCCTCCGTCCCACGTATTTTTACCCACTTTCTATTTTGGGGTGTCCCACGTATTTTTACCCATTCCATTTTTGGCAAAAATACATAATATTTTATTACCTACTTTTTACAATCTCAACAACTTTAATTATTTTTTTACGCTTTATTCATCATTCCCAATAACTTTATTCACTTTTTCTTTTTAAATTACTAATTTATCCCTACTTTCTCTTACATTATATATTAAAAAAATAAAACATCTTAATCTCCGTGCCCGTACAAACGGGTAAAAATACTCGGGATGGAGGGAGTAATTTTTTTAGTAAAAAATGATATTTTATAATAATAAAGTGATAATAATCAATTGAATTGTTTTATGAAAAATAATTTAAAAGTTAGATAAAAAGTGATAACTTATTAATAAAAAATGATAACTTTCTTAATTAAAAATATTTAGTTATAAAATTTGATAACATTTTTTAATAAAATAAAGTATATTACTTTTAATAATTAAAAAACCATTTATTTTAAAATATTATGAACATGAGAAAAAAACTGTTGCGTGCGTTTTTCTTTGCATTTATTTAAATGAATTATACGCTAAACAACATCTTAGCATTTATTTAAATGAATATATATAAAATATAAGTGTATATAATTATTAGTTTATAATTATAACTAATGAAGAATTTTATTGTATTAAAATTATAAATATAATTATTTACTAATAATTATAAACCCATTTATTATTAATATATATATATATAATTTTGTTTAATTAAAATAATAAATTAGATATAGATTAATATTTATATTATAATTAAAATTGTTTTATAAGAAAAGTAAAATAATTAATGTATCTCATTAGTTCAATTAATATGATAAATTCTTACCTAAATTATAATTAATACTACCTTATATGTTAAAAAGGGTCATTTAGTCTTTGAACTTTTTTAATTATTCAAAACTTACCATAACAACTCAATTGATCCGAATCAATTTGATCCGTTTATATTTATCCTTTTTAAAAATTGCAATCTACATGATGTATATTACTCTGTTAATAATTTGCACCATCTGAAAAAAGGTAAAAAGTTGAAACAATTATATTTCTTTATACACTTTATTTTAAAAAAAATTATACGTAACACATTTAATATACTTTATCATTTACTCCCTCCGTCCGGTTTTAAGCTGTCCGTTTGTTTTTTGCACATGGATTAAAGAGTATTATTATTATATGTAAAATATGTAGTTGTATTAGAGGGAAGTGTTGTGTCATATTGTGTACTTTTTTACTAAATAAATAGGGGAAATTGATACATTTGAATCGGACGGAGTGAGTATTTATTATAAAAAATTAACACTTTTTTTTAATATGCGTGCTGGAAGAATGATACTCCCTCCATCCCGTTGAAAGATACGCGTTTACTTTTTAAGTGATATAATGTTTTAATGTGTGGTGATGTGAGAGAATAATAATTTAATGTAAAGTGAGTAGGTGTATTAGTGTAAAGTGTGGGGCCATGGAGAGAAAAACAATTAAATTATGTGGGTCTCTTTTATCAAAAAGAAAAATACACATTTTGTATTGAAACGGATAAAAATAGAAAAATATATAGGAGTACGTTTCAGTAGTAGAGGGAGTACAATCTTAAATGAATGATATTGTGTTAATACGTATGAAAAAAGAAAAAATTTAAAGGATATGGTGAAACAATAGTTGTTGGCATGGAAAAGGTCACTCCATTCCTACGGAGGGTTGAAAACTTGAAAATTAATTGGAGTAGTTAAAAAACTTTATTGTGGATTTGTCAATCAAACATTTTCTAAAAGCTGAAATATCAATCCATAACTCAGCCATTTTTAGATTCGCATGTCCTTTTTCTTTTCATTAATTTTAATTTTTCCTAAACTAATTTCCTTTTACTTTCTATATTTGTTTTCCACTCAGAAATAATTAATGGGTGAGTATCATAATGACCTACAAAAAGTTGTGCATTATTTGGACACTTGAATCACAATTATAAAGCATCCAAAGTGCACATTCATGTAATGGAACAAAAACACACCTTCTTGAACTTATACTATTCCTATTTTATTGATCATATGAGTGCTCCCCCCCCCCCCCCCCCCCCCCCCCCAAATTAATTCATGTTTACTGTTCAATGTTAAGTTTTAAAAATATTTTTTTTAAAACTATTTTATGTGATAAGTAAATAAGAAAACTGTGAACAATTTCACGGGGAATATTACTAATGATTAATCATATATATACTCAAATATTCCAAATTAAACTAATGGAGTAGCAAATTACAACAACTCTTTTTTCCTTTTTTTGCACAAACAATTTTTCATCAGACTTTATTTTATAATTATATTATATAAATGGTGAAAGAAGTTTCTAAGATAAATTGTGTAAAAATGGGGAAATAGTTGATGGACAAAACAAATGAAATTTTCTATTTATGACCAAATTATAAGTGTAATCTATTTTTAATCTTTTGGTATTATTTTGTTAGATTGTTTGTCCTTTTCGTATCCCATGTGAGTTTAATTGCTTAATAAAAAGCATAATTTATGATGGTAATAATAATAATAATATGATTATCATGATTTTATCCAAATCTAATGAATTAGTATACTATATTATTGCATGGGAGACCTAAAATAGACCTACTAATTAATCTATTAATTATCTTAGGTGGTTGTGGTGGTGGGGTGAGGGGTGGTGGCTTGGGCTTGGGAAAAGAGTATTGAAAAACTCCATTTTTGTTTAGTGGAGCATGCTGTGCTATCAAATGCTTGTACTATACCTTTTATATATTTTTATAATATAGAAATAACAAATTAATTACTATGACATTAGTTACAATTACACAAATTAATTAGACAAATAAATTGATATCTCATAATATTATACCTTCAAATAGTGTTACATTAATTGAAATGTATTTGTACAATGGAGTCCTATTTTATTTTTTTTATTTTTTTTTGGTGCGTGAATATTACTAGCTAGTATGCATGAGATGGACAAAATGAGTAGCATGCTAGAAATGACATTAATGAACATTAAATGGAGTAATTAATCTCAAAATCTATCTTGGTAATTCTGAAAACTGGTGTACGTTAAACTTGGGGGTTGCAATTCTTTTTTAAAAAGAGAAGGCATATGCAGAAAATATACATTATTTCTCAAAATATATTCATTATAATTTGTACTATGATCTCCATAAATAAAATTTATACTACTTTTTAACTTACCAATTTTTTTAAAACAAGCAAAGGCCGCATTAAAAAGCCATAAAGTCGTCAACAGAATTTACGACTACATCAAGAATATCACTAAAAAAAAAGGAGAAATACAAAAAAAAACATACTCCATTGCCTTTTCGTCTTGTCCATTGGTAGAAAACGTCTCTTACCAATTTATCATATATATATATATATATATATATTGATAGTTTTAGGTACTAAATAAAAATTAAAAGATGATAATTCAAAAAATAAAGTTTATATAGAAAAATACCAAATACAATATTACCCTAAAAAAATAGTAAAAATTAATTATTATTATTTTTTTAAGTAACGTGGATTTTAAAGATGATCTTAATGTAATTTATTTTGAAATATTTCTTATACCTCATATGTTTAATTAATAAACTTTTTTTCTTTAAAAAAATAAAAATATGACATTAATACCGAGGTAGATCTAGGGAGTGAGTATTTTTTAAATACGACACATGACATTTATATTCAACATCCATGTATACCATTTCAAATGAAAGATACATTGGTGGATAAATGGTAAATTAGTGAATTAAAAAAATGAAATAGTAGTAATTAGGAAAAATAGAAGAAGAAAGAAAAAAAATAAAAAATCAATGATTAGATACTCGAAAGTGGTAATATTTGGGTGGGAGAAAATCAAAAGGAAATCGAGGGGGTGTCTAATCATTGTCGGGTGAGGGGTAGACACATAGCGGCGCGTGACCTCAAGACGCTGCTCACTCGATTCCCATGTTTACCCGTTTCTGCCCCATTTTCAACCCTCCTCACTTCCTATAATTATCTTTTCTTTTTTTTTCTTTTTTTTTTGGTTTTTTTGCAAATGCCACGTTATGCACTTCCTCAATTTCCTTCAATAGTATCATTTCATTTTTTAAATACATGAAAACTCACGCACATCTACTAATACAACTACTCACTAAATATTGAATAATAATATTTCTTAATTCACTTACAAAAAGTAAAAATACTCATTTGCATAAGACGGTAAGAGTAGAATAAAATAAAGAATTATTTTCTCATGTACTCGGTATATAACATTTTATTTTAAAAAATAACTCTTTAACTAATAAGAGTATAATCTTATTATTGAAAATTATGATAAAATATGAAAAGTATAAATGTTTTGACTAAATTTTTTTTTATTTTTCCCAAGAAAATCAAAGGAATAAATTCTTATACTAAATGGTACAAAATTGAATTTGGACACACGGATCTAGATTTACCGCCACGACCATGATGAGAGTGGAAATCTACGTCTTTTCAGTCTCATATTGCCTTGTTTCTGTTAGAATAATGTCATATATTCGTGTTAGATTGCGTTGTTTATGTATTCTGCATGATTATGGTGCTACTAACGTGTTTTGTGGAGTTTTGAAGGTTAAAACAAGTTAAAATGGAGTAAAATCAAAGACGGGCAAGAAACGAGCTCAAGAAGACCTTGCTCGAGTTGAAAGGGTCAGCTCGACCTAGCAACTCGAGTCGAGTAAGGTGCCGTAGAAGGTCAGAATTGATCAGTGATTCAACTCGACTTGTCTTGGGCAACTCGACTTGTAGCTCGAGTCGAGTAGCGTCTGAGGCAAGCCGAGTTGCATGTCGTGTGAGGCAGAGCAACGGCGAATGGTGTCCAGAGAGCCAACACGAGTTGACAGGCAGTAACTCGACTTACTAGCTCGACTCGTATTGGTGTACGGAGGAAAATCAGTTTCAGAGCATGGCAGCTCGACTTGACAGACGGACGCACGACTTGGCAACGCTACTCGAATTGGGTTACTCGAGTTGCAACATAAGGCAACTCGAGTCGTGTTGTCAACTCGAGTTGGTCATTCCAACTCGTGTTGCGTTAGTTTGAGCCAAAAATTGGGATTTTTAATCCCCTGTGCGTGACAAACATGAAATATAGCCCATCAAAGTCAGTTTTCGTGGCCCATGGTATAAAAAGGGGGATCAAACACTTTGAGAGAGGATCGATCATTCACCACAGAAACACATCGTGAATTCGATTCACGCACCATCCATCCATCCACCCACTCACACCAAACCATTCATCCATCCATCCCATCGGTCCAGAGGAGGTTTCAAGTGCGATTTTGAGAGCCACTTCAATCGGAGAGACGGAGGAAAGACGCAGACCACGTACTAGGATTTCGTATCTTTTCTTATTTTTTTCTTTTGTTGTTTTGATTATGAAATTATTAGCCATGAGGGTTGTCTGTAACCTAATGGGCTAGATACTTTTACAGTTCTAAGGTTTGAGGGTTAGATGTAGTTGATTAGGGAACCTAGACTAATCTTGTGAATTCATACAGTGATAATCCTTATTTATTCGTTTTATCCAAACTTTGTTATGCGCTTGTAACATCTTCATCGCATATTATTGATATTGCCCGTGATGCTTGATATATTATGTTAGCTTGTGTGCATGTGTACTTAATACTGTTTGATTGCTAGGGATTAAAGTAGTTTGCCCGTGAACACGTTAATCCTAAGAGCTAGTAAATAGGGTACTTGATTGTCTTAGTGGAACAATGCAATTAAGAAGTCAAGTAGGAAGTGAATGAGATTGAATAGGAATTTTAGAGAATATATGTTAGTCGAATTGACCATCCGGAGGTTTATGAAATTCGCCTTATTAGTATATAGGAAGGAGGTTCAAAACCATTCACGCATTGAATCATAATGTAAATTCATTAAAACGGTATGAACGAACAATAGGTTGTCTAGGAAACCAAATCAATTGCATTAAACCAGATACCTTAGAGCTGTTATTTTCTCTTGATCAATCTTGAATTATCCTTTGCTTTCATTTAATTTGCGACTTATTATTTAAGCACTTTAGTAATTAATTCATTCAAACACTTGGAAATTGGTTACATAATAATTCTAGTTGAATAGTGGTATAAATTAAATAGATAATTGTCTGTCTCATTGGGAACAATATTTTTTTTAACTGGGGCACTTGCCTCTGCAATTGACATCCCTACACTTGAGGATTTAATTGGAGTGCGCAATAAAATCCTAACAGACCACGCCCCTGCCTCGAAAGCCACAACCACCACCATGTCCATAATCACGACTCGATTGTGGATGAGTGAAATTTCTTGTGAAATTTATACTGATCATAAGAGTTTGAAGTACTTTTTCAGTCAGAAAGAGTTGAATGTGAGGCAAAGAAGATGGTTGGAATTGGTGAAGGATTACAACTGTGTTATCAATTATCATCCGGGAATAGCCAATGTGGTTGCTGATGCATTGAGCCGAAAGACAATACAAAGTGTGGCTGCTATGACCATAAATCAGAAACCAGAGTTGCTTAATTTGCAAAAGATGGGTGTGGAGATAATTCAGGAAGGATCGTTGGAAGCAAGGATGGCAGCTCTGACACTTCGACCAACTTTGATGGATAAGATTCGACAGAGCCAACAGGAGTATAAGTTGTTTGACAAGATAAAGAATGATATCAGCTCTGGAAAGTCTTCTGACTTCCAATTAGGAGATGATGACGTGATTCGTTATGGAGGTCGATTATGTCTACCTGAAGTGGATGACATTCGAAAAGAAGTGATGGCGGAAGCTCATTCAACACCGTACTCTGTACATCCAGGAGCTACTAAGATGTATAGAGATTTGAAGTCATATTATTGGTGGTCAAGGATGAAGAGAGATGTTGCTCGATATGTATAGCAATGTCTGACTTGTCAGCAAGTCAAAGCCGAACATCAGAGACCAGCAGGAACTTTGCAGCCTTTATTTATTCCAGAGTGGAAGTGGGAGAATATCACGATGGATTTTGTTATCGGGCTACCGAAGACAGTGAAAGGTCACGATGTCATTTGGGTTATTGTAGATCGATTGACTAAGTCAGCTCATTTTCTTCCTATTAGCTCTACGTATTCCATGGATCGTTATGCCCAGCTATATATACAAGAGATTGTCAGACTCCATGGAGTACCACTTACCATTGTGTCAGACAGAGATACGAGATTCTTGTCTGCTTTCTGGAAGAGTTTACATAAGGCGTTGGGGACACAATTATCTTTTAGCACAACATTCCATCCACAGACAGATGGTCAATCAGAGCGTATAATACAAATCTTGGAGGATATGCTCAGAGCGTGTGTGTTGGATTTTCAAGGTCAGTGGAGTAAATTTTTGCCTTTGATAGAGTTCACGTACAATAACAGTTATCAGTCTACCATCGGGATGGCTCCATATGAAGCATTGTACGGGACAAAGTGTAGATCTCCAGTACATTGGGATGAAGTTGGAGAGAGGAAACTTTTGGGTCCAAACTTGATTCGTGAAATGTCAGAAGCTGTTACCCATATACGAGAGAAGATGAAAGTTGCTCAAGATCGGCAAAAGAGTTATGCAGACAAACTGAAGAGAGAATTGGAATTTGAAGTGGGTGATCATGTATTTCTGAAAGTATCTCCAATGAAGGGGATAATGCGATTTGGAAGGAAATGGAAACTCAGTCCAAGATATGTTGGTCCGTTCACTATCATTGAGAGAGTTTGCAGTGTTGCCTATAAGTTGGAGTTACCAGCATCGGTGTCTAGAGTACATGACGTGTTTCATGTATCTGTATTGAGGAATTATGTTCCAAATCCATCTCATATTCTCAGGCAGGAACCAGTTGAGTTGAAAGAATATTTGAATTATGAGGAAATACCAGTTGAGATCTTGTGGCGAGAAGTGAAGAAGCTCAGAAATAAAGAAATACCATTAGTAAAGGTATTATGGAGGAACCAGTTGGTTGAGGAGGCCACTTGGGAAAGAGAGGACGAGATGATGGCTAAATATCTAAACCTCATCAGGTAAGAAAATTTCGAGGACGAAATTTTTATAAGGTGGTGAGGATGTGATACCCGAGCTTCTCACTACTCATGTGTCAATATAATTTAATTTGTGTTATGTGCATTATATAATTATGTGATAATTATGTGACAATTATGTGATTATGTGACAATTATTTTTACATTTTATTTATCGTTACATTTTATTTGAGACATTCGTGATAAAAATTGTGACAGTATGTGAATATATGAGTGCATAAATATTTACGTTCAATTATTTGGATATATAATTAAATTATTTTATGAGTATAAATACACTTTTCTTAATTATTAAGTTGCACACGTGTTCTCGTAATAATAATAGTGATAAGAAAATGTACGCGTATGTGTATTAATTTATAAATGTATTATATCTTAGCTATTAAGTATTGCACGTAAATTAAGAATGAATAATAAAAAATAAAATAATAAAGTTGGGGCGGTGGTATAGTCGCGTACGACTTCCACCCTACCCCTCTATATATATATATGCTAACCCTGCAATTGAAAGCAGAAGAAAAGAAAAAAAAAGAAGAGAGAGAAGAAAGAGAGAGAGAGAGAAGAAGAAGAGAGAAGAGGGAGCGCGCCGGAACGTGCGTGTCGGAGCGAATTAGTTACAGTTCTTTACGGGGTATATATTACTGTCGGAATCCAGGTAAGTAGAAGTCCAACTACAATGCATAAACATGCTGTTTGTGAATTATTTGCGATTAATATGTGATAATTATGTTATGTGTTATTTTTGATTAGTTTAATTACGTTATGAGTTATTTGGAGATTAATTTGTGATACAAGTTGGGAATTTATGTGATTTGCGGAAAGTAGGGTTCATATTCAACAATATTATTTGTAAATTATTTGTGATAATTTTGTGATACAAGTTGTAGATCTGTGTGATTGGAAAGTGTTGAAAATATATTTGTATGATTTGAGAAGATATTGGTTATAAGGATTTGTGAGATCCAAGGCTAAGTTGTTATTCCAAAAAGAGATCCGTGTGATTCATGGTGAAGTGGTTATTCTATAAATGGATCTATGTGATTGAGGTGAAGTTGTTATTTCAGAAGTGAATTTGTGTGAATGGAAAATAAGTTGTTGCTTTATTGTGATTAAATGTTGATATTGTAAATGGTTTATGATGTAAATTTAATTGTTCTAGGTGCATACAATGCATAAACATGAAAAATGTTTTCCTCAAAATTAATAAGATACTAATGGTGTGTGCGACCACTATATATGCATCTTTGTCAGGGTTCGGAAAAATCGTTCCCGATATTTTTATTAAGGGTTCGGAAAAATTGTCCCCACCACTTTGCCAGAGTTCGGAAAAATCATTCTCGGCTCTATTTTCGGGGTTCGGAAAAATTGTCCCCATTGAGCTCATTTGGGTACATATCATAAGTGTGTCGTGGGGATCCCGCAACGTGAACAGTTTTCAAAATAAAAGAGATCAATTAGAAATAATTATGAAATAGGCGATAGAAAACTAAATGCATTTTCATGCACTGACATGCATGATTTCTACTTACTGAGATTTTTGTCTCACTAGTTTATGCATTGTAGGTGAGACTGTTGATGATTAAGTTTGTGATGTGACTGTGCAAGCTGTGGAGCTCCTTCAAGGTTTTGAGCAGATGTACATAGATGACGACCTGTTGGGTTAAGCCGTGGGTTTATTTTATTTTCGTTGATGTTTTGGTTGTGTAATATAATAAGTATTGTCGCGAGTTTGTCTGGTTTGAAGTGGTATCAGAAACTAGTCACGTATGTTGAACTAGTGTGATGGTGTTGGTTATAAGCATATTATGTGAAAAAAAATTATATGCAGTTTTTTTTATAATGATGATGTTTATGTTAAATAGTATTTGAATTATAAGTTGTGTAAGGTGGGTCGTGTCATTTCTATAATTAACTACTAGAATTTTTGTTGGCAGATTGAACATGAAGTGCTGTTGGAGAGTGATGTTGTTCTAAACGCTACTCATGTGCTGTAAGGAGATCATACAACGCCTCTAGAGAGATGGCTCAACTTGTGTTTGGACAATCATAATAAGGGGGTCATATGATGAGTCCACACCCTTGAGAAGATATGCGATTTGATCAGTTTTTTTTCAAAGGTTCACTAATAACAGTCAATGTTGCAGCAAGTTTTTGGATTTCATTGTAATATGATTCCACTGAAGTGCCATTTTTCTTTATCGTCATTAGAAGATATTTTATCTGTATTAAACATGCACGAAAATGCAATGTAAAGCAAGTGTGAAGTGTCTACGTGAAGTTGTTGCATCAACAAGGTGCGGAAGTATGTCTCCAGAGATCGTAGATATTATTGCACTGAGAATTAATTGATCTTGTTAGATTCAGAGAGATATGGGTGAGCTTTATTCCAGTGGTTGAACAACAGAAACTGGCATAGGGTGTGAACCATCAAGAAAGCCGTAAAGGCCTTGTCCAGAAAAATATGATTCGATTTGCAATCGCTAAAAGAGGAAGTTTTCTCATGCTAGTTTGTGAGCGACTGTGTGAGCAAGTTTGAGCAATATTGATGGGACTAGAGAGGTTAACTCAAGGTGTTGGGTGGTGTATCGGCCATTGAGGGATAGAAGTTGATGTAGAAGAAGAGTAAGAAATAAAAGGGACATTAGCCTAGGTCTGGCCTATTGATACTCCTCTCTAAACGCCTAAATTTGTATAGAGAAAAATTATTTAGTATTTAATCAGGTTGTAACTCTAATACACCCCTCATGTGTAGGCAGGCCAATTTTTCTCAAGCCTTGCATGTTGAATTTTTAAATGACAGTCAGGTCAATTTGCCTTCAACCTTGCACATTGAATATTTTAATAGGTGGTGTTGAAATTTAAATCGTGGACCAACGTTCAAGCGAATCAATTTGCCTCAAGTCTTGCACATTAAATTTTTAATTGAACCCTGAACCTTAATTTGATCATAACTCTAATATCATGTTAGATGATCACCTCATCTAAAACTTTAAACTCGTAAGAATAAGAATCATTTAATCTTTAAAATATAAAAAAATTGCTTTGGGACTGTGGATTTGTATCATCGGGGTCATATGGAGATGGAGAAATAAAATTATCTTTAAGGCGTGAAGGTGGAATTCTAATAGAGTCATTAGTGAAATAAAAAATAGGTTGTGGAGTTGGTGTAAGGCTAAATTCTCAAATGATTTGGAGGTTAGTTCTAGTTCTTGGTTTGTAACACATTTGGAGACATTTGGAATCATATGTACTTGAAGTAGACATACATTGTAAGTTGGCACTTTTGATGCATGTACTTTTCATTTTCTTTGATTTAATGAATAGCTTTTCTCAATTAAAAAAAAAATATTTAATGAGGTTACTCTAATAAAACCAAACTCATCCTTCAAATTAAATTCAAATCCAATAAACACCATATCACACGAGCTACAAGAAACCTTATCTAACGATTTGTACATGCAAGTATTATTTACTTATATTTAGCAAAGACAAAATTAACTAACTATGTAGCAAGTGTATCTATCAAGTATTATTCTTTATGTACTAAATTAACTATAAAGAACTCTAATCTGGTAATTGGGATCCACAGCAAAAGTTCGAAATTGATCATTTAGATCCGAATTAAGGAGTGTTATTAATGTTCTTTGTGATGGATAAATATGCACTTATCAAATTATGAAATCCTTCAAAACATATATATGGCTATGTCTATTTAGCTTGAAGTCTCTAACTATGTAGCATGTACTACTAATAGAGTATTTTTTAAAAAAATGTTTTTAGCTAACAACTAGAATTGGAAATAGAGAATTCCACTATCCCATCAAATGTTATTTAATTCATATATATAAATAAAAGGGAATAGTTAGCCTATAATCAACATAGGTAAACGAGTAGGATAATGGGCAATTGATGGCCATGTGATTGCCATTTTTAAATTTTATTTTTCAAAAGACATTATTTTTAGTAATGATTCGTGCCTTTCCCCCTCATCTTAGTAAATCATATGAACATTATTTGTTGCACTTGTAAAGCCAATTCAACTATTTATATAGGAAAATGATTGGGTAATCTTGGATAAATTCATATTTCGGGCTTAAGCGGGCCCTCCCCAAATATTCTTTTTCTTTGTCATTCAGCATTTGTCTTCTTCAATTTGGCTCATTTTGTTGAAGGATATACCCCCCATTATGCAGTTTAATGTTTAGACCTACTTTTTAATTGGTGGGCTTCTGAGAAAAAATATAAAAAGTGGTGTAGACTAGTATAATTAATTAAGGCTATTGCAATGGCTAATTAAAATTGACGAACGAGAGGCAAAGTTTCAAAATATGTTTTCAGTGACATATGATGGTAGATTTTTACAGTTTGATCATATATAGAAAGGTGCTTTTTATTTTTATTTTTAAAATATCATTAAACCTGCTTTATAACAATTACTAAACTATTCAAATGAAAGATTTACAATTTGATAACACTTAGCAAGGTACTTTTTTATATTTATTTTTATTTTAAAAATACCATCAGCCTACTTTATAACAATCACTTGACTATTCAAATAGAATTTACGGCTACTTCTACTAATAATTTCTTGTACCATTAGTTAGGGAGTAAGTGATATTTAAGAGAGAAATAATCTGACTCTAACCATTAGATTTATTATTTACTTTTACTCCATAATAATGAAATATTATTCTTTCATCTAATGATGCAATGCAAAAGATTAATACACCAAATTACATGAGAAATTCGAATTGCTTGACCGTGCCATTTCCCTTCAATTAAATAAAGTACATGTTTCTTCTTATGCTTTACTGATAATGTATTACTCTATCCTTCAAAATATGAATTCTCACTTTGAGTTGTGTTGGAATATGCATTTCATAGCTGAAAATAACGTACCATACACTATAAATGAATGATGATTTGCTAATCAATATTAAAATATATTTATTAAACCGTTACGATTTTATAATATATAGAGATTCAATTGAGAACCAACAAAATATTCTCCACATTAAAGTTTATTGTAACTTTCCTATAATTCTGAATTTAGACTCTGTAGATTTCTACAAGTTGCACAAAGTGAATTTCATGTAGAGTTGAGAAAGGAGTTGCTATTGCTTATAAAATTCAGTTTTTAAAAAAGATTGTTGAAAGAGGGACCAGAGAGGATCCACTTCCGTTGAAAGAGTGATGTGCTGTCCCTTTAAGAATATCGGATCCTAATGAAAGCTGCCAGTGAGGTTGCTCAAAGCCTCAAATAGTTTAACTCTTTTTTTTTTTTTTTTAGATATAAAAACACCTAGTTAGATATTATATTGCATGTTAAATTTTATAAGTATTTCTATTTTGAAAAATGTTTATACATAGAGAGATCGATGGAGTGCATTAATTTCAAGTATAAAAGTGAATCGATGTTATTGAAGCGTTGAATGAGTTTGGTTTCAGGAACCTCATTCATATAAAACCACACAAGAATTTCTATGCAATTTTTTATATCATCTTATACACCATTAATTAATGCAAGTGGCACAAACGAGAAGATAAATACTAAAGTGGATTGATATTTAACATAATTCTCTCTCCTATAGTCCCATGCACTGTTTATCTAAGAATAGGGCAGAACAGATTGATATAACAAGTAATTAGAATGAACTAGGCCAAACTCACTCCACCATTAATAACACAATCTACAAATGCGGTTCGGATCTCCTGTTACATTTTGGTGTTACATCTCCTGTTACAAATCGTTGAATGATTGACAGTAGGATAAACTACTCTATACCCTAACAATCAACCCTAAGGGAAAGGTTGAGATTTTCCTCTCCGCATACGTGTCACTCATCTGACGCGTGCAACAGAATATGTAACATCAAAATGTAACAGGACATCCAAGATCCTACAAATGGCCTGTCCACCAGCACTCATCACATCAATAACCCCCCATTTTTAATTCCAAATAATCATTCAATGTTTGTCAATTAATTAATTTCAACAACCTGTTTTCATATGTTCATTATAGTATTTTTTTTTTAATTTTTTTAAATAAAAACATAAGAACAAGATTTGGTTCTTGGATCAACTCGCACCACCACCCAAACCCATTAAAAAATCCGAATCAATGATCCAATCTTGAATCTACATAGACTCACTCAATTCTAAACTGCAAAAAAGGTGGATCGTGGATCAACCTACCAACCTACTTTGACACCTCTACAAATAACACAAAATTTTCAAATCTATATCATCACTTTTTTCATTCCATTTTCTATACATAACAACAAGAAAACAAAGCAGTCCGTAAACGTTTTCAATACATAACGCACTCAAACAAGATAAACATATACTATATTTTTTTCAATACATAACCCACTCAAAACAAGAAAACCAATCATATTTGGCCCTTATGCTAGCATTTGATGTAATGAAGTACGTGAAAACATGCTTATTCAAATTCAAGCCTATTGCAGTGGGCCTGAAGCCCATGCCCAATAAGCAGTAACATATGGGCTTTCATATTGACTGTAGAAAATAAATCTTTTTTACGTACAATTACAAACTTCTCATCGAATTCCGGCCCAAACAATAGGAGGAACGAAAAATAAAAGAAAAAAACAAGCATTCCTCATTCTCGAATTCAACTTAATAAGACCAAGTGACCAACTAAGATTAGAATGGTATTTGATCAAGAAGTTGAAGAACATGATAATAACCTCATAGCAATGTGTGCCCTATGTTGTTAATGTATGCTATAATGATATTGTGACTGTACAATAATATAAAATGCAAGGGCATCAGAAGTAGAGATTGCTTCATTAATGTGCAAAACTTTATCATTACAATGATGCAGAATGAGTATTCTTCATAGACCAACCATGCAAAATATTAGCTTGGTAATGGATTATTGTGAATAATGAGAATCTTAACGTAAGCAAGTCCAAATAATGATGCTCTTCATCCTACCACTTTCTAAATTCAATGTAATTCACCCTCCTCTATCATACACATATCATCACATTTATACTTATTTACTTACAGAATCATCCATTTTTATGTTCAGAGTTTGTGGGATCTTTTATACTCTCAAATGCTATTCATGCGTAATCAGCTCCAATATCTATCATTAAATTTGAGAGCATTAAATTTGAGAGCATAAGATAAACTGTATTGAGATGTTACCGGTAGTTGATTGTCTTGAGAGGCTTGGTATGCATTGCCCTTGTGAGCTGTTCCTGGTCAGTTAAAGAGTGACGGAAGTGGCAGCGGTGGCCGTAAGGGCATGGAACTCCGTTTAGGACCATACGGCAGACCTCAGTCTTGTAACGAGGGTGGCGGAGGACTGGACGAAGCTCGTCAACGCCATGAGCAAATTGGCAGTTGTCTCCATAAGGGCATGTACCAGTTTGTTGCCATTTGTTGCAGAGCTCAGTCTTTAACATGCCCTGATTGTACACCTCAAGTTCAAGTGGTTGTTCCTTCGTATCGCCTTTAACATACACCCTTTGCTGCATTAACATTTAACAAGTAAATAACAAAACATCAGAAGCTACATAAAGGGTAAAAGATGATTCAGGAGCTATGCATTAATTGAAAAGGAATTCTGCAACATTTCCTCAGCCATTTCATGGAAAATCAGAAAAGAAAGATTGATTTAGTAGCCATAGATAATCCCATTTCACGCAAAACGGATGTCGACACAATGAAGTTTCTTGATGAAAAGCTGTAGAACAGCAAATAAGCTAGCCAACTCCATGCAATTAGTTATGACAATATGACCATAAAAGTCAGAGAACTTCTTAGAATTCACAAAAAAACAGAACTTGCCATAAGGATTAAAGGGTTGCCAAAATTGTTCATATTTTCACAATCTACAGATTGCCATATAAGGAAAAAGATTCACAATATGAGAGCATGCTATACATGTCATAATAGATAAGAAGATAGAGTATAATACAGAGTAAGTTCAGACACAAGCAAGCTAAAATAACCCAACATCAGAACCCTGTTTAATGTAAATGGTAGCATTTACCGTCTCAGTATTCTCTTTGGGGGGTTTAATCAAATCGCCTCCTTTCATGCTGCTTCCACCAGCTCGAATTGCCTTCAGATACCCAGTAGAACGAACCGATATACTCTTGGGCAACTTAACCCGTCCACTCGGAACCGAATCCATCACACTAGTCGGACTCTTCTCAACCGCCTCATTCTCACTCGTCCCTTCATCTTCCCCACCCATACCCATCTTCCGCATACCATCCATCAATGAATCCAAACCCGGAGCAAGATCCACACCATGGAAAGGCGTCGTACTCATCAGCAAATTCAAACGGGTGTTCAAATCAATGTTTGCCATTTTCAGATTTATGTTCTCTTGGCGGAGGGTCTGCGACTCCTTCGCAGCCTCACGCATGTGAGAAAGCACCCTCCTATAACGGTCCATCAAATCCTGATGTAGCTGCTGCTGCTGGAATTGAGGCAATGACAGTGCTAGGGCATCTTGATTGCCGTAAGAAGGGAAATTTGAGGAGCCACTGTAAATGTCATCGACGATAGACGAATGCTCGGGTGTGTAAATTGAGGAGTACATTGAGGGGAAATCATAATCCCCTGTGAACGGCAGAGACTCGGCGGAGAATCTGGAACCCCCATGGCTTGAAATCGAAATTTCCCTCTGCATTTTCGGTTTTTATCCTCGTTCACATAAATTCTGTACAATGATCTGGGAAAAAATCAAATTACTGTAAACGTAAATTCGCGATTAGTTGCTTCACGAGGATTACTAAATCATAGATTTTTCTACTGAAATCCAAATTGAACTTAGCATATTTAAGGAAAACCCCAATATATCAATTAAATGCCATAATTACATAAACAAGCATCAAGTTCTACACATTACGTAATTGATCGAATAATTAAGAACTAATCAACGATTAGTAAATAACCGTCGACAGTGATAGAAATTGCGTCGATTGATTGAATTCACGAGCAGTAATTTAG
Source organism: Pogostemon cablin (assembly GCA_023678885.1). Lineage (NCBI taxonomy): Eukaryota > Viridiplantae > Streptophyta > Magnoliopsida > Lamiales > Lamiaceae > Pogostemon > Pogostemon cablin. The sequence goes on from CM042970.1 coordinate 1,326,654, forward strand.
GGCGACGACTCACCCGATCAACGAAAACCTTACGCACGTAAGCTTCAAATTGATCTGGAGAACATCTTCTGCTCCAAGTAAGCAGAGTGAGAAAGAAGTTACTTTTCTAGAGAGAGAAACAGAAAATTGAGAATTGATGAAGAAGAAGAAGAGAGGCGTATTTATACAGACTCCTTCAGAAGCAGGTAGGGGCAATTTGGGAAACGGAAATCATAGATATAGATTCAGGCGTTCAGCTATGTATATTGCATGGTTACAGTTTCTGGGTTGCATTCCCTTTGAAGGGTATTTTCGCCATTGCGAAGGTGATTAATTTGGGCGGGAATCTACGAACAAGGAATATGAGGTACGTGTACGTTTTTTACTTGTGTATTGGTTATACCATGTTTTTAAAAATATTATACCTCGCCCAGCAAACTCTCATCTTCAACCGCATGCCTTTAAAGATTTCTTTTTTTCCTTTTTAAAAACGTTAGAACCACGTAAATATTATAGAATTTATATATTTTATTAATATAAATAATAATTCTCTTTAATTTATTTATATATAAAAAAACAAATGAGTCTCGTGAGAATACAATAACAAATAGCAAGTCTCTTATTAACTGACAGTGACAATATGTTTTATTGTAATGAGATATTGTTTAATTAACATAAATATTATTTTTTTCAATAAAATGATCGGTTAAATTTGGAAGAATTTTAATGTTTAATTAGAAAAAGTTTTTTTCCTAAATAATTAAGGGTATTATTCTGCGGTGCACCGATCTAGTGAGTTAAAAATAGGGAGAGTGGATAGTTCTTTTTTAAAATAATTATTTTATTTTATTTGATGATAGAGATTGAATTAATATATAATTTGACGATTAATTTGAGCGCATACAAGTTTTACATATGTGATATTATAGTTTTTTTTTTTATCTTATTCACTAATCTCTTCATATCAGTTAGCATTGTTACGATAGATATGAAGTTTAAATAAAGTTGATGTTTTGACCAATTTTATTAACTTTTAGGGATAATGTACTATTTTTAAATAATAAATAAATAATAAAATAAGTTATGGGAGTTAAGTGAGAATGATATTTTTGAAAATATATGTAGTGAGATGTTATTTTTTTTAAACTTTTATTAATTTTAAAGAGTGAAGAGTATAGTGAAACAAACAAATGAGAAAAAAAAAGAGTAAAAAACATGTTGGGAGGCAGGGGCGGACCTACATAGGGGGTAGGAGGGGCATTGGGCCCTCTGAACTTTCTATATTAATCAGTATAGATATAGAAATTACCTTATAATGCCTTTAAGTGGCCTAGTAGTGAAGTTAGGAGGTTTCAGTTTTGGAGCTCTAGTGTTCGATTCAAGGTTGCACTGTTACTTTTCCCCCCTCTTCTATCCCTTTTATTTAATTGAATTATTATTTTCTTTTCTAGAAGTATTTAGTTTTTTTTCCCTCTAAATAACATATTTATCTAATAATATTAATTACTTTAATTTCAAAATTATTACTTTTATATAATATAATTAAAAATACTAAAATATTTTTAGAAAAATGTTAATAAAAATTTGATAAATAAAATAATTCTTTTTAAAAATTGTGGAACAAAAAACGAGAACTATTGTATGAGAAAAATTGGGTCTCCTCGACTGAAATCCTGCGTCTGCTACTGTTGAGAGGGAGTAATTTTTTTGGTTGCTTAATGTATTAAATTTATCAATACATTTGGATGGAAATTTTTCATGTTTTTATTATTATTATTATTATTATTATATATATATATAATTTTTTTTTCAAATTTCTATGGGATTGCTCACTTATCTCAAGAATATATAACTAAGACAATTATCATGACATTTGTTTCCTCTGTAAACTAATTATGGGTCTTGCAATTAATTGTCATATGTACTTATATTTGAACTCAACCATCATGTTTCAAATGATTAATTATAATGAGTTGGCGCTTAATTTAACTATTAAAGAAGTAATCATTTTTACAGACAACTAAAAATGGATATATCATGTAACTTAACAAAAATAATAGTAATCATATTTCAAATCACGTTTAGTGGTATATAATTTAATATTTACTTTAATTTATGTACAGCTGGAATTTGTTAGATGCTATCATCTTCAATTCAATTCCAAGCTATAATAGCTTTAACAATATGATGACACAATGATGCTCCCTTAATTACTCTTTTATTTTATAATTATATATTCAGCAAGTTTGTTTTAAAATAGATCAAATTAAACACAAAAGATTATGTTAACCGTTCCCATGAAGTTGATGTGAAATTATATTACTCTTTAAACGTGAAAAGTATTATCATTATACATAACAATTGTTATCTTTACATGTAACAGTAATACAATAATAATCTTTTGAAATTAGTAAAATTTACTGTTATATTTAAGGAGTAACAATTATAATGGATGAAGGTAATATTTCAAAATCATATTCTACATAAAGTTTTCTGAAAATCAAGCAAAATTTAAGAAAGTATACAAGATCCTAATTCAACAACTTTATTCTACTCTCCCCTATATATGGGGATAATTCCTAGTAATTACTAATGTATAATATCTAGAAAAGAAAATCCATAAATTAAAAGGAATAAGGTAATCAATTGTTAACATGTGGTCTATTCATTTTCTTTTAGAATTAGTTATATGGACAAATTTATTTAGTTGGCTATCATCTCATTTCATCTATCTTACTCCATATGAATTGCAGTTAGTTGAAAAGGACAAAGATGCTCCCCAATTAACATTCATTTTGCAGTTGCCAAGGAGCCATTGATTGCCTTTTTATTGCTTGTTTTGGAAGTAATTATGTTATGTATCAAAACCCTTTTGGTGGCCTTGCAAATTAATTCAATTTCTTTGAATTTTCTTTAAAAATGAAAAATAGATTAAAGGCAATAAATATATATATATATATATATATATATATATATATATATATATATAATTAAATTTTGACCTCATTTGAAATAATACATTTCTATTTAGATATTTAAATCATAATATTACTTCTTGGGAGTCGAAGAAGTTGTATGAAACCGTCTCCCAATATAAAACTATCACTTTTCTTGTATCAGATAGTGTAATTGTTTCTTAAAAATGTTTTTATGTTTTTTACTCGTTCTTTGTTCTTGATATAATTTAATTGAAGAGATGACGCTTGTCCTTAATTAGGTATAGCCTTTTTATTAAAAAAAACAATCACTTTTTACACAAACACTCTTATAAACTCATTTTACATAGTTTAGTATGTGAACCCGAATATTTTTTTATTCTAAACCCTGTGGTCCCCCCTTTCAATCATATATATTACATGTACGTATTGCTAGAGGTTTAAATTAAAGGAGGTCCACAAGGTTTATATCGTAAACCCCGTTCACAGGAGACTTACTCCACTTTTTATTCATCTCAAAACGGTCTCGATTCTCATACAAGACTTGCTCCTACTTTTTTTTTTCTTGATAACATGGAAATTGACTTGTTTTTATCAGATGTAGCCCATGATTATTGTTGGGTTTGCTTCTTTAACACAACTTTAAACTAACTACATTAGTTAACTAGTATGTGAAAATCTGGTAAAAATATGTTAGGTAGAGGACATTATCCATGATCACACATGCAACTTCTTTGTTGTTATGTCACTCGCTATATTACTTCTCACTGACCTTCACAAAGAAGTTTCATCTTCTCAATTAGGGTTTTTGTTTATTCCATTAACGGTATAATATAATTATAATTAAAGAGATTTATGCATGCGATTATTGTAGTAATTAATTAACCCATAAACCCCAAAGAGAAAATTATTGTAGCAATTATTGAAAACTTTAAAATAAAGAGTCACTGAGCATATTTATAAAAAAAAAAAAAACTAGAAAATGGAAATAAACTCATATTTTCGACGTACGTTCTTGAAAAATCAAACATTTATTAGCTTGATCTAAGAGAAAAGCTAATTGCAGTCGCTCAAAATTAATTGGGAAATAAATAAATGATATTACTATTTTTTTAAAATAATAGTTGTTATTTCATTTTCAATTATTTTCTATTATTTAAAATGGTTCTTGGACATTTCAACAAAATTTGTGAGCTGGATATTGCAGGCTCAAAAGCTTTCATCGACAACGAAGGAATAACTCAATCAGTTATTCATGCATGTAATGTTCTTAATCCAATCCAGATAATTTAAATTATACACTATTAATGTTTTTCATGATATCTAATGTTATGCATAGATTACCTCACACAATTTAAATTCTTTAATGTACTTTGTAATATTTAACTTTTCAGGTGATACTACTTAATTATATTCGTACAACGTATACTTATACATTATAATAATGAGTTTAATCGCTGTGCACCTATATAATTTAAATTATTAGATTAAATTATAAAATAATTAAAATAAATTCAATAACTACTCATTATACTTAACTTTTTACCCTATAAACTTTAGGGTGAACCCCAAAATTACTATAATAATACTTTAATAATTACATTACTTATATGATATTTTCACAATTTTTAGTGTGACATCCTTAATTTTATTATGTGATACATTTAACCATGATTAATATTTTGACTTATATGTTGTGATAACTATTGTGATATAGTATGTGTTATCTCAAGTTTCAAGCTGGGCCTAATCCAATTTGGAACAGGAATGTCAGGTCCGGGTTAGCTTGGGTCGAATTTGAGTTTGATATAAATTTAACTATATAAGGAAAAGATTTTGTTGCCATCTCACTAGAAAAGTTCATGAATATTGAAATAAAAAGTGATATATCGAAAAATAATAGTAGTGCAGTGCATTAGTTTATAAACAATTCGTCGTATAAATAAAAAGTTAAGAGAATATTTTAATAAAAAGTAATATATTTAATAAAAGATGATAATTGTTTAGAACATAAAATAATAATAATAGTAATAATAATTATTATTATTACTATTATTATTATTTGAGACGATCTCACACCCCACGAATAGTACTAAATTTGTAATGCCCCGCATTTTTTCATTACTTTATATTAAATCCTTTTCATTTTTACATTAAAAATGATTTATTTTTAAATCATTTTACAAAAATTAAAGGATATTCTCAACTTTTATCCTTTTCTCATATACGTGGAATTTTAAAATATCAACCTTCATTATCTATACACATTATCTTCTCAACTGATTTACAAACGTAACATTCTCAACTGATTTCAAACGTGACATTTTCAACTGATTTACAAATATGACATTATCAACTGATTTCAAATGACGTTATCTTTTAAATAAAAGAAAAAGAAATTATGTGATGTCCTTAAAATTATATGATCTCTACGCAATCTAAATACGAGTTTATTTATCAAAATACGCGTTTAAAAGATTTCAAAATAATTTTCATTCAAGAGTAGAGTAAGAAAGATTGCACAAAATAATTTTCATTCAAGAGTAGAGTAAGAAAGATTGCAAGTGAGAAAGGATGAGAAGGAGACATGGAGATACTGGAGAGGTGAATAAGATTAAAGGTTAAGGTTTGACAGATTTGAGGGGGGTAAATTCCTTTCAACTTTTATGTTATTATTTTTAAGTGTATATGAAATTGAGATTGACTCTTACCTATATTTATCATGATGTTGAAATGATTTGTTGATACGTGATATTTGGAAATACGTGACATACGGATTGATATGATTGAGATTGAGATTGAGATTGATAAGTGATACATACTTGATATTGATATTGAAATTGAAATTGATTTCTTATGATTTATAAAATTTATATGATTCATGCATTACATTGTGAGTGGGTCAACAACACAGTTATATGAAAGGAAAGAAAAATATTTTATGTGTTGCATTGAATCGATGAGTTGACCCACGACACATATGCATTACATGATATGAAAGGAAAGGAAAATGTTTTTTGTGTTGCATTGAATCGATAAGTTGACCCATGGCACATATGCATTACATCGATCGATGAGTTGACCCACGGCACATATGCATTACATCGATCGATGAGTTGACCCACGACACATATGCATTACATCGATATGAAAGGAAAGAAAAATATTTTATGTGTTGCATTGAATCGATGAGTTGACCCACAGCACATCTGCATTACATCGATTCAATGAGTTGGTCAACGGCACAGTTAAAATAAAAGAAAAGAAAAAATGCTTATGTGTTGCATTGAATCGATGAGTTGACCAACAGCACAGCTATAAATTTAACTTTGACTGGAAAAATGATATGTGAATGTGATTAAAACTTTATAATATGACATTACAATATGATGATTTTTATGTGGCAAAGGTTGACTGATATTTTATGTATACTTGACTGTGACAGTGTAACCCACCGAGTATTTCTGTACTCACCCCCAAAAATGTTTTCAAAATTTCAAGATGAAAGGAATACGCATAGTAGACGGTGGAAAGGTTTAATTTCAAAAGAGAAATTTTAGTATATTATTTAAATTCTTTCTCTGAGATTATTTATTTAAATCTTAATTTTTTTTAGTATTTTATGAAATTATTTATAAAAGATTATTCTTTCTCAATTTTGTAGCGTAAGTCTTTCGCTGCGCATAAATATAATTTCTTTCTTTCTTAAATTTTATATATAAATTTATTCTCTAAAAATCTGGGTTGTTACAAAATTTGTCAATTGATACACACGAATTTTTACGTCATTAAATACAGTTTTTAGGCATACTTCATTACATAATTTTGCCATAAAAAATCAGATGCATTTAATTAAGAAGCTTAAGAAGGGAAATAATCTGGTTTTTTTTGGATCACAAATAAATCTAAACATTGCAAAATTCTATACCCCTGTTTCGAACAGGAAATAATTTAACTTCACATTCCTTCTACAATTATTGATGAAAAAATCATGCATATTTAGTTAAGTTTTTATTCCACCAAGAAAACCAGATTTCATGCTTCCTCAAAAAATGGTGAAGATTCTTGAACATCTGGAAAGATAATAAATTATGTTTTCCACTTATTAATACAGTAATTCTATGAGTTTAGTGTTCACATATTGCACAATTTTACTGTAATAATTCTTGCTAATTAAGATGAGTCAAGAAAACCCTATTGCTAATCCAACACCTTTTCATGGCCTTCGGATTTTTATTCTTGATAATGATACATCATCACTGTTAGATATAGCAGCAAAGTTGGAACACCATTCCTATAAAGGTACACTTAGACTCATCCGACGACCGTCTTACATTACACCGTCTCACATGAGAACTTGTCGCTAGTTTATTTGATGCCTGCAAATCTCATTCTTGGTTTTCCTACAGTTACTACTACTGAAGTACCTACAGTTGCGCTGTCGATTCTCCAGGAACGTGTTGATCAGTTCGATCTTGTCATGTTTGATATCAACATGCCAGAAATGGACTGTTTCAAGTTCATCAAGAGTGTACTGCTTATAAAGGACTTCCCCATAATATGTAAGAAGTTTTCCATCTCCTAATTAAGCAATTCTAAGGACATGATTCTAACAACATATGGTTTCAGTGATGTCTGTTGAGTTAAAGAAAGATGTGGTCGAGGAAGCCATGACAAAGGGGGCATGCTTCTTTCTAAAGAAGCCAATTTCCTCGAAGAATCTGAAAAATGTCTGGCAGCATGTATACAGAAAAAACAAGTACGAAACTTCAAGAGGCGAAAAGGCTGAGATCAAGCAAGCTCGTACTCAAGGGGGGAGTGTACGAGAGAAGGAAACTGTCCTCAAAATTGTGGACAAAGAGGCGTCACGTAGACCTGGAAACAAACAGATTGGAATTGGAGATGGTGATGAGAATGATCACAGAGGTGCTGATGAACAGAGATTCACAAAGTCGACAGAGGTGTGCAGGAAAAGGTATATTTCACCAATAAATGACAAAGCAGGAGAACCTAAGAGGAAAAGAACAGAAGTCGAAGGGAGACTTTCAGAAGAATCAAGTGATTCCTATAAGCCAGTATATAGAACTTCAGAGCTGGATGAATTCACGGATTCAACGTCTTTTCTGGAGTTACTTCAGGAAACAGACACCATTCAAGGCAAAGAATCAAATCTTCAAACAATGTTGTCAATGAAGGAGGCTAATGAAAAACAAAAGATGGACTTAGTGGAAGAATTGCTGTTTCTTGAATCAAGAGCAACTTCGTTCGATGGCGAAAAGAAATGAAAAATGGACGGAGAAATGGAGGTCAATGTTCAGTTGGCTGAAAAGAAAGAAAAGAATCAACTGTTCATTAACTAAGGAGGAAACTCTTTCATAGCCAAGTTTCACAGCTAAACTTAAAAGCTACATAGTCAGATTCTTAGTTTTGGAGGCGAACTACCTTCACAAATAGAATTAATCAAATCTACGCATTTCAATTAATCGAGGCAAATCGTAATAGAAGTGTAGTTAAGGGACTAGAAGTAGTAGCACTAGTGTACTTTCTACATCTAGTAAGAATATGAACAACAGTTTCTATTATGTGCAAACACTAGATTTAATGTTCCCACCTTCAAATGTGATATCAGACCTGCACTGTCTCGAATTCTGATTGCCTTACAGTTAGACGGTTTCCATTGTTCACTGACGATCGGCCATCACCCTGAGTTTCAGCCAGCATATTGAAATATGCACGAGGTGCCCAACCTGCATATTCCATTGCAATAATTATATTAATAGAGCACAATTTGTTGAATGGCCATAAATTTACTAATCAACAATATACTGGAAATAGATAGATAAAATCATAATGGATTAAGTTCACATGATATAACACTGCTCTATCAAGCATATCTTTAGATTTCATTCCTAAACCATGATTACAATTTACAAAAGAAGATTATGCAGAAATACAACAGGAGCAAATTCTTTAAGTTACTAAGGTGATTTTTAACCCGGACATTGTTGCATCAAAATGATTTATCACAATTCCAAGTTTAGCAAATAAATTCTATGCATAGAGACTACGTAATTCAGAAAACTATCAGGTTAGTTATGTTGACTGCACTTATAGCATATACAGGATGCGTTGAAGCAAAAAAAAAAATATTGTACATAAAATGTATTCCTTCACAGACAGTATGCTTCAACTTTATTAGTTTGTTATATCCTGAGAATTTTGTTCTCAAAAACTTATACAGAGAGCAAATTGTTATGCTTGTTAACTATTTTTATTGAACTGATAATTTGCTTCAAACTTCCAATTTTTGCTGAAGAACGTGTTATAATTCAATCAGACCAAAGAGTAGCTAATAACGCAATTTCAACAATTAACTGAAAATAAGTCAGAGAATGGTACTGTACCATCTACATCGTATGGCGGTGGAAAGAATTGCAAGTAACAAAATGAAGCAACTGTCAGTCCTGCATGTAAATAGATTCTAGAAATTTTAAAAAAATGCACAAAACCACACAGCAAATCCGTGGAGCAATTAATTAGAAGAACCTAGTAGACCTCCAGCAAAGACATCCTGCCAATGGTGCCAATAATCATCAACTCTTGACACACCAATTAAAGCCGCAAGGAGTGATAATACAGAGCTTTGCGACATGGCCTCTACGATCAAATACTCTAATTTTACCACACAAATACCAGGCAAGGAAGCCAAGACCAGCAAAGGACCCTATAAGCACAATAACCCAAAGAGATGACATATGTTAGAATACTGGAATGATAAGTTCCTTTCAGAAGTAAAAACGTCCAGCATAGATGTGATGAACATGCTTACGGGTTATGTTATACTCACATGAAGTATGTCCGCTTGGAAAACTTTTATGACCTTCTTTTATGACACTCTTTAACCCAGTACATTGGACATTCCTTGTCACATTGTGAAACACCTATCCACCAAAATGTGGGAATAATGTCTTGGAATATTTATCGTAACAAGAACACTGTAAAAGTTTGTAATACTAAAGTTAAAGGTATCTCAAAACAACTCACCCCTACACCATCAGGGAAGCAACGCCAATAGAAGTCAGGCCGAGGTCGGCCAACAGCATCTTTAATTGCATCAGTAAGAACACCAGTTATAAGTACAGAAAAGAGTAGACCTGAAAGTGAAGGCATAAAATCAAGTTATTGCAGTTCGAAGGTTTTGATTCATGCAATAAGCAGGAATGTACATGAGAGAAAGATAAGTCATACCTAACACAGCTTGGTGTAAATAAAACACATCTCGTCGAATAAAGTAAAAGACAAGTATGATGATGAGAGGCAATATTATTGCAATTATCTGTCACAGTTATAGAAGAGCATCTCTCATTAATTTTCCATGGAATTTTCAGGATTCAAATAAAATAAATGCCCTATAGGCAATGGGACATGGGATCAACAGCATACCGGAACAGCCCAAAGGGGAACAGTGTTATCTTTTAATGGGTACTTCAGGTCAGTCATCATGTCTTCTCCAACAAAACGGTGAAATGGTTCAATGACATTCAGAATGATTTCTATCACCACAAGCAGCATAAGAATTAGCCAATCGTGCATGTGAAACCTGGCTACTTGAGCTCCATGAGATCTTATAGTGTGCACACCCAACTGAATCTCTGGCATTTTCACCACCTACAACGAACTGATATACTTTAAACAAATAATGCCGATTGTTGAATATGTAGACCATGCATGCATGCATGCATACATGTGTACATATAACAAACAAATATGAAGGAGATGATGCTTGAAGTAGCAGCAAGATGGATGAATAAGTAAGAACATCAAGCTGCAGAGACAAGTGAGGCCTGAAGCTTGACAAGTCTGTCATGTTTAATGATCAAGCCAAGTATGTGTAAGGATTAGCTAGTTGTGGCAATTGATCACAGTTTAAAGAGGATAATGATCAGTAGGTAAGGATCAGTTGACAAGAATCGGTTGTAACCAACTGATCATTTGGCTGTTTTCTTGATAACACATGCATGATAGTTGAGAAGGTGTGGTGTTGCTGCAGCTGATAAAGTCTGTCATCACTTGACAGTTAGTGTTGGTTAGGATATTAAGTTAGATCAAGAAGATAAAGTGCCGGTTTTGGTGATAGAGATTCAACACATATGATCAGTTGTAAAGTTGAGCTATAAGATCAATAAGTATGCTGGTTGGTTGGTTTGAGAAGTTGAAGCAGTTGGAGGCAGTTACAACTAAGCTCAGAACTGATCATGTGGAAGTTGTGATGTTGCTGATGCATTCAGTTTACAGCAGTGGAGTATAAATACATGATCATGCACAGCAAAGAATATAGAGTGTGTGAATCATCATCATTCAAGCTAGTGCATAGAATTAGGGTTTTCTGAGTGGTTTATTTCATCATCATCTTCATATTGTAACCATGTTTTCATCATATAGTGATTGCTCTCCTTTAGAAAGTGGATGTAGATCAACTTGATCGAACCACTATAATTCTTGTCTTCTTGCTTCAAGTTTAGTTTTATGTTTTTAATTGAATCAACACAAAACTTAAGAATTAGGGTAGAGTGTAAGCTTCTTTGATTGATCAAAGTTTGCTGCATTCATAAGAATACTGTTTAAACACATAATGCCGAAATTACTGTTAAATGCAGAAAAACTCTATCCTTGCATTCATTGAGAGAAAACCTATTTTCAGATGAAAGCACATGTTAAAAACAGTCGAGCCAAAAGAAAAAAAAAAGGATAATATTGTTACTTTGAGACGAAGCTATTCTGAAGGTTAACTTAATTCAATATGAGTTCTATGATTAAACTGAAAAGCAGCATAAAATTATCATTATTATAACGATTCAATTTCCTGCTGCACAAAGTCAATAATCATACGCATGCCTTGAAACATCTATAGGTCCATTGAGATTACAGTTACTTCGATCTGTAAAAATTAATTTCAGATATACACACTCGATTAATTAAGTCCATTCTCGCTCTCCAAACACAAACACCACGAAATTAACACAAGCATAAAGCCATAAACCAGAATTCACATCCGCGTTCTATTTCGTCAGTTGCTAAAACAATCATTTCTGAAGGCGAAAAGCTTAACAATCACTTAATCTACTTAGATTCCTACCAAATCATCAATTTCCTCCAACAAGCAACTAAAATCATCCAACCGTAAATCGTCATTGGAAACTCATAACTGATTTAATTCAAAAAGAGAAAGAATGCAAACTCACCTGAGGAAAGCGGTACAGGAAGCGCGTGCTGTGGAAAGAGAGAAGTCCATAAGTCGAAGGAATGGAAAAATCTGAGAGGAAAATGACAGGAAGAACAGAGAGAAAACCAGACGGAGTAGTCACCAACAAATCCAAAATTTTGAAACAGATAATTCTACAAAATTCAAATTCAAAAATAGAAATAGAGAGAGAGTGCGTGTGTGTGGGGGCGAACGGTTCCGTAAAATACTTTCAAAAAAGAGAAAGCAACCAATCAACACCAGTCCAGAATCCACGTAAATCCAGTCGACAATAAACAAAAACAGTAAATCCAGTCGACAATAAACAAAAACAGTAATGTTTCATCGCTGTTCTAAACAACTTTTGCATATAATTCGAAAATACTCATTATTATATACTCAAATTACATTTAAATTTGGCACTTCCCACTACACTTCTTATACTTAAATAATAATAATAATAATAATAATAATAATAATAATAATAATAATAAGTAAATAGAAGCAATGTTGAGTGCTTTCAGTAATCTTACCGGTGCAATCGCACCACCTTTTTATTAATTTGTAATGTTTATATTACAACTTTTTGTGATGAAATTAAATTAAAAAGAACTATAATACTGTAACAACAAATTTATGTATTAATGATAAAATAAATACAAGAGAATTATAATAATAATCCAGACGGATTAAACTTGAGAATTTAGGAAACAATCTCTATCTATTCTTCTCTCGAACCAATTTGGACTTTGACTGGTTGTGTTGACCGCGCTGATCTCGTTGACTGCATTGACTGGTGTGTGTTGAGTCCGATCTTCAGTTAAAGCTTGTCCGAACTTAAATTTGAGACCTTATAACGTTAATCCAGAAGCGTTGAGCCTTTATTTGGATTAAACGTGTTTGATGTAACAAACACTCGATCTGGGGGGTTTAGCATCTTAATCCCGGATCGTATGTTGTTCTTGGCGTAAAGAAAGCTGAAGAAATTAGTGTATGAAGAACGCTTGATTTAGGGGGCTTAGCACCTTGATCCCAAATCGTATGTCGTTCTTGATTTGAAGATGCTTGAAGATCTTGAGGAGCGTTGCTCGTGTTTCAATCTCTTCAAAGCGTTAGCGTCTTCGGATCTTTGAATGTGTGTGTTTGGCATGAATAGAGGAGGCTCCTTATATAGGTGAAGGGTGAAGACGCCCCATAAATAACTCGCAGTCTGATTGATCCAGGACTGATTTGACCTGATTCTGCGGGCTTGGGCCTTTCACTTGCTTAGGCTTTAAGTCAGACTTATTTGACTGGATCTGGCCTTATTATCAATTATTTACTCATTTATTTTAGGAATAGATTTATTTAAATCCCTTAATAAATAAATAATTAATTGATAATTATTGCATTAATTTGCCACATATTTTCCTTTAATAAGCAATAAAATTCAAGTGCATACAAATGTCCCCTCGCATTTTGTTCACGGACGCCTTTATGTTGAAGTGAACAAATTGTGATAATCCATTCTTAATCAACATGTTTGAATTTTATTGCTTACCTCACCAACTTGATATGAATAGACTGAATTATGACTGAACTTAGCAGAGTACTAAGCTGCCTACGTACCTCTTTGAAGAGGATCAAGTCATAACATAGTTCAAGAAACATGATTTGATTTGAATAGGGGATGCCGTACACATTTTATACTCATGCGGGCCATGAGTAACATGCAGTTTAGGCTCGTGCGTTATGGAGCGTTAAATTGAATTTGTTGACATTTTATACTCGTATCAATGAGTCTTGAATTTGAACTTGTAGACAGTTTATACTCATGTCAAGGAGCCTTGTGTGGATATTTTTCACTCGTGTCGAGGAGTATTGTGTGAATAGTTTTCGCTCGTGCCGAGGAGCTTTATGTGTAGAGAGTTTATTCTCTTCCCAAGAGATTTTATTTGATGTGTAGATAGTTTATACTCATATCAAGGGGTATCGATCATGTAGAGAGTCTTGTCTCTTCTCAAGGAGATATGATTTGATGTGTGGACAGATTGTACTCATATCAAGGAGTATAGTGTGGATAGTTTTCACTCGTATCGAGGAGCCTTGAATTTGATTTATGTTAGATAGTTTAGACTCGTATCAAGGAGCATGACTTAAGGCTTTTTAGATAGTTTAAGCTCGTATCAAGGAGCATGACTTGTAGATAGTTATAGCTCATGTCAAGGAGCGTGATGTAGACAGTTTTCACTCGTGTCAGTGATGTAGACAATTTTCGCTCATGTCAGGGAGATTTGACTTGGGAGATTTTAGATAGTTTAAGCTCGTATCAAGGAGCGTAATGCAGACAATTTTAGCTCGTGTCAAGGAACTTTGTGTTTAAGTTTGTCAAGTGTTCATTGCCCCCAATCTTGGGATATGCTGTTTTCCTTTGTTTCAACTTCATTTCTATTAATCTTTATAGAAACTGCAGCCTAAGTTTGTGGTTCCTCTTACAAGGGCTCATCGAAAGACATGCATTCAAACTCGTAAAAATCTTGAATAGAGGGTCATTCGATGTCAGGCTTAACTCCATGTCGTGAGCTCTTGAAGCAAACTCTTCAAAAGTTTTAGGCCGAATTCCTTGGAGTATATAACTAGAATTTCATTGCATCCCTTGAATGCACATTTCTATAGCTGAAGTTTTTAATCTTTTTGCAATTGAACCTTAGACTCCTCCATCTATTGATGTAATCAATGATATATTCTTCATCTCTTTGACAAGTATTTGTTAGCTCCATTACTGTAGAAACGGTTGAGGAATTCTTTTTCCATTTGCCCCCAACTGTCAATGATATTGGCTTTCAAGTCAATGAACCAATCAAAGGCATTTCATTTCAGAGATAGGACAAATTGCCTCACCATATGATCCTCATAGGTCCCAGCATCATTGCATGTCTCGACGAAGTGCGCCACATGTTGTCTTGGGTTGCCTTTGCCGTCAAATTATTGAAACTTGGGAGGTTCGTAGTTAGTTGACATCCTTAAGTTGTCAATTCTCTTTATATATGGCTTTTTGTATGTGGCAAAAGATTAGGAGCTTACTTTAAACTTGTCTTTTATCGTCTCTATCATGATATTTTTCAGTTGGTTGATAGGAAGCATCTTGTCAGCTGAAACTTGTATATCTTCTTCAACTTGATTCGTTTCAGATGGATGTTGTTTCGCGGAGTCCTCCTTCTCATGCTCATCCTCAACTTGTTTCTCATTTGCATGGCTTGTCTCCGCACTATCTATTTTCTTCATAAGTTGGGAGATCTTTAAGTCTTGAGCTTCCATGTGCTTGTTGAGTCCTTCAATGGCTCTCATCATACTTGCGAGTTGTTCCTCAATGGTCATAACATTTGTTGTCATCACTGCAGTTACAGCTGAGGCAGATGGCGAGCTTGGCGTTGAACGAGGAGTTGAACAAGCAGAAATATTTTCACCACTCTTGCCTCCATGCAATGGCTTGTTGAGAGTAATCCCCACCATATGGTTTGCCTCTACGGAGCCTTCGGGAATACTTCTTGTAATGACTTCAACCTTTTCAGTTTGTAACTCTTGAAGCTTTGATGCAGCAGGCCTTCGTATCGCAATCTTGAGTGGAGTTATTTTTTTAATCTCTTCAGTTTGCAGCTCTGAATGCTTCAAGGTAGAAGGTCTTCTTATTGCAATCCTGAGAGGAGTCATGCTTTCTTTCTTTGAGCTTGTGGAGAGAAGAGATGAGAGGTAGAGACGGTCCCACCGGGCGTGCCAAAATTTATAACAACAAATTTTATGTATTTATGATAAAATAAATACAAGAGAATTACAATGATAATTCAGACGGATTAAACTTCAGAATTTAAGAAACAATCTCTATCTATCATCTGATTCTTCTCTCGAACCAATTTGGACTTTAACTGGTTGTGTTGACCACGCTGATCGCGTTAACTGCGCTGACTGGTGTGTGTTGAGTCGGATCTTCAGTTGAAGCTTGTTCGAACTCGGATTTGAGACCTTATAACGTTAATTCAGAGGCGTTGAGCCTTTATTTGGATTAAACTTGTTTGATGTGACAAACACTCGATCTGGAGGGCTTAGCACCTTAATCTCGGGTCGTAGGCTGTTCTTGGCGCGAAGAACACTGAAGAACTTAGTGTATGAAGAACGCTTGATTTAGGGTGCTTAGCACCTTGATCCCAAATCGTAAGCCGTTCTTGACTTGAAGATGCTTGAAGATCTTGAGGAGCGTTGCTCGTGTTTCAATCTCTTCAGAGCGTTAGCGTCTTCGTGTCTTTGAATGTGTGTGTCTTGGATGAACGGAGGAGGACTCCTTATATAGGTGAAGGGTGAGTACACTCCCATAAATAACTCGCAGTCTGATTGATTCATGGCTGATTTGACCTGATTCTGCGGGCTTGGGCTTTCACTTGCTTATGTTTTAAGTCAGACTTATTTGACTGGATCTGACTAAATTATCAATTATTTACTCATTTATTTTAGGAATAGATTTATTTAAATCCCTTAATAAATAAATAATTAATTGATAATTATTACATTAATTTGTCATATATTTTCCTTTAATAGGCAATAAAATTAAAGTGCCTACAAATACGTACTACATTTTTTTTGTAAATATTTATAATATGATTGTCGTCTATTATAATAGAAAAAATAAGTCGTAAATTTAATAAGATATGTATTTAAGTATATATATATATATATATATATATATATATATATATATATATATATATATATATATATATATATATATATATATTATAAGCTTGTGAACTCATTTTATACTCTAATTTTTTTTAAAGTATGAATATTACTCTTTATAATAGAGTAAGAATAACTGCAAATTTATTAATAAGAAATGTGTTAATTCATCTTTGAAAAGAAATGTATTTCATATAATAAGAGTAAAATTCAAACATACAAATGCTAATTTCAAGGAAAATTTTACATTAAATAGTAATATATATATTCATCACTTCATTGCAAGCTCCCATTTTCTTTGAAGCAGAAAAAATAATACTCACTATTTCTATTTCTATTTCACACTTTACATTTCAATTTGTTTAAAATTGTATACTCAAGTAAAGAAAATGACATTAAGCTATTTCAATTTCTATTTCACACTTTTCATTTCAATTCTTAAGCTAAAAAAAATTGACATTAAGCTACTATTCCCACAGAAACATTGACATAACATGATAAAAATGCTTTCAAATAACATCACTATTTTTATTTTGGGAAATAATTTATTACAAAATCAAGAACTGATGGGAATGAAATATTCCCAAAACATAAGCCATGGTTACAATGTCATTGAACACTTGATTTATTCTCCTCCCTAAAAAAAAAAAAAAAGGAAAAAAAAAAAAAAACCTACTCCACTTCATTTGCAACGGGGAGGAATTTGGGATTTCCCTACAAATCGAATGGTGTTATAATGAGAGCATATGGCTGTAGTTGGTTCTCCATTGTAAGTAATTTGAACACCATCAAGGTCTATATCTTGGCAAGGCTTACTCTTGCTACATTGAATGTTCACTGCTTCCAATATCGACGAACTCCCACGTACGTTGTTGTACTTGACTTCTTTTATCTGCACGCTCGACTCTCCACCAACTTGACACTGATCAGCCGGACAATAATATTGATCTATCAAGATCGGATTCTTGACGTTGTTTAGATTGATATTGTCGTAAGTAATGTTAGAAACAAGGATTGAGGATTGTGATGGAGCCCACGTTTTGATCCTTAGGCCGTTGGTCGTCTTGGTCAATGTACAATTTCTCACAATTATTCCACTCACATCTTGCTCTTCTTTGTACTTACCTAAGCTTCCAATGCTCAAGCCATGGCCCGGCCCGCAAAACACCCCGGTCACGGCCACGTTTACACTCCCTGGCCCGATGGAGACACAATCGTCTCCGGTGGATATGGTGGAATCCGCAATGCGTATGGAGTTGGATCGCCCTATGTGGATTCCATCGGTGTTGGGACTATCTTCGGGTGCTAGTATTTTCACACTCTTCACCTCCACATTTTCGGAGTCGTTGATGTTGAGTTGGAACATCTTGCTATTTACTAAACGTATCCCAAAAATGAGAGTATTCTTCACGGAAGCTAGCTTCAACGTCTGTTCAAACAAGAAAAGACGTTGAAACAAGAAATACATGCGTACATCAAGTCCAAATCTTGTACTAATAAAATTTAAAATCATGAGCAACGACTTACGGTAGGACGATCGTCACAATTGCTAGAACCGGCACAACGAGACCAAGCCGAGGCCCCATTGCCATCCAAAGTTCCCAACCCAAAAATTGTCAATCCATCGACTCCATTAAAAGTAAGCCAATCATTTTCACCTTCGGAACTACTAGCTAGTAGAGTTCCGACCACATGAAAAGACGTTTTGCCATTGCATGGACCTATAAAATCTCCACTTTTTGCAAAGAAAGTCCCCCTTGGAATATAAACTTCACCTCCCACACTTGCACAAGCTTTCTTCCATGCACTAGCAAGAGCCTACATAATTAAAGTTCACAAGAACAAATAACATTAAAATAGGACATCCACGAAAGATGATATGTCTATCCAATAATGAGGGCTTGAAAAAGAATTAGAGACCAATATAGTAAGAGGATGTGCTATATATACCTGTGTGTTATCAGTTTTTCCATCACCAACCCCACCAAAATCAGTGATCGAAAAGGGTTTATTTTGTCCATGAACAACAATGGCCCAAATGGAACATAGGATAAAAAAAATAGTCAACGAGTTGACCTTGTGAGAAATATTCATGATCACTATAAAATATTTTTTTTAGTTCTACTGTTATAGAAGGTGAATTGTGAAGTAAACGAAACAAACAATGAGTATATTTATACACATGATCAAGTTTATTATTTCTAGTAAGATGAAGATTAAACTCCTTAATTTTAGCAGCCATGTTAAACACAAATTACGTAATTGAAGCTCTTTCACCTCACTAATAATGATAGTAATCCCATTGACAATGAATTTATTAAATTTTGATTCAGCAACATTAAATTAATGATATTTGATAATTTAATTAGTATTTATTAATTTTTATTTAGAATTATTAAGTACTGTAGCATCTTATCGGAAAAATAACATTCACTGTAATTTTAGACATACATATGGTATAGAAATGTATAATTACATGAGTAAATTTAGAAGTGAAACGTACGTATAAATGCGTAATGAATTAAATTTTCCTTGCAAATTAATTAAATTGCATTTCAAGGAATTCAATTTAAAGCTCCATATAGTGTGACTTATTTACACAATTTTGCATTAAGACAAAGTTTCTTGTAAGACGGTTATCTTGTGAGATGAGTTATGAGACGAGTCGACTCATTATTAAAATATCATTATTATATAGATTGTTATATAGGTAAAGTATGTTATGGTTAGTTAAAAAATGTTTTTTTTAAATATGATAAATAATGAATTAAAGTATGCTTTTATGATGTTATAGTATAATTTAATGTAAATATATTTTAACTATCAATAAACATACTTTTCTTATATAATCAACATACTTTAATAGTGGGTCGACCCATCTCATAATCCGTCTCATATTGACCCGTTTCACAAGGGAGTAACTCTTACATTACATTTATATAAAAATGGTATAGAAATAATAATTCATTTCCAATCGTTTTTACACTAAAAAATAAAAAGAAACATTTAATCTGTATTTAATTTTTATATAAATATATAATTAAAATTATTATACTTTTAAATTTTGATATTTATCTTTAATTTAATATAAAATTAATATAATTTAAATATTTGAAAAATATACTTATTAATAAATAAAACGTTTGAAATGAAATTACAATATAATCAATAACTTAAAGCATTGATTTTCACACATTTAGTTTAATTCCTTTTTTTTTTTTTTTTTGAAAATTTTGCACCAAGAAAAATACATTAATGTTATTTACATAGGAAAAAAAATATTACATGAAACATAAACTTTTAAAGAAATATAGAAATGTACGCAATTTCTTTAGTTATCATTCAATTTGAATAAGGTCGGGTTTTAACTTTTAACAAAACAAACTTTGATGGATGCATAATTGTAATTTTACTTTTTTTTTTTCTTTCTATAACTTCAATTTAAATTAATTTTAAGGTGTATTTTTGATCCGTACTTACCAAAAAAGAATTTAAAAAAATTAATAAATAAATTCAAATGTGGAAGCTCAAAATGTTATTCCCTCTGTTTAATGATAAACTAAGAAATACCTACCGTGCATCACGTGTTTTTATAAAATAATTAGTACTCGTATATGTTAATTAAAAATATATTTTAACTTGCATTATATATAATACAATTAGTTAACTAGGGGCGGATCCAGGAAAAATAATTTGGGGGTACGACGTGCAATTATAAAAAATATTACTCCCTTAGTCCATCCTCAATGTATCCATTTGGTTTTTGCACGTGGATTAAGGAATATTATTATTTTATATGTAATAGTTAGTTGTATTAGTGGAGGGTGTGGGCCTCATATTTTATTTGTATTAGTGGTGGGTGTGGGTCCCACAGTCCAAAAAGGGAAATAGATAGATTAAGGATTGATGACCCAAAATGATAAAATGGATAGATTGACATTAGATGGAAGGAGTACTATTTATTTAATAAAATGAAAAAATTACAATTATTATTGTTACCATCTAATGTTTTTTAATGATGAAGCAATTTAAGACATTATTGCCATGAATTTATAATAAATTGAATTTAAATTTATGTTGCAATTAATTATTTAGGTAACAAACAAATGGAGAAAATTAAGTACAAAATAATAATAATAAATATATAAAGAAAATGATTAAAATAAATGAATAAAAATATAAATTAAATTATAAAAATAATAAATAAAAGGACAAAAATATAAATGGAATTAATAGGACTCGAACCTATGACTATATCTACCTAAAAGGTAGTCTCATAACCACTAAACCATTAGAATATATGTGTCATTACATGCTATATATATAGAACTTATTTTTCATTTTGGGGTAGTTGTACCCCCATGTACCTTCATTGGATCCGCCTCTGAGTTAATCTATATTAAGTTCGTTCTTTGTTAGTAGTAAGACGATCAAGAAAAAATGCATTTTAAATATAAAACGAAATAAAGACAAATATTGATCCTCCATCCATGCTACATATGCTCCTTTTTAATAATAAGAAAATGAGAAAATAGTGTATTTTAAATATATAATAAAAAAATATTGACAAAGATTGTGGGGTATATAGAAATAGAGATTAAAATTATTATGCTTTACATCCTGTATGATTGGTTAAACTTAAAACCGAATGGTGAAACGAATCAATATTGAAATTGGTAAAATAATAATTACTCATGGGTAATTTTTTTTCCTAGGTTTTATTTCGTAGATCGTTTAAATATCAACTACTCGTACCCGTACCTGCCTTATTATAAAAATTTATTATAATACACATACTCCTCCCAAACTTATTTATCAATATAGACGGGTTATCCGTACCCATATAATACTCATTTATTTTATAGTATATATCTACATTTTATTATTAATTACTTCCTTCATCCCAACACAAGAAGTACGTTTCTTTTTTGCACATAGATTAAGAGATATAATATTTAATGAGTAGTTGATGTGAGAGAAATAATATTTTAATGTATTAGTGTGATATGCAGGTTCCACAGAGATATATTAATTATTTTGTGTGGGTCCCACTTACTAAAAAGGGAAATACACATCTTGTGTTGGGACGGACGAAAATAGCAAAATGCAATTTTTGTTGTGGGACGGATGGAGTAATTATGAAAAAATAAAAAATTCTACTCCCCTCGCCTCCTTTCAGATTGCATGTACACATTTCATTTTAGGTCATCCTATAAAAATTACACATTTCTAAAAAAAAAGGTAAAAAGTCAAAACAATCAATCTACCTCATATTCTTTATTTATAAAAATAATCATCACTACCTAACATACTTTATCATTTATTTATTATAAAAAAATATCATAATACCTTAAAAATGATCACTTTTCTTAATATTCATGTCGAGAGAGGGGTGTAATCTTTTAAGAGACGGGGAATATTATTTTAAAATAAATATGATTAAATAAAAATTATAACAATTAATTAAATAAAAATTATAACTATTTTGTAGTGTTTAAATTAATGTATGAATTAATTTTGTATATATTTATATCTTTTTAGTGTTAATTTTAATAAGCAGCAATCTATAAATAGTAATTTTAGAAAAAATAAAATTAGTATGTACTTATGTTTGGATTAAGGAATAATATACCTAAATAAGTTTTTTAATACATTTTGAAGTGTTCCAAAGTATTCATATATTTTTATTAATAGTGAAAATACACTATACTCTATCTTACCTACTTTTTATAATTTATTCATAATTTTAATAACTTTTTTTAACACTTTATTCATAATTCTCAATAATTTTATCTTTTTTTTAATTATTTACCTATCCCAACTTTTTTTACATTATATATTAAGAAAAATATTATTTTTTAATTTATATGCACGTACAAATGGGCATAAATATCCGAAATGGTGGGAGTAGTATGCTTGATAAGGTATTCTTACACCGTTATCACAAACTTAAATAGCCGACATATCCCCAATTTCATGAACTCTTTCTTTCACTAAAATTAATTGCAATGATATTTTATGATTAGCTTTGAATGCCTCGTGAAATAGTGCACTCTATTTCTTAAAGGGTGTATTAAGGATCTCACCATTCTTCCTCAAAAGATAGATGGAGAAGATAAATTACATATAAAAAAAAAGTTAAATAACTTAATAGAAAAAAAAAACTCAAAGTTTAACCTGCTTGCAAGGGATCCAATATTTAATACATGATTTTAACCCACATCCCAGCTCAATTGTGAGACATCATAATTAGCTTCCAATTTTAATACCATCCCTTGTCCCTTTTTGGTTGTAATATGTCTATAAACCACGAATTAATTCCTTGATTCCCCTCACACTACTTCTCTACTTTAAGGAACAGACAAACATGATCCTACAATCCATGACTTCCAATGTTGACCTTCTAAGGTCTGAATATTGCCATTTCTTTAATTAATAAATAAATCTTTTATTTTTTTTATTTTTTTTTTAAGCAATCAATGTCCCTCTACTCTGTTACTATAATCAGGTTGAATATGCTTGAGGCTACTTCATCTTAAACTTAATAAAAGTTTCAGTATCCGCGGGATGCCTTTATAAATATGTCCTACTAATGAATTCTCCTCATTTGACCCAATGATTGGATAATATATATAAGAAACTATTATTGTAATAAATGAATATGATGTTTTATTTCATAACTTTTTTTTATTATAAAATTATATCCTAAGGAATTATATTTTAGAAAGTGATTGTAACACGACATATATTTAATAAATAAAATAGTAAATGAAATAGAATTGGATAATTGATTCGTTAAACTGACTTCTCGTATGATGGATGGCCTCTTCATATTGGTCACACTGACGGCCAATAGTGAAATGAAACATAGAGATTGATGCATGACACACATTGAAAATCTTTTTTTTTTTTTTAAATACAAATTTTCACAAAAACAAGAACGATGAAAAATAAACAAAACAGTAGCTATGTACATATTTATGTGAAGAGTATCAAACACATCTCACTGATTCTACTTTCTTCCTGCCTCCATGGCATCATAAGTTGAGTCCACCTGATTGTGATATACCTCACTGTTGTTTACTTTTAGCAGTTGTTGGTTCATTCCTTGCGCGACGGGTTGTGAGACCGATCGCGTCTCCTCCACTGCTCGGAAATATGCATTCCTGCCACGCCATCAACGAAGAACGAGTGTTATACATCAGTCCATGTTTGATACAAAAACAAAGGCACGATTGAGCTGATCAGTGGTGGAAAAACGAGTGAAAACACAGACGACCGGAGGCTTGATGCATCCGTGATAACCTACCTTCGTTGTTGTATGGAGGTGGGAAAAACTGCAGGTAGCAGAATGTAGCTACTACCATACCTGCAATGGCAGATGAGTTTAACATTAGTAAAAAAAATGAGGACTAATTTAGTTCAACTTTCTGCACATGATGGGAAGGGAGGTGCACCTAGTAGACCGCAAGCAAACACGTCTTGCCAGTAATCATCCACACGGGAAACGCCAACGAGACATGCAGCGAGGATGGGCAGAAAAAGAATACAAAGTTTCGCTACGTGACCCCTGCCATCAAAGCATTTGATTTTTCCAGATAAGTACAGAGCTAGAAAACCAAGACCAGCAAACAACCCTGCAAAGCAACGTGGAACTTGTTTTATAATCAGCTCGCAGACGATTAGACAACAACGAATTGCTCTTCATGTATGATAAGAAACAGTAATGGTAACTCATCTCTTTGAGAAGATGAAGGAAGACTGTCTTACATGAAGTATGACCACTTGGGAAACTCTTGTGTCCTTCTTTGATATCACTATCTTTTCCATGGCATACCACATTGCCCCAACGATCATACTCCTGTCGAAACAAATTAGAGTAACATGTAACTTTCTAAACACTAATAAAGATCATTAACTCTATATTCAGATATAAAAATGGCATACGTCTCGCCCATCAGGAAAGCATCGCCAGAAAAAGTCAGGACGGGGTCTGCCAACTGCATCTTTGATGGCATCTGTAAGAACTGCGGTTATCAGCACCGCGAGCAGTTCATCCATTACCATATACTGTGGTGTAGATCATATACGTCTTTCCTCCGGAGATAGTAGAGAAAGAAGATGGTCATAGGCAGCAAAACAGCATATAACTAATCATCAATACATTATTTGAAACATATAAACATGAATATAACGTTTCTACTCACAGGAACAGCCCAAATTGGCACTGTGTTATCCTTCATCGGATACTTGAGGTCGTCCATCATATCTTTCCCGACGAATCGGTAAAAAGGATGAATGACATTCAGAGCAATCACTATGATACCAAGCAGTACCACTATCAGCCAATCGTGCTTGTGATCCCGTAAAAGCACTCTCCCGTGAGACTTAATAGTATGTTGGCACTCAAGATCATAAGGTCTAACCTGTTTGTAGTCATATATAATTCGTATAAGCGTCGAATGATTGGCAACCTATCGCCGCCAAAGCAACAAATCATTCGAGAAACAACGAGCATCACGAGTTCTAAGCTGCCAAGAAAAAGCTAATTCGGTGCATACTTGATACTTAACCAATATTAATCAGATAGACAACCTTAGAAACTATAAGTATGCAGCCAATAGCACCAATCAACTAAACACCCCCCACCCCAAACCAACCAAACCTTTTAGAGTATTATCATTTATCACCATGTTTGTTGAAAGCAAAGAACTTCAATAACCAAGGGCATCTTAATCAGAGGAAATTTTGCAAGAACATCACTATCATATTTCACACAAATATATGTTAGTTCAACTCTGCCAAACAAAGCCTTATCCAAAAAGGGTCACATGTAATTGAAAATCAACTAAAGGTACCCAAGAAACCAATTAATAATACACAAATCCGACCTACTTAATGCTTAAAACAAACCCAAATCCCCCAGTCTAAAGAAAAATGCCAAAATCTTTCCAAATTCCAACCCCTAAATAAAGGGGAATAATTAAAAGAGCTAGTCTTGAAACCATATAAAAATACAACATATATCAGAAAAGGTATAAACAGGTAAACAAACCTGAAACATGTTCCGGAAATTGGGGGTAGGGCAAAAAGAGATCATATTCCTCCAACCCATTTTGCCTCTCAATTTAAAGCAAACCCACTTCAATTCAACCTCAAAATCCTTAAAGAGAGAGAGAAAGAACCCAGAAAAGATATAAGAGGAGAGGAGTGAGAGAAATGAAAACGAGATTAGAAAATGGTGCAATAATTACAAAACAGTGATAAAGATACTGAACCCAAAATGCAAGAAAAAAGGGAGTATCTTTTTTCTCCTCAACAACTAATGACAAAATGAGGAAAAAATGGTGCCTTGATATTTTTCAAGAATTGCTATCTAAGGATTTAAACAAAAGGGCCCTCCAAGTTCCTATTTTTTTAACATAATAAATAAATAGTTGCTAATTAATCATTGAAATTAATCAATTATATACATGTCGACTGAAACATAAATGAAGATTAACGACACCTTGGTATTTTTCTTGAATTGGTGCCAAGAATTTAAACAATCGGGTCCCTCCTAGTTGAGTTAAATCTAGACTAATTTTGTTTAGATAATTATTACAAGTTTTAACAGTGTAAAGAGTGGGTTATTACTGTATCCTTTACAATCTCTGATGATGATGGTGAAACTAATTAGGGGGTGGGGGGAAGGGGGTGTTTGTGGAATTGTAAATAGGGGGTTGGCCGACGGTTGAGCGAGCCATCGTGTGGGTTGAAAGCTACGTTGTGTAGAGATACAGTTGGCATGACACGGTATTGTATAACTAATTAACGACTATGTCTTTTGTTTTGTTTATATGTAGAATTTATTTTTTGGGATTTTATAAAGAAAATGTCAACTCTTATCCACCCTCAAATGCAATGATTGTTCTCACAATTTTGCATGATCATTGTCATTTAAAAAGAAAAAAACTCCTCGATACTCCGTAAATAATGTATTCATTCACTCAACATATTCATTTATTTTGCGAGTATTATTCATTTATTTTATAAAGTCACTAATAATTGTAATAGCGAGGAATAATGAACCATTGATAAAATCTTTTCCTAAAAAAGAAATTTAATATCTTTGAAAATGAAAAATCAAAATAACAAAATTGATATCTTCATCAATGTATGTATATATATATTACTTTATGAAAAATCTTGATATAACAAGAATATATATATATATATATATATATATATATATAATTAAAAGATAACAATTTATCATGAGAAAAACAACCATAGTCATGTATAATGCTTGAAAAGAAATCATTACGTGGAATACTGAATTCTTTGTGTGATACAAATTACAATAGTGTAAAGATGATCACATCAAAATTTTCCTTATATTTTGTTATAATTTTATTGGGGATTTAGGTCACAAAACAATACAAATTACAGTGGAAGAACAAATTGAAAAAATTACAAAAATGGAATGAAAGAACACGGTACAACCTTGGGTAAGAATTTCAGAAAAATCAGCTTTCTGGAGCAGTTTCAGTTCTAACACGGGCGGATTTGAACGTCTATCATATTGTTAAATTTGACCAATCTCCTCAAGTATGTTGAATTCCAATTTGAATTTGAGCTTCGGAATGTGTAGTGATCCAGTTCCGACTTGAACTTCCAAAATCAATAACTTCAAGTTCTTACACGAACAGTGTTGCACAAATTTCCAGAACAAACAAGAAGATCGTTAGATGAAAGTTAAGTCGGGTCAAGTCCAGGACTTTGCCCTCAAAATAATCACGTCCGGTAGTGCTCACGGTTCCGATGTGTTGTTCCCAAAGGTAAAACAACTTCGTCTCTTGTACAAGTTGCACACCACGTACGAGAGCTTCACGAACTAAGAAATGATTAAACTAGGTTGCTCACTATATGAGACTCACAATGACACTCTAACATATGCAACTAGTATGCAATGTATGCTTTCTCACTTTCAAAATATTTTTCATGTGATTGTATGCTTGTGTGTGTCTCTTGTTGTTTGTGATGTGATGCTAAGTACCAAAGATGAATGTCATATTTATAGGCATTACTCCACTCATATTTCAGGTTCCTGCCGCAATTACAACTGCATTAAATAGGCTGATAAATGCTGGCCATTATCAGTTCTTAAATGTGTAACAGATTTGACTCTGCCATGTTTGAACACAACCGTTACACATCCGATTTTGATTTTTTAACTGAAGGTTGAACGTTTCAAAGTGTTATGAACTATGTAGGCCTCACTTTCTGGTGGAAATAATATGGAATGAGCCCACTCAAATGATCCTCTTTCATTTGAGTTCTTACATACTAAACCATTGTCCAAAAGTAAAAAATAGAATTTAATTCTTCATAAAGCCTATAGTAATGACTCTCATGTAGTGCTTGATAATTTTAATTCCTACACTAAATTCCATAATGATATTGATTTTATATTGGCTATATAAATGTCCATAATGACATTGATTTATGTTGGCTAGCATAAATGTCCATTATGTGGGATTCAAACAATTTGAACATGAGTAACTCCCACATAATCTTCATTCAACCCTTCAACTTGTACATTATTTCTCACTCGCCATAACTTGGTTTTGAGATTATTTGCACACTAAAATCATATATTCAGAATAGTCCTTTTACATATTGGTTGTTAAATAATCAATTAAATTGAAAATTAATCTCTAAACCAATACCTCTAATAAATTTTGTGTTACTCATTAATCATATGATTATATGAATTACGCATAGGATGGATGAATATTGGTCAACAGATTACATATGGTCTTTACTTTCAAAAAGTTTCCACTTTCCCTATGGTTGATATAATAATTATTCTAGATTAGACTCAATTTCTTGCACGTTAGAAGTTTATTTGATAAATAACAATTTTGGTATTTAATTAGACGTGCCAACTGTTGCCATTACAATTTGGTGAAACACTAGTCCGAGAAGTTTCATAGGAAAACTTCCGTAAAATGGAGTATTAAAAATACTCCCCCTTCTGTTCCGATTAGCTCTTTCATGGTTAACGTAGATAAGAAATTTAGAAAAAAAAAGTTATTTTTTGACAAACTTTATTGATTTTTAGAAGTATTACGGTATTTTTATGTAATAAATAAATGATAAAGTAAATTATATGAGTTAGGTGATGACATTTTTGAAAATATGATGTAGTGAGAGATTATTTGTTTTGAAACTTTTATTATTTTTAGCAGGTGAAGTGTATAATGGAACAAACAATTGAAGAAATAGTAAAAAACTTATTGGAACGAATGGAGTAGCATTTAAGCCTTTTTCGTTTTCGATTTTTTCTTTTGAAATTTAGATTATGTAATCCATTTTTTTGTTCAAATTAGGATATAGTGTAATCGGATTACATAAATCTCATATACTTGTTGCATACATCCCATCTTAGTATCTCATATACCTTAATCACTATTCTTACATATTAATTTGATATAAATTTAAAATCTATCCTGCTTAAATCCCTCCAAAACAAACAATTTATGATTAGCAAATCCTGTTACCAATTTACCATTAAAAAACTCAAGTCTCAGTCAAACTTCTAAGCTGTGAAATGGGCTGGTTGGGTGGGTCTTCTAAGCCCATTATTTTAGATGGGCCAGGAACCTAACATCCTAGCCCAAATCCGGCCCATGTTTGTCCTACAACAAAGTATTTGCAGCATTTGGAAATCGGAAGCAAGTCAAGCTCATCCATGGAGTTGTTCAATCCCAACAGACATCTTAAGGAACAGTAAGCACTGTTCCGAACATCTGCCCGTTATGCTGATTACAATTTCAAACCGTTGGGTTGTAAAATTCCTCACTTGTTGCTGATTTAATGGAAAATTGTTAACATTGTTTCAGATTCGTGAGCAACTTAACAGGATCATCCAAGCTCGAGCTGTTCTTACTTCTCACAAATCTTTCGGCGAGTTCTTGCTTATGTACTTCGTCGATTGTTTATTTTTTTGCTTGTCGTCTGATAATTCTTTTTTGTTCCTCAGATTTTGATTCTAATCAGACGTTACATTGGAGTCAATTTGATTAGTTCTGGTAATTTTATTGTTGGGACTCTACTGGATAGTTCGAAGAAGAGTTGATATGCCAAATTACATTTTAAAATATGGTGTTTTTGTTTTATCAGATTGTGTTAAGAAAGATGATAATGCTGCTAGCAATGGCAAGAGTTTGAAAGCTTTTTCTGTGGTTTTGACTATAGATTTTTTCTACATTGCTGTTCCTTATATTTTATTTCTTACTGTAAGTGTTCTCATTCTGCTAATGAATATTGGATATTTTTGGGAAAATGAAACCTCTTGGTGATTGTAGTAAACGTATTGACTTTGAAATAATAGGTTCTTGCAGAATGGACTTATTGGAACACGATCACTGTGCTTGTACTGCTGCTTTTACTGAGAACATTTCATAGGTATGCTTGTGATCCACTGATCCTTAAAAATCTTAAGCCTTCCTGATATTAAGATGACTTGAGAACTTTAGTGGTTTTGACGTTTTTGCTCAAGTAGATTATACAATTCACATTTTATAGGGATTGATTTAATATCAGAACAGAACCCAATCTTCTTTCTTGCAGGAAGGTGGTGTAGATACTGTTAGGGCAACTATCTCAGCTTATAGGGTTTCTGTGGTATGTGGTTAAACTTGAATCAGATTTTGCAGCTGAACGTTCTTTGTTGACAAGGATGAGATGCAGGTTCTTGTTACATGACTTTCTATATTGGCTGTTGATTTCAAGATTTTTCCCAGAAGATATGCAAAAACAGAGACATATGGAACTAGCTTGGTGAGCACCGTGTTTGTACCCTAGCAAATTTGTCCATCTGATCAAGTGTGTTTCCTTATGACTCTATGTGTGATATATTACTATTCTTCCATTTTACTAAGAGCTTTTCTTTGTTGGCTCATAGTTTTTGGTTGGGAGTTGAAAAGTACATGTTTACTTCTTAAGTTGGGGGGAGAGAAGATGTCAAATGATTACTTTATGAAAGAGGAGAAATTTTTGTTCACAAATGCAGTTTATTTTGAGTTTCGGAAAAGAAATGTTTGGGACATTTATATGTTTTGCTTGAGTAGTGGGTTGTTTGTAGATTTATGTCTATTTTACTCACTAAAGTTGCCTGCATAACGAAGAATTAGGGCCAGCCATTTGACATCTTAATTAAGATTATTAGATAGAGGTCAGATCTATTCAATTAGTGAGAGTTAATTTGGAAAAAAAAAACTAATATTATATATTAATCTGATTCACCTTGCCATTGTTCATGTCCATGCTAGATGGATATTGGGGTTGGCTCATTTGTAATAGCAAATGCCTTGGTTTCACGACAAACACGTGGCATCTCAAATATGTAAGTGTTTTTCCACGTGTATGTACTCTTTTTTTAAGTGTTTATTGTTTGATAAATGTTCACTTCTTCACCTACAAACTCTGGTATCTCGTTCCATGCTGATTGTTTAATACATGTGTTCCCTTGAGTTTTTATCTTTTATGATCATTTTACTTGGTGCATCCCAACTCATAGTGGAGCCTCCTATCCCCCACACAATGACAAAATACCAAGCCTTAAACATGTATATGGTATTGGTTATTTGAGTCATATCTGGCCATCATGCCTTTTTGAGAGACATAGTTAGGGTGACCCAGACTATTGACACCCCCCCCACCCCCCACCCACTCACAAATTGAGTTGTATAGTTCTTTTTGTTGTCAGTTTTTGCTAAATTTTTGTTTGAATTATCTTTTGTTTGAGTCGATGTGGTTGATCGGGTACTCTTAATTTCTTGTTCATTCATATGCCAATACAGGGGACTGAGAGATGGTTTTCGTTCCACTAGTCCATTAATTATTTTGGGATTTGCTCAACTTATCTCCACATCAAGCGTGAATTATCAGGTAAAATAATAACTGGCTTACCTCTATACTCCTGATTTCCTGATGACATTATGAACTATAAAGCAGGCTGAATAATATTTTTGGATTATTAGTTAAAGTTCAATCAATACAACTCTCATTTTGATAGGAAACTTCTCGGTGCCTACTAACTTATAATTCATTTTCTAAAAGGTAAAACTATAGCCTGTACTTTGAAAGTGTTTCTTACCTGCGACTTGAAATCCTCCTAACTGAAAAATCTTATGAGAAGAGGATGCGAGTGAAAGAAACATAAAAAACTATAACTGATAGGCATTCAATCTGACTTTTGAATGAAGTCAGAAAGTATGTGTTGGTTGCACTACTTCTTGGGATTTTACCTTTGTTGGATTAGAATACGATAACATCCATCTGTTGATGATGGTTTGCATTTAGTATTTTACTCTGCCTCGTTTGAGTGACCTTGGCTTTGAGTTGAGATTACATCATATACATGGATGAGATTTTCAAGTGACTTTAAAAAACCATCTTCCACTGCATATGTTCAGTTCTGCTTTTTACATCATTTTTTTTGATATTTTGTGTTTGTCATCTTTTTTCTTTACCCCATCATCCTTTGCGCCTCTAAAGATCTTTTTTCATATTTCTACAACTTAGCTTGTCCTTTCTTGCTTTAGGTTCATGTTGGGGAATATGGTGTCCATTGGAATTTCTTTTTCACCCTAGCTGCTGTGGCTATCCTCACTTTAGTTATTAACATCCATCCTCACAACTGTGGTCTTCTTG
Source organism: Pogostemon cablin (assembly GCA_023678885.1). Lineage (NCBI taxonomy): Eukaryota > Viridiplantae > Streptophyta > Magnoliopsida > Lamiales > Lamiaceae > Pogostemon > Pogostemon cablin. The sequence goes on from CM042970.1 coordinate 1,359,219, forward strand.
GTTCTTTCATCCTTGTAGGTATTATGATCGAATTCCTTTTTAAAATTTAAAGCTATAAAATTAGGTAGATCATGTGATTCGATCAATTAACATGGGTGAACTTATATTTTATCAGGCTATCAGGCATTATTGTTGTCTGGGCTGAATAATTATCTGCTTTCTGAAGAAAGGAAAGCTGACATATTCAGTCAAAACAAGGAAGGAATATTAAGCATATTTGGTGAGATTCTCTCTGTAATTTGGGGGGATTAAGTCTCTTCTATTTAAAGATATCCTAAATAACCTAATCTTAAAGTGGCATCTTGGAGCGGATAACAGCCAATGCTGACAAATAAGTCGTATAAATTTTACAACTTAGCTAATGAGCAGTCCGACATGGATTTCAAAGTGATTGTTTTTCTGTTACTCGTTAACATTTGCATCGTAGAGATCCTTTGCTGACACATTTATCCTTGAATCAAAGGCATAGGTATACTGTGAAGCTGCTTTCCAGCCTAAAATCCAGAATTACCCATAGCCATTTTAAAGATACAATCATGAATACACATAAAAAAACACTTTAATCTTTATTTAACACTGAGTTTTCTCCCACTTAATTTTAATAAATATATATGAGGTATAACTTGGGAGATATATTTTTATTCCCTGAAACAATATTCAGTTATTTATTTGGGTGCAGGGTACCGGGGTATGTATCTTCTTGGCGTCAGAATTGGTAGCTATCTCTTCTTTGGAGACACTGCTGATGCTGCATTAAAAACCAAGAAATGGGCAAGAACTAGAGTTTGGGCTCTTTGCTTATTTTTCTGGTATGAATGCTGTCATTTGGTTTACTAATTTGTTTTTATGTCACCTATAGCTTAGAATACTATTTAGTTTGGTTTCCTTTTTCATGTTCTAATATGTCAATAACTTTGCTTCTAGACCAGCATGTTGAGAAAATATCCCGTCGTACGGTAAGTGCCTGCTTTTCCACTTAATTATCACACACTATGTGAGACCTATATAATTTATTTTCCCGTCTTGAGAGGAGAAGAAAATGACCTCAAAACTTCTGTGCAGTGCAGCATGGCATATGTTTCTTTCACCTTGGCTTCTAATCTTCAGGTAATTTCGTTATATTTGCTTCATAAAAAACCATACTATTATGTTAACATCAATCCCCAGTACAACAATGATACTTTTCGGTTTTATAATCCCTCTCGTGTAATTTGCTTGCATTTGGCTATTCAGTTGAAGAATGTCCAATAATATAGGTCTATATAGACTTGTATAGCACTTGTTCAGGGATAACATATGGATTTTTTTATCATCTCAATTTAGGACTCGTAGACTGATAGACATGCTCTTCATATTACCATGTTCTTTGCTTCTGAAAATAAAATTAGTAACAATTATGTACTTTCAGGTGTTGGCCATTCTGATTCTGTCTGATTATGTTTTTGGATGCAAAAATTCAGCTCTAGAAGAAGCATTCAATAGAAATATGCTGGCATCTTTTCTTCTGGTTAGAGAGCACTTATTTACTCATAATTTGTATAGTTTTTCATTTTGGTTTATTCGGGAGACTTATTAGACACGATTGATGCGTGCAGGCGAACGCAATCGTTCTTACTGGACTGGTGAACTTGTCTATTGACACTCTATCTGTATCCTCAATTTCATCTCTAGCCATCTTGTTTGCCTATGCCTTTATTTTATGTTTTACCGTTGGTTTTGCTGATTTTCTTGGCATTAAGTTGAATTTCTGGTAATTTAAATTATTTTTTATATGTTTGCATTTTCCATCTTGTTTGAATGTTGAAATGTAATGCTCCTTTTTAGTCAAGAAAATACAATAATATAATTTGAGTACTTTTGATGGGCCCAATTTTTTTCACAATCAGATTTTATTTTATTTTATATTTATCATATCCAAATGGCACGGATGTCTTATAGATAGATGTATTTGTGTATCGCCTTATGTGTCACCCTTTAAATGAGTTATGTGTAAATGAGTTATGTGTTCAGTAGAGTTTGCGTATTGATTTAGGTTCATTATATAAATAAATTCACGTTTACTATTTGTGAACTTAAAAGGACAGAGTAAATAATGCTCCCTCCATCCCGGAAAAGTTGGTATAATTTTTTTTGGGCACAGAGATTAAAGAGTATAATAATTTAATGTAAAGTGAAGTGAGAAAAATAATATTTAATGTGTAGTAGATAGTTGTATTAGAGGTGATATGTGGGTCCATTAGAATAGATTAATTATTTTTGTGTGGATCCCATGTATTAAAAAGGAAATGTGTAATTTTAGTGGGATAAATAAAAAAGGAAAGTGTGACAATTTTTACGGGACGAAGGAGGGAGTAGTATATACCACTGAAATGTTTCATGACTCAATCTGGATTTGGTGATTGGAGTGGGACAAAAGTTTGGCCTGCTTTGAGTGTTCAGTCAAGTCAAAAAACATTGCTTATATATTATGGAATAATAATTTTTTCTACAACTTTTAGCATTGCGGCTTAATCGTTGAATTCAATCCGGGAATAATATTTATGCTTAAATAGTTAAATTGGTGGGAATGTGCAAATTTCTTTCTTTATTATGAATATATAATTATGCGAAAAATATAGTATATTGAAGGCAACAAAACTTGTATGACGTAATTCTACAAATAAAAAGTGATAATTTTTATAATATAAAGTGATATTTAATTATATAAAAAAATAATGTTGTAAATCATTTTATTTTATGAATAATTTATAATTACTTCAATGTCAGAATTAAGCCTATCTAATCAAAATGGAAGAGTTTCATGTGTTAAATTAATTATTTATTTCGTGGTCAATTTTATAAAATAGAGTTCATTTTCGAATTATCTAATAATTACAAAATAAAATAATTAAAGGTAATTCCATTTGTCTTCATTCATATAACATACTTCCCTCATGCCATCATATATAATTTTAAAAAAATAATAATGAAGGAGTAGAATATAGAGAAATAAATCCAAAACTAGCTTTTCAACGAGGCTTTTAGGTTAATTATGTATTTATTTTTTATTGGGTTAATTACGTAAAAATACCCACATTTGCTTTAGTTGCAAATTAATCCAAACTTTTAACATTTGACAAAAAAAAAACACCACCTTTATAAGGTTTGGCAAATTGCACCCAATGGGCAGGTCACTCCTGCCCGATTGCTAACTTGGCAAATAATTGCCACGTGTGCGGTTAATAATAAACACAAAAATGCTTTATCGACCAGATGCGTATTAAGATCATGACACGTGGCCACACTCCCCTTGCTCAAATTCGAACAGTCTCTGTGGCTCAACCTCAGCTCCTTCCGCGTACACCCAGTCGCCCACTACATCACCCGTCGGCCGCCGCTGCCACTCTTTTCTCCTCACTCACCACTGTCAATCTATATTACATGTAAAGTTTCATTGAGGAAGAGAAATACTTTATCTTTTTTTATTATCCATTCAATAAAACCCCAAATCAATTTCATAAATTCAAAAAAACATGAATTTAGAAATGCATAAAGAACAGTAAATGAAAGAAGATACAGAGGAAAGAGAGAGGGGGACTAAGAAAGTAAGAATGGGAGTATCTTTGATACAGAGGTGAGGCAGAGGTTCATTGTTGGTAACGTCCATCGGGGGGCGGCTCACCCAGCACTCTGAAGAATAACATTAGATCGGACCTGGAATAGCCCCGGCCCGGAGGTGGAAGCAGACGGGGCCCGATAGATCTACTGGCCCAGCTATCGCTCCTCTGATCGGCAGAATCCGAGCCGTTCGGATCCGGGCCCTCCCTCAATGGCGAGAGGGTCTCTGCACCGGGTCTCAGAATCCCCGATCTCGTTATGTACATTTCAGGCGGGCCCAAGTTGGTGGGACTCCTCCGGCGGCACAAACCCGAACCTGAGGGCGATTGGCTCCGGCCACTTCGAGAACGAGCCGACGATAACCCACGAACTACCTCTTCCTTGAGAGTCGAAAAAAATCCTTGCTTTCATTCCATATGGAAAGCAATTTGAGGAATAACACTGCTGTGAGCAAAATAGATTGAGTGGGAAATGAATTAGGAAGTGCAAATAGGGAGAAAAAAAAAAGGAGGGTCCTGAGAGAAGAGAAATGAAAGGAAAAAAGATTACGTTGATTTTGACTTTGACCTGCCAGGTCAGCAATTGGGCAGGGAGGGCTGCCCATTGGGTGTAATTTGTCAAACCTCACAAAGGTGGTGATTTTTTTTACCAACGTTAAAAGTTTGAATTAATTTGCAACTAAAGCAAATGTGAGTATTTTTATGCAATTAACCCTTCTTTATTCTACTTAATTCCTTTAAAATGAACCTCGACAAATACGACATACGACTTCCATGTGGTTACTACTAATGGTCGAAGAGAGAGAGTTTTAATATGATTTCTTTCCACCATCTTATCCAAGTCGCAATTTAATTTAACCAATAATCATATTTAATTAAAAATAATTAAGTTGAGAAGATATGATTATGACTTGAGATAATTACAGAGGTCTATTCAGCCTTCATAGTCACACCTTGTTAATTTTTCTTTTCTTTTCTTTTTTGTTTTCCTAGTAGGTAACAAAATTAGTTTGAATATAATTAATTTAAATATAATTTGACACTTCATTGATACATATGTAGTATCACTATTCGCTTATACATAAGCTCGAATTACATCAAAGGAATACAAGTAGTTTATTTATATATTAAAATAATAATAATAATAATAAATAAATAAATAAAAACAAACAAAGACTTGTATGTCATATTTTCACGAAATGGTTGTGTTAAATAGATACTTTTTCTTGATCAAATATATTTGATTATTAATAAATTAATATATATTTTTTCCAACTTAGGAAATAATTTAATTGAATGAGTTATTTTTTCTTAAATAAAAAATCAATTTTTATTTAAAATGTTATATATTCTATAGAACTCATTGGTTACGAAAAAAATTTGTATGAAGCTGTTCATTGTATTTTGTAAAACATACTAGTAAGAATTGATAATATTTAACATAAAGAGATGGAATACTTAATAGATAAGGATAACACTTGCATGAAACTGGTTTGATGATTTTCAAAAGAGTTATTATATTTTAGAATTGATTTCTTATGTCCCCCGTGCACAAAATGTGTAAGGATATAACATTTTATTTTAAATGATATACACTTTCATTAATAAGGGTATTATTTTTTCATTAAAAAGATCGGTTAAACACATGAATAGTATAAACACAAAAGGAATTACAAAAATAATTCGAGATGGATTGAACTTGAAAAATTGAGTAAACAGTCTCTACCTATTCTTTAATTCATCTCTTGAGTTGACTTCTTGACTTTTTCAACTTTCGGAGCCGGATCTTCGGATGAAGCTTGTTCGTACTCGGGCTTGAAGCTTAAGCTTTGAAACGTTGATACGGAGGCGTCGATCCTTTGTTCGGATCATATATTGACTTGAAAATTTCTCATGAAGAACGCTGTTCAATTTGGCAGAAAATCGTTGACATCACGAAGACTGCTGGAAGAATTTAAATTGAAGAAACATTGAATCCGAATTGAAGAAGCGTTGAATCAAAGGGGCTCAACACCTTGATCTACCTTTTATCTCAGATTGAATGTCGTTTCTGAATTGATCTTTGGTTTTGAAGAATTTGTTGAATTTGAGGGGCTCAGCACCTTAATCTATATTATCTGTCTCTTTAGGGTTCTCCAGGTTTTCAGTATTTTCAGGGTCTGCATAAGGTTTAAAATGAGGACGGGTTCTTCAGGTTTCATGATTTGCAGGGTCTGCATAAGGTTTGAAATGAGGACTGAAAACCCTTATTTATACGTTGAGAAAATAACCAATTGTGAGATATTATCTGTTCACACTTGAATTGGGATTTTCCCATTTAATTAAGCATGTTGAACTGGATTTAGGTTTATTTAATTTAGTTATGCATGTTAGACTAGATTTTAGCTTGTTTAATTTAATCAGGCATACTGGAATTGATCTAGGTTTACTTGACTTGAATCAGACTCACTTAATATATTTTAGGCTTGTTTGACCTGAGTCAGACCCACTTGACTTGACTTGAATTTATTTGACTTAGATTTAATCTCAAATAATTATATTAATTATTAATTATTTACTCATTTATTTTAGAAATTAATTTATGTAAACTCTTTAATAAATAAATATTTAATCAGTATTTAATATATTTTGACAATAAAATTCATCCAATTACCGTTACATTCTTGACAAAAACTTACACGATCATCACATACGACATATAAAATAAGTAAATTAGTACTCCTTTTCATACAATGCATTTCCTATATAATTTTGCATTTTATTTAATTTAATTTGATATCAAACAAGACTTAATTAGTCCAATAAAATTATTTATCATGCCACATCTCAAAGACGCCACGCCACGTACAAAAACGTAATGAAAATATAGTTTACCCACCAAAAACCATACAATACTTAATCCTATAACATTATTAATATCATACTAATATTGCTTGAATTAGAGTATCATATATTACAATACAAGTCATGTCAGACTCAGCTTAGTAAATATAATTAATTTTGGACGTTATCACTTGCTTCACTTTTAGTAACATCACATAAATATATGTTCTAATTAATGATGGTACTCCATTTAGAAATACTCCAATCACCCCACGAATTTATACACAAAATTTTTCACATTAAAAATTTATAATCTCTTCGTCAATATTAAATTTCATATTTTCTTTTTCTTCCATTCTATAATATACTTCACTCAGTCTAAAAAAAAAAAATCATATTAATATTTAATTTTAAAGTGCATTTTAATTAATTACAAGTTTTATATATCATTCTCACATAATACATAAATTCACTCTATTTAATATCTAAAAATATTATATTATTTTTCAAAAGTCAATAAAATTAATTAAAATACAACTTTTCTTAATTTCATTTCTACATTAACAAATAACGATTTAAAGTAATATGAGATGGAAATAGTAAGGAGTAAAAAGTAAAAATATCAATTTTATTGATAATGTTGCAGCTGTTGTTATGCGATTTGAGCATATTATTATTATTATTACAGTATTTAAGTTAACTTTCTATGTTCGGTTGATAGTTAAATTTAAATCACACATTTTAAATGAAATTTTATTAGGCAGTTATTAATAGTTTGAGTTTCAATATTGGGCAATTTGAGTTTCTCTTTATATTTTTATTGTGATTTATGTTTCGAGTTTATCACATTATTATTTATTTTATTGTTTGTTGATGGTGTGTTTTCATTTGATGCTGATAGCTAGGAATAGCAATGAATATCTGAACTAAAATAACCAATCAAACAAGTAAATAGTTGAATAGAGTCACTAACTTTATCGATGTTGAGCTAATGTTCTTAATTGTTCATGCACACAAACTCTCTATCCTCTATTGAAGTGCATATGTTGTTTTAAGTCCCTCTACAATTCATGAAGTGAGCTATGTATATATATAGGGTTTTATACATTTCTTTCATTTTATGAGAGGATACAAAGTATTTTGAGAGAATTAATTCTAGTGTAAGTGATCTTTATGTTAGAGATTTGAGAGTGATTGCTTATCTAATTTTTATCATCCACGTCATGCGTGTATTTGGCGTGCCAATTTCGATTGGTTTTTCCTGAAGTTTCCTTTGACTGAACCGGACATTTTTAGGGTTGACTTAGTTTGGGGCAATTATGTTGAACCTACTCATAAGATTGAACACGCCATCTCTGAGTATATTCGGCATTGTCTTATTTGATCGTTGTGGACCATCGGGTATTCATTTTGTATTGGGTTAGTGTTGAGACTTGTTTTGTTCTAAGCGATGATACCCATCTTGATGAGCTTGTTCATGTTCTTTTAATCATTAAGCCTGGATCCATATTCAAAGTGGGATATAATATTCATAACATTGTCAAGTTTTGCAAATTAAATAAATAATTAGTATAATAAATTATATAGGGAAATAATTAAGGACTCCCACCATAGGAAAAAATGGCTAACCATCTTTACTTTAAAGAAAAGAATGATAGAAATATTGAACAAAAGATACTAAGAATTGAGATTATTCATAATATATAATAATTAAATAAATTTGTATTATTACAAATAAATCTATTCTTTTTCTCTTCTTTTTATGCATACATTTCACTTTTTGTTCTCTTAGATATTTATTAATTTATTTATCAATTCTAGCAGTTTTATTTATTTATTTAAATTCTTAAATTATTTTTACTTTTTCTTAAATAATACATTTAAAAAATATTTTTTTTTAAGTGCAAATTTGCATAACTACTTGAGACTTGGGGAATACTTGGATTTGATAGAAAAATGATGATGGCATGCTAGTATTGCAAATGATGACACAATTCACCTGACCCAAATGCCCAATCCTACAAACTCCATACTAACCCAACCCACCCCCACCCCCCAATCCCCCCACTCCAACCCACCCACCTGCCCAATCACCAAACTAGCTGTCATGCCACGTGAAATTCCCATTTTACCCACAGTTTCGAAACCGTGTATTCTCCAAAGCAAACCCTAGCCTACCCCACCACCCTCATCCCCACTTGCAAATTACCCCTGCCACTATTCTTTACACCTAAGCCCATTTTTTATTCTCCCGTTTTTCGTATTAAAATATTCTAAATAATGTAAATAAATCAGTTTCTTTTTAATATTACATGCCATAAGAATTTTTTTGGATAATCCTAAAATTTAAAATTTAAATAAACTTGGGAAAATATTTCCTGAATCTAGAAAATGTAAATTGTGAGATTAACTTTTGGCGAGCTATTTAATGCCATGGCTAAAATAGGCAAATTTTAAAGATACTCGTAATATCGTTTAAATCATGGTAATAACTCCTAATTTGTAATATTATTTAAATAAATTATTATAATAAAAGAGATAAATTTAATTTAAACAACTATGTTAATACTTAATACTAAAGTCGACAATAAATACGAAAATATGTTTAACGTATACTATATAATTGTAAATAAGTCGAGTTGAAAAGTATTGTTTAAATTTGATAGAAATGTTATCTAACTTTAAAATGTATAAACTTTATTTATTTATTTTCATGTGTTAAAAACTCCAACCAAACTTTTAATTTTATTGAACTCAAAAGTTTATTTAAACTTATTTGAATTTTTATCCGATCAAGCTCAAACGAGCTTTTAATGAACGATCTCAAATTGATTATCGAAAAATTCAATTTGATTTTTAATTATAAGTTACTCATTTTTCTAAATTTAAAAAAAAACTTAATATAATTGTGATACCCGAGCTTCTCACTACTCATGTGTCAATATAATTTAATTTGTATTATGTGCATTTTATAATTATGTGATAATTATGTGGTAATTATGTGATAATAATGTGACAATTATGTGACAATTGTTTCTATATTTTATTTATCGTTACATTTTATTTGAGACATTCGTGATAAAAAAATTGGGACAGTGTGTGAATATATGGGTGTATAAATATTTATGTGCATTAATTTGGATATATGAGTAAATTATTTTATGAGTATAAATACACTTTGCTTAATTATTAAGTATCACACGTGTTCTCGTAATAATAATAGTGGGTAGAAAAATGTACACGTATGTGTATTAATTTGTAAATGTATTATATCTTAGCTATTAAGTATTGCACGTAAATTAAGAATGGATAATAATAAATAAATAAAAAATAATAATAATAATAGTGATAAGATCACGTAGTAGCCGACTTACCTCATTTCACTTTTTATATAAACTCATTTGGCAATTGGTAAGCAGAGCGTAGGCAGCAGAAGAAAGAAAAAGAGAGAGAGGAAAAGAAGAGAGAGAAGAGAGGGAGAGAGAGAGAGGAAAGGGAGAGAGAGAGAGGAAGAAGAGAAAGAGAAGAGGGAGCGCGCCGGAACGTGCGTGTCGGAGCAAATTAGTTACAGTTCTTTACGGGGTTTATATTACTGTCGGAATTCAGGTAAGTAGAAGTCCAACTACAATGCGTAAACATGCTGTTTGTGAATTATTTGTAATTAATATGTGATAATTATGTTATGGATTATTTGTAATCAATTTAATTACAACATGAATTATTTGAATTAATTTGTTATACAAGTTGTGGATCTATGTGATTTGAAATAATATTATTGTTCTATATAGATCTGTGTGATTGGAAACTATTGAAAATATATTTGTATGACTTGAGAAGATATTGGTTATAAGGATATGTGGGATCCAAGATTAAGTTGTTATTCCAAAAAGAGATCCGTGGGATCCAAGGTGAAGTGGTTATTCTATAAATGGATCTATGTGATTGATGTGAAGTTGTTATTTCAGAAGTGGATGTGTGTGAATTGAAATTAATTTGTGGCTTTATTGTGATTAAATGTTGATATTGATATTGTAAATGGTTTATGATGCACATTTAATTGTTTTGGGTGCATACCATGCATAAACATGAAAAGTATTTTTCCTCAAAATTAATAAGATACTAATGGTGTGTGCGACCACTATATATGCATCTCTGTCAGGGTTCGGAAAAATCGTTCCCGACATTTTTATTAGAGGTTCGGAAAAATCGTCCCCACCACTTTGCCAGAGTTCGGAAAAATCGTTCTCGGCACTATTTTCGGGGTTCGGAAAAATCGTCCCCATTGAGCTCATTTGGGGTGCATATCATAAGTGTGTCGTGGGGATCCCGCAACGTGAACAGTTTTCAAAATAAAAGAGATCAATTAGAAAAATTAGGAAATAGACGATAGAGAACTAAATGCATTCTCATGCACTGACATGCATGATTTCTACTTACTGAGATTTTTATCTCACTAGTTTATGCATTGTAGGTGAGCCTGTTGATGATTGAGTTTGTGATGTGACTGTGCAAGCTGTGGAGCTCCTTCAAGGTTTTGAGCGGATGTACATAGATGACGACCTGTTGGGCTAGGCCGTGGGTTTATTTTGTTTCCGCTGATGTTTTGATTGTGTAATATAATAAGTATTATCACATGTTTGTGTGGTTTGAAGTGGTATCAGAAACCAGTCACACATGTTGAACTGGTGTGATGGTGTTGGTTATAAGCATATTATGTGAAAAAAAAAAAAAATTATATGCAGTTTTTTTTTATAAAGATGATGTTTATGTTAAATAATATTTAGATTATAAGTTGTGTAAGGTGGGTCGTGTCAGAGTGGTATCAGAGCACGGTTTGGGTCCTGCAGACTGTCTATGTACATGAACTCATTCTTTGGGAGCGCAGCTTTGCAAGTAAGTGTTATTTTCATTCTGTGTTGTTATGTGTCTTATAAATTATATTGGCTATGTGATATAGGAAGTGTAGTTAGTAGACAAAATGGTAAGAGCTACAGGTGAAGGTTCTGAAGGGGATAGGACTGTTGAGCAAGCAGCACCTCCTGAAGGGAATAATCGTGATGCGGTCATTACTCGACTAATGGAACTGGTTGAGCGTCAGTCCCAACAAATACAACAACTAATTCAACAGAGAGATATGGGTGGACAACCAGAGGGTAATGCAAATCAAGATAGACGTCAAATAGAACGTGTGGAAATGGTTTGTGAGAGGTTTCGAAAGCTGAGCCCTCCAATATTTGAGGACGCAGCAGACCCCACAGATGCAGAGGATTGGTTACGCACGGTGGAAAACATGTTTCAATACAGTAGAATTACAGATGGGGATAGAGTGCTATGTGCTTCTTTCATGTTACGAGGAAGTGCGGGCCACTGGTGGGATACGATTAAAAGTATCGAGGATGTCACGACTATGACATGGGAAAGGTTCAAGGAGCTTTTCAGAAACAAGTACTTTACGGCACCAGTGAGAACCATGAAGATGAACGAGTTCATACAGTTGAGGCAAGGTGGCATGTCAGTCACAGATTACCTTCGTAAGTTTGAGCAGTTGTCGAGGTTTGCTGAACATATGGTGAGTACGGAGGCACTAAAAGTGGAGAGATTTGTGGAAGGCTTAAGGCCTGAACTTTACAGAGATGTGAGTATGGCGGGACTGCATGGAGCAACATATTCACAAGTTGCAGAAAGGGCTCAAATTGCTGAGCAAGCGGAGATGAGGATCAGACAAGCGCAAGCTATCAGACGTCAATTTCAGCAGAAACCAATGCAGCAGTTTGGGAGAGTTGATAAGAGGCCAATGCCATTTCAGAGGCAGAATTCAAATGTTCAAGTGGAGCAAGGACAGAGACGAGGAGAACCTAACAAGCGTCCTAAATTCGATCAGGGTAAAGTGCCACCGGCGCCGCCACTACCTATATGTCCTAATTGTCTTAGATCACATGGTGGGGAGTGTCAAATTCCTCCGAGAACGTGTTACACATGCGGGGAGAAAGGACATGTGACTACTACTTGTCCTAAGAAAGGGAAGCAGGCACAACAGGGAAGAGCTCCAGCGAGAGTGTATACTTTGACGCGAGAGGAGGCAGACGCGAATCCCTCAGTTGTCACGGGTAAGTTCTCTATTTTTGGCACTTCTACATATGTGCTATTTGATTCTGGAGCAACACATTCATTTGTATCCACTGAGTATGTGAAAAAGTTGGGTGGAACACCTAACTTGATAGAAGCTAATTATGAGGTGATGATACCTTCTGGTGAGTCAAAACAAACTAATCAACTTCTTCGAGGTTGTGTTATTCCTATTGAAGGAAGAAGACTCCTCGCTAATTTGATTGTGTTAAGTATGAATGATTATGATATCATATTGGGCATGGATTGGCTGTCAAAATACGGTGCTACAATAGATTGTCAGAAGAAGAGTATCACTTTTCAGCCAGTGAAAGGAGAACCGTTCACTTTTGTTGGAATCAAGAAAAGCTTTCGATTTCCGATGATATCAGCAGCAAAAGCACAGCGGTTGTTGGAAAGTGGTTGTGAGGGGTATCTGGTGAGTGTAATGAATGTTGAGGGACAGCAATGTCCAGTTCTTGATAGTGTACCAGTAGTTCGGGAATATCTAGAGGTATTTCCAGATGATCTTCCAGGTTTGCCACCAGAGCGAGAAATAGAGTTTGTTATTGAGTTACAACCAGGAACTGCTCCTACATCTAAAGCGCCATACAGAATGGCACCAACTGAACTGAAGGAATTGAAGATACAGTTACAAGAGTTGCTAGACAAAGGATTCATCCAACCTAGTTTCTCTCCTTGGGGAGCACCAGTTCTGTTTGTTCGAAAGAAGGATGGCACATTGAGGATGTGCATTGATTATCGGGATCTTAACAAAGTTACGGTGAAGAATAAATATCCATTGCCTCGCATTGATGATCTGTTTGATCAGTTACAGGGTGCAGCTATCTTTTCAAAGATTGATTTGCGGTCGGGGTATCATCAGTTAAAAATAAAGAAGGAGGATATTCCAAAGACTGCATTCAGTACAAGGTACGGGCACTATGAGTTCTTAGTGATGCCGTTTGGATTAACAAATGCTCCTGCAGCATTTATGGATTTGATGAATAGAGTATTTCGGGAATTTCTCGATAAATTTGTGATTGTGTTTATCGATGACATTCTAATTTACTCCAAGAATAAGGAGGATCATGCACTGCACTTGAGAAAGGTGTTAGAGATTCTGAAGGAGAGGCAGTTGTATGCGAAGTTCAAGAAGTGTGAGTTTTGGTTAGACCGAGTTGTTTTCTTGGGGCACGTGGTATCGGGAGAAGGAATTTCAGTGGATCCAGGTAAAGTTAAAGCAATCCATGATTGGCCACAACCCTCAAATCCCACTGAGGTTCGTAGCTTTCTTGGATTGGCGGGATATTATCGAAGGTTTGTTGAAGGATTTTCTAAGATTGCTTCACCATTAACACAGTTGACCAGGAAGAATGTGAAGTTCACATGGACGGAGGAACGTGAACAGAGTTTCCAAGAATTGAAGAGACGATTGACATCAGCACCTATCTTAACTATTCCTACGGAGACAGGGAACTTCAAGGTTTACAGTGATGCTTCAAAGAATGGTCTTGGGTGTGTATTGATGCAGAATGAAAAAGTGATAGCATATGCATCCAGACAGTTAAGGGAGTATGAGAAAAATTATCCAACTCATGATTTAGAGTTAGCTGCAGTGGTGTTTGCACTCAAGATATGGAGGCATTATCTGTATGGGGAACGTTGTGAAATCTATACAGATCATAAAAGTTTGAAGTACTTTTTCACTCAGAAAGAGTTAAATATGAGGCAAAGAAGATGGTTGGAATTGGTGAAGGATTATGATTGTGTTATCAATTATCATCCGGGAAAAGCCAATGTGGTTGCTGATGCATTGAGCCGAAAAGCAATACAGAGTGTAGCTGCTGTGATCGTAAATCAGGAACCAGAGTTGCTTGATTTGCAAATGATGGGTGTGGAGATCATTCAAGAAGGATCGTTGGAAGCAAGGATAGCAGCTCTGACACTTCGACCAACTCTGATGGATAAGATTCAACAGAGCCAACAAGAGGATAAATTGTTTGACAAAATAAAGAATGATATCAGCTCTGGAAAGTCTTCTGACTTCCAATTAGGAGATGATGACGTGATTCGTTATGGAGGTCGATTGTGTCTACCTGAAGTGAATGACATTCGAAAAGAAGTGATGATAGAAGCTCATTCAACACCCTACTCTGTACATCCAGGAGCTACTAAGATGTATAGAGATTTGAAGGCACATTATTGGTGGCCAGGGATGAAGAGAGATGTTGCTCGATATGTGGAGCAATGTTTGACTTGTCAGCAAGTCAAAGCCGAGCATCAGAGACCAGCAGGAACTTTGCAGCCTTTATTTATTCCAGAATGGAAGTGGGAGAATATCACGATGGATTTTGTTATCGGGCTACCGAAGACAGTGAAAGGTCACGATGCCATTTGGGTTATTGTGGATCGATTGACTAAGTCAACTCATTTTCTTCCTATTAGCTCTACGTATTCCATGGATCGTTATGCCCAACTATATATACAAGAGATTGTCAGACTCCATGGAGTACCACTTACCATTGTGTCAGACAGAGATACGAGATTCTTATCTGCTTTCTGGAAGAGTTTACATAAGGCGTTGGGGACACAGTTATCTTTCAGCACAGCATTCCATCCACAGACAGATGGTCAATCAGAGCGTACAATACAAATCTTGGAGGATATGCTCAGGGCGTGTGTGTTGGATTTTCAAGGTCAGTGGAGTAAATTTTTGCCTTTGATAGAGTTCTCATACAATAATAGTTATCAGTCTACTATCGGGATGGCTCCATATGAAGCATTATATGGGAGGAAGTGTAGATCTCCAGTTCATTGGGATGAAGTTGGAGAGAGGAAACTTTTGGGTCCAGACTTGATTCGTGAAATGTCAGAAGCTGTTACCCGTATACGAGAGAAGATGAAAGTTGCTCAAGATCGGCAAAAGAGTTATGCAGACAAACGGAGGAGAGAATTGGAATTTGAAGTGGGTGATCAAGTATTTTTGAAAGTATCTCCAATGAAGGGGATAATGCGATTTGGAAGGAAAGGGAAACTCAGTCCAAGATATGTTGGTCCGTTCACTATCATTGAGAGAGTTGGCAGTGTTGCCTATAAATTGGAGTTACCAGCATCGATGTCTAGAGTACATGACGTGTTTCATGTATCTGTGTTAAGGAAGTATGTTCCAAATCCATCTCATGTTCTCAGACAGGAACCAGTTGAGTTGAAAGAAGATTTGAGTTATGAGGAGGTACCAGTTGAGATCTTGTGGCGAGAAGTGAAGAAGCTCAGAAATAAAGAAATACCATTAGTAAAAGTATTATGGAGGAACCAACTAGTTGAGGAGGCTACTTGGGAAAGAGAGGATGAGATGATGGCTAAATATCCAGACCTTTTCAGGTAAGTAAATTTCGAGGACGAAATTCTTATAAGTTGGGGAGGATGTGATACCCGAGCTTCTCACTACTCATGTGTCAATATAATTTAATTTGTATTATGTGCATTTTATAATTATGTGATAATTATGTGGTAATTATGTGATAATAATGTGACAATTATGTGACAATTGTTTCTATATTTTATTTATCGTTACATTTTATTTGAGACATTCGTGATAAAAAAATTGGGACAGTGTGTGAATATATGGGTGTATAAATATTTATGTGCATTAATTTGGATATATGAGTAAATTATTTTATGAGTATAAATACACTTTGCTTAATTATTAAGTATCACACGTGTTCTCGTAATAATAATAGTGGGTAGAAAAATGTACACGTATGTGTATTAATTTGTAAATGTATTATATCTTAGCTATTAAGTATTGCACGTAAATTAAGAATGGATAATAATAAATAAATAAAAAATAATAATAATAATAGTGATAAGATCACGTAGTAGCCGACTTACCTCATTTCACTTTTTATATAAACTCATTTGGCAATTGGTAAGCAGAGCGTAGGCAGCAGAAGAAAGAAAAAGAGAGAGAGGAAAAGAAGAGAGAGAAGAGAGGGAGAGAGAGAGAGGAAAGGGAGAGAGAGAGAGGAAGAAGAGAAAGAGAAGAGGGAGCGCGCCGGAACGTGCGTGTCGGAGCAAATTAGTTACAGTTCTTTACGGGGTTTATATTACTGTCGGAATTCAGGTAAGTAGAAGTCCAACTACAATGCGTAAACATGCTGTTTGTGAATTATTTGTAATTAATATGTGATAATTATGTTATGGATTATTTGTAATCAATTTAATTACAACATGAATTATTTGAATTAATTTGTTATACAAGTTGTGGATCTATGTGATTTGAAATAATATTATTGTTCTATATAGATCTGTGTGATTGGAAACTATTGAAAATATATTTGTATGACTTGAGAAGATATTGGTTATAAGGATATGTGGGATCCAAGATTAAGTTGTTATTCCAAAAAGAGATCCGTGGGATCCAAGGTGAAGTGGTTATTCTATAAATGGATCTATGTGATTGATGTGAAGTTGTTATTTCAGAAGTGGATGTGTGTGAATTGAAATTAATTTGTGGCTTTATTGTGATTAAATGTTGATATTGATATTGTAAATGGTTTATGATGCACATTTAATTGTTTTGGGTGCATACCATGCATAAACATGAAAAGTATTTTTCCTCAAAATTAATAAGATACTAATGGTGTGTGCGGCCACTATATATGCATCTCTGTCAGGGTTCGGAAAAATCGTTCCCGACATTTTTATTAGAGGTTCGGAAAAATCGTCCCCACCACTTTGCCAGAGTTCGGAAAAATCGTTCTCGGCACTATTTTCGGGGTTCGGAAAAATCGTCCCCATTGAGCTCATTTGGGGTGCATATCATAAGTGTGTCGTGGGGATCCCGCAACGTGAACAGTTTTCAAAATAAAAGAGATCAATTAGAAAAATTAGGAAATAGACGATAGAGAACTAAATGCATTCTCATGCACTGACATGCATGATTTCTACTTACTGAGATTTTTATCTCACTAGTTTATGCATTGTAGGTGAGCCTGTTGATGATTGAGTTTGTGATGTGACTGTGCAAGCTGTGGAGCTCCTTCAAGGTTTTGAGCGGATGTACATAGATGACGACCTGTTGGGCTAGGCCGTGGGTTTATTTTGTTTCCGCTGATGTTTTGATTGTGTAATATAATAAGTATTATCACATGTTTGTGTGGTTTGAAGTGGTATCAGAAACCAGTCACACATGTTGAACTGGTGTGATGGTGTTGGTTATAAGCATATTATGTGAAAAAAAAAAAAAATTATATGCAGTTTTTTTTTATAAAGATGATGTTTATGTTAAATAATATTTAGATTATAAGTTGTGTAAGGTGGGTCGTGTCAATAATACTCTTTCCGTTTCTGATTTTATCTGCGCCAAAACTATAGTTATAAGATATATTGTTTTTTATCAATTTTATTGACTTTTTAAAGGTATTATTGTATTTTTAAGAAATAAATAAATAAATTATGAGTATGTTATGTGTGTTAGGTAAGATTGATATTTTTGAAAATAAGATAACTTTTAATATCATTGATTGATGTAGAATTTTATTTTATTTTAGTTATAAAGACAAGCATAAAACATAAAAAAATAGAAAGTTTGAAGATAATTAATTATCCATATATTGAGGCAAAAATGAAGTACTACTTTTTATATATTCTTTCAAATAATTATAAAAAAAATAAATAGGAAAACAGCTGGAGTAAGCAAGAAGTATATTACCAAGCCGAAGTCCAACCAGGACATCTTCTTCCACCATTATTCTTGCCTCGAGCTTTTCTCCCCTTTCTTCTCCTTCTATGGAGGCCCCACTACCACCACCTCTCACGGCTGCGCCGCCTATCCCTGCCTCTGCTCCCACCGCCCTGGTTTACCCCGATTCCGTCGACTCCTCCCCACGCTCCCGCCACAACGATTCATGGGACAACGACGCGCCGCCGTCGCAGCCGTCCCACAAAATCCGCCTCATGTGCAGTTATGGAGGCCACATAATCCCCCGCCCCCACGATAAGACCCTCTGCTATGTCGGCGGCGAAACCCGCATCGTCGTCATCGATCGCCATAGCACTCTTTCCGACGTCCGCCACCGCCTCTCGAAGACTCACCTCAATAGCCAATCGTTTACCCTAAAGTACCAACTCCCGAGCGAGGATTTAGATTCGTTAATCTCTGTCACCACAGATGAAGATCTCGAAAACATGATGGAAGAGTATGAACGCCTTAATAATGCCGTTGGGGGTTCTAAAACTGGCCGCCTTCGTCTCTTCCTGTTTCCCCCTCAATCGTCCTCGAGCATAGAACTGCTTCTGGTTGAGACTGCGTCGACTAAATCGGAGGATTGGTTTTTCAACGCTCTCAATGGTAAGGCGAGTACTTTATCGATGGCTGCTAGTGATCGTGGTTTTTCGGAGTCTTCCTCGGTGAATTGCCTCCTCGGATTGGATGATGATTTGGTGGGGAAGGCGGCGACGTTGGCCGGAAAAGATGCAGAAGCCCCAATTGAGGGGTCAAAATTAGGTGGAAATGGAAATAATGCTGCGAATCAGGATGTGCACTCGGTACCTGATTCTCCAATGCTGGAAACGACGTCGTCATTCGGGTCTACTTCCAGTTCTCCTTCAGTGGCGAATTTGCCTCAGATAAGGGTGCAAGTGGTGGAGGAGAACCCGAAGGTCGGAGGTCTGGGAATTGAAGATCAGCTTCAGCAGATGATGGGGAACACTAATTCGGCGGCGCCGACGCCGAAGCAGGAGGAGGTTGGGGTTTTTGGTGCTGCTGGAGTGGCCGCTGGGACGGTAGTTTCTGGAGTTCCATTGGTGGTCGGCGGTGGTGCTGAGTATCCCAATCGAGGGTTTTCCGATGACGAAAGAGCGGATCATGCTGGGTATAGGAAGGTACAACAAATTCAGCCACAGGTACAAGCGCAATTGCAACCGCATCAGATTCCTCAATTTCACCAGAAACAAACCGGCGCCATTGATTTGGCTTCTCCGGATTCAGTCTCAAGGTACACTGCTAAGCAATTCTGTGAATAGATCATCTCTAATTCTGTTCTTCCTTCAAATAATGTGTTTATTTGCGTTTTTTGCCCTTCTCTTCAATTCTATAGAAGATGATCTGTGTAGTGATAATTGGTGATTTGATTCATACAGTGATGGAAGCTTAAATCCATTATCTAGGCAGAAACAAGCTATGTATCAAGAACAATTCATACAAATGCAATCTGCTAACACTAGGGTTCCTGCTAATCCTTCTGATCTGATATCTGGGGATCAAAATATCAATAAGATTCAAATTCAACCTCAAATTCAAGATTCTGGTTATGTAATATCAAGCCAATATGATCAAAATCACCCTCAATTGCATCATCCCCAACAGTTTGTTCATTCTGGCAACCAGTATATCCCTGCTGGAGCTGTCCCCCTCCAATCCTACTACTCCATTTATCCTTCCCAGCATCCGCAGCAGCCTCTTTACTTTGTTCCGGCTCGACAACCACCCCAAGCTTATAACTTACAACCGGCATATAGTGAATTAGCACCGAATGCTCCTACTAGCCGCCCCCAAACACCTCCTACCGCTACAGCCCCTCATACAGCTTACAATCAGGCTATGAATCCACCTTCTTCCAAATCCGAAATGGCTCAAGGAGTATACAGAACTGGGACGGCCCCTCATGTGGTCCAGGTCCCATCAAGCCAGCATCAACCACAGTATGTTGGATACACTCAGATCCATCATCCGTCTCAGATGATTGCTCCCTCTTCAGCACCCAATTCTTCTTATGCGTATGAATTTGCTGATCCTACACATGCTCAAATGTATTATACACAGGCTTTGCCACCTCAGTTGGCTGCTCAGTACCAGACTATGACTTCAATGCCTGCAGTGGTGCAGTCTGAAGCTTCTCCTCAGGTTCCTACTGAGAGCATGAAGCAGCAAGTTAGGACTTGAGCGGCAACGGACAGGTGAGTTGGTGATGGATGAACAATTTTGCAGCAATGGGTTCAAATATCTTTGGAGTTTATATTACTGAATCTTGATTATTATTCTTATTTGTTTGTGATATGTAAGTTGATAGGTAATGATGGACTCTTATCTGGTCTCTTTCTTTGTGTATTGTTTGAGAATGGACGTTGTCTTATATCATACTGTAAAATGTGAACTTCAAAAGTTGCCTTGTCAACCTATATAGCAATTGTTGAATAAATGTAGAAAGAGTATATGGAATTTTGTGTAAATTTGTGATTTTAGTTGAGTTAAATTCAGTTCATAGCTTGTTGATTGAATCTCTGGGTTATTAACTTGTGATACATTTGCAGCAACTATATACTATAATTTCCTGAATTAGGTTTGTTGAATCCATTTCTAAGTAAAATGGCTTGATCAAGCAAAAGAGTTGATCTTTATATTTTGAATGAAGTTTGTCGTTTTTTTGAGACTGATGGGTCGATAACTTGTAATTCTAGTGACTGCCTATGGTTCTCTTAGTTGAAATGCAAAGTGACATGGCACTCACACTGAACACCTTTTTGCTTTCATTCATTGCTACCTTCGAAACATCAAGTTGCACAATTGTTTCCTCTTTGAATTCATGTGGCGAAAGTACATTCTTTCCCATGAATGCTATCTCGATTTTACGTAAGCTAAACTCATATCTTGTATGAGTCTGTGCTTTATGAATTACATGTATGATCTGAGGTTTGTGAAGTCCTTGTATAGTCTCTTATCCATCTCTGCTTTTCTAACCTAAACAGCTTGTTTCTTGGTCCTTGAAACTACATGTTCTACTCTCTCTCTCTCTCTTTCTTCTGATGCATATTTCACTCACCTTACAAGAAAGCCTCTCTTGATTTTCATTGAAAATATGGCCTATTTCTCCTTTCATTTTCACAAAATGTTATGTAAATGCATGCACTGGACAGTTGATCTGTATTTGTACATTTCTGCAGTTTTGGTTGATTTGTGGCCGTTGGATTGGATTGGATTGGATTAGATTAGATGATGTTGGGTGTTCTATCCCTTTCATCCATGAAATTCAAAACCAAACTTTCAAACTAGTTGATTGAATCAAGTGATATAGAACTGCAGCTGACTTTCCCACTTTATATTAATTCATCACAAAATTTCATGTGATTCTTCATATTTTAATGATTTGTAATTTACTATGATTAGTAAAGCTAATTACAGTGCACTAGGAATTTGTATACTTTTCTGATTAAAACATGATCAGAATAATCATAATAGTGATTATAATACAGGTTAATTAGATTCTTGTGACAGTAAAAAGTAGAAGCATCTCTCTCTCATGCTATTTGCTATCATCTCTCTCTCCCTCTCTCAGTGTAATGGTGGAGCATTTAAAGTAGTTTGAAATGCTGACTATATACCATGTCATTGACAGATCTTCTCACCTGTCCTCATGCATCCATGTTTATAGTAATTACTGCAATAAATTTCACATGTATACCTAAATTATTATTATAATTGTTAAATAAAAGATTCTGAGAAATTATATGGGCTAAGCAGTGACAATGAAATTACTCAGATTTGAGGAAATGGGAATAGAAGATCATTCTTATTAATTCAATAGTTAGTCTACCAATTCAATCAACTTTATTTTTTTATATTTCCAAATTTGCGTATTTAAATAAAGGGCTCCTGAATTTGAACTCTATTCATGTGACTGATTTTTATTTTCTTGAAAAATAGTATACCCAGAGGCCAGATCGCCAATGGATTGATTATCAGCTTTTTGGATAGAAATCCCACCATGAAATCTCCAATCTACGGGCTTTCTGAGTCAAACCCCCAAGTTGAAACTCTGGGCACTTCAAATCCAGCCTAACATGGAAAAGATCATCTATTTCATTATGATAGTAATGGCAAAAACTGTTGTGTCCCATGGTTCACATGGTACACGGCTTGTCCCCGAGGCATAGGATACCAACTCATTAGAAATTTAGTACTCCCTCCATCCCATGTATTTTTACTCCCTTTTCATTTTGGGGTGTCCCACGTATTTTTACTCATTCCATTTTTGGCAAAAATACATAATATTTTATTACCTACATTTTACAATCCCAATAACTTTAATTACTTTTTTACACTTTATTCATCATTCCCAATAACTTTATTCCCTTTTTCTTTTTAAATTACTAATTTATCCCTACTTTCTCTTATATTATATATTAAAAAAATAAAACGTCTTAATCTCCATACTCGTACAAACGGGTAAAAATACCCGGGACAGAGGGAGTATGTTATTTTATTTTTAAATAAATGTCACGAGTGCCATGATATTTTTTTAAGGTTAAAACTTGTGTCCCATGGACGCTGTGCCTTTAATATTAAAAGGTAATGTATATTTTAGTATAAAGATGTGTACCTTTTATTTCTTGAAAAAAAATAATGAAAATGTATACCCTTTAGAATAAAATATTGTACCTTTATGAATTAAAGTTTGTATACCCTTTAAAACAATATATTGTATCCTTACACACTTTTTGTATTTGGGAACACAAAAGATGACCTCTTTTTTTAATTAGATTCTAGTATTTTTCTTTTAGACGGAGTATCAATACATAATATTTTGATATATGAAACACCATGATTAGAACAGAAAATTCGAATTCGAGAAAGAGGCTTTTGGACCAAACTCCAAACCTAGGATTATAAGCTCAAAAGATGTGTGACAGTGTGAAATTATTTTACACTTTTAAAAATAATTATCACTTTAATTATAAAATATTATAAATTTTTATTTATACTACAAATTGTTCATTAAATATAATTATCACTTTTCATTTCATACAAGTCTTTGCCACCTTATAATATCTTGAGCCACTAGGAATTCTTTTAATCTAATTTAATAAATTTTTAAAGACATTTTTAATTTTAAAAATATTATTTACATCTAATACACATGTTTTGTTCTGTATTTACTATCTAAAAAACTATATTATCCAACAAAGATTAATAAAGTTAATTTAAAGGTAACTTTCCTATACTTTGTATTTACAGGTCCAAATAATATCAAAATGGAGGAGTAGATGATAAAGCGACCTGTAGAATATTTTTATTTTGTTCTTATAAAGAAAGAAAAACGTTAAAAATATTAAAAAAATAAAAACGGTTTTTAACCAATGATTAGTAATTTTTTTAATTTTATTATTAAATTAGTTTACTAACGGATTAACAATGAAATTTGTTGGTAATTTTTTATTGGTAAAATGGTGGAAAAATATAATTTTTGTTTGTAATTCATTAGTGATACCAATGAATTGAATTTTATTGGTAAATTTTATTAGTATTAAAAAAAGTTTTATTTTTTATTTTTTTGGGTGGAGAGGAGAAGATCAGATATTCAAACGCGTAAATGTATGAATTGATTAAACTCATTAACACGTTGGACCTACAAAATTTTTGATGAATTACGATGATTTAAAATTTTAGATATTGTAGGACATATATGCAATTAATATTAAAAATTAGATAAGTAGATACACATGTACATCCACATCAAAATAAAGCAACTTGATTTATTGTTGAATGATAATTTTGGTTAGCTGCTAGTGATATTTTTTATTCTTATTAATATGAGTAGTATTTTTTATTTAAAAGAGTAATATTTTTTTTTATAGATTTTTTTTGTATTGTAGAATATTTTTTTATAAAATTATAATACATGGCAAACTGGATTAATTAATAACATAAAGCCCTTTTAGATTTAATTTTAAGCTTATTTTCTTATTAATCATAAAATGTCTCAATGAACTGAAATTCCTCTCACTGAATAGTAGAGGCAAGTGAACAAAAGTTACCATGCTAACTACATTTAATGTAGTATATCCTTTGAATCATGTGTTGGCCTGAATTTAATTGATAAAAGAGTATAAAAGGTGATGATTTATGGGTTTATTGAGTTTGTAATGTACATACATAAATAATTTTGAAAATTTGAGTTTAATTGATAAAAGATTATAAAAGATGAGGGGGTTAAAACGTGTGCGTTAGGAGGTAATAAGGTTTGTAGTGTATATATGAATGATTTCAAAAATTTAAGCGTAGATTTTAAAAGAGTTAATTATGATTAAATACACGAACTTTTTTTTTTTATTTAATCAAGAACTATTTTTTTACGAAAAAAATACACGATCTTTCTCTTTTTTCTCAATTTAATTAAAAACTTTCTTTTTATTAATTTAATACACGATTTTATTTTCTTAATTTTATCACAATCTTTTCTTTTTATTATTAAATATATAATTTTATGTTTTACAATTTAATTAAAATTATTAAAATATATACCCATTACATATTTGAATATAATGCAATACAAATTACATTGTATTAAATATTTAAAAAATCATGAAAATATGCATAAATTTTTATTATAATTTCTCAATTTAAAATTAATTAGTTTTTTAGATAATTGAAAAATTGATAAATGTAAATAAAAAAAAGAAGGTAAAAGCTTGTGTGTGCCCGGACACACAGATCACATTCCGTGTGCCTTTAAAATTTGTGTTAAATTGTATATCCTTTAGTATAAAGATGTGTACCCTTTATTTCACAAGGTAAAAACTTGTGTGTGCCCGGGCGCAGGGAAGCACACTCCGTGTGCCTTTAAAAATTTTGTGTTAAATTGTATATCCTTTAGCATAAAATGGTGTACCCTTATTAATTAAAGTGTATACCCTTTAGAACAAATAATGTACTCTTATCCATAATACTAAATTCTAAAGGCGCACGGCGTGCGCCCGGGACGCACGCAAGCCTCACTCAAAAAAGAATGTTCTCGGTTAGGTAGTTTACATTGTAGACGTACAGAATATAATCACAGTAAACACAATAAGTTAGAGAATTTTTTCTTTTTTTAATTCTTGAATTATATAAAAAGATAATTAATTTTAAATTTGAGATATTATATGATCATGAATTAATTTTAAAATTTTCTTATATATTTTTCATATTTAATGTGTAATTTTCATTATTTTTCAAGTATTTATTGCGTATGATTTTTATTAATAGATGAATTTAATTTAATTAAATTGTTTAACATAAAAATAACATGTTTAATTAACAAAATAAATTTTGTGATAAAATTGAGAAAATGAAATAAGATTGTGTATTTAATTGATAAAAAAAATCTCGTGATTAAATTGAGAAAAAAAGGAAAAGATTGTGTATTTTTTTGATAAAAAAAATAGTTCGTAATTAAATTGAAAAAAGAGAGAAAGATCGTGTATTTTATCGCAATTAACCTATTTTAAAAACAAACCTTTAGATTTAAAAAATCGAAAACAAACATTAACACAAAAGTTTTGTTCTTTATAATCTGATTTAGTTGGATTAGACAATCAAAGTCACCTTGGCTCAATGGTGCGCTTGTCTGATGTTTAAAGATCAAAATCAAATAATTAATCTGTCTTAATGAATTAGAGATTATAAATGGTTAATCCATTTAACCTTTATTTAGGATAAATTGTTCAAAACATTTGAACACTAAAAAAAACTCTTCAAACCATTTTGGTATATTAACGGACTCTCCAAATATCTTTTAATCTCTATCGTCCATGCATATCAATTTGTCACGTCGTTATGTATTATTTAAGAGAAATCATCATTCAAAAATTAACTAAATAAAGAAGTTAAATTGATGATGTATCAAGTTTTGAATGACGAATATTTATAAAGGATAACGATTACATGAAATTCACTGAAATTATAAAAGGTAGATGATCCATATCTGAACATTGACCAATCTTATGTTATTATATTTTTCAAAATTAAATTTAAACCCTGCACAAGTTTTGCTAAATAGTTTTATGGAAAAGTGGAGAGCAAAATTTGAATCTCAAAATTAGTATTCCCACTTCCATCACCAATTTGGAGGGCCTACATATCTTCCATATTGATCCCCATATCTTTGTCTACATACATACTCTCCAAATTATTGCCATATTTAATTTTTTAAACAATTAGATAACTCTCTCAAGAAAGATTCACACACTGCCGAAAGAATAAATGTAATAATTAAATTCGTCCACCTGTCAAATAAAACTCTATTAATTCATGTACCCAATTTCTTCCTAAAATAGCTCATAACAATTAATAAAATAAATTCCATTATATATATATATATATATATATTAATGTATCCTTGGCCCTTCTTAAGAATGAATTTCTCTCATTTAACCTTGTACAAATGGAACATTAGCAACAAAGAAATATATATTCGTCAGAAACTGCAAATGTTTTGGAATTTAAAATCGAAATAGTTACTTAATTCAAAATAGTTACAATAAACTTAATTTCTTCAAAATAGTTCTTTTAAATCTCAACATAATGATTCTTTTTACTTAAAAATATTCAATTTTTCTAACTATATGGAGTGAGATTAAATCAGTGTTTTTACAAAGTAATGAGACGAAATTGGTAAATAATAATATTGTTTTGGGAGGAAATTGGTGCATAGGGTTTGGGACGAAATTGAATATTCTAACTATTTAATTTTTTTTTAATAAAGTAAGAAGATATGGGATCGTTTATATTTTAAACTCAATGTTTTGCATGATCAACAATTTTAACATTTGTTTTCTGATTATGTAATGTTGTGTCCTTGATGAAAATATCACAAGAATGCATTAGAATATCTCCTAAAGGCTTTTCAGATAAAAAAATAGTCATAATTTAGAGAGTCAAAAATAGAAATTTATGTCCAATAATCTTTTTAAAATAATAAAAGGTAGGCCTCTTGGAGAGCCAAAACAACTCTTTAAAATTAATTGCATTTACTATATTCCATTACTTCCTCTTTATAAATTTCCACCAAAAATATTAATTACTTCACAATTATATAATAAATTAAGAGGGATTAATATGATATAAAGAAAAAAATTTCTCCGTCCCGGACTACTCTTCCCATTTACGGTACCACGTTGTTTAAAAAAATTTATAATTTTTTATTAATTTTGTGACTTTAAAGAATATTGTAGTATTTTTAAGTAATAAAATATTATAATGTAACAGTAAAGGAGTGACAAAATTAAAATTAAAATAATTTTTGAAGTTGTAGGATAAAGTGATGTTTCATTTTTTTTAGTGTAAAGGTACCAGCTACTTATGGCACGTTTCTGGCCTTGGCGAACGAGTATAGTCAAGCAGAGGAAACTCTGGCATTGGCCAAGAAAGTGGAAGAGTAAAATAAGAAAAAGCCCGTAAATCAAGGAAGCAAGGAGTATAAAAGCCCGGCAAACTTCAGGCCGTTCACGAATACAGAGGAGCCACCCAATATCCAAGTCCTACAGGAAGAAACTAGATGCTCGGTGAAGAAGATTTTCTATCAAGTAAGAAATCGACAAATCTTGAGAGAACCTCGCCAGATCTAGGCACCCCCAGGACAATTAGATCCCAGAAGATTTTTCCAATATCATTAATATGCAGGACATAACACCGACCAGTGCCGAGATCTAATATATGAACTATGAAGGCTATATAAGAGTGGAAGGTTAAAGGAAATACTGGCACCAGCAGGTCATCGTTTTAGAGGAGGAGAAAATCATCTCCAGAATTATGGTAGACCACAGGAGGTACCACAAGAAAGGCGGGATTTACCACCACCACCACCGGGGTTACCTCCCCCGGGAGCAGCTTAAATACAAATACCAGGGAATCATCTGCCTGGAGAAATCCATATGATGGAGATTCAACATGAGGAAAAATATATTGGCACATCCCCAGTACTGTCGGGATTGTCAAGGAAAAAGAGAAAGGCAGAACTTCGAGAACTGGAACAACAAGAGCCGAGGATGTATTCTCTATACCTAGTGGAGGGATCAGATATTACCTTTTTTGAAGAGGATTTTTACGGGGTAAAGAACCCGCATACGGATCCTCTTGTGATATTAGCAAGCATCTCGACAATAAAGGTCCATAGATGCTTAGTAGATTTAGGGGCATACACAAATATCATTTTCAAGTCAGTTTTCAATAAATTGGGAGGTGACAGACATCATTCGGTACGACTGTGTCAGGATGAAATCCGGGGATTCGGCAATGCTGTGACTAAACCAATTGAGGAGATAGATTTAATGGTTCAAGTTCAAAGTTCCGATGGAAAGGTGCAAGTCTCGTACTCAATCAACTTTAAAGTAGTGGATCAGATCTCATCCTATAATTGCATACTAGGAAGACCATTCATCCATACTTTTGGTGCTGTCCCATCAACACTTCATCAGTGTCTAAAGTTTCAAACTCTAGATGGAAGGATAGCTACCTTAATTGGAAATCAAAAGATGGCACGAGAATATTCATTCATAGAGAAGATAGAGGGCTTGAACTGCTATGATCCGAGCTTTGAGATTCTCACCTTCGAGGATGTAATCGATATTGAGCCCCGGGATAAAAAGGATAAGAAGAAGCAACCTCGAGAAAAGGAAATGGTGAAAAAGGTTCCATCATACAAAGATATCTATCAATTGATGGAGGATCCTATAGTTCCCGAAGTGGATCCCCGAGTTACATTACCAGAGATCTCCTCGGCAGGGGAAGAAACCATCAAAATGCAGGTTGATCAAGAAAATCCCGAGATTAAAGTAAGGATGGGGGTGACTTTACAGGGAAAATACAAGGAGGAGATGATGGTCCTACTTAAAGACAATTCAGATGTATTCGTGTGGGATCCTACTACTAAGCCAGGAGTGGATCTTAGACATGTATGCCATCGCTTGAATATAGATCCGCAAGCTCAACCTTTCTATCAAAAGAAAAGAAAATTTAGTCCCGAGAAAGATGCGGCTCTGGAAGCCGAAGTTACACGACTATTGGCAGGAAAACTCATTCAAGAGGTAGAGTATCCAAAAAGGGTACAAAACTTGATATTGATCAAGAAGGTGGCATCGAATACTTGGAGACTTTGCGTGGACTTTACCGATCTTAATAAATAATGCCCAAAGGACAGTTATCTACTACCAGCTATTGACAGGCTGGTTGATTCCACCGCCGGACATGAAATTATGAGCTTCATGGATGCCTTTTCGGGATATCATCAGATCCCTATGTATCCAGACGATCAAGAAGATACTGCATTTTTTGAAGGAAGAGAAATATATTATTGGTGCAACATACCTTTTGGGTTAAAAAATGCAGGAGCAACCTATCAACGACTGGTAAATAAAATGTTCAGAGATGTCATTGGAAAGTTTGTAGAGGTATAAATCGACGATACCCTGGTAAAGAGTTTAAAAAAGGAAGATCACTTTGAACATTTGTCCAAAGTATTTTCAATTTTCAGGGAATATGGCATGACACTGAATCCCAAGAAGTGTACCTTTGGAGTATCCTTGGGAAAGTTCTTGGGATATATCGTCATCCAAAGAGGAATAAAGATGAATCCAATCAAGGTAAAGGTAATATTGGATATGTAGCCCCGAAACATGGAAAAAAAGTCCAAAATTTGACAGGAATGATAGAGGCATTGAGTCGGTTCATATCCAAAACGTCGGACAAGTGCAAGCATTTCTTTGATATCTTAAGAAAGAAGAAGAAGTTTGAATGGACAGAGGAAAGTCAAGAAGCCTTTGACAAGATCAAGGAAGAATTATCCAACCCCAAGATCCTATCAACGCTATTGCTGGGGGAAAACTGCAATTGTATATCGGAGCCTCTGGAATCGTGGTGAGTGCGGTTTTAGTCAAAACAGAAGGCAAAGAATGTACCCCAGTGTATTATGTCAGCCAGGGGTTAAGAGAGGCCGAGTTTCGCTACCTGGTGTTAGAAAAGATGGCATTGGCTTTGGTCATGAGCTCAAGAAAAATGAGACTGTATTTCTTGGAGCATATGATTGAAGTATTAACAGCATTACCGTTGCGTTAAATGTTGCAAAGGCCTGATGCAGCTGGAAGACTTTAAAATAGTCAGTGGAATTAGGGCAGTATGACTTCATATATGCCCCAAAACCCACCATAAAAGCGCAAGCTTTAGCAGATTTTATGGTGGAGTTAACCCTACCTGTCCCTTCAGATAATAAGGTAGAAGAGCATTGGAAACTATATGTGGATGGTTCTGCCACAACTTTAGCTTCGGGCGTCGGGATTGTACTGTAAATTCCAGCATGGGAAAAATTCTCATCTGCTATAAAATTTGGATTCAAGGCAACAAATAATGAAGCAGAATATGAGACCTTGTTAAATGGTTTAAGAATGACAATATCGTTGGGGTGAAAGCCTTGATAGTCTTTAGCGATTCCCAGCCAGTGGTGAATCAAATCAAAGGAGATTTCGCTACAAAAGATGGTCAAATGGAAAAATACAGAGATTTAGTGGTAGAAACAATGAAAAATTTTGGTCAGATTTTCATCAAATACATTGGGAGAGAAATAAATTCAGAGACAGATGCACTAGCCCGGTTAGCAACGGTTGTAAATGCGGAGAAACTAAATAATATCAACATTACCCGACAAGATAAGCCCAACAATAACATGATCTTAATCGTGGAAGAGGAAGCCATGGATAATTGGATGACTCCAATAATCAAATTCTTAAACTTAGGAGAACAGCCAGGGGATACCACTAAAGTCAGCCAATTGAGATCAAGAACAACAAGATATACCATGTTGGAAGGAGTCCTGTATAAAAGAGGCTACATGACAGCGCTACTGAAGTGCTTGGCTCCTAAAGAAGCTGAATACGTGTTAAGGGAAATTCTTGAGAGTATTTGTGGCAATCATACCGGAGGATTGGCCTTAGCACACAAAGTTATGAGATAGGGATATTTTTGGCCGACGTTAAAGAAGGAAGCTATGCAATATGCCAGGCTTTTAAAAATTGCCAGAGGTTTGCTCCAATAATTCGATCCCTTCCAGAAGAGTTACTATCAATCTTTAGCCCCTGGCCATTGGCTAAATGGGGAATGGATATAATAAGGCCACTACCAACAGGAAAAGGGGGAGTCAAATTTGTTGTGGTAGCAGTGAATTATTTCACCAAATGGGCAGAAGCAGAACCATTAGCCACCATTAATGAAGCAAAGATGGAGGATTTTATGTGGAAAAATATTGTATGCCGTTTTGGAATCCCAAATGCCATAGTGACAGACAATGGGAAGCAATTCGACAACGCTAAAATCAGACAGTTCTGTGAAAATCTAAAGATCAAGAAACTATACTCTACCCCCTACCACCCGCAATCCAATGGACATGTTGAAGCAGTTAACAAGATCATAAAGCACACTCTTAAAGCCAGGTTGGAAGGGCTTGATGGGAGTTGGCTGGGGATGTTACCCAGGGTATTATGGGCTTATATAACCACCTCGAGGAATGCAACGGGAGAAACCCCTTTCTCCATGGAATATGGAGTGGAGGCAATTATCCCTGTAGAAATTGGAGAACCAAGCTTCAGAGTTTCCCATTTTTCAGAAGAAGGAAATCAGGAGGCTTTAAAGTTGGAATTGGACTTGCTAGAGGAAAAAAGGTTGGCAGCAGATATCCATAATCAGGTGCTAAAAGGAAGATCGTAAAAGACTACAATTCAAAAGTGAAACTGAGGGAGTTCAAGCAAGGAGATCTAGTCCTGCGAAGGATACTACAAATAGCCCTAGGAACATCTGAGAAAGAATGGGAAGCTCCTTTCACGATTGCTAGAAGATTGAAAGGTGGAGCATACAGATTGATCAATGAGAAACAGAAGGAGGAGCCACACTCCTGGAATGCGCAACATCCGAGGAAATTTTACCAGTAAGTCTAAAGAAAAGAAAGTTATGCAATTTTCATCTTATCTTCAATTAAACACCATGATGTAAGAAAGAAAAGTACTTATTACGAGCAAGTTCATGAGAAATTAGTTCAAATAAAATGTTAACGTTAAAACATGTTCGGGTAGTTAGAAGCACAAGTCAAGTATATGAGGGAAACAAAAGTAAGTTATAAAAACCAGTACTATCAATATTCTTATCAAAAAAAAGAGAGAAAGAGAGAGACTAGAAATTCAAAAGCATAGTGATAGAGGAAAAACAGAAATAAAGTTGTCGGAATCCAAGGGCGAACACAGCGCCACAAACGTTAAAAGAAAATTAACAAAAATAGGTTCAGCAAACATAGTCGGGGAATCAAAGAAAGCTTAAATCACGGAAGACTTTAAGTTTAGCCTCGGCAGCCTCAGCCCGAGCAATCACTTCCTTCATACGATCAGCTTCAACCTGTAAACGAGCAATCAACTCAGCATTCTGTGTCTCCAAGAATGATACTCGAGCAGTCAACCGGGTAACCTGGTCATAGGATGGAGCCGGATCAGGGTTTACCATCTCGAGTTTAAATAATTTTCGTCACTCATCAAGTTCTCGGGTCATGTTAGCCAGGTTGGACATGATACGCCCAGCTTCAGAACTTAACCCCTGGTCGGGAAGATTTACAGAAGGAATGGCAGACTGTTGAGCAGAATCTCGGGGTAACTTAGTTTTCTTCCGAGTCTCGGGGCTCTTTCCCTTGGCAATTCTTTTCTTCCGAGCATTTTCAGATTCTTCTTCAGAGGATCCACTGATTGGTACTGTTGGGCGATATCGCGGATAACCGAAGGGGTTTCAGAGTGTGTCCTCGCACCAGAGGATCTATGCCCGGGAATAACTTCCACTATATCATCAGAGCCAGATTCCAAATCTTCGGGTGCTTCTTTTCTGGGAGAATCTGATGAAGCCGAGTGTGGTTGCCGAAAAGAAGGACCAGCATCACTATACTTCCTTTTGCGGCCACAAGGTAACCCATAACTCACATCTTCATAAGGAATCAGAGACAGAAACAATTTATCTATAGAAAGAAAATAGAGAATTTCGGTAAGAGAACTAAATATTAACTCCGATTATAGGCGATAAATAGAGGGTACCTTCAGGAATAGAAACTCCACGACGAGCAAGATTGGCAGTAACTAACATTTCTTCAGACAAAAGGTCGGAGGCTTGGAAAGGAAAAGTCATGTTCATGAGCTGGTTATAAGCTTTCTTAAAACTGTGGCTGAGACTATCAAAGTTGGTACGTTCAGGACCTGCAGAACAGATTGTAATATCATAAATTGATAGATATACCCTAGCCAACAAATATCGGGTCAGGAAAAGAAACTCAGGGAAAAAATGAAAAGCTTGCTCGTATTACCAGAAGGTAAATGATGGAATCACAAAGAGGATAACGGAGAACTATCAAAATCAGACGAAGCCCGATAATGACCCTGTAGCAAAAACCAGGAGGATTCTCATTTGCAACCAACAATGTCGCTTCCTCCTATCAATTTTAGCCCCCAGGGCATTAGACAGTAATAACCGGCGTGATGAAGAACAAAAGTAAATAGAAAGTTAATTTCTAGGGGCTCAACAAAATGATGCCCAATCACCCGAAATAAACAGATAACAGCAAGAAGATTCACCCAAGAAGCGAGAAAATTTGAACAGGGGTTAGCCCCCTGTGCAAACACAAACGCATAATAAAAGAAGCCAAAATTAATCGAAATCCGGCAGTGAACAACACTTTATTAAAAGGAATGGCACCAGCAGGGGGGACATTAATCCTAGCATCAGAACCAGGGGCAAAAAACTGAACACGATTATACCCGTGAACGTCATGAAGGAGATCCACGTCAGCCTGAGTAACTTCACTGGGCCAAGAATAGGCGTCTTTAGTTGCAGGAGAGCTTTGGGGAAGACGAACGGATGGAACAGTACTAGGCTCAAGGGTTTGCCTAGGGCGATGAGTGATAGGCACACGAGAAGTCGAATGACCACCACGAACATGGATACCACCGCGACCACGACCATGACCGCGGCCACGACCACGAGAGGCACCGTGACGGTTAGAGCACCATAAAGTACGAGCGGAAGATTCATCAGGGCTGGTATCAGATGAATTCACAGACACAGTGAACTCTTGCGAGGCACCAGAATTACTACGTGCCAATGGAGAAAATAACAGAAAAAGATGCAAGAGAATAGGGTAAGCAGAAGAAGGAAAAAGAAAAAGGAATTGAAATATATTATTTGGACGAGAAGTTGAAAGGATGTGTACGAAACCCTAGGCAAACAGTTGGGCTGATGACAGTGAGATGCAAATTTTAAATTTGAATAGTTAAAATGTGGGATCGTGGGACCCATTTAAAAAAAAGAAGGGGGAATAGGGGTGTAGAACCCAATAAATACCGGAAATATTTTCTATTAATTATTCGAAACAACTGATAGAATACAGGAAAAGGATAATAAAATTCAAAGTACATCAAGATTCGGCTGCGTTATCTGATGGCTTAAAAGGAATATCTTCTGATAATTCAAGGAGGTCGTTTGTATTTGTCTGAACTGGAGTTGAAATGACCAGAGGATCCATATGCGAAGAAGGGGAATGATCTTTCCGGGAGAGCTTGGCATTGGTTGCTTCTTCTTGAACCTCGGAAAAGAAGGCCTTATCGGACAATAAAGGCACTTCTGGAGAAACCGCAACACCAGAAGCATTCTCTGCTAGAAAGCCAGAGGAAATGAAGTCCTCAGACTGAACATCTTTTTCAAGAGGATGCTCAGTGATGAAGTCCGAGTAAGCGCCAAGGACGCTGAATCAAGGTCTCATCTCAAACTAGCTCCTGGAGGCATGGGCACCTCAGCCAGACTTTCTTTCAACTCTAAACGGATGATTTCCAAGTCCTCAGAAGTTAGCTTCTCAGCCAATTTTTCAACCACAGCTATATAAGCAGAACAGAAACAAAAGATGCGGGCAACAGACAAGTCATGTTCACGGACCTGAGTCAGGGATTTAAAAACGGTCATATACTCAGTGTGCCAAAATGTACGAGCATCGACTGCAACCTGCACTTGATCAGATAGTTTTTTTCTTTCGGTGGATGCACTTATACGCAAAGCTTGGAATTCTTCCTCTAAGCGAGAAAGATTTTCTGACAACGATCATGTTTCTTTGAAAGATCGGCAAAAGATTTTTCAGAACGATGGTGAATTTCTTTTTCAGATTCAAACTGATTGTGGAAATAATCTCGAGCTTTCAACAATTTTGATTTCTCCCGCTCAATCGAGGAAAGCTTCGCCTTCAGGTCTTCTAATTCCCGAGAGTAAGTTTCATAATCCCGGGACAATTTCTCTATATCCTCGG
Source organism: Pogostemon cablin (assembly GCA_023678885.1). Taxonomy (NCBI): domain Eukaryota; kingdom Viridiplantae; phylum Streptophyta; class Magnoliopsida; order Lamiales; family Lamiaceae; genus Pogostemon; species Pogostemon cablin. The sequence continues at coordinate 1,394,866 of CM042970.1, forward strand.
AGAGGTTGGCTATAAAACTGGAGGCTTCACCAAGATGGCCCACAACACACATCGACTTAGCTTGGGCTCATTTGAGTGATGGCAGCCGCATTTTCCTCTGTCCACGACTGAGAGGGATAGTTCATGGCGGTCTTCAAATAGTTTGGTAAACTGGCAAGGATTTTGGTATCCACTGATCGAAAATAGGTGGTTCCCGTGCCATCCAGAGAAACAGTGGATTTGGAGAGAGCCGCATTCCTTTTAGGATCCATAGGACAAAAGGGAGTGGATTGACACTCGAATGAAGTAACTTCAGAGGATGACTTGGTGGAACCCTCTAGAGGCTTGATAGAAATTTTCCGAGAGCCTCCTTTAACAGATTTACCTTTGGATCAGAAGGAAGTAGTTTTCACAGGAGCCAGGATATCACTCCCTAAATTGGGAAGAGGATCTTCGGGGATTTCAATCAAGCCAGGAGTGTTGGAGGACATAGGCTTATCGGAGACAAAGTCAGAGGGAGAAACCCGGGGCTTCTTTAAGGTCGAGATATCCTCAGGAGGACTGAGTATATGCCTCTTTGAAATAGAAGGGGCGGGGGATGATGTCTGACGTTTGCTGGCCGGAACTAAACGAGAACGCTTCCCTAGAAATAGTAGTAACAACAACAAAAGAGAAAAAGAAGATCATCATACAAGCATAAAAAAGAGTAAAGTACGCAAATGAAAGGAAAGGAATTAAGAGCCTAACCAGTGTTAGAGGCCATGGGAGAAGTCTCAGGGGATAGATGATAGAGCTGAAGATTGTGGTCGGTCAGGAGACGATTCAAATGACACTGGGCAGGCGGTAGCGAGGAAATAATCTCTAAATAGGTTTTGAAACTGCGAGAGAGACGATCCAATGAAGGAATGCGAGAAGCTGTGAACAGAAAACGTCAAGAAAAACATTAGATACTGGAAATATAACAATTATGCCTCAAGAAAAAGACCAAAAACTACACTCACAAGGAGGAGAATCCTGAAAATAATTAGGAAGAGCGTCTTTCTGGGAAGCCGAAGAACTGCTATCTAAGCAAATAGGGGTATCCCCGCCCCAAGGACCAGAAACCCAGAACCACTTGTTCTTCCAGCCCTTATTAGAGCTGGGGATACCGGTTATAAGGCCAGGACGATTACGAGGAAACAAATAGTAATATCTCCGGACGTTATTCTCGGTAGTAAGGGAATAGAGGTGTTCGACTTCTAGAGGGAAAAGAAAAGAATACCCAGATTGGCGAAATAAAATAAGCAAGCAATATAGAATGGACCATCCGTTAGGAGCAAGTTGGGCTGGAGAAATTTTTCAGTAAAGAAGGAAGCGAGAAATAGCAGCAGAAAGAGGAAAACGCACACCATTATGTAACATCAGTTCATATGCGCCGACATAACCTCGTGGAGGCCAACACATACGATCTTGCGGATTAGGTCTATGGAGAGTAATTGAGGGTGGATAGTATAATTTCAGAATATCCAATTTCTTTAGAGAAATTGTCGAATGGCAAATACTAACCCCGAAATCTGACCCATCCGCACAAGTGGTCATGTCAATATTGGGAGATACATCAATGGGTGTCTCGTCTTTGCTAATATATAAATTAAAGGAGGTGTTTGGAGAAAGAGCCCCGGATCTAGAGGGCGAAAGAGAAGGAGTGTAATCGCTATCGAGATCCATAAATAAAAGAGAAAATTGAGACCTGGAAGTGAAGACTAAAAGGTCGCAGTTGGTCCACGCGAAGAAGAGAAGAGCAGATGAAAACCCTAGAAATACGAAATGGAGGAACAGAGCGATAGAGTAGAAAAGAGAAAGATGAGTAGTCAGATTGGAGTTGGGCCACTTGTAAAGTCTAGCATAAAGAAAAATATTGAAAGAAGAAACAACACATTTGACTAAAGTTTCAATCTCGAAAAATGTTGTTACACATCATTTTCTGAGATTGAGGAGCTAGTGTTATGGGATAAATGCTCGGCCCAGCTGATGATGTTTAAGCGGCCCAATAATGCAGGCCCAAGAAGGTAGGAAGTCAATGAAAGCCCAAGTTTATCCTGATTATCCTCGGGAATAATGAAGGCCGCAAACTCGGGAATAATTATTGGATAACCTCGAAAAATAATCCCAGACATCCGGGTTTACTTTGGATGATAGCGAGAGAAAGATAGAGGCAGCAACAAAGATATGACATAGTGGTCCCCAATTGTTTGTTAGAAAAAGATTCTACATTAACAAATGAGGAATCAGAACATCAAGAAGGCACCAAATCTATTATAGGATAATTCTAGAATATGACACTTATCGATCGTTGATTAGGAGGAAGAATCTAGAATGAAAAGGGGAATGACCTCCCATATAGAGGGGAGGGAACACACGATCTATGGGCAATATCACAATGAAAGATACCAATGAGCTAAAAAAACTCTACTTTTTCTTTAATCTATTTTCTTCTTCGATCGATCATCTGATAGTTGGGTTACGTTGGAGTCTTTGTGATGAAAACTGACCACAACAGGCTTAATGTACAGTAAGTCCAAATAAAACATACTACTCCATATTTCACTTATAAGGATACACATATTTATTTAGTGAAATACATCTAATCCGTTTTGATAAGATTTATTAGTGAACTACAACGTAACAACAATCGCTTTAATCCTTGAGAAGACTCATAGTTCTCATATCCATTTTAATTAGTAAAAATGTAAAATACAGCATATCATCTATTAACCGCAAGAGCACCGTTTGCATTGGTATGATCTTATTTCATGTGCCAAGATTGTACCTTGATCAAAGAATGATAGGAGTATTATTTACAAGAACCTACAATCGAATCTATAAAAGTTCGATCATATTTACAAGAACCTACAAAAATAGATTAGGATACATCCATGATAAAGATTGATTGAGCACGTCTTAGTCTTACTTAAAAGAATAGAAGAATATAATTTTATGCATACAAAAATATATCTGGATCTTAGAACAAAATAGAATTGTCTTTTAAGGTAATGTTTGGTTTAGAATTACGTGGGGTTTGAAAACCATGAGTAGTGTGTTCTATGTTTGTTTTGGTTTTGAGTATGATATGTTTTAATTTTATGTCAAATCAATGTATTAATTTATTTAAAAAAGTTAAATGAGGGAATAGAGATAAAGAGAGAAAGTGTATTAATTGAGGAGAGAGAATGTAATATGTATATATATGGGAGGTTTTTAAAATTTGGATGTGGGTTTTAAAAATCAAAACCTAAATTTGAAATCCGAAAACGAACATTGCCTAAAAGAATAGAAGAATATTCGTGCATACAAAAATATATCTGGATCTAAGAATAAAATTGAATTTTTGAGAGTTGAGCACGTATACAACCACAAAAATATAGATACGAGATACTCCATCCGTCCCGGCAAGTATTTCACGTATTGTGGTGCATGGAGTTTAAGAAAATTTTATTTTTATAAGTATAAAGTAAGAAAGAGAAGAAATATTTGGGTTAGTTTAATGAAAAAGTTGTGTAAAATTATTGGGATATGTGAAAAAGTGAGTATTATATTGGAATGTGTGTAAAAAGTGGGTATTATTATAGTGTATTTTTTACTAATTTTAGTAAAAGTAAAGTGTGAAATACTTTGAGGGACGGATAAAAAAGGAAAGTGTGAAATACTTTCAGGGAAATGAGTATTAATTTTTTATTGATTGAGCAGGTCTACAACAAAAATACAAAATGGATTGAAAATCCTAGTATTACAGTCAATTCATTAAGTTTTTGTATTTTGTAATTGTTTTGTTGGTAAGTCAATTCATTAAGTTTTTGTATTTTGTAATTGTACCAATTTGTTTAATGAATTTATTTGCTCGATAAAAAAAAATCAATCAACTACAAGTGCAACCGTTGCACTACAAAAATCACCCTTAAATCTATGATCTTATTTCACATGCCAAGATTGTATCTTGATGAAATAATAATATTTACACGAACCTACAATTGAATCTATTAAACTTGGATCAAATTTCTATTAAACTTCAATCATATTTACAAGAACCTACAATTGAATCCATTAAATCTCACGTACATAATAGATTAGGATATCCATGATAAGATTGAATCATGACTGAATCTTTGATCAATTGATCACGTTTTTTATCTCTTCATGTGAGCTCCTATTCATGTTTAAGTACAGTTATAACTGAACAATGTAAACTTGATTCAAATAATTAAAATATATTGATTTATATTTGCAAATGAATTTCATGTTTAAGTATAGTTATAACTGAACAATATAAACTTGACTCAAATAATAAAAATATATTGATTTATATTTGCAAATGAATATTAAGGAGATAAGTTGTATAATCGAAGAAAAAGTTGTAATCCCTGTGGCCATCCATTTCTTCAAATTGAATAAAAGAGTGCTCTCACTTTCAGAGATAAGGAACTTATTTCTGCATGCCATGAAAATTAGAAAATAGATTTATTGCATATAGTAACATATCTCTCACTAAATTACTGAAATTCTCATACAGATGGGCAACTTCACCTGAAACATCCTTTCCTGGAGTATTCTTAGGTTTTAGGCCTCTCCCACCTCTTGCAAAATTAAGATTCTTCTTGGAGTATTGCAGAATTAATATTCTTCTTAGGTATCATCAGGCTTCTCCCAATTCTTGGAGTAACTCCTAGGTATTTTCAGCCTCTACCAATTGAACAGTGATAATTATACAAAATGAAGGAGTTCTTGGTATCTTTCTTTTAAGTTTTCTTATTTCCATAAGTATATTGTTTCAATAACAACATATCTCAGTGGAGTATACTGTTGATCACAGAGAAAAATTCTATTACAAGTCATTTTTTACTATTATTTACACATCTTGCCACTCCACTCCACCCCAAACCTTTTCACATATGCGAGAGTTGTGGAGCAATACAAGTCGAACTGGAATTGATTCGGCCCTGATTGAAATGGGTAGCCCGTCGCCGGCGATGGGCTCCTATTACAAGTCTTTCTTGACTATTATTTACCCATTTTGCCACTCCACTCCACTCCAGACCATTTCACATCACAATGCAAGAGTTGTGGAGCCCTGTAAAGCGGTGCGTACGGGTTGGACTGGAATTGATCCGGCCCGTATGAAAAAGGATAGCCCGTCGCCGGGTAAAGACGGTAGCCCGGAACTGATCCCCTCCAACCGTCGTAACAGGTGGCTGGAGTATATACTATTTTCAACAGCATTTTGAAATAACCCCAAGCCTCTGATTTCCTATTCCTTCCATACCAACAAACGAATTAACGAGAAATGCTGTATTTGGCACATACCTACCGCAATGGCGATCCGGCTCGACCATAGCAGATCCAGCAGCCCTTTCTCCGATCGATCTGGTCCGACAACGGACCAACAATTTCATGGTCGATCTGGTCGGAAACAATCTCATGGAAATGAAATTTGAGTCAATTTTCGAACAGCCTCCTTTCCAGATCTTGTAATGTACGCCAGATCTGTTTCTTCGAGCTGAAAACGTTAGATCTGTGCTTCACTCTTAATGTAGATCTGTGCTGTGCCTCTTGAATTGACTACTTTCGATCTGCTACTCCACCAACACTCTTCACTATGGCCCTTCCTGAATTTCTTGATAAAATTAATTTAATATCGTGCCAAAATGCCTAGAAAGATATGAAATTAATCGATTTCTCTCTCAACCTGTGACTTCAAAACCGATTGTGGGATGGGAAAACAGAACTCAATCATGAAAAAGGATATAATAGTATATGCATTCTATTAGATTTTTAATTTGAATTTTAAAAATTTTGATGTAAAGATGTATTGAGAATGATGCAGACTGCTTGAAGCATCTGTCTAAAATGACACAGATACCAACTTTCCACTTTCTCATTACTTTATTGCATTGAAAAATAAAAAGTGAAAAGCCAACCCACCATTAATTTTTTTAGAGATCAAATACACCTTCAACTAGAGGAGGGAGAAACCTCCATTGAAGAAGATGTGTTGAGCAAAAAGTTGAGGATGATGAGATGGGATGGTGGGGCTATACGTGGAGGAGAGGGAGGACGTTAATTTATTTTTTATTTATAATCATGGCCCACTCATAAAATTATGTTAATTATTTTAAGTAATAAAGTTCAATTTGCTCTTAAAACTAAAGATGAAGAATAAATTTGATCAAAATAAAAAGTTGGAGGGTTAGAGTTAGATGACCTTTTGCCCTTTCAATTTCAAAAAGGCAGCGACTATCTGCATTAATTTGAATTTTAATTTGATTTCGAATTTCTTTAAAAAGAGCGTGTAACGTCTTATCTATCCCGTCAAATACAAACTTTTTTAAATACTCTCTGTTTATTGTTAATATATTCATTTGCTTTTTTCACGTCTCTGGACTTTGATATGCCACGATTTTGTCTACCCTTCGATCTGCCTCTATCCTCCGTGTTCAGCGCTGATCCTAAAGTAGATCCAGACTCTTTCCTGCGAACCTCCTCGCTAATCATCAGATCTCTCACTTCGTCAAACTTCAATTTATCTTTCGCGGATGAAACGCTAATTGCAGTTACTGTGGCAGCCCAACTATCTGGCAAAGAAGATAACAAAACTAAAGCAAGTACCTCATCAGTGAATTCGATTTCGACTGAACACAACTGACTAATGATCATGTTGAACTCGTTCAGATGTTGTTGCACAAGTGTGCTCTCCGACATTCTGAGGTTGAACAATCGCCTGATCAGATGAACCTTGTTTGCAGTTGTGGGCTTCTGATACATCTCCTCCAGGATTTGCAGCATCTCCCTTGTGGACTTGGCTTTAGTTATATGGTAGGTTACGTTCATGGACAACAATAAACGTATCACACTCATCGCCTTTCTGTTCAACAGATTCCACTCCTTCAGATCCATCTTTTCGGATTTTATCTTCTCTTCTAAGGGGACATACAGATTTTTACCGTAAAGATAATCCTCGATCTGCATCTTCCAGAATTCGAAGTTTGATCTTTCAATTGCAAAGAAGGCTAGGTAAGGGGTGATGAAGTTTTTCTTAATGAATCGGACTGCCCAATTTGTGATCAGTCCATGGCTTTTGGTTCCGACAGAGGTCGTTTTATTGAGACGAAGAGATCGGTGATTTATAAGAACCTAGGTCCCTTGGACAATACTGTTATGCATGACTCGATTCATTTAGTGTACAAGTTTAAGTCTGTTTTTTAGATTTTATATCTGCTTATTGCATCATGTATAATTAAATTTGTACCTAAGTGACGGGAAACTGCTTATTATTGTTTTAAATATATATATATATATATATATATATATATATATATATATATATATATATATATATATATGAGATAAAGGATTTATTCTTTTTAACATCGTGAAGCTAGAAACCTGAGAATTGAAATGAATGCAATCAATTCCAAGCTAATGAATTGAGATTTCAGAATTATAGTTTCAATTAAAAAAAAATTATGGAGGTAGTTTCAATTTCAACATGTACGGAGAAATTATTGACACTTTGTTAATAGATGTGGGAATATGTGCTCCTTAATTTCTTTTAATTGAAGACTTTGTTTTAGTTCTGGATAAGTGGTGTTTTACACACTTAATTGACTATTTTTACTAGATACAAAGTTAGGAAATAAAAGAATGAATAAACATGATATCAAATTGACTCTAAACACTTGCGTGAGGAGCATTTATGGTTGGACATTTAGGATATTATAAGGATTTTATAAAATTAATTTTAATACATGGAAAATTACAAGGTTAGGAAAATTAATTTTAAAAAACTCATTAGGTTAGGATATTTAAAGGGTTCTAGCCCGATTAAAATAGTAGTTGGGCTTAGTGTACAGTAAGCCCAAATAAAACAGACTACTATTTCACTTAAAAGGACACACACTTATTAGTGATATACATCTAATCCATTTTGATAAGATTTATTAGTGAAACTGAAATATGGCAATTGCTTTTGAGAAGACTCATATCCGTTTTAACAAGACTTATACAATAGTAAAATACAGTAAATTCGTTTTGAGAACGAATCTAAATTAAGAGTCTTAACCAGGATGTAATAATGCACTTAACGATTTTAATTATTAGATTAAATTTTAATTTAATCTTCGCTATTAAATTTTTTTTAAAAAAAATCTAGCTATTATATCCTAATTTAAACCTATCAACCCACAATTTTAATTATTAGATTAATCTTCACTATTAAAAAAAAACTAGCTATTATATCCTAATTTAAACCTATCAACCCACAAATGCACCGTAATTTAAACCTATCAAGCCACGGTAGAATCACCCCCAAAAACTATGCTCTTATTTCACTTGTTAAGATTGCATCTTGCTTAAAGAATTATATTTACAAGAACCTACAATTGATCATATTTCTATTAAACTTTGATCATATTTACAAGAATCTACAATTGAATCCATTAAATTGCATGTACATAACTCTCCTAAGTACAAAAATAGAATAAGATACCATGATAGATAGAATGTTTGATCTATTTCTTTCATCCAAAAATAGAATGTTTGATCGATTGAGCACGAAGAACAATATAAACCATGAATCACATAATTGGATTAAAATCTTTAATGCAAACCTTCAACAATGAGCTTTCTGCAAATAAAAAATAATTTTAGTAGTCCCGATTTCCTATTCTTCCCATACCAACCTACGATTAAATACCAACAAACTATTAACCACATAGTTCCCGTTCATGTGGCAATCAAGTGCACGGTAGTTGATGTTGCTAATGTTGCTGCAAAACACAGAAATGTCACTCTTACACTTAGCATTTGAAACATATTATATTGGTGCGTGACTCCTCTGTTTCAAATTTATAAAGTAGCGGAACGTAGTATCCCTCTCCTTGTCATTGGGTGAGGAGAGAAACAATCTTCTTGGCAAATAGAAGAGAGAGGGGATAGCTAGGGTTAATTGTGAGAGAGAAATAGAGAGCGAAAAGGTTGCAGAACGACCAAACCAACAGCCTTATTAATAATACCACTGTAGATACATAATTTAACAAAAGTTATTTTTATTTGACTTTATTAATAATATACAAAAAAAGAGAATATTAAATTAAAATTTAGAAAATATTTAAGAAAACTAGTTAATCAAGAGAAAAGAACAAAAATTTCTGGGAAAACTAGTTAATCAAGAAAAGAACAAAAAATTCTGGAGAAAGGTAGAGAAGATTTGAAGAACTTACAGATAGGGTGAGCAGTTGAAGATTCCAATTTCCTATTCCTACCATAGCAAACTGTATTTGGCACAACCCTCTCGAGCACAGCAGCCCTTTTCCAATCGATCTGGTCCGACAACGGACCAACAATTTCATGATCGATCTGGTCGGAGAACGGCGCAACAATCTCTTCGAGTCAATTATCGAACAGCAGATCTGTTTCTTCGAGCTGAAAACGTTAGATCTGTGCTGAATGTAGATTTGTGCTGTGCCTCACCAACACACTTCACTATTCACTATGCCCCTTCCAGAATTTCTTGATAAAATTAATTTAATATATCTTGTAAACCACTGCGAGAAAGAAAGATATGAAATCTCGGGAAAGGGGTCAATTTAAACCCTCATCTTATTCCATAAGTTCAAAGGAACCCCTTCCTTAACTATATATTTTTTTTCATCCAAGCCCCTCATGTATTTTAATAGGATCAAATGACCCCTTTTTCCAAAAAATAAAATGCCTGAAAACGAGTATCTATAGCATTTCTTGTTGGAAGGCAGATGAATCCATCTCGAGACCTACCTCTTCAATCCCCCCTATCGAACGCCTGTCCAACGACATGCTTAAGCTTGGGATTAGGTCTGCAAACGCATCCTCACTGCTGGCTACAAAATATTACTCCTCATTGGAGCTATAAAAACTGGCTACAAAATTTTTAATAGGAAGCATTTTAGCAGCTGCAATTTGAAAAAATAAAATATTATTGTGAAGCAGTACATCTTATTCCTTCTGCTTATCTCACCATAATGATTCTTTTTACTTAAAAATATTTATTTTTTCTATTCCATGAAGTGAGAATGGAGTTGGCATCCTGGCAGGTTTTTCTGACATTGAAATTTTTTAACAGCCTGATACAATATATCTTGCATTCTTTTGCTTTTATGTGCTTCTTTGTGTGTCACTCATCTGAGTTTTAGTGTTTAATATGATTGGTAGATCCTGCATTTTCGCAAGCCTATAGAATATTGTCATTAGGTTTTCGAAGTTTAATTCTTCTATAAAGTTTGATCTTTAATTTGTTTGGCGTTGTGTATAATGCATGTATGCCAAGTTAGCATGTAGCAGTAGTAATTCTTCTTTTGTTTTTTCTACTGTTGAAGAAATTGAAAATCTTACTCATTTATTAAGTGAATGGTATTTTGTGTGTTTTCTTTTAATTTGAACTTTATATTCTATTATAGGTCAAAGGATTAATATATTAACTTATATCATCAATTCAGAGATGGAATTAGTATAGAGGGGCCATAAGCTTATGATCATGATTTATGTAATGTGAGTATATTACATGTCCCTTAATTGTAATTATTGATAAGGATGTTGTTCAATGCAGAGCCGTATATGTTTCTTGATGAAATTATTGATTTGGACTTATCTTTTTTTATGTACATTATTTCTTTTAAACCGTAGACATGAAAATTAAGACTGGGTGATAGAATTTCTCTTAATGAATCATCCATTGGACTGCCCAATTTGTGATCAGTCCATGTCTTTGGTTTCAACAGAGGTCATTTTACTGAGATGAAGAGATAAGTGGTTGATAAGAACCTAGGCCCCTTGGTCAAGACTGTTATTGATGACTCGATTCATTTAGTGTACAAGTTGAAGTCTGATATTTTAGATTTTATATCTGCTTATTGCATCATGTATAATTAAATTTATACCCAAGTGTCTGGAAGCTGTTTATTATTGTTTTAATTTTTATACATATATTTGATAAGGATTTATTCTTTTTACCATCGTGATATTAGAAACCTGAGAACTGGGCTGATTGAAATCAATTCCAAAGCTTCAAGCTAATGAATTGAGATTTTAGAATTATAATTTCAATTTAAAAAAAAAATTATGGAGGTAGTTTCAATTTCAACATGTATGGAGGATTTATTGACACTTTGTAAATCGATGTGGGGATATTTGCTCCTTAATTTCTTTTAATTGGAGACTTTGTTTTAGTTCTAGATAAGTGTGTTTTACACACTTAATTGCTTATTTTTACTAGATACAAAGTTAGGAAATAAAAGAATGAATAAACATGATCTCAAATTGACTCTAAACACTCGCGTGAGGAGCATTTATGGTGGGACATTTAGGATATTATAAGGATTTTATAAAATTAATTTTAATACATGGAAAATTACAAGGCTAGGAATATTAAAAGAATTGGGAAAATTATTCTTTTAAGATATTAATTAATTAAGGAGTAATTGAATTTAGAATACAACAATTCTAAAATATAAATATTTTAATTTTGTATATTTATATTAAAATAAATTAATTAATTTAAAATTAATGTAATATATATATATATATATATATATATATATATATATATATATATATATATATATATATATATATATATATATATGTGTGTGTGTGTGTGTGTGTATTTGCCGATTATGAGATGCCGATCATGCAATTAATTGACAGTTAATATATGGATTATAGGCTAAATTATTCTTTGTTCGTGAAAAAAGAAAAAAAAAATCGTAAGGTTCAACATTATTCTATTTAAGACTTTTAGAATGTTATAAGATTACTATGCTCTTCTGATTCCAATTGATTTGTTACGAGGATGGAGAAAATAATACATTTCAAAGCAGTAACTACAATAAAACAATTCACAAAAAAAAAGTATAAATTAAATAAAAGATTACTATATTTTTATATAGTACAAAACGCATTTCATAAGAACTTCATGTGCAAAAATAAACTATCTCACATCGACACTGTTTAAATCTTTTCTTTATTTCTATTATTTATAACTTCTGATCATTAACAATTTATCATTTTTTATCTATTCGTAAATTATTTAATTAAACAGTTCTATTATAAATGTTTTCATTTCTAATTCTTATCGCATAATCAATTTATTAACAGTTTTTGCCATCTTTGTGTAATTTCATACCTCTTAGACTCGGTACAAGAAGGGGAGGTTATTGACAAGACGAATTATTAAGCAGGCAAAATGCAAATATTTGTAATAAAATTATAAGTTAATCAGACAATGAGTTCCATGATGCAGACTTAATTCAAAATGCATCACACTTTGCACCCACTAGTGTTCCACTTTATTACCCTACTATATCTGCAATAAAGAACAAATATTCTTTTATAATATGATCTAATTCGTCATAAAGAACATATACCCACCTGCTAATAATCTAGATATACCAAATATTCTTATCTAAAATCCACTATTCTTTACCTTCAATTTTAAGAATAAAACTACAAGTGGACACATTTCCCCTAAGGTTTCTAAATGTTAGAAATTTGCTATTGTGATCAACCATTATGGGTCAATTCATATATAACGCAAAATTCTAACTTGAAATGAAGTCCACACTAGTAGATGATGAGATCTAGCTTTTCTTTACGGATAGAATATCACATGTCTGGAAGAAAAAAAAAAAAGACATGCTTTCCCACAAAGCAGCTTCTAACCACTATTGCTTAACCCACTCATATCATATCACTTTAATAAATCATCATATATATATATACTTACGTAGCTATGTGTCTATCATTAATTATTCTTTTGACGCGTATCAAAAGCAATAAAATGTAAATAAAACATTGAACTAAAGTGGATGAATGAGAGCCGGTGATTAACGTTCATTGGACACCTTACCTCACCAAGCATGAATTGTGATTATAATTAATCATATTATAATAATCTCGAGATCAATGAGTTGAGACGTGGCACCAACTGATAATTAATAAAAATTTTATTTACTTATTATTATTAGTAATAACAACTTTCAATTGCACGCTGAGAAAAAAAAAAAAAGACGACTATTTTGCTATGTTTTATGCCAAGTGTTTATTAGTGATCTTTTTCAGGTTTCTATGTTTTTCAATTGCTTTTTTTTTCTTTTAAATATACCCACATATAATGATTGATACTCCCACAAATATACGTACAATCACTGGTAATTATAAAGTAAGTATTCATAAATTAGCGAGGTACATGGAAATTTAATACGTTTTGAGTATTTTATTAGTACTATTTAATAGGAGTGTATCGACAAAGGAGATAATGTGAGATGGTTTGTGAGACATATTAAAATGTAGATTAATTGTTTTATAGATAAAGTACATGCTTATTGTAATTAAAGTATTTTTAAAGCATGAATTTATGCATTAAAATATGATTTTAAAATATCATCATAATATAATTCACTATAAACATATTTTAACTACTTATAAATATATTTGGTAATAAATCAACATATCTCACATATATATCCGCCCAACCCTTCATCAACTAATTAACAATGAACATTTGTATACATTAATTTATTTTTCTTGGTGAAAATCTTTATCATATACATTTTCTTCTTTTTAAAATTATTTTTACTCACTTCTTATGATCTCTTCTAACCATTTGTATATGATAAAGTAAAGGGTTGGGTTATTTTTCATTTTAATTTTTATCATCATATATAAATGGCAGTTAGGTAATTATTTATAGGCCAAAAGGGTAAAAAAAAAAATTTACTTTAGAGCTGGGAGTAGAAAAGATTTTGTAAAAAACAAAATGCACGGGTCTGCATATTCAGTTATCTATATTTTCTAGCAACGATGAAGACGATATTTTAATGGGTTATTTGCTAGAAAAATTACAATACCTACGCAAATTAATTCAAACAATAGCAAAAAAATGACACAAGTTAATTTTGGTAGAATCACTAGTTAAATAATTATTCTTTCCATGATGTATAAAATGAGAGAAAAGGTTTATATGCTTAAAAAAGCTATCAAGAATTGTATTCTTTAATTTCCAGCTTCATTATTATTATTTTTTTAATTTATTTTTTCTTTATTGAGAACACTTTCCCAATTTGATGATGCACCTCTATGAACCAGAATTTTATTCATGCTTTTAGACCTATAAAAACTGTATGAAAAACCCCATCATCTACAATAATATTCAATACTTCCTAATAGGTGGATATCACAATGCAAAAAGGCAATCATAATGAGAAATAATTTAACATATAGTATTTATTTAACAAAAAAATAAAATAAAATTATGTACTCTAATTAATCAGAAAAGAACCCATAACGAATATAACAAAAATACTCCTAACAGTGGGATCATAAGAGATGCTCTCCACCTCAGCAACTGCATGGTATTATTGTAACCTCAAAATATTCTTATGATGGTGGTTATTCCATTATCTAAAGAACATGATCTCATTCTCCCTACTTATAAATATGCATATCCTCCAAAGCTTACAAATCCATCGTGCAACAAACAGAGGTATTCATAATCATGCTTTATTTATCATCATTTGTCTTCTTCATCAAAGTTTGTTCTTATAGTTCTATGCATGGATTTCATCATGGCATTTACCTTATAGCACTACTCATGTTTCTCTTTCTTTGTTTCCTAGCATCTCGTAATCTAATCCTCTTGCTAGATTATTCGGCATGTAGCATCAGTTTTCCTTCCTAAGTTCTTTGATATTGGAGTAAATATACCATTGAAACTAGGTCGTCATTCATGACAAGACACCTGCAAACCTTATATATCGAAATACTTTGACAGGTGAAAATAAGAGGATTTGTTTTCAGTCTACTGAAGATGGAAGCTGTGAGGTCCACTTGTACTAAGTATGAGTGCTTGATCTTTGGTGTGTTACTAATCCTTTTCCTATTAATAGTACTATTTTTCTTTGAAATTATAATTGTTGGAAACTCTGGAGTTATTCCTTTTTTCCTCAGATATGGATGATACTTTGTATCCTTTGAGCTTGGGGATCAACATGGCATGTCGAAAAAATATAGAAGGTACTTAAATCACTTTGTTTCTACCAACTATTATAGCAACTCAAACGCGATTTCAGATGAATTATAAGGTCATGGCTATCTAATACCTATCCATGTTTCGTTTTAATTTGAAGAGTACATGCTACATCACTTGCATATTGAAGAAAGTGAGGTCCCTAGGATATGCTTAGAGTTATACAAAGAGTATGGAACAACAATGGCTGGTCTTAAGGTATCTAAGCTCGAGACAAAAAATCAGTACGTTGATCCAAGCTGGGGCTAAACTGCTTTTAAGTACTAATGCCTTTATTATTTGTTGCAGAAACTTGGGTATGAATTTGATAACGATGAGTTTCATGCTTATGTTCATGGAAGATTGCCATATGATTTGCTAAAACCTGATCCGGTGCTACGTAATCTCCTACTTTCCATGCCTCAACAAAAAATTGTACGTTTGTATTCTAAATTTTAAAATTTTTGAGGGTGGCATGGTGGGTGGGGTAGACAGGGTTGAAGGTGGTGCTCAATTCACTCAATCAACCCAAACAGAAGTAGATGGAGAATATAAAAGTACCTATTGTTTTCTGGTTGCAGATCTTCACGAATGCAGATGAGGCACATGTAGCACAAGTCCTTAGTAGGTTGGGGTTAGAAGACTGCTTCCAAGGTGTCATATGCTTCGAAACTCTTAACCCTCCATTCAAAAGCCTGATTGGAGAGGTTCAAGAACTGCCTGAAGATGCCACTAATACATTAGAGAACGAAAATTCTCAGATTCTTTGTAAACCTTCCTTAGAAGCAATAGAAGCTGCCATTCAAATAGCAGATGTTGATCCAAAGAAAACAGTAAGATTCAGAAAACACTCATTAAACAAATTTCATTTAACTGCGTAGAAATCATACATAATGAGAGCTTCTCTCTTGTTGGTTGCAGATATTCTTCGATGACAGCATTCGTAACATTGCCAGTGGAAAAGTTGCTGGGCTCCAAACAGTAATTGTAAGTTTCAGTAACCAAGTTTTCCCTCAGATGAAATCTGCAACATTTAACCAAATTGAAATAAATGCAGGTGGGAAGATCTACTCTTGTTCCAGGTGCAGATCATGCTTTAAACAGCATACATAATATACGAGAAGCCTTACCGGAGATATGGGAAGATGAAGGAGAACATCTGGAGCAAATAATGTCTTCTGCAGTAGAAACTGTTGTCCTAGCATAGATCACATTAGCTTGAACTTTTGACAGATATCATCAGAAGCTTCAAACTACTGTGACAACATATGACTTGAAGGGATATAATATAGTAGTAAAGTAATGCATGTCAATCAATAAAGTTTCACGCTAGATGAAACTGCCTTGTGAAAATGATCAGTGCAAAAAATTGAAAAGCAACCGATTGTAACAGCTGTGTAATTAGCATACTTCTAATATCCACTGTGTCCTTTGCTTTAAATATAGGACACAGTCAGCTATAATACATGTAATTCCAATTTTATGTCATTCGCCTTTCTAGTATATCGCTACTTTTAATTGTATATTTCACTAAGTTGGACAGACTAGATGTTTGTGGACATGGGGACTGCAATAAAGGCACAGACAGCACAGTTTGCATTCCACTATTATTGCACTAAATATTTATGAGGTACACAAGTATAATATTAAATATTCAAGAGGAAAGATGTATAGCATCAGTTAAAATTTAACTACAACACACAGTTTGATAGTTTAATAGAAAAGAAATAATACTGTAAAATCTGAATGCAAGATTTAAGTCAAATTGATATCAATACTATCATACTGCAACATGTGCCAGAGGACTTCAAGAATACACATTACATCATTCAGTGAAGCTGATACGATATTAAGGTATACTCATTGACTACTATTATACTGCAAAAGTGCTTGAATTCTTCCAGAAGAACAAAGCAACATATTATGAACCTAAATGGATGATTAAGGTCATAACACTATGACTACTATTATAATGAAGTAGGTGCTAAATCCTTCCAGATGCTAAGTACCCATGCTGTTAATTCTTATAGTTTGTCACTTCAGTTGCCACGAACATTCTGAAGTAAATATTTAGCATTATGCAACAGAACATTTAACTCCTCGTTCACATTATCAAGCAAGCGAAGTTCCTTCATCTCCTCCTGCCACTTTTCCACCTGTTCCTGGTGTATTCTGCTAACTAGTTCAATTCAGTATATAGAAAATTTTCTCATTTCAAATAATTACAAAAATATATTACTTCTTCTACTTACAAAATCATCTGTTCTTCAAATTCATTGCTCAGTTCCTTCAGCATTGACTTCCCTGATTCTAGCAGCTCGGAGACCTTAAGACAATTAAAGTTGAAGGTATGTATTTCACAAAATTATTGCAGAAATGGAGAGTCATCTATAAGAAAAATATTTAGATAAGGTATTTTCCTGCAAGTCATGAAATCTCCTTTTCTAATACATTAAAAATCAATCAGTACTTAAGCTGGAATTATACCATTTGAGTGAAGTTGTTAATCTTTTCGAGGATGTTTGAAATCTCTATCTCCACCTGTTCAGAATTTGAGACTCTTAGCTCATTCTCTTCAGCTGGAACCTCTACAGTGGATCCATCTCCCACTGTTGTCTCCTTCTCCACCTGATAATATGTACAATTGCAATTAAGGAAAATAGATAAATTTTAATATCTTTTTTCTGCCATCTTAACTCAAGCAGAGAAGAAGTGGAGAAATCATACAGAATATTTCGTGCGTTTTGCCTTTCCAATGATACCCTCATCCTCCATTATCAAACTTGTACTTACTGGAGAAAAGAAGAACTACAATGACACTACCAATAAATCAAAGAGAAATCCATAAACCTCTCTTTCCAGATTTCGTAGGATAGCAAAAAAATAATTGCAGTCTGAAATGTGAATTTAAGGCACTAGTTATCCTATTCAATTCTCTTATTTGGTTCAGATACTTTCTAAAACAAAAGAAAGGAATTACTGTTAAATTTCTATGTAGAAAAGAGCCATTTCCATTTTTCCTAGCTTTTTCTAACTCAAAAGGAATCTAAAGAAAATCTATCAGTAAAATACGTGATCTGATATCTAGATAAGATTTACAGAAAGAAGCAAATAAAAAACAAAAAATGTTTACGAGTCAGAATGCGATGAAAAGATAATTTAACTTTAGAAAACGGAAGTTTGTGCATCTGAATTTTAGCTATCAGCTAATCACATAGAATGCTAACAAGCTCAATTGAACAAAAATTTTATCGTCACTTGTTGATTTTAGAAACCTATATGCTTATGACAAAATTCATGAAAATATCAAATGATCGACAAATAAAATCAACTAAAATTGATGCAAATATTAAACTGGATCCACATCTGAAGAAAATAGGATTAAAGTTCCAAACGCCGTAAACAAAATAAAGCCTCTGATCAGCACCAAACACATGCAATATGTAACCAGCGAAGATTATACACAAATTGAGAGAAGATGATTCAGATAAATGCCTAAGCGCACAGTTCTTCTACTCAGCATTCACGAGTTTACAGCACTAATCCAATTAACAAGCACTATCATGACCTGATTTAGTGATTATGAGTGCAATCAAACATGGAAAGTACAGCATTCATCGGCAGAAGTTAAATCACAATTAGATATGAAAATTACCAGCAATCAGTAAGAAGTGTTACTCGCAGTGTGTATGATGAAGGGAGAGCAGATCGTTCTGAATAAGTGAGAGAGTCGAGCAAACACAGAGATAATTTTCGATGCTTACGTCATTTTATATGCTCCTGCGAGAGGGAAAACGTGATATACATTGATTTTGGCATGAGCGGGGGGTGGGGGGGGGGGGGTGAGGTTGGACTCAAGAAAAGGAATAAAGCCCAATGCGAACTTTGTGGTTTGTATTAAGCTGATTTGGGCTGACACCGACTTTAATGGGCTATATTATGGCCCAAGACTTATTAAGGTTAATAATTTTTCTGTTTGATAATCATCTTCACTAAATCTCACGGTACAAGAATAACTTTGCCCATACGGCATACGTTGCTTCTTGTACTAAAATCTCATCATATGTTGATTGATTTTTTTTTAATATCTTTCTAAATTTCTTTTAACAATCAATGAATCCCAGCAGTTATTAATTACTTATTTCTGCTTTAAAAAAAACACTAAATAAAAGATTAATAATCAATTGCTCGGACATTCCATATCAAAGGAATATATTACATCTTTCAGTTAGATTAAAAAATATAATATTTTAATATGAAATACATTAAAAAATAATATTTTAATATGTAATAGACAATTGTATTTGTATGGTGTTTTTCATCTTTAAAAAAAAAGAAAAAGTATACTTTGTTTAAGACAGATATAACTAATAATGTGTATACCTTATTTTGAGATGAAATATATTAGTATTAAATTACAAAATTAATAAGGTAAACTAATAGTTGATTGCAAGAAATGTTTTACCAATCATTTTTAACATCAATCGAAAATACTCCCTCCATCCATCGCAAACGTATTTGTTTGCTTTTTGTATATATATGGATATATGAATTAATGAGCATTATTATTCTATATTAAGTGAGTAGTTATATTAGTGAAGAGTGATTAAGAGTGGTGGGTCATATGTACACTTTTTTTCTAAAAAGAGAAAATGTACTCCCTCCGTCCCGCACTATTGTCTATTTTTTCCATTTTGGTCGTCTCACCCAAAGAGTTCCCTTTCATTTTTTATACACAGGGCTCCCACACTCACCTACTAATACAATTAAAACACGGGGTCCACACTCCCATTAACACAAATATTCACTACACATTAAATAATAATACTATTTAATCTACGTACAAAAAACAAAATACACCCTTGATGTGGGACGGATGAAGTATATTTTAAGAATGGTGGATACTTTAGTAATGGACGAATGTAATACTATAATAATAATAATAAGTTAATTAAATTTGAATATAGGAGTACTTACAAATATTTTAGATTAAGATATTGTAGATTTAAAATTTAAATTTATAGTTCATTAAAAATATACAAACTTTAAAATTGGGAATAAAAAAAAGAAAAAAAAACATCGATTTGTAATTCATAACTAAACCTAACCAAAAAATTTTCATTATTTCATGATCTAAGCTAAACCTAACCTTCTTTTACTAAATTCTAGATCTGATTTCTAATTGGCTTGTATCAGTGAAATAAAAATTGGCTTTCGTTTAACGCATCCCTACAGTACACCACCTATCTCCCAAAGATTTTCCCCCCAAAATCCAACCATAAACCCTAGATTACGTAAGGACATCTTGATCAGGTACATTTCGGAATGTAAAATTTTGGAATTCCAAATATTTCTTGGTGAATTGCATAGTATTTTATCATTTCTTAGATTCATACAATCTTCATCTGCTAAAAAGGAACAAAGTTCAGTTGGTTGTAAAATATGTGTGTAGAAATTGAGTTTCTTTGCTGCAGGATTCAATCTGTCTTATGCACACAAGGTGCTTGTTATATTGATTATGAGAATTATTTTCCCATTTTCAGCTTTATAAAAACTTGTACAATTTCAATTATCATGATTCACTTTAAATAATCAAATTCCCTATGGTCCTATGGCGGTTGTGTTGCTTTGTAATGCCACATTTATCTTGCCTGTACTGAATTAGAAGCTAAGCTACTGCGTAGGCAGTAATCATGATTAGTATCACATTTGAGCTTTAAGAAAAAAAATTAATTGACAAGAATATTCTTGCCCTATAGCATTTGAATTTTTTGTCTTACATTGTTGCCTTAAGTTTGTGTGTTGAGACTCTTAATTTGTGTTTCAAGGATCAAATATGTCTGAAAGGCAACAGTTTGAGCCTCAGCATGATCCGCAATCAAACTCCACTCCTCCTTCACATGAAGATATGATCTCATATGTGACGGCCTTGGAGGCTGCTCTGTTACCCTGCTTGCCTGCCAGAGAACTTCAAGCAATCGACCGTTCTCCCCATCCTTCACATCAAAGTGAGTTAGATTTGCTTATTTACTAATTATTTACCCCGTACGTTGCAAATTTTTATATGGATCAATAGTGTTCTGTATGCTGAAGGAGAAAAGGCAATAAGTAAAAGGAAGGATATTAATTGATCAAATCAAATCATTAGGAGAAAAGGGCAAACAAGTACACAATTATGTTAAGCAATAAAACTCAGAATCATTAAAAAAAAGACTACGAAACACTAAAAATCGGTCGAATTGACAATGGAACATGAATAGACATGACATAAAACAAACAAAAA
Source organism: Pogostemon cablin (assembly GCA_023678885.1). Classification (NCBI taxonomy): domain Eukaryota; kingdom Viridiplantae; phylum Streptophyta; class Magnoliopsida; order Lamiales; family Lamiaceae; genus Pogostemon; species Pogostemon cablin. The sequence goes on from CM042970.1 coordinate 1,416,195, forward strand.
GGAAAAAATCAAATAGTAGTTTTGGAGAGTAGCGTTTTAGTAAATTCAACAAGCTCTAAATCAAATTCGCATTTGGGTTGACATTGAATCTCTAGTTATAGAGGGTTAGTATTGAAAAGTAAGAACATATTTTCTTGAGATAGAGAGAAAAAATCTCTATATATTATTGGGTCCTCTGTTTTAGCTTTGTTGAAGTCCGCATTGTTCGTTATTTAGAAGAACAATTTCACAACTTATGTATTGGAAACGTAGTCTATATAGGTGAAATGGATTAATTATCTATTTTAATACATTTTGGTTTTGACTCTAGATGATTGCACATTGTTTAAGCATCTCTAATTTTACTGGCGGATGAAAACGAAATGTTTTCAAGTGAGCAAATATCTCTCGTTTTATTTGGAGTTTGACTTGAATTTTGAACTTTAGAAGATATGATATTCTTAGTTTCTTTACATAACTTTTTAAGCAGTGACATGTTTTTTATTGCATTAGTTGATGTTGAGAGACATGCTAGAGACTTCATGGAGGCAGCTAAAAAGCTTCAACTCTATTTCATTAGTTTGCAACGAGAGGATCAACCTACCAGAGCAGAAATCCTACAGAAGGTAATGCACGAATTAATCTCAATTAGCATATCGTGTTGCTTAGCTCATTAAATTTCTTTGGTGCTGATGATTTTTTTTTCTTTTTCTTTTTTTAACAATGTAATCCTTCTTAGGAGATTTCCATGATGGAAGAAGAGCTGAAAGTAAAGACCGAGCTTATACACAATCAAGGGGGACTGATCCAGCGGTGGAAAAACGAATTGAAAAACCAATTAGAGAAACACAATGCAGAGTTGGAAAGAGTGTAATAGGATGAATTTTTAGGTGGATCTATGATAACTGTATACATTTCTGTACTGTATAGGAGCTTTTCTTGAATGTTTCTATTATTTTAGGAGAAGGTTTGTAATTTAACTGTTTAATTTATTATGTGGAGTTTGGACTCTTGGGGATCAATTTTATCTAATCTTAAGGTGAATAGTCCCTAAAAAGAAATGTTATGAATATTCACTTAAGTTGTACTCCCTCCCGTCCCAATAATTAAAGAAAGTGTGCATAAATTAACAGGAGGGTGGGAGTATTAAAAAAAAAAAAACCACCAAATGACTACACTATATTTTTAACTTTAGATTCTAGGGTGCACCCAAGATCACTCTGACATTATATATGTCATTTTAAAATAGCAATCCCCAAATTTTATTCATCAAGCCAAGGTGGAATATCATCCAACATGGAGGGGTTTTTCAAGCAAGGAGAGTCCTTGTTCACTTTTAAGGGATAAATGGATTCTTATTGGGCTTGAGCTGTAGATGGGTTTAACATAGTGGACTGTACCTGGGCAGACCTATATCAACAACTTTGTAATGTTTTAATAAAGCCCAAATATCCATACATATTTTTTTAATTTATATAACTATTACTCAATACACCAACTCAAATTATATATACACTCTGCATTGGATTAAAATACTCTTACCCACCCATTTAAAACAAAAATTACTGATTTAGCGCTGGAACCATGTCATATTACCAGAATATTCTAGAATTGTTGAATCATATAAGGCATAGTAGCCACTAGGAACCAGAAAATCAACACATTATATTGAGTCATGTTGCACGATTAGCGGCAGTCAGTAGGTAGTAAGGTGGAACTAAATTATACTATATACATGATGGCAATTAGTAATGTACACCAATTTTTAAGATGTATCAAGTACTTCAAATACAAATAATGACAATTACTAATGTACACCAGTTTTTAAGGTGCACCAAGTACTCCAAATACAAATTACCCGACTTACTTATATTCCAAATTAGTTTGATGGGTCATTCAATATCTCAATCCATCCTTCTTCTCTCTCCAATCTCTGTGTCTCAATCTATCCTTCTTCTCTCTATGAATCTCGATCTCCTCCTCTTTCTCAATCGCGGGTCTCTCAATCTATCATTTCTGTCTCAATCTCTGTCCTTTCTCATTGTCCACCGCCCGATCCTCTCTCTCTCACCGCCCAAGATGCCAAATCTCAATCCTCTTTCTTCACCGCCCAACGCTGCCAGTGCCACCTCTCACCTCCTTTGATTCGATTCTGCCCTCTTTTCTACTGATTCAAGATTCATGTCAAGCTTCAGTTGTAGATCCGATGGAGATGAAGAATTTCTCATTAGACAGATTTGTGATTGAAGGTACTCCTTCCTCTCAAACAATCATTAACTTCCCGATCCAACGGAATTGTGATGCTCATAGGAAAAACTGGCGACGGAAGGTGACTCGTGGCGGTCTGAAGATGACTGATTGCGAAATATATGGTTGTGAGAATTGGGTGCTGGGAAATTTTTGTTTTAATTCGATAGTGTATACGTTTTATCCTTAAATGTATCATCATTAAATTTATACAGAAATGTTGATATTAAATTTAATTGACTTTTTATAGTTTCATAATCAAATGTATTAGTTATAATTCATTAACATATATGTTGTAAATCATCAATGTATAAAGAATACATTCATATATTAAATTACATTTATTTAATATAAATAATACATTTATGAAAATAAAGATATATATTAGTTTATTAAAATTTATACAGTATACATTATTGTATTCCACATCTCAATCTCAATACATTCAATATAAAGAATACATTTATGAAAATAAAGATATACATTAGTTAATTAAAACTTATACAATATACATTTATTGTATTCCACATCTCAATTCGAAGTAGTTCCTCCCAAATATGAATTCCTCTGTGGGATCCTCCACCCAAACAACCAAACAAAGCTTGAGATGACGATGGATGGAGCGAGGCAACACAAGAGGCAATGTAGATCTGAAAGAGATTTCGCCGGAGATCTGGAAGGGAAGCGTCCAACGAACGGATTTGGAAGAGAATTCTCCGGAGATCTGGAAGGGAAGGCAGCGAGCAGAGATCTGGAAAGGATTGCGCCGGAGAAGGGAAGCGTCCAAGGAGCGGAGATCTAGAAGGGATTGCGCCGGAGATTTGAAAAGGAAGCATCAGAGTGAAAGACGAGAGAGGAGAGAAGAGACATGAATGAGAGAGGCGAGAGAAATCGATAGAGGAGATGTGAAAGTCCAGCATGAATGATTGATCCATTTGGATATTTTAGAATTATATAATTGACCCATTTTTTTAAATATGGATCCTGTTTTAGATCAACTCATACATAATATGTGTATGTATGTGTGTGGAAATAATTTATTATTTTATTTAAAGAAAATAATTAATTATGGGTATTATAAAAGTTAAATATTAGTAGATAGTATACTGATAGAGATGCACACACTTGATAAATAAAATAAATAAAAGACACCAAAAGTAATCCCTTGAGAGGGCCACGGAGATTGAATTCTCTGCCACAAGCCGTAAGGCTGCGCTCCTTCAAAGAAGGCCACAGAGATAACTCTGCCACAAAACAATTAAGGTTGCAAATAGATAATTCTTATTGATCACTTCCCTATGATAACACACATACTTTAAATAGGCTGAACAGACTGAAGACCCACAATCATAACCCTAACCCTAATTACTAAAACAACATGAATATGAAATAGGAAATAAGGAAACTAAATAATCTAATTAAAGGAGATTATTGACTAGAAATTAAATACTAAAATAACTCTCTATCAACTGTCTCTCCCTCCGAACAGCCTTGACCCCAAGGCTGCAATTAGCCATGTCCATCATCTTCAATGGTGAATGAAAGGAAAAGTCGGGTCTCCTTCTCGAAGGGGTCGATGAACCCTAAGAGTTCCCCACCATCACCCGCGAAGAGAATAGACAGAATGCTAATTCCCACGTGACCACACAAGGGAGAGTCGTGAACCACGAAAAATTGGTCTGCCATTTCAAGCCTGCCCTTTGGGTCTAAACCATCTAAAGGAGGAAGTGCTGCTGTCTTGGGTAGCTCGACCAATGGGGATGGTGGAACCGCAGTCAGCGAAAATTCCATCCGAAATAGCTTGACTAACGTGGGTGGCATAACCAGAGCCGATGTGGTGGAGACAGACACTGCTGCAGGAAGGGCTGACCCATGTTGCATGGCAGGTTGTTTGACCTTGGAAACAAACACCGCATCAGTAGGGGTTGGTATGGTGCCAAAGGTGTGGCATGGGGCACAGTGGTCATTTCCAGGGCAGGGGTTGGGGATTCCGTAATACCCGTTGGAAATACGATCTCTAATTTAGCCATGATGACATTACACATCTCGTCATGGCGCTCCATGGTTTTGCGGATGCTAGCAAATTTAGAGGAAAATTTTTTCTAGATGCTGGAAACACGCGAGATTAAAGCTTGCTCCATGTTTTTTATTGTCTTCTCCATTATATCACATCTCTTCATTGCCACGGATTCGAGTCTCTTTTTCCGTCAATGAGTGAAAGTTGGTCATTGAGGAAGAGAGATGACAGGTCGAACCAATTGATATAGATGCACACACTTGATAAATAAAATAAATAAAAGACACCAAAAGTACCCTCGAGAGGGCCACGGAGAATGAATTCTCCGCCACAAGCCATAAGGCTGCGCTCTTTCAAAGAAGGCCACAGAGATAACTCTGTCGCAAACCAATTAAGGCTGCAAATAGATAATTCTTATTGATCACTTCCCTACGTAACACACATACTTTAAATAGGCTGAACAGGCTAAAGGTCCACAATCATAACCCTACACTATTTATTAAAACAGCAAGAATATAAAATAGGAAATAAGGAAACTAAATAATCTAATTAAAGGATATTATTAATTAAAAATAAAATACTTAAAATAACTCTCAATCAACTAAAATAATCTAATTAAAGGTGACTATAAGTGGTACCTAGGTCCAAACATCATCCTGTCATTTTCATACTAACCATGCTTGTCAGTTGTGAGCCCTACTGCTATTAATTCTCAATAAATACTAAAGCACTTAATTCATTTCGATCCAAATATATAAAATAAATAACTAAAAATACGCATGAAATGTTAATAAACCAAAAATAGGATGGCTTTGGATACCCACAAACCACAAAGTAAGTAATAATGTTACTTGTTACTCCATTTTACATTTAACGGATTTGTCACGAGTGTGCTTAAAACAAAATTCATAAATAGGGATAACACTTGCGAATTTTGTATTGCAAATGCCTCAATTAATGTAAAAAAAATTATTTCATTCGTATAATTAATGTATATTAAATAAATATAGATGAATTGTTTTTTAACTAATAGAAACAAGATTTCAGGACAGAATATAATCATTGTAGAATTGTTGTGCAAAATGGTGAATGGAAAGGATAAATTATGATGATTAACTAATAACAAACAGGCATGCACACACAAAGGGAGCAAGTAGGATTTTTGACATGCTCTAAAGCTAATAAATTGATGAATAAAAATTTGAATATGAAAAAAGGACAATAGAAAAATGAATAACAAGAACAAACACAAAGGACAAAATTGATCAAAGAAACAAACAGAGAGGGTCTCCAATAAGAGCAAATAGAAGACAAATAAAACAGCATATTCACACATGAACAAACAGTCCCCCAAACCTACAACAAAACCATGCTCTTAAAGCAGACCTATCTTTAACTAGACTTCTCTGGCAATGGAGAGAAGACTTTCTACCAACATGTACGAAACCTGGCCTGTTTCTCGTTGTCGTTCGAGCTCGAGCACGAGCTTGTCGATTAGGTCAAAGCATACGAAACCGAAGGTTTCCATGGATTTTAGGATGATGGTATTCTCTCCAAGGCATCGGAGACGTGCCTCATCGAAGGTCTTCTTTCCGGGCTGGTGGGCGTGCACGCCATAGCGATCTTTAGGACCGCAATCATTTCTTCCTCTTTATCAGCATCTTGAGCTAGGTTTGGGTCTAGTACATCAGAGACGGGCTTCTTCTCTTCAATGCAGAGCTGCATCCATTGAACGAGGTCCATTTCCGAGTTCCCAACTTGGACTAATGGTGTTTTTCCAGTGATCATTTCGAGTAAAATCATTCCATACGAGTAGACATCCCATTTTTGGGATGGCTTCACCGCTTTCAGTGCTTCGGGAGCTTGATAAAAGGAGCCAATAGACGTAGCTGAGGCGAATGTGGCTACTTCTGATGCTGAACTGCTCTGTTGGCATCGTTGTGGCTTCTCAGAAACCATTCGACTCGACTGCAAAGTTGGGGATCCACCGGCTATGTTAGCTAACCGGCCAAGGCCAAAGTCAGAGATTTTCGGCTCCATATCATGTCCAAGAAGTATATTGGATGGCTTGAGATCACCATGAACATACTTTTTGGGACTATATTCGTGCAAGTAAACGAGGCCTTTCGCTACTCCTTTCATTATTTTCAATCTCACAGACCACGAAAGAGGCGTAAATGTTACCAAACCAGGCTTCCCTGCAAACAAATTAAGTTACAACCAAGTAAACAAACACTGAAACACAAGGGATTGCAATGAGCTATAAGATGTAGACAATTCATGAAACGTACCATGGATTGCAGTCGAAAGATTGCCATTTGGTTCAAAATTATATATCAGCAGCTTCTCATCCACTGACCAGTAATATGCTCTAAGAGTAGCAACATTAGGATGTCTAAGCTTTCCAATCGCTTCGACTTCTGTCTGGAATTCTTTAAATCGTTGCGAACCTCCTTCACCCAATCTTCTAACAGCCAACGTAAGACCATCCTCAAGTACAACCTTGTACACAATGCCGATGCCACTCTTACCAAGCACAAAAGCAGATGCCTTCAAAAGCTCATCGAGATCAAATGCCACTTGAGCATCCAACGGCACTAGATCATATTGCTCAACGACGTTTTCAGACAAAGCTTCTGACTCATCCTTCCTAAAGCATAAACATTCCTTCCTTCTCTTACCTCCCTTGTCAAAAACATAACCATTTTCATCCTTTCTCTCACCACAACGACAGGCATTCGAGTAACAATACGAGAACAACAAACCAATAACACAAATGCCAACAACATCACCAACAACAATTGCAACTACAGTAGCCTTGCTCAACCCCCGCCCCCCACCAACCTTCCCCACACCTTGGGGAGGGTAGTTACTAGGCAAGTACGGAATCGATGAAGGTGAACTCGCTTCATCAGAGGAACAAAGGTTCTTCAATGGAGGACCACAAAGCCCAGGATTTCCAATAAATGCAGTTGGCCCTCTATTGATTAAAGCTCCATTTTGTGGAATTGGACCACTTAAATTGTTATTAGTTAGATCAATATAAACTTTCTCTGGAAGATTACCAAGACTAGCTGGAATTGGGCCACTAAACTTATTGTTAGATAAATCAACAGTTCCTTGCAAATTAGAGAGGTACCCTAAATCATCAGGAATGGAACCACTGAAATCATTAAAAGAAAGATCAAGTTTTTCCACCAGAACCAACTTTTTTCCTAGCTCATTAGGCAAAGAACCAGTAAAATTATTGTGACTAAAATCAAGATTCCTCAGCCTGCTGCAATGAACTAACGAAGAAGGCAAAGACCCATTAAAGAAATTCTCAGATAAATCTAAAGTCTGAAGGTATTCAAGATTCCCAACTTCAACTGGCAAAAACCCAGAAAAAGAATTCCCATAAAGCACCAAACTTTGCAAACCCTCAGCCTTGAAGAGATCAGAGGGCAGCTCTCCAAACAACTTATTGTTCCTTAAATTAACATGTCTTAACTCAGAGAGAGATCCAAGAGATGAATTGAGAAACCCAGAGAGTTTCTTCTTAGGAATGCTAACAGAGACCACTCTCTGTTCTTTGCATGTAATGCCATTCCATGAACAAGGGGTTACATCAGAAGCATTCCAATTAGTAAGTGAGCCATCAGGGTCATCTCTGATGGAATTCTTGAATGATATTAGAGCTAACCCTTCACCATTCAGAGAACTCACGGCAATAATACTACTCAAAATTAAAACCAACAAATGGAAAAAGGGAAACATCTCCAAGAAAATGAGAGTTGGAAATGCACCCACTGAAGATAAAAATTAGTTCTTTAGAGCTTACCTCAGTGCAGCAGAAAGCTAGTAGTTGAAAGAGAAAAAGAGAAGAACTTTGAGATGGAGCAGTGGCCCTTTAGAGAGAGAGAGAGGAGAAGTGATGTGTGTGAAGGGCTTGACAGTGGTGATGGAGGAAGTGTGGAGAAGAGCAAAACAAAAAAGTCGTTTTGGGGAAAAGGTAAAGTTTTCAGGTCAGCAAAGGGGAACTTGGGAAAACACATTAGTTTCTAGGACACAGAAAACTACACCGGATAAAATCAAAAGGAACCTCTCTCTCTCTCTCTCTCTCACCGGAGAAAATCAAAAGGAACCTCTCTCTCTCTCTCACGCTCTCTCTCTCTCTCTCTCTCTCCATCTTACTTGGTAAAAATACATAGATCTGTGTACTCAGTAGTAATAATACAGTAATCTGGCAGTAAGAAATGAGACCTCAAGTACGGAATTCTTTCACAATACCTTAATTGTTGGAGTTTAGCAATTTAATGTTTAATAATATGTGTGTGTATATTTGTTAGACCTCAGACCCATACTATACTTGCTTGCTTGCTATTTTTTTTAAAAATAAATCTTGCACTTTTTTTTCCCCGACTTAAAATTTGACTATCTTAAATCATTGCACTTGAACTGAAGATTCTATATATTTTAGTTTTCCATTTTTATAGTAAGTAAAAGAGTTTTATCAGTACGAAAAGTTAGAATTATGTAAGAGAATTACCTCGACTTTAATTGGTGTATATATATACTCGCACAAGATAAATTAGTAAAATATACAGAACCTTTTTATAAGTGATCCACAAAATTTTACCTTGTCAAAAAAATAAGCGATCCGAATCATTTGTGTATATATAAGTTCTTAGAATTAGATTGTCAAACAAATCTCAAAATACTTCCAATCTTATTGTTAAGAAAAGAGTATCATAAAACCAGCTCCAAATCCTTGATTTCAATTCCTTTGTGAGCTTCTTAACATCATAAGTTTAGCCGCGGAAAAAATAAATACTACACCGTCCTAAAATTAATTGCACACTTTCCACATTTATCCATCCCAAAATAGATTGCACCTTCAAAAAAAGAAATATTACATCAATTTTCACCCCAAAAAGTTCATCTTAATTACAATTGTACCACACTCACCTAACACACATAACATAATTTATAATTTATTTATTACCTAAAAATATCACAATAACCCTAAAAAATCAACATTTCTTAAACTCCTTATCTACAGTAACAGTGCAATCAATTTTGGGACGGAGAGAGTAAATACGTTTCGATATTTCCAATTGAGCCAAACCATACACTTTCAGGGACGGAGAGAGTAAATACATTTCGATATTTCCAATTGAGCCAAACCATACACTTTCATTTGTACACACGAAGATTCCTTCCTCTCCTTTTTCTAAGATAATAACTAAAGTGCAATAATTTATAAAGGAGTTATAAATAGAAAAAGCATATTTAACTCCTATCTAATCTAAACATTCCATCCAAATATGCAGAATAACATTAAAACCCTAAATCCTAAACTGTATGAATAATTAACAAAGTAGTATTATTTTAAAGGGTGGTTGGAAATATTTTAATTTGTGGCCCGAGAATGAATCTTATTACCAAATACCAATACCATATTTTATTGTAATATAAATACAGTCCTCCCCCTATGGAAATGTGATTTGGAATCCTTTTTTTCATTGGTTTTTAATGGCCAATTTCTCGTGATATTATCGTTTAACAAGTTGATTAAGACTTCATATCGTCAGAAAATATTTAATTAAATTATCTAGTAAGCCAGGCATTTTGGAATTTTATTATTTCTAGACCAACAAATGACTTTACACTCTGTTACTGAGCGAATAAGGTCGAATTGTGTGATTAAAATGAACTTTAATTTATAAAATAGGAGTGTATTTTTTTTTTATTTGTCTATTTATTCGTTTTCTTTTATATTTTGAAAAAAAACTTTTATTTTGTCAAAATATTAAAAGTATATAATAAATGAATAAATAGAGCAAAATTAGGGAAATACAAGAGATTTAGTGGAAAGCTAAAGACAGGAAAATGCAAAATAAAAGGGTAAAAATAAAAAGAATATTTATTGAAAGAATTTAAACATTCTTGTCACACGTTTACATTTCTTTTATTCTCCAACTACGATCTAGATTCTACTCCCTCCGTCCCGGGAAGTATTTCACGTATTAGTGTGCGCGGAGTTTAAAAAAATTTTGTATTTTTATGTATAAAGTAAGAAAGAGAATATATATTTTAGTTGAATTAATGAAAAAAATGTGTAAAGTTATTGGGAGATGTGAAAAATGTGTATAAAGTTGTTGGAAGATGTGAAAAAGTAAGTATTATATTGAGATGTGGGTAAAAAGTGAGTATTAGTATAATGTATTTTTTAACAAATTTAGTAAAAATAAAGTATGAATTCTTTGAGGGACGGATGAAAAAGGAAAGTGTGAAATACTTTGGGGGACGGAGGGAGTAGCAAGAAAAAATATAATACTACTAATAAATAAATTTAAAAAAAAAGGGGGAATGTAAAGTCATCTGATTTAGCAAAATGCGAAGCAATATATATAAGTGGCCTCTACTTTTTGTAAAGTTATGTTTTATAAATATTTTTTTATTTATCTTTTTTTTGTCTACAATAAGCATTTTATCATTTATTAATTTATTAATCATGCGTGTTCTTAGTTTTATTTATTAACAGAAAACATTTTGATTTTTAGGTGCATAATGTTGACAGAAGTGAAGCACTAATCATAATTAGAATTTATCACATTAACTTAGAATATTGTTTTCTGTAGCATTAATCTCATTTGTATATTTACAAATTTGTAAATTAAATTGGACCCCATAAATAATTCATCATTGAACTTTTTTTTCTTCTTATTACAAATATATATATATATATATATATATATATATATATATATATATATATATATATATATATATTATTATTATTAACTTTTTATTGAACTACAAAGTGGAAGGGAGGCATGACAAGTTGTTAAGGGTTGGATTAATTATTTTATTCCGAATTAATTTTTTTAACTATTTTTTTCTTTAATTAGAAGGACATCTAGCAAAAACACAGACCAGATTAAAAGGGGTTTTAAAAGCAAAGTACACTTGGACACTAAATGTTGTCTTAAAAGAGGTAGACCGTTAATTAATAATCAATACGAATTAAATAATTAAGACTCTCTTTTCATACTATGATTACACAAACATGCATCTTGCATTTGGTTCATATAATTGGAAAAATTAATTATTTTTTCCCCAAAAAAGGAAATCTTTAATTTGTAAATTCATTAAATAAATAATTAAAAAGGAAATGATGCTGACCTTTTTAATTAGAATTAAGAAAATAAAATGGCAACATCTAACGGTAAAAATAAATAAATAAGGACCAATAATGTCTAATTTATCTCACATTAATGTTATCAATGTCATGTTCCTAGAACGTTTGTTTGATGCATTTATGTGAAATTGTCTAAATCCATCCACAAGTTCGTTTTCATCCAGTGTGAATATTCTAAAATCTTGATATCCAAATGGCACATTAATTTGAAGTGATTTGTCAATTTAAATTTCTTTGGATATATATTTTAAATCAGTTAGGTATTACTCCATAAGATATAAATTATTTTAAATCTTTAAAATAAATTTCACATGTAGTTGACATGTCATTTTAGTGGTAATAAATTATAAAAATAAAATTAATTAGAAGAAAAGTAAATATTAGGTGCATCAAAGTATACTATAAGTTAGTCTTATCAGTACCATCTTAACTATTAAATTAAGCTTTCTATCAATACTACATGCAATTTAAATTACTCATAAATTGAGATGAACTTCCTTTAATTGTGATGAACTTCCTCTAAGTAAATTTTTTTCTCATATCATCAATCTCTTGAAAATAGGTTACATTTATTTCAAAGTTAACTACTCCAAATCTTTTACTATCAATTGAAATTTGCATTTTTAGCCTTTATAATATTCATGTAATCTTAGTAAAATTTTGTCTCATTAATTACTTAGAGATCTTTTTTAAAATCAGTTCATTAAAATCATTTTTCTAACACATCCACATTATTTTCAGAAAGACGACACAAACAAGTGTACAATAATGAATATGTATCTTTATTAACACATGACTTTTAAGGAAAATAAAAATAAACCACCATATTAATGATTGTAAATCAACAATTTAAGACCTAATTAACCAATTGAAGCTATCTATATATAATCTTCCTTGAGACAATGAATTAGTTAGTTAGAAATTCTTCTTTTCCTTAACAGGGCCTCTTGGAATCTTGTTAAGAAACCTTGTGTCTAATTTCTTGTACAATTTCTTGGCATCTCTGCTTCCCTTGCTTGCAAGATAATCCACCTCTTCTTGATACCGTTCATACAATGCAGGTACACTCATCAACAACATAAACCCTTCATTATTACCATCAATTCATTATTAAATTTATCTCAAAATCAATTCATAGTATAAATAAAATCATTTTAAGTAAAAATCGAGTAGTATTTATTAGTACCTGTGTATAATAGGTTCAACGAGTTGAAGTAGTTTCCAACTCCAGCCAGTATCCAAAGGAACACGACCGTCTGAAAAAAAAATTGATGAAGTCAAACAAATTGCGAAAGTTACATCAGATCCCACGTTACATTTTGGTGTTACGTGTTGACATGTGGGAGAGAGCAAAAATCTGAACCCTTCTCTTAGGTTCTTACTCTCGTTTTAGGGTTTAGATTTTATTTCTCTACGGCCACGTGTTACTCATTCAAAAGCTTGAAACTATAATACTAAAATGTAACAAAAGATTAAACGGTGTAAAAGAATTAATATATTTGGGGAGTAACTAGTTACCAGAAAGAAAGTCTTCAAATCTTTTCCAGATGAAACGTAAAAGAATTTGTACAATATTATGTTGATTTCAGAAAACAACCATCTGAAAGTAGATTCTGGGATTGTGATTGCCCTAGGATCCGGAGGATTCCTACACATTAAATTAAAAATAAAAAATAATTAACAAAACACTATTATGTTTGAAAAGAAGGAAAATATCAATATTTGATCTTTTAGTATGATCGATTTCAATTTTAGTTATTTTTTATTTGCAATTCTTAATTCTGATAATTTTTTGTTCGATTTTTGTCTTGGTCCAAATTTAGTCAAAATTTAATAATTTAGGTCATAATTTGTTCAATTTTAGTCCAAAAATTGAACACAAAAAATGACTATATTTGGGTAAAAAATGACAAAATTTGAATAAAAATGAATCAAAATTAAGAATTACAAAGCAAAAAGATTAAAATTTGAATCGATCATACTTAAAATTTTTTTTTGATATTTTCGAGAAAATTTTATATAAATATGGATGGTGCAAGTTAAATTACCAGTCAACAAATCCAGCACCAGAAGACCATATTAACAGAGTAAACATCATAATAATGGATATGTAGCAGAGAAGAGTGATGCAGTTATAATCTCCTACTTCAAATAGAGACCATAATACTGTAGATCCTATTACCACTGCAGCTGATAAGTTTCTATCCCTCCATAAAATCATATCAGCAGCTGTAAATAATCAAATGTTAATTAGTTTTTTTTTAAAAATAATAATAATTAATTAGAAAGTAAAAAAAAAGATTTAATTTGGAGTAAAGACCTTTTCCTCCTCCTAGAATTGCATGCAAGGGTTTTTCTCTTCCAAATAATTTTTTGGGAGTTGGAGGAACACCATCGGAATCCGATGAATAAATTGACATTTTTTCACAACTATTTTAAGTCGAAATTTAAGAATAAAGTGTTGTTGTTTGAATGTTGTTAGTAATGTTAGTAGATTGGTGGATCATTGGTTTATATAGTTGTTGTAATATGCTAAGATTTGCAGTGAAGTTTATAAGTTGGTTGTAAGAAAGAAAGGAATGGCTTGTGGATGTGTTGAGAGATCACCTCCAACTTTAACGCATATCCATTTAATATTAATCCCTTCACATGATGTGTCATCTTATTTAATAACCTAATATTTTCAGAAAGATTAATTTTAGCTAAGGCAAGATTAGTAAACATGTCACAATACTTCCATATTGCAATTTAACTTTCCATATATATATATATATATATATATATATATATATATATTTGTAAAATTTTGTCAACTTTCATGATTCAACCACACAAGCATTGTTGAATTTAAATTTCATTAAATTTCCAATAAATGTGAAATTGTTTTCACCAACCGAATCAAACCAACTATTCTATTTAATTAGAATGAAGTTCAATTTTGCAGAATATTTTGGTAGATTCAATATTCAAAATTTGACTCATATCATTTTCTATGGAAGCCACAAATGTGAAAGCATATTGAAGTCACAAATTTTATTCGTAGTTTTGACTTTGAAGTATGGGCCATTAGTTGGATTAAGAAGCTTGTCGTCTTTAGGCTATATAACAAAAAGAAAAGGAAAAAGAAAAAAAAGATTAAAATGGGGAGTTCATATAGATTGGACCTAATTAAGGCCCAAAATAAAAATTGGATAATGGGCTGTTCTTAAGAAGCCCCATACAAGGAGCCCAATGGGCGACACTGGAAGAGTTAAATGTAAATATCCTTAACGGTCCGTGAACCAGATGAACTCTTTAAATCTTAAATAAATATATAGACATTAAATATTTAATAAGGGGAAGGAGTAAATAATAAATTGTGTAAATATTAAAACCTAAATAAAAATAAATAATTGTCTTATTTCAGTATATCTAAATTGAATTATTAAATTTTGAATAACTTATAACAAAGATCTTTATAAACAATAATAATGTAATAAACTCTAAAATAAAAGTACATCTTAGATTACAAGATTAATATAATTACATAGCATTACGCCCTCAACACCCAACCATTTTCATTATTCATAAGGAAAATTGAAAATGTACATTTTTGTATCGTTTAATACTTAGAAGTTTATTCTCTCAAAAAGTTTATAATGTGTTTAAGATTAAAATATAACGTTCGATAACTATTATTTCTTCCGTCCCACGTAATTATGCCGATTAGAACATACACGTAGATTAAGAAATATTATTTTTTAAATATACTCCCTCCGTCCCTCACCAAGGGTCTTTTTTTCCATTTTGGTCCTCCCACCCAAAGGGTCATTTTTCTTTTTTTATACACATGGGTCCCATACTCACCCAATAATACAATTAAAATATGGAACTCACACTCCCACTAATACAACTACCCACTACACATTAAATAATAATACTCCTTAATTCACGTGAAAAAAAATGCACCCTTTATGATGGACGGAGGAAGTATAATATAAAATAAGTAGAAGTAAATTAATAATTTAAAGAGAAAAGATAAATAAAGCTGTTAAAAATGATGAATAAAATGTAAAAATAAATAAATAAAATTATTGAGATAGATGAATAAAGTATAAAAAAATATAAGATATATAGTGTATTTTTACTATTAATGGAACTTGCATAAATAACTAAAACATCTCAAAATAGAAAGTGAATATTTTAAATGACAAATTCTTGCAATTGGTACACGTACTCAAATTCATGTAACTATAATCAGGATTATAGAATTCATACACAAAAAATATAAAAACATATACTTAGCAAATTTTAGGTTAGTTTTTTAATGAACTAATATAAAAGGTTATATATTTCTATTTATTAAGAAATAGCTATACATTTTCAATACAAAAAATAATACACACGTATGTGATATCTACTCTTTTAAATTGTATTTGTAAATCATATTAAAAATAGAAATAAAATTAAATTGTGTCATCATGATTAATAACGGCGCATGCGACTCATCACCGAAAAGAACTGCGAAACAAAAAAAACAATTTATCTGTGGGTCCTTTATACTATTATCCTAATGGAATCGAATCCCACTATTTATTATTTAATAAAATTAGTAATATTTATGGCTATTTACACAAAAATGTCATATTTCCCAAAAAGAAATATGTGATTTTTTTTAATTTTTTTTATTGCACACACACGAAAAAGGGTTCAAATCTATTTTATTTTATTAAAAAAAAAATTTAATAGAAGGAATGGATGGATAGTTTGAAGAATGATTAGTGAGGCATTAGTATAGGTATGATGATGATGGATAGTGGACCATGATTACACATAATCATTTATAAGCGTGACTAAACCAATTATATTTTATTTACAAAGTCTTTCCATTAAGACTTTAATGATCTTTTCAATCTAGCTAGCTACAAATTCACACGTATAAGTAATTTCATGTAAATTATTGGATTCTACTCATGTACTCCATCTATGATGTATCTATAGTTAGAGATGATTTTGTGAGCAAATTTAAAGTGTATTAAATAAAACTTTATTTATTATTTATAAATGTTAAACAAACACAAGAATAAAAATCTCATCTAAGTCAATATTCAAAAAACTAACACACTTTAGATACTTGGTTTTCCAAAAGTGGAATGGATTTGGTCAACATTATTTAAAAAGAAAAAGATAAAAGTGTGGGGTGGGATGGGGTGAGGATGGCTGTTAGGACAAATTACGAAATTAATTTATTTGTTCATATTCCTATTGCCCCATTACTTCAATAGTGAATTTGTTTGATGCTAATATGAATTTTAAAAATGTGATAATATATGTTTTTTTGTTTGAATTTTAGTATGATAAATAAAAAAATTGTATATTTAGGTGTAAAAGATACCAATTCCTTTATTTTCCACCTTTTATTTCATGAAAAAAGAGAGATGAAAAAAATTCCTTAGGCAAACGCACATCAACTTTTTTTTTTCTTTTTACGAAAAAGGAGAAATGAGATTTATTATTATTAAATTATTTTCTCTTCATGAAAAGAAAGAGAGAATTTTTTCAAAGATAATCAGACCTTTACTATCTTTGAATTTTTTTTCAAGATAAACACAATGTAGAAACTTAGACGAATTCTAATTAATATTTATTGTGAAACTCAAAATAATTACACTTTGATATAAATTTAGGGAGAGAAAATTTTTCGTCTCCTCTCATATTTTATACCTTTCCTATATAAAATATAAATGAGAAGTGCAAACATAAATGGAACGGAAGGAGTAGTTAGCAAATGACAATTAATTATGTGATGTAAAATAGTAAGTCCTGATTTCGTGTTATATTTTGGACGAATGACATTTAAGATATACTAGTATACAAAATCTTATACTCCCACCGTCCCATTAAAAAGGGTCTTTTGCTTTTTTTACGTAAATTAAGGAGTATTATTATTTAATGTGTGGTGGATAGTTGTATTAGTGGAGTGTGATCCCATATTTTAATTGTATTAGTCTATTAGATTGGGTGTGTGGGTCTCATATATGTAAAAAATGGCACGGGATGTTGTGTGACATATTGGTGTGACATCTACTATAACATCTCCTTATGGAATAACACATGTTAGGGTTGATAAATCAAATCTCTTGTCCAAGGGTTGACTGGTTGACTTAGGGTATAGTTTCTCTTCTCTCTTACGTGGCATTCATCCAGAGTGTCACAAGAGATGTCATAATAGAAGATTCAGACCCATAAAAAATGAAAAGGAATTCTTTATGTTGGACGATCAAAATAAAAAAAAATCCTTTTTAAATAGGAGGGGGAAGTATATATATCCCTAACAGTAAAGATTAGAATTTTCCTCCCATATTTGTGTCGGTGTCGGTTGTCTAGCGCGTGTGGAGAGAAGAGTCAGGAGAGTATTGAAAAGGAAAATTGAGAGTTTTTGAAGATATGTGTAAACATGAGAAAAGGAGGTTGATGTATCCCGCACGCCTGAAACCAACAATTACACAATGTTTATGTGTTGGAACTACTGACTCATCATTCCACTATTTAATTTCCACGCAAAGAAAATCATGTGAATGGAATGAATGAATGAATATTCAAATTAATATACTCCCTTCGGCTTATCCATTTCATTATGGCGTCCACTTCAATGATATCAATTTTTTTATTTTGTAAAAAAATACATAATATGACCCACCACTTTTCTCTAATATAACTACTCACTTTACTTATAATAATAATACTCCTTAATCTACGTGCAAAAAGCAAATAAAGACCTTAGAACCGAGGGAATACAATACTTCACCGTATATAGTACTCCATTGAGAAACCTACACACCTTCTAGTTCTATGATGGTTCGTTTGATAACATATTTTACATCTTAAAAAAAAATAATATACGGAGTATTTCTTTATAACCTGAAAAGTTATTTAAATTTGTCATTCTCACCTAACACACGTAGTATTATTAGGGCTGAGGAAAAATACCGAAATTTCGGTATACTGCCCTTACAGTATCGAAAAATATCGACTTTACCTAAATTTTAGATATGCCGATGTTTTTTGTAAGGTATGATATCGTATTGAAAATTTTGGTATAATAAAGGTATATAAATTATCAATACCGCGATATTTCGAAAAATATCGATTTTACCTAAATTTTAGATATGCCGATGTTTTTGGTAAGGTATGATATCGTATTGAAAATTTTAGTACAATAAATATATATAAATTATCAATATCGTGATATTTCGGTATATACCGAAATACCGAAAAATATTCAATTTTTGGATAATATGATATGATATACCATACTACATGATATATGCAATTATAATTATTATTTATATATTATATTTTTTAATTAAATTATATATATACACTATTTAATTAAAAGATTAAATCTAAAATCCTACTGTATATTTCATAAATATAAATGAGTGGTAAAGTTGATTGATTTTCATGAAATCTTGTATTTCTTTTTTAATTACGTAGTTCTATCCTATATAAAAATTTAAAAGGGTTGATTTTAATATAAGTTCCATATGCTTCTTGTGTAGATCTTTTGGGTACTATTTATTTAATGACAAACATTTGTGTAACCCGGGTTTACATACATTAATTATGTAAACCCTATTACTCTTTAGTACATAAAAAATTATTCTTTAGCACATAAATTGTTACTCTTCTAAATTAAAAATATTACTCTTCAAATTCTGATAATCCTCATTTATCGATTATTTTTTAGTATATGAAAAATTACTCTTTAAAAACATGAATTATCACTCTTCTGCATAACGGTATAGCAAACTATCTAATAGGACGGTATGTACCGATATTTTGATATACCATATCATACCTAAAATATCGGTAAGCAGAAGGTATACTATTTTTCTATACCGAAATATCGGTATACCGAACTATAGTATACCGAAAGTTTAGGTAAGGTAATGGTATGATTTTTTACATATCGAAAATTTCGGTAAGGTATTTGGTATGCCCAAAAATCTTCGGTATGCCATACCGCCCACCCCTAACTGTATTATTATGTTATTATACGCTGATAAAGTCGATTATAAAGAATATATATTTTTAAATAACGTAAAACAATAAATGTGAAGGAGGATTCCAAAGAATTATATTCCTCCATCTCACATTAAATTTCATACTTTTTATTTTCGTTCGTCTCATATTAAATTGTACTACCCAAAAAGGAAACATTACATCAATTCTTAATCTTAAAAGTACATCTTAATTATAAGTTTATGTTAATAAAGATAAAAAAATAATATTTTTTAAACTCCGTATCTAGTAAAATGTATAAGTTAATGTGGGACGGAAGGAATGTAGTATAACTTTTTGCATCTTCATCTCCCTCTATAAATAGGGAACACTGACCACACTTCCACCCACCCCACCTCCACCCACTCCCCACATACACACCCACAGCCCCCAAAGAAAACTAAGCATGAAGAGCAAAACAGCATGGCTTGCAATGGTTGCATTAGTGATGGTACTTGTTGGTGAAGTAGGGTTGACAAATGGTTTGACCTGCAGCCCACTGCAGCTGAGCTCATGCGCCATGGCCATCACATCGGGCGGCAAGCCGAGCCCAACCTGCTGCACCAAGTTAAGGGAGCAGAGGCCTTGTCTCTGCTCCTACATGAGGAACCCTAATCTGCAGAAGTTCATTAAGTCTCCTGGTGCCAAGAAAGTCTCCTCTTACTGTGGGGTTCCATATCCCAGATGCTAAATTATCATTGCCTACTCATGTTCACAAGTATAATCATATATAGAGTGATCACTCTTTTATCATGAGTTGATCATAAATTTATTATATTATCATATCATCATGTATCAGTGTGTGGTTGTTATTTGATTATAATTAGCTAGTAAGACTTAATATTGTACCCCCTGTTTCCTTATTGGAACTTTGAAATGTTTGTGGTAATAAAACTTCATCTAGATTTTGTCAAGATGGAGTTTATTGATTTCTTGTTTTTTCTCTCTTTGAATTATGAATGCAAGGAAATTGTTGTCTGTATTTCGGTTTCTCTATAATGGTGTACCCCATCATTAGGGACATCCATCTTTTTGCTCTAGTACTTATAGATGAAAAGGATACATTAAATGATATGTATCTTGTTTTGAATTCTTCTAACTTTGAATACTTGGAAATTCTCATCATTAGGGCCATTCACAGTCTTTACATTAGGAATAAATGTATAGGTTAAATCACAACGTATGTCGGTATCGTATGAAGATAATTCACTATCTGATTGAGCATGCAAGAGTCATTTCCATGTTAAAAATAGGAATTGGGGCTCATGGTTTAACACTTTAACTCACATGCAAAAAACATTTTCAATGTCCGAAAAACATTTTAAATGTCCGATCAAAAAATTGTGTGGGCTCACTATTTGAATAAACTTACAAAGGATCATTTTTCATGTTAAAACCTCATCTTACTTGCAAGAGATCATTTTTCAGCCAAGTTGAAATATTTTTTTACCCTCCTCTCGACTAATTAAGTTATATTCTAGGCGCTATTTTGATTTTTAAGGAGATAGAAACCATAGTATCAAAGAAATCCTAATCTTAGCAGTTCTTTTCGCTTTTATTTTCTATAATAAAAATTTGATAATTTGGGATGGTAGTGAAATATGAATTGAAATGGTAACGTCAAAGAGAGTAGCATATATCATGTATAAATAAACTTTATTACACTTAGGATGGTTTGTGTTGTGCAGGGTAATAAACGTAATACACATTTTGTAAATTTATGTTAAGTTATAGAAAATGCAAATGTGTATTCAAAATATTGCAGGGAAAATGTTTACTTCTTTTAAAAAGTAGAGTTCGATTGTTTCAAAATAAAAATAAAAAGAGTTGAAATAGATTAATTGTGAACATATTAAATATAAAGTTCACAATCATGCTTTATACTTAAATCATACACACAAATCTGCAAGTTTTTCAGCCTCAAAACACTGCTAGAAAGCTTCTCTCCTCACCACTTGTTCTTCATCTTACTCCCCTAATCCAAAACAATCTGAGAGACCTTTTCACTCGAGTTTTTTTTACATTTTAGCTCAAGATAACAATGACTCGATACATGATACAAACATTTCGTCGATCAGAATCTGCATTTTACTCGCTCCACCCGAGCTAGGGAAGGATGCTATATCATACATTACCTACGGCAGAAGAAGGAGAAATCCGGATGATTGACCTGGAGTGAGTTTAGCCACTTATCGGCTGCTTGCAAGAGAGAGTTTGCTAATTGCCCCTGTTGCCCTGCATTTGGAGTCCACATCGAAACTTTATATTTATACGAGGCAAGGCCAAAAACTGGCAGCCGAATATGTGGGACTTCATTGCTCTCCGATGGATATGTGACAACAGGAGGATGCTCGGCTTCACTTCCTGCGTCCTCAGGAACATTAACATTTCATAAACAAGAGGGGTGTGTGCTGTTTATTAGACTATTTTAGATACCTGTCGAGGGGGTATGAAGAGAATGAAAAGTTAAAAAGCAAGCATCCAAATCTTTAAGAGTTGCTCCTGTTGGTATTCTGTAAATGGGGTACCTACGCAATTATAGTTAAACAGAGATTAGTAACACAAGCTGAAAGGCATCAGCAACTTGGGAAAGACTGGTTGCGATTTCAGCAAAATGATACCAAGCCACTGAAATCCAGCTGGATGGAAGTAGATCACAACTTCTGAGTGTTCTTAGTTCTGGGAAGTTGTGAGCAAGATCAGATATCTGTGAACATTTCCGAATAAATGAGTCATAATTTCCCAAGTGAAATTCTTTTATGACAGCTAAAAATACAATAAGCATTGGGGTTAAAAGAGAGGACCAACTTTATCTTCCAAGGGTTCCCGACAATAAGGTTGGTCCCGTGCAAAATATTCGAACAACAAGCAGCCCTGTGAACCTCCAGATTCACCTTCATCGCTAGAAAAACCTTCTTGAAATGCTGCGTGTTGCTCTCTCAATGGCACCTGATCAACTCTGAAAATACTACTCCTCGAGTCATTCAAGCCATTTCTATCTTGTTCACTATCACTACTGCCATTGCTACTAGAATCCCTACAGTATTCTACATCACTTTCTTCACTGATTCCCCTAAACACAAGCAGAAACAAAACATGAAAGAAGACCATTAGTACTCGATTATTCCCTGAACCAGAAAAAGAACTACTACAATTGGAATAATAATCATAGCTAGCACATGGAGCTCATTTACAAATGTTTGCAGAAACAGTTAAGCAAACTACTGATGAGAAAGTTTGGTTTCACCAAAATTGGAATATGCCATTAAATCCTGACCCTCAGATTATCGTGACATTAAGTTAATTGCCAATGCCAGTCGTTTTCTCAGTTTCTGCTACCACTCCAACAACTACCATGGTGCAATTAGAGGCCAAACACAGCTTATGACTTAAAGCAACAAGCTCCAAGCATAAATAACTTAAGACTTCACTTTTTCTGGATGTAGATTAAATGATGCTAATGTTACATGGGGAGAAGGCACCTAATTCAAGCATAAGCAAGAAAGAAACACTACAATTAGCTCATGCCATGTCACTATCATCTTTAGGACAATAAATTCTATAATTGTATTTCTTAACAAACGCAGCAGATTCTGGAAAATTTTTCTGAAAATGGTAAAGACAGGCACCTTAACTTTGCATCAGTCTTAGATAGGTCAGCATACAATTGAATGCCTGATAAATATGGCACGTAATACTGAACCACACTGTCACTTTCGCCCAATAACAAAGGCACTCCGACTCCATAGGCACTCCATTCCTTGAACGATGCCCATAAATCACTAAGCATAAAGAATGGTTGAAACTCAACATTGCATGTTCTCCAATCTTTCACTGTCATCTGTGACATTTAAGATGCACATCAAAAATAAAAAATTCATTCAACCAGAAGAGGCACGGATTGACTCATAAAGTAATCTTCTTCGTGGATTTGACTCTAAAATTATCATTAGCATAGACAGACTACTTTGCTGTGAAACACAACTTTGGATACATGGTATTTTGATGGGCTTGCTCAAGCAGGACATATGAAGGCGAAGGCCTTTAAAAAGACTCATCACTACATGTTGGCATCAAATACTGATGCTCTGAAAACCCAGAAACCATAATATCTATTCTTCCACAA
The DNA here is from genome assembly GCA_023678885.1 of Pogostemon cablin. Lineage (NCBI taxonomy): Eukaryota > Viridiplantae > Streptophyta > Magnoliopsida > Lamiales > Lamiaceae > Pogostemon > Pogostemon cablin. The sequence goes on from CM042970.1 coordinate 1,439,790, forward strand.
AATCAAATATATAAACTTGTTAACACTTTATGACAAAGAATATCAGCCTTGTACATTGCTCCATCATCAATTATCACCAAAGACGATGTAATTGCTTTGAATTAACACTTAAACTCCATCATCAATTACCACCAAAGACGATGTAATTGCTTTGAATTAACACTTAAACTCGCGCTTTTATAAACTTTAGATAGATTCTTGCACAAAATTGTAAGCATTCATCTAATCAATTAACGAACAAATTGTGTTCTTAAAAAAATTTCCTCGAAAGCTACAAGATAATGAGGAACGCCAGTTCAACTACATATTAAGACATCAAAAGCCATAAAACTCATTGCATTGTAAAATTCATCCCATTTTGATATCACCACTAGAGCAGTATATTGTTCTCTCACTCTCGCAGTTACAAGGCAGCATCTTCAACTGAATAATTTTTAACAACCAAACTCCATATACATCAGAATGCACAACCCACTACACACAGTTAAAGAAGCAATTAAACTACAATGCAACATTTTAGTTCAATCAATTAAGCCACAACATCAAAATCAATCACACCAAACACTTGTTTTTCAATGTACTCTCAATCAATTGATAAGAAATCAAAACCTTAGATAAGTACTGCGCTTGGACCGAAGGCGTGACTGATTCCAGAAACCTCTCCAGATTACACAAATGCGAGGGCTCCGACACCGGCGCCTCAGCCGGAGCCTCCGGCTTAGATTTCCCCTGCTGCGGCTCATCCCGGCGGCTCCGCCTGGAGTTGACGTCACTCTGAGCCCTTCGCAGAAAACCTTGGCTCCTGCGAGCCCTGGCGGCGTTGTAGAACCGATCTTCGCCGTTTCTACTCCGATTGAACTGAATCCGTTCCCCCAACATATTATTACAATAAATTAACACAACAAAAAGTGTAATCACCCAGTACAAAAGTATACGACCAGTAGTTGAACTCCTTGTATGAGAAGATTACGTCACTGCAGAGTCTTTGTTCCAAACTTATCAACAAAATTGTTGAAAACAGTTGAAGTTGCGTTGAGAGTGAAATTGATGGATATATGTTGAAACAGCGGAATCTAGCAGAAGAGTTGGGAAGGAGCAACACGAAATCCGGATCAAAATAAATGCTGAGTTCTGGAGAGAAAGAGTGTGTACGTATTTGTGTATAGGGAGAGGGTGAGTCAGTACGTATATTATACGTACAGGAATAGAGAGAGATGAGAGAGAATTAATTTATTGTCTTAATTTATTAAATGCATATTGCGAGGCAGAAAATTAGTATTGGTGGCAGGAATGGCAATTGCACGTGCAACGTACCCCATTCCATCCAATTCCAATTAATCCAATCAAACTAATCCATTCGGAATTACTTAGTAAGTAATTCTTCCGTCCCAAAATTTTTTCACACTTCTTTTCTAATTTACAAAGAAAATGAACAAAAAATTATAGGACAGAGGGAGTATTTGATAATTGCATGTTATAAATATATCAAAGTTATGACATAGTCTTGGATGTGTTTATGTGAGAGGCTACCTAAAATGTGAAATATGTTTGTTATATACATATAGCAAAGTATGTTTTTTCAAGGTATAATGATAATACATTAAAGTATAATTTTAGAAAATTACTTTAAGTATAAATAAAATTACTTTACCTATATGTGTTTATAAGTATGCTTTAATAATAAATTCATCCATTTCACATATATTTGTCTCATAAAAGAGTATTTCAAAAATTATTTATTTTCCCTTTATTAATTCAAGTTTAGATTATCTATTTCATTTTTTTTTGTTGGGTAAATCTCACCTACTTTAGATTATTTTACACATTACCATCTACTTTTACACATTAATTTGACATAAAATTAAATTTTATTTTTTTAAAGGAAAAATTAAGTTTATTAATACTTAGAGTACAAGGGGTACTCCAACCAAACTACATCAAGAGAATTTAGATTTTACAAATAGAACTCCTAACTTAATTCCTTATCGCAGCACACATCTAGGAATGAATAACCAAACTGAAAAATGAGCATCCTCTCTAATCCTTCTCTTTGCTACAAGCCATGACCATACTCTTGCTTTTATATCACACAACGTCCTAGACGGGTTTGGAACTTCTCCGTTGAATAAACAGTTATTTCTGGAAATCCAAATAGCCCAAATAGTTCCTACCCACAAAGTGACAGCATTAGAAGTCATTGCTCCTCTAAGCATATCCAAATGTTGAAGCATATGGGGAATAAGATCAGGTTGGGTTACTGTAAACATGTTCACCCAATTATAGATATTGCTCCAAATTTGATAGGAGAACTTGCATCTAAAAAATACATGAGATATATCTCCCTCTTCCTCACCACACAATACACAATTAATGTCACATGTTGAATGAATAATTTCTCTCCTTTGTAAACAAGATTTTGTAGGTAATCTCCGTTTTAATACCTTCCAAACAATGACTTGTACACTTCTAGGAGCTTGACATGACCACAACTTCTTGAATGCTTTCTTCTTTTCCTAATTTGCCTCCTTGTACACTTCTTTCCACCATCTAGACTTAACTCTCCTATTACTCCCACGATTTGATACATTTGACAATTCAAAGCCCCCATACAAAGAAGTAATAACCTTTACCCATAGACTATGTGATTCATTAAAAAATCTCCAAGCCCATTTCCTAACCAATGACAAGTTGAACTTTTCCAAATTTCTAATTCCTAGACCTTCATTTTTTTTTTTTTATAAATATCTTCCCAACCAACCCATGGAATTTGTTTCCTATCCTCACACCCCCAAAGATAGTCCCTTTGAATTTGGGCAAAGTCTCTCAAAGTTTTTTTGGTAGGCGATAGAAGGAAAGATAATAGATTGGCACCGAAGAAAGAACTGCTTGGATCAATGTGATTCGTCCACCTAACGAGATATGCTTATCATTCCACAAGGCTGGTCGATTTCTGATTTTATCCACCAACTTCACCCATGATGCCACCCTCTTGTGATTAATTCTCACATTCAAGCCCATGTAAGAAAATAGTATTGATCCCACTCCACACCCTATCACCTTTGGCATATTCACTAGGTGTTCTTTATCCACATTCAAATCCATCAAACTGCACTTGCTAAAATTAACTTTGAGCCCAGACAAAAGCTCGAAATTTCTCAAAACATCTTTAATAGCCAACACATTATCCCATTTCCCAGAGTACGTAAACATGGTGTCATCAGCATATTGTAAGTGTGAAACTTTAATCTTGTCTTGTCCAATTTGTAGGTCTTTCAACAATCCTAATTCAGTTGCTCTAGAGACAAGAAAACTCAATCCTTCAGCAACAATGAGGAAAAGGAAAGATGATAAAGGGTCACCTTGCCTCAGCCCTCTTTCAAGTCTAAATTCTCCAGAAGGACTTCTGTTAACAAGAACTGATACTGATGCAGTAGAAATACATTCCCAAATCCAATTCTTCCATTTCTTTCCAAAATTTAGTCCTGCTATCATTTCATCAATAAATTTCTATTCCACTTTGTCATATGCTTTAGCAAAATCAACCTTGAAAGTCAGCCTACTTAACTTCTTTCTCTTAGATTCTTCAATGATCTCATTCAAAATCACTATCCCATCCAAAATTTGCCTACCTACGATGAATGCAGACTGATTAATCGAGATTATTGTCTCCAATACCTTGCTAAGCTTGGTAGCAAGAATTTTTGAAATAATCTTATACAAACACCCAATAAGAGATATGGGCCGAAACTCATCTAAGGAAGATCTATCCTTCTTAGGTATGAGAATAATGAAGGAAGGGTTCATGCCTTTGACTAGTTTACTGTTGGCATGTAATTTTTGCATTATTTTCAGAATTTCATCTTTCATGTTCACCCAATTTGCCTTAATGAATCCAAACGAGAAGCCATCTGGACAGGGCTCTTACATAAATCACAAGAAAAAATGACTGATTTAATTACTTCTTCGTTGAACGGGGCTTCTAGAAAACAATTTTCCCATTCATGAATATGCCTCGGAAACAAGCTGTCATCCATCAATAGACGCACCATATTTCTCAATTTAAAGTGATTTATAAAATGCTTGAAAACCTCATTCTTCACTCCTTCCACAGAATCCACCAATGTATTATTAACAAGCAAATATTCAATACCATTTTTCTTCAGTCTCTTGTTGATCCACCTATGAAAAAATCTTGATTTTGTATCTCCTTGAGAAATCCATTTTGTTTTTACCTTTTGAGATAACATACCTTATTTTCAATATATATCTCTCAGTAGTTCAGCCATACATTTATTTCTTTTGACAACTTCTTCATCTTCCAAGCCAAATATATCATCAACCAAATCCAACTTTTCAATCTCTCTTTTTTTTATCTTCAATCTTCTGGTCAATAGCACCAAAGACATTTTTGCTCCACTCTTTCAAATCAACTTTCAGCCTCTTAAGTTTCTCTTTGAGGATAAACGCACCCCAACCTTGAATATCATAGCTATCCTACTTCTCTTTAATGAATTTGAAAATTTTTGGGTTAGAAATTAAAGAACTTGAATGGTTTGGGGCCCCAGTTTTTCTTGAAGATTCAAGTAGAATTGGGCAATGATCAGAGATTGACATGCACAATCTTTTCAAAACCAAATATGGCCATTTATCCAGCCAAGGATCATTCACCAGCATTCTGTCTAATTTGCTCTTACACTACCCATCTGCCCGATACCATGTAAATGATCTACCAACTAACAGAATTTCAAACAAATTACATTGATTGATAAATTCCTCAAAAGCAATCATGTCCCTCGCATCAATACTGTTTTCTCTTCCAACTTTCTCACAGTTTTTCCGAATTGAATTAAAATCTTCTACTACACAAACACACATATCCCTAGATTGTTAAACTACAATTTTTATCACATCCCATCGTGCAATCTTCTACTACACAAACACACATATCCCTAGATTGTTCAACTACAATTTTTATCACATCCTATAGCGCAATTTTCTCAGCAACATTGCATGGTGCGTACACATTAATAATACAGCAAAGTGCTCCATCAGACTGCCTGAATCCATTAACAATGAGCATACCTCTAGTGTGCCATCAGCTAGTTTTACAGAAGACCTCATCGTTGCAAATAGTGAGAATTCCTCCTGCACGCCCCTCTGAATCGTTACTCGCCCAATCAAATTTGTTGGCTCCCCGAATTGATTTACAGATATCTTCATTCATCTTATCTATCATTGTCTCTTGAATATAACAAATTTTGATTCCATGTTTGAACACCAATTATTGTATCTCTTTTCTATTTCCTTTCTTACCCAGACCTATGACATTGAAACTAAGAATCTTCATTGATACCACTTTGAGATACCTCGACTCTTTGCACACTTGACTTTTTCCCTTATTGCTCGATCTTTCTTCTCCAGTTCTTCTATCTGAGCAAGAATGCCTTCTTCAAAGACTTTACTAATCAAACCCAATTTCTTTCTCACATCCCAGGCCCTCTTAACTTCAATTGAAATATCTTCTTCTTCCAGCATATAATTCCATCTCTGTTCCTCAAAACTTATGGCCATCTTCATTTTTCCCATCTTTTTCTAGCTTTGATGTTATTACATTCTTCTCAGCTGGATTCTTTTGGGACTTAATATATTTGATTCCGAATCGTTTCCTTGTAACTCCACTTTATTCTCAAATTCTACGTGCTCCATTGAATCGCGCTCATTGAATCAAAGTTCTTGTTTATGAAGGGGATTTTTGTTCTCAATTTCTCTCTCTCGATTGATTTAGAATTCTTCTATTGCGCGTATCCTTCACCAGAACCCACGTTTAAGTTAATATCTGAAGTGGGTATTTTCTCAAGCCCATAAAGAGTATCAGAGAAATTAAGGCTCATCTTATTATTTCCTTCCAAATGGGCTTCGGTAGTATAATCAAGGCTCTTATTATTTGGCCCATATTTCTCGCCTGTTATCTCACGCTGCGTCTCTTCACATTCTTCAGAACCTTTTGCGATAGCTGACCCTTTTGGATTTTGATATAATTCATCACGCGCATGATTCTCGAAAGCCGCATCCTGTACATGATTTGCTCGAAAATCCCTCTCTGTGTCATTATTATCTAACAAGAAATTTAATGATATCTCGTTAGTTTCAACGGCCTCTATCAACGGAATATTTTTTTCTCCGATCGATTCAACGTTGTCACCGGAATCACAATCTGATTCATGATACCATGAACTGTCGTAGCTGTCAGCATCCCTGATTTCATCGGAAGACCATTCATCATCAGTTCAATAATCTCATTCATCCTCCTCAATAACTCTTATATAGAATATTCTTCCGTCAATGGAGACTGCAAATTGTGCTCTTTGTATCTCTGGATATGAAGTTTTTATAAGGATTCTAGCTTTATGGAGATTACGTATGTTGCTAGTATCCTCATCTACTTTGATCAATCTTCCAAATTTGGAGGATATCAAGCTGAAGAATTTCGGATTCCATGCATGCATCGGAACCCCGTACCAGTTTCTCCAAATAATCCGTTTATTGTCAACATTTTCTTTTCTCCAAGGCTAAATAGATACGAACCATTTTGAGATAAATTCCAAGTCCATTGATTCAATCTTCTTATTTATCAGGGGTTGGATGAGTACCAGGTCTCCCCCTATGTAGTTGATGTTTAGTCTTCCTTCACAAGCTTCCTTGATGTTTTCAGCTGTTTCTATCCATGCGATATTTTCCTTAAGTTGTCCAGTATAGCATTTCCCCAATCTAGCTAAATCTTCTTCATCTGCATTGTAGCATGACCCATATACTGCCTCTCACTGATGAGATAGATAGTGAATTACACACATGTTCCATATATGAGAGATACACATTATATACAATTACAATAAGGATCTCTTCTAACACTAATCGATGTGGGATATACAAATAATATACATTATATTCCTAACACGCCCCCTCAAGATGGAGGGGGATCAAGCACACCAATCTTGGAAAGTAGGAGCTGAAGATGGGGTCGAGATAGGCCCTTTATGAGAGCATCAGCTAACTGATCAGCAGAGGAGACGTGTGAGACACGAATTTGAGAAGTCTTCACAAGGTCTCGTACGAAGTGAAAGTCAATGGAGATATGTTTCATTCTTGAATGGAAGACTAGATTCGATAAAAGATATGTGGCACCAATGTTGTCACAATAGATAGCAGGAGTCATAGGAAGTGAGATATGTAATTCAGACAGAAGCGAACGAATCCACTGTAACTCTGCTGTAGCAGAGGCAATAGCTCTGTACACCGCCTCGGTAGATGATCTCGCAATAGTTTTTATTTACGAGACTGCCAAGAGATATGATTAGAGCCCAGAAAAAGAACAAATACTTCTGTAGAGGTTCGATCATCTGAATCACCAGCCCAATCTGCATCTGTAAAACAATGTAGAGAAAGTGGAGAATATCGACGAAGATGTAAAGCATGATTACGTATGCCATTAAGATAGCGAAGTAGTCGTTTGACAGCTCCCCAATGATGTTCAGTAGGGGCATGCATGAATTGAGAGAGCTTATTCACTACAAAGGCAATGTCTGGCCTAGTGGATAGAAGATACTGTAGGCTTCCAAGCACTTGTCTGTAAAGAGTAGCATCTATAGGAGGACTGCCATCACAAAAAGAGAATCGTGCACCGGATGCTAAAGGAGTTTGGATTGGTTTAGCATTTAGCATATTGTGATGAGCCAAAATATCTGTAATGTATTTGTACTGAGATAGCTGACAGCCTAAGGAAGAGCGATGGACTTCAATTCCTAGAAAGTAAGAAAGAGGGCCTAGATCCTTCACTGAAAACTGAGTGGCTAGATTAGAGATGAATTGTGTAAGAAATTTATCATCACTGCCCGTGAGAATAAGGTCATCCACATAAACTAGGAAATATGCAATTACACCCTGACGACTGTAGATAAATAATGATTCATCTGACCGACTACAGCAGAAACCCACAGATGTAACAAAGGAACGTAGAGCATTATACCATGTGCATAGGCTTGTTTAAGCCCATAAATAGACTTTCGAAGCCTACAAAGATATGTGGGATGATCAGGAGTAGAATTTGGTTAAGCTGGTAGAGAGGTGAATCAATTAATACTTAATCAAGTCACTCTAACACGCTTCATTACATGGAGGCGATATTAATTTTTGCCTCAAACACGCCACCTCACATACACGTGGAGTTAATTTTTGTCTCAAGTCTTGCATGTAAAATTTTCTAATAAATAGGTTGCGAGGTTAATTTTTGTCTCAAACATGCCCCATCACTAGGGATGACAATGAGATGTGTATTTTTGGATACCAATCTACCGAACCCTAATAGGAAGAGTACGAGTAATTATAAATGATTTTGAGACAGATTTTGGGACAGATACAGATAGTTGTAAAAAATCCTATTAGAATTTGGGATGGGTACAGATAATATCTCAATATTCGCTTTTACCCCTTATATATATATATATATATATATATATATATATATATATATATATATATATATATATATATATATATATATATATATATATATATATATATATATATATGGAGTACTCCCTCCATTCCGCCCAAACAGCATCATTTTACTATATTGAGCGTCTCATCCAAATTGAACAATTTTCCTCTTTTAGTAAAAATGACCCACCAATGGCCCACCATTACCCATCACATCTCTCTAATACATCTACCCACTTTACATAAAATAATAATACTTTTTAATATAAGTGCAAAAAACAAATGTCGCTATTTGGTTGGGATGAAGGGAGTATATATTTATAAAATTTTACGGACGCTTTGCTACCACAAAGTAGAAAGTGACTCGTCTTTGTTTGATTATTTTCAGACCAATACTTTGTTTTTCTTCATTTACAATATATTTTTTATATAATATTATTATATTATTGATATAACTGCAGATATGGAGTAGAATTTATTCATAAGATTCATTTAATAAATTGATTATCTTTAATAATTCATGAGCATTTGGTTTATAGGTCCTTGATTTAAAAGATCTATACATAGCTTTGGCTTCAATTCTGCTTCATAAAATATAGTATATGACTTTTAATAGGATGGAGCATTACATTAAATTCAAAATACTGAACAGTAGAATGTCACTTAAAACTTAAAAGTGATAGTGTCATATATATCATATCATTATAATTAAAAAGAAATTCTCATATGAGATGGTGTTTATGTGAAACGGGTAGTAAGACTTGCCAAAGTATAAGTGTTATATAGGTAAAATATATTTATTGGTAATTAAAATATATTTTTCTAAAATATGATAAATGATGCATCAAAATATAATTTTAGGTGTTGTAATATATATATGATTCATTGTAAACATATTTTATCTACCAATAGGTAAACTTTAATAATAGATCTATCCTTCCCACGATCCATTTCATATATATTTGTCTCACAGTAGAATGTCTTTCGTGTTTTTTAAGATTTTTATATCTATAATAATTTATTATCACTTGAATCTATATATTGCGTTCATAATTCGTAATATTTAATTAATTGTAATTCAAAATCACTTCATTTTGTTTATTTTGATTGTAAATCTCCAAACCCCTCCGATTCCCTTTTTTGATTTGAGTATTTACTTTTGATGATTTGTAAGCATCTTTATCCTTAATTCTAAAAACAAACCTTAATTATACTACTATTATAAAACGTAAAAATCAAGTACTACATTTGTTGGGCTTTGTGGACCAAATTTAGTGTTGGGCTGTATCAATTATTATAAATAAAAATATATAATAAACTTGATTAAAATATTATTTTCCTATTCGTATTTCGATGTGCCTAGTACTGCATTTTTATGCAAAAATTTGGTAAAGTAGTGTCATGTACTTCGCTCCGTCAAACCATAATAAATGGATAATGTTTCTAATGAAAGAATATACTTATTTGATTGTAATAGTTCAATTAAACCATTTTACAAATAATTTATTGATATACTTTTTTTTAATAAAAAACGATGGCTAATTAAAAAAAAAAAAAGAAGTCGACTCACAAGGTACTTGCTCTTAACTTTATGATGATTATCGTGCTATATGTATATTTCTCAAGTCTATTGTGAAATCGAATTTGTGGAATTATACATGTGACATAGAAAATCCATATTTCCCAAAAAAAAAAAAATCTTAGTCAAGAATGTTGACCATTTTATATTGCGTATTTACGTTTTATTTTTTAGTAAAAAAGTTATTACTTTTTCTTTTAAATGTTAAATTTTTTTATTAATAATTTATTTATATTATAAATTATTCATAGTGCAATACACTATTATCACTTTTTTAATTAATTATTATTAAAAATGTAATTATCTTTTATCCGTGTTACAAATTCTATGGTACCGCACAAGTTTTGAAAAAAAAATTGTAATTGATCAGATGAAATCAAGATTCGAGTCAAATATACAATATTAAAATAGTAAAAATTTCATGAAAATACTCTAAGAAGAAATGATGGAATGTTTGAAGTTATTTCATCGCTGTGGTTTGACCATTGTCTGCAATAAAGAAATTCTTGCAATTTCCAAATTGGTAGAACCACTAATTTATTTATCAATATCATTCTGATTTATTTGGATATTTTGTCTCCCACTTTAAATAAAAATAAGAGTTATAACTTATTTATTAAAAAGATAAATAATTAAGAAATAATTTCACTTCAAAAATTAAATGGGGAATATAATTGATTGTATGAGTTTTAACTTATTTATTTTAAAGAAAAAAAAAGAAGGGAATTTATAATCGTCAAAACGTAAAAGAATCTGCAATGAACATATATTAGTACTAATTTTTATTTTATTATTTTTTTTAAAAAAGTCAATAATTTGATGTCTTCATAATTGAAATGCTACCCTATAATCACAGGTTTGATATTGTCCACAAGCTTCAAAGACAATTGCACTTTCAAAATTGAAACCTAAACAATTGTACTGCTAGTAATAAATATAAGAAAAGATAGTATGAAATGCCATTTTTATTTTATAATTAAATTAGAAAATATCAGCTTCATTGACTACAATTACTATTTACTACTGCATGACAAAATAGTTTTCATTGTAAAAGGATTAATTTTATGTAGTATCAAAGGATAATTTACTTATTTAAAAGAGTGATAGTTTCAATAATTTTCTATATTAATTTCACACAATAAATCCAATGAAATACAATTCATATTATCAAGTATTTATTTATATTGAGTACAATAAATAATTAGAGTAGCATCTAGTAAGATTGTCTTGTATGCAGCGAGACATTTTATTTTATTTTTTCCTTAATTATTTATCATCTTTAGTAAAGATCTTATTAATTTTACTATTCTTATTTATACTAAGGGTAAATCTTGAATGAGATCGTTTCACGGATTCTAATTCGTGAGATGGATTGGTTAGCTCAATTAATTATAATTCGAATAAAAACTAATCTGCGAAAATTAATTGCACTCGTCCTTGCATTAACTATAATTTCAATAAATTCAAATAAGTACTAATCAGCCAAAATTAATTGCACTCGTCCATGTCTACTGCTTTCGCTAGTAATAAAAAAGTCATATTTCATTAAGTAATCATTTTTAATAAAAAATTATTATCTATTATTTATTTTATTATTATTATTATGACAATGACTTATGTGAGACAATCTCATGTAAATCTTACTTGAAACGATTAGAAAGTGATAACTTTCATAAAAGAAAGTGATAATAAATTAATGAAAAATGATAATGATATTTTATAAACAATTTATAGTATAAATAAAAAGTGATAACATTTTATAGCGAAAGTGATAATGTTTTATAGCGAAATTGATAACTATTTTAAAAAATAAAAAATGGTCTCACGTGAGACGGTCTCACACAAGACCTATCCTATTACTCTCTCCGTCCCACAACAAGAGTGACGGAACTTTTTTGCACGTAGAGATATAATATTTAATAGGTAGTTGAGGGTAGTTGAGGTGAGAGAAATAATATTTTAATGTATAGTGGGTATATGTATTAGTGTGAAGTGTGGAGTTATGGAGAGAGAAGAAGTTAATTTGTGTGAGTCTCTTTTACTAAAAAGGGAAATGCACCTCTTGTTTTGGGACTGACGAAAATGGTAAAATGTACTCCTTGTGTGTGGGACGGAGGGAGTATTATTATTACTTTACCTTGATCGGGTATCACTTTATATTAACAATATTATCACTTTTTATTCATTTTAAAAATTGTTATTAAAATAATTTATTAAACGGTTATCACTTTTCATTAAGATGTACTATCACTTTTTATTTAAAAGGTTATCACTTTTTTTTATTGTAGAAAAATTTTGGTGAAATAATTCAATTAAACGAATATATTTTTTTTTATTATAAATCACTTTTTTATTAAAATTGTTATCACTTTTTATTATTTTAATGAATTGTTCGTGAAATATTCAATTAGACGGATATCACTTTTTTTTATTATGAATAATTTTTTATTAAAAATGTTATCACTTTTTATTATTTCAGTAAATTATTCGTGAAATACACTTTTTTAATTAGTTATCACTTTTTTTATTTAAGATGTTATCACTTATTATTTAAAAGTTTAATCGCTTTTATTTATATTATAAATTATTTATGAAATAATTTACAGCATTGTGTATCATTATTTTTCATTGTGTATCACCTTTTTTTTAAATTTATAATAATTAAACAAATAAAAAATTTTAATTAGTAAAATTTCAAATAATAAAAAAAATAAAAAGAAAACGTAAAAATGAAAATAATTACTCCCTCCGTCCCATTAAACTTGTAACATTTTTTTGGGCACGGAGATTAAGGATTATAATATTTTAATGTAAAGTGAAGTGAGAGAAATAATATTTAATGTATAGTGGGTAGGTGTATTAGTAGTGTGTGTGTGAGCCAGTGTGAATATGTTAATATTTTTTATGTGGGTCACATATGCTTTAAAAGGAATGTAACAACTTTTATGGAATAAACAAAAAAGGAAAATGTCACAATTTCTGTTGGACGGAGGGAATAATAAATAATGTAGATGGCTTTAGCATTCTTCCTGGAAGGAAGATTATCGAACAAGGCTGAAGGCCCCGGTCCCCCTTCCGCTAAGAACAGTTGTATAATAATTATCATAATTAATTTTTTAAGTTTTCAAATTTAATAATAATCAAACAAGACCCTTACAAATGCAATTAATAGGCTAATGAGTAATCCGTCTCACATAAGAGAATCCGTAAGACGGTCTCACCAAAATCTTTGCCTACTACGAAATAATTGTAAAATAATTTATTTATGTAATTATTATTTTTCATTACATAGTTTCATTAAAATATTACTCATTCTGCTTTAAAAAATTATTTTACATTTATTTAATGCGGGAGGAGGGAGTACATACATTATAATAATACATACTTTTCATAATACTCGCTCCAACAACTTTATACACATTTTTCTTTAAATTAACTAATTTTTTTCTTATTTTATACTCTCTCCGTCCGAATTCAAGAGTGTCATTTGCTTTTGGGTACGGAGATTAAGGAGTATTGTTATTTAATGTGTAGTGGGTAGTTTTATTAGTGGAGGTGTGAGTCCCATGTTTTAATTGTATTAGTGAGTTTGTGTGGATAAAAATGAAATGACCCTTGGAGGCGAACGCCCAAAATGTAAAAATGATACCCTTGAAAGAGGACGGAGGGAGTACATAAAATAACAATTTTTTTCTTAAACTATGCACAACAATACGTGAAGTACTTCGAGGAACGGAGAGAATATTAAATTACGTTTTATATATATATATATATATATATATATATATATATATATATATATATATATATATATATTCTCCCTTCGTCCCATACAAGGGTAATTTTTATTTTTTGCACGTGGATTAGGGAGTATTATTATTTAATGTGTGGTGGGTAGTTGTATTAGTGGGTGTGTGTGGATTTTACGTGTGTAAAAAAGGAAAGATAACTCTTTGGGTGAAACGTTTTAAATAAAAGAAAAAAAAATCTTCAATGAGACGAAAAATGTATATATTTTACTATTTTTAAATAAAAAATAAATTTTCTTAAACTTTCTGCACAAGAAAATATACAAAATACTTTATGAAAAAAGAGAAATTATCATGTGTGACAGGTTATTTGTGAGACGAGTCGATTCACCACTAAAGTATGTTTATTGTATAGTTAAAGTATGATTATTTGTAGTTAAAGTATGTTGTTAATTATTCATATTATAACACATTAAAATCATACTTTAATACATAACTCAACATACTTTAAAAAACATACTTTAACAACCATTTAACATTCTTTATTTATACCATAAATATACTTTAGTATAATTCGACCGTCTAAAAAATAATTCATCTCACGCCAGACTTTGTCATGAAAAAAAAAGTGAGTGCCATATTTTATTAATTCATTTTATAATTTTTTTTTTTTACGCACACTCCTCAAATCATTTCCTCTATTAAATAAGCTGATCGACATGACACCTATTAAATACTAAAAAAATTACAATATGGAGTATTTAAAAAAAAAAACCATTCACAAAAAGTACAAATTTTATTTTATAAATATAATACTTACAAATCCCAAATTTAACACGAGACAAAAAATGGTCAGAATTAGATTAGTCAATTCATGCAACCACACTAATACGGCACCGTTTCATCGTTCTTTTTGTAATAACTTCAATATTCTAACGTGTTTAGGCAGATGTGAACACCAATGATCTCCCTTTGTCAGAAGATTTGAAGTCATCCACAGAATCAAAGCCATCTTCACATATGAAATTCAAACCCCTTCCAACACCCAACTCCACAATTGACAGATGAATAAACATAATACTTACACTGCTTTCTTGATCTTCTTTCTCATCATCATCCTGTCTGAAAGATCATCTGCTGCTCATTACCAGTATGAAGCTTGTGAGCCTGTCAGCTGTGGCACTGGTCCAAACATAAGCTTCCCATTCCACATTAAAGGTGTGCAAGAATCCTACTGTGGGTACCCTGGATTTGAGATAACCTGCAAAGACACAACCCCTGTTCTTTCTCTGTCTGAAAATGAGTACGTGGTTGAAGATATTTTCTATCAGAATAGATCTTTGAGGGTTTTTGATGCAGCCTTGTTGGGTTCAAATGGAAGTGGGTGTCTTCCAAGAATGAGAAATTTAACACTTCCTCAACCCCAGTTTAGCTATGCTAATGAAACAGTTCTCCATTTGTTTTCCAACTGTGAGAACCTGTCTGAAGGGTTCTTCAGCAGGTACTTCCATGGTAGGTGTGGTGGGTATTGGAATAATGGGAGTTATGCTTTGTATGATGGAGATGAAAATGTTGGGGTTGCAATGGAGGATTGTGAAGAGAATGTGGTGGTCCCTGTGGATGGGTTTGGAAGTGTGGTTTCTGAGGTGTTGAGAAGAGGATTTGTGATGAAATGGAGGGCAAGTGATTGTAGTGTTTGTCATGATAGCGGTGGGTTTTGTGGGTTTAATGAAACTTCTTTTCATTTTAGGTGTTTCTGTCCTGACAGGCCTCATCTCAAGAGTTGCAAACCTGGTAAGATCATTTATATTTCAATCTAGTTTATAGTTGAAATAATTAGCACTCCATATCTTGGTCTGAAATTAACAAATCTGAGACATGTCCTAATGTGGCTTTTGGGAGTTTGGATTGAGAAGAAAGACCAAGATTATGCCATCCATATAGTATTAAATTGTTTTTGAATCACATATGATAGTTTCAAGCAATTTTCTTACTACTTTATTAATCATATTACAAACCTCAAATCTCTCCATAATTTATATTGTTGAAGTTCTTTATGTTCCATATATGTCTGAAACTTAGTTATTATAAAGGCTATTTTAGGAACAAGTATGAATGATGTAGTGGGATTTCAAGATTTTGTGGCTAGCTATTGGAATGCAAATTTTTTATACAATTATATGTACACAAACTTTGTCCCTCCACAACCAATTTCTATTGTCTGATTAACCTAATTTGATTGGTTAGATGCAATGGTGTGTTTCTATTACATGACTCTTTTGTTTTTATCAATTGATCAACATATCTGTCTCACAAAATTAAATGTATGCTATGTTGATTTTCATTGCAGAAAAGACTAGGTTGAAGCTGATGTTAGCTATATGTAAGTCCACATTCAAAATCCTTAGCATTAATCCAAAGCTTGCTCTATACCCTTTTCCTTGTAAATGACTCTAGTTTATGCCTCCCTGCAGCTTTACCTGGACTCGCCGTCTTGCTTCTCTTGTCCGTTTCAATCTTCATCTTATGGAAAAAAAAGAAGAAAATCGAGGGAAGCTACCTTCTTTCAAGAAACGCATCGTCCAATACCCCAAAACAAGACGTTGAATCCGGGAGCGTCTACTTTGGCATACCAGTTTTCTCTTACAAAGAGCTTGAAGAGGCCACTCACAGCTTTGATCAGTCTAAGGAACTTGGAGATGGAGGATTTGGCACTGTGTACTATGGTAAGAAGCATGCATTGTTCGTTGCACATAATATATCTATCTATGTATTTGTCTGGCTGTATGGAATGAATATAAGTACTGATTGGTCGTAGCAACAAATGTGCATGGATTGATGTAAACTAGGAAAGCTTAAGGATGGAAGAGAGGTTGCAATAAAGCGTTTGTACGAACACAACTACAGAAGAATGGAGCAGTTCTTGAATGAAATCAAGATTCTTACATCTTTGAGGCACCCTAATCTTGTTTCTCTCTATGGCTGCACTTCAAGAACATCCAGGGAACTCTTACTCGTCTACGAGTACATTCCCAACGGCACGGTTGCTGATCATTTGCATGGTGAGAGAGCCGCGGAAGCTCCCCTCTCATGGCCTGTAAGAATGAGCATTGCCATAGAAACTGCAACTGCATTGTCCTACCTCCATAAATCAGACATAATCCACCGCGATGTCAAGACAAACAACATCTTACTCGACTCCAAATTTAGTGTAAAAGTAGCTGATTTCGGGCTGTCAAGGCTGTTCCCTAACAATGTCACTCATATCTCCACTGCCCCTCAAGGGACACCTGGATATGTTGATCCAGAATACCATCAGTTCTACCAACTGACAGACAAGAGCGACGTGTACAGCTTTGGCGTTGTCCTAATCGAGCTCATCTCATCCATGCCTCCAGTTGATGTAAACAGGCATAGGCATGAGATCAACTTGGCCAACTTGGCCTTGAACAGGATCCAAAGATGCGCATTTGATGAGCTGATCGACCCGTCTCTTGGATACGACTCTGATCCTGAGGTGACAAGGATGACTACCACGGTCGCGGAGTTGGCGTTCCGTTGTCTGCAGGTGGACAAGGATTTGAGGCCTTGCATGGATGAGGTGCTGTCTTTTCTAAAAGACATTCAAGGTGGAAATTGTGGAGTGATAAAAGAGGGTAATAGTAATGATAATCATAGTAAGATTATTGCATCCCCTGAAACAGAGGACTCTGTTTTGTTGAGGAATAAGAAATTTCAGCCCTCACCCACTGCTGTCATTGATACATGGGTTAGTAGTGCTTCCACCACCACTACAAGTTTCACTTGATAACACTTTCTTGTTTTCATTTGGCTTTGTGCAAAAATAAAGTGGTAATATATAGGATTAGAATTAGGGTTTTTAGTAAAATCCCTTCTTGAATTTACAATATTTTGACAGCATTTAGAGTAGGATTTGTGGTTAGCTTAACATAAGACATAGTCAAGGCTATAAACACTTGTATTGTGGAGTATTTAATTTTCTGAAAACTCCATAGTTGTATTATGTGGGCTTTCTGTAGAAATTTTCAACTAAAGTTGCTGTCACTGAAGAAAAAGCAGACTTTTGATGATCTAGATTGTAAACATGCACGGCAGTTCGGAACTGCCGGTTCCGGTTTGGGAAAATATGGAACCGGAACCGAACCGAGTGTAGGCCGGTTTCGGTTCCGGTTTGGAACCGCCGGTTCCGGTTCTTTTTTTTTTTTTTTTTTTTTTAATTTTAGCTTTGAAACGTAAAAAAAAAATGAAAAAACCGCCGGTTCGGAACCATTCTCAGTTCCATTTAGGCCGGTTCCGGTTAAAATGTGCATGTCTAGATTGGATGCATTTATGTAAGGACTAAGGACCCACTTTCATTGAATGAATTATTAAACCTTTATTTGGGCTAACAAAAATTTTATAAGTATTTACTTTTAGTATCATTTGAGTACCTTTAAAAATTTTTTAGAAATCGAAGAATAAGGAAAAAATGTTTGAGCACTTAAATAATTTGGATTTTAAGTGAATAATTTGTGAAGTACTTAAAAAGAAAATGTATGATTTAAATAAAGTAGTATAATAATATACTTGAAATAAATACTCCATTAATTAAAGAGAACCTAGAAGTTTGAAAAGCCCTTAATTTACTTGGTTGAATTTAACTGTATCTTATTTGAAAATTTATAGTTGAATAACAATGATAATTTAAGTCAAAATTTCACCTATTGCTTGATAAGCATATGTTTGCCTTTTGTAACTAGTTTAAGAACAGAGATTGCTTTAGTTCTCCATCTGTGTATTTCTAAAATCTTTAGTTCTTCATCTGTGTGTTTCTAAAATTTGAAAATGTATGTGTCAAACATTTAGTATGTTAAGAGTACTATATGGAGCATCGCAATCCGCACTCTTATGGATACATACTCCATGATTTAAACTAAAATGTTACAACCCTCATGGAAATGAATAAGAAATTATGATACATTTGTTATTATTTTGCAAAATTAATAATACAATAGGATATAAAAATGACAAAATTGGAATTTTTATTTTTTATATAATCTAATTATGAACAATATATTATTATGCAATTATATTAGTTATTCAATTATTTTATAAACTTAATTAAGTGATCAAATTAAGTAAAAGGTCAATAAGCTATCATAATAATGATATGAACGAATTGAGTAGATACTAATACTATATTATTAGGTGATTATGAGTGCTCTATTTGAGTAGTATATACTATAAACTTTTTTGGTTATGATCCCCGATATACTAAACAGCACGCAGACTTCTCTTCTCCCCATCGAAAGAGATTATAACGATTCAATAAAAGAATAAGGAGGTTTAGTTGAGTAAGACCATGAAACCATTAGATCATTGAGTTTGTGTTCCGCCTAGAGAACTCAATAGATCAATGTACGCTTCCACTTTACAGTACATATCTTAGTTAATCATGATATGATCTCAAGTTTTAGGATGATTTATTTTCTACAAAATCGTCTCATGAGAAGACTTGTGCGAGACGGATAAAAAGTGATAATATTTTAACAAAAAGTGATAATAGAATTAATGAAAAGTGACAACACTACAATGAATTATTTCATGAATAATTTGTAGTATAAAAAAGTGATAATAGCTTTAAGAAAAAAGTGATTACTCACTCCTCCCGACACAAGAGGTGCGTTTCTTTTTTTGCATGTAGATTAAGGGATATAATATTTAATGGGTTGTTGAGTAGAAAGAAATAATATTGTAATGTATAGTGAGTAGGTGAATTAGTGTGGTGTGTGTGTCCATGAAGATATATTAATTGTTTGAGGAAATATCCTTTGTTGCCCTATCCTGCATTTTAAAAAGCAAAAAAGTCCACTTTGACTTTAAAACTTAAAAACGGCCACTTTCGTATTTGAATGACCTTAATACCCTTATGTATTTTTTGGGCAATTGTACCTTAAGGGGGCAATGATAATTTTAAGGGGGCAATTGTACCTTAAGGGGACAATTCACAAAGGGGCAACAGAGGCAATTGATCGATGAGATTCGGTTTTCTAATCGGTCAATCATTTAATGACCGATCTTCTAATCGGTCTTCTATTCTGTCAATCTTTATTTTTGTTCTATTCGGTCTTCTAATCAATCAATCATTTAATAATCGATCTTCTAATCAGTCAATCATTTAATGATTGACAGAATCAATGATTTTTTTCTAAAATTAAGTATTTAATTTTAAATAAAAATGTTTGGTCAAAGGGTATTAAATGTAAATTATATGAAAGTGGGAAGATTTGCTTTTTAAAAAAGGAAGTGAGCATTTTTGCATGTTGATCTTCCATATAGGGCATAAATGTCTAGTCCGCTAATTGTTTTGTGTGGGTCCCATTTATTAAAAAATGAAATGCACATCTTATGTTAGGACGGATAAAAATGGCAAAATACACTTCTTGTTGTGGGACAGAGGGAGTACTATTTTAAACAATGTAGGAAACATATTATGTGAGATGGTCTTGCGTAATTGTTGTCTAATAATAGTAATACATTCACTAATAAAATAGGATTAAACTTGCGTATTTCTGGATGCATCGTGCGCCTGGATCGACGGCTTCAAAAAGTTAACACCCTTTAACATTAAATGTCATATTATTTAGGGTTAATTGCAAAAAAAATCACGAACTTTACTCCTATTGCAAATTAATCCCTATTCTTGAGAAATTACAAAAAAAATCATCACCTTTAACTATTGTTGCAAAATAAACCCATTTTTATTAAAGTAGAGTTTTTTTTTGGATTTTTTTTGCAATAATAATTAAAGGTGGTGGTTTTTTTTTTGCAATTTCTCAAAAGTGAGGATTAATTTACAATAGGAATAAAGTTCATGGTTTTTTTTGCAATTAACCCTATTATTTAATATAAAAAATTATATCTTAATTTTTTAAAAATAATTTATTTTTTAAAATTCAAATATTAATATTATTTCTATTTTAATTGACTTTAAATAATTTTGCTTTGTTATATCTTTGAACAATTAGTGAGGCCGAACGATGAAGAAACCAACTTAAAAAAATATATTTACAATATCAAATTAAAACCAATACAACCTCTTATAAATAAAAATGGAATGCAAATGAATGCATTGAATACCTAACTCAATTCCATAAAAATATTAATAATATGATTATAAAGAAAAAATTAAATTTATGAAAACAGATGATGTAATTAGTACGTATGACTTCACTCATACTCCTACTTATTTTTACTTTAAACTTTTCTCTCTCTCTCATTATTTTCTTCCTTCTTTTTCATGTCCTTTCATGGTACTTTTGAGTATTCTATTTATTTATTTTTCAATTAATTATTCTATCACAAACGATGTTATAATTGCCATCCACTTTAAGATCAAGATAATTCATTTCACGAATTTAACATAATTTCCAACGCATATTATCTCTCTTATTTTGGAAGATCAACACGTATCATCTTTACACTATCAACCAACAAAGTTATTATTTTAAAATGAAGTTAAGCTCAAATCAACCAGACTCGAATGGAATAAAACAGAAGAAGTCAAGGCTTATTGACTACGTAATCCAACTCAACTAGAATGTGTGAACTATGAAACTTCGTGTGCACAATTGGAATTATGTTGTGATCACAATTTTTTGCAACGTAGGTGTCTACTATTTATGGCCCCACAAAACTTGCTAAAGAAAAAAATGGGTCAGTTTTTTGAATTAATTTTAGAAAATTTTTCATTAGATGAAAAATAAGTAAATTATTAATTCAGAAATTGAATTATTTTTATTATTAATTAGGAGCTTGAATTATAAAAAATTATAAATTCAATTTGTCATATATTAATTCTTATTTTATTAATTTAGACTTAAATTCAAGCTTTAATTTGATAGTTAAACATATTTCTAACCCTTAATTGATAGTAAAAATAATTTAGTTCCCTAATAGTTTATAAAAAAGTTCATTACTTTTAATACATAACATTGTAAAAGATGGTCCAATCACTTATTAAAAAAATGTACGTATTAAAACAACAAAATTGGGCTTTTCTAAGAGGCCCGCTCCGTTCCTTTCAATACATACACAATTCCATTTGTTTCGTTATAACTCGTTTACTCTCAAAATCTTAAAAAATCTACTCCACTTACACAATATTATAATGTGATTAGTTTTATATTATAAATTCTTGTAAATCATATGTTCTCTTTAATTTAAAAAACTAGTAATACATAGGATATATAAGATTGAGAGGGGAACCAAAGAGTTTACACTGTGAACCTGATTTACATAAAATTTTGTAATTATAATATTATAAAAATGTCATAAATATTTTAAAGTTAGATTTTTTTATTTAAAATCAACAATTACAGCACATCTTATATTCTTATTGACCCAAAATACTCTTCCTTCATATATACCATTACGCTTAAAAAAAAAACTTTTCGTGAACTACGTGGATTCAAATTGGTGCAAGTTTTCATGTAACTAATTTAACACCCATCCATCGATCTGGTTCTTCTATTACATTTTGATGTTACTTTTCTTATTAATAAGATATATATCCTTAAAGGAAAACTTAAACTCTAGGGTCAATGGTTGAGATTTTGTTCCCCGTACATATGTCACTCATCTAAGGCGTGTAACCTGAGATATAATACAAAGTGTGTGCATATCAGGATAGTGGGAACGGTTTGCATACAACATTTCCAAGTCAACTCCAGATTGTAGTGTGGAAATTAATCAATTGATTAATGATAAAGAAGACAAGTGCAAAGTGCTTAATTATTAGAGGTATTTTGCTACCAAACTCTTCCTATTCTCCTTCAGACATGGCTACTGGTTTTCGCAAGACTGTGTTCATTTTGCTGACATGTCATCTTCTCCTTCTTCTCCCCAGAGGGGACTCCAAATGCCCAAGAT
This sequence comes from Pogostemon cablin, assembly GCA_023678885.1. Lineage (NCBI taxonomy): Eukaryota > Viridiplantae > Streptophyta > Magnoliopsida > Lamiales > Lamiaceae > Pogostemon > Pogostemon cablin. The sequence goes on from CM042970.1 coordinate 1,462,542, forward strand.
CCTACCCGTGTAGAAACTTCAGTCTGTAGTCCTTTCACTGATGCCAACCATCCAGGGTGCGGGTTGATCCAAGTTCAAGAGTGTAGTAATTCTTCTCAGCACCAACATCCAACGGTTGTCTTGGGAGGAGGATCAACAGGGTATATGCATTTGGGAAAGATGTCGGAAAAGAGTTTCTTTGTCGAAGATTTGACTTTTCAGAACTTATTGTAAGTGTACAACCCTTCAAAATATGGATGTTTACCTGCCCAACACAACACTCCATCAGTTACATTCACCTTCTACTCCTGCTGCTATAGCAGGCCACTTCAAGCACTTCGAAAAACAAGAATGTGAGTATACCAATCTGTACTATCAAAGAAACTCATCAAGCCATCAGCTTCTCTTGGATGTAGGGTGGTTCAACTGCCTTGTAAGCCGGATCCAGGTCCGGATAATCACACCTTGTTCGATCTGTGGAATGGCATGTTTCTGAAGCTTGTTCCAAGTGTCGCCATGGAGGAGGGCAGTGTGTTGATCACAACCAGAACCAATTCCACTGCAGAAAAGGTAACATCTAACTTCTCATGTTTAATATTTCGTCCTGAGATTCATGCTAGCATCTTCTCATAACTGTTTTTCTTTTTCTTTATCTGCCTCTCAAACACTGCAGACAAGAGTCGATTGAAGCTGATATTAGCTTTATGTAAGTTCATCTCATTAATTTTCATCATTTTATTACATCCATTCATGGCATCTTAGTAGTCATTTTGTGATTCTCTCATCAGCTGTATCTGGAGCTGGACTCTTGCTGCTCTTATCCATCACCTACTTAATATTGCTACGCAAGAAAAAATCGAGCAAGAAGAATTTTATTTCAAGAAACATATCATCAAATTTCTCCTCAAAATCAGACTTTGAAGGTGGGATCTTCTACGGCATCCCTGTTTTCTCTTACACTCAACTTGAGAAGGTAACCAATAACTTTGATCCATCTAAACGACTTGGAGATGGAGGCTTTGGAACTGTCTACCATGGTAATAAACTTTTGTTAAACATCTATTTAACTAATCATAGTTACCTTAAAATAAACAAATTGCAATAACAAGCTTGATTAATATTGCAATTAGGCACCCTTTTAGATGGAAGAGAAGTTGCAGTTAAACGTCTCTACGAACACAACTTCAAAAGAGAAGAACAGTTCATGAATGAGATCAACTTGGCCAACTTGGCAAGGAATAGGATCCAACGGGGAGCGTTCGATGAGCTGATCGATTCGTCTCTTGGATACGACTCTGATCCGAAAGTAATGAGGATGACTACGGCTGTTGCAAGGTTAGCATTTGGTTTTCAGCACGACAAGGAATGAGGCCTTCAATGGAGGAGGTACTGTCTTTTCTCAAGGATATTGAAGGAGGAGAGGATTATAATGCAGATCAGATGACAAGTATTGTTGCATCCCCTGAAAGAGAAGAAGATGTTCTGTTGAGAAACAACAAATTATTAGAATCCTCACCCAATGCAGTCACTGATGCATGGGTTAGTAGTGCTTCTTCCACAACAAGTTTCACTTGACATATAAAATGAGTTGTCTTTTCATATGACTTTGTGAATATATACTTCAAAAACAAAGCAATGTGATTAGAAAAAGGGTGGTTTGGATCAATATCCTTCTTGAATCGTTGGGTTACGGTCGTACTACTATGTTTGGTCGGATTTGGATCGATCTCTCTTCAATGAAATGCACTCAATTGCCTCACTGTGTGCCACAGAGCACTATGTTTAGTTTATAGAAAACTACGGTGTGAAATGAGGCGATTTTTCTTTTATGCAAAGAGCAAACGTACTTTATTGATTAAATTCACGAGCAACCAAATTAAATTATCGAACTATGAGAAATCAATCAATTAAAATTTTAAACTATCTCAAGTTTGTCACTATAATTTAATAAGGACGAAGGGAGAAGGGGATAATGAAGCATGCAAAGAAAAGCAATTTAAATAATGTAAGAATAAAAGATATGACGGATGCAAAGATGAATGGATTCTAAATGATGCAGGAATTTATGAATTCCAAATGATGCAAGAAAATTCAATACAATAGAAAAAACCCATTACAATTTAATACTCAGTTTACAAAAAATAAAAAATTTACCTGCACAGAGAATAGTTACTTTCATTATTTCAGGCAGAATAATACAACCATTAAATTACCAATACAATAAGTAAATTTTCTGTAGGGCTGATCATCCTTTCCATGTTTTCCTTGAAGTTCCACCTTGACTCTGACAGTAATGAAATTTTTTTCACCACTTCTAGATCATGCAAAGATCTGCAAAGTGTAACCATCACCAATTTCAGTGAATTTCTGCTACATCAGCATTACTTAGCATATTCAAAACAGTAATTTTAAAGAAACAAAGATCTAAAGAATTAGCAGGAAAGGGTTATCAGGATGAACAAAATAAGAACTTGAGAAGAAGTGGTATACCTGATATCCATCTCTCCTGTCTGATAGAATACTGCCAGCCCACAAGCATTTTCACCTTTCCTGAAAACAGTAGTCCAACAACAAGGCTTCAAAAGTTTGGCTTTATGAATAAATTTACTTTGTCCCTGAGTAACCACGAATCATGATAGTTAGTGAAGAACGCAATCGAACATTGGGGATATTAAAGTTCACTGAATTAAGAGCCTTAATTGAACCACAGACTTGGCTGGGTATATATGTATTGAATCTTTACAGCAAAGTAAGACAAACAACTCCTTCAAACTTTGTGCAGAAGCGATTTTATCCATAGATCGGTTCTTCAGTCGGGGGAAAGCTCATTTCTTGGTGAGTCATTCTTCTCCAACTGCTGTTCATCTGTAGACCTATAAATTGCTGCCTGTTTTTCTGCAGTACAAAATCCAAGTAAGTAGTTCATATGACAATAGAAGAGGAATTTAATCACCATCAGGGAATACTTGCCTATAACATACATAGAAATTGCTGCTGACTTATTCTTCAACTGTACAGGTCTTGAGCTAATCATGCCACCATTATTACCATCAACGACATATATACTTGCATCATTGGTTAATACAAATATGGGCTCTCCTCCACAGATACCTGCAGCTTTTGGTGAAGATTCATTTGTGTTTCGCGACTTTTCATGAGCAAAGGCTATAGAGTATATCGATATCAATGGGGAATTAAATATTGAGTCTGTTATAAATGCAACAGATGATGATTGCAAATCTATGACTCCAATCTCGAAGAAGGACATCACATATAAGCCGCAAATCAAGCAAAGTAATGATAATATGAAAGAGTGGTCTACTATTCGGCCTCCTTTCCCTTCAAAAGATTAAACACGTTAAGGGAACTGCTTGCCAGTCATCAATATATCGAATTACGTGAAGCCAAGAAAGATATAACTCACTCGAGAATTCATATCCAAAATAAGTTTGGAGCTATTGTTTGTAAATTTCAGGGCCTGAACTCCGGATTTCTGAAGGTCAAGTTACGAAGATATAATGGCCATATTGAGCAGAACTGCAAACTGCAAGATATCATGACTAATATCAAGTTACGAAGATATCATGGCCATATTACAAAAGAAATTTGCTATTTTTACTTCTCCAAATGCTATCTTCAGTTCTGAGTCTCTTTTTTTTTTTTTTTTTGACAGAACTCATATAATATGGTTCAAGCTAATTCAGAAATAGGGGCAACTAAGAACTTCTGAACGTCATCTATGGAATTTGTAAGATAGTTTGACAAGTGAAAACAAAAAATAAATTTCAATATAGAACTATTTATTTCTTAAATATTAGTATATAAATTCCAATATTTGGGTTTTCCGTTCGAGTAATGTTCTTGTGGACAAAGTCTCGTGTCAAATTTAGATCAGTGGACATGATACCCTATACAGATTCTCATTTATGGAACTCTGGGATTAGCCACACAATTTATTAGTGTTTGAGATTTCTTGTAGTTCCTAAGAAAGGAGATGATAACAAAGAGAAATAGCAGTGGACTTGGGAATCAATCTTATTGAATTTGATATGTACTCCACTGGATCCATGATAATGGCAATAATTAATAGAGAAACTAGAATCGAGTTAGTAAAGGATAGAGATGACCACAGTGTGGGCCTTTTACATATGGTCCCAAAATTTGTATCCAACAAAAATGGAAATTCTGTAATGAAATGGGACATCGTATATAACTATAGTACACAGTTTCAATTACCTTCACTTTTGGCCTCAGTAACAAAATGGAAGCTTGTCTCTTTGCTGCTATAGAGGTAATAAAGTAAGACCTGCTTGAGAGCAAACCAAGGATAATAGAGCATCCAAAGAAAGCTTTTTTCCCTGATAAGTGTGTGAAAGAGAATAAAGAAAATTTCTAACCCGACCACATTCACTTCCAACAGCTAATCTCAACGTGGAGGAGCATAGATCCAGTATTGTCAAAGAGGCCCCAGAACCAACCAATGATTCACCGTTAGCCTATTATTCATCAGCAAGAACTCACATAGCATTAACTCTTGTTTATCATTTTTATAAATATAAAATCACATGTTATTGTCAAAATCATATCAGCAAATGACCCAGTAAGAGTGAGGTCCAAACGATTAATGCATTTCACTGTTTCCATTCCAGATGACCATTCAAGACTCTGAACCTGCCACTAAAATACATCCAATAACATCCCAAATTACTTATATCTAGTGTTTTTGTCAATTTGAACTTTCAATAAAGAAATTGTTTCATAAATTTAGTGAGGTGTGCAAAATAATATAATCACATATATGCAGGCGTAGCAGGCATTTTATTAGTAGAAGGCATTTCAAAATTGAGTTCTTTAATTCAGAGTATAACTAGTATAGTAAATATGCTGAAAACATGATTTTAGAGGGAATTAAACTATCTAAGATTTTGGATCACTGATGTATAAAGCTATATTTGGAGAAAAAAATTCTCCCTTTGTGACCTTCCAGAAAAATCTTTCTATGGGGTAAAAGAAAAGAAAATATTTAATAAGTACCGTTTGGATCACCTCTAAACAGCACATTAACAGCATTCCTTGTCAAAAACTAACAACTTAAATGCTAATGATTATCAAAAGTTATTATATAATTCTGAAGCAAGGTAATTACATACACATAATAAAGTTGATGACCCACCGTAACAACCTTTTCACTTCCTATCTCATCTCCACCATAGATAAGAAGTTGATCCTCTAGATGCTTATTATGTATGAGATTTACTGTTGTCCAACCAGTGTAACACTATAGCAGGGATCCTCTTTTCAGCAGAAGACAACTGAAGCTTAACCACATTTGGTGACAACCCAGCTTCTTGCTCTTTAATAGAAGAATCTTTAGATGTATTCCAAAATAAAATATCCCCATCAACATATCTGATTGCAAGAATATACCCATCTGTAGATGCTCAACAAAGAGCAGTAATCTCTTTCTCTTCTAACTCCTGAGAAGGTGCATCATCTACAATGTTGGTTACCAACAACTTTGTTTTTCAATTCCAGGATCTTATTGCCTCATAGAACAACAACAACAAGTTCTTCAACAATATCCCAAAGAATTAGCAAGCCACTTTCTTCTTATGCAATCAGGCGTGGGGAGCTATCCTCAAAATGAATAGCCCTAAGGAGCAATTTTAGGTATCTGTAAAGCATCAAAAAATGTAGGAGCAATTTAAGCTAAGAAAGATTGCAGGCAAGAGAGGGAAAGATTGTTGAACTTGGTCAAAATTTTGAGACCCTCGAGAAGGTTCATGGTCGTGGGAATTCAACGATCTTCCCTCGCTGCCTCCAATCTTTCCTGAGCTGTCTTCTTTTGTGCCTCCAAATTTTGCTTATCCCCAGATCTTCTGCAAACGTTAACCAGGAGCTCTGCGGGGGAGGGGGGGTCGGTATTAGCGGGAAATCTAGTTTTAGGTTGGAGGTGACAGACAATGAGGGATATGTGATTTTTAGATTAAATTAAATTGGGAAATGGGTCACGTATATAAATAAATACCCTTAAACTTGCCTCTAGTGTTTTTAAGATCGAACCAGGAAATTGGAGCCAAGACCAATCCGAATACCCATAAAACCGATTTTATAGATAAATCGAAAAACTCGATTTGAACCGAAATAATAGGTGAACAGCCCTTTTTGACCCCATCTCAAGAATAAACTAAAGAAAATTAAAAAAGAAAAATTATTCCCTTGAATTGAAACTTCTATCTTTTCTTACAATTTTCAATCTTCTTGCTTTCTTCATCAAATGGAGTAAATGATGAGAGGTGAATTGGGGGAAGAAGGTAAAAAATGAAATAATGGTTAAATTGGGAATGTGTGAATCTGGAATGATGATCGAATTCTACTGCTTCAAGTTTAAAATCTGCTTCTCTTTCTCCTGGAATGGGCCATTAAATTAAAAGAAGTTGAAGGCCCAACATTTGAAAAAATTAAAAGCGAAACATCGTGCAACTCAACATAAAACCGTGTTGATTTAAACCGACTTCTCTTTAATAAAAGCGTAGGAACACGATTGAAACACCCAAACTATTTCCAGCAAAATGTACAGTTATTCAAAAAAATTTAAGTTTGGTTTACAAAAAAGAACTCATTAAAAAACACGTGGCTGGTGAAGTCAACAGCCAAGCTAAAGGGTAATCGAGGGAACAAGTATAAAAATCATTTCTTCAATTGTGTTTCAGATAGATTCTTACATCAACATGGCTATCTCATTTGCGTGGTACACGTGTTGTCTCCTCCTTCATCTTCTGATTCTGAAAGAAGCTTCAGCAACCAAATGCCAGCCATCCTTCCCCTGCAAAAATTACACCCTCGAATTCTTGCGCAATGCGGGCTGTTACTCGTCGACGGCTGTGATACCCAACACGAACATCCAAAGTTTCACATTGGACCTGGTGAATATTCTATTCTCAACAGGCTGTCGGGAAACAGGTTGTTGATTCATGACATGGGACTGCAATATTTTCTGAACCAGAAGCCAAATAATTGCACCACACTTAAAAATATTCCCCTGTTCAAGAATTCTACATCAGTTTCATTTACGTTCTTCTCCCCCAATCTCACCTTATTCCAATGCTCTAAAAGAGCTCGTGCAGCTGAGCATTTCAGAGGCTATACAAAGCAGGAATGTCAAGTATACGATGTATACTATAAAGTACATACTGATGTTGTCCAAACTAGTACTATTCCGACCGGATGTAGTGCGGTTCAACTACCTAAGTCGAATCAAGATTCAGGTGACATGTTCAATCTGTTGGTTGCTAACTTTACTGTGGAGTGTAAAGTATCAGAAGATTGTTCTAAATGTTACAAGGAAGGAGGGCAGTGTCTTACTGACAACCAGAACCAGTTCTACTGCAGTAAAGGTATACTAGCTACATTTTAAATTGTGTTCTTACACATTCAAACTTATTCTTGATTCATTATGTAAAGTTGGATGAATCTTAATTTGCATGAAGTTTATAGTTTAACTTCCTCTTATCTTCCTCCTGCATAAAGATACAACTTTGAGCCTACTACCTTCCAACCATGTAGAAGTCAAAAAGAGTCGGTTGAAGTTGCTATTATCCTTATGTAAGTTCATCTCGATTGTTTTCTTGTCGTATATTTTATCACATCCATTTATCCATCTTATATATGTCTCTCTCTCATCAGCTGTATCTGGAGCTGGCCTCTCGCTGCTCTTATCCATCACCTTTCTAATATGGCAACGTTACAAAAACAATTTTTCAAGAATTATATCTTCATACACCTCCACCAAACAGGACATCGAATCAGCTGCTGGGGTTTTCTACTTCGGCATCCCTGTTTTCTCTTACAATGAACTCGACGAGGCAACCAATAACTTTGATCCATCTAAACAACTTGGAGATGGAGCCTTTGGAACTGTCTACCATGGTAACTAACTTGTTGTTCAAATAAAAATCATAGTAGCTTAATTAGAGATTAAAACATAAACCGTCTCTTATCTTTTTACTCTATCCGAAAAAGTCCCAAACCTTCGGTTTTTGCACTGATTTCGTCCAAAAACAATATCTTTTTATCAAGTTCATCTCATAACATTATAAAAACATTGATTCAATCTCATCCAACGAAATTAGAAAAGTTAAACATTTTTAAGTAAAAAAGGAAGGTGTGAGAATTTAAAAGTCATGAAACTATTTTTAAGAAATTAAGTTTTTTGGGACTAAAGTAAATTTGTATAAAACATTTTGGTTTTAAACACTTTTAATTATTACAACAAAACAAGTGTAATCACGAGGTGGCCTGCTTATTACAACCAGGTAAACTAAGGGATGGGAGAGAAGTTGCAATAAAAAGGATGTACGAAAACTTGAGAAGAGTGGAGCAATTCTTGAATGAAATCAAGATCCTAACTTCCTAAAGGCACCCAAATCTAGTTTCTCTCTATGGCTGCACCTCAAGAACATCCCGAGAACTCCTGCTCGTGTACGAGTACATTCCCAACGGCACGGTTGCTGATCATCTGCACGGCGACAGAGTCGAAGAAGCTCCCCTGTCATGGCCTATAAGAATGAGCATAGCCATAGAAACTGCAACTGCATTGGCCTACCTCCACAAATCAGACATAATCCACCGCGATGTCAAGACGAATAACATCCTACTCGACTCCAATTTCAGTGTCAAAGTGACTGATTTTGGTCTGTCAAGACTGTTTCCATACAATGTGACTCATATCTCAACTGCCCCTCAGGGGACCCCTGGATATGTTGATCCGGAGTACCATCAGTGCTACCAACTGACAGACAAGGTGTTGTCCTGATCGAGCTCATCTCCTCCATGCCTGCAGTGGATATAAGCAGGCATAGGAATGAAGTTAACTTGGCCAACTTGGCAATGAGTAGGATCCGACGAGGCGCGTTTGATGAGCTGATCGACCCGTATCTTGGATACGATTCTGATCCTGAAGTGACGAGGATGACTACCATGGTGGCAGAGTTGGCGTTTCATTGTCTTCAGGTGAATAAGGATTTGAGGCCTACGATGAATGAGGTGCTGGATTTTCTCACAAGTATTGAAAGTGGCGAGGGATGATTAATACAGGAAATGTAATTCATTGGAAGATTCCTACATACTCTGAAACAAATTTAAAGATGCTGTTTTTGATATGATAAACTTAGTATATTGAAATTTTGATATTTTTTCTCAATCCTATTCCTTCCATATAATTTCTTCAAAACAAAGTTCACCCATACTTAGTTGGTTAAAGTGGGGTGTAATAGTGAAGAGCAACTTCTAAAAAAACGCATTTGGACTATTCTCACGCCCTTTTATAACTTACCAAATCTAATTAGTAAAAGAGATAAACGAATGTGGAACGGAATATTTGTTATTGTTATAAGTTAATTAACTTTGTATCTCTAATTTGTAATAACAAACTTTCTATGCTAATAAAATCATTATCATTTCATTAAAATATGTGAATATAAAAAAAAGTTATTTTCTTTAGCGAATCTTTGAAGTGATTTATTGGAGTTGCTGTTTTATTTGTCTCTGATTGTTTGGAATTATAGAAGATTTTTCGTCTTGCATGGATCACGTAAAGACGTCAAGTGTGCAAGTCCAAGTCAACATGGAATTGTGTAATGGAGTAGGAAACTTCCCTACTCAGGTAATTACACTTGTGGAGTTTGATTGACCATTTCAAAGCATTAGTTAGATAAGTTTTCTCACCAAAACTTTTTGTATCATTTACACAATCATAGATTAATGCTAAGTGAGTTGATTATGTTGGAAATTAATCCATTAAACTTTAATCTTATTATGATTAACGAGATTTAAACATAACACGGAAGCGTACCTTGATCCATAAAGTCTTCTTGGCGGAACACGAACTCGGGATCAGTGGTTTTATGACATTCCTCAACTAAGTCTCCTTATCCCTTATGAGGACCGTAGTAATCCCTCCCGATGGGGAGAAGGGAAGACCATGTGCGGCTTAGTATATTGGGGACTATAACCTGTGAGCCTTTATATACTTCTTGACTAAACCACCCATAATCACCTAGTCATGTAGTATTGGGTATCTACTCAATTGGTTCATATCAAAATATTATAGCTCATGGATTTTACACCTTAATTGAATCACTTAATTAAGTCCATAAAATAATTGAATAGCTAATATAATTGCATAATAATATATTGTCCACAATTAGATTATAATGGAAATTAAAAATTTCCAACAATCTCCCACTTGAGCTATATATTGTTCCTAAAGTAATTATATCAAGAGTTCTTATTTGCGTAACTTAATGATATTCCTATTCAAACTATACTTAACAATCTGGTCCATCTCATATACTAATATGGAACTACCGCGGCTTTCACCACATTATAAATCGTGATTAAACCCTGACAATCACCAATATCAATATACTCAATGACATAGATCAAATATGTTGAGTTGCATGGAAATTACATGCAAAGTGATCAATATCATGTCTATTTCCAACTGGTCCAACTTTAGTCTTTAGTGAGATCAATTCAAAATGTAAATACAAAATGAAATTATTACTTTAGTGAATTCACAATGAATTCAAAGCCATGGACTTTATTCTGCAGAAAACTGAATTATCCAAATCAAAGTGTCTTGAAACTTCAAAGAGCAATAAATATAGACTCACACTAAACCAATGTATTCTAAAACCATATAACACCCATATGAGTAGCTAGCTCATAAAAATTACAGGGTGTTGAATACATAAATGGCGGATCCGTATTTAGAGTCTATCATAATATGCTCTACCAAAATTTATCCATAAGAACACTTTCTTAAACAACTAAGAATTCTATGTCAATATGTTTGACTTATAGGTACTCTTGTCGTTAATACTTTACTGCGAACTAACTATCACAATCAACTTTATGTGACAAAGCTTCGCAACCTTTATTTTATGATTGGATGCCCCTTAGTATGCTACTATTTCTATTGTCATGGTTAATGAGCTACAAGTGTTTGCTTAACACTTTTACTTATATAGCTTTCAAAACCAACATAAGATGTAGCGTAAAGTGGATCTTGTACTATACTGGCATCCAACAAACTCAGAATCAGACTACTTTAGGATCTCCTACTAATCTGATCTCTTATGTGCAAACACGTTATCTTTAGTTCTCTGTAAATACCTTATAAAGATCCATACTAGAGTTACTTAATTATCTGCTTAATATACCAACAACAAAAACAAATCAGGTCTTTTACAGACCTCATCATACAACAACTTCCAACAATCAACGCATACAGAATATTTTTACATTTCTTAAATCTTTAATTTTTCTTTAAGACACCTGATTGAGATTGCACTTGTCTCCCTTTGTTTTAACTTTAATATTCTCCTACTAAATTACATAATCATCTAAATTTATCTCAAAACCAAATGAGACAATAATTTCATGATGATGATTGTGATTCCTTTATGGGAAAATTTTCTTGAATGCATAGATGGATTTCTTTTTAGTTCTTAAACTGTTGAGATTGTTTCATCAATGTTACCATCAAGAAACTTTATCTTTACATCCATCTAATGTGATTCAAGATCAAAATGTGCTTCTAATGTCACGAATATCTAAAAAGAACATTTCTTAGTAATCGGATAGAAAGTCTCTTAGAACAATGCATTTCTTCCATTTTGAGTATAATCCTTTACCAAGATGCAAACCTGATCATCTTGTATTGATTTAAACTCATAACTTGTAGCATTAACTCACTTTCAAGTATTTGGACCTTGCATGACTTGATGAACATTGTTTGAATGTTCTACCATTAATTCAATAGTGTCCTCATTATTCATAAGAAAACTGTATAATCATCCGAATTGTCTTTCTCTCAACTCTAGTGGTTTCCTTAGTGACATTAATTCTTGAGGTTGTTGAATTTGTTATTCCTTAAATATTATTGACATTGTCATATATTTATTCTGAATTTATACTAATTCTTTAAAGCATAAGTGCGGATCGAATCGACTTCCCCTTAAGGACAATGTCTCTAATATTATTCTTCCCCCAAAATTAACATCCTCAAAGAATTCTGTATTACCCGTCTCAAATATGATCTAATTAATTGGATCAAAAACTTATTATCTTTATTTAAAACCAATAAAGTAGCTTGTATCTATTTGAATCCAATTTTCTTTAGTAGATCCCAATGATCTAGCCTTAGTTGGACATCACCATATGTGAAACTCAATGAGTTCTCACAACTACTTTTGTTGGAACTTTATTGAGACCATAAGTTGCAATCTTTAGTATTTCTCCAATTAGTAACCATATGTTGTGGAGTACTATTTTTGTCTTTTAACTACACCACAACACCATTCACACTAAGTAATCTTAATGTGGTGTATTATAAAATAATTCCACAAGCCTTTAGGAGTAAACAAAAGATTGTACTTTAGTGGTCTTTAACAGCTTTCTTTACGGGTATTCTTTTATTGCCTTTATATTTTATTAAGACTAAATTTTCTTGAAGCCTACTAGTCTCATTTTTATTGTTGAAGTTCTCATCATGTATGTTTTTGTTGTTGATATCGGTTAAACTTAATTATCAGACTTCTTGATTATACAGAGAATTAATCCATAATGATTATCATGCTTGCACTAAACTTTATAATCTTTCAAAATTTAAATAAATTAGAATATCTTGAGGATTCGAGCACAACATTAGTATCAAGGCTTTGGACAACAATACTAATTTAAAAGATGCTCTCACGCAGTGGTCAAATACTGACAATAAAAACTGTCAAGCAATAGTCTTCCTTCTGGCCGACTTATTACTCACATGTCAAACTAAATTATTATCACGTATTTACCACCACAGGTGCTTATGTATTTCGGGTCAGATATTAATCTACCTTTGGGCCGATCAATACTCGCATGAAGATACACTCGCAACATTATTAATTGGGGACCCATCACAAGACACCTTGTGCAACATTAACCTCGTCTATGGACAAAAATTAACTGCAGGAGTAATTTTGGTGTAATAATTAAGTACTGATAATAAGTTCTGTCAAATAAAAGTCTATCTATGGACCGACAAATGTTCACATGAACAATTTAAATAATTATCACATACTTATTATTATATGTGTTATTATTCTGTCAAACAGTGCCTACCTATGGGCCGAACACATGACACATAAATAATTTCACACTCATCTATGTAATTTCAATAAAGTCGCACTCCACACACAGAGACTGCTATGACTACATGATACTTTGATTGACTAGATTGAAAAATTATTAGACCAATTAAACAAATATTTAAAATAAATATTTATGTTTAATTGAACGACATTAAAAATGTCTCCCCAAATTTAATTTAATTAAATTCCACAATCTAAATAGTAATTTAGATGATTCACACAAATTTAAAAATAATGAAAGATTTTTTAACTTAATTAGAATTTAGATACCTAACCAAAAATTCACTGAAGGTAACTGTAATTCGTAACATGTCTTGAGTTTCCATAAACAAAAATAAGTGCACCATAACACATGTTATTCACCAAAATTACATGAACACGATAATCATCATAATGAGTACTTAATTATCATGGTGATAGCGTACTGCAATTTTTAAAAATTAAAACAAAAGGCATTACAACCCATGTTGTCATGCACACTCCATACGAATCATGACACAATTTCAACATCATATCGAAATTTAAATTAATAACACACGTTACTAAAAAAATTATATATGGGCTTGATATGCATTCTCAATTAATTTTAAAAGCCCAAAAATAATTGTTAACAAAGTGATACATGATTCTGGTCACAAACTTATTACTCAGATATATTTTTGAATTGCTTACAGTACCAATTTAAATGGCACAAACAAAGATACTATCATCCATATATATCAATTTGATGATTAAATCGTACAATATTTACTCTCAATGATTTGATATGATTCCACATGTGTCCATCAATTAATCACATTGACAATCAATTAATATTTGCATCTTAATATGTACTGTCATTTTCACTAATTGTCATATGTAATTTATCATCACAGTTTGAATTTCCATATGTGATTTATCATTATAATTCGAAATTTTCATACGATGACCACAAATATTAAATTGAGCACATATAAACACTACAAATTAATTAAGTAATATAATTAATGTATGATTAATATCTCGACTAATTTTACAATTTAAAAAACTTTTTCACAAACAGTAGTCCTTATTTCATATGGGATAAAAAAACAAAGTCAAGACTTACATTTGCCATGACTAATTACCAGAGTTGGAATATGGATTAGCCTCCAATAATTTGTTGTCCAATAACAACAGATTAACAAAACTCGATTCGTGTGCATTAACACAATAAATATGAATCATTCCAACCATTCATTTTTAAAATTACACAAATACCATAATTATTTTAGATACTCAAAAATATCATTCCATGCGCATAAAACTTAAAATTTGATGCAGTTATTTAGTTGTATTACTCAATTGATACATACACATACAATAATCCTTTAAAAGGAATTCACGTTCACAAATTACTTGAGTAATAATTAAGTCCCTACCAATTTTCATGATTAAAATAATTCAAACATCTTTGGCATTAACAACCAGTGTCTCAAATTGTAATAAACAAAAATATGATATCAATACTGAAGACCACAACAGGCAATTAATGTGAAGTATAATTCATGTACTGAAGGCCACAACATGCAATTAATGTGAAGTATAATTCATGTTCCACTTTGCTGATTCAATCAACACAAACTTCAGACTTATTAAAAAATGTTAAAATGAACATGAATCATATTCGCATAATTTTCATAAATAAATTTGGCTCACTCATCGCACCCAAAAGATATTCACAAATTCATAGTAAACTGGAACTAATTAAAATCAGTGAACCATCGCGCGAGAAATTTAATATCAAGAATTAAAATGTGATTTCACAAAAAAATATTCAAATAAAATTATTTGAATCTAATCACAGCACTTTCAAATCTCAGAGAATCATAAATATGGTGGCTTTGATACCACTTGTAGGAAATTAATCTATTAAACCTTAATCCTATTATGATTAACGAGATCTAAACATAACACGGAAGTGTACCTTGATCCGTAAAGCCTTCTCGGGATCAGTGGTTTTATGACCTTCCTCAACTAAGCCTCCTTATTCCTTATGAGGACTGTAGTAATCCCTCTCGATGGGGAGAAGGGAAGACCATGTACGGCTTAGTATATTGGGGACTATAACCTGTGAGCCTTTATATACTACTTGACTAAACAACCCATAATCACCTAGTCATGTAGTATTGAGTATCTACTCAATTGGCCCATATCAAAATATTATAGCCCATGGACTTTACACCTTAATTGGATCACTTAATTAACTAATTAAGTTCATAAAATAATTGAATAGCTAATATAATTGCATAATAATATATTGCCCACAATTAGATTATAATGGAAATTAAAAATTTTCAACAAATTAAATAACAAGTATTGTTTAGCAAACTGTGCTAGATCGTGGTGGTGGTGAAATCATTTTATATTTATTTATGTAGGCTCGAATTCTCTGTGCCATTTGGTACATCATCTCTTGTGTCACACCGTTAGATGGACGACACGTATGAGAGAGAAACTATACCCTAATCCTTAAACCCTAGGGGCAATGGTTGGATTTATTTCCCCCTCTTACGTGTCAATCACTTAATCGTGTGGCACAGAAGATGGTGTACGAAAATGGCACAAAAAATCCGGTGTGATTTATGTAAGAAGTTTTCGGGCGCTTGGTTAGAGATATTAGGGGAGGGCAATGATAAGTCATATTTTAGCATGATTATTTTGTGGTAATTAAAGTCTATTTGATTTAATTATATATATATATATATATATATATATATATATATATATATATATATATATATATATATATATATATATATGTGTGTGCTAATATTGACTTATATTATTTTTGAGAGATAATTACTTTAATTATTTGAATTGATGTGGAAATAGGTTATTAAAGGAACAAATAAGAAAATTAATCAGCCAGCATATCTTCCACATATTTGAAGGATCGGATCTCCTTTAAATCTGTTAAAAGTCACGATCAAGAGGAGAAGAAAAGGAGAAAAGAAAAGATCCTTGGAGATATTTTTGGAAGAACAAATAAGGAAAAAAAGATCAAACAGGATTACTTAGGGATATATTAATGGGAGATTTTTTATCTATTTTTGGGAAGCAGGATACACGACTGGAGAAAAAAAAAAAAAGAAAGCAGAACATGTGAGGAGGGAAGCAGAAAAGAAGCAGGATCAGTTCTCCCTACTCCAAGGCAGATTAACGTGAATCAAGATTACAATCAGACACAATCGGTTCTTTAATTTTATATTTTAGTTCTGTTTTAACTATAAACATGAGGGGCTAATCCCCTTTTCTAGTTTAGGATTCGTGAACCTCCTGTTAAAATATTAATTTAATTATTTAGAGTTTTTCATTGAATCTGTTGTGCTAATTTATTCTATTACATGCGTTGATGTCCTTTATAGTAATTTAATAATTATTTTGGCCTGATCAACTAAATTAATTATTCAATTGCTTACTGTTATTCTATGAACTACAATCCGTAATTGTTGTAGGAATTGAATTAAGTAACAAATAGAGATTATTCCCTCTAGGTGTAATAGAATCTAGGTTATATGATATCTAGCTGGATTTCGTAGTCTAGTAATCCTATGTTTAGAGTTTTAATGCATCTACGAGTTCGAATCCATAGGGTCACTCGTAGATAGTTCAATTTAGTAGTCGTACCCTAGTTGATGAACATAAGAACATTCGGGTTGATTGGTCATACCATCAATATAGGGATTTGAGTTTGCACACTAGGCTAGTTGTTTATTTCATGTAATTAATTAATTTAGTAAACGAGAAGAGATCGACATCATAAACTAGACTTTTATCACTTGGTTAATTTCATGATTAATTTTCATAATTTGTTATTTAAATTGAGTTAATTTATTATTGTCACTGTTATTTACAATTTTTCTACAATCTAAAAAACCTAATTTATTTTAATGTTCGCAACACTTAAATTTAATTAAAAATTCATAACACTCTCTTGGGTTCGACCCGTACTCACCATTGTACTAAATATTAGTGTGAGTCAGAAATTAAATTATATTTTGGTAGGCCGGCGACAGCAAATTTGATATATTTTAATTACAAATTTATTATTTGCTCCTTTAATAACCTATTTCCACATCAATTCAAATAATTAAAGTAATTATCTCTCAAAAATAATATAAGTCAATATTAGCACATAAATATATATAATTAAATCAAATAGACTTTAATTACCACTAAATAATCATGCTAAAATATGACTTATCAGACAATGTGAATAAAAGAATATTGATTCTCATTCCTCAATCATTCTCATTGACTCAATATATACCTCAACTCCTTCAATTAATTTAATTCCCATTACCATTACTCTCGTCAAAGATTCTCATTGTCATTACCATTCCGGAATTTAAACCATACACCAAAGTCTTGGAAAAAGTATTTTCCACGTCAACTGCCGCGTATGGCGGGGTGAGAATAAAAGAAATGATGTTGATAGATTGGAGGAGCAGTAATTAAGAATAAGAGTGATCCGTTTATTAATTGATTATTCATTCTACTCCATTTGTTTATTTGTTAAGTGAAATGGGTTTTGGGAATGGCAGAGGATTGTTGTTGTGGGTTACGTGTCATCTTCTCCTTCTTCCACACTTAGCTCACTGCAGCTGCCCCCAATCTTTCCCCTGTGGAAACTTCACCTTCAAATTTCCATTCACTCATATTCAGTATCCAGAATGCGGGTTGTACCCGGTTGATGGGTGCAGTGATTCTCATCCGACGGTTCAGATAGGATCTGGTCCGATCCAAACCCAACTTAGTTTGACTATTCTGAGAAACATGTCGGAGAACAGATTCCTTGTTCATGACTCTACTTTGCAGTATTGGTTGGACAGCCGCAGTTGTTTTTCCCTGTTCTCAAACATATCTCTACCAAACTCTCCATCAGTTTCATTTACAGTCTCCTTCTCCCCTAATCTCACCTTCTTAAACTGCCCCATAGAAGCTCATACACCACACCAGGGGTTTCAGAAACAAAAATGTAATTTATTCAACATACCCAACATAGTGTACTATAAAACCCAAGATCCTGCTAGCAATACCCCTGATGGATATTGTACTGTGGTTCAACTGCCTTGTAAGTTGGATCCATGTTCGGGTAATCACACCAGCTTGTTCGATGTGTTGACTGCTACATATACAGTGGAGTGGCATGTTTCTGAAGCTTGTTCCAATTGTTACCATGGTGGAGGCCACTGTCTAACCGACAACAGGAATCACTCCTTCCTCTGTAAACAAGAAGGTACAATATCTAATTTCTTATATGCACCTGCTGATTCCACTATTCTGATGTGCTTATTTCTTTTTAGCCAATCCGAGGGTTTCGAGTCGGTTAAAGCTGATATTATTTTTATGTGAGTTCACTCGCATTCATTACCTATACATTAATCAAATGCATACACAATTTAGTATTCATTTCACTGGCTCACTTTCATCAGCTATACCTGCACCTGGACTCTTGCTGCTCTCATCCATCGCCTACGTAATATGGCTGCGCAAGAAAACCTCCATTAGGGGATACCTTCTTTCAAGAAACATTTCTTCACATCCCACCTCAAAATCAGACATCGAAGGTGGAATCTTGTGCTTCGGCATCCCTGTTTACTCTTACACTGAACTTGAGGAGGCAACCAATAACTTTGACCCATCTAATGAACTAGGGGATGGAGGCTTTGGAACTGTCTACTATGGTAACAAATTTATGCTGAACATCTTTTTGACTAATCTTAGTTAGATTAATAATTACTAGCCTGCTTATTACAACTAGGCAAGCTGCGAGATGGGAGAGAAGTTGCAATAAAGCGCTTGTACCAACACAACTTCAAAAGAGTGGAGCAGTTCTTGAATGAAATCAAGATCCTCACTTCCTTAAGGCACCCCAATCTTGTCTCTCTCTACGGCTGCACCTCCAGAACTTCCCGAGAACTCTTGCTCGTGTACGAGTACATTTCCAACGGCACTGTTGCTGATCATCTGCACGGCGATAGAGCCGATGAAGCTCCCCTGTCATGGCCTGTAAGATTGAACATAGCCATAGAAACCGCAACTGCATTGGCGTACCTCCACATATCAGACATAATCCACCGTGATGTCAAGACAAACAACATCTTACTCGACTCTAATTTCAGTGTCAAAGTAGCTGATTTCGGGCTGTCAAGGCTGTTTCCAGACAACGTTACTCATATCTCCACTGCCCCTCAAGGCACCCCTGGATATGTTGATCCGGAGTACCACCAGTGCTACCAACTTACAGACAAGAGCGATGTTTACAGCTTCGGTGTTGTCCTGATCGAGCTCATCTCCTCCATGCCTGCAGTGGATGTAAGCAGGCACAGGGATGAAGTCAACTTGGCCAACTTGGCCATGAATAGGATCCAAGGAGGCGCATTCGACGAGCTAATCGACCTGTCTCTTGGATACGATTCTGATCCTGAAGTGACAAGGATGACTACTATGGTAGCAGAGTTGGCGTTTCGTTGTCTTCAGGTGGACAAGGATTTGAGGCCTTCGATGAATGAGGTACTGACTTTTCTCAAGGATATTGGAGGTAGTGAGGATTGCAATGTTGATCAGATAAAAGAAGGAAATGGTTATCACAGAACGATTCATCCTTCCCCGGAGTCATGCTCTGCCAGTGCTTCTAATACTACAACTTCCTCTGTCTAAGACTTATCTTACCGTTTGATTAGAGTTGTACACTAGTGTACTTGTATTGTTGAGATACAATGAAACGTCCTCTTTTACATCCTTGTAATTGTAACAACAAATTTTGTATTTAAAATAAAATAAATACAAATTGAGATGGATTTAATTTGGAGAATATGTAAATGAGTTATAATCTCAATCAATCCTCTGATTTTTCTCTCGAACCAATTTGGTTTGATTTGACTTTGACTTGACTTGTGTGTTTGAATTTGACTTCTTTGACTGGAGTATATGCTGACTGTGTTGACAGCATGTATGTTGAGCTGAATCTTCAGATGAAGTCTGTCCGAACTTGGGTGTGTAGTCTTGAACGTTGATCCGGATGCGTTGAACCTTTGTTCGAATTGAACGTTGACTGGAGAGCTTTCCACGAAGAACACTTGATCTGGGGGACTTGGAGCCTTAATCCCAGATTGGTGGCTAATCTTGACTTGAAGCTTGCTTGAAGATGATCTTGAGCTTTTCTTGACTTGAAGCTTGAAGATACTTGAACTTGTTCTTCGCTAGGAGCTTGAAGATCTTGAGACTTTGCTTGAAGATCTTGACTTGAAGATGTCTTGAAGATCTTCGACTTGTTCTTCGCTTGAAGCTTTGAAGACTTAAAGATCTTGAGTTCACCTTTGAAGACTTGAAGATCGTTCTTCACTTGAAGCTTTGAAGACTGGAAGACTGCTTGAAGGCTTGAAGATCTTCAAAGATCGTTTGAAGACTTGAAGATCCTCGAACGTTCTTCGCTTGAAGCTCCGAAGGCTTGAAGATCGCTTGAAGATCTTCGTTCGTTCTTCGTTTGAAGCTTCGAAGACTTGAAGATTTGAGGGAGTGCTACTCGTGTTCTCGATCTCTTCAAGAGCGTCTCGTCTTCGGCTGCTCGAATGTGTGTCAAACGAATGGATTATATAGGTGAAGAATGAGGTCCAAACTATTTGGGCCTCACTTAACGGGCTTGTACCTCCAACTTGCTAGACCTATTTGACTTGGACTTGATTTAATTTATCTGTGTTTATTTGACTTGGGTCAGACCCTCATTTGAATTTGACTTAATTTACTTGGGTCAGACCTCATTTTAATTTAAGTTCATTTAATTTATTTGGCTCAAATTAATTATCAATTATTTATTAATTTACTTTAGGAATTAATTTATTTAAATTCCAAAATAAATTAATATTTAATCAATAAAATCCACATGTCCCCATTTAATTGAACCGTAAATTTTAATTGGTTACAGTAATATTACTTTAACTTTGGATACTCCAAATACGTGTAAAAAGACAATTACACTTTTTATGGGACTAAATAAAGTTGCGCAGACGCTTGTAAATAGTTCCTATGTTATATCCCATGTCACAACAAGGTGGAATCTTCGTTTCCGTTAAGAAAATTCCTCAAATACAGCAGATTACTACTGAAGCGCTGAAACCAAGGGACCATACAAAGACTTTTTTTATATGCAGACATGATGAGAAAATCGAGGACAATGAGGGCTGATCCATGAAAATTGGTTTATCAAGAATGCCATTGAGAAATGCATTCTTGGCATCCAATTGATGAAGAAGACACTTAATTTGAACCGAGAGTGCCAAAATAACTCGTGCAGTGGAGGTTTAACATCAGAACTGAACATATGATGAAAGTCAGTACTTGGAGTCTGAGTAAATCCTTGAGCCACCATTCCAACTTTATGTCTCTCAACGGAACCATCAGTGTGATACTTTGTTTTGAAAACCCATTTAGATCCCACTATATTAGTGTTAGGAGGAGTGGAAGACAAGGGACTAAGTCCCATGTTTGATTGGAACGAGCATCAATTTCTTCCTGCATGGTTGAGAGTCGCTCCGGGTATATTTAATAGCAGATTTAAGTCCCTTCGGTTCAAAAGAGATAGCCAGAGCTGAAAGTATAGCAAACGAGGCTAAGTGAACAGAATATTGAGGCTTGAAAGTTCCTGATTTAGCACGATAGATGAGTGGAGCAAGTCCACTATCCAAAGGTGATTGGGACTTATTACGTGATTACGTGAAAGTAGTAATAGGAAGGAGATCATTGTGGTGTAGATTCTTCATTACTAGAAAATGGAAAATTTTTCTCATCAAGTTATAAACTTTAAATGCTAACACATCATTATTATTTCGATAAATTATGTTAAAATAACTTTGTATCATTATATTATTTTTAGTGAATCTTGGAATGATTTCTTGAAGTTGCTATTTTACTGAAAAGGTAAATTTGTATTTCAGTACCAACTGTTACAATATACAAAAGTATAGAGTGGAACGAGTCTATCCTATCCCTTCCTTGGCAACATGCACAAGGTATACAATATTAGTAATTCAAAAAAAGTTGAGCAATAATGCTCAAAATCTTGTCAGCTATGCATGATGTCAATAGCATTCTTGTTTCGAATATAAGTGCATTCCTTTCCAACCATATGTTGTAAATTATGGATGAGAAAGTGATGAAGAACAGCTTCTTTTCTCTCTTGTTGCTACGAGCATCTGCATGTATCTTCCGTATTGCATCACCCACCGATGTGATTCTTCTTCTCCAACCAACTTCCCTACAAACCATGTTCCAGATCTGCTGTATGTATGGGCATTGAAAAAACAGATGGAGTTGTGTTTCTAATGCCCCTACATAAAATCCACAGAAAATGTCACCATTCAAATTTCATACTCTGTCCTTCGTGTACACTCTACCTCTATGAAGCAGCCATAATCTGAAACTGTGCTTCCTCGATATCCATCTGCCCCATATTTGTTTGTAGACGAAGGTTTCTTCTTCTAGATCATTCTTCCTGAACTTCCGATATAATAGAGATGGTAAGAATTTTTGCCGTGTGCATCCTTGCAAAATCTCTGTCACCGTATCTTCTTTCCCTTCTATTTCCTCAATTCTGCTTCTTAATTGGATCAATGTCTTCCAAGCATATGTGGCATTAGCTGCTATTCCCACAGTGGTCCAATCTTATTGTCTTAAGTATACAGAATGTATCCATCTAATCCAGATTGAAGTTGATTCATTCTGTATGTCCCATAAAGAAGCCGCCATTAGAGCTCTATTCCAAGTAAGAATGTCCTTCAACCTTAAACCTCCATTTGGTTTTGGTTGAGTGACATTCTTCCAGTTTACAGCACTAGCTTTCGACCCCCAAAGGAACCTTCTGATCATGCCCTCCGCTCTCCTGATAACTGCTGATGGGATCTTGACTATTGCTCCCCAAAAGTTGATAATCCCATAAATACCTGAGGTGATTAATTCCAATCTACCTGTAAAACTGAGTAGCTTTGATGACCATTTGTTGATCATGTTGTTAATGTCATCAAGCATTGGACCATAATCCTCAATAGCTATTCTCTTGCTGCAAATCGGTATTCCCAAATACTTGAAAGGAAAATTACCCCTCTCAAATGGAAGTATCCCCAAATCGGTATCCCAAATACTTGAAAGGAAAATTATCCCCAAATACTCTGATTGGTTGGAATTATAGAAGATTTTTGGTCTTGCATGGATCACGTAAAGTCGTCAACTGTTTAAGTCCTCCAAGTCAACTTGGGATTGTGTAATGGAGTGTGAAACTGATGGAGATTTGATGGAGATATAAATATAATTAGTATAATAGATTTTGATTATTTTCTTTTATTCATAATTGTCATTAATGTGGTAGATCTTGATATCACCTACAAATAGGTGGTCTTCTTATGTATTACAGGAGTTGAATTTGTTTAATGAAAAGTGAGAGTTTTCTCTTATCATCTTTTACGGTATTCTATAAGAATCAACGTATTTGAGAAGTCTATTTTCCGGTATTCTTTAGGAATCAACGGATTATAGAGATTGTTCTTCGTATCTTTATCTTTAATATTCACTCGTTGCATTAGTTGGTAATCATAGCCAAATTCTCGACGTTGGATTCGAGATTTTCAGTGGTTTATGATACCTTTTATGATGATCAGTCATCGTATGAAGATGATACTACGCAGATCTACCAATAAAATAATTTGTTTGTGTCCGATCCTACATGAGATGGACCACCAATTTTCGATGAGGAAGTTGAATTTGTTGATTGTGGTCCACCAATCTTCGATGAGGATTATGGTGGAGATGAGGATTATGGTAGAATTTTCTACCGTGGCTATGATGGTGCACCGATCTTTGATGAAGAAGATTCAAAAAATTTCTTTGATGACTATGATTGCCCACCAATTTTTGACGAAGAAGACGATGTAGATATTGAAGTCAATAATGCATACAATGATGCATTTGATCAAGAAGATTCATATTTTGTGGATCTCATAACAAGCAGAGATGTTGAATATGGAGGTAGACTTCAGAAGGATTTTGGCATATATGAATTCAAAGATGTTTCAGCCCGACTTCATACTTATTTTGTTCATGATACTACCCTGCACGATTCTAGGGCGAATCGTCTCCAAGCGGAGGAGAATGATGGAGATTTGATGGAGATATAAATATAATTAGTATAATAGATTTTGATTGTTTCCTTTTATTCATAATTGTCATTAATGTGGTAGATCTTGATATCACTTATAAATTGGTGGTCTTCTTATGTATTACAGGAGTTGAATTTGTTTAATGAAAAGAGAGAATTTTCTTTGTCATCTTTTATGGTATTCTATAAGAATCAACGTATTTGAGTAGTCTATTTTCCGGTATTCTTTAGGAATCAACAGATTATAGAGTTCGTTCTACGTATTATTATCTTTTAATACGCTCTCGCTGCATCAGAAACTTTCCTAATAACTTTTGGAGTTTGAATGACCATTTCAAAGGTGTTGGGATTCCCTATACACCGCATTGTTTCATCCCCTATTCCATCACTTGGAGGGGTGACTAATCATCCATTTTTGTTAAGATATTGAGTCAATACTCCCAATAATACAACCATCCGGTAAGCAAAAGACCCTGTGGGTGGGACGGAGGGAGTATGTTATTTGTTAAGTGAAAGGGTAATTATGATCTTGGTATTTAGAGTATAAATTGTATGAAATCGTGAGACGATAGAAGCTATCTTTAATCATAAATTAAAATGTTATAGTCCACATTAGTAGAAAGAAATGATTTTTCTTGATTAAAGAAGTAGAGTTATATTTTAAAGGTGATGTTGCCTAAAGTCTTGGAAAAAGTATTTCCACGTCAAGTAGCGTGTATGGCGTGGCGAAAAGGTGAGAATAAAAGAGACGAGTGAGAAAGTGGAGATTAAAGTGATTTGTGTGTCTATGAGTGAAATCCATTCCATTTCCATTTGCATAGATGGGTTTTGGGAATGGCAGGGGATGGTTGTTGTGGGTTACACGTCATCTTCTTCTTCCACTCAGCTTACTGCAGCTGCCCCCCATCCTTCCCCTGTGGAAACTTCACCCTCAAATTTCCTTTCACCCATAATAAGGATGCGGGTTGTACCCGGTTGATGGCTGTGAATGTGATTCTCATCCGACGGTTCAGATAGAAGTTGGTCCTTTCCCACATAATATGACCATTCTGGGAAACATATTGGAGAACAGCTTCCTTGTTCATGACTCCACTTTGCAGAATTTGTTGGACAGCAACACTTGTTTTGCCTTCTCAAACATCTTTCTACGAAACTCTCCATCAGTTACATTTACAGCCTCCTTCTACCCTAATCTCACCATCGTAACCTGCCACAAAGACCATTTCAAAGGGTTTCAGAAATAAGAATGTAATTTCTCCGAAAAATTGCGCTATAAAATTATTCATGATCCTGCTGTGCCCGCGGAAACTGATGCGATCATGTGGTCCAACTGCCTTGTAAGTCGGATCCATGTTCGGATGAGCACAGCTTGTTCCATGTGTTGACTGCTACATAGACAGTGGAGTGGCATGTTTCTGAAGCTTGTTCCAATTGTTACGGCCTGTGTCTTACTAACAACCAGAATTAATTCTACTGTGGTATGTCTAATTTCTCTAAACTGGTGATATATATTTCTTTTTCTTTATGCAACAGATCAGCTGCTGATTAATTCCAGTATTATATGATCCCTCTTCTTAATTCTGTTTTCTTTCCTTTTCGGATCGATCAATCACCAGCCAATCCCAAGAGTCGGTTGAAGCTGATATTGATTTTATGTGAGTTAACATCCGCTTCCTATACACAAATAATTTAGTATCCATTGTCCTTAATCACTCGTGTGTGGCTCTCTCTCATCAGCTCTGTCTGGAGCTGGACTCTTGCTGCTCTTGTCCATCACCTACATAATATGGCTACGCAAGAAAACCTCAATTAAGGGATCATATCTTCTTTCAAGAAAAATCTCTTTACATCCCACCTCAAAATCAGGTGGGGTCTTCTACTTCGGCATCCCTGTTTTCTCTAACACTGAACTCGAGGAGGCAACCCATAACTTTGATCCATCTAGAGAACTTGGCGATGGAGGCTTTCGAACTGTCTACTATGATATATATGAAACTAGTGTTTAATATCTGTTTAAGTTAGCTTATTACATACAAGTGCATTTACAAACCTGCTTATTACAGCTAGGCAAGCTACGCGATGGCAGAGAAGTTGCAATAAAGCGGTTGTATGAACACAACTTCAAAAGAGTGGAGCAGTTCTTGAATGAAATCAAGATCCTCACTTCCTTAAGGCACCCAAATCTGGTGTCTCTCTATGGATGCACCTCAAGAAGATCCAGGGAACTCTTGCTCGTTTACGAGTACATTTCCAACGACATGGTTGCTGATCATCTGCACGGCGAGACAGCCGCGGAAGCACCCCTCTCATGGCCTGTCCGAATGAACATAGCCATAGAAACCGCAGCTGCATTGGCGTATCTCCACAAATCAGACATAATCCACCGTGATGTCAAGACAAACATCTTTACTCAACTCCAATTTCAGTGTCAAAGTAGCTGATTTCGGGCTGTCAAGGCTGTTTCCAGACAACGCCACTCATAGCTCCACCGCCCCTCAGGAGACCCCTGGATATGTTGATCCGGAGTACCACCAGTGCTACCAACTTACAGACAAGAGTGACGCTTACAGCTTTGGTGTTGTCCTGATCGAGCTCATCTCCTCCATGCCTGCAGTGGATGTTAGCAGGCACAGGCATGAAGTCAACTTGGCCAACTTGGCCATGAATAGGATCCAAAGAGGCGCATTTGACGAGCTTATCGACCCGTCTCTTGGATACGATTCTGACCTGAAGTGACGAGGATGACTACTATGATAGCAGAGTTGGCGTTTCGTTGTCTTCAGGTGGACAAGGATTTGAGGCCTTCGATGAATGAGTTACTGAATTTTCTAAAGGATATTGGAGGTAGTGAGGACTGCAATTTTGATCAGATAAAAGAAAGAAATGGTTATCACAGAATGATTCATCCTTCCCCAGAGTCATGCTCTGCCATTGCTTCTAATACTACAAGTTCCTCTGTTTAAGACTTATCTTACAGTTTAACTAGAGTTGTGCAGTTGTACTTGTATAGTTGAGATACAATGAAACATTCTCTTTTTTACGTTCTTGTATTACTTTTAACTTTGGATACTCCAAATAATTCCCTAGGTTATATCCTATGTCACAACAAGGTGGCATCTTGTTACCGTTAAGGATATACCTCAAACACAGCAGATTACTACTGAAACCAAGCTAAGGGCGCTAGACGAAGACCATACAAAGTCCTTTTTAATCTGCAGACATGATGAGGAAATCGAGGAATAATGAAGCCAGAGGCTGATCCATGAGAACTGATTTATCAAGAATGCCATTGAAAAATGTGTTCTTGACGCCACTTAAATCGAACTAAAAGTGCCGTAAAGTCGATTGGTTGGAATTATAGAAAGACTTTTTTGTCGTTGCATGGATCAAGTAAAGTCGTCAACTGTTTAAGTCCAAGTCAACTTGGGATTGTGTAACGGAGTGGGAAACTTCCCTATCCATGTTATAACTTTGGAGTTTAAATGACCATTTCAAAGGTGTTGGGATTCCCTATTCCGTCGATGGAATGGAGGGATGACGTATCATCCATTTTAAAATGAGTAATATGCCACCCAAATAGTTCACCTGTTCCCTATCAATATTCCATCTTCTATTCAATTCATTAAACAAATTTTTTCACGAATGCCCAAAATTCATTATAATTTAATTGTTATTTATAGGGTACTATAATACACTAATAGATAATTCAATCCATGTGGCACCACCTCCATCCCACGTAAAATAGCGGATGGGAGGGGGAGTAGGAAATTTGGGCTCATTTCCAAGCATTTGTTAGAAAACTTTTTCTCCAAAACATTTTTACCCCCTACCTTATGATGAAATTAAGCGTTACAATAGTTATGGAATTAAAGCAAAATTTATTTTGTTTGATATTTTTAGGTAATAATTAAATAAATTATTTTATCCAATCCAAAATAAATTACATTGTTACTGTAAACAACTTTTTAACTAGTTTTATTAATTTTTGGAAGATAATATAATATTTACTCCAGACATGTAATAAAATATGTTATGGGAAGGTGATAATTAGAGTATAAATTGTATGAAATCGTGTGACGATTGAAATTAAAATGATATAATCCACAATAGAAATTAGTGTAGAATTGATTTTTCTTGATTAAAGAAGTTGAGTTATATTTCGCAGGTGATGTTACCTAAAAGTCTTGGAAAATGTATTTCCACGTCAAGTGGCGTGTATGGCGTGGCGAAATGGTGAGAATAAAAGAGACAAGTGAGAAGTGGAAATTAAAGTGATCTGTCTTAAGGGTTTGTTAATTGATTATTCAATCCATTTTTTAATTTTTTTTTTTTGTTAAGAGTAAAATTCATTCCATTTTCCAACATAATATGACTATTCTGAAAAACATATCGGAGAACAGCTTCCTTGTTCAAGACTCTACTTTGCAGAATTTGTTGGACGACCAAAATTGTTTTGCCCTGATAACAAACATCTCACTACCAAAATCTCCATCTGTTTCATTTACAGCCTCCTTCTCCCCTAATCTCACCTTCTTAACCTGCCTCCAAGGAGACCATTTCAAAGGGTTTGAGAAACAAGAATGCAATATCCCCGACAAATTGCACTATAAAATTATCCATGATCCTGCTGTGCTGGAAACTAGCATTAGTACCCCTCATGGATGTGATCTTGTGGTTCAACTGCCTTGTAAGTCGGATCCATGTTCGGGTAATCACACCAGCTTGTTCGATGTGTTGACTGCTACATATACAGTGGAGTGGCATGTTTCAGTAGCTTGTTCCAAATGTTACCATGGGGGAGGCCAGTGTCATACTGACAATAAGAATCAATTCTACTGTGGTATGTCTAATTTCTCATGCTTGCTCTAAAGTCTAAAGTACTGGTGATACTGATTAATTCCAGTATTATATATGATCTATCTGCTTAATTCTGTTTTCTTTCCTTCTTTGGATCAATCGCCCAGCCAATCCCAAGAGTCGGTTGAAGCTGATATTGTTTTTATGTGAGTTATTTACATGTGCTTTCTATACAAAAATAATTTAGTATCCATTTGTCCTTAATGACTCGTGTGTGGCTCTCTCTCATCAGCTCTGTCTGGAGCTGGACTCTTGCTGCTCTTATCCATCGCCTTCGCCTACATAATATGGCTAAAAAAGAAAACCTCCACTTATAAGGGTTTATACCTTCTTTCAAGAAACATTTCTTCACATCCCACCTTTAATTCAGACATCGAAGGAGGGGCCTTCTACTTTGGCATTCCTGTTTTCTCTTACTCTGAACTTGAGGAGGCAACCCATAACTTCGATCCATCTTGTCGATGGAGGCTTTGGAACTGTCTACTATGGTATATATGAAACTATAGTGTTTAACATCTGTTAAGTTATCGTACTGTATTTAATTGACGAGGATGAGTACGATGGTGGCAGAGTTGGCGTTTCGTTGTCTTCAGGTGGACAAGGATTTGAGGCCTTCAATGAATGAGGTACTGACTTTTCTCAAAGATATTGGAGGTAGTGAGGATTGCAAACTTGAACAGATAAAAGAAGGAAATGGTTATCACAGAATGATTCATCCTTCCCCTGAGACATGCTCTGGCAGTGCTTCTATTACTACAAGTTCTTCTGGATTAGAGTTGTTACTCCGTTGAGATACGATGAAACATCCTTTTTTACGTGCTTGTATTACTTTAATTTTGGATACACCAAATACGTGTAAAAAGACTACACCTTTTTATGGGACGAAATAAAGTTGTGTAGATTTTTTCGTAAAAGTAAAAAACGCGTTGGCAATATTGTCCAAGTCAATTGTCGTGTAGGCAAGAAGACTAAAACGTGAGAAGTAAACAAAAGTAGAAAAAAGAGGAGTATAAGAAAGGGGTGGGAAAATTTGTGCTAAATGATCATCCTTTCTATTTCTTGTATTCAGTTGAGTGAAATCCATTCAAGGGTGTTATTAGGGATTTACTTCTTGAGGGAAATGGATCTTGTCAAGGTTTTATTGATGTGGTACGCGTGTCATCGTCTTCTTGTTCTATCCAAAGCCCATTGCCAGCCATCCTTCCCCTGCAGAAATTTCACTCTGGAGTTTCCCCTCACTCACATGACCCGAACCGAATGCGGGTTGTACCCTGTTCAAGGTTGTGATGACTATCAATATGAATATCCAAGTGTTGCTATGATCAGAGCTGGACCGGACTTTGGTAAAAATTCTATACAGATTCTCAGGAAGGTATCGAAAAACAGCGTAGAAATCGAAGACTTAGGTTACAATTTTTTACTGAGAAATCGTAGCTGTTTAGGTTTAGCCCATTTCCCATTTATGAACTCTCCTTCAGTTTCATTCACATTCTCCCCCAATCTCACCCTCTTCAAATGCTTCAAACTACCCCACATTTCAGATCATTTCATGGGCTACAAAAAACAAGAGTGTGAATTTGAGAGGGTGTACTATGAGACACCAGCAAGTGATGGTTTTGTTAATAGCACAAGTGGGGTTATCCCTGGGGGATGTTCTGTGGTTCAACTGCCCAAATCCGACCAAGATTCGGAGGACTTGTTCCATCTGCTGAGTGCTAAGTATGTCTTGAATTGGAGTGTGTCTAATTCTTGTTCTGAATGTTACCGTCGTGGCGGGTATTGCTCAACCAACAAACAGAATGAGTTCCACTGCTCACAACAAGGTAGAAGGAAGCTACCTACTCTGATTATTTTCTTTTTCAGATTGTTATAAAAAATTTAGTGTTTTTAGTCACATCCTCTTCAAAATAGTCCAAATACTTTGATTTGACTAAAATGGCTAAATTATCGATTGTTACATTCCTTTACTTGGATTTGACTGATAAAAAAAATTATACAGATTTGGATTGGATGTTCTTCTCATGCTTGTTATGTTTTCATTTTTCTGCAATCAGACGACAAATCGAAGAACCGGTTGAAGATGGTTTTAGCTTTATGTAAGTTCATTACATTTGTGTCCCCGTTCTATTTCTATTACACTTACATCCATTCATTTTATCCTTGTATAAATATTCAGCTATATCTGGGTCTGGAGTGTTGCTGCTCTTATCAATCACCTATATAGTATGGCTGCGTAAGAAAATCATGTCAAGAAACGTATCTTCATATCATTCCATAAAACCAGACATTGAAGGTGGGATTTTCTACTTCGGAATTCCTGTTTTCTCATACGCAGAACTTGAGGAGGCAACCGATAACTTTGATTCATTAAAGGAACTCGGAGATGGAGGATTTGGAACCGTGTACCACGGTAAGAAACTCATGTTAAAGATGATATATATAGTTAATTACATTTGCATCATTACATACCATGGCTTTTGCTGCACTAACATGCCTGCTAATTACAACTAGGGAAGCTACGCGATGGAAGAGAAGTTGCAATAAAGCGCTTGTACGAACACAATTTCAAAAGAGTGGAGCAGTTCTTGAATGAAATCAAGATACTCTCTTCCTTAAGGCTCTCTATGGCTGCACCTCTAGAACATCCCGCGAACTCTTGCTCGTTTATGAGTACATTTCCAACGGCACAGTTGCTAATCATTTGCACGGTGAGACTGCCACAGAAGCACCTCTCTCATGGCCTGTCCGAATGAACATAGCCATAGAAACCGCAACTGCATTGGCCTACCTCCACAAATCAGACACCGCGATGTCAAGACGAATAACATCCTTCTCGACGCCAATTTCAATGTCAAAGTAGCTGATTTTGGATTATTGTCAAGACTGTTTCCAGACAATGTGACTCATATCTCCACTGCACCTCAAGGGACCCCTGGATATGTTGATCCGGAGTACCATCAGTGCTACCAATTAACAGACAAGAGCGACGTTTACAGCTTTGGTGTTGTCCTAATCGAGCTCATCTCCTCCATGCCAGCAGTGGATGTATGCAGGGACAGGCATGAAGTCAACTTAGCCAACTTGGCCATGAATAGGATCCAAAGAGGCACGTTTGACGAGCTGATCGACCTGTCTCTTGGATACGATTCTGATCCAGAAGTGACGAGGATGAGTACGATGGTGGCAGAGTTGGCGTTTCGTTGTCTTCAAGTGGACAAGGATTTGAGGCCTTCGATGAATGAGGTACTGACTTATCTCAAAGATATTGGAGGTAGTGAGGATTGCAATCTTGAACAGATAAAGGAAGCAAATGGATATCATAGAATGATTCCTCCTTCCCCTGAGGCATGCTCTGCCACTGCTTCCATTACTACAACTTCCTCGGGCTAAGACTTAAGTTGTCGTTTGGATTAGAGTTGTACTGTTAATGTACTTGAATTAGTATGTCACAACAAAGTGGCAATATATATCTTACCTAAAACACAGCAGATTACTACTCCAAGCTCACATACACTTGCACCTCACTAGATGATTTCTTAACATCAAGCTGAAATTAATATTCTTCTCTCACGCTGTGTCCCCCAATAAATTCTTCACCTGTCCTTGTACACATCTAGCAAACCATGGTATGTTTTTTACACTTGCATTCATCTAGCAAACCATAGTATGCTGTGTTTAAACTTTAGAGTATGATTTACTCTTACGTATATGAGAATGATATGAAATCACGGTTAATGAGGTAATACAAAGAACTTGCTATATATTAACAATTTACATCCATAATGGAAGGGAGGGGAGGTTACAACACCAGATCTTCTGCGCTATTTTCGTGCATCATCTTTTATATCACGTGTTATATGATTGACACATAAGAGGGGGAAGAAATCCAACTATTACTCCACAAGAAATGATGTACCAAATTGACACAGAGAATTTGAATGTAATTAACATCTAACACATAAGAGGGGGAAGAAATCTAACCAATACCCTACCGAAAATAATGTATAAAAATGATATAGACAATTCAAACCGAATTAACATATCAAAAGAGTTGACGTAATTACTTTGAAGTTGGTATATTTACTTTATAAGTTGTGATACTCGCACTTAAAATATTTATTGAAAATATCATAGAAAATTGATAGGAATTATAGTATTTATTTGAAGTTTATGTAACTTTTAAAAAATCATAAATAATAATAACTCATGTTTATTTGGATTTCAGTATAGTAAATTTAAATTTTATATCAAATTAATATCTTATTGGTGGTGATATGTGCAAAAAAATCCATCAACGTGTAGAATAATCTTTCTTGCTACGTATTAATGCTCCAACCAGATTGATGCATTAAATAACTAGGATAAAACGACAGCTCTATTGATGAATCAGCCATTTTCATTATTAAAATATTGTAATTTTAAAAATAAATAATGAAATAATGAAATTTTCCTGAAGTTCACATTTAAGTTGGTGCTGATGGGTTGGAAATTGTAGAAGATTTTTAGTAATTCAAGTTGACTAGGAATTGCTGTTTCAAAAAAAAAAAAAAAGTTGACTAGGAAGTGTTTATTACAAATTTCTGCCGTCATGGAAAATTGGACCATGTCAAAGAATATTCACATCATTTTAATCTTACTTATTTTACTTTCAACAAATTCGACTATATCATAAACATTAATGGGCATGACATTATTTTATATTTTCGTAACTTTATTATTATTTATTAAATATTATTTATTTATATTATAAATAATTCATAATACAATTATTCCTTCTGTTCGAACACTAACCGTTATTTTTTGCATTGGGATATTTTAATGTATACTAAAAGATTCATAAAAATATATTACTCGTGTGTATGTCTCATTAGAAAAGTAAATCTTATAATGAGAAGTCCAAAATTTGGTGAAATATTACTTTCTATCAATTTAATATCATTTTTCATTATACTCCATCCGTTTCGAAGAAGATGACATATTTTTTTGGCACGGAGATTAAGGAGTATAATAATTTAATGTAAAGTGAAGTAAAGTAAAGTGATAGAAATAATATTTAATATGTAGTGGGTAGTTGTATTAGAGGTGATATGTGTGCTACGTGAGAATAGATTAATTGTTTTTGTGTGAGTCCCATGTATTAAAAAGGAAATGTGTCAACTTTAATGAGACAAATGATTGTCGTCTAATTTACCTAGATTTTGTCATGTTTTTATGTTCGCTTTATGTGTGTTTAGTAT
Source organism: Pogostemon cablin (assembly GCA_023678885.1). NCBI lineage: Eukaryota > Viridiplantae > Streptophyta > Magnoliopsida > Lamiales > Lamiaceae > Pogostemon > Pogostemon cablin. Next base: position 1,496,981 of record CM042970.1, read on the forward strand.
GTTTTTGTATCATATTTTGAAGGCTATGAATGGATTTGATGAAGTTTATTAATTTGAGTTCGCATTTATGTAAATAGGTGATTTGGAAGGAGAATCGAGCAAAAATGAAGATGAAATGGTGAATTCGAGGAAGTGTGCAAAAACTCGGTCAAATTTCCATGAATTCGACCGAATTTCTCTTACAATGTTGAAGGTCGCGGTTTGACACGAAAATTTGACAGAGTTTCTCAAAATTCAGTCGAATTTCTCTTACAGTGTGTTTCAGCAAGATTTGGCAAAGCATGAAAATTCGACCGAATTATAAAAACTCGATCGAGTTTTCATGCAAAAGTGACAACTGTAAATTCTACTTTTGAGCATTCAAGAGGGGCATAAATACCCTAAATACTCACTTCTCACATCAGATTTTGAAGGTGGGAGATTCCAAGAACACACCCCACACACTATTCTCTACATTTTACACCTTCATCATCATCCATCCACATCCTTACATCCATCCCTTCCATTTTCTTCATATTTTCATCACCAATCTATTGAGGAGTGAGGATTGATAGTGGAAGCTTGCAAAGTGAAGGAAGACATCCAACCTACCTCAAGAAAGGAAGATAGCTTGCTTTTCTTTTGTAATCTTTTTGGTTTGTTTTGAAACAATGAACATATTTGAGCATTTTGGGGATGTTTTGATAATGTTTATTGTTGGCTAGACCTCTAGTGAGGCTAGCCACAAGATGGATTAAGGTTTTGTAGATTTGTTGGATTTTAAATGATAGTTGATATGATATTTGGTTTTTGTTACATGATTTATGATTCACTTTACTTGTATTATGACTTGTGTGATTGAAATTTCTATTTATGATGTTAGGAAAGCCATTCCGATATTATAACTAGAGTTTTGATTGAATCATGTTATAATATGAATAGTGTATGTTAGTATGTGAAGTATGTGGTAGCATCTTTATATACTTAGAACATTCATGTGAGGACACTTAGTTAATAGATCTAGATAGGTTATTAATTGAGTGAGAAGAAAAAAATCTTATAATCATAGTACCCTTGAGGAAATTGAGAGTAATGGACAATCTTTTGTGCTTAAAACTTGTAATGAGTTAAGAACCTAATTACCTTGGCCATAGGGATTAGGGGAACCTTTATGATTGCTTCTAGTCCATTTATCATTGATACTTGTCATTTGAATCTAACAAGTCTATATAATACCCTTAATCTTGAATGTGGTTAGCCTTGCTCTTCTTTAGATTACTCGTCTTTCACTCCATTTTCATTCTTGGTTATTTGTCTCTTGCATCAATCTCATTTAGTTGTTATTTAGTTTATTTGCTACTTGAGTAGATAATTTGTCTTTTAATTCTAAAACTCACAAACCAGATCACTCCTATAAAGCATGGTTAAAAATGAATCCGGATACACCACGTATTGAACTCTCCCTTTGATCGATATTTAAACTGGGTCAATAACTACACACGATAAGGTACGCTTACCTTGTTCAATTTAAAAGGAAAATGTGTCAACTTCAATGAAATAGGGGGAATACAAGTTATTATTTTTTTTCATGAAAACCATTCAATAAAATGATATCATCCAAATCTTTGTCCATCTTAATTTATTGCAAATGAGTATACTAAACATCATAAAAAACAAATTAAGTTCTTAATAAATGCTTATATTCAATTTAATTGATTGAAAAAGTGATGGAGTTTAGTCCAACCAGTGATATTTGTTAGGATTAATTGTAATAAAATATATGATATTTACTCATTTTTTCAATTTAATCACGAACTATTTTTTTAATCAAAGAAATACATGACCTTCTCATTTTTTTTTCAATCTAATCACAAATTTTTCTTTTGTAAATTAAATACACGACCTTAATGTATTTTCTTAATTTAATCATGATTTCTTTTATCCAATTAAATATATGTCTTTTTTTTATCTTTTACAATTTAATAACATGTCTACTAGTATTAATTAAATACATTATTATGTTAATGAATAAAAATTAATACACATTAAATGTTTTAATTTTTAAAATATAATAATATTTAAATTGTAATTGCATAAATTATAATATATAAAATATAAAAGTTTTATAAATGCATACTCATTTAATTTGTGAAAACAAATTTGTTTAATTTTTTAATATTATATATATATATCAAAAGAGAAACAAATGAAAGGCTTTCATAAAAATTCTCGTAGAATCGAGAATGAAGTTTTCATTCTGTACATGCCAGATCATGAATTAGTAACTGTATCCAATTTCCAAAAAAAATCCCAATTGTGTCGAACTTTCCATTTTTGGAATGAAATATGATCAAGATCAAACCTTATTCCATGGTATTTAAGTTTTAATTTAATCATTATTATTTAATTAAATAAAATAATAAATTAATTTTTTTTAAAAACAACTACCATTACACCATATTCTAAACTTATATCTACGTGCACCGGTGTACTCCAAAATCTTTAAAAAATAATTATTATTTTTAATTGAATATATTATAATAATTTTTTATTTATATTATAAATTATTTATAAAATAATTCACTTATTACAACACTTAACTACTTAAGTGATCTCATGTGAGATTATAAAAAAAGTTTCTTAAATAATTATTTTTGTTAAAATTTATTATAATTATTATAATTTTTTTATTTATATTATAAATTAGTTATTAAATGTTTTATTGGATTAATATATTTTGAGAATTGTTGTTTAATCGATAACTCTTAGTTTTATTTTTCGTAAAATAAGAAAATAAAAAAGAAAAGATGGGAAATCATTTGGCAGTCAAAGTCATCAAAAGTCTTTGAGGATATATTTCCCAGTCAATAACGTGTATTACGAAAACGGATATTTGTCCTAAACAGAACAAAGAACTTAATTATGATGCCAAAATTATAACATACTGAAACGTGTAATTAATGTAAATAAAATATATTCTATCCAAGTCCTTAAGAAAAAATCACATTCCTTTAATTGTTATTATACTCTAAATTAATAAAAACATTCAAATAGATAACTCAAGTGTCACTACAAAAAAATATTTTTTAGCAACCAAATTTAACAACGGAATTCAATCTGTTGGTAATTAGCAACGGATTAACAACAAAAATGAAAATTTTATTTTAGCAATGGAATGCCAGCGGATTTATTCTTTATTTTAGCAACGAAATTCAATCCGCTGCTAATTACCAACGGATTACCAACGATTTCGTTGCTAATCCGTTGGTAAGCCAATTTAATAATGGAATTAAGACTTTTAGCAATGGAATATTCCGTTGTTAAAAAACAGTTTTTTTTTGTAGTGTGTGGTTCCTATTAAACACACATTAACTATTCCCTCCATCCCAAGAAAAATTGCACCCCTTTCTTGGCATGAAGATTAATAAAATGGTGACTTAGGGGTATTATGATATTTTTTTGGTAATAAACAAATGATAAAGTATGTTATGTGCGTTAGGTATGAGTGGTTTTTTTGTAAATAATGTGTATGGAGAAGGGTGATTGTATTTGACTTTTTGCTTTTTTAGAAATGTGCAAACTTTTGTGGAACAACTCAAAATGGAAAGTGTAACATCTTTCCTACTATATTTTTCACCATATTTATTATTTAAAATAAAAAATAAGTATTTAACATTTTTAGGGGAGATTGCAATTTAAAATTTAAAATAAGGTGCGTGCGTGCGTTGATTTCTTTTAAACTCCATGGCACAGAGTTAGACAGTATATAAAGGAGAAGAAAGAGCAAATTAAAAACTGCAGTTTCTTGTTTTTTTTTCAAATTCTTGAAATCTTAAGTGATGGTTGTTGACAAGGGTTTGTATCTGCTGTACACGTGTCTTCTTTTTCTTCTTCTTCTCAAACCTGCAAATTCCAAATGCCAGCCATCCTTCCCCTGTAAAAACTACACCCTGGAATACCCATTCACTCCTATAACCCGACCCGAATGTGGGATGTGGCCCGTTCAAGGCTGTGAATCTTCTCAATACGGTCTTCCAAAGGTATATATGGGGAATCGCCAGTTTCCCATAAATATCATCAACAAAATATCTGGAAATAGCATGTTGATTGAGGAGCCTGGGATGCAAGATTTGTTGAATACCCACAATTGTCTTGCCTTCTTACCTAATTTGTATCCAATGAACTCTCCTTTAGTTTCGTTTTCGTTCTTGCCTGATCTCACCCTCTTCTCATGTTACAAGAAATCAGACAACAACAGGCAAATTCTAGACTTCTTCAAACACTACAACAGAACAGAGTGTTTTTACTTCCATGTTTTCTACAAAATTCCAGCTCCTGCTGTTGATGAAATCCCTCGTTTGTGTTCTGTGTATCGACTACCTAAGTCGGATCATGATTCAGGTAACTTGTTTAGTCTGCTGAGTTCAAAGTATGTCGTGCAGTGGAACGTTTCTAAAGCTTGTTCGAAATGTTATCGGGGAGGAGGGCAGTGTCTTACTGATAACGCCAATGAATTTTACTGTAAACAAGGTACATATATAATATTTCATGATCAATATAACTTTTATGTAAGCCTGATTATCTGATGTTGATTGATTTATGTGGATTTCAGACAAGAATCGGGTGAAGCTTATATTAGCAATATGTAAGTTGTCCAAGTTAAAACAGTAATTATTAATCTTGATTTTTGAGTTGTTAATTACTCCAAGTTTGTGGGTCTGATCAGCTGTATCTGTAACTGGAGTGTTGCTGCTGTTATCCATCACCTATATAATATGGCAACGTAAGAAGATCATGTCCATCAGGGGACATCTTCTTGCAAGAATCACATGTTCATATCCCTCAAAATCAGACATCGAAGGTGGAATCTTCTACTTCGGCATCCCTGTCTTTTCCTGTGCTGAACTTGAGGAGGCAACAAATAACTTTGATCCATCTCAGCAACTCGGAGATGGAGGTTTTGGAACTGTTTATCATGGTAATAAACTAACCTATGTTAAACACTTAGCTTCTTTAAATATGCGTTGAGAAGTGAACACTAGTTATAATTGCAACTAGGCAAACTACGAGACGGAAGAGAGGTTGCAATAAAGAGGATGTACGAACACAGCTTCAGAAGAGTGGAGCAGTTCTTGAACGAAATCAAGATTCTTACTTCTTTAAGACACCCTAATCTAGTCTCCCTCTATGGCTGCACTTCTAGAAGATCCCAAGAACTCTTGCTCGTCTACGAGTACATTTCCAACGGCACGCTTGCTGATCATCTGCATGGTGACAGAGCCGCGGAAGCTGCCCTGTCATGGCCTGTCCGAATGAACATAGCCATAGAAACCGCAACTGCATTGGCCTACCTCCACAAATCAGACATAATCCACCGCGATGTCAAGACGAACAACATCTTACTCGACTCCAATTTCAGTGTCAAAGTAGCTGATTTCGGGCTGTCAAGGCTGTTTCCGGACAATGTGACTCATATCTCCACTGCCCCTCAGGGGACCCCTGGATATGTTGATCCGGAGTACCATCAGTTCTACAAACTAACAGACAAGAGCGACGTTTACAGCTTCGGTGTTGTCCTGATTGAGCTCATCTCATCCATGCCTGCAGTGGATGTAACCAGGCAAGGCCTTGAGATTAACTTGGCCAACTTGGCAATGAATAGGATCCAAAGGTGCGCGTTCGATGAGCTGATCGACCAGTCTCTTGGATACGACACTGATCCTGAGGTGACGAGGATGACTACGTCGGTGGCGGAGTTGGCGTTTGGTTGTCTTCAGGTGGACAAAGATTTGAGGCCTTCCATGGATGAGGTACTGTCTTTTCTTAAAGACATTCAGGGTGGTGAGGATTGCAATTGTGAAGAGATCATGAAAGAGGGTTACACCAATTGTAATCATGGAAAGATTAGTGGTTCCCCTGAAAGAGATGATGCTGTTTTGTTGAAGAACAAGGAGTTTCAGGCCTCACCCAATGCTGTCACTGATGCATGGGATAGCAGTGCTTCTACCCCTGCAAGTTCCACTGGCTAAGAGTTGTATTTTGGGCCACATCTTGCGTGTGAGATGGTTAGTTATACATTTTTATTAAAAATGTTATTTCCTCTGCAATTACTGTACGTACATTTGTGTGCGAACATTAAAAAAAAAAAGAAGAAGTTACTTCCTCCAAATAATACATTCACACCTTCCATTCTAGTCCGTCTCAAAAATACATTCACGCGCTAAAAATGAAAACAATTCACAATATCAATAATCTTATAATACTACAATATTACAAAAATGACACCTATTTTCTACACACAATCTAGTCAAAGTCAACTATATCATACACTTTATTATATTCAATTACCCAAAATATTCTCTCTCTTTCTTACATCACTACAATAAAAAGTTACTTTTTCTTAAATTTCGTTCCACCAAATAAATGAATGTATTCATGGGATGGAGGGAGTTTTATTTATTATTATTGAGTATTTTTATTTTTTTTTATGTATAAAGATGTGTAGAGTTATTGGAATGTTATACCACTACTTTTCATTAATATAAGTATCTTTTATATTAACACAAACACTTGTGTAAATCGGGTTCACGGTGTAAACCCTATAGTCTCCCTTCCAATCTTATATGTCATATGTATTGATAGGGTGTTTAAATTAAGAGGAATCACAAATTTATGATGTAAACTCGATTTACAAAAGAGTTAACTCTTTTATTAAAATGATTGTGAGACAGTATAGTGTTTGCCATTATTTGTTTCTTCGAGGAAAACATAGAGATGGCGTGAATTAGCCAAAACACCCATTATTATTATTATTATTATTTCCTTAAAAAATGCATAATCTAATAAAAGCGGTGGATCGTTTATGAGCATTTTAATATTTCTTGAAATAAGAAGAGAAATAATTTGATGACAATTTGCAAGTCTTTTCAGTACACAGAAGTGTTGAAAGAAAAAATTCCAAGTCAATGATGGAATTAAATGAGCTGTCCAAGGAAGACTGGGAGGAGTAAACGAAATTAGATCAAAGGATAGAGATATATAATGATGAAGAAAAAGAAATGTGCAAAACTGCAATAATTGTTCTTTAGGGAAATCCAATCCATATATGGCTGTGATCAAGGTTTTATTTATATGGTACACATGCCATCTTCTTCTACTTAAAGCTGCACAATCCAAATGCCAGTCATCTTTCCCCTGTAAAAATTACACCCTCGACTTCCCATTCACTCATACCAATCATACCGAGTGCGGGTTACTCCCCGTTGATGGATGTGATGATCAAAATGAACATCCAAGAGTTCAAGTAGGGGATAGACAACTCCAAATTATCGAGAAAATATCGGAAAATACAGTGTTAGTGGACGACTTATTATTAAGAAAGTGGTTGAATGATCAGAGTTGTCTTGCACTCTCACCTATTTTCAATATCAGCTCTCCTTCAGTTTCATTTTCCTTCCGTCCAAATATAACCCTCTTCAGATGCTTCCATCAACCACCTGATGTCGATCAACGAATTTATAACTATTTCAATAATGGCTATTACAATAAAGATTGTGAATATTCCAAGGTGTACTATAATTATACTCCACCAATTGAATCTCCCCCTCTAAATATAACTGGTTTACCTGAGGGATGCTCTGTGGTTCAATTACCTAAATCCGACCAAAAGTTGGGGGGCTTGTTCAATCTGTTGGAAGCTAGATATAATGTGACGTGGCATGTTTCTGAAGCTTGTTTGAAATGTCTTCATGGAGGAGGCCAGTGTATTTCGGACAACGCCAATAAGTTCTACTGTAAACAAGGTATGTATATACTATGTATACTGTATTATAAATATGTTTCATATGCTAAAATTTTGGAACATTTATGTATTTGTTAAGAACCTTCATGATCTGTTCTAGGAGTGATCTATTTCTGACATGACGTCCCTATAACATGTATTGATGATCACTGGTACGTAATAGAAAGATTCTGTTGCTGAGATTGATTTCTTCATTCCCTTTTTGTTATTTGGCATGAATGGATCTGTAACATCCTAAATTCTAAGTTGAGAAGTCTCTAAACTTTACACCTACTTCTCCAAGAGTGGTTCTTATGTGAGATTGTACGTATAATGTAGAATGTAGATGGGAGAGATGAATTTATAGACATGGGGGTGTGGGTAGGGGTGGGCGGTATGATATACCGAAGATTTTTTGTCATATCAAATACCGTACCGAAATTTTCGGTATATAAAAAATCATACCGTTACCTTACCTAAACTTTCAGTATACCATAGTTCGTTATACCGATATTTCGGTATAGGAAAATAGTATACCTTCTACTTACCAATATTTCGATATACCTTATCATACCTAAAATATCGGTATATACCGTCCTATTAGATAGTTTGTTATGCCATAACGCATCTAAAATTTAATAAATCTAACTAAAAACTGTACTAAAAAAGTGAAAGATAGCTATAAAATAAATTTTAATAGATAACAAATTCATAATAAGAAAAATATATGACAATTCACAAATTACCATATTAAATAAGAGTGAGTCTCATGTAAATCGGATTTACATGTAAACCCTATTTTTTAAAATTACACTTTAGTATATAAAAAATTACTCTTTGAAGAGTAATGATTTTTATACAGAAGAGTACTAATTCATGTCTCTAAAAAGTAATTTTTCATGTACTAAAATATAATCGATAAACAATGATTTACAAGAATTTGAAGAGTAATTTTTTTAATTTAGAAGAGTAACAATTTATGTGCTAAAGAGTAATTTTTTATATACTAAAGAGTAATAGAGTTTATATAATTAAACGTAAATCCGATTTACATAAGTGTTTGTCATTAAATAAATAGTACTCAATAGATCTACACAAGAACTATATTAAACTTATATTAAAATCAACATTTTTAAATTTTCATATAGGATAGAACTACATAATTAAAAAAGGAAGTACAAGATATCATGAAAGTCAATCAACTTTATCACTCATTTATAATTATGAAATTTACAATAGGATTTTAAATTTAATCTTTTAATTAAATAGTGTATATACATAATTTAATTAAAAATTATAAAATATAAATAATAATTATTATTGCAAATATCATGTAGTATGGTATATCGTATCATATTATCCAAAAATTATTCAAAATTGAATATTTTACAGTATTTCGGTATTGATAATTTATATACCTTTATCATACCAAAAATTTCAATACGGTATCATATCTTACCAAAAATTTTGGCTTATATGATAAGTGCAATATACCGAAATTTTGGTATTTTTCTCCCGCCATAGGTGTGGGGATTAAAGAGATGCTAAAAATACTCTCCATATCAAGTTATAGATTTAGCTACGTGTAAGATTAACTTGGGCTAATGAAACAGGGCTACGTTCATTCTATTGATTGTAGTGAGATTAGAATGTTGGGTTTTGACCCAATAAATTCAGTCATCTCTTAATTGAAGGCATTTATGACAATATAGTTGGCTTTTTATGATTGATTTCATCCTAAATCCATGATTTGATGTAGCTAGAGCATATCAATCGTATCAAAGATAAATATATGTAGAACAAACTCTAAACCGATAAAAGAGGTCAAGTGAAAACCTTCTTTTTCATTAATCAATTCTAACTATGTCTATAATATAATTATTTTAAATTGTCTGATTCTCCATCATGATTAGAGCAGACTGTTCTCCCTTTCGGGAGTGTTCTCAGTCTCCTCTTGCAGGAGTGTTTAGTCTTCTTTAGTCCTTATAATGGGGTGTTTTTATTTCCCTCAAGGATTGGTAGGGTACAGTCGTCAGTCGAGTTCGTCTTTGATGGTGCTCCTCGTCTAGTTAGCCATGTTGTAATTTGTATGTTTGAGTTTATTTATATATAAAAGCTATCATTTTGAAAGAAAAAAAAAAGATTAGAGCCGACTGTTACATGAGTACTAATTTGACACTGGCCGTTGCAGGATCTGATACACATAAAACTGATTCCTTGGCTGCTGCAGAGAAGAGTAGGCTGAAGCTGATATTAGCATTATGTAAGTTCGAATTTAATTTTTTTGGTAAGATTAATTTTAATCCTTAATCAATCTAATCTCTGTATACACAGCTGTATCTGGAGCTGGACTTTTGCTGCTCTTATCGATCTCATATATAATATGGCTAAGTAAGAAAAAATCCATTGGAGGGTACCCCATTACAAGATCCATAGCATCATCCCACTCTGCAAAACCAGACAGCGAAGGTGATATCTTCTTCTTGATCTTGGATGTCCTGTTACATTTTGGTGTTACATCTCCTATTACACGCGTTAAATGAGTGACACGTATGCGGAGAGGAAAATCTCAACCTTTCTCCTTAGGGTTGATTGTTAGGGTATAGAATAGTTTATCCTACGTGTCAATCATCCAAAGGTTTGTAACAAGAGATGTAACACCAAAATGTAACAGGAGATCCGAACCGCTTCTTCTTCGGCATCCCTGTTTTCTCCTACACTGAACTCCAGGAGGCCACCAATAACTTCGATTCTTCTAAGGAACTCGGAGATGGAGGCTTTGGAACTGTCTACCATGGTAACAAACTAATGTGAAACATTTGTTTTATACTTATAGTGAACTTGTACGGAAATTTTGCATTTTAAGGAGCGTTTAGGGGTTACATTTCTAGAACACTATGTTAATAGGTCGACAATTAGAGCACATTATATCTTAATTTTCGCAATTAAAGGACAAACTAGGCTAAAATTGAAAATTTTTTTAACTCAATTGCACCTTTATTCACATGAGACTCACTAAATAGGCTTCTCATGTAATTCTTCAAAATTGTCATGTTACTCCAATTCTTATTTATTCAATTTCACAGGTTTAATAATGGAGGATGTGGCAATGACATTGATATAAGAAGCTCATTTATGGTGCTCTCACGTGAATAATAAAAAAAAGTTGTAATTGAGCCTGAAAATCTCAATTTGAGCATAGTTTTTCCTTTAATAGCGAAAATTAAGATATAATATACTTTAATTACCAGCCCAACAACATAGTATCCTGAAAATGCAAATCCGCCTTTATTATTATAACTACAAAAAAACTATTTTTTAACAACAGTAGTTGGTAAAAGCCTTAATTTCATTATTAATTTGTTTACCAACAGATTAGCAATGGAACCATTGTTAAAGTGGTGGTTGATAAATTTTTAACAACGAATTACCAAAAGATTGAATTCCATTGATAAAATAGAGAATAAATTCGTTGACATGCTGTTGCTAAAAGAAAAATGTCATTTTGATTTTTAATCCATTGGTAATTACCAACGTATTGAATTCTATTGTTAAATTCGGATGTGTGCCATTTTTCGAAGTGTACTAACTAACATATATGGTTATTGCAACTAGGAAAACTTTTGGATGGGAGAGAAGTTGCAATAAAGCGTCTGCACGAACACAACTTCAAAAGAGTAGAGCGGTTCTTGAATGAAATCATGATCCTGACTTCTTTAAGGCATCCTAATCTAGTCTCTCTCTATGGCTGCACCTCTAAAAGCTCCCGCGAACTCTTGCTCGTCTACGAGTACGTCTCCAACGGCACCGTTTTTGATCATCTGCACGGCAAGACAGCCAAGGAAGCTCCCCTGTCATGGCCTGTAAGAATGAGCATTGCCATAGAAACTGCAACTGCATTGGCCTACCTCCACAAATCCGACATAATCCACCGTGATGTCAAGACGAACAACATCTTACTCGACTCCAATTTCAGTGTCAAAGTAGCTGATTTCGGGCTGTCAAGGCTGTTTCCAAACGACGTCACTCATATCTCCACCGTGCCTCAGGGGACCCCTGGATACGTCGATCCAGAGTACAATCAGTTCTACAAACTTACAGACAAGAGCGATGTTTACAGCTTCGGTGTTGTCCTGATTGAGCTCATCTCCTCTATGCTTGCAGTGGATGTAAGCAGGCATGGACATGAGATCAACTTGGCCAACTTGGCCTTAAACAGGATCCAAATATGCGCGTTTGATGAGCTGATCGACCCGTCTCTTGGATACGATTCTGATCCTGAAGTGACGAGGATGACGACGACAGTGGCTGAGTTGGCGTTTCGATGTCTGCAGGCGGACAAGGATTTGAGGCCTTCAATGGAGGAGGTACTGACTTTTCTCAAATATATTAAAGGTGGTGAAGATTGCAATGGTGGAGGGATCATAAAAGAGAGGAATGGTGATGATAGTAAAACAGATGATGAGGTTGTTTTGTTGAAGAACATTCAAACCTCACCAACTGGTGTCACTGAGACATGGGCTACTACTTCTACTACAACTAGTTCCATTGCATGAGATGAGAGTTATAGTTGCTCAAAATAAAAGGGAACTATACTCGTTAATATTTACCTAAAGTTATAACGAACAACTATACTTTATAATCCTCACTATTCTTCTACTACTTTTTTTTTTAAGTTTTTGAAGGATATATAGGGGTATAAATGAATCGAGTCGAATAGAGAGCTGTTCAAACTTGTTTGAAATATTATCGAATTTCAAGATATATGTTTGAGCTTGTTTGATAAGCAATCGAGCCGAATCCGAACAAGCTTTTATCAAGCCGAACTCAAGTAGTTTGATAATTTTACACTTACTTTACCTATTTTCATCTATCGATCTCGAGTTCAAGCTGAACTTTTAATTTTATGAAACATAAAAATATGTTTAAGCTTGTTATATGTTTTTATCAAATCGAGCTTAAACGAGCAAATCAAATATCGACTAGTTTGATTTGATTTTCACACTAACAATATAGGAGTGGAGGAATAATAAAAATCTTTCACATGTTTTTTCACCATAAAGATGAAAAGGGATGTGTAAAATGTGCTCAATTTTCTAAAGATATTACAGTAAACTGCATTCAGATATACTTCATTTGAATAATTTCTTATCATATTTGCTGCTCATTTTTTCTGCTACGTGGAAAGAGTTGGCCATCTACACCCAATTTTCAACTAACATTGCTGTCACACTTCGAGAAAAAAAAAGGCAACTTTGTAGCTAAAGTGTGTAATAAAAAGGAAATATGGGGCCTCAAACGGAAAAAAGAAATGGCAAATTAATTATGACACAAGATTGCTCTAATCATAAAATAAAGTCTGCTAATCTTTGCATTATATTTCTTGCGTTCTCACCCTAAAATTGAATAGTTTCACAATTTGAATATAACCAAGAAAGAGGACATGGAATGACGTCATAAGATATCTTGACGTAATATTTTCTGTGATATTTTTGTATCAAGTTATATTTTTGAATGAAAGATAAGTGACAAGAAATTACTTTAAAACAAATGAACCATTTGAAAATATTACACCAAAGCATATGACATTTAATCCCAAAAAAGAGAGTGCCCCTTTTTTAATAATTAAGAAAACGTTAAATGTTTCACCGTGGAATAGTAGATTCAAAAATTAATTGTTTTAATGATAAAAAAATTGTGAATTAAACCATTGAAGAGAATATTTAGGGGTATCTTTTTAATTCCTTCTTAAAGTATAATAAATTAAGAGGGTCTAAAGACGGGAAAAAAATTACGAAAACTAATTAAATATGAAAAGGATTTGATTGAGCTTTCATTTAAAAAGATGTGATTGGTAGGAAAATTAAGAAAAAAATTAGAATAAAAAGGATGAAGGAAAAATGAAGTCTTTAGATATGTACTGCAAGTCAACTATAAAGCGTGGACTAGGTAACTTGTGCGTTGATGCTAAGGAACTAATGAAGACTAATTCAAAGACTAATAATTTGATTAACAAAAATAAATAAATAATGAAAATTAGTACTTTTTAGTATTTCACATTTTTTTTATTCTCTCCTATTATTTCACAATTTTCTTTATTAAAAATGGATACACTATAATAATACGCCTTTTTACACTCATTCTTACTATTTTTTTTTCATGCATCTCAATAATTTTTCATATTTTTTAGTATTAAATTAACAAAAATAGTTCTCATTTTATTTACTTTATACTTCTTAAAATTAAAAAAAAAAATTAAACTTCGCTCATTGAAATAATATTTCTTTCATCCCACAATAATATTTACGCATTTTATAAAAGAATTTATATTTCTCTTTATAATAAATGAGACGACAATACACTAATACAACCATTAATTATATATTACCTCCGGCCACTTATAAGGTACTCGTTTCACTATTTCTGAAGTACACTTCAAATGTATTAATTTCATTTATTTAGTAAAGAAAGTACACAATATGACTCACTGTTTCCCTCTAATACAACTACTCACTTTAGCTATAATAATAATATTTCTTAATATACGAGCAAAAAGTAAATAAAGACATTAGAATTGTCCACGTACAAACAGCAAATGGTTACCTTTCAAGTGGCCGGAGGGAGTATACTCCCTCCGTCCCCTAGATAAGTGTCCGTTTGCTTTTGCACGTAGATTAAGAAGTATCATATTTTAAAGTGTAATAAAGTGAGAGAAATAATATTTTAATTTGTAGTGGGTAGTAATTGTATTAGTGTAGAGTGTGTATTCATGTATAGTGAGTTGAATATAATAATAGTATTGTGTGTGTTACATCAACCCAGAAAGAAAATAGACACTCTTTTTTGGGACGGACCAAAAATAACAAAATAAACACTTATCAAGTAGATTAAAAAAATATTATTTTTTCATCTAAATACTATATATTAAAATATTATATTTTTTATTAAAAAAAAGTTAGAAGTACTTCATGTCCGGGACTTGTTGATATTTAGCGAGCGTAGTTTCCCAAAGTCTTGGTAGTCAGTCAACGAGCGCTTATGATTTAAGAAAATGACTAGTCTTATTCAATTCAAATTCCCTATTCCATTCCATCTCATCCCATGTTACATCTAATCTAATGTTACATAAGATGTGATGAAAAACAAATATCTCATTTCACACGTAATTAGAATGAGAGACAAGTATCTCATTTCACACGTAATTGCGTATGAAATGGGACACTTATCTCTAAGAACATGGGATGGAATAGGGATCCAAGTGAGTCTTATTAGTGTGGAAGTGAAGAAGATGAAAGAAATCTGCAGAGCTATGATCATTCTCTCTCCACTCTTGTATGATTTTTAGAGAGATCGTTTCACCACATATTTGGTATTGATGTTCCTCTCTCGTCTTCTTCTGCTCAATCCATCTGATTCCAAATGTCAGAAGCCCTTCAAATATGGTAATTTTTCCATGGATTTTCCACTGTTCGATATTAATGATGTGGGATGCGGGATGGTGAAGGTTGATGATTGTGATTCTGAACATCCAAGAATTCACGCAAAAGAAGGGTATGGTTTTAAAATTCTGGAGCGGATATCACCATTCAAGACCCTGAGCTTAAAACTTCCATGAATAATTGTTACGCTTTGAGAAATGTATCTCTGTCTGAATCTCCTTCAATTTCTTTCCTATTCTCCCCTAACCTCACCTTCTTCAGCTGCTACAATACCTCCTCGAATGATATTCATCGATTCGATGATCATTTCCGAAGCTATAAAAAAGCAGGAATGTACGATTTCCAGATTGTATTACAATGCCTCGTCGAATGATGATCCTCCTACCGAAGAGATTTCGAGAATTCCTGAAGGATGTACCATGACTCAACTACCTTTAAAATCTAGCAAAAGTTCTGGTGAACTGTTCAATCGGTTGACTTATGTGTTTACTCTGGAGTTGAGAGTTTCAGAAGCTTGTTCTAGCTGTTTCCATGGAGGAGGGCAGTGTCTTACTGACAACCAGAATAAATTCTACTGCAAAAAAGGTATCCCTAATATGCTAAAACCTAGCTAGACATCTTCTTGGATGAATCTCTGTGTTCTAAGGTCCAATTAAATTGCATCAATTACTCTGCCTAGCTCACACACCATCTGTTTGGATTTATGCGCAGGTAAAAGTCGATTGAAGCTGATACTATTTATATGTAAGTTAGCATCAACATCCTACACATTGATTCAAAAAATAACTTATCCTCCAATTCTTTGCATTTTAGACCTTAACCACTGTAATTAATGGTTCCCAGCTATATCTGGAGTTGGACTCTTGCTTCTCTTAGCAGTGACCTAAATCATATGGCTGCGTAAGAAAAGGTCTTGTAGAGATTACACTCTTTCAAGAAACATATCCTCTAATCCCTCCTCAAAATCAGACACTGATTGTATCATTGCAGCATCTAGTGCGCTATAATGAGCTTTGCTTATTGTAACTAGGAAAATTTCGGGATGGAATAAAACGCCTATATGAGCATAACTACAAAAGAGTGGAGCAGTTCTTGAATGAAATCAAGATTCTTACCAGTTTGAGGCACCCCAATCTTGTTTCTCTGTATGGCTGCACGTCTAGAAGATCCCGGGAACTCTTACTCGTCTATGAGTTCATTGCCAACGGCACAGTTGCTGATCATCTGCATGGAAGGAAGTACCCCTTATATGGCCACTTCGGATGAGCATTGCCATTGAAACTGCCTCTGCATTGTCTTATCTCCACAGGTCGGATATAATACACCGTGATGTTAAGACGGATAACATATTACTTGACATCAATTTCTGTGTCAAAGTAGCTGATTTGGGGATCTCAAGACTCTTCCCTAACGACGTCACTCATATCTCCACCGCCCCTCAAAGGACTCTTGGATACGTTGATCCCGAGTACCATCAGTGTTACCAACTAACAGACAAGAGCGACGTTTACAGCTTTGGTGTTGTCCTAATAGAGCTAATCTCCTCCATGCCTGCAGTGTATGTCAGCAGGCATATGCATGAAATCAACTTGGCCAACTTGGCCTTAAATAGGATCCAAAGAAGCGCATTTGATGAGCTGATGGACCCGTCTCTTGGATACGAGTCTGATCCTGAAGTGATGAGGATGACTACAACGGTGGCCGAGTTAGCGTTTCGCTGTCTTCAGGCAGAAAAGGATTTGAGGCCTTCAATGGATGAGGTACTGGTTGTTCTTAAAGATATCCAAGGTGGTGAGGATTACAAGTTTGAACATATAAAAGAGGCTAATGGTGGTAATCACATCAACCCTGTAAAGATTCTTCCTTCTCCTGAGACAGATGATTTTGTGCTGTTGAACAATAAATCCTCCATCCTCTACTGTCACTGATAAATGGGTTAGTAGTGGCTATACTACATCAAGTTCAACTGTCTGAGAATCTGATCTTCATTTAAGTTTCTTACAGATGACAAGATGTAAGAAATTTTTTGAAACACTTCTCATTGTTCCAAGATTGGTTGAATCTACGTATTTTTGCTTACCCTTCTCATTTACTATGCAAATCTGTATCAAAAGTATATTTTGTAGAGAAAAAAAGACTAATAAAAACTGGGATTTGTACATAGCTATGGAGCTTCATTTTTCGACCTCCTCCGTATTTTCTTGCACTTAAAGTTGGTGTGAATTTTCTTTAATTTTAGAGAAAATAACAAAAAAACAAATTTGAACCCATTAAATTTCTCTCTCCAAATTTATCAGAAATTTACACCATCAAATTGAGAAGATCATTAATGTTTGACAGTCTACTATTAATGTTTGAAATTACTAGAGATTCTTTTCATCTGTGTTTCTATTTCTTTGATCAACTTATCAGTTTAATCCAATACCTGAAACTGTTCATTATTGAAAACGACGCAGTTTGAAGGGGTTAACTGTCAAGTGTGAAACTTGAAACTTCTGCGTGCATGGTTCAGATTGCCCGACCATTTCAACGAACCAATCCTATTTTATTCAAAGGAAATAAAAGTCAGGTAGGATATCTATTTGCAGACGAAGTTTCAAAAAGTCTTCATTAAATATAATTCAAAGTCGGCTGTCCTGTCTGATCAAACCAATGAATTGTCTGAACAAAGCTCTGGAAATTGAGCAGAAGTAAACAAAAGACAACAGGGAATAGGAACTGCTGCAGAAGCAGATATAATCTTTCCATTTCTTGATGTTCACTCATGGCTCTTTCAAAGAACGTATGTTTCTTGTTTCTCTGTCTTGTTCTTGTATTCAGTCTAGCAGATTCCAGATGTCCGAAAACCTTCAAATGTGGTGATCTTGGTCCCCTGGAGTTTCCACTAACAGATGCTAAGGATCCAAGATGTGGGGTGTTACTGATCGACGGCTGTGATTCTGATGATCAAATAATCCAGCTTGAACCTCAAGGGCGTTGGTATGATATTTTGAATGAAGTATCACAGAATAGTTTCTTCGTTCGAGACCCTTTGATACAAAGGCTCGTGGATAACAGAACCTGTCATACTTTCATTAATGTCTCTCTGCCTGTGTCACCTCTCACTTCATTTAGAGCCTCACCTAATATCACCTTCTACTCATGCTGGAATGGACCTAATGATCAAGAATTACCAAATCGTCATGAGCCATACTTAAGCAAGATAAAATGTTCACCATTCACCCTCTTCTATCAGAACACAACAAACAGTGTCTCTGCTCCTTCGGAATTTCAAATGCCTCCACAATGTTCTTTAGTTCAAGTACCTATGGATCTGAACTACCGTGATCATGATTCGCCTGTGCCGTTCAATTTTGTAGCATCTGAGTTTAATCTAGAGTGGTATGTTTCTGAAGCTTGTACGAGCTGTCACAGAGGAGGAGGGCAGTGTCTTACCGACTCCAAGAATCAGTTTGTCTGCAAAAAAGGTATCTTTATGTTTTTATGAATTTGATACTCTTCCTATTTCTTTCATTAACTGATCTGCCTGATCTAACGAGGTTTATCTTCTATGTTTAATTTAGGTGCAGAAGATGGTATTAAGAAGTGGAAGTTGGCATTAGGTGAGTTAGAAAGAAAAAAAAAAAGACGTTCATATTCATCACATTTTTGTGTCCATAACTCAATAATTCTTTTGCTACTCAGCTATATCTGGAGCTGGTATGTCGTTGCTTCTTCTGTGCTTGTTTGTCTCCTATGTAGTCTGGCAACGCAAGAAGCGGAACAACGGGGATTACCTTATGTCTGGAAAGATATCTTCCAGTCTGTCCTCAAGATCTGATAGCAAAGGTGGGAGCTTCTACTACAACATTCCGGTTTTCTCTTACACAGAACTTGAAGAGGCTACTAATAACTTCGATCCATATAAGGAACTCGGAGATGGAGGCTTTGGCACCGTGTACTATGGTGAGAAATCAATGTTAAGACACTAAACATGAACAAAGTTTTAACTATTTAGTATAACAGCAAGACTTGCTTGTTTTAATCAGGCAAACTTCAGGATGGAAGAGAAGTTGCAATAAAGCGACTATATGAGCACAACTTCAGAAGAGTGGAGCAGTTCTTGAATGAAATCAAGATTCTTACTGCTTTGAGGCACCCAAATCTTGTGTCCCTCTATGGCTGCACGTCCAGAAGAAGCCGCAAACTCTTACTTGTATACGAGTACATTTCCAATGGTACAGTTGCTGATCATATTCATGGGGTGAGAGCTAAGGAAGCACTCCTCACTTGGCCTATTCGCATGAGAATTGCCATTGAAACTGCAACAGCATTGGCTTACCTTCACAGATCAGACATAATCCACCGTGATGTTAAGACATACAACATCTTACTCGACTCCAAATTCAGTGTCAAAGTAGCTGATTTCGGACTGTCAAGGCTGTTCCCAGACAACGTCACTCATATCTCCACTGCCCCTCAAGGGACCCCTGGATACGTTGATCCTGATTACCATCAGTCTTACCAGCTAACAGACAAGAGCGATGTATACAGCTTTGGAGTTGTGCTAATTGAGCTCATATCATCCATGCCTGCTGTTGATATAACCAGGCATAGGCATGAAATAAACTTGTCTAACTTGGCTGTGGATCGGATCCAAAGACATGCGTACGATGAACTGATTGATTCATCTCTTGGATACGGCTCTGATCCTAAAGTGACTATGATGACCACTTCAGTGGCTGAGTTGGCATTTAGTTGTCTTCAGCTGGACAAGGATTCGAGGCCTTCCATGGACGAGTTGGTGGATTTTCTGAAGGATATTGAAGGGGGTGAGGTTTGCAATTTTGAGAAGATAAAAGAGGTTATTGGTAATCAAACTTTCCCCGGAAAAATTCCTCCTTCCCCTGAAGCAGATGATGTTTTTTTGTTGAAGAACAAGAATTTTCAGACATCACCAACTTCTGTGATTGGTAGATGGGCTAGTAGCTCCACCACTACAAGTTCCATTGAGTAAGTATTGTATCTTAAATTTTTTCTTTTATAGTTTACTAAATTGTCTATTTTATTACAAATCTGTGACAATTATTACTTATTGTGTAGAGAAATAGAAAAAGAAACAAAATAACAAGTAATGTACATAGTTAAGTAGCTTGCTTTTTGGACTTCTTGGTATGATTTTTGTACTATTTTATTGCATATTGTATTTTTATGTTAGGGATTTAGGGAAGCCCGGAAAATCTAAACCTATAATGATAAACAGTCATTTATTTATTTATTTATTTATTATTTTTATTTTATTTTATTTTATTTTGGTGAGATTTTTTAGGATATTGATGTTAAGACTTGTATTTGTGTAATTAATGGACAAGTGTTATTTATAAAATAAAATGGGGTCAGAGGTCATACAGCATTGTTCAACACAGAGACTGTTTCAAAGATACTATTCTCACACCTTTGATGCAGAAAATGACATCTCCATAAATATAACGTCACATTCTCAAGTGTGTGTGTGTGTGTGTGTGTGTGTGTGTGTGTGAGAGAGAGAGAGAGAGAGAGAGAGAGTATTCAACACATAAGAATCAATTAGATGCACAGCAAATACTGGTGCAGAAAGGGTATTCCAATACATCAACATTGGCAGAAGCTTCAAAACAAGACACAACGGAACAAAAAAGCATGCATGTATAACAACAGGAGTTTCCCAGTTGCTTCTTATTGAGTTCAAAATCCAAGCTATTCAATTTGCAGAAAACAAAATTGGGCAGTTATTGCCTTGCAGTAAGCTTATCCGTATTATCCAAAGGAATAAGATGAGTTCTATCATTAGATTGGTTTACAGATTGGTGTAACGTACTGCTGTCTACAGCGGTTGTGGATCCATGTTCGGATCTAGTTCCACCATCGGGTTTAGAGTGGGGTTCTGATAATTGTAGCAAAAATCTGTGTATCATTTCGTAACTCGTAAATGTTATGACAGCCGATGGGGTTGTTCTCATGAGATTAGTAGCACAGCCACGGTAGAACCCCGGTAGACCTTCCTTTCTGAAAACCTTCTTAATGCAGTCTACGACACCTGCATACTGTAACTCAGAATTTCGAACTTGACCTTGCTCTTGCAATCGTGAACGCACAACCTGGTGTGAGTTCAAATTTTACAACATGAATCAGTACATTTGACTATGCCAGTTGATCAACAGATAGGCGACCAGTTGGGATGTTAATGTAAGGATGACATACCTCATGAGGATAAGTCGATACAGAAGCAACAACTTTTGAAATTGACGAGGCAATTGGAAGTTTCCAGGGGCTGAGCTCATCAATACTCTTATTCTCTTCATAATTGGAAGAAGGTGAGCAAGAAACATGATTGAGTCATTCAGATAATATAAATTAACTCGTACATCTAAGAAAACCTCCTACCCTTAGAAAAATATTAACACAGAATGCACCACCAGTCAAAAAGAAAATTAAAATAAGGTTGCATTTGAATTGAAGTATTTGGTTTGGGGAGAGAATTTAATTGGGAGTCCGACTGTTGTGCACCTGGTGCACCGGTGCACCTGAACGATCTTAACCGTTAGATTATATTTTAATTCGATCTCTACATCAAATAAAATAAAATAATTAATTTAAAAAAAAAAAAAACTACCCACTCCCTCTATTTTTAACCCACTAACAGCAAGTGCACCGGTGCACTGTAGAATAACCCTTTAATTGGATTTCAAAAGTGCTAATATTAAGGGGAGATTACATCCACCAAAATCAGTTGATCACTTAGAAATAGAGTCAAGTTACGGACTTTACATCAAACAACCTTATGTTAATATAGATTTCAAAATCCTTCGAATATTTTGATCCAGATCCAACCCAGAATTAAATGTGTATAAAGGAAATGCATGCATAGAAGCACATGTTTTTACCTTGTTTAGCCAAGTAGAATTTTATTCTTTCATATGCAGGGAACTGAATAGCAACGTGGGTAACTCCAGCTAATGAAGGCAGAAGGCCACTGTAAAACCAATAGCAGAAAAGAATGATCATATAATAAATCTGTCAACACAGAAAAAGGGGGAGGAAAAAAAAAAAACAATTTTGTTAGTCCCAAGTGCAGGGTTCAAGCTCTTTTTTTCCCCTACAAAACCAATAACTAACCTGTACCATCCTCGAAATCCTTCTTCATGGGCAATTCGAATCAAAGCAGATATTATACTCTTGTACGGAACTACATCTTGCCTCATCCCTTGGGTCTAAGCACAGAGATAATGTTTGGATTAGTCTTTATCAAGACAAGATATTTCAGAAGGGGATAATGTATATATCTGGTATATCTAATTCTTAACATTTATGAATTACTGAATTCACAGGACAAGACTTGCAGTAAAATCATTAGGTGCATGAAATAAATCACATTAACTAATAAAAACGCAATCAGAAAATATCTGAGCCACATTTTGAGAAAGAAATTTCCCACAAGGGATATAAAAAAGTTTTGGACATACGTGTTACAATTTACTTAAAATCAAACATGTAGGGTTTAAAGGATTTTTTTCATGAGCCATTTGACAATAAAGCATTCAGGTTACAAGAACACACAACCTACTTGAAGTCGTGTTTTAACAACCCATAAAGGATTTGTTGCAACAGCTGTTGCAGCACCAGCCCCTGCAGCAGCTATCATGTTTGAAGTAATTGAAAGCTGGTCATCACTGCCCTCTGTAATTTCAAAATAAGAATAAAAAAATAGTTAGATAAAATCTTTGAACAAATATAATGCTCCATATCATGGACCTGTCATGATGCATATCATCAAGCGCAAGATATACAAACCTACCATATGAATGTAGTAACTCTTTAAGATGTCCATAAACTGTGAAGTACACCTACAATGACGAATGCTCAATCAATATTGGATGAATATAGAGATGTAAGATAATCAAATAGGATCAGTATTAATCTGCTTAACAAAAATACATAACAATTCCAAAAGTAAAGTTGAATGCCAATTTGATATCACCAGCCAAATATTACTCCCCACCCTTCATTATTCCCACTATTCTTAGAGAAGTATAAGGTTGAATGACAAATTTTCAGCATTATATGTAGAAGTGTTAATACTAAGCATTCTCTAAGTCAAAACTTGTAAAACAGTTCACAAGCAGCATCTTAATGAATAAGCTAACAAATTTATATATATGTGCATATATATCACAAGTCACGCAAGCAACTAGAAGGCCAGCCATATAATCTGCATTCAAACATGTAAACTGTGTCTCATTGTTTTATGTTACTACTAAGTGCATGCATGATAACGACATGGTAAGCCTACTCCCTTTCCAGAGAAGCAGTCCTATGCAGACTTGCTGCATTTCCCAACATCAGTAAAACAAGGATGTGACATAATTAAATCTCAACTACTACTATAATTTTGCAAACAACGCGCGCATCTTCAAATGTCCAGGACAATTATATCGTTTCAACATAGCTTAATTAAGTTTACGAACCATCTGCTTCTACAGTAAATAATATACCATGTCTAATCATTGCAATTCACAGTTCTGCCAGTGATGTACAATAATGAAATAACATTTAAAAGATTAGCGCATCTATGAAGTATAGTACAAGAAACAACCATGAAGTCCAAGAAACCAACATCCTAGCCCATAACTGAAGGAAAAACATTATCCTTTTCTAATTTTAAAGTTATTACACTGTTAAACATCATATCAAAATAATTTAATCTAGAGTGCATTAAATAGTTGCAAATCAATCCATCAACAAGACAGTGAATATTCCAACATAGGAAATAATAAGATAACTTTCAAGCACTCTAATAGAACACTCACAGCCCAATTTGGAAGCAATGCCGTCAGTGTTGGGGTAAGGCCGCGATAAAGTCCCTTAAAACCTTCAACTTTAACAATATCTTGTAGGCTCGCAAGAATAACACTGCCTAATTGTGACCAGAAAATCCTAGTATCAGACTGCAATTGTATTCAAGAAAAAAGATTAAAATAAATTGGTGCTAGCAAATAAACCTCTGCGACCAGAAGCGAGCATCTCAGGAAGGCCATGGACTTGCAGTCTTGTCTTTATTACATCCAATGGGCACACAAATGTAGCTGCTATTGCACCTAAAATCGTATCAAGAAAAAACCGACCAATCAAAAAACAGAGTTAAATAGCAATGCAAAGCAAAATTTTAGAATTATTACCGGCGGCGGCACCAGCAGAGGCGTCATAGAAAATCTCTTTCGGGCTCCGGCGACAATCCGGGACGGCGGCGACCATCTTCAACAATTTACTCCACCGATCCCCCGACAAAGATAGGGATCCCAACAGAAGTTCACGAGATTACACCTCTACTCACATACATGATTGCACACATACATATATTCACATATATATATATGTATCTGTAAATACATACAGAGCTCGAATTTGCAGCGTAGTGGACACCTGAGTTGAATAGAAAATTGATTCGTTTCTGACCAAACCAGCCCGTGTTTGAAGGGAACTCAACTTTCTGTTGCGTGCGTTGAGTGTTCCATGAATGGAAATTTTAGGGTTCTTTCCTATTTCAAAAAATTGACCTAGATTTAAACCTCGAAACTATAGATTTCCCAAATCGTAAGAGAGATTCAATCAGGTTCAGGTGATGCTCAAGAAATCAGGAATTAAAACCGGAAAAGGAAATCTATTGGGTGAGCAGGACCCTCGAGATTCTAAATGAAAAATGGAATTTATATCTACGTTTCTTGATAAGAGATTCTTTTTTCTTTTTTTTGAAAAAAATGGTGTACCCCACCATTAGGGGCCCCCACCGCCCCTGCCCTGGGGATTGGTGGAGGAGGTAAATCGCAGGATGTGCCTCAAGTGGCTTATAGAGAGGGCTCACTGTTAAACTTGTGCTTGCAAGGGGCCAAATCCATGCCAAAGGCAGGATTCGAACCCCCACCCTGCAGCAACCAAGCTCAGTTGGAAGGTCTTTCCACCCTCCCCTCTACCACTTGAGCTATGGGAAGAGTCTCTTTCTTTGTTACAACTATTCGCAATTAAAAAAAAAATTAATTTATCTTTTAATAAGTATATTGAGTTTAACATGATATAAATTAATAGAAAAAATAGTTTTTTTTATCCGCTAACTTTGCCCAATTTTGAATTTAATTCATAAGTTTTTCACTTTTTGAAAATCGTCCATTATATTTGCAGAATTTTGAAAATTATCCATTATATTTGAAAATTTTGAAAATCGTCTATCATGTTTACCAAGTTCAACAAAATCGTCCGTTTCAATATGTCATTAGCAGGTTATTCTAAAAAATAAAAAAAATATATGTAATATATATATATACTATTTTTAAAAAAATAGTCTCCACTAAGAATTTATATTATACTCTCTCCGTCAGGCCGAAAGAGAACATTTTGCTTTTGTGCACGTTTATTAAGAAGTATTGTTATTTAATATGTAGTGTGTAGTTGTATTAGTGGGAGTGTGGATCCCATATTTTAATTGTATTAGTGGGTGTGTGTGTGGATCTCATGTGTGTAAAAAAGGAAGTGACCCTCTTTGGAATGGACGACCAAAATGGAAAAAATACCTTCTTTCGACCGGACGGGGGAAGTATCAATATTTAGTCAAATTTGCTCCACTTTAGTAATGAGATTAATATTGTTTGTTTGGTATACGGAAGTGAAAAATAAAAAGTGAGATAAAAGTGGTTAAATAAAAATATGATATAGATTAATTTGGGTGAAAATATTCAAATGACCTGCCATAGCAGGTCAAAGGACCAAAATGTTGAATTTTATGAAGTTAATGGACTAATTTCAAAATTGTTATAAAATTAACGGACTAATTTCAAAATTAAAAAAGTTAATGGACTAATTTCAAAATGAATGAAAATTAGCGGACGAAAAAATCTATTTTTCCTAAATTACTACGTATTCATTGTCACATCCTAATAGTTACGTCTTGCTTTTTGCAAGATGATTAAAAAATATGATATTTAATATGTATTGAGGTGAAAGAAATAATATTTTAATTTATGATGAATAGTTATATTAGACTTATTAGTGTTGTAGGTGGATCACATGAAAATATTTTGATTGATTTGTGTGGGCTCCATATACCAAAAAGGAAAATGAAATTATTAGAATGAGACTCCCAAATTAAAAATGTGTAACCATTAAAATGAGACGGAGAGAGTATATATTTGCTTTTTCACAAAGATTAAAGAGTATAATTTTAAGTTAATGTGTAATGAAGTGAGATAAATATATTTTAATATATAGTGGTAGTTGTATTAGTGTAGTATGTGACCTATGTGAATAAAATAGTAATTATTTTATATGAATCTAATCTACTAAAAAAGAACATTATACTCCCTCTGTCCGCCCGGAATGTATACATTTATTTTTTGCACGTGGATTAAAGAGTATTATTATTTAATGAGTAGTAGGTAATTGTATTAGTGAGGTGTGTGAGACTCATATATTAAATATATTAGTGAGGTATGTGGGTCACATGTGTTTAAAAAAGAAAATATATACCTTTAGTACAGATACCCAAAATAGCAAAATGTATACCTTTTCGACGGACGGAGGGAGTACTTTATTTTGAAACGGACCAAAATAAAAAGTGTATACCTTATTGTTGTGGGGAGAGAGTATATGACAAAGGTCTCTTGAATTATAAGACAATGTTAATGTGAAATATGTTAAAATATACTCCATTTATCTTAGACAACCCTTTTCTTTTAGTGTATCAAGTTGCACTTTTTTACTAATTTTGTTGATTTTAGAGGGTATTAACATATTGTAGTTTTTTTATATAATAATTATAGAATAATATAATATGTATGTGAAAAAAAGTGACAAAATTGAAATTAAAATAACGTTTAATGTTATTGGATAAAATGATGTTTCCTTTTTTGGATGTGAAGAGTGTTGTGAGACAGACGAATAAGGAAAGTGTGATGGGTGTGTGGGACGTAGGGAGTACATAATACGTACTCCCTCCGTCCCACGTTAAGGTTTACGCTTTTCATTTTGGGTTGTCCAAAGTTAAGATTTATATTTCATTTTCTATCAAGTTGGGCCCACACAAAATAATTAATTATTTCATGTAGGACCCACACACAACACTAATACAACTACCCACATTACATTAAATATTATTTCTCTCACCTCACTACACATTAAAATACAATATCTCTTAATCTCCGTGCACAAAACAAATATCAATGTTAATGCGGGACGGAGGGAGCATATAGATAAAATATGGAGTAGTATTTATTAGTTGTTAAAATATACTCCCTCCGTCCATCCGAAAGGTGAACAATTGTTTTTTGCCCGTGAATTAAGGAGTATTATTATTTAATGTGTAGTTAGTAGTTGTATTAGTGGGGTGTGTGAGTCCCATATATTAATTGTATTAGTGATGTGTGTTTTCATGTGTTTAAAAAGGGAAATATATACTAAATATGCGAACACTAAAATGGCAAAATATCCACATATCCGACAGACAGAATGAGTATTTTAATCACCAACACTTATATAAACCCGGTTCACGGTGTAAACACTATAGTCTTCCTTTCAATCATATATATCATATGTATTGTTAGGGTGTTTATATTAAGGGGGAACACAGGTGTGTGAGTCTTATATATTAATTATATTAGTGATGTGTATTTTCATGTGTTTAAAAAGGGAAATACTCCCTCCGTCCCAACTTAAGAGTCTCATTTGCTTTTGGGCACGTGAATTAAACAGTATTATTATTTAATATGTGGTGGGTAGTTGTATTAGTGGGTGTGGGGCCATGTTTTAATTGTATTAGTGGGTGTGAGTGGGTCCCACTTATTCAAAAAAGGAAATGAGACTCTTTGGGTGAGATGACCAAAATGGTAAAATAGTCATCTTAACCTGGGACGGAGGGAATATATATTTTGGTGCAGACACTAAAATGGCAAAATGTCCACCTATCCGACAGACGGAAGGAGTATTTTAATCACCAACACTTATATAAATTGGGTTCACGGTGTAAACCTTTTATTCCCTCTTTCAATCATATATACCATATGTAGTGTTAGGGTGCTTATATAATCACCAACACTTATATAAACTGGGTTTACGGTATAAACCCTAGTCCCCTTTCAATCCTATATACCATAGTACGGGTACTGTGTTTATATTAAAGAAGATCACATAGTTTACAAGAATTTATGATGTAAATCCAATTTACAAGAAACTAATACTTATTAGATTAAGGTATATTAATCTCGAGTCCCTTTGGTCATTTTATCTTCTAGTCTCTATATTATAGAAAACATGAAATATTTGTTTCATTAAAATAAATTATAATTTCTTTGATCATTTATTCTAACAAAAAAACTGAAATATAATTACGACCAATATTCTGTATGTAATTCCTCTTATGATGTATATTATTAATTACATACAATTCATAAATTATACTATTAAATAAATGACAAAGTCTATTGTACAATTGTGTTTAATGTACAATCGGGTCAAATCCAACCTATGACCCAAGATATTTATATAAGATTAAACCCAATGGATCATTAAATTTCTGTGCTTTCTCTCTCTAATCCTTTTCATCTAATTTGTTTCATCGCTCTTTCTTCCTCCACTGATCTTCTCATTCTTTCTCTCATTCTCTCCGCCTCCGCCTCTCGGTTACAGTCGCTTTCCGCCGTTTTCCTCCCTCCACTCATTCTCTCTACCTTTGCCTCTCTGTTGTAGTTGCTTCCTCCGCTGGGCTTTTCCCTTATTTTCACATTCTCTCTGCCTCTGTCTCTCCGTTGCAGTTGCTTCCTCAACGTCACCGCTTCTCCCTTCTTTACTCATTCTCTCCGTCTTCGCTTCTTCGTTGCAGTTGCACCAATAGATCCGTGCAACGGACCACCAATTTGATCTGTAACTAGGTAGATCTGGTGGAGAAAATATTTAAATTTGATGGAAATTAAAAAAATATTCCAGTAGATCTGGTAGACTCGTCGAAAAATTGTAATGGTTTTAATTTTCTTAGTGTATCTTCTATATTAAAGTAGACATGCATATTTTAACTGGAATCGCCGGTTCGGAATCGAAAACTGGCGGTTTCAATCGGAATTGACGGTTCCAGAACCGGTAAAAACCGAACCAAAACTAGCTATATATCGGTTCAATTCCGGTTTTTCATTTCGTGAAACTGGAACCGGCAGTTTTCGGTTGGAACCGGCGGTTTTTCAATTTTCTTTTTACGTTTTTAGGTTGAAAAACAAAAAAAAAACGGAACCGGCGGTTCCAAATCGGAACTGAAACTGTCCTACCCTCGGTTCGATTCCAGTTCCACATTTTTCGAAACCGGAACCGCCGGTTTAGAACCGTCATGCATGTCTATATTAAAGAAGTGTATACCTTCTTCTTAATAAATGTATTATTTTTTTAATTTTTATTTTATCCTTTTTTTCGATGGCTATAGTTTTACAATTGGTGTTTAATAGGTGTATAACTTGTATTTTCTTCTCCTCACTGAGTATTGTTAAGTAATTTGTGTTATGTTAGATTTAGGAATGTTGTGAAACAGTCTATGAAAAAACAAATGACTGTGCATGTGTATCCTTGTTGAACAGGATCAGTGTATATATTTCAATTAGAAAGTGTATAAGATTTTATTAGTAAATGTATATTTTCAATTTATTAAGTACAACAAACATCATACACTCTAAGTACTAAAAAAAAAGTATAATATAAGTATATAAACTTATACACTGAATTACTAACACTTATACAGTTGGTCATTTAACGAAGATAATTTACACTTCTTCAATTTTCCTTGCCCAAAATTTATTTGTCTTCATCATGATAATCATTCTTCATTTAAAAATAAATTTTCATTTAAACAATTTTAAAATCTCGAATAAATTTCAATTAAAAGTTCTCATATATCAAATTCCAGCTAATACATTTATTAAGAAAAATCTATACATTATTGAACTAAATCTAATACAGCATAACAATTACAGAATAAAATAATGTCAAATTTCACCACAATCCATGAACTAAATCTAATACCGTATAACAATTACATAACAGAATAATGTCAAATTTCATCACAATCCATGCCCAAAATCAACAACCAACTGGTTCCTCCATCCAAATAGCATTCTTCCACTGGTTCTTCCACCCCAATCAACTGGGGAACTTAATCCCCAATTCTGCTCCTAACTTTAATACTTCAATTTATACCACCCAACATCTATAACCGATCTCGAAGTGAAGAGAGAGGAGAAGTCGGACCTATGACAGGAGGAAGGCGATTCAACCTCGCAGGAGGCGGAGCAGCAGACAGATCAAGAGAGAAAAATGGAAGAAAGATTTGGAGAGAAAAGAGAGAGAGTGGAAGGCGGATCATAGATCGAGAGAGAAAGGGAAGAAAGATTGGGATTTGGAAGAGGAGAGAGAGAGGGGAAGGCGGAGAGAGCGAGAATAAGATATGAGCATAACGGGTTATGTGCTTTATATATATGACTCATTTATGGATATGAGTTAGGTATATTTAGTGTATCTTTGTGTACAATAGATCAACCCTAAATAAATAATGCTAAAGAAAATACTGTTGTTTTGCAAAAAATAAAAATAAAAAATAAAGGAATTTTTTACACTTCATGGTTCTTTTTTTTCTGCAAAAATTGAAAATTTCGCAAAATTTGCAAAAAAAAAGGAGAAATTCAACTACGAGCAGAGGGACGAAGAAATGTTTGATTCAATGAACGACTACCTTAGTAGCGTGGGGAGAATAAGATTAAGTGAACTCTCAAGACACGTGGTGTATACGTGGACTACCTGTAACCGTCCTGAAACTGATTATCTTACGCGTGAACTCTCAAGACACGTGGTGTATACGTGGACTACCTGTAACCGTCCTGAAACTGATTATCTTACGCGTGGCAATGTGTGTGTGCTACCATAAGGATAAGGAAGATTGTCGTCGTAATGATCCAAGAATTGTCTTTTAGAACATTTTTCACTGTTAGCCCTCATGAAGTTTACCCAGCATAAATGCAATCACCAGTGTGAAAGCATAGCATAAAGCTGCGAAGCAGAAATAAAAAAACAACGGCGTTCTTGGATAGCATGGGGAGAATAAGATTAAGCGAACTCTCAGGACTACCTGCGTGAAACTGGTCATCTTACGCGTGGTAATGTGTGTGGATTAATTGTAACCTAAGGGCAACCCCAATATGACCCAAATCACCAAATACCCAAAATTTTGGTGATTTGGATCATATCTCCTCCAATGGTTTTTACCCAAAATTTGGTGCAAAAGGGAAATTCTATAAAATCTTATTAAAAATATTATTTTATTAAATTTAAATAATTATAATATTCTAAATTGATTATTTATCCCTCTAATTTTAAATTATTAATTAAATAATATATTTCTATTTTGTATTAATTAATTTATATTTTAATTTTAATTTTAATTTTTAAATTTTAATGTTGTATAAATTTTACAAATTATATCAAAATGAATATCAAAAATGAAATTAAAGAAATATATAAACAACACATATGGGAAATGACGTGTATGATTGATAAACAATGTACCCATTATATAATAAAAAAATTGTTGGTAGGTTTTGATCTCAACCATTAATTTTGGTTGATGGCTTTCGATTTCAACCATTCAATTTTGGTTGGTGACTTTCAATCCTAGCCGTTGAGATTGGTTGGTGGCTTTCAATCCTAGCCGTTGAGACTGGTTGGTGGGTTATGATTTCACTCAATTCAATCTATAAATATAGCTTCCATGTCTTCATAACTCACAGTCTCATACTTATCATTTTCTCAAATATCTAGCTTATACAGAAAAAAAAATGACATCGAAAATTCATGGCTTGGGTTTTAATCAAACTGAATATAATGATCTTTGTGAGTGTTATCTTGAAGCCTCCCAAGATCCTATTGTTAGTATAAATCAATCCTCAAAGAAATTTTTGGGATCGTGTTGCTCAAGAGTAAGCAAAATTCGATCATCAGAATCGAGTTGAAAGATCACTTAAAAAACATGTGCAATTGATTAAACTTGTCTCAAAATTGGTTGGTTGTGTAAACCAAATAGAAATATTGAATTTGAGTGGCGCATCTGAAAAGGATATTGTAAGTTACATACATGATATTATTCGTATTACATTACATAACGTCATTGTTTTAATCATTGTATAAACTCAAACTTTGTAGGTGATGAGGGCAAAAGAATTGTTCAAAGAAGACGTGAATTACAAAAGTGGGTTTAAGTTCGATCATGTTTGGGAGAAGATGAAAGATTATGCTTCCATTAATCTTTCATCTCCAGAAACTCATACTTCTAATTCTCATGGTATTTCTTTGTTTAATCTTAACTTGTCTAGTGATGAAAATGATCAAGGTGGTGGTTCTTCCTCGAGCCGACCACATGGAGTAAAAAAATCTAAACTTAAAAGAAAAACTGAAGAAAATTAAGCTTTAAATCAAAAAAAATTTCAAGAAGCAAACTAACAAATACAAAATCTAATGAATGAATCAAATAAGTATCAACGAACAATGACGGAGGCAGCCCAAAGAAAAGAGGACAATAAAATTATGAAGATGGATCTGACAACGATATCCGATCCTATTCGGCGTGAATATTTTCGACATCAACAAAATATTATTGTGCAAAGAATGAGTTTAAACCAGTCAATGAATCAAGACAATATTTACGGGGATTACTTTCCTACTGATCTTGGTAGTTCGGGGAGTGATTTACCCCCATTTTAATTGTGAGAATAAAAATTATGTTGTTTTATTTTTTTAAGTATTTGTGTTTGTATTTGTATTTTTATTTTTCGTAGTGTTTAAGTTTTAGGATATTTATTTATATGTCTAGTGTCTAATGTATTTGTATGTCTATCTTTTTTAATGTTCAATGTAATTTTTTAAATGTAATATGTAATTTTAATTGTGCAAAAAGTAATTTTTTAAATTATTTTAATGACACATAATTTATTATATATTAATTATATAAAATATAAAAACATAAATATATATTTAACAATTAAAAATAATTATTGAGAGTGGTTAAAAATATATATATAAATATAATTATATTTAAATTGAGCATTAAAAATAATTGTAAAAGAAAAAAATATTTGGGTAATACTCAAATTTACCCAAATTTGGGTCACAAAACCATTTTACCCAAATTTTTTTGGGTAAAATAGGTAACCATTGGAGGGTCACAAAACTCTTTTACCCAAATTTTTGGGTAAAAGAGTCAAGGATGTGAGATGGCCTAATAAAATGTTTAGGAGATGTTACTATTTTTTTTATTTATCAATTTTATTATCAAGTCACTTTATAAATATGATACAAGTTTAGAAAAATGTTTTTCCTTTTCTTTTTTTTTTTTATCAATTTTATTAATATTTAAGAATAAAGTGATCGTTTGAGTATGAAAATTTTATAAAGTAAATTATGTATTAAGGGTGAGTGTTATATTTTTAAATCTAAAGTATTTAAAGATTATTTTAAACTTTTAATATATTAATTTTTTTTTGAATATGAAGATATAATGAGACAAATAAATGAAGTATAATTAAACAAATTTATTAATATTTAAGAATAATGTCGTCGTTTGAGTATGAAAATTTTATAAAGTAAATTATGTATTAAGGGTGACTGTTATATTTTTTAAATCTAAAGTATTTAATGTTTCTTTTTAAACTTTTACTATATTTATTTATTTATTTTTTGGATATCAAGATGTAATGAGACAAATAAATGAAGTATAATTAAACAAATTTCACTTTTTAATATATTAAATGAAGTATATTGTTTTTAATTTTATTCTATTTTATGAACTATGTATGAAATAGTTTAATTAAACAAATGTCACTTTTTATAGTTTTGTTATAATTTTTGTAAAATATATCATCTTATAAAACTCATCTCATGAAATAATCTTATACAAATTATTCTATTGATCTTATAGTGAAAAAATAAAAAAAGAATTTATAAAAAAAAAATTATGGAGTATGTGAACTAAGATACGAAATTACATATATGCATATGTAAAAAAAAATTTATGAAGTATGTAAAATAAGATACGAAATTACAAATAGGCGCTCTCTTATAAATAGCTTTTTGAAAAAAACAAAATTCTAAATTTAAATATGATAAGAAGTTGAGTTTGTGAACTAAGATACGAAATTACATATACGCATATGTAAAAACGTAAATAAATTTATAAATTATGTAAAATAAGATACGAAATTACAAATAGACACTCTCTTATAAATAGCTTTTTGAAAAAAAAACAAAATTCTAAATTTAAATATGATAAAGAATATAAACACAAACAACATGAAAGGGTGACCATTAGTATACCGCCAAAATCGTAAAATAACAGACTTAAGTCATTTTCAAATAGTTTAGAATGTGAATATGGAAATTGTGGAATAATAATATATGGGACAAGATAGACATATACAAGATGGGTCATGAGATATCAATTTATTATTGAAATATACTTATCATAGATAAAATATGGAGTATTTATGGATACTTAAAGTAGGAATCATATTAAGCTAAAACTTGCCTATTCTGGGAACACTATGCCTTAAATCCCACCTTCTTTTTTAAAATTGTATCCTTTAATATTAAATGTTATACCTTTTAAGGGAGTAAGAACTAATTGTACCCTTATTTTCTAAAAATAAAAATTAATTTTTTACTTAAACATTTATATTATTCATATTTTACCCGATCTTTTCAATAAAAAATTATACACTTATTAATTAAGGTATATACTCTTTACAATAAAATATTATACCTTTATATATGCAAGATATTAACTCATTATATTATACCACTTTAAAATCATAATTTAATACATCATTTATTATAATTTAGAAAAACATATACTCTACTATTTTAATTATAAATAAATATATTTTATTTATATAAGAATCATAATTTAACCATAATCTCAATTATATATAATATTCTAATATTTTATTTATATAATAATCATAATTTAACCGGTCTAACCTGTATAAAGTATTATAGTTGTCATCAATAGCGTGATATAATATATGTATGTCACAGCCAAATATTAATACAAATCTTTCATCTACTTTTTCATCTCTCACATGTACTATATAGTATTCTAGTTGTCATCAATATTTTCATAATATAGAGTTAATTGCAAAAAAAAAAATCACGAACTTTACACCTATTGCAAAAAAAAAAAAATCATGAATTTTATACCTAATGCAAAAATAAATCCTCACTTTTGAGAAACTGCAAAAAAAAAATCACCACTTTTAAGTATTGTAGCAAAATAAACCCAATTTGTGACTAAAAGTAGAGTTTTTTGGGTGCATTTTGCAATAATACTAAATGGTGGAGTTTTTTTTTTTTTTTTTTTGCAATTTTTCAAAAGTGGGAATTAATTTGCAATAGAAGTAAAGTTCGTGATTTTTTTTTTTTACAATTACAAATCTTCATCTATTTGAATAGTTCTAATGTACAATTGTTTTTAACGTACAATATATTTATATTTACAAAATGGGTGACGCATATGGTTTTTTTTTTCTCTTCTCCCCCCTTTGTCTTACTTCTCATCCTAACTTTTTCCCCTCTTTCTCCCAAATCTCCACCATTTCGTCTCTCACATCATCTCAGTACACATGCAAAACACCACCATAATCTTCTGTATAATTGATTATTAAAATTTATATACAAAGTTTAATAAGTAATACATTTATAAATAAAATGTTATATAATTGTTCAATAAAATTTATACACTTTATAAATAATTTCTCCAACACAATTCTCATTACGATAATGGTGAAATTATTCATCATTACGATAATGGAGAAATTATTCATCAATTACAGTCAAATTACTCTTCAAATACTAACTATGTATTAATAAAATTTTATACACTTGTTCAATAAAACTTATATACTTTATACTTAAAAAGTAACATAAATAATATAAACATAGATTATGAATCTGCAGCCAAACTACTATTTAGACGGCATAATCACAACTAAACTTACGACAAAAATAAGAAAGCCGCGGAGAAAAGAGGCAAGACGACTACTGGGTGAGAGAAAATGGGGAATAAAATGAATTTAGGGTTAAAAAGTCTTTATATATGTCGGTAAAAAAAATAAATTGAATAGGTTAACCCTGTTATTAACATACCATTGTTGTTCGCTAGAAATTGTCATCTTATTTTAAATTGAGTACTTTATATTAAACATGGTGTTATTTTCTTTTAAGATGTATTTAAAACAAATGCTCTTATTT
This sequence comes from Pogostemon cablin, assembly GCA_023678885.1. Taxonomy (NCBI): domain Eukaryota; kingdom Viridiplantae; phylum Streptophyta; class Magnoliopsida; order Lamiales; family Lamiaceae; genus Pogostemon; species Pogostemon cablin. Next base: position 1,533,506 of record CM042970.1, read on the forward strand.
TTATTCGAGATGAGTAAATTCATAATTAAAGTATAATTATTATATTAGTAAAGTATGTTGGTTGTTAGTTAAAATATAATTTATTAAAATATTATAATTAATATATTAAATTATGATTTTAGAATGTTATATTATGATTTATGGAGTAAAATATAGTGATTGGTAGTAAATAATATTATAACACTAAAATTATATTTTAAAGCATCATATATCATATTCTAGCGAATTATACTTTAATTATCCAATAATATACTTTTTCTATGGTATTACTCCCTCCATATCATAAATCAATTCACATTTAATATTTTTATTTGTCTTATAAACAAGTTCACGCTCTTAAATAAGGAAAAATAAACAATCTAACAAGCTCACAATACATTTTAATTTCAAAATTATCACCACTTTACAACTCACATAAGTTACTTTATAATTTATTATTTACCTAAATATGCCAAACTAATCCTAAAAGCAAGTCGAAAAATAATTTTGCTAGAACTTCGTATTTATCGTATCTGTAAATTTCTTTATGAAACGATAATTTTTAAATTGAAAATTTCACTATAAAGAAGCCCATTTTTAATGATTGGGCCTCTTCCACTTCATAAATAGTACAACCTACTTATTTTACATGGGTTTATCTTAATGGTGGAATAGCCCAAACACAAATTAAGTTGAGAATTTCATTAATTAATTAATTATAATTATCTTGCAAATTACTTTTGACTACGATCTTACTTTTAAATGAAATTCTCACAATATAGAAGCCTTTTTTTTAGAAAAATGATTGGGCCTCTTCCCCTCCATAAATAGATATTACAAATACGAGTCCGTTTACTTTAAGGGGCAAGGTTAAGGTTTAATAAAGGTTAACGGAAAGTTGAGTTAGTATTAATCAGAATGATTAATCTTAGAGTATAGTGTTTACTTTGAGGGTTTAATTTTAACGATTTTACTGTAATACCCTCGTCAAAATATATTAAAATATATTTGAGATGTTTTTTGTTCATCGATCGCATCGCCGAAGACGAAATTTGCAAAAGAACATAATTAAATCCTCAAAATTGAAGAAGAACAGAGTTGAATCCTAAAAATTCCTTTGATAATTATTGAGAATTATTCATCCTCAACAATTTGAGGATAACACAATTCACGCATGTTCAATAATCGGTGTGCATTATAGGCAAACGAAGAAAGGGGAAAAAGGTTGACTATGGCGGATTCATCATCGTCGTCGAAGCTTGTGTATTTTGTGGTGTCTGGACTTGTAATTTTTCTAAACCAGAAGCCGTCTAGCAGCTATTCATGGCCATCTGTTCACGACCCCTGAAAGAAGTCGGAGAGCTGTCCGGTGATTCCCGAACCGACACATCGGAGAGATCGAGAGAGCATGCTGTTGGAGCCTGCCGCCGTGTCGCCCAGCCAGGACAATCCTTTCTCCGGTGGCGGCAGACAGCCCAAATCTGAATAGGGTTCTTCAAATGGCGGTGGAGTAGAGGAAATCAAGCGACGTCCTGGAGCAGATCGATCCCACCGAAGAAGGAGATGTCGAGAGAATCAGATCTATAGTGAGAAATTTCATCGTGAAATTTGCAGCGAGCAGAATTCATTCTCTCCTGCGAGGCCAATAACGCTGATAGCTGCTAAATTAGGGTATGGGTTGCTCGTGGGTGGCTGGGCTTTCTAAACTGGTTCAAAAGAAATTAACGACAGTGTTAAATTATTTTTTTAGAAGTTAAGTTTTATTTATTTTTTTTAATGTATATAATAGAGGGGTAAAATTATAATTTGATGTGTTAAACCTTGGGTTGAGAATTATCCCTTATGATTTTGAGGGTTGGACTAGCCCTTTCTCAACCTTTGTTCAAATCGGGTCGGAAAAAGCTTGGGGGTTATCCTTCTTACATAACCTGCAAAGTAAGCAATAGTTAACTAGGGTTGAACCCGTTAACCCTCAATGTAAATGGACTCTGTAGTGTTGGCTGATGTTAATGTTGGAATAGCCCAAGTACTTATTAAGTTGAGAATCTCATTATACATAGGGCGACACTATTGTCATCCGAATATTTGCTTAAAGTACCCACGATCTTAAAAAATTATATTGAATTTCCTAAAATAACCTTATCTCAATTTTACTCACAAAATATATGTTTTTTACATAAAGAATCCTACAAACATGAATAACTGAATTTCAAGTTAAATTTTCGATGACAGTCAATTGAATATCATACGAAATTTCGACAAACCAGTTTCTATTGGAGCTGGATAGTAGGGCGAATAAAACTATCACTTTTCAATTCTTAAAATCCTATTTCATATCTCAACTCTATCAAAATAACAAATCTCTACATAGACACTAACTAAAATAAATCACAAACTACTAAAAATTGAAAACTAAGTGATAGATGAATTGATATTGAAATTAATTTCTTTCATCGTTTGACTGCCTCTTCATTCCTTTTTTTTTGTTGATGTTTGTATGCTTTTCTTTCATTTTTTTATTTTTAAATTTTGGAAAATTGGAATGAATTTACCTTCTCCTTTCCTTCGTCCACGTTTTGTTAGATATTGTGAGATCTTGAATTTGTGTTTCACAGCAGATCTGTTAAGATTAATTGGGTGGGGAAAGTAAAAATTATAATTTGTGTAAAATTAAGAGCAAGGTTATTTTAATAATTTTTATTAATATAATTTTTAAAATTCTCGAGTGCCTTAAACAAATGCTCGTGTGACAGTAGTTTCGCCCCTATACAAATTCTCTTCCAAAGTAACACTACTAGATTGTACTTCTTAAATGAAAAACCTCAGAATAAAGAATTCTTATTATTCTAATTATTATTATTATTATTATTATTATTATTATTAGTAAATATATATATATACTCCATTCGTCCCACATAAGGGTCTCTTTTTTCAATTTTGATCGTCCCACCCAAAGGGTTCCCTTTCCTTTTTTATACACATGAGTCCCACACTTATCCACTAATACAATTAAAACATGAGATCAACACTCCCACTAATACAACTACCCACTACACATTAAATAATAATACTCCTTAATTTACGTGAAAAAAGTAAAATGCACCCCTGGTGCCGGACAGAAGGAGTATATATATATATATATATATATATAATGAGATTAGAAGTCCAAGTCCAATAATTTTGAGGGCTTGATTTTATTTTCATAGGGCTTATAATAACTGGATTTTATTGAAATTCTCTCAATGTAGTTGAATTAATGTGTTATGCAAGATCATTCTGTAAAAAAAAAAAAGTGTTATGCAAGATAATGGTATATTTTATTTTATATAAAATATCTAAAACCAAACTTGATTATTGTTACTTCATCATTACATTCTCGTATTTGACTTAAGTTGCTTTTAATTTGAGTTGCTTAAATTATGATCCTACTTATCACGATCAAAAGACAAAACCAGAAAGTTGTTTAAATCCATGCAAACATAGTCTTGACTTTGAAACATTATTGATTGTGGCATAATTTTTGGATAAAAAAAAAATACTCAATCCAAATTTTAGAATATTTAGAATATTTTTATATAGTTATATAAATCTTAATATACACGTAGTTAAGGTCTTGAGCTAGAAAAATTTGGTATGTTAGAAATGACACAAATTTTTATGTTGGTTGGATGTGCTGTAAAATAGCACTAAAGTTAGACATAAAATTATTTTTAATCATGATCTTAATCTATTTGTTAATTTTTTTTCTTTTATATAATTCTTATAGAATCATACCAGAAAATTTAAAAGTAATGGAAAGATATTAATAAATTTTTTATCATAGGCTTTAATTAAATTATGAACTATCAATTTAAAATTATATGGCATTTCTAGCCATATAAATAAGCTCTTAGTCTTATTATTTAAAATTATTTATTACGGGATATTATTTGCTTATATGTATAAATTATTTCATGTTTTATGGGCTTTTGTATAGCTTAGCCCATTGTATATAAGTTTTCATGTTTTCCTACTTTACTGTACCTGTATATATATGTTTGTGATCTCATGAATGAAAATCACGACATTATGCAATATTTCTATCTCTCTATTTTTAATGGTACCAGAGCCGAAACCTGGTAATTTAAACCTTAATTTTTAATTCTTCCTATTTCTTCGTTACCACCGAACATCATGTCCATTAAAGATTCTGCTGATGATGATCAGTCTGGGAAAATTCAGGTGTCGTTTTCTTCCAGCGTCGTTAACGACGTGATGTCTCCGTACTATCTTAATGGATCTGACAAACCCGACGATGTTCTTGTTGGGACTCTCCTTCGCGATGGCAATTATGGAGATTGGCTTGATGACATGACCAACTCTTTGTATGCGAAAAACAAATTTGGATTTGTTAATGGAGAAATTCCAATGCCGAAGTCAGATTCACCATATTCAACTTATTGGCAACGCAACAACGCGATGGTTAAAGGCTGGTTACACAGCAGCATGGAGCCTGAAGTTCGTCAAAGCGTCAAGTTTCGCACGGCTCGTGAGATTTGGAGTGATCTTGAGGAGCATTTTGGGAAGGAGTACGCACCTCGAACTTACGAATTGCGACGAACATTGGGCATGCTTAGGCAGGATAGCAACACAGTATCTGCATATTACAGCCAATTAAGAAGGGTTTGGGATGAGATGTACTCTTTGACGCCGCCACTAAACTACACTTGTGGGCACTGTACTTGCAATTTATCAAAGGCCTTGATTGAATCTCATGATAGAGATCGTTTGTATGATTTTTTGATGGGGTTAGATGATGTTTTTGGCCCCATACAGACTCAAATTCTTGGAACTCGTCCAGTCCCTATCCTTAGCACTGCTTATCATCTGGTTTCGGAGGATGAGCAACATCACTCTATCGCAGCTGCTCGCAAATCAGTGCCTGATATCGCCATTTTTCAGGCACAGTCAAGGTCCAATCCCACCACAAGGAAGCGAGAATCTCAATATTGCAGTCATTGTGGTCGGACGAATCATACTTATGAGACTTGCTTCGAATGCATTGGTTATCCACCTGGTTGGAATCAAAAGGGAAAGACTGATAGGCAAGGAAATCGATTCCATGGTGCGCGGATAGGGAGAGATTCGCGTACCAACAACAATGATGCACACAGAGGTAATTCACGAGGAGGACAACACACTAGTGCTCAACCACAGGCTGCACACACCGACAATGAACAATCATCAATTTCTGGTCTCTCAGTTGAGCAGCTTAATTGGCTAACTCAATTTATGTGAACTGAGTTCCAGATGAATAACATTATCTCTTCCAATGAACCAACTGTCAACATGACAGGTAAATTACCATTTTCTAAGCCATGGATAATCGATTCGAGTGCCACTGAACATATCACTTGCGATGGTGATGCTTTAGATGATGTTGTTGCCAATTCTTCAGAATCTCCAGTTCGCATACCTAATGGTGAAAATATATCTGTTACTGGCGTTGGAAGAATACGCCTACCTAATGTGCTTTTTCTTCCACGTGTCTTGATTGTCCTGCAATTTCGTTGCAATCTACTTTCTGTCAGCCGTCTTATTTCAGATCTTAATTATGGACTAACGTTTATTGTGGATTTTTGTGTTATACAGGACTTACTATCGAGAAAGCTGATTGGAGTGGGTAAACAACGTGATGGTCTACACTATATGGAACCGCTGTCAACTGGAAGAACTGCCTTTTCTGCTACAGTGGATCATATTTCTTGGCATCGTCGATTAGGTCATCCTTCTGATGGCAAACTTCACTATATTAGTCATCTTAGTAATTTTAAACGTTCAAACACTTTTTGTGATTCTTGTTTACGAGCCAAACAGACTCGTTTACCTTTTCCTGTTAGTACCAATAGATCTTTGCATTGTTTTGAGTTGATTCATTGTGACATTTGGGTGGATATAAACATGAATCGTTTTCTAGTGCTAGATATTTTCTTACCATTGTTGATGATTACAATAGAGCTGTTTGAGTTTATTTGTTAAAGGCAAAATCTGAGGTAACCAATTATTTGATGCAATTTTACAACATGGTTCATACTCAGTTCAATTGTTCTATCAAACGTATAAGGGCTGATAATGGTGTTGAATTTCAGTATGCTATTTTTCTTAATTTTTATGCTGCACATGGTGTTTTACTTGAGACTTCTTGCACTGATACCCCTCAGCAGAATGGAGTTGTTGAACGCAAACATAGACACATCCTCAAAATCGCGCGTGCTTTGCGATTCAAGGCAGGTTTACCCATTGATTTTTTGGGAGAGTGCATTCTTACTGCTGTTTATATCATTAATCGTCTGCCTTCCACTGTCATCTTGAATAAGACTCATCACGAGCTCTTATTAGGCAAAATACCTTCCTATGATCACCTTCGAGTCTTTGGATGTTTAGTGTATGCCCATGATAATAAACGTAAGGATAAATTTGGTGACAGGGGGAGTCCGTGTATCTTTGTTGGTTATCATGTTGGTCAAAAAGCATATAAAGTTTTTGACTTACATACCTGTGAAATCTATAACTCTCGTGATGTTACGTTCTTTGAAAATATTTTTCCTTTTAAAGAAAGTAATCCCACTTTATTCAAACCTCAAAATTACTTTACACAATCGTTGAACTTGCAAGGAAGTTTGTTCTTGGTGTTCATCTTGATCCTACAAAAAAATTATCTCCCTTACCTACCCCACCGCGCATTGCACCACGCGGAATATTCAAACATGCCCCTAACCATACGCTTCCACCACAAACAGAAACAGTCCATCCAGAACCTAAGACAAATACATTTAATGAACTAGCATATGATAATGAGCATCGACAAGAGGTTGTTGAACAGGTTTCTACTTCGCCACCTGCATCGCCGGTGGAACAATATACTAGTCAGTGTGTTTGTCGGCGCCCGAAAAACTTGGATGCTTTTGATATTGATCTTCCACCGTCTATAGACCATCCACAATCTATTGCCAATTCAGTGAACTCGACGGTATATCCTCTATCTCACTTTATCTCTTATGATCATTTTTCTACTGCTCATAAGGTTTTCTTAGCTGCCATCACATCTCGTGATGAGCCTAAACATTTCAAACAGGCAGTGTGTGTTCCTCTGTGGTGTGAGGCTATGCAGAAAGAAATCACTGCACTTGAGAAATGGCACTTGGAAGTTGGTGTCTCTTCCACCAAGAAAGAAAGTAGTAGATTCGAAATGGGCGTACAAGATCAAGTGCAAGCCTAATGGGGATGTTGAGAGATACAAGACACGACTTGTCGCTAAGGGTTTCACACAAATAGAAGGGGTGGATTTCCATGAGACTTTTGCGCCTGTCGCCAAACTTGTTACCATACGTTGTATTCTAGCAATCACAGCTAAACGGAGATGGGAAGTACATCAGTTGGATGTAAATAATGCATTCTTACATGGATATCTCAGTGAGGATGTCTACATGAGAGTTCCGCAAGGTTTCGTGAAAGAGGGATATTATCGTGTCTGCAAGTTGATGAAATCCCTTTATGGTTTGCGACAAGTATCGTGTAATTGGTATCATAAACTCAAGGTCTTTTAGGCATTGGCTTTCAGTCGTCTAGTGCAGATCACTCTCTATTTGTCTTTTGAGAGGGCTCCATATATATGGCTGCTCTCATCTACGTTGACGATGTACTCCTAGTGGGTGACGACTCAAATCATATTGTGCGTGTGAAGCAATTCTTGGATGATACATTTGGCATTAAAGATTTGGGGGTGTTGAAATATTTTCTTGGCATTGAAGTTGCCCGTTGTGATTAAGGTTTTGTTTTGAGTCAACAAAAGTACACCCTCGACATTCTTGAAGATAGTGGATTTCAGGCCTGTCGGACTTCTTCTTTTACCATGGAGCAGAACATAAAATTGAAGCCTGATGATTAAAGCCCATGTGTTGATCCCACACCACATTGACGTCTTGTTGGACGTTTGCTTTATCTCACAGTCACACGTCTTGACATTGTGTTTTCTGTTAGTCAGTTGAGCCAGTTTCTTAGTTGTCCTCGTCAGTCTCACTTCGATGCAGCGATGCGTGTTCTTCGATACTTGAAGAGCACACCTGGACAAGGTATTTTTCTTCCAGCAGCTGGTGGTTTTTTTGGAGGCATATTGCGACGCAGATTGGGCGGGCTGCTCTTTTATGCGTCGTTCCAGCTCTAGTTATTTTATCACTCTTGGTGGTGCCCCAGTCTCTTGGCGCTCTAAGAAACAATCAGTAGTTTCGCGTTCTTCAACTGAGGCGGAATACCGTGTTATGGCTCTCACAGTCAGTGAGCTTCTTTGATTACGATGGTTATTGAAGGACTTTGGTGTTCTTCAATCAGGGTCGACACCTTTATACTGTGATAATCAAGCAGCTCGTCATATTGCTGCTAATCCAGTATTCCATGAAAGAACAAAGCATGTTGAAATGGATTGTTACTTTGTTCGCGAACGTGTTGTGAGTGGTCATATCACTCCATCTCCTATTTCCACTGCACATCAAGTCTCCGATATCTTCACAAAGGCCCTTGGGGCTGATCGTTTTTAGTTTCTTAAGAGCAATTTGGATGTTCGTAACCTTCACACTCCTCCTTGAGGGGGAGTATTACGGGAAATTATTTGCTTATATGGATAAATTATTTCATATCTTGTTGGCTTTTGTATAGCTTAGTCAGGTTTCTATGCTTTCCTACTTTGCTGTACCTGTATATATAGGTTTGTGATCTTATGAACGAAAATTACGACATTATGCAATATTTCTATCTCTCTATTTTTCATTATTTCTCTCTTTTTACCAATTATTATTGTTATATTATTATATATTGGTTAGTCTTAAACTCATATAAGAATTTGTAGGATGTAAAAAGGAGTACTTTATACCATCTTACCTAAAAAAAAAAATATATATATATATATATATATATATATATATATATATATATATATATATATATATTACAAAATTTAGCATATTTCGTATGGTTGCCACTGGACGTACAAATTGCTCTGTTTTCTCGATGCCAGAAACAAATATCTTTGTTAAGCTGTCCTTCTGATCTGTATCCTCTTAAAAAATTCAGTCTTTTGCTCGAATTAATTATGGAATGTTTTCTTTATATTAGTGATTAAATTAAAGTAATTGGATTCTTGATGATTGGGGACCTTACAGTTCATATCTTGTCATGAATCGGCGTTAGGTCTATTTCCGTGTGGATTTCCCCCCCACTTTATACATTTTCATTTTTGCTTATCTTGTGGATTTCTCTAGTTTTCCTGTCGCAAATCAGATCTGCATTCTTTGCTCCAAATGAAAATAAACAAACAAACATAGTACGCACAATATTAGTTTAGGAGTCTTCTTTTGAAGTAATCCCACATTTCCTTTTTGTTGGAATCTTATCTTTACATTTACTTTTTTCATCTTTGCTGTTTTTTTGTCTTGTTTGGGAGTGAATGGTTTCCTGGGGCTGAGATCTTGTTTTCTCAGTGTTATATATGCATCTATGTGTTTGATTGCAGGTATAGTTTTATGCTTTGGGTTTCTTCTTGGAATTGGATTTTATTGAATTGGGATTGCAGTTTAAGTTCTTAAGAGTGAGAAGAAAAGTTTCTCTTTTCATGGAGAAAAGTGAATTGGGGTTGAAAAGTTTTGGAGGCTAGTGGGGAAATTGAAATTGATTTATTGTAGTGCAGTGGTTATGATTGGAGAAATTGATGGGATGTGGATGTATCTGTGAAGTTGCTGAGATTAAACATTGTAATTTTTGGTGGAAGTTAGAGCATAGAGGAGGAGGTGGTGAGAGATGGAGATGGGGTCGAGGAAAGAGAGTGAAAGGCATCATGATCTTGTTCCATTAGCTGCATTGATAAACAGGGAGTTAAAGAATGAGAAATTGGAAAAACCAACAGTGAGATATGGTTCTGCTGCTCAGTCTAAGAAAGGGGAGGATTATTTCTTGATGAAGACTGATTGCCACAGAGTTTCTGGAAATCCATCCACATCATTCTCTGTTTTTGGAGTATGTTTTTGGAGTTTTAATGTTTCAATTTTAGTGATTGCTAATTGTTTACTGTGACCTAATTTCCTTTTACTGATTATTATAATCTGTTAGAAATGATGCATGTGGAAGAGTTTTTCATAATTAAATGAGTCTATCAATGTAACATAGGCATTATTGAAGAAAAAGAGTGTTATATAGATCATTGGCTTCTTGTGTGAATAGTTTCTAGGCTTACTTTTATCTCCTTTAGTGGGATTATGGAGTTAGACGATACTGATTTTTAGGTTTTCGATGGGCATAATGGGAATGCTGCTGCAATTTATTCAAGAGACCATTTGTTGAATTATGTGATGAGTGCCATTCCTCAAGGACTTGAGCGTGATGAATGGCTTCATGCTTTACCGCGGGCTTTAGTTGCTGGCTTTGTTAAGACTGACAAAGAATTCCAGATTAAAGGCAAGTCACTCTGAACTTGGCCTTGTTTTCATCGTTAAATACTTGTTTATATGGGCTTATAGAAGCTGATACCTTCTTTCCTCGTCATATCTCCTCTGCAGGAAAAACATCAGGAACTACGGCTACATTTGTAATTATTGATGGGTGGACAGTTACAGTAGCATCTGTTGGAGATTCCCGTTGCATATTAGATGCTCAGGGTGCCAGTGGTGTCTCTGTCTTGACAGATGATCATAGACTCGAAGAAAATGCTGAGGAGTTAGTTCCTTTTTTCAAGCCCCGAATGCATCATGTGTTGTTTCATTTTCTCATGAAAATAATATATATTCTTTAAAATTACAGAAGAGAGCGTGTAACAGCTAGTGGAGGTGAAGTTCGACGACTTAGCATATATGGTGGGACGCAGGTGAGATCCCTATCTGAACTGGTTTCACCATGGAAAGCTATCATGTCTGATTGATGAGAACCCTTGTTGCATAATGCCATGATTGGTCTTTACTCTATTATAGGTTGGTCCTCTGCGTTGTTGGCCTGGGGGTTTGTGTCTTTCCAGGTCGATCGGGGACATGGATGTGGGTGAATTCATCGTTCCAATACCTTATGTCAAGCAAGTGAAGGTTGCTACAATTATGAATTATTTAAGTTGTCAAGTTTTATATATCTTCATCATAATTTAATGATTCTTTTAATCAACTGACTCTGTTTCTTTACCATGAAGTTATCATGTACAGGTGGAAGGCTGATAATTGCCTCTGATGGAATATGGGATGCATTGTCATCAGAGTCGGCTGCAAAATCTTGTCGGGGAGTGCCTGCTGAACTTGCTGCTCGGCTTGTTGTCAAGGTACATAATCTCTTAAGCTCGTTAACTTCTGATATACTGCAGACTCGTGATCTAGCTTGTAAAATTTCACTGAATGAAATAGAAACTGAACTTTTGATTTGTACCTATGATAAAACCAGTCTATGGGATACTATCTCATTGCATGAACGGGTATTGTATAGGAAGCATTGAGGACACGCGGGCTGAAGGATGACACAACTTGCATAGTTGTTGACATCATTCCTCCTTACAATAAAGCACAGCCGTCTCCCCCGCCCAAGAAATATAACAAACTTAAAGCTCTGCTCTTCAGAAAAAAATGTTCGAAATCTGCTAATAAATTAGCAAAGAAGCTGTCTGCTGTGGGTGTTGTGGAGGAATTGTTTGAAGAAGGATCAGCGATGCTTGCTGAAAGGTTAGCACATCATAATATAAGCAAACATTTAGTTTCAACTTCTCATATACGATTTGAAAATTTCATGACAATCTTAAACCTTATAGATAATTCAGGTTCTACCTTTCACTTTTTCCATGATAATGAAAAAAAAAACACTTGGCTCGTTGATCCTTTACTTTTGTTAGAGTAACTTATCATTTGCGATGTTTCAAATGTTGAAAACACGAATCCCTTAATGCCTAGTTTACACAATCAGTTGGCTTTAAGCTTTCAGAATCTTATTCTTCTCTCACATAATGGCAGACTAGGAAATGATGAACCGAGTCCTCAAAACTGTGGTCTTTTTGTGTGTGCCGTTTGCCAGACTGACCTTGCAATGAGCGAGGGAATCTCTGTTCATGCTGGTTCGATATTCTCAACGAGCTCAAAGCCTTGGCAAGGTCCTTTCCTCTGTGTCGATTGTCGTGATAAGAAAGATGCAATGGAAGGGAAACGACCAAGTGGAGTTATAGTATGATCACCCCCTTCTTCTCCTGATTGTGTTTATTCTTCTCTTGTTCTCTTATTTTGGTTAAAAAGGAGTGTCAAGTTGTTATATTTTCTCTAGTAATGCTTATTAATTGGTAGGAGCTTCATTCTTTTGTTAACATACCTCACTACACTTCTAATTCATTGCTTGTTAAGTATGATAGAGAAATTCAATATATTTTTATATCATAGAAATTTATGTTTACATTCTGGTATGCAGATTAAACGGTTCTGTTCTCTCTCTCTTTTATTATTATTATTATTATTATTATTATTATTATTATTATTATTATTATTATTATTATTATTATTATTATTATTATTATTATTATTATTATTATTATTATTTTCTAAATGGGGTCTCAGTCTGAGTGGTTTATGGATAGGGTGTCTGCGCATAAAAAAACAAAGAGGTTCGCTTATAAATGTTACTTTCTCCTTCCCTCACTAAGAGAATTCCTCTATAAGAGAGTCTTTTACTTTTTGACACGCGTATTAAGAAATATTATTATTTAATATATAATAGGTAATTGTATTAGTGAGAGTTTGAGTCTCATATTTTAGTTAAGCAAATACTGCTGTGCAATAGGTCAAATAAGCTTAATGGGTCATTCAATTTTTCTCTCTCTAGAATATGGTCTCTCTCCTGAATCTGGTTTCTCAATCCCATCTTTCATCTATCTTCCAATCTCATCTTCTCTCTCCACCGCAACACTGAATCTCGATTTCTCTCCACCTGCCCGACGCCGTCCGTGCCACCTCGGTCTTCTCTCTCCACCCATCTATCTCTTTCATCTCGGTCTTCTCTCTCCACTACCCCGATGCTGAATTCTGATTTTCTATCTCCACCGCACGAAGTCACCGGCTCAACCTCTTACATTCTTCATCTAATTCACCGCCTTCTCTTCTATAGATTTACGTCAGGCTTCAATTGTAAATTCAATGGATGAGAAGAATTTTTCATTCAGACAGATTTGTGATTAAACAAACAGATCTGTGATTAGAGGTATTGTATGTGAAACATTCATTTCTCGATTCCAAGAAACAAAGTAAAGCCACATTTTTTCTTTCCGACGAATGCGAGATGGTATTGTGATTTCTGAAATGATGAGAATTGGGTGGGAAGTTTATTTCGACAGTGTATAAATGTATACGTTTTATCATATAAATGTATTACATTTTACTTTTAAATGTATCTTTATGAAAGAGATGAGAATTGGGTGGGAAGTTCCAATTTTAATTCGACAGTGTATATGTTTTATCATATAAATGTATTACATTTTACTCTAAAATGTATCTTTCTGAAAGGATGAGAATTGCGTGGGAAGTTTTTATTTAATTCGACAGTGTATATGTTTTATCATATATATGTAATATATTTTACTCTTAAATGTATCATTAAATTTGTACAAAAAATTGCATTAACTTTAATTGATTTTTTTATGAATTTTCATAATCAAATGTAGATTAGTCATAATTTAATAATGTGTACATTTTTATCGATAAATGTATTATTTTATAAAAAAATAATATTGGTATTATATTTATCAATATTTTCATCAATATATTTATTAATTTTAGTTATACATATTAGTATAAAATGTTATACATTTTATTATAAGAGAGGGCGCGATGTTGCAGATATGGAGTGAAAGAGAGGCGCGTTGAAGATCTATAAGGTTGAAATGAGATTTGACATGTAGCGCGTTGCAGATTTGGAGCGATAGAGAAGCGCGACGTTGCATATCTATGACAGAGGTGGGAGGCAGTGGAGACGACAGCGATGCAAAGGTGGAGTAGATGTCGGACGAAATGATGGACGGAGGTTGAGATTTGAAGGGACAAAGACAGAGTGGAAGATAGAGGCGGCTCAAAATTAGGGAGGAGGCGGGGTATGAGAGAAGAACAGCGGCGGCGGGGAGGCAGGGTGTGAGAGAAGAACAGCGGCGGCAGGCGGTAGGAGCGAGAGGGGAAGAAAGCGGAAGCACATGGTAAGGAGAGAAGTCGTAAGAGAGGAGTGAGAATTATGAGGGCAATCGAATTTTTTCCCCTTAATATACTTGACCTATTTTATGGATATGGATTCATTATTAGTGTGTAACTATTGCACAATAGATCAACTCTTCTAATTATATTAGTAGGTGTATGTGAGTCTCATGTGTGTAAAAAAAGAAAAAATGATTCATTGGGTGGGACGTCCAAAATGGAAAAAAACTCTCTTTAAAGGGGACGGTCCCTCACTAAGAGGGTCTTTTGCTTTTTGACACGTGTATTAAGGAACATTATTATTTAATATATAGTAGGTAGTTGTATTAGTAAAAGTGTGAGTCTCATATTTTAATTATATTAGTGGGTGTATGTGGGTCTTATGTTTGTAAAAAATGAAATATAACTCTCTGAGTGGAATGTCCAAAATGAAAAAAGTCTCTCTTTAAAGGGGATAGAGGGAGTATGTTCGATTTTGAAGAATTCTTGAATGATTTACTAATTTAGATCTTAATAAAGTAGTAATATTAGATAGATAAGAAAAATTTTGAAAGAGCAAAAATTTGATCAAAAGAGAGGTTAGATACCTATATAACCTTAGACAAAGACTTTGTGATAACCTCTTGCAAATGACTTCATCCTACGGATAAGAAGTGATAATAATTTCAATAGAAAGTTACACTATTTAATTAATGAAATTTGTCTTGAGGATAATGTATTGTTCTATTTTATTAATATTTTATTGTATAAATGAAAAGTGATAACATTTATAAAAAAAAGTAATAAAAATTTTAAGGCAAAAACTCCTGTGCATCCGGCGCACGGACCACATTCCGTGCGTCTTTAGAATTTTATGTTAAATTGTATACCCTTTAGTATACAGATGTGTACCCTTTATTTTCTAAAGAAAATTATTGTGTGTATCTGGACGCATGGACAACACTCCGTGTGCCTGTAGAATTTTATGTTAAATTGTATACCCTTTAGTATAAAAATGTGTACCCTTTATTTTCTAAAGAAAAAAATACTAATGAAAAACGTATACCCTTTAGAACAAAATGATGTACCTTTTATTAATTAAAGTGTATGCCCTTTAGACCAAAGCAATATACCCTTACTCATAATACTAAATTTCTAAAGGCGCACAGAATGTGTTCGTGCCCGGACACACACAAGCCTCATTCAATTTTTAATAAAAAGTGATAATTAATTACCAAAATTATCTTGCTACATGATTGTTCAAGTACTTTCCCATAGCCTATTAATATATATATATATTTTTAATACACCCACCTAGATTCTTACGAAATATAAATGTGTAATGTCGGTTTATCGATTATCCATTGTGCACGATTAAATAAGAAATGAAATCGTACTATAAATTAAATCTTCGCTTAAATAAGTAAGGACTAAGGAGACTTTGGCGAAGGAAATTTTGTGATACACCATAAAGAATTGGACACGTAATAAAGAAAAGAAATTCAATTATCCTATAAGATTTATGTTCTTTTAGTATAGTTTACCTCCATATTCTATGTCTCATCCATTCATCAATGTGATAGAAAAAATAATACTTATATCAAAATGACACAAAATTGAAATGTTAACACATTGAGATGTAATATTACTTTTCAAATGTTACATATAAAATTTTATTATTTTTAAAAGTTTGCAGGAAGAAGTGATCGAGGTGTCCAAGTTCAAATGCACTCCTAACACAAATAAAATATAAGAGCATCAATTTTGAATTTAAAAGGAAAATTTAAACTATAAAGTGGGTAATAAAAACATGCAAAATATTTTAACTAATAATTTACGGTAAACATTTAAATTACCTATATGTATAATAAGAGTTTTACTTTGCTAAAGAGCAATAATATGACACCTCATTTGTTATATGATTGATATTTTATGAATTTTATGATTATAGAATTATTATGCATCAAATTTTTACAAACTGTAATTTTTCTTCATTCGGAAAAATATGTATAAGTTTTTATACTTCATTTAAATTCTTAAATTTTAAAGAGATTTTGTCAATTTTAAATACATCATTATTTTAAGACCAACAAACATAAAAATATTTATAATTGAAATTCAATCTTATAAATTCAATTTATTATTATAAAGTAAAGAGCAAAATAGTATTTTTTTTAATTATTTAAATTTGATATTGATGGTTCTTTATTGTTGATGATAAAAATTATTATTTTATGAATGAAATAATTATTTAAAGGATTTATCCATGATAAAAAAATAATTTATTAAATTTATGGAGCAAATAGATTTTTCATGAACATTTTGTAATTTATGAATTATTTTTTGGAAAAAAATTTCTTACTAGTGACACAAATTATTATTACACCTATTTCCACACATGCCTATATTTTTTGATGAATTAAATTAATGAAATAAAAGAAGCAATACATTCCATGAAATTTCCAAACAAAAAACTCAAGAAAATTATACTTTGACTACAACAATCATCTTTGAATTTCTTTCTATAAATAAGGGTAATTCCATTTCATTCTTCACACCAAAATTTAATTAAATAAAGTTTTTACAGTGTTGGAGTGACATTAAATGTGAGCTCTTTTTACTCTAGTTTCTGAAAACTTCATTTCTTTTTTTTAAATTATTTCTACTTTAATTTTAGAATATTATTATATTATTATTTTATTCTAATTTTTTTAATACTTATAATTTTATAATATAATATTATGAATTTTTTACATTGTTATTATTATAGTAGTGAGTAAAACTTAACTTAAAGTATTATAATAATAATATTATTATATAATAAATAAATAAATAAATAAACACATGTATTTTCCTAATAGCCTAGAACAAGTTGGAGTGATTCTTTTAAAATTTTGGAGTCAAACTCACACACTCACACACACTATTTTTCAAAAAACTTGAAGTAAAACTCACACACACTAACATGCAATTTATGTGAAAATTGACTATAAATAGATAACATATTTGTTGCCATTTTTCCACCAAAACCAAAATACAAGTGATAGTTATGAAGTAAATTTTCGTTGGTGGTTTCCATCCTCAACTTAAATCACTCATAATATAGCTACAGCAATTATTATCATTATTATCATTATTCACTATCATTACATACTACACACACATATATATATTTAAAAGGAAGGCCGAGCATCTAACTTAATTATAAAATGATAATACAAATTTCGTTTACTATTACTTTTATTATTATTTTGTCATAATATATTACTATGTGTATACAACTATCATTTTATAATTTAAAAGAAAGGCCAAACCTCTAATCTAATCTTAAAATTATAATGATATATGCAAGCACATATATTGTGTACATGATTATTTATTATATTATTTTACGTATATTATTTTATGATATAAAAGGAAGGCTAAACCTTTGATCTTATCATGAAATGAACTTACATGATTAATATGATATTAATATTTTATTTAAGCAATGAAATTGAACCCCCAAAATAATTATATTATTTGTAATATACTATGCATATATATTATACAAATATTAAAAGTACCTTGATAAGGTTTTGAAATTACTATACATAAATGAGAGAGTTAGTAATTATGCTAGGTGAAGTGCTTGTGAACAGGGCGTCAGATCATTCTTCCACTCAAGCCGTAACACAGTAATTTAAAAGAATCAAAGGTGGGTAAAATGTTTGAAAATGATTGGATGTTATTGTTGGTTTGCATATAAAGTAGGCTTATTTCTTCTCTTATGGTAGTGACCGTATGGGTCATGAATTTTATGGTTGCGGCTGAAGAGTCATGGCAATAACAGTAGTTGACGGGCTATGAAACATGGTAGTGACTAACTCTCGGGTTGTCATGAAAAAGAGTAATCATATCATTATGTATTTACTGATTAACATTCCGCCAAAATTACCTACTGAGATTTCAATCTCACATATTTCAAACAATAATTTTTCAGGTTAAAGAATGAAGTCTTTTGATCTGCAGCAAGACATGGAAACTCCGAATGATGTATAACAAAGCAAATATATATACTTATACTTTTATAACTTTACCTATTTATATAAAAATAAGTATACGTACAGTTTCTTAAATAAGGTTGATTTGATATGATGCATCTAATGAAACTTTATTACCTTGTATCACTAAATAAAGAATATATATTTATATTTTTAATTTTTTTAAGATAAAATTATTTCTTTTCGCAATATGTATTTATAATATTTAAATACTATACTTTTTCCGTTATAAATTACAAATAAAATCTAAAGAGAATTTTATATTCTTTGAAAATTGTTCATATGTTTTGATTTATTAAGTAGCTCTCTATTTTAAAAAAAAAGACTTTGAATTTGGAGTGTGATTAGTCATTTTGTAGTTGGGATGACCAATTCAACAATTTATCGAACCACAGGGAGGTATGTACTGGTGCTTAAACGATCTCACGTTTCTTGTAATTTTATAGAGACGAATCATTAATGGTTTGGATGTTTAAACAAGTAAATAAATAGTAATCAATGCAAGTAAACAAACAATGATCAAACAAACAAGATAAATGGATTAAAAGTGGTTTACCAAATTGATTAAAAGTGAGATTAACAGCAATCAAGAAGTGGTAATTCTAGGAATTATGTATCAAATTCATATGTATCATGGATATAAGATTAAGAGCCAACACTAAGTTCACTTAAACTCCCTCTCGAGATGGATATGATATGAATATCAAATAGCTCAATGGATTTGTTCTCACACAAACAATTCCAACTAGGTACTAAGCTTGAAATGAGAGTCCCTTCACACGATTAATCAACATCTCGATCAAACCAATCACATGTTCCATCAAAGGGTTCTAAATTCTAAAGGATTTTTCAATCTCTTTACAACTTATAATTTACATGAAGTGTATGATGAATTGATTCAATAAACTATCCTAAACATTTAATTGATTTCTCAATCTAATCACATGTTCATGACAATTAACCTCATAAATCAACAATACAAATCAAGCAATTAACAATCAATGATAGAAAATCATAGATCCAATCAACATATGAATTCAAATACATAAATCCCCAAAATTAACCAACAACTCTCATGTTACTAATCCCACAAGGGAGATTAGCCTACCATATTCAAAAGGAAAATAACATAAACATTAAAATCCTTACAAAATATGATGAACAATAAGGTTTCAAAATAAAGTGTAGATGAATACTCCCTTGAATACTTCCAATGGTGATCTTCTTCTCCCCTTTGCAATCCTATCTCTTCCCTGCTCCTTTTGCTAAATTTGGATGGTAGATTTAGTTGAAGGATGAAGGTAGATGATATGGATGAAGATGATGGTGTGAATTGGAGGAAATGGTGTGTGATCTATGTGTTTTGGTGCAAACCCTTGGTGGAATCTCAAAAATCTCCCTTCAAATGTTGAACTTGAGGCTATTTATACCCTCTCCAAGTTGAGCCACAAATTTAACATCAAATGAGCTTTTTACACACACTTACACACATTGACATGCAACACGAGTCGAGTTACGCTATGTGTAACTCGAGTTAAAGTAGCTCGACTCGTGTTGGCTACTCGTGCACCTGCCTGTTCAGTCGTGTTGCGAGGCTCTGAAACTGAAAATTCTTCGGAAGGCAGCTCGACTCGAGCTAGCAACTCGAGTTGCAGCTTGCAAGTAGAGTTAGCTCACTGTACAATTTCTGCACCTGCTCTGCTCCTAGCTCGACTCGAGTTGCAAGTCGAATTGGACCTTGCAACTCGAGTAAGCTCTCTAGACTATTTTGGACCTTAACTCGACCTTCTCTCAACTCGAGTTGCAAGTCGAGTTGGACCTTGCAATTCGAGTTGGGTCCCGGCAGCCCGTTTCTTGTTCGTTTCAGCTCACGTCTCCATTTTTGCTCCTTTTTCACCTGTTTTACATACGTTTAAGCTCATTCACACACATTTCCATGAAAACACATAACACAACCAACTTACATATAAAATACGGATAAAATAATACGAAAACGGACATAAAAAATACTAAAATTTAGGTGAAAATATAACTCATCAGAGTGCTACATGAGTAGTTAATATTAATAACTTTAGAGTAAAATATGAGTTAGATGTATTGATTTTTATTTATTTCATTTTTAATTTGTCAACTTTGTAGAAATGATAATAATAATAATAATGATGATGATGCAATCGTTTGAAATAAGAAAAAACGTTAACAAAATATTCAGTGTAAAAGGGGAAAAAATTAAAAAAAGGGAAAAAATAAAGAAAAAGAAAATGGTAACAGCTGTGTAAAAGAAAATCAAGAATTCATTAATTTTGTGACCGTTAGAACTTAGAAATATTACCTGTATACTTAGCATCAAGAATTCATTAATTTTATGACCGTTTAAAATATCCCTTGCCTATATAATTAGTTGAGCCGAGCGAAATTGAAGATTTCATCATTTCGTGTTAAGCCGCCTCTGACGGAAATGCCTGCAGACTCCAAACCACTGTTCAATTCCATTACCATTAGCGAGAATTTAAAGGGACCGTCTTACTAAAATTGCGGTTGAGAATTGGGCGAAAATTGCGGATTCGGAATTCAAGAAGCCCTTAAATGCGCACCTCCACGGTGAAACTGTTAAAGGTAGCTGCTAAACCTTTTCCTCTATTTATGATATTTTTTTCTATTGCTTTGGTATGATGATTAATTGTTTTGGAATCTGCGCGAGATCGGTAGGCGTTGGATGGTTGTTGCGTATGTTTACGCTATAATTTGTTTTAGGTGATATGATGTTTTTTGATTTAAAAGATGCATGCGAGTTTGCTCATTTGAGATCACTGGTTACTGTTGTTGGATTTCGTGTTAGAAAACTGTGTAAAACGTTAATACGCTTGTTGTCTCGTTTGTTTGAAGATGTTAAGAGTGGATGCGAGATTTTGAAGGGTAGAAATTTTGAGCGGTCAATGTGAACTCCTATTTCTTTCATGAGCTTTGATTTATGATAGCTGATGACAAATATTAGTTTTTTTATGTTGTGGTAGTTAATTTCAGAGATTGCGATCTTAATTGATCATCAGTGGATTGTGAAATTTTGTTGTTGCTATTGTAAATCCAAAGACATATGATTTGGGTCTTTTCCAAATTTGCAAAAGATATAAGTTTAGCAATGCAATGACCTGATCTAATTTCTTCGGTGGATGATTTGTCCGGGGATTGTTATTATTTTAGAATTTTTAAATAACATTGTTGATTCTTAACTCATTTTTAAATAATCTTGAAAAAGGTAAAATACCGATGAGTATTCATGCCTTTGTATCTGGTTGTGATGCCTTGGTTTTTTTATTCAGAAGTTATTTCTAGATGATAGTATTAACCTGTTCACATTACTAAACTAGTGAAAAGTATATATCTGTATGATTTTGCCAATTTATATAGATGCAGATCATCAGCACGTGAACATGCCAGTAGTTTTTGGTGGTCGTATGGGGATGAATGCCAGTGCTGCCTTAGAGGGTTATGATACGAGAAGTGAGTCAGTCAATACTTGGGGAATTATCTTTGGCCAAACTTTAGTCCAGAAACGGCTTCTTTTGAGCATTTGATGTCAAGGATACTCATGGTTAATGATAAGGTATCAATTCACATATATTAATATATTTATCTATTTATTGCTTAGCTCGTTCCCTGATAAGTGGAAACCAAAAATGCTGGACTACTCAACGTTGTTGTTTGATATTTTTCCAGGGGTGATGTTTTTTATATGCACTAAATAATATTCTGCCTCTCATAGAGAATATTTAATTTAAGAAGAGAAAACCATGTATTTGGGTTTGAAAAAATTGCAGGAGATTAAGATGAAGGTGGCTTGGAGAAACATCCAGTCATTTACCCCCTTGGTCATTGGATCTTTAGTGGCATTATTTCCAGCTCTAGGAAATCTTACTAGTGTGTCTCTTTTTCTTATCGTGGCATCATCATCTCTTTTTTGTTTTGTTTTTAGAGAAATTTGAGAACTCTGACCTCAAAACATGGTTGTTTTTAAGACTTGCTGAGAAGTAGATGTGAACCATTTAAGCAAAAACCTATTGCTATCTTCACCTAGGCTGGGATTATCTCATTTTTAAATCTATAGTGAGTGGGCTTGGTACTCCTTAGGTACTATCTACTTTTATGATCAATTCCGTACAGCTACTATCATTTTCTCCTTTGCATTCTTTATTCACCCTTTTTCTTTCAGCACGAGTGATGTCATTATGCTTCTTGTTATGTTTGAAGTGGAGTCTAAACTAAATTCAAGTTCTAATTATAAAATTATTTTTTATGAAAAAATTATCATTCATTTTTTTCTAATCTGATGGCTGCAGAGTGATCGACTCCAAACTTGGTCTTCAAATACTGATCATTCCATTATCTACAATTTTAGGTTGTTATGTATTATATACTCCCTCCGTCCCTCTAATATGTATCAATTTACTTTATTCATGTGGATTAAGGAATATAATATTTTAATGTGTATTGAGGTGAAAGAAATAATATTATAATGTGTAGTGGGTAGTTGTATTAGTGTTGAGTGTGGGCCCCTTGTGTTTCACGTCAATCCAAAAAAGGAAATTGATACTTTGTATTGGGACGGACCAAAATGGTAAAATAAATACGTATTAAGGGGACGGAGGGAGTATAATTTATGATCCAACTTTTAAGGTTTTGAATTTCAATTGCTTCCTGAATTTACTTTTCCTTTTTCTTATCTTTATCTTGTATTGATACAATTTTGCTTTTTATGTTTACTTCATCTGCGTTATGTCATTGAGCTCCGGATCCCTTCATCTTCCCATCTCTACCCATGCCCTCACATTAAATCACTAGCTACATCCCTAGTCCTAGATGGTTTTGTATGAATTTGAAGCTGGAGCAAATTTCAAATGAGGTAACTCCATTAGCTATTTGATCAATAATCAAACATAATGAGGCTTGGAACTTGTGTTGTATATTTTGTTATTCCTCTTTTTGATTAAGGCTTGTTATTTCTCTTTTTGGTAAAGGTGTTAAAGCTTGCACCATATAGTTATCACTCATTATCCTTTCCATGATTAAGTTTGGCGTTTATTTAAATATATTATACTCATCAAACTTCATAGTCAAACCTTCGATCTTGATTTTCAACTGTCTTTGGTACATCTATAGTTTTATTGTGTATTCATATAGTTTTTTTTTCTTCTTCAACAAGTGAATAATATTATTTTAAACTAGTTTTTTCATTTGTCTTGAATCCTTTAGCTTCTACTATATCTCTATAGTGTCCGTTGCAATTCCTAATTATATAAATTCTCACCTACTCCATAAATACCCAAATTGATTATCTATCTAGACCTATGATATTCCATTTTTTCATGATGATAATTGTTGGTCATGGTGAGCCGAAGGTTTTTATCTCCATAAGATTGGTAAGATTATAAGGTATATTTTTGTTTCACAAAATTCATTTCACAAGACGGTATTATGAGACTCACCCTATAATTCAGGGGCGGCTATTCGCATCCCCAAAATTGCTATTCATACCCCAAAAAATATAAATATAAATTTATCTTAATTAATATGACATAATTACCCATGCCTACTAAATATAACCATTGTCTCCCACTCTAACTCTGCAAAACCATCTGCATATCATCATACAATCCAACAACAACCCTAATTACACTAAATTATATTAACAGAACTTGAATTTGAATATCACATATGCAACCACTGATTAACCATTTGCATATCATCATACAATCCAACAACCCTAATTACACTAAATTATATTAACAGAACTTGAATTTGAGTTTCACATAAGCAACCACTAATTTGCAGAACAATAATGGCGATAAAAATCAATAATAATTCCGATTATTTCCATGGTTCTCGTTTAACTAATTCAAGTTTAAACCATATTTCAAGTTTCTGGGACCCTGAAATCCAATCCCAAACCCCCGAAATAAAAAAAAGAATTCGAAAAAAATTTGAGCACACGTAATCTGCTAATCCAATTTGATTTTGGTGGTTACGAAGCAAATGTTAAAATCAACAAGAAATTATACCTTACTCTTGAAGCGATTATACTTGGGATCCAAGAGTAAAAAATTTTGGTGCTACCAGTTTTCTAATTAAGGAGAAGAGTTTCAACAGTTTGAAGAAAAAGAGAGAAGGGGTATATTTAGTAAACAGGGGTATTTTTGTCATATTAATTAATTAAAATAAATTTAAATTTATATTTTTTGGGTATGAATAGCAATTTCGAGTGCACTCCCTATAATTTATTTCATTATATAATTTTAATTAAATTGATCATATCCATATATATCAAATCTGATTCATAAAAAATTCAGGCTATTATT
Source organism: Pogostemon cablin (assembly GCA_023678885.1). Lineage (NCBI taxonomy): Eukaryota > Viridiplantae > Streptophyta > Magnoliopsida > Lamiales > Lamiaceae > Pogostemon > Pogostemon cablin. The sequence continues at coordinate 1,558,076 of CM042970.1, forward strand.
AAAACTGTAAATATGGAGTATTTAAATAAATTTACTCCATAAAAGAGAGTGGGAAAGATTTGAGTCACATGACATGTGAAAAAGCCAGTTTAGTACAAAAGGTGGGCCAAGCCCAATATAAGGTCCTCAATTATTCTTGACTACACATATATTGTGGGCCTCTGACTTGACCCAAAAACTCTTGTTCATTTCCAAATTCAACAAATTGTTCAGTGTTGCAGATCTTCTTATATTCAGAATTCAGTACATCCATTCCACTGCTCCTGTTTTCTTCCATAATCACACACTCCCTTCTCTCTCTTCAATATCATTTCTCCTCTGTCATACCCTAATTGGTCACTTTTCACTTTTCTTTTTTACACAACTGTAACACTGTCTACAATGTATGTATTTTTTATCTGTGTATTTGTATACAAATACAATACATGTATATTAAACATAGTATGAAAGCAACATTGTCTTTGAATTCTCTGTTGGAAAAGTTGATGCTTGGTTTTTAAGACATATCTTTATTTCTGTTTTTCTCTGTTTAATTTTACCTGTGAATGATACTGCAGACTGTTGAGTTGGAGAAGAGTCAAATGAAAGCAGTAGCACAAGCCAGAATCCGATGGCCATCAGATCGTAATACATGGCAACAGATCCATGGATATTAAGAGGCAATTGTTCAGATCATGTCTTTAGAATATGTTCTGTTGCAATTGCATTATAGTAGGATTGAGGAGCTAAGGATGTAGCTTTGTCTTCAGCTGGATCCACTGCTTCCCAAAATGGGAGAGTTCATAGATCCTTTCCCAGTTTAAGTCTTTCCCTTCTGAGGATTTTATCATTCTGTTTTTTTTTTTTTTTTTTTTTTAGAAAATGGATTTTATCATGATTCGATGTTAAAGATAAGAGCAAAGTATGGTCTTCCCTTGGGATCTTCTTCTAATTTTCCTGATAATTAGATACAAATTTCAGAACATAAATTCATTGAGTTAAAAGAAGGGTTGATGTCCTGTGATCGTAGTCTGATTTTTTTGGGAGATCTTGCTCGCTACAAAGTATTAGACGGAGAACGAGATTCTACAGTCAAATGATGAGCTGGTACAACTTGATCCATTCCTCACTGCAAGATACAACTTTGATCATTGCATTTGAGAAGGTACGTATCTTTATATAAACTTTTCAATTACAAAATGTACACGAGACTTGATTCCCAGTTATCATTGATATTGTTTTCTGTGTAGTTTATTTGCCATGATAGTTTGTAATTATGTGAACTCTTCTTTGGCTTTTCATGGATGTCTATGTCACACCCCAATTTTCTAAATAAAGAATTTCTCGTTTTTATTCATAAATAGAACATTAAATAAGATGTGATAAAAATATTTTTAATTATTAAATAAATAAATGTGTAATCAAAATTAAAGGACTTTTAAATAAGGGATCAGTCCTATAAGTTTAGCAAAATTATATGTGAATAATTCAAAGGAATTTATTGAGGTTTTGAATAAAAAAAAAAACTTCTGACCAAACTTGTCATCACCAAAATAATTTAAAGGAAACACACAGGACCTTACCTATATCATTATGTACATTATTGTTTTAAGAAAATAAAATGGAAAAGCTAATTAGTCTTATTTATAAATGAACTGTCAATTAGTTTTTAAGAAAATAAATAAATAAATGAATAAAGTGAAAGTTTGGTAAGACTACTTGAGGTTATGGAGTAATTGCAGTCACTAAATTTTTTTCTTTTATATAAGCAAAAAAAGAGAAAGAACTTATAACACTTGAGATTAATAATATCCAATCCAATTAATATAATTTAAGTATTTCCACATAATGATTCCACTGACAGTCCAACATAATTATTAATTCAATAATTCGTGACAAAACCAAAACTCATTCAATCCTACGAATTTCTTTTAATGAATGACACGGGTCCACCCAAAACAATTTAGACGATAACACTTGTGCAATTAATTTATGAAAACAGATTATGGAATTTCATCTGAAACCCAATAGAAATAAATCCCTAGATCATGCACATTACTATAAACAAGGACCCCCAATTCACGAAAATAAAAGACTCTGTAGTGCCAAATATACCCACTGGACATTTATTTCAAACCGTTATCAAAACATGAAATTTGTTTCTGAAGCTAGTACGAAAGAAAAACAACGAAATCACAAATCATCAATCAAATCGAATGATACCAAATACCATGTAGCATGATATTTCAAGTTTAAAACAATATCAAAAGAAACTTCAGAGTATGCAGTCACAAAAGCCTAGGTTTTTATTAGAGTTTTCATTCAAGTCTTCCCGCCACCATTCGTACGCTTTCGCCACGTTTAACTTGAAATAAAATAAATTATCGGGGTGAGCAAACACAAGCTCAGTGAAGTTTTTAATCATACTTACACGCATCAAGTAATTCATGTGCGAGAGTTAAATTTCACTTACAATACAATCATGTCGTGTCAATTTCTGCCCATTATTCATGTAATATGATATCGCAATTCGTTAGTAAGGCACCTTTACAGCCCTTACCCGTGTAATAGTAAGGCATCACTACAGCCCTTACCCATGTAATTTACAATTTCATATACTTCAAATATGATCACAATGTGTTAACAATTTTTCCAATGAATTTCAACTATCACATATGAACTAATTTAACACACATAAGATGAGAAAATCCCCACCTTTCAATCACATAAAAGTCTTGGATTCGAGTAATGAACTTTGTGATCAGACCCTTCGAAACCTATAATCAAACAACTACACATTACTACCCCAAGACTTTATACGGTGATAAAATTTAAATAGAATGACAGTGAAAGAATAAAGGGAATAGGATCGATGGAAGTGAAAAGGAAAAAGGGAAGAGATTGAAGGTACTATTACCCTTCTCTCTTCGTATAGGAGCAGCCGCGTGACAAGAACTATAAGTGATGTGAAAGAATGAAAAGAATGATCGGCTTTATGCTTGGATGACTGGGCCAACTCTCCAGAACAATTAACGCGTAGGAGAGGTCAAACTTTCCTTAGCAAAGATAACAATTTAGGATTTGATTGTAGGGAAGATATCTCCTGGAGAATAGACGAGATATGATGATATTTTTGGACAGAAAGAGATTTCATAAATAGGGAAAGTGTATAAAATCCTGATTACTCATCTTTATTCACGCGGTTGCAGCAAACAAGTGGTCTAGTTTAGGTTTCATGCTTGTATTGGGCCTCCAAGAGTTGGGCCACAATTGGATTCACGTATAAAATTATATGGGTTGTTACAGTCTAAGCATGCAACAACTTCATGTACCGTGTGCTTTGCATCAATGTTTAAAAGGTGGGGTCTTTTTTGCAATTTCTCAAAGATTGTGATTAATTTGTAATAAGAGTGAAATTCGTGATTTTTCTTGCAATTAACCCTAGAAATAATCATATGATATGAATTAAAACTCTTAAAAACTTAAAGTTTCTTAACATGAGTTTAAACAGTCGAATTTTGAAGTCTCCTTGATAGAGTTAAAATTATCAAACAAAATGCAGGGTTCCTTGACAATGACAGCATAGCGGCGGCGCTACAACTATTCAAGAGGGAAACGCATAATCTTTGTGTCCACGATAACCTGAAACAAACAATTGGCAATCACCCTTCATCTCCTCTCAGGTAAGTACAAAGAAGGGCTTCATTTCTCATTTTGTGGATTGTTTCCGAAAAATTTGTAGAATTAGATAGTGAATTTGGTGCCTAAGGGTTAGGAATGTGTAAAACTAGATAGCAACGAACTCTCAATTCTCCGATCTGTTCAATAAGGTCGGTCAGGTTGTGTCGGTTAGGAATTGCCGAGATTTCAGCACTTGCAGCCTTCGCTGTGGTTAAGTGGATATTGTCGATTTCATATGCCATTTACCTATTGTGACTCAAGTAAAAAAGATACTTTAAAATGTTTTAATTATCATGTATTGAGACACTTTTACCTATTGTGACTCGACGAAAAAGGACACTTAAGATAAGTGACTTATTCATTTAAGATAGTGCATGTAACAGCTTCATAATTTTCTGATTCAAAATTTCCTTTTGTATTAATCATATGATATGAACTAAAACTCTAAAAAATTTAAAGTTTCTTAACACTAGTTTAAACGGTTTGAATTGAAGACTCCTTGATACGAGCTAAAATTATCAAACAAAATGAAGGACCCGAGTAGAAACTGTCTACAAATGAAATTGAAGGCTACTTGATACGAGTTAAAGCTATCTAAAATTTAAAATCAAATGGAAAACTCATCCATCACTCAAGCCTAACACAATAGTTTATAAACAATATTAAATCACCCATAAAAAATATTTATTTATTTTTATTTCACCTCGGAATATCTATGGCCGGTCTCAGACATTTAATTTCAAAAATTGAAAAGCCTAGTAATATTCAGTGAAAGTGATAAAGTAATCCTGGTATATCAACGACCAAGTAAACGGTCCATAGTGGTGGGTTTGGCTTTATTTATTTTACTAATCAGCCTTTATGAGATTGGAGTTATTTTTCCACACGGAGTATTGAAAAGGCGCTTTATCAATTACTACACTATCCACTAGCAACATTTATAATAATAAAATTATTCACATATCATTGTTGGCATTTATGTAACTTGCAAGTCATGAGTCATGATAAAGGAAACTTAGTTAATGACAACTTTCTTGCGAAGTTTCTTGATAAAAATTACAGTCCTGTTATGAGTCGTTTTTATACTCCTCCGTTCCGAAATAATTTGTACGGTACCCATTGATATGGAGTTTTAAAAAAGAATTTTTTTTATTAATTTTGTTGACTTTTGAGTATCATTTTTAGGTGAAAAATAAATTATAAATTATGTTATGTGGGGTAACAATTTTGAAATTAAATTTATCTTGAAAAAGTGTTTTTATTTTTTTGGTGGTGGAAGTTATTGTGACATGTGGGGTAGATGGAAAAATAAAGTGCAAAGATAATCATGGAAAAAGAGAGTACTATTTTGAAAGATATAAAATACTATATAAATTCAATTACACAATACAATCTCATATAAAAATATATATGTGATTAGTGGATTAATGCTATATTTCATATTCCAAATTGTTGTACGAGTGACAAAAATGAGAGATAATGATTACATCTAAAAGAAAAGTACAAATCCTAAGAGAATGATTCAAAATTTTCCTTTCTCTCTCGTATCATTCATCCAAGGCATGAAAAGTACACGTATTCCACATATATTCCAAGATTTTATGTTATATAAGTAGAAACTTCCTCGCAATTAAATATGAGTACATATTACATCATTAACTTGACTTGCGAATTAGCTACATGCATTGATTGATTGGATTAATAATATATTCTTGTGTGCCCTCATAATTATTACAATAGACAGCAATATTCATGGAGAGGTTTTCTCTGTTTCTGGGAGCCGCAGTCCTGTTTTTAGTTCACTCTTTGATGGGTTATGGCTTAGCTTGCCAAATCGATAGAGATTTCACCACTGACAAAATTTCCCTTCTCACTTTAAAATCTTACATCACTTCAGATCCCAACAATATCCTGATGGGTAACTGGACACCCGAAGCATCTGTCTGCAGTTGGATTGGAGTCAGCTGCGACTCCCACTTCAACAGGGTGACCACACTGCAGATTCCAAACATGGAACTCGTGGGTAGCATTCCACCCGAAATCGGAAACCTTTCTTTTCTTGTTTCTCTAGATTTCAGTGGAAACCATTTCCATGGTCCTATTCCTCCATCCGTCTTCGACTTGTCAATCTTGAAAGATTTACTCTTGCATGGGAATAACTTGTCGAGTAGTTTACCTGTCGACATGTGCAAACGCAGTCTTCGTCGTCTCGAAAAGCTAGATCTTTCGTTCAATTTTTTGTACGGAGAAATTCCATCGAGTTTGGATCAATGCTCGCAACTTGAATACATTTCTTTTGCTGGTAACTTCTTCAGTGGATACGTACCTAAAGAGATTGGAAACTTAAGTGCACTCCAAGAATTGAACCTTAATGGCAACGAATTGGATGGTATGATTTCTAACAGTTATCACTTATATTACTTTTTATTAAAATGTTATCACTTCTTTCATAAAATGTTCATTAATTCATTTCAATTATAAAGTAAACTAGGTATTTATATTATGATTAAATTTAATTTTCTCTGTATTACAATGACACAGGGGCTATTCCTAAAGAGATTGGAAATCTAAAATTTCTAAAAAGTTTGAACATGGGATCTAACAAATTTAATGAATCATTGCCCAGAGAAATTGGAGCCATGACAGCTCTTCGCCACTTGGACCTTGCGGGCAATACTTTAAGTGGTACGTCATTTTCTGTCTATCACAAACAATTATTTCTAATTATGTGTGCAGTGATTTCTTTCCAATTTGGTAATATTGTTGTGGAAATGTGTTCAAGAAAATGGGATATTTAAAAAAGGAAAAAAGAGTAGGCATGTAAATTAGATGTAGACTTAATTTTTATGTATATGTATATATATTTTTAATTTAATTTTTGTTATGTTCAAATTCAGATTTTCAATCTTGAAAGTTGATTTATAAGCATCATGTAATTTCATGAAAATCACTGGATACACTTTCTTGTGAGAGATTATTTGTGAAACGGGTGGACCAATCATTAAAGTATGATTATTATATAGATAAAATATGCTTATTTGTAATTAAAATATGTTAATAATAAATCATATTATAACACACTAGAATCATACTTTACTGCATAACACTACAAAAAAAAACTATTTTTTAACAACGGAATATTCTGTTGCTAAAAGCCTTAATTCCATTGTTAAATTGGCTTACCAACGGGCCTTAATTCCATTGTTAAATTGGCTTACCAACGGAATCTGTTGGTAAAAATTCCGATGGTAAATTGGTGGTGGAAAATTTTTAGCAACGAAAAATCAATTCCGTAGGTAAATAATTTCGTTGGTAATTTGTTGCTAATAATTCCGTTGGTAATTTATATAATGATTCCCTTGGTAATCTATTGGTAATTACCAACTGATTGAATTCCGCTTCTAAAATAAAGAATAAATCCGTTGGTATTTGCTAAAACAAAAATATCATTTTTGTTGCTAATCCATTGCTAAGTACCAACAGATTGAATTCCGTTGCTAAATTCGGTTGCTAAAAAATACTTTTTTTGTGGTGTAATTCATCATACTTTAACAACCATTAAATATACTTTATCTATGCAATAAGCATACTTTAATAATTAGTCAAGCCGTTTCACAAATAACCCGTCTCACTAGAGACTTTGTCAAATCACTAATTTGAAGAAGACATATGCCAGCAATTTTAGGATGAAATGTGTGAAGGCAAAGACCTGTGTGAGACCGTCTTACGTAAGAGCTTAAGTGAGATGGCTAAAAAGTGATAACATCTATAATGAAGTGACACTCAATTAATGAAAGGTGAGAATGTTGTTTCATGAACAATTTATCGTATAAATGAAAAGTGATACAATTTTATAACGAAAGTGATAATGCTTTATAGCGAAAGTAATAACTATTTTAAAAAGTATAAAAGAGTTTCACATTAGATGGTCTCATGCAAGACCTACCCATGTGTAAGATAGACGACCTTAATTACGTTTATTATTTTTTTTACAGAAATTTTTATAATTGTGTTAATTTTACATTTAGACAAATGTTTAATTATTTGATGCAATATTACATCCTCAAATTAAGATTAGGAAGTATGGATGGGTGTGTTTTATAAGTAAATTGACATTATATGATTTGACAATTGCATAGGTTTCATCCCTGTAGAAATTGGACATCTAAATAATTTGCAAAAGTTGGAAATGAGCTCCAACAGTTTTGAAGGTCATCTACCTCCAACCATCTTTAACATGTCTTCCTTATTATCATTAAAGTTATCAAATAACATGCTTATGGGGTTGTTGCCAAGAGAAATTGGAAACCTAAAATCTCTCCAAGAACTAGTTCTCTCCAACAATACTTTTAAAGGTATGTTTTTTCCCTCATATTTCTTGCATCACAAAATTGTTGCACACTATTTAAACAAGTTCTGTGAAAATGTTAGTAATATTAGTAATATGCCTATAAAGTACTAACACAAGATTAATAAATTATGCTCACAATTAGTATCATTAGGGCCCAATTATATATCCCAATATATGAGTATTTTACTGAATCTATAAGTTTCAGTTTCTAATTTATATATAGTCATGATAAAAGATAATGGAAAAAAAAAATCAAAAGTACTCCACATACACACACAATTTTTATGTTTATTTATGGGCAAAAACTTGTGTGCCCCCGACACACTCTGTGCCCCCACACAAGAATTTCCCATGAGGACGCGGTGGGAGACCAACTCTTATTTATAAATGCTACAAATATGGTATTTTTTTTACCAATGTAGCTCTCAATTGTTTCTTAATAGATAAGAATCTATTCTCCATGTCATCGTGAATTGGCAGACTACCATATATTGATTTGACACCATTGTCATTTTTATCAATCGGTGTTAGTTTTTATAAAAAATTATCATTTTATATCCGTCAACAAGGTCTCACATAAGTTTTTGCAAAAAAATAAAATAAAAATTACAAGTATATTTTCATGTTTGATAATCAATTAATTTAAGATTAATTGCATTAAAATATACTACATTTTTTTTTCAATTTAATCACGATTTTTTATTGACAAAAAAGTAAATGACTTTATATTTTTTCTCAATTTAATCAAAAATTTTCTCTTTATCAATTAAATACACGACATTTTTTTATTTTCTCAATTAAATCACAAATTTATCTTTTTTTAATTAAAAATATACACGATTTTAATATTTTGTAATTAAATTTCTTCCATAAATAAAAAAGTCTATTATATATATATATTAAATATAAATTATAGTATAACATAATTGGAAAAGACTTGTGTGTGACCATCTCACATAAGGGCTTACGTAAGATGGCCAGAAAGTGATAACTTTTATATAGGAAAGTGATAATAAATTAATGAAAAGTGATAATCTATTTTATGAACAATTTATAGTATAAATAAAAAGTGATAACATTTTATAGCGAAAATGATAACGTTTTATAGCGAAGTGATAACTATTTTATAAAGTAAAAAATGATTTCACGTGAGACGGTCTCATGCAAGACATACCCAACATAATTTTATTAATAATAATTAAGAAGTGAATTTTATATTGATTTTTTAAAAAAAATACACGTGACATCAATTAATATTTCTTGGAATTTTTTTTATAGTTGTTTATTTTTAATTTATTTTTTAATATTTAAGTAATAAATATTCATTCTCAACCTATACAATTTAATTCAAGTTTTTCTTAATTACGTTATTAATTGATGTTCTTGACTGTACTAACTCTTAATATTTACTGAGTAACATATTTAATTATCCATTCAAGTATTAATTTTTTAAAATTTTTTTATCGATCCTCGAACTGTTTAAAAAGATAATCAATTAAAATTGAGACAAATTACGTGAGTTTTTTTATGAATTGTTTAACAATTTATTTAATATTTAAAATGTAATCCTTTCATTATATTTAATTTATTTAATGTGCATTGATTTTTCATTAATAAATGAATTTTGAACAAATAAAAAAATATAAAAGATTATAAGAAAAATTTTGTGATTAAACTGAAAAAAAATACAAAAATGTCATGTATTTAATTGATAAATAAAAATTTCGTAAATAAATTAAGAAAAAATAAAAAGGTCATGCATTTTTTTTATAATAAAAAAAATTGGTGATTAAATTGAGAAAAGGGAAAAAAATTTCCATTAATTTATGTAAAATCTTAAAATTCTGCAGGCGGTATTCCAAATGAGATTGGCAATCTTAATAATCTACAAGTGTTGGCCATGAGTTCTAACCAATTGTCAGGAGTTTTACCTCCTAGTGTTTTTAACTTATCTTCCTTGAATCTCATTGGCTTATCAAACAATTCATTTTATGGGAGAATACCAAGAGAAGTTGACAACTTGACAGCACTTCATTCCTTAAGCCTAAGCCTCAATTCTTTATCAGGTATGCTTTTTTCCAAGTCTTTTAGTTGTTATAGCTAGCTTTAAACATTCTTAGGGATGTAAACGAACCAAGCCGCACGTAAACTATTCGAGACTCGATTCGAAAAAAAATTCGTTCGAGTTCGTTCGTGGAAAAAAACGAGCCGAGCTCGATTATTTTTTCGAGCCGAACTCGAGCCCGAGGGTGTTTGGCTCGAAAGCTCGCGAACGTGTTCGTTTATAGGCTTGCGAACGTGTTCGCGAACATGTTCGTTTAAAAGCTCGCGAACATGTTCATTTATAGGCTCACGAACATGTTCGTTTATTAAGCTCGCGAACGTGTTCGTTTATAGGCTCGTGAACGTGTTCGATAATAGGCTCGAATAGTGGTCAATATGCTCATTCTTCATATTATTACTCCATTATTATTATTATTATTATTATTATTGTTATTATTTATTATAACATATTAATATGGTAATTTTAGAGTTTAAAATTTTTTACATAAATAAATAAACTTATATATATATATATATATATATATATATATATATATATATATATATATATATATATATATATATATATATATATATATATATATATATATACTTTTATCAATATAATTTATAAGGAATATAAATTTATAATTTTACAAATATAGTATACTTTAAATTAAAGAAAAATTTTAAAGTATGACAATGAAAATAATGAAATTATTAAAGCGTAATTAATAAAAATAAAATTAAAAAGAGAGTGCATGTAATTAATTCTAAATAATGAATTGAAAGTCATATTTATAATGGGTTTAAAGATCTAAATTTTTTATTTTTTATTTCTATATAAGATTTAGTTTTGATTTATTTATACTTAAATTTGAATAAATATATGTATTTATATACATTAAATTTTAACTAATACTCCCTCCGTTCCGAAAAACTTTTCACCTTTACTGTTCCACGTTGTTTAAGAAAAGTTACACTTTTTGACCAACTTTATTGACTTTGGAGGGTATTGTAGTATTTTTAGGTAATAAAAAAGTATAAAGTAATGGTGTGTGTGTGAAAAAAGAGTGGCAAATTTGAAATTAAAGTAACTTTTGAGGTTGTTGGATAAAGTGATGTTTACTTTGTTAGGGGGTGAAAGGTTATGTGGGGCAAACAAATAAGAAAAGTGAGAAAAGTATTATAGGACGGAAGGAGTTGTAATTAATAAAATTGTAAGTATTTTAAAGTCGACACCTCATTAATACATATATATATGTATATATTATATATATGTATATATATGTATATATATGTAAAAATAAATTAATTTAATATAATTATTTATTTATATTTTAATAATATAATTTTATTTGAAGGAGAAATTTCGAATTTATATACACCCGTATTTGCCTTTTAATATTATTATTATTATTATAGTTAAAGGGATAACATAAGGATACATTCAAATTTTAGGCAAATACTTGTGTGACACCGTCTTACATAAGGTCTTACGTGAGACGAATAAAAAGTTTATAAAATGTTAGCACTTTCGCTATATTCCATATAAAATGTTACTTTTGTTTATATTATAAATTGTTCATAAAATAGTTCACTACACTATTATTACTTTTTATCGATTGAATATAACTTTTAATTAATAATATTATCACTTTTTATTCGTCTCATGTAAATATTTACGTGAGACGGTTTCACACAAGACCTACTCCAAAATTTAAATTAAATACATACTCCATATACTTATAAATGTTAATTAAAAAATCTTTTGTTATATTATTAATATATTTTTTAATTAATAATTAATACTTCTAATAATTAATAAAAATTTATAATAGCTCTAGATTCCACTTTTTATAAAAAAATTATTAATAAAATTTTATTATTCATGAGACCTCACTCAAACCTTTATACATTAAAAAACTAAAAAATAAATTATTTTCAGCTTAACGAGCCGAACGAGCCCGAGCTCGAACAAAGGACTAGTTTTTATCGAGCCGAATTCGAGCTCGAGTTTATTTTTTTTATTCAGTAAAAATATTTCGAGCCGAGCTCGCGAACTGTTCGCGAGCTCTATATTTTACACACGAGCCGAACTCGAGCTTAAAAAATAAAATTCGAATCGAGCTCGAGCCGAGCTCGAGCCCTTTAAAAAATTCGAGCCGAGCTTCTAGCCCGGAGATGTCAAGCGATGTGTGGGGTTGAGGCAAACGCAAAGCTTGGAGCGAATCATATCAAATGCTGAACGTGGAAGACTCTTTATAAACACATCAGCAAGTTGTAGTGAAGATGGGATGAATTGAGTGTCTAACTTGCCAGTGGAAACCAACTCCCGAATAAAGTGACAATCTATTTCTATATGCTTTGCGCGTTTGTGCACAACTGGGTTCTGACTTAAGAAAACGGCACTCCTGTTATCACAAAATAAAGTTGGTCTCTGGGGAGGAGTAATGCCGAGCTCATGAAGAAGGTTGGAGACCCACATAATCTCTGAAGCAGCATTGGCTAACGCCCTATATTTAGACTCACAACTGGAACGTGCAAATGTAGTTTGCTTCTTTGCACTCCAAGAGACTAGATTTCCTCCAAGAAAAATTGAGTAGCCATAAGTTGAACATCTAGTGTCAACACACCAAGCCCAATCAGCGTCTGAATAACCAATAAGAAAAAGATCCGATCAAGATTTAAAAGACAAACCATAGTGTAGCGTACCCTTAACATATAGGAGGATACGTTTTATGGCAAGAATATGATCTGTAGTGGGAGACTGCAAAAACTGACTAACTTGATTAACTGCATAAGATAAGTCCGGACGAGTTATTATGAGATACTGTAGGGCTCCAACAAGTGATCGATACTTAGTAGGGTCTGAGTATGGTTCACCCACACTAGATAGAGTAACTCCAACAGTAAGAGGTGTTGCCACAGGTTTTGCATCGATCAACTCAGCACGTTGAAGAATATCATAGGCATATTTGGCTTGTCCAACAAAATGGCCACGATCAGTGTAAGAAACCTCCAGTCCAAGAAAATAGTTGAGTCTGCTAAGATCTTTAATAGCAAATTCAGTGCCCGTATGATGTAAAAATTGCTGAAGCATGTCATGGTTACTCCCGGTGATGATAATGTCATCAACATATAATAAAAGATAAATCACATGAGACTTTTGATGGAGATAGAACAAGGACGAGTCAGAACGACTCTGAAGAAATCCGAGGGAGAATAAGAAAGAACTGAATATTTTAAACCATGCCAATGGAGCCTGCCGAAGATCATAAAGTGCCTTTTTAAGGCGGCACACATGATCTGGAAAATGTGGATTAATAAACCCCGGAGGTTGCGCCATAAAAATGGGTTTAGAGAGCATACCATGTAAAAAGCATTCTTTACATCAAGTTGATGTAGCGGTCAACGGTATGCATAGAAAGAGCAAAAATAATTCTGACTGTGACAACTTTAACAACTAAACTGAAGGTGTGACCAAAATCAATGCCCGGTATTTGAGTGAATCCTTGGGCCACGAGACGTGCTTTATAACATTCAATGATTCCATCAGACTTAAATTTTGTGCGAAAGACCCACTTGGAGCCTACAACATTTGCATGTGGAGGTCGAGGGATTAAATCCCAAGTGCAATTAGCATGCAAAGCATCCATTTCCTCTTGCATTGCGGCAAGCCAATGAGGAGACTTGGCAGCCGATTTGAATCCGCGAGGCTCAGAATTGTAGCAAGAGCAGACAAAAGAGCTGTTGTTGTGAAGTCCACATGATACTTTGGTTTGAAAACCCCTGTTTTGCACGTGTTATCATCGGATGACGCGATTGAGTGTCTTGCTGAGGTGGCTCTGGATCAGGCTGATCAGGCTGAGGGTCGGCTTGAGGAGCAAGCTCAGGGTCCTCGGGTGTAGGTGCAGTCACTACCTGTGTTGGAGGAAAAATAGATGAAGAGTAGTCAATAATAGTGTATGGCCGACATACAGAAGACTTCAGGGAAACTGATGTTGAGCCTATAGGCACTAAATTATTACTCAAGTTCGGAGATGCTACTGGTGTAATGGGTTCTGCAAAGCTAGATAGATCAAGGTGATCATTGAGTGCCGAAGACTGAGCTACTCCAGAGAAGGAAAATAGAGACTCATCAAATTTAGCATGTCGTGTAATAAAAGCGCGTGCAGAAGTAGGATCGTAATACCTGAACCCTTTATATATAGTGCTGTAGCCCAAGAAAATAAATGGTTGGCTTCGAGGGGCAAGCTTATGAGCAACATAATCTCTTAAGAATGGATACACCCTGCAACCAAAGGATTTAAAATTCAAGTAATCTGGAACCACACCAAACAAAAGTTCAAATGGTAATTTATTTTCCAACATTATAGAAGGTAACTGATTGATAACATAAACAGCCGTGGCAAAGGCATCAAACCAAAATTTAGAGAAGACATGGGCATGAAACATCATGGATAATGCTGTTTCTACAATATGACGGTGTTTTCGCTCAGCTCTTCCGTTTTGCTGTGGTGTGTAAGGACAAGAAAGGCTATGATGAATTCCATTTTTATCCATAAATGCACGTACTCTGTGATTAACAAACTCAGAACCACCATCACTTTGAAAGATTTTCAAAGTAGATGAAAATTGATTGCACACAAATGAGTGAAAACGAATAAAAATATCATAGAAATCAGATTTAGCATGCATTGGATAAATTCATGTAAAACGGGAGAAATCATCGACAAAAGCAACATAGTAACAATACCCATCAGAAGTGGTAATAGGGGCTGGTCCCAATAAATCACAATGCACAAGTTCAAACACAATAGAAGCACGTTTATTATTCAACTGAAAAGAAAGTCTTTTGCTTTTAGCCAACTGACAAGAGAAGCACACTTCAGGATTTAGTAACAAAGATGTAACAGACAAATATCCCAACTTATTCAATGAAGAATAGTAGAGAACGGGACATGCTCCAAACGTAAATGCCATAAATTAAAGCTAGCTTTTCGAGGAGAAGAACGAACAGCAGCATGCATCACAGCAAGACCATTATCAAGCATGTAAAGGTCACGTTCACGCCTTCCGGTGGCCAGAATGTCCCTGGTTCGGCGGTGCTGAATAATAAATGAAATATCAGAAAACAAGACATCAACTGGATAATCTTCAGTCATCTTACTGATTGACAACAAGTTCTTTGTCATATAAGGAACAACAAGAACATCATTTAGATAATTTTCGAGAACCAACAAGCAAAATAGATAGAGAATTCCCATTACCAACGACAACAGAATGAGTACCAGCATAAGGTTCGACAGAATCCCCCTTCCCAAATAGTTGGCTGTATTATCGTACTTATCTCGAGCTCATGCCGGCCAGCCCGACACTGATGAGCATTTTCCCAACACACAATTAATCCTCAAGTATGAAGGATATCAATTGTAGTTTTGAAGGTGACCAAGTTATATATCGAACCCAAGGGACAGATAAATATAAATTTAATTATATTCTAGTAGACTAAGACTATGTTGGAAATATAATGGTTGTGGTAATGAAATTTAGTAACAACTTATTAATTGAAATAACAAGTAAAAATAACAAGAGAAGAGATAAATGAGTTGTGATCAAGTAAGATAGTAGGTAGTTCGTTAGGTCATCCAGCTCCACTTATTAATTCATCTTCCGTGTGACGGTGTCCGACTCTACCTTGTGGTTTATGGACGTATCACTAAACCATGCAAATTTACTCTATAGACACAAGTAAATATGCGTATGACACGTGTGAATATCCTCGGAGCAAGAGATATAATTCACCCCCATTTCTAGGTATTATCATAATCAATTATTTCCCGTGCACTTAGTACTCCAACCCAATTTGATCTCCCTATATAGGTACTATGAAATTACTCTTTATCCTACTTATTAACCCGAATATGATTCAATTAACAAGTATTCATATAAGATAGTTCTAATAAGACTTCGGAATCCCTTCACTTAGAATTATAACATAAAACCCTGCTCAGCAGTGAACGCACTCAACCAATAACCAAGTTATGTATTCAGACTCTACACAACAATTATTGATGCATAAAACGACAGTGAGTATGGATTAAAAATTCGCAATCTTATATAAAATAAACCACAAGTAGTGTTGTACGGAGTTTACACACGAAAGATAAATTAACTCATGAAACCTTCATAACCCTAGAACTACCGAAGCGGCTCTAGCCCATGATTGATCTAAGAACAATGATGGTTAGTTGGACCATTCTTACTTGAATCTCCAGCGGAACCTCTGTCACAGCCCCTCCAGATGATGGACGATCGATCTCCGCCCAACTCTACGTCTTCACGTCTTCTTGTATGATATCTCTCATTTTTTGTATGATAGATCTCTCTCTACTGTTGCATAAGTCTTCTTTTATACTTGTAATCACGTCTTCTGGGCTTGTAATAGGCTTTTTAAGTGATCACACGCATTGACGGTGTAAAAATACGAATATGGTAAGTTTTTGAGCCTCGATTCGACTTCAGCAACAGGTCAAATTGACCACAACAAGTCGAATTGGAAGTCGAATCAGCCTACTGTATGTCCCAGGTGCTCGATTCGACCAACTGCCCTGGTCGAATCGACGTGATGAGGTAGAATCAACAATTTCGCCAATCAATTTGACCTTGATTCGACCTGATGCCCAGGTCGAATCGCCCCTGTCGTAGTCGAATCCACCTTCTGTATATGTTGTGCTGCCAATTCAACCTGAAGGGCTGGTCTAATTGATCTCCTTCAGGTCGAATTAACCTCTTGCTTGGCCCAACGGATGGATTCGACTTTCTTTCTTCAGTTTTCAACACTTCCACTCCGATTTCCTTAGAAAAACCACTCAAATAGCTCCAACAACACCTGATTAGTGACTTCATACAATATATATCGATTTACAACCGATTTCATCCTTCAAACACTCCATAATAGCACAAATCCAGACGCAAGATTCGTGAATTAACACACTCATCAAACTCCCAAACTTATATGTTGCTCGTCCCGAGGCAACGCAATCAAACCAAAGAGTCGTGTATAATTCACAAGAATCACCAAGTACAAAACATATTACACATGCAACTTCATCAATTAAAAACAAGTATTCCTGCATCATACATATCATTCATGCAAAACATCACCCAATTATATTACCATTCGGAGTACTAAGTCATCTAGCTCACAAGTTAAGTGTTTACTCTCTCACTCAAGTGCTAATCACACTTAACAGGTCAGTGTATATGCTCATACTCAATCCATACGAACGCGTAACCATAAGCTTGACAAAGGTCTCAAAAATCAACTCACAATCAACTAATGACTAGGATCACAAAGGACTTGTTTTTGGGTTGTAATGTTGGCTCTTTGGAAAGGGTAGGAAAATTTAGATAAGTGACTCAAACACTAGTAGAGAGTTACCTTGTAGGTTCTTGCTTTCTTCATTCGGCTACATATTCTCCTTCAATTTCTTCTCTTGCACTTGCAATTTTGAATTTCATTCTCTTTCTTGCATCAACATCATTCTTCTTTTGAATTTCCTTCTTTTTCTTGCAACAACATCATTCTTCTTTTGATAGTTCGGGTACCTGTTGTCGGTACTACCCTTTTTTGAACAGCAATCGGGGTACTAGTTTCAGGCGCTACCCCTAAACAAGATTTAACCATACACTTTTCTTACTTTACTCAACCTTATTCTATCTTCATTCTTCCTCTTGCAATACTTATTCACCTCAACTCTCTACCAATGAATATGATATTTAAACAAAGCTCAAGTAGGTAAAATAAGGCTCTTTTATTCGGCTTGCCAAAGAAAAAGCTTCTAAAGGCTCAAACGGGGCTACCAAAGGTATACATAATCAACGGGAAAGTAAAATTTGTCTAAGTAACTCAAGTACTCGAGAATGGCCTAAGATCATATCCTAGCAATTCACCAATTGTAAGTCTCACACAAGACTCCAAGCCAAGTTCTAGAATACGTTCATATGAATGATTCCCTCAAGAATAAACTACCATGATCAAGCATGATTAAAAGGCTCAAATCCTCACATGGGTAAATAGAATCCCAAGTACTCCTCATAGCACATAATCAAGATCAATTTCACAAGAACTCCACATACTTATCAAATTATACATGCTTCTCATCAATGAAAATTAACACGTGAATATATGAATGCACAAAATCCATGAAACCCATATATCAAATCAATCATACAAGTATCTCTACAATCCCCACCCATGCAACATAGTCTACCCTCACCATCCATATCTAAGATGATCAAATATAACAATTAAGTACATGCCACTCACGCAAGACACACCCATCCTATAAAGAGAAAAAAAAGAATGGAGATGAGATGAATCAGAGAACATAAAAAACCTGCAGTACTACTCCTCCAGAGCATTATCATCCTCATCCTCATCATCATCATCCTCACTCATCTCATCAAATCTCCTCTCTACGATCCGGTGCAAGTCACTGATGTGTCTATCCAAATAATCAACATGATCACTCAGCTTACCAACTCGCTCATTCATGCTCGTGTACCGATCATTAAGCGTCGCATAGTTGGCATTCGCGAGCTCAAGCTGTCTATTCGTCTCCTGCTGATTCGCGCTGATCGTGGCCAGATGCTCATTCAAAAGACAGAACTGCTCCTGTGTATAATCGTTTGGTCCAGCCCACTGCTGCTGTCGTGGCACTGCCGGAATGGGGCGAGGAATCCTCTCCTGTTGCACTGGAATGTCTATCTCCTGATACTCGTCCTCACCTCCATGTGGCTGCTGTGGCGGTGGTGACCGAAACTCTCCCTGATCTACAATCTGTTGCAGCTCTGCAACCATACCGGCTGCACACATCCGGGCCACCGTCCTCCAATCTTCTCTCGTCCGAATAGTCACAGACAAGGCGGTGTGGCCCAACGAACTTATCAATCTGTTCCTCTCCTCCCGAATGGTAGTCATGTCACTCACATCGAAAGGAAAAATGAAATCGAAGGGCTTAGGGCCCCTCGTGAAGAACCAATCCCCATCTCTAAAATGCGCAAATCCTCCCTTCACACAAGAGAACATCACCAAATCAGGCTCTCCTAGGAAAAGTGTGATGCCGGTGAAGTCCATGCCATAATACTCAGCCACGGTCGTGAGTAATCCTTCGATATTCACCTTCTGAAACCCGTAGGTCCTAAATTGATTCAGCTGATAGATAAAATACGAACCTACATTGAACTTCACCCCATTAAGCATGCACCACAAAGCATAGAGTTCTTCTCTCGACACGCAGCTTCCCTCAGAGCGGACAAATAGTGTGTTGCTCAACACTCTATCCATGTACCAGAGCACGAGATTCTTGATCATAGAAGCACGAGCGCCCTGCGTCTTATAGTCGACATCCTCCCCAGAAATCTCTTGCCAAAACCTGTTGGCATTGAAAAATCCATTCTCCATCCGAGCAATCTCTGTAGGAGTCAGAAACAACACATTGAACTGCTCCGCCGACCATGTCCTCATCACTCCCCTCAGCTGAAAAGTACACTCATAAGGAAATCCCATCGGATTCTTCTCAATCTAGATCGAGCACAAAACTTCAGCCGTCACATGGAAATATGTCGGCTTCTTCAGTTCCATAAAATGACGGATCTCCACTTGGTCAAACATCCACAACATATCATCTCGGATCCTCATCGTGAACATAGCATCCTCATGTTGGTACCTTGTTCTAGCTATCTTCTCCGAAACTTCAGCCCATTTTTCTTTAATCTCATCCACTCGTCCATTCGAATTTTGAAATTTACAGGTAATCTCTCCTTAAGCCTCAATTTCTTTGTCACATTATCCTCCCGAGAGGGCTTATCTTGCCTCTTCTTTGATCGAACCTCTACTTCCTTTCCCTTGTCTTTTCCTTGACTCGGTGCTTATTGAGGTAGTACATCACACCCCTCCAAACTTAGTAGAAACTATAGTCGAAACTAAGTTTGCAAAGAGATGTAATTGTCGATAAGTAAACACTTCAAATATAAAAATTTCTTACTCACACGAAAGAAATAAAGTAATAAAACAGAAGGGCAAGCCCCCAACATGCGCTCATGTTTAACGTCGGAGAGTCACGACGGTACCAATTTAGTGTAACGTATCTTCAAAGATGACACAAGCATCATCTGGCGACTTATAATGCTTAAATCGATGCCCATTCGCCGCGATTATGTCTCCATCTTTGTCAATAAGCTCAAAACACACCCCTCCATAGACTCTATGAATCTTGAACGGTCCCGTCCATTTCGACTTCAATTTCCCTGTGAAAAACTTCAAACGAGAGTTAAAAAGTAATACATCATCACCTTGCTTGAACTCTTTGTATGAGATCTTAGAATCATGTCACTTTTTCATCCTTTCCTTGTAAATCTCAGAATTCTTGTAAGCACGATTTCTCAACTCATCAAGTTGATTAATGTGAGTCATCCTCAACTCTCTCACATCCTTAAGAGACAAGTTCAAGCTTCTTAAAGCCCAAAAAGATTTGTGTTAGATCTCCACGGGTAAGTGGCACGGCTTCCCATAGACAATTTGGTACGGTGACATATCCAACACTGTATTATAAGCAGTACGAAACCTCCACAAAACATCATCGAGCTTCATAGCCCAATCTTTCCTATTGGTTCCTACCACTTTCTCCAAGATTTGCTTCACTTGACGATTAGAGACCTCCACTTGCCCATTTGCTTGAGGATGATAGGGTGTAGTAACCCTATGCTTAACACCATAATCTTTAAACACATTCTCAAGAAGTTTATTAACAAAGTGAGAACCTCCATCACTCACTAATGCTCTAGGAACTCCAAAGCGGGCAAAGATATGCTTATTCAAGAAAGATATAACAGTCCTTGAATCATTCAAGTGAGTAGGAATGACTTCCACCCACTTAGAAACATAATCCACAGCTAAAAGGATGTAAAGAAATCCATTTGACGGGGGAAAAGGCCCCATAAAATCGATCCCCCACACATCGAAGATCTCTACAACAATGCTCGGCTGCAAGGGCATCTCATATCTCCTGCTTATATTCCCCATCCGTTGACATCTATCGCATGTCGCCACATAGGTTTCACAATCTTTAAACAAAGTAGGCCAATAGAGAGCGGATTGAAGTACATTGGCTACTGTCTTTTGAGCTCCAAAATGCCCACCCTTAGGTTGTGCATGGCAAAACTCGACAACACTCTCCATCTCCATATCAGGCACACACATACGAACGATAGAATCCGTGCATATTTTGTACACAAATGGATCATACCATATAAAAGTCTAAACATCCTGCTTGAATTTAGCAAGTTGATATCGGTTAAGATCTCTCGAAATTTCTCCCACGGCAATGTAATTGACATAATCCGCATACCATGGATCCATCCCTTGTGCAGCAACCACACATGCTCATTCAGCCCCTTCAACGAACACATCCATAGTCTTCTCATTTGGGAACATCTCCTCAATATAGTCAAAGAATCATCACAATGCTCCATTGTCTCTAAACATGATAAGTGATCAGCTAATACGTTCTCCGTACCTTTTTATCTCGGATCTCCATGTCAAACTCTTGAAGAAGAAGAATCCATCTTATGATTCTTGGTTTCGTTTTCTTCTTCTTCATCAAGTACCGAATCGTAAAATGATCCGTGTACACTATAGTTTTCATGCCAACCAAATACTGTCGAAACTTGTCGAATGCATACACTACAGCTAAAAACTCATTTTCAGTCACAGTGTTGTTCTTTTGTGCTGCATCGAAAGTCTTACTCGCATAGTAGATGGCGCAGAACTTCTCCTTCCTCAACGGCCCAAGCACCACTCCAAGTGCTACATCACTTGCATCACACGTAAGTACAAACGACTGAGTCCAATCCGGTGTGATCAAGATAGGTGTAGTACTAAGCACCTCCTTCAAGACCTGAAAAACTGTTAGGCATTCATCATCAAAAACAAAAGGAACATCCTTTTCAAGTAAATGAGACAAGGGCTTGGAGTATTTTGAGAAGTCTTTGATAAATCTTCTATAAAATCCAGCATGTCCAAGGAAGGACCGCACTCCTCTTTCATTGATCGGTGGTGGAAGCTTCTCAATTGCCACCACTTTCGCTCTATCCACCTGCAATCCCTTGGCAGAAACATGATGCCCAAGAACAATCTCATTTCTCACCATAAAGTGACACTTCTCCCAATTCAAAACAAAATTAGTTTCTTGACATCTCTTCAACACAGTAGCAAGGTTAGATAAACAAGTATCAAAGGAGGAACCAAAATAGAAAAATCATCCATAAACACCTCTATGATCTTCTCTATCAACCCATCAAAAATTGCCATCATGCAGCGCTAGCAGGCGCATTACACAATCCAAATGGCATCTTTCTAAAAGCAAAGGTCTCGTAAGGGCAAGTAAAAGTAGTCTTTTTCTGATCCTTGGGAGCAATCATGATTTGATTATAACCCGAGTACCCATCCAAGAAACAATAGAACTCATACCCTGCGAGACGATCAAGCATTTGATCTATGAAAGGAAGGTGAAAGTGGTCTTTGCATGTATTTTCATTTAGTTTCCTATAATCAGTACACACACGCCATCCCGTTGGAATCCTCGTGGCTATTGCCTCTCCATCTTCAGTTTTCTTAATAGTCATGCCGCCCTTCTTAGCTACAACATGCAATGGACTCACATGAGGACATCACTAATCGGATAAATAATTTCAGCATCCAACCATGCTAGGATTTGCTTCCTAATCACTTCTTGAATCGTGGGATTCACCCTTCACTGATTTTGGATACTACTCTTGGCCTCATCTAACAATCTAATTCTATGCATGCAATATGAATGATTAATACGTTTCAAATCATCAAGAGACCACCCAATCGCAGACTTGTACTTCCTAAGAACATCTAACAACTCCTCAAGTTGATCATCATCAAGAGAAGAAGATACTATTACCAGATATTTTCCATCATCACCAACAAAGGCATACTTCAAGTGTTTCGATAATGGTTTCATCTCCTCTTTCTTTTCTTCCATTGGAGTGCTCTCTTTATCCAACGGCAAGTACTTCCTAGTCCACTTCACTTCCTCAACCTTAAATTTCTCCAATTCATACCTGTCATCACCCAAAGCAAGTATGTTTTTAAGATATTCAATACATACCTCATTGGAGAGATCATCAAGCTCCGTAGTGGGATAAGTAAGAGACTCCATCAAGCATGTCTCAAGAGGGTCCTTAGACAAGATCAAAGACATATATTCCTTCACAATCTCATCCACCACATCAATACTATGACATTGTGACTCCATATGCATCTTCATTGCTTTGTCTAGGTTGAATAGGACCTCTTTTTTATCCATCCGCAACCTAAGCTCCCCCTTTTGAATATCAATCATGGCCCCAGCAGTAGCAAGGAAAGGTCTCCCCAAGATAAAAGGGATATTACCCTTGTCATCTTCCATCTCAAGTATGAGAAAATCCACAGGAAAGACTAGTTTCTCCACTTTGACAAGAACGTCTTCTATGATACCTTTCGGAAACGCCATCGACCTGTCCGCCAATTGAAGAGCAACAGTTGTAGAAGATAACTCCCCCAAACCAAGCCTTTGAAAGATAGACAATGACATCAAATTGATGCTTGCCCCAAGATCACATAAAGCTCGTCGTGCCGGCCCTTTTCCAATCTCACACAAGATAGTGAAGCTTCCCGGATCCTTCATCTTCTGTGGCAGCTTTCTTTGGATAATTGAGTTGCAATTTTCAGACAAGTTCACCGTCTCAACTCCGTTCAAACTTCTCTTTTTCAACAATATATCCTTAAGGAATCGGGAATAGTACGGCATCTCCAAGACTGCCTCAGAGAAAGGAATACTCAAGCTTATTTTATTTATGATATCTGAAAACTTCTTGAACTTCTCTTCCAATCCCTTCTTAACCAGCTTATAAGGAAACGACGGAGGTATCTTTGTTTTGGGAATACCTCACTCATCACGCTCGACATTCTCTGCTTTATCCTTTTTGGCTCTCAACCTCTTGGCTCTTTCCCATTTCTTCTCTGCTATGATCTCAGTATTTTGCTCATTCGGAACTAATGGAGTAATGTTCACATCACGAGGAGTGTTCGGTGAGGAAACATGTGCGAAACTAGAGAATTCAACCTCGATTCGACCAGGTGCTCTGGTCGAATTGGTCACATAGTGGTCGAATTGAACACTTGGAACACGGTTCTCACCCTGTACCTCCGATTCGACCTAGATTCGACCTGAAGGTCTGGTCGAATTAAAGTTCCCCTGGTCGAATCGGCTCACTGTAAGATTTCTGCTCTTCGATTCGACTTCAATTTGACCTGAAGGTCTGGTCGAATTGGACGGCTGCTGGTCGAATCGGGCTACTGAAAAAATAGAGTGCTCCGAAAGGGTGGATTCGACCTCAATTCGACCTGGGGGCCAGGTCGAATTGACTGGGTTTTGGTCGAATCGAGGCTCTGATGCTTCTAAATTACGTCCAAGCGTCCAATTCGACCTCCCCTATTGAATTCGACATGTGGTGTTGATCGAATTGGGGTCGAATTGAGCCCTCGATTTGTCCAATTTTGATTCTGGCCTTATTGGTCCCTCGTTGCAGGACCTTGGATTCTCAATACTTTGCGACATGAGCTTCCCTTTCTCAATAGTTTGAGTAAGCTTGTTAACACTTCCTACTATCTCCCCCATCAACAATGTAAGGTCCTTCACTTGCTTGGATAAATCCTCATGGTTTGCATCAATCTTCTTTTCTAACTTGGCCTCAAGACGATCCACTCTAGCATCATTCATAGTCATGTACCTGTTCACCGTATCCTCGAAACCTGATTTTTCTTCTTCCACTTTCGTACTCAGATCAACACCCTTCGGAGGCTGAATTGTATTATTAGGATTACTCCATGAAAACTCTGGTCTCCTATGCTGTTGATAATTACCTGGGGGACGATTGTTGTAGTTTCCTTGATAATTTCGATTTCCCTGATTTTGAAACATTGTTCTTTGAATACTTTGGCCCATAGCATAGTTTGCTTCTTCCATCTCCTCTTGGATCGTTCCATCATTCATATCTTCCTGCTACATGATCAGTTAATGCTGAGATATATCGCTGATTTACTTTTGTTGAGACTTAAGTAGCTTGTTGATATTCGACAAGCTAGAGACAATCTCATCTTTTCTACTTGTTTTTGCCATAGCATGTTCAACCTTAGCCACTTTTCCAAAGACGTAAGTACCTCTAACTCTATCAGTTGGCCAATCTCTCGAGTTCATCGAAATATCTTCAAAAAGTTTCTCGGCCTCTACGGACGACTTAGTAAGCAATGCTCCATTAGAAGAAGCATCTAATAACACATGTGAATCACAGTCCAATCCATTATAAAATATGCTGTTATATTGAGCTTTAGATAGCCCATGTTGAGGACACTTACGAAGCATGTCCTTGAATCTATCCCAAGCTTCATGAAACTTCTCTCCACTACTGATAGCGAATTGGTTAATGTCTTGCTTCAATTTGAACACCTTTGAAGGTGGCATGTATCTTTCCAAGAACTTTAACTTCAATTGCTCCCAAGTAGTGCATTCAGCTGCATTGATAATGTCGTACCAATCTCTCGCCTTTTCAGTAAGCGAGAATTTAGTATTCAGCTGCATTGATAGTGTCGTACCAATCTCTCACCTTTTCAGTAAGCGAGAATTTAAACAAGAGGTCTTCCTAGCATCTTCATGTTTTCCTGCGTCTTTTTGAGTACTTGCATATCCCAAGAACTTGTTTAGATGCTACTTCGGATCCTCGAAAGACCCTCCTGCAAAGAAGTTCCTTTCTATCATGCTAATAAGAGCGGGGTGAAGATCGAAATCCCCATTAGCCCCCTCGCTCCTAGAAGCCCAAAGTGTCCAGCCCCGTTATTCTTGAAGACTTCACAGATGGCTAGATTATCCGGATTGACCCTTTGGTTGGCCATGTCTACTTCCTCTACTGCTGCGTTTGAATCCACTACCAGTCGCTTCCGATTTCGGTTCGTCCACATCAGAAACTTGATGGGCGTTTTCTCAACACCCAAATAATCCTCAAGTATGAAGGATATCAATTGTAGTTTCGAAGGTGACCAAGTTATATATCGAACCTAAGGGACGGATAAATATAAATTTAATTATATTCGAGTAGACTAAGACTATGTTGGAAATATAATGGTTGTGGTATTGAAATTTAGTAACAACTTATTAATTGAAATAGCAAGTAAAAATAACAAGAGAAGAGATAAGTGAGTTGTGATCAAGTAAGATAGTAGGTAGTTCGTTAAGTCATCCAGCTCCACTTATTAATTCATCTTCCGTGTAACGGTGTCTGACTCTGCCTTGTGGTTTATGGACACATCACTAAACCATGTAAATTCACTCTATAGACACAAGTAAATATGCGTATGACACGTGTGAATATCCTCAGAGCAAGAGATATAATTCACCCCCTTTCTAGGTACTATCATAATCAATTATTTTCCGTGCACTTAGTACTCTAACCCAATTTGATCTCCCTTTATAGGTACTATGAAATTATACTCTTTATCCTACTTATTAACCCGAATATGATTCAATTAACAAGTATTCATATAAGATAGTTCTAATAAGACTTCGGAATCCCTTCACTTAGAATTATACATAAAACCCTGCTCAGCAGTGAACGCACTCAACCAATAACCAAGTTATGTATTCAGACTCTACACAATAATTATTGATGCACAAAACGACCATGGGTATGGATTAAAAATGCGCAATCTTATATAAAATAAATCGCAAGCAGTATTGTACGGAGTTTACACACGAAAGATAAATTAACTCATGAAATCTTCATAACCCTCGAACTACCGAAGCGGCTCTAGCCCATGATTGATCTAAGAACAATCATGGTTAGTTGGACCATTCTTACTTGAATCTCCAGCGGAACCTCTGTCACATCCCCTCCGGATGACGGACGATCGATCTCCGCCCAACTTTACGTCTCCACGTCTTCTTGTATGATATCTCACTTTTTTTGTATTATAGATCTCTCTTTACTACTGCATAAGCCTTCTTTTATACTTGTAATCACACCTCCTGGGCTTGTAATGGGCTTTTTAAGTGATCACACGCATTGACGGTGTAAAAATACGGATATGGTAAGTTTTCGAGCCTCGATTCAACTTCAGCAACAGGTCGAATTGACCACCACAAGTCGAATCAGCCTACTGTAAGTCCCTGGTGCTCGATTCGACCAACTGCCCTGGTCGAATCGACGTGACGAGGTTGAATCGACAATTTTGCCAATCGATTCGACCTCGATTCGACCTGATGCCCAGGTCGAATCGCCCCTGTCATAGTCGAATCCACCTTCTGTACATGTTGTGCTGCCAATTTGACCTGAAGGGCTGGTCGAATTGATCTCCTTCAGGTCGAATTGACCTCTTGCTTCGCCCAACGGATGACTTCGACTTTCTTTCTTCAGTTTTCAACACTTCCACTCTGATTTCCTTCGAAAAACTACTCAAATAGCTCCAACAACACCTGATTCGCGACTTCATACATTATATATCAGTTTACAACAGATTTCATACTTCAAACATTCCATAATAGTACAAATCCAGGTGTAAGATTCGTGAATTAACACACTCATCAGGCACACAATTCATGTTTCTCGCGGGTAACCACTTTAGTCATCATATCCGCGGGATTCCTGTCAGTGTGAATTTTCTCCAGCTTCATCAGCTGCTTCTCTAGTACCATTTTGAGCCAATGGTATCTCACATCAATATGCTTCGTCCGAGCATGATACATGGAATTCTTGCTCAAATCTATAGCACTCTGACTGTCACAGAATACTATGTACTCTTCTTGTTTCAATCCCAAATCCTGGAAAGTCTTCTCATCCACATCATTTATTTTCCAGCTTCATTTGTTGCAATATACTCTGCCTCCGAGTAGATAAGGCAACACACTTCTGCAACTTTGATTGCCATGAGATAGCTCCCCCTGCAAATGTAAATAAGTAGCCTGAAGTTGATTTTCTCCCATCGAGATCACCTGCCATATCAGCATCTACAAATCCATCAAGTCTCGACTTAGAACCTCCAAAGCTCAAACATAATTTTGAAGTCCCTCTCAAATATCTGAAAATCCACTTTACAGCTTCCCAATGTTCTTTCCCTGGACTGGAAAGAAACCTGCTCACCAAGCTAATAGTTTGAGCAATGTCTGGCCTCGTGCATACCATGGCATACATCAAAGAACCAACTACAGAGGAGTAAGGTATTGTTGCCATCTCATGTTTCTGATATTTGGTTGTGGGACACGATCTCTTACTCAATTTGAAGTGATTGGCAAGTGGTGTGGACACGGGTTTAGCATGCTTCATGTTAAATCTCTCAAGCACCTTCTCAACATACTTCTCCTGTGACAACCACAATTTTCCTGTTTTCCTGTCACGAAGAATCTCCATTCCCAATATATGCTTCGCTGAACCTAAATCCTTCATGTCAAAGGATTTAGACAATTCCTCTTTCAACCTGTTAATCATCACAATATTTTTTCCCACAATTAACATATCATCAACATAAAGCAGCAAAACTGGGAGGTGTTTGACATAAACACAATGATCTGCCTTCGTTCTTTTATAACTCTGGGTAGTCATAAAAGAATCAAACCTTTTGTACCATTGTCTTGAAGCTTGCTTCAACCCGTACAAACTTTTCTCAATTTGAAAACCAAGTGCTCTTGCTGTTTAACCTCAAATCCTTCCGGCTGGTTCATATAAATCTACTCATCCAATTCTCCATGCAAGAACGCTGTTCGAACATCAAGTTATTCAATCTCAAGGTCCAAGCTAGCTGCCAATCCCAAGACAATACGGATGGAAGTCATCTTCACCACAGGTGAAAAAATCTCATCAAAATCTATTCCCTTCTTCTGAGTAAATCCCTTGACTACAAATCTTGCCTTGTGTCTCACTATCTTTTCTCCATCTTTCTTTAGCTTGAAAACCCATTTGTTCCTCAGAACTCTCTTGCTCTCGGAAGCTCGACCAAATTATATGTTTCATTCTTATGCAAAGAACTCATCTCTTCTTGCATAACCTCAAACCACTGATTCTTGTCTTTCATAAACTGCACCTCTTGGAAAGTCTCCGGCTCCCCATCATCAGTGATCAATGCCCACTCTGAACTCGGATATAATGTATTTGGTCTCCGGCTTCTCGCAGGTCTTCCACTCTGTTCTCCTGAAGTTTCTGGCGGTACATCTTGCATCTCTTATTCCACGTCGCCTGTATCTGGCTCAACTGGATCAAAATTAAATGTCGTCTGCTTACCATCTTCAGTTTCAGTTTCATTTTCATTTTCATTCTCACCCATCTTCTCCACCATCTCTCGCATCAATGGTAGGAATCACATCTGGTGATAGATCAACTACATATGTAGGCATCTACGTATTGCTCTTCCTCTTCTTCACATCTTCTATCGTCTCATTCTCATGGAAGACAACATCTCTGCTTCTGAAAAGTGTCCCCCTCTCTGGATCCCATAACCTGTATCTGAACTCCTCATCTCCGTAACCAACAAATATATAAGGTGTAGATTTGCTATCTAGCTTGGTTCTCTGCTCCTTCGGTACATGCATGAATGCATTGCATCCGAACACCTTCAAGTGGGAATAAGAGACGTTCTTCCCACTCCACACCCTCTCTGGAATATCACCTTCCAAAGGAACTGATGGAGATCTGTTAATCAAGTAGCAAGCAGTCAACACAGCTTCACCCCAAAAGGTCTTTTGTAGTTTAGCAAAACTCAACAATACACCTAACTTTATCCATAATGGTTCTGTTCATCCTTTCTGCTACGCCATTATGATGTGGAGTACCAGGTTCTTTTCTCTCATGTCTCACACCATGTTGAGCATAATATTCTTTGAACTCTCTGGAAGAGCACATTATCAGTTCTCAGACACTTTAGTAGCTTTTCTGTCTGTCTTTCAACCATGGTGTTGAATTTCTGAAAACGCTGAAATACTTCACTCTTGTTCTTCAAGAAATACACCCAAACTTTCCGTGAAGCATCATCAATAAAAGTGAGAAAATATTTGTTTCCACCTAGGGACTCCACCTTGAAAGGACCACAAACATCATAATGTATTAGCTCCAAAACATGGATTAAGTGACTTACCTTGTGTAATGGGTATTAGAGACTTCTTGGCTAGGATTTGCAATCCTTTCTCACTCATGTGCCCAAGTGTGTTGTGCCACAAATTCAGGGAAGAATCATCAACAGCTGCTAGTAACTGGTCCCGAGCAATCTTAAATTTTATCCTGTAAAGTGTACAATAAAGCTTCCCTCTGCCAACAAGCAAAGAACCCTTGATGAGCCTCCAATTTTCATGTGAAAATTTCTGGTCGAACCCCTCTTTATCAAGTACATTAACATAAATCAAGTTGTGGTGCAACTATGGGATAAGTCTCACATTCTTCAATGTCAATTTATACCCCAATTCTGTCTCAACAACCATGTCACCAATGCCAACTACCGGTGCAACACTCTTGTTTCCCATGAACAAGTTCCCAAAGTCTCTAACTTGGTAGCTTGTGAACAATTCTCTCTTCGGAACACAATGATGAGAAGCACCCGAATCAACAATCCATTCAACATCAGGATCCTCCACATGACAACACTCATAATTGACATAAACCACAGTCTGATAATCATTGGTATGAGTGACAAAAACTGCTGTATTCTTATCCTCTGTTTTCTTCTGATTCCCCTCTTTCTATTCTTTCCAGAGTCTGCAATTTCTTTTTATGTGATTGGGTCCACCACAATGATAACACTTGAATTTCTCCTTGGACTTAGACCTGTAATCTTTGTCTTTTGATTTACCACGGCCCTTATGTCCTCTGCTCTTGCTTCTACCTCTATTTTCTATGACAAGTGCCTGCTAAGATCCAACCCCTACTTCTTTTCTTCTAGTCTCTTTATTGAACATACTTTCTTTGACCATGTTCAATGTCAACTTTCCATTCGGAGCTGCATTACTGAGTGTCACCACCATAGTCTCCCAGCTATCAGGTAGAGAACTCAACAAAAATAAAGCCTGCACTTCATCATCAAATGTAATATTCATGGTAGAAAGCTGATTCACCAAATCCTGAAATACATTCAAGTGCTCTGCCACGGAACTCCCATCTCTATACTTCAAATTCACTAATTTTCTGATAATAAAAGCTTTGTTCTGTGCATTCTTTCTTTCATACAATTCCTGCAATTTTGTCCATAATTCCTTTCGGTTGGTCTCTGTAGCCACATGATGAAATACATTGATATCTACCCACTGCCTGATTGTACCAATTATTTTCCTACCAAGCTTCTCCCACGCTATATCATCCGTATCCTTCGGCTTAGCATCTTTCCCACTAATAGGATCATACAAATCTTTGCAGTAAAATAAATCCCCATCATAGGCTTCCATAAAGAATAATTCTCAGCATTCAACTTAATCATGGAACCACTACTCTCCATGGTTTCTGCCTAACCAAAGCTCTGGTACCACTGTTGTGGAGGGGGGTCCTATCCAACTAGGACAGACAATGCACAATGATATATCTGGTACAGTGAAAACACAATAAATCCCAAATAATATCAATGTACAACCTTCCACTCAAATATCGCAAAAACTACAAATCAAATAAATATGCAAAAAATATATGTAATCGACACCAATATTGTTAACGTGGAAAACCCCTCAAGTAAAGGGTAAAAAAGCATGAGACCCTGTACATGTAATAATCCACTATCAAGCAAGAGTACACCGTTTATCTCTCTATTACAAATAGAGGCACACCACAGATTCACCAACAAGGCCGCTATTTGGGGAAAGCCCAACAAGGCTGTCGATATGTTGGCCTTGAATTAGAATTACCACGGCGTGAAAAATTGGAGGAAGCGGTGAAAGCAACAACATTCTGATTCGGAGAAGCCTCCATTGAGCGATTCATGAGATCAAATTGAATTGCTTGGTGTAATAGGACGGAAAAACCAGGAATCGGAGTCATTGCCATTTGGGTGTCAGCGAAGTTCACAAACTGGATGCCCAAACCATGCAAAAACATTTGCTTTTGTCGGACTCATTCACAGATCGTCCAATTGCCGATAGTTGATCGCAAAGAGACTTAAATTTCCTACCGTATTCATGAACGGTAAGAGTGCCGCGCCGAAGGGAGAGCAACTCCTCATGGAGTTGATTTGCTCGAGAAGTAGATGAGTAAGAGAAAGCAACTTCTAGAGAAAGCCACACATCACGGGAAGTAGTACAATCGACAACTTCCGCCATAGCCTCTTCTGTTAAGGTGGAGAAAGGTACTCCAAGCAACTTTTGATCGGTGGTGTGCCATGTGGTATAGGCTGGATTTGGGGAGGAGGAGGAGGAATCACCGGTGGTCTGGAGAGTAGTAGCCGGCGGCTTTGAAGTGCCATCAATATAACGGAGAAGATCGAAGCAAGTCAGCATAGGCATAATCTGTCGTTTCCATAAGAGATAATTAGAAGATGATAATTTAATTGTGACCATATGGATCATCGTAGCAATAGGTATGGATTCGGAAGAAGGAGTAGTAGCCATAGAAGAACAGATTCACGGCATAAGGGTTTTGGTGCTCAGGCTGATACCATGAGAGAAAATGATAATTGGTATAATGATCACCGTAATTTTGGTGATTGTGTATTTTCATATAATTAATGTTAATGTACAATTGTAATCCCGATAAATCAGGATGAAGATTGAAATAATATATATATATATATATATATATGCAGATATGCGTACATCATCTATCTATGGAAATTATTTTGATCAAGAAGCATAGAAAATTAATAAACCAAAGAGCAGTGGGTCTTAAAGAGATGTTACATTTCCTTTAATGAAAATTTACAACATCTCTTCTAATCTTCTTCTCATGTGTTGCACGTAAAACAGCAAGAAGATTGTAATATTTGCAATCAAATAACATAGAAAATCGGACCCACGATCTGACTGAAACATTATTGTTGACTTCAGTGTTACAAATTATGGAAAAAATATAAATTTTAGTCTCCTACGAATGAGCTCATAATTTTTTTTTTGTAATTTTAAATTAGTCTTATATAAAAAGTAGCACTTTTAGTCCCACTCAATCATCATTTTTATGAAAAATTACAATTTTGATACCATTTTTTAAAATGAGCTCTTTTATGGACCAAAATGCATATTTCACCATTAATTATAGTATAATTTATCACTATCAGTTTGTTTAAATATATTTCAGGTACCATTACATGGGAATCGATTACAACCAATATTGGACACATTAGTCTTTCCTATAATCAGTTTATAGGTTCGATACCACCACAGGTTGCAAGATTTCCAAAGCTGATTTCTTTAAACCTTGAAAATAATCTGCTTTCAGGTGTTATACCTTCTGCCATCGGAAACCTTTCAAATTTGAACTTTATAATGCTCGGTTTCAACCAGTTATCTGGGAATATTCCATCATCCATTTGCTACTTGAGATCTCTTGTATCTCTTCGGATGTCATACAACAGTTTGGGAGGGCAGATTCCACAATGTTTAGGAAACTTCAGCAATAACTTGAAAGTCTTGCATTTGAAGGGAAATATTTTGGATGGTTCTATTCCATCTACATTCATGGAGGGTTGCTCTCTCGAGTCTCTTAACCTGAATTCGAATCAGTTTGGAGGAGTGTTTCCACAATCCCTTTCCAATTGCACAAAACTTGAGGTCATTAATATTGGAAACAATGAGATACGAGATTCGTTTCCCTTGTGGATGGAGAGCCTTGTTGAGCTACGAGTGCTTATCTTGAGGTCTAACAGATTCGATGGCACCCTATTACAGCTTCCTTGGAAGACTAACACTTCGTTCCCCAAGTTGCAAGTTTTAGACATGTCCAGAAATGAATTTACTGGTTCTTTGCCTGAGAGATTTTTAAGAAGTTTTAGAGCCATGATAGATGATGGGGAGGTGAAGATGAATAATATTGATTGGACCAACATATATGACGAGTCAGTAATTCTTGTTATAAAAGGGTTTGAGTACCAGATTAAGAGGCTCCTTTCTTTGTATGCGACTATTAACTTGTCTCAGAACAATTTTTCTGGTAGCATTCCAGAATCCCTGGGAAGGCTTGACACTTTGAGGAACTTGAATTTGTCTCATAATCTTTTCACAGGACACATACCCTCATCGTTAGGAAATATGACTTCACTTGAAGCTTTGGATCTGTCAGTAAACCAATTGGAAGGTGCAATTCCTAGACAACTGACGAACTGTACATTTCTTGCTGTGGTGAATCTTTCAATGAATAATCTTTCGGGGCCGGTACCTTTCCGAAATCAATTTCTAACATTTAGCAATGATTCATATATTGGGAACCAAGAACTATGCGGTATGCCACTGACAAAAGAATGTGACAAGGAGATTAATGCAACTCAAGTGGCCTCAGCAGAAGACGACAACCTCGGTTTATTTGATGGATTCAACTGGAAATCTGTTGTTTTGGGGTATGGATGTAGTTTGGTAATAGTAAGTATTATAGGATATTTCATTCTTCCACATGGGTTGCCTAAAAGGGTGGTGAAATGTTTTCTGGTATTGGGTACAAGACCATGCAAGAGAGACAGCAGATCAGTTGGTACGATGAATACACATGATGCACCTTGATTTTTATGCCTACTGCACCTTCAGTTTGATGAAAACTATGTATTTATTATGCTGTGTCCAATTCATGCGTCCTCAATATTGTTGGTTTTTCTTACGTTTTATTCACAAACAAATTATTAGTTTTATAAGCTTTATTTATATGATATATATGTAGTCATTTTTTATTTTTTATTTATCAAGCAAAAGTTTATTAAATTATGAAAATGTGTAACATAAGAGGTGCTTCATCCCTTACAACCCAACATACACCACAATGATACTATTTTAACATATACAACAAGTCCGTGGGCATTTTAACCACTCCAAAACATTAACATTACGAAACTCCAGCAACTTAGATGAGAGCCATGACCAAGATCTTTCTTTAGCATCGTAGACAATCTTCTTTAAATTCAATGGGTGTCCACTGAAGATCAAATTATTCCTATGACTCCACATTGTCCAAGTCACCGCTATCCATATTGTTGAGGCTATGAGAACTCCTTTCCTGCAATCCAAATTTTCACCATGTTGGAGGAAATTAATGATGGGATGCTCATGAAGTACCATATTCACACCTAACCAAGTGTAAATTTGTTGCCAAATCTTCCAAGCTACATCACAAGTGAAAAATAGATAAGACACACTTTCATATTCCATGCAACCCCACGAGCAACGCATATGTTCAGGGTCTGAAATTATTCCACTCCAATTAAGTTTGTCTCTAGTTGGTAATCTCTCATGTAGCAGCTTCCAAATGATAGCTTGAAATCTTCTTAGAGCAAAACAATTCCATAACCTGTTAAATGATAAATTTGTAATCTCCATTTTGGTATCAACTTCTTGCCTCTTTTCGTTCTTCAAGTATGCACTCTTTGTTGTAAATAAGCCATTCGAGGAATGTTTCCACTACCATGTATCTTCAACATCAGGTTTGATCACAACCCTGATATATATGTAGTCATATTTGCTGACGTGTGTATAAGTTTTTAATTGGCTTAAACTAAATATTTTCAAATCATGTGTACGTGTGTGTGAGACTTGGATTCCCTATCCCACAAAGTTTCATTGTTGTAATGTATCAAAAGTTTACAATAAATGGAGAATTTAAAAATGAAATTGAACAAAGAGATGGGAGAAAATTCCTAGTATATGTTAAAGAAGTTTCTAATAATTTTTAGAGGTTGTATATATCATATAAGAGGTAGCGTAAGAAATTATATGCAACTGAGTCGCTTTGGAGAGTGTTACATAAAAAACAAGTTTAAAGTAAGAATTAATTATACCATTTAAGAAATTTATTTTTTCCGAAATATTTCTATAACTTTTAAATTTTCACAATGATAATTTTTACTTAAAAATAACAAATTTTACTAATTCCTGAATATTTATGAGCTAATCCAACAAAATGACTAGATTTGGGGGTATACCCTGATTAAAATAAATGATAAATATAAACTGATCAAATTGATCTGGATTAATTGAGTTGTTATGGTAAGTTTTGAATAATTTAAAATGTTCAAAGACTGAATTACCCTTTTTAACATATAATGTAGTATTAATTATAATTTATGTAAGAATTTATCATATTAATTGAACTAATGAGATGCATTAATTGTTTTACTTTTCGTATAAAATAATTTTATTTATAATATAAATATTAATCTATATCTAATTTATTATTATTAATTAAACAAAATTATATATATTAATAATAAATGGATTTATAATTATTAATAAATAATTATATTTATAATTTTAATAACAAAATTCTTCATTAGTTATATTTATAAACTAATAATTATATATACTTATATTTTATATATATTCATTTAAATAAATGCTAAGATGTTGTTTTGCGTATAGTTCATTTAAATAAATGTTAAGAAAAAACGCACGCAATAATTTTTTTTCTCCTGTTCATAATATTTTAAAATAAATGGTTTTTTAATTATTAAATGATTAATACTCCAAGGTACACACTTTGTACCTTTAATTACTATTAGATACATTGATTTAAAATAATTATTATTATATACAAAATATTAAAGTAAAATACCAAATATACCCCTAAACCCATACACCTTTAAACCACAAACCCCACACATCGCTGGACCACCACTGGGTCGCCTGCCGGACCGCCGCCGGAAAATGTCGCTCGGCCGGACCACTACATTTTTTTGCTGCACACACATTTTTTTGCTGCACACACTTTTTTCTACTGCACACACTTTGCTGCACACAACATTTATGTACAACACATTTGTAGGGGTAATATTGGAATATCACTATATATTTTTGTAGTTAGTAGTAATACTTTTGTATGTTTGTATCTCATAGTAATTAAGGATTTTTTTGTGTACCTAGTAGTAATCCTCCCATTATTAAAAGTAGTATACTTTATTTTATTAAAAAATATCATCAATTTTTATAACTAAATATTTTTAATTAAGAAAGTTATCATTTTTTATTTATTAGATATCATTTTTTATTAATACGTTATCACTTTTTATCTAACTTTTAAATTATTTTTCATAAAACAATTCAATTGATTATTATCAATCATTTTCTACTAAAAATATTACTCTCTCCGTCCCTTTTCAATGTTTACGTTTCTATTTTGCGCGTCTCATTTCAATATTTACATTTTCCTTTTTAGGAATATGGGACCCACCTAAAACAATTAATATATCATCTAATACTGATACACCTACACACTTCACATTAAATATTATATTTTTCCACCCACTATCTATTAAAATATAATACTTTTTAATCAACGTGCAAAAAACAAACGTAAATATTGAAACAGGACGGAGAGAATATTACTTTTTCATCTATCACACAAATTGTTTATTAGATAATATATTGGATGATTATCATTTTTCATTGATCACACATACTAATATTTATTAAAATTGATTTTGAAAAAGCTTATGATTCAGTGGATTTGGAATTTCTTTTGGATGCGCTGAATCTATTAGGGTTTGATACCAAATGGTGTACTTGGATAAAAGAATGCATAAAGTCAGCTACAGCCTCTGTGTTGATTAATGGGAGCCCAACAAAGGAATTCAAGATGGAGAAAGGTATTAGACAGGGAGACCCGATATCGCCGTTTCTATTTGTATGTGCAGCTGAATGTTTGAGTTTGATGATGAGAAAAACTTGCTCAGAAGGGTTGTTTTCACCTATTCGAGTGGGGGAGAAAGGGGTGGAAGTTTCTTACCTCCAATTTGCGGATGATACTATATTTTTTTGGAGCAGCTACAGGGAAAATATAATGGTTTTGAAAAGCATTTTGAGGATATTTGAGCTTTGGTCAGGACTGAGAATCAATTTTAACAAAAGCATTTTGGCAGGGGTTAATACGAGTTCTTTGTTATTAGAAGAAATGGCAGCTTATCTCAATTGCAAGGTGGGTAGTCTCCCTCTTCCATACTTGGGCATGTCTATCGGGGCTAATTTTCGAAGAAAGAATACTTGGGCTCCAGTCATCAGTAAAATCAAAAATCGTCTAAGTCGTTGGGAGAACAAATGGATATCTTTTGGAGGTCGGATTGTGCTTCTTAACGCAGTTCTTGCAAACATGCCCACCTATTTCTTATCATATTCCAAAGCTCCGAGTGGCATCATCAGTAAAATAACCTCATTGCAAAGGAAATTTTTGTGGGGATGTAATGGAAAAAGGTCCAAAAAATTCATTGGATCAATTGGGACATCATTTGCAAACCAAAAGAAAAAGGAGGTCTTGGGACAAGAATCATTAAGCTTTTCAACCTTGCTCTCTTGGGGAAATGGTCTTGGAGATTGCTATTAGGAGGCAAAGATTTG
The DNA here is from genome assembly GCA_023678885.1 of Pogostemon cablin. NCBI lineage: Eukaryota > Viridiplantae > Streptophyta > Magnoliopsida > Lamiales > Lamiaceae > Pogostemon > Pogostemon cablin. Next base: position 1,596,737 of record CM042970.1, read on the forward strand.
TGGGTGCAGGTACTTACATCAAAATATGAGGACTTTTTAAAGTGCATAGAAGAATGGAAGGAAAAAAAGAAGTGTTGCAGAGCTTGGTCTTCATGGTGGTATAATCTAGTTTCCCTTTTTGGTGGTAATGATTGGTTTTTTAATGGATGTTCTAGATTAATTGGTAATGGCTGTGAATTTAAATTTTGGTCTTCCAAATGGGTTGGTGGAAAATGCTTGAAGGATTTATATTCTAGATTATACCAGGTTGATTCAAATGTCCATTGTGCCATAGCGGATAGAGTTGAGTGGAGGGAGGGATCATTGATTGGAAAATAGAATTGGCGTAGGACTTTATTTTCTTGGGAAGAAGAGCAAGCTGCAGATTTGACTTCCAAGGTGAAGAAATTTACTAGAATTACGAATGAGCCTGACAGGTGGTCTTGGGATCACACTCCTTGTGGTCTTTACACGGTCAAATCAGCTTATAATATCCTTCAAAGCTCCAATTCAGATGATTGTATCTTTCCAGAGATCAACCGAGTATGGTGCAACAAGTTTCCTCTCAAAATTTCATCATTCTCAAGGAAGGCTATACAAAGATAGAATTCCAACAAGAAATAATCTCAAAAAAAAAGGTGCGTTGAATCCTAATTTTTCGTCAGATTGCCCTTTATGTGATTCAGCACTTGAAGATGTTAACCACCTCTTACTCAAACGTAAGATAGCTTCAGAGATTTGGGAGAAGGTCTATAAATGGCTTGATTCAAAGCAAGCTTCTGGAAATTCTGTATGGGATCATTTCTTATCGCATACGAGCTTGGTTAAGCCAAATTGTTCAAAACTTTGGCAATTATTTTGGCATGGTGTGATTTGGTATATATGGAAGGCTAGAAATGACAAGGTGTTTAACGGAGTAGAAGCAGATTGCAATAGGATAGTTATGAGAATCAAAGTTATAACTTGGTTTTGGATTAAAGCATCGGAGAGTTGTAGATTTGGAAGTTATTTTAGCGAAAGAATAAGGGAGTCACTATTATGTATTGATTGATAACAAATTTTACATACGATTGTATGAGTTATTGAGCATATCTATGCTCCATAACTCCTTTTAATTATCAATAAAGCTTTTGTTTTTTCCAAAAAAAAAATTACTCTATGCTCAGAATGCTAAGCTTTTATGATATCAGTACGGAAGAGGACAGTGTCTTAATATATGACCCCGATGACTTGTAATCCCAATTGCCAAAAGTAAGCGAAATATTAACTAATACACAGAAAAATTGTGCCAACATGCTTTTGACCCGACCAAAATCAGATTAATTTGGAGTTGGACTATGCTAAATGGCCAGATTCTGCCGACTAAAATTAGGTATATACATATAATTATAGATAAAAGTAGAATGTAAAATGTCAATAATATCTCTCCGGCTATAAAACATTAATTATTAATTAAAGTAAACAAAATAATAATGTGTTGCAGTTTCCTAAACGAAAGTTAATAGAGCATTTATTCAATCTTTCTCATTCTCTATTCATCTAGAGCATTCATTCTTCTTTCTTCGTAAATTACAATTTTATTTTTATTCAAGAATTAACCAGTAATAATTATCTTATAAGGATGTTAACATGTTGTAAAATACTTATTATATATAGTTATATGGTGTACCCCACATACTTATTATATATAGTTATATAATATTATATATACACATTATAATTTTTTTAATTATATATATTCACAAAATTATAATGAAATAAAATATTTATAATATTATTTTTTAATTATATATATGTGATGAATGGGTCATACTTGTGTGATATCTTCCACCATAACACCATTTTATATTTTTAATTAGTTATTATATTTTAATTTATAACATGTTATTATTTTTTATTTAGAGTATATTATAATTAATTATTTATAAAATTCTTCACTACAATATTATTGCATTTAATTAATTAATTAAATATCACATTTTAATAAAAACTTATTTATTCTTATCCATTATATTCATCTCACGTAATTCTTTCACAAAACATGAAATTGTTGCGGTACATAATCTAATACTCCCCTCGTCTCGTTAAAACTCCAACGTTTCCTTTTTGCACGAGATTAATGAATATGGAGTATTTTAATGCGTATTAAGGTGAAAGATACAATTTTTTAATTTATAATGGATAGTTGTATTATTGTAGTCTTGTGAATTTCATAAAAATATGGTTAATTATAGTGTACACTCAGGTACACCCTAAAATAGGGTGCACCCATATACAAATATATACAAAAATTTATACAATTATGAGCAAAATTTTATACAATTTAAATGTAGTTTTTTTAATGAAAAATTGAGTGCAAAAAAATATACAATTATTAAAAACATGTATACACTATTGAATAAAAAGATACACATATGAACGCTAGTTTTTTTTAATGAAAAACTTAGTGTGAGAAAAGTATACAATTATTACGAAACACGTATACAAAATATAATAACATATATACAAAATAGAGTAAAAAGGTGTATATATATGAATGCACCATTGCACTCAGGTGCACCCAATATATACTCTAGAAATATTTAAATATTTTGTGTGGGTCACATTTATTTAAAGAATTATATGAATTTTTTTATGTGGCGTCCAAAATAAAAATATATACTCCAAATATTATTATGGGAGGAGAGAGTGACAATTATTACATACATGACTAATTAAACATTTTTCTATGAATTGTATCGGAGTTCTATTATATTATGATCAGTAGAAATATTGTACGCTTAGGAACATACGATAGATTATTATTTATTCGATTAAATTAGTAATATAATTATAATACAATTTTCTTAATAACATTAAAAATAAAGGCATTGTTAGTTGAGACGGTATATATGAGATGAATTTTGAGATGAATCGGGTAATTTTTTTAAATATAATTATTATACAGATAAAACATACTTATTGATTATAGTTAAAATATATTTACAATAAATAATTCTATAACACCAATCAAGTGAACTAACCTACCTGGCTACCGGGTTTCCTCACACAATTGAGTGATCCGGGTTCTATTCCCATTATGAACGAATAGGAGGGGAGTTATATGGAGACTTAGTGAAATAAGAAGATTATGGAAACACTTACTCGAAATCTCACTTATCAGATTCCATTGTGGAAGAAGACACCATTATATACTCATCACCAATATATAAGCATATTTTACTTGTATAACAATAATTCTATAATAATTGTTTAACTCATTTTCACTGGTAAATAATTTTGTTGGTAATCCGTTACTAACAATTTCATTGGTAATTTTTTTTATACTCCATTCGTCCGCCAGTAAGGGACACATTTTGCCATTTTTGGAGTCTGCCCCAAAGAGTCTTGTTTCCCTTTATACACAGATGAGACCAACACACACCCACTATTACAATTGAATTAATACCAAACCTTTTGTTTTTTGTATTTGTTTAATAAATAATTTGATTACTTATAAAATTTATTTATTTTTATTTAAAAAAATTGCATCATTTTCTATTATAAAATATTATCACTTTCTATTCATTTTACAAAGTAATCATAATATAATTTATTTAATTGATTATCACCTTTTATTAATCAAATATTATTTTTTATTAAAATTATTATCACTTTTTATTCATAAATGATTTATAAAATAGAACAATCTGAAGATTATCACTTTTCATTAATAAAAAATTACTTTATATTAAAAATGTTATCGTTTTTTTATCATTCCTATTAATTAAGTATGAAATAGTACAGTTGGTCAGTTATTATTTTCCTTAGTATCACTTTTATTAAAAATATTATCACCTTTTATCAATTCTATAAATAGTTCGCGAAATTCAATTTGTAATTAATTATCACTTTTTATTAAAGATGTTATCACTTTTTTTTATAAAAATATATTTTTTTAATATTATCACTTTTCATTTATATTAGTATAAACTCAACTATTTATGAAATACTTCACTTCGCCGTTATCACTTTTCATCAATTGTGTATCATTCTTCTTTATATTATCACTTCTTATCCTTCTTGCATAAGTCATTTATTAAATGGAATGACATAAGTTTTTTTATATTATGAATTATTCCTAATATAATTCAAATTAATGATAAGTTATTTAATGAGTATAATATATATATATATATATATATATATATATATATATATATAATATTACTAATTTTTAAAAATATTATCACATTTTATAAATTTATAATATTTAAATTTAAAAATAAATTAAATAAATTAATAAATTTAAGAAAAAATCACTAATATATACACACTTCTAACCTAAATTACTATTAGACGCAAGGAATTTAAATAATTACTCTCAAATACAAAATATTAAAGTAAAATACCAAATATAACCTTATAATCTCATACACTTTTAAACCACCAACCCTACCCCTCACCCACCCACCAGCCGGACCGGCGTTGACCACCGTTGACCGGCGGCCGGACAGCCGTTGACTGCCGCAGCCTGCTGCTGCAATTTAAAATGTGCAAAAATAAAATTGTTCAAAGCAAATTGTGCAAAACAAATTGTGCAAATACATAGGAGTGTTTATGGTATCACAATCATAATTGTGTAGTTATGAGTAATAGTACTTTGAATCATGTAGTTTACAGCAATTATATATTATTTTATGTACCTACTAGTAAGTGATCCTAAATTTAAAACTACTAACGAATAAAAAATAAAAATAAAATAAGAAAAATATACAAAGGTCTAATAAAAATATACACACACACGTACAAACATACAAGGTCTAATTAATCTACTTATTTGGCTAATTATTCTGTGCACTTGGGTGCACCATAAGATAGAGTGCACCCACTTTAAAAAATATATACAAATATAAACAAAAACATATACAATTATAAATAAAAATGTATACAATTTAATTAGTTTTTTTTAATGAAAAATTGAGTGTAAAAAAATATACAATTATTAAAAAATATGTATACATTATTGAATAAAAAGATACATATGGCATGATAGTTTTTTTAATGAAAAATTTAGTGTGAAAAAAGTATACAATTATTAAGAAACACGTATACAAAATAGAATAACATGTATACAAAATAAAATAAAAAACTATACACATATAGGTGCACCCTTGCACCCGGGTGCACCAAATATCAACTCAATCTATTTTCATAATTATTTTATAATTTTTTTTTAAATTTAGTATCACTCAAATAGGACCCTTACAAATTATGTAGATTCAATTAATTTTATTTTATAATTAATTTTTTAATTTTTTAATAACCAGAGATGACCCTTTAAAATTATTTAATTGAGTTAATAAATAATTCATCCCATATACAATCTCCCCTAAATCTTTGCCTTTATATTAATACTAATACTAATATTTAGAGAATATAAAAAAATACATATATAAATTTTCATTCATGATAATAAATTACATTAATACATCAAGAATCGATTTACAAATAATATTAATCAACATTAAATTATCATGTAATATATTTATTTATTTAATTTAATTAGACGAAGATATTAAAAATATAATCAATTCATTATCCTAAATGATACGTTTAATGAAAACAACATTAATTAAAATATATAGATTAATTAAGAATTAATTTGCTTACACGAAATAAAAATGGTATTAAATGCATTCCTTTATTTTCTAATATATACTATTTTTCATGAATTTATTAAGGGTAAAAAGGTAATCATAAAACAACATTAAATATTCTGGCTAGCCAAATTCTGGCCAACCATCTTTACCCTTTGGAGTTATCACAAGTCAAAATGTTATTAGATGTATCACAATAAGAGTTGGTCTCCTATGTTACCGGGTGCACAAGGTGTGTAAGGATATAACATTTTGTTCTAAATGGTATACACTTTAATGAATAAAAGTATATTTTTTTCATTAAAAATATCGACTGAAATATGAAAAGTATTAATGTTTAATAAAAAAATTAATTTTTATTAAAAATAAAGGCTACATGTTCTTATACTAAAGGGTACAACATTTAATATTAAAGGGTACACTTTAAAAAAGTACTCTCTCCGTCCCGTTCTTATAGTTACGTTTGCTTTTTGCACATGTATTAATAAATATAGTATTTTAATGTATATTGAGGTGAGAGAAATAATAATTTAATGTAAAGTTGGTAGGTGTATTAGTGAGATGTGCGGACTCATGGAGAGAGAAGTAATTAATTTGTGTGAGTCCAATATACTAAAAAGGGAAATGTAACAATTAGGATGAGACGCCTAAAATAGAAATATGTAACCATTAGAATGAGACAGAGGAAGTACGAGATTTGGAGTCACAGTGTCGTTGGTGACACGGAAGTTTTAGGCTTACGATATATAGCTAAAATAATTATTTATTAAATTATCAAAAGCATTAATATTAGAGAGTGTTTGCTTAGTTAAAATTATTATTGAGTTAATAAAGTTTGAAATGTTATAAATGAAGAATGAGTATGAGAATTGTTTTAATTATTTATTAGTTTTATGGGCTATATTGTAATCCACAATCCCTTTAAAATCTAATCCATTGGGCATTACGGGTTTGGAAGGAAATTAAGTCCACTTAATTGCAATTATTGTGTAACTCCCTTATTTTTAGTAATTTTTTAAGACTCATGACATATTATAACTCAATGTGAACCAAACACTCTACAAGAATCATAGTGTGTTATTAAAAGTATTACTTTCTCCGTCTCATAGAAATTGACACATTTCCTTTTTAATACATGATACCCACACAAAAATAATTAATCTATTCTCATAGGCCCCACATATCACCTCTAATACAACTACACACTACACATTAAATATTATTTCTCTCTCTTCACTTTACTTCACTTTACATTAAATTATTATACTCCTTAATCTCCGTGCCCAAAAAAATTATATCAACTTCTTCGGGACGGAGAGAGTATTATTATTATGTATAAGTAAATGTATAACAAAAACTTTACCAATTTCAGAAGTAAATGTATAACAAAGCAGTGAAAATGATATATGTAAAACGGATCGATCCATTATTAAAATTGTGATTATTATATAGGTAAAATATGTTTATTTTTAGTTAAGTATGTTTGTAATAAATCATTATATAACACTAGAATTATACTTTAATTCATTATTTATCATATTTTATAGAATATATACTTTAACAACTAATAAACATACTTTAACTATATAAGAATTATACTGTAATAATGAGTCAATTCATCTCATAATCCATCGCACACAAAAACCACCGTCATACAAAAAGCTTTATCCATAAAGTGAGATTGAGTTTGTATTACAATGTACTCCCTCCATCCGCCACAAGAGTTACATTTCATTTTTTAGTAGATGGACCCATATAAATCAATCAATTTATCTTCATGGAGTCCACACACAATACTAATACAACTACCCACCATACATTAAATTATTATATCTCTCAACCCACTGCACATTAAAATACCATATTTTTTAATCTACATGCAAACAGTAAATGTAACTCTTTTCATGGGACGAAGAGAGTAATAGTAAAGGTATCACATCGTAAACATAACCTACCTAAAAACGGTAAAGTTTTATAAAGTAACATTTACGAGATTACAATATACCATTAAACGTATAATAGTGTTAGTATTCAATGTTTAATTAGTGTTATGTTTTTTTCTGAAATCATGTAACTTTTGAGCTTTTCTTTTTTTTTTTTAAGGATAAGTTTGAAACTGAACAAATTTATTAAGACAAAATATGGAGTTTAAAGCAAAAACCATCCCATACAAATTTATTTTATTCAAAATAATTCAAAAAAAATTAATTTCTTAGAAATAATCCAATGAACTTTTAAATTCCCACTAAAATGGTATTTTTTACTTAAAAATGTCAAAATTTTCTAATTCCACTGGATTGAATTAGTGTTTTTTACAAAAATTATGAAATGAAATTGGTGAAATTATAGTTTTGAAACGAAATCAAAATAAAATTAAAAGATTTAAGACTAAAATGAATATCCTAATTATTTTGGAAATAAAGTAAAAAGACACCAGATGATTTTAAACCCAATCTGCATTATACTCAGTTAACCACTAGTTGATGAAGGTAAAAGTAAAACATGTAGATTTGCCAACCCTAGCCCTATATCTTTTGAAAAATCCGTCTGCACCCTCACAAAAAACACATATAAATAGGGACTATTTCCTTAAACATAACACACGGAATCAAGAAGTGAAACATAGCACTCCATTTGCAATCAAGATGAGTTACAACCATCTTTCTATCTTTTCCCTCATCGCTCTCATCCTCTTCACTGCAACAAATCCACTCTCCCTCGCCCAAAACCCCGGCACGACTATCACCGGCCGAGTTTGTTGCACGGCCACCGGCCTCTGCCCCGGAGTCGGCATCTCTGGAGTGACCGTACGCATATTTTGCATCAATTCAAATCTTAATGGTGTCGTGGTAGTTGGCACAGCTATAACTAATTTAAATGGGCAGTTTAGCATTACAGTTCCTTCTTTACCATTGCCAATTTTCTTTAATATAGTTCCATGCATCTCCGTCGTTCGCCTTCCGATCACCCCAGCAGTCTGCCCCGCACTCAACTCCATTGGCTCCCTCATTGGCCCTATCACAGGAGGTCCTCCAACTTCTGTAGTGCCATTTTATATCAAGACTCCCTTTGTGATTTGATTCAACTCTGCTTTTCGATAATGATTCTTCTCCACTTCTGCTCAATTATATATATAAGCACAATAAATGAACTAGATTTTATTAAATAAGTAAGTTTGCAAGCAACCATGCAGGATACATACATATATATGTATGTATGTATCATGTAGATATATAGCTTGTAAATTGAGCTTGATGTTGCATCAACAATGCTCCCTTTTTATGTACATGTACTTCATATATACTAAAATAAAGGAGAAGATATCAAAGTTAAATCTTAATTTAGTGTTCCTTTGATCGTTTTGTGTATCTTTTATATTTAACCGTGATGCAAATTATTTGCGTTTATTATTGGGGCACTCTTTCGTGAGCTGAATATGTAAGACGGGTCAACCTGACTATTATATATGTTAGACGGGTCAACCTGTTACTATAGTATGATTATTATATATGTAGGTAAAATATACTTATTGGTAGTTAAAGTATTTTATGATAAGTCATATTATAACATTCTAAAATCATACTTTAATGCATCATTCTTTAAGAACATACTTTCATTACTAATAAAATACTTCACATATGTAACAATCATATTTTAACTTGTCTTATGACCCATATGACAAAAACACTGTCCCACAAGAGACTTTGTCTTATTTTAGATAAGATTTTCAAATTCCAAATACAGAGTTTCTGAAAAACTGTCTCAATTAATAGTTAATTTTTTAAAATGTTACCCAACCTAATTTAATTAATGGAAAAATTATCTCATTTTGACTTTTTTGTACATCTTCATTACATATTTAATTAATTATATATAGTTGCACATATGGTCTCGATCATGTAGGACTTTATATGTGTTGCGTAAAAAGGGCTATGGTTGCATGATGAATTGAGTATGAAGTCGCTCATGTAGTTGCATGTACGATCCCATGAGAGGTCGTAGAGTAAAGATAATGATATTCAATTTTTTTTTAAAAAAAGTTGTAATAGTGAGCGGGCGTCATTTGTAAAAAAATAAGTATTAATAGTATATTTTTACAGATATACCTTGCAAATATCTCTGTTTTTATTTTCTACGTGTCATGTTCAAGTTCCAGTAAAATTAGTAAAATATCATATCGAAATGTAATCAATTCTTGCTTTTTACTTGAATTAAACATGCAATTTAATTAAGCTTACAATGCTCTTATTCATTTATTAATTTACTCTCCATTTCCTTTCATCAACCAAAAGTTGATATGTAAAGTATATTATTGGGAACCCATTATTCCTCAGCACTAATTTTATAAAATTTGTGTGCACTTACATTTAATACTTTTTATATTAAAATCTACTCCCAAAATTTGACATGCATTTTTGGTGGACTTACGAAGTAGGAGTACGTAATTATAGCAAGGCCTGGTATTTAGTTCTAAGTGTTTGACAAATTATAAATGTATCCCAAGTACAAATTTAGATTATTAATGTTGCAAAATCAAAGCTGGAGTGTCTTAATTATCAAGGCCAGATCAGAACTTATCTAATAGCCAAAAGTAAACGAGGCGGCCAAGCTTAAACTACTTTATTAATGTGGTCAAATGTATACATATACACAAACCAAATATAGGACAAACGAAATTTTTGAGCTAACTTACATTGTTATAATTTTAATTAGTCATAGAAATAAATAACCATTATAATCTCGTATGTGTTTTACTTTATCACAGACTGTCTAAATAGTAAAAAAAATACTATTTCATTTCACATCTTAAATAATTTTAGATTAATCCTAATTTTTATTAGCATTAATGAAAAATTCTTCGGAATTGAATTGAGTGATCATGATGAAGCAAGTGGGGGAAATCTGGCTAAAACTTTGAATTTAAAATCATTTCCATTCATTCCCACAACCTTTCATTTTTTCGCAAATTAATTAATGGTCCAAAATAGTTTATGGGCACAAGATTCATTCTGATGATTTGTAATTAATCTCAATGAAAATTGAACTGAGATCGTATGTTTATTAAAAGAATTGGATGAAATTGAAAATTTTAACAATCTGAATCTATTGAGCATAAAACGTACATAGTCCTGCACGTACTGAAATAGTTAAGATTTCCATTTTCATCAGAGTCCTTTAAGTTATGCTTAGATTTTATCCCAAAATAAAAAATTTAAATCATTTTTATCTCATAACTTTTGTAAATGTGTCGATCCAGTCTCATGATTCTAAAATTTTTGGTATGTTCCCTTCCCTTTTTAGAAAAAGGACAATTTTGGAGTGAATTTAAAAGATACAAAATTATTTTGGAGGAATTAATTAGTTTCTTAGAATTTTTTTTTAATAAAATATATTTATATGAGACGTTTTTTATTTCCACCTGAATCTATTTGCAGAATAATAAAGGTGGGGGGGACGGACTTAAGTGGTTTTAACTTCTAAAATAGTTGAAAAAATACAACATTTAATTAGGACCGCCCAACCCTAAACCCTACACAGCTAGACCAACTTGCTTCCAATATATTTAATTAATAATAAATAAAATAATGCCAAAATAGAGTATAAATAAAGGTTGTTTCATCTCACTCTGACAAACCAAATGAAATAGTGAAAGTATTTTATCATTAAACCTAGCTCAATCCAAATGACTTACAATTACACTTGTACATTTTTCCTCTCTCTCATCCTCTTGGCCACAACAAATCCACTATCCAAAGGACAAGATTTAACTATTCTTCCCGGCTTTCCATCGCCAATTTTTCCACCACGTGTTGGCGTTAGTGTTTCCGGTCAACTCTGTTGCACGTTGGCCGGAAACTGCCCCGGGCAGGGCGTCCCGAGGGTGGTGGTAATCCTGTCTTGCAGCATCGGATCATCTGGCGATTTAACGACAGTCGGTCAAAACACCACGGATGCTAACGGACGCTATAGCATTAGGGTTAGTAATTTATCCGGCGGGCTGCCCTTTCTGCAGTCCCTGATGCCATGTGGCGTCATCATTCGTCTTCCTATCAATTCAACACTCTGCCAGCCTCTGTCAATCCAGAACAACGCGGTTGCCCTCATCGGACTTATCCTGCCTGGAGGTATGGACATTGTGCCTTTGCCAAGAATAAGTGTTCTAGACGACAGTATAACTACTGCGATGCCTTTTCCACCATCTTATTATGGAGTTGGACTTGTTCGATATGGAGTTGTCCAAACATATATCAAGATCCGTCCGTTCTTTTGATTGATAATTGCTTGATTATCAATAAATTTTCTCCACTTGTTTAAATTTTTTTTCTTCACTTGCTTATAAGTTCATATAACAGAGTTAATAAATAAATAAATAAATATATATATATATATATATATATATAGTACATAGTTAAATAAATTGAGCTGCAAGCATGATGTTTATGGCTTCTTCATCATTGTGTCATTAATGATGTATAACCTCTGCATGTATATGATCCATAATTAAATAAGGAGAAGATCAATGTTTAATAATCTTAAATTACTGCAAGAAATAATAAAGGTTTGTTTAATAATCTTAAATCACTGTAATAAATAATAAAGGTTTTACCCTACACATCATATATATATATATATATATATATATATATATATATATATATATATATATATATATCTCTTATGAAACTTAAGCAAGAACTTGATGAAGCTCTCAAGAACTCACACACTTGATTGGTTAATCACTCATGTTTCACTCCGAATTGATTGATAAATGAAAATGAAATAAAAACAATCAACACAAAGATGTATAGTGGTTCGGCGTAAGCCTACATCCACTTTCCTAAGAGAAGAATTCACTATGATGATGATGAAGGTTACAAAACTTACAAGCACACTTATCAAACCCTAATTCTTAATGCTTGAAACTGATATGTGAAGATGGTGTGATGAAGATGATGATCTTATTGAACTAACTCCCTCCAACTTATACAATGTATAGATACCCTCTCAGTCAATCAATCAAGCAGCATGCCGAATCAGTTATAAGTAACTGATCCAACCAACAGATTGATACTTCCAGCTGCTTCCCTCCAGCTGATTTCATTGCCATGTCATCAATTTGATCTCCTTGCTCGCTAGCCAATCCAACGGCTTGATTCTTCCTCTGCATGCAATCTTTCTGCACCCTTAGTCGATCAATTCATGAACTCCACGTGGCATGCTGTTAATTCTCATGCAACATACACACATGCAAGTCTACACCTTCACAAATCTCCACCTTAGACCTTGCATCACCATGTTAGCTTTATCTTCTCCACCTTGCTGCATTAAAGGTTGCAGCCACCTTCCTTTCTTACTTCAAGTCAACTGAATCAATTGCTTACACAGCTCATACTTCTGAACTGGTAAGGCTTTAGTAAACATATCAGCCGGATTTTCAGTAGTTTTAATCTTCTTGACATTAACTACTCTCTTATCTATCATGTCCCTTATAAAATATAACCTTACATCAATGTGCTTGGTCCTCTCATGATACCCCTGATGCTTGGAGAGATGCACTGCATTCTGATTGTCACAATACACCTCAACTAAATCTTGCTGAACCCCAAACTCATTCAGTATACCAGTCAGCCATACTCCCTCTTTGATTGCTTCAGTGAGTGCAACAAATTCTGTTTCTGTAGTTGATAAAGCCACTATATGTTGATGTGTTGCCTTCCAACTTACTGCAGTACCAAACAAGTTGAATACATATCCAGTAAGTGACTTCCTAGTATCAAGATTTGCTGCATAATCAGCATCAACATATCCAGCTACTGCCTTATCCCATGTTGCCATTTTCTGAAATTTCAAACCTATTGTGATGGTACCTTTCACATACCTGAGAGCCCACTTCACTGAACCCCAATGTCGTAGTCTTGGATTGCTCATAAATCTACTAATAATGCTCATCACATAAGCTAAATATGGCCTGCAACATACCATTGCATGCATCAAACTGCCAACAGCACTAGCATAGGGTATGTTGTTCATCTCAATTTTCTCTTGATCTGTCTGAGGAGCTTGGAGTAGTGACAGACTTACTCATTGCTTTGCTGGTGTTGTTACTGATTTACTGAGATTCATATTGTATCTCTTCAACACTTTATCCAAGTATGATTCTTGGAACAACTTTAACTCACCAGCTGACCTATTTCTCTCAATCTGCATACCAAGAATCACATTTGCTTCTCCTAGATCCTTCATATCAAACACTTGCTTAAGTAAAGCTTTTACTCCATCTATACCAGCTTGATTCTTACAAGCTATAAAGATATCATCTACATACAAAAGTAAGTATGTATAACACCCTTCCTTGAACCTAACATAGACACAGTTGTCATATAAGCTCCTGCTGAATCCATTTGATGTAATGTAATCATCAAACTTCAAATACCACTACCTTGGACTCTGCTTCAGACCATACAAAGACTTCAAGAGTAAACAAGTCTTACTGTCAGCACCTTCTACACTTACACCATCTGGAATTTTCATGTAAATGTCTTTTTTTAAGTCTCCATGCAAGCAAGTTGTAGTAACATCTATCTGATGTAATTCAAGGTCAAACTGAGTCACTAATCCCAAAAGAACTCTAATAGAACAGTGTTTAACATCAGGTGAGAATATTTCATTATAATCAACACCTTCTTTCTGTGAAAAATCTTTTGCCACAAGCCTTGCCTTGTACCTAATACCTCCTTCTTTGCTTGTAACAGACTTTTTCTTGAAAATCCATTTACAACTTACTAACTTCTTGTTCTTTGGTCTTTCAACAATCTGCCAAGTCTTGTTCTTATGCAATGATAGCAGCTCTTCTTCCATAGCAACTATCCACTTGTTATTCTCATTTCCTGATATAGCTTCATCATATGTTCTTGGCTCATAATTTTCTATATCAAATGCAACATACAGTGCATATGATACTATATCAGCTTCCATGTATCTTACTAGAGCCTTGATCTGTCTTCTCAACCTATCCCTGACAAATTGATAGGAACTTAAATCATATCTTGAGATAAAAGCTTCATAACACCATAGCCTGTATCATTTTACTTCTTTGGGGTATCCAACCATTACACATTTCACTGCTCTTGGTTCCAACTTGTCTTGCTTCACATGAGAGTATACTTGACAACCTATTACTCTCAAGTGATTGTAATCAGAAACCCTTCCAGACCACACTTCTTCAGGTGGCTTGAATTTTAAAGCTGCTGATGGACATAGATTGATCAGATAGGCTGCTGTAGTTACAAGTTCACCCCAAAACCCTTTTGTAAATCCTCTACTACTCAGCATACATCTTACTTTCTCTAACAATGTTTGATTCATCCTTTCTGCAATTCCATTTTGTTGTGGAGTTCCAGGTATAGTCTTGTGTCTCTTAATTCCCTTTTCTCTGCAGAAGATATTAAACTCTTCTGAAACAAACTCAAGTCCATTATCTGATCTCAAACATTTCAGCTTCTTTCATGTATGATTCTCCACCTCAGCAAGCCACTCCTTAAATGTAGTGAATGCTTGATCCTTTGATTTTAGGATTTTCACCCATAGCTTCCTAGAGTAATCATCTATGAAAGATATGAAATATCTTCCTCCTCCAATAGTTGGATTTCTTGATGGTCCCATAGGTCTGTATGGGCATACTGAAGTCTTTCTGATGAAGAGTGTTCTCCTGAACCAAATTTCAACCTCTTTGACTTACTTAGAATGCAGTCTTCACAATGATCCAACTTGCAGGTTGATCTTATGTCTAGTAGCTTTTGTCTTGCTAGCTCTTGTAACCCCCTCTCACTTACATGAGCTAATCTACTATGCCACAGATGAACATCTTCTTGATCTTGTGACGTGTTCAACTGGCCAGAGATAACTGACCCTTCAAGGAAATAAAGATCAGAGCTCTTAACACCTCTCATTATTACTGACTTATCTTTCATAATGGTGAGTACACCTTTCTTCACATAGTACTCACATCCCAGAGAGTCTAACATTCCTAATGATATCAAATAACTCTATAAGAGCCTATAACTCTGACGTATTAAAAGCCTTGCTCGGGTCGGCCTTTTCAATAAATGAGCCAGAGCCCATAGAAATATATGAATGGTTTTGTACGAATCTCATATATCAAATAGACTATTGTAAAAATTGAAATGAGTCGCCCTAATTAGCAAATTTAACTATATTTCTTACCTTATTGAGTGTTTGAATATGAAGATAATATTATTAATGCACTACTCGCCATATTTCCACACATTAATACTACCTGCACTCTGTAATACTATACTCTGTGTTTTTTAATAACAATTAACTACTATGGTTGTAGCAATTTGATTCATAATCGGGTGAGGTAACATGTACAACTGGTTTTATGTACATCCTTATAAATGAAAAGTAACTTTTTTAATAAAAAGTTATAACACAGTATTTATTAAGAAGTACTACCAATTAGTTATGAAAAAATAAAGCAATCATAGAGTGTAGCTCTGTTTTTCTTGATTCAATAAGTTTAGGGATATTTAGCGGGTGTAGTCACCTAAAGTCTTCGATTAAGTATTTCCAAGTCAACTGCCGCGTATGCTGGGGTGAAATCTTGAGAAGGAAACAATCAAGAAATATGGGTAGATGGGAATATCACTAATTTAAGAATAAGAAATGCAAAACTGATCTGTGTTTAGGGGTTTATTAATTGATTATTCATTCTATTTGTTTGTTGAGTGAAATCCATTCCATTTGCATAGATGGGTGTTGGGAATGGCAGGGGTTTGTTGTTGTGGGTTACGTGTCATCTTCTTCTTTAATTCTTAGCTCACTGCAACTGCCCTTCATCCTTCCCCTGTCACGGCTGCGATTCTAATCCGACGGTTCAGATAGGATCTGGTCGTAATATGATTATTCTGGGAAGCATATCGGAGAACAGCTTCCTTATTCATGAATCTACTTTGCAGAATTTGTTGGAGAGCCACAGTTGTTTGGCCCTCTCAAACAATATCTCTTTAGCAAACTCTCCATCAGTTTCATTTACAGTTTCCTTCTCGCCTAATCTCACCTTCTTAACCTGCTCCGGAAAAGCTCATACACCATATCATTCCAAAGGGTTTCAGAAACAAGAATGTGATTTAGTCAACATACCCAATATAGTGTACTATAAATTTACCCAAGGTCCTGCTGTGCTGGAAACTAGCAATATCCCTCTTGGATGTTCTGTGGTTCAACTGCCTTCTAAGTCGGATCCATTTTCGGATGATCAAAGCTTGTTTGATCTGGTGAGTGCTAGTTATACAGTAGAGTGGCATGTTATTGAAGCTTGATCCAAATGTTACCATGGTGGAGGGCTGTGTCTTACTGACAACCAGAATAAATTCTTCTGTGGACAAGGTGTCTTTCTAAGACATACAACCAATTTGGTAATTAGTTAGTATGACCATGACGATTTAATTCTGATCACATCAAAATATTAGATTAAAACTCTAATTTAATTGGGTCTAATAGATGAAATCAATCTTCATGGAATGTGAAATGGAGAGAGTATATTCATATTTTTTTATATACAAATTAGCATGTTGATTTCTTTACAGTAAACGGTGCATTCATTCCCTGTCATCTTTACCCCAACTTCGATGAGAGTTGAAGTCCATGACAAAACTTCTATTATCTAGTAAGAAAAGCTTTTCTCTTTTGTTAACAGGAAACAGGGCATCTAGGAAATATTTTCTCATAGGCCGATTGACTATTGCATCCACTTCCATAGTCTTGATCCTTCTCTTCACAAGGAAGAACACACCCCTTAGATTGTTTGGATTTCAAAACACAGATTCAAGGAATGAAAAAGACATTGAGCTGTTCCTGAAGAACTTCGGGAATCTTGCACCGTTGAGATACAAATCATCAAGAAAATGACCAACTCTTTCAAACAAAACTTGGGAAAAGGAGGATATGGAACTGTCTTTAAAGGAAAACTACCTGATGGTCGTCCCGTGGCAGTAAAAGTTCTTGATGAATCCAACGGAAACGGAGAAGAACTCATGAATGAGGTCGCGAGTATTAGTAGAACGTCCCACGTCAACATTGTCACTCTTTTGGGATTTTGTTTCGAGGGCTGTAAAAGGGCCCTAATTTATGAGTTCATGCCTAATGGCTCTCTTGAGAAGTTCATACTGGCAAAAGTTGTTTGAAATCGCACTCGGCATTGCCAGAGGGTTGGAATACCTGCATCAAGGCTGCAAAACTAGAATCTTGCACTTGGACATAAAGCCTCACAACATTCTTCTGGACAAGGAATTCAATCCAAGAATTTCAGATTTTGGACTTGCTAAATTGTGTCCCAACAGATCAAGTATAGTGTCAATGTTGGTGGCAAGAGGGACGATAGGGTACATTGCACCTGAGGTATTTTGTAGGAACTTTGGAGAAGTGTCTCACAAGTCTGATGTCTATAGTTTTGGAATGATGGTTCTGGAAATTGGTACAGGCGGAAGGAAAAACATAGATCGCGCAGATGTTGATCGTACAAGTGAAATATACTTCCCCCAGTATATCTACAAGCAACTTGAAATGGACCAGTGTGGTCCAATTGATGACCATATAATGATTAATGAACACAATAGCCGGAATGCAAAGAGGAAACTGATGATGGTTGGTTTGTGGTGCATACAGACCGATCCCAAAGATAGACCGTCGATAAGTAAGGGGTCGACATGTTGGAAGGAAAACTGGAATCACTGCAGCTCCCACCCAAACCTAGCCTTTCATCACTTCCAACATCAGCTCCTGCAACCTTTTCTACTTCTGAATCTACATAACATTTTGCTAGATTTATATCAGTTATATGTGAACTTTCTGTGATATTCCACTTGTGTAACTACATATGTTTTAATGTAAAGTACTATTTTGCCCCAAAAATATAGGGGAAATTCCCAGTGAATTATAATCTATTTCATAAATTAGACAAAAATCAGCAAATACAGTGGAACCCCATGCACTGAAACTGATACACCCTAAATTTGTAGTGCATCGAAAGATGATATTCGAGTGAACGCAAACTCCGTAACCAGAAGAAAGAAGAAAATTGAGAGAGGGGGATAGTAAGGGAGGCAGAAAGGGGAGCGATGTTAGGGAGAGAAAGATGAAGAGAATATGTGATTTTCCAATAATCTATAAATCATCCATAATCACACATTTAAATGACTAGCTAAAGTAATTATGGAAACATGAAGGAAATAGGTAAAAGTATCAAAATAAATAAAACTCTAAACAAAGTCTTTCTGCCAATCTGAAATCTTCCACCCTCGCTGGGAACGACGCGATTGTTGAAGTATTAAACTTAATTTTGTATTAGATGACACTAGAATAATAGAGAAGATGCACATGTAAATGTTCTAGATGGGTGGAGATTGTTGTAGAGTAGAAAACTCTAGCATATAGATATAATTAAGAAAATGAGAGAATAATCTAGATTAATGTAGTGATAGAATTATCTAGAAAACATGTGATCAAAATAAGTGAAATATCTAGATTATTAAGAGTTAATGTAGAATTATCTAGAATGCTTGAGAATCCACCATTGGATAGTATAAATAGGTGGATAGTGTAACATTTTGAGTTGTATGTAATCAAAAAGTTTAGTAAAGTGTGTTTAATATAAATCTTATTCTCTCCCTCAAATATCTTCTATCACATTTTGTTTACCCCACTTATATTTCTATCACAGTGGCGTACGTGGTGTACATGTCCAATCGATCTCCAACTCGGAGTGTATGGGGAAAGACTCCACAAGAAGCATGGAGTGGGAGAAAGCCCGGAATCGCTCATCTAAGAGTATTCGGGAGAAAAGCATATGCTCACGTGGCAGACGAGACAAGAAGAAAACTCGACGACAAGAGTGAGCCATACATATTCATCGGGTATGACTCTAACACTAAAGGTTACAAGTTATATAATCCCCTCACAAAGAAAAGTGTGATAAGTTGAGATGTGGAGTTCGATGAAGAAGGTGCTTGGGATTTCGGTTCCAACATCAATGATCACAACTTTGTAACTTCACAATTTGAAGATGAAGAGGAAATCGAGCAAGCAGGTAAAGGTGAAGAGACAGTGACTCCACCCGTTTCACCGGCAAGAGAAGTTTGAGACTCACCACTATCTTTCCTGAATGAAAGAAGTGCATCGTGTGTGAGGAGCTTAGATGAGATTTATGACGACACTGAAAGGTTAGAGGATCTCACCTTACTTTGCTTATTTGCTGATTGCGAGCAGTAACTTTTGAGGAGGCTACACAAAGCAAAAGATGAAGAGATGCAATGGACGAGGAAATTAAGGTCATTGAGAAGAATGATACGTGGGAGCTTGCAATATTGCCAAAGGATCATAAGGCCATTGGAGTTAAGTGGGTGTATAAAGCGAAGAAGAACTCCAAGGGTGAAGTAGAGAGATACAAAGCAAGGCTTGTCGCCAAAGGATATAGTCAAAGAGCCAGAATTGACTATGATGAGGTATTCGCTCCTGTCGCCCGCCTAGAAACTATCAGACTAATCATTTCTCTTGCAATCCAAAACAGATGGAAAATCTATCAGATGGACGTTAAGTCAGCCTTCTTGAATGGTGTACTTAATAAAGAAGTCTACATCAAGCAACCACCAGGCTACGAGGTAAAAGGGGAAGAAGAAAAGGTGTTGAAGTTGAAGAAGGCCCTATGTAGATTAAAACAAGCACCAAGGGCGTGGAATAGCAGGATTGACAAGTACTTGGAGGAGAATGGTTTCACCAAGTGCCCACATGAACATACCCTCTACGTCAAAATCAAAGGTGATGATATCTTAATTGTTTTCTTGTATGTGGATGATCTTATATTCATAGGAAGCAACACAAAGATGTTCGATGAGTTCAAGAAGGCCATGACTTAAGAGTTTGAGATGACTGACATTGGGCTCATGGCATATTATCTTGGAGTTGAAGTCAAGCAACTTGAGGAAGGAATTTTCATCACAGAAGAAGATTATACGAAGGAAATCCTCAAGAAGTTCAAAATGGAAGATTGCAAATCAATCAACACCCTGGTGGAGTGTGGAAGCAAACTATCCAAGCATGAAAGAGGAGAAAAAGTGGATCCGACGCTCTTTAAAAGTTTGGTTGGAAGCCTAAGGTACTTAACTTGCACGTGGCCATATATACTCTACGCAATAGGGCTTATGAGTAGATTTATAGAGAATTCAACCACAACACACTTAAAAGCAGCGAAAAGAATTCTTCGATATCTCAAAGGTACGCTCAACTATAGCCTACTTTATTCAAATACTAATAACTATGAGCTTGTGGGCTATAGTGATAGCAATTGGGCTGGAGATAATGATGATTGAAAAAGTACAAGTGGATTTGTGTTCTTCATGGGAGATACCGCTTTCACTTGGATGTCGAAGAAGCAACCAATAGTAACTCTATCTACATGTGAGGCTGAGTACGTAGCCGCCACATCAAGTATTTGTCATTCCATATGGCTTAGAAGTCTTTTACGGGAGCTCGGATGGACAAAAGAGAATCCTATGAGGATTTGTGTGGACAACAAATCGGCGATTGCATTGGCAAAGAATCCAGTATTCCATAATCGGAGCAAACACATAGATACTCGCTTCCACTACATCAGAGAATGCATAATAAAGAAAGAAGTTCAAGTGGAGTACGTCAAATCACAAGACCAAGTAGCCGACATCTTCACAAAGCCGCTCAAGTATGAAGAGTTCGCAAGATTACGGAGTATGCTTGGAATGCAAAATCAAGTTTAAGAGGGGGTGTTGAAGTATTAAACTTAATTTTGTATTAGATGACACTAGAATAATAGAGAAGATGCACATGTGAATGTTCTAGATGGGTGGAGATTGTTGTAGAGTAGAAAACTCTAACATATAGATATAATTAAGAAAATGAGAGAATAATCTAGATTAATGTAGTGATAGAATTATCTAGAAGAACATGCGATCAAAATAAGTGAAATATCTAGATTATTAGGAGTTAATGTAGAATTATCTAGAATGCTTGAGAATCCACCATTGGATAGTATAAATATGTGGATGTTGTAACATTTTGAGTTGTACGTAACCAAAAAGTTTAGTAAAGTGTGTTTATTATAAACCTTGTACTCTCCCTCAAATCTCTTCTATCACATTTTGTTTACCCCATTCACCAAATTCCTATACCCGTCCACAAATACCTACATATATCCCTCCAACCTTATACTCATACAGCAGCTTTTCTATCTTGGCCGTATCATTCCTTCCGAGTTGAGAAACCACCTTGTCCTCAAGGTGAAGATTATGATGCAATTCAGTAAACTCCTTTGCTGACTCCCATGTTGCATCTTCAGGGGGACAACCATGCCACTGCACTAAATATTACTCTTGCATACTCCCATTGCATAACACATGTCTCGAATCAATGATGGCAAGGGGATTAGAAATTGGTTTACCTCCAATAGCATCCAGCGGTAATGTTGATAGTGTGGCATCCACAGCCCCTTTGTATGGTTTTAAGGAAGCCACATGAAACACAGGATGTATTTTGGAATCCGGAAGCAATTCAAGTCGAAATGCCACTGCTCCCATACACACGACTATTGAGAATGGGCCATAATATCGTCGAGCAAGTTTGTTGGAAGATCTTCATGCTACAGAAATTTGCCGTTATGGTTGTAAACAGACTAGCACCAAATCTCCCACCTCAAACTCCAGCTCACGACGCTTCTTATTAGCCTTCTGTTCCATTCTATGTTGTGCTTTATGTATATTCAACTTTAACTCCTTAAGCAACAAGTCTCTATCAAGCAATAATTGCTCCAATGTCGGCATGCTGACTGTCTCCTTCGTATAGCTGGAATCATCGGTGGCTCACGATCATACAAAGCACAATATGGCGTAATCTTGATGCTGCTATGATAACTAGTATTATAGCAAAATTCTACCAACAAAGATATTCATGCCATACTTGGGGTCGAGCACATGTGAATACCCTGAAATACTACTCTAAGCATCGGTTGACCACTTCTGTTTGATCATCTGTTTGAGGGTGGTATGCGCTGCTATGACTCAGCTTAGTACCACTTAACTCAAATAGTTTTGTCCAAAATTTTTTCAAAAAAATGGGATCACGATCCAACACGGTTGAACTATGGAATCCATGGTGCTTCACAACAATTTCAATAAATAAAGCAGCAGGTTTGGAGGGTGTGAATTGAGTAGGTAGAGCTCCAAAATGGGCATATTTAGTTAATCTGTCCACCACCACCATGATGACCGTGTGCCCATGTGACAAAGGTAGTCCAATTATGAAGTCCATTGTTAAGGCATCCCACACCATTGAAGGTAAAGATAGCAGCTGCAACAACCCACCTGGTGCCTGAGTGAAAGTTTTGTGTTGCTGACAAGAGAGGCAACTTCCAACAAACTCCTCAACATCCTTACGCAAGTGAGGCCAAAAGAATTTAGAAGCAATGCGCACCAAAGTACGTTTCACACCAGCGTGCCCCGCCAACGAAGTAGAATGGAATTCATTTAAAACTTGTTGTTCGAATGTCGATGCTGGGCTTAGGTACAAACGATCTCTGAACAGCAAGACTCCGTCACGTATTGAGTAATCAGCAGATAATTTCCCATTCGCCAACTGTTCATGTAGGCACTAAAGATCGGGAAGCAATTGATTCTCACGTCGTAACTCTTGCAAAAACTCTACAATGGGGTAGATGCAATTGCCAACATTTCAGCTGGCGGCGAGACCAGCGGAGTCTCCTCATGCATTCTTGATAATGCATCAGCTACTTTATTTGAATTTCCTGGCTTGTACTCAATCCGAAAATCGAAGCCCAATAATTTTCGTATGTACATTTGTTAGTCTGGAGTTTGCACCACTTGCTGCAATAATTCTTTAATACTCTTCTGATATGTTCTTATGATAAAGAATTGGCCAAGCAAATATTGCCTCCATTTATGAGCAGCCTCCACAATGGCGTGGAGCTCCTTATTATACGTTGATGCAGCTCTTAAGCATGGGCCAAACTTCTTACTAAAGTGAGAAATTGGTTGACCCTCTTGCATTAACACAGCACCAACCCCATCATTGGAAGCATCTGTTTCAATCATAAAAGGTAAATGAAAATTAGGTAATCGCAGTACCGGTGCTTCTGTCATAGCTTTCTTCAGTCTGTCAAAAGCTTCATTTGCCTCGTGATTCCAGTTAAAATTATCTTTCTTTAACAAATCTGTGAGAGTAGTTGCAATAGTAGCATAACCACAAATAAATCGACGATAATATCCTGTTAAACTGAGGAATCCCTCTAACTACTTCACTGATTTGAGTTTGGCCCAACCTAAAATCTGTTCAATTTTTTTAGGATCACCATGAACCCCCATTTTGATCAATGATGTGTCCTAAATACTCAATCTCACTCTGCCCAAAATAGCACTTGGATGCCTTGATGTAGAACTTGTGTTGCTTCAAACATTGCAGAACTTGACTAAGATGAGGCACATGATCCTTCTCAGTGGCACTGTATATGAGAATATCATCAAAAAAACCACAATAAATTTCTGCAAGAACGTGCTAGCAAAGTATTCATGGTTGCCTGAAATGTAGAGGGCGCATTTGTGAGCCCAAACGGCATTTGTGAGCCCAAACGGCATATAGATGTCTCTCTCTTGAACACGGATTTGATGGTATCCAGCTCGCAAATCCAATTTCGAGAAGATTGTTGCTCCTCCAAAATCATCAAAAAGTTCATCAATAGTGGGTATTGGAAATATATCCTTGACCGTAGCCGAGTTCATCAATGATTCGGCCAAGATAGAAAAGCCGCATCGTTCCCAGCGAGTGTGGAAGATTCCAGATTGGCAGAAAGACTTTGTTTAGAGTTTTATTTATTTTGATACTTTTACCTTGGTAATCTTCAAACTGAAGCGAAGTTTTACTTTCTCAAGGAAATCTGTCCAACCTGTGAAGAGCTTATTAGTTTTCATATATTGGTACCAGTCAGAGGTTTTTCCTTCCAACGTGAAAGCCGCAATGCGTAGGCGTTGATCTTCTGGAGTTCCATGAAATTCAAAGTATTCTTCTATATGAAATAGCCATCCATGGGGTCGATTCCATCAAATTTTGGTAGATTCAATTTCATAGTATTAAAACTTGGGGACGACCCCAATCGTTTCCACTTGCGAGCCACATTTAATGGTTGGACCGGCAATGGCCCTAACACCCCTGCAGATGAACTTGAAGCTCCATGATTTGGCATCGTTCGCAAAGTACTCCTAATCTCTTCCATCATATTAAAAAATTATTGTTGTGCTTGGTGATGAACGAGGGTTTGTTTGTCAAATTGCTCATGTAGTTGTTGAAAGGCTGTTTCCCATGTCTGCTTTTCTGATTGATCATCCATGTTGAGATCTCTCAACGAAAGCACCAATAATACACCCTAAATTTGTAGTGTATCGAAAGGTGATCTTCGAGTGAACGCAAACTCCGTAGCCAGAAGAAAGAAGAAAATTGAGAGAGGGGGATAGTGAGGGAGGCAGAGAGGGGAGCGATGTTAGGAGAGAAAGATGAAGAGAATATGTGATTTTCCAATAATCCATAAATCATCCATAATCACACATTTAAATAACTAGCTAAAGTAATTATGGAAACATGAAGGAAATGGGTAAAAGTATCAATATAAATAAAACTCTAAACAAAGTCTTTCTGCCAATCTGGAATCTTCCGCGCTCACTGGGAACGACGGGGCTTTTCTATCTTGGCCATATCAGAAACAGAGGAAGTAGATATTATGGAATACATGATATTTAGTTTATCAAATTTTTTAGCATTGCCTTGATTAATTCAAGGGCCCAATAATCCATAGAAGTCTAGCAAATAAAGTTCCCAAAGGACTAGAAAGTCAACTCCATGGACGATCCAAACATTGACTTATGTTGATGAAAGACTTGAAACCATGTCCACCATTCAATGGCTTGTCTTAACAAAACAGTGAAGTTGAAATCACATATTCTTTATTTAAATATTTTAAGAAAACAGATTGAAATTAAAAATGGTGTGTGACCGATCTGGGGCATTTAGAAGGACTCCTAACACTCAGAGGGATGAATTATTTCCATTATTAGTTTATTCGAATTTCTTAAAAATGCCAGGTGTGCAGTGTGCAGGTTAATTCGAGTACAATGCATCTCACGTTGGAAGGGTGGCACTCGTGTATAACAGGATAGTGGGTGTATACAACATTTCCAAGTCAACTCCAATGGAATGTAGTGTGGAAATTAATCAATTGATTAATGATAAGAAAGACAAGTGCAAACTGCTTAATTATTAGAGCCCATTTTGCTACCTCACTCTTCCTATTCTCCTTCAGACATGGCTACTAGTTTTGGCAAGCCTGTGTTCCTTTGGCTTGCGTGTCATCTTCTCCTTCTCCTTCTCCCGAGAGGGGACTCCACATGCCCAAGATCCTACCCGTGTAGAAACTTCACTCTGGAGTTCCCTTTCACTGATGCAAACCATCCCGGGTGCGGGTTGATCCCGGTTCATGACTGTAATAATTCTTCTCATATCCAACATTCATCGGTTGATGTAGAAGGATCAACAGGGTCTTTGCATTTGATAAGTATTCTTGGAAAGATGTCGGAAAATAGTTTCTTTGTCCAAGATTTGACTTTTCAGAACTTCTTGTACACTCGCAAGTGTATAGCCTTTCAAAATATGGATTACCTCCCCAACACTCCATTAGTTACATTCACCTTCTCCCCTAATATAACCTTCTACTCCTGCTACAGAGGATATAGCAGACCACTTCAAGCAATTCGAGAAACAAGAATGTGAGTATACGGATTTGTACTATCAAAGAAACTCATCAAGTCACCAGCTTCCAACTGGGGGTATCCCTCCTGGATGTAGGTGTTGGATTTTTGTCAAAAATAAAAGGAGGAAGTTTTTCTTTGCTTTTGTCCCACATCGGAAAGGAGAGCAAAGAGGGAGGGATTTCTTAGGTATGTAGGGAGGCCCTAGACTTGAAGTTAAGTGCACCAATCAAGTATAATTTAATCTTTATATTTGATTTGATTCTAGTTAAATTTCTTTCTTTGATTCTCGGTTGTGAGAATTGAGAGAAAGGTGTGAATTAGTCAAAGATTTATAAGTGTGTAGGGATTGGGGTCAGGAGAGAGAAATTATGTGTGATTGTAAATAATTTTCACATAGTGGTATTTTCTCGGTCCGTGGTTTTCTTCGGTTTTAGAGTTTTCCACGTAAATTCTTGTGTTGTGCTTTTTATGTTCTTCTTTATTTGTCCCTTAGGAATGAATGGGGATCTGCCTATCCCAGAGCCCAGTTCGGGCACTTACAAATTTCTTAGTATGCTCTGAGCTTGCAGCATAGTCTGACCTTACACATCAGAAAAGACTTTATGAGAAGAAGAGGGTTATTCATTAGGCTAACGGTGACATGAAAGAAGTGGGAAAAGCTAGTGGCACAAGGGGGTCAGAAGAACAGCCGGATGCGCTGGCATCTCCTTTCTTGAGGTGAAATGCGCCGGACTGTGGCGTGGCAATGGGTAGGATTTGCGGGACAGCAGTTTTTGGCGGAGTTCTTGGACCTGCAGCAATGTGAATTGCTGGGACTGGTGGAGTTGGCTTAACAGCGGCATGGGGTTTTCCATGGATGTCGGCTCAAGAAGGTTTGAAAGGAACGAGTTTTTCGGTAATGACGGTGGCTTGGGAAAGCAGTGATTCAACGGTGAAGATGGCGATGTGGTGGCTTGGTATCGACTGGCGCTAGATCAGTAAAGAATAGCGTGGATTCAACCGACAAGTGGAGAAAAGCATCGTGAATTTGGGAGGATTGGAATCGGCTTCAAGTGATGACACTTTCAGTAGGAAAAGGGTTCGAACAAACCTGGTGTAACTTGGCTGTAAAAGACACGACGTCATGTCTGTACAGACGGGTTTTGCTCAAGGTGGAGCAATGGTGACGTTGCTGGTCAAGGAGGAGTTGGTGCGGCAACAACTCTGAATGTTGAGTTAATATTATTGGGAATCCTTATGACATGTTCCGTTGTCATGAAAAAGGATGTAATAATATTAGCTGATCCACAAGTTTGCACACGGACATTGACTTGGCAGGTGATGTAGTGTGTGTGGTGGATGTATATCGATGGCTGATGGACTTCCAGGGATAGCCAAGAGCTGGAAGTAGCACCATAATTATCAGCAAGTGTTTTTCGATGTGTCGCAGGAAATTCTTAGAATGGTTGATTCTAAGTGGTCTACTCATATGGTGGAGTAGGATTCTTGGGGTTGAGAATAGATTGTCTGTGAAGACAATGATTTTTAGAATTGTTTATTCTAAGGGATTCTTAGGGTTGAGAATGAATTGTCGGTAAAGACAATGTTTCCTTTTATTTTGACAAGGTAGAGATTGTTGGATTTTTGTCAAAAATAAAAGGAGAAAATTTTCCTTTACTTTTGTCCCACATCAGAAAGGAGAGCAAAGGGGAAGGGATTTCTTAGGTTATATAAGGAGGCCCTTGGACTTGAAGTTATGTGCACCAATCAAGTACACTTTAATCTTTGTATTTGATTCTAGTTAAATTCCTTTCTTTGATTCTCGGTTGTGAGAATGGGGAGAAATGTGTGAATTAGTCAAAGATTTGTAAGAGTGTAGGGATTGGGGTCGGGAGAGAGAAATTCTGTGTGATTATAAAAAATTTTCACATAGTGGTATTTTCTCGATCCGTGGTTTTTCTCCGGTTTTGGAGTGTTCCAAGTAAATTCTTGTGTTGTGTTTTTTATGTTCTTCTTTATTTGTCCCTTAGTAATGAATGGTGATCTGACTATCCCAACAGGAGGGTGGTTCAACTACCTTCTAAGCCGGATCCACGCCCGGGTAATCACACCTTGTTCGATCTGTGGATGGCTAGATTCATTATGGAATGGTATATTTCAGAAGCTTGTTTCAAATGTTACAACGGTGGAGGGCAATGTCTTACTGACAGGCAGAATAATTTCCACTGCAGAAATGGTAACATCTAATTTCTCATGTTTATAGTATACGGTGTAGTCATTTTTGCAACTCAGTATTCTTTCTGGTGGCATGACCGACAGCCTTCTGTAATCTAAATTCCCACTTCGATGAGGGTTGAATATGTCAGTCCATTACAAAATTTCTAGTTTCTAGTTGGAAAACCTAATGTTTTTTTTTTTTTTTTTAACATGAAACAGAGCATCTAGGAAATATTTTCTCATAGGCGGAGTGACTCTTGCATCCACTACTATAATCATGTTCCTTTTTTCACAAGGAAAAACACACGCCTTAGATTTTTTGGATTTCAAAAGGCAGATTCAAGGAATGAAAAAGACATTGAGATGTTCCTGAAGTACTACGGGAATCTTGCACCGTTGAGAAACAAATACTCTGACATCAAGAAAATGACCAACTATTTCAGACAAAACTTGGGAAAAGGAGGATATGGTACTGTCTTTAAAGGAAAACTACCTGATGGTCGTCCGGTGGCAGTAAAAGTTCTTGATGAATCCAACAAAAATGGAGAAGAATTCATCAATGAAGTTGCGAGTATCAGCAGAACATCCCACGTCAACATTGTCACTCTTTTGAAATTTTGTTTCGAGGGCTGTAAAAGGGCTCTAATCTATGAGTTCATGCCTAATGGCTCTCTTGAGAAGTTTATACACAACTCTTCAGCCAATCAAGGTGTGTTGGGATGGCAAAAGTTGTTTGAAATCGCGCTCGGCATTGCCAGAGGTTTGGAATACTTGCATCAAGGCTGCAATACTAGAATCTTGCACTTGGACATAAAGCCTCATAACATTCTTTTGGACAAGGACTTCATTCCAAGAATTTCAGATTTTGGACTAGCTAAATTGTGTCCCAACAGATCAAGTATTGTGTCAATGTGGGTGGCGAGAGGGACGATAGGGTACATTGCACCTGAGGTATTCTGTAGGAACTTTGGAGAAGTTTCTCACAAATCCGACGTCTATAGTTATGGAATGATGGTTCTGGAAATTGGTGCAGGTGGAAGGAAAAACATTGATCGCTCAGATGTTGATCGTACAAGTGAAATATACTTCCCCCAATATATCTACAAGCAACTTGAGATGGACCAGTTTGGTCCTATTAATGATCACATAATGATCAATGAAGATGAAAGTCGGGATGCAAATCGAAAACTGATCATGGTTTGTGGTGCATTCAGACTGATCGACCATCGATGAGTAAGTGGTGGAGATGTTGGAAGGAAAACTGGAATCACTGCAACTCCCACACAAACCTAACCTTTCATCTCCTCCAACATCAGCCCCTGCAATTTTTTCAACTTCTGATTCTACATAACTTTTTTTAGATTTATATCAGTTTGATGTGAACTTTCAGCTGGCTGTTACATTCCACTTGTGTAACTACATATATGTGTTAATGCAACGTAATATTTTGACCCCAAAATATTGGGAAATTTTCCAGTGTATCTACTTCATAAATTTCACAAACATCAGCCAATACAGTGAAACCCCGTATATTGAACAGAGGATATAGATATTATGTAATACATAGTTTGACAAATATATTGGCACTATAAAGTTCCCAGAAGACTTGCGAGTCAACTGACGTGGATGATCCGAACATTGATTTAAACATTCTTTTTTTAAATATTTTTGGAAAACAGATTGAAATCAAACATGATGAATTATTGACCTTATATAAGTTGATTTAATTTTTTTTTTTAAATGTCAAAGTGTGCATATAATATAAACAAAGTTCTTAAAGATAATTAAATTTAAAAACCGGGTTAGATTTACTATTACTGCTGTCATATCTACAATTATGACATAGACAATGATGAATAAAAAATAGCATAAGAAGAAAGGCAATTATGACATAGACAATGATTAAAGTGATCAATCGATTAGAATATATAATAATTAATAATTATTGACTACTTACGTATAAAGAAAAAGGAAATAATAAAATATTCCCTCGTGCCATTTTAAATGCACCTTCTTTTATACACCCTCCGTACATCGTAAACATATTCGTTTATTTTTTACATGTGAAATAATGAGTATTATTATTTTATTTAAAGTGAATAGTTGTATTAGTGGAGAGTGATTAGGAGTAGTGGGCTATGTGTAAGTTCTTTTACTAAAAAGAGAAAATTCATACTTTAAAAGTGAACGATCCAAAATAAAAAAATGGATACTTTAGTGATGACGGAGGAAGTAGTTTACAAAGGATGTGCAATTAAAATGGGATGGAGTAAGTATTAAATTAATCCCTCCAGATTAGTTAAAGATTAATTAGTTCATAAATTGATAAAAAGAAACCAATTTAGTTAAATGAAGAAATAATAAATTAAAAATAATCAAATTAATAAGAGAATGCCACGGTATCAAGAAAGGCAAGGAGATGTGCCACGTATACATAGAACAAGTGTCAATCGTATAATAAATCATAAAGAATTTTTAAATTTTTAATCTGAAAGAATTGACGCTCATTTAGGGGGCCCCCCATCCCCCGACACAATATATATACGGTCATATGATGAAAATTTGAGAGCTGCAGAAAACATTTGAGGAGGGGGGGAAATTGAGAGAAATTGAGAGCAAAAGAATTGGAGCAGAAGGAAAAAAAAAATTGAAAAATTGAGAGAAAAAGCATTGGAGCAGAAGGGAAAATTTCTGAAATTTGAGAGAAATTGAGAGCAAAAGCATTTGAGCAGAAGGGTAAAATTGAGAGATATGGGAAGAGAAATGGAGAAATCAATAGTTAGAGGGTATGGTAAAGTGAGACCATTTCTAGGGATTATATTTTTACAGGCCGGAGTATCCGGCATGGACATAATAACGAAGATGGCCTTAAACGACGGAATGAGCAGCTATACATGTGTGTTTTACCGCCATGTTTTTGCCACCATCACTATCACTCCTTTGGCCTTACTTATTGAGAGGTATATAATTTTATGCTCTTGTTTCATCACTTATTTTATCATTTTCTTTGCATAGGGAAAGGAGGCCCAAAATGGTCTTTTTTCGTACTTTTCTAAGATAATTTTAAATAGAATATGCTCTTGTTTCATCATTTTTTTTTTTTTTTGCATAGGGGAAGAAGGCCCAAAATGGTTGTTTGTACTTTCCTGAAGATGGGGCTTCTGAGTTTGTTAGGGTGAATTTTATTTATTTTATTTTTTATTTTTTTAATATTACTCTCTGTCCCAAAAAAAAAAACTTCATATTTTCCTTATTTATTTATTCTATAAAATTCTTCACAATAAAAAAAAAACACTTATCCAATAACTTTAAAATTACCTTAATTTCAAATTTTACGCTCCTTACTCATATTCATAACTTTATTTTACATTTTACTCGTTACTTAAAAATAGTAAAATATTTTCAAAAGTTAAAAAATTTGTCAAAAAAGTGATTTTTTTTTTAAGGATATTAAACATGTTGGGGATGGAGGAGTACTTAATTTTCTATACTAATAGTATTATTTTGAAAAATTAGACCTGTAGCAGGTACAAATTTATTCTTTTTGGGATTGAAGTATACTACAGCAACATTTGCAACAGCCATGACAAATGTTCTTCCCACAGTTGCGTTCGTTTTGGCCGTTTGTTTTGGGTAAACATATATAATATTAATTTAAAATGCAAATTCACGATATAATCATTGTAATAGAATAGTACTTCTCCATTGCAGTCTAGAGACGGTTCAGTGGACTAATATACGTAGTCAGGCAAAAATAATAGGCACATTGGCCACAGTTGCCGGAGCACTGATCATGACGCTAGTTACCGGGCCACACAAATTTGCCGTGGACAAAACACTCTCAGACCCATCTAGCTCATACGAGTCAGCACTTCTCAATCAAGTCGGGTTTGGAATGTTAGCTATGGCTTGTTTCATGATTTTTCAAGTATACATACACACAATTGATTTTCAAGTTTCATTTCAGTAAATCAAAGATAGTTAAAAAGTTTTGTATCTGGTTGTGTAGGCAGTGATGCACGGGGAGTATCCTGCAGAGCTTTTGCTCACTGCATGGACATGTATACTAGGAACTGCAGGGAATGCAGTGCTGGCCCTTATAATGGAAAGAGGGAATGCATCAGCTTGGTCTATAAAATGGGATATCAATCTCCTTGCAGCTGTTTATGGCGTAATATTATTATTACACTCCTCATTTCAACAAATAATATTTGTTGATATTAAATGTGTTAGTTACTTTTCATTAACTAAATGAAAGTTGTAATATTGAACGTAGGGTGTATTTTGCGCGGGAATTGCGTATTACATTCAAGGTGTAATAATGAGGGAAAGAGGGCCTGTTTTTGTGACAGCCTTTAGCCCTCTTAATATGCTCCTTCGTTTTTAAGGAGCAAATGTTTTTGGGAAGGTAACAATTGCTTTAAACTCAACTATGTCAAATATAACACTATGTACTTCTAATTAATTGTATTTTTAGAAATGTTTTTCATCTCTCAAACAAATAAAAAAATGCAGGCTTCTTGGTGCAATCGTCATAATCATCGGGCACTACTTGGTCTCGATCTGTTCGTAGGTTACTAAAAATGCAATTTTTTTAATCTAAAAGTCTTAACGAGTAGTACCAAAAATGCAATGTTTGAAACTCAATTTAAAACTATGGAATCATTTTTAAAATGAACACCTTCGTGTGGAATGGAAAAGGCATTTTTCCCTGTATTAATATTAGTATAGTATACAGGGATCTATTTCATTTTAGTAGCAATTGCAAGAAGAGGAACAGCACGACCAACTGCAAGACCATTGGTTTCATTCATGTCCAAATCTTTACCCTCAACTCCATCCGCCAATTTCCAGTTAAATTTCTGCACAAGATTTGCCAACATTAACTCAATTGCAACCATGCTGTACGAAATTCCAGGACAACCCCTTCTTCCAAATCCAAAAGGAGCCAACTCCAAGTTCGACCCTTTAAAGTCTATCTCAGAATCCAAGAACCTTTCGGGCCTAAACTTTTCCGGCTCATTCCAACTTTTCGGGTCCATTCCAATGGCCCAAGCATTGATCATCACCATTGTTCCCCTGGAAATGTTGTACCCTTTTATGTTGACGTGTTTGTGTGCAGCTCGTTGTATTAATGGTACGGGTGGGTGAATACGAAGAGTTTCCTTGATCACAGCTTTCATATACTGCATTTTGTCCAACTCATTATCTGTTATCTCTTCTCTCTCTTTAACAATCTCTCTAACTTCGTCTTGTAGTTTTTGCATCACTCCAGGGTTTCTCAAGAGTTCTGAAATCGCCCACTCCAAGGCTGTGGTTATGGTATCAGTCCCAGCTGCAAATACATCCTGCAAAATATCTCAAATAGTTCAAAATATTTTTCAAGTAATGCTCTATGACTGTATGTACTCTTATAGGCTTACCAGAATTATAGCTTTCATGCTCTCTCTTCCAATGGACTTCTCATCACCATCGTTTTCGTTACGAATTTGAAGCATAATATCAACAAAACTTTCTTGCAAAACCAGCTCATTCGGATTTTCCATGTGTTGTTGAATCACATCCTCCAAGAAATCATTTAACTCTCTACCAACCCTTTTCAATTTATCATCAAAACCAGTTACACGATCTATCCAACCAAGCCATGGAATGAAATCGCCAACACAAATACTCCCTACTAACTCCATTCCTTCTATTAATAATGCCAAAATTTTCTTCCCTTCTTCAGACTCACTATACTTAGTGCCAAAAGCTGATCTAGAAATCAAATCAAAAGCAAACTCCCCAAACATCTCACTCAGATTCACAGGGCCTAAAGACTCTCTGACCTCTTTGACAAAAAGGGCAGTTTCTTCTTCCCTGATGAAACAGTAAGAGCGAACCCTTTTGTTACTCATCAGTTGGAGAACAAAAATGCTCCTCAACTTCCTCCAGTATTCGCTATTAGTCGAAAACACAACATCCTTGCAGTCATAGATGATTTTCTTGGAAGCCTTATGTTGCGGCCTATCCGAGAAATCGATATCATGAGTTTTGAGCTCACGAGCTGCATCGGCGGAAGAAATGACGAGTACTGGAACGCTGCCCAAGTGAAGAAGCATGAGCGGGCCGTGTTTTCGGGCCAAATATTGGAGGCTCCGGTGAGGTAACGGGCCAAGTTGATGGAAATTTCCGATGATTGGGAGTTTGGGTGGAGATGGGGGAGAGTGTTTGTTTCCTGCAGGTTTATAAAGCTTGACAATACACCATATAAGAAATATGGATACTAAAAAAGGGATTAATATGAAGGGATTCAGTATCTCCACCATTATAGCTTAGTTTTTTTTGCTTCGATTGAATAGGATTTGATAAACACGATGTCAATTTATATACATCAATCTCAAGCACTTCTTCCAAAAAATACATCAATCTCAAGCAAGTTCCACGTTGCATGGTTATGGGAGAGGTCTTGCGAACACAATAAACATTACTAGCCCCACACATTGTTCGTGTTTGCTATTTGTCAACTTTATCGATATATTTTTTTTAGTATTTTAATACTCACATTTTAATCTTTATATTTTTTTCCATAAATATAATATTTAATATATAGCGAGTATTTTATATTAGTATGACTAATTATACTGTGCACCCGGGAGCACCCATTTTAAAAAATATATACGAATATAAACAAAAATATATATAATAATTAACAAAAATGTATACAATTTAATTGTTAGTTTTTTTAATGAAAAATTAAGTGTAAAAAAATATAAAATTATTAAAAAAACATGTATTCACTATTGAATAAAAAGTTACACATATGGATGCTAGTTTTTTTAATGAAAAACTTAGTGTGAAAAAAATATATAATTATTAAGAAACACGTATACAAAATAAAATAACATGCATACAAAATAAAATAAAAAGTTATAGGTGCACCTAATATTAACTCTATTAGTATTGTTTGCATGTCTCATGAAAATATTATAATTGTTTTATGTAAATCTATCTAAAAATGTAAATATTGAAATGGGAGAAAAATAAATAAAAATTTAAATGAGACAGGAAATACTATATTTTAGTAATAAATAAATTGTTAATACGAGTTAGTAGAAGGATAATTTCAAAATTAAAATAAATTTATAGATTGAGGTGTCATTTATCCAACCATTTGTAACCATTGTAAAATTGGGTTGGTGGGTCGAATTTACCCCCACAATCCACCATTTAATTTGTGGGTTGGAATGGGGGTGTGCTTTTAAACTCGTTGTGATGTTTATACATAGATAAAAATTAATAATTAATTTGTGGATTGGAATGGGGGTGGACTTTTAAACTCGTTTTGATGTTTTTACCTAAATTAAAAATAAAAAATTAAAAATAATGATTTGTATAAATTAGGTTCAGTTTGGATCTCCTATTACATTTTGGTGTTACATCTCATGTCACTCATAATCACTCAGTCACATAGTATTGGGTATCTACTCAATTGGCTCGTATTAAAATATTATAGTCCATGAACTTTTTATCTTAATTGGATCACTTAATTAATTTCATAAAATAATTAAATAACTAATATAATTACATAATAATATTGAAATTAAAAATTTCCACCAACATACTCTTGGTGGATTAGGTTATTGGTATTTGGTAGGATAAATAGTATGAAACATGGGGTGAAATCCGTTTTGGAATGGGGCAGGTTAGTCCGGGCCTAGCATATTTTTACAACTATACTCGTTGGCAAAGGTGGACCCTACGGTAGGGCCAAGGGCACTTGATCCTGAGAATTTAGTTTGCACGGTGTTTTGACTCTAAAGTCAGGGTCCCAAATCCTTATCCAAAATTCCAACTATTTTTCCATTTTTATTCCATTCTACTGTAATCCTTTTCCATTTCTCTTATTCTTTTTTTTTATATATAACAAATGCCTTATCCTTTTCTATTTTAAAGTAATTGTATTTTATGTTTAATAAATATGTATTTAATATACTATATTTTATATTATTATTAATTGAATATAAATGTTTCATATCAAGTTTTGGATTGATAAAATTCCTATTATTAATTTTTATAATTAATTTATACTCTTTTTATCTTAAAATTACATTTACATCTTTAGTTATTGTCCGTCCCACAATAATTGGCACCACAAAAAGTAAAACATCATATCAATCTTTTAATATTAAAATCTATTTTTAATTTTAAAATAATATATTACACACACACACATGAAATACTTTATAATACTCTATTTATTATCTAAAGATATTAGGTTATCCTCATCCACAACCAACAACAAACTTACCCGACAATATAATATTTATTTCTCTCTCATCTACATTAACAACCTACAACATAAAGCAATTTTAATTTTTTATATTTTATCAACAACTAACTCAACCTATCTTTTTAATAAAAAATATTCATTTTTCTCTCATTTATATTTATCAACTAATTATTATTAAATTATATAATATTATTTTGAGAATTTGTAAATAATTATATTTAAATAAAAATAATCTTATATTTTAAAAAATATTTAATTTCATAATTATAGTAAAAAATTCTTTTCACACACAAGAATAACATACTAACAAAATAATAAAATTAAAATTACAATAATTATAAAAAAATTACATAATTAAAATACAAAAAGTGAAAAAAATGCATGAAATATAAAACATAAAATAGAAGCTCAAAAGAAAGAAGAAGAAGATATAATTTGAAATTAAAAGAAAAAAAAAGTTTTTTAATGTGATCCAAAATATGTCAATATTATACTCTATTTATAGAGGAAAAATTTAAGAATTTTGATTTTTTTTAAAAAATTAATAATTTAAATATCATTTTTTAAAATTTTAAATTATATTTATAAAAATAAACTTCAACCAATCACAATGTGACAAGTGTCACATTATGAAATAAAAAGAATGGTTGATGACCGAGTTGTGTGATGATGGGTTGACCAACCGATTGGTCAAAATCTCTCTTTTCATTTTTTTATTTTCATTTATTTAGTCGTCTCTGAACAACCGATGACACTGGTCATCAATGAGAATAGTCTTACTCCTTTCGTCCCTCACTAAGAGATGACACTGGTCATCAATGAGAATAGTCTTATCACTTCCAAAAGTTAATAAATATAGTAAAAAATAACTTTTCGTATATTACACATTTACAGTGTCAGCACAAAGTAGTACGGGGCCGTAGGAAATTAATCGAGCCCCAACAAAAGTTTCTGATTATCGTTTGTTAAACGAACACATCATCTAAAAATTTAAGTTTGTAGAGAGATGTATCGTTTAATACTTAATCAAGTCACTCTAACAAGTTCTCTCACATGCAGGTGGGGAAATTTTGTCTCAAGCCTTGCATGTGCAATTTTTCTCATAAATGGGTGGCGGTGAGGTTCGAACCTGGACCTCTGTTAACCATGGGCTCTAATACCATGTTAAACGACCACCTCATCTAAAAGTTTAAGCTTGTAGAGCATGTTAAACGACCACCTCATCTAAAAACTTAAGCTTGTAGAGAGATGTATCGTTTAATACTTAATCAAGTCACTCAAACACAGTTAGTAGTTGGCAAAAAAGCATAAGCTAAAATGCTAACTCAGAAGTAACGTTGAAAGAAGAAAACTATGAGATATTATTTAGAATGGAGATATTCCATTGAAAGAGTTTGACATGCCAGCAAGCAATTATTTATTGCAAATTCGAGTGTCTCATGCATAACAAATGTTAGGCATTATATATATTTTTTTATGAATTTTATTTATTTTTTAGTTAGTTCTTCTAATTTATCGAATTCGACTTTTTTTTAATTTAGTGATTGATCATTGGGTGTGTTAAATAATCTATATAGCTAAAATTTTAAGTGCATCATTTAATATTTAATCAACAATGATTTAATTCTCTAACAGTCACTCTAATTGTTGACTAAACTAAAAGTCAAATTAAACAATTTACAATTAACATTAATTCCAAAAAAATGAAAACAACTTGAACCCAAATCAAATTTAAATAACTTACAAAACTAAAAATTATGCAATTAAATTGTTTTATTTTGCGATAATATATATAGTCTTTCAAAAAGATAAACTTGTTAAATAAAACTCGTGCATTAATTACTTATCACTATTTTTCATTTCTGCATGATATTTTTCTTAACACTACATGCA
This sequence comes from Pogostemon cablin, assembly GCA_023678885.1. NCBI lineage: Eukaryota > Viridiplantae > Streptophyta > Magnoliopsida > Lamiales > Lamiaceae > Pogostemon > Pogostemon cablin. The sequence goes on from CM042970.1 coordinate 1,635,574, forward strand.
AAAAAAAGTCATAGGGTGGGAAGAATGTGAGAGAAGAAAAGTGTGGTTCACATATTGGATCCTAAAGTCAAAGGACGCAAGTAGGCAATGGCTAGGTGACAGCTGTTGATAGCAAAAGGAATAAAGAAACAATGACTATACTGTTATGTTCATATTTGTATTGACTATCTCTGGTTAAAGCATTAATATAAGCAATTAATTCCTTAATTGGTTTATTGACATAAATATTAATTAGATGTCATAACTTTCACATCTTTTACATGCTCATAAATATAGGAATTAGCCTCTTTTTTTTTCCAGGCATACATTTTCTCCATTAGTCTCTTAGGATTTTTTTTCCTTGCTGCAATTGATCACATAAGTTTATAAAATTGCAAAAAAATAATAATAATAATGATCTAGCAAAAGTTTTATTCAATTAAGAAAAATATTATAAGAGCATAAGGGGTGCTACATCCTAATAACCAGCCGGCATCACATCCATAGTGTTAAATTATACCACTTCAAGGCATTAATATTTCGAAATTCCACCAACTTAGATGATAGTCATGACCAAGATCTTTCTAACCTCATAGACTAATTTCTTTAAATTCAATGGGTGCTCACTGAACACCTTGCAAGTTTAATTTACTATTATTATTGCACACTTTGGAAATTTAACTTACTATTATCAATAATTTAAAACTTAAATATACAACATTATCCTTAAAAGTTAATAAAATTGATAAAAAATCTTTAACTTTGTATCTACCATAAAAATGAAGAGCTTATAAGTACGAAGAGAATAATTCCTAGTAAGTGAATCGAGTTAGAACTAAAGACAACAAGTAATAAATGTAAATCATCATGCACATTTTGAGAAGTTCAAGAACCTAGCTACCTACATATATTTATTGAGGTTAAAAGTTTTTTTTGTCCTATAACTATTTAAAATTTTAGATTTTGTCCTAAAAAAGATATTCCTTTCGTTCTGGGTATTTTTACCCATTTGTACGGGTACGGAGATTAAGACGTTTTATTTTTTAATATATAATGTAAGAGAAAGTAAGGATAAATTAGTAATTTAAAAAGAAAAAGTGAATAAAATTATTGGGTATGATGAATGAAGTGTAAAAAAGTAATTAAAGTTGTTGGGATTGTAAAAAGTAGGTAATAAAATATTATGTATTTTTGCCAAAAATGGAATGGTAAAAATAACTGGGACACCCCAAAATGAAAAGTGGGTAAAAATACGTGGGACGGAGGAAGTATTTTTTTATCGATTTTGTCCCATAACTATGAGTTTTATTTTGATTTTACCCAATTTTTTTTGGAACCCTAAATTTTCGCCAAAACCCCCAAATTCATCTGTCATATGCAGCGCACGTGACAAATTTCCTATGAAAATTGAGGGTTCCGGAGAAAATTGGACAAAATTAAAATAAAACTCATAGTTATGGAATAAAATCGATACAAATATTTTTTTGGGACAAAATCTAAAGTTTTAAATTGTTTCGTGACAAAAAAAAACTTTTAACTCTCACCTGGCTCATGCTCCTGTGTCCCGGCTAGCTAGACCTAATCAACCAATGAGAATGTGACAACTTACGGCTAGTTAGCTATTAAACCATACATATAATTTGAGTTTTTTTTTTCTCAATAATAAAGTGCATTTTAATTTTAGACCAGAATAATTAATTGGGTCAATTTTGTTCACTAACTTGTTTAATTGGTTGATTCACATTTAAACTGCATCGGAATATTAAATTTTGGCTATAGAATATCACTTGCATGGCGTATGATACTTTAATCGGACGTAAGTTACCAATTAAATAAATTACAGAACTAAATTCACACAAATAAATATTTTGGAACTAAAATAAAAGGACATTTAGTTATGAGAAAAAAAAAACTTAAATGAGGTTTTTTTTTTATAGTTTCTTAAGTGACGTGATAAACACACAAGAAACTCACAAACACTCAAACATCAAAACACATAAAATGATAGAAGTTAAAATGAAATGTAAGCTTGCACAAAGATGTATAGTGATTCGATTATGAATAACTTACATCCACTTTGGGGAGAAGAATTTTTATTATCACTCAATGCTTACAACTCATATTGGATTGATCTCAATCTGCAACAAGAAGAAAGAAAACGAAGCTGCAAAAACTGTCAAACTCAAGTGAAGAAGAAGTGTTGTGATCAAGCTACTTTGAGGCCTTATATCTTGCTACTCCCTTAACCTATTGATCTGGTTAAACCTCCACTAAATAGTCCTCACTTAGTAGTTGAGATGCAGCCATCTAGCCGGTTCCAAGTAGCTTGATAAACCACCCAAAAATTGCTTCAAAGTCAGCTGCACACACATGTACTAGTTTGACAGTTTTTTAATTGATTGTGTTGTTAGCTCGTTTTACTACCTCAACTTGCTTCCAGCTTGCATGCAACACATTATGATCATTCTTCAGCCTCCAATGAACATAATCCACGTGTAAAACACCTCATGCATACATCTATTGTTATCAATCTCCACCTTAGATGTATGCATGCTCAAACTTGAGTTTTTCTCCCCATCTTGCTGCTTTTAAGGAGCAGCAACCTGTAAGTTTGAAAACATACCAACTAAAGTCTTGCACAGCTCAAATTTTGTTGCTGGCAAAGCTTTAGTAAGTCCATCAGCTGGATTCACAGGTGTATCAATCTTCCTTACTTCAACAAATCTACTATCCACCATATCTCTCACAAAGTATAGCTTCACATCAATGTGTTTGGTCCTTTCATGATATCCCTGATGTTTAGCTAAGTGTATTGCACTTTGATTGTCACAATACCCCACCACAGTATCCTGATATTCCCCCAATTCTTTCAGCAAACCAACAAGTCATATCCCTTCTTTAATTGCTTCTGTCAAAGCAATAAACTCAGCTTCTGTGGTTGATAATGCCACTACAGACTGATGGCTTGCCTTCCAGCTTACTGATGTACCATACATATTAAACACATACCCTGTAAGAGACTTTCTAGAATCCAAATTTGCTGCAAAATCAGCATCAACATATCCAATGACAGCTCCTGATTTTGCTTCCCCCTTCTGAAATTTTAAACCAAGTTGTTCAGTTCCCTTGACATACCTCAATGCCCATTTGACTGCCTCCCAATGCTGCTTCCCTGGAAAACTTAAAAATCTACTAATCAAGCTCATTACATATGCAAGATCAGGCCTACTACAAACCATAGCATACATAAGACTACCCACTGAACTTGCATATGAAATTCTGCTCATTTCAGCTATTTCTCTGTCTGATTTAGCTCCACCAAGTAGAGATAGACTTAATCCTTGCTTGACAGGTGTTGTAACAGGCTTGCACTGATCCATATTGTACATTTTGAGTACTTTAACAAGATAAGATTGATGTTTCAACACAAGTACTCCAGCTGGCATGTCTCTGCTTATTTCCATACCTAGTATCATCTTAACTTCACCAAGATCCTTCATCTCAAACTCTAATTTGAGTAATCCCTTTACTACATCAATGTCTTGAGAGCTCTTGCAAGCAATTAAGATATCATCCACATAGAGTAGTAAGTATGTGTAACAGTTGTTTTCCTCCTTGATGTATGCACAACTGTCATAGAGACTTCTCTGAAATCCATTGGCAATTATATACTCATCAAATATCAAGTACCACTGTCTAGGACTTTGTTTAAGTCCATACAGAGGCTTGAGTAGTAAACAGGCCTTTGTATCAGCCCTCTCAACTGTAACACCCTCTGATATCTTCATGTAAATACTTTCTTCCAACTTCACATGTAGAAATGCAGTAGTTACATCCATCTGATGAAACTCAAGATCATATTGAGCCACTAGTGCTAGTAATACTCTGATTGAATAATGTTTAACCACAGGTGAGAAGATCTCATTGTAATCCACCCCTTCCTTCTGAGAAAAACCCCTAGCTACTAGCGTAGCCTTGTATCTGACTCCACCTTCAGCTGCAGATACGGTTTTCTCTTGAAAATCCACTTACATCCAACTAACTTCTGAGATTTTGGCATGTCAACAATTCTCCATGTTCCATTCTTATTCAGAGACAATAGCTCTTCCTCCATGGCTATCAGCCACTTATTACTATATTGACTTGTCAATGCCTCAGTGTAGTTTCTTGGTTCATAAGCTTCAATTTCAGTTGATGTATATAGTGCAAATGATACTATATCAGCTTCCACATACCTTGCAGGTGATACTATAGTCCTTTTCTTCTGTCTCTTGCAAGTTGATAGGTATTAGGTTGTTCTTTTACTCTTGATACTCCATTTATATCTCTGTTAGTGGAGTTTTCTTCACTTTCACCTAATCTGTTCATGTTTTGAGGCTCCACCTCAAGCTCAGACTCTCTTCTCTGATCATCTTTGATCAATGGCATCTTATCTTCAATGAAAACAACATCTCTACTAACCAAAAGTTTGTTCTCTTCATAACACCACAGTTTATACCCCTTTACACCTTTTGGATAACCAATCATAACACATTTAAGTGCTCTAGGTTCCAATTTATCCTGTTTCACATGGGAATAGGCTTGACAGCCTATAACTCTAAGGTGTGAGTAGCTTGGAACCTTACCTGACCAGACTTCTTCTGGAGTTTTAAAATTCAAAGTTGTAGCAGGACATAAGTTGATCAAGTAAGCTGCAGTTGCAGCTAATTCTCCCCAAAATATCTTACTTAAGTCTGTACTGCTCAACATGCATCTAATTCTTTGCAAAAGTGTTTGATTCATTCTTTTTGCAATGTCATTTTGTTGTGGAGTTCCAGGGACAATTTTGTGTGTCTTAATCCCTTTTTCCTTGCAATATGAATTGAACTCTTCAGACACAAATTTTATCCATTGTTTGTCCTCAAGTACTTCAAACTACTCCCAGTGTTATTTTCTGTTTCTGTTAACCAAATCTTGAATGTAGAAAATACTTCATCCTTGGTTCTCAGAACATTTACCCACAGCTTCCTTGAGTAATCATCAATAATGGTCATTATGTATCTTCTTCCACCTCTGGTTCTAGTTTTTGAAGGTCCCCAGAGATCTGAATGAACATAATTCATCCTTCATTTGGTTGTATGTTCTGATTCACAAAACTTAAGTCTCTTGGACTTACCAAGAATGCAATGTTCACACTGTCTGATCTGATCATTTGCATTGTACTTGATCAGCTGTTGTTTAGCCAATTCTTGCATTCCTCTTTCACTAATATGTCCCAGCCTACCATGTCATAGCTTGGCATCATCTTGCTGATCAGTGTTGTGTATTTGTCCTACAACAACACTCTCATCCAGAAAGTACAAGTCAGATCTCCTAGGTCCCTTCATGACTATCATATCATCCTTAGTCACTGTGAGAACTCCCCTCCTCAGGTTTGAATCATACCCTTGAGTATCAAGCATCCCAAGGGAGATGAGGTTCCTTCTTAATCCAGGAACATATCTGACATTCCTAAGAAGCCTCTGATTTTCATCAAACATAAGCAATCTGATGGATCCCACTCTCTTTATTTCACAAGAATGATCATCACCTAATAATACTGATCCTCCTTCCTGATGCTTGAATTCATCAAACCAATGCTTCATAGGTGTCATATGGAATGTACACCTTGAATCCAATACCCACTCAACAGACACATCTGATGATGTGATGGCCAGAGCTTCATTACCTTCCATACCAGCATTATTTTGTAATTCACCAGCCTGATTGACTTGATTCTTCTGATTTTCAGTAGTTGCATCTACCCTTTTTGACTTGTTAGCTTTCCATTTTGCACATTGTTTCTTGAAGTGACCTGGTTCATGGTAGTATTAACACTTCTTTCCAGTTGACTGTCCTGTTGCACCCTTCTTTTGATCAGAATTTCCTCATTTGTTCCATTTCTTGTTTTGGTTTCCTTTCTTGGCAAAGAGTCCTTCTGCTCCTGATTTTTCTTTACTGTCAACCCCTTCCTCTAGATCTTTTGATCTAAGTACTTTCAGTACATCTTCAAGCAGTACTACATCCTTCCCTCCATAGGGAACAGCATCCTTGAAGTGCCTCTGTGATCTTGGCAATGCTGACAGCAACATGATGGCCTTGTCTTCACTGGACAGCTTGAAATCCACACTTTCCAGATCATCTGTGATCTTGCAGAATTCATCAGCTTGTTCCATCAGAGACCTTTCATCAGTCATCTTGAATGCATGAAGTCTTTGCCTCATATGCATCTTATTGGCAGATGATTTAACCATAAACAAAGCTTCAAATTTATTCCATACCCCAATAGCTATTGTCTCCTTTGATACTTCTCTGAGTATTTTATCACTTAGACATAGAATTATTGTAGAATATGCCTTTTGAAGTACCTGATCATCCACTTGTACTCTTACAGCACCTGCTGCAGCTTGAGGATCTCTGAGGATTTCAGTCTTCACTGGTGGAGGAGGTTTCAGAGCATCCATCAGACCTTGCTGCATTAGAACTGCCTTCATCTTGATTTTTCATAGGTTGTAATCTGACTTCTCTGAGAACTTTTCAACATCAAATCTTGTAGTGTTCATCTTGAATGCTTGTTGTGTGTCTGGTTTCCCACAGACGGCGCCAATTGACGTGATAAACACACAAGAAACTCACAAACACTCAAGAATCAAAACACATAAAATGATAGAACTTGAAATGAAATGTAAGCTTGCACAAAGATGTATAGTGGTTCAGTTATGAATAACCTACATCCACTTTGGGGAGAAGAACTTTTATTATCACTCAATGCTTACAACTCAGATTGGATTGATCTCAATCTGCAACAAGAAGAAAGAAAACAAAGCTGCAAAAACTGTCAAACTCAAGTGAAGAAGAAGTGTTGTGATCAAGCTATTTTGAGGCCTTATATCTTGCTACTCCCTTAACCTATTGATCCGGTTAAACCTCCACTAGATAGTCCTCACTTAGTAGTTGAGATACAGCCATCTAGCCGATTTCAAGTAGCTTGATAAACCGCCCAAAAACTGCTTCAAAGTCAGCTGCACACACATGCACCAGTTTGACAGTTTTTTAAGCCTCAACTTGCTTCCAGCTTGCATGCAACACATTATGATCATTCTTCAGCTTCCAATGAACATAATCCACTTGTGAAACACCTCATGCATGCATCTATTGTTATCATTAAGGATTAACTTACAATAGGAATAAAATTTGTGATTTTTCTTGTAATTATGCTTAAAACTATTTTATGTTTGATGTCTCTTCAGGCGCATTGCACGGTTATACTACTAGCTAGCACATGTTACAAAGTTTGTTGGATATGGGAGTATAAGGGAAGGTTGGTATCAAAATATTTAATGAGAAAGGAAAAATTAACTTAGATTTGGCAGTTGTATCTAGTTACAGGGTCAGGAATTGAATTTTGGAAAAAAAAATTAAGAATCAAAAATGAAATAAGAAGCTTGTACGGAACGAAAAGTACAATTATCAGTATAATATTATACTGATGAGGTAATCCACATAAAACCTTCTCAAACAGGGGTAAGGGTTCCCATCAACTCATTGGCCTCTACCACTGAAAAAATAAAAAAATAAAATAAAATAAAATAAATCCTTTTTACCGATACAATTTATCAGCGGATTACCCGTATAATAATTATATAAATTGTGAATAGAATTAGGCATAAACTTATGTGCGCTCGGACGCATGGGAGCACATTCCGTGTGCCTTTAGAATTTTGTGTTAAATTGTGTATCCTTTAGTATAAAGATGTGTATCATGGCAAAAACTTGTGTGTGTCTGGGCACACGGGAACACATTCCGTCCGCCTTTAAAATTTTGTGTTAAATTGTATACTCTTTAATATAACTATGTGTACCCTTTATTTTCTGAAGAAAAATAAAAAATATTAATAAAGTGTATACCCTTTAGAACAAAATGGTCTACCTTTATTGGTCTAAAGTGTATAGCCTTTAGACCAAAGCAATGTACCCTTACCCATAATACTAAATTCTAAAGGCACACGGAATGTGTTCTCGTGCGCCCGAGCGCACACAAGCCTCACTTATAGAATTATTAGCAATTGATTATTAATGAAAATATTTATCCACATAATTGGATTTTTGTTGGTGAAAATTACCAATTACCACTTTATTACTAAAAAATTACCAATGAATTTTATTAATCATATTAATGCGTTGTAAACAAATATTATTAATCGTACGTACTTTCGTTAAATGTGAGGATATATGTGTATTCAATAATGCCCTGTTTGAGTACTCAACTTTGTCCCTTCTAATACCTTCGGCTGCTACAAGAAAAAGAAACATGGGATAGAGCCATCGAGAAATATGGGGGATGATAAAAAAAAAAAAAAAAAAAAGTTGTACGTATATATGTAATTGATGTGTTTTTCACCTTTTTCTAGTAATTATAGGTTTTATGAATAATCATTAATTTTCTTTAGTTAATTGGCTTCTATTAATTAAAATGCTTATGAATTCAACTTTCAGTAAAAAATGCCTCAATTAATAATTTATTATGAGGAATATCAGTACCTAATATAATTTTTTCGAAAAACGCCACATTGTGCCTCTTGTCGTTATATAATTAATAGAAGGTCGCACATTAAGGCGTATAGGATAATGGTCAGGGTGCACTTGTGTGAGATTATCTCATAATGAGACTGTTTTTTGTTTTACGTTTTCTTACAAATATAGTTGTCACTCCCTGTTAAAATTGTTATCATACACCCTCTTTATTTATATTGCGAAAAATAATTCATAATACAACTATCACTTTTCATTAATTCAGATATTATTTTATATTAAAATATTATCAATACTTATTCACCTTATTGAAAGAGTTATGTGAAACATCTTATTGAAAAAGTTATGTGAAACATTTTCACACACGTCTTTGCTATGGTGGCACATATATTGTTTGAAAAAGGTTATGTATGATTATACGCAAGGACACGTGTAGGCTTCCATGAAAAATGAAATATAAGATCGCACACGTAGATGTATGAGGAGCCGCATGGTAGGAATAGTGATGTAAATTTATTTATTGACAAAAATTTGTGTGTTCGGGAAAACACCGTGTCCCATGAGAACACAATTCTCCCCTCCATATTCTATTTAATCCTATATATTGTTAGGGGTTTAAATTACAAAGGTGCGCGGTGTCCCGGACATAAGAGTCACTCTTATTTATTTTTTAAAGCGGCATTTTTTGAAAACTATAGTATTAAAAGTGTTGCATAATTTCACATATAAAATTATTAAAATACAACCTGCAACTCACTCTCTATTATATATACATATATATATAAAAACGAGCAAAATACTAAAAGACAGCAAATTCTTGCACTGTAATATTATTAAATAATGAACAAATACATAGAATTCTAGAATTAGAGTAAGATATCACAATGAATTAATATTCTTAATTTAAAACTAAACAACAAAATAAAAAGGGACAAACGCATGTATATAGTGCGATCAACCAGCAGTACTACCACCACCACCAGATTGTCTTTGCTGAGACCATTCATGGATCATGATAAGAGCTAGGATGAATCCATAATCAACATTGGGGTGCACCTTCACCTTAAGTTTATTCTTCCCTGTAAATATACTTCCAATTGATGAATTCTGTTGCATCTGAATATAAATAGAGTGATCAATTAGTCGTTTAATTCATCCAAAGCTGAACAGAACAACAATTATATCAATTACTTGTACTCGTTATATTGACAGGAGGTTGAGTCCTCGATTTAAATTGATTGCAGGGTTAGTCTCTTGTGAACCCGATGGATCATAAACCCGAGTCGAAAAAATAAATTGAACCCTAGCTAATTTATGAAGCTTAATCTACCTTAAAGCCTTGAGAGGTGCTAGTGTAAAATTGGGTGTATGGTGCACCCTTTCGAATACGGTGACTCTTTAAAATATCGAGGGTTACTCGTTAAAATATATAGGATTACCCTACTCGAAAGAGTTCATTAATAACAATAATATTACTTTTTTTGTACAGAAGGGTTACCGTTTCTTATACTAAATGAAATCTTTCATTGTACTAAAGAGTAACTCTGGTTCCACCGTGCATGGAACTGATCATTTCATGCTAGTTTTTGCATTAAGCCTAATATAGAAAAGCCCTATTGTGCACCTCAACTTGTTTAAACTTTGTCTTTTTCACGAGTTATTTATTGATGAGTCTATACGTATTAATGATTTAATGATCTTAATGTACATAAAGGTGTAACCTGATTAAATATTAAATGATTCTTCTTTTTTCCATCTTAAATTGATGAGGTGGTAATTTAACACTTAGATTCGCCATCATTTTGATCCTTTCATTTAAATGAAAAGGTAAGCAAAATATTAAACCATTAAAAAAATGCTTAAACACCGAGTACTGGTGTAGTAACATAGGGATGGAGTGTACTTTAACTTAGTTATATCACAAACACTTGCATAAATCGAATTCAAGGTGTAAACTTTGTGGTCCTCCTTCCAATCCTATATACCATATGTTTTGCTAGGGTGTATAAATTAAAAGGGACCACATGATTTACAAGTGTTTAATTATGATGTAAACTCGATTTACAAGAGTCTAATTCTAGTTATATATACATAAGTTAATGTCTTTATTTATGTCTCGTTTATTACATTAAATAAGTTAATTAATAGGAAATTATATCTTACTTGGGCAATTAAGTTTGAAGAATCTCCAACATATACTTTGCAACCTCCACTAAACAAACTGGTTCCTTCAAGGGTGAAATCACAGACATCCTCCGATGTGTTATTCGCAAGAAAGACATGTAGTTTGGTCTTCATTTGGAATACTGAAGATCTTCTTGCACTGAAGATAAGGTCCTTTTTATCCTTGTTGTCCCCTTTAAATACTTGCCATCTACCACGCCAACTAGAACCCTGCATCCATCCCATCATCACTCTCACTTTTGATCATATCCCATCATTTCACCAAAGGTTTCATAGTTTCAAGATGAGACCAAAAAATGGAGTTTAAAACATAAACTGCCTCATAATCTTTTTATTTTATTAGAAAAAATCCCAAAATAGTTATATTCAAGCCTTCAGTTTTACTCCAATTTTATCCCAAATGTATTTTTTAACCAATTTCGTCTCATAAAAAGCATTGATTCACTCCAATTCCATAGGATTAGAAAAATTGGACATTTTTAAATAAATGACCATTTTGGTGAGAACTTAAAGTTATAGGATTATTTTGGAAAAACTAAAATTTTTTTGAAATTATTTTGAATAAAGTAAATTTATATGAGACTATTTTAATTTTAAACTTCAAAAAGAAATGCAACTATTGGGAATATTTGAACATTATATAGGATCTTTTCCTAAATGACCACCTTTGTATGAAATCTGAATTGTGTTTTTCACTTTTTTCTGTAAGATAAACTTTTCAACTAGTCAAAACGAAACGTGCAAATCTAAAAAAAAAAAAAAAAAGAGTATATATACCTTAGATCGAAGAGTTAGGATAGGTAGGCCATTAGTATCAAAAATGATATTTCTTATTCAAATTTCTTTTATGTTTTGAATTTATCATCTTTTAATTCGGAAAATTGCATTTTTGTCTCATGTAAGCAATTTCATTTATTTTTTTCCCCCTAATCTTTTTTTTCTCCTATATCGCTATAAAATTATATTACTTTCACTATAAAATATTATCACTTTTTATTTATACTATAAATTGTTCATGAAATAAAGTTGATTGATTATCACTTTTCAATAATGATATTATTATTTTTTATCTGTTTCACATGAGGGTTTATGTGAGACGGTTTCACATAAAGCTTGTCCATTTATTTTTAAATCATAGAACTCTTATTCTACTTAATTCTAAACTATGCATTTTTTTTTCTTTTCAAACGTTAATATATAAATTTCATATGTATGATGTATGAATAATCAATAAAACAAATAATTTTCTTTACTTAATAACATAATACATTATATAATCTTATTAACTCATAACATGAACTTCTTAAATTTGGGTATCAAAAATTGTGTCACAAAATTAAAATTTTTATCTAGAACTGTTTTTCATTAAAATAAAAAAGGGAAAAATGCACTTTTGATCTCATACGAAGAGTCGCATTTCATTTTTGGTCCTCTCTTAACACTTTTGGTCCCATTGAATTATTTTTTAGATTCCGTCAATAAAATTAACGGAAAGATAACGTATGTATTAAAATTCAAAATACAATTTGTTTTGAACCCTAATATCAAACCCCCCCCCCCCCCCTCCACCCTGCAATCTTCGAAATCCGTCGATTCCGGCGTGCCCAGCCAAGAACAACGTGGTTCTACCTCTCCATCATCACTATAATGGGTAGTGATGTGGGTCGATGCAGCTTGATTTTTTACTAGTCTTAAGATTCTTAAATCATCTTTGCTTAATTTATTTGTAATTTCTATAAAATCTGGTCGTTTTATTTTTATTATTTGTTTAAATTGTGATACATTAACTTTTAATAGCTTAAAATACAGCAAGTATAGTAATCTTAAATAAAAGGATGGGACATAGAAGAATGGGCCCGCCATCCACTCAAATAGTTATCAAACATATTTATTTTGATTACAATACATTTTACTTGTTTGTATTCAGATTCAAAGCTGTTATTTAAATACATTTATAATGTGACAAGTATCTTTTTTATAGTTTTGCAGATTCAAAGTTGTTATTTAAATAGTGAGGAGTACCATGGAACAGTTGCTGTGAAGAGTATCATGCTGTAATCAGTGTTTTATCATGGGAAGACAATTGTTGGGAAGACAATTGTTGGGAAGAGTCTTGAGAATCATAGGATTTCTAATAGTGAAGAGTTTATGACTTCAGACTTAATTTATGTTTTGAATTATTAATATTATGTGTTTTGTAAGTTTATTTTTAATGTTTGTATGAGTAGGAATGGGATTGCGGTGTGTTTTAATGTATTCTATGTGTAGGAATTGGATTACAGTGTATTTTAATGTTTGTATGTGTATGAATGAGATTGCAGTGTGTTTTTAATGACAGTTAAAAAAAAAAACGGGCCGGGGTGGGGCAGGCCCGTCCCGTGCAGGGCGGGCACGGGCCTGCGATTGAGGACCCGTGCGGGGCACGGGGCGGGTCTAGGGCGGGCATTTTCAAAACGGGTCAGGTCTGTTGACATCCCAAGTTAAAACTGTACAGTTGAAATTGGTGCTGTGATGTGCGGCCCAACTTCTCATTTTTCAGCCACTTCCTAACCTAAATAGAGGCCCAATTGTATCAATTGATATAAAGAGAATGGATTGATGAAGAGTCCATCAATGAAAGGAAATAAATGGATTTGGCCCACATGATTTGATATTACCGAAGAGTTGCATCAAATGGATGATAGCTGTGGGCTGCTCATCAAAATCTCTTATTCAAAATTAAATGTGGGCCCACATGAAAAATTTAGAGTTGATGGATGGCCCATAAAAAATGGAGTATAAAAGGAAGCAGCTGCCATATAATTAAGCAGTTTAAGAAAAATTATTTTTGCATACATAAATTATTAATACATGGTTATCTAGAACTAGCTAGTGTAAGATATTACAATGAATTAATATTTTTAATTTTAAGCTAAACAAAAAAATAAAAATAAAAGGGGGAAAATGCATGCATACAGTGTGATCAATTACTACTGTGTTGGCTGTGAGATCTGATCCCTTCAAGAATGATGATAAGAGCAAGGATGAATCCATAATCCACATTGGGGTGAACCCTCACCTTAAGTTTGTCCTTCCCAGTAAATGTACTTCCAATCGATGGATTCTGATGCATCTGAATATATATACGTACACCAAAAATATATAGAATGATCAATTAATAATATTTAATTTTCATTTAAGAAAAAAACAAGAATAACAATTACATCAACTAACAGGAGGTTGTGTCTCAATTTAAATTGATGAACCTACGAACCCTAATTTCTGAAGCTTAAGTATACCTTTAACTAAGCTTAAATGAAAAGATTATAAAACCCTTAAAATAAAAACATTAACCCTTGGAAGAAAACTAATTAAACCTCTAGTTCAGTTTTTCACAAGTCTTTGTCTTATTTAAGTCTCGTTTAATTAGGTTGCTCTTATTACATGAGTTTAAAAAATAACTCGTCTTGTACCTTTTTTATCATCTGAAAAGGTCCAAAAATATTTAGGACGTCATTTATGTCCCAAACTTTTTGGTTTTGCTCCGAGTTCGTCCCAAAACAATAATTTTTACCGATTTCGTCCCATAACTTTTGTAAAAACATCGATCGGTCATGTTTTAGTTTCATGAAATTAGAAAAATTGAATATTTTAAAGTAATAATGACTATTTGATGAGAATTTAAAAGCTACATGCATGACTATTTGGGAGAAATTAAATTTATTTGTATAGGATGATTTTGATTTTAAACTGATCATATTATTACATTATAAATAAGTAAATTAATAGGAAATTAGATCTTACTTGGGCAATTAAGTTGGCAGAATCTCCAACAAAAACTTTACAAGCTCCACTGAACCAGGTTCCTTGAATGGTGAAATCACAAATATTCTCAGCTGTGTTATTGGCAAGAAAGACATGTAGTTTGGTCTTCATTTGGAATACTGAAGATCTTCTTGCACTGAAAATAAGGTCCTTTTGTTCCTTGCTGTCACCTCTAAACACTTGCCATCTACTGCGCTGACTAAATCTCTGCAGCAGTCAATCATCCCATCATCACTCTCACATTTCATCATATCTATTTTTGAATAATACACTTCAGATCTCATACAATGGGGCTTATTTAATTTCACAAAAAGTGCCATGATTTCAAACTGATTCCAAAATTGTTGCATATTTTTTGTCTGAGTTTAAAACATAAATTTCTCATACCATTTTACTTTATCCAAAAATTCCAAAGTAGTTAAGAGATTCATTTTCGTTCCAATTGCTCCAATTTATTCCCATAACTTTTGTAAAAGCACCGATTCAATCACATAGAATTAGAAATTTTTGATAATATAAAGTAAAAATGTTTTGGTGAGAATTTAAAAACAATGAGAGTATTTCAAAGAAATTAAGTTTTTTTTTATTATTTTGAGTAAAGTAAATTTGTATAGTACGATTTTTGTTTTAAACTTTTTTTTTTCCTAAACCCCAACAAAGCAAGAAAAAGAGTGCAACTTGTCTAAATTTAATCCTTTGTGTCAAATTTGTTCAATTTGGTTCAAAATTTGAATTAAAAGAATGACTAAATTTGGACAAAATAAACCGAAATTGAAAATTGCAAATAAAAAATTAATAAAATTGAAATTGCTCATGCTTGACAAATTTTGATATTTTCCTTTAAATGAACGCCAGAATCATGATTTTCCCTTTTTCTTTATAATAAAATTTTCAGCTAGTTAAAACGTAATATGAAGGCTAAGAAAGATGGTAGTCCACTAATTAATGTACCTTGGATCGAAGAGTTAGGATAGGCATGGCCTTATCATCAAAAATGATCTTTCTGTCATGAGTGCTGAAGGGCATTTCCTTAACTTTGAACATGAGTTTCCCATCACCGTCTTTCACAACGCAGTTTCCGCGGCCCGTGAGCTGCCAAACCCTTTCGGAAACAACAAGATCAACGGGACGAGGAACGCAGAAACGACGACCGACAACTGAAATTGCTTCATGGTGATCACTACTATAGCCGGCTGCACCTTCATCATGTGCCATCATCTTTGTTACACCTTAAACTTGATTAAATAATGTTCCACCTTGGAAATAGGATATATATATGGATATATATAACGAGTAACAATGTATGAAAGTGTGTGTTAAGAAATATTCTAGTTAATAAAATATTACAATCACATGACAAACGTTATAACTTGGAAATATCGTATAAAGTATAAACCGTGTTGAATCAGTCATACACTTAGCTGTTCAAAAACATTTCGTACAACAATGGAACTTTAATTACTTAGCTATCCATATTGATATATATAGAAACAAAGTTGTCTAATTTAACATATATGGATATATGTCAAAATCTATTTCGTGCAGTAATGGAACTCTACCAATCTCTATCAATAGGAATAAATTTTAAGATTAAAAATGTGTTTAGACTAATATGGTCCCTTTGACTTGAGTAATTTTAAAAGGAAAGGTGCATGAATAATATCATTAAACTACTTGGGTAGGGTGGGGAAAAATACCAAAAACTCGGTATACCGAGTTTGTCGTATTGAAATTTATCGAAAAATACCGAATTTTAGGTATACCGAAATTTTCGGTACGGTATGGTTGACGTACTAAAAATTTCGGTACGGTATCGGTAATGTGTTTTAAAATTTTTGATATTTTAGTATACCGAAAATAATTTCGGTATTTCGATATTTGGTATTGGTATACCGTACCGAAAATACCGAAAATTTTTATATTTATTTTTCAGAATTTAATTATATATTGTAGTATATTTTTTAGGAAATTTCTTATTATTAAAGTTTATATATATCTAATTTTAAGAACAAATGATCTATGTACTGAGTTTAAAATTCTATGTAAATACAATTGGGGGCGGCTATTTGCACCCCCGGATTTACTTTTTGCACGTGGATTAATGAGTATAGTATTTTAATGTGTATTGAGGTGAGAGAAATAATATTTTAATGTAAAGTGGGTAGTTGTATTAGTGTGATGTGTGGGGTTATAGAGAGAGAAAAAGCTAATTTGTGTGGGTCTCATATACTAAAAAAGGAAACGTAGCCATTGGGGTGGGACGCCCAAGATGGTAATGCGTAACTATTAGGATGGGACGGAGGGAGTAATTATAATGTTCATTCATTATAATATAAAATATGTTAGAATATTTTATTTTATTGTATTTTAATTAAAATTTAAAAAAATCGGTATATTGAAATTTTTTTTGGCATACCAATTTTTCGGTATGAAACGTTATGTCAAATTTTCGTTATAAATCAATATTTATTAAAAAATCGGTATGGATATATATCGGTACGGTATCGGTATAGAATTAAATTTTACCAAAATTTCGGTATGTCGAAAATCGGTATACCGAAATTTCGGTATCGGTATGAAAATTTTCATATCGAATTTTTCGATACGGTATCGGTATTTTAGGTATATCGATTTTACACACCCCTACTTGGGTGTGGGTGGGGTTATGAGAGAGGTATTGATTCTCATTGTATGTTTGGTTGGTACGATGAAAATTAAAATTCATCAATCACTTCCATTAATTTAATAACTACTTCCCATCGTTTAATTATTTTCAATCTCGTTGTAATTGATTCTCTTAATGATACTCTTTATCATTCTAATTGTGAAATTTGTACCGAGCAACCTCTAGGTACGAATATAAGAACGAAATTTACTTTTAATAATAGGTCTCATTTTAATGTTTTTTTTCAAAGAAATTAAGAAATATATTATTTTAATGTATAGTGAGTTGAGAGATACATTATTTTAATATAGAATGCGTAGTTGTATTAATATAATATATGAATTCATATAGATATATTAATTATTTTTTGTGGAACCATCTACTAAAAATTAAATAAACCTTTTTTTAAAAAATAAAAACTAATAGGAGTTTGTTACTAAAAAATAGTAATATATAGTTCTACCGGGCCTGATTGATAAAATTCCTAGTTTGAAGTATGTTATAAGGGTTTTTTTTTTCTTTTTCAGAGATCAAATCACATAAAAGAGATAAAATCTTTCTTAATGAAAGTATAAAACCTGGAGGAAAAGTTTCAGATTTTTCTCTTTTATCACCACTGTAATTCAGAGTTTGCAGTAGGTGATTTTTTCTAGTCTGGCAATAAAATTTTCTAAAATAAACTCACTGGTCACCTCTTTACAAATCAATGCAATACAAGAAAACCTGAAAGGTCATGCCTTGGTGTAATCTTGACATGAACATTAAACTGGATTTTAAGATACTTATCAAGTCGAGAAATGCAGCAATCTTGACAAATACAATCTTAATGGTGTCAACGAAACTTCTCATCTAGTGGCAAAAAGAATAATCTATAGGAGATGGATGCATCAATGGTTCACACAACATACCATGAAGTAGAGATTGTGAGAGCAAAAAATACAATATATAATCGCACAATTTTTTCTTCTATATTTGTTCACTTCATTACGATAATGTGGCCTTCTTTTCTAGCTCTGCATGCAAAGATGTAATCAACTAAATAAATAACTAAATTCTTCATCCAATATCTCAGAAAGGGAGCATTAAGAATTAGATACGAAGGATAGTAGAAAATATTACGTTCTGTACCTTCAGATGGCGGTTGGACCGAATTGTTCTTATTGCTGACAAAGAGAATTATGATACTGTCAACGCATGCCAACTTAATGGTGACAAAATAAAGTTGCAATGGACATGCGTGCATAAAGACACCAGCATTAAACTTATATTCTCACATCATTATACTTACATTCTCAAATTAATCTACTCGAGATAAATTCAACATAATAACATAACAATCATGCAAAATATTAATGTGGAGAAATTAAAAATACTCTGAAAATGGAACAGCTGGGATTTATGTTCTAATGTGTGTTTCATATGTGCATAAATATTTATGGTGATAATAAACATTGTCCTCAAATGAATCCATTCCCATCTATAGTTTACAGGCGAGTAAAAAGTGGACAGTCATAATAACATTTGTGGATCATCCGGGCCCCATTGACATGAATTTATGGATCTGTTTACCACTGGACTGACTTTGAGATCTGATCCCTGCAAGGATGAATCCATAATCAACATTGGGGTGCACCCTCAACTTAAGTTTATATTTACTTCCAATTGATCCATTCTCTTGCATCTGAATATGTACACAAAACATAGAATCATCAATTACTCTATAAATCATCCAAAGCTGAACACAACACCAATTACATCAATTACTTGTACTCATTATATTAACATGAGGTTGAGTCGAAAAAATAAATTGAACCCTAAATTATGGAGCTTAGTATGCAGTGTCCCCCCTTCCAATCTTATATGTCCTATGTATTGCTAGGGTGTTTAAATTAGGGGGAACCACAGGATTTACAAGGGTTTATGATGTAAACTCGATTTATAAGAGACTAACTTATTGATTAATGAATCTCTTGTGCACCTACTTGTACTCATCTTAGGAGTCGTTTGGTAAGGGGTAATGAGGGAAGGTAATAGGAATGAAAGGGGATTAATCTGAAATCCTCGATATTCCCTATTACCATTACCCTCATTGATGGCTCTCATTACCATTATTAATATTCTGGAATTTGAATTAAGCGACTCCTTAGATCCGTGCCATCATAGAGAAAAACTCGAACATGACCACGGACCAGTGTAGTAATACAGGGATGGGGTGTACTTTCACTCGTTTCGCAAAAGTTTTTGTCTTTATTTAAGTGTCGTTTAATTAGGTTGCCTTCGTGTTACATTAAATAAATTAATTAATAGGAAATTAGATCTTACTTGGGCAATTAAGTTGGAAGAATCTCCAACATAAACTTTGCAATCTTCACCCTGAAGAGTGAAATCAGACATCCTCTGATATGTTATTGGCAAGAAAGACATGTAATTTGGTCTTCATTTGGAACATTGAAGATCTTCTTGCACTGAAGATAAGGTCCTTTTGCTCCTTGCTGTCCCCTCTAAACACTTGCCATCTATCACGCCAACTAAAACCCTGCATCAATCAATCAATCATCACTCTCACTTTTGATCATATTCATATCCCCAAGTACTCTGTTTTGAACAATGAGGGCTCATTTCACAAAAAGATTTATAGTTTCAAGATGATTCTAAAAGCTGCATTTTATTTTATTTTTGTCTCAAAACCCTATGCTAGGTTTGTTTTTTTCTTTTCAAAATCTACATCTAAATTTTAATCACCTCTATACAAACATACAAACTCTATTAACTTCTAACTCATCCATCTTTTACACGTTCTTTCACCTCAATTAATATTAATTTTCTATCTCTCTCTTCTTCCATCTCTTCTCTTTATTATCACACAGTTCTTAAGCAGTGATTTGATATAAAGTTAAAATTTGTTCTATCAAAGATCCAAAACAAACATACTACTAATCCATGGTTGTTTTGGGAATTTAAGCAGCATAAATTTTAACTTTATGATAAATCAATACGTAAGATGTAGTGATAATGTATGTGAGAGAATAGTCCTGATGTGTGTAAGATGTAGATGAGGTTTATGCAAATCTAGTTTTCCTAAATAAACTCCTTCGTAGGAAATCTGAATTATGTTTTTCCCTTTTTTCTGTAAGATAAACTTTTCAACTAGATAAAACGAAATTTGCAAGCCAAAAAAAAGAATATAGTCCTCCATTAATTAGTGTACCTTGGATCGAAGAGTTAGGATTGGTATGTCCTTAGCATCAAAAATGATCCTTCTGTCATGAGTGCTGAAGGGCATTTCTTTAACTTTGAACATGAGGTTGCCATCACCATCTTTCACGATGCAGTCTCCGTTGCCCGTGAGCTGCCAAACCCGTTCGGAAACAACAAGATCAACGGGACGAGGAACGCAGAAACGACGACTGACAACTGATATTGCATAATGATCACTATGGCCTGCTGCACTTTCATCATGTTCCATCATCTTGTTACAGTTTAAACTTGATTAAATAGTGTTCCATCTTGTAAATAGGATATATACATGGATATGTATATAAGGCATAACAATGTATGAAAGTCGTGTGTTAAGAAATATTTGACCAAGTTAATAAAATACTACAATCAAATCACATGACAATTTTATCAAATGGGATCACCTGTTTCATAACGGTGCTTCATTTATATTGTGAAACACCAATGAAACACCGAAAATGTAACAGGGAATTCAACTTGCAATTTTATTACTTGGAAATACTATATAAACCGTGTTGAATCAGTCATCCACTTAGCTGTTCAAAATATTTCGTACAAAAAAGAACTTTAATTAACTATCCTTCTTGATATATAGAAACAAAGTTGTCTAATGGTGTACCCACTATTAGGGACTCCACCACTCTGGGGATTGGTGGAGAAGGTAAATCGCAGGATGTGCCTCAAGTGGCTTATAGAGAGGGTTCACTGTTTAACTTATACTTGCAAGGGGCCAAATCCATGCCAAAGATAGGATTCGAACTCCAAAGTATAATAGATGTCCAAATATAAATGGAACTCTACCAATCTCTATCAATAGGAATAATTTTTAAGATTAAAGATGTATTTAGACTAATATGCCCCTTTTGGCTTGAGTAATTTAAAATGAAGGTGCATGAATTATCATTAAATACTAATTATGTTGACTTGAGTAATTTAAAATGAAGTTGCATGAATTATCATTAAATACTAGATACTTGGGTAGGGAAAGTAGGGGAGGTAATGTGAATAGAGACATATTAATTGCTATGGTTGATGTTTGGTTGGTACTAATCAATCTCATTCAACAATTACTCTTCATCATTAAATTATTTTTATTCATATTATGATTGCATGTTCATTGTCATTTTAATTGTGAAATTCATACAAGCATGTCTAGGATCATTGCACTCTAGTGTACAAACATACAAGTACGAAATTTACTTTTTAGTAATTGAAATAGTGCTTCCGCTTATTTTAATATTTACATTTGTTTTTTAAGCGGAAATTAAAATCATGAATAATTGTATTAGTGTAGTGTATGAATTCAGATAAATTAAATGTTTTTGTGGGACCTATCTACGAAAAATTAAAATGTAAAATTTGAAATTGAAAATTCAAATTATAAATATATAAATAATTGAAATGGAACGAAATATTATTTTCAAAGTAATGAACTTTATTCTTTTGAATAAAAATTAATATTATTTCTTTATATTAGTAGTTTTTTACTCAAAACAATATTAATAATTCTAAAGAGTAACTCTCTCTCCGTCCCCTTAATATGTATCCTTGCTATTTTTGATCCGTCACAATAAAAAGTACTATTCTTTTTCTTTTTGGTTTGAATTCACCCACAAAATAATATTTCTTCTATCTATTTTTAATCTATTCATTTTGCTATTTTGAGTCGTCCACCCTTAATATATCAATTTTACTTTTTAGACATATGAACGAAGGGAGTATTATTATACTCTACTCAACCCGCTACACACAGGTCCACACTCAATAGCAATACAACTATTCACTACACATTAAAATATTATATCACTCAATTCACTATATACTCCCTCTATCAGGTTCTAAATCAGGTTCTAAGGTATCCATTTGTTTTTTGCACGTAGATAATTCTAAGCTCTTTATGTGCTTTGGTCTTTATTTGCTTTTTGTACGTGGATTAAGGAGTATTATTATTATAGGTAAAGTGGATAGTTGTATTAGAAAAAAGTGGTGGATCATATTGTATATTTTTTTTTACTAAATAGAGGAAATTGATACCTTTGAAGCGAACGCTAAGAATAGTGAAATTGATACAACGGATGGAGTATTAAATTATTATACTCTATGTGCAAAAAGTAAATTAATACTAGGACGGATTATTTTATTTTTCACAAATAGTTTTGAAGTTTTTACAAGGTAGTGTTTTTTTTTTCATTTTTTCTTTTTTAGAGATCAAATGACCCACAAAAGAGAGAAAATCATTTTCCTAATGAAAGTACAAAACCTCGAAGAAAAGATTCAGATTTTTTTTCTTTAGTTATTATTCATTTAACGAGTGCAACTAGAAATTTAACACCACAATGTAATTCAGAGTTTTGAGTAGGTAATTCTTTTTGGTCTGGCAATAAAATTTTCTGGAATAAACTCATTGGTCACCTCTTTACAAATCAGTAAAAAACAAAAGAACAAAACCTGAAAGGACATGCTTTGGTGTAATCTTCACATGATCATTAATTTAAATTTTAAGGTACTTTTCAACTCGAGAAATACAGCAATCTTAACAAAGACAATCTTAACTGTGTCAACAAAACTTCTCATCTAGTGGCAAAAAAAATAATCCATAGGAGATGGATGCATGAATGGTTCACAGAAGATGACCACGGAGTAGTGATTGTTACAGCAAAAAATACAAAATATAATCTTCTATATTTGGTGACTTCATTACGATAATGTCGCCTTCTTTTCTAGCTCTGCATGCAAAGATATAATCAACTAAATTCTTCGTCCAATATCTCAGAAAGGGAGATTAAGAATTGGAGTTGAAGGAAAGTAGTAAGGAATGCTAGAAGATATTATGTTGTGTACCTTCAGATGGCGGTTGGACCTGATTGTTCTTATTGCTGACAAAGAGAATTACGGAACTGTCAATCACATGCTACCTTAATGGTGACAAAATAAAGTTGTAAGGACATGCGTGCATAAAGAGACCAGCATTAAATTTATATTCTCACATTATACTTATAATCTAAAATTAATCTACTCGAGATAAATTCAACATAATAACGTAGCGACCATGCAAAATAAATGTGGAGAAATTTAAAATACTGAATTAAGGATAAAAAGAAAAGACTACTCAACGGTCAGATGAAAAATGGAAACAGCTGGGATTTATGTTCTAATGTGTGTTTCATATGTTCATAAAAGCTTATGGTGATACCTCAAATGAATCCATTCCCATCTTCTATATGGGACTGAAAGTTCCATACATTACAGGCCCGTTTAATAGAGTAAAATGTGGACCCAGCTATTAGTCATAAAAACAAGAAGAAATGGCATAGAAGAAAGAGAAATAAGTTTTCAATAAAAATCATTTACCTTTCCTTGTTTGAAGGTTCATCTTGAGGTTTCATTGCGGGAAAAAGTAGAACTTCCTGTACAAAAAACAAGAGAGAAATTAAATTTTAACTCTCCCTCTCCATATAATACAGAAAAAAAGTGCATACACTAAACCTATTTATTTAGGATTTACAAAATAAAATAGAAGCCTCAGCCAATGGGTGTTATCATATACCAACCTTTATGTTCTGCGAATCAGTCAATAACATAGCAAATCGATCAATACCCAATCCCCAACCACCAGTTGGAGGCAATCCGTATTCAAGAGCAGTACAGAATGTTTCATCCAAGGCCATAGCTTCATCATCTCCCGATTGTCGGTCCTAGTTTCATTCAGATCAAATCATCTTCAGTATATGTTTGAATAAATTGCATCTGAACCTAATAGCAAACTTTAGACAAATCCCCAAGACACCATTGTAATTTATATCATTGAAAAGATACCTTGAGTTGGTCGGCAAAACGTTGGCGTTGGACAACAGGGTCATTCAACTCTGTGTAAGCATTGCAGACCTGCCAAGTAAAGACAAAATTGACTAACGAAAGCAGATACAGAAAAAAAACAGAGGGGAAAGATATATCTTGGAAATGCATACTTCGTGCTTGTTAATGAACAGTTCAAATCGCTCAGTTAATCCTGGTTTTGACCTATGCCACTTAGCAAGTGGACTCATGATCTCTGGATGGTTGATAATGAAAGCAGGGTTCGTACATGTCTCCTCAAGAAAGTGTCCAACAAGCTGTATCAGTCAAAACAACAGCTAAAAAATTAGAGAGAAAGAAGAGAAAAAAAGAATTCTGGGGTGGAATCAAGCAGTAAAGAAGAGATCTTTGCAATTAAAGATGTTACCAGAAGATAGGCATTCTCTAATTCTATTTACCTCTGTGCAAGTTCATAGATGATATAAATAATTAAAACTAAGAATCATTGCATTTTGAAGTACTTCAGAAAGCATAAATTAATTTGGTAGCTTCTATCTGGACAATAGATCCGCATTCAATTGCAGATAAAATACCTAAGATTTTATACTTGGAAAATATTTAAGCATATACATAAGCCTTCTAATCATAAAATGTTGCTGTAGAAAATCTTCTACAACTAATAAAGACAGGGTTATTAAACAAAATGTGGGAAATCACTTAGAGTCAAGATCCCATCCTATTCATCACAACGGAACAGCAAACCTCAACTCAGCTTCTTTACACTTGAAATTGATTAAATATAGTCCCCTTTGAGGAAAAAGTGCAAGTCTACAGTCCTTTCAAATCTGCAATACAGAAGTCTTTACTAATACTCAGGACTCAGATTTTAACCAATAGGAAGAATGACAAGTAGATTCTACTTATTCATCAAAATAAAATAGAAAACCACAATTTATTTTCCTCTACATTGATTAAATATAATCTATCATTGTCTATCCATATCAAAGTTCAGAAAAACCACTAATAACCAAAATTAAACATAGAGGAACTCGCCAAAGTAAATTCAGGGTCAAGAACTAAAGCAACGCCATTTCTGTGACTATTATTGAAAGTTTTTCCCAAAAAATAAAATAAAAATAATCACAGAAACAAAGCAGATGAGTTAACCACTCTTATGGGTACTTCAGCCCATCATGTTAAACCCAATCTAGGATTAATGCAACTATCACAATTTTCTAGGAATGCCTGAGGATTATGACTCATGAGATAAAGTTCCCCAAGCAAGAGATGTCATTCATACTGACAGCATAACAGATGATACCTAAACATATCTATGATGCAGATATATCTTACTTTGTCTAACAATCTTGTAGTTGTTTGAGGCGGAGGGCATTTAATATCAAATTTCAAACATGCATCCACGAGATAATTATTGGCTTCAACACTTGTGAGGTCTTTGGGAATATCCAAAT
This sequence comes from Pogostemon cablin, assembly GCA_023678885.1. Classification (NCBI taxonomy): domain Eukaryota; kingdom Viridiplantae; phylum Streptophyta; class Magnoliopsida; order Lamiales; family Lamiaceae; genus Pogostemon; species Pogostemon cablin. The sequence continues at coordinate 1,661,260 of CM042970.1, forward strand.
TTGCCATCTTCTCCAACTCATCTATCATATCAATCCGCCTAAAGAAGAAAAGGAGAAGTGAAATAATGCATATAATTATGAAACAAGTGCAGGAACAAATACCTGAAAGGAGGAGTAAAGTCAATCTCAATGGGATCATTGTCCAATCCATTGGCATGGTATTTAATTTTATAGCTACCAGTGAGTTCCTTGACCATCCCTAACAACAAAGAATTTGTTTTAAGAATTGTCTAAGACCAAATTTCTTTAATAGAGCACACCAGATTTGGCACCCACCACTGAGCATATCTTCAGTCAGCTTCATCAGATCATTGTAATCAGCAAAAGCCATGTAGAACTCACATGTAGTGAATTCAGGATTATGTGTTAAGTCAATTCCTTCGTTCCTAAACTGTTTCCCAATTTCATAAACACGGTCTAAACCACCAACAACTAATTCCTTGAGATACAGTTCAGGAGCAATACGCATGAATAGTCTCATATTTAGTTCATTGTGGTGGGTGACGAATGGCCGGGCAGCAGCACCACCAGCAATCATGTTCATCATCGGAGTTTCAACCTTACAGGTAGAGATTAGAAAATCAGAAGATGACAAAATTTGAAGGCAAGCATGGAGATAGGTACTCAAGAAAAACACATTTAAAACCACAGTATTGAACTCACCTCCAAAAAATCGAGATTATCAAGAAAGTGTCTAATGTAAGAAATGATTTTAGACCTAGTCCTGAAAATTTCTCGAACCTCCCCATTCAGCATCAAATCCAAATAACGCTGCCTATATCGTGTTTCCTACAAAATAAGAAGTGCACGTGAGGAAACAGAAGCATTAAAAGATATGACATATAGATGCATATAAAACAAGCAGACACAAACAAGTATTCACATCTCATGCACTGGCCTTTAATGGAGAAGTTACAGAAGTGCAGATAAGTAGAGCAGTACCTGATCCTTTAATATGTAAGCCTCAGGATTTCTGGGTTGTCCAGGAACCCAGACATCAGTACTCTGTCAAAGTACTCAGATATTAACGAAAAACAAAATAATATCACTAAATCATTAATTATTAGTCAAAATTACCTTGATATTGTCTGCCCCAGGACCAAGTTTTTGCCGGGGCATCATATGGAGACAGTGAGAAAGCACTATAAATGCTTTAGGGAAAATACTCAGCTCTCCTCTTTTACTTTTGCCTACACAAAAAGGTACCATGTGATCAGGACTTTTATCAGGAAGGATCTATTGAGATTTGAGAAAACCAAGAATTCCTTTTTTCCTTAAATATTTACTGAACAGATAATCAAGTCAAAGATGAATGAAAGCTGTACAACTCGTATTAATATGCATGTGCAATAGCTGCCAAAAAGCCTTCTGCAGAGACTTTGCAGTTCAATGACACTTGAAAAACTGTATTATGGAGTGAAATTATATGAAAAAATCACCCCAGGAATCCTAGTTCAATTGCAGACAAAATACTAAACTTGAGCTATTAAAGGAAACCCTCAGATCCTGAAGCATGGTTTGATGGGTATAATAATAAGTATTACAAACCTGGGAACCCAACTATCCCTACAATATCTCCACGCTTGACTGAAGAATGAAACCGAGTAAACTCTTCTTCATCCAAATCTGATTTCCTACAAAATCCCATCGTAGATTTTTACAGTGAGAAAAAGGCAAACACAAGATATTTAAGATTTGGGATATAGAGCCTTGGAAGTGGTCATGCAGCACATGTGGTGATCAAGTCAACTGAACTCATACTTTCAGTAAACACAACAAGCTTCAAATAAACAGACATTCATCATTCAGAAGAAAGAAAGAATATATATATATATATATATATATATATATATATATATATATATATATATATATATATATATATATATATATGACAAAGTCTCTTGTGAGACGTTACTTACGTGAGACGGTTTGTGAGATGTGTTAAAGTATGCCTATTATATAGATAAAGGATGTTTGATGGTTGTTAGAGTATATTTTCTAAAGTATGCTGGATATGCATTAAAGTATGATTTTAGCGTATTATAATATGATTCATTATTGACATACTTTAACTACAAATAAGCATACTTTATCTATACAATAAGTATATACTTTAGTGATGGGTCGACCCATATCACAATAATCAGTCTCACAAGAGAGTGTCTCTTTTACTATATATATATATATATATATATATATATATATATATATATATATATATATATGAGTTACCACTAAACTTTATGAAGAAATGGGATGGTACACGCCAAAAAAATTATACTCCATATCTTTAGCTTCTATACTTTAATGACAAAAACATCAAAGAATGGAGGGTAACTTGAAGTAATATACCAAGATACTACATTATAATATCAACACAATTGTCAAGGAAAATAAAATATTCCATCATGACGATCAATTTGTCCAGGATAAACAAATTAGAAAATATTTGAGAAGTAAAATGCAATAAAACTGCTCAAGTGAGAGGGTAAATGGCAGTTTGAGTCCCCAATCCACGTATTGCAGCATTCTCAATGGAGTATAGGTTAAATATTTTGCAATAAAATAATCAAACTTAGGTGCTGGCATGACTTCTTTATGAATTCAATATCATTGAGTGTACATAGAAATATTTTCTGCTGTAAGCACCTTGTTATATATATTCAATATAGTATGGTGAAACCCAGAAAGTAATAAATTAATATAAAAAATTAATTGTACTAACTTTTAAATTAAGAAAAGAAATACCATTGAACTGCCGAAACGCTTGAATAGATCAGATGACAGTGTTATACTAAATCATGGCAGAAAATAGATCCCGCATCAGAGTTAAGCCTTGAAAGGCAAGTACCACAAGAACTCAACCTTCATACTAATTAAAGCAAAAGAGCTGGTGATGTAATTACCTAGCATCAGCCATAACTTGAACCTTAGCACCACCTCCGTGTAGATCATAAAAGAAAAGCTTTGATGATGAGGATCTTTTGTTCATAAGCCGTCCTTTCAAAACAAATATCCGCAACATTAATATTTCACTAATAATCACAGCATAAACACAGTTATAATCTCATTTACCAGCTATTCTTGCTTCAACATCTTCAAGATGATCCCCACTATTCAGCTTTTCATAACTCTTTACATACTCAGGAATACTCAAATTAGCTTCAAATTTGTGGGGATACGGATTTATGCCTGCTGTCTTCTGAGCCGCAAGAGCTCCCAGCCTATTTTCAAAATATTGCTGCAGTAAAGGTGTTCAGTAAACCAATTTAGACAACCTCTGTAAGAGAGAAATACAGTACACTCAAAATAAATTTAAAACAAGTAAAGAATTCTAAAAGAACAAAAAAACCCTAAAACAAAAGCAATTCCACAAAGAAGCTGTATTGATGCATTAGGCGTACCGTTGGATCCATGCCCTCATCTTCTGCAGCAGCAGATTTCTTAGCCTGTGGATTTGGCTTTGCAGAGGCCTGCGGCTTTGGCTTTGGCTTTGGATTTGCAGAGGCCTGAAGTAAATTCTTAAATCATTACAAAAGAAACATGATATATACGACAACAGATAATTGAGCACGTGAATGAGATCCAGATCCCCTTACAAACTTTAAACTATACCTCATAAGCATTAGTTGTATTCAAGAAAAATCACGACCAGAAAGATAAATCAGCAAACAAAGTTGGGCTGTGCTTTTTTTCCTTAGGTTTAAAGTCCACATTAATTGTACAGTGAAAGTAAGGTGGACTGGTTGTCAAATGCATTCAATTACTGGAAAAATTTTCCTTACTGATTAGTTGTTGTAATGCGTTGTTATTCTGGCATCATAAAATATGAGATTGTGATTTTGATTTTAGTGAAGGAGTATGTGATTAATGCTGAGTTCAGAGTGTTCTATTTCTTCTCTGTGAAACATTGTGTGGAATGGTAAGATTCATAAGCACTAGATTGTGAGCCATTTGATTTAACTCTAGCTCTGTTGTTAAAACTGCATTCTCTGTTATTGAGTCCCAAGGTTCTGGAGCTTTGGTCATAAAGTCCCTGATAGATGCCAACAGCTGCCACCAAAACCAATTTCAACAAGTGTTGCCATTAAGTTATCTGAAACCTTTTTTGGAGTGAAAGTGGCTGCAAAAATCTGGATAGGTGTACATGTCTTTTAGGATAATGATATGAGAATTTCATTAAACATACATCAAACCATAGTTATTAAGGGCGCAAGGCGCACCGAGGCATATCTGTATTAAATCTGTAATATAACACCATTATTTATTCTATACTAAATATAACCTATATACAACACATATACCTAATAAAATAAGTCTAAAAGGTATATAATATAACATTTTATAAGAGTATGACATATAAACTAAGCCATTTAAGCCAAAGTTAAACATGCACATATGAAAATTCCTAATATTTGAAATAAAATAAGTCAATCAAAGCATTAAACACAATCATAGCAACAAATATATTTTAATTATCATCTTCTTCATCATCAAACTCCAAGTCTTGATCATCAAATTGTTCTTCTTCCCCATTAAAATCTTCTTCTTCTTCAAACCCAATATTATCTTCCTATTGTTCTTCATCCTCTTCATCTAATAATCTTAGATTAGTTCCCTTTTCCTTCATTACTTCTTTGCCTTTCCTTTTGGAACTAGTGGTAGTTGCCCCCAATGATTTCCCTCTAGTTTGATATATTGGCTCGTCAACTTCACTAGCTTTAGCAACCATATCCCATGTCAAGTCATCCCCCTCAAACACCAATTCATTATCTTCAATTTCTTCATCCATCGTACCACTCAACCATTCATTGCAATCATCAATACTTTTCAACGAGATGGGATCAATGTGCTCACGTAAATCATATCGACGCTTTAAATCACGATTATATTTAACAAAAACCAAATCATTCATACGTTTTGTTTCAAGCCTATTTCTTCTTTTAGCAAGAACCTGCAACAAGGTAGTAATTAAATTAAAGTAGAAAGAATTTTGAATAAAATATTGTAATTGTAAATTAAAAAAACGAGTTAGGGGCTAGTGCTACTTACATTCTCAAATATGCTCCAATTACGCTCACACCCGGATGAACTACAAGTTAGGCTTAGCACGTTAATGGCAAATTTTTGCAACTCTGGAACACATGAGCCAAAAGTCTCCCACCATACTGTTCAGACTTTTTGTACACATTAAGCTGGCTCATGATTTTATCTTGCTCTGCCTCAATTGGGATCAATTTTTCTAAGGCTTTAATAAAACCCCTTGTGATCAATGTATCCCCTTTATCAATATCATCAAAGAATTGAGGATTCAAATGATATGCCGCCGCATGCAAAGGTCGATGTAGTTGGCAAGTCCATCTCCTATCAATGATTTCAAAAGCTTCTTTATATTGTTTCTCATCTTTGAAGGACTTCTTGATGGTTTCTTTGGCTCGATCCATAGCCCCATATATGTATCCCATCGCAGGCCTCTTCTCTCCATCAACCAACCTCAACACACCGACCAAAGGTCCATATATCTTCAAGATATATTGAAAACTTCTCCAAAATGTAGTAAAGATTATTTTAAATACCTTCTTGCCATCAAATAAATAAAATAACATAAATAAACATATAATAAATATTAGATGAAGGATTTACGAAGTTAGGGTTCCCATTCATTTCACTCCAAGCCTCCACGACGCAAACTACTCCAGCCTCCAACTTCCAACTGTCGCCGTCCCGTCTGGTCGTCGTCCGCCGCGTTTCCGACCGCCGCCGCCACGTCGCCGCCACCGGTCAGCTACTGGAGCAGCCGAGCATCAAGCACAGCAGTCAGCAGGTTTGTTACTTTGTTTTGGTTTTCTTTTTTTCTTTTTTTTTTCTCTTTTTTGTTAGTTTTGCTGTTTGTTTTTTTTTTCTTTTTTTCTCTCTTTTTTCTTATTTTAATGTTAATATTTTTTATTTTTTCCTTGATATATAATACTATAATCTGACTTTTTTTTTCCAGCATCCTTTTTTAAATTACTAGGCTACTAGTACAAGCATAATATTAAATTTTGCTATTTTATAATTTAAAATATGATTAGTTGCATTATTTCTTGATTTTTATTAAATTTATTTATCTTTTTAATTCTTCAGATAATCAGTGGTTTGTAATTTTGTGAGTTGTGAGAGTGAGACTTGTCACTTATGGATGAAAATCAAAGTTGTAGTAGTGGTGTGGGATCGACAAATGAAGCAAAAAATCCGGGATGGAAATATTTTGTGAAGGTAAATCCAAATACCAATAATGACTTGAAGTGCAGTTTTTGTAATCAAGTTTTTAAAGGTGGTATTTTTCGTGGAAAACAACATCTTAGTGGAGGACATCGGAATGCTAAAATATGTAAGAGTTGCCCACCACAAGTTAGATTAACGAGTTCATGAACATGAAGAAAGAAAAGATTGAAAATATTGCTAAACATGCAATGGGAATTTGGAAGGATGATGGGTATGATTATGATGAAGATGAAGTCAACATCATATGAATGGAACCACCAAATACTCAATCATCATCAAAGCCCTCTCTCCCCTCACAAAACAAGAGGAAAAGACTAAATTCGATTGAGGAATTTGTACAAAAAGTTGCTGAAAAAAAAGGAAAAGAGAGGCAAACCACCATAAATGAGGCCTTCAAGAAAGACATGAGGTGGAAAGGTTGTTTGGCAATTGCGGAATGGTTATATGATGCTGCAATTCCCTTTAACGCTGTCACTTATCCAAGTTTTCAAAGGATGTTTGATGTTGTTCTCCAGCATGGACTTGGATTTAAAGCAGCTTCTTTTCATGAGGTGAGAGTTCCCCTTCTTAAAGAGGTTGTTTCTAATGTTGAAGAAAATTATATCAAGAGTTGTCGTGTAGAATGGGAAAAATATGGTTGTAGTTTGATGATTGATGGTTGGACTGATAAGAGACAAAGGACATTGATGAACTTTTTAGCTAATTCGCCAAGAGGTTCTATTTTCTTAGAGTCTGTGGATGCCTCGGAGTATGCTAAAACTGGACAAAAGATGTACGAGTTAATTAATAGATTTGTGGATCGTGTGGGAGAGGAAAACGTCGTCCAAGTTGTCACGGATAACGCTAGTAACATGGTGCTGGCTGGTAAGTTATTCAATACTTCAATTATGTTTTGAGTAAAATTATTATTATTATTTTTTTTATTGAATTTTGTCAACTTGTTAGGGAAATTATTGGAAGATACTAGGCCGAAGATATTTTGGACTCCATGCGCTGCGCATTGCATTGATTTGATGTTGGAAGATATTGGGAAGTTATCTGAGTTCAAGTCAACTTTAAAGAAAGCCATGAGTGTGACTTCGTACATTTATGTTAGACCCGGTGTGGTGAATATGTTGAGGCAATTCACTGGAAACAAAGAATTAAGTAGGGCTGGGATCACAAGATTTGCAACAGCTTTTCTCACTTTACATAGATTGTTTCAGTTGAAGAAAAATTTGAGAAATATGTTCATTTCAAATGAATGGGTGGAAAGTAAGTGGGCTAAAGAAGTTGATGGCAAGAAGGCAGTTAAAATAATCTTGGCTACTACATTTTGGAGAAGTGTTCAATATATCTTGAAGATATATGGACCTTTGGTCGGTGTGTTGAGGTTGGTTGATGGAGAGAAGAGGCCTGCGATGGGATACATATATGGGGCTATGGATCGAGCCAAAGAAACCATCAAGAAGTCCTTCAAAGATGAGAAACAATATAAAGAAGCTTTTGAAATCATTGATAGGAGATGGACTTGCCAACTACATCGACCTTTGCATGCGGCATATCATTTGAATCCTCAATTCTTTGATGATATTGATAAAGGGGATACATTGATCACAAGGGGTTTTATTAAAGCCTTAGAAAAATTGATCCCAATTGAGGCAAGATAAAATCGTGAGTCAGCTTAATGTGTACAAAAAGTCTGAAGCTGATTTTGAATTTAACGTTGCAAAAAGGCAAAGAAAATTGATGACTCCAACAGTATGGTGGGAGACTTTTGGCTCATGTGTTCCAGAGTTGCAAAAATTTGCCATTAAAGTGCTAAGCCTAACTTGTAGTTCATCCGGGTGTGAGCGTAATTGGAGCATATTTGAGAATGTAAGTAGCACTAGCCCCTAACTCGTTTTTTTAATTTACAATTACAATATTTTATTCAAAATTCTTTCTACTTTAATTTAATTACTACCTTGTTGCAGGTTCATGCTAAAAGAAGAAATAGGCTTGAAACAAAACGTATGAATGATTTGGTTTTTGTTAAATATAATCGTGCTTTAAAGCGTCGATATGATTTACGTGAGCAAATTGATCCCATCTCGTTGAAAAGTATTGATGATTGCAATGAATGGTTGAGTGGTACGATGGATGAAAAAATTGAAGATAATGAATTGGTGTTTGAGGGGGATGACTTGACATGGGATATGGTTGCTAATGCTAGTGAAGTTGACGAGCCAAGATATCAAACTAGAGGGAAATCATTGGGGACAACTACCACTAGTTCCAAAAGGAAAGGCAAAGAAGTAATGAAGGAAAAGGGAACTAATCTAAGATTATTAGATGAAGAACAAGAGGAAGATAATATTGGGTTTGAAGAAGAAGAAGATTTTAATGGGGAAGAACAATTTGATGATCAAGACTGGAGTTTGATGATGAAGAAGATGATAATTAAAATATATTCGTTGCTATGATTGTGTTTAATGCTTTGATTGACTTATTTTATTTCAAATATTAGGAATTTTCATACGTGCATGTTTAACTTTGGCTTAAATGGCTTAGTTTATATGTCATACTCTTATAAAATGTTATATTATATACCTTTTAGACTTATTTTATTAGGTAAATGTGTTGTATATAGGTTATATTCAGTATAGAATAAATAATGGTGTTATATTACAGATTTAATTTCGAGGCGCGCCTCAGACGTGTGCCTTGCGCCTCGGGCACAGATATGCCTCGGTGCGCCTTGCGCCCTTAATAACTATGCAGCCCATACAAAAAAAATTTCCATGTATAAGTGCACAAATACAGGAAAATGATGTGTAGAGACGCAAAATATAAAATATATTCAAAAAGCTTAACAAAATAGAAACTATTGTCCAACAATCAATCTTCATAACCCGTGTGGAGTGTTACACAAGTAGTACGACACCCCACCTCACTCCCTTAAAGGAGAAACAAAAACCCCATTATATTTTCACTTACCTTAAATAGTCATCATAAATATATAACCATAAATCAAAACTGAGTGTTTTAGCTCGAGAATCCAAAATGTTAAAAACTAAAACAAGAACATAGACAATAAACTCCCAATTACAGCAGCGTAAAATGAAAATTGAAAAATATGTTCGTCACCATTGCATTTCCACAATAATTATCCAAAAATCGAGTTGCACTCACGGAGGCATGAGAGATTAATGAGCAGTAATGTTCATGGAAGTAGAGAACGTACCATTTCCGAATTAGGAGCTTGCGAGAAAAGTAGAAATGATGATGACGAAAAAACTGCAGACACAACGTACACCGAGTTTCTGTTCTTTACCCACTCTACTCAGAAGTCGCTTAAACCCTAGGAACTCATTTGTTCGAGAGAATCTGTAAAAAAAAAAAAAGTGTGCATTTTTTTATATTGGGTTTAATAGTTCAGTTGGCCGTAGTATTTAATGGGCTGCATTAATCTGGGCCATTATTTTAATGGGCTTTAATGTAATTTTAGACACAAGATTTCTGATGGCTTAATACTGCTGACATGGTGGTAATGTCAATTGAAAAAATAATTATTTATTTTAGAAGAAAATTAGTAAACTTTGTTATGGAGTACTTATATATGGCCTATGGGAAGATTACAAAATCCACATCAAATTATCTTTATAAAAAGTTAGGTTAAAATGTGCGTTGCATGTCCAAGTTGGGGTTGTATGGTATAAAGTTATATCTTCGGGTTAGAGTTAATTAACAATATTAAATGTTTTTATATTCTATTAAAACATTTAAAATATTCTTTATTATATTAACTTTTTTTAAAATCTTTGTGCAAATAATTATAGGCTGCGGCTATTTGCACACACCGATTTACTTCCATACACCCATTTAAATTTTAAATTAATAAATATATATACTAAATTACTAAAGTATCCCTTTGACATACACACACTTATTACAATATTATTCCTATAATAATAAATACAAACATAAACACACCAAACACTTGAACAATAATAATTCACAAAAACATAAATACACACACAAACACTTTCACATCAAAAATTTGAGCAAAAATCACAAAACAAAACACACACCCACTTCTTCTTCCTCCAACATCCATAAATCCAAGATTTTCTTCCCATCTATAAACACTCATATTCGCTCACACGGATATCATGTTGGAAGAAGAAACACCTAAGGACATAAAAGTACATATATTTATATGTTTATACCAATTAAAAAGTTATTTTTCGCATTCCCCGACGCTGCATGTTCGACCAACCAGGGTCGGATACATTCACAAACGTTCAACCAATGGCGGCCGAAAATTTGCTTCCTGTTCGACCAGACACTGCCGACGAAATGTCGATTTTTCGACCAAGAGTGGTTGAACTGCAATTCATCCTGCGGCAAACCAGGGTCGACAGTCGCTAGCCTATTTCCAACGTCAATTTGTACATTTCTTAGCACTACCCAAATCGATTTCCCCAACTAAAATAAATATCATGCTACCCATAACATTTATAACAACAAAACGCAACATAAATGTAATAACATCTATTTGGTAGTATAAGCGCTCTTCTTCTCTTCTTCCCTCTTTCTTTTTTTGTTTGAAGTGTGTGTGAAGTCAAGTGGGTGTATATTTTTAATGTTAGATTAAATGTGGGAGTTGTGAGAGGGAATGTATTGGGTATGTGGGTGTATATTATTAAGGGCAATGTAGCCTTTTATTAGTGTGTGTATATATAATTTTTATATGTATAGATGTAAGGGTAAAATGCACTTTTGGTCTCATACAAGAAGTCTGATTTCATTTTTGGTCCTTTTCATTACATTTTTGGTCCTATTGCTCTATTTTTAAAATTCCGTCCAACAAATTGATGGAAAGATTATTTGTCCGTTAAAAGTAATTTTCATTTAATTTAATTCCATTTTTTAATCTTAATTTCATCTTCAACCCACTTCTCTCTCTTAACTCTAAATTTTCTCAACTACTAACGGCACCCCAACATCACCACCGCCACTCCTCCACCTCCATTACCGTCTCCCTCGCCTTCACCACCACCTCCGTCTCCTCTATCTCCATACCTCTCCTCTACCTTCTCCCCTACCACCACCACCACCACCAACGTCTTCCCCATCTTCTCCACCATCACCTCTCCGTTTCCTCCACCTCTGTCGCCCCCTCCACGGTCTCCTCCGCCTCCATCTCCATCACCACTACCAATGTCACCCGGCCTCCTCCATGGCCTCCACCACCACCGCCTCCATCTCCATATCCTCCATCACCATCTCCAACGCATCCACCATCTTTCCTACTGCCCCATCTCCTCCACCACCAACTGAACTGCCTCCATCATCTCCATGATATCTCCCCCACCTTCGTCGCCACCTCGACCACCATCAGATTCATAATTTTGTTCTAATTTCTTGAAATCCATATCTAGTTGGTCTATTTTGGCGACGATAAAGAGCGGTGGATGATGGCTAAATAGGTTCTGGAATCGCTCAGTTCGCCGCTGTCAATGGCTTACGACATTCGTCGTCCACCTCCATAGATCTGCCATTCGTCTCCACCACATCCTCCGTCCACTACCCCAAATCTGCAGTTCGTCTCTAACACCACCACAAATCTACATTTCCCTCGTCGGAGCTCGTTGCCAGTCGATCATCGCAGATCGCTCACCATCTTGTGCCGCCGCCGCTGCAGATCTGATCCTGCCGCCAAAACAGTGCCTCCCACCACCTCGCGCTGTCGGGAATCATGGAGTGCCACATTTGCCCTCCACCGTTTCCCACTTCCGGTTGCCAAGTCCTACCCGCGTCGGAGAAAATTGTCGCCGCCCCACACTACTTCCCATTTCTAACATTCGATGTGCTGTGTTTTCAAAAAAGTTGGGTCAAGATTGGTAAAATTGTGATAGATGTTGGTCAAATTAATAATAATAATAATAATTTTCTTTTATTTTTTTAATATAACGTTTTCATCCAAAAAATTAACGGTCTGGGACTAAAAATGCATCTTTTGGGACCAAAAAAAATGTTAGGGACCAAAAATGAAATCAGACTTCTTGTATGGGACCAAAATTGCATTTTACCCGCAGATATAATTGGGTGTATTGAGTAATTTGGTGTGTGCGAATAGCCGACGCCATAATTATATTTATTTGAGAAATAATATATTTGCTTATAATTTTGTGACAAACATAAAAAAAAGTGTGTACGTTTATTATGGACAAATGAGACTTGTACTCTCTAGTTACACGAATTTAATATACGTAAAACTGGTTTGTGACTGATCTGAGATTTTAATTGTATTATATAGCATAGTAAGTGCTTAATCTAATATTTGTTGATACTAATAATACAAATATATTCACAGAGTGATAATACTTAGCAAAGTGCACACTTACATAAAATACATTGGAGTAATATTTTATCTTATACTCATTAATATTTATAGTTATATTACTAATATTATATTAGGATAGGGACACGTCCATTTCAAATAGAATTTTACTGTAGGAATCAAGTCTAGCCAAATTCAAATGAGTGAGGCTGTTGTGCTTTGGGACATCGTGTCTTTTTATAATTTCCGTGTCCCTTTACAATTTAAACTCTCTATCTTGGGGGCGCATGAGTTTTTGTCAATTCAAATCCATGAATAATGAATTTATGTAATTGATGTGCACAAAATTTTTTACTTAATAATAATTTGACAGTTCAGAGGGGGCATATCTATTGTCATATATCCATCCATTAAAGACTTAGAGTCTATTGAGAAAATAGGCAAGCAATAATTTAAAATAACCATAAGAGATTACATGAAGTTTATTTACCTAATTCCACATTAGAAAAACTAGGTTTAGTTTCAATAATTTTTCATTATGACTTTATAATACAAATACAACGAGGAAAGACGAATTAGAGCGATGTTGTCATTTATGGATGGTAAGCTCCCGATTAGGTATTTATGAATTCTTTTAGGGGTAAGAAGTTAGTGGAAGCAAATTTTGAGCCCTTTGTTGCAAAAATCATGGACTTGATTCGTGGGTGGTCAACCAAGTAGGTTTCCTAAGAGGGAAGCTTGACTTGGTTGGTTCCGTTATTTATGGGATTTTGAAATTTTGGTGTACCATGGTAAAGGTATTAAAAGATCTTGGATGTCCTGTTACATTTTTGTGTTACATCTCCTGTTACACGAGTTAAATGAATAACAAGTATGCGTAGAGGAAAATCTCATCCTTTCCTCTTAGGGTTGATTGTTAGGGTATAGATTAGTTTATCCTACGTGTCAATCATCCAACGGTTTGTAACAAGAGATGTAACACCAAATGTAACAGAAGATCTGAACCGTAAAAGCTTGTGCTACCAAATGATGTTTCTCTTTATAAGGTTCTTTGCAATATACATTGGGAGAGAAAGTTATTATAGTTTAAATGGGTTATTGATCGTTCTAAAAGATGGAACTGCTCACGCCTCCGCATGCCGGCCCGACAGCATGTGAAGGAGGTTAATTATGGTAATTCAACCAATCAACAAGGGTTAGACCTTTAATCACTACACAAGGAGCCCCCTAATAAGAGGTTGTTGCACGCTGCGGAATAAGAGGTTGTTGAATTAACGGAAAGTGAAGTTGATAGATTTGTGTTTTCGAAATTATGGAGTCTTTGGTACTAGTTAAGAATTCATTTAGGATGTGGTTTGCTTTACGTGAAAGGTTAGATGGAGAATGGATGAGGATGAGTTGGGGGATGTGGGTTATGTCTTCGCCAAAAAGAAACTTGTGTTCTCTTTATTATGTTTGTTTGTGGAGAGCGTATGGAGACAAGTGCGACGATGAGTTGGATGGGTAAGAAGAGTAACTATATTGCCGGCGAGATTCAAATGGTTGTACAAGAATAAAAGGATCGAGCTAAGACAAGGAATGACAAAGATATTGGGGTTTTATACTTGCGATGTAAAGCAAGAAATATACTCCATATAGTATTCTAGTAGGTAAAATATGATTATTATGCTATGCATATTGCTACATTTGATTGTTTGTTATCTAAATAAGATAGTATAGTTGGTTAGAGATTTAATGATTGTATAAATTATTAGGTAAACCTGTTTTTAACTACTATCTCTTGTTCTTGTGAATAAATTTTACCATATTCACTACAGATACAATGAGGACTATTTAAACAATAATCACTTCTTCTATTTCACTAAACATTTCATTTTATTTTTTTTAATTTGTACGTCTCATTAAAAGTTTCACGTTGCATTTTTTTTTCCATAAAAAGATTAAAAAAAAAATCTATACAAATAATTCATCAACACATCTTATTTACAGATATTTTCTTTACTTACCAAAAACACATCTTATTTTAGTTTTGAGGGGAAATGAAAATGCCATATCATTTAGATAAAATGTGGTATACAAAACATGCACCTTTGACTGTCACTTTTTGACTAGGGACCAAATGATTATTCCTAACTACGATATTATAATGATGAGATACAGATTCCATCTATCTTCGCCCTAATTCTTTTCACTTCAACTCCTACATTTTCTTGTCTAATATCGCTAAAAATATTATGGACTGTAAATAAAAATATTGATTAAAAGTATTTTTTTCTATATAAATATATTTTTTTCAACCAAACTTAGTAGATGCTCGGTTGAGCATTGGGTAGAGTTAATGAAAATGGTAGTATATTGATTCTCATCGATGATATTTGTTTAATTAAATGAGAAATTTCTCAATTATTCTCATTAATTTAATAATTAATTCACATTTTTCAGTCACTTTCAATTTGATTGTGATTGACCTCCTTAATGATACTCATTGTCATTTTAATTGAAAAATTCAAAAAAATTTGTCTCTTAATTTCAAAAAAATATAGTTTTTTTAGGATATCAAACGTCATAAAAGCGATATCATTTTTTATTAAAGCTAGAAAAAGAATACTCCCTCCGTCCCCTTTCAATTTTTACGTTTTTATTTTGCGCATCTCATTTCAATGTTTACGCATTTCTTTTTGGAATATGGGACCCACCTAAAATAATTAATATATCATCCAACACTAATACACCTACTCACTTTGTATTAAATATTATATTTTTTCATCCACTATCTATTAAAAGATTATACTTCTTAATCAACGTGCAAAAACCAAACGTAAACATTGAAACAGGATGGAGGGAATATAACAATATTATTTTTTATTAAAGCTAGAAAAAGAATATAGTATTATATTGCAAATCAATATTTTATTATATATATACTTTTATATATAGAATAAGATATAGAAGAGTATAAATTGGGGCATGACACACAAATTATGTGTTGGTTATAATATTTTTACACGTGTTAAAGATTTATATTTTTATTTTTATTTTTACAACAAAAATATTATCTTATAGAATTAAAAATAAATATTACAGTAGTAATGGTTCACATTATGTTATGAGTATAATTTTTTTATAAAGAAACCATTTACATGGATTAAATTAATCTAACATTCAAAAATAGTTACTCCTTCGTTCGATATGCAAAGGATATATTTACTTTTTGGTATGTAATTAAGTTAAAGAAATATTATTATTTAACGTGTTCTAATAGTTATTTTGATGAGATGTGTGAGTCTCATAAAAGAAATATATTAGTGATAATTGTTAATCTCATGTGAAAAAAAAATTCCGATAAATGCTGGAAATAACAAAATGAAATCATTATTGGCAGAGAGCAGGAGTACAATGGATGATAATATCATTAAATCTATAAATAAACATTAAATATGTTTGATAATGACACCATCTCACGATGTTACTATTTTATAATTACAAAATTAATTATTATTTTTATTTATTAATATTATCACTTTTTATTTATATAATATATTATTTACAAAATAATTCTCCAATCATTATTATTTTTCATTAATAGTGTAGCATCTTTTTTAATTTTTTTCATCTCACAAAATATCTTAAGGAAATGGTCTGACATTCGTATACACTAATTACTCCAACATAATTGCAATCAAATTATCGTACCATATTTCATTGTTGCTTCAACCGTGTATCTGAGTTTTATAGTACACCCTCCGTTCCATAATTATTGTCGTCGTTATTGTAGAAATAGAGTTTAAGAAAAGTTATTTTTTTATAATTTTATTAACTTTTTAGGAGTATTGTGGTATTTTTAAATAATAAATAAATTATAAAATATGTTATGTATGAGAGGTAGAGTAGTATTTTTAAAATTAAGATAATTTTTGAGGTTGTTGATTGATGTGAAATTTTCATTTTGGGGTGTGACAATTATTGTGGGACGAACGAAAACGGGAAGTAAGACAGTTATTATGGGACAGAAAGAGTAATATTCTTTAATAATTTTATTGTCAATCAGTACGATGATAATTTGATGAGAGTCTTATCGCTTCTAAATAACAGTTATGTGTGTGATTAGTAGGGTTATATGAATAATTAAATAATAATTAATTAATGATGTTTGACTGATTACAGAAATAAAGTACCAAAAGACGTGAATGTAACACCTTTTTGTCAGAAGCTCTGGAGGCCAGACAAATGCTCCTTTTGGCTACCCGTTTTATACAAAAGATAAAACCTTTTCTTCACTTTTAATTGAAGGGTTAAATTGTTATATACCAATTAAATTTAACAATTTTTTTAATGCATGATATTTAGTGTTTATCTTTGAAATGTTCTAGATAATAAAAATATTTTGATTCGATTTATGGCTTGATTTAAAAATTTTAATTGAGTCATAAGTATATACAACTAAGTTATAATATTCACAATGTGAATCATAAAAATATTTTTAATCGAATTATAAGTATATATAATCGAATCAACAATCGAGTTAAGTTTTTTTTATATTATTATTTTAGACAATGCTCGTAAATTTAGGATAACATTTTTTTATTAAGTAATGGGATCTGTTGCCCATTACTTTTTATGTAAATATTACTCTTCTTGTAATGATTATATTTATTTTTTTAATAATGAATATAATATTTAACATGTAATGAGTTAAGAAATAGTATAATATTTTAATATATAATGATTAATTATATTAATGTCATGTATGACTGCATGAAGATATATTATTTTGTATGAGTAATGGAGTATCTACTAAGAATAAAAATAGTTGGTTCTTTGTGTCCTGAATGCAGACCGTCTGAAATATAAATAGTATAAATGTTTGATTAAAAAATTAAATTTTTTTATTTTATTTTAACATTAGGGGTATAAATTCCTATATTAAAGAGTGTAACGTTTAACACTAAATAGTATAATTTTCGAAAATCTGAAATTTAAGAATACGATGTTCCAAGAATATGCAAATTTTAGAAAAAAAATAATGTAGTAACTATTAAAGTGGTACATCAAATTAAACATATATTACCATTGTCAGGGAGTACTCCATTTGGCCAATTAATTTTAGTATTTTAATTCTTGTTTCATCTTGTCACGTAATATAAAATTTAAATTACTATAAATATACAAAGCATTTTTTATTAGATTTTTTAAGTTGTAAATAGTAAATTATATGAGTAGTAAATAAATTAAAATTTTAAAATTTAAGTGTATTGTGTATTAGTGTTGGATTGTGTGTTATTCTTTTATTTAGAAATATATCAACATATTTATGAAACGCATATATCCACTTATATATGAAACACATAAAAATAGTAAGTATAAATCTATCCATGTGAGATAAACAATAATTAAACATACTTTTATACTCCCCTCAAAAGAGGATCTTTTTTTTCTATTTTGGTCGTCTGTCCCAAAAAGGGTCATTTTCTTTTTTACACATATGAGACCCACACACATCCACTAATACAATTAAAATATGGATCTACACTCTCACTAATCCAACTACCCACTACAATTAAATAATAATACTCCTTAATTAACGTGCACAAAAGTAAAAGACCCTCTTTCGGATGAACGAAGGGAGTAATATTTAACAATATACAGTAACTTAAAACCGACATATTTTAACATGTATTAAACATGCTTTTACATGATATAAATATAAACGTACAGTCTTCGCTATTGCTTTTCCTCACAATATAGAACAATATTATTCTTCTTCATAATAAAAAATAATATGCATGATTTATGATGAATTTTCGATCTTAATGGAACACAAAAAGTATATTTACGGTAAAGTAGACAACGACGGTCAAAAGACAGTGTAGACGGTGGTGATCGAACACCAACATAGATGATGAGGATCAAAAGAAATTTAATTTGCATAAAAATTCATTTAATGTTTATTCACGTCTGTAAGTGTTAACATACTTTTTTTGTATCGGTAAAGAAAATTTATTAAATCAAAAGAAATAAAATACAGATACCAGAGGTGCTAATTTACAACATGAATTTGCCTCAAGGATAGGTATTCACGAATTCCTCTAAAGGCGTTACAGACCGAGAACTATAACTACTCACAAAATCAGTAGGAAATTTAACATATACCAACTCCAAAACCTATTTTTAATTTCGCTAATAACTCTATCAACATTCCAACTCCACGCCTCAAGTATAATCTTGTTCATTCATTTTCATATCACCCAAGTAATACAAATCCACATACCCAATGCAATTTTTCTACGTTTTTTTCCTCCTAATATTGACAAGCTATCCTTCTACATGACCCAACTTACGACCAACCAATTTAAAATGGAGTTACACCAACCATCCATCCATAAGCGTTAACATACTAAAGAATTATATTCACTAAATTAAAAAGTTTCTATTATTAAAGACGAGTTAGACCAATGTAAATTAATTTAAGTTATTATTATTTAATTAAAAGGATAAATATATAGAGTTGGCCAATTTTGTACGAGGGACTTTCTCTTAATATTATATTTACATTTCTATTTTTATCTATTTTGTAATAATTCACTAATTCTATAATGAAATATTTTACAATAATTTACTCCCTCCGTCCCACGGTAAGGATCTCTTTTTTCCATTTTATCGTCCCACCCAAAGGGTCCTCACTCATCCCCTCTAATACAATAAAAATATGGGCTCATACTCCCATTAATACAACTACCCACTACACATTAAATAATAATAGTCATTAATCCACGTGAGTATTAATTATCTAAAAAAACATTAGATTTTTCTTAAATTTAATAAAATTATTTTTTTTTCTAAAAAAAATCCGAAATAGTTACATATGTGTGTCAGATTTGGTCTATATTTATATATTATAAAATAAAATAAATAATTCCACAGCAATTTCGCTATAATTGCACCATTCAGTTGATCAGTTCTACACTCCAGCCATATTCACTCTCTTCACTACTTCCCAGTTCCCACCACCTCACTCTCTCTCTCACACAACTCAGACCAACAATGGCGGCGACAGCGCCAACACGAAAATTAAACCCTCAGGCCACCACCCTCCTGCTCCTTTTTACCCTCCATTACGCCGCCGCGTCAGACCACCCTGACTCCCAACCCCTTCTCCTCTTCAAATCAACCGCCGACCCGAATAACGCAGTTCTCTTCTCCTGGAACTCATCCTCCGAACCATGCACAACCAACTCATGGGTCGGAGTCTCCTGCATCCACAACCGGGTAGCCCGTTTGGTCCTTGAAGACCTCAATCTTCGTGGCCCTTTACCCTCTTCCATCACCTCGCTGACTCAACTCCGGGTCCTCAGCCTCAAGAGAAACGATTTCTCGGGTCAAATTCCGGATCTTACCAACCTCACTAGTCTCAAGCTTCTCTTCGTTTCTCACAACCGTTTCTCCGGCGAATTCCCGCCATCATTATCTTCGCTGTCGAAACTCTACCGTCTTGATATTTCGTTCAATAATTTCTCCGGGAGCTTACCGTTGGTTTTGAATCGATTAACTCATTTATTAACGTTGAGAGTCGAAGAAAATTCTTTCACCGGATCCATTTCCGGTGTGAATTTGCCGAACTTGCAGGATTTCAACGCGTCGGGAAACGGGTTAACAGGGGAGATTCCGGGCTCTCTTTCGGGCTTCCCTACGTCGTCGTTTTCGAACAACCCTAGCTTATGCGGGCCGCCGTTGGTGAAGTGTAATGTTGCTTCTAGCGACCCTACCCAACCCGGTGGAGCAATAGCGTCGCCGCTAAGCCCGAGAGCTACTATAACTTCTTCGCCAACGGCAATGCCGGCTGAGAGAAACCCTCCCCCCAAATCCCACGACGGCCACCACAAAATCAGCTCGGTAACCATCATCGGCATAATAATCGGAGATGTTCTGGTATTGGCGCTAGTTTCCTTACTTCTGTACTGCTGTTTCTGGAAGAATTACACCAATAGATTAGGCAAAAGCAGGGGGTTACAGGAGGAGAAAATCGTGTATTCATCAAGCCCGTATCCCAACCCGGCCCAATCTGGATACGAAAGGGGTAAAATGGTCTTCTTTGACGGCGAGAGGAGGTTCGAGCTGGAGGACCTGCTGCGGGCGTCGGCGGAAATGCTCGGAAAAGGCGGGTTCGGAACGGCGTACAAGGCGATTCTTGATGATGGAAATGTGGTGGCAGTGAAGAGATTGAAGGATTTGAATGTGAATGCGAAGAAAGATTTCGAGCGGCAAATGGAGGTGTTGGGGAGGTTGAGGCATCCCAATTTGGTGGGGTTGAAAGCTTACTATTTTGCTAGAGATGAGAAATTGTTGGTTCATGATTACATGCCTAATGGCAATTTGTTTTGGCTTCTTCATGGTAAGCAATTCAATCTTGTGCTACTTTTAGAATTGTTAAACTACAAATTGGAGTATAAAAACACTGAATGTGGGGTTAGATTGTGTTGAATCATGTCATGTTTTCACATGGGGTGCAGATTCTTACCTTTTCTTTTATTGTTTTTTCCTTTCAATTTGCTGCTGGATTTAGATGCTCATTACTTAGCTTTTTGGGTATAATAATGCCAAATAGTGGGTGAATGGAATGGACCCATTTTCTGTACTGTGAAGTAGTTGGAGATGATCTATTGATCTTATACATGTTAGTGGAAAATATAAAAGAAATTAAGCAATGTGGAGGATGCAGCTATGTCATGAATCAAGATTTGTGCACGTGTGTAGACATTGCCATGCTTGTTCTTATTTGATTGTTTTTTAGCTAGTAATTCTCTGTTCTTGCTACTTCAAATTCTTCTTGATTTGATTACAGTTGTTAGCTTCTTGAGACGTAGATCATCTGCATATAATCGAGTTCAAATCCGGTTTTTGCCACCCCACGTTGTGTTGCTCTGCTCTTTTAGGGTTAAGGAAAGCAATGACACATCATGATCTGAGATCTTTGTTTAGGCTTTTGAAAGTGATGACTGGAAATGGATTTTGGGTATTTAATGAACTGAATGTGATAGAATGGATCTGTTTTTTTCTACAGATAAGTTTGCACATGGTAGATTGGTAGTGTCTGTAAACTTTTCTTTGACTTTGGACCACAGTAATAGATTGACTGATTGAGCCAAACACAACAACCATGCTGCTTTCATTGTACCTTCTGAATTGTTTGAAGTACATTGCATTTTCTTGTGGCTCATTACAGGCAATAGAGGTCCTGGAAGAACTCCATTCGACTGGACCACAAGACTAAAGATTGCAGCAGGGGCTGCTCGAGGACTAGCCTTCATCCACAGCTCGTGCGCATCCATTTGGCTCGTCCACGGTAACATCAAATCCACGAATGTGCTCATCGACAAGGCTGGCAATGCCAAACTGTCTGACTACGGCCTCTCAGTTTTCGCTCCACCTTCATCAGCCCCAAAATCCAATTGCTACCAGGCCCCTGAAGCAGCACTGGACGGGCGAAAACTAACTCATAAATCCGATGTGTACTCATTTGGGGTCCTATTACTAGAGATACTAACCGGGAAATGCCCCTCCATTGTGGACAACAACGGGCCGGGCATTGGTTACAGTGGGGTCATAGACCTACCAAGGTGGGTGCAGTCTGTGGTGAGAGAGGAGTGGACAGCTGAGGTGTTCGATTTGGAGCTTATGAGGTACAAGGACATTGAAGAGGAAATGGTGGGGCTGTTGCAGATAGCGATGGCTTGTACGCAGGGCTCACCGGATCGACGACCGAAGATGAACTATGTGGTGAAAATGATTGAAGAATTGAGGGGAGTGGAAGTGTCTCCATCGCACGAAAATCTCGACTCGATGTCCGAATCGCCATCTGTCTCCGAAGACACAATGAGAGCAAGTGATTGAACGATGGATGTCAAGCCATGGAAGAGCTTGGTTGTTGAAGTTCTGTATATGTTGTGTTTCATCGAGTAGGTTTTGACGGTTTAGTTAGGTAGTTGCAATTGGGATTTAAATCTGGATTCTCCTTGAACAATTTGATCTGCAACCCTTTTATTTTTTGTAATTTAGGAAAAGTCCTTGCGCGTCTGGAGTTCACCCGAATTCAGTTTTGTATCCTTGACCATATATTCTCTAGAATTTATTAAAAAAATTTCTGAAATTTTTTTTTTTTTTAAATTGTGAAAATATAATAAAGTTTTAAAATTTAATATTAGCCCGTAAAATAAAATGTTAAATATAGTGATATAATATAATTACAAAAGTGTATGACAGTATTATGATACAACGATTCCTCCATGAGTTTTGAGTTTATTTTCTAAGTTAAAAATCTAGAAAACATTTAGACTTTTTTTTTAACATAATTATTCAAAGATGTTTTTTATAAGGAAAGAAAAGGAAAAAAAACTAGTAATTACACTGGACCATTCAGATTTGTTTGTTGATCAAGATTGTTCTTCTTTTTTGTGTTCGATAGAAAACTCTAGTTAATAACTTGTTACCACTTGATTAAAAAATGTGTTAGAAATCTTGCCATTGGTTAAAATTGACAGTAAAAACTTCACATTCCCCTACTTATTTTCACCTTCCTCTAAAGTCTATATATAATAAACATCCCCCTAACTTCAAAACACCTTTAATTTCAAAATTATATAACGTCTCTTACAAGATATTTACATTTTAAAAATGTATGAAAATTTTCATTATAATTTAGAAAGAGATAACTTCTGTGTTTTAAAAAAAGTCATCAATATATAAATCTCTTTTATTTAATATTAAAAAATTCATCAATATATAAATCTCTTTTATTTAATATGAAAATAATTATAAATCATTGATTAATAACAATAATATATATTTTTTTTAGAAAAAAAGTCATCAATATATAAATCTCTTTCTCTTTATTTAATATGAAAGTAATTATAAATAATAGAAATATTAAGGATTAAATTTAGTTATGGATGTGGAAAAATATTTGAAACGCATTAGTTATGGATTAAAAGATTTAAAGCATTTTGAAATTTTTTATAATCCTTTTTTTATTCATGTTATTATTATCATCATTAATAATACTTTTTTTTTCATATGATTACGTTTTGGATATCATTCAATCCCTGATATAATGTATTGTAATAATAATTATCATACAAATGTAAAAAACATCTCTTTTACATCTCTGTTATTATTATCGTTGACGTGGCTTGCTATTATCTTTGCGTTTATCCCCACTTATACCCCTTGAATTACCACATGTACGTTTTGCTCTACTAAAACTAAATTACCAAGGCAATACTTGAATAAATTCTATCTTTTACTTTCATACGTTGCTAGAAAAGGAGTGATATACCAAGTTGTTAATTAGTGGGTTACTTAGCTTCAAACCTACAACCAAATGATCTCTTGATTTTTGTTAAATAATCACTTATTTCATTTTCGGTAGTGACTGTCCACAGAGAACTGCTATGAAATTGTAGAAAGACTTCCTTTTGTAAAATGTAAAGTTTATTTTGAAATAAACAATGTATTACGTAAATTAATTTATTTATTTTAAAAGTAACTGTGAGTAGAATGTTGAATTACTAAAGAAATTCTTTTTTAACAATGAAATTTACTAAGGTTAATTCCTAAAAATTTTACCACTTTATTGGGGTTTTCAAATTCATCACAAATTTTTATTTTTGTTAATTTAATACACGATCTATTTAATATTTTCGCTTCTATTACGACGTTTTATTTTTATCAATTCAATACACAATCTATTTAATATTTTCAATTTTATCACATCTTTTATATTTTCAATTTGATAAACCACTTATTTTATATTTCCAATTCAATTATTATTATTATTTAATTGTAATATATATATATATATATACTAGTATGTTTCCCCATGTATTACACGAGTTATATTTTTTATAATATAACTTTTTTAAATGATCTTTACTTTATTATGTTAATTTCGATATGTTTTGATGTAATGTTATTTTCGTTCTGTTTTCATGTTCGTATATATTTATCTTTATTTATTGTAATTATGATGTTTACCTTTAAATGGTATATTATGTAACTGAATTGAAATAAATAAAAATTGAAATATAATAATATTTATATTATCTGTAACATTAATTACTGTAAATTTCTAAAAACTTCACCAAAAAAATATATTTATATATATTTTAAGTTTCGAAACAAACTTTTTATTATAGTATTATTATATCATTTGCCAAAATAATAGTGATTGCATACGAGAAATAATTTTAATCGAATCTTTTCTTAAAATATATTTTCTATATTTAGTATCACCAATAAATTTTAATTATGGTTAAATAAATATTAAATAATACAATATGATTTTTTTTACTATGATATTCATATTAAATTACTTAACATAAAATATTAGTTATGTTATTAAAATTATAAATAAATAAGTGAATATAAAAATTAATATTTAAAATAATAAATTATTTAAATAAAATATTAATTATAAGATTAATGTGAGATTGAGATTGCCACATACACAAATTTTATTGTGGTAGTCATAATAAAATACTTAAAATAATATGACATATTAAATAAAATAATATTTGAAATATTATATTAAATTACTTAAAATCAAACATTAATTGCAAGATTAAATAAAATATTAATCTTAAAATATATTGTCTATATATTGTATCACCAATAAATTTTAATTATGGTTATATAAATATTAAATAATACAATATGATTTTTTTACTATGGTATTCATGTTAAATTATTTAAAATAAAATATTAGTTATGTTATTAAAATTATAAATAAATAAGAGAATATAAAAAAATAATATTTAGAATAATAAATTATTTAAAATAAAATATTAATTAGAAGATTAATGTGAGATTGCCACATGTACAAATTTTATTGTGGTTGTCATAATAAATTACTTAAAATAGGACATATTAAATAAAATAATATTTGAAATATTATATTAAATTGTTTAAAATTAATGTTAATTACAAGATTAAATAAAATATTAATTAAGAGCTTAATATTCGTTCCAAACTTGGAACCTTTTAGTTTTGCTATATAGTATTTGTTTCAATACAATACTCCTTTTTTATCAATGTTGTCCCATAAATTTTGTTTTAATTATTAATTTTTACTTGTTATAATTTTGTCTCAAAATATTACTTTTTATTTCTATAAAACTCATAAATAAGATTGATCATTTTTAGGTTTAAATGACCACTTTAGAGAAAAGTTAAAAGTTATGGTTTTATTTGTAGGTAAAATTAAATTTTTTGAGACTATTTTGAATAAATTAATTTTGTATGAGACAATTTAGATTCTAAATTTTTATTCTTGTGGTGACGCATGTCTACTTGATATGGAAAACAAAGTTTGTAATGGTATTGAAATAAATATTAATTCTTGATTCTAGAAAAATTTGAAGGATAGAATTGATAATAGAATTAAAATAATCCTTCATAGTTTCATAAAAATTATGATAATCTAAAGCTGCAGTTGTAATAAAATTTATGGATAAATCCTAAATATTTCATGAAGTAATAAGTTTTGTTTCTTAAGATTGATCATCTTCAACTTTTACTTGAATCATCCTTTTATTCGTGGCCGGCATTTGAGTCTGATCCAGAGCATTATCTTCATCATCATCAATAGTCTCAAAGTCAACCAATTTACGCTTCCCTTTTGGAGTACTCATTTTATTTGAAAAAAAATCATTCATGGAGGATCCTAAAGGTTGTATGTAAATATAAAAATAACAGTATAATATAGTAGTTAGAAAAGATGGAGCAAATCACTATAAATGCATATCTATATAGCCTTGATCATAGTAGGATCTGAAGATACTTTCATCACAGTGTATACATTTCATTGACTACTTATATTTCTTTCAGAGACATGAAATCTAAAGATGAACTTCGAACCAATAAGAGTGTCAAGCTCTTTAGGAAATGATCCAACCAAGTCCAGCTAATAAAAAAAATAAAAAAGAATTATAATAAAACATAGGATATGTATAACAGGTATGTTGTATTTTGCAAACTAAATTCTAATTTATGTCATATCTTTCAGTCATGTGAAATTTGATTAATGCAATTCTATTCTTTATAGATGTCAGTATATGAAAATTATAAAATATCTTCTCAAGATTTTCAATGAGTTCGTCTGTTGTTTTTCCAATGATTGGCTTCATATCTCTATCAAATACTATAAAGGAAGTACTCCCAGTTTCATCGGCAACCTTGAGATGAATTTTATATCTGTTGAAATGCAAAATAACTTAATAAAATTTCATTTGTCATTTTCAAAAGAAAATAGTAAATTTAAAAAAAATATTTTAAACTTTCAAAGAAAAAAATAAAACTTATTGTGGCACAGTACTGACATGTCTTGCTTACACTTCTCACAGTTTGGGACTCCAGATTTATTAATAACTTTCTTGCTGTATTTGTTACATCCATTATAGTACCATCCATATTGAGTTTGGATACTTTGAGCATTTGCAACAATAATGCAATAGCTTTCCTAAAAATCCATGATGAAAATATTAATTAACATAAGTTATACAAGCATTTTAATCTTTGTAACAAAAATATTTTAATATATATATAATATAAAAAATAATAGTTTTAAAATTATATTCTTACAAAAGAAATTATATACACTGAATTATTACAATAGTTATTTGAATTTCGAATTTAGTCTTTTTAGAATAATAATAATAATAATAATAATAATAATAATAATAATAATAATAATAATAATAATAATAATAATAATAATAATAATAATAATAATAGCGTTTGTTCCTAGCAGAATGTCGTAGGTTCGAAATTTTTTTTTTTTTTGGATTTTATGTTTAACATTTACAAATTTGACAGTTAAGTTTTATTAAATTCTTTAATTGTTTTTAGTTTTTGTTAGTGTATTCAACATTGAGTACAAATTTTATTTGATTTAATTTTTTGGAAGTCATTTTTTAAATTTGTTTAATTATTTCCAACTTAAAAATTTGTAAGTCAAAGATCATTCAATTTTAGCCAATTTTTTTTCCACAATGGAAAAATAATAATAATAATAATAATGAAAATGAAAATAATAATTATAATGAATTGAATTGAAAATACAAAATAAGTGGTGTATTAAATTGAAAAATAAAAGTTGTGATATAATTGAAAATGTTAAATAGATTGTGTATTGAATTAACAAAAATAAAAGATCTTGTTAGAATTGAAAATATTAAATATATCGTGTATTGAATTGACAAAAATAAAATATTGTGATAGATTTAAAAATTTCTAATAAAGTGGTGAATTTTTAAGAATTAACCCAATTTACTAATACATTGCCAAAATTCCTTGCTTTTTTTTATCAATGGATTATTAAAAATAATTACCAATTAAGCCCTTACGTGAGAAGATCGCGCACAAGTTTTTATCTTTTTACAATCATATAAATAGAGACGTGACATAAATTAAAATATTTATTTATTTATAAATAAATTTTAATTAATCTTAATTAGCTACATAAAATAAAAATAAATAAAAACAAAACTGAAAATGAAAATGTAATTCCATAGAAATGAGAATACGCAATATCATATGGTGAGTGGAATCACTATAAATAAGGAATTATGATTCCAAATTCCATCCTAATGAACAATGTCAATCATGGATTGAGAATTAAATTAAGAATAATAATTTCATTTTTATTTGATTCCATCATACCAATTCATCCCCAAAACTTTTACTAACAAAATACTTCATTTAACATATACTAGCGTTTGAATCTGTGCGTTGCACGGGGCAAAGGTGTTCTGATATTATTTAAATTCAAAGTGTTGCACGATCATGTGTTTTTATGAAATAAATATATTTTGACTTAAAATTTAATTTCAACCTTGGTATGAACAATAAACCCTGCCGATAAATATTAAACCTCGGGGGACATTATACCCTAAACCATTGGATAAAAGTATACACGTTCCGTTATTGTAGCATGTATAATTATAAGTATACACATTTAGTTATACATGTTCCATGCGTTGCACAGTCACGCGTTTTTATAAAATAAGTATTCTTCACATAGAATTTATCTGAATTGAAATTTTTATATAATACAATCCTTCAATTCATACTGAGATGTTCCTTTTTAGCAGTAAAAAGATTAAGAAAATGTGTATTTTAAATATATAACGAAAGAAAGTAGTTGTAAATATTGAGCGTTTTTATAAAATAATTATATTTTAACATAATAAATAATGTTAGTATTTATTAATTATGTTAGATACTTGCTTATTTCGTAATATTCGAACCCTTATATAAATAAATATTATTTAAAAATTCATTACAATCTCGTATTCGTACCAAAGTCTTTTATTAATACCCGTAAATTACGTATACCCATTTAATACTATTTTTTAAAGTATTTTTTATTGATTAAAATTAATATTTTAAATCAACTTATAATATTATTAATTAAATATAAAATAATATAATTATATTATATTACAAAAATATGATAGAAAAATTTACAATTTTTTATTAAATATATAAAATATTTCTTAATATATAAATTATACCTGCAATTTCATATACAAAATTTTTCATACAACCCTACACGCGATTTTATGTGCGACTATATATGCATGTTTTATTTACTAAAATATGTGTGTCGCTATGCGATTATCTATTAGTTATATGCTTATGATTAAAAATCGATGTTTATCGGCTCCTACTTTTAACATTAGTGGCTTTAACATTGATTGAGCGTTTTTATAAAATATATTTATGTTTTTAGCATAATAAATAATTTTGTTTATTAATTATGTTAGATAATTGCTTATTTCGTAATACTCGTACTCGTATATAAATAAATATCATTTATATGTTAATATTTTAAAATTTCATTATAATATTAGTATCCATCCTAAAGTCTTTTATCAATACCCATAAATTACTCATACTCATTTGATACTATTTTTTATTTATTTTGACTATAGTCTCTTGTGAGACGGTGTTTATAGGAAAATATTAACTTGTGAAAAATCGATATAGGGGTATGGTATAGTTTATAGGGGTATAGTTTGAGAGATATAATATTTTAATATACAATCAGTAGTTGTTATGGATGATAGATGGTAGGATATTCACTATAGGAGTATTCATACGTACTCGTATCCATTTAAATATAAACTACTCATATTCGTACATGTTTCATTAAAAAAATATATTATGATACTCATGAATATCTCAATCTCATTTATCAATACTCATTAATTACGCATACCCATTTAAAATTATTAAGATGTTAGGACCAATAATATTAATTCAAAATTATTAGTAATGAAGAAAATAATTTAATAATGAGTTAATTGTTAATTACTCATATCCATTTAAACATTAATTCGTATTCGCTTCATTAAAAAAAAATATTATGATACTCATACCCGTCCCAGACCTGTTTATCAATACCCGTTGATTACACATACCAATTTAAAATTATTAAGATGTTAGGACAAATAATATTAATTCAAAATTATTAATAATGAAGAAAATAATTTAATAATGAATTAATTGTTAAAACTACATATATAAGAGGCATGGTTTAAATTTCATGATTACTCATATTTGTACCCGTTTCATTAAAAAATATATTATGATACTCATACCCGTCTCAAACCCGTTTATCAATTTTCGTTGATTACACATGCCCATTTAAAATTATTAAAATGTTAGGATCAATAATATTAATTCAAAATTATTAATAGTGAAGAAAATGAAGAAAATAAGTTAATAATGAATTAATTGTTAAAACTACATTATAGTTTCAAAAAATTCGTAAAGGAAATTTTAATTTGTTAACAATGAATAAACTAATTTAATAATGACTTATAATTGTTAGTACTACATTATAATTATAATTACAAAAATAAATCATAATATAAACATAATTGTTAATACCATAAATAATAAATTAAAATTTTGTTGAAATAAATAAGAGGGAAAATTAAAATGGACATATAAGGAATCATTTTAAATTAAATAAGATATCATTTTAAATTAAATAAGATATCATTATTATGACAAAAAAATTAATGGTCAAGATCTAATAAAAAATGTGATGAATGGATGAGATTAAATAATGTGTTGAATGGATGAGATTAAAAAATTATTAGTAATCAAAATCAATGGTGTAAATTAAAAATTGGTTCAATTTTAACTTTTTCACTTTGCTATTATATTACTTTAGATCAACATTATAATTCATAATTTAATTCAAAATTTAAATATTATCCCTTCCGTCTGATCGGTGTCATTTTCACCTAGATTTTAGTGTCTTTTATTATGTATTTTTGTGTATTTTTATTCTTTTTTTATATCATTTGGTGGTGTTATATGAAGATATGGTGATTTGTGCTTTGAAATGATAAATGTGTGATTTTCATGATTAAGTGTCTTAAATTGTGCTATATTTGTGAATATTTAGAGAATTAGTAAATTGGTATAATTTGTGTGATTTCCAGGTGAAAATAGATTCTAGACACAATAAAGAAGATGTGGGAAAAAACGGATCTCAATTCAGAGTTGAAATGAGGAAAAACGAGCAAAAGCAAAATGTTGAAAAACACAAATCTAACTTGTGTAATTTTTCTGTATTCTTCTAGAGCTCAAAACTAGACTTGTGATATTAGAAAGCCACAGAAGAGAGGATCGCGTGAGAGCAAGAATTATTTGAATCGGAGATCGAATGTGAAAGTTATGCGCGAAACGGTGAGACTGCGCTGCACGCGATGGCCCTACACGGCCCATGTGCTGCTACACCGTGTAGGTGCAAAAGGCAGTTTTATGATATCCACTTGTTCTAGAAGCTTCCATGGGGGTATAAATACATGTTTTGACCACAAAATCTGGGAGGAATCATTTGGGATCAGTTTCCACACACACTAAACACCTAAATCACACACATTCATCTCCATCTCTTTCACCCATCACTTCATCCATCCAATCCTTTTGATCTTCTCAAATTCATCCATAAATCCATCCATCCACCAATCTAAGAAGAGAAATTCATCATTGGTTGAAGATTTTAGCATGATCAAGGGGGAGGAAGTTCACCATCAAAGGGGAGCCTACTTACCTTTATTTTGTTATTTACTTCATTATTTGGCTCAATTAGAGCAAGCTATGAATTGTAATGAATTTGTAATGCTATGTAGTGGGTAGTCCTCATGTGAGGCTAGCAATATGATTGGTTAAGGATTATGTGAATTTCGCACACCACATGTTTGATGAAATGATTGTTATGAATATTTTCTATCATGAATGCTTATTCTCATTTTAAGTATGATTTCTGTGGTTAAATTCTCTATTCATAGTATTAGGATGACCATTCCAATATTATGCTTAGTGGTTTAATTGAATCATTGATTGCATGAGATGACCTAGTTAGTATGAGGAGAGGTAAATCATACCCTTTAAGTGCTTAGAACCTCATGATAGAACATTAGTGATGAACTAGTGAGGGGAACACAACTTATGATCATAGTACCTTTATGGGAATTGAGAGTAAGAACAATCCTAGGAGATTTAAACTTGTAAAAGAGTTGAGAACCTAATCACCTTGGTCATAGGGGTTAGGGATACAAACGTGATTGCCCTTAATATCATAACATGAAAACCATCAATGCATGTGTGTGTATGAGTTTATATATACCTTATCCATGAATGTTGTTTGCCTTACATACTTCTTAGATTGTTCTACCTTCATCCATCTTCCATCTCCATTGTATCCATCTATATTTAATTGATTTCCTATTTGTTAGTTTATAGTATAATCAACCCTCCTTCTTTGATTGGTCCTACTAGAGTGAAACATCTTTCAAATACGGCTACCCACTTTTGCCTTTAGGTTCGATATTTTTAAATTTTGCACTTGGTCACTGCGGTCTACTACACGATAGAGTACACTTGCTCTTATCAATTACCAAATTTGAAACCAAGTTCATGGCGCCATTGTCGGGTGAAAGCCTTCGGTGTAACGTGTTTGAATTTTTTAGCTCTACTTAGGATATTTTTTTTCTTATTTTTGCATCTTATCTTTATTTTGGAAAATCTTGTTCTAACTTGTTCTTCTTGATAGGTACATCAACCTTGAAAGAAGGGGAGAAGAAACAAACCAAAAATAGAAAGTTGAGAGAATCGTAGTAGAGAGAAGAAGAGCTAAAAATGGATCAATGCTACAATAATGAAATATATGGAGGATGACAAGGAGCTTACAATGTGAATACATTTCAACCATATCAAGTAAACGCTTATTCCGTTTCAAGTTCTTACAATCAAGTTCCTCCGTTTACTCCTCTATCTGAAAATAATGCCTTGATTGAGTTGCTTAGAAGATATGCTTATGGAAGTGATATGAGGCAAAGTGTTCAACCTAGTCTTCCTAGTTATGGGGATGAAAATCTTCAATGTATGCCAACTTCTTATCCTACGGTGCAACAAGAGTGGATGATGTCTAGTTCTCAAGTAGATGACATGTCTTACATGCAAGGGAGTAATTTCTCAAGTGTTGATCAAGGGAATTATCTCCAAGGACAAAGATGGCAACCACCAAGTGAAGAAGTTAAACCACCCATAGAAGATAGAATGGGGCAACTCATGGAAATGTTGAATGAAATGATTGAAGAAAGACAGAAAGAGAAAGAAGAAATAAGGAAAGAAGATGAGGAAAATGAGAGGAGATTTGAGGCCATAGAACATTAAATGAGTCAAATGATAAGAGAACGAAACACTCTTTGTGAAATGGAGAGTTTTTATGAAAAAAAATTGAAGAAAAGTTGGAGATAGAAGAATGTCCGGGGGATGATAAAGACTCAAGAGATGTTGAGCTTATTGAGGATGAGGAAGAGAAGGTAAAAGAAAGTTTAGAGGATGAAAATGAGAGGAGTAAAGAGACTAAGGTAGAAGAGAGCTTTGAAAATGAAGAGATTATCCAAGATTTCTTGTCTCTTGTTGATGAGAAAAATTCAAATGAAGATGAAGAATCAAATGATGAGTATGAATTCAATGAAGTGGAAAAAGGTCTAAGAGCACTTGATGATGAGTTTGGGAGTGAAATGAGCATTTCTACATCTTTTAACTCTTCAAGTTGCATTGATTTTTAAAATATTATTTATATTGACTTTGTTTTACCTATTGATTCTTCTCAATGCCTTAGGTATAAAAGAGAGCTTGAAGAAATATTGAGAACATACTTGATAAAGAGGAATAAGTGGTGGTCGAGAAAGAAAATGTTAATGGAATGCAAGTTCAAGAGAGTTGAATTGTTAAAGCCAATCTCGAAGGATACTACTATGGTCGTTACTTGCCACAAATGCCTAATAGAGGAAGAAGTACAAAAATTAAAATTTGATGGCAAGAACGAACGATATCCTTGGCCATTCCAATGAGTTCTCCATGATCCGTCCGGCTTGAAGACGTTAAACTTAGTGCTAGATGGGAGGCAACCCATCGTTTATTTAAATACTTTCATTTAAATGCTTTGATTTATTTTTTTATATTTTTGGTATGTAGGTTGATTGTGCTTATGGAGAAGGATGCGTATTAAAAATACGAGAAGTGCTTGATTTGAAGTGTGAAGGGACGTCTCACCACTTTTTGCAAACTTAAATCGAAACTCTTGTTTCAATTTAAGTTTGGAGGGAAAGTGCGTGGTGTGACTCACCACTTGAGTGTATTTATTATATTGATTAAGTGATCTTCTTGTAAAATTGTGTTAATTTTAAATTTTTTTCTCATGAGTATTGGTTGATTTTGGTTAGTTTGGTTGTGTTGAAGTGCATGTTAGTTCATATTTTGGTTACAATTGTTGAGCTGATGATTTTTATGAAATTTTGAGCATATATGAGGTATATTGGAAGTACAAAAATAGGGCAAAACGAGGTATGAAGTTAAAAATTGAAAAAAAAATAGGGCAAATGCTACACGAGCCGTGTTCAGTACACGGCCCTGTAAGAGGTGGACGTGTACTGACATCAGAAGATGCTACTCGCCCAGGGTCGAAGGCGAGCTCCGAACTCGAGCCGTGCAGGGAATAAAAACATGGGCCGTGTGCGGAACACGGTCCTGTAACACGTAGCCGTGCTCGAGCATCAGAAAATGCTACACGGCCATATAGCGAAGCACAACCCGTGTAGTGTTCAAAGGCAGAATTTAAAAGCCCAATTTTATAACAGTTTCAAACGCACCCATTCACTCCGTACGCATCCCAAGGTTTTAGTTCGCCTCGTATGCAGCCCATTTATCCGTGCTAGTTATTTCCACCTCCAGATACCTTTTCAGAGAGTTCACTTTACTACTCATCTTTTCCATTTGCTTAGCATAGACAATTTGACTTAATTTGAATTGATTAGATTGACATGTTACTTCATTTATTATGTACTTGGGAGGTTTACTTGCTTTATTTTTCTTATTTTTGAATAAGGTGGCAAAATCTTGAACTTATATGTTACTGGATGATGAGAATATGTGCTTGATTTTCTTTTGATGGATGGAAGGTCATTTTTGTTTGTTTTGTGTTGTTGTCTTGTTCCTTGTTTGGCGAGTCTTTGCTCTTGTATTTTGTTTGTATTTTTATTATTGTATAGGGTTGATTGGTGGTTTGTTTCGGGAAGTTGTGAGTCATTTTTGAATGTGAGTAATGACATGTTGTTTGTGATAAGTGATGGTAAAATATGTTGAGACTCTCTACTCTTTAAAATTGTGACATGTTCTATTTAACTTGTTCAATTTTGGGATAAATTGAGGTGTAATGAGTTCCTAAGGGTCCGAGCAAAAGCTTGTGAGTGTTTGAGCCTCAATCGTGCCTCCACGGTTAGTTTTTCATGAGTGGATCAATTGAGCCTTGGTAAACTAGAACTTGCTCATGGACTACGGGAATGAGCCCGATTGGTGGAGGTTAGTGATATGATCTTAGGCCATCCTTGTTACTTTAAAGTCATTGCCATATATTTTCTTACATTATGCATCATCCCTAATTAACCGCTTTGAGCCTTAAAGCCTATTTTTGTGATATAAGCACATTACAAGCCATGATTACCCACTTAAGCCTTATATATCTTTGTGTGGGTGATTGAGGAGATGATGATTTACAAGGTTTGATGTGAGAATTGTGCTAGAAAAGAAAGAAAATGGTAAACAAGTAAGAAAAGGATGAAAAGAGCTAAAGCAAAAATGTACATGCGACCTCAAAACAAGAAAAATGAGAAAATCATCAAAAATATGTTCAAGAAATTTAAAAGTCGAAAGAAAGGAAGCATGCAAATTAAAAGAAGCTCAAGAAATCCAAGGAATGATAATGATTAGTGCTTGTGATTAGAAAAGAAAAGAAAGGAAGATAGAAACGTGAAGAAGTTGAAGAAGCTGATTATCTCTTCGATTACTTACACTCGATGAGTCACTCTTATCCATAATCTCCCTACCCTTACCAAAAGCCTAACATTACATCCAAAAGTAAAGTCCTATTCGATCATTAGTTGAAGCCATGGTGGCTTGTGAATGTAGTCCGTGAGCAAGCCTATGGTGCATCGAGTTCAATCGATTAAGGAGTGAAAATTATCTTACTTCATAGAGTGTTGAGTGCATTTTGATACCCGTTGTGAGGTTTGGACCGGAAGGAACTTTATTACTCTTAATTTTCTTAGACTTGAACTTGTTAATTTTTTATGTCATGATTTTAATGTTGTAGTATGACTCGATATGATTTGTAGTTCTTGTTACTTATGATGTGATGTTGCTTATGTTCTTTAGGTCTTTCTTTAGGTGAAAATTCTCTCTCTCGTTTTCTCATTTTCGTTGCTCGAGGACGAGCAACACTTTAAGTTTGGGGGTTGATCGGTTCATTTTCACCTAGATTTT
Source organism: Pogostemon cablin (assembly GCA_023678885.1). Lineage (NCBI taxonomy): Eukaryota > Viridiplantae > Streptophyta > Magnoliopsida > Lamiales > Lamiaceae > Pogostemon > Pogostemon cablin. The sequence goes on from CM042970.1 coordinate 1,697,735, forward strand.
AGTATCTTTTATTATGTATTTTTGTGTATTTTTATTCTTTTTGTATATCATTTGGTGGTGTTATATGAAGATATGGTGATTTGTGCTTTGAAATGATAAATGTGTGATTTTCATTACTAAGTGTCTTAAATTGTGCTACATTTGTGAATATTTAGAGAATTAGTAAATTGGTATAATTTGTATGATTTTCAGGTGAAAATAGATTCTAGACACAATAAAGAAGATGTGGAAAAAATGGAACTTAATTCAGAGTTGAAATGAGGAAGAACGAGCCAAAGCAAAATGCTGAAAAACGCAAGTCTAACTTGTGTAATTTTTCTGTATTCTAGTGAAGTTCAAAACTAGACTTGTGATATATGGTTGAAAAGCCACAGAAGAGGGGATCGCATGAGCGCAAGAATTATTTGAATCGGAGATCGGATGTAAAAGTTATGCGCGAAACGGTGAGACTGCGCTGCACGCGATGGCCCTACACGGCCTGTGTGCTGCTACACGGCCCGTGTAGGTGCAAAAGGCAGTTTTATGATATCCACTTGTTCTAGAAGCTTTCATGGGGGTATATATACATGTTTTGACCACAAAATCCGGGAGGAATCATTTGGGATCCGTTTTCAGACACACTAAACACCTAAATCACACACATTCATCTCCATCTCTTTCACCTTTCACTTCATCCATCCAATCCTTTTGATCTTCTCAAATCCATCCATCCACCAATCTAAGAAAAGGAATTCATCATTGGTTGAAGATTTTAGTATGATCAAAGGGGAGGAAGTTCACCATCAAAGGGGAGCCTACTTACCTTTATTTTGTTATTTTCTTCATTATTTGGCTCAATTAGAGCAAGCTATGGATTGTAATGAATTTGTAATGTTGTGTAGTGGGTAGTCCTCATGTGAGGCTAGCTATATGATTGGTTAAGGATTATGTAAATTTTGCACACCACATGTTTGATGAAATGATTGTTATGAATATTTTCTATCATGAATGCTTATTCTCATTTTGTGTATGATTTGTGTGGTTAAATTCTCTATTCATAGTGTTAGGATGACCATTCCAATATTATGCATAGTTATTTAATTGAATCATTGATTGCATGAGATGACCTAGTTAGTATGAGGAGATGTAAGTCATACCCTTCAAGTGCTTAGAACCTCATGATAAAACATTAGTGATGAACTAGTGAGGGGAGCCCAACTTATGATCATAGTACCTTCATGAGAATTGAGAGTAAGAACAATTCTAGGAGATTTAAACTTATAAAAGAGTTGAGAACCTAATCACCTTGGTCATAGGGGTTAGGGGTACAAACGTGATTGCCCTTAATATCATAACATGAAAACCATAAATGCATGTGTGTGTGAGAGTTTATATATATCTTATCCATGAATGTTGCTTGCCTTACATACTTCTTAGATTGTTCTACCTTCATCTATCTTCCATCTCCATTGTATCTATCTATCTATCTGCTTTCCTAGTTGTTAGTTTATAGTATAATCAACCCTCCTTCTTTGATTGGTCCTACTAGAGTGAAACATCTTTCAAATACGGCTACCCACTTTCGCTCTTGGGTTCGATATTTCTAAATTTTGCACTTGGTCACTGCAGTCTACTACGCGATAGAGTACACTTGCTCTTATCAATTACCAAAATTGAAACCAAATTCACCATAATGAAGAATCATTCGCACTTTTCTTATTTGTTTGTCTTATAAAATCTTTTGCGCCTGAAAAAAATAAAACATCACTTTATCCAACAACCTAAAAAATTACTTTAATTTCAAATTTGTTACTCTTTTTTCACACACATACACCAAAAAATTAAACATCACTTTATCCAACAACCTAATAAATTATTTTAATTTCAAATTTGTCACTCATTTTTCACACATACAATTACTTCATACTCCATTTTTTATTACCTAAAAATTAAAGTAACTTTTCTTAGCAATAGTCTCTCCATACCACAATAACATTTGCGTATTTTTATTTTGAGCGTCTTTTTAAAAGGTTTACATTTCTTTTTATAGTAAATGAGACTCACATAAAACATTTAAATTTCTTCAGGGCCACAACACTATATTAATACAACTACTCACTATACATAAAAATATTATTTATCTCACCTCAATACACATTAAAATATTATACTATTTCTTAAACTTCGTGCGGAAAGTAAACGTAAACTTTTAACCGAATGGAGGGAGTATGAAACAGTCAACTAGAGTGTTTTCCGGGACTTAGAGAATATGTTCTAAAATATACAAAATAAAAGGGAAATATCATAAACCAGGTGGGTTAGCTCACCTGGCCACTGGGCTCCTCACTAATGTGAGTGACCTGGGTTCGGTTCTCTTTGGGAACGAATTGGAAGAAGAGTTAAAAAAATCAACCTGGTTTTTTCGATTTTGAAAAAAAAAAAAAAACTGATTTTTTAGGACTTCCATTGAATTGGTTCCGGCTCTGATTTTCTATTCAACCGATTACACTGACCGGTCCGCTAACATTGATTTCACTATAATCTCTAATGCTGGATTTGGGCCACTTAATTTTTCTTGTCCAAATCCCAACATGTCCAACATTATGACAATGGACAACATGGCAATTAAGACTTCTTACTCATGCCCTCTGAATAATAAACACAAAAGGCCCAGCTCACATCATATAGAATACTCTGCAACTGTAAAAAATTTCGAATCATAACTTTAAATATTTTTTAAATTTCTTAACAACATTTCAAGGTTCAAACATATTAAACCCTTCACACATAATTTAAAAAATAATTGTGACTCGTAGCATACATTTAATTTAATATTTGAAATAATAGATGGAATACAGCTTTGTATCATATATATAGAATTCTCAGCAATTAATTTTTTTCTCCAATCATATTTTTAAATTTTTTTTTAAAATTTCTTCACAATATTTCAAGATTCAAACATTTAAGAAATATTGTAGCCTAATAATTTAGGAGCAATCCCAAGCAAAGGTTCCAAAGTAGTAGGATGAATCTTTCTTGCAAAAAGGAAGCAAATTGAGCTCATTTCACCATTGTAAGTGCAGTTCGAGCCGGTTCGAACCCGGTCCAGAAACCCTTCACTAACATCATTCCTCATGAACATATTAGGATGTGAGCCACCTCTTGACCAATCAGTCCATGTAACTGTCCAATTTGATGTTAAATTAGGACAAACTTTGTTTACTAATGTTGGCAAGTAATGCTCATCCATGTAACATGGTGGCATGCAATGGTTTCTAAATATAGGATAGTATGTAACATCTGATACTATCTCTAGGGCAAGTTCTCTATTGGCCTCAAACCATTGGGAGCCTTTCCTCCAATCGGATAATGTGATCGCGGGCCCCATACGTTTGTTGTATCGGCCCCTCCCGATTGGCCTAGGGTCGTCGAAAGTGCTAAGGAAGCTTTGGTGGGAGTTTATGAGGTACTTATTTATGATGAAGTTAAAAAGAGGGATGCATGTTTCTGATACAAGAACGAATCTTTCGTTTGTGAAGTCGAGAAGGGCGTTCGCTAGGAGTCGCCTCTCTGCATCGATCATCGTTGATCTGCCCCATTGAACCATCTGTGAGAGAAGAAAATGAAAATTATACGTCACATTTCAGTCCATGCAAGCATGCATGAAAGTGCTGTCAGGGGATGGATTTAGAATTTCTTTTCTAACTTAGTAATTATGTAGACATGCATAACTCTACCTTACTAGGTATTCTACGTCTGTAGAACACCGATGACTTGGGAGGCTCGTAGACGAATCCCGGGAAGGTATGGAGGTAGATTGAGAAGAGCCCTTCATGTCCCTTAAAGAAAATCTCCCAAAGTGGTGCCAAAGGTAGTCTTCCCTTAATCAAGAACATGAATGCAACTTTAGGGGTTCGATTGAAAGGAAAGTCAACAATTCGAGGAACCATCGAGGCCCTCCACAACAGCTCTTCGTCGCTCATCGAATGCCAAAGATCTTTGGGGGAAATCCAGTTGTTCAATGTGTTTGAACCATTGTATTGTTGCATACATGGATGATGTGGAGATGGAGTGTAAGAAAATAGTGGAGGAAATGCATTGAGAGGTGAGGAGTTTAGGTTTTCATAGATCACAAACTTTTTGAAGTGATCATTGATGATCATTCCTAAGATTAATAGAAGAAGTGATATTGAAATTATGAATACTATGGTTGTAGCTACTTGGAACTGTCCATCTCTGATTTCTCTTCGGATTCTTATGGAGAGTTCCTTTGCAAGCATGATTGGCTTTTGTGTCTGATTTCTTGTTGAAAGAAATGAATTCTTTTGATTGGATTCATGATAACATCAACAAGAATGGATAGTTTTTCACAACCCCACATGAGAGGTATTGCCCAAAACAAGAATGGTGTGGCTGTCTAAGGGAGAGAATGAGAGAGAGAGAGAGAGTGATGAGTGAGAAGATCATGATGGAAAAGTGATATTGCAATTAAGTGAAGAGTGAAACAGGGGAGGCTTGCAGTGTCATGTGTTGCCGCAGTATAAAATGCATGCTATCTTAAAAAAAGAGCGGTGTTTCTTTAATTAAGACTTTTTTTACACCCTCCGTCCTTGAAACGTAACCGTTTATTTTTTGCACGTGAATTAAGGAGTATAATAATTTAATGTATTTTGAGGTGAGAGAAATAATATTTTAAAGTGCACTGGGTTGTTGTATTAGTGTTGAGTGTGGGGCCATAAGAAGTCACATCAATCTAAAAAAGGAAATTGATACTTTGTTATGTGACGGATCAAAATGGAAAAATGAATACGTATCAGGGGACGGAGGGAGTATGTCATATGATTTATGGTTAAAAATATTTATCATAGTCATCAATTTAGGTTATAGTGAAGGAGAATGTGAGAAAAGAAGTAACAGAATGGAGGGAGTATGTCATATGATTTATGGTTAAAAAAATTTATCATAGTCATCAATTTAGGATTTAGGTTATAGTGAAGGAGAATGTGGGAAAAGAAGCAACAGAATTTTCTCTTAAAATTAAAAAGGAAATATATAGGAGTATATCAAATGGGAGGAAATTTAATTATAATTAAAACATGTTTTGCAATTATTCTGATGATACAACAGAGAAAATTGTAATAATGTTCCTCACTTTATTTCTATGTTTTTTTGGGATTGTATCTATGAATTCTTCATGGAATTATCTCTCTCAATGAGTAAAGAATTGCAATGGAAGCCACTACACCTACACCCACAACTTTAACAATCTGTAGATGCTGCTGCTTTATGGAGAGCTTATTACACAGACATTCCCATATCCAGCGCGAAAAGAAATTCAGCTTGCACGTCGATTCAAATTTCTGCACCGAGAATTCCTGGAAATGGCAAAGAAGAGCTCACGCACAGATAAAACAAACCAGACTAAGAGACAGAGATTAAAACTCAATGAGAAATGCGTTCGAATAAAAATTTTGCAGGGTTCATTCTAAACATTTGCAACAGGGAAGATGTCCAACCTAAGATAAGATAGTGTAGTCAAGGTCTTAAAAGAGTAGCTTTCCCCATACTCACAGTTTACCCACACTTCCTGCGAATTCAGCTATACTGCCGTTGAAATATTCTAGAGAGAAATCCTGCATTTGCATATGTAAGTTTTGTTTCTAGTTCAGTAAGCAAGTAGCAAAGCACAAAAAACCTTGTGCTTGCACCAAAAACATAAAAAACCATTGAACATGACAAGCACCCACACTCGTTAGATTAGCTTGTTTCTACCCAACTTTAGGAGGATATACCACTAGGGCTTACCTAAAATTTAAACTTCGAACATAAGTTCATATATGACCAATTTCAGATTGACCAAACTTCCAATCTCAAAAGAAGAAAAAGTCGTGAAATGGTTGAGTTAGATAGAGCCAGTGCTAACTTAAAATGTAAGAATTTGAATGCGAGTTCATGCATGACTTATTTTGGATACAAAATAAGAAAAGGTCATGGAAAACTGTCTCAGAGCTTGTAGTATATTAAAGAAGTTTTGATCCATTTACGATTAATAGTTATTACAAGTTAGATACGAGTTTTATACGTTCTTTTCTTGGTTTTGAAGAGACATTTTATGTCAGATACTTAGCAAAGAAAGGATAATTAACTGTTACCTTAGGTAATTTATTCTGCAGCGCCAGGTGTTCAACGTGGAGTTTCACATTCGAAGAAGCATGAGGCCAATAGCTGGGATTAACTTCAGCATATGTAATTTTAACAATGTCAAACAATGTTCTTGCTCCATCTTCAATAGCCTTTAAGATGGTAGATTCTCTATTTCTGCGGTTTCTGAAAATTCAAGAGTAGGCATAGTATTAATCATAGATTGACGAGCATTATGAAAATTTTGATTTCTGGGGTTATCTCCTATCAAGCATTCTATCTCTTACTTCAGATACCCATATAGCATGTGTTTCGGCCACATATTAAGTCTGCCATGCATTGAAATTAGCACATGAGGGGACAGCTCCATAAACCTGTATGTTGTGTCAAAGTATTCCTACAATAATGAACCAGAATTTAAACAAAATTTTTAGAAAGAAAAAAAAAGAGTAATAATCAAATGAAAAGTCCTTCGACGAAGTGAGAGAACAATACATAGCAATTACTATTACTACATGGTGGTTGATGTGAAAAGTTCATATTTCAATTTTGTTATGATATCCCACATTGATTCCACATGAAAGTATGGGAAGGGCATATATTGGGGGTGGGGGAGGGGGTGTGTCAACCCTTTACCATTACCCATGGATCTAGGTTAAGTTAAGACTCCCTAGCATATATGCCTTACAATTTGGTACGATCTGCTGGATTCAAACGGGCTGTAGAAAGAGCCTACATGATGGTTTTGGCCCAGTGGTTGCCAGTCTGGATCTTTGCCTAAGGGTGGCCACCAGGAGTTGTGTGCCTCGGTATGTGGGTCTTCAAAGGGGATGAATTATTATGATATCCCACAGCTTTCCAAACGAAAGTATGAAAGAGCATATAGTTGGGTCAACCCTTTACCATTTTGCCCATGGATTTAGGTTAAGTAAGGCTCCCTAGCTTATATGCCTAATAAATTCAGGTTTTAAATGGGTCAATTGACTTCTAGTCTTATATCTTGAATTAAAGGAGGATGCAATTTTCATATTATCAACTTACGGTTGAAAACATGATGCTGCCTAAATAGGCTCTTATAGTGACATACTTATTAAGGAATACAACTACCCAAATAATTCATAATTAATTATATATACATTAACATGTTTAACTGAAGTATACGAGTCCTGTGTGCGTGATTTCAATGGAGATAAGAATCCCACCAAGTGTTGAAAACAATATTATTAGTATACTTACACTCATATTTCCACCAGAATGAATATCCAATACTGCAGATCCTTGTCTGAAAAAACACACAGTTCATTAATTCAACCAGGTCGAGTTTAAGGAAATTGAAGCAACAGCTATAATCAGACGAAGAAAGCACATATTTTTAATAAAAAATCTTTGGTATACAAGCACACTCATTTTGTCACCGATTCATGCTGCAAATTGTTCTTAATGCAACTAACTTGAAATATATATCAAACCTGAGATGAAGATATCGATATCTGATTTTCATATCATTGTATTATAATCACATTTTTCTCTCTCTGCATACATTTATATGCATGTTTACAAAGATATAGTAATGATATAGAATTAAACATAGAGTGTTCGTAAGGAGTCTAAATCAACAAAAATACTAGTAACCTTATGCAAATTAATTGTAATTTGAGTTTTGGATGTATAAAAAACACAACTTTGGGTTCTATATCAATTCTCTATGTCTGCGTGAATGATAAACAATCCATGATATTCATATTAAGATGTTTATTTGACAACTTACCCTACACAATGATCCCCAACTATCAATGAGTTTGTAGTAACATGAAGTAAGGCCACATGGCCGTCTGTATGTCCCTGATAAGATTTTACCATAAAAAAGAATAATGTTGTTATGTCAAATAAAAGAAGCACAGATAAAAATTTTGCAGCAAATATGAGGAAATACTTAAAACTAGTTATGAAATACAGCCAAAGTGAACTAGGGATGTCAATGGGCCGGGGCGGGCCGGGTTGTTGAGTACCCGGACCCATTCTTTTTGTCGCGGGTCCGGGTCGCCCTTGACCCGTACGGGACGGGACGGGTCCGGGCCGTTTTTGGCCCATTTTGAATTTTTTTATTTTAAATATTTATGTCTATTATAAATAATGTGTAATATATATTATTTCATTTAATTTGTAATTATATATATAGAAATATCATATATTTTCTATTTAATTAATCAATTAAGCAAATATATCTTATAAATAATGAATATAATAAAAAATATAAATAAAATATACTACATGTTATACCCATAATATGCTATATAATATAAATATTGAATGGGTCCAAACAGGGCATCACTACTACCCAGACCCGTCCCATTCTTGATGCGGGCCAGGTCGGGTCCGCCCCAAATTCACGGGCCAGGGCGGGCCAGGGCCATTTTTGACATCCCTAAGCCAAACTAGAAAACCAAGAGCATGGTTTAAGTTGTAACACACACGGACAGAATTAATATAAAATATGAATGACAGCCTTGCAGGAACACTGTCAATACCGCTACATGGTTATATTGTCTCTCAGCCACAGTCCTATAATATTCAACTTCTTGCGGAATTAATGAGTAATTGAGTCAATATAAAAGGGTTGAACTTATTAAAAGAACTTCATATTTATAATTATATGTAAATTTAAAGTCAAAAGTACTAGTTCCATCAAATATATACCTAAAAACCACCAAGTAAAACTTGAACCTTTTGCTCAGTAGCTAAGATGATATATCCTGGCGAGCTATATACTTATAATGGATTACTATTAAAAATGATTTACTTGGTGGCTTTTGCATACTAAAACTATAGAGAGAAAAAACATAACATGTGAAGTTTACCTTTGCTGGGATGAGCCTCAACTTTTGACCACCAATACAGATTTCTTCAGATCCCAAGACTGGAATATGTCCCAGGGACCAATCATCTGAACCCAAAATTACAGTACATGTTAGCATGAGTTTCCTTAGTTTGATAAACATCACACCATTATTATTAATCTAATATTCAATGGTCAATTAGTTATGAGGATGTATCTCTGCCTCAGAATTAAAAATGAGCTTGTGATACCTCATAATTTTCATAAGCAACAGCCCATTTACACGAACTGGTAGAATTTTCTATTTAGTAAATGAACCAGAACAGTCTTGAAAAGAAAAAGATAAATCCTAAAAACTTCAGTTAATTATGATCAGTGACTCTAACATCCAAAATACGTTTTCTTTCTGCAGGAACAAAAATGAGCCTAACCTAAAGATGTAATCCAAAATATAGAAGGCATAAGTATCACACCTTTGCTGATCCGTCGAGCCGAGTTTGGATGGGCCAAGAGAATAGCATCAGGATTGCACTTCTGGACAATGGAGAGACCTGAGAGAATACAAACCTGATAAGTAATAAATGGGAAGGAGAGAGCTCGTGGCAGAAAAAAATGAATAGAGATTCCTAAATAGTTTTAAGGAGCTTGAGAGCGAACCTAGGGATACTGCCATTTAACTTATGCGTTTACTTTTACTGTAGTCATACACCATTATATTTGTTTTTATGAAGGTGAGAAATAAGACCATACAATGAAGTTAACATGCCATACATACTAAAAACAACTAACACAAACCCAAAATATACTAGTGCAGAAGTAGAAAAAAAGAAATAATAGGCATTCACCAAATTGTCCATAATGCTTACCATCCACATGATCAAGATGATGATGGGTCACAAACACAACCAATTTTCGTGGCAGTGAAGTAACAAGTTGTTCCAGCTGACAGGCAAAATACATCATGTCATAATGGCATCAAAGCAGAAAAGAGTGACTGCTATTAATTTTGATACAAGTATTACTAACAAGGAAGCATGTGATGAATAGCAAGACAAGATGACTAAGAGAATAATATTGATAATCACACAGCTTGTATCAACAAATGAAACTCCAAAATTCATTAAAGTCTGTATTAAAATAAAAAATTGACACTTAAAAAGTCGCTGCATAATTGAAAAATAGATTCTAAATTAGCTGTTATATGAATTAAAAGTGCCATTGTTAGCACTCAAAGAATCAAACGCGAATGCGTTTGCCAAATAGCCAAAAAGGCTCCCATCTATTTCTTCAATAATGAATAGATAGATCACAATGTTCACGACTCATACTTAATAACAAATAAGCAAACCCTAAGCCCACAAGTAGGCCCATACTAAACAGACACAAAGTAACAAATAATAATAATATTGCTAAAGATAGAAAAAGCTGCCACTGTACCCCTAAACCGCCGACGCCCCATGCACGCCATGACGACGCCGCTGATAAACCAACAACGGCCTCGGCTGCGCCACCAACTCATCTTGCTCCATATCAACTCCCTCACCCTCAAAAACAACCTTGTCCTCAAGGTTGAACCACGGAAATTGCTGCTGAAACTCATGCTCGCTCAACCACCTCGCATCCTCCTCCGGCTGACCAACCCAACGGACCAACAACTGCTCCACCTTCTTACCCCCTTCATCTTCCCAACGCCGAGCCATTATAGCTTCAGGTTCGAACGTCAGCACCTCCGGCAGTTCAAGGGAATCTGGCAAGCGAGTCTCCACCGCATGGTCACCCACCATCTTCTTGAGTTGAGATACATGGAAGACCGGATGAATTCGGCTGGTCTCCGGCAACTCCAACCTGTAGGCCGCAGGGCCGATGCAAGCCACAACTTTAAACGGCCCAAAGAATTTGGCGGCCAACTTGTGGTGCTTCCCGGCCAGCGACGATTGCCGATGAGGACGCACCTTCAAGAATACCCGGTCTCTGACCTCGTAACTAACATCACGTCGATGGCTGTTGGCCGCGTGAACCATCCTCTCCCTCGCACTCATTAAATTATCATGCAGACGAGCCAACAACACGTCACGCGCTTGGAGCACCTCCTCCACGGACGCCGTGCGGCATTCCCCGGGTAAGTACCTCCGGAGGGTAGGGGCCGGCCGCCCATACACCACCTCGAACGGCGTCAATTGGCTGCCGTCTGAAATGCCGTATTATAAGAATATTCCTCCCACGGTAGCCAATTCAACCACCTCTTCGATTGCTCCCCCGCAAAACAACGTAGGTAAGTTTCCAATATTCTGTTAAGCACCTCAGTTTGGCCATCCGTTTCTGGATGATACGCGGAGCTAAACTTAAGCTGAGTCCCCGATAAACTAAACAGTTCCTTCCAGAAATTGCTGACAAACAAGGGATCCCGGTCACTGACAATCAACCGAGGAATCCCATTCAAGCGAACCACTTCGCGAAAGAAAGCCTCGGCCACCAACCTCGCTGTGAGGTTACCCTTCATGGCTATAAAATGAGCATACTTGGACAGACGATCCACCACCACCAATACCGTGCTATGCCCCAGCGACTTTGGCAATGCAGTGATGAAGTCCATAGAAACATCCTCCCAAACCAACTCCAAAATCGACAAAGGCTGCAACAACCCCGCCGGTGACATAGCCTCATATTTAGCTTTTTGACAGATCAAGCATTTCTTCACATAATCCCGCACTGCTCTAAACATCCCCCTCCAATACACGCTAGCAGCAATTCTCTTATACGTCCGCAAAACTCCCGCATGACCTACTATCGGTGTATCATGAAATTCCTGAAGTAATTTTGGAATCCATGTCGAGTCGGGAGCCAGCACTATGCGGCCTTTATGGAATAAGTTGCCACCAATCTCCTCGAAACCTGGCCGGCTGTTCGGATCCCGTCGGAGATCCGAGATGACGCCCTGAACAAAACTGTCGCGAGTCTGCTCGGATAGTATATCCGCCAACTCACCCCAATTCGTACTGCTGAGTGCTAACAAAACCCCTTCATCAACCCTCCGGGAGACTGCATCTGCGGCATAATTAGCCTTTCCGGGTTTGTACTCCATAACAAAGTCATAACCAAGCAACTTTGCCACCCAATTCTGCTGAGACGGTGTCAAAATCTTTTGTGACAAGAGGTGTTTCAAACTGCTGTGGTCAGTTCGAACAGTAAACTGACGTCCCACCAAATACGGCCTCCAATGTTGCACTGCCAGCACCAACCCCATCATTTCTCTTTCATAAGCCTAACGGATGAGAGTTATGTCCGCAATGATTTGCTGAAGTACGTGATTGGCCGTCCCTCTTGCATAAGGACAGCACCAATCCCAGTACCGGAGGCATCACACTCAATCACGAACCGCTTTTGAAAGTCGGGCATCGCCAACACCGGCGCCGACGTCAGGGCTGATTTCAGCGTCCGGAACGCATCCTCGGCTGACTCGGACCACGAGAAAGGTGTGGGGGCGGTCTTTTTCAACAGAGCTGTTAAGGGCCGAGCAATCTACCCATATTCCCGGACGAACCGGCAATAATACCCGGTTAAGCCCAAGAATTCCCTCACCTCGCGGACACTCCGGGGGCTCGGCCACTCCACTACCGCCCGCACCTTCTCCGGATCCATCTCTACTCCTGCCTCCGATATCACATGGCCCAGGTATTCCACCCTCAAATAGCCAAAAGAACATTTCTTTCGATTTGCTTTAAACTGATTAGTTTGCAAGATCCGCAGCACCACCTCCAAGTGCTCCTTATGCTGCTGTAAGGACCTGCTGTAAATCAAAATGTCATCAAAAAATACCAACACAAATTTTCTCAGGTAAGGCCGAAAAAGATCATTCATGGCAGACTGAAAAGTAGCTGGCACGTTAGTCAACCCAAATGGCATGACGAAGAACTCATATTGACCACTATGAGTGCGAAAAGCCGTTTTGTGAATGTCTTCCTCCATTACTCGAATCTGATGATACCCGGAGCGCAAATCAATCTTTGAAAACATCACCGCCCTAGCCAACTCGTCCAGCATCTCCTGAATCACTGGAATGGGATACTTATTCAACACGGTCACTTTATTGAGTTCCCGAAACGCCAACTACCATCCTTCTTTTTAACCAATAATATCGGGCTACTGAAAGGGCTGGAGCTGGGGCAAATTATCCTGGCTAGAAGCATATCCGAGACCATCCGCTCTATCTCGTCTTTCTGCGCTTGGCCATAACGGTATGGTCTCACGGACACTGGCCCCGATCCCGGCAATAATACCACCAAGTGCTCAGTTCCACGTTCGGGGGCAGCCCTTCCGGCTCGCCGAAAATGCCCTCAAATCGCGATAATACCTCCGCGACTCCCTCTGACGCCTGCTCTAACACTCTTGGGGATGTACCCTCGACCACAAGAACCCACAATTCAGCGTCTTCGATTTTCACTAACTCCCGGATTCCGATAGGTCCCCGAAACAAAGCAGGGTCCCCTTTCAACTCTACGCGCCTCCCGCCATAATCAAACACCATTGTCAAATTTGCCCAGTCCGTCTTAACTTCTCCCAATGTCGCCAACCATGCTACCCCAAGAATAACGTCCACCCCTCCGAGCGGAAAAAGGTGAAAATTCGGGACTAGCTCCAGTCCGACCATCTCCAACGCTAGGCGACGGCAGATCCCCTCCGACTCCAAGCGTCGCCCATCGCCCAGCTGCACCGCGAACCGGCTCGACACATCAAGCTCCAAACCGAGTTCCTTCATCAATGAACCCGAGATGAAGTTATGGCTGGCTCCACTGTCTACCAATACTAACACCCGCCGCCCACGCATCACTCCCTCAAGCCGCATGGTCTGCGGCCTAGTAATGCCCGCCATCGAAAACATGGGCAGCTCTGCAACCCCCTTCTCACCCTCATCCAGCACATCTATCTTTGTTTCCTCCCCGTGCAGTTCCGAATCTTCATGGAATTCGAAACGATTTAGGTCCAATGCCTCTTCCTCCTCAGCCATCAAGATATTGAGTTGCCACATCAAGCACTGATGTCCCGGACTCCACACCTTTTTACAGCGGAAGCATAACCCTTTTGCGCGGAGCTTCGACATCTCCTGCGGAGACATCCGGGCGAAATGAGATTGTGCGGCCGACTGACTCGTGGAATATGCTCGACCGCTCTGCATCCGGTTGGCTGGCTTCGCGACGGAAGAACTAGAGAAGCTCGACGCCGTCCCAAAAATTCTCGGTGACGGACTGAAACCGAAACCAGTTTGGCCGCGGTTACTAGGCGGCAGTCGACTCGTCGAGCCCACTCCAAACGAACCACTCACGGGCCTCGGATAGTGGCCACCGGTCATAACTGCGAGTTCCATGGCTGTCTCCAAATCCGTCGGTCGAAGAAGCCGCAGCTGGAATCGGACATCTTCAGCCAAGCCCTGCATAAAATATCCCAGATAGTGATTATCGCTGAGCCCCGGCACTTGACTGGCCAACTGCACGAATACAGTGACATACTCCATCACTGTGCTCGTCTGCTTGACCACCGACAGTCGTTCGAACGGATTCCCCGTAAACCGATCGTCAAAACGACTAGTCAGGGCATGCGAGAATTCCGCCCATGTCATGCCTGGTTTTCTGGATCGTATCCACGAAAACAATACAGTGCGGATTCTTCAATAGCAACCATCGCAGACGGAAGCTTCAACTCCGTCGGGGTCCGGTGCAATTCAAACTGTTGGTTAACCCTAGCCAACCATCCTATCGAGTCTGTGCCATCAAAAGTAGGCAGAGAGGGTGAAACAGGTGGTTTGTCGCCCGTTGCAGCCGCCACTGTCACCGCTTCCGATCCGATCGGCAGAACACCAGTAGTCGCCACCGTCGGCCCTACCCCTGCCAAGCCAGATTCAGCCACCACGGTTGTCTGCCGCCCCGGCGCTGATGCTGACCCGGACGCCGTCTCCGACAACGCGCGACCGGCTGCCAGTGCGGTGTCCGACGCCGTCAGCCCCACCAGAGTACGAGTGATATCCTTCAATTGCTCGGTCACTCCAGCCTGTTCCTCCTCCATCTTCCTCATGCTCTCTCTCATCTCCATCTGCCCCGCCTCCAGTTGTTTCTGCCCTTCTTCCAATCCCTCAATCCTCTGTTCGCTGCGCGTGATAGTCATCTCGGGTGAATGATCCGGCAGGTCGGACCAATTGTTAGCAATCAAAGAATCAAACGCGAATCCGTTTGCCAAATAGCCAAAAAGGCTCTCGTCTATTTCTTCAATAATGAATAGATAGATCACAATGTTCACGACTCATACTTAAATAACAAATAAGCAAACCCTAAGCCCACAAGTAGGCCCATACTAAACAGACACAAAGTAACAAATAATAATAATATTGCTAAAGATAGAAAAAGCTGCCACTGGACCCCTAAACCGCCGACGCCCCATGCACACCATGACGACGCCGCTGATAAACCAACAACGGCCTCGGCTGCGCCACCAACTCATCTTGCTCCATATCAACCATTATCTTGCGTAACTCCTAAAAATTTATTTTATTTTCACAGCATGGGGAATTCATATTGGAATAAGCTCGTCACAATTGTTTGTAATGCATTTTTAATCAGGCGATATCACCCAAATTCCAAAATGAATGACCACTAAAACAACCATAAGATAAGCCATAATGAGAGCATCTTTAAACATCTTTTAGTTTATGTGTTTCTGTGTTTCCAGTGAATGACATAAAAACCTCTTTGTGCATAGCAGAGCAACATCCAGGATCTACAACGAGAGCATCTCCACTTGCAATACAATTATCACCCCTAAAGTCGCTGTAATTTTTCTTGGGCACAAACACAACCAAGTTTGTAGAACTGAAAGGCTTTGCTGTTCTGCTTCTCATGGGAACAAGTTTAACACCAGGAGGATATTCCTGTACAACGAGAAGGATGCAGAAAGTTAGCAGCTATAGACGGTACTCAAGTTTCGAGCTGTACAAATATTGTGTGAATTAAATAATATCCCACTTGGATATGATATTCTTTTGGGTTCTTACAGATCTGACATAAGCTAAGTACATATTCTACTTGAAAAATATTGCAGCCATGTCCCTAAATTCATGATAGATCATAGGCATTGCACTGTAAATCATTTCCAAGCAAATGAAGATATTTCAACTATGTTTGCAGCTCCCGATGAGCCCTCAAGAAAACAAATTTAATTTTGTTGGGACTCGGCCCAAATTATTTTCTTATATTTGATATTCTTAGGAGAGTAAAACTTTTCATCATTTTTCTTGATTATTGTTGAGATGATTATCCTTTACACAGTTTAAATCAAAGGAGAAGTTTTCTTTAACCGTATGCAGACAGGATAGATAATTTAGATGCTGGGTTGAATAAAAAGATTGTTATTGTATTTTCCTTCTAAGTAGCATTGATATCAGGTTGTTTAGCAGGATATGATTAACTGCTGACAAAATAAAAGGTAGAAAGAAGTGATGAAAATGCAGATAAAGGTCATAACTCATAAGTACAATTTTTAATAAAATTAAACACCAACCATGGAAAAACAAACCTGAGATCTCAAGGTGGAAGGAATACTCAAGTTTTCACTTAGCATTGATTCATTAAGAACACCAACAACAAATAATGACCCCATACGATCATTTTGAGGCTTGACTTCCACAAGTAAATCTGTACAATCTTTGGTGCTCATCCATTTACAGTGATCTGTAAGCAAGCAATAACAGCACGCATATAAGCCCGTACTATACGCAACTATTAGTTCAATCTGTTGTCAAATGAAGTACACTTTAACTGTAGATAAATAATGCATGAGATTCGTGCAAAAGAAACAAAATTGTAAGTAGTATTAATATGTGGTAATAGTAACACATATATGTACTCCACTTATAGTGCAAATATAAAAGTATTTTCAGAACATATCTAGATATACTAAAAAAGGATAAAATGTTTAATTCACAACATAATCCGAGCCCGAGAATATTCTTCTAGACTTAGAACAACTGTTGAGCCAAGATTTCCAGAAACATATTTATAAGACACAAGAAAGAAATTTAATAAATTGACCTTAACTAAAAAAGGGATACCATTCCTACCAATATGAAAATCCTGCTTGACTCAGTTTCGGCAAAACATCTCTGTAACTCAGTTCTCAGTCAATACAAATATAGGTATTAAAAGCAAGTTAGGAAGGACAAACCTCCTAAATTCCAATCACTAGTTTCCAGTTCTCCGACAATAAACACGGTTTTAACTGGAGGCCCAAGTCCAAATTCAGGCTCCTCTATAACCTTTGAAAAGTTCCACCTTAATTTCGTTTTTTTCTCAAATCCCACTTCTTTGAGAACCTATATCAAAACCATTGATAAACAGGTTAATAACCAGTGGCTAGAGCTGCAACATTTTACTGCATGAACCCATAAAAGAGTCCATGTATTCCAGATATTATTGAATTGAAAATGCAATTTAGACTTCCAATGCATACAACATGGATTTATAATGAAAATGTCTATTAATTTCAAATACAGCACTGAGAACAAAAATAATGGGACATACTATAATTTAACACAAAAATACAGCAACTTGACTTTACCTTTCTTCAGACATCCAAAGAGATACATTCACCAGAATCAAATCAAATAAGAAATCATAGTGCCAAAACTATTAAGAGAATTAGTAAGACAATGTTACCTAGATGTGTATAAGAAGAAGGGAGAATGAACATTCATTCATTTGACAAACTTCAAGCAAGTAAGAGCTCATGGGGGAGCAAATTGAACAACAAGCAAACAACTACTCCACATAATTCTGAGCATCAATTTAATTCACCACAACTTCACAATACCTTATAGCTTAAATTCGTTCACTAAACATCATACTTGACATTCGGACATTCTCACTTAAAAACCAAAAGAAAATGATGAAGTGGATTACCTGATTAACAGCTGAATCAAAGTCAAACTGATTCAAGAACTCGGACAAAGAACCGCTTTCCACTTGAATTTGAACTTGGGTTCTAGCCGACGATCGATCAAGAAGAGATAACTGTGCAGAGGGCAAATCCCAAAGATCGGAATCTTGCAAAGAATCATACTCGGGGTCGTTGAATTTGGGGGGTGGGGTTTGCTTCCTGAGTAGGAATTCATCGTCTTTTAACGGGTTCTTGATGATTGCTGCCAAATTCAAACTTAAAGCCTCCATTTTGGTTTGATTTTAGGAAGATGAACTGCGACTGCGCTGCGGTTTTAACTGTACATTTTCGCACGCAATGTAGTCAGTTTCTTCGAACGACACGAAAAATGAAAATGAAACAAAATCTTTTAAATTTCAAATAAGGATCGAATTTAATATAGGAAAGTAGAATCCACCTAATGGGATTTAATTTAGGAAAGTAGATTGAGATTCCACCTAATATCTACAGCAATAAGAGCATTAAGGGCAGTTTACGTTACGGTGAGTTCAAGAATGGCAACCATGTTAAATGTCATTTAAAAAGTGGCTAATTATTGTTTGAAATAACAAAACTAGGCTAACTTCTATTGCATAGCTCAAAGCAATGTGACACGATAGATAAGAGGGAGTATTTAATAACTTCTTGTATAGCTCAAAACAATGTTAACATAATAGATAAGAGGGAGTATTTAATTTTGAGTGAGTATATAAAAATTTATTCAATAAAGAGTCAAAGTAGTTCATATTTCAAAGAGTAATTGATAATTAGGATTTATAATAATTTAAAGAGTAAATTATTCATTTAAAAGATTAAATATGTCTTAAAAATTAATTTTTCGTGTATTAAAGAGTAATATTTGAAAATAGAGTTCACATGTGATCCCGATTGACACACGTGTTTGTCTTAAATTTATTTTAATGAATGGTGATGAATTTTTATTTAACGAATAATGAGGGCAATTTTTTCTTTTAATAATGATTGTTATGGGATAAAATACCCGGTCCAAACAACAATAATATAAGTCCAATAAGATAAGCCCAACGAGGAAAAGGCCCAAGAATGACTGAAGGCCCAGAACATCGCGAGAACACCCCGGAATATAGGGAATTAACCCAGGGTATATAGAAGATAAAGCTTGGGAAGCCAAAGAATCAAAGCTGGAAATTAAACCTGGGATTACTGAGAATAAGGAACAAAATAACATTTGAAGGGAAGGATATCAGTAACGGCGGCGGGAAACCCATTAGCATCCAAGGAAGGCATTTCACACTTGATTATCTCTCAACCAATAAAATGTAAGGATTCACAAGAGCATCAAATCAGTTATCTGGCACACATCGCATCCTCTTATTGGTAAGAATGCTCTAGAAGGATATTGACTTCTCCACATACATGAAAAGAAATAAGCAAATTATAAATAGAAAGAAATACAAATTCAATATACATTTTGATCACTTATAATTCTACATTATATAGAAAGATGAGAGTGTGAGATTGTATCAAATGCATTTTCTGTCATTCGTCAATATAAATTGCTTCTTCTTCATTCTCCATTAATTATTTAATTATGTTTGAGCTACTTGAGTTCTCACGATAAAAGTAAGCATCAACAATGATTATTATTAATGTCGTATATATAACCCGCTTGTTTTAAGATATGTTTTAAGGTTATATTTGTGGTTTTATTCTACATCATATTCAATCTTGTATAGTATAACAAGCTTATTCTAAGATATTTCATTCAAGTGTTTCAATTTTATTCTACATCATATTCAATCTGATATAGTATAACCCGCTTATTAATTCTAAGATATTTCATTCAAGTGTTTCAAAGTTATCTCAGTGGTGATTTCAAAAAAATAATAATAAGTAAATTGCGGTTGGAGGTAGGGGTGAGCATCGGATCGGATTTCGGGTATTTCGGATTTTCGGATCGGGTACCCAAAAAATTAGGTTGGGAATTTCATTATCCGAAATCGATCCGAAAATTCTAGTACCTGAAAATACCTCTTTTCTTTTTTTAAGTATTCTTATAATAAATTAATTAGGTGTGATTTAAATAATTTTTTTTATGCTTAATCTTTGAGACAATATTTTATTTGATCTCTTTTATCATTTTTTTCTTCGTTTTTAAATAATTATAAAAGAATATAACAAATTCATATCACATCATAATAATATTAATTTTTATACTAATGTTAGCATTTAGATAGTATATTTTAATTATGTTGTGAGATATTTAAATTTATATATTTTTATATGTTATTTTTATTTAATTAATTAAAAATATTTATGCACTAAAGTATACGATAACTTAAATCATATTAAAATTAATGATATAAGGAGAATTCAAATTTAAATTTGATAAGATAAGGATGTAATAATACAAAATTGTGTTTTTATTATGTAAAAATAATTGATAATTTAAAAAATAAATAAATTTAATTAAGTAATGTTTAAAGGATAATAAATATATTTTATGATTAAAAGATTAAGAATGCATCAAAATTTTAATATTTCATGAATCAATTTTTTTTATATAATTAATATAAGAGTGTAAAAAAAAACTTCGGGTACCCGATCGGGTAATTCGAGTTCATTTCCAATACCCGAAACCCGAACCGAAGTTATAGTTTCGGGTAAATCCGAAATTACCCGAAAAAATCGGGTTTTTCGGTTAAATTTTCCGTACAAAATCGCATAAATTTTTATCTATCATCTACTGTTGCTAGTCAAGAACAAACTCATATATAAATTAAAGAGGGAAAAAAATTCATAAAATCAATCCGTGGTCCTCAGTCTTCGCAGATTAACATGGGATCTTCGGTTTTCTTGGATCAATGAGAGAAGTGGTCTTTTAATAATTAAGCCCAAAGAAGTTCTACAACGTGTTGCTTAATAATTTAAAGGGTTAGTACGTATTGGGCTGATTACACCAATTACCATAATCTGTTTGAAGCCCCAAAATCTCACAGACTTGAGAAAAACCATCGTTTTTTTTCATATGAATATATTTAATTTTTTTGGTGAATAGTGATTTGTAGAATAAAATTAAAAATGTGAGCATAATTTATTTTTAAAAGGTAATTATTATATATAATTGATGTTTCAGACATGAGTATTAGATGGGTGGGTGAAGAATTATGAGAATAAATGTTATAAGCAAACTAAGCAGTGAGAGCTTGAAGTGTTTGTGAAACTTTCTTAAGATTTCAGATTCGAAACTCATAGGTGCGTTCAACAACTATGAGATCAGTCTATACAGAGCTTTTTAGCTTTGGGTTAAAATGGAGGTCCCCGCTAGTAGACGGTGGGTTCTAACCTTCTCCAAATTAGTTGATCTATGGATCGAATACCAGGGAAAAAAAGTATTGCAAAAAGGTCATTTTGCAGCAAATATAGGTGTGACATTATTTAATGATTTCCCCATTTTTTTTATATTACTATTTGTGCTGTATCATCCAAAATTTGTGAATTCTTGGTGGGTTATAGTCTCCCCCAAATTAACCGATTTACGGATCGAATACCGATGCATAAAAATAATGTAGTGCAAAAGGCTCGTTTTGCAGCAAATATAGATGTGACATTATTTAATGATTTCCTCAATTTTTTATTTTATTATTTGAGCTCCAAAATTTGTGAATCCTTAAATGAGGTGTTTATTCTTCAACCTCAATATTACGCCCACAAGAAAGAAACTAAAAATTGTGTATCTCACGTGGAAGATGAACTACAACTGATTCGAATAATGCACTATAATGAATATGGTTGAGAGTTTAAAATAATTTCATAATAATTGGGTTATAATTGAGAGTTTATTATAATAATTTTATAATAATCAAGTAAGCTGACATTAAATTGTGTAAATTATCATGGGAAAGGTGATATACTCAATTATAAACTCCATATAAACCAAATGAATAATATTTATTCTGTATTTATTTTGAGAATTTATAGCTTGGGATATAATTATCTTTTCACTATAACAAATACTTGTGTCAACGGAGTTATATGTGTATTTTAATTTATTGATCACTTTTTAGTTAGTGAAAATTTATTTTTTAGAGACATAAATTATTTCTATTTTGAATAAAAAATTATTACTTCTCAAATTCTTATAACATGTTTCATTATTACTCTTTAGTTAAAAAAAAAATCTTCAAAGTGATGACTTATTACTTTTCTAAATAAAAAAAATTACTCATTTCAATAAAAATATAAAAAATCACAATATAAAAATATAAAAAATCACAATATATCAAAATTATTACTTATCTTAATAAAAATATAAAAATTTACAATATATCAAAATTTAAAGAGAATATTTTCATTAAGAATAGTAATAGTTTATTTCTTTAAAAAAATAATTTTTCACATACTAAATAAATTTTTTCAAACATAATAAAGAATATTTTTGATAAATAGGGAGTTCACAAGAAACTCACACTTTCACCATTTATTTCTTACTATTTAATTTAATACAATAATTTAATGTAAATATATTTCTCAAAAAACTCTTTCCATCATAAATGGGCCATGGGAATTGTCTACTTATCTTTAACATAGCTTTAAAGTAGTGAGACCTCCCTCATGGCCAACATTTTGCCCTTTATTATCTTGTATGAATTCCTACTTGGATTTGCAACAACATCACTTACATTTGCACTCATCAATATAACTAAAAATCTACACATTATTTGACATTTTCTCATATTTATTTCATCATTTATTAAATTCGTGGCTAATTTTTGTGGGTTTGTAATTTTGGATAACAAAAACTACCACAACCCATTTCTAAAACTCATTTATGTAGAGTTCTAGAAAAAAACAACATATGATTTTTTTTTAAATTTTTTCTTAATATCTAGTTACATTTGATGACAATAGAGGAGAGGGTCACATCTTAACAGAAAGATGGCCTTTGAGTGCAGAGAATAGGTATAATATTAATGTGGTGAAGTCTATCACTATGACTAACAAAACAATATGTAGAAACACAATGAAACCCACCCCATGATCCATTATTTCAATTGCAATCTACTTGTTGGTTTTGGTGGGACACATAAGCCTACATTACTCTACTTTTCTATCACCAAATTTAGTGCAATATATGTGTAATAGCCCAACTCTCTTATTTGATAAGAGGAAAATTGGTCAAAATAACATTGCAAAGAGAACCTCTTCTAATTAGCACCAATTTATTTGGAATAGGATAAGGAGTGCATATATATGTCAATTATAGTTTGCTCCTTCTAGGCAACCTTATCCATTTTTTTCCTATTAATTTCAAAACTCTTCATTTCATTTTTATAATTAATAATCCAAAAAGTTTATGACATTAAAACTTATGTGACCTCCAGTAATGACAATATAGTAAAATTTAATAAAGTACAATCAATACGCAATTTATCTTAATACTTTTTAATCTAAGTTTAAAAAAAATTATTTAATAACTTAACTGAGAGAATTTTAAAAGAGATTCTTTTATTGTACTAGTCTCTAAATTTCTTCCCACAATAAGAAAATGATGGGCCAATTTCTAAAAGTTTTAATTGTATAGTATATATATTCAATACGTATATGACTAAAATTACTACTTTAATGTAATATGTAGTATTATATACTCCCACTATTCCCTTCAAAGATGGTCTTTTTACACACATGAGACTCACTCACACCCACTAATTCAATTAAAATATAGGGTCAACACTCATTCTAATACATCTACCCGCTATATATTAATTAATAATATTCTTTAATCAACATGAAAAAGAAAAGAGCCCTTAAAAAGGACAGAAGGAGTATATATATATATATATATATATATATATATATATATATATATATATATATATATATATATATATATATATATATATATATATATATATATATATATATAAATTTAAATCAAATTTATAAGAAAGTTTGTTTTAATTTAAACTTTAGCCATGTATAAAATATAATAAAACTAGAAGAATGACCACAAAATTTATCCAATTTATACTACTAAATGTTTGCCTTTTTTTTAATTACTAAATTACTAATCAATAGTATAGACTAGACATGCACAAATGAACCGGAACCGGCGGTTCGAACCGGGGAACTGCCGGTTTTAACCGGAATCGGAACCGCCGGTTTCGGAACCGGCAAAAAAAACCGGAACCGGCTAAGGAAGGTTCGGTTCCGGTTCCTCATATTTGGGAAAAAAACCGACGGTTCCGGTTCCGAACCGGCGGTTCCGATTCGAATGGCTGGTTTTTTTATTTTTTTTATTTTTTACGCTTAAAATAAAAAAATAAAATAAAATCGGAACCGGCGGTTTCGAACTGGAACCGAAACCGTCGGTTCCGGAACCAAAAGCTTTGTACCCCGGTTCAGTTCCGGTTCCCCCTATCTTGGAACCGGAACCGCCGATTCGAAACCAGAACCGGTGGTTCCAAACCGGGATATATGTCTAGTATAGACAATGGAATGCAGAGTCGGGCCACTTTGGAGAATCAAAGATATTACGTGTTCAACTCTACTTCTACCCCCCAACACTGCTCTCCTTGTAATTCAAAATTTGTGACCAACCAAGAAAACGACTTTACATATATTTTATTAATAATATAAACTATAAAGTACATAGAATATGTGGATTATAATACATCCTCCGTCCGTCGAAAAGTAGTCATTTGCTTTTTGTGTGTATATATTAAGAAATATTATTATTTCATGTGTAGTGGATAATTGTATTAGTAGTGAGTGGTGGCCACATATAATACATTTTTATCAAAAGTGGTAAATGTGAACATTTGGATGAGACGCCCAATATAATAAAATGAGAACCTTTTGGCGAGATGGAGGAAGTACTTCGTAAATATTTAAAATCCAAACTTTAATTTTACAAATTTTAATAAATAGAGTGACTCTATATGTCATATGCGGACCCGTAATTTTGCAAAATCACTTTTTTCCATATATTTTTTTTATAAGTAAGTAATTTTTATTTAAAAGAGTAATAGTTTATTTATTTAAATAGTAAATTTTCATGGATAAATTAGAGTGAAAGAATTTGAAGAGAAAAAATTTTCACATAAAAAAGTAATAATTTATTATTTAAAGAGTAATTTTTTTTATTATAGGAAAGAGTAATATTTGTAAGTTGTAACATGTAATCATATGTGTACACAATTCACACAAAGGTATCTTTTCAGTAAATAAAAAACGGAGCGATTTTTTAATAGCCACTTTTGACTAAGTACAATTTTAAGTAGCAACATCCGTTAAGAACAATTTTTACTAGCCACTATTTAGTGGACTCCCCAAATTATCCTCAATAACTGTCGGCTAAAGTACGAAAATAAATGGGTCATATCATGTCAGTTTTGACTACAGTAAATGGGGTGGGTGAACCACATTTAAAATTGTACTTAGTAGGTTGGTGGACCACATTTAAAGTTTTGAAATTTTTCAAATTAAAATTTTGGATGTGGATTGGTGGGGTATATATCATATCATTAACGTCATTTTCATTCCAAATACTCCATCTTTCTTCTCTCTCATCTTTCGTCCAACACCCTCTTTCTTCCTCTCTCCTTTTCGTCCAACATCTCCTCTCTTCCTCTCTCATTTTCGTCCAACATCCTCTCTCTTCCTCTCTCCCTTTCGTCCCAAAGCACAAAGAGCAGCGCCACCCATTTGTAGTACCCATTTCTCAGTATCTCCTTTCAATCTGTCGGAATAGGCGTTTTCGACGAGGTGAATTTGGTGAATTTTTGAAATGGCAAATTTTCGGGTATGTATGAAAGCTGTTTTATTTGTATTTTTAAATTGTGAGTTATTTGTTTATAATGTGTCCTACATTGAGTTTGTGGTACTCGTTTTCGAGGATACGAAATACATTTTTTGTGGTTTTGTTCATATGTGTAAAATGTGAATTCATTTTGTAATGTGATGAATGTGACTTAACTGTGTATACATCATGTTTAGAATTTTTTATGTGGTGTTGTTTATTTTATTTTATTTTTTAATTTTTTGGAAATTTTTGTTGGCCGAATAGGTTTTTTTTAAGATCGAATAGAACTAATGTGTAGGTCGAATAGAACAAGTATAGGCCGAATAGAATAAATTCTAGGAGTATTATTTTTTTGAATTTTTGGAAATGTTGGTTGGCCGAATAGAGTTTTTTTAGTAAGCCGAATAGAACAAATTTGTAGGCCGAATAGAACAAGTGTAGGCCGAATAGAACAAAGTGTAGGAGTTTTTTTTTTATTTTTTAAAAATGTTGGTTGGTCGAATAGAACAAATCTTAAGCCGAATATAACAAAGTTGTAGGCCGAATAGAACAAATTTTAGGACTTGAATTTTTGGAATATTTGGAAATGTTGGTTGGCCAAATAGAGATTTTTTGTAGACCAAATAGAACAGATTTGTAGGCCGAATAGAAGAAGTGTAGGCCAAATAGAGCAAAGTGTAATTTGAATAATGTCATAGCACTGACCTTGGCCTAATAGAGCAATATTCGTAGGCTGAATAGAACAGTTTGTAGGCTGAATAGAAGGAAAAGTGGGCCGAATAGAACAAATGATTGAGTGTGCCAATATTTGTTCATTTGTTCAGTTGCTGTAGTGAACTTATTATTATTTGATATAATTATCAGTTATTGTCTTATTAAGTAAGCTGGTTGAATTGATGCAGAGTACATCTTTTTTATGTGTGTTACATATTATTTAACAAAAAGTTAAATTTGTGCAGGGTGGGCAGAACTGCAGTGTACATAATTACTGCAAACCTTGGGTTGTTATGACACTTATCCGTAAGCAGTTAACTACGGTTGGGGGTAATGCGGAGGAGATGTTCAGGCAATCTTATTTTGGTCATTACTGGGGTCTTCACGACGATTGGATCGCGCATGCTAATCTCAACGGTCTCATGACACGGGAGATCATACGTGGCGGGGATGATGTAACCACTAGATATTTTCAAGTTGGGAACGAGTGCTTTAGCTTTAGTAGGGTAGAGTTCATGCGGATAATGGGGCTTTGCTTTCGGGACAGAGTGAGGTTTGATCTGAATTTGTCGTATCATATCCCGTCTGGTAGGGTGTACGATATGTATTATGGTCAGAGCGAAAGACCATTAATAAGTGAGATTTTCCGTGACTTTGAGGGTACAAAATTTAGTGGTGTTAGCCCCGAGAACGCGGTTAAAATTGCTAAGGTGATGTTGTTGTACTATATTCTCCTTGGATCGGATGTTACCAAGGTGAGTGTAGACAACTGGGTTTGGGTCCTAGTAGAGGACGAGCGTAGATGGGATTTATTCCCTTGGGGTCAAGTCAGTTATATGACTCTACTGCACTTTATGGACCACATTTTGACCGAACTTCCTAAAGGAGCAAACCCCAACAATTACAGATACCACTTTTACGGGTGCACATTTGCGCTCCTGGTACGTGTTGTAGTAGATCACTTAAAGTTATAGTGTATTACTAGTTTCAGCAACAGTAATAATCTAACATATGTAGTTTACGTGTGACAGGTTTGGGCGTACGAGCATCTACCTGACCTTGCTGCACCGTATGGCCATGTCTCTTCCGATAGGAAGGAAAATAGGCCACTTTGCTTGTGATGAGTTTTTCGTAAGGTGAAGAAGGTTGACAGGAATCTGTTTTCTCGGGTATGAAATCTAAATTTTTATGAATCATTAATCAATGTCGGTACAAACAAATCAGTGATATTGTATCTAAATGTATTGGTTTTTTAATCAGGATCTTGTAGTGGTGGATTTTCCGCGGGTGCTCCCGCTCCCCAGGAGCACAGAAAGGTTTATTGGATTGGAATATATGATGATCCTTTGCAGGGGTTGATCATGAGGCTGTACACAAAGGCATTCTCTAACCCCAGATGAAAGGTCGTCCGGGGGCCTGATTTCACATATGTGGAGCAGCAGACCGCGGCGGAGGCATACGATCCTACTAGTAATCTATGGGATCAATAGTACTATTCTGGTGTGGCTGTTGAGGATCGGTGGACTGGCCAGCGCATGGATGATCCTTCAGCTTAGGTAACAAATTGGGATAAGCATTCTTATCGACTTTCGCGGAGTCGGGGGTTTGAGTATGAGCAATCTAGCTCGAGGTCAGGGGTTAGATCTACCCCTCCTACAGCGGTGGATCCTGTGAGTCCGATGACTCCCACACCTGGTGTCGCTCAAGATGTTTTGATGCGTGCTAAGCGGCCAAGAAACCCAAGTGCAGCGTTACAGTCACCATTCACAACGACTGAACGCGAGCACCGCTGGCAACTGTACCTGCGATTTAAGACAAGCAATGATCTATACGTGTTAATCTACTATTTTAGACGTTTTCATATGTTACTTTACAAACTTGTGCTTGTTGTTAAAGAATTTTTGATTTCAGGGTCGACGTCGGACTCGGCTATGGAGTCGGCAGTACTTTTTTCACTGAGATGGAGGACCCCAGTGCTTGGTTTGACGATCAGGTAATTGAGAGAGCCTTCATGTGTATACTTAATAAGTAAATATGTTCACTAACTCATAATATTCTGTAATAAATTTCTATATGTTTCAGCACCTAGATGCATACCTCCGGATATTATCAGAGCGACCGGCGGTCATAGGCGTTCACGTCCATCAGGATGTTGGGAACTACTGCATTCTGGACATGTAATTCTCTGTAAGTAACAAACACATTAGCAACGTATGTATAAATTTTCTATGTAATTTTGAGACCAATCGTATACAATGATTTTCCTCTAAGGTCCGAGTTCAATCCGTATGGAATGAGCACACGAGGCGGTACAAAGATGATAGAATGGCATTTGCCAACACAAGTGATGACTTGTTGACAGATCTTTGTGCGTACGCAGCAGGGAGGTTACCCGTGTGGAGGGGGTCCCGGCCATGGATAGAATATGATGTGGTATTGTATCTTAACCCATGATGTGATCAAATAATTATATCTCCCATTTTGACCATGGATTCTACATCTTATATATGCATTCCTCGTAACTTATTTTGACAGATTATGTTTATAGTCTACACGGCTGCGCACTACTACCCATGTGCACTGATTAGGAAGGATATGAGCTTCTTCTGTTTTGACTCCTTCCGGCATAGGTGGGATGATGAACCCGACATGAGGGATTATCGGATGACAAAGACTCTACCATTCAGACGCGTCATTCCGGCCTTGTTGCGCAAGATTGACCCCCAAGGGATCATCGGATGACAAAGACTCTACCCTAATGCCACATTTTTTATCTCTACGTATATGGGAATTCGGGGCAGCCATCGGAGGAGGAGGTGGACCGTTGTGTGATGATGAAGCTCCAATATAATTTACTCGATTATGACCTAGCTGTCGGCAGAGTGAGCAAACATGTTTTTTGTGACGTCTCCTGGATGACTCCACACCTGACCTTATCCGAGACATTCGAGGTCGTCCGGACTACCTGTGTGGTAATGAGGGATTAACAGTCTGTGACTTGACACTGTCAGGTGTGTTCCATTGACTGTAATGCGGTACAGGCATCACTAGACCGGACCATATCCCTAACACACAGGTGCGATAGAAAAAGGCCGACACGAAGCTACTGGCTGGCAACCTGCAAGTACTGAAGAACGTATAATATAAGAATCACAAACTCTGATGTTCGACGCAATAAAATAGCAGGTATGACTATGTACTCGATTGTCTTCATCGCATGAATACATGGAATAAGTTCTTTCTGGAAATTCTCACAGGTGCAACTACTGTCGTTCAAATTCACTGTGAATAGCTGATCACCGTCTCTGATTGCATACTTATTACCTAGGAGTCTCGATACCAGTAGCTTTTTGGCAGCAGAAGAAAGTTCCAGGAGCTCATCATGCACACGCTTATAGAGAATGGTACACTCTTGCTCAGCTTGAGTTCGCCGTTTGTAAAACTACCTCTCAGTGGTTGTGTGTGCAATCTCTAACAGCGTGCATATAGGTAGTGTGCGTGCCCAGAGTATGACATTGTTATACGACTCAGCTGACATAGAGTTCATAAACTCGTACCGCTTCACGGGACAATAGACCCTTGACCATTTCTCATATCCCCACGACCCAAGTAATTTCATTAACTTCTACGACGACCGGTGCCCACTCAATGAGTTCATGCAGCTAAAAATAACAAATATGGAAAGGTAAACATTTGTAAAAATCCATTGAATGGATGAGATTCGTAAATGTGACATTACGACGAAGTGGATTTGAAAGACTAACCTGTCAAAGTCCCTCGATAGGTATGCATCCATCGCACTCTGAAATCTGTACAAAACGTTCTTTCCATAACCTGCCAACCTATTCTTTAAATGATAACAGCACAAACCATGATGTGCATCAGGATAGATAGTAGAAATAACATGTGCGATACTGCGATGACCGTCTGACACTATCAAAAGATCTCGTGGACATCCGTATGCCTCTCGAACCCTTTCTAAAAATCATGTCCACGACATGTTGCTCTTGACGTCGCCAACCCCTAAGGCAAGTGGAAATATCTGATGGTTTGGATCATTCGTAACTGCGATGAAGACAATGCCTTTGTGATTTCCCTTTATATGAATCCCGTCTATGACAATGACTGGACGATCAAACTCTAGAAATCCCCGCCTAGATGCTCAAAGAGCGTAAAAAAAAAGGTAAACGGTCCTGTTCATCAACAGAGATACAGGTGTGCGTATCGGGATTTGCCAACTCCAACTGATACATGTACGCAGGGAGCATATGAAATGAGCTATCATGATCCCCGTACGTGTGTCCAATAGCTCGGTGTTTCACCTTTAACGCCACATTGTAGCTAATATCGAACCCGAAATCCTTCAATATCTCATGTCTCATCGCCTGGGGTCGGAGCCCAGTAATCTTGTCAAATTGCCTAGCAGTAAAATATTGACCGATGACGTTAGATGACACCTGTGTAGGAGTGGGCATGTTTGGATCATTTAAACACTCGTGATGTTGAACGAATTTAACTACCCCCTACAGCCCATAGCTCATTCGTGCGTGCATCGTAAATCGACAATCGATTTTACCTTTGAGCTTACATTCCACGTTATATCTGGTCGAGCTAGATCTTTCAACAGTGGTCTCAACTCCGTTCCGCAAGTTATACATTCCTACAACAGTTTGCAACTTTTTTTTTGTATCAAATACACTTTTCTCGTGAAGAACGCCAGACACATCAAAGTCAGGGACAGTCATCTGATCTTCTCTATCAGCTACAACCGGAATGCCTATAACTGTATCAGATGCATTAGTTCAAAGTACAAGTTTACTTTAGTTCTCCTCTAAATAAACATAGTATTCATACCTGGAATCAACCAGGGACGGGTAGTGGGTCGAATACTTTGACAATCTTGTGGCTGCATTTCAGGACGGGACAAGTCGCGACTAATCGGTTCAAGAAAGTTAGGGTCGCCTCTCTGACGTATGTAATCACAGACTTCTTCATACAATTGGATTCTTCTCTCCTCAGCACCATCATCACTTTCGCTAGAAGACTGATTACAATCCTGTTGTATGTCATCTTCGTTGTTTTCATATTCTTCTTCGATAGTCCTATTCCCGGGCTCAACATCATCATTATAAGCATGTACATCATCCTCACCCTCACCAGAGTTGTCATTATCTTCAGCGTCTACAGATTCCCTAAAACCACACCGCTGCATCTCTGAGGCCGAACTGTACGCCACATTCAAAAGGCCTAGCACTAGACTGTGCCCTCGAACATGGATCATTGCTCGGCCCATCACTTCCGTCATTATAACCCAACCCTAACTCCAAACTATGTCCTGAACCTTGCGCAGGAGATTCAACGAATGCATTGCCAGCGACAGGAACGAGTGTCACGTACACTATTCCTACATCAACACAGTTGAAAACTTCTGCCACACGAGCATCATTCTTTATCTTATATTTAGACATACGGCACTGTACTCGACGAGAGAATGAACTTCATAACCCAATTATCCAAATCAGCTCGTATTATGTTATGAATTTCTAATAGCAAACTAGTATAGTACAGATTGTCATCTCGCAAGTATAACCAGTGAACCTGTCCACCTTTGAATAGTAACCCATCCCAATATCCACCCCAACACATCCCAGCTTGTTTATAGCTCATCTGCACATTTTTTCAAGAAAATGTAAATGACGACATCATAATTAGTTGCAAGTATTCTATTCGGCCAATATTGTACTCTATTCGGCCAACATATTATTTTATTCGGCCCTACACTGTTTCACTATTCGGCCTACCTTCAGATACCTTTCAAATTCTGTATGTTTTTCTTCTATTTGGCCTACGTCTCTCTTATTCGGCCTATAAGGTTGTTCTATTGGGCCAACCAAAATTCTTCTATTCGGCCTACATATTTTTTTTAAAATGAAAATTAAATGTGGAAATTTAAGTTCTTCTATTCGGCATGCGTTTCTTGTATTTGGCCCATAAGATTGTTCTATTCGGCCTACAACACTTGTTCTATTCGGCCTACTTATTTTTTTTATCGTAGGATATATTTTTTAGGCCTTTTCGGCCAACGTTTCTTCTATTCGGCCTTCAAAGTTGTTCTATTTGGCCTACAAATCCTGTTCTATTCGGCCTACGAGTTGCTAATTTAAAAAAAATTAATGTGGATACATTTTACACTTCACATACACTATTTGGCATACTATTATTTCTATTATAAAATGTTGAAATACATAAAATACACTCATGCGGCATGTAAAAATGATCAAATTAATGCATTCATAGTTGTTAAAACAAATTTACAACATACCTTGTATACTGCTCCCCAAATTCTCACGCCTTTAAAAATCTAGTTAAAATAGTTGCTCACCGAATGTTCAACACTAAAAAAAACTAGAACAATGAAACTGAATATATGTGTATGATGCAGCACCATGGTTGAACTGCTATTATATATATACCTCATTTTTTGTAAGCATATGAGGGAACACATGTCTACATAGTTGTACTTTGACATCTTTTTCAGAAATAGAGAATAATCGGATTCCCCTAGTGTACTTTTCGTACTTTTGGTCATAAAAGTGAAGAATCCGATTCCTCAAACATGTAAAAAAGTGGGTCCCCTCAAGGGTATTTTGGTCTATTTCATAAAAAGTGGCTAGAATAAATTGTATATAACATATGTGGCCATTTAAAATTACTGACTACTTTTTTTTTTGCCATTTTCACAATAAAAAACAGTACATGGAATCCGTAGATTATAGTACATCGTTAATATTTTTAATCGAAATTCAAGTTTGACGAAGAAAGTGATTCCAAACATTTTTAAGTAAATTGTCTGCTTGATAGCTACATGCCTAATATGCATAGATGAATCATGAGTGTTGTATTAAAATGTGTTTGATAGGACCATTGCTTGATATTTTATTTTATATTGATGTAATTAAGTTGTAAATTGTAAAAGATAGGTTTTTTTTTATTTTATTTTAAGATTCTCACATTTATAATGATTTTAGAAGAATTAAAAAATTTTTAATTAATCCAACACTTTTTAAAATGACTTTAATTTAATTCAATTTTTATATACGCATAATATAATATCACTATTTTATTCTTCTTTTTTATTCATTCCGTCGTATCAAAATTTTCACATCTTTTATAAATTATACTTCCTTCGTCTCTTTCAAAGAATTTTTTTTCATTTTGGACGTCTCATTCAAAAAGTTTTATTTCATTTTTTACACATATGAGACTCACACACACCTACTAATACAATTATAATATTACAAACACTTATGTAAATGAGACCCTCTGATCCCCCTTTCAATTCTATATACCATATGTATTGTTAGGGTTTTTAAATTAAGGGACCACATGATTTACAAGGTTTTGTGATGTAAACTTGATTTACAAAAGATTAACCTTTATAATATAGGTTCATATTCTCACTAATACAACTACCCAGTACAAATAATAGTACTCTTTAATCAATCTACGAGCAAAAAACAAAAGATCTTTTTTTTAAATGGAACGGAAGGAATAAAGTAGATGTGAAAACTGTGATGAAACGGAGAGCAATATTTTATAATCGTATTATTGATATTTGATATTCATGTTCGAACCCTATCTAATTCAAATAAAATTTTATCTGATTTGAATTTGATTTTATGTAGCTAGTTACATAAGACTAATACAGTAGTTTTTGTGTACATATTAAGTGAGTTCATGTATTTCAATTTTCGGATAAAGAAAGAAGATTAATAATATTTATTTATGGTGAAAGGAAATATCACATTTAGTTTCGTAATCATTTTTTTTAATTCCTAAAATTGGTCTTTTTCTTTTTCCATTTTTAGTAATTTTGTTCAATTTTGATCCTTATGTCTAATTTTAGTAATTTATCTATTTACTTTATCATTTTTAGTCCTTTTACATTTAAAAAATTAGACAAAAGAATTAAATTTGAAAAAAAAAAAACCAAAAATTGAATAGCTCATGGTTACATAACGTATTGTGATATCAATGATATCATCAGGTAAACTATCATTAAGTAGTTTTAATAAAAAAAATATTTATATACTTATATAGTTTGTGGTAAGTTTGAAAAATCATCTTCTCACATATTTCTTAATTGTGATTTGATTCATTAAATGTAGATTGATTATTATTCGTGGTTAAAGTTATTTTGGGTTAATCACAATGGAATCAAAGAACATTTTCTTCGTCATTCTGAAATTTTCTACGGAAAAAGAGGGAAGAGTATTACTATTGAATTGTGGGTTTGTATTGTGTGGGTATTGTGAAAATGGAGAAGTTATATTATATTTGAGAATGGTGAATGGAGAGGAGGAGAATAGTAGATGAGATTAAAGGAAGATATTGGAGTTGAATTTCAGCAAAGAATATACAGATAAATTATTTTTCTTTTACTGATTGGAAGAATATAAAGATAAATTATTTTTCTTTTACTAATTGGATGAAAGATTCTAGAATAGTTGTGAAAGGTTGAGTAAATCTTAAATTTCTCTATTTTCTCACTATAAATTTGGTACTTTGGTACCTACATATTTTTAATAATATACTGTAATTTTTTGCCTTATAAAAAAAACTCCATAATTGATTTTCTTCAAAAAAGCAGCTAACCATTTTAATTTTTAAGATATTCTACAATACTCCTTACGCGTATATGAACCTTAAAATTCATAATTTTTTTATAAATGATTTATTAATTTATTTAATTTTTAGATTTTTATTTATATAATTCAGATCATTGACATGAGATGCACCCAAAGACTCCTAATTCAAGCATAATTTATGTCTTATAATGTCTATGGTTTAAAAAATTGATAGGATTGATCTTACTTTTAGGTCAGGTAACAAATAAATTTGTGTCAACTTTTTATCTCCAACCAAATCTCCCTATAAAACTCCTTAAAATAAATAATTTACTCATTTTACTAACTTTATCTGGAACCGACTTTTCCATCAAAAACGTTTTCGGTTTAATTAAAACTTTATTGATAACTTTCCCTTCTTTTTTTTTTCATAATTTATAATTTTATAATATTTATTTATTTAAAAAATTTAGCTCTTTTAAGAAATTATTAATTGATTCTGCAATCACTACTATTAATGCAATGGTTAAAAGTGTTGGAAATTTTTAATTTCCAATATAATGTAATTGTGGGCAATATATTATTATGCAATTATATTAGTTATTCAATTATTTTATGGACTTAATTAAAGTGATCTAATTAAGGTTAAAGGTCCATGAGCTATAATAATAAATGATATGAGCTTATTGAGTAGATACCCAATACTACGTGATTAGGTGATTATGGGTGGTCTAGTCAAGTAGTATATAAAGGCTCCCAGGTTATGATCCCCAATATACTAAGCCGCACATTGTCTTTCCTTCTCCCCATCGGGAGGGATTACTACGGTCCCCATAAAGGAATAAGGAGGCTTAGTTGAGGAAGGTCATATAACCACTGATCCTGAGTTCGTGTTCCGCCTAGAGACTCATTGGATCAGGTACGCTTCCGCTTTACGGTTTAAATCTCGTTAATCATAATATGGTTAAAGTTTCATGGATTTATTTCCAACAAGTGGTATCAGAGCCACCCTATAAATGATTCTCTGAGATCTGGTATATATGTTTGATCTAAATATATGCATTACATGAGATTATATATTTAAATATAAATTAAGGTTGAGTTTAATCATTAAAGTCTTCGATTACACTTAATGATTAATTTTTGCGGATTTTTTTTTTTTGGAGATGAATAATGTATTCATATAATCATAATCAAATGTGGGTGTATATCTCCTTCAATTTGGACAGTGTGCTGCCATTAATTTTTTATAATAATCCCCTTCTGCATCAAAAGGTAATTAAAAAAAAAATTAGTGCAACCAATGGCATGTTAGATTGGGTGGACTCCACAGTCCCTTTCTGCAGGTTTGATGGCGTGTGGTATAGGTCACACCACAATGGATGAACTTGGAAATTGAACACGAATTTCTATTTGTTTGAATTCTACTTGATCCATGGCATTTTCTTGGTGTCTGCGCTACTTGCGATTATTGGGTGGTGTTCACACCGCCGGAATATTCCACCACCGCCCAATAAAAGAAATATTGATCCAGGCATGGGTGTAATCCTTGCATTCTGCTGTTATTGTGTCAATCTTGTTTAATGGTGAGGGTATTATTCCTTCTATATTTTATGCGGTTGATTTATTGACTTTGGATTTAATCGTTATGATTGTGCAATATTTCGTGGTAATAATTATGGCAGTTTTAGCAGTGTGATTACATGATTTTGGACTCCTAATGTGAGTTGAATATCTTAAATTGATTTTGTATTTGAGGATTGAAATAGTGACGCATTCAGTATAATTAATTCAATTAAATTATTTATTAATTTAAATCAAGGATTCAGTGGTGATTATTAATAATAATAAAATATTTGCCAAATTCAGTTTATATTAAATTGGAATTTTGGAATCCCTAATTAAGTAAAGGAGATCTTTCATCATTATAGGGTAATGAATCATCTAATATTCCTATTTGGTTAGAGGAATAAAATTAAATTAAATTGAGGAGACAGTTAAATGTCGTTTAATTAAATTAAATATTTTTAATATTTATTTAATTAGTCTAGTAAACCTTCAATCTAGTCAATCGAAGCACCATGTTGCCACAGCAATATCGTGTGTGGAGAAAAGCTTTATTGAAATTACATAGATGGGTGTGGTATTATTTATGTGTTCTGTGTTCGGCCCACAGGTAGGCACAGTTTGATAGAATAATAACACACATGTGATAATAAGTATGTGATAATTATTTGGATTATTCATGTGAACATGAGTCGGTTCACAGATAGACTCTTGTTTGACAGAACTTATTGTCAATACTTGATTGTTACACCAAGATTACCCCTGCAGTTAATTTTTGTCCACAGACGAGGTTAATGTTGCACAAGGTGTCTTGTGATGGGTCCCTAATTAATAATGTTGTGCGAGTGTATTTTCATGCGGTTATTGATCGGCCCACAGGTAGATTAATATTTGGCAGAAATACACAAGCACCTGTGGTGGTAAATATGTGACGATTATTTGTTTAACATGTGAGTAATAAGTCGCCCCACAGGAAGGCTATTGCTTGACAGTTTTATTGTCAGTATTTGACTACTACAAAGAAGTGCCACTTACAAGTTAGTATTGTTATCATTGGACTTGATACTAATGTTGTGCTCGATTCCTTGAGATGATTCTAAACTATTTAAAATTTGAAAGATTATAAAGTTTATTGCAATCATGATAATCATTTTGGATTGATCCCCTGTACAATTAAGAAGTCTATTAATTAAGTTTAACTTATGTCAACAACAAAATTATACATAATGAGAACTTCAACAATAAGGATGAACTAATAAGTTCTAACAAACTCTGTCTCAATAAAGTATAAGGGCAACAAAGAAATACCCGTTTGGAAAGCTGTTAAAATATAACCTTTTGTTTTCTCCTAAAGGCTTGTGGAATTGTTTTAAAATACACCACATTAAGATTCCTTAGTATGAATGGTGTTGTGGTGTAGTTAAAAGATAAAAATAGTACTCCACAATATATGGTTACTAATTGGAGAAATACTAAAGATTGCAGCTTATGGTCTCAATAAAGTTCCAACCAAAGTAGTTGTGAGAACTCTTTGAGTTTCACATATGGTGATATCCAACTAAGGCTAGATCATTGGGATCTACTAAAGAAAATTGGATTCAAATAGATACAAGCTACTTTATTGGTATTAAATAAAGATAATAAGTTTATGATCCAATTGATCAGATCATATTTGAGATGGGTAATACGATATTATGTGAGGATGTTGATTTTGGGGGAAGATTAATATTAGAGACATTGTCCTTTAGGGAGAGTCGATTCGATCTCCACTTATGCTTTAAAGAATTGGTGCAAATTCAGAATAACGATATGACAATGTCAATAATATTTAAGGAATAACAAATTCAACAACCTCAAGAATTAATGCCACTAAGAAAACCACTAGAGTTGGGTGAAAGACAATTCGAATGATTATGTAGTTTTTCTCTTAAATAATGAGGACACTATAGAATTAATGGTAGAACATTCAAACAATGTTCATCAAACCATGAAAGGTCCAATTACTCCAAAGTATGTTAATGCTATAAGTTACAAGATGATTAGGTTTGCATCTTGATATAGGATTATACTCAAAAGGGAAGGAAGTCATTATTATAAGATAATCGTGACATTAGTAGCACATTTTGATCTTGAACCATATTATATGGATGTAAAGATAAAGTTCCTTGATCGCAACACTGATGATACGATCTAAATGGTTTAAGAACTAATAGAAAATCCATCTATGCATTCAAGCAAATTTTTTTTTCGAAAATGAATCACAAGTATCATCATGAAGTAAGTGTCTCATTTGGTTTTGAGACAAATGTAGTTGATTATGTGATTCAGTGGGAGAATGTTTAAGTTAAACTAAGGGAGACAAGTGCAGTCTCAATCAGGTGCCCTAAAATTAAACTAAAGATTTAAGAAATGTAGAAACATTTCATATTCATTGGTTGTTGGAAGTTGTTGTATGATGAGGTCTGTACAAGACCTAATTTGGCTTATGTTGTTGGTGTATTAAGCAGATAATTAAGTAACTATAGTATGAATCTTTATAAAGTATTTACAGAGAACTAAGGATAACATGATCGCACATTAGAGATAATCAGATTAGTAGGAGATCATAAAGTATTCTGATTCTGAGTTTGTTGGATGTCAATACAGTATAAGATCCACTTCAGGCTATATTTTCTGTTGGTCGGAGAGCTATACAAGTAAAAGTATTAAGCAAACACTTTAGCTCATTAACCATGACAACAGAATTAGTAGCCACTAAGGGCATTCAAACATGAAATAAAGGTTGCGAAGATTTGTCACATAAAGTTCATTGTGACAGTTAGTTCGCAGTAAAGTATCTATGACAAGAATACTTATAAGTCAAACAAATTGACATAGAATTCTTGGTTGTTAAAGAAAGTGTTTTGTGTAGATAAAATTTTAGAAGAGCATATTATGATAGACTCTAAATATGGATCCACCAATTATGTATTCAACCCCCTGCAATTTTATGAGCTAGCTAATCATGTGGGTGTTATATGGTTTTAGAATACATTAATTCAGTGGGAGTCTATATTTATTGTTCTTTAAAGTTTCAAGACACTTTGATTTGGATAATTCAGTTTTCTGCAGAATAAAGTTCATGGCTTTGAATTTATCGTGATTTCACTTAAGTAATTTCATTTTGTAATATTTTACATTTTGAATTGATCTCACTAAAGACTAAAGTTGGACCAATTGGAAATAGACATAATGTTGATCACATTTGACATGTAATTTCCATGCTACTCACCATATTTGATCTATGTCATTGAGTATATTGATATGGTGATTGTCGGGGTTTAATCACGATTTGTAATGTGGTGAATGCCACGGTAGTTCCATATTAGTATATGAGATGGACCAGATTGTTAAGTATAGTCTGAAGAGGAATAGCATAAAGTTGCGCAACTAAGGACTCTTGATATAATTGCTAACGGAAAATATATAGCCCAAGTGGGAGATTGTTGAAAATTTTTAATTTCCAATATAATGTAATTGTGGGCAATATATTATTATGCAATTATATTAGCTATTCAATTATTTTATGGACTTAATTAAAGTGATCTAATTAAGGTTAAAGGTCCATGGGCTATAATAATAAATGATATGGGTTTATTGAGTAGATACCCAATACTACGTGATTAGGTGATTATGAGTGGTCTAGTCAAGTAGTATATAAAGGCTCCCAGGTTATGGTCCCCAATATACTAAGCCGCACATTGTCTTTCATTCTCCCCATCGGGAGGGATTACTACGGTCCCCATAAAGGAATAAGGAGGCTTAGTTGAGGAAGGTCATATAACCACTGATCCTGAGTTCGTGTTCCGCCTAGAGACTCATTGGATCAGGTACGCTTCCGCTTTACGGTTTAAATCTCGTTAATCATAATAAGGTTAAAGTTTCATGGATTTATTTCCAACAAAAAGTGCTTTAATATACTATTATGGAGTGGGTTAAAAATATTGAAAAGCTGTTTAAGAATTATGTGAAAATGTATTCCAATTATATTGAAAACTATTAACTAGCTTAGTTGCTTACCTTTAAATGTAGTTTAGTTTTAATGTTTGGGCTATAATTCCACTTTTAGCTAGTATGACTTGTGTGGTGGAAAGTGATATTTTTTAAAAAAAAGATTATATTGAGGGACATTTTTCACCACTTCTCTGTTGACAAAGGGAATATAAATACTTTAAAAAAAATGTTGAATAAGATAGTTTGATTCTCTGAATGATCATAAATAAGTTAAGTGCATAAATTAATCACAAGAAACATAACCATTTAATGTGAATTAGATAGGTTGATTTTTTGAACGATCGTAAATAAGTTAGGTATGTATATCAGTCATAAAAAATGGAGTAATGATAGGTTTGTGCTGGTAATCTTTACTACCAAATTAGTAAAATACTAGTATAGTATCGCATGTTGTAAAAAAATTATTTTACGCCTAAAATATTTTGTTTAATAAATACCAATGTATTTATATATTACAGTCAACTTTACATTTTTAATAAAAATAAAATAAAATATTACACATATTGTATGTTTGATTTTATATATTTATTACATTCTTTTAATTTAAATTATTTCCTCCATCCTATTGAAAAGTACGCATTTTATCATTTTTGTTTGTCACAATATAAAATGTACATTTCTCTTTCTGGAACCCATACAAAATATTATATATCTCCATAGGGTTCATACAACAATAATACAATTATCCATTTTACATTAAAATATTATTTCTCTTACTTTTACGATATATTAAAATCTTATATCTCTAAATTTACTTGAAAAAAAAAAACAAATGCACACGTTCCTATAGGACAGAGAAACTATTAATTGATATCCTATATGACTAAAACTTGTGTGCCCCGAGGACACTGTGCGTCCAGATACCCTTTATATTAAATGATATAACCTTTAGTATAAGAGCGTGCACCATTTATTTCCTGAAAAAAATTAATAAAAGTGTATGTTTTATCAAACAAAATAATTTACCCTTATATTAATTAAAGTTAAAACAAAAATTTGCACTTTCATATAAGGGAAATAAAATAATATAAATAACACCCTTTACAATAAAAAAAAAATACCATTACCTAACACATTTTTACCATTTAGTTATAACAAAAATAACATAATACTCTTAAAATTAACCACTTTTTTTAATTTCCCTATCGAATAAGGCGTGAAATCCTTTAAAGGCGAAGGGGTAGAGGGAGTGTGTTTTTATTATATAAATAAATAGAATAAAATAACATTAAAAATGAATTCCATTATTTATTTTATGTCAAATTTAATGGAGTATTTATTTAATATTTTTAAATAAGAAATTATATAATATACGGAAAAAAAACTCATGTACCACGATTTTTTTCTTATGCATTTATTTATATAATAATATAATTGTGTAAAATTTTATTTATTATTCATATTTTATAAATAAAAATTTGATTATATATATTATTATCTTTAGAAAAATTTTAATACTTTAAATTTAAGATTAGAATAAAAAAACAAAAGTTTTTAATACATGCTTTAATTAATATTTCAAAGTAATTAATGATATATTAAATTGGATTCAACCAATAATATATCAACATTTGTGTTTTTAAAGTCAATATTTCATGAGAGAGTGCTACATATATATATTTTTTTAAATTATAAAAAGAAACTACTTGTCAATTATATATATTAAGATTTAAAATAGGTAACCTCTCAATACACTTTATTATAAAATATAATTCTCATTTTATACACATAACTTATTTTATTATTTATTTATTGTTTAAAAATAATAATTATTGTTTATTTATTAATAAAAATACATTTACTATTACTTTTCTATGAAAAACTTAATGAAATTGATTTAAAAATTGAGAGAGTAAGAAAATATGGTAAATACTTGTGTTAGTCGGATCACACCGTACCTAAATTTATCAATTACTCTTTATTATATAAAAATACTTTTTAAAAATATGAATTATTACCGATTAGAATGAAAATTATCACTCCTAAATTCTTGCCTCGAATATTATTAATATATCAAAAACTATTGTTTAGAGCGGTGCATAATTAATTAATCTTTTAAATAAAAAATATTACTTTATAAATTCTAATATGTTGTGATTTTTATATTTAGGTTGAGCCGAATTTAATGAGTAATATTTTTTATTCTAAAAATAATTATTTTCTCTTTAATAAGTAATTTCTTATATTAATTTTATAAAAAAAAATTATGGTGAACCGGTTCATACAAAAAGCCATAGGTGTAGTAGGGTAAGACAAAGGGCGCAGGTGGGGCCGTGGTGGTCCACATAAGGCCGTTGTAGTCTGAGAAAGAGTGAAGAATTTGGCAACAATTTAAAATGAATATGGACGGGAGAGTGGTCAATTGCGTTGGGTACAACTCTCCGAGGCTGAGGGAGGGTGTTGGACAGGATAGGCTAATTGGGTGGGCCAGAGTAGGGTAGGGTGAGGGAGTGGCTGACGTGTGCTGACACGACTCTCCTGCATGCCACCCTTACATTTGGCATGACCCTTCTACATTATTCGGGCAATATTCATTTACGAAATTTAAATATAGGTTTTGATTTTCAAAACTCATGTTCAGATTTTTAAAATTATCCTATACACACTTGAATTTTATTGTCTATTAAAAAAATATGTGGCAAATTAATGCAATAATTATCAATTAATTATTTAAATAAATAAATTCCTAAAATAAATTAGTGAATAATTGATAATTGAGACAGATCCAGTCAATAAGTCAAATAACGTAGAATTAGGTCAAATCAAGGATCAACCAATCAAACTGTATTATACATGGAAAGGCCCAAGCCCACAGAATCAGATCGATTCAGGTCAAATCAGACCAATCAAATTGCGAGTTATTTATGGGACATCCTCACCCTTCACCTATATAAGAAGCCCTCCTCCATTGATCCCAAATACACGAAAATATCTGAAGACGCAGACGCTTCTGAAGAGATTAAGAATACGAGCAGTGCTCCCTTGAGATCTTCAAGCATCTTCAAGTCAAGAACAAACTCCAATTAGAGATCAAGGTGCTAAGCCCCCGATCCGGCATTCTTCCAGTCATCCGCCTCAGATCAGAGATCAAGGTGTCAAGTCCCTCCGATCCGACGTTCTTCCAGCCATCCGTCTCCGATCAGAGATCAAGGTGCTAAGTCCCTCCGATCCGGCATTCTTCCAGCCATCTGCCTCCAATCAGAGATTAAGGTGTCAAGCCCCTCCGATCTGGCGTTATTCCAGCCAACCGCCTCCGATCAGAGATAAAGGTGTCAAGCCCTTCCGATCCGGCATTCTTCAAGTCAAGACTTTCTCCATAGAAATCTCTCCAGTCAACGTTCAATCCGAACAAAGGCTCAACGACTCCGGATCAACGTCACAAGACTACACATCCGATCTCGGACAAGCTTCAACCGAAGATTCGGCTCAACATACATGCTGTCAATACAGTCAACACACAAGCTGTTAACACAATCAATACACACTCTAGTTAAAGTCAAGTCAACAAGTCAAAGTCAAGACCAAATTGGTTCGAGAGAAGAATGAAAAGATTGATTGAGATTGTAACCCATTTACAAATCTTTCAAATTAAATATATCTGAAATTATCTTTGTACTCCAATTTGTATTTATTTCATCATAAATACAAAATTTGTTGTTACACATACCTATATATATCTACTACATTATCTCTCATCAATTAATACACTTTATCTCTTTATCTC
Organism: Pogostemon cablin; assembly: GCA_023678885.1. Lineage (NCBI taxonomy): Eukaryota > Viridiplantae > Streptophyta > Magnoliopsida > Lamiales > Lamiaceae > Pogostemon > Pogostemon cablin. Next base: position 1,742,116 of record CM042970.1, read on the forward strand.
TCCTCTCTCATTTAACTTTTTAAATAAATTAGTACATTTATTTGACATAAAGTTAAAACATATCTACTCAAAACCCAAAACAAATATAGAACACACTATTCATGATTTTCATACCCCACATAACCCCAAACCAAACATCACCTTAAGGATTTTGTTAGACTGTCCCCATCCACAACCTTACAACAACCCAACTCAACAATATAATATTCATTTTTCTCTCATCCACATATACAACCTACAACCCAATCCAATTTTAATTTTTTTATACTCCATCAACAACCCAATTCAACTACCTTTTTAATAAAAGATTATTTTTTCTCTTATTTACATATTATTATTTAAAATTTTTTTAATTATATTTAAAATTAAAATAATATCATATTTTAGAAAATATTTTAATTTCGCAATTAAAATAAGAAGATGATTTTGAAAAAAAAAAGATACGAATACAATAACTAAATTAAAATTACAATAATTATATAAAAATTATATTAATAAAATACCAAAATAAAAATATATGTTATTGAGATAAAAAAATATATATATATATACTCCATACATTATATAAAAATTATATTTTTATTGTGATCCAAAATATATCAATATTAAACTCTATTTATAGATTAAAAAAATTATGAATTTTAATTATTTATATTACATAAAATTAAATTAAGTATATATAATATATCAAAGATTTAAATTAGATACCCAAAAATTAAGTATAATCAATTACATTTTGCCACTTGTCAATCATACAAAGGACAATATAGGTTGTGGCATGGGTTGCAGGCTGTCTCCTTCATCCAACCGGTTGTTCTCTTATTTTTATTTTCAATTTTTTTTATTCTTGTAATTTGTCTTATTATCACGACCCCTCTCAACCATTTGTTGATTGGGATAGTCTTACCTTAATTAATGTAATACTCCTCTTAACTATGCGTTAAAGGATTTTGTGAATAAAATGGTTACACTATTTGTATGATTAACGCGTAGAGAACTTTAGGGTATATTTCATTTTTAGAGTGTAGTTTTTCTTTTCAATATGTATTATTCATCAAACGATATAACATGAAAAACGTCACATTAAAATGACAAAGGAAATCTAAATTGGGAGGAGATACTCCCCCTGTCCAATCCATATATGATTTTTACTTTTTGCACGTATATTAAGAAATATTATTATTTAATGTGTAGTGTGTAGTTGTATTAGCGAGAGAGTATGAGCTATATTTTGATTGTATTAGTGGGTGTATATATCTCATTTGTGTGAAAAAAAGAAATGAGACTCTTTGAGTGGTAAACTCAAAATGGAAAAAAAAAACACTTTTGAAAGGACGGAGGGTATATTGTTTTTATACTCCATAACGTTTCTATAATTAGATGATGACATACTCCCTCAATTATATTTTAATAGTTATATTTGTTTTTTGTTAGGAGATTAGAGAATATGATATTTTAAGTATTGTGTGAGAGTTGTTTTGTGTATGTCACATTTATTTAAAAATAAATACTCCACCGTCTATGAGAAATATATACACATTTACTCCTTAATTGAAAATATGTAATAATTGAAATAAGATAGGGAATGTATATTATTTAAAAAAAAATCGTGGAGTATTTGACTTAATTAAATTAGTATGTACTTAATTAATTATTTAATCAACTCTTAAAACTTATTATAACAACAGTAAAGACAACATACAAATACACAAATATTAAAGAAAGTAAACTTGTATTCCACGTGACGACATTTAAATCAGCCTTAACATTTAGAGCTCAAATTATTACCATAAAATGGTGTTTGATGTTATGAACATTTTATAGAAAACTTAAAGCTCTTAAAGTACATTTGGTATTTGTACCCAAAAATGAGCGTTTAAAAAAGAAGTGTAAGTTTGTATGATATTTTACCAAGCTTAAATAGCCATTATTTGCATAAATAGTTTTATCTTTTTAATCTCACCAAATATTTAATAGAATTAATATTATGTTGTATCTCATGTAAATATTAGGTTTGAATAAATTTTGATAAATTTAATAAAAAATAACGTCGCAACTTCATACATATAGATTATATCATTAAATTATGAAAAAAAAAGTATGATAAAAACTCTTTGGGTAGGTCCTGTGTGAAATCATCTCATGTGAGACTATTTTACACTTTTTAAAATACTTATCACTTTCGCTATAAAATATTATCACTTTTCATTTATACTATAAATTGTTCATGAAATAATATTATCACTTTTCATTAATTCAATATCACATTTAGTTATAAAAATTATTACTTTTCACCCGTCTTACGTAAGCCCTTACGTGAGGTGGTCTCACACATGTTTTGTCAAACTCTTAATAAATAACAACGTATATAATTAATCCTAAACCTCAAAATGTATATAATTAATCATAAACTTCAAAATTAAAATGATAAAATAACATCTGAATACATAAAAAATATTGAATTCGAAAAATATTGATTTATTTGAGAAAAATGCTAGTGTGCAATTGATATATTTTACACCATTTTAAAGAGATTATTTTTTAAAATATCGAGATTTACTCAAATAAAAAAAATTTCTTTATTATTTTAATAAAGGAAAAGACTTGAGTGAGTCCGTCTCCCGGATACTAATGTGAGACAAATCATCCATTAACCCATTAACCATATTTTTAAGGGTTATGTTGGGTTGTTAAATATGAAAACTTAAAAATTAAGCATCAAGCTTCCACGATGCTTAGCGAAAGGCGGCTTATTTGATATTCGGTAATCTTCCAGTAAGTGGAAGAATGCTAAAAATTACTCCATCAACTATATTTTTTTTTTATTTTTTCATTTTCTTCTTTATTTTTTTATTATTTAAAATTTTAATAATTAAAAAGAATTATCCATTTAATTATGAATAAGTCTTGCGTGATCGTCTCACGTTAAATCATTTTATATGTTTAAAAATTGTTATCACTCTCGTTATAAAACATATAAAATATTATCACTTTTCAATTATATTATAACTTGTTCATAAAATAACATTATCACTTTTCATTAATTTAGTATCACTTTTCAATATAGGAGCTATCACTTTCTGATCGTCTCACGTAAGTCCTTACGTGAGATGGTCTCACACAAGTCTTTGTCTTTAATTATTATAAATTTAAAAAAAGTGATACCCAATAGATATAAAGTAATACCGATGCAGTAAATTATTTCATGAACAATTTATAATATTAATAAAAGTGATTACATTTTAATTGAAAAGTGATGACATCTCAAATGAAAAGTGATAACTAATTAAGAAAATGTATTTCACAAATAATTTATCGGAATAAAAAGTGATAATATGCTTAAGAAAAAGTGATACGTAAAAAAAGTGATAATCACTTAATTAAATTATTTTATGAACAATTCATAAAATAAATAAAAAGTGATAATATTTATAAAATAAAGTGATATCTAATTAAAATAAAGTGATAATAAAATAGTTGAATTATTTAATGAAGAATTAAATAATAATAATAATAAATAAATAAATAATATATGGAATAATATACTAGTATTTTTTTTGTCAAAAGTAAAAAAATAAAATTAATTTAAGATAATTTTGCACAACAGCTCCCCGAATTTGGAAGTTTAGTAGATTATTAATTAGTGAAAGCCAAACATAGCCCTTCTTTTTTATTAATCTATTTTTAATTTAATATAAAATATATTTATTTAGATTAATGGATGATCTCGTGAGACGATATCGCACAATACCTACCCTTTAATAAATAACTTCATTATACTTAAAAATAATCTCGATTCTAGTAGAATCGGTTACATACTACTTTTTGAGTTATTTTATATAACTAGAAAGAATAGGTTAATGAAGTATAAAAATACTCAGCATGGCGAGGTTATAATAAAAAATTAATAGCAAAAATTAAATAATTAGGGAGGGTCGAAATCAATATCATTCTACAATTAAGTCTACAACCCCATCAATATCACACATACTAATCTCCGCAAACCACGCACTTCCACTTTGTTCTCACGTGTCGATGGCTGACGTGTACCAATAACGCCATGTCACCCGTCATTGAATCTCCCAGCCACGTGTCCACCTATAAATTGCCTTCCCCATTATCCGTTAAAATTAATTTCTCACTTCATTTCTTCGCAGGTAAAATTTAGGAACAAATTTTCCTAGAGAGAGAAAATTCTTCCCCACAACGCCACAAGGAGAAAATTCCCAAACACAATCTCGATTTTTCTTTCGGTGTATGTATGAGTTGATGGCGACGCCGGGCATACAGAACGGTGCCGTTTCAGTGATGGCCGCCGCGCCGACTGTCGCTCCAGTAGATCAGAATGGCCACTCGGCGGCGGCGCTGAGGAATTCTTCGCCGATTAGGATCTTTTTGTTTTTCCATAAGGCAATTCGGGCGGAGCTTGATGGGCTTCATCGGACTGCCTTGGCTTTGGCCACGAATAGAAGCGGTGGAGACATTAAACAGCTTATGGAGAAGTGCCATTTCTTAAGGTCGATTTACAAGCACCATTGCAATGCCGAAGATGAGGTTTGTTTCTTTCGGATTCTTTGTTGCGGGTCAGAATTGGATAGTATTTTTGTTGACTGAACTGTTCCTCCGCTGAATTTATACCGAATTATGTACTTTATTGATTTAATTAAGCCTGTCTTAGCATTTTGGCCTAAATTTCAGAGAATCTAGGTATATCTAATGCTCTCCCTTTTGAGCGAGTTTGCTTTTATTTTGCGCTACTTTTTTTCTGTTTCTTTTAATTTATTACTAATTTTATTTTATAGATTACTTACCTGCAGTTTTTGGTTCAATCGTGAACTCTTAGTACTGTGTGGTTCATTGTACTCAGTGTGTGTTTTGAGCTTAAGAGAGAGCGAGTGAGAGAGTTGCTGGAATTTTACCTTACCTTACAAGACAATGAACCTCTATATGCTCTTGGACATGATTTTCTCGTGATTGCAAAATTCTATTTCAAGAAATGCGGTTAATGTTTGAGATTGAGTTGAAGATGTATTTTTGAGTACGAGTTGTATGTGCTGAACTTTGAAGGATATACTAGGCCTCTTCAAAGTAGAGAAGTATGCTTTTTCTAGTTTCACATTCTTGCTATACATGCCGGAATATCTTTATAATGATGGAAAATATGTGGGTTTGTGATATTTTTCTTCTTCTTATTTTTTTTGGGTATGATCTTATCAAAAATATCTCTGAGGCCATTTTCTACGTATCCTATTAACCTTGATTTCCATATCTGTGTGAGTTCCTGGTGTTGTATATTTCTGTATTTATACCAACTAGGGATCTCACAAAAGTATTTTCCTTGTTCTCAGCTTTCTAATGGCTAGACATTTATGGCCTGATGAATTGGGAGTAGGCTATTGAATTTGATGAAGTACGCATTATTCTTGTCCAGAGTTCATATTGTCCAAATCTGTATCTTTCAGGAATTATTTCTTTGTTGCTGTACTGCTTCATCTCTTTACCATATAAATATTTTCTCTCTTTAATTTTTTGCAACTATCAACCCACTACTATGATTCTAAACATATATGTATGCCGGGAATGATCCAAGCTATTTGTACTAGGTTTATTGTATATCTGAGGAATTTATTAGATTTCGTCTAGTGACTTGAGTAGGAATCTCATTGACATAATGTGTGCCTTCAATTACTTAAATTATTTCATTCTCACTTCTCATTGTATGCTGTGATCATTATGAAAATAGGCCTCTTGAAAGTCTGTTATATTATATTGACAGGTTATATTTCCTGCACTTGATATCCGTGTGAAAAATGTGGCACGGACTTATTCCCTTGAGCATGAGGGTGAAAGTGTACTTTTCGACCAGCTATTCACATTGTTGGGAAATGATATGAAAAATGAAGAAAGCTACAAGAGGGAGTTGGCCTCTTGTACTGGAGCCCTTCAAACTTCAATCAGTCAGCACATGTCCAAGGAGGAGGAGCAGGTTTATTTTGATCTTTCTTGTTTATGTTTTTCTTATGAGAAATAGGATTATTGTTATCATAAAGCAGTATATTATAATTTATTTATTTATTTATTTTTATATCTGTTCTGGCTGCATATTAGTTACCTTTGCGCACAATCAACAGTTAATTCCAAATTATTGCTGTATATATGGTATAAGAATTTCTTCTCATCTTTCATCGTATGTGGAGTTGGATTTCAAATTGTTGTGTCAAACATATGATAGGCAAGGGTACTTTTTAGAAGTTGCTCATCCTACATAATTGGGCCAGCTCATTTAGTGCAGTAGAGAAACAATTAGAAATCATTATATGGCATAGAATATGCCATCATTCAAATAATTTTTCCCTTGGCTTGAGCCATCTTCATCACAGGCTTTGAAAAGATGTATAATGTAGATAAAGCCATAAGTTGAGGCATGTTGGGAAGTATATGTTGAATTTATAAAAATTTGGATTTTGTGATTTACTCGGTCTCAGAAAATTAAGCTACATAAAGAACATAATAGCCTCTTTTTTTATGTCATCTAAATTGGGCTAGGACCTCTAGGTATACCATCGCTAATATTTACACCTAGGAATCTGCATCTCCGATTCGTCTTTAATTTCTCTGGTTATACTTTCAAAACCTGTGTTCTCCATATATGTCCCTTTCATGTCTATCAAAGGATAAACATGAACAAATTGAAAGTGCATCTGAGTTAAAGTTTTGATTGGGTTGTCATGTTAGAAAAAGATGTATTTTACATCTCGGAAGGGGGGGAGGGTTATGAGATGGATGTATTAATATCATGTTACAGTTCTGGTGGTCCAAATCCAGGTAGAAAAGGTCTCATCAGAGAAATTCATCCGTTTTCTACTTTTAGACTTTTAGTATGCATGAATATTAAGATTTTGGAATCAATGCCTGAATCATTTCTATTTCATGCATCAATGACCTTTTTTGTCTTTGATGGTTTATTCAAGGCAACCTTGCTTTAAAACTAATGTATTGTTTTTCATCTGACAGGTGTTCCCCCTCCTCAATGAGAAGTTCTCATTTGAGGAGCAGGCATCATTAGTTTGGCAATTCTTCTGCAGTATTCCTGTTAATATGATGGCAGAGTTCTTGCCATGGCTTGCATCATCAATTTCTCCGGACGAAAGGCAGGATATGCGTAAATGCTTGCATAGAATAATCCCCGAGGAAAGGCTGCTTCAACAGGTTAGATACCCTGACTGAAATGCTTGCATAAACATGTTCTAGTCCTGTTCTGACGTGCTCTCTTGTCCTTAATTAAGATTATATTCAACTGGATGGATGGGGTGAAGATGAGCAACAAACGTAAACGCTGTGCAGATGATCCCAGACTATCTTGTGGCACTGTTAATCCACTGGAAAAAGGAGGTTGCTCTCATTCATCATCCTGGACCGCTAGAAAAGATATTCTACTGTCTGATTGTGATGCTATTGCTTCATTACCACCTGTGGATGACATATTGCATTGGCACAAGGCTATTGAAAAGGAGCTCAATGATATAGCTGAAGCAGCCCGAACTATAAAGTTAACTGGAAATTTCTCAAATTTATCTGCCTTTAATAGGAGGCTTCAATTTATAGCTGAAGTCTGTATTTTCCACAGGTATTTTTGTCATAGTTTTGCGACCATAAATTGTGTATCCAATATTATTTTCTTATTCTTCATTTCTGGATGTTATGAGGATGACTTAAATTCATATTATGTTCTACAGCATTGCTGAGGACAAAGTCGTATTCCCCGCAGTGGATGCAGAGATGTCTTTTGTAGAGGAGCACGCAGAAGAGGAGAGTGAATTTGACAAGTTCAGATGCTTGATAGAAAGCATTGAAAGTGCCGGAGCCAGCTCATCTGCTGAATTTTATTCTGAATTATGCTCACAGGCTGATCATATAATGGAGACAATAAAGAAACATTTTCTGAATGAGGAAAAGGAGGTGCGTTGAATTGATCACTGCTAGGCTATTTCTGTCAGTGTATTTGTGCATGACTAGATGTACTTATATATTGATGTAAGAAATGTCAATACCTGGCATCAATCAAGCAATTCAAATTTGAATGATGTAAAGAATGTCCATCAATCAGTAGGGATGTTGGTTACTGCACCATGTTGTGGTCATCAGTGAATTGGTTTAACATATTCAAAGTCATATGTAACTTCATTTATACACTTCTGTATATCTCATTGGGTTGTGGATTTTAGGTTCTTCCACTTGCAAGGAAGCATTTCAGCCCTGAACGGCAGCGAGAACTTCTTTATCAGAGCTTGTGTGTGATGCCGCTGAGATTAATTGAATGTGTTCTACCCTGGTTGGTTGGATCAATGAGTGAAGAGGAAGCTCGATGTTTTCTCTATAACATGCATATGGCAGGTATATCTCAGACTTCTTTCTTAATCTTTTGGGTTCTGTAAATATTCATTATTTGACCATGAGTTGATGGCTATCTAAGCATATTATTATTGCAGCTCCAGCATCAGATATTGCTTTGGTCACTTTGTTCTCTGGCTGGGCATGCAAAGGTTGTCCTAGCAGAATATGTTTGTATTCTAGTGCAAATGGTTGTTGTCCTGCTAAAGAGCTTAAAGAAGCGCAAGAGCACTCGGGCAGATCTTGTCGTAACTGTGCATGTGCAAATGCCTCTAATTCAACTTTTGCACAAGCATGTAATTGTGAGAAGACAGTTGATCAGGGGAACTCAGTTTCTATTGTTGAGAATAATGCTGGCACTGCATCTGGGCTGGAATCTCCGAAATCTTCTAATCAGTCTTGTTGTGTACCTGGTCTAGGGGTGAATACCAATAGTCTGGGAATGAGTTCTCTCGCTGCAGCAAAATCTTTACGCTCATTATCCTTTGGTCAAAGTGCTCCTTCTCTGAACTCTAGTCTTTTCAACTGGGAGACAGATAATATTACCAGCGTCAGTGGCCATACAACACGGCCAATTGATAACATTTTTAAGTTTCACAAGGCAATTCGGAAAGATTTGGAATTTCTAGATATTGAGTCTGGTAAACTTGGTGATTGTGATGAAACTTTCCTGAGACAGTTTACTGGTAGATTTCGACTTCTATGGGGTTTGTACAGAGCTCATAGTAATGCAGAGGATGACATTGTATTCCCTGCCTTAGAATCTAAGGAAACACTTCATAACGTGAGCCATTCTTATACCTTAGACCACAAACAGGAAGAGGAACTCTTTGAGGATATCTCATCTGCTCTTGCTGAGTTTACTCAATTGCATGAGAGAGTGAGTGCAAAGAATTTGACCACTAGTTTGGGGGAAAGACCACGTGCTGAGTGCTTGAAAAAGTATAATGAATTGGCAACAAAAATTCAGGGCATGTGTAAATCCATTAAAGTAACTTTGGATCATCATGTACTGCGTGAAGAGGTTGAACTTTGGCCATTGTTTGACAGACATTTTTCTGTTGAGGAGCAAGACAGACTTGTTGGCCGCATAATTGGAACAACAGGAGCAGAGGTTCTTCAATCCATGCTTCCTTGGGTAACATCTGCTCTTACTCAAGAAGAGCAAAATAAAATGATGGACACGTGGAAGCATGCGACAAAGAACACTATGTTCAGTGAGTGGCTTGATGAATGGTGGGGAGGGACCCCAACAGCATCATCACAGGCATCCACATCTGAAAGTAATGTCTCACAAGGTACTTCTAACTAAATAATTAGTTTGTCAGCGCTTTTACACTATGATTTTACTTGTTTCTGGTGAGAATTGTTACCAGTTTGCTTGCTGCTTCATAAGTGATATATATACTGTCTCAGAATACGATGTACATGACTCCGTAGACCAAAGTGAACAAACATTTAAGCCTGGGTGGAAAGATATATTTCGAATGAACCAAAATGAGCTTGAATCGGAGATAAGGAAGGTCTCTCGCGACTCCACTCTTGATCCAAGAAGAAAAGCATATCTAATCCAAAACCTGATGACCAGGTGCCACAATCTCACTATATATATATCTCTATATATATTTTATTTGCAATAATTTTCATATTTGTTACTTTATTGTTTCTCTTGGAAATCTTCATATTGTTTAATGATGTCCAAGCATAATTAACTTATTCTGTGCTGCTACTCTTCAGTCGGTGGATAGCTTCTCAGCAGAAGTTCTCACAATCAAGAACGAGTAAAGCTGATGATGATAATGATTTACTTGGACATTCCCCATCATACCATGATCTTGAGAAAAAGATCTTTGGATGCGAGCACTATAAAAGAAATTGCAAACTGCGTGCTGCTTGTTGTGGCAAGCTGTTTGCATGCAGGTTCTGCCATGATGAAGTCAGTGACCATTCAATGGATAGGTGACCTCTTCGAATTGATTAGATTCTGCAAATAAATTATTTTCTACTTGCGTGGTCCTTATTCTCATTTATGGTTTTTATTTGCAGGAAGGCAACATCCGAGATGATGTGTATGAATTGCCTACAAATTCAACCAGTTGGGCCAATTTGCACTACTCCTTCTTGCAATGAACTTTCAATGGCGAAATACTATTGCAGCAGCTGCAAGTTCTTTGATGATGAACGGTGAGGACCTCTTAGCCTTTATGCAGTGTCTTATGCTGTTGTATACTTAAAATCTTGTATAAGTTGCTTGTAGCTACTTTTGGATGTAAAATTAAAAAAATGGGTACTATTTAATTTAGTAAAAAAAATGTTTTTATGTAATTATTTGTATGGTTATATGGCACCGAATGAGCTTGTTCGTTAATAATTTGCAACGATTTTCCCTCCTACCAGAGATGTTTATCACTGTCCGTTTTGCAATTTGTGCCGTGTTGGGAAGGGGCTTGGTATAGACTTCTTCCATTGCATGACATGCAATTGTTGCCTGGGAATGAAAGTAGTGGACCACAAGTGCAGGGAGAAAGGTCTTGAAACTAACTGCCCAATATGCTGCGACTTTTTGTTCACATCAAGTACAGCTGTAAGGGCCCTCCCTTGTGGTCACTACATGCATTCTGCTTGTTTCCAGGTATGTTCCTCTCTCTTTTTTCTATAATTTCTTTTGATCTTTGATATTATGAGCTTTTTACATGAATGCTTGTATTTATCTTTCTCTCTCACTCGTAACAGGCATATGCTTGCACACATTACATCTGTCCGATTTGCAGCAAGTCAATGGGAGACATGTCGGTAAGGATGTTTTTTTAGTTCAACTTTAGTCTCTGTAGCATTTTTGGAAGTAGGTAGATTTCAGAGAATGTTTATGTAAATTTAGATGTTCTCATGGTGCTTGTTTTTAAAGCAATGAACACGTACGATAAGGTCCACCAAATTGTTTATGCACAGTTGAACCAAAATTGTGCACCCCTGTTTCTGCCACCCTCCATGTCATAGAGATCTTTTTTCATTTAGAAGTGCTGCTATCTTCTTTGCTGTTTTGTAGTACCTTTTTAGTTATTGGGGGTTATAATATCATCCACTGATAAGAAAGCTTATTCTGCCACCCAGGTCTACTTTGGAATGCTCGACGCCCTAATGGCTTCCGAGCAGCTTCCTGAAGAATACAGAGATCGTTGCCAGGTGAGGATGGATCTTTCTTTTTATGCTATTCTCCTTCAACTATTTTCTTTCGCACAATCGATCATGAGTTTCGATCTGTAGGACATCTTATGCAACGACTGTGATAGAAAAGGAACTGCGCCGTTCCATTGGCTGTATCACAAGTGTGGCTTCTGTGGTTCCTATAACACGAGAGCAATCAAGGTCGATCGAGACAATTGTTCAACTTCAACATAGTTAATTAGAGAAAATTCTTGCTAAAATTCGTTTACTTGTATATTGGTGGCACCTTATGAGCTGGCTAATGTAAATGACCTAAATTATGTGTGAACCAAATTTTGTTTTTTATTTTATTTTATATAAGTGGAATAGATAGATTTTTTTTTTTGCAGGTTTAGTTGAGCAAATACAAGTGCGTGTGTAATCTTTTCGGGTTGGGTTTGATGTGATGCCTATTTTAAATAGAATGCAATATAGAGTGTGATTGTGTTTGGTGTATAGATTAAAAAATAAAAATTGGGATATCTTTTAAAATTGTGTAGCTATGAGATTTAAAACTCTGGCCTTTGGTTTTTTTAGCTTCATGCATTAAATGTTGTCTCATTGGTTGGAAGCTTTTGTTTCATGGATTTATTTAAAGACGTAAAAGAAGAATTAAAAGAAAAAGTAGGGAACACAAAAATTGGGAAGGCCCCTCATCCACTTATTAAATACTTGAGATGCTTTGGGCCATTTTATTGGATTCTGAATATTGATGATGTGACCAGAGTAGGCCTTTTAAAGATATTCACAACTGGAATTCTACTCATGTAAATTGAAGCTAGTCTCGTCTTTTTTGACTTAAAAAAGAAAGAAAGAAGAAGAAAAAACTCCGTCATTTTCAAGTAAAATAGACTGTTAGAGAAGGTATTACTATTAATGAGAATATTTAGCTTATTTATTTATTTATATATTTTAAAAAAATGAATGTATTAGATGGAGTGACATTTTAATTGGGGCTCACCCTTCGCCACCCCAATGAAGATAGTTTATAGGGTTTATAACGATTCTTAATGTAGGATGCTTACCTAGCCAACGCTTGGATTTGATTCTACTTGAAATTTTCTGATCCTCACTTGTCCGATTATTGTTGAGCAATTTTTGTATATCAAACAGACCTCTTTAGAAGGTAATTATAATGCGGCCGATTTCTCATATTTTGAAATTAGTTTCGCTATAACATCCTCCACTTGAATTAGTTATCCACTTTTTCCATTTGTAATTTTTATGTTATGTATGACTGTAATTTAGGAAATATCGGTTGAAGTAGATTTCTCTTTTAATAATACAGAGTGCCGACCAATTCACTAGAATTTAAATCACAATTAATGATTTAATTAAAGGAAATGACTAAACTTTTAAATTTAGTGAACGAAGAAAAAATGCTTGTATGTTCAATCAAAATAAAGTTTTATTTAATAATAATAATAATAATAATATTATTATTATTATTATTATTATTTTTGTGTTTTTCTCATTGCAAACACAATTCTCTTTAAATTCTCATTTAGACTTTTATGGCGTTCTTTATCTTTATTGTCTTAAAAATTGATAATTAACCTGAGAATTGACGCATATTTAAAATAGGCACTTATTTGCAAAAAATTTAAAATTTGATTTTCTTCAAAATGAAAGCAAAAATTGGGGCATTAATTAATCATTTAAAAAACAAATAATGGAGTATATACTATAAAAAATAAAAAAAGAAATGAATTTCCATTAGTGTTGATGGGGAATACAGGTTTAGCAGTAATAGTGTTGCTCCAAACGACTTAATTGTTTGAACGCTTGACGCCAGCGAAAGGTTTAATTGATGAACAATCAGAACTAAAACGACGAATCATCTGCCGTTTCATTGGCCACCGTTCGCCTCTCTCCCTCTCACACACACACACACACACACACACACATTCGCAGGTGATTCCTCCAAAACCCTAGCCTGTTAATGATCTCTTTTCTCGGTACTCGCTATGTTATCTGTTGTTGGGCTGGATTGAATTACGATTTTCACTCGCCCAATTTTAAAATCATTGTGGATAGATCTTGTATGCGCCTACTATTTTTCGTCATTGTCGAGCCCTTAATTTTGCGGATTTTGCATTGATTCCGAGGAGCTTTTTTGGGCGATCCGAGGCATAGAATTTCGCACCTATTCTAGCTCGTTTCTCCCAAAGATTTGAAAATTGTATGTCTTGATTTCTTCTTGCTTGCAGATTTGCAGACAAGGGGAATATTTGGCGGTATGTTTTTCAGATAGCTGAAATATAAGGGACTGGTTTCTGAGGGTGCGAAACTACAGAGGGATTTTGGTTAATTTTGATTAGGGAACGAACACTGTGCAAGAGAAAAGGAAAGGGATAAGGGGATTTATTTTGTATAGGAGACATGACGAGTACTAAAATGGAGGGACCTTCGGCACCTGCGTTGCGGCGTGACCCATATGAGGTGCTTTGTGTTACCAGGGAATCTTCTGATCAAGAAATCAAGACTGCTTACAGAAAGCTTGCATTGAAGTAAGTTTCTTGGATTTACTACTTATGTCATATTGATTTTCTTTAGATTACTACTAGTTGTTCAGCATTGAGTTTCGGTATTGAATTTGTGCATTGTATTGCTGTGAAATATGATGAACTTTTAGATAATTAGAGGTCGGGTTATGTGGTTCTGAAGTTTTTGGTATGTTAATGTTAAATTTTTGGCTTAATCGGGATTTTTTTTCAATTGAAGCTTGAGCTCTCTGAAACTACTGGAAGTCTCTTATTGTATTTCATAGTCATTGTCCTCATAAAAGTCTACATGTTTCATAAATCTTCTGTTAATGGTGTGGGCATTTACAAATGAATATCAATTGATAAGAGAAACTCATGAGGGCTTCTCATAGTTCTGTTAAGGTATGCTGTCATCTTTTTTTTTTTCTCCGATGATTAGAATGAATTTTAATGAAAAAAAATGGAGAATGGCATAAATGAGAATGTTTTGATGGATTTGTAGGCACACTAAGTTTGATAGAATAAATTCTGAATGCATTAGAATGGATTTCTCTTGAGATGATCTGGGATGCATAGGAGACCTTTAAATACCCTAACACGAAGAGTTGAAAATAGATAATCATTTACTCGATTTGGAAAAGTAAGGAAGGACCAAAAGACTTGTAAAGAAACTACTAGAAAAGGTATGATACGTTTCAAATTAATTAAAATATATGGCTTGACGAGAATCATATGATCAGAATGGACGGTGACGATCCCAAACAGTATCATAAAATTTTAGGTCTTTTAATGTTATTTTTATTGACTGGACTTGATTAAGCCCTACATTGTTTTGATAATGCTGTTTCATTTGGTGGGGTAATATCACTTGATGAGAGAAAATCCATTTGTTACTATGAAGGGGGCTTTATCATGTTCCATGTCTTGCATTATCATATCTAACTACAATTGGAAAGGGCAAGCTATGGATTTTGTAAATACTTTTGGGTTAGTGAAATCAGGGTGGAATTACTCTAGGGTTAAGAATGTACTTTCTCTATCATGTGTTTTATTAGTTTTTACTTTTGCTCAAGAGATGGTCTTCAAGAAGAAGAAAGAAGTTCTCAGACATCTTCTATTCTTTTCACAACTTATATCTTTTCAAGAAACTACATTTTCCAGCTCATGCAGCACCGGCTTGATTTTCTGTCTTTTCTTCCCTTGCATGAATGCAAGTTTGATTTGAAGTTTAATTGAGCGGCTTATAGTTATGGACAAGTTCTATCAACTGTCAGGTACCATCCAGATAAGAATGCTAACAATCCTGAAGCCTCAGAACTTTTCAAGGAGGTTGCATATTCTTATAGCATTTTGTCTGACCCTGAGAAGAGGAGGCAGTATGATAATTCAGGATTTGAGGTACTCTCCTTTGTTCTGATTGCTGCTGTGTTTCTGGATCTGTGATTAGCTCCTGACCGAGTTCAATTGTTAAATTTTTTATTTATTGGGCGTAATGTATTCATTTTTTAGTCTGCCCATATTTTTGACTTTTTTTTTGTCAAGCCTTATAGACTTCTCCAAATTGATTCATTTCTGAAGATACCTTATGAAAGTCACTGATGTTATTGCATGTAATGATTTTTTTATGGTAGACATGGTACCACCTTTGTCATTCTTACACACCCTTCTTAATTGCTATTGATAAGAATTCTCACATAAACACTAATGGTGCACTTCTGTCATTTCCCCCTTTAAAAGTTGTCTGTATTTATGTATGTGTACTTATACAAATGCCATTCAAGAAGTTTAAAGAATTGTTAATTTCTCATATTATCCCCAATATTTATGTGAGGTTGTGTTTTAATCCTTTGGCATCTATGTAATGTTGATGATAAGGCACTTGACGCCGAAGGAATGGACATGGAGATTGATTTGTCAAATCTTGGAACTGTCAATACAATGTTTGCAGCTTTATTCAGGTTTTTTCTTTTACCTAGGACTGATCTCTTCCTGTTGTGTTGTAAATGTAAGCTCACTGTTTACCATATATTTTTCTACAGTAAATTGGGTGTGCCAATTAAGACTACAATTTCTGCCAATGTTCTTGAAGAGGCTTTGAATGGAACTGTTACCGTTAGACCTCTCCCTATTGGAACTTCAGTCAGTGGAAAGGTGAGTAATTCACTTACCAGATTATGCTTACTGACTTTGCTGTGCTCATGTTTTGCATTAATCCTGATTAATTTGATATCAACTCTGTTGTTTTATTTACAGGTAGAAAAGCAGTGTGCTCACTTCTTTGGTGTTACTATCAGTGATGAACAAGCAGAATCAGGAATAGTAGTTAGAGTTACATCAGCTGCACAAAGCAAATTTAAGGTGCTTATTTATGCTACCTTTTTTTCATTGAAATTTTATGTGCTTAGTTTTTGGGAGAAATGTCGTGTACTTCGTTAACCATGATCTTGCAATTAATTGGAATTAGCTTTATAATACCTCTTCCTCCCGTGTCACTCTTGTTGAAAGTTTAATAAAGCTCTGAACCATTTTAGTCATTTACATCTTGTACTTTAGCCGAAACTGGAAAGGGAATGGAGAAACTGTTATTTCATCTTTTCTGTTGATGTGAATATACCTGCGGATGAACTAATGGTTCTGTTATGTGATTGTCAGCTTTTGTACTTTGAACAAGACGTGAATGCAGGGTATGGCTTGGCTTTGCAGGTACTTTAAATTACATCTTCATAATATGCTGCATTATTTTTCATCTTTATGCTCTCTGCCTCTTTTGGATTTTCAATTTGATCCTGGTAGCTTCTTTAATTATCCGTGGTCTTATTTACTTTTATCGTTCTAATTTGGTTGGATCAGAGAGATGCGGTTTAATTTTTCTTGGGTGGGTGAGTGGGAGGGATAGAAAGGAGATTTAAGTGTGGTTGATTCGCTCCCCTATTTATTTATTTAGCAATATTATTTTCCGGATTGCTTTAAAGTTGAGATGAATGTCTCGTAAGTTTCTGAGTTTGGTCATGTGAAGACTTGACGTGAATTCTTTCAACATTCTGGGACTTTTATAATCCAACTAATATTCTTTATACTTTGAGCTATCTTTTTCTTTTTCGCTAAATTTCAGCACAAATTGGTTAATAACTTGTGAGTTCCATAATTGTGCAACATGCCTCATTGAGCAAACTCAGGAAGACAGTGAGAAGACAGGCAAGGTTACATCAGCTGGAATGTACTTCTTGCATTTTCAAGTTTATAGAATGGATTCAACCGTCAATGCGGTGTGTAATCTCTCTTCTCATTCTATTTTTTGGTTTTAAACCCATACCATTAGCCAATTTAGCTCATAATACGTGATCATTTAAATCAAGTATCGTACTTGTTTTGTGATGTAGTTGGCAATGGCTAAGGACCCGGAAGCTGCTTTTTTTAAGAGACTGGAAGGCCTTCAACCTTGTGAGGTGTCAGAATTAAAGTCTGGCACCCACATATTCGCTGTTTATGGTCAGAACTACTTATGCCATTTTTAATTTTGTCTGTCACTTCTTATGAAAGTTGAGTGCTAATATATGCATAAATGTAGATTACAGGAACTTAAGGGCTAATGTTTAGTTTAATGCCTGCAGGAGATAACTTCTTCAAACCTGCTACATATACGATCGAGGCCATATGTGCGAAGACATATGAGGATTCGACTAATAAGCTTAAGGATATTGAAGCTCAGATTTTGAGGAAGAGAAATGAGCTACGACTATTTGAGACGGAATATAGAAAGGTACTCCTCAGTTTCATCTTTGTTTATGATTATCTATAGTAATTAGCAAGAGATGTGGATATGTTCCTAATTGTGCAATCCCTTTTCCTCTCTATCTTCAGGCACTGGCGAGATTTCAAGAAGTCACTAATAGATATAGTCAGGAAAAGCAGTCTGTAAGTTTGCATTCCAACATTCCTTCATATTTATTGTTTTTATTGTTCGAGTGTTTGTTTATACCAAGTTTCTTCCATTTAAACAGTTACAGTTTCTTAGTTTGTCAGGAGGTGTAGTACAAGTAGAGAAACAATAGGTGTAAGAGAATATCTCTATGCATGCATTGTAGATCATGAGGGTGAAAAATTTTAATTACCTTATGTGGTCCAATTCCTAATACAAGTGTTTTTTCCAAAGTTAAAATTCGATAATAAAGTCGTTTTGAACTTTTTTTTTCCGACCTGCAACCGCATTGCGGTTACTGCCCTTGTTAAACTTCATGCACACAAACACTAGCACGTTTCATCCCAAAGGTTATATTTAGTTCACAGTATTAGCATAAAACTTGTTCCGTTGCCCTATTGTTCTTGAACAATGACCTGGAAGGGCAATTAGCAGTGACTTGATATTGGCATGACCCAGATGTTGATGCTTTTATTCCTAGTTGATCTTGTTTCAACCACTTCAATCGGAGCGTTCTTGACTGATCATCATGCTTATAAATACCAGTTGCAGCATATGATAGTAATATCAAGTCCCTTGATTGCCTTGGCCTTCCTATGTGTGGGCTATCTTAGCCATCCTCTATTTCATCCTCACCAGTTAATTATTTGTGGTTAACTTGCTTATCAACTCGACCTACCTCTCTGATGGTTATTATTCCCATTGATGATGCAAATGCTTGAACAGGTTGATGAGCTGTTAAAAGAGCGAGATAGCATTCACTCTTCCTTCACTGTTTCAAGATCTCTTGCTTTTCCAAGTGGGAGTGGACATTTTAGTAATGGAAGCAGCAGCAAATTTACTGGCGAAGATTATAAATCCGAGAGTCCTGGTGGTGAGGATGGTAGTTCAGATTCGAAAGATAGGTCCTCAAAAAAGAAATGGTTCAATCTTAACCTAAAAGGATCGGAGAAAAAGTGAACATTTATATCCTTCCTGAGGCTTGAAGTTTATTACTGCATGCAAGCTTTTCTGCATATCCATACAAGGCTCGACCCCTATTACGTGGTCGAGCTTACATGTTATTCTCAGGGTTGTCGGTCGGGTTTGTTATATGGTTTATTGCTGTAAAATGATGGAAAATTTGTATGTAATTAGGTCTCTATTTTTGGACCTGTTCATTTATCCAAGGTCGGATATGGGTTAGGATGTAGAACAGTAGAAAAATTACATCATAATTGTTCTGGTTTTCATTGTAATAGTAATTTTGATTGTAACTCATTTTTTTGTTTTTACTGTTGGCAGAAAGGAATCAAGATATTGTGCTTGTTTAATCAGGTGAAATAATTTTCTTATATATTTAATTACTAGTTAGCTCATCTGATGTGTAGGGAAATGAGTAACCAATCCACATAAAGAATTAAAATAATTATTTTTATCAATTTTTAGGGTAAAGGTAATTTGTACATTTTGCATGAATCTTGCTGAGATTAGGACATGTATCTTTGTTAAATACTGGTATTAATGGTGACTGACTAGATCTTCAATTAGCTTCAGTATTTTAGTACTCCATTTTATATTTCTTTATTATGATCCCACGCTTTAGGGATTTTTTTTTTCTTAGCTATCATTCTTATAGATTTGATTTTGAATGATCAATTTTGGAACAAAATAAAAATAATCATGCATAAAAAGATGATCAAAATTACTACTATTTTTCATTATAATACATTATCACTTTCTTTTCGGTTAACAATATTATTATTATTATTATCATGTACTGAAAATTAAAGAGTACTGTTTTTATATGAATAATGCAAATCTTGATAAGCTTTAATTGAACATGGATTAAATTAAAAATTAATCTATAAGATGGGCCAATAAATGCTAAATATTTATTTAAATCCTAATGGTCGATTAATTGTGGATGTCATCCTTCTAATTTTTTCAATGTGGAAAAATAGCCCAAAAACAGTGGCAGATTGACAGGAAAACCTAGTGATAAATTAATAATAATAATAATCTTATTTTAAGACAATATATACAAACAGACCAGAAAACGCCATCTTAGGTTATCTGTTCTTGGACTTGTCCAAAACTAAATTTTGCCCCAAAAAAGGATTTGTAGTAAATAATTATTTATTAATTTCTTTTCCTGGAAACTTCTTGTCGTGACCTTTACTTAGTTCAAACCTACATTAATAAGTCTTTTGATGAATAATTTATTCATAGTGAGACAAATTGCATCCTACTTGCATTAATTCTTCTATGGCCCCTCGAGTGCTTCCCAAACTTTATTTAATTTTTTTTATCAAAAAGAAAAGCCACGTCATCATTTTTTTTTTAGGTCTATTAATTATAAGAAAATATTTCACTCCTTCTCAATGACCTGTCTAGCTTGTGCTCTCTCTAGTGTTTTTATTTCAATATTATGATTTATGGCTTATCTTTTATTTTTAGGAATTTTAAGGGAATATATAATCAATTCAAGCAAAATTTAATTGATCACTTGAAATGAAGGAAGATGTGATTCTTTTATTTTATGTTTGGTTTATGTTTATGACCACAAGTTAAAGGTGTTTGTTTGGTTTATAAGATTAATATGTGGGTAATACAATTACTCATAAATGTGTCATATATGGTGCGAGTATGAATACATTCTTAATTTTCTTCAATTCCCTATAGCTAGGTCCATTGTCTTATTATTATTTTTTAAAAAATTATTATTAACAAATTTGAAAGAAAAATAAGTCCACTTAAGTTTAATTAATATATTTACAATTTATTATTTTTAATACTTATCTGAAATACTTTCCATATTATTATTTTCTCTCATTAAACTTGTTATCATTAATTCATTAAAATTAAATTAATTAATCAATCCAAATATACAAACTTATAATTCTTAACATGAGACTCACCCCTTATTTTATAGTGAAAATATAAAATCCTAAAGCCTTACACTAAGGGATATAATAAAATAACATTAAATGACTCCACGTGGCATACCATGTGTGGGTAAGGTTATCTTTATTTCCAAAAATATAAAAAAGTGTAAACTGCCCAATTAGCTAAAATTAAGAAAATGATTAATTTAATAAACCCCAAGTCATGTGCATATGTTCCCCAATTAATGTGTTAGCATTAACATCTTATGTGGTGTTTATGTTGCCGTCTAAATGTCTACTTTATTGGCAACCCACACCACATTTTATTTGTCTCATCGATTGACCTAGTCACCCCCCCCCGCCCACCCCCCCACCCTAAACCCCCCACCCCATGTCTCTCAATTCACGGGACTTTCTATTAATCTTATTTAATTAAGGAGTTAATAAAATAATTATGGAGAAATGAAGTTCACAATCAAAGGCATTAAAAAAACAGTAAACATTCTTGACTGTAATCTAGGCTTAGGGTTCAGGTAATCTAATCTAATTAATTAACAAGTTAAACTATTGACATGTGTTATTTAAGTATAGATACAGACTCACTTCACATGACTTAAAGCTAACTCCAGTACCAAACCTATTGTATTTTAATTGGATTAGGTACTCTTACTTGGAAAATATATATTGGAGGGACTTGTAATTATTCAACTCCAAACTGCAATTTATTTATTTATTTATTGTATTTTAGATTCTTAATTTGGAGTATTTAATTATGAACACACTTTATGTGTAGGATGCAATATAACTTGATTCAAATGCTTTGAGAAATGATAAAGCTCTAATTGATGTAGACATTGAAGTTGTAGACCAAGATTATAGTTAAAAATATAAATAGTGGTTTGTAGCTTATATGCTTAAAAATAAATAATTATTTTTTGACAAATATAATTATCTATCATATAGATGAGTATGAGTGAAATAATTTTACGATCAGTTCGCACATATTATGCAAAGATAAAGATGTTTTGAAATATGATAACCAAACTAGCTAGGGTTAGACCTCACAAATATGAATGGATCATATAATCCAACTAGTTAAGCACCAACTAACAAAGTTGTAGACCAGGATTTTGAAAAGGAAATAAAGATATCTCCGCATACGTGTCACTCATTCAACGCGTGTAACAGGAGATGTAACATCAAAATATAACAGGAGATTCGAACCGCTGCTTGAAAGGGGAACATGAATCCTTCCTTTATTAAGAGTCTTAGATACTTATTATTATTATTATTATTATTATTATTATTATTATTATTATTATTATTATTATAAAAAGTTCAATTGTGTTGAACTGAGTCATGATGAGTTGGATTTTAGCATCCATCCAAAAGCTAATTTTATTTTTATGGTAATTTATTTATTTATTTATTTTTATCTTCAAATCGTGATGAATGATGCTTCTACTTTGTATGATTAAATTAAAATTTCCTGCATGACAACTCAATGGGTAGAAATGACATCTTATATTAATAACTAAGGATTGAATTTTAGATTCATAGGGTGGAAATAACTTTTCAAAATAAAGAACTCCTTATATAAATGATAGTAATTTAGCTCATTTTATTAGCTGAGTAAGTATTTAATAGAACATATATTACTAAAGGAGCACACAAAATTGTATGCATGCACCATGTTGCATGAAACTGTTTACCTAATAATAATAATAATAATAATAATAATAATAATAATAATAATAATAATAATAATAATAATAATAATAATAATTTGATACAAATTAAAAGGATGCAGGATTCCTATTTATAATTTGAATAATTTATATAAACAAGTTGGAAAGAAAGTCATATAATATCTTTTTATCCCTTTGGATCTTTGTAAAGTGATGGCTATGAAATGGGAACAAAGATGATTAGAAAGTTAATGGGGTTGTATTATGATAGGATCATGTCTGAAATAATCTTTTGTTGATATTTGATTGATTAAGCTCCCATTGGCTTAAATTGTCTTGATAAACACATTTAGTGGGCCTTAATTGCGATTTGGGCAATCTCTAATAATAATTATCTACAATTACTTCAATCAACACCAAAGAAAAAGTATGATTAAGGTCCTTTAAAACCATATTATATTCGGTGGTGGAAGTCATTAACACCAAGGAAAACCACCCCTTAATTAATTAATTAATTATGTTGATTAGTAGATTAATCAACAAGCTTTAGGAGAAGTTGATTGGACAAGCTAGCTAAGCTATCTATACTACTATTGTATTATGTAGATTCTTAATAATATAGTAGCTATATTTCATTATGATTTTTTTTAATTTTTTTTAATGTGGTGTCATTTCTTCAAATAAATAGAATGGGAAGTTAATTAAGTGCAATTGAATAGACATGTACATGAAAATACAATTGTGATATTTGGATGTCGAGAGATTCTTATTTGAAAATAAAATTTCTAGGCAAATATTTGTGCAATCGATTTAATGCTATCGGAGATATTATTCTTTAGAGTAATAAGAGAAAATTATTTTATATACAAGGTTAATATTTTTATATGTATGAACCCATTAAGTAAAATAATTTAAGAATTTTAAATAGTAACATTCGATATTTTAAAGAGCAACACTCCCTGCTAAAAATGCACACATACACACAAATGCACACTCGCATCTCTCAAATAATTAAATATGAATTAAACTAGGTGCGAGGTGTATAGGACGTAGATATGATCAAATTCGTGTAATGAAAATAAATTGAGTTGAATCATATTCATACACTTAGTTATCAAAAGAAAAAATCTCAAAGAAAAGAATGGAGTAAATTTTAAAAGTAAATGATATGCCTTAAATTCCAAAAGTAAAATTAAAATATTGTACTTTTCATATATATGGGCGAATCATTTAAGACAAAGTTTCATGTGAGACGGTAATTACGTGAGAGATTATGAGACGAGTCGATCCGTTGTTAAAGTATTCTTATTATATAGATAACATATGTTAATTTGTAGTTAAAGTATGTTTTTTTTAAAGTAGGATAAATTATGAATTAAAATATATTTTTAAAATGTTATAGTAAGATTTATTACAAACTACTCCCTCCGTCCCGGAGTTAAGTTCACCGACACTGTAGATACGGAATTTAAGAAAAATTGTTTTTTGACTAATTTTATTGACTTTTGAGGGGTATTGTTGTATTTTTAGGTAATAAATAAATTATAAAGTATGTTATGTGTGTTAGATGAAAGTGATATTTTTGAAATTAAGATAACTTTTGAGGTTGTTGGTTAATGTGAAGTTTATTTTTTTGGGTGGTGAACATAAGTGTGGGACGGACGAAAACTAAAAGTGTGAAGATAAGTATGAGACGGAGGGAGTATATTTTATCTATATATAACAACAACACTTTAATATCTGATCGATTCGTCTCACTACTTGATCACATAAATTCGTCTCACAAAAGAGTCTCTCATCATTTAATTTATGAAAGATTTAACGGTAAAAATCTAAACTCTAAAAATGAATAATTAATAATCTTTAAATTATGAAATTAAAATGATAATATAGTATTTGAATGATTATTTTTTTCTTTTTGTGCAGAGTATAGAATTAATTATTAAAATGCAAATTAAGGTGTATTGACATCATGAGTTTTGTATTATATTTGTGGGACAATCACATGTATTTCCCTACAAAAATGGAGTGGCCATGTGCTTATCTATTTTCTCTTACCTTAATTAACTATTTCGTAGCTCCTATGACAACTTGTCGTTAATATTATTTAATTATTTTATATTCCACTAAATTTTGGTTGGGCCTATTCATTATTTCGCATCTTTCGCACACATATAATATAGTTTGTGTGATATAAGAATAAAAATATTACTTAAAAAGAATGATACATAATTTTAAATTTAAGAAATTATTTAAGGAATTATCTTCTGTTAAATATCACTTTTTTTGGGTTTTTTTAAAATTAAATAATTAATTCTTTAATTTTCATTATTTGATAATCTCATGAAGATTTATTTACGTAAATTTTATAAGTTTGATTAATTAGAACATCTACTTGGGTGTATTTGACTCGAAATTGATAAAACTAAATTGACTAAAACTTATGTGTCCCGATACATCATACGAACATCTACTTGGGTGTAATTGACTCGAAATTGATAAAAATAAATTAGCTAAAACTTATGTGTTCCGCGGACATCATGCGCCCAAATATATTTTAATATTAAATGGTATATCCTTATGATGTGTACCTTTTATGTTTTGAATTTTTTTTAATGAAAATGTATACCTTTTAAAACAAAATGTTGTAACTTTATTAATTAAAATATATACCATTTAAAACAAAATATTGTACTCTTACACGCATTGTGCACCTATAGCACAGGAGACCAAACTCCACTAAATAATATTCTCCCATTGTTCTGTAAAAATAGTTTCGTTTCTTTTTGTAAATTCCACCATATAGATTCATTTCCTCATTTAACACGTGAATTGACTAAAATAGTCATATTTATGATTTTTTTTTCTTTTTTTACTAAAATTCCTTCTAAATACATCAATATACGGGTAAGAGGAAGATTCTAATAAAAGTTAAGTTATTATAATTCACATAACAATAAATGTTTCATATTAATTAAGTGTGTAAGCAATTGTGAACTTCAATCTTGATGGGACTCCATCTAACGAAAGAAGAAACTCCAATATTATTTTACAACCTTGGAAATCTTTGTGCAAATGTAAGTTTTTGGTAATTCTTGAAAGTTCAAACAACCCTATAATAATAATAGAATCTTATTAATTTCCAAAGTTAATTATGTTTCCTTAATTAGATTATAAAATGTCAAACCAACTCCTTGAGCCCCTAGAAGAAGTGATGCCTAGAGTAGCTAGATAATCAATTTAATCATTGGATATATATATATATATACGTTTGTGTTGTCGTAAAGGCCAAAATGAATGTAGATAGGGTTTTGTGAGAAATTAGTTTTTCCTATATTGGGATTCCAATCTATAATTCCTAAAGCTATTGTCATAATCTTTAGGGGCTCAACAATATCTAATAATAGCAATAATTGGTCCCATCAATATTTAGGTTCATTGCATGTTGCAAATATAGGTTTATTCGATCCCTAATGAATTCATTCCCTTTCTAATTGCAATTGATTTAGAACTAATTCTGCCCTGCAGTAAAATTTTATTTTAACCTATTAAATTTAGTAATTTTTTTATGTCCCATATTTAGTTATAAATATTTAATGGATCAAAATGACGAAAACATATCATTGAATCAATTTATTATTTGATTTTAAAGTTTTAACAGAGTCATAAATATATACAATTGAATCATAATTAATATGTACAATTAAGTTATAAAATTATGTAGAATCGAGTTATAAATATGTAAAATCAAATAATAAATATGTATAATCAAATCATTTATTTTAAAAAACAACAATCAGTCAAGGTTGTTTTTGAAAGATTGAACATTTAAAATTTTACTCTTAAAAAAAAAAGGTTATTTTGTCATCAATTAGTATCATACTACCATGGGAATAGAAATAAATTAATTTGAAAAGTAGAGTAAATCCATTATAAATATGGAAATTAGAGGACATAATTGGAATGCGATCATTTTGATTCAGACAGATAATTGTAAATGGCTATTCTAAAACAACTATGGATGAAGAAATTGGGACTACTTATAAACACAATTAATAAGTGTATATATATTGGTGGAAGCTAGCTAGGGTGCATGAATATTATTTGTCATTGTCATATGTATATAATTGTATGGTACTAATTGAATTTTTTTTTAATTATTTGATATACTTAAAATAAGGAGTATATAATTTTATCTCTCATCTTGAAAAGGAACCAAAGAAAAAAAAGGACTAAGATGTGATTGATTTTTGTTAAATAATATGATGAAATAAATGTAAACTAACTATGAGTTCATTAAATAATTGAAAAATAATGTTGCAAAGCATTTAAACAATATTAATTTTACTATAGTTCAATGCTTAATGATTAAGTTAATTAGTGTAGGCATTAATTTGATTGATACAGTTTAATGAATTCTAATTAATGTATTAGTTTTGGAAAGGCAAATAGATTGAAAATCCAGTAGATTTATGACACGTCTTAATTAATTGTAAGATGTTCAATTCTAACATTTTTGACATTAAAGGTACCAAACGTAACACACCCTGAAACACCCAACACCAATTTGATTGGTCAATTGACTTTCTCCAACTACGTAAATCATCATCATTAAGGAAATTACACCATTTAAGATTTCCATTTTCATTACTAATTAACCACCAATACATACATACATACTCACAAGCCACAAGCCATAGCTCAAGTGGCAGAGGGGAGGGTGGAAAGACCTTCCAATTGAGCTTGGTTGCTGTAGGGTGGGGGTTCGAATCCTGCATTTGACATGGATTTGGCCCCTTGTAAGCACAAGTTTAACAGTGAGACCTCTCTATAAGCCACTTGAGGCACATCCTACGATTTACCTCCTCCACCAATCCCCATGGCAGGGGCGGTGGGGGCCCACTAATGGTGGGTTACCCCATATACATCCACCATCAACTCTATTAATTATGTTTACACTTTTGCATAAAAGCATTAGTTTTACAGAGTTGCTGCACTTTCAATCCAACTATAATTTTTTCTAAAGAATGTTAATCTATTTACTTAGACCATCTCTAAAGGGTATTCTAAATTAAAAATAGTTATATTTTAAAGAACTAAGTATACCCATTATTCATGTTCAATATCCTTTAAAATAATAAAAAAAATTTATATAATAGTTTTGGTTTGAAAAGATAAAACAAACTCTTTAAAATTAAATGCATTTAATATTTACCATACACCTTGATTTTTATGGGAACTTTAAAGTATATATAAGAAATTTTATTTTTAGCTTAATGAAAAATATTGTTAATCAATGAATATAAAAAATCACAATATATCAAAATTTGATTAGGAATAATATTTTTTTTATTTAAAAAAATAATAATTCATCAATTAAAAAATAACTTTTATCATATACTGCAGAGTAATTTTTGTAAAATTAGGTACAAGATGAGCTTGGATGCAAGTTGTACTTTGTCTTAACCACAATTCACATCATATTGATGGAGTATACATTATTGATGACCATTAAACCTTTAAAACATGTAACAATTACTCACTCTGTTCTCTTAATACGTATCCATTTTTTCATTTTGGTCCGTCCCATTACAAAGTATCTATTTTCTTTTTTAGATTGATATCACTTCTCATGACCCCACACTCAACACTAATACAACTACTCACTACACTTTAAAATATTATTTCTCTCACTTCAAAATATATTGAATTATTATATTCCTTAATCAACCGGCAAAAAACAAATAATTACATTTCAAGGGGACGGAGGGAGTATGTGTCATTCGTCCAAAATAAAAATATGATTACATTTTCAGAGGAAGTCTAAGAAGTATTGTAACTAGATAAGAATAAATAGAGATTATAGATATGAAGTGTTGAACACAATTAAGAGATGCGACAAGGTGGGTCATTCTTGGACTTCAGGTGAAGACTTTTGGAGCCAACATGCATATATAATACCCCTCAGTCCCATAGAAATTATGATATTTTCCTTTTTGAGTTGTCCCACAAAAATTATCACATTCCTTTTAAAACATATGAGACCCACACAAAAAATATTAACATATTCGCATGGACTCATACACTACTAATACACTTACCCACTACATATTAAATATTATTTTTCTTACTTTACTTTACATTAAAATATCATATTCTTTAATCTCCGTGCTAAAAGAAATGTAACACCTTTAATAAGACGAAGGGAGTATATACACACACATTTCCATGTTCCTCTCTCTCTCATGATCATGTAGTTAGTAAGATTAGGAGATCTTTCTCATAGAAAGCAAAGCTTAAACAATATAGATTTCAACGTCAATCACGCAAACATCCTCAACAATAATTCAACATCACCACGTAATCTTATGCTGCCCCACTTCCCATTATAACTTCCAACGCCTCACTTCTACAATATACACTTCTACTTCTTAATCATAATAAAAAAATTTCGGTGACATTCTTTCACGAAATAACTTAGGGAAATGTCACTTTTTCCGACCAACATCTAATTTGTTATACCTTTTGTAATTGTTGTAGATGATGATATATCAGATCAATAACTAACCTAATCTTGTAGAATACACAAACAAGCAATGAATTGAATACAAGAAATTGGATCACATATGATAATAACTTCAACTTGTGTGTGTATGTGTGATTGTATGAAGAAGAAGACGTTTATAGTGGTTCAGCTTGTTTGCACAAGCTTACATCCACTTTGAGAGAGAGATCTTATTATTGATTGAGAGAGCAAACGGATTACAATGCGTATACACAAGCATCACAGCAATATATACATCATATGCTTGCACAGAAAGTTATAGGACCAACGCGTGTAACCGACTTCCAGCTGGATTCTCAGTTGGTTAAAACGAATCTCGACGGTTATAACCAACTCCATCACACACCCTGCATGGCCAGCTATCTATTTGCGTTTAGAACTTTCCAGAAATCGTTCGTATGCGAACTGTACAACGGCCACAAGTCACCCTGCTCACGACTGATGCACCCGGTGCAGCTTTGCTGATATGTTTGTGCGTTTCTTGATTCTGCTGATTCTGGTGCATCCGTTTCACTCATGCACCATTATCAGCTTCAACCTTTAGACACACTAACACTCATCCTAATGTTGATCATTCATTAGTATGTAGTTTTCTATCACAGTAATACATTTAATTTGTCCTAAAAAAACATGCAATGTCATGAATACCTCCATGGAGTGGCCCACCCTTTAGTATTGGGAATGAGATGACAAATACACTTGCAGACACAATCCATATGTCAGAATAATATGAGATTCTTTTATGACACATTAAGTACAAAAGGAATAAATAAATGGGAAATCTATAAATTGTTGTCACTTCCTAAATAAAAATGGTTGACGGACAAGAAAATTAGAATCTATTATTTTGAAATATAAAATCTTGGCGGACAACCAAATTTCATTTCAAAATTCCTTAAATTGTTATCAAAATAAGCGAACAATATGCATATTTAAATTAAACACATGCACTAATTAGGTGATTAAACACATGCATTAATTAGCTACCACTGTCACTCAAACACAATTCATTTAATGGACTGAATTTTAGGAATTAAGGAACTGTTCAGAAACAGTTCATTTATGTAAATTTTTGTCTTATTAAACTCTCACCTATCCCCACCAATCAAATAACTACACCACCAACAAACAACAAAATTGGAGACAATGGATTTAAACTTCACTCTTCTTGTTCCAAAAATTATTTGAACATGAAAAGGTAATCGGCTCCCCTAGTTACCCACCGTTTTTGTCGACGGATCCATAGTTAAGGTAAGATACGAACACCGTTTTGCATTGTATTTTATTTAGTGGTTTAACTATTCTTTCAATCTTGCTGTTAATTTATTTGTGAGTTATAATATTATCGATTTTAGGGTTTTTTTTACGATTTTTGGGTTTAAAAGATGCATATCCGCTGAGTAAAATGGTTATATATATCCATGTCTTCCAATGTATTTGCCTAAATATGCGCGTCCGCTGAAGAAAATGGTCAAGTATGCATGTAATACGCATGTCCGTCGAGGAAAAAGGTCAAGTATGCATGTAATATGCATGAATACCACTACATACACCCACTGTAGTCTTGTCCGCTAATTATGTATGGCCAATTATGCATGTCCGCCAATTATTTGAGCCTTATCGAACATGTCCGCCCATTATCTGATCCTTATCGAACCTGTCCGCCGATTTTGTAGCTTAATAGAGTGTGTCCGCATATTATTTGACCCTAATTTGAGCATATCCGCCGATTTTTTTGCCTAAGTAAGCGTGTCTACCAAAATTTATAGCCCAATTGAGCCTGTCCGTAAAAAATTTGACTATAATTGAACACGTACGCCGATTATTTGACCATAAATGAGCATGTCCGCCGATGTTGTGGCCTAATTGACCCTGTCTGCCGTTTATTTGACCCTAATTGAGCCTGTCAACTAATTTTTTTAGATAATTGACCATGTCCGCACACTATTTAATCCTAATTGAGCATGTCCGCCGATTTTTTCACCCTTATTGAGCATGTCCGCCGATTATTTGGCCCTAATTTAGTATGTCTGCCGATATTCTTAGCGTAATTGGGCATGTCATTATTTGACCCTAATGGAGCATGTCCGCCGAATTTTTATAGTTTTGGAGCATGTCCGCCAATTTTTATTGCATAATTGAGCATGTTTGGCCATTTTTAAGCATATTATATGATGTCCTCCTATTATATTTGGGTAATTGAGCATGTCCATCAACTTTGAGCATAATTCAGCATGTAAGTCAATTTTTTTAGTATAATAGACCTGTCCGTCGATTTATGGGAGCTTAATTGATCTTATCCGCATACGACTCGATGTTTAACTTGCATGTCTGTTGATACTTTTAAGGCTTAATTTGTGTGTACATATTCATAAAAGTTTATACTTTTATGTAATAGACCTATCATAAAAATACTTTAATGAAGGTTAATCATTTGTGAATATAACAATTAATTGTCGTTTGTTGAAAGGTTTAGGGTTTGGCTTGAAAAGGAGAAATTTTTATATCTGGTGGGGCGGCTGGTGGCAATGTTTAGAGTATGTACGTGGCCAATACACGAGCTTAGTTTTAAATTCAGATCAGTTGAAGTTGGATTTTATTATTGGGCATGTGCACAGTTTAGTTCGTGTCGATGAGAATCATTAGAAATATATTATACACATACTTGTGGACATTGGTGGTTGTATAACAAAACATAAGGTAAAGGATGATATGGATATTAGGGGCTTGTATCACCAGGTTGATGAGCCGATGCTATTAACGAGCTCAATCATATGTCAATTACGATAGAAATTTCGGCGGACAGCCTCAATTATGCTAGAAATTTTAGCGGACAGGTTCATTTTAGCTAGATTTATCGGCGGACAAGTTCATATGATCTAGATTTATCGGCGGACAAGCTCAATTATGCTAGAAAATTCGGCGGACAGGTTCATTTTAGCTAGATTTATCGGCGAACAAGCTCAATTAGGCACAAATAATGGGCGGACATGTTCATTAAGGCTGAAATAATCGGCAGATATTCTAAAATTTTCTTAATATATGGGTGGACATGCTCAATTATCCTCAAATCAACTGCAAACTTGCAAAAATTAGTTTACTTCTGCGGCGGACACGACACCTCCCTACATCAACAATACTAAAATCCAACTAGTTCCTCGGCGGAGGATCAGATTAAACTCAATCACCCTAAATCAACACACAATCAATTGCACTACAGAATACACAGATATAAAAATGACTTATGCAAAAATAAAAAATCAATTACCCCTAATTTACAAGCAAAATTCAGACGAATCTCTAAAACCCTAAACCCTCAAATTGAAATACTATCGTACCTGATTTTTCATATTTGGTTCTGCGACTTTACGACGTGGAGATGACGAGGGAAGCGTGCAGATATGGCCGGAGAGAGACCTGTGTCTGCTAGAGAAATCAGTGCTGAGATAGAGACTGAGAGAAAGATGAGACTGAGCGAAAGACGACAAAGAAAAATCGAGGAGGGAGAGAGAGAGAAAGAGACTGTGAGATTTTGAAATAAGGGGTAAACAATTCTCCCCACTTTTTAATTCCAGTAAATGCAGTCAAAAATAACTGTCACCTACTTTTCGGATTTTCCAAAAAAAACGGGAATATAACTTAAATATGTCGGGGGGGTAAAATTGAGTATATACACAAAACCGGGCAATTAAGATGTTTTTTCAAAGAATATGGCAAACTTGATGTTGCATGGTTAAAAATGGGCAATATAAGTGTTGTCCCAATAACTTATGTATAATGGAAAAAAATAATAATATTTTAATAAAAAATTATACTCCCTTCGTCCTATCTAAAATTTTCATTTTAGTATATTGGGCGTCTCATTCAAAGATATTCATTTTCCTCGTTTAGTAAAAAGGTCCCACATATGGCCCACCACTCAATACTAATACAACTACCTATATACTATGCATAAAATAATAGTACTCCTTAATCCACGTACAAAAAACAAATAAGAACCTATGGCCGGGACGGAGGGAGTATTGAATTGATAAAAAATAATAATAGTATAATAAACTATTTTATAAACAATTTACAATGTAAATAAAAAGTGACAATATTCACGTGCACCCAAAAATTTATCTGCCCTTGATTAATGAGTAATTTTATCAAATTCAAATTCATTTAATCAAACTAAGAGGAGCACTTATTTTTGTGATTTATGCAAATATATATTGATGGATGTACGTTGTGTTGTTGACACGTGGTAATACGAGTAGTATGTTTTCACATATACATGTAGCATTAGGGGTGGGTAAAATCGGTATACCGAAAATACAGATGCCGTACTGATATCGTATCGAAAACATCGGTATGGATTTTTCCATACCTATACCGATACTGAATTTTCGGTATATCAATTTTCGGCATACCAAAATTTTGGTAAAATTTTTTCCCATACCGATATTGATTCTATACCGATTTTTTAGTAAGTACCGATTTATACCGAAAATTTGACATACCGTTTTATACCAAAATATCGGTATACTGAAAAAAATCAATACACCGAGTCATACCGATTTTTTTAAAAAAAATTAATTAAAAAAATAAAAATAAAATAAAATATATTCTAACATGTTTTATATTACAATGAATGGACATGATAATTAGTTAGATGATATTTATATCAACTACTAATTTATTAAAAAATAAGTACTCCATATAAATTTATTTATTATTTCTTACCATATATTCTAATATTAACTGTAACATATTTATATTTATAAGTATTACAGTTTATTTTCACACTTAACAAAAATATATATATGAATAAATGTGTTGCATAATTACACATATACTTAATAATAAATTTTATATGTTATTATAAAATAAAAATGTATTTAAATAAAAGTTTAAAATACATATATAGATAATTTGTTCTTAGAGTTAAATATATAAATTTTAATAATAAAAGATGTACTAAAAAATATATTATATATAATTATAAAAAATTTAATAAATATAAAAATTTTCGATATTCACGGTACGGTATATCGATACCAAATACCGAAATATCGAAATACCAAAATTTTTTAAATATGTTACCGATACCATACCGAAATTTTCGGTACGGCAACCATATCGTACCGAAAATTTCGATATACCTAAATTTTGATATTTTTCGATATGACAAGCTCGGTATACTGAGTTTTTTGTATTTTTCCCCACCCCTATGTAGCATGTTGCAAATTAAAACTTAAGATATAATACTCCTCTGTCCCAAGAATATATTCACACTTTTTATTCTGATCTGTCCCAAAAATACATTCACACTTTCCATTCTGATTTGTTCCATGAATACTTTTACACCCTAGAAACAGGGGCGGTCCTGGGGCGGTGAATGAGATTTATTATTTCTTTTTATTTTTTAAACCCCTCACATGCTATATTATCGATTCCCAATAATGGAGATTTACTGTTCCTTTTTATTTTTTTAGCTCCATCTTATGACTATCTATTATGCTTATATATATATTTTTCACATTAAACTATTTTAAATATTTCCATAATATAGTATGTAGCTTGTCAGATGTGATTCCTTACTAATGGCGAGTTAATGTGACTATTTACGGGTAATTAAAGAATTATCTGTACTAAGCTAACATAACATACAGAGGAGAGAGAATTCCCCCCTAGACAGTCTTGTGCCTTTTTGAGGGGGTAAATGAGTGATGATTTTATTGCTAAGGGTTGTCCCCATATTTATATTGTGTGACCTGACGTCATCCGTATCTGGATATATCGTCAGGTCACATCAGAATATAAGCGTATAGTGTGGGCATTAAATGCATTATCTTCACGTGATCATTTTTAGGATTCGTCTAAGGATATCCCCTATATAGATATCTTAGGGGATATCTGTATAAATTCCCAACAAGTGGCCAACATAAAGGGGATATTTGAATCGTCACACTCTGAGAAGGAGTTGAGACGGACGCGCCCCTCACAGCTTTTGTAATGGGGACCTTTGGCCCAGGCCCACGCCCTTAATGGGCTTTAAGGCAGGCGGCCTAACTGCCATTCCTGATAGGTGAGGGCCCAATATTCCAGGCCCTACTACATAGTATACTCCCTCCGTCTCATTTTAGATGACATATTTTCTATTTTGTACTGTCCCGCAAAAGTTTGTACATTTTCGAAAAAAGCAAAAAGTAAAACAATCACTCTCCTCCATACACTTTATTTACAAAAATATCATCTCTATCTAACTTACTTTATCATTTATGTATTACAAAAAAATACCATTATACCCCTAAAAGTTATCATTTTTTTAATCTCCATTCTAGAAATGAGGGTGCAATCTTTTGTGGGATAGAGGGAGTATAATTGATCTCTTTTGCATACAAGGTATAACATTTTGTATTAAGAATACACATTTTAATTCATAAAATAGTTTGTTTTCATCGTAAAAAAAAAAACCTTTTCCGTTCCCATAAATTTCCATTTCTTAGTTCTTTTTATTATTATTAGGGTTAATTGGGCAAAAAAATCTTTCAGTTTGTAATTTAATTCCAACTTTTAAGATTTGACAATAAATAAATAAATAAATCAATCAATCAACATTTGAGGGGCTTTGCAAATAGCACCCAGTTGACCTTCAAAATAAACAATGGTAAAATCATATTGTTTGTTAGCATAGGTCGATGCTATTAGATTGATTTTTGTTTCATGGGGCACTTTAATAATTTGTATTTGTTGGGTATGTTTTTGAGTAAATTTCATACCTAAAATTAAAGAAATTTCTCTTTTCCCAAATATATATATATATATATATATATATATATATATGTATATTTTTTTTCTTTAAAAAAATAATATTTTTTATTATTATTATTATCTTATTTTGAAGAAGTTTTTATATAAGTAAATGCCTAAAAAAAGTACGCACTGGGCCCCTAAAATAATAGGGCCGGCCTGCCTAGAAATAAAAACAATACACAATATTTTATGTTTTATGAATACAGATACTCGTTGTTTGTGGTGTTTTGAATGCATGATGAATGACCCTATTTATAGGCGCATCATTCCACTCAACCATAATGACGATGGAAGTGATTTACGACGAATTAATTATTGAGGGACATAAATTCCTCTAATCAGCATTTATAGAAGGTTTGACCTGTGTCAAGGTTCAATGAATCTGCTCCATATAACCTCTCCAGTGAATCAAATTACACTCACTCACTACACTTATTTAATTGGTGATTAATTTAATAATTAATCCTTACTAACCAATTAAATCCTATTAATTTAATTAATTAATTAAATTAATTCCCAACATTTACTTAAACATTAATATATTTATATTTCAATCGATATTTATATTGAAAAAACGTTACCTATAAGAATTAAAATGAATATGTTTAATTAGAATAAAATATTGTACTCCAATACATAAGATCATACAACTCATATTACAATACTGCATCTTATAGTTATAATTTTTATACGAAACTCATAATCATAATCGAGTTTTATGAAAAGGAGAAGAGCCCTAAAAAAATTTAAAATTGATCAAAATTGAATTCCTGTTTCACATTCCATGTTTCATTGGTGTTTCACAATATAAAAAAACTATATCATACAAATGACCATTAAACACTTGTGGCATGTATTGAATTTTGGGCATTGATTATGACACGTGACAAATATTTAATTTATAGAATAGCAGATAAAACACCATAGTGAAATATGTGATCCATTTGAATTTATCCTCCATTTAAAAGTGTTGTTATTACACAACTTCTTTATTTGGCCTCTTCGTACTAATTTTTTAAGGGAGAAGTTTTTATAATATTCTATTAATCGTGCTTAATTTATTCTTTTAATTTTAATTTTATAATTAACTTTAATTATTAGAAATTTATTTCCAAAATACACATGTGAAAATGATACACATGACTAAGTAATTTTTTATCCGTATTTTTACTTTCAAATATTTTCTATAGATTGGAAGGGAACGAAATTGTTTTGTGTGGAATGGAGATATAAATACAGCTCCGAGAGCAATGTATTCAGCTGCCAATGTTTTGAGAGAATGGATAACAGTTAGGAAACTCATGAGAAAAAGAATCTAATTGCATCTTGTAAAGCATGTCATAAACCTCCTGCAAGTTATACAAAAGTGAATGTTGATACTACTTTTTTTCCTGATATGGCGGAGATAGGTGTTGGGATGATCATTCGAGATGATGAAGGTGCATTTATTGCATGTCGATCGATATTGATTTCGGAGAATTTTCGAGTGGATGAGGTGAGGCTATGGGACTTCATGAAGCCTTGTCATGGATTAAGGAGTTAGGACTTCAACTAATTATTTGTTAGACTGACTCTAATGTCGTCTTCGATGTAGTTTCATCAGCTTGAACAGAGGTTTCAGTGTTTGGAGATTTTATTTCTAGTTGCAAACAATTGTTTTTACAAAATAATTTTTATTCTATCTGTCACGTTCGTCGTACTGCCAATGATTTAGCACATCATATTGCTCAGGCGTCGCGATCTGTCATTAGCCCTTATTATGGTGTACCCCACCATTAGGGGTCCCCACCACCCCTGCCCTAGGGATTGGTGGAGGAGGTAAATCGCAGGATGTGCCTCAAATGGCTTATAGAGAGGGCTCACTGTTAAAACAAATATATTAATTACATCTAAATTAAGTATTCACTACATCTGTTCATAATTATTTAAAAATTCTATCATAATCATTATACTATTTTGTAACTAATTAGTGATAAATACAAAGTACTTTTCGAAGTACACCAATATTGATTTATTCATGACAATATACTAAAAGAAAAAAAAAATACCAATAAAAATAAATATTTAAATTCAGTTGTTAAATTGTTTATCAATTGATTGATTTACTATAAATATTTTGATTGATAAAGCGATGATCGATAATTTTTTTATCAACGAAAATTTGTGTCCGTAAGAAATTATTTCCACTTATAATTAATTATTCATTGTCAAAAGTTTTATTGGTAATCATTGAAACAATTCATTCTCTTTCTACTTTTGAAATCCTGAGGATGACCAAATCTTGCATCCTAATTAACCTTAGCTAATAAACAATATCCTAATGGTATGTTGGAGTTTTGTGATGCCAAATATTGTTTAATTCAAATAATATGAATAGATTATAGATTATAGATTATAGACTAATTATTTCATGTTGTCCGATTAAAAAAGTGGATATCTTCATCACTTGCTAACAAGAAAAGAACAAGAAATTATATATAATTAGTATAGTTCAACCACCCTGCAATACTCACATGCATCACATTCTTTCACTCCAATCTTCACTCACTACTAACAAAAACAGCAAATCAAATTGACACTTGCTTTCCTATATTCATGCATTTGCAGATCATTTTATTAAGAATATTCTTTAAAAAAAATTGGGAATTTTTTGGGGAAATTAAGGAACATATGTAGAAAATCAAATTGACCCCTGCCCTCTCAAATTCATGCATTGTAAGCATCTAGTGATATATACTATATCTAAGATTATTGATTAATTGGTGATAACCTTTGTTTTTATTATTAAATATACTCCCTTGTCCGTTAATATTTTTAAGTTTATTTTTTATACCGATATCAAGGAATATAATATTTTAATATATAGTGAGTTGAGAGATAATATTTTAATATATAGCATGTAGTAATATTAATATTGTGTCTATGTTTCATGGAAATATATTATTTTTTGTATGGGTCTATTTACTCCCTCCGTCCCACGGCAAGGGTAGTTTTTGAAATATATTATTTTTTGTATGGGTCTATTTACTCCCTCCGTCTAAGGGTAGTTTTTGTTTTTTGGCACATGGATTAAGGAGTATTATTATTTAATGTGTAGTGGGTAGTTGTATTAGTGGGAGTGTAAGTCACATATTTTAATTATATTAGTGGGTGTGTGTGGGTCCCATGTGTGTAAAAAAGGAAAGTGAACTCTTTGAGTGAGATGTTCAAAATGAAAAAAATAAACTCTTTGGGTAGGATGGAGGGAGTATACTCCTATATCAAAAAGAAAAGGTAAAAACTTGAGACCGTCTCACATATAGTGATAACATCATTATCACTTTCACTATAAAATTATATTACTTTCGCTATAAAATATTACTCCTTTCGTCTCACGTATTTTTACCCACTTTCCATTTTGGGGTGTCCCACGTATTTTTACTCATTCCATTTTTGGCAAAAATACATAATATTTTATTACCTGCTTCCTACAATCCCAACAATGTTAATTGCTTTTTTACACTTTATTCATCATTCTCAATAACTTTATTCACTTTTTCTCTTTAAATTACTAATTTATCCCTTCTTTCTCTTACATTATATATTATAAAAATAAATCGTCTTAATGTCCATGTGCATACAAACGGATAAAAATACCCAGGACGGAAGGAGTATAATTTTTTATTTATACCGTAAATTGTTCATGAAATAATTTACTGCATTCTTTTTATCAATTGAGTATCTCATTAACGATGTTATCACTATTTATCAATATGATGTGAAAACTTTTCACCGTTATCAAAAGAAAGTACATCAATTGGAATAAAATATAACAATTGAAGCTAGACTTGGTGAGTATATATAGGACGAAATTGGGTGCAGTGCCCACTCAGATTTTGTAATTTACTTTTCTATTCCAATTATAAGTGTATATCTTTTTATGCTCGAATTGACGAAAATACTCTTTACTTGAATATATTTGAGTAACATAATTTTCGAGTAATATGAGTGAGTAATGTAATTTTCGAGTAATGTGAATAATGTGAGTAAGTAATGCAATTTCGAGTAATATGAGCGAGCGAGTAATGCAATTTCGAGTAATATGAGCGAGGGAGTAATGCAATTTCAAGTAACATGAGTGAGTGAGAAATGAAATTTCGAGTAACATGAGGAGCGAGTAATACAATTTCGAGTAACATGAATGAGTGAGTAATGAAATTTCGAGTAACATGAGGAGCGAGTAATGCAATTTCGAATAACATGAATGAGCGAGTAATGAAATTTCAAGTAACATGAGGAGCGAGTAATGCAATTTCGAGTAACATGAGTGAGCGAGTAATGCAATTTCGAGTAACATTAGTAAACGGGTAATGTATTCGAGTAAAAGTTTTATATTCGAGTAATATTTTTTTATATTTTTTCACTTTTATTGTTTTACTCGAATAAAGGGTATTTTGATCAATTCGAGTATAAAAAAAGTGTGTTTTATTTAGGATAGAATAGAAAATTGATATTTAAATTAGAGTACAGTTATTTTTTACCATAGAGAGAGAGTAAACTTTGGAGTAAGGACAAAGAGGAAGGACAATGTAGTAATTTTATATGACAGTGAAAAAAACCTAGTAAAAATCGGAGATGATGATGATCAAAAGACAAGTGCAATCCATTGGGTCCCCAAAGGTTTCTTGGGTCGTGTTCCCAATTTTACACTTAACTTTCGACTCCTAGGGATGTCCGCAACCATCTCCTCCCACCCCCCACCCCACCCCACCCACCCCACCCCACCCCCCTCACTTGACACTTCCACATAAATTACTTGTATAAATACCCCCCACATGCAACAATTCTCTTCAACCACAACCAACCCCCCCATTGCTTCCTCTCATCTCAAACTCTGTCTTCTGTCTCTCTCAATTTCACGCACTCCCACACACACAGACAGACATACACATACATACATACATACATACAGACACCTGTATGTATACCATGGCGGAACCATGCAACAAACCCACACCCTTAAAACTCTTCGGCTTCAACATGAGTAGCACTGAAGATCAAGAAGAGATGGACCCCTCCTCCATCAAGACCCCATCGGGATCACCGGAGCACGGCGGCGGCTTCCCCCCCTCCGACGGCCGGAAATACGAGTGCCAATACTGCTGCCGCGAGTTCGCCAACTCACAGGCACTCGGCGGCCATCAGAACGCCCACAAGAAGGAACGACAGCAGCTGAAACGTGCCCAAATGCAAGCCACCCGAAACGCCGCCGTTTCATTCATGCGAAACCCTATGGTCTCCGCCTTCGCCCCGCCGCCGCACCTCCTCTCCCCCGCCGGCTCCGTCGTCGTCCCCGCACCATCCCCGTCGTGGGTTTACGTCCCACGCGCTGCGCCACCCTTCCACGTGTCGCATGGCTGCGTCTTCCCCAGTGGCAGGGGTGTAGGGAACTTATCGTACACCAGCGATGTATCGGAGTCTACCGTGACAAGTGTTGGGCCGCAGCAACCCATTAAGGCCCATAATGGAAGGCTTGATGGGCCATCTTTGAGTAGATTCTCAAATGATGGGCCCAGTTTTGATGACTCATTTGGGCTGGATCTACACCTTAGCTTAGCTCCAGCCGTTCCAGCCGCGCCGTAAGTTTTTTAGCCGTAGCCTTAAGCCGTCCTAATTTATCCCTGCTCGGTTTTGTACATTTTCGTTTACTAATTAATTAATTATTTATTTTTTATCCAATTCTAACATTTATAATTAATTTTTAATTCGAAATATTATCCAGTCAACATCGTAAAATAGTTTTCAAGACATACGTACGTGGGATGTCTGTACTAAATAGTGATGTGTGTAAATACGTTTTGTGATTATAAAATGACTAGATGTTATCCTAGAATATGTCAAACAGAGAAAATGTGAAATCTGACAATACATAATTAATTAAATTATATTTCCAACAATATTTCAATTTCAAATTACATTTTTTAATAAAAAAGTACAAACTTGACGCATGTAGTAGTTCAGTGTGATTATAAAAATAAGACACGACATGATTATCATGATCTAAACAAAATTATATTAATTAACCTCTTGATCTTAATTATAGCTAAACGACAGGCCACACAAATTAAGGAAACTCATTTCAAGATTAATTTAGGGTTTTATTTTAGTCATTCTCGATCGTAATCATGGTTGTTAATGAATTTATTTAGGGTTTTATATTTCTGGAAAACACCATTTTCTAGTGTTGATGCACAATATCATGAACAGTCGAAATCACACTTTATTAATTGCAAAATGTTGGATTTGAATTAGTTTTACTTAATAATAATTATAAAATGTAATAAATATATTAATGTCGTCGGCTTAGTTAATTATTTAATAAAGTCCAAATTAAAATTCAATTAACAAGTTGATCGAAGGTGAGAAACAACTATACTCCATATATAGTTGGGAAATAAAATGGAGTAACATAAAATAGAGGGTGTATACACTATAGCTATACTTTGTGTATATTATATTATATATTACTCCCTCTTTTATAAACGCTTTGTACATGTATTTGTTCCATAACACACCTCACATCTTATTAATAAAGAAAGCAACTGCCCCCAGGGCATAGCTCAAGTGGTAGAGGGGAGGGTGGAAAGGCCTTCCAGCTGAGCTTGGTTGCTGCAGGGTGGGGGTTCGAATCCTGCCTTTGGCATGGATTTGGCCCCTTGCAAGCACAAGTTTAACAGTGAGCCCTCTCTATAAGCCACTTGAGGCACATCCTGCGATTTACCTCCTCCACCAATCCCCAGGGCAGGGGCGGTGGGGGCCCCTAATGGTGGGGTACACCATTAATAAAGAAAGCAACTCATTTATTTATAATTTCAAAAGATATTTTATTTAACGAAATTGATAAAAAGAATAATTAAAAAAAAATGTGGTACAATAAATGAGAAGAGTTATTAATTCGGTTATAATATGTGTTTTGAATGTGAGAGAGAGGGAGACCAACGAGATATGTATTTAAGGAAGCTTACGTGTAAGGACGAAAAGAAAATGAAGCACCTAAAAGTCTAATCTGATTAAAGTTAGCTACCCAATAAATTTAATGGGACTATAGTTCAATTAATACAGAGAGAGAAAGAGTGGTCAAAATGCCACTTCTTTTCGGTGCAAAGTAAGCTTATATATTAATAAAATTGTCAAGTCGGTGTGTTTAATTAATTTTGCTTTCTTCTTCATGTTTGCTACTTGGTATTTTAATTTACTTAAAAATAATAATATGTATACGTTATCGAATTTTTCTTTATTCTCAGACTTGAATTCTATGTTAATGGGATATATTAATAAAATGTTGATTTGGTAAATTTATCCATCTTTTGTGGTAAAGATATAATAAATTCGCGAATTAAATCATTTCATAGAATTCTGTTATACACATCACAATATAATAATAATATAATGTGATTTTCATTAAAATTTTCTATATATTCATAATTATGCGTATTAATATAGTTATTTAAGTTTTAAAAAGTTAATTATATTATTAATAATTATTAATAATATTAATTTGTTAAATGTTTTGACTAGAATTAATATTCCAGTGAGTGTGTCACTTACGTACACAAGTTTAGTATAGAATATAAATTTTATATATATTCTTCAATTATTTTCAAATTAATAATTGTAACTAATTAACCATTTTAATATTCATATTTGTTATAAATATACGGTCAAACTCAACATAAAAGGACTTGCAAACAATCTTAAAGTTATTTTCCTTAAAAAAAATAAATAAAAATAATAAAATAAAATAAAGGTTCATTAGATTTCTTAATATACAACTCTATTATGGCATAACTTTTGGTCTTTAGTTTATTAAAAATAGGTTACAAGTTTATTTAATGCGCTCACGATGTCATGCACGATTAGTTCGCACTTCACATGCATACTTTAATTAATCAATGTGACGCCAAAATAAATTTAATTACTGTAACACAGTCAACCAAATTCGACATATAATACTAAAATAAATAAATAAATATATATATATATATATATATATATATATATATATATATATATATATATATATATATATATTAAACCGTGAACATTATAACATACGCAATGTGTACTTAACTTAATTATTTGTATTTATTGCAA
The DNA here is from genome assembly GCA_023678885.1 of Pogostemon cablin. Taxonomy (NCBI): domain Eukaryota; kingdom Viridiplantae; phylum Streptophyta; class Magnoliopsida; order Lamiales; family Lamiaceae; genus Pogostemon; species Pogostemon cablin. The sequence goes on from CM042970.1 coordinate 1,786,167, forward strand.
AAGTAATACCCCATTTAATTTGATTCTTAGTTAATTATTAATTAAATGCAAAGACTTTGGTGAGACCGTTTTACGTAAAGGCTTAGGTGAGACGGCCAGAAATTGATAACTTTTATATAGAAAAGTGATAATAAATTAATGAAAAGTGATAATATTATTTTATGAACAATTTATAGTATAAATAAAAAATGATAACTATTTTAAAAAATGAAAAATAATCTCATGTGAGACGTCTCACCTAACCTTAATTAAATTATCTTATATCTCAACAAGAGAAAGTTCTGTGTCTGTGTGTGTATAATACTCCATATGACAATTTTGGCAAATAACTCTCGTGTTATGAAACCCACGATTATTAATGTATGTCTATTCATCCTATCTACATATATGAACCAATTAAAAACATATGATCACCCCAAAATGCATTTAGTGATTTAGACATTTTTCTTGCGTTGAGGTAGAAGATACCTGCATAATACACATTTATAGTACTTGAGTACTGTCATGAAGTAGTACTACTATTGATTTCTTTCTTTTGTTTAAGTTATACTCCCTCGGTTGACGCACTTTCCTTTTTGGTTTGTCCCACTAAAATTGACACATTTCCTTTTTAATACATGTGACCCACACAAAAACAATTAATCTATTCTCATGGCCCCATATATCACCTCTAATACAACTACACACTATACATTAAATATTATTTCTCTCACTTCACTTTACTTCACTTTACATTAAATTATTATACTCCTCAATTTCCGTGCCAAAAAAAAATTATATCAACTTCTCCGGGAAAGGGGAGCATTAGTTACCAAGAAGTGGGGTAGCTAGCCAGAATTAAACCCTGGGGTTTGAGGTTATTGTCAAGGGTCACACAATTATAGATTAATTTAATGAGGATTAGATCGGATTGGATTCTTTTCTTGTCCTTTTGAAGATTTTCTATGACCATTTTATGATAAAGAAAGAGGGCTTAGATTTAATTGCACCAAAATAGGAATATATCAAAATTCTTATGATGAATTCTAATTTTAGTTTTGATTCTTTTTTGCTCTATTTTGATATTTTTATCATATTTAGTCTTTTTTTTTTTCAAATTTCGGACCAAAATTGGTCAAATTATTACATAAAAGACTAAAATTGCACATAAAAATTGACTGAATTTGATAAAAAGATTAAATTTAGATAAAAATGACCATAATTGCAAATAAAAAATGATTAAAATTAAAATTAATAATGCGTAAAGTACGAATTTGATATTTTTCCACCAAAATTTGAGATTCTTCAAAAAGAAAAAAAAAACTTGTGGGACGTTGTGGAAATTTAAGGTTGTTTTCAGTGGCGGATCCAGAAAACCGCGATGGGATGGGCTAAGTTTATTAAAATAAATAAATAATAATAATAATAATTAAAAAGTAATATATATATATATATATATATATATATATATATTCACATAAAATTACCTTCTCGAAAGGGACGAATGATGTGCTTATTGTAATGTACTCATAGAAGTATATAATTTAAGGAGATATATTTATATTTTAGCTTCATTTGGATGGACTTAAAATATTTTTGTGGTGGACTAAACTTAAAAATACAAATTATTTAAAAATTATTTACATATAATATAATGTGCTTTTGTGGGGCAGCGCTGGGCTTGAGCCGGGCTACCCCTACATGCATCTGCCACTGGTTGTCTTGGATGATATTCCTAAGATGCATCTTTCTGACATGCATACTAATTTGTGGTGGTTGGAAAATTAAATCACTTCATAATTGATATTGGATTTCAAATTAATATGCATTAGATCTTGATTTATGCTTCATCAATTAATGTTGAATTGATGGGTGTTGCAGATCATTTAGAAGACGAAGTCTTCGTCACTCACTTTGGTTGCATGAGAAAGAAAAGAGAGAGAGGAGAGAGAAATGTGGTTATTATGCAAAAATATAGAGTTAAAGCCAAAAGGACCTATATATATCTTTATTATTTATGCCGACGCTTTGAAAATTTCAAGAGTGGTTATAGAATTTGATTGCATTAATTTGTAATATTTGTGGGTTAGTGAGAAATAGCTAGCCTTTAATCATGTCCATCTCACTATTACCTACACATTTTATCATCAACAATTGGTTCAAATCCTTAAGCATTCATTTCCTTTGAAATAAAAGAAAAAAAAATATAAAAAATAAAAACTTGTGTGATTTCTAGTTGGATGAGTATACTTAAATAACAATCATCATTGTGTGATTTCTAGTTGGACGAGTATACTTTAATAATAATCATCATATAATACTTAAAATTTTCCATATGGGACGTTTAGAAAAAATCTTAAAGTTTAGTGTTATATTATGGATTAAAAAATAAAAATTGCTTGGATACTCTAACAATAAATTATAAGGGGATGTTTGATTAGGAAAATTGAGGGAGGATAATGAGAATGAAAAGAAAAATTTATCGATTTTCATTCTTTATACTTGGTAAAAAATAATGAGAATTTAAATTCATCAATTATTCTTATTGATTAATGACTCTTATTATCTTTTCGAAATTTGGACTAATTGGTATTATCTTTATTAATGATTCTCATTATCTTTTTGAAATTTGGACTAATTGGTATGATGAAATGTGGTGGGAATGGAATCGTAATTCCCAATTTCATTCTCATTCCTACGATTGGTATATTTTTATGAATAGGAATGCCGATTCCAAATGAATGGGTATTACCTTATATGTGGGAATGAGCATTTCTCTCACCCCATGATATTACCCATTCCATTCCTATTCCCCCACCCCACCCCACCCCACCCTACCCTACCCCACCTCACTCCACCCACCCCATATATATATATATATATATATATATATATATATATATATTTTTTTTTTTTAATTTATACTACATCTATTTATATAATTATAAAAATTATTTTTTTTTACTTAACATGTAGTAATATTTATTAAAAATATTTGTATTAAATTATATAATAAAAAATATTAAATCTTTAAATCTAAATAAAAAATAAAATATTTTTATATACTCAACTCAGTAAAAAAAATATAAAATTAAATTTAATTCTTAAAATTTTAAATATAGATGAATATAATTATTTTAATATTTAAAAATTAATAAATTAAATATAATAAATTTATATTATTAATTAAATTGAAAATAAACATGTAATATAAATATAATTTTATATACATAGTCTAATATTTTTTAATATATATAAATTTTTTATTTATATTTTAAATTTTATTTATATTTTAAAAATATTAATATTTTATTTTATTTTTAATTCAATATTTTTTTATAATTATTAAAAAATATAAAATCTTCACTAAAATTTTAAATGTAATATTATAAAAATATTATTAATAAGATTGAATTAATTAAGGAATATAAATTCTATTACTTAGAGTTATTCATGAACAATACCAATCATGGTAAAAATAATTTTTAATCATTCTATTCCCATTTCCTGAACGATACCAATCATGATAAAAATAATTTTTAATCATTTCATTTCTATTATCATTCCATTCATGAGTTCATTCAAATTCACTGTTATTCCATTCACTCATACCATAGCGGTTAGAGTTGATATCATCATATGACCCCATTTGATCCAGTTAATTTTGAATGGATAGAGAATAAAACTTCAAATAAAGAATGTAATTATCTTTGATAAGCTTTTTAATCACATAAGTAAAATAATAATATTACAATTTCATGTATTAATTCGAAATGAATTATTTTACTTTAAGTGAGTTGACGATAAAAATTTTAAAAATAAATTAAATTAAACTCTAAAATTAAAGAATATGTGTCATCCCACAAAAATATCAATCGGGCGAAAAAAACATGAATATTATTAAACAAATTATGGTTTTAATTTCTTATTTAATCATTTGAGTGATTAGACTGCAAATCTTGATTTTGGTGATCGTGAAACACTGTTTAGCCCATGATCCCAATATACACAAGCATATCAAATTGATGTGGATTATTAATGATGCAAGATTTGAAGAAGAAATGAAATTGAAAATAAAGCAATCACATGGTTTGTTCCACTAATGTGGATCATTGTGATCCCTTGCATGTGTGCCCTAAATTAAGTAGCAATTCTAGAGTTTGTTTTTTTGTTTGTTTTGGAGAGTAAATTTTGGCTTTGATAATGGATCAAGATTCCTAGGATACATGGTTCAATTTAAACTAGATATTTAGGGGGTGGGTGGGGTGGGGTTGGGTGGTACGCAACTCATTATTATGAAACTATTAATCTCACGAAGTAATTTAATAATATATCCGACAGGGTTTAACAATACACTTTATTACTCCAAATATAACATCAACTCTTTTTTTGCCCAGACGGATTTAACCTTTACTCTAAAATGATTTCGTGTCAAATAATGCATTCGTGTCCAATTTTCGTGTCAAATAATGCATCCAAATAAAAATTCGTGTAAAATAATATATTCGTGTCAAATTTCGTATCAAATAATGCATTTGTGACCAATTTCGTGTCAAATAATGCATTCGTGTCCAATTTTCATGTCAAAAAATGCATTCGTGTCCAATTTTCGTGTCAAATAATGCAATCGTGTCAAGTAATGAGTTGAGTTGTGTGTGCATACATGCACACGATTTGGTACACAAAAATAATGCTTTACTCGAAGTAAAGGGTATTTTGACAAATCGGGTATAAAAAGATATAGGGGTAAAATTAGAATAGGAAAGAAAATGTGTTTAAAAAATAGGGTAATGTAATTTTTTCCTCTAATTTCACCTAGCTATACTTTAAGAGTGATGGTATACTTTAGCACTTATTTAAATTATTTGAATAAGAAACCGCCCCACTATATACATATTTGGCTCATGCTCATGTTAGGCCAACTCCAGCCGTCGCACTATTCTAGTGCGCACTATACTCTATTTTAGTACAAAATATACACAACAGCTCCAATGGTCTTACACTAAATTTTATACTACATGAAATATTCTTAGAATATTCCTTTATTTATTCTTTTGATTTTAAATTTATTTTAGATTATGTTTTAATTTAATAAACTATTATAATAAAATATACATTTATTATTAAAATAATTAATAAATTACCTATAATTTTCAATTTTTGTAAAAAATTTAAAATATTAATTAAATTAAAAAATAAAATATAACAAACAAAATTTATATTTAATGATACAAACATAAATAACAATATAAATATTAATTATGACACATTAAAATATAATTCAAATAAGGATTAAATATAAATAGAAAATTATAATAAATAATGATAAATTAGAGATACTAATGTAAATAATAAAATTGAATTAAGAATAATAGAATTTTCTTAGGCAAACGCACAGTAAATTAAGTTTTTTAGATAATAAAATAAATGAAAAATAAAATAAAAAAGAATTTGGATGGATGAATAGTAATCGCCACATGTGATGGGTTACTGTTCCAAATTCTAAAATAGCATGGCATTCTGGTGTACCGCTGGAGCCCATTCTCCACGCCAAATTGGAGGTGGTGTTATCCGCTGGAGATGCTCTTATGGAGGTTTCATAACTATCTTGCCTCCCTATATGCATATTTTCTACAATTAGGTGATACTCCCGCCATACATAGTAAACGTATTTATTTGTTTTTTAACGTAAATTAAAGAGTATTATTATTTTATATAAAATTGATAGTTGTATTAATAGGGAGCACTGATGGGCCATGTATAGAACCTTTTGCTAAAAAGTAAAAATGAATACTTTATGAGGAAACGACCCAAAATCACAAATGAGATACGTTAGTGATGGACGGAAAGAGTATACTCCTATAAAGAAAACTCTTTTTTTCAAAGGAAATTACAAATGGATTTAATTATATTGGTAATAATTAATGGATTGCTAATAAAAAGTACATTTGTGAATACAATAGATTTATAATGTTTTTATCAATGGAATAATATCTGTTGAATTACCTACGAAATCATTAAATAAATTGGTCCAAGGTTTGAACTTCACTGTCACTCATTTATGAAAAAATTTCACATGCAAGGCTTGATGCAAAAATTAAATCAGTCTGCATGTGAGGGGGCGTGTTATAGTGATTTGTTGATTAAGTATTAAACGACTCTCCTTTCTATCAGCTTAAACTTTTAGATGAGGTGATCATTTAACATGGTATCAGAGTTATAGTCTAGCAAAGGTCCAGGATAGGTTCGAACCTCACAGCCACCCATTTATGAAAACATTCAACATGCAAGACTTGAGACAAAAAAGTTAATTCCTCCTGCATATGAGGGCGTGTTAGAATGATTTGATTAAATATTAAACGATTTTCCTTTCAATCAGTTTAAACTTTTAGATGAGGAGATCATTTAACAAACTTATTAACAAAGAATTATTAATAGAAAATTTTACTAACAATTTATATAATAAATAAAAAATTATAACATTTTATAGCAAAAATAATAAAATTTTATAGCAAAAGTGATAATAATATTATAACTTTTTATTCATCTCACATAAAGGTGTATGTGAAATGATCTCACATAAGTCTTTGTCAACGCAATATACCTATCTACTCAAAATTATTTAAAATAAAATAAAAAAATTCTTAACTCCTGAATTTTAGATAATTATTAGATGTAGCTACCTTATTTGATATGATGAAATAGATACAGTGATTTCATTTTGCTGTCAGATGCCTCTTTCAGACTTGTCAAAGCTTTATGGTGTGTAGCATTACCCATGGCATATGCCTCTCCCTCTCCCTCTCCCTCTCCCTCTCCCTCTCCCTAGTCCCTATTTGAATTAATGATTGGAACACTCATTCTTTATTTACCAATCAATTATTTGTACCTTGTGTTGTCATTTTCAGCCTTAAACTACCTACACTATTTCCATATGTAAACTCAAATTTTATGTTTTCATTAATACAAAAATATCTTAAAATTTTCACTACATTAAAAAAAATAAATAAATAAAATAAAAAAGGGAGGGAGTAGGAGGATTGATTGGGGTATTTCATGATTTATTTCTTCTATATTTCAAATCAAATGGAATCTATATCTCATGAGAATTAACATGACAAACGAGAAATTAATAATTAGCTTGTATTTCATGGAATCAATTAATTATCTGTGAAATCACATATAAATAGCGTCATCCTTTTGCATGAAAGAGTATTATTCATGTGAATGACACACTATTAGTCTTATTACTCCCTTCCATAAAAGATATTAAAAGTTTTGTCATTTTAATTTATTCTGGTATGTGATATATATTTAAATAAGATTCTACACAAAAACCAATAATCCTAAAAATTTAGTAGTACTCTTATTACACAATTTATTATCATTTTAAATAAAGTTAAAAGAAAAGAATAAAAGTACAATAAAAGTATATTCACTCTCCATTAAAATATCATACTTATTAAAAAAAAGAGAAAAAAAATGTGGAATTCCCCATCCCAAATGCTCCTATATCTCAGCCCAGCAGAGTGGATTAAAATATTGTACTTGTATTTCTAAATTTACATATAAAAAACAAATATATATATATATATATATATGTGCGCGCGCGCATGTGCGCAATTCTACTAAACACGTTCCACGAAATCATGTCTAACAAATTTTATGGACTGTGAATATCCCATGATACTTTGGTGTAGTATTTTATATGTCATTTTTTGAATTAGTGATATATAAAAGAGAGAACAGAAACTATACTCTATGAGCATTCAAGTGATTAGATTTATCCTTCGTGACACACTATAAAAAGATGACACAAAAGGTATCACATCAGTATCACACACATAGTGAAAGGCAAGAAATATTAATTAGCTGTAAATTTGGAGAAATATTAATTAGCTATAAATTTGGATGAGAAGAATTTATTATTGGCAAGGGCAGAGTTGAAGTGAGACAGAATAATGGACCCACTTTTATAGTACATCTTTAAACCCAGTGGACCATAGCAGTCAATGTGGGCTGGCCCTGATTAAATAACACCGAATCAATACACAAATTGACCCATACGAGGACGTTGGTACGTCACGGACCCCCACTGAAGACGCACACCAACGACTTCCTTTATACAACTCGTCCTTCTTACTTGTCAGTATTAACCAACCCTAGTTAGTTAATAGATCAACAGATATCTATACCACCACGTGGTATAAAAACATTCATGTCCTAAATGACTACTGGACTTTTCCACCACACAAATGTGAGTTGCCTTGCTGGGGTTGACTGCTAAAACCTTTTCAGGCTTCCCCACCGTGGGCATCGATTCTTCTTGTCGTCTTTGTCTTGGCCATTTCGCCCACTTCGTTATTGTCTTACACACTTAGCTATGAGAGTTTGATTTTAGTTTAGTGTCATCTCATGTGCTGAGAAGGTTTTTTTTCCTCAAACGATAGGTATTTCATATCAACAAAGTCGTTCTCTAGATGTATATCAACGGCACAGGAGAAACGAACTTCATACAAGGGAGATGAGACACTTCATTAAAGGAGATCGGCACTCTGTTTAAAGACACTAACTGCATGAAGGAGACAAAAGTTCAAACACAAACTGAACTACAGCTGAGGAGATTTGGATGTAAGAAAGTTAGTAAAGAAAATTCATTAACTTTGGAAAGGATTGTTACATGTATCAAACAAAATGTGAGTTGTTTAGTCCCTTAATGGTAATAAATATGTTCAGAAAGAGACAACAATGTAAAAGGGTGATACAGTTTTGCTGCATTGTATTGTATGATCTATAATATGACTCACCTAGTTCACATAATTTTCACAAGATATTTTAAAAAATAACATGTTTCCACTCTTGAGAGTGGATGTATCAATCAACCAACCCTATTTATCACTCAGAGTTGGAGGAGGTTGAGGTTTTTCTTGTTCAACTGGAGGTTTCTCCTGCTGAGCTGGCGCGTCAGACTGCTCTTGCTGCACGGGCACGCAAGGCCTCCACACCGTCTCTTTCCCCAAATCCATCAGTGCGATTCCTTTCAATGCAAGCTCCGCCCTGATCTGATCACTTTTTGAGAACTCTTTGTTTTTACGAGCAAGAACTCTTTCCTCGATGGAGCGCAGAACATCATCTTCGCTCACTCCTGCTCTTTTCAGGGCTTTGTCTTTCAGTTGTTGCAAAACCTGAACGGAAGGAAATATTTAAAAGAATAAGATTGTAACTTCAGTGACTGTTACAATAGCTGAAAATTAAGTGGAAAAAGTAGATTACATGGTACCTCGGCATAAGTTGAACTGGAAAGCAAACCAAGAACATCCAAGACTTGTTTGATCTCCTTCTCTAGATCAATAAGGGACTTAACGACGGATAATTGCTGTAGCTTCTGCTGCTTCTTCTGAAGTAAACAAAAGAATGTCGGTCAGAATCAAGTCATATGATCTAGCAAAGAATGGAAGGGGTGAGAGACTACTGATAAGAAATCCTCGCCTTGAGCGTGTTATTCAAAGAAGTGTTGATAAATCTGAAAACCTCTGGAAGTGTAGCACTTAAGATGTACGGCGTGTGCAAATCATCCGCTAACCTTGTCTCAAACTCATTATGCAATTTATTGATGCATTTTTGGGCATCAGGGGTGATACGAGCTTTGCTATTCGTTTCACATTCCTCTCTCAAAGGCAATAATGCATCTTCACAATCTTGCAAAGTCTGTCAATGGTGAAAATGACCCATACAAAACGCTCACTATATTCCAACTTATAGAATGGCCAACTTCTATTTACAAGTTTGCAGAGAAGGAATTATTAAAAAAAAAAAAATTTAAAAAGAAGAAGAAGAAGAAGAAGAAGAAGCAAATCTGCTATTTACAAGGCATAACCAATGTTAACCATCAAATAAAGAGCGTAAATAACTTTCGAAACAAAACCATGCATAGGCTCAAAAGAAGTATCTGAGATAACCATTGAAGCCTCATAACAATCCAGGCAACCAATGATTAGATTATGCCCCAAAAGGACGAAAAAGTAAGACAGCTGCCAAAGCATATATAAGAGATTAGCTGCAAAAGCAATATCCATCAACCAAAAGTTCATCCTTTCTATCAATTGTTAACCAAGAAAATAGATAATGACTACACAAAAACAATTAAGTCATAATGCAAGCAATCAACATAGAACATCTGTATGATATTCAAATCGGTAGAAACAGAAAAGTTTTTTACCTGGTATATATAGAAAATAGCTTCTGAAGAAATTTCTATTTGTGATATAGAGTAATTGACAGGAGAACGGTAGTGAGTTCCTAACAGGAAGTGCCTCAGTGCCAGTGGATGATATAATTTAGTAACCTGCCAAAGAATAACTTATTGAAGAATGACCATGAAAACAAATAAGAAGCTTCAAAAGTAGAAAGTAAAACGAATTAAAACACCCTTATCTACCTCACGAATGGTAAAGAAGTTACCAAGGGACTTCGACATTTTCTCATCATTGGCTGTAACAAATCCATTATGTATCCAGTAATTGACGTTGCTCTCTGAGCAAGCAGCACAACTCTGAGCAATCTCATTCTCATGATGAGGGAATATCAAATCCATCCCACCACCATGAATATCAAATGTGTGAGTCAAGTAATGAGCACTCATGGCACTGCACTCTATGTGCCACCCTGGTCTGCCAGGACCCCAGGGGCTGCCCCATTGTGGCTCCCCAGGCTTTGCAGCCTGCAACAAAAATACAAATACTAATTTTAAGTACAAAAGTCAAGTGATTCAATAGTACAATAAAAATTCACCTTCCAAAGAGCAAAATCAAAAGGATTTCGCTTCCTCCCATCAACAGCAACTCTTTCTCCAGCTCTATTATCTTCTAGCTTCCGTCCAGATAGTTTACCATAATTCGGGAAATTTTCAACAGAAAAGAAAACATCCCCATCTACAGCATAAGCATGGCCATTGCTAATTATCTGCAAAAATGAGACTTAAACTGATTAAATATTTAATGATGAACTAAAAAATAAATAAATAAGTAAAGCAGAAACGACCATCTTTCACAGTTCACAGGGACATCTAAAAAATATTGTCCCTAGTTGGGACATAAAAAATCTAGAATAAAAGGAGTTATTTGAATGCACTTTATAATTTATCAGGGCAATTGACTAGCGTAAAGCAGTACAATATTTTAGCTACGTATATATATAATACAATAGCTATAAATGATTATTTTCAGATCTACAAACAAGATCTAGAAGAAGAACAAGTATTTGTAATGAAGATTTAGAAAAGAATGAGTTATCTTTCAACTCAATTAAAGGAACAAAATTAAGTAGATAATATAAGAGCAAACCAAAGACCTTATCTATCATGCCCTTGATTTGATCCATATGATCAGTAACACGAGGCTGGTGGGTAGGAAGGAGGCAATGGAGATCAGTCATGTCATTAAGAAACTCTTGGCAAAATCTCCCACTCAGTTCTCTTGGATCCTCTCCAACCTCATTTGCTCGACGAATAATCTGCATAAGTTAGAACATTAGAAATCACAGCATAAATCAAAGAAGAACACATTGTCACTGACCACATCATTATAACAGACATTGAAATCTTATTTGTATTTATACTATGGTGAATTACGCATACAAAATTTTAAAACTTGATATCACATTGAGGAGATTTAGGGATATTCTTACAGGATTCGACATTAACAAAAAAATGAAAAATGTTTGTATTCTTATAATCATTGAGCAATATATGCACCAAAGTTTAGTACTCCCTCATCTGCCTTGTATCTGATTTGCATTCCTTAAACGGGAAGATTCTAATTAAGGAGCCATCTACACATCAAGTCATAAATATCCTGGATATGGTAATTTTTTGCCTTCACTATTTGCAAAGAATTAAAATCCGATACTTTTTTGCGTCAGTCAGTAGTTCTAGTTCCATTAAAATATGAGCTTTGTAATAGACAAAAAAGGGGCATGGCAAAAGACATCTCACCTTGTCATCAACATCAGTGAAATTCCGCACATAAACAACTTCATAGTCCAAATATCTCAGAAATCTACAAAAATCCAATATCAAAAAATAAACAGATGGAATCCATGGTTGGGAAAAGTATAATATTAAAGCAACACAACGCTTTATAGTAACAATATCAGACACTTCAAGAACATATATGCAAGTCGAAGAAATAATTATGTTTCTGTGACGGTTTTACTTTTAGACAAATATAACAGGTACCTTGCATTGGTGATGACCAAGGCAAACAACAATCAAGCCCACTTATCATATTAAACCTTCATAACTTGAAACTATAAATATTAAAATCAAAGTTGAAGAATTGACTATATTCTAAATTATTTTATGCTATTTCTTTTTAAATTTAAACACTGATATGTTAAATTCTTTCATAGGCAAGAGTTCACATGCAATTGTTTCAAGCTCACTTAAAGGCATTACAACATAATTTTTTAAACTAACTTAAATTTTAATCATACATCAAAGTCATTGCAAAATTTTTAATAGAGGCTAACAAATTCCTACAATTTTGTCCAAGCATGAAATCATTATTACACATCAAAATGCAATGACAGTCTTCAATTCCATAATTCATCAAAATGCAATGGCATTCCTATATGCCATAAAATAACCATAAATTTCCTATACTTCAGAAAAATAATACTAATAATAATAAAATGGCACCTGCTTAATTCACCATATACCTAACGTACAACACCACCAACAATAGCATTTTCCACAAACAAACAACTTCCATCGCCACATCTCCAATTAGGTATAATATTTACCAAACAAAGAATTAATTTTATAACTACACCATTATGAAAGGCTAATTAATTCATAAAACAATCTGCAATCAATACATTGTAAAAACACATCAATCTGAACAAAGAAGAAGTGAAAAATGGATACCTATAGAGAATATCGAACGCAACGTAGGCACGGGCATGGCCGATATGGCTGAAATCGTAAGAAGTCACGCCGCAAATGTACATAGACACTCTCCCTTCAACCATTGGCTTAAAAACCTGCTTCTCCTTCGCCATGCTGTTATACAACTGAAGCTCGGGCTTCCCCATTTTCTTCGCAATTAACAGAAAATCAGGGGAGGATTACCCTTCACAATGGATCGGACTGATTAGAGCTCACAGGTTTTGCCTTTGCTGTAGTTGCTATTGATAATTCACACAAAACCCTAGATTGCAGTAGCAACACGAAGTAAATTCAATTTACTTTAATTTATTTATCCGTTTCATTTCCCACGTGTATGCCGGCACGTGGAAGGGAGTTGAGAATTTTTTTTTTTTTATTATTTAATGAGCCCTAATAAAGTTAAAGCCCTAAATTAATGAAGCTAATGGCAGATAAAATCAGGAAAAATTCAATTGCAAAACTAATCAGCATTTTACCTGATTTGACGGCGGTTGACTGTGAGAGAATCAGGCTGCGTGTGTTGAACGCTGTCGATTAAATAATATGATTAATATCTGGGCAGAATTGAGAACTAAAGTCTTTGGCAATTAAGGCTAAGAATTGAGATATTAAGAAAATGTTGGGGCTTAAGTGGAATTTCTAAATACTCCAATTTACTGCATAATTACGCTGATTTCTTCAAACTTTAACGTCCGTCTAATAATAACAAAGGGCTTGGTTGTTCAATTTAGATAAGATTTAGGGTTGATTTCGTAACATTTTGAAAACCAAAATATCTTCTTAATTTTTTTGAGGATTTAGCTTAAATCTGCTACTAATTCTTGGGGAGCAAGTCATGAAATAGATAAGAATTATTTAATAAATAATTTGTGATTTAAATAAAAAAACTATATAATAATAATTATAATTATTTAACAAATCGTAAAACTAGTCAAGCTATTTTACTCTTAAGTCTTGCCCTTCTTGAAGAGTGAGGCTTGCATGCGTCCATACGCACGAGAACATATTTCGTGCGTCTTTAGGAATTTAATGTTATGGGTAAGGGTACATTGTTTTGATTTAAAGGATATATACTTTAATTAGTAAAAGGTACACCATTTTATCTTAAAGGGTATACACTTTTCATTAATATTTTTTTCTTTAAAAAATAAAGGGTACATATTTTTATACTAAAGGGTATCCAATTTAACACAAAATTGTAAAGGCGCACAGAGTGTTGTCCATGCGCCCAGATACACACAATAATTTTCTTTATTTATTATTATTATTCATGTATATTTATAAATTAAATACTACCTTTAATTATATTTTTTGAATGATTATAATAATTCATCCGCGTGGAAATTGAATTCGTTATGTAGTATAAAAATATGTTTCACACAATATATCAAGGTTTAATAGAGTAAATAGAAAAACATAAGATAACATTATAGAATCAATAACATTAAATATTTATTTATGTTTAATTTATGTAAAACTTTCCCATTTTCTTGAATTGTGCATATCTATGTTATCTCAAGAATGGGCTAGAAATAGTGGTGAATTTTTTTGGTAGTTGGGCTTTAATGAAATTTGTTTTAGTGTAAAAGGTGATGCTCCAAAGACATTGGATGTCTTTGTAAATTGGGCTCTACTCCATTTTGAATTAGAGTTTTGAGAGGATAATTTGAAATATGGAATTTGGGCTTCAACAAAGAGGCCCAGATAAATATCATTGGATTTTTAGGCTCACATTCAAATAGGTTATCATAAGTCCAAATTGAACATAGGCCATGGTTGAAAATTGAATATAGGCTATGGCGGAAAATTAAATGGGTAGACGAATCATCTTGTATAAATAATCCAAGTTAAATCCATCAAAGGTCAAGGGAAATACCTAATATTAAGCATATCTTAAGATCATCCAAAGAGAATTCATAAGTAATTAACCATATATTTAATTCAAAATGAGGAACAATAATTGTAATGAGTACGCAAATTATCTCACTTATCTCGGTGTGTTCATTTCGAGGTATTTTAATTATGTAGGTGTTTGGTGTTTTAATTGAAAATGTAGATGACTACTTCTGTTATGGTCTTATCAAGAAATTTGAAAATGTCATTGATTCAATTGTGCTGAATTTCTTGTTCTACGAGCACAGTATTACGGAATCTTTCTCACTACTTAATAATTGGTGATGTTCGTGTTGATATTTTGTCAAATAAGGGGATTCTGTTTCATATCAGATGGAATATTATAAGGGGATGATTTCTTATGCTATTTAAAGAGATCTCTAATTTTGATTTTATAAGTGCATCGGTAAGCAATAAAAATTTTGATTTTATAAGTGCATCGGTAAGCAATAAAAATTTATTGCCTAATAGAAGTAAAAAAAATGCAAAGGAAAATATATTAAATATTGGTTAAATATTAATTTATTAAGAAATTTAAATAAATTATTAATAAAATAAATAAATGATAGTAATTAATATAATTATTTGAAACCAAATCCAAGTCAAATTGGCTCAATTCAAATCAAGTGGACCTGATCTAAATCAAATAAGCCCAAGTCAAATACAGCCGACCTAAAAATAGGATCCAGTCCAGACTAACAGACTTAATTAAAGGATAAAGTCCAACGTATCTTATGAAGAAGAGAATATTTGATAAGTGATTATTTCTTCCACCTATAAATAAGGGTCTTCAGTCCTCATTTCAGATATCTTGAAAATCCTAAAAACCCCGAGAGCTCTGAAGAAACTCGAAATCTCTACAAAGATCGAGTTATTCTTCAAAGATCAATTTAGAAACGACACGCGGAGCTCCTCAGATTCAACATTTCTTCAAATCAAGTTCATCCAGCAATATTCGTGAAGTTAACAGTGTTCTACCAAATTAAACAGTGTTCTTCACAATAAAAATTTCAAGTCAATGTTTGATCCGAACAAATGCTCGACACCGCCGGATAAACGTTTTAAAGCCTTCATATCAGAGCTCGGACAAGCTTCATCTGAATATTCGACTCCAAAAGTTAATAAAGTCAAAGAAGTCAACTCAAGAGATGAATCAGATGATAGTTATAGACTATTTACCTAAATTCTCAAGTTCAATCCTTCTTGGATTATATTTGTAATTTCTTTTGTGTTTATTATTTAATAAATACACATTTTATTGTTACTGCACCAATCAAGTACATTTTAATCTTTGTGTGTTGATTTTTTTTAATTCTTTTCTTGTATTCTTTTTTTTTTTGAAGTATTCTTTTCTTGTATTCTTGATTGTGAGAATGAGGAGAAATATGTAAATTAGTCAAAGATTTGTAAAAATGTAAAGATTAGGGTAATGAGATAAATTATGTGTGATTGTAGAATTCACATAGCGGTATTTTCTCGATTTGTGAATTTTCTCCGATTTTAAAGTTTTTCACGTAAATTCGTGTAAAATACTTTTTATGCACTTCTAAAATAATATACATGTATAAAAATAATAAAATATTAAACGCTAACATTTCAATTCCATAAAGGAAAAATAAAACACCTTTGCATGGGAAATCTTGTCATAAATAAATATAAAAATGTTAAAATCTTACATTAATATGTCACTATATTAAAAATTAAATTCTAATCACCTAAAAGAGTCCAACACATTTGTAAAATTCTAATCATTAGATTAAAATTTAATTTAGATTCTATCATTAATTAAATAAAAAAAATTACCTAGTGGTCATATTTTAAGCCTTTAAATCCCAGCTGCCCAGAATCATCTTAAAATATGATATATGGTAAGCTATAGTAAGAAAAAGAATAATTTGTTAAAGTGTAAAACTTGTGTGCACGAGTTATGCAATCTATTATGTTGATTTCTCATTTCCCAACAAAATTTTAAGTTATACTACATTGTAATATGTCTAAAAGTACTTTGTGATATCTTATGTGATAATTTATCTATTGAAAAATCCGCAAGCTATGTATTATTTTTAATAATACTTTGTGATTATGGAGTAGTTATCAAGTAATGATATTTTAGGTTATATTTTGTCATGCTTCTAACTATATTTTTCACAGTTTTAAGATGATATAGCAATTTTTAAGAATAATACATTTTGTGTCATGTTGCAACACCTCTATTTCAATCCCTTCAGCTCAGGCTAAATTTAGACATGTTTTGGTCAGATTCAATTCAAGTCGAGTTAACTTAGATTCGGAAGTTCTTAATTGGATTTGACTCATTACACAAATACTACCCTCACCATCCTGAAATCATGTTTATGTTTGTTTTCCGCAAGAAAATTAAAAGATATAATATTTTAATATATAATATGTTAAGAGATATAATAATTTTAATGTATGATAAGTAATTGTATTAGCGTTGTGGGTGTCTCATGTAAAAATATTAATTGTACTGTGTGGGTCCAATTTGTTAAAAATAAAATATTAACATTAAATTGGACAAACCAAAATTACAAAATGTAAATCTTATCATGAAATGAATGGAGTGTTATATCTGTGGAGATGTTCACATAAATTTTTATGTTTGATTTATAATCTCTTAATTCTACGTTAACGTTTACATTCTTTTTTACACATAGTAAGATAATATAATATTTTAATGTGTAATAAATTAATTGAAAAATAGTAATATTTTAAAATTTTAATGTGTAATGGATAGCTTAATGAATTTGATGTGTAGATCCCAACTTATAAAAAAGAAAAATCTATACTTTTTTGACAAAAGCTTTTGCGTCTTCGGGGATACGGTACGTGTCCCATGTGAACATAACCCTTCCCCTCTCTATTCTATTTAAATCTATAAAGGGACACGAAAATTGCAAGGAACAAGGTGTCCTGTGGCACAAGAAGCCCACTCAACTTTTATTTAGAACGAACTAAAATTGCAAAATATATAAACGATAGGTAACATGTTACGGAGTCAGAGAATATTAAAAAACATACAACTTCTATTAATTTGAAGTTGAACAATTGCTAATCAAAATCAAATTAAAAGAACAATCAATGTGTTCACAAATCACACACATGATAAATGTGGTGGACACCATTTTCGGGCCCATTCACTGAAAACTCAGAAAAAGCCCGTTTCAACATTATGTATCGGCCCAGTCAGTTTTAGACCTATCTATCTTTTGGTGGAACATTGAACCCGACCCGAGAATTTCAAATGGAGTCTCGACCCGTAATGGAGAAGGTCGAAACCACCCACCCCAACCCAACACCTCACCTCACCTCACCTCCATATATAAATCACGCAACGCACCTTCTCCCTCCCGGCGATTTTCCCATAATAACACCAAAACCGAACGCCATTCCACACAAATCAAACCCCCTTCTCTCTGTTTTTCCCCTCTCTGCAATTCTTCTCCATCCGCCATTGATATCCAATAATCGAGCTTCCAATTGAGTTTTCAGTCTTTAATTTGGTATTGTGGATGAATTGAAGCTTATGGGTACGGGGACGGAAAGATCCAACTCGCTGCACAATTTCACGATGCCCTTGGAGCTCCGGTGGGGGAATCAGAAACTTCTCCGTTGCATGAAGGACAACTCCAACGCCCAAATCTCGCCGCTCCACCGCCTCGCCACCAATAATTCCTATCACCACCACCGTAACAATTCTGTCCAACAGCCGCGCGCCACCAGGGACGCCCAACGGGAGAGGAAGAGAGGGATTGACTCGCCCTCACACTCGCTGCATGGATCTCGTAAACTTGGTCGTACTTCACCGCCGTCGTCGGACACTGGTCGCCGATTTAGCGACGATGATGGTGGTATTGCCGCCATGAGAGAGAAAGTGATGTTCGATCTCCAGACTGAGGCGGTCAAGATCAAAAACAAGATCTTCAAGGACGGCCTCGAGGAAGGCGAGGTTTCTAAACTCCCGCCGCCGCCGCCGCCGTTGCCGCCGTTGCCGCCGACGGCGTCTCCGCTACCCTCCGCGGAGGGTGACTTAACACGGCCGTGGAATTTGAGAACGCGGAGAGCTTCCTCCAAAACGTCGGCGAGTAGGTTGATCTCCGTGGATGCCGCCGCCGCCGCCGTCTCCGGCGGAGGCGAGAGCCAAAACGCCGTCGTTAAGAGTCTGTTGATTGATGCGCCGAAACCTAATTCCGGACTCTCTCACACAAAAGCGGGGTTTCCGGCATCGGCGGACAAGTCGCCGAGGCTGAGGAGCGGCGGCGGCGAGGCGGCGAGCGGCGAGAAGAGGGAGAGGGCGAAGTTTTCGGTGGCGCTTTCGAAAAAAGACATCGAAGAGGATTTCTTCTCAATGGTGGGTCACCGGCCGCCGCGTAGACCCAAAAAGAGAGCCAAGATTGTTCAGAACTATGTGGATGTAAGTATAAATTAAATTCAAATTCAAATTCTTCAAAACCTCAATCTGATTCATTCATTCATCCTTCGTTTGATTGATTGGTATTTTTGCAGGAAGTATTTCCAGGATTGTTGTTAACAGAAGTTACACCAGATATGTACAAAGTTGAAGAACCTGCTACTTAAATGCTGCATCAATGGAGTTTACAGGTGGCTTCTACTTTCTCACACATGGTTAAGGATTCACTAATCTCACCAGCAAGCATTGTCAATTTCGAATCTGATCGGAGAGAATAAAGATAAAAAGGCTAAAATTTTTGTTTCTTCTGATTATAATTGTTCATAGTTTTCTTCTTTGATCATAGAAATAAAGTTAACATTGTTGAATAGGTTGGTTAGGGAGGTCATCTTCTTTCTTTCTTTCTCCCTCTCTCTCTTTCTTAGTCTTTGCTTACAATTGAACACATGATTAATGATATCTTAGTTTCTCTCTCAGATCACATCATACTTGGTATTAGTTCTTGTTCATAATGTGTTTGCTCTGTTGATTGAATTTCTGTACTCTGTTGATGATCTATGGGCATGATCTGATTGCTCTCCCCATCTCATTGCATTTTCTTTGAAAATTGTTTGTGCATGAAGTGCAATACAATGCCAACATCTCTTTCTCTTATGTCTTTATTTATGCTTTGGTTGAGCTATGTCCACCTAAATTATGGATTTTTCTGCAATAACTCTCATCAGAGTGATTTTGTCTTCAAGTCTTTGGTGGCTGTTTAGTTCTGTTTGTAATCAGATTCTTGCAAGGTTTCTGATTCTTGAAAGTTGAAACCCCCTCTCTCTCTCTCTCTCTGCTTTTCAGACACCAGAAAATCAGTTCTGGAAATCAAGAACACTGATCACTACCAAATGTTAAACACCTCTTGAAATGTGAGATTTTGATCCAAATTTCATGTATTGTAGTGAATGATGTGAGTTTACTAAATAAATTGCTGGGTGGGATTTAATTTAGGTTGCCTTAAGAAGCTTAGTTTAGAGTAATGTAAGCCATTCATCTTCAGCGGTTCCTCAAAACACGCTTTTAGTTGCTTGTAATTGGAATTTCAAGCAAATAAATCGTGCTTCAGTCTTGCACTTTAAAGCGGCAGCAACCACCTCTCTCTCCTCCCCTATTCTCTTTCTATAACCCTCTTGAATCTTGATACATTTAATTAACCTTTAATATAAAAAACACTCTGCGATTTGATCCATCTTAAATAAAACTCCAAATCTTATTCTTCTTGTTCCCCTAATTTAAATGTGTATTCAACATTGCTTTAAGAATCTTCAATTTTGTACCATTCCTAGATGAGTAATTATATTAGATTATTACTCTTTTGAATAATGGGTTATTATCCTTTCAATATTCAGTATGTAATAAAAATTAATCTATTTTTTAGATGAATAATAATTTGTCATATTCATAATTTAATAAATTCTGAGATAGAGTATTATTTTTTAGTGTTCACAATATTATGGAAATTTCATTTATAATATGAATAATAGTGTATTTAGTAGAAAATTAACAATTAAGTGATCATATACAATTACATAAGCTTGTCATAAAATAGTAAACATCAATTTTTTTTTTAAGTTACTACTACTATTATATTAGTATTATAAAAGAAATGCGTTATTAATTTGTGAGTTTTGCTGTTATACCCATTCACATAGAGGAAATTTCAATTTTGGTCCTATATCTTTTACTAAATCCAATTTTAGTCCTATAATTTTTACTGTTTTCAATTTTAGTCCTTTTAGTTTCAATTTTGGCCCTGTTACTTCTAAAATTTCAATTTCTGTCATATAAGTTTCAAATTTAGTCCTACATCTTTTTTAATTATCAAAATTAGTCATATTTTAAATTATATCCATTTCAAAATATAAAGGACTAATTTTGATAATTAAAAAAGTTATAGGACTAAATTTGAAAACATAAAAGTTACACCCTTAATCATTCTTTAAAATTCTTTAAAATTGTTACGTTGTTCCGAAGCTATTGGCTAAAATACCCTTCAGATACCGAGACGTAATTAAAATTTATAATGAGATTAATCAAGTATTTATGTTCATAAGTCACCATCATTAAGAGATGATCTGATAAGTGATCACAACTCACAAGTCAAAATAATTGCATTGGTTACCATGCTTCATATTGAATGAAAATCCTTTTCTAATAGGAGTATGTAATTAGAATAAAAGCTACTCCATGTAAAGCAAATATTTGCCAAAACATTTTACTCCTCCCATCCATGTAACACTTTCCCAAACAATTCGATTAGGATTAGTACACAAATATTTGAAGTCATTTCTTCAAATTGCACTCCATTTCTAAGTTTATAGCCTTCGCAGTAGCTTCTTCATTATTGTAAATATAAAGTTTAAAACATTATTTTTTTCACTGACAATATTGATTTTTAGAGTGTAGTCACTTCTTATATAATAAAATAAATTATATAGTACTCTCTTCGTCCATCATCAATGTATTCATTTATTTTTTACATGTAGATTAAGAAGTATTATTATTTTATGTGTAGTATGTAGTTGTATTAGTGGAGAGTGTGAGTTCCATATTTTATTTTTGTATTAGTGGGGGTGTGGGTCCAATAGTTCAAAAAGGGAAATGTATAGATTAATGATGGATGACCCAAAATGGTAAAATGAATAGATTGACAGTGGACGGATAGAGTACATTATGTTATATGTGTTGGGTGTGATTGGTATATTTAAAATTAATTATACATATCATATTTTCATTTTTGCAATACGATGATTATTGTGGGACAGACAAAAATAAAAAAAATATGATATTTATTATGGGATAGAGAGAGTTCTTTTTTTTCTTTCACATTATCTTTTTCATTTTATATTACTTTGAAAATTATCAACTCCATCGTTATAAATAAACATACAATATTTTCATTAATTTATTTCAAAATTATCTTCTCTCGACATAAAAGAAAATACACTCAAGTTAATAACTCAAAGATACACTTTAGTTTTGAAGAAATCGGTGATTCGTAACGCATAAAACATTTTATAATTTAGTTATTAAAAAAATAAATTAATTAACTTTAAATTTTTTAAAAAATATTTTTTAAACATCGATTTTTTAATACCTGTGAACTTTTTAGATATATAATATATTTTTATTATTAATGAAATGTGTATAAATATTTTGGACATCTTGAAAGTGTGAATAAATACTATGTGGGACGGGGAGAGTACTTATTATATATGTTACATGACATGCGTAACACTTTTAGTTTTATTATATATGCTACATGACATGAGTAACACTTTTAGTTTTCAAATTTCATATTCATATTTTAAAAATCACACCTACATATATCTACGTACATTCTCACCATCAATTAATACACTTTTCTTATCTCTCCTCTCTCTTTTTTATTTTATATAAATTAATACATTCTTAAACATTGATTTGACATAAAACTAGTCTCTTGTGTCCCCAAGTGCACAAGGAGTATATGATATAATATTTTATTCTAAAGGGTGTATACTTTAATTAGTAAGGATTTAATTTTTTCATTATAAAGATCGGCTGAAATATGAATACTATAAATATTTGATTAAAAAATTAAGTTTTTTTCTCTGAAAATCAAGGGTATAAGTTCTTATATCAAAATATATAACATGTAATTGTAAGCAGATAAAATTCATGGTCCAATCAAATGGCGATACTTGGAATTTTATGATTAAAATATTAATTTTAATTTACTATTTTATTTGAGAATTTAAATAAATTAATTCATAAAATAAATTGATAAATAGTTGATAATTGATTAAATAATGTCTGACTCAAGTCAAAGATAGTGTGACTCAAGTCAAACAAGCTCAAGTTAAAAGAGGTCTGACTCAATTCAAATAGGCCAAACAAATTAAATCAGACTCAAATAAAATGAGCCTGATTACGGTCCAATCAAATTGGAGACCCAAGCCTGCAGAATCAGGTCAAAGCATTGACCAATCAAACTGTGTTATAGATGAAAAGGCTCAAACACGCATAATCAGGTCAAATCAGTCATAGACCAATCAGATTGTGAGTTATAGATGAAAGATTCTTCATCTTTCACCTATAAAGGAGCCCTCCTCCTTGAAGAGATTGAAAACACGAGCGACACTATTTCAAAATCTTCAAATCAAGAAGAGATCAACTATCAGAGATCAAGGGCCCTTGGATGCGTTGTTCAACTCAAGATTGAAGATCAACTAAACTCAAGATCGAAGAGATCAAGTTTCTATTGATCAAGGTTAACCCCTGGATGCATCGGAGATCAACTATCAGAGATCAACTCAAGATCGGAGATCAACTATCAGAGATCAAGGTTCTAAATTCCTGGATGCATTGATCTCCGAGGTTAACCCCTGGATGCATCGAAGATCAACTATTAGAAATCAACTCAAAATCGGAGATCAACTATCAGAGATCAAGGTTCTAAGCCCTTGGATGCGTTGATCAACTCAACATCAGAGATCAACTATCAGAGATCAAGGTTCTAAACTCCTGGATGCGTTGTTCAACTCAAGTTCATCCAGCATTCAACAGCATTCTTTGCAGAAAGTTCTTAAGTCAACGTTTAATCCTAACAAACTCCGGATTAACGTTACAAGACTTTAAATCCGAACTCGAACAAGCTTCAATTGAAGAACCGACTCAACACACTCCAATCCAAATCAAGTCAACATACAAATCAAAGTCAAGTCAAGTCAATAAACAAATCAAAGTCAGAGCCAAATTGATTTGAGAGAAGAATAAGAGAATTGATTAAAGATTGCAACCCTGTTTAAGTAATTGGGTACAACTTAAAAAAAAGGTGGAATTTGAGGACACGGTGTCCCAAAGACACAAATTTTAGTCTTTGACATAAAGTTAAAACATATCCTAAAAAAAATCCAAAACAAACATAACAATATCATGATTTTCCATTAATATTTCTTTTAGAATATAAAATTTATTTATATCCTACTCATTCTTTATCTAACCATTCACAATAAATAAATGTAACACTCAGAATGTAGGGCAAGATAGATCACAATTTTCTACTAACAGTATTCTATTGATTAATTCGATTACATATTAAATACCTGAAAATTAAATTAAATTTATATTATCGGGATAGAGTTACTAAAACTCTATTTATAAAATTAAATAGTAACCTGATCAATTTGATAATTTCTAATTAGGTCGGATTGTGTTTCCAACAATTGTGTTTCCAACCTATATATTTATAAAGAACAAATCTTTGGTAAAATAAAATTATCATTACTTTTTAGAGGATTATACATATATTTGAATATTATTACAATGTAATCAAAATTTGTTTGACTTTCTATTTCCCTTTTCTAATTATTATACACTTTGTATTACTACAAATTTTCATCCATCTCAATGCTTATTTGTCTTGATTATTATAACAGTTTAAAAGTTGATTTCACTTTCCATTTTAATATAGTTTCTCAAATTAAACTAGTATTAGAATTAAATAATGAATGAATATCTAATTTAACTGATTTTTTTCTTCCTTTTTACTTTTTCCGTTTTGAAAAGCGAAGATCATACTCGAAATCTAAAAGATATGAGATTTTTTAATGCACCAGCACAACCACAACCCTTTAAATAAATAAAATAAATAAATCTTCTTATATATTAAAACAAAATAATTTTTCAAAATTAAATTTTAAAAATGTGAGTAGCATTATTAGATTAATAGAGTGTTTATGATTTTTTATAAATTGTGAGGTAGTATAGTATTATTGGTTAATTGATTTTGAAGAATTTTGGGTTCAAATCTCAATAGAAACATCTTTTTAATCTTTTTTAAATTAAAATTTCATTTTTTGGTTGGGCTAAAATTTTAACTAAATAATTATATTTGTAATACTTTTTATCTACTTAAGCCCAAATTTTCACCATACCCAAATTTTCTTTCAGTTTTATATGGATGAAATATAATTTTTTTTAAAAAAAATAAGGTCAATAAATAATAGGTACAAAACGTATTAAAAAATTACTAAACGATTCATTCGTTTCAGAAAATTATCGATAAATACAAAATTATATTTTATTTTTCCCATAATACCTGTACCTATCTATACATTAATGTGCATTGTTAAGATGAAAATAAAAATACGTTATTTATACGAATATACATTAGTGTACATTTTATTGAGAAAGAAACTGAAAATACGTGATTAAATTGAAGAACCCTAATAATGTACATTAGTGTGCATTTTTTAGAGAGAAACAAAAAAATATACGTGATTAAACTGTAAAACCCTATGATGTACATCAGTGTGCATCTTTGAGAGAGAAACGGAAAATACACGATTAGTGTGCATTTTTTAGAGAGAAACAAAAAAATATACGTGATTAAACTGTAAAACCCTGCGAATGTACATCAATATGCATCTTTGAGAGAGAAACAGAAAATATACGATTGAAATTATTGTTAAGTACATTAGTGTGCATTCTTAGAGAGAAACAAAAAATACGCAATTAAATTGAAGAATCATACGAATGTACATTAGTGTGCATCTTTGAGAAAGAATCAGAAAATACGTGATTAATTAAATTAAAAATAGAGTTGTTATAATTATCCTTAAATCTCTCCTCCATTGTTTTTATTAGATTTAGTGTACTTTAGTGTTCAATGAAATTAGTTTTAATTGAAAACGTTGAAATATTCAGCATTGTAAATAAAGATAAAGTTGAAAAAATAAATAGACATTTAGATCAATGTATTTATTAGATATATTCATGCGTACATATCAGTAATAATCCCAAAAATATATTTTGGTCCTTATACTCATTTAATGACTTTGTATCAGGCTAATAAATTATATTCTAAATAATTAAAATTTCTACTATTTTCCCAAATCTCATATAAATCCATTCTTTATTTTTTAACTTATTGGGTTTATTTATTTTAATGCTATGAATTATGGAAAAGACTTGTATGAGACCATCTCACTTAAGGGCTTACATGAGACAATTAGAAAGTGATAACTTTTATGAAGGATAGTGATAACAAATCAATGAAAAGCGATAATGCTCTTTTATGAACAATTTATATTATAAATAAAAAGTGATCACATTTTATAATGAAAGTAATAACAATTTGTAGCTAAAGTGATAACTATTTTAAAAGGCGAAAAATGGTCTCACAATTCATTAATTAGTGAAATTTTGTTAAATATGAGTATCTATTATTATAAATATTAATATAATTATTATAATAACTATATTATTATTATTATATATGTACAATATTATGAAATATGACATGCATAATTCTTTTTATATTAAAGTAAAATACAGTTTCAAAATTAGATTGCAAAAGTATGTGTTGTATCTTTATGTTAATCCAATATTTATGTCTTCCCAAAATATGTTATATAATAAATTTTAGTTGATGGACTAATTCTTAAAAGGTCTTGAGTTCAAACATTTACTTTCACATTATTTTTATTTTGATTTGGACTATAAATTTTTATATTGGAAGATTTCGAGTTCAAACCTCTACGGTTCATTGTCGCATTATTTTAGTTTATTTGAATTGTACTTCAAGTTTATATTATATTTTGGAAAATTCTTAATAAAATAAAAAAATTACACTAAGGGCTATAAATACAATTTTGTTTAGGTAGATATTGGGTAAGACCGTCTCACTAATCCACTTATGTAAGACGGATCCTCCACAACCCATTTACAATATTTTTTAAAAAAAATAGGCAGTGTGCGAATCCAGCACTTTAATTCCAATTAATTTGAACAGAAAATGCTTAATAAACCCCTTCAATTTATTCCACATGCTTAATGTCTTTTTTTTATATTTATTTTTCTATTGATTTTTTATTAATTACATTAACTCTATTATTTCAAATTTTTAATATAAATATCAATAAATATTTGAATAAAAATAAAAATTAATAAATATTATATTTAATTGAATTATTTTAAATAAATTTTTATATTTCATTCGTCCTAAAAATTGTTCATGCAAAAAATAATTTAATTAATAAATATAACTTTTCTATAATTATGTATCACTTTTTATTAAGATTGTTATCACTTTATATTTACATAAAAATTATTCATGTATTAATTAGTTCAACTAATAGTTAGTATCACTTTTCCTTTGTTTATCACTTTTTATTAAAATTATTATTACTTCTTATGTTAAATTGTTCATGAAATAATTTAGTAGAATTGATTATCACTTTTTCTTGATCATATATAACTTTCTATACAAAAATGTATTACTTCTTTAAAAAAAATAAATTATTGATGAAAAATTAAATTTATTGGTTATCACATTCTATTTTCGTTTATCACTTTTAATAAAAATGATACTATTTTTTATTTGTCCTATTAATTATTCAATTAAAATTAGTTATCACTTTTTATTAATCAGATATAACTTTTTATTCACGTTACTAATTTTTTTTGCGAGGTAGGTTATCATTTTTACTTCATCATATATTACTCTTTACTAAAAATATTTTCACTTTTAAATTTATAACATGCTAATCATAAAAATAAAAAATTAATATTCCAATTTTTATTAAATATAAAAATCAATATTGCTTATAAAAAATATAAAATTTTAAAAAATATTTTCACTTTTAAATTATAACATGCTAATTATAAAAATAAAAAATTAATATTCCAATTTTTATTAAATATAAAAATCAATATTGCTCATAAAAAAATATAAAATTTTAAAAAATAATAATAATTATGATAGGTTTTAATAAATTTAGGTTGATTATATAAATAATTAAAAAAATAAAAATATAAAGACAGTTTTTTCATGGTATCGATCCATGAACTTACAGTGATGTTTTGCGCTAGATATGCATAAAACTACTATCAAATTAACGACATTCAACATGTAAAAATAAAAGACAAATTAATTGGGATGAGACCCTATCCGTCTTACGAAATAAGATCCGTAAGACGATTTTACCTAAGTCTCTGTCTTTTTTTGTTTATTTTTTTAACTGAATTAAGTATTCTTTAAATTACAATTTTATTAGTTGTAATTACATTAAGAATGGATAATTATTTAATTAATTATAAAATTCATTAAGTAATTCAAGTTCAATTTTTTTCGAAACTTAATTTCATCGAGTCTAATTTTGAGTTGAATATATTGACGAGTGTAGAAATCTCGTGAATTTAGGGTCCAATTATAGCATGGTCCATACAATTATTCTTAGTTTGAGTGTTTAAGTGTCATAGATTGCGCGATATTTGTAAATATTTGGAGAATTTGTACTTTGGTGGAATTTGTGCAATTTTCAGGTAAAAATGGATTTTAGAAGTGAAGAGGAAGATGTAGGAAAAAACGGATCTCAATTCGGAGCTAAAACGAGGGAGAACGAGCCAAAACAGTAAAGCAGCGCGAAGCTGTCACAAAAATTCGACCGAGGGGGAAAAATTCGGTCGAATTTTTGTGCATTTTTCTTGAAAATCAGCAGCGAAATAGAGCATCGAAGGCTAGGCGTGCGGTAAGAAAAACTCGACCGACCGTGCAAAATTCTAGCTGTACACTTTGAAATTAGGGCTTTTCAATGGGGTATAAATACTCAAAACCTCCCAATCCTCCATAGAACAGCAGGGGCTGCTTCTCACACACCACACACCCCAATTTCATCCATTTTCATCTCCATTCATCCATCCTCATCGCCATCCATCCAAATTCCATCCCATTTTCCACTATCTTCACCTTCATCTTCATCCATCTTCACATATTCCATCTACCCATCACACATCTATTGAGGATTGATGCATGAAGAGTGGAAATTGCATCTTTAAGAGAAGAAATCAACCCAATTCTAAATAGGGGAGAACTCTACTTTCATTTTGTATTTTCTTTGTTTTGTTTGCAACAATTAATATTTGTAAGCATTTTAGAGATGTTTTCATGATGTTTGTTGTTGGCTAGCACATGATGAATTATGGATTTATGGATTTGTTGAATTTTAAATGGTTTAGTTGATATGATTTTTGGAATTTCCTACATGATTAATTATTTACTTGATTTGTGTGATTAAATTCTCTATTTATGATGTTAGGATGGTCATTCCAATATTATGTTTAGGGATTTGATTGAATCATGTTATAATATGGATTTTGTATGTTAGTATGTGAAGTATGCGATAACATCTTTATATATTTAGAACATTCATGTGAGGACACTTAGTTAATGGATCTAAGTAGGTTATTAATTGAGTGAGAAGAACCAACTTTATAATCATAGTACCCTTGAGGGAATTGAGAGTAAGGGACAATCTTTTGTGCTTAAAACTTGTAATGAGTTGAGAACCTAATTACCTTGGCCATAGAGATTAGGGGAAACTTTGTGATTGCTTCTAGTGCATTTATCATTGATACTTGTCATTTAAATTTAACAAGTCTATGGTGTCCTTAATCTTGATTGTGGTTAGTCTTACTCCTCTTTAGATTGTTACTTCATCTATCTCACCTTCATCCATTATCCATTACATATGTATATTTTCTATCCTTTAATTGCTTTCTTAGGTAGATTGTAGTGTTAATCATCCTCTCCTTATTGATTAGTCCTTTTAGAGTGAAACATCTTTCGAACACGGATACATCACTTTCTCCCTTGGGTTCGATATTATAAATTTTGCACTTGGTCACATATGTGCTACACACGATAGAGTACGCTTACTCTAATCAATTTATACCAAAATTGAGACTAAGTTCATATATCAAATTATTAAAAATTTTATTTTATAAGGTGCACAGAATAAAATAATAAAATTCAGTAACATCATAAAATTTAAATCTATAGATATATAGATGGGTGTATAAATAAGGATAACATGCAATATAAATATGAAATAAATAGAGAATAAATATTTTTCACTCGATTGAATTTATATATCTTAAGGTATTCTTTTTTTATGGTTGAACAAAAATTATACTTTTAATTATCCCAAATAGATATAATTAAATTTTATTTAAAAAATATAAAGTTAAAATTAATAAATAAATAACAGATACAATAACCCGTGTAGCACGCTGGCATAGTACTAGTAAATAAAATAAAATAAAAAATATTTTACTAACGAATTGATTTCTGTTGGTTACCGACAAATTACAAACCACAATTATATTTATCTTTTATCAAAGTAAAAGTCAACAGATCGATAAAGTTTTATGAGTTGGTCTTGCGTGATCCCGAGGACATACCGTGCACCTTTAGAATTTAATATTATTGGTAAGGATACATTGTTTTGTTCTAAAGAGTATACACTTTAATTAATAAGGGTACACCATTTTGTTCTAAAGGATATACACTTTTCATTAATATTTTTTATTTTTCTCCAGAAAATAAAGGGTACACCTCTTTATACTAAAGGATATACAATTTAACACAAAATTCTAAAGGCGCACGAAATGTGCCCGTACGCCCGGGTGCACACAAGTTTTTGCCAATTTTTTATCAATAAAATAGCTACTATTATTTACTCATCGAAATCATTATATAATTGTAAATGGAATTATTATCAATAATTACGAATAAATTTGGATTTTCATTGATGAAAAATTAACGATTAACACTTTACTAACAGAAATTATCAACAAATTTTAATTAATAAAATTAATTTAAAAATGAAATTAAGAAAAAATATTTTTTTGTGTAAAGATTAATTTTCCTTTTAATATATTTTTTCTCAAATGCTTGTGCACATTATTTTTGTGGAACACTGTATAAATACGTCAAAAGGCTTCACTGAATGATCTTATTTGAGATCATCTAATATAATTAATGAGTTTTGGGAATTTATAAAAAGTAAAATAAAAAATAGTATTTATAATTAAGAAAATGTGAAATTTATATAATTGTATCATTTTATGAAAGAATTTGCAGAATCGAAAAAAGTGATAATATTATTTGATTTTATATATAAAATGATTGGAAAAGTAACAATTAATTATAAAAAAATATTATCTTATTCCAATTATAAATTTATGAGTTAGTCTCTTCTAAATCGAGTTTATGTTGTAAATTATGTGGTCTCCCTAATTTAAACATCTATCAATATATATGATATATAGAATTGGAAGGGGACATATAATTTAAAATAAAAAAAGACATCAATTTATATTACAAGCTATATATATAAATCGAGTTTATAAGAGTGTTAGTGTAAATTTATTTCATAATATATATATATATATATATATATATATATATATATATATATATATATATATTTTGCTCGCGCACCATATTAAACTCTCCCTTTTAGATGAACTTAGAATTCATTAAAATTGTTTTTCAAGAACATTGTGGGAGATTTCTATTAATATTAATTAAGACACGTGTCATCTATTTTCTAAAAAAATCATTTTTAATCAATTAAACTTACACTTAGTATTCACGATTAATCTCATAGGCTATATTATCCTTTGTCTTAATTCTTATCTATATATGGACTAATTTTATGGCTAGCTCTAACTATTATATCCTTTCACATCTTTTCTTTTAATAAATTCAGATATATGCATATATTCGTTGGATAAATGATCACTAACGTATTTTAATGATCATATATTATTATTGTTATTATTATTAAAATTAAAATTTGATTTTTTATTTTTTAGTAAAAAAAAAATTCTTAAGTAGATTTATCTAGTTAAACGATAAGAAATTCGTCATCTTTTCTTTTAATAAATTCAGATATATGCATATATTCGTTGTATAAATGATCACTAACGTATTTTAATGATCATATATTATTATTATTATTATTATTAAAATTAAACTTTGGTTTTTTATTTTTTAGTAAAAAAAAATTCTTAAGTAGATTTATCTAGTTAAACGATAAGAAATTCGTGTGAAGAGGTTTAATTATGTATTTATGTCAATATGAATATGAAGTCTCACGATACGTGGCCGTTGGATTACCTGAAAATTATCTAATACAAGGAGACTGTATAACTACAATAAATATTTTATTACGGATTTCTTATCTACCATTTTTTCAAAAATTAAATCGATATATATATATATATATATATATATATATATATATATATATCCGATCAAAATTATTTGTTGGGAGTGGTGAAGATAATCATAGAAAGAAGGGAGTAATTATTTATAGCAAAAACTCCTATGCCCCGGGGATATGGAGGGATACTCCGTATCTCCATGTGAACACAACCATTCTCTCTATATTATATTTAAATCTATGTATTGTTAGGGGTTTGAATTGTAAAGTTGCACGAAAATTACAAAGGCGGACGGACCAGGTGCACAAGAGTCTCACTTATTATTTATTTACTTTTTACCAAATTTATTAAAATCCACCCACTACATAAAAATAATATTATATAAATACACTTTAATTAATAAGAGTACATCATTTTGTTCTAAAGGTATACACTTTTCATTAGTATTAAAAAATAAAAAGTACACATCTCTATACTAAAGAGTATACAATTTAATACAAAATTATAAAAGTGCACGGATATACACAAGTTTTTACCCAATTTAATACAAAATTATAAAAGCGCATGGATATACACAAGTTTTTACCTATTTTATAATGAAAATATAACTAAAAGTAAAATAATCTTGTCACTCAAGACTTACCTAAAAATAATAGTAGATGAATGAATCAAATCAAAATATTCGACACTTCAAAAAAGTAACACTTATAGAAATTTATTTTGGTATTAAATTTGCTACGTTTAACTATTGGAATGGTCGAATTTCATTGTCTTGCAGAGAGGCTTGGAATTAACAATGAATTTTTTATTTTCAACGAATTTTTGGCGAAAAAAATATGATATATCAATTGATATACTACCATTTAAAATCTAAAACTATAATACGTAAAATAAAAGTAAAAAATAAGAGAGATACATTGAGTGAAGTACCTAAAATATTGGTGACAAGTTATTTGAAAATAACTCAAGTAAAAACAACATACTACTGTTATATTTAACCTATGTAAAACTAATAATTTCAGTGGAACCATGATTCTTTTTTTTAAAATTTAAATTCGTGATTAATGTAAAACTTTATTTTTTAATTTTAATTTTAGAGTTTAATATTTATATTTGGAAGTAACTGTAATTTCATCGTATATATGATTGTTTAATTTTTGCAGTAAATGTTTTACTTTACACTTTTATTCATGAAATGTATGATTCATATAGGAGTAGTAAATTATGCTAGAATTTAATCTTTGTCGTGGAGACTTAATGCTAATTCTAATATTATATGTACAATTCACATTGAGTTAATATGTAAATTAATATAAATTATAAATTTTAATTAACAAACTGTGAGCATAAAAAATTCTCTTGTGGTTGTGATATATGGAAAAAAATTGTGCGAGATCATGATACGATATGAATAATACGAGATATATAAGAATTGATAACATTTTTAAAAAATGAAATTTGATTGATAAAAATAAATAATCTTAAAAAATTATTTCATATATAATTCATATTATAAACAAAAAGGGATAATATCTTTTTATATATAAAAAACTAACATCTTTATTAAAATAATAATTAATTAATAAAAATATAAAGGATATTATTAAAAATTTAACGTGGGACGAAGGACCACACATTTATCATAATCTATTTACCCTATTTTCATCGTTTAATAGAATTATTATCTCTTGTAGCATATAAACCTTTGATCAAGTTTCATATTTATAATTTCCGTCTCAATTAGACATGCACGTCGGTTCAGAACTGTCGATTTTGATTTTCGGAAATGGGGAATCGGAACCGAATCAAAGGTACGAAGGTTTCAGTTCCAATTTGGAATCGCCAGTTCCAGTTTTAATTTTATTTTTTTTAGTTTTAGTGTAAAAATGTAAAAAAAAGATTTGAAAAACCGGCGATTCGAACTGGAACCGCCAATTTTTTTACAAGGAATGAGGAACCAGAACCGAACCAAAGTATATTCGGTTTCGGTTCCATTTTTGCCAATTCTGGTTAAAATCGGCGGTTCCGCGATTCAAACCGTCGATTCCGATTTTTTTTTGTGCATGTATAGTCTCAATCATTTTAATTACCTTCTGTTCCACATTAATTTTAATCATATTTTTCATACCACTAAAAAAAGAAAATAAAAAAAAATCACATCAATCATTTTAATTACAAATTTATAAGTTTCACCTAATACACATAATCTATTTTATAATATTTATTATTACTTAAAAAGACTACAAAACCCTTAAAAGGTAAATAAAATTGATCAATTTTTTTTTAAAACTCCATATATTTACCATAATAGTGTATTTAAATGTGGGATGTAGGGGTATTTTCCTAATAAAAAATTTAATCCTACGCAGTTAATGTACCGCATCCTGACGTTAAGTTATACTCCCTCCGTCCCAAACTCGGTATCTTACTTTCTATTTTTATCCGTCCCAAACTAATTGTCTTATTCCAAAAAAGAAATATCACATCAATCCCCACTCCTAAAAGTATATCTTAATTACAATTTTACCACACCCACCTAACACATAACATACTTTATAATTTATTTATTTATTACTTAAAAATGCCACAATACCCCTAAAAAGTCAATAAAGTTAAGTCAAAAAATAATTTTTCTTAAACTCTGTATTTACAGTAACGAAGACAACGAGTTTGAGAATGAGGGAGTATATGATATGATTGGCCCAAGAAGCCAATAGTATTGGGTTATATTTAATTTAATCCAAAAACTCACTGTTTACAAGTGGGCCCATATGGGGCCAGCTTCCGGCCCAAGTTTTGTATTTTAAAACAAAATTAAGATAAAAGAAGATATTTTCAACTTTCCAATTTTGACCCTTGATTCCCAAGCAAAACCCTGTGTCCTAAAGAGAGAATTCTTCAACCAGAGAATCTTCAATTCACGGACTAGGGTTGGCGTACTACTGCATTCGTCACTGAGCCCAACATCCCTAATAATATCTTTCCCCATTTTGTGAAAAAAAAAGAAAGAAATTGCAGAAAAAAAATGGTGGGGAAAAACGAGAGTGAAAGTGGCGGCGAGAAGGCTTTGGAGTTGTTTCTAAAGATTGGGTTAGATGAAAGAACGGCCAAGAACACTGTTGCTAATAATAAGGTCACTGCTAATCTTACCGCCGTCATTCATGAGGTATGTTATTCATTTTTATGCAATTTTATTGGGTAATTTATTGATTATGCATGTGGGTTTTCTGGTACTAGTTGAAGTGTGTGAGTTCTTGATGAATTACTAGGAAGATTATAAGAAGATTTTAATCTTGCCTTAGTAAAATGGATTTATTGTTGTTATTATTTTAGTTTTGGGTGTGATTTGGTACATTATGTGCTCTTTCAGTGTTGTTTACTTTTGCATGCAAATTCTAACCATCCATCTCAAGGCTTTACTATTGTTTGCTGCTAGGAAACTTTAAGGAATGGAATATTGGAATCGAATTGCAATCTCGTATTACTTCGTAATGATAACTGTGATTTAGATTATTAATAATGCGAATGATTTTCTGAGTTTCGATGTTTTCTAGGGAACTTATGAAATGGTAAAATGTACTTTTATGGGCTTGAGTTGTTCTATAGTGTGTGCTTTTGTTAGTTTTCAGTTTTGCTAGTTTGCATGTTGATTCTTTAAGTGGAAATTTATAATCAGAATTTCATTTAGTTTTATATTGAATAAAATGACTTTGATTTCAGTAACGTAAAATATATTTGAGAAAATCTGGGTTTGCTAATGTATTTTGAAGTTCGAGATTCTTGGCTCAGAGAAAGGGACTTTTGGTTCTTGGCATTTGATTTTCTGTATAATGTACAATTAGAGTGTCTTCGAGTATCAATGTCCTCTGCTGCTGAATTCTGAACTAGAGTGCAAACTAATGAAAAATATGTGACTATTTAACATTGTGAATTGTGAGCTTATGACCTACCGGCTCAAAGATCCATTGGCTCGTGCCATAAAATTATTATGTTTCGTTTGGGTCAGGAGACGCTTAGTGGTGATTTACAAATGTAAAAAAGATGATTGAATGAGAATCCCATGGAGTGGTTTTGTTCCCTTAATGCTTTATTATTCTTTTTACAAATCTTTCTTGTTCACATTTTCTACATTTAGTAATATCTGTGCTGTGTGATTTGATTTTCAGATGCCAATCCCTGGTAAATTCTAATAGAAGTTAGCTTGTTAATATAGTTCATCTTGAATATGAGCATTGCAGGCTGCTGTAACTGATGGCTGTGATCGGACAGTTGGAAATCTACTGTATACGGTAAGTCAAATATTTCAGCAGGAGCGCCATTGTCCTTCATAGTAAGCTTTTATTTTTGCCTGTTTCCTTTCCAAGATTTGATGAATAAAGTAGGCCAGATACTTTATTCCCTATGGTCCTGGATGCCTTGTTTCCATTCTACTTCTATTTGTTACCTCTGATTGATTTTCATATATGGAAACATCTAATACCTTTTCATGTAGGTTGCTACAAAATTCCCTGCCAATGCTCTTGTACATCGTCCTACATTGCTCAAATATATCACCTCATTAAAGGTCCGAAAACTTAAATTTTAACTGTATTTATTAGATATTATAACCACGATCCTTGCCTTTTATATTGCCAGTTGATAATTGGTGTTTTTACTACTACTACTACAGGTAAAAACTCCAGCTCAGTTGGACGCTGCCTTTTCTTTTCTTACTGCTTCTGCATCTGACAGCTTCAAGGTTGAGGATTTTGAAGATGCTTGTGGTGTTGGTATGAAAATCCTAATGCTGTGGATACATGCTAGTATTGGATGTAACCTTTTTATTGGAAAATCTCAATGTCAGGTTTTTACCATGTCTTAAAACATTGTTGAAAACCTGAAAACTATGCTTAATGCATTTACATTTCCCTATCCTTCTTGAGTAGAAGAGTTTATGATAGATTTTCTGTTTAGTATATTCTATTGATAATTGATTATACCTTTTATAGATATTTTCTTATTTACCATTTTTTTCATACATTCATTATTGAAATTTGTCATTAATAGGAGTTGAGGTTTCTTTGGAAGATATTGAACGTGCTGTTGATGAGATTTTTGAAGAGAGTAAACCTCTTATTCTGGAGCAGCGGTACAGAACAAATGGTTAGATTTTCTTTTCTTAAGGTGGACATAATTTTAATAGATATATGTGAATCGAATAATAGCACGCAGGAAAATAATACAAACATAAATATATGGAAATGGATATTTAAATTTAAATTTTGTTTAAGTTTCTCCATTGGTCTAATATGTGCTTCTAGATTAAGGTTTTCTTTAGCATAATTTGATAATATTTAATTATTTTTGTTAAAAAAATTACAAGCTAAAGTTTTATTCTTCTAACAAAATCAAAACGCTCTTATGTTTCAATTGAGGTGCTTGATATATAAGCTTGGAATTATATATAAGCTGTAGAAGAAACATGATGCTGTTATCACAGCATGATGATAATTACATTAAACCAGTATTTTTTACGCAGTGTTTGATTATACTTCAAAATATCATGCTTATCATGTACAGATCAAGTGGTATCTAAGTTTGTTCTTATTGCTCAAGTATTTTAGTGTGGATGGACCATTGTGTATCTAGGCTATCTTGCGACCTGCTGATGCTTTAATAAAATTTTCTTAGGCTCTCTTTATACTACTAAATGATGACTAGTGTTTTGATTATCCATTCTCCGTACAGTTGGTGAGCTATTTGGTTATGTGAGAAAGAAGCAGCCATGGGCTGATCCAAAGATTGTCAAGGTAATTACAATGGCTGCTTTTTTGTTCCACTCTCACTGTGTTTATAGATCGTCTGGTATCAGCAAAGTAACATGGGCAATTTTCTTCTTCTACTATGTTATTTGTATATTCTGACACAAGCAACTTCTGACACCAGCAAATCATTGATGCCAAATTATATGCCCTACTTGGTGAAAAAACAGCTGCAGACAATGAGAAGCCCACAAAAAAGAAAAAAGAGAAGCCTGCCAAAGCTGAGGTTAGTGAAGTTGATTTTCATGAGTCTGTTGTATATAAAATATCTTAATCTAACCAATTTTTGTCTGCATACCTGAGTTATTAACTAGGCCCTTTTCAGTCTCTCTTCTTGTCACAAGATCTATATAGTGCACATTTGTTTATGGTGTTCTGGATTCATCAGTTAAAATTTAGTTTTGCAATAGTTTATTAGATCTATTTTTTCTGTGTCTGTGTTTCTATTTGTCAGGATAAAGCAATTGTTGAAGAGACAGCTCCACCTAAGCCAACTGAAGAAGAAACCAATCCATTTTCAATATTTCCTTCACCAGAAGAGAACTTTAAGGTAGCAACATGAATAATGACCTTCGCGGTTTTTGAGTTGCTTTGCTCCATTCTGGCAAACATATTGTTTGGGTATCTGACAGGACTTTTTCTTTAAAAGATTCCAGGAGATATAAGCTAATGTTGTTTGCGTTATGCTTTTCCATAAAATCTTCAGCTAATTCACTCTTTCTATCTTTGATGTTTTCCTTTTTCATGTAACACTATTGAATAAAAACATCATCTTTGGTGAGTTGTGGAATTATCTGGCGGATGGTACTAATAAATAATCTACTTACCCTGATGGTGCCCTAAATGCTAGCCACATCATTTGAATATATGAAGGGTTTTCATTTAACATCCCTTGGATCTCTTAATCATGACTGATGTAATAGCAAAATTCCTTTGTGGCTTAAAATCATTATCTTTGACTGATAAATTAACTGCTGCCGGTGCCACATATATGTTTGTCCTTTTGTCTTAGATTTAATGTCTACATTCTATATGGGCTTATGGGCATGCTCGAACAATGAATATCTATATGAAATGTTTAATAGTTTACCTTGATCACTTATTAGACAGTTTGGCTATAACTGAAGTTAACTGTTTCTGTAGACTTTATTTCCACTTGGTACATTTTCTTAACCTTTTCCTTTTCACATTATCAATTTATTTCCAGGTGCACACAGAAATATATTTCAGTGACCGTCCAGTGCTTCGGGCTTGCAATTCAAAAGAGATACTTGAAAAACATTTGAAGACCACTGGTGGAAAAGTTTATACTCGCTTTCCCCCTGAACCCAATGGATATCTGCATATTGGTCATGCTAAGGTAATTATTTGGTCAATTTAATATCTGGCGTTACTTTGGATTTTTTTTTTTTTTTGTCATGCACCTTATCTTTAATTGAATCATGTAGGCTATGTTTGTGGACTTTGGCCTGGCAAAAGAGAGAAGTGGATGCTGCTACCTTAGGTAATAAAAAAAGATTCTATTTTTTGCTTCATAAAAAGGTTTAATATGCATGGCAAATGGTATTTAACCAGCTATAGTAAAACATAAATAACCAAGTCTTGCACCTATAGAGTTAGCAGTGAATTCTGTGATGGGAACATCCTGATATGATCTACTTTTATTGGTCAGAATTTGGAAGGCTATTAGTATACTAAATTGACCTTATTGTTTACTCCCACACTTATAAAGAGTAGCACCAACTTCAGCGTCTTAAATTTCAAGCGGGTACAGTGGGACTCGAAGTGCCTTTAACATTAGCCTTAATCCTTATGTATAGGTATGATGATACGAATCCAGAAGCTGAAAAGAAAGAATATATTGATCATATTGAAGAAATTGTTCGATGGATGGGGTGGGAACCCTTTGAGGTACAATTTCTTTCCAAAATAGATCAGTCTTCTGTGTGAGGATTTCTAATTTTTGTTCTGAAATTTCAGATCACCTACTCTAGTGATTATTTCCAAGACCTATATGAATTAGCTGTGGAGCTGATACGACGGGATTGTGCTTATGTTGATCACCAGGTCGGTTCCTGCGAAGACATTCATCCCATTTTCCTGATCTGTTCTTATTGAACTAATTAATTATTTTTCAGAATTTCACTTACCTTTCTAGAGCAATTCTGGTGGTTATTTGATTTTAAGTTCAAAGTACTGCTCATAAAGTTATATTGCGTTGTTTTATTATCTCTTCGTTCATGCATGACATTTAAATCTTTAAAAAATGCCTTTGTTGTCTTTGCAGACACCTGAGGAGATAAAAGAGTACAGGGAAAAGAAGATGAACAGTCCTTGGAGAAATAGGCCAATTGAAGAATCTCTTAAATTGTTCAATGATATGAAGCAGGGATTGATAGAGGAAGGTAAAGCAACTTTAAGAATGAAGCAGGACATGCAGAGTGATAATGGCAATATGTATGATCTCATTGCTTATCGTATCAAGGTGAATGTTTGGATGTGAAAGCTTGATTTTTTAAATCTTAAAAGAGTTATTAATGTACGTCTCTTACCTTCCATTGTCCAGTTTACACCTCATCCTCATGCAGGAGACGATTGGTGCATCTATCCCAGTTATGATTATACTCATTGCATTGTTGATTCACTTGAAAATGTTACTCACTCGGTATGTTCATTTTTCATGTTGAATTTCTTACCAGATCAACCTTCACAAGCAATATCTCTATAGCATCTTCTTGATACTTTCAAACAATGAAAATACTTAAGTGTGCAAGCTTTTTCTCCGTCAACTAATTTCTTATGTGGTTTTCATAAAAGTTTGGGCTAATTCTTCTTTGTAGCTGTGCACACTTGAATTTGAGACGCGGCGTGCATCATACTACTGGTTATTAGATGCCCTAGGCCTTTACCAACCATATGTATGGGAATATTCACGATTAAACATCAGCAACATGGTGATGTCGAAGCGCAAGGTATGTTGTTTGGTGTCAAGGAAAGGCCTTAATTGGTTTTTCAATTTTCATCAACTTTGCACATCTGGGATTGATCTGCTCTTGCACGATGTTGCAGTTGAATCGTCTTGTAACAGAAAAGTGGGTGGATGGTTGGGATGATCCTCGCCTGATGACTCTTGCTGGGTTGCGACGGAGAGGGGTGAGTGCAACTTCCATAAATGCTTTTGTGCGAGGAATTGGAATAACTAGAAGGTTGGATTATCGTACTTATATCCTCGATTATTCTGCTTTACAACTAATCTTCTTGATGTTCTCTGATGATTGCATTGACTCGATCACTGCAGTGACAGTAGTATGATACATCTGGAACGCCTAGAGTACCATATAAGGGAAGAAATGAACAAAACAGCACCTCGGACCATGATTGTGCTAAATCCACTGAAGGTATGTATCTTACTGTGGTGTAAGTTCTGTATGTAGATTTTATGTCTGAATTTTTTTATATGCATGCTTCTGTACATATTTCATGTAAGTTCTTGTGGTGATCTGTGTTTCAGGTTGTAATTACAAACATGGATGCCACCGTAATGGACCTTGATGCAAAGAAATGGCCCGACGCACCTGCAGATGATGCATCTTCCTTTTATAAGGTTTTTTTTTTTTGGTGATTTATTTTGGCTTTTGTCAATCTCTAATTTTGAAGTACTCTTGACATATACACCTCCTAACTCTGTCATCATTGTATCTGATTTAACTGTTATATGCTACTGATATAAGTGAGTTGGTATTGCTGACTGTTGTTTGATATCTTGCCTTGAAGGTTCCTTTCTCGAAGGTTGTATACATTGAGCAATCCGATTTTCGGATGAAAGATTCTAAAGATTACTACGGACTTGCTCCTAGGAAATCTGTCCTCCTCAGGTGCGTGCCTGTTCGTTGCTCTTCATATATATATTTATCATCATTTTCCAATTAAATTACAAAAAATATAATCTATATATTTAAAATTACAAATTACATTCTTTAAGCACTACACATACTCAACTGAGGTTTGTTTGTCTTACAAATCCCCTCCACCCCCAATCAGTGCAATTTGTAAATTACAAATTTACAAACTTGGGATTTTTGTGTATATCATCATAATTATGAGTTTTTTTTTTTTTTCTTTTTGTGTATCCTACTTTCAGATTGCAATACAGTAATATGCTTCTATCTGATGTAGGTATGCATTCCCTATTAAGTGCACAGAAGTGATTTTAGGTGATGATAAAGAGACTATTCTTGAGATTCTTGCCGAGTATGATCCATCCAAGAAAACCAAACCAAAGGTAGTCTGCTTTAAACTAAACTACATGCAGACAAGTATGGATTGTTCTAGATTCCTGTTCGTTCTCATGTTTTTATGTTGCTTTCTTCATCAGGGTGTTCTACACTGGGTCTCTGAATCTTCACCAGGAGTCGATCCGCTGAAGGTGGAAGTTCGATTATTTGAAAAACTCTTCAATTCTGAGGTCCTGTTCCTTCTTTTGCCTTACAGATCAAATTTAAACTTTCATTAATTTACTCGGCAACGTATCATAGTATACTGATATAATGTTCTGTGATCAGAATCCTGCTGAACTCGACGATTGGCTTGGTGATTTGAATCCGAACTCTAAAGTTGTTATAACGGATGCATATGCTGTACCTTCTCTAAAAAATGCTTCAATCGGTGACATATTTCAGTTCGAACGACTTGGTAAAATGGTTCACCATCCTGTAAACATAAACCCGAGTCCCTCTCTGTCTCATGTCATTTTTGTTTCACTCTATCGCAGGCTACTTTGTGGTCGACAAGGACTCATCTCCTGAGAAGCCCGTGTTTAATCGGACTGTTACGTTGCGAGACAGCTACGGTAAGGGAGGGAAGTGATAGTGGAAAAGGCCAATGTTGGGGTCGCAATACAAGCAAATAGTTTATATGGAGTATCATTTTCTGTAAACATACAAGACCCTTTTTTTTTCCCTCTTCTGAATAGTAAATTAATTTTTACAGCGATAATTTTTTTTACCTATACGTTGATGTTGTGGAATGTATACTGTATAACAACATAATGCTCATTGTGTACTTGCATTTTAATCTTATATCTTGGTGAAATGCAAAAGCTATAAGAAAAAGAAGTTTACGATGGTTTATAGTAGAGTAAATATCAAAATTGATCATGCAAGTATGACGTTTTTCAATTTTAATAATTTTTCTTTTGCAATTCTCAATTTTGGTCCATTTTTAGTCCTTTTAGTCTAAATTTAGTCTTTTTTGTCCAAATTTAGTCCTTTTATGTTAGAAAAAATCAAAAAATGATCAGAAAGTGTATGCATTTAGGACCCAAAGTGGATAAAAAAAGGACCAAATTTTAAAAAAAGATCAAAACTAGATCAAAATGACTAAAAGTGGATAAAAAATGATCAAATTTGAGAATTACTAAAAAAAAAAGACTAAAGTTAAAAAAAATTACTAATTTTGATATTTAGCCTTTAGTATATTCATAAATGGATGATGCAACATTTTGTTTTATTTATATCTTTTTATATTAATGTCACGTCTCGATTGACTAGCACTAGTTGTGACAGAATTGGTGATATTCAACAATTTATTTATTTCAAAATTGTCCGTATTTGTATGTGCATGGTTATCTGATTTGTTAGTAGATTAATCAGAGAGTTTTTGATTCGAATCCCTTAATCTTCACGGGATTTTCTGTGTTATTTTGTATATATGATCTTCATTTCTTGTGCTACCAATAATATCACTTACTCATTTCAAGGTTTATATTTTTTATTTTACTGTAAATGATGAATGTCATGCAACCTCTGAAGTTTCTCATTTTGGTTTGTTATTTTAACTAGACAAAATTTACCCCTAATCACTTTTGCTGATTTTAAATTAACTAATGAGATACTCCCTCCGTCCCCCTGATAAGTGTTTGTTTATTTTTTGCACGTTGATTAAAGAGTATAATATTTTAAAGTGTAATAGGATGAGAGAAATAATATTTTAATGTGTAGTGGGTAGTTGTATTAGTGTTGGGTGTGAGACTCATGTATAATGGGTTGAGTATAATTATATTATGGTGTGTAATAAATCAACCTAAAAAAGAAAATTAATACTTTGT
This sequence comes from Pogostemon cablin, assembly GCA_023678885.1. Lineage (NCBI taxonomy): Eukaryota > Viridiplantae > Streptophyta > Magnoliopsida > Lamiales > Lamiaceae > Pogostemon > Pogostemon cablin. The sequence continues at coordinate 1,830,359 of CM042970.1, forward strand.
ATTGGGACGGATCAAAATGACAAAATAAAGAAAATTAATACTTTGTATTGGGAAGAACCAAAATGAACACTTATCAAGAGGACGGAGAGAGTATATGACAGAAAAGAAAAGTCAATTTCTAATCTATATGCGGAAGAATTAAAATTTACTCCCCGGTCCCATTTCATATGCATTTCTAGGTGCAATCTGAAATGAGACGGTGTAAAATTTAAGCGGCTCATTTGTGTAAAAACTATTTTATTGTGAGACTATTTCACGATCTTAATTGATTAGTTATAACTTTTATCCAAGATGTGTATCATTTTTATTTAAAGATATTACTATTATTTTATTTATGAGATCGTTTTACAATTTGAGTATTTCACGTGTTCTTAATTGATTAGTTATAACTTTTTATAAAAGATGTGTGTCATTTACTTTAAAATGCTATTACTTTATTCATATTATAAATTATTCATAAAATAATTCACTCTACTATTATCATTTTTTATCAATTGAGTATTATTTTTAATTAAAGTATTATCACCGGTTATCCGTCTCAAACAATTGGTTTGTGACACAGACACAAAGTATTTACAAAATTTTAATTAGGAAGAATATTATAAAATGAAGAATATTTGCTTCCAGAAATACAATTATTCATACATCTAAAACTTGGGCAGATGCCCTGAAAATCATCATCTTTAATTCGGATGGTATCTTTCCTCGTAATCATATATTCTTGTTAATATACGAATGATTAATCACAATTTAAATAAAGATAAATCCCTAAAAAGTTTCCACGAAACTCTTTTTTCTATCTTTAGTAATTATATGTTAATTAGGAATTTGCATTATTGTGGATTGCTTACTATCTCATACTTGATTGATGCAAAAAACTCCACTTAATCTCTTTCACTTTAAATACATCTTTTTTCAATGGATCCATAATGTTGAGCATTATCAGAATCAAGTTTTTTCTTTTATTATTTTTTTAAAATTAATAAATTAATTTTTTATTTTATTTTATTTATATTATATATATTTATTTATTTATTATTGTTACAAGAACCCTATTTTTTCAAAATTAGAGAGATGAATTATTATTCTTATAATAAAACAATATTACTTTTCAAAATCTACTCAACAAGAATATAAAAAATAAAATATATCAGAATTTGAAGAATAATATTTTTCATTAAAAAGTATAGTTCATCTCTCTAGAGAGTAGTAATTTTTCATGTACCAAAGAGTATTAGGTAAATCAGGATGCAAAAATTTGAAAAATAATAATTCATCTCTATAAATAGTAATCTTTCTTACTAAAAAGTAATCGATAAATTAGAGTTCATGTGAGAACCAGGTTCACAAATGCTTGCTTGCTTGTTTGTTTATTATTTTTTAATTATTTATTGATTGAGATTACTGAGAAAGCCAACCATAAAAGTTGGGGGTTCTACCCAACAATAGGGACTAGCGACAAACCGATTACTACTAGAAATGATTAGCAATACAACGAACATGACAAACAAAATAAAAATTATTTTGTAAAAGTATTTATTTGCAACCAGAAATGAAATTTCCTAACATCGAAATCTCCACAACAAAGCTTCAAGAAGTCCCTTGAATTCACCCTAATCCACACGAAGAATTCCCAAAATCAATATCGATCTGCATGAAATAAATGAATCATCATCAAATATTATAGTATTTTTAGGTAATAAAAAAATAAAGTATTGATATTTGCGTTAAATAAAAATGACAAATTTAAAATTTAAGTAATTTTTAAGGTTATAAATAAAAAAATTATTTTTTTTAGATATAAAAAATATTATCAGAAACAAATATAAAAAATGTGAATTATATTTTTTTGGACGGAGAGATTGCCTTTCAGAATGGGAAAGATACGTGTGGTGGCTCGTTTTGGTTAGTCAACTGCAAATAATGTATAAATCGTCCACTTGCTCACTAGCCAACTTCATCTCAATCTTTTCCAACTTCATAATTATCCTCTCACTCCATCATCCACTATTCATATCAATCTTTCTAGTTTCATAATAACTCTTTTTTTTAATAACCTCACGTTTAACTCATGAATGTATGTTTATTTCGATATGAGTTAGGTTTTATAAAGTTACATTTATGTGCAGTAGCACAATATTTAAATTGGATCAATTTGATTTGAATTTATTTTTAAAAAATATTGTACTCCTACTTGTGTAAAGCGTTTTAGTAGTTATTTTAAATTATACGTACTACTACTTAATAAAATATTAGCCATTCATTATAGCACTTGAAAATTTACTAAAATTTACTCATTATTAATTCGGGCATAATTTGTATTAACTGCACATGAGGATCTTGAAGTTAATGGAGAAATTAAAGTATATACTACTCCCTATACTTCTTATATCCCACACCTATGATCCAACACAATATAACATATCAGCTTTTACTTTATTTATTATATAAAAAAAATTATAATACCCTTAAAAATTAACACAAATATTTGTGTAAACTGAGTTAACATACTGCAATATTTGTAAATTCTGATTTATCAATTACTTTTTTGTTTATGAAAAACTCTTTAAAGACATGAATTATTATTCTTTTATATAAAAATTATTACTCTTAAAAGAATAATTTTTTATATACTAAAAGTAGTTTTAAAAGATAGGGTTTACATGTAAATCTCGGACCCACTCGAAAGTTAATACAATTAATAAAAACTATTTTATTTTAAAAAATCACGTATCTATAGTACTGTGAGGAAAACTATATATCAGAGGGAGATTCATTTTAAACAATATTAACTGAACATATATTAATAAAAATTATATGAAAAGGACGATTTTCTAAATCAAATTATGGATAAAAAAAAAACTCCATAATTCATTCAGTTTTTTTATTTTTATGATTATTAAAAAAAGTATATTGTTTTAACTTTTTACTAATTAAGAAAAAGAAAGATAAAATATTTCTCTTCTTCAAAGATTTTGGCCATTTTCCCTCGTATGATTGTCCCAAGACTAACATAGTTTCTTTTTTATTCCATAGTCAGATGATTAGACATCACATTTGATCCCTTTGAAATTGTCACTTCAACATGAATGTTTCCATAAATTAACTAAATATTCCCTTTCTATTCATTATTCCACTCTTTAACCCTTTTCATTTCTTCCTATCATCCCAAACAACACAATTAATCTTCTCACATTAATATTTTTCGAGCAATTTGTAACTAAAATTTGAACTTCACTATAGTTTAACGTAAGTTTGTTTAAGATTTATACTGATTCTGAAATCTTATTTTAAAATTATGTGTTTGAAATCAATTGAATAAGTCGCAAATTATTTTGAGTATTTAGTAGAATTTGTTTAAACTTTTTTTCTTAAATAGTAATATGTGTACGGCAATATAAATTGAATATTACTGTGAGAAGATTAATTGTGTTGTTTGGGATGATAGGAAGAAATGAAAAGGGTTAAAGATTTATACTGATTCTGAAATCTTATTTTAAAATTATGTGTTTGAAATCAATTGAATAAGTCACAAATTATTTTGAGTATTTAGTAGAATTTGTTTAAACTTTTTTTCTTAAATAGTAATATGTGCACGGCAATATAAATTGATGTGAGACAAAAGAAAATAGAAGAAAGAGAGAGAATGTATTCTGATGATAAATTGAGGAGTCCAATTTGGGTGCACCAGGTACACCTAGACGATCTTAGTCATTAAGTTTAATCATAGTTTAATCTTTACCTTTAAATAAAATAATATTATTATTTTTTTAAAAACTAAAACTAACCCCTACTCTCACATTAAACCTATAAATTAGGGATGCACCCGTGCATCAGCTGCACCCCGAATCACCCTAAATTGAAATAACAAAAATATGTGAGTGAATTAGATTTTTAATGTATTCTAATGATAAAGTGAATCTTGTGCGAATCTTGTTTAATTAATGTAAAGATAATTATATTACATATTTAAATATTTTAAACCTTAAAAATAAATATTGAATCTTAAACGTATGAAAGAATATATACAAGTACATTAAAAAAAAATTCTTTTATCAACGGATTGAATTCCGTTTATATTTTAACAAAGGAATGACAACGAATTTATAGTGTTTTAATCAACAAAATAATATCTATTTTCCACATTACCAATTAAATAAATTGTCAGTGAAATTATTAGTAATAGATTATCAATGAACTTGGATTTTCATTGATAAAATTTTATCATTACTTTATCAAAACAAAATTATCAATGAATTTTATTGTTAATCCATTAATAAATTAATTTATACATTTTCCTTCTCAATTAATACTATTTCTGTTTTATCTCACATATGTTTTCCTTCCATAAATAAATATTCTTTTACATATATAACACTCACCAAAAGCTTAAGAGAAACAAAATATTATTGACCAATTAATTTTCAAAACCCATAGCAAATCAAGTTTTCAAAGCTCACATAAATCTCAAACATATTAATATAGATGCTTTAAAAAAAACATAAATATATTTAATATTCCAAACATTACTCTTTTCGTCCCAACTTCAACTTTACACTTTCTATTATATATAGTTCTGACCAACTTCAACTTTATACTCTTATCAATAAAATGATACTACCATGATCTTTACAAATTACAACACACTTTATATTTAAAATGGACATCCTCTTTTTCCACATATAACATACTTCCTCCATCCTTTCAAAGAGTTTTTTTTATTCATTTTGGGCTTAACACCCAAAGAGTCTCCTTTCATTTTTTATACACATGAGACCCACACACACACACCCACTAATACAATTAAAATATGGTGCCCACACTCCCACTAATACAATTACCCACCACACATTAAATAATACTCCTTAATTCACATACAAAAAACAAAAGACTCTCTTACTATGAGACGGAGAGAGTATTTTACAATATATATTTATTCCTAAAATACAACGAATTACTTTTAAAAAATAAAAAGTAATTCTTAACAACAAATGAGAACTTAAAAACAGAACGAGAGTAACATTTAACTCGAATAATATTCTAAAATTTAACATATAACCCAAATAACTAATTGCAGCACAACATGCACATAAAACTTATTCTAACCTATAGACTTTGTTGTAGTATTAATTATCACACTATTACAATGATACTGAAACTTTTTTTTTTAAAAAAAAAAAATCGAAATTTAGGAATGAGTAAAAAATCAATAGCTCTTGTATGAGTTTCCTGTCTTTCTTTTTTTATGTGCCATTTATCTAAACCATGATAAAAAATTATACATCAAATTGCAGATCCAAAAAACATAGCCAATTAATACTAGTAGTAGAAGCTAGTATATGCATTATAATTGGCCCTAAGCCAAAAAGAAGAGCCATTATAGAATAATAATCCCAATTCCCACCTACCTAATTATCTAATCTAAGCTACCCACCAATACCATTAACCCTCTGGCTCTACCTCCCTATAAACTAACTCCCACAATTCATCATTGTTCCAAAAGGAGCTCCCCAATCCCTCCCCCATCCAATCACCATCATCCACGTGTAGGCAGGTATGATCCAGTTGCTGCATGGGGACATCCACATGGTAACACTCTTCATCCTCCTGGCCCTGGCCCGATGAAACTTCTGGAAGCTTCGAATTGTTACTGTCTGATGAGGGTAGCGGCTGATTCTCCAGAGTGGTGATGGAGGAAGATGAGGAATGATCTTGTTCGATTTTCTCTAGCAATCTTGGCATCCAGAACATTCGAAAGGTTTCTAGAAACTTGCTGCTGTTGGAATCTACCTTCAGATGTCTCGCCTGTTTTTGCACCCGAGTCCTCCAGTAGTTCTTTATTTCGTTGTCCGTCCTCCCTGGCAAATGTTGTGCGATTTTCGACCACCTGCAGTTATTACAACAAAATCAGAGTATTCTTACAGTTAATTATCCTTCAATCAAAACAGGGTAGCTGCTAATTAATCCAATAAAAGAATTAAGGGTTAATTCTAAGAGAAAATTGCAAAATAAGTATGGTTACAAAATGCTCGCAAAATGTAAGAAAAAACCTACTTTGAGAAATGTATCTCACATTGGTGCGTTTTGTAACCATGTATAAAGGTAAATTTTTTTTGCAATTTCTCAAAGATGAGGATTAATTTACAATAAAATTAAGAGTTTAATTGCGGTACACCTAAATAATTTCAACCGTTAAATTCATTCTTAATCTAATCTCAACCATTAAATAAATTAATATAATTAAATTTATTTTTTTAAAAAACCACCCACTACCTCTACTTTACTCTATTAACATGGAGTGCACCTAGAATAACTCTAGAATTAAAGATGGTATTTTTTTTTTTTTGCAATAAATCTAAGAATTAATGAGACCTGTTTCCCCATCTGGTATGGAGTTCGAGGATCAAAAGCTGCTCATGTGGGGTTAAATTCCCACGTTTAATATCAGGCTTCAGATAATTCAACCACCTCAACCTGCAGCTCTTCCCTGTTCTTTTAAGCCCTGATCATCAAGATCATCATCCAATAAGAAGATGCAAAATAGGAGAGAGAGAGGAGAGAGAGAGAAGAGGGGCACCTGCACATTTAGCCAAAGAATTCCACTGTCCTTCACCATGAGAAGTTATGTAGTGAATGAGAAGATTGTCTTCCTCAAGAGTCCATGGCCCTCTCCTTAGCTCACATCCATCTTCAACACTCATACAAATTCCACCTTTTCTACCACTAGTACTACTATTCATCATCATAAAGGGAAGGGGGAGTGTTGATTAGTATTTCTTTAATTTTGAGGGTGGGGTTTGTGGGATTTGGGAGGGTGCAAGAGAGTTTTATACTAGTTGCCAACAAGATTGGGAATTTTTTCAAGAATGTAATAAAGAATAAAAAAGAAAAGAAAAAGTGGAGCCCATGAAGGGAGATTGTCCATTTAAAATGGCTTTATTTGTGACATAGCACACAGAGAAATTTCTTTGGTTTGATGATGGTCATTGTGTGCAATGAACTGTGAGAAGACTCTTTTTGTGGGAATCTAAGTCTGCGGAATTTGCAAAGATTACATTATAACATTGGTGTGAATTGACTCATCCACTATTCCTATGACATAAAATTAATAAACAAAGCTTGTCGTGCGTAAGCTCGTTTGAAATGATAAATTATTACTGTATTCGTTTCATAGTAAGATTTTCATTTTCCATTTTGAGTAAAAGTAAAAGGGCCCCACATATGACATACCATTCAATACTTTACTAATACAACTACTCATTACACATAAAATAATAATACTCTCAAATCTACGCATAAAAAGTAAACAATAATCTTTTGGTGGGACGGAAGGAGTATTCTTTAAAATGATGAGTATAAAGGTAAAATTCGTCATTTTAAAAAGTACTCCCTCCGTCCCAACTTCAACTTCACACTTTTCATTTTGGTCCGTCCTAAATTCAACTTCACACTTTCCGTTTTGAAAAAAGGGAACAAACTGATATTCCTCAAACATATTTTAATTACAAATTTACCATCACCTTTTTAATACATATAACATATTTTATTATTTATTTATTACCCAAAAGTACCATATTATCTTAAAAAATAAGTCAAAAAGTGATTTTTCTTTTAACTCCGTATCTACAGTAAACGTGAACTTGAATTTGGGACGAAGGGAGTAATAATTTTCGAATTGAGTGTATAGCTATTTTATTGTAAAAAGAATATATAATAATAATTTGACAATCTTGTAATTAATGAAATTAATTAAGTCAACCGGAATTAATCATTAGTCAAGTATGAGAAAAATCAAATTATGAGTCATAAGATTCTTATGCGAGTTCAAGAAATTATACTTAATTGGAAAAAATAATTAAATGAAATTTTTATAAGAAGGGATATTTTTGTCTTTGCCTTATGTAGACTAATATTAGGTTGTCTTCTTGGTCGGATAGAAAGATGCTATATTTGAATAACTGGAAAATTTCATATTTAGTCCTATAAGAATTCTTTCAATTCAATTATAGTCTCGTAGGAATATATTGGTCTCATAGCTAGCGGTTTTGGTCCCATAAGAATATTATAATCGAAAATTTTCATTTCAAATTAACTTATATTATTATAAACTACCAAATTTATATTATTTTCTGTGTTTCAAAAATAGACATAGTCCGTTTTGGTCTTGTAAATGGTTCAAAATATTTCGTCAACTATTAACAATTTAGATGAAAAATTCCTATGAGACTAAATCTGCCAGTTTTGGGACCTTTTTGACATTGAGCAATTCTTACGGGACTAAATATGAAATTATCCCTTTGAATAACTATATTAAGCCTTTGAATTAAGTACTACCTCCGTCCCTGGTTAGAAAGGTCTTTTGCTTTTTAGCACGTGGATTAAGAAGTATTATTATTTAATGTGTAGTGAGTAGTTGTATTAGTGGGAGTGTAGGCCCCATATTATTTTTTTGATCAGTTAAAAGCATTTTATTAAAATAAATATAAAGGTAAGATATTTACTTTGTACAAACTGGAAATGAAAAATCTTGACAAATCACAATTCTAACATGTAATAGAAATACATTCTCTCATCCACCTTGAGAAGCTTACATATTTGATACTATTATTTCTCCAGCATAACCAATTCCAAGATCGGATTTTTACTTCCTCGATTGTGTCTCGAGTACTCGACTCAACATTCTGAAAGATCTGCCTGTTTTTGTTTTTCCATATTGTCCAAATTGTGCATGACCAAATCATCATTAACATCTTTTTCACCTTGCTATTGTTCCGATGGAGATCAGTGAATACTATCATGTTCCTATTCAACTCACGAGGTAACGGTCCACAAAAGCCTATCCACGCTAGAATACCTGCCCAGATTTCTTGTGCTTTGGGGCATTCAATAAATAGATGTTGCACATTCTCCATTCCAATATTGCAGTTATTACAAGTCATTTCTGATCCTTCTTGCCAACATCCTCTTCGTAGCAAATTAGTCTTTATCGGGATTCTGTCCATGAGCGATCTCCAAACGTGGATTTGCACCTTACTTGGAATAGCCTTGTACCATATGAGTTTAAGTGTCTTTTGCTCATGTCGTCTATCATCGGTGTAGCTTTCTTGTTCATCAACATGAAATATATATCTCTCATTTTGTATCCATCTTTTGTGTTTAGTTTCCATTTCCATCTATCGCATTGATTGTGAACTGGTGTGAATCTGTTAACAGACTGCATAAAATCAAAAATATGTCAAACTCAAGACCTCTCAAACGTCTCATCTACCTAAATTCCTATTCCCATTTTCCTTCTACCCAAGTCCCCAATTCCACAATCACTTTCATTTTGTCTAAACTGATGTTATACAATCTAACATATTTATCTTTCAACAAACTTCCCTTTTCCCAGTTATTTTTCCAAAAAAGTGTAGACTCACCATTTTCTACTTTTCTACCCAAACCCTCCTCGAACCACCCCCACTCTCGTCTTCCAAACTATTAAGTACTGTACTCCACCAACCCCTGATTTTTGTGACACAGACACCCTCCCTTTGAAGACATTTTAGACCCAAACTCTCTCCCCATCTAGACTTAATAATCTTGACCCAAAGACTTTCTTTCTCTGATAAAGCCCTCCAGACCCATTTTGCAACTAACGCAACAATAAAACAACCCAATTCTTTAACCCCAAGACCCCCAAATTTCTTAGGATGGCATATAGTTTCCCATTTGATCCACGAAATGGGTCTCTCTCGCTCACCACCTCCCTAAATGAAAGAAATTTGCATGCTAGTAAGAGTTTTTAACACAATCAAAGGAGCTCGGTAGACAGAGAAAAGATAAATATGTAGAGCGCATTAACGATTGATTTTACCAACATCAAGCGGCCTCCAATGGAAATTTTGGACCCCTTCCATCTTCTTATCCTACCTTTTACCTTTTCAAGAAGATATTTCCAATCTTCAGTTTTCTGATGTGAACAGCCCACGTTGATTCCCAAGTACATAAATGGAAGTTTTTTTACCTGGCACTTCAAAATATGTGCATAATCAAGGAGAGAGGCGTCACTTGAATTGATTCCCACGATGCTGCATTTGTTCAGATTGACTTCAGTCCAGAAACCATTTCCACTAATACCATGAATTTCTTCAAAAATATTATGTTGGCTAGACTATCTTCACCAATAAAAATAGTATCATCAGCATACTGTAGGTATGAGAATGGGCATTTTTTATTACCAATCAATACAGGGCAGAATAGTCTCTTGTTTACTGCATTTTCCATGAGAAGACTGATTCCTTGAGCTGCAATGAGGAATAAGAAATGAGACAATGGATTGCCCTGTCTCAATCCTCTTTCTAAGTCAAACTCTGAGGTGGGGCTCCCATTGATAAGTATTGAGGCTCTCGCTGTAGAAATACACTCCATTACCCATACAATCCATTTGTTGTGAAACCTGAATTTCCTCATCATGTCTTCTAGAAACCCCCAATCTACTGAATCGTATGCCTTTTCAAAATTAATTTTGTATATTAAACTTCTCGAGCCTCTTATTTTCAGATCCTCAATGACAAGGTTGAGAGCCACTACACTATCTACCATTTGTCTCTTACATACAAATGCCGATTATTCCGGGGAGATTATGGATTCAAGTACCCTGCTTAGTCTCCTGGCTAGAACCTTGGAAAGCAACTTATATACTCCTCCAATAAGAGAGATTGGTCTGTAATCTTTAATACCCTCTGCTATCTCTTTTTTGGGAATCAGCATGATGAATGTTTGGTTTAGTCCTTTTGTGATCTTCCCATACCTATGGAACTCCTTGAAGAATCTCATGAAACTTTTTTAGTCGTTGCCCAAGTCTCCTTTAGGAAAAAACCATTATATCCATCCGGCCCTAGACTTTTCGTAGCCCCACATGCTTTGAGTGCACTTCCTCTTTAGTAAAAGGAGCAACCAACATGTTGTTCTCTTGCTCCGTAATCTTCTTGCTGAATAATGTATCTGTGATTATTGGTCTGACCCTTTTTGAATCTTTGAAGTGCTTTTCAATATACTTTCTTGCACCCTTTTTTACTTCTCTGACTTCTTTTAACCAATTTCCTTCTATAGACAAACTTATAATCTCATTCGCTTTCCTTTTCCCATTAATAATCTTGTGGAAGTAAGTTGAGTTCGCATCACCTGCTTTTAACCATTTGCATTTAGCTTTCTGGCTTAGTAGACTTGATTTGTTTCTCAAGTCTCTAATGAGTAGTGCTCTCATCTTGTTCTTTTCTAAGTACTCTTCTAGGCCTCTTGCTTCATCCAGTATGTTAAGATATGCTATCCTTTTTGTTCGATCTTCAATGATATTATCAATACGCCCAAAGCATTCCTCATTCTATCTTTTTAGATCACCTTTGAGTTTCTTGAGTTTTTCTTTTAGGATATATCCACCCAGCCTTGTATGTCATAACTATTCCACTGTCCTTCAAACCACTTCTTGAATCCCGGATCTAAAAACCATGCATTGATTGTCTTAAAAGGTTTCGGCCCCCAATCTTTCACTGAATTTTCTAGCAACAATGGTGTATTGTCCGATGCCGATCTCTTGAGGCCTACTAATCTTGTTTCTGGCCAAACATTCAACCATCTGTGGTTAATCAGAGCCCCATATTTTAATTGTATTAGTGTGTGTGTGGATCCCATGTGTATAAAAAAGAAAATGAGACATTTTGTATGGGACGCCCAAAATAGAAAAAAGACCATTTTTAAAGGAGATTGAGGGAGTATTATGTAAAAAGATCCACATATATAGTTTCAATCCAAGGGTTATTCTGTTCATAATCTTGAAATTTCCACTAGATTCTATAAACACAAAATTTTGTCTGCAATAATATTTTTACAAATGTAATATATATGTGTGAAATTATATATATTCTATTTGGATTTCGACTAGAAAAGAGAATGTATGAAAGTATGGCAATTTATAGTGTGCACCGGGTGCACCTGAAGATAGGGTGCACCCACATACAAATATAAACAAAAACATATACAATTAAAAGTAAAAATGTATACAATTTAATTGTTAATTTTTTTAATGAAAAATTGTATATAATATTCAATAAAATATTATACACATATGGATGTTAATTTTTTAATGAAAAATTAATGTGAAAAAAGTATACAATTATTACAAAACACGTATACAAAATAGAATAATATGTATATAAAATAGAATAAAAAGGTATACACATATGGGTGTACCCTTGCACCCGGGTGCACCCAATATACACTTTAAAAATATTGCTTTATAAAAATTATATTTGATTCATTCTACAAAAGTTTTCATTTTTGACAGATCACAAAAATTAAGAATAATATAATTTTTTAAGGTTATTATAGTAATTTTTGCTGATAAATAAATATATTAGGTGTATTAGATAGAAGTGTTTTTTAATAAAATGTAATTAATGAAAGAATTCAAAATTGTTGTTTTAACATTTTTATTTATTTTTTTAAAAAGAAGTAAAAACTTTACTGTAAAAAACTAAAACCCCCTTGAGGTTTGTCTAAACTACCAAATAAACTTCGTGGTTTGAAAAATTACCAATTACCCCCTTTAACTTGTTTTTTATTTGAACATTAACAAAAATACAATTTTTCTTAAAATAAAGAAGGATGAAAATGACATCAAGACCCATATATTTAACATTGTATTTTTATATTTCACTATTTTTTTTAAAAAAAATATTTTTTAAAGGGGGTAATTGGTAATTTTTCAAACCATATATTTATTTGGTAATTTTGACAAATCTCGAGGGGGGTTTTGGTAATTTACTCTAAAAATATATATATATATAATCGATAAAAGCAATAATCATCAATTAAATTACTTAATAAAAATTTCGTAAAATAAATGAAATGATAACATATTTAATATAAATATAAAGTGGCAACCAATTAAAAAATCTTTAATATACACTATAATTTTTTTTACCAACTGAATATTCTATTAGTAAAAGTTTTAATTTTATTGTTAAATTGATTTATTAATGGATTAACAACAAAATTCATTGGTAATTTTTCGTTGGTAAAGTGGTTCATAAACTTTTAGCAATGAAAATTCAATTCCTCCATTTGTAATTTATTGCTAATAATTCTGTTGGTAATCCGTTGATAAATAGCAATAGATAAAAGATTTTATTCCGTTGACAAAAATGTAATAAATCTGTTCGCATTCGTAAAAAAAAAAAATTGGCAATGCATTGATAACTACCGACAAATTGAATTTTCTTAATAAATTCTTGTTGCTAATTTTTTTTAATAATAAAATGATAACTTCTTCACCCTAAAAAACGGAGTAGTATTTTTTTAGATATATCAAATATTCCTCTTCTTGAAAGAATGAATATAATCTATTGTTAAAAAAAAGGGAATATTACCACTTGGAGAGTAACTTCCATGGCTACTTTTCACGAAATCGTTTCGTAGAATTTTTAGCCATCATAGTATATAATATATATTACAACGAAATAAATTCATTTTTTTCCTCATAATAATGGGTATTTTGCCTTCTATTGAAAAAAAAATTAAAAAAATAAATTTAATCTCATAACTATTGACATTGTATGATTTTGTTCTTAAATTTGCCGGAAACTCGATATTTTGTCGGAATTGTGCACGTGTGTCATACGTGACCGTTCAATTTGGAACTTTTTGATAATTTTGAGGTCAAAATCGAGCAATGTCAGTAATTATAGAAATAAATTGAAAAAAAAATTAGAATAGAAAACAAAATACCCTTTTATTGTGGGACGAAAAAAGAATTTAACTCATTTTAGTGCTATTTTTAATAAATACATAATGGTAAATTATCTTATGCATTTGGGTGCATCGTGAAAAAATAAATGTAAGAAAATTATACAATTATTAAAAAAATATTACACAATTATACAATGATACAAATACAATTATTACACAAACACTTGTGTAAATTGGGTTCATTGTGTAAACCATGTGGTCTCCCTTCAAATCCTATATACACTATGTATTTATAGGGATGTTTAATTTAAAAGAGATTATAGGATTTAAAAGGATTTATGATGTAAATCCAGTTTAAAAAAAACTAACTTATCCATTAAAATTAATATGCGATATAGGTAGATAGCTAGCCAGATACGTGATATACAATACTCATGCCAAAGAAAGTTAAAGAAAAAAGTGGGTTGAAGAAAAGCAAGTAGTTGAAAATGAAATATCATGTAATTAGAGTGATTCTTTCGTGCTTCGTTTAATGGAATTTAATTATTTCTGTGGAAAGAAAGAAACGTGGAATTAAATGACACCAAAAAAAGAGAAAAAAAAAAAGGATTATTATTTAACAAAAAACGTGGGATTATTCTTTTTGATGAGGTAAGTACATGGGAGTTTCCAAGAATTTAATGGATTCCAAGATTGTGGTTCAAGACAATTATGTCTCCCTCACCACATTACTTCCTATGCTAATTTCCCATTTACCAATGCCATTTTCTTTTTAATTTGATTTTTATTTGCAATTCTAATTCCCACTTTAAACCATACCACTATAGTCTATGTTAAATTGTAACACCATAACACCAGTATTTCACTTCTTCAGATTATACTAGATGTGGGAGAAAAACATTTGATGATAAAGATTATAATTAAAACGAGATAGAAAGAAGAGAGAAGTGAGCAAAATATTTTAAAATACACTTGCAATTAAAGACTGCATAGATATAGAGTATAATAATTTTCAACAAAATTTTTAATAAATTAATTAGAAAATCTAGAAAGGGGCAATCTTGTGTTGAGGCAGTCTCACATTAAGACTATTTTACACTTTTATAATTAGTTATCTTTACGTTTTTATAATTATTTATGGTTTTTTATTAAAAAATTTACTACTTTTATTTTATACTGTAAATTGTTAATGAAATAGTTCACTGCACGATGATAATTTTTTATCAATTAACTACCATTTTTTATTGAATTATTATTACCTATTATCCTGCACGATGATATTTTTTATCAATTTACTATCATTTTTTATTGAATTATTATTACCTATTATCCTGACTCACGGTAATTATTCCGTAAAAAGGATCTCACACAAGTCTTTGCTGACCAATAAAAGTACACTTATAACAAGGCTTTTTAAACAGTACATTAGCTAATATACACTGTTTTTATTTTAATTAATTAATTAATTATTATTATTATTATTATTATTATTATTATTATTATTATTATTATTATTAATATTTTAATACAAGAGAAGATAAAATTGGAAAGATGATAGTGAGATAGAGATGTTGATGTATAAGGAGGTTTGATCGAATAGATCATATAGTCAGGGAAGAGGATTTCTTCATAGTCGATAATTATAAGAAGCCGATTTACATGGAATAATAGGTGCCAACTTTATCTTGTATTTTAAATGTGAAGTATAATTATTAATTTTTGCATTTAATTTCATCTTACACTTCGATATTACTTTTTGTAATATGATTAATTATTCAGATATTAACTAAATACTTTTTGCTATATGTATGAGCGACCAAATTCATTTTGATATTTTTTTATAGTTTTAATTGAGAAAGTCTAAAATAAAATTATGAAAATAACTAGATTATCAAAATGACTTATTGATAGGAGTAAAAATTAAACAAAACTGTTCGATACTCGATTCGAGATCGTTCGCTAAAAGTTCAGTTTGAGCTCGGTGTTTAGTGTGAAAATCTGCATGTTTTAGGGTCCGATTTAACACTGTTTTGTGGAATTTATGTTCTTATTTTAGCACTAAATAGTTCATTTTCATGTATTTAAGATATTGCTGCTTTTGAGGTATTATTTCGTGTTTTTAGGTGGAAAACGGATTAAAAGTGCAAAGTTGAAATGAAGAGTGAAATCGTGAATGAATGCTGAAAAACGCATGTCCTCTTTGCATAATTTTTCTGTATTGATGTAAAAGTCCAAATTGATCATGTGATATATGATTAGAAAGCTACGGAGATATATGATTAGAAAGCTACGGAGAATAAGGTCATTTTGGCTTAAGAAACACCTCAATCGGATGTCAGATGAAGAAGTTATGAGCAAAACCGTGAGGTCGCGCAGACTGTCGACGGGTGGCACGACCCGTGCGGTACGACATGGACGGCACGACCCGTGCAATGTCCGGCACGACCCGTGCCACTGCCCAGCAAGCCCAAATCGTATTTTTTCTGCCCGTTTGTGGTTTTTGACGTTAAAAAACCCTATTTTGAGGTGAAATCTGAATTTTAGCAACCCTTAACTATAAAAGGAGCCCTTGGGGTGTTTCAAACCCTAACTCTCCATAACTCTCTACAACCCTACATACTTTTCCATACCCTTTCACTGCACCATCCCATCCACCCATCACGGGGAGTTCATCAGTGTTGCTAACTTGAGAAGGAGAACAAGAAGGTTCAGAATCACGGAAGAGAGAACGGAGAATCACGCCACATCTAGGGTTTTTCTTATTCTTTCTTTTAAGCTTTTGAATTATAGACCTATGGCTATGTTTTATACATAGCCATGTGTGTTGTCTGTAATACCATGGGCTAGTACTTCTTGAATTTAGGCTTATATTTTTGTCTTATATGATATGTCTTCATGCATGTATATGCCATTGTCTTATGCATATTTATGCTTGTTGCTTGTGTTATAAAAGAATTATATTTGTCAGCCTGTTATGGGTAAAGAGATCTAACCATATAATCTTTATTCATTAGAATAATTAATATTAGACACTTAATATATTTATTAATTACCATTCTAGAGGATCTGATTTCTTAGATTGTTAAGTTGGAATTGAGATTCATTCTTGAGTACCTATAAAGGGAAGTATAGTGCTCTAACCTTTAATGTAATTTTGCATGAAATACCAAGAAAGGGAGTAGAAATTATTCTTTTGTATCTAAGGGTTTAAACCAGGTTTATGTGTTAAGTTTACTTTAAAAGAGGGATTATTCTTCTGCATCTGAGGGTTTAACATAAATTAATGTTTGCTTTCATAAGAAATGCAAGGATTCTAACCGATTGTCTAGTGGTTTGGTTCAACCGATTTAACTTGATTGCCTAGTGCTATCTATCTTCTCTCTTGAACACTTCATCTTAATTTCATTTGCTATTCTGTTATTTTTAGTATTTATTTTCTGCTTCATTAGTTTAATTAATTCTCTTAAATACTCAGATTTGTCTTAAATTAGAATATTCATAAATAGATTAGATAGTAAACTTAGAATTATCCCTTAGGTTTGATAATAGACTTGGTCACACACTTATCTGTAGCAAATTCCCTACACTTGGGAACATGCAAAATAGTGAACAAGCACTTAGTTTGATAAAGATATCAAACAAGCTTGAACAAACTTTTACATTTGATAAAATTAAAAGTTCGGCTTGAGTTCGATTAATGAAAATAGATAAAGTAAATATAAATTTATCAAGCTACTCGAGCTCGTCTCAATAAAAGCTCGTTCGAACTCGACTCGATTGCTTATCAAACAAACTCGAACATATATTTTAAAGTTTGATAATATTTCAAACAAGTTTGACTAACACTTCGTTCGGTTCGGCTCGACTCATTTACACCCCTACTTATTGATCCACGACTGAGATTTTTTCTTTTATAAAAATTAGAAAATTAAAGTGATGGGCTATAAACACTATACTATATACAAACCATAACAATGGGGCTATTCACAAGAGGGATCATTTATGCCATTCATGAGGTAGATTGATTATGAGTTTTGCAGGAGTGGCATGGGTTGGCCACATCAACAAAATTCATTTTGATTTTTCTTTTATGTAATACTCCCTCTCCGTGTATCAATAGAATAATTATTTGATTTTGTTGGTGGATTAAGGAGTATTATTATTATTTTATATAAAACGAATTGTTAGTATTGAACCGTGTGTGGGTTCCTTAAATTAAAAAGGGAAGGCAGACGACTAAAAAATTAAAATCAATACTTTATCAATGAACGAAGGGAGTAGTTTTTATAACAGTATAAGTTTAAAATAAATTATGAAAATAGATTATCTTGAAGGCAAGTCTTGTTTGAGACCGTCTCACGGTAAGACCATATTACGCTTTCGTAATTAGTTATCACTTTCGCTATAAAATATTATCACATTTTATTTATATTATAAATTGTTTATTAAGTACTTAATTCACTGCACCATTACTTTTCATCTATTGAGTATCACTTTTCACATAATATGAGATGATGTTACCAAGTTTTTTTTTTATTTTTTATTTTATTTTTATCGTAATAAACTAATTCACTCAAATTCATGAAATTCCTTTTCTTTTGTATGTAAAAAATGAGGCAGTTAATTGGAGCAAATTAAAGAACTCTATGCGGGTTATAATAGGATGGGTTACTTATAAATGATTTACTATTAGGTGGTGTGTTTTTTTCGCTGGATTAGTCGATTGAGCTAGATATTTTATTTATGGTTTTTATTACAATATTAGCCCAAAATAAATTATGGAAATAGATTATCAAGATAGATTTATGGATTCACTAGTCATAATTTATGATGGATAATTCTCGTGCCATTTTATTTGATAAACGTTTTATTTATTTTTCATGTGAATTAAAATATTATTACTCATTATACATAGTGGTACGTAGTTGTTGTATTAATAATAAGTGAAGATCATTTGTGAGACCCTTTTATTAAAATGAGAAAATGATATCAATATAATGATAGAATGTAGATATTTGTGGGTGACATGCTCCCCGGTTCGGAACCAGCGGTTCCAGTTCCAAGGTAGAGGGAATCGGAACCAAACCGAGGTACGAAGGTTTCGGTTCCGGAATCAACGGTTCCGGTTTAAAATTTTTTTTTTGGGTTTTAAGCTTAAAAAGTAAAAAAAATTAAAAAATCGACTGTTCGAACCGGAACTGCCGGTTTTTTTCCCAAATATGAGGAATCGGAATCGAACCTTCCTTAGCCGGTTCCAGTTTTTTTTGGCCAGTTCCGGAACCGGCAGTTCCAGTTTCAGTTAAAACCGGCGGTTCCCCGGTTCGAACCGCCGGTTCCGATTTTTTGGTGCATGTCTATTTGTGGGGGAAGAAGAGATAAGTAATAAAAAAATGAATTTGGGAAATTGAGATTGGGGCTTCAAAGCACAAGCTATATATGTGTCATAATAGCATGACCCTATTTGTAAAATCTACGGGTTGATCGAGGTGAGAATGAGACGTTTCTTTACATTTTAATGGTATAATGTTGTTACATGGTTTAAACGAGTGATAAAAGAAAATTCTCAATTTTTTTCTTTAAATTGATGGAGTATTTTCTTTTTATTGTCTTCCTTATTTCATTCATTCAATGGTAAGTTAGTTTACCTAAACCAAATTGTTAGTTATACTTCAGCTGGTATAGAAACATGTTCAAACTTAAAAAACAACTCAAGGGCAATTATGCCAAATCTCTACAGATTAGAAGATGAGCGTTCTACTGCTTATTGTTATCAAAATGTTGAGAATTCTGTATTATATATATCACGCCTTAAAAGAGAATGATGATGGATTTATTATTGAATTCCAATTAAAAAATGAACCACAATGCTATAAATAAGTTTAAAAATAATATATCACGCCTTAAAAGAGAATGATGATGGATTTATTATTGGAAACCAGAGTTATTTTTGTATTTATTAAAGAAGAAAATTGAAATGTTAGAAATATATAGAAGATGCGTGCAAGCTTAAATTTGAAATTGGATTAAAAGGCTGCCCAAAGAATGAATATGCAATTTAATAAGGACTCATGGTCCACATTTTAAAAAAAAATTCATTGATGATGAAATGAAAGAGCTTTGAATCATCATGGATGCTCGTTAAATCATACGAAGGTGTAAATAAAATTTTAAGAGAATACAAAATTATAAATACATTCTATTGAAATTTATTACCAATCAATACATAACGGCTCCCTCAACTATACTCCCTTAACTACGTCTTCTGATGCCTTAATAAGTTTATTTTCTGGTTCGAATTTCTTATTTCAGAATAGTATTATTCTTTGTGTATCACAACTTGTTTTTTTATTCCTTCATCCTTCTAAAAAATTACATTTTATCATTTTAATCTATGGTGCATTTTCATTTTTAGTAAAATGACTCACATAAATAATTAATATATCTATATAGAATTCACAAACAATATTAATATAATTACTCATTATATATTAAAATATTATAACACTCTTCTCTTCTACATATTAAATTATACTTATCCCTTAATCTCAAGTGGAAAAAACAAATACAGGAATCTTTTCCATTAATGTATGATCTATCATAGGGAATGCGATTACAAAGCCACATCGTGCTCAACAAAAGTGACCTAAAAAGTCATCATCACATGACTCACAAACGTGACGTTCTGATGTGTGTTTGGGGCCAAGAAATTCAGGATGTGAATGCCCCCAACTATGCTTGTACCTTAACTCAAAAATAAAAGACTAATTATAAAAGAGTAATTGGTGGGATGGGGTGGGGTGGGGTGGGGTGGGGTGGGGTGGGGTGGGGTGGGGTGGGAAATCCATCGATAAAGATGAAAGAATGAGAATCAATAATTGAAGTGAGGGTAGGGTAGGGTAGGGTAGGGTAGGGTAGGGTGGGGTGGGGTGGGGTGTTTGAGCATGTAGTCGGCTCTTGGAGATTGATAACTTCTCCTTTTTCCAATTTTGGCTGTTAAGTTAAAGTTCGATACTTTCTCATGTGGTGATGATTATAAATGTATAATATACTCAGTAGGACAGATTAGGATCGTCTCACTATTAAAATAATAGTTAATTAATAAAAAGTGGTAATTAATTATTTATAAAAACAAACTTATCCTTAAACAATCTCACACAAATCTACATCTTATTATATTATAGAAAAATTAATTTACTTTATAAAAGTAATGACAAGGTCTTTTTCTCTTTCGGAGATTTTCAATATTTCCTAAAAAAGAAAAGGTTTATTATTATTGTTATATTTTTTTACAATTATATTATATAAAAAATTGGAATCAGTAATACGAGAAAGTCATGTGGAAAGGATAAAGAGTTATCACAACTAATAAATACTCTCTCTATTCTCAATCACCTTCACACTTTGACTTTCACTTATCATAGAAAATGTTATTCCACTTTTCAACTTATATTTAGGGGTAATTTGTATTTTTAAGTAAGTTGTGATGAAAATTTTAAAATTAAATTGTATTATAAAATTATTATGTGTGTTAAATATGGTATTATAAAAAAGTGTGAATCTGAGATGAAAATGTAAGAAATATAATATTTTCTCTATCCCGGTCAAACAGCTATGTTTGACTGCATAAAGTTCTCATAAAAGTTACAGTAAATGCATCTCTTTGCCCGGAACATAGGAAGTAAGTTATTAAGTTCTTGAGAGATGAATTTAAAAGAAACCCATAGGTGAATCAGCTACAAAGAGACTTGTGATTTAATAAAGTAATAGCAATATAGCATATGAACGCAATGTTGTATTTGTTGTGGAGCCCAACATTTCGAGTATAATTTTTATTGAATTAATCTAATGCACATATGCATCGTATTAGAAAATCGTTCATATTTTTTTTAATCTTCTGGACCAGAGGGTTATGATTTCGCAAAAGTTTATTGTTTGCCTTGTATATATATGGTGTACATTTATATTTCTTTTATTGTGCTTATTGATTTGATAGTTAATTTGAAATAGATAAATTAGATTACTGCTCCAATAATGAAAACATTATTAGAAACGTTAAAAGTGATTTTATAATCATCTACAAGTTTTATTCATGAGAGGGAGCTTGCAATTGAATTTATTCCAGAGTTTACAAAGTAGAGTAGTAGTATTAGGATTTACTTACTTCATGGAGTATAGTCTTATTTGGGTGTGTTTAGGGCTGGGGAAAAATACCGAAATTTTGGTATACCGCACTTATCATATCGTAAAATATCAAACTTACCGAAATTTTAGGTATACCGAAATTTTCGATAAGGTATGATACCGTATTGAATTTTTTGGTAGGGTAAAAATATGCAAAATTATAATACCGCGGTATTTTGATATATACCGAAATACCGTAAATTATTTTAGTAATATATATATATATATATATATATATATATAAGAAATTCTAATATATTATTGACCCATCATTGAATTTTGTGTAATTTTGGAAAACATTCGCATAAGCACTATATGATTTATTATTTTAAATTTAGAATATAATTGTAATTATTTTTATTTTAATTTTAATGTAAGAGTATGTATTAATTATTATTAATTAATCTAGAACTTAATTGTTATTAGGTACACCAATCGATTAAACTCTTATCTTTATTATGTTTTATTAATGTTTTTAAATTTGAACGTTCCAGTGCTTATGTTTGCTTTTTGCATGTTGATTAATGAGCATATTATTCTAATAGATAGTTGGTGGAAAAATATAATATTTAATGTAAAGTGGGTAGGTGTATTAGTATTGAATGTGTGTCTAATGATGATATAAATTGTTTTAGGTGGGTCCCATACCAAAAAGGGAAACGTAAATATTGAAATGAAACGCCCAAAATAGAAATATGCAAAGATTGAAATGGGACGTAGAGAGTACTTAAACATTGATAAGCAAAAGGTATGTCATTTTCTTATACCAAAGTTTCGGTATACTGAACTATGGTATACCAAAACTTTTCGTATGGTAAATGTATGACTTTTCTAATACCGATACTTTAGGTATGATATACGGTATAACTAAAAAATTTTGTTATACCATACCGCCTACTTCTATGTGTAATACTCTATTTCATGTTGTAACATCCCAATCTAATTAAAATACATATATGATAATTTATTTATTTAATAAAAAAAATTATAAAGAAAAGGTATTGGAATATTACAATTCTTCAATCAAACAATAACTATTACAAATTTGTAAAAGTTCCTGGTTCAACATAAATAGTCTCCATTTTAAAATAAAAAAAAAAATTTGGCCATGTCATCCTAATCAACCATCCATCCCGAGATCCTGCACGCAATATTAGATAGGAGTGAGTGTGTGAAATACACTCAGTGGGAAACTTCCTGATTGCATAAATTAAATTATCAATAATGTAAATAATATAACTGTGAAACATGAAGCGGTGTTGGCAGAATCAAACAAACCACAATAAACCATAATTGGGGTGACGGAGCCAATCTCCCGTCAACATAACTGTGAAAATGATTGGGCTGGCAGAGCCAAACTCTCCATGAATATAATTTTGTTGGCGGAGCCAACTAACTGTGAACATGATTGGGGTGGCGACGCTAACCTCCCGTCAACATGACTGTGAACATGATTGAGGTGGCGGAGCCAACCTCCCGTCAATATGATTGAGTGCAGGCCGAAGCCCGGTTAACACATATTAAGTACACAATGAAATTTAATAAAGGCAATCATAACATTGAATGTTAAACTCGGTTAAGAGTGAAAGTTACCCCACCTTACAACTGTCTTTAAAAATTTGGATCCTGTCGGGAACTCTTCTTTCTATCTTTCCTAACCTTCTCTCTCTAAATTAAATTGCGTGTCTCCCTCTACGAAGGGAGAATGAGTATATATAAGGAAATGGGTGGAACCAATTTAGACAAATAACCTTGCTTAGTAACTCTTACGTGTAAAATTTTTGAATTGTCAATGTGGTTATTAAATTTACCAAATGTTGTGGTGGTTATTATCAACCCACTTAGATGCTTACTTTAAGGCTAATTAAACTAATTTTTACCCTTATACATTTATATAACATACATGCATTACATTATATAAATATCCTCCAATCTTTTATATTTATTATAAATAAACATATAATATTTAATAATTAAAATATAGTACATTTAAACATATAACGCAATTTTATTAAAAAATAAAATTTACGAAAATATAAATTATAAAAAAAAATGGGGTGTTATATTAAACATGTAAACCCACCCTCTATTTGAAAATTTTAATAACAATTATATCCTTAAATATTCTGAATCTTTATTATAAACATTGAACCATGATATAATAAAATTTAAAGTTGTGTTCACATAACTAAAAGCTGCTTGGTTCGAATTCTTCAATCGAAATGACAATGAGTATCACTGAAGAGTTCAATCACAATGAAATGTAAAGTAATTGAAGGGTGAAAAATAGTTATTGAATTAATTGGAGTGATTGAAAAATTTTGATTCCCATAAAATCAAACAAGCATCAACAATAGGAATAAATATATCTCAATTCCCATTAACTCCACCCAATACCTCTAACCAAGCACTCCCTAAATATGTATGTGAAACTATTCTACACAAATGCTTTCATATTTATTTAACTATCAAAATTGTATAGTAACCTTCACTTGGCTAATTTTATTAGTTAAAATTCTTGAAATATATACATTTTATTTTAAAATATTAATATTTTTTTACCCTAATTTTTTTTTTCTATTTAACATAAATAAACAATAAATCAAGCCCGATGCTTCTTTTAGGGCTAGAGTCAACTGGGCCTGTATTACCATTTTCTTACTTAATTGGGTAACCTACCAATTACTTTATTATTACTCCCTATTTCCACAAGATATAATCTCTCTCACTTTTAATGTTCGACATTATATATAAAAAAGTTACATTTTACTAATTTTATTAACTTTTTGATAAATAAATAAACAAAGTAAATGTGTATTAAAAAATGGGTAGGCTATTATGGGCCTGTATATATTATGAAAAAATGAAAAGGGTTCGTGGATTAGCTGGAAAGTGGGCTCGGCCCACATTGCCAATCTGTTTGGAGTTTGGACCACACCTAACAGTCTGTGTTAGCTGTAATTAGGGTTTCTTAAACATTATTTAGTCAGTTGTAAAGTAATTTGCACAATGAAATTATAGAAACAACCCATCATATAAAGCCAAATTATTCTGTGCATTCGGCTGTACTGTTCACCTATTTTCAGAAATATATGCATTTATGAATATTCTGTTGATTTTTGTCAAGAATAAAAGAAGAGATTTCTTTTATTTCTTTGTCCTACATCGGATGAAGAGTAAAAGAGGAGGGATCCTTAGTCCCATATAAGGAGGCCCTTGGACTTTATGTCAAGTACACTTTAATCTTTGTGTTTGATTTTAGTTAAATTCCTTTCTTGAATTCTCGGTTGTGAGAATGGGGAGAAAGGTGTGAATTAGTCAAAGATTTGTAAGAGTGTAGGGATTGAGGTCAGGAGAGAGAAATTTTTTGTGATTGTAAAATTTTTTCACATAGTGGTATTTTTTTTGTCTGTGATTTTTCTCCGATTTTGGAGTTTTTCACGTAAATTCTTGTGTTGTGTTTTTTATATTCTTCTTTATCTGTCCCTTAGGAATGAATGGAGATCTTCTTATCCCAACAAATGGTATCAGAGCCCGGTTCGGACGCTTGTAAAGTTCTTAGTATGCTATGTGGTTGCAGTATAGTCTGACCTTCCACATCAGAAAAAACTTTATGAGAGGAAGAGAGTTATTCATTAGGCTAAGGGTGACATGAAAGAAGTGGAAAAAGCTAGTGGCACAAGGGGGTTAGAAGAACAGCCGGATGCAGTGGCATCTCTTTTCTTGCGGTGAAATACGCCGGACTATTGCGACTGTGGTATGGCAATGGGTAGGATTTGCGGGAAAACAGTTTTTGGCGGAGTTCTTACACCTGCAGAAATGTGAATTGCTGGGACTCTCGGTGGTGGAGTTGGTTTAATAGCGGCATGGGATTTTCTATGTCGGCTATTCAACGGGGAAGATGGTGATGTGGTGGCTTTGTATTGGGTGGCGCTAGATCGTAAAGAATAGTGTGGATTCAATCGACAAGGGAGAAAAATATCGTGAATTCCAGGGTGGTTAGAATCGGTTTCAAGTGACGACACTTCAGCAGGAAAAGAGTTCGGACAAACTTGGTTTAGCTTGGCGGTTAAAGGCAGCGACGTCATATTGGTACAATGACAGTTTTTGCTCAAGGTGTAGCAATGATGCGGTAATTGTGGAGGAGCAATGACACGGTAATTACTTACGATGGAGTAATGGTGACGTTTCTGGTCAAGGAGGAGCTGGTGCAGCAACAACTCTGAATGTTGAGTTAATATTATTGGAGCTCCTTATGACATGTTCAGTTGTCATCTGGTCCACAAGTTTGCATACGAACATTGGCTTGGCAGGTGATGTAGGGTGTGTGGTGGATGTATATCGATAGTTGATGGACTTCCAGGGGTAGCCAAGTGCTGGAAGTAGCACCATACATATCAGCAAATGTTTTCGATATGTGCCGCAGGAAATTCTTAGAATGGTTGTATCTAAGTGGTCTACTCATATGGTGGAGTAGGATTCTCAGGGTTGAGAATGGATTGTTCGTAAAGACAATGATTCTTAGAATGATTGATTCTAAGGGATTCTCGGGGTTGAGAATGATTTTCGGTGAAGACAATGAGTCTTTTTTTATTTTTACAAGGTGGACATTGTTGATTTTTGTCAAGAATAAAAGAAGGAATTTCTTTAATTTCTTTGTCCCACATCGGATGAAGAGTAAAAGAGGAGGGATCCTTGATGCCATATAAGGAGGCCATTGGACTCTATGTCAAGTACACAAATCAAGTACACTTTAATCTTTGTGTTTGATTCTAGTTAAATTCATTTCTTGGATTCTCGGTTGTGAGAATGAGGAGAAAGGAGTGAATTAGTCAAAGATTTGTAAGAGTATAGAGATTAAGGTCGGGAGAGAGAAATTCTGTGTGATTGTAAAAAATTTTCACATAGTGATATTTTCTCGATCCATGGTTTTTCTCCGGTTTTGGAGTTTTCTACGTAATTTCTTGTGTTGTGCTTTTTATATTCTTCTTTATTTGTTCCTTAGGAATGAATGTAGATCTGCTTATCTCAACACAGTCATAATAAATATACTAATAAATAAAATTTATTATACTTTGTTAGTGAAATTTTTGTTAGTTTTTTTATTGAAAAACTAAATATAAAAAAATTATACAATTATTAAGAAATATATATATATATATATATATATAATTGAATAAAAATTTATACACATATAAATGCACGTGTGCATTCGGATGCACAGAATATAAACTCTAATATAAAGAACCTAATAATATTATAATATTAAAAAAATGACGCATTCTTTTACACATAATTTAATGTAAGTTAACAATATCATAATTTTATTTAATTAAATTACTCAAAATAATCCTTCTTTTTTACATCAACCAAAAAAAAATTATTTTTTTTAAACTACGTGCAAATCATTCCAAAGGAGGGAGTAATTTCCACATTTGATTTTAAACATTAACGTTATGTGTAAACGTTGAGATTTTTCGTTTCTCTTGCATATATATACTTCCAGCTCCATCACTCTAAAGAAAAACTTTTTAAAAGATATTTAGAAAAATAATTTTTGTTGACATATATGCTTTACTAATTTATATAATAGTAATGTACACTAAAAAAAATATTTAGCAACCAAATTTACCCGTTAGTAATTATCAATGAATTAGCAACAAATATGACAATTTTGTTTTAACAATGGAATGTCAAACGGATTATTTCTCCATTTTAGCAACATAATTCAATCAGTAATTACCAACGGATTACCAAGAAAATCATTATATAAATTAGTAACGGATTACCAATGGAATTATTTTCTAATGGAATTGATTTTTCGTTGTTAAAAACCAACCACCACTTTACCAACGAATTTTGTTGCTAATCTGTTGGTAAGTCAATTTAACAATGAAATTAAGACTTTTATCAATCGAATATTCCGTCAGTAAAAAACAGTTTTTTTAGTGGTAGTCTAATTTGATAATAAAAAAAATAAAAAATAAAATACGTTATTATGTAATAGTACTATTACATACTGAAGTGTGTGCTTATTCGGGCCGACTATTTAAAATCAAACATTTGTTTTGTTTTGTTTTGTTTTTCTTTTTTTTTTAATTAATAAGTCTCCAAATATAGTGTCCTTATATTTGTCACTTTTAAATTTGAATATACTAACACGTTTAAGAATTGATCATATGTGAACAAGTCTTAAATACATATAACTCAAAATTTTTAATCAATTTGCTAATATGAATATATAAAATAAAGAGGTAATATCTAAATGAGTCGGAGTACGGATTTTACGTTCATGCAACTTTGTTAATTCCATTCAACTTAACTTAAATGAATCGACAATATAAATATTATAAAGAGATTATCTAATAAATCGCAAGGGTATAGTACAAGCTCTAACTGAAAGGATAATTTTTTTTTTTTTGAATTGAATCATTTAATTTCAAATGAATTGATTATAAAATCTATGAAAAGGGTACTGTAATCAATCTTAAAATATAAAAAAAAGAAACAATTATCCACAAAGTGAAAATGATACTCCTTCCCTTTTCCTTATTTTTTACTATATTGGATATATAATTTAAATGTTTTATTTTCCACTTTTAGTAAAAGATCTCACATATAACCCGCAACTCACTACTAATACAACATGCTAACCACGCATAAAATAATAATAATTCATTAATCTATGCACAATAAGCAAACGGTAACCTTTCGATAGAAATGAGAGAGTACTGTATATATTTTCTCACATACTCTCTCTGTTCCGCAAATATTATTACATTACATTTTATTAACCAATATTGTTACATTTTTCTTTTTAGGAAAATAGTACCCCACAAAACAATGAATATATTTCGCTAGGCAGTCTGAGCTCACACACAATATTAATAGTATGATACAGTCATAAACTATACATTAAAATATTATATTTATCAATTTAGTGCATATTAAAATTAATATTATACTTATTTCTTAATCTTATGCCTCACTCGCATAAATCCATAGGTGAACTATAGTAACCAATAACCATGCATCCTTCCATCAAATTAAATATTATTGAAAAAATCATAAGATCATTATATCATGCCTAATTTACCAAATAAGTACTCCCTCCATCCCCCGAAATACTTCACGTATTATTGTGCTCAAAGAGAAAAAAATTGTTATTTTATGTATAAAGTAAGAAATAGAAGAAACATTTTAATTAATTTAATGAAAATGGTATGTAAAGTTATTGGAATATGTGAAAAAGTGAGTATTATGTTGGGATGTGTGTAAAAAGTAAGTATTGTTATAGTATATTTTTTATCATCTTTAATAAGAGTAAAACGTGAAATATTTTGGGGGACGAGGAGTATAGATTAAGAAAGAAGCTCAATTAATGTATAGAAACAGAAACGTAGACTCAAATAACACCTTTTTAGCTGGATATATATATATATATATATATATATATATATATATATATATATATATATATATATATATATATATATATTTTGCAAATTTCCAATTGCTTTGAAAAAAGAATGAAGGACAATACCCATAACCTTAGGTGGGTAGGGTGGTTCAAAGTGAGAAGAGAGAGAAAGGCACTATTATAGACAGACAGAGAAAATAAAAGAAAAGAAATGGATGGTGGATAAAGCAGATGAAGAAGAAGAAGAATACAAGTAACAATTTCTATCGAAGTTTTTAATCAGTACCAGATTTAAACCCTAGCTCTACCTCTCTCAATTTCCTAGGTTTATGGAAGAATTCACCCATACCTTCCAATCTAACTCCATTAATGGCTTTATGACCCCCACTCTTGCTTTCTTGATGTTGAACTATTTCTTCCCTTTTCTGGAAATAGAAGTTAGGGTTAGACCACCCATGCATTTATGTTCATGGCTTAATGCTTGTTAGAGTGATCAGATTAAATATTAAATAATACTCCATTCGTCCCCATGATACGTAGTATTTATTTTATTATTTATATTCGTCCCATAATAAAGTATCTATTTCCTTTCAAGATTGATGTGACCCACAAAAAAAATTATTACTCCATTCGTCTCATCCAAATGGTAGCTTTTACTTTTTGCACGTGGATTAAAGAATATTGTTGTTTAATATGTAGTGGGTTGTTGTAATAGTGGGAGTGTAAGCCCCATATTTTAATTGTATTAGTGGATGTGTGTGAGTCCCATATATGAAAAAAAGGAAATGAGACTCTTTGGGTGAGACTCCAAAATGAAAAAAAGGTCTCCGAAAAATTTTCATATAAAGATTTAAATTTTACTTTATGTCTCACTTTTGGATTTCATTTTAGGATTGTCTCAATTGAAGGTTTAATTTTAATTTTTTTTCTCAAATTAAGACTTGTCTTAATTTTTTTTTTTACAAATTCAATATAAATTATAGAAAAATATAAAATATTAATAAAAATGACATATTTTAATTTTATAATTTAATTTGAAGGTGTATAATAATATTTTTAAACTATATTGTATGATTTAAAATGAGAAAATAAATTCTATTGTAAGTCTTAAAATGATAATAAATTGAAAAACATAAAAATCAAGCCCTAATTTGAGAAAAATATCTAAATTTAGACCTTAATTTGAAACACTTATAAAATCAGGTCTTAATTTGAGACCTAAACTAAAAATTATGTCTTCCTATGAAATTCTTCCTAAATGGTACTTCTTAATCCACATGCAAGAAACAAACAATTACGTCTTTTTCAAGGGGACAGAGTGAGTACTTCTCTTTAAGATGAAGTTGTCATTTACTTCCTCCATCCGCTTTCAAGGGTATCATTTTTTCATTTTGAGCGTCCGCCCCCAAGGGTCTCATTTCCTTTTTTTATCCACACACACCCACTAATACAACTAAAAAGAGAGACCCACACCTCCACTAATACAACTACCCACTATACGTTAAATAACAATACTCCTCCCTCAAGGCCAATGGTCTCATTTCCTTTTTTTATCCACACACACCCACTAATACAACAAAAAATAGGACTCACACCTCCACTAATATAACTACCCACTATATGTTAAATAACAATACTCCTTAATCTCCGTGCTCAAAATCAAATGACACCATTGAATCCGAACAAATGGAGTAATATGGTGGTCTTTCAAAAGTATATCAAGTATTCAAACCTCACTGTCGGGGCTTATTAGAGCTGTGATATGATTAAGTATGATAGGGCTAGTGTCTAGCTAGGGTCCTTAGTTCGTTAGGATTAGTGTCGATCAACTATAATTATAGTAGACGAACTTGATAAACAATTCTTACGTGATTTTATTTTATTTATTTTATATTTTTTTATTTTTTTGAGTGTAGCTATTCTTGTTTATCAATATTTACAAGTGTAGTGGGTCACACGAAAATTAGTCCTTTAAATGGTAGGTGTCTGAATTTAGAAACCTGCATATTTCTTGCATGCCTGCCTGCTCAACAAAGAAAGGAAATGAAAGCTGTATGCATCGGAATTAAGAAAGGTGTAAAGAGCATTAATGCATGTGGATATCCAAATCATTTTAATTTTTTATGAGAATATTAATTTCATAAATAAATTATATGCTAAATCACCATATGAATTGTCGTGCTCTATAAAAATCTCAACACGATCCTACATTTCGTAGAATAAGTTCATAGTTTGGCAGTGTTGGAAGATTAATTATATACTGCTAAATTTTTTGGATAGTTTTGTTAGTAATAGCTCAGATTTGGGTCGGATTTGGGTCAACTTTTAAAAATGAATCCAAATTAATTTTTAAAAAAATGTTAAATGACTGATTTATATATTTTCAATTGGTTTATTTCATTTGTATAATTTTTTGATTTTGTTCTCTTTATTCTTTGTATACATAAAAACCTAAATTTTTTCATAGTCTTAATTAATTATATCAACAAATTACCTGACATCATATAATTGTTAAAAGAAAAAGTATATTATCAATTAAATCAATGGTAATTTATTATTACATTTATAATAATATAAAATGGAGTACATTATAATAATATGATAGGTCTTGCGTGAGACCGTTTCACGTGAGACTATTTTACATTTTTTAAAATTTATATCACTTTCGCTATAAAAAGTTATTATTTTCGCTATAAAATAAAATGTTATCACTTTTTATTTATACTATAAACTGTTCATGAAATAACATTATCACTTTTCATTAATTTATTATCATTTTTCTGTATAAAAGTTGTTACTTTCTAACTGTTTCACGTAAGCCCTTACACGAGAGACGGTCTCACACAAGTCTTTCCCTTTATAATAATATAAAATGAAGTATAAAATAAAAATATGAACTAAATAATTTTTTTTGTGTTTAATTCTTTTGTAGAGTTAAAGGTAAAATTTGGTAGGCATGTGCTTACTAATAATTTTTTGCGCATTTGATTCTTTTGTAGAATAAAAAGTGTCTGCTTTTTTATACTACTGACATCTTAAACCATGGTGATACATAAACATTTTATTTATTTAATTTATTTAAAATTTTATAAATTACATGTCATTTTGCTAGGAAAATAATAATTTGATTTAAGTTTAATTTAATTTTGGTGAGCGCTGAAGTTAAAATTCATTTTTTTTATTTTTATTAATAAATTTAATTGAAAGATAGAAAAATAAAAACTTTAGAATATAGAGTTCAAATCATCGATTTTTCCAATTCTTATGAGAATTTTTTTTCTATTTTTATGAAATTTTTTCTAAAAGAAAAATATATTTTAATCCAATTCTTATGAGTTTTTTTTCTGAAATTTTTTGGAAAAGAAAAATATATTTTAATTGAAGCAGAAGTGAAATTGAAGAATCTTAAAAAAAATAAAATTATACGAAGTAATCTTTGTCACCTCCTGTGGACAAATTACCTTAAACGTAAATTAAATCTTATATATGTATTTTTGTGAAAGATGAATAGATTTATTTCTTTTCTTTTTATTTTGTTTCATTTTGTGAAACTATTTCATGAATATAAAATTACTATAAAAATATATAGTTGCAATAATACATATTTGTGTATGCAAGTATTTATGGACATTTATTATAAAGATTGGAGGTTAACCTAATAATAAATGATAATTAAATTGTAAGATAAGAAAGTTGTAAAGGAATTTGAATTATATTAATTTTTAGGGAAAATAGATTTTTTTGTCCGCTAACTTTGCCCAATTTTAAAATTAGTGCATAAGTTTTTCACTTTTTGAAAATCGTCCATTATATTTGCAGAATTTTGAAAATCGTCCATTATATTTGAAAATTTTGAAAATCGTCCATCATGTTTACCAAGTTCAACAAAATCGTCCGTTTCAACAGGTCATTAACATGTTATTCTAAAAAAAAATATATATATATACTATTTTAAAAAAAACCTCCACTAAGAATTTTATATTATACTCTCTCCGTCCGCCCGAAAGAAGGCATTTTGCTTTTGTGCACGTTGATTAAGAAGTATTGTTATTTAATGTGTAGTGGGTAGTTGTATTAGTGGGAGTGTGGATCCCATATTTTAATTATATTAGTGGGTGTGTGTGGATCTCATGCGTGTAAAAAAGGAAGTGACCCTCTTTGGAACGGACAACCAAAATGAAAAAAAAAACCATCTTTCCAGCCGATGGAGGAAGTATCAATATTTAGTCAAATTTGCTCCACTTTAGTAATGAAATTAATATTGTTTGTTTGATATATGGAAATGAAAAATGAAAAGTGAAATAAAATTGGTTAAATAAAAATTGATATAGATTAATTGTAGTGAAAATATTCAAATGACCTGCCATAGCAGGTTAAAGGACCAAAATGTTGAATTTTATGAAGTTAATGGACTAATTTCAAAATTGTTATAAAATTAACGGACTAATTTCAAAATTAAAAAGTTAATAGACTAATTTCAAAATGAATGAAAGTTAGCGAACGAAAAAATCTATTTACCCTAATTTTTAATAAACCTGTTGTTTGTTGTTCTTTCTTATCAAATGATGCCTATCCAATCCCCTCTATTTGTACTAACCAAATGTTACAGATAACCAAATGTTACATCTTTCAAAGTTTTAGATAATTCTATCTATTGTAGCATCTCAACTGATCTACATACTTACTCAACATTAATGGGCATTCTCTATAGTTTTCTCTACATCATTCCACTATATTCTCCTTAAAATATTTATTACAAAATTAAGTTTTTTCAGATAAAATATGCTGCTTTAAAGTATCACAAAATTTATTTGATGAGTTATGTACTTGATTAATTGGCATTTATATAGTGAGAGAAATATGAATTTGGAAACTGACCATAATGCTATATATTCATAATCCATGAAACTTCATAACTAACCTTAAACAGTGGCCTACTAATTTATCATTCTTTCTTTTAATTTAACTATGAATTAAAATGATAAAAAAAATATTGAAATTGAAGTTAGCCCATAGTCCTCCCCTTCACGTTTAATTATTAATTGTATCACTATTAAGAAAAGTTGTTTATTTGTTAACTTTGTTGAGACTTTTAAGAGTATCTTTAGTATATTAGATAATAAATAAAGTATAAGTAATGTTACGTGTGTAAGGTGAAAGTCACAAAAATTTTAAAATTAAAATAGTTATTAATATTATTAATTTTTTTTTTAGTGAAGAATATTTTGAGACAAATAAATAAAAAAGGTATGGGGTTTTATGGAAGGTGAAGATATTATTGATTCTTTGATAATTCTTTTGATATATATATAATAAAACTTTTCTTTATCTCTTTTATTTCCAAAACACTCAAAAGTCTATAATTAAGTATTCTGCAATCTTTGTTTAGATCATAAATATCAAGTGTATTTGACAATGTAATATACCTAATCTCTTTATTAACATTCGTGCATGCAATCATTACATGAATAAATTATTTATTGTGGAACAAATAATTAGGTTATCCTAGCCTATTTCTTGAAAAAATCTCAACCATATCCCAAAGTAGTACCACAAAAGGGTCATTCTAAAACTTTAAATAATGTAGTTTTAAAACATTACTTTAAATCATATATCTTCATAATTGTTGTTTTTTAAGAAAAAAAAACTAGATTCACTAAGCACATGTTTTTTTTTTAATTGTGAAAACTTTTTTTTAAGAAAGTTTATTTTAAGAAAGATACTATTACTTTTCTAAATGAAAAATATAATAACCATTTTAAAAAAATAACAAAAAATGGCAATATTAATGAATTTGAATAGTAATATTTTTCATTCAAAAGAATATTATAAATATATTTTAAATTGTAAATTTTAATGTATTAAAAAGTAAAAGTAATTGATAAGTAAGAATGCAATAATTTTAGAAGTAATATTTTTTATCTAAAAAAATTTAATAATCCATCTTTAAAAAGTAATTTTTTATGTAATAAGTAAATTAGGGTGCACAAGTAAGTTTAATAATTCATCTTTAAAAAGTAATTTTGTATTTAATAATTCATCTTTAAAAAGTAATTTTATATATACTAAGTAAATTAGATCTTTAAAAAGTAATATTGTATTTAATAATTCATATTTAAAAAGTAATTTTGTATGTATTAAATAAATTAAGGTGCATAAGTGAATCAATTCGCACCTATGAACTCAATTCACACGAATATTTTGAGAGAAAAAAAAAATTACACTAGTGAAATAATACTAAATCAGAGCGGATTTTTCTATATCTTACAATATATGATTAACAAAATTAAAAAAACCTTATGGAATTTATATTGTATTTTAGATTATATACATAACTTGTCATTCAATTCATTTAATATATTATAAATAATAGTACTCCCTACCTTCTTCCAGCGTTAAATTTCACATTTCATTTAATATATTATAAATAGAATTAATTGCGCCAAAAATCTTAATATTTTCGCGAATTTTAAATTAGTCTATACTTTTTAATATTTACAAATAAGTTCTTGACTTTTAACCCTTTTTTCAAATTAAGCCACCGGGCAGCTGGAGGCCTGCTCGGTGATAACGTGTCCATCTCTCTTCCACGTCACCTTCCACGTGTACAAAACGACGTTGTTTTGGCCTTTCATCTGTCGAAAAATTAATTGCATGAAAAGTCTTAACCTTTTCGCCGATTGCGAATTAGTACAAACTTTTAAAAATTTTGCAAATAAGTTCCTGACTTTAAGCTCGTATTGCAACTCGCCACCGGGTGAAGGGCTGTCCGGACTCTGATGTGTAACTGTATATGCCACGTTACTTTACACTAGTTAATAAAAACACGTTATTTTGATTTTTTTATTTATTAAGATTTCCGAAAAAAAGAAAACTCTCATATATCACACATTAATATTATTTGATCAAAATATAAATCACGGCAGTAGATGGAGAGAGAAAATCCTACAATATACTTCTGCATAGTTAAGGCTAAGAACAGATCAGACACATAATTGAATGAGTCGATTAATCACTATTCTTGTCCCCAAAACCTTTTTCTACACTCTAATTACTAAATAGCAACAATAATTATCGTATGAATCATCTAATCGAAATTTAAAAGTTGTCTTCCACAACCCCTCGCACATGGCGGATTTTGATAGATAATGTTAATGTGTGATATATGAGGACGTTCTTTTGGATACACATTAAATTTTAATTTAAAAAAATCAAAACGAAGCCCTGTTGTTAACAAATATAGAGTGACTTGTCTTATACAATAACACGGCAGCGTCCAGATAGACCTTAAGCTGCCCGGTGGTTCGATTTGCAATACGTGCTAAAGTTGGATACTTATTTGCAAAATTTTCAAAAGTCCAATTCACAATCGACGGAAATATTGGGACTTTTCATCCAATTAACTTTTCAACAGGTGGAAGGCTGAAACGACGTCGTTTTGTATATGTGGAAGGTGACGTGGAAGAGAGATGGACACGCCAGCACCGGGCAGGCCTCACGCTGCCCGGTGGCTTGATTTGAAAAAAATGATTAAAGGTCGAGAACTTATTTGTAAATATTAAAAAGTTTGGACAAATTTGAAATTCGCGAAAAAGTCAGGGTTTTTGGCGCAATTAACCCTTATAAATAATAGTAATCTCTACCTTCTTCCAGCGTTAAATTTCAGCGTTAAATTTCACATTTTTTATTTTGTTTGTCTCGTATACTTCATCGTTAGAAGAAAATTTTAAATTAATATTAACTTTAAAAATACATCTTAATCATAAATTTACCACTTACACCTTACACATAATATATTTTATAATTTATTACACAAAAATATTATATTACCACTAAAAATTTAATAAATTGAATAAAAAAAACTTTTTAAATTCAATATTTACAATGACGATGCAAAGTAAATAACATGGTAAGAACGAGAAGGGATTACAAGCATGTGTAACCGGAATATCTATATTACCTAGCAAAAATCTACAACATATAAGAGCATCCACATCGGTAGTATATTTTTGAGTTTAAACTGACTTTTGAATTGAATTATCCAATGTGATTGTGAGTTTAAATCCAAACACCTTCTGATAGTTCAACCCAATGAACCGATTTTATTTACAAAATGGGAGAATCAAAATTTGCTTCAACTCATGTGCGTGAGGGACACCACACAACTTCCAATGAAAAGTGCACTACACGTATAAAGAAAGAAGGTGGAGATATAGAGAGTGGAGGGGACCACTAACAAAATTGATTTTTATTGTCAATTCATCAATATAACTGTAGATTTTTTTAAATTGTTTTCCAAAAGTAATTATAAAGATGAAAATACTATAACCTTTTCTTTAAAATTGTTATATTTGAGTATTCTGTTGTTTTATTTAACGTATTTTTATAATTTTTCTAGAATTTTTATAAACATACTTACACTATATTTTTTCAATAAAATTAAATTTTTATGAAATAATTTTACGTTTAATTTCTTAATATGTATTGTACACCTATTTTTAACTAATTAAAATAACTTAAGTGAGTTATTATCAAAATATTTTGAAGATAATTATTTATGTATTATTATTTTACTCTATCTTATTTCATAATCATAAAACCTTAAAAGCTTTTTTCTGTAGTACTTATAACTAATATGTATTATCATTAATATGTATTAATATATTTTTACCATTACATTAATATTATTATTTAAATTTACATATAATGGAAAGAATTGTTCCAAACATATTCAGTGATGACATTTAATCTTTGTCAGAAAAAAGGTTATATAGCTGTTGAGCCAACGGTAATTTTTTGGAAAAAAATTCTATAAATATGAGGTAAGAAATTTATTTTAAATGCATATATATCTTCTATTTCTTCCATAACATTAAATTTCTACTCTACCATTTTTCTTATTATTCTTCTTGATTTAAAGTCTACTCACATGGATAAAAACAATAGTGGGTTTTTTAGAAATTTTTTGGATTCTCAAAATATATCCGATGAATCATTTTCTTCTCCAAGTTCACAAGTTCCACAAAATTTTCTATTCAATCAATTCACTCAATTTCCATCCTTCACTCCAGAAACACAATTTTATAACAATCCTACTCAAGTAGAGGTAGAAGAACATGGTGAAGGCGGTGCTAGTAGTAAAAAAAGTCGCAATGGAGCAAAGCAGAAGATGAACTAGTCGCCTATTATTTTATCACTATCAGTGATGACCCAAAAATCGGCAACGATAAAAAAGGGAGTGCATTTTTGGAGCGAGTTTCATCCTACTACAACGAAAATCGTCCTGCAGGATTAATCAGAAGAAGTGAAAGCGTGATGAAATCACGCTGGTATACAACAATTAATCGAAAGGTGAATAAATTCAATGCTTGCTATAATAGTGTATACGACGTATATAGAAGTGGTCACAGTGATGCAAATATATTGTCCATGGCTTATGCTAAATATGCAGATGAAAATAATGGTGTTGCATTTAATCTTGAGCATGTTTGGAAAATAGTGAAGGATCGTCCAATATTTTGTCCACAAAATAGTGATTACCGTGTGACATCAAAAAAAGCAAGGACATCGGAGTCGGATGCAAGCAATAAATCATCAGATAGAAATTTTCATCTGAATATTGATCTAAATGATGATGTACCTCGTCCAATTGGACAAAAGGCAGCAAAGCGAAAAGCTAAAGGAAAAGGAAACTTGGAAAGATTTGATGATATGTCCATGAAATTCTCAAATGTGCTCGAGAGGTTTTCAGAATATACGGAAGTAAAGAAAAAAAATTGAGTTAAAGGAGCGCGACGTCATGATGAAAGAGTAGGAAACTATGAATGCAAATACATCAAAAATGTCTAGGGATTGCCTCATCTTACACGAGCAACTATGTAAGAAAATCATAGAAAAATGGAACTCTCAAAATAAGTAGAACTAGTCGTTGTATTTGTTTATTTTTTATTTGTAGAATGTTCTTAATATTTTTTTCTTAATGTTTGTAATTTTCACTAGTTTAATGTAATCTTCTATTTTAAAATATTATTAGTTTTCATTATTAAATTAATATTTTATTATATAAATTTTTTTTCATAGTTGACCGTTAAAAACTAGCCGTTGAAAAATTAGCCGTTGCAAGGTGAGTTTGCTATATATATGTGGTTCATCAATGAAATTGTTGCATTCTCAAATATTTTGTTCTACTCACACAAAGTTTTTCCACCCTAAAATGTCTCAATATTCTAACAATAACAGCTCTACATCATCCAGTGATGAAGAATATGAAGTCGAAAATTACGAGAGACCAAATTCGCCAGGTGAAGAATTCATGTTAATGCTAGTCAATCAAGGGCGACAACTTCTTGAAGAATATCAATGACAATTCGAGATACCACAACGAAGAAGGTTCATAGAACGAAATCGTGAATCCGGACATGGAAGACTTGTGCATGATTATTTTTACACAAGTCCTGTGTATCCGGATAACTTATTTAGAAGACAATTTCGAATGCGGAGAGAGTTGTTCATTCGTATAGTAGAAGTACTCGAGAGTCGGTCTCCTTATTTTCAGTAGAGGGTCGATGCTGCGAAGAGACAACGTTTGTCACCACTACAGAAATGTACAGCAGCTATTCGCCAATTAGCTTATGGAGTCTGCGCCGACCATCTTGATGAGTATCTTCGAATGGGAGAATCAACCTCAATGAAATGCCTTTTCCAATTTTGCGAAAATGTGATTGAAATATTTGATTGTCAGTACTTGAGAAGACCGACGTATAATGACCTTCAACGTCTTTATCAAATGCACGAGCAGAAACATGGGTTTCCTGGTATGTTGGGCAGTCTTGATTGTATGCATTGGGAGTGGAAGAATTGTCCTGTTGCATGGAAATGTCAATTTACAAGAGGTCATGACTCAACTACGATTGTGCTCGAAGCAGTCGCGTCTCAGGATTTATGGATATGGCATGCATTTTTTGAAGTTGAGGTTCGAGTAATGATATTAACGTATTGTATGAATCTCATCTGTTTAACAATGTTTTGCGAGGAAATGCTCCCACTGTTGAATACACCATGAATGAAAAGCAATATACACAAAGTTATTATTTAATTGATGGAATCTATCCAGAGTGGGTGACTTTTGTCAAAGCATTTTCATGTCCACAAGATCCAAAACGAAGATTGTTTAAGGAAAAAAGAAGCTGCAAGGAAAGATGTCGAAAGAGTATTTGGGGTTCTCCAAGCTCGATGGGAAATCGTGAGAGAATCAGCTCATTTTTGGTATAGAAAGAGATTGAAACTTATAACACTAACTTGCATTATTTTACAAGACATGATTGTCCAAGATGAAGGAGACATGATCACAAATTGGTCAAATGACGAAGGTGATGATCCTGCACAACCTATTCAAGGCTCGAATCGAGAGTTCCAAGAGTATCTCTGAAGAAATTCTGAGTTGCGTGATAATCAGGCTCATCACCAACTTCGTGTTGATTTAGTTCAACACATTTGACAACGCTTTGGTAACAATTAATAATTTTTTATTTTCTCGTACTATGCATAGTCCTAATTATTGTACTCATTTATTTTTTCGTATTATGCATTGTCTTTATATATGTATTCATTTATTTTTAATGTTTGAGCACATTTTAATTAAATTACTACTCTCTCTCTCTATAGATATATATATATATATATATATATATTTATTTATTTATTATTTTAAGTTTATATAATATAAATATATAATTTTATTTAAAATAAATTAAATTAAGTGTAATCATAATTTATGTAATATATATTAATGAATATATAAGAGTATTATATTTAGTTATATTATGTAGTAAAAAAGTGAAATAATGGGTCCCATGAATAGTTGTTTAAATTGAGGAATGAATGTGGGTGTTAGTTGAGTTTAACGAGAAAATGTATAAAAATGAATGTGATATA
The DNA here is from genome assembly GCA_023678885.1 of Pogostemon cablin. Lineage (NCBI taxonomy): Eukaryota > Viridiplantae > Streptophyta > Magnoliopsida > Lamiales > Lamiaceae > Pogostemon > Pogostemon cablin. Next base: position 1,871,622 of record CM042970.1, read on the forward strand.
TTTGAGTTTAAACGCGATGCGGATGCTCTAAGGGTGGTTATACTAATTCAAATTACCCATAATCAAACTCTTTCCCATTTCAAAAAAACAAAGTACAATGACACATCCTTGTATACGCTCAATACTTAATCAAACAAAAAGCAATTAATGGTCCCACTTACTAAATTACGAAATTAATGTGACCCCTTCAATAAACCACATCCCAAAAAAAAAAGAAAAAAAAACTTCTCTTAATTTTTTTTTTAAAAAAAAAATCTATTATTAATTATATCGATCCCAATAGTCATATGTATGGGCCAAAAGCTAGAATCTTTAATCAGCAAAGCTGATAGTTACATTTCATCATCATCAAAAACTTATATATATATATATATATATATATATATATATATATATATATATATATATATATATATATATATATATATATATATATATATATATATACCTCATGAATGTAAATATTTCACACAAAGAATTAAAGAAGTAGTTTCATTAAGGATTCAACACAACCCTAAATCTTCTTCTCTCTTAATTACATGAAATGAATTCAAACATATTCTCCAACATGGCATCACTGGATGCCACTTTCAACACTTCTCTTGATCATTTATCCAACGCATATTCTGATCATCACCTGCCCACCATGTCCTTCCACGACCGCCCGAGGTCCATCGGGTCGAACATCCCCATGTTCGACTCGATGGCCCATTTCTTCTCCTCGGGCCTTGGAAGCGATGCCATGAACATGACGCCGGAGCCCCAAATGATGCTGAACTCGTCTCCTTCGGTTTCGGGGACTTGTTTTCTTGGACCTACAGTTAGTAAAAAACATCAAGAACAGGTATGTATGTGTGTTTGGACAAGGATATATACTGGTCATGTTATTACATAATTAATTTGTGTATTATATATGATAGGGTTATGGTGGGAAGAAGAGAAAAAGGATAAATGAAAAGGAAAATCAGAGAGAAGTTGTTCATGTTAGAGCTAAGAGAGGGCAAGCCACTGATAGCCACAGTTTAGCTGAACGGGTAATTTAGTAAATTTCTCTCTCATGCAATTATGGTTTCATGATCATGATTAATATCTATTATAATATGAAGATTGTTTACTTATTAATTTTTTATTTTTGGGAATTAATTAGTTGAGAAGAGAAAAAATAAATGACAAGCTGAGATGCTTACAAGATTTGGTTCCAGGGTGTTACAAGGTAATAATTATGATGTTCTTAAAATCATGATCATACATTCATACTTAGTACACACACACAAGGGTTTTGGTTATTTTAATTAATTGATGCAGTAATAACATGAAATTATGCAGACAATGGGAATGGCAGTGATGTTGGATGTGATTATTAACTACGTTCGATCTTTGCAAAACCAGATTGATGTTAGATTTTGATCCTTTGTCTGTCATGAATCCAATCATGGCATTATTTCTTAATTTCAAGGTTTTTTTTAGTTTTTTTTTTTTTTTAATTCTTTAGTTTTGAATTTCGTTTTTTCAGTTTCTGTCCATGAAACTATCTGCAGCAAGTTTATTCTATGATTTCAATTCTTCTGAGGCAGAAGCCATGGAAACTTTACAGGTATACATTAATTAATAATTAATAAATTTACTCTTTTTTTTTTGGCTCATTAATTTATGAGGAAAAAGAGAAATCATAAGGCCATATTATTTTGATAGGATTTAGAAGCATTCAAATAAATATTAACAACTCAACGATTAAAAAAAATCTTTTTCTGTTAATTATTCAAGATCGAAGTACTATTATATGAAGAATTCAAACAGAATTTATAATGGTTTATTAATGGAGATATATAGAGCAAAAAAGGGAGCTATAAAATAAAACTAATTAACAAGTCAATATATGTTATAATTGTAATGATTTATGATTAAAGATATGCATTCAATGTCATGTTTGACTTCAGTGTATCTTGTAATAATGAATCTAAGCTTCTTCTTTTTTTTTTTTTAATTATTATTATATTATTACAGGGAAGCACAGCTTATGAAGCTGGACAAATGATGGAGAAACTTGTTGGAGATGGCTATGGTGAAAATTCCCAGTTTCAAACACCTTGGCCTCTTTGATCTTGATTTGATACCCCCCCCCCCCCCCCCCCAACCCACCTAGAGAGAGAGAAAGAAGTCTGACATGATTGACTGTATAAAAATTTGAGAGTGTTAATTTCTTTTAAAATTCAAATAGCATGTATTGATCATTATAATGTTGAATTACAGTGAAATTAGAGATGGATTTGGAAGTTGAAGGAAGAATACAGTAATGATACATTGAATTATATGAGAAATGATTAGGACACATTAAATGTGTATTCCAAAGAATCTTAGGATTGTTGAAGTGTCCAAATACTAAGATTGCCTAACAGATTAAATTGATGGTGTGACAATCTTCCAGTGTTGGATCATTATCATGATATGCAGTGAAAATAAATATTTAAGGCCATAATCCCTTCAACTAAGGGATAACAGAAAATGACATGCATTCAGATAACCTTAATTATTAAGGATTTTTGGACCCCCTGATTGATATTTGGATAAGCCCATTTCTTTCTTTAATTTCCTTCTTTTTAGTTCACTCATTATTTGCATGTTCCCCCCTTTTATTTCCTTTTAATTTTAATTATTTTCTCCCCAAAAATGTGGAGGTGAAAATGAAATTAATTATCAATGTAATTAAGGTGTCTTCAATTAGTGTAAATTGAGTCAAGTTTGCTATGTTTGTAAATTGTAATCACTTCGAGCTCGTTAAGAATTTCTAAAACACTTTCATTCACTTGCTTTTCGTATTGAAGATTGATTTTGTTCACGAACATGTTTAATAACGTATTCGTGAAGACATTAGTTGATATATTTTCATGGGCGTTCGTTTGTAGTAAAGTAAATAAGTTATTCATGAACAACAAATATTCAATAAAAGATCTCATGCACTCGTGTAAACTAATTAATTTTACAAACATCAAAATAATAAGAAGTAAATATGTTAAAAGTAAGTTAATTAATCAATTTAAAATTCATGTTAATATCAGATCAACCCATATAGTATTTAGGTTATAAATTATTGCTATTATAAATTAAAAAAATACTATTGATGTATGCTGATGAGTGGTTTCGATCGTCCGGGTAATTTTAGACTAGAATAACTAGAATTAGAATTAACGAAACCAACAAATATTCAAACATAAGCAACGGGAAAACACTCTTTTTCTTGGAAATGGATCATAAAGCTAGCTCTTTGAACGTGAATGATGAATAATATGGTGAAGATCCTCTAAAATTGGTTCGGACGTAGGAGAGAGGGAGAAACTATACCCTAAAAAGAAAAGTTTAAACCTTAAGGGCAATAACTGGATTTCTTTACCCTCTTACGCGTCAATCATATAACGCGTGCCACAAAATATCTGGTATGCTCTAAAATTGTGAATTCTAGTTAGGCGCCGGCTATTCGCACACACCGGATTACTCTATACACCCCATTATATCTACACACACAAAATTTATATATATACACACTTGGAAAATACTAAATTGCCCTTAATGAAATACACCCAAATATTCCCTTCCGTTCTACAATTGCTATATTTAACATAGCATTTAACTGTACACCCACCAACCCCAACACACACTTCATGTTTGAATCAAAAAAGAAAGAGAGGAGAAGAGAAGAAGGAGAAGAGGACCTATTCTCACTTCCGATCTTTCATAGAACATTGATGATGGATGGAAGATGTAGTTGTGGGTAGCATGATATTTGTTGTAGTTGGGGAGATCAATATGGGTAGTTCTTAAAATGGAATAAATCGGCGATGGATGAAGAGCAGCGTGGCTCGGCCCTGATTCGTCGTGAAATTTGGGTTTATTCGACTAGCCATGGTCGACGGATACTCAAAACTGTCGGCCGTCGTTGGTCGAAAATATCAAAAACTTTCGGCCGTCGTTGGTCGAAAATATTAAAAAATTTCGACCATAGGTGGTCGAACAGACCCTCAATTTTCGGTCGTCATTGGTTAATGAGTGATATTTTTACCTAAATTTTAGTGTCTTTTTATATCCATTTTCGTAGTATTTTATCTGTATTTCATGTGTTATTTGATTGTATTATGTGTTCTCACGGAAATATGTGTGAATGAGCTTAAACGTATGTAAAATAGGTGAAAACGGAGCAAAAATAAAGACGGGAGCTAAAACGAGCAAGAAACGGGTTGCCAGGACCCAACTCGAGTTGCAAGGTGCAACTCGAGTTGCCAACTCTAGTCTAGTTGGGGTCCAGAAATTGTCCAGTGAGCTTACTCGAGTTGTAAGGTCCAACTCGATTTGCAACTCGAGTTGAGAGAAGGTCGAGTTAGGGTCCAAAAATCATCTAGAGAGCTTACTCAAGTTGCAAGGTCCAACTCGAGTCGAGCTAGGAGCAGGGCAGCGACCAAAAATTGTACAGTGAGCTAGCTCGGCTTGCAAGCTGCAACTCGAATTGCTAGCTCGAGTCGAGCTGCATTCTGAAGGATTTTCAGTTTCAGAGCCTCGCAACACGACCGAATAGGCAGGTGCACGAGTAGCCAACACGAGTCGAGCTACTTTAACTCGAGTTACACACATCCAACTGACTCGTGTTGCAACTCGAGTTGGGTAAGACCAACTCGAGTTGCATGTTTTTTGGGCCAAAATCTGGATTTTCACATGCCAATGTGTGTAAGTATGTGTAAAAAGCTCATTTGATGTTAAATTCATGGCCCAACTTGGAGAGGGTATAAATAGCCTCAAGTTCAACATTTGAAGGGAGATTGGAGATTCCACATAAGGGTTTCACCCCTACACCTAGATCACACACCATTTCCTCCATTTTTCACCTTCATCTTCATCTATTCTTCATCCATATCATCTACCTTCATCCCCCCATCAAATCCTTCATCCAAGTAGTTAGAGAAGCAAGGAAGAGAGGATGATTGCAAAGGGAAGAAGAAGATCACCATTGGAGACATCCAAGGACACTTTGTATTGAAACCTTATTGTTTATCATGAATTGTAAGGATTTTAATGTCTACGTTGATTTCCTTTTGAATATGGTAGGTTAATCTCCCTTGTGAGATTATCAATATGAATTGCATTGGATAATTTTGGGTATTTGCAATTGAATAATTATGTTGATTGGGTTATTTGATTTTCTATCATTAATGCTTTAGATCTTGATGTGTATGATAATTTGTGTGGTTTGTTGTTTTAAACATGTGGTTAGATTGAGAAGTCAATTACATATTTAGGATAATTAAATGAATTACTTTGTCATATGTATCATATGCATTATAAATTGTAAAGAGATTGAGAAGTCCTTTATGATTTAGAACCCTATGATAGGACATCTAATTGGTTTGATCGAGAGGTTGATTAATCGTGTGAAGGGACTCTCATTTCAAGTTTAGTACCTAGTTGAAATTGTTTGAGTGAGAACAAATCCATTGAGCATTATTCCATATCCTATACATTCCGAGAGGGAATTTGGGTGAACTTAGTGTTGACCCTTAATCTTGTACCCATGACACGTATGTATTCGTTGCATGATATCTAGATTTTCCATACTTTAAGTATTGTTAGTCTCATTCTCTATCTACTTGGCTCATTCATCTATCTATTTATTTTATTGTCATTTATTGATTATCTCCCCTTTATGATCATTTCTATAATACTATGATGAACACGAGATCGCTTAGACCTTAGTACCTTCTTCACTGTGGTTTGATAAATTATTTAATTAATCATCCTGACTATAAATGGCTAATCATTGGTCGAAATTTTGTGATGTTTCCGGCCCTAGTTGGTCGAACGTGCATCGTCAGGAAAAAAATCGCGAAAAATATTTTTTAATCGATGTAAACATATAAATATATGTATCTTAACGTCCTTAGGTGTTTCTTCTTCCGACATGATATCCGTGTGAGCAAATGTGAGTGTTTAAAGGTGGAAAGAAAATCTAGGGTTTTAAGGATAATGTTGGAGGAAGAAGTGGGTGTGTTTATATTTTAGGATTTTTGCTCAAAAGTTTTTATGTGAATGTGTTTGTGTGTGTATTTATGATTTTGTGAAATGTTTAGTGTTTTAGCGTTTGGTGTGTGTATATAGTATTTATTATTTTGGATTTAATGTTGTAATATGTATGACATATGCCAAAAGGTTATTTTAGTAATTTAGGGTATATATTTATTATTTTAAAATTAAAATGGGTTTATAGAAGTAATTTGGTGTGTGTAAGTAGTCGGCGCCTTCTAGTTATTTAAAAGTTGTGTGGTGCTTGGGTTACATCCCCCTCCCAACAATCCGTTAGCTGCTTGTAAATGAGTTCACTAAAACAGTTTGTAAATGCTCATTTACAAATGAGTTTTAAGTAATTAAACACTAAATAGATTGAACTGTAATATGTTTGTCAAACGCCCTATTCATGCGCTTACATTATTTTCAAGAAGAGCAGTGAGACATCACCCAAAACAATTCAGACTTTTTTTTAACATGGACACTTTAACTCCTACGGTCCATTTCAAATATCTAATTTTACTATTTTTGACACCCACTTAAAAGGTACCATTTTTGCATTTTTTAAGTAAAAGACCCCACATATGGTCCATATCACTCAAAACTAATACACTATACACAATACATAAAATAATAATATTTTTAATTCACGTGAAAACAACAAATGATCACTTTTGAAATGGACGGAGGGAGTATTGTATACAGTTTCTTTCTCATAAAAAATTTCATATTATAAAATAAACTAATGTGAAAACTTTTATGGGATTAAAAGAATAATATATACTCCCTCCGTCCGCTTCTAAGGTATTCATTTTACTATTTTTGACGTGCGCTTCAAATGTAACAATTTCCTCTATCTAGTAAAATAGTACACAATATGGTCCACCACTTCCTTCTAATATAACTACTCACTTTACATATAATAATAATACTCTTTAATCCAAGAGCAAAAAATAAATGAATACCTTAGAATCGGATGGAGGGAGTATATATTTTTAAAAACTTAAGGGCAGTTCTAGGAGGGTCAGCCATAACCCTCTCATATGGGGGTGCGCACAGTGATAAGGTCATCCGGTGACTCATGGTATCTAAGTAAGGCTTAAAACTTAAATATGTGTGCAAAAAATTTCAACCATTTTCACCTCAAAAAAACTTTCAAGACAAGATTTGTGACTCGTGATATATAATAGGTGGCGCCATTTTGGTTTGAAATCCATATGAAATTAAGAATAAATGGGCCAATTTATATGGGATTCTTATAATTGGGCCTATTCTATAGTGTTTGGGCTTTTGATGGCATGACTTTTACTGCAACAAATCGGTAATAAAAAATGCTCACTCCCTTTAAAAATAACTGCCCATTTTTTTTTGAGATAAAAAAACTCATTTCCCCTTCATTTAATCTAATTCTATAACAATGTTACTGTTTTTTTACTGCATGAAAGCCATTATATCTCAATAAATTATCACCGTGCCTCTTTAGTCTTTTCTCTCTCTTTAATTTTTCTCATCTCTCTCCTCGGCTCGCCATCTCGTTTTGATCCATATAAAAATATTTGACTAAAAAAAATTTTGTGTATCCGAATAGTGAAATTATATAATCCTGATGGGCAGTGGAATTAAAACTCCAATGCCTAATCCATTGAATTAAATATATATATATATATATATATATATATATATATATATATATATATATATATATATATATATATATATCGTTAAAAAGAAAGAGAGAAATAGTATGTAATTTAGTTTTCAAATGGTACAAAAGATGAGAATAATTTGAATTAGTATTTCGTTAAAAAAGTGTGAGAAAATAACGGTCGGAATAAAAAAAAAAAAATGTGAGAAAACACTGTGTAAACTAATACACTAATATGGTGGCCAACGGTTAAATGAGAATTATTTGTATTTAAAAAAATTACAACTGTCGGATCAAAGAATAAAATCATTTCATGAGTAATTAATTAAAAAAAATCAGTCTCAACGGTAAAAAATGCGGGAACACGGAGAATACTCCATGTCCTATATGAACGCAACTTTTTCCCCTTCAATTCTGTGAAGAATAAACCTTATTCAATCATAGTTAAGTATTGATATGGAGTTGGTGGATGTCTTAGTTTGAGTATGGATATGATACATGGAAGAAATGGATGTATCAGTGGGATAAATACTCAAAATGACAGCAATATGGTACAACCGATGTATGCATGGAACAGGGCCTGTTCGTGAGGGTTTTTGGATGGCTAAACGGATTAGTTAGGAGCGGTTGAGCATATGGCTGGAAAGCTTGACACATTGGCTGTTAGTTGGAAGTGGTTTCAGTCAGTTTGGTAACCGTTTGATACTCCAACCGAAGGCTCAAAGATGCTTCAGCAAGTTGGTCCTGTAACTTTCTGTTTCATTAGTTTGTGTATATAAAGTTGTATTCACAACTTTATTCAAGTGTAATCACCTCACCTATCAATGTAGCAATAAGATCTCTCTCCCGTGGACGTAGGAGTTTCATCTCCGAACCACGTAAATCCTCTCGTGTTTTTCGTTTTTCTTTTCTTCTATTCGTAATGAGTCTTGTCTTGTGCATTCTGCCAAATTCACGACAATTGGCGCCGTCTGTGGGAAGAAGAAGCAGAAACGGGAAGGACCAAGATGATATCTACACGGTTTTGATGTCAAGAATTGAATATTTCGGAATGAAGATGAAGAACGATGAGATGCAAGATAGGAGGCGTTTCTTGCAGATCAGCGAGAGAGAGAGGAGTAATCCTTTGGGACAGCGGTTCAAAGCTGTGAGAATCGGAGAGCTCTGATAATCCGGCAGACGAGCTCGGTTCTCCAATGATAGGTCGTTGGTAGCGGTGGTTACCGGAAGTGGACGGAGAATCGTCAACTGTTGGCGGAGGGAAAGGCTGCAGTTGAGAGTAGGAGATAGGTTTCTTCTAAGGTGGCTCTCGGTGAAGAGAGCAGCAGACGTTTCCTCCGGCGGTCAAGAGGGGACCTTCGATTGCAGAAGACGACGATTCTTAGTGGCAACAAAATAAGTTCGTTGCAGTTTCACTTGGGAAAATAGATCCATAGGCGATGAACTCGCGGTGGTTGCGGCTGCAGCAGCAGAAATTCAAGAGCGGTTGAAAGAAGATCAACGGCCAGACAAGAAACGAACGGGATCGACGACCGACAACAACTTTCAGGGAAATCAGTGTGACCATCTGTTCCGGTGAGAAGGTGGGTCGCGATTACCGGTGAGATTCTTGGATCCGCAACAACGTCATTCTCCGGCATGATGGTGGCGTGTAGCGGAGGCCTGAGGTAACGGGTACAGTCTCCGACAGGATTCTTGAATATGCAACGAGCGGTTGATGTTTTTCAGAAATTAAAATCGGCTGCCGTGGAAGCCGTGAGAATAATATCCAGCGAGCGAGGCGGGTCATCAGCAATGATTCAGAACTGCAACCAGCAGGATCGTTTCCGGCAACGATTTGCAATTTTGGGCTTGTGGCTGTTCAGATACACACTATCAGTGATGGTCAAATTACAAGATTCATGAAGACAAGGAATAGTGGTCTGGTATTACATGCATAAGAAGTGGAATTAATTTTACAACAAATGGGATTTCACAGAAGAGTCAGACTAAGGTGGAGTCTGCATAAAAAGAGATATGAAATTATTTCATGGATGTGTTAGCAGCATTTTTTAAGGGATGCAACAATGGCATGAGGACTCTCCTGAAGGTGGAGTCAGGACATGAGCAACCATGGGGTGAAATAATCAGCTTACAACAGCTTGATTTTCACAAAGATAGGTCAGCTCAACAAGGTTTGTTAGAAAGGGATTTTCGGTAGCAAATGGTGTTCGGGGGAAGTAGGGATATAACGGGGTAGCTAGGAGATGTGGTACTTGGACTCGTTGGCGTTTAAGAGCAGCGCGGTAACAACGAGCAAGTGGGAGAAAGCATCGGTAATCCTAGTGAGTTAGAATCGACTTCAAAGTAATGACACATTCGTTAGGAAATTAGTTCAAACTTGTTGTGGCTCGGTTGCTACTCAAGGTGGAGTAGTGTAATGGAGTTTTGCTATACTCGTTAAAGAATAGTGTTGAGTTCTGCTACTCTCTTCAAAGTAGTGTGAAGTTTGCTGCACTTGTTACAAAGCAGTGGAATGGAGTAGAGGGTTGCTATGTTTGATTAAGGTTTAAGGTGGAGATTTGTGAAGAATAAACCTTATTCAATCATAGTTAAGTATTGATATGGAGTTGGTGGATGTCTTAGTTTGAGTATGGATATGATACATGGAAGAAATGGATGTATCAGTGGGATAAATACTCAAAATGACAGCAATATGGTACAACCGATGTATGCATGGAACAGGGCCTGTTCGTGAGGGTTTTTGGATGGCTAAACGGATTAGTTAGGAGCGGTTGAGCATATGGCTGGAAAGCTTGACACATTGGCTGTTAGTTGGAAGTGGTTTCAGTCAGTTTGGTAACCGTTTGATACTCCAACCGAAGGCTCAAAGATGCTTCAGCAAGTTGGTCCTGTAACTTTCTGTTTCATTAGTTTGTGTATATAAAGTTGTATTCACAACTTTATTCAAGTGTAATCACCTCACCTATCAATGTAGCAATAAGATCTCTCTCCCGTGGACGTAGGAGTTTCATCTCCGAACCACGTAAATCCTCTCGTGTTTTTCGTTTTTCTTTTCTTCTATTCGTAATGAGTCTTGTCTTGTGCATTCTGCCAAATTCACGACAAATTCTATTTAAACCTATGTATTAATAGGGTCCTAAATTACAAAGGGGCATGAAAATTGCAAAATCGCATGCCCCACTCAAAAAATGAACTTATAAAAGTGATGATGAGTAAGACGATCTCCCACTTTCAGAATGAGAGAGAAAATGAGAGAGGGAGAGGGGACGATCAATTGATCATGCCGACGGAGCCTATCTTCAATTGATTCGATGCGATGAATGAGAGAGAGAGAGAGAGGATGATCAATTGATCATGCCGAGGGAGCCGCTCCTATTTTCAATTGATTCGATATGATGGAGTTGGGTGAGCGTTGTCCTTTCTTCATTCTTTTTTCATCAATTTCTTGCCCCCCTTCCATGATATTGTATTCTGTATAATCTGGCTCCTTTGAGATTTTATGGATTTTTGAAATGTTGGCTGTATCTTGAACTGTAATTTGTGGTGTGATAATCGTGGTTGTCATTGTCATCATATTCTTCTTCCTCATACACAGTTATATGGCTGAAAACATAAATTGATTTGTTGATTTTTTAAACTCTGCATGCAGTGCAGGATATCCTGAAATGGCAACAGTTGTCTCCATGTCTGAGTGATTTGTTTGAATCCTTTTAATGTCAAAGCTTCTTCATCCTTGCCCTTTTTCTGCATAGTGTCTTTTTTCTAATCATTGATTCTTTGAGCTCTGGTCTTTGCTATCTTCAAACCCTTCTCCATGTCTGAATCTATGTACTTTATCATGTCTAATATTTTTTCCACAGTCTAATCTTTTTTCCTTGATTCTCTCTTATTATTTATTTCTTCTTATTTATCTTCTTCTACTTCTTCTTATACATTTTCTTTTACTTCTTTCCTTGTTCTCTATGGCCTTTTATCTTTGCTTCTTTATCTTACCTTTCTTCTACAACCTTTTCATTGGGTTTCCATTGATTTTCTTATCATAATCTCCCTTGAGCTCTGATTTCATATCTTCTTTTCATGAAACAACCACCGTTGAAAGGCCTAAGCACTATCTCAGTTTCAACTTCTTTTCATTATAGAATATTAGAATTTTCCCATTCTATTATTTGACTTGTGCATCAAATCTTTTACTTCTATTTCCTCTTTTCTATGAACCTCATATCTTTGCTTCTTCCTTCTTGTCATTTACTACTTCTTTTATGGTGTCCAATTCAGTTTTGCAATAAACTGTACCTCTAATCTGGACCCTCTGAGCTTCGTTCTTCATAAGTGTGTTAAACTTCTTCTCCGCATCTGATAGAGTAAAGAAGTTGATAATATTAAAGAGGAAGGATTTAAGAACAGTAGGAACGTATATACGATTCCCCGGGATTTCTCCCCTCAGCCAAGGCTGCCCAATACTAAACAAGGTTGATTAATCGATGCCCTTCCCTTCCCCTCTATGCACTAATTTATAGATCTATTATTCAATGGCTAATTTATTACTAGCCTGATTATTGCTTCTTATTCTTCCCTACAAATATGCTCTTTACTTATTCCTCCTTGATCGGCTCTATCAATTCCTTCCCCATTGGAAACAGCATTGTCCAATATGCTGGCTATGAGGATCTTCAACATCCATCTAAGTAGCCTCTTCTTCATCTTCTATGCCCCCTTCTTATTCTTCCTTACCTGCAATTAACAATTGAAGACATTTTTTCTTACAACGATGTCGTGGATGAAAACGCTCCTTGCACTTAAAACAAAGGTCACGAGCTCTGAGGTGTAGGAATTCTGCGTTGGACATCTGTTTCGTCCCTCTGCTTCTGTCGTATGTAGGGTTGGGCTTGCTCCTATCACCGGAAGTTATAAGAGATTTATAAGTTTTGTGCCAAGAAGACGGGCTTTCTCACATCCTATGTGTGTCGTGGCCCACCAAATCCCTTTCATCCCAAACTCACGTAGCGAGAATTCCTTCAAGGAATAGTTTTGATTTCCTGTTCTATTTCCCTAGCCAGATTCATGGCATCAAAGATATTCACAACATCTTTAGATCTGATCCAAACTCGTATCTCCGGTTGTAATCCATTGAGAAAGAGGCCCAAACTTTGGCTTTCCGTAATAAGGGGAACAAGGGCCATTCCAGCAGCAAAATCATCAATGTATTCATCGATGTTTTCGGTTTGCTTAGTGGCTGCAAGGGCTTCGAACGGATTCGCCAAAGGGTTACCTCCGTATCTTCTCATCAGTTCATAAGACAACTTATTCCAAGTCATATTTGAAAATTTTTCTGTCAGCCATCGAACCCAATGTAGCGCGCTGATCCTTCCATAGAAACCATAGCCAATTCCACTTTTAATTCCTCGCTCGTGCCATATATTCGGAAGTACCGCTCTGCTCGGGTGATCCATGCTACGACGTCATACCCATCAAAGTTTGGCAACTCAATTCGCTTGGTAGTGAGTTGAAAGCCATTGTTGGTGACGTTCCGCCCTGGAAAAACTTCTTGGGTCGGAAGTCGGGTGCTCGTCTCTCCAAAATTGCTGGATTGAAGATCATCACCACTTTCCACAATTCGTTTATTCTTCACGAGCGTGGAAAGCATTTCTTCTAACTTGTCTATTTTGTCAAGTTTGTTGACCTTCTCTATAAGAGTGATGACTTTTATAAATAGGGCGCTAACATTTGCAGAGAGTGTAGCAACGACCCTCTCCAAGGATTCAACATTCTTCTCTACGCCTCCACTCGAGCTTCCATTCGGGTGTGTGGCATACGGCAGGTCGGACCAATTTGATAGAATAAAAAAGTTGATAATATTAAAGAGGAAGGATTTAAGAACAGTAGGAATGTATATACGATTCCCTAGGGATTTCTCCCGTTAGCCAAGGCTAACCCAATACTAAATAAGATTGATTAATCAATGCCCTTCCCTTCCCCTCTATGCACTAATTTAGATCTATTATTCAATGGCTAATTTATTACTAGCCTGATTATTGCCTATTATTCTTCCCTACAAATATGCTCTTTACTTATTCCTCCTTGATTGGCTCTATCCGTATCTGAATTCTGCACTCTGAGCAGCGCCTCAACTCAAGCCTTTCGAAAGTTATGTTTTCCATTCTGAAACTGGTTTTTTCTTTCATTGATTCTCTTCTTTATTTCCTCTTTTTTTCTTTTTGGTTTCTCTCTGCATATCCATCTTCTTTTTTATTTTCTTTGCTATATTCTTCGTGGACTTCCTACCTATCTTTGTTTCTTTAATCTTCCCTTTCTCTGAAACTTTTGTTGGCCACTTAAGTTTTTCTTTCCTCTAATCTTGTTTATTTAAGCTTTAATCTTATTATGTCTAATGATTCAATGGAAAAATTCTGTGATCGTGGAGGTAGGATATGAAAATATCATATCGCGTATGAATTTTTGAAAAATTGGATTAACACACGGATGGCTAGCAAGGGATTGGGGGTAGAGTCCGGATGTGGCATGCCAATGTAACATTTCAATGGGAGGATCTAGAGAACCGACTCCCCTCAACATCTGTAAAAGAAAAAAGCCCTGTTAATGGACAATTGAACATTAGCTGCTTTTGGGATCCCAGCAATATCTATTGCCAAAACACCGAACCAGACCTTCAGTCCTGACACTTTCTTCTCCTCTCTGCTCTGTGTTATTCTCCATGAACTCTGTCTTACATACATTTTCTCAACAACAATCTCATTGCGGCATTGGGATGCCGTGTCCTTGGTCTATTGGATATATCCAAATCATAGGTGATTGGTCATATGAGGCTATAAACTTGTTTTTTTTTCTTTAGTGACACTGAGGTGAGGAGTATGCAGTTGTTATCTCCTTCATAGAGGAGACACAACAACGAATAAACCCTTATGTACAGATAACTCCTGTGCTATCCTCACAAACTCTCGATACTTTTGCGTAAAGAGAACTCCATTTCAAATGCGAATATTTCCAAACTACATAAAAAAGAAATTAACTCAAATATTCTACACATTTATTCTTTACTAATGATAATTATATTGTTGTTATGGATGTAAACAATGGAGCTTTCAAATTTAAGGGTGCAGTAATGTTTTGTTTTGCAGACAGACAACAGGCTGCAAAAGGAGTTGTCACTCATAGCAGGTCGTTTTTTTTAATTATATTCCCTAGTGATTAAATTATGTATTTTAAGGCTAATTATTGTATGTGGAGTATAGTGGTAATCATGCTGCTAGACTTTCTTTGGCTGCAAAACTATGAGGAATACCAGCCCATATAGTCATTCCTAGCACCAACCATATGCAAAGTTGAAAATGTGAGGCGGTACGGTGGTCAAGTGGTGTGGACTGAGCCTACGGTGCCATCCCGAGAGGCTGTGGCAACTAAGGTGGTGCAGGACACTAGTGCTCTTTACATTCCTACCAGCAGTGATGGACACATCATATAGTCATCTTGCATGTTTGTTTCCGAATTTCAAGTCCAATTAATATATACATATGCATGCATGGATGATGTAGTTTTACACTGTTGAGTGGTTTCTTTCAATGGGTGAGGAATTATAGCTTTAGAGCTTTTGAAGCAACTCCCTCAAATCGACACTATAATAGTCTCAATTAGCGGTACTCTACCTCTTCATTCTTCTCTCTCTCGTCTTAATTGCTTCTACATGCGATAGGGTAGCTGCCAAATCGATCAACCCCACAATCCAAGTGGTGATTGCCAAACGAAAGAAGGCAAATGACATTGCTCGATACAAAGTAGCAGGAGCTTTAAAGTAATTACTTTGTCTCAAGTAAAGACCATAACTGATTGTCTTGTAGGTGTCCTCAAAAGTGGCACATGGTATTCATCAACTCTTACGATATAAGTCAAGAATTTTCATGAAATGATTTGCGTGTGGGATTCATGGATGACAAGCCTATTGTGTGAGAGCATTATTATTGTGGTAGATAAGGAGATAATCGCAGCAATGAAGCTGCACTATGAAGTACTGAAGTGGGCGGTTGAGCCGAGTGCCTTCATCGGCCTAGCTTCAACGCTGTCGGAGATTTTTCAAGAACAACCCCAATTATAAAGGCTGTAATAATATGGGGATTGTACTCTCTGATGCTAATGTGGACTTGGATACGGTGTGGGATTCCTACCATAATAAAATATGACTTGTTGCAGCTTTTCTTTCCCTCGGGTTGATCAGATTATAATTCCTGGCATAAGTAGTATGTAAAGCAAGAAAAGAAAAAATGAGGGTGTCAATCATTTAGGTCAGGTAGTCAAAACTATCAAGTTATTAATTTGTTGTTGGATTGTACGTATAGTTATGGTTAGGTTAATCCTTTTGTTTTTGTTGTTATAGGGCATGCAATATTGTTGTAGATTGATATATGTTAATACTAATTTTTTTTCATTTGAAAGACGAACCCTATAAGATGGATTTCAAAGCAACTGACCTGTAATGAGCTAGAGAGTAAAAGGATAACACAGTCTCAGTTTCTAGTCATCCGTAAATTTGAAAGTCAAAGAGAGCCAGAACTTCAAGATCAACTTAACAATGACAACTGATGATGGAAGAACTCCTCATGCGCATAAAAGTCGTGGGTTTATTTAACAATAAAGGATTGTACATCTCATCTTCCAAGTGATACTGTTGATGTTTGAAATTAATTTACAAAAATTCTACCTCGATTTGCCGACATAAATATTACAAACAACCATATGGGCCACTAATTTAATTCAAAGGAATTCATCCGTTTCAAGTTAGTTTTTCCATGGGAGATCATTTCAGGTTATAAATTGTTTAATAGTGTGTTAAAAGGAATGTGAATTCGTTCCGTTGAAATCAAAGCACCAAAAACCTATATGGTTAAGCACATACTCCCTCCGTCCCGCCCATATTGCAACGTTTACTGTAGCTTTTGTGAGAGTTTTATGCAGTCAAACGTTGCAATTTGACCGGAACGGAGGGAATATATCTTAAGCGTAGAAATGGAGCTACTTTACTACTTGCTCCGCTCAAGTAGCTGGTTTTGAAATCCTATTGAAGTTTAACAAGTTTGACCAATCATCAGCAACATCATTTTAGGGCAGAATGCGCCATTCATCTAAGACAGATTTGAACTCGGCCTAAGAAAGGGCTATTCGGAAAACGCCCACAATAGTCTTTTCCACCAAAGTCAGATGCCAATTTTAACCCATTTTCTTACTAACGCTTCATGCTTATATAAGGCACGTACAATTAGCACTCACTCCTATCAATCAATAAATCACACGTGTGAATATAATCAATGATATTTTTCTGGTCATGTTCATTCACCGTCCATCAACCAAATGGATGTCGCCTGCATAATTTTCTACACTTGTTATGTTTTGGTGACATCCGACATCAAGAATAGTATTTCAATTTTATGTTATACTTTTTCGTCCCAAAATAATATTTACTCATTTTTATTTTGGGCATTATATAAAAAGGTTTATACTTTATTTTATATTAAATAGAATCCACACAAAATATTTAAAAATTTGTATGGGCCCATAATACTATATTAATATAACTTCTCATTATATATTAAAATATTATTTCTCTTATTTCAATATTAAAATATTATATTCATTTTTATGAGCAGCGTGTTATTACCACCCAAAAAATTTTTAAAAAAAATTATAGTGAAAATACCATTATATCCTCACTTCTAAATTTACTATCCATAAATTTATTATTATTAACCTCACCCAATCAATTTTCTAATCACACTCTAAAGGGCCTAAACATGTCTTAATACACACAAGATAAAAAAAACTAAGGAAAAAAAAGGCCGCACACAACAAAAAAAAGAAGGGAAAGAGAAGAACACCAATGATTCATTAGTCAACCTTTATGCATATCTCATTCGTTGGACTCTGTCAAAAAAGAAAGTAAAAATTCTTAATTGTTTGATGATGAAGAACACAACCCCTAATATTAATTTTATTAACCCAACAAATTCTTAAATACTTTTCAGATAATTATACATAATCTATTGAAAAATAAGAAAATAAATTGGAAGCTGTTGATTAAAATTTCCCTTATTGGCATTTTGTTTATTCATAAATGAATAAAACTGCCCATATGATCCAACAATGTCAATAAACATTTTAATGGTTAAACCTAGCATTTTTTTTAGTAAATTGGCTGAGTGGATTTAATAATTTTAAGGATATGGATAGTAAATTGAAGGATATGAATATAATAGTATTTTTAATATAATATTCTAAAAGATTTCGGGTGCTTTTAGTAATATTTCGTGCGTATGAATGGGAGGGGAAGGGGGAACACGAAATCTTTATATTTTTATCCCCGGTGAATAGTGCCGCACTTTTCTTGTAAATAAATTATTACTAACAGATAAAAACACACATCTACTACTTTCCATAATTCCATTTACTTTGTACATTAACTAATCAACGATTTGGGACGAAAACAACACTCACTCTCTCTGAAGAAATTGAAAATAGAAAAAAGGAGAATCGGAAAATGGAAGAGGGCAATGGAAAGAAGAAGGTGATGGTTGCGATTGATGAGAGCGAATACAGTGAATATGCTCTCAAATGGAGCCTCCAAAATCTGGCTGAAACCCTAGAAGCATCCACTCTACTCATCTTCACCGTTCAACCACTTGCTGATTTTGGTTACCTCCATGCTGCTTCCTATGGATCTGCCCGTATGCCCCTCACCACCAATTTCTTTACTGTCTTGATTTCTTTTTCATATTCCGTTTGTTCTGAGAATCAATTTTAATTGCAGCTGTTGAATTGATTACTGCTCTCCAAGAACATCATAAGATGGGTGCTGAAGCTTTGTTGGAGAATGCCAAGAATATCTGCTCTCAATATGGGGTATTGTTTCTATTTCATCCTTGTTTCTTCACTTGCCATCTTTCTGTTATTTTATCGCATCCTTTGAGAAATACTTACTCCATCCCCATAGTTGTTTAAGTTTGTTGTTTACTGCTTACTGAATTTATTGATTTATTTTGTTCATTTACGGGTGTAATTAGTATTTCGAGCAATAAAAAAAGTATAAAGTAAATTATATATGGAAGTATGAGTAACCTCTTCTAAAAATATGTATGATGTTGATAGGTTGTTTTTATTGAATGCTTTAACTATTTTGGAATGTGAATGGATCAAATAAATGAAGAAATATGAAAATTGTAATGAAATGGAGGGAGTAGATGATATTATAATACGAGGGTACCCCTCCTAGCCCGGCTGCCATGAGCTTTGAAGGTTCTCGCTGTTGTCACTCGAACTTTTTCGACAGTTCAAACTTTTGTTCAGGGCACCCGAAATGAAACTATTTATGTTTTCAATCAAGTCTTGATGGAAAAAGAACATACTTTCAATCGATTCTTACCAAAATAGAGTTTGACCTGCCTGAAAAGGCTCCCGTTTCAATCGCTCGACTGAACATAGGCCTTAGTTTCGATGGCTTCTACTTGTAAAGAAAAAGGTCATAATTTCAATCAATGTTCCACAAAATAGATCATCCTTTTATGTTAAATCAATTCTTACCAAAATGGATTTTTTTTTTTTCAGGAAAGAGTATTCAATCCATTTTATTAATTTATAGAAAAAATGCATTGGTGCCTCAGAAAATGCCCAGTTACAATAGGGCTGCCCCTAGAAGAATTACATGATTGTGGAGAACACGATTAAAAATAGAAAATTTTCATTTTATGTCATAGTATGCTAAAAATTTGGGTGAGGTTGTCTTTGAGGTTCACTTTTTTTTTTTTTTACAAATGCAAAGTGAGTCTTCTAATGAAAAAAGTTACTAGAATATGATTTTTTTTTTCAAAAAATTGCTCAATAGCATGTCTTACAATTAAGATGGCAAATTCTTAGAAGTTGAATAATAAATTTAACTATTTAAGTGTTCCTTTATGTATAATGTGAAGAAAATTTTAAATTTTAAATTCTAGTTGGGAAACAACATCTATCCCTCTTAGTTATAAGTCTTGACACATCCTGACATTTATTTTTCAATCAAATCTCAGGATAGGTGTGGAGTTCCTAGTGGTGGGTACACCATCTAACACGGAAACCGTGTGGTTGCAGGTAGTTGCTGACACACTTACAGAGGTTGGAGATCCAAAGGAGGCCATATGTGATGTCGTGCTAAAGCTTAACGTACAATTACTCGTCATTGGGAGTCATGGTCGAGGAGCTGTAAAGAGGTTAGATTTTTGTGTTGATATCTACCTGTCCTTATTTCTAAGTTAAAGTTATCTGTAGCTTATGCATTTTATTTTATTTTTTGACTTTCAATAGGGCTTTTCTTGGAAGTGTGAGCAATTATTGTGTTAACAATGCCAAATGCCCTGTCCTTGTTGTGAGGAAGGATTGAAAACAAGAGTGTAAGTGTTGCTTTTAAGAGTATAATTATTAAGGATGTTTGTACATGTGTGTTAAGGTGTGTTAATATTGTATATGTATGTTAATCTGTGTTTTGTATTAATGAAAAACGTTGTGAGACAGCAGTTTGATGATCTAAGTAAATAAATGTACTGTTTGCAATTGCATTATTGTATATATGTATGTGGTCATCTAATATCTGGTTTTTAATTACTGTTGATTTCTTGCACGTATAGCCACTCTTCAGATTATTGTTTTCTTGCAAGTTTATCGACACATGTAGTTTTGAAAAATGTAAAATATAGTCATAGTTCATAAAAAACAATGATAATTTTATCCTTTTAAGAAAGGAATCAGAGCTCTATTGGCTCATAGAATGGCGTGTTTAAGCATAGATGTAGTAGTAGTCATCCGAATATACGGTTTAGAGTAGCAGCCAAACGGACTCCCCCCTGAGCTAGTCTCATATTCACAACCGGATAACGGGAGAGGAAGTAGTCATCTGCAGACGTCATATATCTCTGTCATTCTATCGTGAACGAAGGAGAAAATCCCAAAGCTGCCACTATCACTTACCTTCCAGAATCGACCCTTCTTCGACTCCTTTGTACGCCCAGTCGCATGCTGCTTTGATTCCTTCCAATGCATATCTGCATGTAAGTTCAGATACTTTTTATGGTATTTTAAAGTTAATGTAAAATCAGTACTTATGATTCCTTCCTTGTATTGCTAGAAATTACAGATCCGGACAAGCCGTCTTGCTGCAGGCTTCCCATGCCTTTGCTTGGTTAGCCCACACCGTCTGTCAAAGTACCGATGTCGAGTAAGATCAAATCAATGACTCAAAAACAAATATTCAACTTGTGTGGAAAGGTAAGAAGGAAGTGAGATTTACAGTTATGTTCTTTTGAAGTGTGTTGATCAGTTCATCAACATTAGAATCATAAAACCTTTCTTCCTCCGTCTCAATAATGCTATTATCCCACACCTGTAGTATAAGGTTTAAAATGCAGTCTCTAAAGTCGACTTATTTCATTGCTAGGGTGACTTACATGGTGCAGAACTGTTTTTCTCGTGTACCAATGGACGTCGATGGTGTTTCCTCCTCTGTCGGAGGTAAACCCGACATGTAGAGGCTGCACCAGAAGGGTTTTGATGTGTAATCAGATAAACCACATTCACAATTCAACAGCAAAGAAGGAAAAATATCAGTTCTACCTGATGGATATCTCCCATGAAATGAGATAGAAATAGAAGTGCTTCTGTAAGATTATCTGTTGATCATTCATTTTGTAGGTTCATCAGTTAAATAGTCGATCCGATGGATGAAATTTGAAACGCAGGAATAAATTCAGTTATATTTATACATTGAGATGCAGAGTTGGCATTGCCGTAGCTCAGAAGCTGGTTGGTGTAGTTATTGATAGCTCCGGCTACACATCTACCCAGTACGCCATCCTCGTCTTTGCAATCTCCTATTTATTGCAATGATCTTTATAATCAATTTATTCATGCAAATCGTTTATAATGAATCAAGATCAATATCTATAGCTGTCGTGTTAAAATCCATGGAAACAAAAGGCTCCCTCCCGCCTTTTAAGACGAGCATAAAGAAACAGAAAATGTTATAGAAGTGAGATATCTTGAAGTGTTAGAAGTCTCACTGCTGTATTGATTAGTGCAGAGATTGTCAGGTGTATCGATGTAATGAAGAGGCGACGACCACCGATACCGGAACTTGACTTGATCCGCCCACAAGCACAAGCTACCAAGATCATCATTCGCGTACAAGGGCAAGAGCTGAGACACAGCATCTGCTGCTGATGCACTCAACCTTGCCTACGCGAACAATGAATCGGGTGTCAGAAAACGAGGAACACGTAACCTAGTACGTAAAAGAAGGGGTCAAGGTAAGAACCTGAGCAAGCCTACAAGTAATGAGATGGCCATCAATCCCCCACCCATAGGCAACAGAGGAGCACAATAGCAGAGCTGCAGAAGATAGAATCACAACTCTGAAGAGCTCCATTTTCAATCTATGTTCATTACAGATACAAACTTTATGGGATGGATCAGAAAGTGACAACAAATGGGATGGCCTTAAAAATGTCATGGGGTGAAGTGTGAACTGTGTGAAAATCCCAACTGATAGCTTTTGAAAAGGGGGTCCTGTTATTAATTTATGTGATTATGACATATGGAAATCGACAATCTGTTCCTTTTTTTTGTTTTTAATGGTGTACCCCACCATTTGGGGCCCCCACCGCCCCTGCCCTGGGGATTGGTGGAGGAGGTAAATCGTAGAATGTGCTTCATGTGGCTTATAGAGAGGGCACACTGTTAAACTTGTGCCCTGGGGATTGGTGGAGGAGGTAAATCGTAGGATGTGCTTCATGTGGCTTATAGAGATGGCACACTGTTAAACTTGTGCTTGCAAGGGGTTAAATTCATGTCAAATGCAGGATTCGAACCCCAACCCTGCAGCAATCAAGCTCAGTTGGAAGATCTTTCCACCATCTCCTCTACCACTTGAGCTATGTCCTGAGGGCAGGTTTTTTTTTTTTTTTTAAGAGAAAGTGATGATGTTGATGCTAACCATAGAGTGAAATCTGTTTTTGTATCATATTGTATTATTAAAGTATGTCTTTATTTATTTATTTTCTTTTTAATGATATATTAAGGGTTACATGGACGAAATAAATTATTAAAGTATGTCTTTATTTATTTATTTTCTTTTTAATGATATATTAAGGGTTGCATGGACGAAATAAATGAGAAAGGCAAGAAGTTTTTTCATTTTTTCCCCGAAACTAGGAATATAATTTATCGTATTTGGAAAGCTAAGTGTGTCATCTAATCTTCAAAATTGCACACAGGATCTTATGCGCCATTTTGGTGCATCATCTTGTGTGTCACACGTCAAGTGATTGACACGTAAGATGATGTATCAAATGACATAAAAAATTCAAGCCGAAGCGTTAAGACTCTGAACGCGTGACCCTTTTTCTCAAAAAAATTATATTAAATATAAATGTATTACTAGGGGCTCTGCAGATTTTTTATTTTTATTTTTTTTCCTTAATTGATTTGTATATTTATTGCTAGCTGATGTTAGTAGTATTATTTATTATTTATTTCTAAGAATAACATAAAAAATTATTTAAAATGAGTACCAGGCCAATTTAGTAATTAGTACGAGTTCAAACTTTAATTTATAAATTTTGTGTTTTGAGAGAATTTTTTTACTTTTGTTCACATATAATTGAGAGAAATAATATTTTTAATAAAAAATAATACTTGATTAATAAATAGTGAGATTTGATCAATAAGAAGTGTTAATCATTTAATTGAATTATATAAATAATTTACAAATAAAAAGTAATAACATTTTTAATAGTAAGAGCATTCTATCATAATACTTCTTTTTTTTTAAATAAAAAGTAATAACATTTTTAATAGTAAGAACACTCTATCATCGTTTGCTTGGCATGATCATGGGGTGATTGATGCAGTATCCCTCGTAACTATATTTGTCTCGGTGTATTCATAATATATATGACCCAATATTAATAATACTTTTCTATGGTATTGTGTATCCCACCTAAAGAGGTGTGTTAGGTGGGATACACAATACCAACATTTAATACTTAGATATTATATACTATAATTTTACAATTATATCCATATCCAATAATAATAATAATAATAATAATAATAATAATGATAATAATTAATAATCAATATTAATAATAAATACAATAAGTAATAATAATAATAAGGGGTAAATATGTCATTTTGCTTATTATCTCATTTTTGTTAATATTCAATAACAAATATAAAATAAATAATATCTAGTTATCAACAATTTTATTTTTTCATAATACAAACAATAATACAATTAAATGTTAAACAAATATCATTATATACAATCTCTTTATATCTCATATCCACAAGTAAACGAGTTGTTATGGGTATATGGATTATTTAAATCAAGTAATCCACGTATTCTCGACAAATTATTTCCTATGAAATTTTAGGGCATAAACTACACATTTCTCCAATTAATTTTGTGTTCGAAGACTCCTTTTATTTGTTTTTTTTTTCTTCTTATGTTTAGCCCCAACGTTCTTCGACGCATTTAGGTTGTGCTGTTTATCATCATCGTCATTTATTTCTTTATCTTAATTCTTATGGGTATTTCATATCCTCCTTGGTTTGGTCCATGGCCCAACAAAGATGAAGACAAAAACCCAGATATACGAAAGCCCACACCGAAATGCCTCGGCATGCCACAGGGCCGAACCTGGCATGAGCTTCGGCCCAAGGACAAGGCCCATCCAAGGATCGTTATAAACAGGCCCAAGGTCTGTACGTCTAGCCTAAAGGCTCGTCAGCCCATGGGAAAGACCACAGGCATACCCAATGTAAACTCAGTCGGCTCATCAGAGGCTCGGCCGCCCCACCCATCGAACACAAAATGATCACATATCATAGGTTCACAACACAGCAAGATGCTCTCTTAGTCAATAGGAAACCTCCAAAGAAATTGATATTATTAATAATAGAATAGAATTGATTCCTCCTTCAACATATAGTAACATCTCATTGGATTATAAAAAAAAAATGGATCAAGGCCCTTATCACAAATACATGAGGAACAAGGAAGAAGAAACCTATTTATAGCTAACATTTAGAATGATAAAACATCTTATTTATCACCTCACACTACCACTTCAAGAGGGAGTTCTGAGATTGGGTGTATCTTCAAGAACCTTGCGCTCTATTATCAATACAAAGAGTGTATTTTCTCCATTATTTATGTTTGATATACTCCCTCAGTCCGGATTCAAGGGTATCATTTGCTTTTGGGCACGGAGATTAAGGAGTATTGTTATTTAATGTGTAGTGGGTAGTGGAGGTGTGGGTCCCATTTTTTAGTTATTTTTTAGTTGTATTAGTAGGTGTGTGTGGATAAAAAAAGAAATGAGACTCTTGGGACCGGATGCCCAAAATGAAAAAAATGATATCATTGAAAGCGGACGGAGGGAGCATTCATTTAGTGTATTTGTACATTGCTATTCCAGTTCAATTATATCCTGGCAAAAACAACTTTCAGCACTTTACTTATTTCCCTCGTGATGTTGTAATTTTTCCCTTTCATAACGAAGATCCTCTTTTCATGGTATTTAATTTCTATTTTATTTTACACAAAAGTTCTTCCCTCTTCTTAAATGATTTACCCACCATTCAGGGCAACAACCAATTGATGAAAGAGTTAAATCATAGAATATGTCTCAAATGACTTATGGTGAATAACTCACTATTTGACTGTACTTGCAATAATCCAAATTCAAATCTAAGACAGTATTCGAATCTCCAATTACAATTATCGGCTCAGTTGAAAGATCTTTACATACTCTCATCTACCACTTGTAGCATGCCCTTGAGCTCTGCCAATTTTATAGTATAGAATGATCGATCAAAATTGCCAAACTAATATGACATGAGGTGGTTGAATCCTTGTATGAGCTGGTGGATTAATTGAGCTCCACAGAATGTGGTTATGTGGGCCGACATGATTGTAATGGGCCTTCTACTTTTTTACAAAGTGGGAACCTAAATGTTCGTATTTTACCCTAATTTAAGATACATCAAAATAGTCAACTTTATAATTGCATTCCGACAACCCATATGAAGGCCCAAGTACACTGATTAAGAACGAGGACTACATCAAAAGACATTATTAAACACAACTAATAAGGTAATAGAAATGCTCAAAAGTTTTAATATTGAGTTATACATTCATTTACATTTGAATTAATTTAAATTCGATTTTTAATGGTTTGTAAAAAAGCACTATATACAAAAATGATTCACACACGAATGAGTGTTTATAATATCTGTGTATGAAATTTTCATACACTGAGTGTTCATACACGAATTTTTATTTTTTATACACGTATGCATTCATGCAAAAGAATATTTTAATTAAATCAAACATAAAAAAATTACTCTTGAAGTTAGAATAGAAGAATACATCTATAAAGTCTGACTGTTACTATATAATAATTTAGCTTCTCTTATTTCTAAGCCTAAATCTACATAACATCAAAGAATATGATATAGAATTTGCTTCTTGGAGAACCTGCCAAACTTGAACAAATTTGTCTTCTATGAATTCCATCAAAATTTAAGACTTAACATGATTTGAAAGCTGATTTGAACTTGAAGAGAATTCGCCTTATCTAAATCCTAATTATAAAATTGAAGGTGCGACGTTTGCTAATTTTGAAGAATCTGCTTATTCCATTTTTAGATTTTTTTTAGTAGTTTTTTTATTCTACCCTAATTTTTTTGTAATCGCGTTATTATTGGGTAAAATATAAATCAAGCTGTTTATTATTATTACAATGACAGAAACATTGTTAATTTCCCAGTGGCATCGATCGATCATACATATACATTACACTTAAACAGGGAATAGTGGTCAGTTATTCTTATTTAATTTTTAGTAATTTTATTTAATTATTGAGGGGAATTGATTTTAAAAAATATAATTTAACTATTAAAATTATTCAGTCACAATAGCTGAAATCGAAAATTATTATAGGTTTTATAGTAAGAAAATAATTAAATTACATTCTTAATTAGGGGTAGGACTCGCGTTCATATTTTGCATCTACGATACCCAATCATTAAAAGAATAAAATAAAATAAAAATCTTTTCAATTATGGTTGTGGTCACATTTAAGGAACTGGAAAACAATGAATTCCAACATAAAATATAATATTAGAAATTTATGAGATTCATAAGAAAGCACTCTTAGATTTTATTTATAAAAATGAATATTTAATTTATTCGATTTCCGACCATAAAATTGGTGGGGAGGCAGCCAGAAGTAGATGATAAAATGGACATCCATATAGAAAATGACTTGTGAATGAAATAATAATATTAGATTGATGGACAATGACCTACATTTAATCTCACACTCACTCTTTCTCACACCACATTTGAGTTAACAAAATCGCAAAATCTTGCGATTGGGCACACGGAGTTATTTGCGTTTAAATTCAATTTTATACTTTTTCTTTTTTTTTTTAATAGTAAAGGTTATATTTTTAGTATAAAAATTTATAATTTTAAGTTTTAAGAATTTTATTTTTAAAATTTTTAATCAAACGTGAATACTCTTCATATTTTAATGACATTTTGTTAAAAATAATACTCATATTAATTAAAAACACATACTCCCTCTGTCCCATAGAAGATGACACACTTTCCTTTTTGGTTTGTCCAACTAAAATTGAAACATTTCCTTTTTAATACACGGATCCACACAAAAACAATTAATCTATTCTCATAGGGCCCATATATCACCTCTAATACAACTACTCACTACACATTAAATATTATTTCTCTCACTTCACTTACTTTACTTTACATTAAATTATTATACTCCTTAATCTCCGTACCCAAAAAAATGTGTCATTTTCTCCGAAACGGAGGGAGTATTATTTAGTACAAAATATTATATTTAGAGCATTGTAATTTTTTTTTAAAACACTAGAACATTATACTTTGAGTATACGAGATACCAACTCTTTTAAAAATATATGTCAACCAATAAACTTTTTTTAAAAATAAAGGGTATTGTTCCGACCACTAATAATTTATATTTACATTATTAATCCAAAAACGACAGCAAGGATATAGTAATGAGAAACTCTCTTGTGAGATAAGTTATTTGTGAGACAGGTCGATCCATCACTAAAGGATGCTTGTTGTATAGTTAAAGTATGATTATTTGTAGTTAAGGTATGTTGTTAATTATTTATATTATAACACATTAAAATCATACTTTAATGCATAACTCAGCATACTTTAAAAAACATACTTTAGGAATCATTTAACATATTTTATTTATACAATAAGTATACTTTAGTGATGGATCGACCCGTCTCACAAATAACTCATCTCACAAGAGACTTTGTCTATAGTAATAATAATACTAATACTTAATAGATTAGGATAAATAAGGATGGGGCAAATGGTCATCCATGCCCCTCATTTTATACATGAGACTCAACTACACCCTTAACCTATTTTTTTTATCATTCAAACCCTTTAACTTTTTTAATAAATCAAATTTACCCTTAATCTTCTATCAGTATAGCAAAACAACATTTATTAATTAAAAAAAATTAACATCACGTTGGGTCCATAATTAAAAATTAAAAAAAAATTATCCTGTAATGAGAGAGAGAGGGGCAGGATAAATTAATACCATTGGGCCCATTAGAATATATTCCCTCCGTCCCATACTCATCTGCGCCGATACTGTAGATACGTAGTTTTAGAAAAGTTGAATTTTGACCAATTTTATTAACTTTTAAGGGGTATTGTGGTATTTTTAGGTAATAAATAAATTATAAAGTATGTTACGTGTGTTAGGTGGTAGTGGTATTTTTGAAATTAAGATAATTTTTGAGGATGTTGGTTTATGTGAAGTTTTCTTTTTTGGGTGGTGAAGATAAGTATGGAATGGACGAAAACGGAAAGTGTGAAGATAAGTATGAGACGAAGGGAGTATATGATATATCCATTACTGATCATCACCGTCGTGGATATGGAGATGGTTTCAAGGACGAGCAGTTCAAGAAAATGACAGAAGTTTTGAGGTACGAGGTGATGAACTGCATCAAGATGACGGAGATGAAGTTGAACGCTGCAAGAAGATGGAGGCGACCAAGGCTGATCAGTTAACTTGCTTTCTTCACCATGTACAAGGACAATATGGATGGATAAAGTTATCGTTCGAGAGTATCAAACTTGAATGCCAAGCTGGTGGAGGAGTTTCGTCGACACCACCAGCAGTCGCCGCCACCTGGAAGATCCAATCCTCGAGAAGTTCGAGGAAACCACCACAGTTGAACATGGTCGTGTGCCGGGAAACACATTTTCGAAGTTCAAATTCAAAAACTCCAAATTATATGAGATGAGAAAGGAAGGTGCTTCTGGAGGAGAGGTAGGTTTCGATCGGCCACCTCCAGGAGATGTACTGAGTAGTAAATAATTGTTGAGGATGAGGGGGGAGAGCATGTGATAAAAAAATTTTATAACCATGGGCCCCATGAATTGAGTGGTGTTAATTTTTTTAACCATCTTGCTCTTTTAACAAAAGATGAAGGATAAATTTGATTCAATTAAAAAGCTTAAGGGCTTAGATGATAAAAGAAATAGGTTGAGGGTTGCCCAATAAGGATGTTTGGTTAAATATACACCGGCCATCATATCATCCACAACTTTATTTGCCACTGAAATTCATGCATTTTTTGTCACTATTGTTTACTACTATTATAAAACTTTCTTACTTTTGGCCAAATATTCCACTCTACAATCGATATATTAATGAGATTTAATAATCAGTAAATTATTTAAATACAGAACTATTGAGAATGTAAATAAATTAAGATTAACTTTTGGTTTGAGATATGGAGTATAAATTAACAATTAATTAGATAAGTGGAAATTGAGTACTTCCTACATACCTTGATATGTATTCATTTTGTCATCCTCTTAATATGTATTCATTTTGCCATTTTGATCCGTTTAATTATAAAGTATTCAATTTCCTTTTTTAGATTGATGTGACCACACATGGCCTCACACCCAACACTAATACAACTATCCACCCCACTTTAAAATATTATTTCTCTCACCTCAAAATACATTAAATTATTATACTCTTTAATCCACGTGCAAAAAACAAGTGATTACATTTCAAGAGGACGGAGAGAGTATATGTACTCTACTTACATAGATAACGTATTCATTTGTTTTTTTAAGTAAATTAAGGGGCTATTATTTTCGTCTCATAAATAAATTTATACTTTCTATTTTTGTTCGTCCCATAAACAAGTTCACATCTCCAAATAAGAAAATACACACAAATCAATAATTTCACAAAACTGTTTAATTTCAAAATTGTCACCCATTAACAACTCACATAACTTACTTTATAATGTACTATTATCTAAAAATATCAAAATAACCCTAAAAGTAACGCAAAAAATAATTTTTTCTTAAATTTCATATCTACAGTAATAGTGAATTTCTCTTTTGGGCGGAGGGAGTATTATTTTATATAAATAGTAGTGAATGTTAATACATGTGGAACATTTTACTAAAAGGAGAAATTGATATTTTTAAAATGTACGATCAAATTGGCAAAATAAATAGTTTATGAATGGACGGAGGGAATATTTTCTTTTATTTTAAGTGTATTTCAAACGTTTTTAGATTTGTCCTGATCTTAATTACACTATACCAAAATTTTTCCTTCTTACGTATCTCCCAGAATCGGCTCAAATTCTCTATGTAATTTGATACATCATCTCATGTGCCACATTGTTAGATGAACAATACTTAGGAGAAATAAACTATACTCTAAACCTTAAAGTCTAGGGCAATGGTTGAATTTACTTCTACTTCTTACGTGTCAATCACTTAATGTGTAGTATAAAAGATGAAGCACGAAAAAGGTATAAAATATCAAGTATATCCCAAAACACTTTAAAATTATGTGTAAATTTTTTCCAATGTGAATAGAATATCTTTCCTTAACTTTTTAATAGTGATAAAGTTTAATTTGGCTGTCGCCATTTTTTCCTACCTTTTCTACATAGGTATCATATCTCACTTTTTTCTTAAATACTAGTATTTGACATTTAATTAGGACACCCTAAGCCCACAAAAATTTTAGATTTTTTTTTTTAATTTTTCTATATTTTCCATGATTTTTTTTTCCACTTACCAAAATAAGACAACTAGAATACATTTCCGACCATCTCCTCTTGACATTTAAATAAAAAAAGTAATTAATAGTTTGTTGAAGTATAATTATTTGTTCTGCAAAATAAATGAATACAAAGTCATAAAGGCAACAATCCTTAAAACATAGGGATTATAAAGCGTAAACACAAAATATTATGTATTTTATGATCTTATTTATATAAAATAATCTTTTGTCTTCAAATTTATTAATTGAACCGAGACCAAAATTCTTGATTTTGTAAAATCATGTTACAATCTGTACTTAGAAATTGAAGAGGGATCTTACATTATTTTATTTGGTGAAGTTAAATCTTGGTAAAGGTGGTTGGTCACTGATTACATGCAAGTATTATTGGCCAACAACTTATATTATAAATATCATATATATTAGATGCTTCCTTATATACCAACTAATTAATTATTTAATATCATGATTGATATATACAATTTAATGTGGACCCAAATCTCTGATGTTGAGATACACGCTTTTAATTAACACATAAGTACTTTATTGTGATTAATTAAGTGTCCAAATTCTGATTCCACAAGTAACGAGTAAAGTAGCATTACTGTTCTTTTTCTTTTTATAATGTAAATCAATTTAATAAGAAATTAAATAAAACTAGTGAAAGTTAAGGACTAGAAGTAAGAATTAAAAAAAATTAAGGACTAAAATATAGCGACTGTATAGCTTAATTGAATCGAAAATATTTAAGTAGTGTTCATGGGCTAATTATGACTTAGTTGATCAAGTATTTCAAAAATATAATTTTTGTCATAATTAATTTGCTTGAAATGTTTGAAATATGTTGAGCTACAATATACTGCTTCAAGTATTTCATACTTAATTAATTAATTTTCATGATCAAGAATATCCGTAGGATAATTAATGTGGTAATTGAATTTAAATTTAGTGACTCAATCTAGTTTTAATTTGAATTATTATTGCATAGAGATAAAGCACTCTTGTGAATCGAATTTATGGAGGTGCTCTTTAAAATCCTATTATACCCTATTAGATTTTGTTACTCGTGCATTACACGGGACAAAAATTTATACTTTCTTTGTCACATGAATAATATTACATTTACTGTTTGTACGGAGATTAAAACATATTGTATTTTAATACATATTGTATTTTAATATATAATAGGTTGATTTTAGAAATATACTATTTTAATGTATAATGAATAGTTGTATAATTGTTGTATGTAAGCCCTACATATAGTGTAAAGATAAGTGTAGAATGGAAGTATGTATGGTAAGGGGTAGGGTACGAAAACAACTACGTGTACCTATACTTATCCCGTTTAAAAATTTTATTATGTTATCCATATTCGTCTCATACCCGTTTATCAATACCCACGGGTACTTGTATCCGTATAATATTCATTGATTTTATATGTATTTATATTTTTTTATAGTTTAAATAAATATAATAATAAAAATGCATTATTACTATTAATTTAATATAGAATAAATATAATATAAACTCTATTATTTTATAAATATTTAATAAATATGATTAAATAATAACTTATAATTATTAAATAAATATATAAAATAATTCATAATTAATATATAAATTATATAATATATATTAAATTTACAAAAATATATACTATAAACGGGTATAAGTTGGTATTAAGTCATTATCCGTACTCATCTCAAATTCTAATGAGGTTTTATAAAACTATACGTACATGTACCAAACTCGTTTACAACTACCCGTACACGTCCTATTAGAATTCGAGTAGACCAGATACTTGAAAATATTCATCTCATTGTCATCCCTAGACGAAGGGAGTATAATATGAATGTCATCCCTAGACGTAGGAGTATAATATGAATTCTCTCCCAGACTTAATACGATGACCCAATCTCGCTACGTTCCTTAAGAGTTTTTTAGCAGATGTTTTGGTACTAATAAATAGAGCAAATTAGTGCAAATAGTTCAGTACAAATAGATTGACTTCCTAAGGAGCAGCTTGCACGTAACAGAGATATGTTATATTTATTTATTTATTTGTGATTACTTTTAGTTGAATAATTAAATTTTAATGGATATTTTCTTATTTGAGGATGGTTAATTATATGTACTTTCTTTGTATCAGGTATTTCTTTTCGTTCTCGTTTGGAAACTAAGAAAGTTGATTTTTTTGAGATGTATGATGTAAGATAATTAACACCCAATGAATTAAATGTCTTTATATTCTTTCACCACAACAATTTTTTCCTCATATGATTAAATTATTCTCTTATATGAGTATAAAATATGAGGAGAAGAAAACTAAAATTTGAAACCTGAACTTTAAAATATGTGGAACAAACCTATTAAATTATTTACCCAAAAAAAATATATCTCTTATTTTTTAAAGAATTATTTATAGTATATTAATGCTATTTGCAAACAACAATTATTGGGCCCGTTGGGTTTTGGCCCAAATTGCTGGCCCTCTTTTCCCTAAGTATTGGGCCTGTTTTAATTTATTTAAAGATGACTCATAGCCTTACACTTTTGGCCCCTTATCTACACCATTCGTAGCCCAACGGGCAGAACGTGGATTTGAATTCTTTTGTGAGTTCAACGAAAATTTGAGCACTGTGGAGTTCAGCTCCTCGACCATCTTCTCCAGCGACAAAGAAGACCGACGAGATGACGAAGATCAATACCTAACAGTGGTATCAGAGCGGGTTTCATCAGCTCGCCACCGTTTGGACCGCTACCGCTGCTCGCCTCCGGCGGGAGAGAGGAACGCGCCACCGCTGTAGCTGGTTTTGTCCGCCAGGAATGCGACTCTAGGATTCCATAAAGCTGCCGCCGCTGTACGCCGCCAGAAACGAGCAGCTGCTCATCGCCTGGAGCTGTCCACCGTCTGTCAACACCGCTGCTGCTCGTTGACGCAGCTGCACAGCTGCCGCTTGGATCTGCTCGCCGGGAATACGACCGCCGTTAGAAGCTGGAGCTATTGACCCCTGGTGACCGTCGCTGACCGCCGGCCGCTGGCGCTAGGGTTCGGTCAGATTGGTCTAACCATTGGAGAAGGGAAGTATATCTCCTCCTCCTTTTATTGTTTCTGAAAAAAATTTCAGATTTGTTCTATCATTTTTCGGACCTGTTAATTTTCTGAAAATTTTTAGATTGTTCCTTCACTAACCCCCACTGTTTCTCACTTTGTGTGTAGGTTGAAACTTGGAGAGAAGGCTGACCCTTTCGTATTGCTACGTGAACAAGACTACGAGGGATCCACCCCGATAAAAACTAGCTGGTGGCTCATAGAGGTAGTATGGTATTCTCGTCAGAGACACCGCTCTGGTGAAATAGCTTGAGCCTTTTTCTTATTTATTTTTCTGTCATGCCTGAGGCGGCTGGTCCTCTAAATTTGCTCTTGTGTGATGCCCTGAGTCGGCTGGTCCTCTTATTACAGTTCTTGTTTGTTTCTTTGTGAAACTGTCATCTTGGCCTTTCAATTTCCACTGCTGAAAATATGTTCTTGTGTGTTATGTTGCTCCGTTTCTTGCTTTGTGTGTGATTAGAGTAGTGCCAACCTGGTGTGTGACAGATTGTTGCTCTATTTTAAATTCTGTATTTTTTCGTTCATAGTGTGTTCTACTTAATTTTAAATATCCATGGCTTCGTCTTCTTCATTTGGACAAGCACCATTTGACGATAAGCTAAACTTTAGCATCTGGAAATAGAAAATAAAGTGCATACTCGTCCAACAAATGGTATTCAAAGTTGTAGATCACTCGTATGATAAGGATGAAACACCTGTTAAAAAGGCTGAGATGAATGAGCTTGCTTTGTCTGCGATTATCTTGAATCTATCTGATCCTATGCTTAGAAAATTTGGTGTGCATGAGTCCGCTAAAACTTTATGGGATACATTGGATTAGTTGTACACTGAAACGTCTTTGCCTAGTAAAATGTTTCTTCTTAAAAATTTCTTTCGTTTTAAACTTGATTTGAACAAAGATGTTGAAGAAAATTTTGATGTGTTCACTAAGTTGATTCAAGATATTTTAAGCTAACTGGTGACAAGCATATTGATGAATACACTCCTATTGTACTTTTAAATGATATATATGATTCTTATAGTGATGTCAAGTCTGCTATTAAGTATGGTCGTGATGATGTTACTCTTGATATTGTGGTAAATGCCTTAAAAAGAAAAGAGCATGATTTAAAACAAAATGGGGGTGTTAAGAATTCTGGGGAGTTTATGCATGTTAAGGGAAAACCTAACAATCGTAACAAGAACAAGAATAAGAACAATGACAAATTCTGATGTGAAACCCAAGAATAATCAGAATGTTGACAAGAAAAACAAGAAATGCTTTAATTGCCATGAAAGGGGACATTTTACGAATAAGTGTCCTCATCCTAAGAGGAATAATTCTAATGATCATGCTAATGTTGCCTCTGAATCTGTGAATTATGGTGATGTGTTTGCTATTTCTGAAAGTTGTGTGAATTCTGTGCAT
Source organism: Pogostemon cablin (assembly GCA_023678885.1). Taxonomy (NCBI): domain Eukaryota; kingdom Viridiplantae; phylum Streptophyta; class Magnoliopsida; order Lamiales; family Lamiaceae; genus Pogostemon; species Pogostemon cablin. Next base: position 1,907,060 of record CM042970.1, read on the forward strand.
TCATCTTGTGTGATAATGAATGGCTTGTGGATTCCGTCATATGACACCTTTTAAACATCTTTTCTCTTCATATAAAAATATTTCTCATGGATCTGTGTCTATGGCTAATGAAAAAAGATGTGATGTGCTTGGTGTTGGTGACATTTGCTTGCGTTTTAAAGATGATTCTGTGTTCACTTTGAAAAATATGTGATATGTGTCTGATTTGGGTAACAACTTGATTTCTTGTGCTGCACTTGAAGATAAGGGTCTTGAGGGTAGGTGGGAAAAGGGTTGCATGTCTATTGAAAAGGGTTCTGTGCCCGTCTTTAATGCTGAAAAAAGAAATAACTTGTATGTTTGTTGTGCTAAATATGTTGTTATGTCTGCTAACGTTGTTAAAGAGGATAAAACAAATATTTGGCATGGTAGGTTAGGTCACATGAGTGGTAAAGGTCTTGAATTATTGTATAAAGCTGGTTCTTTTGGTGATGATAAGCTTACATGCATTCCTTTCTGTGACTCTTGTGTACAAGGCAAACATGCAAAGGTGAAATTCCCTATTTTCCCGTACCCTAAGACTTCTTCATGTAGTGATATATTTGAGTACTTGCGTGTTGATGTGTGGGGGGCATCTAGTGAGCCAACTCAAGGTGCCAATGTGTATTTTCTGTCCATTATTGATGATTTTTCAAGAAAAGTTTGGGTTATTTTGCTTAAAAACAAAACTGATGTTTTTGAAAAGTTCAAAAATTGGAAAACTTTGATTGAAAATCAAATGGGTAAAAAGATTAAGTATCGTAGAACTGATAATAGATTGGAATTTTGCAATAATGTCATGAATGACTTATGTGTTAAATCTGGAATTGTGAGGCATAAGTCTGCTCCTTACACTCCCCAACATAATGGGGTTGCTGAGAGGATGAATAGGACTCTGTTAGAAAGTGTGAGGAGTATGTTGGTGTCTTCTGGACTTTCTAAAAAGTTTTAGGGTGAGGCGCTTATTACTGCAGCATTTTTAATAAACAAATCCCCCTCTGCGCCTTTAAAGGGCAAGTGCTCTGACTATGTGTTTTTTTTATGAAAGTATTGATTATTCTGTGCTACGTGGATTTGGATGTGCTGCGTTTGTACGTTTGGATCCTAGGAGTAGAAAATGTGTTTTTCTTGGTTATCCTGAGAGTGTTAAAGGTTATAGGCTGTGAGATTTTTCTGAATCTGGTTTCAAATTGTGATTAGTAGGGATGTGAACTTCAATGAATCTGAATTTCCTTGCTTATCTGCTCATTTGCCTAATGTTGTGTCTTTACATGATCCTATCACTTCTTCGAGTGAGGTGGAGTTGTCTCCTTTGTCATGTGATGCTGAAAACTTGTCTGACACTGTTGTTGATCAAGAACTTGTTGCCAATGAACCTGCTATCAATGATGAAAATGCGCATGATATTCCTGAAGATGATGACTATGTATTGCCTAGGGATAGACCTAGAAGGAATATTAAGTCACCTGCTAGGTATGATGATTTTTATATTGATACTCACGCTTTTAATGCGTTTGAAAGTGTTGATAATGAACCTAAGACCTATCAAGAGGCTTTAAAATCTGACAACTCTGTGAAATGGTTAAATGCTATGAAAGATGAAATAAAATCGTTGCATGTTAATCATACTTGGACTCCGGTTCCAAAACCTGCTCATTACTCTGTTGTTGATTGCAAGTGGCTTTTCAAAGTGAAATATGAGTCTGAAAATATTAGATTTAGAGCTAGATTGGTAGCAAAAGGTTTTACTCAAAATGAAGGGGTTGATTATAATGAAATCTATGCTTCTATTGTTAAATTCACCACTGTTCGTATAATGCTTGCATTAGTTGCTCATTTTGATTGGGAATTAAAGTAAATAGATGTCAAAACTGCTTTCCTTAATGGTGATTTGGACAAAAGATTTTCATGAAACAACTTGAGGGTTTTGTGGACCCCAAAAATCCTGATCATGTGTGTCTTTTAAAGAAATCCTTATATGGCTTGAAACAATCTCCTAGACAGTGGAATAAGAAGTTTGATCAATGCATGACATCTTTGAAGTTTAAGAGAAGTTTGCATGATAATTGTCTTTACTTCAAAATTGATACTTCTGTTCCTATTTTTCTGCTCATATATATGGATGAGATGCTAATTGTTAGCCCTGATCTTGGATATGTTGAGCCTGTTCAAAAGAGTCTATGTGATAATTTTGATATGAAAAATCTTGGAGATGCTAAAAGGATTCTTGGCATGAACATTGATAGAGATAGGAAGAACCATGTTCTCTTGCTTAATCAGATTTCATATGTTGAAAAGATTTTGAGTAAGTTCTCTATGATGTCCACTAAAATTGTGAATGTGCCTCTTGCTGCTCACTTTGTGTTAAGTAAGGATCAGTCTCCAAAGACTGATTCTGAAATTGTTGAAATGGAAAAGATTCCTTATTCCAATGCTATTGGGCCTGTTATGTATCTTATGGTAAGCACTAGACCAGATATTGCGTATTCTGTTAGTTGCTTTAGTAGATATATGGCAAATCCAAGTGCGCCTCATTGGGAGACTTTGAAATGACTCTTGAAATACCTCAAGGGCTCCATAGAGGTAAGTTTACGCTTTTCCAAATCTGCAAATGGTGTGAGCCTTGTTGGCTATGTTGATTCCAATTATGCTAATGATAGAGATAATGGGAAGTCTACCACTTCTTATGTGTTCACTTTGTGTGGTTCTTGCATAAGTGGGAAGTCTCAGTTACAGCATGTGGTTGCTCTATCTACAACTAAATCTGAATAAGTGGCTATTACTGATGCTTTAAAATAAGCTATTTGGCTGCAAGGTCTTCTGAAAGAAATAAGTTTTCTTGATAAATGCGCCACTATATTTTCTGATAGTATGTCTGCAATTCAGTTGTGTAAAAATCCTGTTTTCCGTGATAGAACTAAGCATATAGATGTTAGGTTTCATTTTATTCGTGATATTGTGGAAAAAGGTATTGTTAACCAGGAAAAGATTGCATCTGAATTTAATCCTGCTGATATGGGTACTAAATGATTATCTGTTGAAAAAATTAGGTCTTGTATGAGGACTTTATATTTTGACTCCTTGTTTGAAGTATGTTGTATGCAGTTCTTTTCCCGTGAACATTGTGTTCACTCTTGAGCTTTTGTGCTTAGTTTATTTTGTCCTAGTAATAATTTAAATATTTTGTGACTCTGTGTCCGTTATCTTTACCCCGTGCTTAGATTTGTGTATCTTTTGTGATACCCTTGATTTGTGTCAATTTTTTGGATCTTGTATTTGACTTTGTGTCTTTCGTTTTGCAAGTATCCGGGAAAATGTGTGATGATGAATCCCTATTTAGTTAAATACGACGGTGGATAATTTGGGCCAAGGTGGAGATTTATTGGGCCCGTTGGGTTTTGGCCTAAATTGCTGGTCCTCTTTTCCCTAAGTATTGAGTCTGCTTTAATTTATTAAAACATGGCTCATAGCCTTACATTTTTGGCCCCTTATCTACACCATTCATGAGCCCTAATGGGCAGAACGTGTTTTTGAATTCTTGTGTGAGTTCAACGAGAATTTGAGCACTGTGAAGTTCAGTCCCTCGACCATCTTCTCCGGCGACGACGAAGACCGACGAGATGACGAAGATTGATACCTAACAACAATAAATTAGTTGTCAAACAATTACAACGGAATGTAATATTTGTATCTCAAATAATTACAACCAAATGAATGTCTACTAAAACAACATAATATTTATATCTCAAATAATTACTGTGCTCAGCGGGTATACAATACTTGTTCCTCATGTTAGAAAATACAATGTACATCTAGATAAATAAATTAATGTTTTTTATATTTTTAACCTTAAAGCTAACACAACTTGATATATCATCTAAAAACAAAATATGAGTTTGGAAGATGTATGAGCTGTAACAAGAATGGAAAGATATGTAAATAATTGATTATTAGTTAATACTTAATTGGATAATTAATTGATTAATTTAGGTAATATTTTTCAAATTATTGGTCAAAAATTAAAATAAAAAAATGTAATGAAAGACTTATATTCATTTGATGTTGGTAATCAAAAGTAACGGGCAGATGGAAAATTCTCGAGAACAACGGTATGGAAGAAAGAGCATAAATAATTTTCTCCAATTTTAACTATATCATTTTCTTTTATATTAGTATAGATAGATAGAGATATAGATATAGATATTTAGATTGGGTGTTTAAACCATAAACTCCATTAAAAAAACTTGCTCAAAGGATAAAATCTAGAGAATTATATTGTGTGTGCAAATTTTGGTTCTTATTAATTAACTTCAAACACGCATATGGATAATCTAATATGTGATGTTTGATTCTAATCTTGAAATCAGTTAGATTTTGGTTATCAAAACTTAGAGTTGGATTTTAAAAACTATTCTTATATACAACTATAATTAACTGTATATATATATATATATTCACAATTAATATTCTTTTTTATTAATTTATTTTTTCTCATTTCTTTTTTTAGGAAAAATTACTACTAGGTACACACTTTGTACCCCTATTAGATACATTAATTTAAAATAATTACTATCACATACAAAATATTAGAGTAAAATATCAAATACAACTCTAAACCATACACTTTTAAACCACAAACCCAAACACCCACCTTATCTCCGGACCACCACCAGACCGCTACCACCGCCGGACCACAGCCAGCCGGCCGCCGGAGCTCCGTCGGACCACCCCACTTTTTTGCTGCACACACTTTTTTTACGGCACATACATTGCTGCACATGAAATTTTGCTGCACACAACATTTATGTGCAGCACATTGCATGGGTAATATTGGAATATCACTATATATTTTTGTAGTTAGTAGTAATATTTTTATATGTTTGTATCTCATAGTAATTAAGAGTTTTTTTTTTACCTAGTAGTAATCCTCTATTTTTTTAAAATACCCATTATAATTAATAACTCCATTTTTTTTAAATACCCATTATAATTAATAACTCCATACACATTATTTGATATAAAATTATGGCAAAATCTAGTTAAAACTTATACGCTATTAAATAAAAATATATACACAGAATATCAACGATAAAATTAAAATATATTCTATCAAAAACTCAAACGAGGTGAATTAAACGTAACAAACCGATAATCATACCTAGACGAAAAGTTATTGACTAGTGTTACCCGGAGAAACAAAAAACGTGTTGATGTTGAACTAATTAATACAATTAATCATAACCTAACAATAAAAACTTGAATTGAAATTGATTAAAGAATTAAACTACTATTTACTATGTCTTTTCAAGGGTATTTGTTACATGTGAATAAAATATTGACTTTGATGTTTGCAGAATTTAATTTTATTTTTCAAAAAAGTAAAACAGTAACCATATTCAAAATCAAAGAGTAGCTGCTTGACGAGGCGTTACAACTTAAGTTAATGCCATACTATTTATGTCTTATATTTAGAAGACAAATAACTTGCTTACAATATTTCTTAACAACTTTTCGAATTTTAGAATTAGTTTACATACTTATATAATACATAACTATATTGAATTCATTGTAACATGAGAAAGAATTGTGCGAGATCTTTCTCACTAAATGTTTTTTAGACATATAAAAGTGATAATATTTATAATAAAAAATATTAAGTAATTGATAAAAATAATAATGATGTTGTAAGTTATTTCATAAATAATTTATAGTAATTTAAATGAAATTTTATATTATTTTAAAAGAAAATTAATTATTATATTTAATTAAAAGTGATAATTAATTACAAAATTGTAAAATAGTCTCATGTTAATACGGTATAACATTGTGTTGTGACAATTTATACTCGAAAAATCCAATCAAATAAAATCAGAGTCGACGTTGCATTTTGCATGAGAAGTTAAAGTCTAATAAAATGTCTGGTTAATTAATTTCTTTTCTTTTTTTAGCAATTAATTTCTAAGTTAGTACTAACATAAATTAATTGTTCTAAGAGTAATTAATTTCTAAAATCAAATTAGCACTGCATTAGAAATAAAGTCAAGCTTGCGGAATTTAAACCGCACGCGTGAATATCAAGAAATTTAAGTCTAATTAATTGAAAAAAATTTTAATAATTCAACGAAGGTAACACGAAATAAAGTAGATTAAATAAGTTGCATTTACAGCTAATAAACTAGTGGAAAATATATCCATCTGGTCTAACAATGGTTGAGGGCAATGTCTCCTGGTCGTCTGGACATATGGATCAACGTCCGTTTATTCAGATCCGATTCGTTTCCGGTACTCTGTGTGTATTGAATGTTGTACATTTTAGTTTAGAAACATATACTTATCATTTTTCTTAAAAGAATTAAAATAGTTTTCTTAGTCACATGATTATTATCCCTCGTATTTCAATCAATCGTTTCAATACTTATTAATTAAAATTAATAATCGATCTTTAGAATCAGGCAAATACTTGCACAAGAATTTTGTGAGACGAATATATAAGAAGTGATAACATTACAATAAAAATTAAATTTTAATTGATGAAAAGTGATATAATAGTCTAGTAACTAAATCATTAACCATTCGTTATTAAATGAGCATTTCATCTAAAAGATTAAACTGATAGCTAGGAGTATTGTTTAATACTTAATCAAGTCACTTTAACATGTCCTCTGACATGCAGATGAAATTAATTTTTGCATCAAGCATTACATTTGGAATTTTCTCATAAATGGATGGCGGTGAGGTTTGAAGCATAAACCTTTATTAGGCCTGATCTCTAATATCATGTTAAATGATCATCTCATTTAAAAGTTAATATAATAAAAGTGATAATATTTTTATTAAATACAATAACATTTAAGAAAAGATAAAATGAGACAAATTTAAATAAATATTATTTAAAATAAAATGTTATGCCTTTGAATGCTTTGTAAACCATGAGTGTAGCTCGATTAGATTAAGATTGGAATAGTGGATAAGTACTCCACGCAAATAAAACAAGAATAAGGAGTGTGGAATTAGTACACCAAACGTGGTGGATCCAAACACCATCAAAACTACTCGTAGTTATTATTTCCAGGTATATATATATATATATATATATATATATATATATATATATATATATATATATATATATATATATATTAATAAGTTATTATCGTTACCAACCAAATTAATTGCATTGACCCAAGTGATTTGATTTGATTTTTAATTTTTAATAATTTGGATTTAATACTTCCATTAATATATATGGAACGTGAGTATTAAATATCCACACTACTGAGTGTAAAGTTTGAATCATGATATCAGTTTGCAGAAGTGTTGTTAATTTGTCTAGGTGATATTTTGCCCAATATCATCCTAAAATTTGTACATCTACATCAAAAGATTAGACAACATGAATTTCCAATAGAATTATTTTTTTAAATTAATTATTTAGCTTTAAATAATTAGAGGCTGTCTGAACCATTTTATAAGATTCCTAATAATTTTATTACTTTTGTTTTTTCTTGAACTTTAGATGTTAGCCCCACCCGCAAATTTGACTAGAAACAACTTGTCTGGATTATGGGTAGATATGACCCAAGTTTTCTGTCATATGGCTTGCCTCGACACTTTATATCTCCAATTATCAACTTATTTAAAAATTTAAGCTCGTAAATGTGAGTAATTGTATTAATGTAGAGGCCTCATAAAAATATTTAAATATTTTGTGTTGGGTTTCATTTACTATAAAAAAAAAAATTAAACCTATTTATGGAACGTCCTAAATGGAATACTGGACGGAAGAAGTATAGACTAGTTGAAGTAAAAATTTTACTCTCATCATCTCATTTCAATGTTTACATTTGAGTTTTGCGCGGAGAATAAGGAATATACTCCCTCCGTCCCAAGAAGTTTGCACCTCTCTTTTCGGCATAGAGATTAAGAAAGTGATAACTTTTAGGGGTATTATGATATTTTTTTTGGTAATAAATAAATGATAAAGTATGTTAGGTGTATTGGGTGGGGGTGGTTTTTTTGTAAATAGAGTGTATGGAGAAGGGTGATTGTCTTTGATTTTTTTTTTTTTTAGGAATGTGCAAAATTTTGTGGGACAACTCAAAATGAAAAGTGTGTCATCTGAAATGGGACGGAGGGAGTAATATTTTAATACTATATAATAATGGGGAGATATAATAATTAAATTTAAAGTGAGAAATTTTATTAATGTTTGTGGACCCATGAAAATATATTAATTGTTTTGTGTGAGATCATATACCAAAAATATATATATGTAAAAATTAAAATGAGATACCTAAATTGAAAATATGTAAAAATTAAAAAATGATGGAGGAAGTATGGTAAATCAATTTGGAACAGTTTTGTGTGAGACTATCTCATCATGAGATTATTTTACGCTTTCATAATTATTTTATTTATTAAAAGTATTTTAGAAAAAAGTTATCACTTTTTATTAATAATATGATTTGTTCATGAAATAATAGTTTATAATACTATTATAATATTATTACTTTAGTATTATTTATTTAGAAACTCTCTTGTAAGACAGGTTTTTTGTGAGACGGTTGTGAGTCGAGTTGACCAATTGTTAAATTATGCTTATATATGTAAAATATGCTTATTTATGGTTAAAATATGTCAATAATTAATCATATTATAACACCCTAAAATCATACTTTAATTCATCATTTATCATATTTTAAAAAACATACTTTAACAATCATTAGACATACTTTACCTATATAATAAAAATACTTTAACACGTCTCACAAACCGACACATATATATAATATCTCACAAGAGAATTTGTCTTATTTATTTTTATTAGAAAAATTATCCTTTTTTATCTTTATAAAAACATATCTCATGCAAGTCATTGCCGTCAACACTACCGTTAATTTTTTTTTTTATCTGAATTTAGTAGTGAAAACTCACGCAAGGAAAATATATTTGGGGAAAAAAAGTTAAAAAGGATTGATTTTTGAATGACCACGTGGTAGGACATTAATGGTGCGTAGTTGTCTATAAAAAAATTCAACCACAAATTTGGAGTTGTTCTTAGATGTTGATGACTCAGCACTGACCTAGCTTGCTTTTATTATGCTCACCCTCTACCAAAACCCTATTTGTCTTATCCCTAAAAAATTTCTCCAAAATTTACATCAATTTATGAAAAATAAATAAAAATTTTATGACTTAAACACTTTTACTTAAATGTTGTAAAATATCACGCACACAATAAAAAGTTATATATATATATATATATATATATATATATATTTCTTAAATAATAAATTGAAGTCGAATTTGGGTTGAAAGTATGATATTTTATTAATCAACATTTATTTAGGAAAAATATGATTGTAACATTGTAACAAAAACTCATTGGAAATGGAAATATTGAAGAAAACTTATCTTATCTTAAAAAAATTAAATTAAAAAAATAGTTATTTGAGAACCATTAGCGTCAATGTCTCGAAGAATCATTCCATCATTTATTCGCACTTTTCACTGTTTATTTATCTTCAAAGAAATAATTATCATTATTTTTTTTTTAATTACGTTAAGGCATCGTTATCCTTCAATCTCCCACCACATTTTCCATTTACAGAAATAATATTTTTTTTCTTCTATTAATCAATTAATTAAAAATATATTTTTTTTTATTATCGTTTCTCTCCGTTCAACCATCACCACCGCTTATTATAAATATTCCATCTGTTTCCACCTCATAATCTTTCTCTCCCCTCTCCCATCTTTCTCTCTCTAAAATTAAACACTCCATCCAAAAACAATTTTTGACTGTGGGAAATTATCTATCAGATCATCAAGCTCGATTGATTATCAATTACATCTATTTGAATTACTACTGGTTTAATTTCTGATTGATTGAAGAAATTATGGAAATTACAGAGATTAACATGATAAGCGATTTCGAAGCAGGAATGAAATGCCTGCAGAATCCATCGTTCATCTCCCGTTTTGTTTCAATTCCCGGCATTGAAAAAGTTCCCCAAGTTTACAGTTTCTGGAAATGGGGAGCTTTGTTTTTTGCGATTTTTGCTACTTTTAGCAGTTTGATCAGAAGAATTAAGCTTATTTTCATTTATTTTCACTCTGTAAAACCTTCTCTGCAAATCGAAGATGTTTTCGAGTTCAGCGATGACGACGATGATTTCTCTCTAGAATCTTCGGATGATGAAGAGGAAGAGAGAGAAAATCACACGGCGTCGCCGTCCAGCAGTCAACGCCGCGGCGATGAAGACTTTTGTATAAAAGGTGCGTGTCTTAGTCTCAAAAACCAATGGCAGAACGGGTTAAGGCGGCGGAACAGTGGCGGCTGCGCTTGGCCGGAATTTTCGTACGGTAAAAATGTTGTTAAGCTGTGGGATAGTTTAGGATTGAGTTTGGATTTTGATGAAGATCTGTTCAATTATGATTCGGAAACCGTGGTTTCTACCTGGGATAATCATCGCGGATTTTCCGGCGATGTTTGGAATGCTCCGGCGGCGGCGGCGGCTACGGTGGTGTTGATGGCGGAGCGTAGTGGTAAAGGAGACGGCGTGATTCTGGGTGGGTACGATACTAGGATGCGACGTCGTGTTCCAGCTCTGTACGCGGAGTGGAGCTCTGCGGCGGAGAAGGCGGCGGTGCGAGGTGTGTCTACCGGCGGCGTTGGGAAGGTTTACGTCAGAGATGGCGCGAGTGGGGTGCTAACGGTGGGCGATGTGAGGAATGTTAGGCGGCCGTTAAAAAACGTGCGAGAGTCTAACGGCGAGACGTGGTGGGACGCTGACGCCGTTATTGTGGAGGATGAGTCGAGGTGAAACGGTTCCGAGTTTGACTGAGTTGTGTCGCTGAGGCGACGCGGCGGGTTTGAAAAGTGCAAAGTGCATATTGTTGTCCACAAAAAAGAAATTATTAGAAAATTCGTTGGACAAGACTATTGTTTGTAAATAATTATTTAAATAAGATTCTCTCGATCAATTATTAGAATTACTCCTTGTAAGTTTTTAATTATTACTACTAGTATTTATTTATATATATATATATTTATTTACCTAATTTATCATAGTACTGTCGAGGAACATTTGAAATTTGATGTATTCATAAAATTGTGACAATAAAATCTTTATGAATCAAAATTAATTAATTAATGGAGTAATAACAATAAAGGCATTACTCTTTTACAAAATTGAAATACATAACATGGCATGTATAGACTTGAGGTGTCCAAGGATAAAATTTTTAAAGGCCTCATATTCAAAACCCGCAGGTGCGATCAACTATTGAGGAGTCAGTCCATACAGAGCGCAAAGCTCTGACTTGAAATGGAGGTCCTTCTAGTGGACGGTGGGTTTGATGAAACATATTTCACATGCATCAACATTTTTGGTTGAGCGTGTTGAATTCTTTTGAATTCTTGGAGTTCATTAACATCTTGATTCTTATTAGAAAATAATAATGGCTTGATTTAATTACAATATAGAAACGATGCTATCTTTTACTTTTACTAACTAATTAATATGTCAATAATACATTTTATCAAATAATATGTGGGCATTCATATAATATTTAATTACATAGCATTCTTATATTTTCACTTATTTCAAATTCCAGAACATAGTGCCTAAGTGAAGGTTCATGTATGGCGGTGGTAACCTTAGCCCACTAACTTTCTTAGATGATTCTAAATAAATTGAGTCAATAATAGATATCCCTGATTATTCTTATAGAATGCTCCAGATTCAAGAGCGACAATTTGCTGCATGTCTCCACATCCTTCTAAACGATTCTAAGCAGCTTCCGTAATTATCCAAATTTATCTAAAAACATACTTTAAATATGTGACAGAATAAATAATTAAAATGTTTGCTATCTATAAGAAGAGATGCGTTTATCTCCGTCGAAGAAGGAGAATTGTGCTTAAATATTATGACGGTGATATATGATTTTATTTTAATATTTATTTTATAAGAAGTGATGTGAAAATTAGAGTTCATGTAAGAGAGAGAATGAAAGTGTTTATTAACAACGTTAGAAGAGATGAGAAATGAGGGGTTAGATTGATAGTTTAGAATTATTCAGATCTTAAACTGATTGAATTTATGTTTTGGATCCCTATATGATAGTTGATTCATCTTTCAGGTCCCGTAGCGAAAAAACTAAAAAAAATGGTATGTATAAATATTGAAATACTCCCTATTAACACTTTCATAATAAGGTGGGTGTGGTATGAACCATACACTTTGTTTTTTAAAATTATTATTTACTACATAGAAATAAATTTTGATTTTATAAAATTATTTTTTAGAGAGATAAATTATTATTTTTATTAAAGAAAATACTTCCTTCGTCCCGCATAAAAACTTACGTTTTTCATTTAGTGTTGTCTCAAATTAAGGTTTACATTTCTTTTTTTGTCAAGTTGGGTCTACACAAAATAATTAATTATTCCATGTAGGACTCATCCACAATACTAATACAACTACTCACTTAAATATTATTTCTCTCACATCACTATATATTAAAATATTATATCTTTTAATCTCCTTGCAAAAAGCAAATATCAACGTTAATACGAGACGGACTGAGTATTATTTTTCAAATTTTGCTCAACAAAAACATAAAAAATCACAATATATCAAAATTAAAAAAGTAAAAATATTATTTTTTATTCAAAAGAGTAATAATTCATCTTTGTAAAATATAGGAGTATTTTTTTATATACTAAAATGTATCATAATTAAGGTGCAAATTTTTAAAAAGTAATATTTTTTTATTCAGAAGAAGTGTAATAATTATCTATCTAAAATATAATTTTTTATATATTATATAGTAATCGGTAAATTATGGGATATATTTGGGTTTAAGTTTAAGTTTAGGATTTAATAAACCATGAATATTATTATTCTAAATTTATTTTGGGTTTTGGTATGATTGATTTAAATTTTATGAGTTGATATTAGGTGCACTCGGGTGTAAGTGTGCACCCATATGTTTATAACTTTTATTCTATTTTATATATATGTTATTTTATTTTGTATACGTGTTTCTTAATAATTGTATACTTTTTTCACACTAAATTTCACATTAAAAAACTAGCATCCATATGTGTATAACTTTTTATTCAACACATACATGTTTTTTAATAATTGTATTTTTTTTACACTCAATTTTTCATTAAAAAAATTAAATTGTATACATTTTTTTCATAATTGTATATGTTTTTGTTTATATTTGTATATATTTTTTAAAGTGGGTGCACCATATTTTAGGGTGCACTTGGGTGCATAGTATAATTAGCCAAATTTTATATAAAATTAAGTATTAATTAATTAATGTTAGAGAAAGAGATGAAAGAGTACAGAGAAAGAAAAAATATTAATTTACTAGAGATAATATATATAGTGTGGTTGGTACGAGTTATTAGTGTTTGTAGGTTTATATATAGAAGATTTAAGGAGATTATTAAATTTAAAATCAAATCAATGTTTAACAATTAGAGAGTAATATTTTTTATTTAAAAGAGTAATAATAGTTTATCCCTTTAAAGAAGAAAAGTAATAGTTTATATCTTTAAAAAATAATTTTTTATATACTATAAAATAATCGATAAATTATGGTACACGTATTGATTCAATTCACATCAGTGTTTGTCTTCATAATATCATCATATTAAAAAAATAACTTATTTTAATATTTTATTTAATTAAAGTTATAATATCATGCCCCTTATTTTATTTAAAACCCAAAAATATTCCTAGTTTTTCAACACCATCACATTAATTTTTTTTTTTTAAAATTCAATGTCCGAGCATATTATAAAGTAATTTCTCAATTTCCTTGAAAATATTTTATATGTATAATGTATTCTCGAAATTGAGAGTTGTAAATGGTAAAATTTATGGTACAAATTTTCTATTAATCTAACCAAGTGGGCTAGCCCACCTTGCCACCGAGCTCCTCACACAAGTGATAGATCCGGGTTCAATTCCCATTGAGAACGAATATGAGGGAGTTATAAGGAGACTTTGGAGAAAAAGGGTGTATGGATACTTGGTGAACTAACTACTAACTATACTAACAACTAACTTTCTCCGATAAAAAAAATTTTCCATTAATCTCACCCACCAAGTTTCGTGGTGATATATCATTTATCACGAGCCAACTTTTTAAAATTTAAAAATAAAGTCGAGAAAAGAAAGAAAGAAAACTACTTATAAAAGGAGAAAAAAAAAGATTTATTTAAAGGTAAAACAATACTAGTTCATTTAATTAACCAAGAAAATAAATAAATTTTACTATATACTGAATTACTTTTTTGAACACACATATAATGTGTACTTTCATAAAAACAGTAATCCCTCCTTCCAAATAATCTTTTAATCAGACATGTGGAATACGTTTTTCCATTAACTCTTACAAAGCTTGACCTTAAATTTGTTTACCTTACTTGGCCGGTAATTTAATTTTAATCTTAAGTTAGTTTATCTTTGCGGGTACGAAAAACGGATCTCGAGGAGATTAGGTGAGTAATTACGTAATTAAGAAGTTAATAAACTTGTCTACATTTATAGAAGCATTTCCAAAAATTTATCAAACCATAACATGACAATAGTCCTATTAATCAATCCTATCCAAACTAATCCGCTTCTTTCAATCGAATATCATCTTCATAGAATCCCGCAAAATTAAACATTATAATTTTTTTTTAAATTTCTTTTAAAACTATTCATACTTATGTGTAAAATACAAATAAATAGTGGAGTACTATTATGAAACTGGTTGTATATATCACCATACAAAAAGGAGTAACACTGTAAATGTAAATCATATCTTTTAAAATTATTCTTTACTCTTTTAAAAGTAATAATTTTTTTACAAAGAATAATATTTTATGTTTTTAAAGAGTAATTTTCATATAATAAAAAATAATCGATAAATAAGGATATACAAGAATTTTAAGAGTAATTATTTTAATTTAAAAGAGTAATCATTTATGTTTCTAAATAATAATTTTTTATGTACTAAAAAGTAATAGATAAAAATAAGATTTCCATGTAAATTCGATTTACACAAATATTTGTATACACAAAATGTTATTTTATTGAGTGTTACTCTTTAATATATCTAAATATTAATATTTGTACAAAAGGATACTTATCCTATACTCCCACCATCTTATTCAAAGAGTTTTTTTTTTTTTTTTTTCATTTTGGACGATCCATTTAAAGAGTCTCATTTATTTTTCTATATACGTGGGACCCACATACTTCCACTAATACAATTAAAATATGGAATCAACACAGCCACTAATACAACTACTCACTACATATTAAATAATAATATTATTTAATTAACGTTCAAAAATCAAAAACCCTCGTTACATAGGACATATGGAGTATATAAAAGAGTTATTTTATTTTATTAACGTGTATTCCCAATTACACACAAGTATTTTTCCGGCCATAGTTATTTAGTTATCTAGATTTATGATTTAGTTAAAAGACAATTTTCAGAATCTATTTTATATTCCCATTCGTCCCATATATAAATTTATACTTATTATTTTTGTTCGTCCCATAAAAAAGTTTTACATCTCCAAATAAGAAAATAGACATAATCCAATAATCCTACAATAAACTTTAATTTCAAAATTACTATCATTTTAGAATTCACATAACTTAATTTATAATTTATTTATTACTTAAGCAAATTAAAAAACAACTTCTTTAGAATTCTATATGTAAGTAATTGTAAACTTTTATATGGAAGAAGGAGTAATAAATTTAATAAAAAAATGTACTCAACTTAATAGTTCAACCCCAACCATTTGCTTATTTTTTTATACAAATACTTAAAATAGTAATATAGTCTTTATTTTAATATTACTTTTAGTTATTTAAACAAAATATTGCACATATACATTATTTAAGAAAAAATAAAAAATAATGCTGCATTCACTATAGTAGCAAGTGTATTTATCTCCAAAATGCAGCAGCTGATGAAGTACCGCTGAAGCAATTGGAGCTGCTACAGTGTATACTATTAAAAAAAAATTTTAATTGAGTTAATCCGAATATTCGAATTAAAATAATCATTTATTACAACAAAAATATCACACATGCTAGTATTTATCAATGAAATTTCCTGCAGAGTCAAATTTAAAACGAAAAGAAAAAACTTTTATTTTTATCCGATTAAATTCAAATATAATCAATTTCATGAACCGAAGTTAATATTAGTAGAGAAAAGATTTTGAGGAAATATAAAAATAAAAAAGAACTAGTGATAAAAAGAAACAATATAGGGCAACAATTAATGAGTATCCAATCATAAGTTAAGCAAATTTTAATGGTTTATGTGAGTTTAATATTTATTTTTAGAATATAAATATTTAAGAATATAATTATTTTCATAAATTTTAAATATGGAGAATTGGAATTAAAAACTCTCTTATGTATTTATGAAGTTTTACCAAGAAAAACTTGGTGTGATAAAGGAGGAAAATTTAATGGTCAATTTAATTAGTTGTGTGTAAACACACACCCTAATTATGTGTAATTTCTTCCTATGAGAAGGAGACAGCTCACACAATAAATGATTGCAATTTAATATCACATTTTTGGCGTGGCATTGTAATTTTACAATTTCAATTGACGTAGTACTCACCAATCATTAATTGTCTTTGTTTCATCTTTTATTTTCATAATAAAAAATTTGTGGAAGATCAACATCTCATAATCTTGAAACGTTATGTCTCCTTGGGCTTAATTTATTACCCTTTTGGTTGCTTAACCTTAACCCGAGTTTTATTGGGCAGGGTATAAGTAATTTGAAACGAGTTAGGATATAAATAATTTAAATGGATTTGAGATAGATATGCCTAATTTACAAAGATCTAACTAAAAATTGGTACGAGTACAAATATATGTTTTGAGTATACGTCTTAAATATATATGGGTATCTGTTTAATTATTTGAAATAAACTGCTTAATGCTTAAATTTGACAACTAATTTCATGAATTATTATAAGACAAAAGCTTGTGTGTGCTCTGTCATACGGGAGTACATCCGTGTGCATTTAGTATTTTGTGCTAAATAATATGCTATTTAGTATAAAGATGTGTATTATTTATTTTACAACGCAAAAACTTGTGTGCACCGGGAGCACACTCCGTGTGCCTTTAGAATTTTATGTTAAATTGTACTCTTTATAATAAAATGATGTACACTTATTAATTAAAGTGTATATATTTTAAAACAAAATAATATACCCTTAGCGAGTCACACTCTTATTATAAATGCACATCGAATTTAAGAGTATCCAAGAGACAACTATAAAGAGAAAAAAAAATTAAAAAAATATTCAAATTTAAGGATTTAATATCATGTATCCGTGGGTACCGTGGATATTATAAATTTATATTTTTATTTATGAAGGGAAAAAATCAACCTATCCCTTATGGGAAAATGGTAAATTATAAAAAATAAAAATAAATGCGGTATATTGTGGGATCAAACTATTAGGCCCAATCCAAGAAATAAATGCAAAGGCCCAACACTAAACGACTTAAGAAAGCCCAAATATTTACAGTGATAGTGGACAGGAATGAGCATAAGACAACCCAGGAACAGGATTAGTGATAAGCTCGAAATTCGTAGAGATAATCCTCGGAATAACTAAGGATAAACCCAGGAAGATCGATTTTCGAAATCTCTCAATTCCTTTAAATCTTGATAAAAGTAAACGAAAAGGGGTACGGTGATCCCCTCCCAATTTTCTCGACAGAGCTTCTCTCCGCAGTCTGCAACTCGGAATTCTGATGGTAATTTCAATGGGACTATTTATCTATTCTTATATACTTCCGAGCGACGAATTAGGCTGCTTTGTGATTTTTGTTCCAACTTGTTTTTATTTTGTGTGTGGTTTGTTGTTTTTCGATTATTGTTCATTGCTTCTAACGATTCTGCGATTAATTTGGAACGTATGGATTCTATGCCGGATGGGGATGATCTCACTTGTTTGATTTAAAAAAAAAACCCTTTTATTTAGGGTTTATGGGCAATTTAATGTTAGTGGATATAAAGTCTTAATCTCAACTGATTTTGAGAATTTGGTTTTTTATATGGAATGACGAAGTGAAGTCTATATAAATGATCTGTGATGTTTTGAATGTAACTTACTGCAATATGCAATCTTTATTCCCAATTCATTATGAACGTTTGCTAATTTCTTCTAATTGTAGTAACTCCTATAGGATCGCCTGGATATGTTGTCAGTTACTCAACAGTGAGCAATATGAATTTCATTGAGGGTATTATGCTCTGAATGTTGATAGTGGTGACAGATAATGAAAAGGGGTGTTAGGAAAGTAGAGTATTAATTAAGTTATAGGATTGCTTTAGAAGTTCTTGATGTTTGGTTTCTTTTTAAGCTGGGTGTATATATTTTGATTACTGTGATTGGGAAGTTCATGCAGTGTGTAAAATGTGCTTGTATGTTTGTTTGGAAAAGATGATGCATTTTTTTCTTAATGTCTTTTTTTTAGTGTTGATTGATCAAGGACTTTTTTTAGTGGTTAGTTGTGAGGTGTCTATTAAGTTCTATGCTAGTCAGTTGTGGCATGTTAAGAATATTAAAGTATTACAATTAATTATCCCCCCCAAAAAAAGATTGCTACATACTTAAATGCTGGGGCAAATAAATTTTTATATTGGGAGTATAAAATTAGACGGTAGAATATGAAATCAAATGCACCGTGAAGTTAAAGAATCCCTTGCTTAGGGTTGAGTGATTGGGATGGGTTGGGGGTAGCTATGAACATACTTTACTGTGGCATTTTATACTGTAATTGTACTGATGAGAGTCCTTCCCAGTTTATTCAAGCATTTGTGTTCTGCATGTTATTCACAATATGTGAAGTGCATCTATTTCATGTATTGATACCAGAGTTTAATCAGAAGTGTATTTACAATATGCCAGAGTCCTTCCCATGTTCTGTTTTCTTGTGTTAATGCCAGAGTTTAATCAGAAGTATTGCTCATATAAAAATTGAGTATAAGAGCGATAATAGAACTAATTTTTTATTCTTACATTATCTAGGTACGCTTACAGCCTGATCCCTTCCTCAATGAACTTACCAACATGTTTGAGCGAACTACAGAAAAGGGCTCTGTGTGGGTTACCTTGAAGCACTGTGAGTGGTGATCCTGCACCTTCCTTCTTTTTATCTGATGGATCAGATATCTTTTGATAGGCCAATATTTATTCTACAGCTGCATGCTGTTGAAATTTGTTATAATTTTATAATTTTATTGCTCCTTTTTTCTCCAGCTTCTGATAAATCAAAGGTGAAAAGGAATAAGATGAAGACAGCTGGAGAAAAGATCGAATTCAAGTGCCTCATTCGAGCTACTGATGGAAAGAAGACCATTTCAACAATGGTATATACTTCTGCTTTCCCTCTTTTTGCACTTCATTCTATATGCTACTTGTTCCTCTCACCTTAGAGAGTCTTAATGGAATATGGGTTGTGAAATACATGACGTTAAGTTGCTGTTTAACATTACTCCCCTGATGATGCCTTAATTGCTCTGATGTGTCTTATTGTTTGATTCGTAATAATCATGCATGGCTTATACATTTACAAACAGGTGTAATTATCACCTCTCAAATTCTGACTTCATCTAAATAAATGTTATAGATGTTTTAGTTCATTTAAGCAACACTTCAAATCTAGGTATCAAGATAATTTCATCGGTAATTCTTTCCCAGTATTTGAGTATTACCTATGAATTGTTTGGGGTGTATGGGAGATGGGATGTTACTGCATTTACTTCCTTAGAAGAATTACCCTTTTTGTTGCTAATTGCAGCAAACAATTATAGCTTTTCCCACCATTGATGCTTTAGTTTCAGATTGTCTATTTTTCTGGATATTAGTTCAAGCGCTGTGGTATTTTAATTTTCCGTCAATCGAGAAACGATTCTACATCTGTCCAGTCTATGGAGTAGGGACCAGTTTCTTGTTTTCTTTTCTATTTTAAATGTGACCTCCAGCCAATGTCCTAGTTTGTTTTTATGGATGCTTATAATTTTCCTGATTTTCATTTCAATTCGGAGGTTAGGTTGTTGAAATCCTACACCTACTTAAAAGCCTTACCAGTAGTATGCAGTAAGTGTTTGGAACTACCTATATTGAACGACAACTGGTTTGATTGGTATCCGATAGGTTGGCCCTAAAGATCATCAACGTTTTCAATCAAGTTATGCGACTATCCTAAAAGCTCGGATGACTGCATTGAAGAAGAGGGAGAGGAAGGACAAGAAAAAGGCAGCAGATACTGATAAAAAGAAGGATACAAAGAAGCAACCATCTGCTGCTTAATTATTCTTGGTTCATCTTTTTATTTATTTATTTGCATTTAACCAAGTACAATGTACAACTTCTACTTAACATCTTTTTGCACTGAGAAATTCAACAATTTTTTGTCGGATTACAGCATGCAGGATTTCATTTGTCTTGCGAAGTATATTCTGGAGCTGTATACAGTATTTTGGATTGTACTTTTTGGTTACAATTAGTTTTTGAACTGATAAATTGTGCAGTAAATTTGTGTAGCATTTTGTTATAAGGGTTATATTATATGCATGTATTGTTTGACGGGAAGACGCAATTTCAGAATTGAAACTTTGGGGAATTTGTATTTCTAGGCCTTGTTGGACTGATAATTAGAGGGCATTGTCTTAAATTTCACAATTAAATGACAAATTAAGTCTAAATTTAAATTTTAAGGTTCAATTGCTCTTTTTTTAAGCAGGTCAATAAATGGATTTCTTCTGTCATGTCAATGTTATATTCTCCAAAGATCACATAAATGCAAATTCCATATATTACTGTACTAAAATTGAAATTTTACATATTGTTTGACCACAAATGATATTGGATAGAAAAAGAGTGATTTAATGACGATTCTTGATTACCCAAAAACCTATGCAGAGGAATTAGTGTTCTTTCATTTATAAAGTGAAGTTAAAAATTTTACTGTCTCATTTCGGTAATGTTTTACATTTTTCTTTTTCATTTGTTGCATTAATTCGACAGGAATAAATTTCAAAATTAATATTCTCATTGTACCATAATACTTGATACAAAAATGCGACTTGAAATATACATTTTGTTTAGTAAAAAATTAATATACTCTTGTCGTATCCTATGTTGTCCTATTTTAAGTTAATAGAATGGGCCTTATTGTCACACGAAGATTGAATGGGCCATATTTTACCTTTATAGGGTAAACATGATTAACATTTCAGTATCCAGCTTTGATATTAATATTTTGAGTTTGATAATGATCCTTAAAATGTCTCATGAATGTTGAAATATGAGCTTCTTAATTCATTGGTCCACTCAAAACGGCTTACTCCCATTTTTAATTAGGTCATATTTTAAAATCTTCTCTTTATGAAAAAAATTATATAAATTTTTAAAAAAATGAGTAATTACATCTCAAAGTTTGCAACTTCAATAGTTATATTTAGAAGAATTGAAAGAATGATAAAACGGGAAATGAAAAGTTGACCCACATTTATAATACTATTCAATACGCAGGGGTGGTGGGACCCTAATGGTGGGGTTCACCACTTATTATAGTTTGCTTACGCTGATGTGACATATGTAAGTGATAAAAAAATGACGTGTATTTTCCATATTAATATATATATATATATATATATATATATATATATATATATATATATATATATATATATATATTATTTATTTTATTACTAAACATTCCTTAATTATTTATTTTAAATTCCTTTCCCACATTTTTTTTAAATTTAGGGCATTTTTGGGTTACATTATCTCATGGTAGGTGCATTTTATTTATTTTTTCTTTTTTATTAGGATTTTAGGTATGAGAAATATCCTGATATACCTTTAAAATATTATTATTTTTTATCGATTGAGTATTAGTACTTTTTATTAATAAAAATAGGGTTAATTGCAATAAAATACATGACATTTTCTTCCCTTTTCAATTTAATCACGAACTATTTTTTTATCAAAAAAATACATGATTTTATCCTTTTATTTCGATTTAATCACAATCTTTCTTTTTACCAATTAAATACACAATCTTTTTGTATTCTTTCAATTTAATCACTAACTTTCTTTATTCAATCAAATACATGATTATTTATATTTTACAATTTTATTCTATTTTTATATTAATAAAATATATGATTAATTTAATTAATAAAAATTAATTCACATTTTTATTTTCGATTTTTTATATTTTAATCACAAACTTTTTCTAGTTATTTTCAATTAAATGAATGACTTTTTTTATATATATTTATGTTTTACAATTTTAATAGGAATTCTTTATTAATAAAAAAATTGTATGACTAACTTGACTAATACAAATTTAATATTTAAAATATAATAAATAAATTTAAAAAAATTATGAAACAACTCATATATAAATATGATTTATTCACGCATTTTTAATAATTAATACATGTAATACAAATAAATAAATTTATAAAAATAATATATTAAATATATGATTGGGTTACGTACGTCTTTTATTGAAAAAATTTAAATAATTCATCTATAAATATTATTTAACCATGTTGTTTTATAAAAAATATATTTACTATAATTATATGCTATAAATTAATGAATATATGTCAATTTATAAATATTATTTAATCATGAATTTTTTTATATATGTAATTTATGAATTTTTTACATAATAAAATTAAAAAAATCGTTCATAAGTATTATTTAATCCCATATTATTTTGTAATAATATATAATATACGAATTGTTTTATATTTTTTAATATTTAATAGGTATTTTATTTATTAATATATTACAAATATTTAATGTGAATTGATTTTTATTAATTAAATTAATCATATATTTTATTAATATAAAAAATCTAATAAAATTGTAAAATATAAACAATCATGTATTAATGGGTGCATGTTTCATTAGTGGGTGTGTGGTTCTCATATTTTAATTATATTAATGGGTGCATGTTGCATTAGTGGCTATGGGTGTGTGGTCCCCACATTTTAATTATATTAATGGATGCATGTGGATCTCATGTGTATAAAAAAAGAAAGGGGACTCTTTGGGTGGAACACCCAAAATGAAAAAAATGAACCCTTCAAAGCGGCCCGATCCCCTTTTCCGCAGTGGTATTCCACTTATTTCATAACTTATTTTCTATTAAAATACTATACCCTAATTAATAAATATTAAACCCTTGAATATGCAGCAAAAATTTGGACATTGATTGTTATTTGTTAAACATGACAAGAATTTCTTTAAAAAGTGGAATAAGAAATGAAACATAAAATGAAATAAATGATTCAATTTATCCATTAAAGGGCAAGGGAGTATACTTTTTCTTTAAAAAAAAAAAAAGAGGTTTCATCTTTAATTCCATGCAACTTGCTATTTTTCAATTTTGATTGAATTGTAAACATAGTCATGAATTCATATTCTGAGTTCAAATGATTGGTTTGAAATAATGCATCTAATCCCAATAGTTGACCAAGACTAAAGTTCATTCAATTCAAACAATAAAGCATTTAATAGCGTTTTACATAGAAACAATATAAAAAAAAAAAAAAATGGTGTACCCCACCATTAGGGGCCCCCACCGCCCCTGCCCTGGGGATTGGTGGAGGAGGTAAATCGCAGGATGTGCCTCAAGTGGCTTATAGAGAGGGCTCACTGCCAAAGGCAGGATTCGAACCCCCACCCTGCAGCAATCAAGCTCAGCTGGAAGGTCTTTCCACCCTCCCCTCTACCACTTGAGCTATGCCCTGGAACTAAAGATAGAACTAAAAACGCGTTTACCCTGGAAAAATAATTTAATAGTACTAATAAGGATATTAACTTATTATTCTTCTCTTCATGTTTCATCAATATCCCAATAAATAAAATCTTTTACCTACAATTGATAATTATGTGACATTAATCTAAGAAACAATAATAATTATTTAATTAAAGAATAGGATATGAGATGAAACACTGAAAATAATATCAAAGGAATTTGTTTGTTATTGCAAAGCACGCCAACAAATAAATCAATGAGTTCAAAGAATATATAATTTCTAACTAAAAAGAACCTGCAAAAATAGAAACTAAAAGCACCAAAATTGATGGATTCACATCATCGATCAAACTTACTCACTAATAATCTGCAGCAAATGGCTTCATGTACTCCATGAACGTAGGCGAAATCGTATTAGCCATTTTTGGAGATTGGAAGAAAGAATTCGATCTCGAAGAACAAAAATAATCATTCGAATTGGGAGTAAAAAGTGGTGCATCCATCATATTGAACGACGTCGTCCTGTACATCGAGCAAGAACCCTCGCCCATGTCCATGAAACCGGCGCACTCCTCGTTTTTCATCCCGTCCGGCGGGGTGAACGACACCTCCTCCTCCTCCTTCATCGGCTCCATCTTCACCGCCGCCGCCGACGTTTTCTCGACGTCGTCGGAGCCTGACATTCCGGTGAGCTTCTGCACTAGAGCCATGAAGTCACGTGCTTGTGTGTGGATCACCTTGGGAGAGTGCGTGTATATGATCACGGGCTGTCGCTTCGTCCCCGCCGTCTTCGGTTGGCCGGAGGGTTCGCCTCCGGCCAACTGACGGGGCGGGGACGGAGACGACGGCTTGTGAATCACGTTGGAGTGTTTGTTGATCCGTAAGGGTAGAGGACGTGGGCCGTTGATCACTCCCTTTGTTAGATCACTATCAAGAAACTTTGAAGGGCTCATGATTAGAGTTAAAATTGACAAATGATGATAGTGAGGTTGATTGAAATGAATATTTTGAACAAAAGGGTTTCTTTTTCCTTTGATGGAGTGTTGTGTTAAGTGTAGGAAAAAGTTGGAAGGAAAATGAGGGTGTTGGATTATATATAGAGAGGAAGAAATGGATTTTATTTTAAAATTAAATAGCATGTGTTGTAAAGATAGAGAGAAACCACAAAGATTTATGTTTTTATAATATTAAAATTAGCAAACAATTTTGACCACATAAAAGTATGAAGTGTAAGAAGATTAGGGTTTAGCGGAAGAGAGTAGTAAAGTTGTTGGTTTAAGCACCATTTTTAGGTGGGTGGTTGGCGTAGGGGGTGCCACATCTGCCGGATCTTTCTATATTAAAGTTAAAATATATTATAATTATTTTTATAAGATAAGAAGAGGTAAGTCTCTCTAATTATTGATAAGTTTCTAAAAATAGATGTTTCTTATAAATAGAAAAGTATTTCATATATAATATTATTCAAAAGTTTCTAGCAAAAGTAATTCTATTTTATAGTATATTTCTTATAAAAACATAAAAAGCATGTAAAATAGTAGGCTGTGCACCTGGGTGTACCCCAGGATACGGTGTACCCACTTTCATAAACATATACAATTATGAATAAGAACATATACAACTTATTCGTTAGTTTTTTTAATGAAAAATTGAATGTTAAAAAGTATACAACTATTGAAAAATATGTAGACATTATTGAATAAAAAATTATAAACATATGGATGTTTATTTTTTTTAATGAAAAATTGAGTGTAAAAAAGTATACAATTATTAAGAAACATGTATACAAAACAAAATAACATATATACAAAATAGAATAAAAAATTATACGCATATAATCCACCTAATTAGGATTCATGCGTGACATTTTTAAAAAATAAAATTAATTGTATAAAGTAAGATAAAAAAAAGTTATTTGAGATAATTTAATGGAAAAAAAAATGCACTTCCGTCTGATTGATAGCGCATGTAATTCTTAAAAAAGCAAAAAAGAAATGAGTACATTTAGAACAAAGTCCCAAATGGAAAAATAGAATAGAAACCTTTGAGATGAAGGGAGTCCAAAATGAAAAAATAGAAAAGAAATCTTTGAGACTAAGGAGTAAGGAGTATAAATTTGTTGAGTTGAATATAAAAGAATATGTGACAATTTTATAGTATTGTGATAATATTAATATTTTGTAGGAAATTAATACAAAATCCACATTTGATCATTTTTATTATTGCACTTTTCAAAAAATTTCCATTAATTTTGGTCATGAGGGACCAAAAGTGGTAAAAATATATATCAAAATTGAATAAAAATTTATCAAAATAATGAATAGTAATAATATTTTAATAAAAATAAATAATTAAATATGGTAATGAAGTACTGACTTTAAATTCCTTACATATTTATTAAAATATAATTAATGCAAAATTTAGTACACTGCAAAAAAAATATTTTTTAGCAATCGAATTTATCAACGGAATTCAATCCGTTGATAATTACCAATTAATTAGCAATAAAAATGACATTTTTGTTTTAGCAACGGAATGCCGACATATTTATTCTCTATTTTAGCAATGGAATTCAATCCGTTGGTAATTACCAACGAATTACCAAGGGAATCATTATATAAATTACCAACGGAATTATTAGCAACAAATTACCAACAAAATTATTTACCAGCAGGATTGATTTTTCGTTGCTAAAAATTTATCAACCACCACTTTACCAATGAAATTTTACCAACGCATTCTGTTACTAATCCGTTGGTAAGCTAATTTATTAATGGAATTAAGGCTTTTACCAATGGAATATTCCGTCGGTAAAAAAATAGTTTTTTTATAGTGGTATAATTTCTTAAAATATTTGTAAATAATCAATATAGTTAATTTCTACTTTTTCATTCTTTATTTTTGTTTAAAATCTATTTCACAAACCTTTCAAAATAGTTTTAATTTGACCTTCTAATAATTTTTTTTTATAAAATTTAAGGTTAATATATAGTATAAATCTGCAAGTATGTATACTACATTACTATGTATTAAAAGAAAGCACAATAACTATTATACTTAGTAACTAATGTCAAATTATAATACATCATCATCAGTGTTATCTGAACTAATAATTCATTGTAAAATATTGCAAAAATATGATAGGACTGCTAACCATGCTATAAGAAAAAATTGACTTTATAAAATACGTGTGAAAGTCAAAATTGTGACATTTGGCAGCGTTTCACATTTGGTTCAATTTTTAAGACTTATTGTGCCGTCTAATAAAATAATATATAAATATATATGGTGTGACCCATTTGAAATACAAATTAATTGGTGTTCATATATATATTGTATGTAATCGGGATCATTTGCTTTTTTGTACGTAAATTAAAAAGTATTATTATTTTATGAAAAAGTGAATAGGTTTATTAGAAAAATATGATGGGTAGTGGTGGACAATTAATGAACATTTTTTATTAAAAAGAAAAATGATGTAATTTGAACTGGACGCCCAATATAATTAATAAAATTGTGATATTTGATATGGAGGGGTATATATTATATGTCGTGGCCACTTTAATAACCTTTCCATTTGCAATTTTCCTTGGGACCACCATTTTTTTATTCAGAATTTTAATTAAAATTACTAGTTTTAGAAGTGTCTAATTGGGTCAAGATTAACTTTTCTTTCTTTTTTAAATTCGAAGTTACAACTTTCACGTAATATTTCTAAATTTATATATATAACTGTTTTTTACCAACGTAATATTCCGTTGATAAAAATCTTAATTTTATTGTTAAATTGGTTTACCAACGGATTAACAACGGAATCCGTTGGTAAAATTTTGTTAGTAAAGTAGTGGTTAGTAAATTTTTAGCAACGAAAAATCAATTACGTTGATAATTTGTTGCTAATAATTCCGTTGATAATTTATATAACGATTCCCTTCACTTTGTAATCCGTTGGTAATTACCAACGGATTGAATTCTGTTACTAAAATAGAGAAGAATCTGTTGGCATTCTATTACTAAAAAAAATGTCATATTTTTTTGCTAATCCATTGATAATTACCAACGGATTGAATCCCGTTGATAAATTCGATTGCTAATATATATATATATATATATATATATATATATATATATATATATATATATATATATATATATATATATATATATATATATATATATATATATATATATATATATATTAGTATATGTTTTACATGAATTTAAGTCGGAGTATATCACTATAATAAGAAACAAATACTCAGTCATCACAGTTCTAACTAAAGTTGTGAATTTTTTTTTCTAATCCTTTAAATCGAAATACTGAATTTAAAATTGCAATTGATATTTAATAAATGGCATTCCAATAAAAAAATATAACAATTTAATAAAAAAGTTATACTGATGGATTAAAAGTAATAACTATCTAACGAACAATTTTATGAATAGTCATGAACCATTTGAGGTATAAATAAAAGATTGGGTCTATTACTTATAGGTACAATTTATTTATTTATATTACTACTGATACAATATTCAAATTATGTTATCAAATATCAATTTTAACCCTATTTTAAATTTAATTTTATTCAGAATTTTTAATTAATCATTAATCTCTCCATAAAATTAGGAAATAAGTTGGGGATTGGTATTCATAAAAATCTTAAGTAGTATTCAGAAAAAATTGTGATCATACAGAACGCAAACATTAGAATAACGATCCTTGGTATTCAAAATAATCTTATAGTAGTATTCAGAACAAATCGCAGAAAAATTTTATAATAATATTAAAAAAAACCGTAGCCATAAAGAAAGCACACATTAGAACAGTATTTGTTGTATTCAGAAAAATATTATAATCCTAGTAAACCGTAACCATAACGCATACATTAGAACATACAGAACACATATATTAGAACAACAATTGTATTCAGAAAAATTTTGTAATAGTATTCAGAAAAAATTATAATCATACATAATACATATATTAGAACAACAATAGTTAGTATTTAGAAAAATCTTATAATGGTATTCAGAAAAAATCGTAACCATACAGAACGCACACATTATCACTGAAAAGTTTTTTTTAACAACCTCAAAATCTACAATGTAAATGAATTCACACTGTGTTTATTGCATCTTCTCCCTTTTTTCAATGAACCTTCATAGTTGTGTATACCCAATTGTGTTCAACTATTAAAAAGATAATAAAAAAAATAATTTTGATGAAGACCATCGTGTGCAACTAATTGCCGGAAATAAAGGAAAATATATTATTGGAAAATATATGAAGAAACGATGGAACTATTACTTAAGGTTAAAATGGGTATTGTAAGCATATCTTTTGTATTGGTTAGTAATTAAATATTTTTAATGTATCTTATAATAATAATATTTGAAAGTTTGTATCTAACCGTAATAAATCCTAAAAAATTATATATAATACTTTTATTAAAATATAATAAGTAATTTAAAAAATACTCCATGAAATGATCTTTGTTTATTTATTTATTTATTTTAAATAGTTAATGCAATTAAGAAACTTAGATTTGTTTATTTATTTTTTAAATAGTTAATGCAATTAAGAAACTTAGAGAAAGAGAAAATAAATTTGTTAAATAATCTCCCTTTCCTTGAACTCATGTTACATTACTAACGTTAATAAATGTCATTTTTCAATTTATTTTTGAGATTTTTTTATAAATAGATGAATTATATAGTATCTTATGTATATATATATAAATTAACAACGAAATTATAATGTACTGTAAAATTTCTAATTAAGTAACATTCAAAATATGAACTTGAGTTGAAATGTAGTGAAATGAAGAATATGAACTTGAACCCTAGAAATATAAATTTAGAGTTATTCTTGAATGTCCTTGGTGCATTGGTAAACCTTAGGGTATATAGATAAAAAGTAGGATATATATTGGGTAGTTGTTATATTTTTTTTTATTATTTTATTTTATTTAGTAATTAAAATTAAATAAAAAATTGATCGGCACTGCAATTTAAGTCATAAATTTATTCTTTTTTTTTAAGTATCATTTGGTAGATAAATAAATGTAATCCCTCCACTGTCTAATACGCGCGTAGTCTAACCTCATGACGTCACACACAGCATCCTCATCAAAGTACTTCAAATTGTCTACTTTAATTAACATAATTTCTTAATCTTACCCTCTACCCTACATACTACTCCACTACTTCAAGTTCAAACACCTTGAATGGACTAAATTAATAAATTTGTTGCAAGTCTTAACTTTTGAAAAGAAAAAAAAAGTTATAGTTGGCCTTAAATTGACACAATATTAATTTTATTAAGTATGCATGTAATGATTCATATTATAACACCCTAAAAATATATTTTAATTCATGATTCACCTTACTTTAAAAAAACATATTTTAATTAACAATAAACATACTTCACTTATATAATAACAATGATACTTAACAATGTGTTGATCTATCTCACAATCCGTCCCATATATTTATCGTCTCACAAGAGACTTTATCTACTTGATAATGGAAAAGAAGAAAACAAATATGGTGAAAATTTTTATGGAAAAAAAAATTGAAAGCAAATGTGGGTTGGAGGGTGTATCTTTGGAAATTTTATAAAATAACTAATCCTAGTGAAATGGTTAATTATAAGCTTGGATTTGGGGAAGGTGTTTCTTTCCTTGTACAATTTTGAATTTCTCATTACAAATCAAAATTGTTCATTTTTAAATCCGTCATCATTGAATAAACATAAAGTGAGGTTGATAATTCTTGTCACCCCACTTAAGCAAGCTCAGATATTAGATTATTACATTCTATTCATTCTACATAATTAGATAACAAAGAAAATCATGTAGCGGTCAATTTACGTTTTTATGCAAAGAATGAAGGCAGTAAATGCAAAGTTTTTGAATTAGAAGCATCGGAGTAAGTTTTAAGAAGACGACTTTATTAAATTGACTATTCACATTTCTAATGATAAATTGAGACGTCTCCCTTTTAAAATTCACATTTTACTCTTCGTAAAACTTAGAATGTTACTTTTTAGATGAAGTGTAGGGTGGGATGTTATTTATGTGATATCGAATCGTGAAATGTGTTAAAGTATAATTATTATATAGATAAAGTATGTTTATTAATCGTTTAAATATTTTATTTATATAAATTGTAAAAAATGCCCCTTTTAATAGTTGATTTTGGAAAAATGACGCTCAACATAAATTTTTTGACTTTTTGTAAATATGTGAATGGTCGCGTGCATTGGTCGTACATATGTTAGTAAATAAAACATGTGAATGGTCGCACATGTAGTCGAATGTAGGATCACACATATAGTCGTGTATAGGGTCGTGTGTAGGGTTGCAGGCGTAGTCGCAGAAGATGTCGCAGATTAGGGTTAGTTATGCCCAAAATTTTTTAAAAAAAGTGGCATTTTTCTAAAAAAAATTATGATGGGTGACATTTTTCAAAAATGAACTATTAAAAATGGCATTTTTGCAAATACACCTCACTTAAGTGTGATAAATGATGTATTAAAGTATAACTCTAGATTATTATCATAATTTACTATCAATATACTTTAACTATCAATAATAATACTTTATTTTTACTATAAACATACTTTAATAATGAATGGACTCATCTCACAACCCATTTCACTAATGCTGCTACTTTTTATTGTAAACAAATTTGATAGAGTAAATTATTATATTTTAAAAAAATTTACAACAATAACGCACAAGAAAACATTATATTTTTGCTAGTATAATATTCCATCCTTCCTTCATAGGTTTGTTTGCACGCATGCATAAGCGGATTAAGAAGTTTTATTTTTGGGTAATTGTGTCGGTGAGATTATCATTTTCTTTAAAAATGTTAGTTACTTTATATACATACTATAAATTGTTCATGAAATAGTTCAATGCATCATTATCATTTTTTATCAATTAAATATCACTTTTTATTAAAAATATTATCATTTCTTATCTATTTCTCGAAAGTTCTTATGTAAGACGGTCTCATACAAGTTTTTACATTTATCTTTTAGGTGTATAATGTAAAAAAATAATAATAATTTGACTAACTTAAAGAAAAGAAGTGAATAAAGTTGTTGGGATTGGTTAATAAAATGTAGGTAGGTATTATTTATGTAATATTTTGATATTTTAAAGATTTTAATATTGTTTGTATTATTATTGAAAATGTGAAAAAACAATGGAATACATAGAAATGAAAAGTGTATAAAAATAAGAGACTGAAAGAAGTATAAGTTTTATTCATTTAATACATTGAATGAGTGGCTCTTGAATATATTAGTTTTCTTGTATTGGGCTTTTAATTTTTTATATTAAAATTAGTGGCCAGCATAAATGGGCCTGATGAAATTAGTTTTATATTTAACCCATTTAAACTGGATTTGAATCCTCTCCCTGGAGTCCACTAATGGACCCAACCCTGCCATGCGTATTGTTGATTACTACATTTTATTTGGATTTAAACTTTTGATTATAAAATTTATTTTCAAAGTTTACTTGAAATTAAAAAATAATGACTCAAAATAATGACTTAAGTGGGAGATCCAAATTTGATTCCCAATGGGAACGAATGAGGAGGGGAGAAATAAGGAGACTTGGAGAAGGGGAAGTATGATACTTGGTGAACTAAATACTAACTATACTAACAACTAACATTTATCGATAAAAAAATAATAATAAAAAAAGAAAGACAAATAATTATATGGTACCGATAGTTTTACGATAATTTAAGATTATGTTTGAATTGAGTCATTTCAAATTTAATATATTTATATGAGTTGATCTATTGTACACGTATGTACACTAACAACATAAATGTGTGACATATATAATACCCAATAATCCGTTGACATCTTTCTCCGATTAGGGAAAATCACTAATAGATACACACTTTTAACCTAAATTACTATGAGATAAAAGAAATTTAAATAATTACTCTCACATACAAAATATTAAAGTAAAATATCAAATATAACCTTATAATCTCATACACTTTTAAACCACCAACTCTACCCCTCACCCACCCACCCACCCACCGGACTGACGTTGATCGGCGTTGACCGCCTGCCGGACAGATCGACGTTGACCGCTGCCAAACAGCCATTGACCGGCGTTGACTGGTGTTGGCCGCTGGCCAGGCAGTCGTTGACCGGCGTTGTCTGTCGGCTGCACAGCCGTTGGCCTCCGCTGACCGCCGCTGCCTGCTGCCGAAATTTAAAATGTACAAACAAAATGTGCAAAAATAAAATTGTGCAAACCAAATTGTGCAAATACATAAGGGTATTTAAGGTATCACAATCATAATTGTTTAATTATGAGTAATAGTACTTTGAGTCATGTAATTTACAACAATTATGCATTATTTTATGTACTTCCTATTAAGTGATCCCTCTTATTATTCCACCTCATTTCTTACTATTTCTTTTATCTCTATGTGATCTCCTCTCTTATCCACACTGCTTGTTCTCTCCGCCCACCATTCCGTCACTATTTCGTTTCTGCCACCGTACAGCCGACGTCGCCTCTCAAATCGGCCGCTATACAGTCACCGTCTCTTCTGAATTTGTCACCCTCTTCGTCATGAATACTTATATTCTACCTCGTCGGCGTGCGCGGCCATCGTCTTCCACCCTCATGGATCCCTCCATCATCTTCCGCCTCCATTGTCCCTCTATCATCTTTCTGGCTATAATTTTTTTTTCAAATCCGTAATGAAAAATTTGGGGATTATATGTTGGTAATTGAAAATTAGAGGATTAAATTGTTTGTTTGTTTTTCCTCACTATTTCAATTGTTAATTGAGCAACTATAAATTTTGATGTGAATTTTTTTATTAAGAATCATTTCCTTATGTTATATTAAATATACTCATTTTGTTATGTTATATGAAAAAAAAAAATCTGTGAATTGAAGTCCAAGGAGGAATTTGTGGATTTTGAGTTGAGGTGGGAAGTTTCATTCAAGATTTGGGAATGAGCATGAGCTGATTAGATGTTTGGATAATTGTATTAACTTTTATTCATTGGTGTACGTTTTTTCTTTATAAATGTATTATATTAGTTTTATATTAAAGATGTTTCAAATTTCTAAAATTGATTTGTAAATTTGGAATAGAAGTTGGAAGTTTCATTCAAGATTTGAATGAAACCAGTTCGTAGATTTCCTGTTCATAGATTTCCTGTGGAGGAGTAGGGAGGATCCTCTCCCGTAGCAGTTGCTTTCACTGTAGCACGTTATAGTGAAATCATTGTAGTACGCTACAGTGAGAGCAAATTGACTCATGTAACGGGAGAGGATCCACATCCTATGGAGGAGTTGGTGTGGATGAGTGGATTTAGGAATGAGCAGGAGCTGATTGGAAGTTTAGATTACTGTATTACATTTTATTCATTGATGTACCTTTTTTATATAAAAAATGTATTAATCTTTACACTAAAGTGTATATAAATATTTATACAAATTTAAAAAAATTGAAAATTTAATACTTTTATTAAGTATTGAATTATAACTAATACGATTTATTAAAAAAAATATAGACTATTAAGCTATAATTAATAGTTTATTAACCTTTAAAAAATTAATACATTTATTAGCTTGAACATATACATGATAGAGTTAAATTTAATACACTTTACTATTAAGATGTATATTAAAAATTAATATAATTTAATACCTTTGGTATATGTAAAATAAGAATACAATTACAAATAAAAAGCAATACATTTATTCAATACAACATATACACTAATAAATTAAATATAATACATTAAATTCACCATAATATATACTAGTTCATCATTAGAACATTTCAAAGAGATTCTTTAAACTCAAATTTTTAGTTAATTTAAAGAGTAAACCACAAAAAAACTTAATCCAAAAGTTCTTTATAATAACTTTAGGGTTTAACTTTTTGTTTCACTCTTCAAATATAGAGAGCCTACTAAACTCTTTAAAATTTAATTCATTAATTGATTTACAACTTTCAATACTAATTTTATAGGAATCTATGAAATGTGCAATTAATAAATTATAACATAATTATATGATTGGATTAATAAAATATATAAATAAATAAGGGAAATTGAACAAATAAAGAGTTAAATTTAAAGAATTTGTTGGAGAGTCTTACAAAATAAAAGTTAAAATGAATAGATGCTCTTTATTTTACATAAAAATACGTTGCTCTTATACACTTAGATTCTAAAAAATATAGATTTATTAACAAAATTAATACACTTAGTAATAAAAATGTATACAATTAATTAAATGAATCTGAAATCTGATCTGATTGTGCATTCATTTTTTCAAAAACTCAAAGAAAAATGAAGAATTATTCGATACTCATTTCACACCCATTTTTCCAACTCAAAGAATATTTCATTCAAGAACAAGTAATCTTCCTAAATTAAAAATAAATAATAATAAATCAAAATCACAATTCCAAACTATCATTTAACAAAACTAATTTGAAATTTTGAAAAAAGAAAATTTGAGGTGTGTGAAAATTTTGGAATTTGAAAGAATAATTAGAGGTAGATCTCTAAAATTAGGATTCTCCAAAATCGGTGATACCACCTTCATTTTTCGTCGTCATCTTCTTCTTTGTCAACAATTTCCCTAAATTGCTGAAAAGAATGAATTAATAGGAGGAGAAATATGAAGAATAATCATCACCGTCGTTCTCCATAGCCGTCTCCTTCCTAATTAGAGAGAGAATAAATGTTAGGGGCACGGTTACAGAGATGGATTGCATGATGCATTTGAACGTTTTTTTAATTGGTAATGAATGATTTTCTAATCTACATTAGGGTTTGATGTACATGTTATTGTTTTCTTCAAAGTATCTATTCAATATTATTCAAGTGTTATTTCACTATGACAAAAACTTATGTGCCTTGGGCCGTGGGAACACAAGAATTTAAAGTAATTTTTGTGTTCCCACCGGGGCACGGTGTGTTCCCGGGACACAAGAGACCAACTATTTCACTATTAGAATCTTTAGGTTTCGTAATTAGGTTTCCTAATTAGTCATCCATTTTTTTTAATCTGTGAGTTTGCTATATGTATGTTTGGATTCCTAGTTACATCTATGTCATCAACCAAGGTTTATAAAAACTTGTGAAGTGTTCGACAGTAGCCAGTAGCAAGCTTATGTACAGTCTAGTTTTCAGTTGAACAATTTTATTTTGCTTTAGTATTGATGACTTATTGAAAGTTGATCAATTTTATTTTGCTTAAGCATGTTGGGGAATTTAATTGGTTAGTAAGGATTAATTTAATAAATTAATCACCAATTAAATAATAATTAAAGTGAGCGAAATTAGTCTCTCATGTGGAATTGATCATGTATAGTAAATTTGATCAAATATGATAATTGATCAAATATGGTAGTGATCACGATCACTACTTAAAATAATAATTGATCAAATATGGTAAATTTGATCAAATATGGTAATTGATCAAATAGGGTGGTGATCACGATCACTACTTAATATAACAATCTTACCATATGAGAGTGGTCTCTGGAACCTATAAATAAGATCATTGTACATTCATTCAAAATACATGAAAAATACTTTTGACATCCAAAAACAAAAAGCATCTGCATACACTTGCATAGTGCATAATCTAGACGATCTAGTCCTCCATTCTCTCTTAGTTCGCCGGAGTTCCTGCAATAGCGGTGCTGCTTCACTGGAAACGAGAAGTCGTTTCACCTTTGGGGAAGATCCGCCAAGATCGGAGCACTACAGGGGCATTTTTCTTCTTACGGAAAGAGTTCTACTTGACTCGACTTCGCCCATCATCCCGAGACGTTCAAGATTCGAGATCCAGGTCTATAAGAAAGGTTAGTAATTCTCTGCTTTATTTTAATATTCATTGTAATAGTGATTGATTGGTGTACCTATAAACCAACAATCGCAAGAAAAAAACAATTAGCCTCCACACCCTACAATCACTATGACTAATTTAATGGATATTGACGGAGTTGAAACATCCAATACTAATAACTAAAAGAGAGTTGATGCTGAGATTCTTGTAGGGACTGATTACCAAATGATGTATCCTCCAATGGGGATGTCGAGACCATTCATGGTTCCGGCTCCAGTGGAGAAGCCCGAGAAGTTTGGGGATGCAAACTTCAAGAGATGGCAGCAAAAGATGATGTTCTACCTCACCACGCTAAATCTGATAAACTTCTTAAAGGAGTCTGCACCAGTGGTGGATGAGAATGAAACTGATACGCAAAAGCGTATACATTTTTGTTCACTTAATATAACAATCCTACCATATGAGAGTGGTCTCTGGAACCTATAAATAAGATCATTGTGCATTCATTCAAAATACATGAAAAATACTTTTGACATCCAAAAACACAAAGCATCTGCATACACTTGCATAGTGCATAATCTAGACGATCTAGTCCTCCATTCTCTCTTAGTTCGCCGGAGTTCCTGCAATAGCGGTGTTGCTTCACTGGAAACGAGAAGTCGTTTCACCTTTGGGGAAGATCCGCTAAGATCGGAGCTCTACCGGGGCATTTTTCTTCTTGCGGAAAGAGTTCTACTCGACTCGACTTCGCCCATCATCCCGAGACGTTCAAGATTCGAGATCCAGGTCTATAAGAAAGGTTAGTAATTCTCTGCTTTATTTTAATATTCATTGTAATAGTGATTGATTGATGTACCTATAAACCAACAATCGCAAGAAAAAATAATTAGCCTCCACACCCTACAATCACTATGACTAATTTAATGGATATTGACGGAGTTGAAACATCCAATACTAATAACTAAAAGAGAGTTGATGCTGAGATTCCTGTTGGGACTGATTCCCAAAGGATGTATCCTCCAATGGGGATGTCGAGACCATTCATGGTTCCGGCTCCAGTAGAGAAGCCCGAGAAGTTTGGGGATGCAAACTTCAAGAGATGGCAGCAAAAGATGATGTTTTACCTCACCACACTAAATCTGATAAACTTCTTAAAGGAGTCTGCACCAGTGGTGGATGAGAATGAAACTGATACGCAAAAGCGTATACCTCTTGATCAGTGGACCTCCGCTGATTACTTGTGCAAAAACTCTATCCTTAGTGGACTTAGTGATGCACTGTACAACGTGTATCTAAACACGAAAACATCAAAAGAATGGTGGGACTCTTTGGAGAAGAAGCACAAAGTGGAAAGCCTAATTAGGCCTGATACTTTGATTTTATCTTGCCCTAGAAGACATTGAGGGAAGATAGAGGGGAAAAAAATTCACGTTTTTTTAGAATCCTGAGCAGTAATATTTCAAAGGCAATAACAAAAGTTTTAACTGTCGGATCAAGCTGAATTTTGATCAGCACATTTGGAACTTATTGATCTATGTTCTGAACGGTAGAGATCGTATTTGGAGCTCTGTGTTGATGGGAATAGGCCAAAAATAGAAGTCAGATTTTGTACGATTCTGTTCTGCGCAGTTGAGGAGAAAGAGTCGTTTCTCACAAACTAACTGTTAGATCGAGTTGTACTTTGGACAGAACGTTCAGGACTCATAGGGGTAGATTTTGGATAGTGGAGATTGGATTCCAAGGTTCCTAGAGTTGCGAACACGGAATGGCAGTTGGTGTTGTTATGACAAAACAACAATTTCCAACAACGGAAAGGAGCACTAAACCTCTAGAGTTGTTCCACAATGATACGTGTGATTTAAAACTTGTGCAAACTAGAGGGGGGAAAGTATTTCATTACTTTTATTGATGACTGCATAAGATTCTGTTATGTGTATCTCTTGAGAAGAAAAAATGAAGCCTTAGAAGCATTCAAACTCTACAAGAATGAGGTTGAAAATCAAATTAACTCTCGAATTAATACAATTCGAAGTGATAGAGTTGGCGAATGCGTAGCACCGTTTGAACAAATATGTGCCGAATCTGGCATCATACATCAAACAACGGCTCCTTATTCACCTCAATCAAATGGCATTGCTGAGCACAAGAATAGAACTCTGAAGGAAATGATAAACACAATGTTAATCAGTTCAGGGTTACCTCAGAACATGTGGGGGGAAGCTATCCTGTCAGCTAACCACATTCTGAATAAGATTCCACACAAATCTAAGGATCAAACTCCTTATGAAATATGGAAAGGACGTAAACCGTCATACAAATACCTCAAAGTGTGGGGGTGTTTGGCTAAGGTTGAAGTGCCTATACCTAAACAAGTTAGAATCGGACCTAAAACGGTTGATTGTATATTTGTAGGGTACGTACTTAATAGCAGTGCTTACAGATTTTTGATTCATAAATCGGAAGTACCTAACATGACTGAATGCACTATGATAGAATCAAAGAATGCAATATTCTTTGAAAACATATTTCCTAGAAAAGGAAATACACAAGTGGCATCTTCTAAGAGACCACTTGTAGATACTACTGCGGTTCAATCTACACAAGAGAGTGTAGAACCAAGACGTAATAAGAGAGCTAGAGTAGAAAATGACTTTGGTCAAGACTTCTTCACCTACGCGATTGAAAATGAGCCCAAATCCGCATCTGAAGCTCTATCTCGTCCAGATGAATCATTCTAAAAAGAAGCTATAGATAGCGAGATTAATTCCATTATGTAAAATCATACATGGAAATTGATAGATTTACCAAAGGGTTGCAAGACCTTTGGATGCAAATGAATCCTTAAAATAAAATATAAAGCTGATGGGTCAATAGAAAAATATAAAGCCCGGTTGGTTGCTAAAGGCTTTAGACAAAAGGAAGGGTATGATTTCTTTGATATATACTCACCAGTGACACGAATTACGTCTATTCGTGTACTTATAGCGATTGTTGCATTGCACAATCTAGAGATCCATCAAATGGATGTGAAGACAACCTTCTTAAATGGTGAGTTGGAAGAAGAAATATACATGGACCAACTACAAAGCTTTATAGCACCTGGTAATGAGAAAAAGGTGTGTAAACTAGTGCGATCATTGTATGGACTTAAACAAGCTCCAAAACAATGGCATGTGAAGTTTGACAACACAATGATATCAAATGATTTTTGAATCAACGAGTGTGACAAATGCGTGTACGCGAGAAATACACCAAAGGAATTTGTCATGGTCTGTCTCTATGTAGACGATATGCTTATCATGGGAAGCAGTAATGACATAATCGTTGACACTAAATGAATGTTGAATCAGAACTTTGACATGAAGGAGATGGGAATAGCGGATGTGATACTTGGAATCAAGATTCAAAGAACATCTGATGGAATTGCTTTGTCACAATCTCATTACATTGAGAAAGTGTTGAAGAAATTCAAAGCATATAGGGAGCATAATGTATATAACTAATTGTACGCGTCCTGACATAGCGTGTTCAGCTAACAAACTGAGTAGGTACACGAGTAACTCAAGCAATGAGCACTGAAAAGCATTAAGAAGAGTGTTGAGATATTTGAAATACACTCTTGATGTAGGGCTACACTACTCAAAGTATCCAGCAGTACTCGAAGGGTACAGTGATGCAAACTGAATATCTGACAAAAAAGACACGTTCTCTATGAGTGGATACGTATTCACTATTGGAGGCGGAGCAGTGTCTTGGAGGACAACAAAACAGACCTGTATAGCCCGTTCCACAGTAGAATCTGAGTTTATAGCTCTAGATAAAGTCGGAGAAGAAGTAGAATGACTTCGTAATTTCCTTGAGGACATTCCATGTTGGAACAAACCGGTCCCTACAGTGGTGGTACATTGTGACAGTCAAGCCACAATTGAAAAGTTCTTAATGATATGTACAATGGAAAGTCTAGACATATCCGTAGGTGACACAACATGGTGAGATAATTGATCTAGAGTGGTGTAATGTCAATTGATTACGTGAAGTCAAAAGACAACATAGCGGATCCGCTTATAATAGTAGTTAATCGAGATCAAATGAATAAATTGCTAGAAGGAATGAGGCTAAAATCCACAAAGTAATGGGCCAAAACAATGGAAACTCAACCATGATGACTGGAGATCCCAAGAACTTGGTTCAAAGGGATAATGAAACTGTAGAGGTTCAAGTAAAACTTGGTACATACCATTCCTTAGTAGAGCAATTCTACCAAGTATAGACCTGTATTGTAGTGAGGTTTCTATGACTTTTAATTATTCCTAAAAGGTCAAGTGATGGCTGGTTGAGTATAACGGGGTACTCAAGATAGGAGATCACCTATCTAAGTGTGAAGTGAGTGGCTGCTTCAAAGTAAACACTTATGAATCCAAAGTGGGTCCATGGCCGAAACGGACCAAAACGTGAGAACAAGGAGAATGCGAGACATTGATATGTTTGCACTGTTGTCTCAGTATACGCTAAGGAGGAGTAGTTCAAAGACATCATGTCTACTAAGCCACCGGTATACTCGATAGTGTTGGACTACAGAAGGTTCAAAGTCCCAAGCTACCTATCCGGATACATTAATGTTTCACAATGACTAGGTTGTGTGTCTGCATTTTATAGGCGCCGAATTTCACTCATGTGGGGAATTTAATTGGTTAGTAAGGATTAATTTAATAAATTAATCACCAATTAAATAATAATTAAAGTGAGTGAAATTAGTCTCACATGTGGAATTGATCATATATGATAAATTTGATCAAATATGGTAATTAATCAAATATGGTAGTGATCACGATCACTACTTAAAATAATAATTGATCAAATATGATAAATTTGATCAAATATGATGGTTATCACGATAACTACTTAATATAACAATCCTACCATATGAGAGTGGTCTCTGGAAACCTATAAATAGGATCATTGTGCATTCATTCAAAATACATGAAAAATACTTTTGACATCCAAAAACACAAAGCATCTGCATACAATTGCATAGTGCATAGTCTAGACGATCTAGTCCTCCATGCTCTCATAGTTCACCGGAGTTCCTGCGATAGCGGTGCTGCTTAGCCGAAAACGAGAAGTCGTTTCACCTTTGGGGAAGATCCGCCAAGACCAGAGCACTATAGGGCGTGTTTCTTCTTGCGGAAAGAGTTCTACTCGACTCGACTTCGCCCATCATCCCGAGACATTCAAGATCCTCGATCCGAGATCCAGATCTATAAGAAAGGTTAGTAATTCTCAGCTTTATTTCAATATTCATTGTAATAGTGATTGATTGGTGTACCTATAAAGCAAAGCATTATTGATGACTTATTGAAGAGTAAAGCAACTGAATTAAGCTCGTAAATTTAATGGAAGTTTTGCAGAAATTGAGAAAATTTTTGAATTTATTTCGATTTAGAATATCTCTGAATCTATTCGGAGAGTATAAGATCGATGGATTGAATTGTTATACTTCCTCCGTCCCAACTTTAACTTCACACTTTCCGTTTTGATCCGTCCCAAATTCAACTTCACATTTCCATAAAAGGAAAAAAATAACTAACTAATATTCCTCAAACATACTTTAATTTCAAATTTGTCATAACATTTTAGCACAAATAACATACTTTATCATTTATTTATTACCAAAAATATCATATTACCCCCAAAAGTTAGTCAAAAGTGACTTTTATTAAACTTCGTATCTACAGTAAATGTGAAGGTGAATTTGGGACGGAGGGAGTACCTGTTATTGGAGTGAATGATAGAAAATGCCATTGTAAGCTCAAGGAGGAGAGGAGTTTAATTTTGTGAAAGAGCTATGGAGGAGAGGAGTTTAATGTTCAGTTGTGTAGTCGTAATATGTATTTTAAGGGCATGAAAATGAAAGAAAAGAGAGAGAACGGTTAGTTTTCTAATGTCACATCAAAGTATATTAATAAAAAAAACAAGCTCGTTTAGTTTTATCCTTACATAAATATTTATTTATATTATCATTTTAAGAATATATTAAAAAAATCCTTGAAACATAAGATATCCTATACACCTAAACTCGAAAATAATATTCCAATAAAAAATAAATAAAATTAAAGGTTGTTAGAGGTTTATAATACATTTAATCCTAAACAAAATTGTGTTCAGAGCATTTCAGCAGATTTTACAGTTTTTGTAAATTTGGAGAAATTTTCAGTTTTCGCACATTTTATCGTTGGAATGATTTTTCAGTTTTTAAAAAATTAGGGTTCTCTAATTTGACTAGTTATATTGTATACCTATTTAAAAAAAAAACTTATACACTTATAAATAAAAGTATATACACATTTGTTAGCAAATTTTCTATGTAAAAAATTTTACCCTTAAGTTGTTTACAATGTATTTCGCGGTTGAATCATGCACTTCTTATATAATTGCTAGCTTTAAGGTTAGTGGAGGGTTTTGAACAATTATTTTTTAATTGATTTGTATGTCGTTGTGCTAGCTTAAGGTTAGCCGTGGGAAAGTTCCATGTTAGCTTTAAGGTCTTGGATGGCTAGTGGAGGGTTTTTAATTTAGCAGGTCCGTCAACCCTTACTACTTCGTCAAAACAATGGCAGGACATCATGTCCGCAAGAACTACACTGTGGTGAGCATAAAATTTGCCTCTGATTTTTTTTCTTCTTTTATAATGGTGTTGAGAATTGGGCAGAAAATCCCATGAGGGATCACCTCAGGCCTGTCGGTGATACTTGGGCAGGTTTAGATGACGTCAATGGAGCAACGTTACCAATTTACCTTTTGTCTTCCCATTTAAATATGATTACATTGTTGAGATCATACTACTTTTAAGATGGAGTAATTGTTTATTATTTCCAAAAACAACACCGTAAACTTTACTCCTATTACAATAGGAGTAATTGTTTATTATTTCCAATTAATTAATGAAGAAAGTTTTTGTAATTGTTTATTATTACTTTTGAAATATTTATTTATTCCTATCTACAAAATATTGAATAGGTTTTTATTAATTAATT
The DNA here is from genome assembly GCA_023678885.1 of Pogostemon cablin. Lineage (NCBI taxonomy): Eukaryota > Viridiplantae > Streptophyta > Magnoliopsida > Lamiales > Lamiaceae > Pogostemon > Pogostemon cablin. Next base: position 1,950,845 of record CM042970.1, read on the forward strand.
TCAAGAAAATAATTATTTAAATATAATAATTAATATATTACATAATGTATTTATTATTTATAGAAGATTATGTTACCCTAAAACAATTAATAACGTGAGTTATAATTTACTTATTTTTCATGTTTATATTTATAGCAAGTGCGAAGAAAGTATGAGACGGGATAGTACAAATTTAAAAAATAGCCTTGGGAGATTACATTTAGATAGACAAAGCTCTGCTATAATATAATTACAAAGATAATAAAATAATAATTATTTTTTTAATATTAATTTTAATTTAAATACAAAGATAATATAATGAAACATAGATTTTGCACTAAAATATGTATAGACAAATTCTCTTGTGAGACGTTACTTTTGTGAGACGGTGTGTGAGATGTGTTAAAGTATGTCTATTATTTAGATAAAGTATGTTTAATGATTGTTAAATTTTTTTCTAAAGTGAGTTAAAATATGTCTATTATTTAGATAAAGTATGTTTAATGGTTGTTAAAGTATGTTTTCTAAAATATGCTTGATTGTGTATTAAAGTGTGATTTTAGTGTGTTATAATATAATTTACTATTGACATACTTTAACTACAAATAAGCATACTTTATCTATACAATAAACATACTTTAGTGATTGGTCGACCCGTCTCACAAGAGAGTTTTTTATGTATATAAAAAATTATCTCTAGCAATTTATATTGATTTCTCCACTAAAAATAAGTTTATATGTTTTTTACTTAATTTTGATTGTTTTTGTTAATCTTATTTTACTATAAAAATTATAAATATTTATTTAAACAAAAATCTATCAATATACATATAAATAAACGTACATAATGTTTATAATAAATAATAATGCAGCAAGGAACTATAACAGTGCTACAGTACATTTTATTTTTATTTAAAAAAAAAGAAGTATAAAATGCAGCATTGTTAAAGAGCATGCTGCAACTCGAAACTACAACTTCAAATTGTAGCATTGTTAGAGATTCTTTAATAAAAATTTAAATCGACTACCCAGCACAATAAATTAGCATTACTTATTTGAAATGTACATATTATATGCTATCAAACAAGTCCAAAAGCATTAATTTTCTTAGTTAATCTCGTCTCGATAAAACATTTCTTAAAATAATATCATTTCAAACTCCGTTTTTTTTTTTAAATTTTATTTTCACCTTTGTCTATTTTGGTCCATTACGTTTTCAAAAAGTAAAAAATAACAACTCTCTTGTACATTTCTTTTTTCTTTTATTCCAAAGCATTCATATATTTTTTATAGCATAAAACTTAAAAAAAAAAAATTCAACAAAAAGAACTTTGAAATAAATTTTATTTTTGAAATTGTCATCCCCAACTTACCCACATTACAATTTATGAGTTGGTTCTCGGGGACACACAAGTTTTTGTCACAATTTATTATTTATAAAAAATACTCCATCAAGCAAATCTAAAATTGATCGATAATATATTTAATTTTTAAAATAAATACAAATGTAATATGAAAGTGTGATTAGGGATTAATGGAGTAGTAGATTTACAAGACGAGATAACACCCATTAATGGATTAACTAGGAAAGATTGGTTTGGATTCTGAATATTAAATCTGGAAAAGTGAATTGGCTTATTTACATGATTTTTTAATTAATTTATTAAATCGTGATTCCAAGTGTATAAACAAGCAAGATTGTCTTCTTTCCTCTAATTCTGAAATCCATTAAACCATGCACTTAGATATTATATTATTAAAAAATTAGGAAAAAAAAAAAAGAAGGGAAAATTCTGATCCCGTTGAAAAGTTTAGTGAAATTGATCAATTTCTTTTCGCTGTAGAACGCTACAGAGAGTATCATGATCCTAGGTTGAAAATAGCATGAAAATAAGGAAGTTTGGAAACTGCAGTTGAGCAGAGGTCAAGGCCCAGTGTAGGGTAGCAGCAGGACCACCAATTCATTCTTCCCTCCACCTAGATTTTCGCAAATCAATTTAATCCTCAATTTTTTAAGAGAAAATTAGTAACCTTACGGATATTTGTGTAGTATAATTAATGTCTCATTATTAGCGATTTTGGTTCTAGAAGAATATTATTATCGTAATTTTTCGAAAATTTTCATTCCAAATTAACTTATATTATTATAAACTATCAAATTTATATTATTTTATATCTTTTAACATAGAAATAGTCAATTACGACAACTCCCCTTTATTTTCTCACTCAATAAATATTGTATTAGTTTTCTTTAGGGATTATTTTTGCAAATTATGGAATTAAATCTGTAAGTTGTCATTTTGGTCTTGCTGATAGTTCAGAATATTTCGTTAACTATTAACAGATTTTGATGAAAAATTCATATGAGACTAAATCTGCAGTTTTGAGACCTTTTTTACTTTGATCAATTCTTACGGGACTAAATCTGAATTTATCCCGAATAATTGCATATTCATGTATGAATATTATTGTAAACAATTAGATTTTCCATGTATTCATATTAGGGATGGCAACGGCCCGTATCCGATTAAAAAAAAACTACCCATATCCGTCGCGTTTGAAAAATTTATTATGATACCCGTATCCGTCCTATTACCGTTTATCAATACCCGCAGGTACCCATACCCGTTTAATATTATTTTATATATATTTATATTTTTATTGTCTTTAATAATAAAAAATACATTATTATTAATTAAATATAAAATAAATATAATATAAATTGTATTATTTTAAATAAATATTTAATAAATATGATTAAATAAAACTTATAACTATTAATTAAATATATAAAATATCTTATCATATATAAATTATATAATATATATTAAATTTTATAAGAAAAAATATATATAATCGGGGTACCCGCGGGTATTTGAGGCATTACCCGTATCCGTCCCAAACCCTAATGGTATTTTTCACAACTACCCGTACCCGTCCCCCACCCGTTTACAACTACCCGTACTCTACCCATTAGGGTTCGGATATACCGAATACCCTAAAATACATGTCTCATTGCCGTCCCTAATTCATATACGTGTAGATTCTCTTATACGAATAAAACTCAGTATTATATACACGAAATTAAAATCAAAACATGAATTGCTCATTATAATTTGCACAGAGTTCTAACATTCATACACGAATAAATATAAAACATACTTATATTTTACAAGAATTTTTAAGTATATACATACGAATGCATTCATGTAAGATAAATTCTCTTGTAAAACGGTTAATATGTGAGATTGGTAGACTCATTGTCAAAATATCATTATTATATAGATAGAGCATGCTCATTGTTATTAGTTAAAGTATGTTCTTCTAAAGTAAGTATGAGGAATAATAAATTAAAGTATGTTTTTATAGGTTGTTATAGTGTGATTCACTATAAAGATACTTTAACTATCAATAAACATATTTTACTTATATAACCAACATACTTTAATATTAGGTTGACTCATCTCACAATTCGTCTCATATTTACTCGTCTGACAAAAAATTAGCACTTCGTGTAAAAGGCTTTAGACTAAGAAGAATTGTTCTTAAAGTTACGGTAGAAAAGCAAAATTGTAAAATCTTAACGGTCACGGTATAATTTAATCCTTAAAAAAAAAGCTTTACTTGTTTTAAATGTGAAGAGTATTATAGATAAATAAATAAAATATATATGAAGGATTTTATGAAATGAGGAATACTAAAAAATTGATATTCATCCATGAAAATTAAGGTGACAATGGGTCATGTTTTGTGTCCATACGACAGTAACACGATATGATTCATTCCGATATGACACGATACAAAAATAAAAATTGTATTAATACAACACGACAAGATAAAAAATGGTAATTATATTTTAAAATTATTAATCAATAATAATTATAATTTTTTTTATATTTATATCATATTATTAACCGATTAACAAGTTATAAGACAAAAACTTGTGTGGGACACACTCTGACACTCCAACTGGCTCATCATTCCCTTAGATGTGACATAAAAAGTGACAACATTATTATCATTTTCGCTATAAGATGTTATTACTTTCACTATAAAATATTAATATTTTTATTTATATTATAAATTATTCATGAAATACTTCACTGCACCAATTATCACGTTTTATCGATTAAGTATCACTTTTCGTAATAACGTTATCACTTTTTATCGTCTCATTTAAAAACTTACCTGAGACGTTTCACACGAGATTTGTCTTTAAGTCATTTGTTAACACAAGACTTGCCCTAAATTGATGAGTCATTTGTTAATATTATATTATATATTAACATAATAACGGATTAATAAGTGATTGATGAGTCATTTGTTAATATTAATAGTATTTAAAGTGTTGATACGAACATGACACAAAATTTGTGTATTCTTATTAATACGATCTCATGAGCTTTGCCAAACTTAAAATATAGGATGCCCTATGCAGATGGCCTTATTATAACCTGAGCCTTTTGATGTAATCTCCTGTCATGTTCAAATAGCATAATTTTATTATATTGGATGTCTCATTCAAATTGCACAAGTTTTTTCTTTTAATAAAAATGATCCACCAATGACCAACCATTACCCATCACATTTCTCTAATATACCTATCCACTTTACATAAAATAATAATATTTTTTAATTTACATGCAAAAAATTAATGCACGTCTATATTTGGGACGGAGAGGAGAGAGTACTCTTTAACTACTGTTAAAAAGCTAGTAAGCTTTTGATGATTAATTAATTCCATCAGCTTTTTATTTTTATTTTTAATATTATTTAATATGGTGTGACATTTTAAGTGAAAACGATGGAGTATTTAATCAAATTTGGCAGGCTATGTTTGTGGCGGTACATCAAAACCCAAACCCTGTATACCAGCTGCAAAAGCGCCCCTATCGTCCATCATAATAAAATATTACAATCATTATATTACTCCGATTCACATGATTTTTTTTTTAAAAAAAAATCTTTTTTAATTTTTTTTAATATATTAATATTTTTATATAATAAATAAAATATAAAAATAAGTGTGTTATGTGAGACAGGAAATTTTGAAATTAAAATAAGTTTGAGGTTCATTGTATAAACATAGATAAAGAGAGTATAAAATTAGAAGTTTAATTACTGTGCATCTGATGTACAGGTTCATTAATTAAATTAAATTTTAATTTAATTTTCAGCACTTTATTTTTTAAAAATATATATCCACTGCACTCTATTTTTAATTCATCAACCCTAGGTGCATTGTGTATCAAATGCCCACAAAATCACCCTAAAATTAGAGTTAAATACTTGTAAATTAGAATTCATTATAAATGCTTCTTATTTATTAATTAAAAAATAATTACTATATCTTTAAATATTCTAAATCACAATAATAAATATATTAAATTCTAAATAATACTAGGACATGGTGTAAATCATTTGAGTGCATGATCACGTTGTAAGAATACTCTGCCATAATTTAAATTTAAATAAATAAAAAGATGTAACCAAAAATACTTTGCATAATTTAAATTAAAAAAAAACGTAGCCTCATTTCTTTATGAGAAATTACTGTAGTATTACAACATACAAAATCGTCAAATTCTTTCCTCTACATTTCAAAATTTGCACGATTTTTGTTCCAAATTACAGATGATATATAATCGAAAATTATATTTTGCAAACAAAAATAAAAATACAAATTACTCCTCTTCTGTGTTGTTGTGTATCAGTCAGCAGTTTATACCTTCCAATTCCAAAAGAAAAGTAAAATAAAAAATACCAAGATTTTCACCACAAACACCCTAAGGCGACCACCTATTTTAATACTCCATTAAATAATCAAGAAATAGTAAAAGTTTTCATTATCCTAGTAAAACAACTTTATAATACTCTCCCATTATAATTCTTTATCCAATAAACTTTTCATTCTTTTCTAATTGGTTTGTTCAGTTACAATTTTCACTTTTTAAAAATAATAAAAATTTTAAAATAAATAACCTCTTGTATTTCAAAAAAAAAATATTACTCACACTTAACTCATTTAATTTGCCTTAATTTATAAATATCACAATTAATTTTTTTTACTCCAAAAATTATTTGAGGATAGAGTAAATATTATTTTTTAAATTTTGTCCAAGATTTAGCGATCCCAAAATTGGTCTTTCTCTCTCTAAATAAATAAAAAAGAAAAAAAAAGATTTTAGATTTTTTATTATTATTATTTTTTTAGTGGAGTAAAAGTGTTTTTTGTTTTGGGTTTTTGAGAGAGAAGTGTTAATTCAGAGGACAAGAGAGCAGAAACAGAGCTGGAAATAGCTGGAAAACCTACTCCACCAAAAACTCCTTCACAATCTTCACGCTTGGTTCCACTACCTCTCTTTCCCAAATCTCCGCCAACCTCCTCCCTCCGCCGCCTTCCTCCATCGCCGCCCTAAGCGCCGCCGTCGTATCCACCCTCTTCATCTCCCACCCCGCACACTCCCTCAGCCGTTGGATCTTCCCCACTTGCCTCTTCGCCAGCCGACACGTGTTCTCCTTGATTGCCCTCACTGCCTCCTCGTACGCCTCTCTTTCCTCCTCTTCGTCGTCGCCGCCGTTAATCCTCCACCGCCCCCCTCCGTACACCTCGAAATATCTCTCGAATTCCGGCACTCCGATCGCCTTGTTCAGCCCGCATTCCCTCACCGATTCCGACGCCGGAGATTGGCAATATCCGGCGAGCTCCTCGAACATTCCCGAGTCGAGCATGTCGTCGACTCGCTTGATTAAGTACTGATTCAACACGGGTAACGAGACGTCGACCCAGATAAAACAGCATCTGTATCGCATCTCTCTGCAGAACACTGAGTCATCCGACTCGGTGAACACGTCCAACTCAGGGTCAAATTTACTAGCCAATAACGCGTAGATGAACGAGTTCGAACCGCCGACGACGAACGGCAGCTTGTGGCGGGAAAAAATCTGTGAAACGACGTCGGAAGCGTGGGAACGAAAATCAGAGGGGGTGAACTCGGGGTGCGAATCGGTTGAGTCGAAATCTCCTAGGAGATGATGTCGGACGTTCCGGCGGTCGGGGAGGGAGATTTTGTTGGTGGTGATGTCGAGGCCACGGTAGACTTGGATTTTGTCGGAATTGATGATTTCTGAAGAGGGGAAGAAGCGAGAGGCTAAGTCGATTGAGAGTTTGGTTTTTCCGCAGCCCGTGGGGCCCATAACGACGACGATTTTGCGGTGGCGGAGGGTGGCGGCGGAGGAGATGGTGTAGGTTGACATGTGGGCCCACCTGGGGAGAGATTTTCTTGGAAAGAAGAGGGAGAGAAGTGGGGAATAGTAGTTTTTATAGGGAAAATGATGGGTATTTGTAAGGATGGATGATCTTCTCATAAGGAGAGAGAGAGAGAGAGAGAGAGATTGAGAGAGAAATAATGTTGTGGCAGGATCACAAGGGCATGCAGATTGGATGAAGAGTTGTTGAGCCAAGTTATGTGACACCTTAATTTGCTGTGTATGTTTGAGGTATGTGTGTGTATATATACTGAGCACTGCTTCCTCCATTTATCATGTTTTCTGCTAATCATGTTTCATGGTTTTGTACATGTACCGTTTGAAACATAGTATGGAAGGAGGTGGGAATATCAATATAGGATCTCAAATTTGAAAAAGGTAAATTACACCAGTAGGCGCCGCGCCATGGGATTCATTACTTACGGTGTTCCACAACCTGAAATACTGCTCCACCAAACCAAATGATGTCATCCATTTGGCTTCGTAAAACACTACTTGGAATAAACACTCACTTATTTTAATACAATGATTAATTGTATTAATGTAATGTTGTGTTCTATCAAAATATTTAAATATTTTATGTGGATCTCATTTATTATAATTAAAAAGTAAACTTTTATGTGGAATCCTCAAAATAAAATGCATAAACGTTCGAATGGCTAATTTTTAAATTATTTAATAAAGTGTCTAGTGAGTGGCACTAGAATGAATGAGAATTATATTTATTATTTTTTCTTTTCTATGTTATTTTTTTATATATTACTACCTTTGTCCTATAATCAAATTCACATTTTTTTTATTTTTATTCGTTCTATAAATAAGTTCATATCTCTCAAATAAAAAAATTGATATTAGGTGCACTTGGATGCCCTAGTGCACCTGTATATATATAATTTTTTATTCTATATTGTATACATGTTTCTTAATAATTGTATATTTTTTTCACACTCAATTTTTATTAAAAAAACTAGTAACTATATGTGTATACTTTTTATTCAATAGTGTATAATTTTTTTAATAATTGTATATTTTTTACACTCAATTTTTCATTAAAAAACTAACAAAAAATTCACTAATAAAGTTTATACATTTTTGTTCATAATTGTACTGTATGTTTTTGTTCATAACTTGTATACGTTTTTGTTCATAATTGTATACGTTTCTGAAAATTGATTCTGGGGTGCACCCAGGTGCACAATAGTATTAGTCAATAAAAAATACACACAAATCAATAAACATACAATATAGTACTTTAATTTCAAAATTATCGTACTTTTACAACTCACATAACTTAATTTATAATTTATTTATTACCTAAAAATATCAAACTACACCTTAATATAAAATAAAAAATATACTCATTTTTTTTTAAACTCTCAATTTACAATAATGGTGAATTCTCTTCGGAACAGAGGGGGAGTAGTTAATAATTTCTAACGTGCGCCCCTTAATATATTATAATACCACAATGTTAAAAAATAGAACTAATCAAATTAGCAAAAAAAATTATTTTATTTGAATATTAATAAAAAAATTACTCTATTATACTTTCTTTAACTTGTTTTTTATTTGAATATTAATTAAAAAATACTCTTTTTAAAATAAAGAAAAATGAAAATAATATCAAGACACATACATTTAAAATTGTATTTTTTTTATTTTTTATTTATTTTTACAGATTTATTAACGTTTACAATAAATAAAAATATCACTAAATTTGAAAGATAAGCACCATTAACATCATTAGGCCATCTCCAAAAACTTCTAAAATGATAATAGCTCAGAATATTAACACCATTAAAACATCGCCAAGAACTTAAAAAAAAAACTCTTTATTTTAAAGAATAATAATCTCTTAAAAATGACATCCAGCGTACCCCTCATTTTAAGTCTTTAAATTTAGAGAATTGTTTTCAATCTTCGTTTTACATTTGAAGATGTTATTAAAATACTACTCCCTCCGTCCCAAACTCGTTATCTGCGTTTCTGTAGACACGAAGTTTAAGAAATGTTATTTTTTGACTAATTTTATTAACTTTTTAGGGGTATTGTGATATTTTTATGTAATAAATAAATTATAAAGTATGTTATGTGTGTTAAGTGAGGTGATATTTTTAAAATTAAGATAAATTTTTGAGGTTATTGGTTGATGTGAAGTTTCTTTTTTGGGGTAAGATAATTAATTTGGAACGAAAAAACAGAAAGTAAAACAACAGACCTTTTACTAAAAAAATGTCATCAACATTTTATTATTGTTTTGGTCAAAATCAATAATCACATGCACTTACTTCATTTCATTCAATTACCTAAAACATTTTTTCCTTTTTCTTGTGTCACTATAAAAATTTATAACTACAGTAAATATTGTGGTATAAAAGATACTTCCTCTTACGTTAATCCTTAATTTATCAAACTTTATCATTTTGGACAGTTCACTCATAATCTATCCATTTTCTCTTTTAGATATATGAGACACACGCATACTAATACAATTAAAATATGAATCCACACACTCCATTAATACAACTACTCACTCCATATAAAATAATATTCTCTCTGTCCCACCCAAAGGTTCATTTTTGCCATTTTGGTAGTCTCATCCAAAGGGTTATCTTTCCTTTTTTTACACACATGAGACCTACACACTCCCTCTAATCCAATTAAAATATGGAGCCCACACTCCCACTAATATAACTACCCACTACACATTAAATAATAATACTCCTTAATCTACGCCAAAAAGCAAAAACAATCCTTACCGTGGAATGAAGGGAGTAACTTTTTAATTTACGTATAAAAAGCAAATGGATAGATTAACAACGAATGGGGGAGAGAGAATACTTCTTAAACCACATAAAATGAATTCAATTCAATTATTCTAAGATGCATGGAACAATTGTACACAAGTTTCTTTTAATCAATAGGACTATGAATAGTCAATTCTTTATAGATTCTATTTCAATAACAACGATAACGATGTAATATTAAAGTTGACAGTGTATGCATGTTGTTCAAAATTTAATATAAAAAAGTTGATAGAGTGAACCCAAAATTTGGAGTGATTAAATATATATATATATATATATATATATATATATATATATATATATATATATATATATATATATATATATATATATAAAGTAAATATGCATCGAAACAAATGAAATGTTGATCCTAATTAATAAAGTAAATATACATCGAAACGAAAGAAATATACATATATATATAATTTTAATGGAATAATTTTTTTAAAAAAAAGAAAGACATTCTATATTATTAGGAAAAGATTTGTTTGAGACCGTCTCATGTAAGCTCTTACGTGAGACAGCCAGAAAGTGATAACTTTTATTAAGGAAATTGATAATAAATTCATGAAAAGTGATAGTGCTCTTTCATGAATAATTTATAGTATAAATAAAATGTGATAACATTTTATAGTGAAAGTGATAACTATTTTTAAAAGTGAAAAATAACCTCACATGAGACGATCACAAGACCTACTCATATTATTATTATTATAAGTATTATTATTATTATTATTATTATTATTATTATTATTCCACGGTCAAAACCTGATTTTATAGTTAGTGATGTTCGACTATAAAATCCAAAACTTTGTAATTATTTTTAAAGAGATAGAGATCCAACAAGTAACCAATCACGTGCATTGCAAGATGACTGCAATTCAGTGTTTCAAAAGAAAATTCCACACTAAACAGAAATATAAATAGTTTTCTAATTAAACATCGTGTATGGTCGAAATAAAGGGAGAATTCATTTTTTTATAATTGACTAAAAATAAAAAATATATTGTTAATTAAGTATATACTAACGAAGTGTTCATTATTTTCTTTTTACGTATCGTATCACTCATCTAATACGTGTAGTAAGATACGTGACACCAAATTAAGACTCTAACCATATATATATATATATAATACGCGTCCCAGCATATATGTATGGTCCTTTTCAAACATGTAGCTTCTGTTACATGTTACATGTAACATGCAACGTACCGTTGAACTAAACCTACGAACATGCAAGGCAAATATGAAGCCAACTACCTAATTTAATCTCGAATAATACGATAAGTTAAATTTGGTTTCAATGAGAGAAGATTACAAGGAAAATACTGCATCTCTCGTCATATATATGACTAAGTTAATGCTCAGAGAAGCAAAAAAAAAAAAAAAAAAACTCAAATCCCTTATTCCATTTCGGTATTCCACCTCATATTCCATAACTTATTTCCTATTAAAATACTATACCCTAGTTAATGACTAATAAATCCTTGGGGCATGTGGCAAAAATTTGGGCATTGATTATGACACGTGGCGAGAATCTAATACATGGAATAATAAATGAAACATAGAATGCAATAGGTGATCCCACTTGAAAAAACATACTAATATATACGGATAAGTCTTGCATGAAATCGTCTTATGTGAGACCATTTTACACATAATTTTAAATTAGTTATTATTTTCGCTATAAAATATTATCAATTCATTGTAAAATGTTATCATTTTTCATTTACTATATAATATAATATTCATGAAATAGCATTGTCATTTTTCACTAATTAAGTATCATCACTTTTCACTTTAGAATTTATTACCCCCTCCATCCCACCTAAATATCATCATTTTACTATATTGGGCATCCAATTCAAATTGCAACATTTTCCCCTTTGAGTAAAAAGGGTCCATCAATGGCTCACCACTACCCATCACATCTCTCTAATACACCTACTCACTTTACATAAAATAATAATACTCCTTAATCTATGCAAAAAGGAAATGCATCTCTTTGTTTGGGACGGAGGGAGTATTTTTTATCTGTCTCATATAAGACCGTACACATAAGACAGTCTCATACAATTGTGTTTGTTCATACAATTATATATATATATATATATATATATATATATATATATATATATATATATATATATATATATATATATATATATATATATAATTTCATCTTGTCTTTTTATTTCATTTGAACAATGTGTGCTAGGGCTGAATTATGTGATTAGAATTAACAAGAAAAAGATTACTTGATAATCATACTATTTTGTTAGTCGAATGATTTATCCAAGGACTGTCATTATCCTTAGTTAGGTTTAATTTGAAATACACATTTCATAATTATAGAAAACTTGCAGTGTATATATTGCGTATGAAAGAGGTCCATTCTCAATTATATATGTGTCTTACATTAAATTGGTTTTTTAAGAAAAGAAAAAAAGAAAAAAAAGACGAATATCTTCTTTGTAATTATATATGCGAGTTTAAAGAGAGAAAGAACATTAATATTTTCTTCTTTGTTATTTTTATGTGTTTGCAGAGGAACCATAATTTTTTTTCTTTAATAATTTGTCTAATATTTTGATTTTCTCATTAAAAATGTATAATTTCCTGCTTAATATAGCTTTTGAAAATGTGACAACAATTCTTTAATAAAACTTAACAGATAGTGCATTATGTTGGGATTATGTGGAAAAAAAAAACCTAATAGAAGAAGTATATCGTGATCATTTTACCAACCATGCATGGATAAAAAACGCAAATTCCTTATTAATAATCATATTCTACTATTTTACCTATATTTATATTTTAATAATAAATCAATTCGTTTAATAATTTTTTTTTAACAGCCAATTGTTATTACATTTTCACAATTTTAGATGAAAGATGTTTAAATATTATACTCCCTCCATCCTACTAAAGATGTAACATTTTTTTGGCACGGAAATTAAGGAGTATAATAATTTAATGGGTGGTGGGTTGAAAATATAATATTTTAATGTGTAGTGAGTAAGTGTATTAGTGATGTGTGTGAGCTCCATATGAAAAGATTAATTGTCTTTGGTGGGTCCCATATGCTTAAAAAGTAAATGTAACAACTTATGCGGGACAATCCAAAAAAAAATATCACAACTCCTGTGGGACGGAGGGAGTAGGAGTTTGTGGGACATAATTGTTGGGGCCAGGGTCCAATTAAAATTGCCTAAAGTGGTGCACCGACCCGCGTGACAAACCCTATTGGCTATTGACAGGGCGTGTGGTGGGCTTAGACTTCCTCTCCACTTGCCCCACATTTTCTCGTTTCTTTCGCTCTTGGGTCTTTCAATCTTTCAAACTATAGTAATTTTAATACTCCCTCCGTCCGGTACTAAGGTAACTATTTATTTTTTTAACGTAAATTAAGAAGTATTATTATTATATGTAAAGTGGGTAGTTGTATTAGAGGAAAGTGGTAGACCATATTGTGTACTTTTTTACTAAATAGAGGAAATGAATATCTTTAAAGCGGATACCAAAAATAGTAAAATTGATATTTTAAAAGCGGACGAAGGTAGTATCATAAATTTTTTTATCGATAAATGTTATTGTTAGTGGTGAGAAGTTAATTCATCAAATACCCATATATCAAACCTCCTTATAATGCCTTACTCCAATTCATTTGAACCTGAATGATTCACTTTAGTGAGTGGCTTAATGGATAAGCTAATTTCAATATCATAGTATCTTATCTTGTTGTAGGTTTATACGGGTATTTTATACGATAATTAAGAAATATAATATTTTAATACTATATAATAAGGTAGAAAAATATATTTTATTGTATAATGTGTAATTGTATTAATATTATATAGTTATTCCATTTACTATAAATGAAAATGTATGGAATGCCCAAAGATGAAAAACTTTATGATTTATATTTTACCATTTTAATTTCTTTTTATAAGATTTATATTTTCCTTTTTAAATACTTTATGATTTACTTTTATCATTTTTAATTTGTTCTGATGAGATTTACATTTTCCTATAATCATGATGTATTAAAATATTATAACTACCTACCAAATGTAAACACAAACATTTTAGTTGTAACGTAGGAGTGTATATAAAAAAATCGTAAAATGTGAAGACTAACTACTTCAGGCCACTTGTTTAACGAATCATGAATAATTCTCCTTCGATTTCATTATAAAAGTTTGAGCAAATCCGGTTGACGCCTTTTTTTTTTTTCACTCTTAATTATTAATAAGATTTTATCACTTCTTATTTAAAATATTAACTTTTTTTTATTTATACAAAATATGTCTGTGTATCAGTAATTTAAAAGAAAAAAGAATTTAGGTTCTCCTGGAATATGATCTTTTTAATTATGATGATTGTTGAAGTAGTTTGATTTAATTTTTTGTTAAAAAATGATAATTATTTAAGAAATTTTATAAGCGATCTCACATGAGACGGTCTCTTGCCTTTAAAATGATAATTTTTTCATGACAAACATTTGTATGAGATCGTTTCACAGGAAAATTTTATGAGGTGGATAAAAAGTGATACTTGAATTAATAAAAAATAATAGTGGTGCAGTGAATTATTTCATATATAATTCATAGTATAAAAAGTGATATAAAAATTATTAATATTTTTAATAAAATGTGATTACAACTAAACAAAACATAACAATATTGGTCTCGTTTGAGACGGTTAGGGTGTTTTTTTTTTTTCATAAATTATAATTTGCTCGAACTTGAAAGAAGGTATAATATCTGTCATATTTCCTAATTTGGTCATTAATATTTATAATTGAGACCATACTAGACGAAATTATCCAATAACTTAAAATTCAATTATATATTGCCATATACGTACAAACAAATGTGAACTATTGGCCACAACACCAGAAATTCTTAACAATGAAAAATTAATGATAAAAAGGAGCAAGAAAGGAATATTTCATAAGTAGGATATGTCTATGATTTTATTAATTTTTCTTTTAATTTTTGCCCAATTAATTAATTAAGTTCATAGATTTTGTCCGAATTAATCATGCAAGAATGGGTAATAATTAAGTTGAACTTGAGTACTAGATTCATTCAAATTTGATACAATGTGATTAGACATTAATAACACAACGCTTTATAACAAAAAATGATGTTTCACGCTTTCTTTTTTCTACAATTCGTGCAATAACAAAATTCTTGTAAGTTTAGCGGCATGTCCCACCACTAAAATGATTTATTATGCCAAACACCTAAATCATATCTACACATCATGATTTAACTGTGAAATTACTTTTTTAATTTTGAATGAAAAATATTATTCAAATTTTAACAATCTGATTTAACGAAAAAAATTTGGTATATGAAAAGATATTCTTAAAAAAAAAAAAAAACTATTAACATTACTCTTTAAATTTTAATGTGTGATATTTTACATTTATTGAAATGAGTACATTAATTGTAAAATGGATTCTTAGGTAAATGGATTAATAGGTAACCCGCCCTGTTCCACCAATAACCCGACCTGCAAATGTCCCTCCATGCATAAACTACTTTTAATTGTGAAAAGTAATTTATTTTTATAAATTTTTTTTGTAAGGATTTGTCAGTTAGCTCATTTCAAAATCTTATTTTCATATTTTATTTTATATATATTTTTATTTCGCAAATTTTACAAAACATGAAAATATTGAAATTTGGAGCGGGCCAACCTGTGATTGTATTGATATTATTCGTGCAACCGGTGATGAAGATATAAAACATTTAAAATAATTATAGTTCAAATATATTAAATATTAATTTAATAATAATTGATTTGTTTTCTTTTATTTGTGTTAATTATCATTATGGCGGTATATCTTGCTATCACTTATAAAGAGATGATCATATTATTGTATTAAGGGAGTAGAATTTGATAGAATGAAAAATGAGAGTATTCTCTTTTATCTCTTCTATAATATTTTTAAGAAGAGTCAACTTATTCGAGTTGTCTATTTTTTAGAATTCGTTAGAAATCAACAGAAATTAGGGTTTGTTCTCTATATCTTTATTTTTATCTTTATTTGCTCTTGTTGTATCAGTTTGTATTAGAGTCAATTTAGGATATCAATGATGGTTCTAAAGTATCAATCAGTATATGGTACCATTCATGATGAGCATGTGTACAAATGTGATATTCTTTCTGTTTCTGATCTATTTTGTCTATTCAATCCTAATTTGAAAGAGTTTGTTGGTGGTGGCTATGAAAGTGATCCACCAATCTTTGATGAGAAAGATGAAGTTTTTCTTTATGGTGGCTATGATGATTCATCAATATTCGGTGAGAAAGATGACGTTGTTCATGGCAGTGACGGAAGGAGTGTAGAGGGGCGCTGGCCCCCCGGAAAATTAATAATTAGACTATATATTATATAAAAATATTTTAATATTGTATGTTGGCATAGTAGTGAAGATCCCCCGAACCCGTTCACCCTACATGGGTTCGAAACCAGACAACTTTGCTTCTTTTTTTTATTTTATTTTCAATTTAAATCTATTTTAATTATTTATATTATTATTTTTTATTCCATTTCCGTTTTAAACTTCTAACATATGTGATCAAATTATTTACTCTTTAAACTTTGCTTTAAAATTATATTTCATATGTGTATTATTTAGTTTATGAACATGTTATGTTTCTATTTAAATTGTAATTAGTTTTAACGATTAGTGTATACTTTACTACAGGGTATAGTCTATCTAGATCGAATATCAATTATTAAATTTACGTATATTAATTCGCCCCCCCCCCCCTCCCCTCCCCTCCCCCCTTCTGGCTTTGTCACTTGTTCATGGACCACTATTTTTGACATAGAGATGATCAAAATTGTGTGTTATTGTGCGTTTGATCTAGAAGTTTCGTTAGACCCAAAAAAATTCATATTCTCCGGATCTTATAAATATTAGTATTAATAATGAATATGAATGTGCTTTTTTAAAGAATTTTAGGTTACATGAATTCATAGATATTTCAGCGCATCTTCATATTTATTTTGCTTGTAGTACGATTCTACACGATTCGAAGTTTACTTGGATTAAAAAAGAAAAGAAAAGAAGTTTATAGAGAGAGCATCTCATTAACTAGTAATCACAAATTAGCAGTACATTAATGTAAAATAAGTTAAAATTCTTTATTTCTTTTAAGGATGAATTAAACTCGCATCATTATACATGAAGAGCTTTTAATCTACAGTACTTTAGCCAACTTTTATTTTTTTTAAGGTAGATGCACGAATTATGAAAATTTAATTAAATCCTAATTAAATGTTCAGTATAGAAAAGAGAGGAGGTATAATAAGTGGGGATTAAATAAAATTAATAATGATAAGGGAGAAGGAATAATAGGGTGGTTTAAAGTGAGTGGTGATGGACCAGAAATGTGCAGAAGTGTGGTTGTCTCATCACCAATCATGCTGCAGCATTTTCACATTACTGTGAATCTGTCTTTTTGAGAACATGAAAAAGTTGGTGAACCATTCACAACTCTCTCTCTCTCTCTCTCTCTCTCCCTCTCGCTCTCTCTACAATCATCATCCCTTTGCTAACAACAAAATTATGCATCAGATTCTGAACAATCATCTCACCATTTTCTTGGACTCTACATGACAAAATGAAGGCCTTGTAACACACTTTTTAAAGATCAACATAAAGAAAAGGAAAAGGGGTGGGGTGGGGTGGGGTTGGATGCTTTTTTATTTTTAGTATTGCATATATAAAGCATGAAGCAAGCAGTGTATTCAAGAATGTGGAGCTACACTGTTGTTACACAGTTGCCATACTGTAGCTTAAAATTACATCAATAAGAGTAATACTTATCTTATACCAAAGGATGCCAAATCACAATCTCCAGACATAAAGATCAAACATAATCAATCATATGACATGTAATTTAGTGAACCAAAAAAATATGACTAGACTATGCGCATATTACTTACATTGCTTAGGTATGGAGTTAAAGTTTCCTGTCCTCTAATTTGAATGAGGGAAAACTTGCATTCACCAGCTCAGCAGCAGCACGTGCAGCAGCTGATGCACGCTCTGCTGCAGTAATAGCAGCTCGAGCCCTTTGCAATACATCAGATGATTGTGGACTTATATTCTTGTTTTCGGCGTTTGGTTCTATATCCTTTTGTTCTCTGGTTGACGATTCATTTCTATAGCGATCCACAGGAGTGCTGCGGGGTGAAGCTGGAGATTGCAAGTTGTATCGGTTTCCCTTGTTTCCATTTAAAGAAGGTGCTGAATGTTCCATCTTGGATGAATCTTCGCTAACTTCTGGCCTTAATTGTGTCTGGGATTGTACGGAAATTGGCTTTGGTCCATTCTAGAGCATACATGAAACAGCAATAGAGTAATTAAGTCATGCAAACAAAGCAATCGATAGTGATAATTTTCGAGAATGTTAGGCACCCTATGCTTGGACAAAGAAATAGTTTACCCATGTCATTTGGGTATATGAAGTATGGATTCCATAATGGGTCCTTTTGCATACAAGTGGATGAACCTACAAAATTTTACTCTACCTTATTTTCCTTTCCAAAGCCTTTTCTAAATGAGCTAGCCTCCTGTGAAGTCTACACCCTCCGCACTTATGGGTTGAAAAGATTATTATACGCTTGGATAGGCTATGAACACTGGAATAAAATATTACACAAACGACACTAGTGAAATTACAATTCTAACCTAAGAATTAACACTAAACCAAAGGGAAGCATCAACCCTAGGAGTAAAATAAACATACACAACTAGGGTGTACATGCAACAGGGTACAAAAGGCCTTTCTGAATTTTTAAGTAATGGGATGGCATTTTGTTGCAGACATCAAACTTGTAGTATACATTTGTATATTTTTTCCACAATTTTGATGTTATAATTGATTAATCTTCAACTTAAATTACTATACGTCATTGTTTTTTCTTTACGGGATGTATAGATGATTTAGACATGCCGTTCCAAAATTTGGATAACCATAGGAATATTCATATGACCTTTTCATGCTAAATCAGATGAATGTCAAATGATGGCATAAGCCTCAGTACTCAGAAATTCAGAATACAACAAAAGATAATAAAATGAAATGATGGTTACCAGAAGATCCTCAGGTTTTTTGGCGAATTCCGTTTCGGTATTGGTTGAATCCCAATTAATATTATATTCTAGAGCAATTGCCTTAAGTGCTTTGATCTTTACATCTGCAGGTGGAGCACTCACTGAGAGCTTTTCAATTATCTGAAAATTACATGATATATAAATTAACTGAAATTATAGCATAAATAGTCAATAGAGAGAAGAAAAACTTAAGACAATTAACTGTACGGTTGACGCTGGTATCAGGGCGAAGCTCAGATGCAGCAGCTATGAATTCTTTTCCGTATTTTGCCGCAAATAAGTTCCTGACCTGCAATAGATCTGGCAAATCTGAACATCTTGGAGCTGAAAATATTATGCTTGCCACAGCTTCCCGCAACTCTGTGGGGCATTCCCTGTTTTAAATAATAGATAACAGTAAAGTTCTTCAATATTTAAGACATGCATAATTAGATTCACCATTAGGCATTTAATCCCAGAAGAATTATCAAGAAAAAACATTTAAAACAGAGAAACGACTCAAAATAACTTTTTTGTACATGTTATGTGTGCCATTTAATTTATTAACTAGCATTTGCATCAGGTGCACCCTAGAGCAGATCCAAGAGATCACCACAATCACAATGGCCTACAAAAATTTCTAATGTCTTCAAGGTTTTTTTATCCTCATATCTTATTGGAGGGCGAATCATAACTCTATAGTAGTATCTTTTCCAAGGTAGGGGCATTTTCTATCTTCACACTTTGTTATCCATCTCTGTACAAAGGAAGGCCATATTTTAACCAATTATTCCTTTTAACCAAAAACTTAAAGCTCATATTTTTTCTCTCTTCATAAATCATACTTACCAACACTCATTATTCTCTAAAACGCCGTGTTTTGTTGAAGCAGCACCCTATTACTCATTAAAGAAATAAAACTCAAATCCCTTCTCATTTATTTAAGTTGCATTAGGGCATTAAGGAGAGCAGCAAATTTAAAAACATGAGGAAAGAGTCTAAAGTCACTCTGCATTAGTTTAAACTGCTCTGACTACAACATGTGTCATTCATTGAGAGACTGCCCAGAGAAAAAAAGTTTGCTAACCCAATTAAAGTAAGAAGATGAAATCATCTAACTTGTAGGCTAGCTCAAAAAGTAACAAAAAAATGTAATCCAGGAAAACACTTGCAACCATCACAGGAGTACTTCTGCACAGTAATAGCCATGTTTCTCTACATAAACTTCATAATCAAACAAGGAGATATTGTTCAGTTCAAAATGAAATTATTTAAGACACTCGATGATCATCAGGTACGAGGATTCCTAAGAATTTCTTCTGCATTGAATTAAAAAAAAAAAAGGACTTTAATTTAAAATCAGTACACACAGGTTCTACCTCTGGCTTTCAAGGATAGGTACACGCGCTAGAACAAATTCACAGAACAACTCCAATATTTCATATGCTTCCCACGTGTTTTGTTCTCGTATAACATGCTCCACCTAACCAAAAGGCATCATAACATATAAAATGAGGGAAGTATTTATGTAGTGTAAAACAAAGTGAACTTCCAGAGATTGATGTATTACTCTAATACGACCAATGGCTTCCTGGCCTGCCTGCAAAAATTCAGCTATTTCCTTCCTCATAAGCTTTAACTGCGCATCACGCTTGTTTTGCAACAACTTCATCCGCGAGATTGCCAAGGTTAAGCATGTTTTGCTACAAACAACCCATTAACATCTATAAAATACCAAAAGTATCAATAATAAATCCTAACTAGTAGTATAATATATTTCAAATTAACGGCACAAGACAAAATAAATTTAAACGATGCCCTATTTGAATGACTAAACTATAGATATTTAAGTAATTAATGTAAACTAGAACTGCATTCTGCAAAACATTGACGTATAAAATTAACTGATTTGTGATGAATACAACACAGCAAATCTCTGCAGCATAGCAAATGAACAATTTTATCATATTCAGATCCCAATATTTTGCAAAAACATGATGAACAGTAATGGTAAGTTGCTAACAATGGCAATAAGGCGAGATGTCAATTGCTTTTCTGCTTTCAATTTCAACCAGATTTAAAAAATAGAGGTGTATGAAGCTAACTCCAAATGAAATCGGATTCAGATAAAAAGTCACCGCTGATAGATAAACATGATAGATAGCGCATACATTAAAACCTAAAAATTTCAGCTGAAATTCTGAAAAATAATATTACGAAGAACCACTTTGGGATCAAATGGAAGAAGATCAGAACTCTAAGCGGTCGAACACAAAGCAAAAGTTTTTTCTTCGATTTGAAACAGAATTATTGAGAATTTTCAGTTTCATGTATCAATTAAAGAAATAGAATAGGGGATTCACATTGAAAATTGGATTGTGAACTAACCATTTCGGTCCCAGAAGTCCCCTATTGAAGAGTTGATTCAGCATGGCCATTTCGATCCCTCCAATAGACCTCAATTCAGCTTCTGATAATTGTGCACGATGTGATTTATGAAGATCTTATGCGCATACAAATGGATACTCGTGTAGAAATTTTCGATTTGAAACTTTGATTGTTTTCACGCGCTGATGATCAGAGGTTCCACCATTGAAGGGCCGTTGATGAAGTACTGTACCTTGGAGCCCTACATTGTTAACCCTTTAAACCTTTGCTACATTTGGGGATTAATTATTGTTTAGCATAAAAGTAGCTTTAATTTTTAGGGTAAATTATAAAAAAAAAAAAAAACTTGAGATTTGTTCAAATTACCAAATAAATCCCGTAGTTTAAAAAATTATCAATTATCCGTTTAAAAAATATTTTTTTTAAAAAAATAGTAAAATTTAAAAATACAATATTAAATATATGAGTCTTGATGTCATTTTTATCATTCTTTATTTTATTAAAAATGTATTTTTATTAATGTTCAAATAAAAAATAAGTTAAATAGGATAATTTTTCGAACTACAGGATTTATTTAATAGTTTGAACAAATCTCGAGGGATTTTGGTAATTTACCCTAATTTTTAATTAAAGATTTAATTTTCTTAATCAATTACTCCCTAAGTTATTACATTAAGATGGGTTTAACCC
Organism: Pogostemon cablin; assembly: GCA_023678885.1. Classification (NCBI taxonomy): domain Eukaryota; kingdom Viridiplantae; phylum Streptophyta; class Magnoliopsida; order Lamiales; family Lamiaceae; genus Pogostemon; species Pogostemon cablin. The sequence continues at coordinate 1,973,103 of CM042970.1, forward strand.
GTCATAGAGCTTCATATTAACCAATGACCATCCCTAGAAATTAAATAATTAATATAAATAACATTATTATTATTGGGTTGAATGACCCATCACAACTCACATAATAATATCCGATTATATTGGGCCTTTCATCTTCTCCTTTTGAGTACAATAAACATCTTAAGTAGATGCGGCCCATTTTCATCGCCAGAGCCCACCAAGAGTTATGGGCTGAGAGGCCCACAAAGTGGCTGACTGAGTTGAGTGTTCGAATTATCCACGATACTTGGTTTAAAAATAATTTATTTAAAAAAAAAAAAAGAACAGAGAGGAAAAAGAAAAGAAAAAAACTCGAATAACAAAATGGATATATCATAAAACTCCCGCACAAATGTTTGCAATTGTTTGAGATTTTGTGGCAATACCGTTTACATTTTTCTTTATTAGTTTTCCCTCTTCATTTAAATATTATTATTTATTACCCGTTGTTATTATCATTTTTTTATTTGATATTCACGTTCTACATTAAATTTCATACTTTTCATTTTCGTTCGTCCCATATTAAATTGCATCATCCAAAAAAGGAAACACCGCATCAATTTCTAACTTAAAAGTATTTTTTAATTACAAATTTATCACTCTCATCTAGCACACATAACATACTATATAACTTATTTATTAACTAAAAATACTACATTACCCTCCAAAAGTTAATAAAGTTGGTTAAAATGATTTTTTTTTAAATTCCTTATTTACAATCTCGGTGCAAGTAAATGTGAGATGGAAGGAGTATATTGTAATTGTTCATAAAATAGTTAACTGCACCATTATAACTTTTCATCAATTATTAAGTATCACTTTTTATTAAAATTTTATACTTTCATCCTATAAACAAATTTACGCTTATTATTTTTGCTTGTTCTACTAGCAAGTTCACACCTTAAATAAAAATATAGTACACAAATACAACTTTAAAATATACTTTAATTTCAAAGTTGCGTTTATTTAACGAAAAAGTAGTAAGCGTTAACTTATTTATGGGAATTATTCATTATAATGCATCTCAAATTATTAAGTTAATAAGATTATAAAATGTGTGTTTGATAGTAATAATAATAAAATAAAATAAAAAGTTAAACTAATTTACGACCAAGTTGCATGTTTATAATAAATTAACGTAACATGCAAATCAAAGAAAGTTTCAAAGATTAAAAAAAGGGCAATGGTCCTTATAGCCGTTTTTCTTGTTAAAAATATATCCATTCGTGATCTACAACTACACCAACGTGAATACATGATTACTAATTGTAAGTACGACTAAATAATTAATTACTTGTGGGAAAATTAACAGTATACTGACTATAGTCCACAAGGAGAAATGTGTTATTCGACGAAACTAATAGATCTATTTTAATATAGTCTCACTTCCGGTAAAAATCTTTGTCTGAACGCGTAAATTAAGAAATATTGAAACTTTAGAGGTATTATAGTGTATTATATAAGATAGTTCGTCTCATGAAAAGATATTTTAAGAAATATTGACACTTTAGGGGTAGATATTTTAAGAAATTTTAGGGGTATTATAATATAGTATAAGACATTCCGTCTCACGAAAAGATATTTGTGAGACGGATAAAAAATAATGGCAAAAATTTGCTTAAGGATTAACGTGAGACGCTTAAAAAGTGATAAATTTTATTATAAAAAGTAATACTCAATTAATGAAAAATGATAATACTCTTTCATGAATAATTTATAGTAGTATAAATGAAAAGTGATTATATTTTATAGCGAAAGTAATAACTAATTTCAAAAGTGTAAAATAGTCTCATGTACGCAAAACTTACCCAAAAATAATAATATTTGAATAAAAAGTGATACTCGTATTAATAAAAAATAATAGTGGTACAGTGAATTACTTTATGAATAATTTATAATATAAATAAAAAGTAATAATATTTTAAATATGTGATAATATTTTATTAAAAATGATAATTATTTAAAAATAAATAAATAACAATTACAGGATTCCTCGGAAAAATATGATATCGGAGTTTCTTGACGAATTTCGATATGAAGGAAGATTCAAGATAGTGTGACGCGATTTCATACATGCATTTCAAATCCTAACTTTAACCATATCAATGAATTATGGCGTGTGTATCCATGCGTATGATGCACTAAAGATTTAGTGTGAAATCGTCTCACGTAAGAGCTTACGTGAGACGGTCAGAAAGTGATAACTTTTATGAAAAAAGTGATAATAAATTAATGAGACAGTCCTACCGTGCATTCATTTTAATTATAAATAAATAAATGATATAACTACTCAAGAGAATACAATATCCCAAAAAATAAATAATGGAGTAAGTTTTAACATATGAGGATAAAATATTATTATTATACGTACATCACACATTCAAGATTAAATCATTTAATGTGAATAATTGACACATAAATTTTAAATAAATAATTAAATGAATTTTAAACCATAAATTTAAAATGATAATATATACATGAGTTCAAGTAATATTATTTAATAAATTTATTATTAGGGAGTACACATTTTGAATATTAATTACACTTAAATTCAATAAAAATAAAAATAAAACATTATCAATTACACAAATTTACAATGAAGAGACAAAAGTTATACATTTTTTGTACATAATTTTTTTGCATAATACATTGTTGTACATTTTTTTTCTACTCATTGAATTTTATGCACTTTTTTTCTGCAACAATTCAATATTAAAAAATAAAAGTGCAACATTGCAATATGCTGAAAAAAAATGCAATCGCAGAAAAAAAAAAGTGTAGAATCAAAAAATATGCAATAATGAAATGTGCAGAAAAAATATGCAACAATGTAATGTGGAGAAAAAAATTATGCAATTGCATATGAATTATGACATATTATATTATAATTATTTACTTGATATTAATAATATTCTATGATTGTATTTTAGATTAATAACAAATTATATTCTTTGATAGTAACTGATTATATTTTAATTTGCGTTTAATTTCTTGGAATTCTTTCACTCTATATTAAGTGATTATTATGAAATGTTTTCCATGATATGTACTATGATGCACTGTGTTTTTTACCACGTATAAATGTGCATTTTAACAGTATATATAGCCAGTAAACTATTGATTAATTAGACGATCAATCACTAATCACATAAAATCAAGATCGAAGCCAAATAAGTCACGAATGGAGGTTTGCTTCTTATCTTGATTTGAAAACAATTAGTACTATGTTTATGCTTTTGATGCATCATTTGATCATCTATTATGCTTTTAAAACTAAGTTCCTACTTGTTGACTTTCGAATGAAATTATTGAAGTCGCTCTCACCAAAAAGAAAAAAATAAAAAAATAAAAATTATAATAATAATTCAATGAAAAAATTGGGATATTCGTTATTTCTATGTGGAATTGTTATTAAATATCAAACGATTTATGAATATTCCTCAGTAGAAATAGTAATATTATTATTGTTTATAATGGACTCTTTCAATTAAATAAATAATGGTGTTGAGTATATTTTAAAGAGTAACACTTAATATTTTAAAAGTAATCATTTTCGGAAAGATGCACTGCACACTTAGTTACACACTAACCTATCTCAAATAAAAATCCTTTGTTTTGCACCTATTTATATATTAAATTAAAATTTTGAGAAGATATTACAATTCGTACGGTTAGTGTGACTAATTCCAACTTTAATCCTTTTTAATTTGCAATTCTCACTCATAATTGTTTTTTGTCCGATTTTGATTTTTTTTCAAATTTAGTTTTTTTTTTTTCAAATTTAGTAATTTTTATGTCCAAATTTAGATCTTTATGTCTAATTTTGATCCAAAATTTAGATTATATTTGGAACAAAGGATTAAAATTGAAAAAAGACCAAAATCGGACAAAATTATCAAATTGAGAATTGCAAATAAAAAATTACTAAAGTTGGAACCAGTCACACTTATAGAAAGAATTGTAATACTTTCCAAAAAAAAAAATTATCTCTCAAAATAGAAAATTCTGCTAATTGTCTTTTCCGATCAAGTAAAGGATGGATATATGAATAAGAAAAGCATTTGTACGTTCTTGTTATCAAGCTAAACAAATGACCTAATTAAGCATTCTAAAAAATTAAGCACACTATTGGTCTCAATGATTAATGTTATTTCACCTCTACATATCTTCAAGATGCTTGTATCTTTGAACGTTGAATTTGAGTGCTTAGAAATGAGAAAAAGAACTAAGGATAGTGATTAGTTTGATCACAGATACATGTACTATCTTTTTAAGCCAAAACTTTTAACTTTCCAAGTATTCACCATGATTGAATCGATTTAATTATGATTAAGTATGGCCCGTTGGAGTTCACACGATTGTGAAACCATCTTTAAACGCCACTCACTAAATTAATTTATTACTCCCTTCGTTCCGGAAACCTTTTCACTTTTACTGTTCCACGTTGTTTAAGAAAAGTTGCACTTTTTGACCAACTTTATTGACTTTGGAGGGTATTGTAGTATTTTTAGGTAATAAAAAGTATAAAGTAATGATATGTGTGTGAAAAAGGTGTGACAAATTTAAAATTAAAGTAACTTTTGAGGTTGTTGGATAAAGTGGTGTTTCCTTTTTTGGGGGGTGAAAGGTTTTGTGGGACAAACAAATGAAGAAAGTGAGAAAAGTATTATGGGATGGAGGGAGTACTATTTAATTATATATATTTTAAATCTATCATGAGATTGTCACACTTTTCAAGTATCATAGCCAAGTTAGAAGTTCTCACTTCTTTTTTGATCCAAGTACATAAAATGTCAAATAGGATAGAGAAGGAAGAAAAATGGCAGTCTTGAATTATTTCATGGTTTTTCAAATTCCTCCAAAGATCATCGTTGACCAATTATTTTTTATATTAAATGTTAGTCCATTTGATTATGTTCGAAGATTGATTATTTGATGAGAATATAAACATCACCCACCAAATACCAATTACACTCCATTTTTTGAGTTATGTATTGGAATTAAAGTTAGTGTAAATATATTTTGTTAAGTTGTTTCATATATATATATATATATATATATATATATATATATATATATATATATATATATATATATATATATATATATATATATATATATATATATAAATGTGAAAAAATCTTGTGCACACGGATGATGCAATGAGAGTATATATTAAACTTTCAAAAAAATTAGAGTATATATTAAAGATGATAGCATGTAGAATAAACTTTACTCCGTCGTCTCATTCTAATAATTACATATTTTTAATTTAGGTATCTCATCCTAATGGTTACATTTCCCTTTTTAGTGTATGAGATCTACACAAATCAATCAAACTATTTCCATGGGACACACCTGCAACACTGATACAACAACTATCCACTATACATTAAAATATCATTTCACTCACCTCAATACACATTAAAATATTATATTCCTTAATCCTTGTTCAAAAAGCCAAACATAACTATTAGGATGGGTTGAAGGGAGTATATTTCATTGATTATTAAAAAATATAAGAAAATAGATAATTCAATTATGTTGATTCATAAGAATAATACCGTAAAAATCGTCAAGAAGAAACTTTCATTTTCATGAACTAATCCATTCAACTCCCTTAATATGATCATCAACATATAGATGATCACAAGATCTGCTGCAATAATGATAATTATTAATATAAATAAAAGAAAACAAATCAAAATATTAATATATTTAGCCTAAACTATCACTATTCTAAATATTCTATATCTTCATAATTCTACCCATTTGGAGATAATTCATCCTTGAATCGTGTAGAATCGTACTACAAGCAAAATAAATGTGAAGATGCGCTGAAATATCTATGAATTCATGTAACCTAAAATTCTTTAAAAAAGCACATTCATATTCATTATTAATACTAATATTTATAAGATCCGGAGAATATGAATTTTTTTGGGTCTAACGAAACTTCTAGATCAAACGCACAATAACACACAATTTTGATCATCTCTATGTCAAAAATAGTGGTCCATGAACAAGTGACAAAGCCAGAAGGGGGGAGGGGAGGGGGGGCGAATTAATATACGTAAATTTAATAATTGATATTCGATCTAGATAGACTATACCCTGTAGTAAAGTAAACACTAATCGTTAAAACTAATTACAATTTAAATAGAAACATAACATGTTCATAAACTAAATAATACACATATGAAATATAATTTTAAAGCAAAGTTTAAAGAGTAAATAATTTGATCACATATGTTAGAAGTTTAAAACGGAAATGGAATAAAAAATAATAATATAAATAATTAAAATAGATTTAAATTGAAAATAAAATAAAATAAAGAAGCAAAGTTGTCTGGTTTCGAACCCATGTAGGGTGAACGGGTTCGGGGGATCTTCACTACTATGCCAACATACAATATTAAAATATTTTTATATAATATATAGTCTAATTATTAATTTTCCGGGGGGCCAGCGCCCCTCTACACTCCTTCCGTCACTGCCATGAACAACGTCATCTTTCTCACCGAATATTGATGAATCATCATAGCCACCATAAAGAAAAACTTCATCTTTCTCATCAAAGATTGGTGGATCACTTTCATAGCCACCACCAACAAACTCTTTCAAATTAGGATTGAATAGACAAAATAGATCAGAAACAGAAAGAATATCACATTTGTACACATGCTCATCATGAATGGTACCATATACTGATTGATACTTTAGAACCATCATTGATATCCTAAATTGACTCTAATACAAACTGATACAACAAGAGCAAATAAAGATAAAAATAAAGATATAGAGAACAAACCCTAATTTCTGTTGATTTCTAACGAATTCTAAAAAATAGACAACTCGAATAAGTTGACTCTTCTTAAAAATATTATAGAAGAGATAAAAGAGAATACTCTCATTTTTCATTCTATCAAATCCTACTCCCTTAATACAATAATATGATCATCTCTTTATAAGTGATAGCAAGATATACCGCCATAATGATAATTAACACAAATAAAAGAAAACAAATCAATTATTATTAAATTAATATTTAATATATTTGAACTATAATTATTTTAAATGTTTTATATCTTCATCACCGGTTGCACGAATAATATCAATACAATCACAGGTTGGCCCGCTCCAAATTTCAATATTTTCATGTTTTGTAAAATTTGCGAAATAAAAATATATATAAAATAAAATATGAAAATAAGATTTTGAAATGAGCTAACTGACAAATCCTTACAAAAAAAATTTATAAAAATAAATTACTTTTCACAATTAAAAGTAGTTTATGCATGGAGGGACATTTGCAGGTCGGGTTATTGGTGGAACAGGGCGGGTTACCTATTAATCCATTTACCTAAGAATCCATTTCACAATTAATGTACTCATTTCAATAAATGTAAAATATCACACATTAAAATTTAAAGAGTAATGTTAATAGTTTTTTTTTTTTTTTAAGAATATCTTTTCATATACCAAATTTTTTTCGTTAAATCAGATTGTTAAAATTTGAATAATATTTTTCATTCAAAATTAAAAAAGTAATTTCACAGTTAAATCATGATGTGTAGATATGATTTAGGTGTTTGGCATAATAAATCATTTTAGTGGTGGGACATGCCGCTAAACTTACAAGAATTTTGTTATTGCACGAATTGTAGAAAAAAGAAAGCGTGAAACATCATTTTTTGTTATAAAGCGTTGTGTTATTAATGTCTAATCACATTGTATCAAATTTGAATGAATCTAGTACTCAAGTTCAACTTAATTATTACCCATTCTTGCATGATTAATTCGGTACAAAATCTATGAACTTAATTAATTAATTGGGCAAAAATTAAAAGAAAAATTAATAAAATCATAGACATATCCTACTTATGAAATATTCCTTTCTTGCTCCTTTTTATCATTAATTTTTCAGTGTTAAGAATTTCTGGTGTTGTGGCCAATAGTTCACATTTGTTTGTACGTATATGGCAATGTATAATTGAATTTTAAGTTATTGGATAATTTCGTCTAGTATGGTCTCAATTATAAATATTAATGACCAAATTAGGAAATATGACAGATATTATACCTTCTTTCAAGTTCGAGCAAATTATAATTTATGAAAAAAAAAACACCCTAACCGTCTCAAACGAGACCAATATTGTTATGTTTTGTTTAGTTGTAATCACATTTTATTAAAAATATTAATAATTTTTTATATCACTTTTTATACTATGAATTATATATGAAATAATTCACTGCACCACTATTATTTTTTATTAATTCAAGTATCACTTTTTATCCACCTCATAAAATTTTCCTGTGAAACGATCTCATACAAATGTTTGTCATGAAAAAATTATCATTTTAAAGGCAAGAGACCGTCTCATGTGAGATCGCTTATAAAATTTCTTAAATAATTATCATTTTTTAACAAAAAATTAAATCAAACTACTTCAACAATCATCATAATTAAAAAGATCATATTCCAGGAGAACCTAAATTCTTTTTTCTTTTAAATTACTGATACACAGACATATTTTGTATAAATAAAAAAAAAGTTAATATTTTAAATAAGAAGTGATAAAATCTTATTAATAATTAAGAGAAAAAAAAAAAAGGCGTCAACCGGATTTGCTCAAACTTTTATAATGAAATCGAAGGAGAATTATTCATGATTCGTTAAACAAGTGGCCTGAAGTAGTTAGTCTTCACATTTTACGATTTTTTTATATACACTCCTACGTTACAACTAAAATGTTTGTGTTTACATTTGGTAGGTAGTTATAATATTTTAATACATCATGATTATAGGAAAATGTAAATCTCATCAGAACAAATTAAAAATGATAAAAGTAAATCATAAAGTATTTAAAAAGGAAAATATAAATCTTATAAAAAGAAATTAAAATGGTAAAATATAAATCATAAAGTTTTTCATCTTTGGGCATTCCATACATTTTCATTTATAGTAAATGGAATAACTACATAATATTAATACAATTATCCATTATACAATAAAATATATTTTTCTACCTTATTACATAGTATTAAAATATTATATTTCTTAATTATCGTATAAAATACCCGTATAAACCTACAACAAGATAAGATACTATGATATTGAAATTAGCTTATCCGGCCATTAAGCCACTCACTAAAGTGAATCATTCAAGTTCAAATGAATTGGAGTAAGGCATTATAAGGAGACTTGATATATGGGTATTTGATGAATTAACTTCTCACCACTAACAATAACATTTATCGATAAAAAAATTTATGATACTACCTTCGTCCGCTTTTAAAATATCAATTTTACTATTTTTGGTATCCGCTTTAAAGATATTCATTTCCTCTATTTAGTAAAAAAGTACACAATATGGTCTACCACTTTCCTCTAATACAACTACTCACTTTACATATAATAATAATACTTCTTAATTTACGTTAAAAAATAAATAGTTACCTTAGAACCGGACGGAGGGAGTATTAAAATTACTATAGTTTGAAAGATTGAAAGACCCAAGAGCGAAAGAAACGAGAAAATGTGGGGCAAGTGGAGAGGAAGTCTAAGCCCACCACACGCCCTGTCAATAGCCAATAGGGTTTGAGTCACGCGGGTCGGTGCACCACTTTAGGCAATTTTAATTGGACCCTGGCCCCAACAATTATGTCCCACAAACTCCTACTCCCTCCGTCCAACAGGAGTTGTGATATTTTTTTTTGGATTGTCCCGCATAAGTTGTTACATTTACTTTTTAAGCATATGGGACCCACCAAAGACAATTAATCTTTTCATATGGAGCTCACACACATCACTAATACACTTACTCACTACACATTAAAATATTATATTTTCAACCCACCACCCATTAAATTATTATACTCCTTAATTTCCGTGCCAAAAAAATGTTACATCTTTAGTAGAATGGAGGAAGTATAATATTTAAACATCTTTCATCTAAAATTGTGAAAATGTAATAACAATTGGCTGTTAAAAAAAAATTATTAAACGAATTGATTTATTATTAAAATATAAATATAGGTAAAATAGTAGAATATGATTATTAATAAGGAATTTTTTGGACAAAGAACTACAAGGCAGACAAGACATTTGATTGCCCATGAATCACATATCGTGCTCTCAAACTACTACCCAAATATATACTAAATTAATAAATTAATTCATATGTTTACATATATATGTACATGCATTGAACTACACTAGAGATGCGAAATCTTCAGTTCTTTTGTCGATAAAAGAAGGAACAATGTTACACTTCATTATTTTATGGGATATCTATTCATCCTCCGTCCCATCGAAATGTTATCGACAGTTGTATTTAAAGTATATTTTTTTTAAGTATGATAAATAATGCATTAAAGTATAATTTTGAGATGTTATATTATGATTCACTACAAATATACTTTAACTGTCAATAAACATATTTTATATACTTTATAATAAGCAGACTTTAATAATAGTTGTCTTTTATCACAACCTATCTCACATATACCCTTCTTAATAGAGAGTATCCCTTCGTTAAAATTACAATGATATACTTCATTTTATAGTTGCAAAGTCACCCGAGTGCATGGAGCTAGTTTCATGCGCTCAAATACGATTTTATACATTCTAGAACTCACCTATTAATATGAGAACCTATATCCTTGATTTTTCAGAAATTTTTTTAGTCAAACTATAATTCTCTTCACATTTTCAACAACTTTTTCATTGAAAAAAATAATAACCTTATTAATTAAAATATATATAATTTAAAATAAAATATTATATTTTTGAACATATTGAACACCTGAGTGCACAAGATACCAATTCTAATTTTATAAGTGTAATAGTATATTTTATTTTAAAATATTATTTTATATTTAATGTACCATTACAATAATTATTTTTTATTAGCTGGTTAAATTCCATTGCTAACGGATTACCAACAAAATTACATTTGTTTTTAGTATTAGAATGCAAATATATTTATAATATTTTTATCAACATAATAATATGTGTTGTTATTTACCAACTCATTATCAATATATTTAGACAGAGATTGTGTCAGACTGTCTCACATAAGCCCTTACGTGAAACGGATAAAAAAGTAATAATTGTCACTTTCGCTATAAAATGTTATCATTTTTTATTTATATTATAAATTGTTCATGAAATAGTTCGCTACAACATTATTACTCTTCATCGATTGAGTATCACTTTTCGTTAATAATATCATCACTTTTATCAATTTCACATAAGTGCTTAAGTGCGCACAAGACTTGCCCATATATTTATTAGCAAATGAACTAATCCATTCAACTCCCTTAATATGATCATCAACATATAGATGATCACAAGATCTGCTGCAATAATGATAATTATTAATATAAATAAAAGAAAACAAATCAAAATATTAATATATTTAGCCTAAACTATCACTATTCTAAATATTCTATATCTTCATAATTCTACCCATTTGGAGATGATTCATCCTTGAATCGTGTAGAATCGTACTACAAGCAAAATAAATGTGAAGATGCGCTGAAATATCTATGAATTCATGTAACCTAAAATTCTTTAAAAAAGCACATTCATATTCATTATTAATACTAATATTTATAAGATCCGGAGAATATGAATTTTTTTGGGTCTAACGAAACTTCTAGATCAAACGCACAATAACACACAATTTTGATCATCTCTATGTCAAAAATAGTGGTCCATGAACAAGTGACAAAGCCAGAAGGGGGGAGGGGAGGGGAGGGGAGGGGAGGGGAGGGGGGGCGAATTAATATACGTAAATTTAATAATTGATATTCGATCTAGATAGACTATACCCTGTAGTAAAGTAAACACTAATCGTTAAAACTAATTACAATTTAAATAGAAACATAACATGTTCACATGTAGTAAAGTAAAGAGCATGATATTAAACATAATGGAAGTCACACAATCATGCATGTTAAAGGCAAGCCTATTAAGAATAAGTCTAAGAATAGAAAATATTTTAATTGTCATGAACGTGGTCATTATGCGAATAAGTGCCCACATCATAAGAAAGATAACTCTAGTGATCAAACAAGCATGGTTAATGAATTTGTGAGTTATGGTGATGTCTATTGATTATGTTTGTTAATTTTTTGTGCCTTTTAATTCTTGTATGTGCTTTAATTGGCTAGTAAATTCTGTATGTTTAAGAAATGTGTTTTCTTATTGTATTTCTTGTTGAAACGGTATGTTTTTCCTCTGTGTGAAAATTTTCTGAAATTTGTTTTCTATTTCGTGCTTGTTTTGTATGTCAAACTTGCTATGTCTTAGGCACCTCCTAGTGAGGTGAAGTATTTGCATATGTGTTATCTTTATGCTTTTATGCGTAGTCTTCATGCTTATTTATTTCTTTTAGTGAGGTGGAACATGTTGTGTGAGTTCAAATGTTTGTATGATGTTTGATTGTTAATTACTGTGTGTGCTTCTGTGTGAAGTTTCTATGTGACTTTTAAATACTATAGCTTGTGTTTCTTTGTGATTAGATTGTGTATCTTGAGAATTGTGTATTCTATTCTGTGTGATAAATGTTATGAATTGTGTATTCATGATCTTAGTGATCTTATATTAGTTTTGTGTTTTATTCTTTTATCTTTGTGATAATGTGAACCTTTGTGACTATGTGTCAATTTCATTTGACATTACTTCGTGGTTGTTAAATTTTTGGATCTTCATCTAACTTTGTGTTTTTCTGTTTTGCATGTGTCCAGAAAGGTGCGATGATGAATTACTACATAGATAAACACAGTGGTTGAGTTGGGCCAAGGTGGAGGTTTGTTGGGCCCGTTGGGCCCATGTTATTGGCCCAATCTGCTGGTCTTCAAATCACATGGTTAGTGGGCTGCCTTGTTAAGGCTTGGTCCAAAACCATTATGCCTCCCTTTTAATCGCTGATATGCCCTAATGGATTAATAGATCGATTCCACTTCCTCTTCTCTCTCTTGCATGCTTCTGACTTCAGCCGTTTACTTGGATTAATAGATCGCTGATATGCCCTAATGGATTAATAGATCGATTAATAGACTTTTTTATCCGTTTCACGTAAGGGCTTATGTGAGACAGTCTGACACAATCTCTGTCTAAATATATTGATAATGAGTTGGTAAATAACAACACATATTATTATGTTGATAAAAATATTATAAATATATTTGCATTCTAATACTAAAAACAAATGTAATTTTGTTGGTAATCCGTTAGCAATGGAATTTAATCAGCTAATAAAAAATAATTATTGTAATGGTACATTAAATATAAAATAATATTTTAAAATAAAATATACTATTACACTTATAAAATTAGAATTGGTATCTTGTGCACTCAGGTGTTCAATATGTTCAAAAATATAATATTTTATTTTAAATTATATATATTTTAATTAATAAGGTTATTATTTTTTTCAATGAAAAAGTTGTTGAAAATGTGAAGAGAATTATAGTTTGACTAAAAAAATTTCTGAAAAATCAAGGATATAGGTTCTCATATTAATAGGTGAGTTCTAGAATGTATAAAATCGTATTTGAGCGCATGAAACTAGCTCCATGCGCTCGGGTGACTTTGCAACTATAAAATGAAGTATATCATTGTAATTTTAACGAAGGGATACTCTCTATTAAGAAGGGTATATGTGAGATAGGTTGTGATAAAAGACTGAACTATTATTAAAGTCTGCTTATTATAGAGTATATAAAATATGTTTATTGACAGTTAAAGTATATTTGTAGTGAATCATAATATAACATCTCAAAATTATACTTTAATGTATTATTTATCATACTTAAAAAAAATATACTTTAAATACAACTACCGATAACATTTCGATGGGAAGGAGGATGAATAGATATCCCATAAAATAATGAAGTGTAACATTGTTCCTTCTTTTATCGACAAAAGAACTGAAGATTTCGCATCTCTAGTGTAGTTCAATGCATGTACATATATATGTTAACATATGAATTAATTTATTAATTTAGTATATATTTGGGTAGTAGTTTGAGAGCACGATATGTGATTCATGGGCAATCAAATGTCTTGTCTGCCTTGTATTTCTTTGTCCAAAAATTTTGAACTTCAGTCCTACTTTTTGCACTAGCCCTGCACATCATATATGCAACTATTAAACTTTAATATATTTTAAATAATTTTAATTAAGTAATTAATTTGTTATATATGTCTAAGCTTGATTGGGACTTATTGGGAGTACTGCGTTACATTTCATAGCCTCGTAGTCTTGTAGATCACTGTTGGCATCTTGTACAAGTAACAGATTATATATATATATATATATATATATATATATATATATATATATAAAGAAAAACAAGAACTAATTAGAGGCTTTGAAAAGTTTTTAAAATTACTATATACTCTCTCCGTCCCGTTTCAATATTTACGTTTGTTTTTTGCATGTTAATTAAGAAGTATAGTATTTTAATAAATAGTGGCTGGAAATATATAATATTTAATGTAAAGTGGGTATGTGTATTAGTGTTGGATGAGGGGACCATGGTGATATAATAATTGTTTTAGATGGGTCCCATATTCCAAAAAAAGAAACGTAAATATGGAAATGAGACACCCAAAATAGAAATATGTGAATATTAAAATGGGACGGAGGGAGTAATTCCGGAAAAGTTGACGCATTTTTTTTTTGCATGGAGATTAAGGAGTATAATAATTTAATGTAAAGTGAAGTAAAGTGAAGTGAGAGAAATAATATTTAATATGTAATGGGTAGTTGTATTAGATGTGGCATGTAGGCCCCATGAGAATAAAGTAATTGATTTTGTGTGGGTTTCATGTATTAAAAAAGAAATGTGTCAACTTTAATGGGACAAACCAAAAAGGAAAGTGTGTCAAGTTCTATGGGCCGGAAGGAGTATGATATATTAGTATTGTGAGTAAATCTTAAATGAAATAATAAATTGTTTTGTGTGGATTACATATAAAGAAGAGATACTATTATTTTTTAATAAGGTAAAACGGAAATTTTAACGTGATAGAAGGGAGTATTGATTCATGGAATTAAATTTGTACATCTTTGACTCAATTTAAAAAGTAATACCTTATTATTTAACTTGGGAGTATAATTTAGCATAAAAGTTAAGACAAAATTTATTGTAAGACGATTTGACTCAATTTAAAAAGTAATACCCTTATTATTTATCTCGGGAGTATAATTTAGCATAAAAGTTAAACAAAATTTCTTGGAAAGACTAGAATAGGTCAGTCTTTTTTTTTAAATTGGCCGGATCTTTTAATCCTGACACGTCACATGGGTCTCCGCACAAGTATTTTCTCTCTCATCTTTCCTCGTCCTGCCATTTTTTTCTCTTCCCTCTTTCCTCACAGTACGTATGCTTCCCTCATTTCTCTCTCTCATCACCATCGCCCTTCTCTTTTTCTCCGCGGCTGCCGTCGTCACCTCTCTTCTCTTTCTTCCCCACATCGCTGCCATCGAAATCGACCAACCAAACATTCCATACAGAGAAGTGATGTTCTCTTGCGATAGGTTTGATATGCGAAATAGAGGAGGAGTTCTGAAATCTGGAGAAAGATTTGAAAGAATTGGAGGCCATCCTCATGGATCTGGCCAACAAGTCCCGTGAGAAGGAATACGTGACAGAGATCGAGACCGAGCAATGAGGACTAATCTATGAGGTGGAGGATGCCATTGAATCTTGATTGACAGAAGCAGATGCAGCCAGGAGCAAGAACAAATATTGGTGCACTTAGAATTAATTCTTCTCCTTATCTGTTGCTCTACTATTCTTTTGCAATTTTTTATGCAAATATTGGTTCTCTTGAATAGCTTGCTAAATGTACTCATGTGTTTTAAGTGTAAATTGGGTATTATGGATTCTCCTTGTTCGTACAGCTCCACCAAAATTGCTTGTTCAATTTTTTTTATACAGTTGGTTGGTATTTTTTTTAAATGGATTCCTGGGGATTGTTGATCTTGCTGCACGCATTTGGGTTTCGTTAGATTTTGTGTGATGAGAGAGAGAGAGTTGCAAAAATGAATTATCGTAAAGAGATGGAAGTTTAATTTGTCATTTCTGGAATGAACACCAAATTTTCTTTGGTTAAGTGATTACATGAAGTTATTGCGTAGCATTAGTTTACCAATATCAATTTAATTTTGTGTTTAAATTTTTGTTGTTTGATTCAAGAGGTTACTCTTTTCTGTTTATTAGGTTACTTTGGGTAATAAATTGGGTTATGATGAATAAGTTTTTGAATTACACTTCATATTGATTTATTAATGGTCTAATATGTTTCGTCAACAACTTTTTAGGTTACTCTTTTTTTAATTTAGGTTACTCTTTATAATGAATTTGATTACTATGAACAAGCTTTTGGATTACTTTCCAGGTTACTCTTTTTTTGAATTTGGGTTACTCTTTATAATTAATTAGGTTACCATGAACAAACTTTTGTATTATTTTTAAATTTATTTGTTTATGTTATGTTCTGTTGTAAATAAGATTACTTTTTTCTATTAATTAGGTTACTCTTTATAATAAATTAGATTACTCTTTAAAGTAAATTGAATTATTTTTTATTTGAGATTCTAATTTTCTTAAAAAAAATTAAAGAGCATGGTAACAAAAGAATAAAAGAAGGAAAATTGGATTATAGTAAAGTCATAAAGATAACTTATTAGAAAGAGAATGTGTTGTGTGTGTAATTTTCATAGAAGAAAAAATAACAATTAATTAATTCTAACAGTAGCAAGAGTGTGAACATACGTGAAGGAGAGAGAAGGTGAAAATAAAAAGAGGTATATCAATGAATTGATTTGAAAAGACATAAAGTGTGTTGGAGTCTCAACTAAAAAAGGTTGGAAGAGAGACACGTGGTAAGAGAAAGTGGGTGGGGACCGGATTGCAATTTAAGAGAGACGCGCGGCGAGAGAGAGTGGATGGGGACTGGATTTCAAGATGAGAGAGGAGATTTAACCCATTCACCATATATACAAGATCTGGTTCCATGAATATTTCATGGGACTGGTTCCACCCTAATCCCTCTCAAATTTCTTGTAGGACGATATTTATATAAGATGTATAGTGAAACATGTTAAAATATAAATATTATATAATTAAAATATTTTTGTTATTAGTTAAAATATATTTTTCTAAAGTATGATAAATAAAATAAAGTATAATTTTAGGTGTTATATTATAATTTACTAAAATATATTTTAATTATCAATAAATATATCTTACCTGTATAATAAGTACTCCCTCCGTCTCGTTTCAATGTTTACTTTTGCTTTTTGCAGGTTGATTAAAAGGTATTATATTTTAATAGATAGTGGGTGGAAAATATAATATTTAATGTGAAGATGGTAGGTGTATCAGTGTTGGATAATATATTAATTATTTTAGGTGAGTCCCATATTCTTTAAAAGGAAAACATAAACATTGAAATGAGACGCTCAAAATAGAAACGTAAACGTTGAAACGGGATGGAGGGAGTATACTTTAATAATGAATTGATTTTTCTCACAACTAGTATTACATGTATCCATCTCAAAGAAGGTGTCCTAAAAATTAATACTCTAATGAAACTTGTTTCCAGATAAAATTTATTTACGCTAATATAATGATTATTACTCAGTTTTCAAATTAAAATTGTTTAGGTTCAATTTTTGGATCGAATCCACCTACAAGATTTGGACGAAAGAGAATTTAATTAAGTCGAGAAAAATAAGCAACGTTTATGCAATATTTTCTCACGATGTGATTGTATTTTTTTTTTTAATTATAAGTTATCACTCTATCAATTATCATATATCATTTTTAACGAAGATATTATTAATTTTTATCCGTGTTAATGAGATAGTTTCACATAAAAAAATTTTGGGAAAAATATCTCTCTCCGTCTTGATTATATTGCACCCGATGCCGTAAATATGTAATTTTTAAAAAAATTACCTTTTCACTATTTTTATTCTTTTTTAGGGATAATATATATTTTTAAAATAAATAAATTTTAAAATATATTATGTCATGTGTTTGGTGGAAGTTACAACTTTGAAATAAAAATATATATATTTCAAGGTTATAAATTTAATGTAACGTTTGCATTTCTTTTGGTACTATAATTTATTGCAGAATAAAAGTATGAAAATAATGAGTTAGATTAATACTAAGGAGTATGAATGAACATATAATATGTAAACAAAGTAGGTACCAAAATTGGAGATGATAGCATTACTTTTTTGGTACGTATGTAAAGTCCAGAGAACACAGTGGCATGCATGCTATTGCTATCAGAATTAGAATGAAAGTTATTTCAGAAACATACTTCAATTAACACAACTGCAATTAATTAAGGTAAGTACTTTGTGTTTTTTAATATTTAATTAAATAAATAAATTCAGTACTACTCAGATAACATGATATGAGGTGGTGGTGTAGCAGCTTTAAACGTCCCTAAAATTGTGATTGCAATTAAGCTGACTCTACAAATATATAGGGCCATCGACTTTTGCTGCTCTCATATTTTTGCACTCTCTTTTAGATTTTTCATATAAATATATATATAGAGATAGATAGATACAGCACTATAGTTAGATGGGAGTGCAACTTTTTTTTTTTTTTTTGTGTGTGTGTGTGTAATAATGCTTTGCTGTAAAAGATCCACCACCCTTTCAAAACAAACCCTCTTATTACTACAACAGTAGTACAGTACTATTACCAAGTGTTGTTCCTTTCACCAATGAGATCTTGGGATTTCATGATCAGCTGTAGAGAGAGAAAGTGTGAGAGAGAGAGAGAGAGAGAGCTAAGAGGTAGAGTTCAGTGGCTCTGTTGTAGTGTAATAGTGGACTGGTTCTTTACTCTTCAATGATAAATTGTTAGCAATGTGTGGTCTTTTAATGCTCCATATAGTACTAATGTGACAACTTGGATAGCTTTCTTGGACATGTAACAATGTGAGGTACATGGGGTTTTGTTATCTTACACATGTCCAATTTTGCTACACACAATTTTATTCATGCCCTTGGATTCTATGGAATATTCAAAGAAAAGTCTCACGGCGAAAACGTTTCCTCGTTCGGACGAAACGAAAATTAAGCTAATGGTGCATTGTTGTAGATCTTGTTATCACCTATAAATTGGTAGTTTTATAATCGTATAGGGGAGTTGAAATGATTAATGAAACGAGAGTTTTCTCTTAATTTATCTCTTTTACGGTATTCTTATGAATCAAGTATCTGAGTTGTCTATTTTTCAATGTTCTTTAGGAATCAACGAAAATAAAATTTGTTCTACGTATCTTTATCTTTAATACGTTATCGTTGCATCAATTAAATGACTTATATTATTCCATGATAATTCAAAGAATGGAACTTAGTTTGGTAAAAATATTTAATGAAAGTCTTTATAATAAGCATTTGCAAGATGGGTTTTGAAAATTAAATGAAGATGATGGGGGGTAATTAAATATAGTTATGATTAGGGCACTGAAATATGGACAAAAAACAATATCTTGGATAATCAAGAAATCCAACTTGATTGACCTAGATAATGGAGATGGAGGGTTCAGACAAAGATCAGTGTAGGAGCAGGGCAACTAGACTTTACTTCTCTCTCTCTCACTCACTCACTCTGGGTGTGTGTGGGTGTGAATGTTGTTGTTGGTTGCCACATAGCTAGAGCGAGTTGACCTGCCAATTAGAGTCCACATTTTTGTGTTCATTCATATCCTATATTTGCACTCTTAGGTGCCTCAATTTACATCTGCAGCTTTTGGGCCGAAATTACTTTCCCCTTAATATTCCCACCCCAATGTTTTCTTGTCTCTTCGTTCTATCAATCTCTAATTAATTAATTACTAATCTTATGTATGTAGTACTAAATATATTATTTTTTCAAACCATCCACTCAGACCTACCTACTTTCTTTGAAAACAAAAAGTGCTATGTGCCAAGTACGTACTTGTACACACACGTATATGTATGTATATGTATACGTGAGTATATTACATGTGTTTGTACATAAGCAGTAAATTATACTAGGAATTAGACGATATTTGAACTTAAAATATTTGAATCAGACATTAGTCACGATGAACCCAATGAATGTATGACAAGAGTGTCGTGCATAGAATGGGTTGGGATTTCCTGTTCTTTTGGTATATGATTTTCTGTTTAAAATTATATTTATACCATAAAAGAAAATCACATGTGTAAACCTTAAATGAGTACTGTTCAGATTCTCTATTACTCAATTTCATTATCATGTAATTTATAGAATATTAAATATAACACCGAAATATAATAAAAAATTTGGTGTGAGAGGGAGAAAAACACTATACCCACTAAACAAGTTTAGGCAGTCATTAAATTTTTGTTTTACTCTAATTGCGGTCAATTATATGACTAATATAAACGAATCTGATAGGAAATAATTACGCGAGCACGTCGATGCCATTAAAGATCTTTAAGTTCCTATATATCAAAGTGAGTACTATTAGTTTTTTAAAGCATGCAGTTGCTATCATAGTGATTAAAGTAAAAACAAACTAGGGTATTTTAGAAAATCTAATGAGAAATTGTATAAAATTGTTGATTTAAGTGTTATAACGCTATCCACACTAGATTTTCTGCTTCATTTTCATGCACCATTTATTGTGTCACACGTTATCATCTTTCGAACGGAAAAGTTTGTGACAAATTTATATTCCTTCCATCCCACAAAATATTTCACATATTTTTTTTAAGTGGTAAAAATATATCTCAATAATACTTTTTTTACACACATTCCAATAACTTTTTACATGTTTTTCATTAAATTACCCATAATATTCCTAATTTTTCTTACTATTTTATATTCTCTATGTCCGGTTTAAAGAGTCTCATATGCTTTTTGCACGTGGATTAAGAGTATTATCATTTAATGTATAGTGGGTAATTGTATTAGTAGGTGTGCGAGCCTCATATTTAATTGTATTAATGAGGGTGTGTAGGTATGTGTTAAAAAAATGAGATCATTTGGAGCAGACGCCACGGGAAAAAAATGAACTCTTTAAACGAACGGAGAGAGTACGTTAAAAATAAACTTAAACTCTACACACGCGAAATACTTTGTGGGATGGAAGAAAGTATTATATATTGTAAGTGTGTTAGTATATAGTTGTGTGATTACCATTTTAAAAAGTGTATAAATTTTCTCTCTTTTATCAAGTGAAGAAAAATATTAATAGCTAGGAAAAATATACTTCAACTCTTACAACCAAACGAAAACCGCATTAAAAACAATTCAAGCATTCTGTATCATTCAAATGTCAAATACGGAGAGTTGGTTTCTATTAAAATGTTGCCTTAATTCCACATGGTCTAAGTCACATGGTTGAAGCTATAAAGACCCTTTTTCCATAACCTAGGCTTTCGACTTGGTGAAAGTGTGATAAAATGATGCCAATTCGATTTAACTCGTCTCTCCCGAGTGATGAGATGTCCTATTATATTATAGTGTTAATCTCATATGTTACACATGTTTGATGAGTGACACATTTTTCCTTTCATGATTGATATTTTTGCTTTTAGGGTGGATTAATTTGTCTATATCCTAAATTTTATTCATCTAACTGTTCGCAATAAGAGATATAATATTAAAATATAACAGAAGATTCAGAGGACCCATGTCATGCAACCATTTTCATATGATAGTTTGTAATTTTCTTAGAGCAAAACAATTCTATATATAATACCTTAAATGCCATAGTTACCAACTATTTTCATATCATGCCTCTCCTCTTTTTTCATTTAGAAAATATGCACTCTTGTTAAATCGATTCGAAATTTCTATTACATTTTGATTTTATATTTTTTGTTTTAAACTGTTGGTTGATTAACACGTTAGATATAATAAAATCTATACTCTAAAAGAAAATATCTACCCTAGGAGTAATGGTTGAGATTTTTCTTTTTGAATACGTGTCACTCATCTAACGAATGTAACACAAGAATGTAACAGAACTCTCTATAAGCTTAAGCTTTTAGATGAGGTGGTCGTTTAACATGGTATCAGAGCCCATGGTTAACAAAGATCCAGGGTTCAAACCTCACCGACACCCATTTATGAGAAAATTCCACATGCAAGGCTTGAGGTAAAAATTAACCCCGCCTGCATGTGAGGGGGCGTGTTAGAGTGACCCGATTAAGTATTAAACGATTCAACTCTCTATAAGTTTAAGCTTTTAGATGAGGTGGTCGTTTAACAAGAACATTCCGGGTTCCTTGTTAAACAATTTTTAAAACTTAACCATGCATCTTCTAATCAATCCATCCTCAATTCTCTCCAACCCAACTTGTATATATCAATTATCATTCAAAAACACCACCAAATCTTGCTTCTTTTTGCAAACTAAAACCTACAAAAAAACAAAAACTCTCGTACTACTACTACTACTTATCAGTGTAATTGCCTCTTCAATCTACATTTTTTGTATTCTCTTGGGTGTCACTCGTATAATTAGTGAACAAATATACCATCTTTCACTCTCACACTCTCACACACCCATCTAATTAAGTTAGAAACTGAATGAAGAACTCAAAAGAAAACTACACCAGCATGCACGATTTTTCTTCTGCAGCACCGACCATTTTTCTTGTTTTCAAACTCACATGTGTGTATGTAAAGAAGACAATTAATTAATAAAGTAAGAAAGGTCTGAGATGTGAATGTGAGAGCTCAAAAAAAAAAAAAACCTGTAGAAAAGGCCCAAAAGCAAAATCATATATAATCTTAGATGGAATTAATATTTGTCAGCTTGCATTATATTGTTTCTCTTTCAGTGAGAGCTACCTTCCTACACTCCCACAACAAAACACCAAACCTAAACTAGGACAAATTACTCCCTCCCATAACAACAAATCCATGTTGACACCGATTGATCACTTCCCCAAATTAATTGTCCCTATCTCCGGCCCCAGCTCATCCCCTCCTCCGGATTCTGCATCGCCACCTCTCCGCCTCCACCGCGCCCCACCGGAGCCCCGATGCAGGTGTAGCTGCCATCGGTGCTCTGACTGGGGAGCACGTGCCCCATGAAGTAATCGTTGCTTGCAGGCGCAGCCGGGTACTGGGAGTGGAACGACAGGATGCGCGGCGGAGATGTGTACATGTTGTACGGATCCGCCGGAGGAGGCGGTGGCGGTGGTGGTGGGATCAGTGGTGATGAAGTGGAGAAGAGTCTTGTCGGGTACATTGATCTGAAAGGTGGGTCGGGTTGGTGATGGTACCCCCCTCCTCCCCCGGGTTGCCCACTGCTTCATATAATTCAAGAAACATACATTATTATTACAACATAAGTATTTATTTTTTTCAGACAAAAGTATTTCGGACATGAAGGTGAATAATATAATACCCTGAAACATAGCCAATATGGGTAGGAGCTAAATCGTTGGTGAAAACCAGCTGACGGGCCTTGTTCAGTGTTTCAGTCTCTCTCTCTGATGATCATGAAAATGAGTATAATGAAGATTTGAAGATGAGAGAGAAAGTGGGTATAGTATTAGTACCTTGGCGATGGCGATTCATGTGGCCACCAAGAGCTTGAGATTTGCAGAACTTGAGGGAACAGAATCTGCATTCATAGACCTTAGCAAGCTCATCTTTTCCTTCCTTACCGCCGCTTTTCTTTTTCCTGTAGCTTCCTGCGCACATGCCAATTAAAGCAACTTTCATCACCCTAAACTTGTCTTGTCATCTCTAATCCAATCCAATCCCCACTTTCTAGGGTTTCGCCCATCTTCTTTAATGTTTTCTTCTTCTTAAAAAAAAATTTATATTTTGTTCTACCTTGTTTAATATTTTCTTCTTCTTGCAAAAGAAAAAAAATGAAGTCATGATTTATATTTTGTTGTAAGAAAAAATTAAGATGAAAATCGGACAAAGGGATGTACCAGCGGATGAAGAGCTGTCCTCGGAGGTCAGTTTGCCGTCTCTTACATAATCCTCAGGTAAGTTGTTGAGATCTAGTGGGTTTCCTTGTGATCTCCTGGAAATAAAAAAACAAGAAAGAAAGGGGGGAGTTGTAATTAAATTAAAGAGAGAAGAAAAACTAGAAGAAGATGAGATAATATTGTATGGGGGTGGGGTAAGTAATAATCTTAGTGAGTGGGGTTGAGGCCTACAACATACATACATACATGGAATTACCGACAGAGAAAGACAGATGGGAAAAAGAAAACAATTTTAGAGAGCAATCTCTCAGATGGATAGAAGAGAAGTAAAACTTATAACACTTCAGTTTGGGACTGAAATGTAGAGGCTAGATGAGTGATGTTCAACAAAGGGGGCTGCTTGAAACTTCTCTATCAGTTTTTTCTGCCAACTTCACTGGAGACATTTCTCTCTCTCTCTCTCTCTCTCTCTCTAAAAATGAAATTGAAAGAACATCCAAATGGACAGAGGGTCTCGTGACTTTAAAAAGAAGAGGAGAGGATGAAGAAAGAGGGACATGGGCTTATGTTTTCTTGGCTCACTGTAATAATAATAATAATAATAATAATAATAATAATAATATGGGCACCTAGGTTTATTGCCCTACTTCTACTAGGCTGCATATAAACACACCAACACACACACACTAGTCACCACTGCAACACACATATTGATGAATAAATTTGATGAGCATAAAACAATCACCTTATTGGTGCAGATAGCATCCTCTCTCATGACTTATAATGTATGTATGTATGCCTTAACAACATTGAAGACAAAGGCTTTGCCTTTTAGACATGAGTGTGCAGTTATGATCAATTTTCATGTAAAGAAGAGCATGTGGGATTATTATGTAATGTAGTAAATTAATTCCACTTAATATTAATGGGGGCAGCTTAACCCCCTCGTGGGTGTTATTGTACTTATCTAACATCGAACTGTTTCTATCATCTCACTGCTTGTAATCCTTCATTTCCTTTTTCATACTTTATTATTCTATGCATAAACAGATATTATAGTGTTCAAAAACAATAATCGTCCCTTGGATTATTATTAAATCTAAGGATAAAACATGGGTAAAATGTCCATAAACAACTAGAATAAAATGTTTTTACCAATGGAATATATTGTTGGTAAAAACCTAAATATCATTGTTAAATTGATTTTTTCAACGGACTAACAACGAATCTCGTTGGTGAATTTTTAGCAACGAAAATTCAATTATGTTGTTGATAATTATTCTTTTGGCAATTTATATTAAAATGATTGTATTGGTAATTCGTTGGTAAATAGCAACAAATTTTATTCCTGTTGCAAATAACATAATAAATCCGTTGAATTCCGTTAATAAATTATATTGCTAAAAAAGAGTTTTATATATTACTCATTCCAATTTACTTTAAAATAATAAAATAAATGGTCTAAAGTGGAAATTAAATAATAAAATATTTTCTCCGTTCCATAATATTTTTCATATTTACTGTTTTACGTTGTTTAAGAAAAATTGCACTTTTTCACTAACTTTATTGATTTTTGAGGGTATTATAGTATTTTTAGGTAATAAAAAAGTGGAGTATAAAATAATGAGATGTGTGTGAAAAAAAGTGACAAATTTGAAATTAATGTAACTTTTAAGGTTTTTACAAAAAGTGATGATTCCTTTTTTTTAGGTCATGTGATAGGTTTTGTGGGATAAAAAAGTATAGGAATTTTATGGGATGAAAGGAGTAATACGTAACCCAAATATTACATGAATTATGGTATTACATAAATTATGGTACAATATTTTCATGATAATCATTTGCCTTTTTTTAAAAAATAATAATAATAACACATTTAAATCTTCTTTTTGTAAATAATAGCGATTCCCACCGAAGGACATACATTCTGTGTTTTTTCTATTCAATTCGGGATAAAAACCTTTTTAATCACATAACTTTTCTCATGGTCTTTTTTAATCCCAAGAAAGATAATTTTGTCAAATTAGTCCCACCGGCAAAGAAATATGGTCAAAAAGTCCTATTTTCGCCGGAAAAAGCCATGTCACAATCGGAATTGTCGATTTCCGGCCGGTATGATGACGTGGCGCCCTGATGGCAGGTGAATCAGCAGGATAAAAACCTATTTAGTCTCATAACTTTCCTCATGTTCTATTTTAGTCTCAATAAAGATAAGTTTGTCAATTTAGTCTCACCTGTATAGGAATAGAGCCAAACACATCCTATTTTCTCCGAAAAATACTGACATCATCGGAATCGCCGATTTCCAACTAGGATGATGACGTGGCGCCCTGATGACAAGTGAGTCAACAAATTAAATGTTATTTTAATGTCAATAAGGCATTTTTATTTAGACAATTCCGGCCGCTGTCATGGTCGGCGGCTAAATCGTGGTCGGTGGCGAAGTTATGATGTTTATGATGTGTGGGCCTTGGTGGCGGTGATTCCATACCAGAAGAGAAATGGGCTGATGACCCTTATTAATTTTTGTTTTCTAATTATTTAAAATTTTAGAAAATAAAATACCTTGTTGGTATTAAAATAATATTAATTTCGGTTGAAAATCGACGATTCTGGTTGTCACTTGATAATCATGTGTCATTTATCAGAGATGTCAGCATTTTCGGAGAAAATACGACGTGTATGGCCCTATTTCTATACGGGTGAGACTAAATTGACAAACTTATCTTTATTGGGACTAAAATAGAACATGAGGAAAATTATGGGACTGAATAGGTTTTTATGTCGCTGACTTACCTGCTATCAGTTGGCGCCATGTCATCATACCAGCCGGAAATCAACAATTCCGATTGTAACGTGACTTTTTTCGGCGAAAATATGATGTTTTTGGCCCTATTTCTTCGCCGGTGGAACTAACACTACAAAAAAATTTGTCTTTAGAGACATTCAAAAGTGTGGTTATAGGTAATTTATTAACACATTTTACTTATAACCACGTCTATTTTTTGTGTCGTCCATTGTGACGTTGGGATAGTCCATATCTATTACCACAGTTTTAAATGTGAAGAAATATAATTTATTAACACACTTCTACCTATTACCACAGTTTAAAATGGGAAGAAAGATTATTTATTAAAACATTTATAAATGTTGCAATAAATTAATATTAAATAAAATTATATTTCCTAGACTCGAACATGGTCTCCACTTGATGTCTTGTTCTTATACTTAAGTATTTGAGCCAATTGAACCAAATGAAATTATTATGATAAGTTTTCATCGAATAAAATATATTTAATATACATCATTAAGTTTTAATATTGAAATTCTACAAAATTCATGATTTCGTACATTCTTAAATATTATTTCGTACATTCATAAAATAAAATAAATATTAAAATTCTTTATGAAATATTATTTTATGTTTAACTTTCTTAATAAATATAAAAAAATAAGAACATAATAATTAATTTAAAATTAAATCCTTTTGGTAAAGTAAATTTTATTAATAAAAAAATTGATTTTTTAATAACATTATAATTTCCTTATAGCTTTAATATTAAAAATAATATAGGAAATAAAAATTATTTAATCAATATATATTTATCTAATATATACTCTTAATTAAATTAATTAAAATTTATATATTAAAATTAAACTTAAATATGTTTTTTTTTTGTGTATTTTAAGTTTTTATCCATTACCAAATTTTTTTAGTAGATTATAATTATTAATCAACAAGTGTGGTAATAGACTAGGTAAACCAACATATGACCAAGCGTATCTAAAAATCATATATAAAGACATTAATTTAATAGTGTGTTAAAAAGGGTGTGGTAATAGATCATGTATTAACTCACGTAAAATTAAGCGTATTTAAAAAACACATATTAAGACATTATTTTATAGTGTGTTAAAAGGGGTGTAGTAATAGATTATATTGCTTTGAAGTGTATCAATAGTATATTTATTACCACATTTATTTTAAATTGTCATAAAAAGGGTGTGGTAATAAGTCATTTTTGTTGTAGTGTAATTTGACAAACTTATCTTTCTTGGGACTAAAAAAGACCATGAGAAAAGTTATGGGACTAAAAAAATTTTTATTCCATTCAATTCAGTACTCCAACATTTGTCTTAACCTTTGGATTAATTCGCTTTTCCCCTACTTTTTTCCTCTCTATTGTTGCCATGTTAAAGGAGTGTGCATTAGGATGGTAATTCTTATTATTGGTTCGTGTTTAGTGTCGACAATGATAACACAACATGATAATGATAAATCCTAACACAATACAATAAGAATTCGTTTCGACACGAATATGATAACACTAAACACTAACTCATGCTCGTGTCATGCCGTATCGAGAATCATGGTTACGTACAAATTGCAAAATGTAACTAATGATTACGGCCTGCGTTCCAAATATTATCATACGTGTTCTTACATGCTTATATTAGGAAGTGTTGCATTTTAAGTTCATAGATAAAATAAAATATATTTTGAGTAATTGAATAATAAAAATTACTATGTATAAAACTGTCGATATAAAATTTTTAAATCAAAAGTTAAATCATTTTGAGAATAATATTCCTATAATATTATGAAAAGGCAAAAGCTCCTACTCCCACGGGGACACGGTCCGTGTCCCCATGTAAACACAATTCTCCCTCAGGGACACTGTCCGAGGAAGAATTACTATGTATAAAACTGTCGATATAAAATTTTTAAATCAAAAAGTAAATCATTTTTAGAGTAATATAATATTGTGAAAAGGCAAAAGCTCCTGCGCCCCCGGGGACACGGTCCGTGTTCCCATGTAAACACGACGCTTCCCCTTCTTATTCTATTTAAACCTATGTATTACTAGGAAGTTTAAATTGTAAAGGGGTACGAAAAGTACAAAGGAGTACGGATTTAAATCCGTGTGCCCGGGCGCACAAGAGACTCACTCTTGCAAAAATATTATTATTCGGTAGGTTGTATTTTTTTTAAAGAGGTGTATAAATTTTGAGATGGAGGGGGTAAATTTAATGATTAGTAGCACAACATTTTAGTCATTTAATTTTTTTTTTCTTCTCCAAAATCTTATTAACTCAATGAAACGTGGCATGAATTGATTCATGCCTAAATAGAAGGTGGTGCGAATTTATATCTACCACGTTTTAATAACTAAATGTTAGAGCTTTACTTTTTATGATTAATTATTTGTAATATATATAGGAGTATAATTTGTAAGGACTAGACATGATGAAAAGCAAATGTGGTCCTAATTTTTTGCAAAGTACTTCCCTTATTGTCTGGATTTTTCCATCTAATTATTCTAACAGTTATCTCATCCTTACTATTGTAAATATTCCAAATCAACCAATATAATATTCACTACACATCTGTAAGTCACACCTGAAATTTATGGTGTTATAGTTAACACATTCAACTCAAATGATCTTAATGTATCAATTATTACATACTTTCTCTACCCTAATTAAAGAGCGTGATTTGGCTTTTAATTTTTTTAATTACGTAAATTAAGAAAAAAAATTAATGATGATATTTTTTTTAATTGATATATAATATTAATAGTCAAAGTATGTGATGTGTGTTAGTGGAGAGTATTGATATTATTAAAATAAAATGTATTTATGTATAAGCAGTGTTGGTGTTCTTAATGTGAAATTTTATATAGAATAAATAAAATTAAAAAAATAAATGAAAACATATGTGAGAGAGTACTTCAGAAACATGTATAGTATGTAATCAAGGTCACATTCGAGAAGTACATGATGAACAGTTATATACTTCTGCCATAATAAATAAATAAATATTATTTTTTATACGTCTAATTATTTATAAGGTATGATCTATTTTTCATATAAGAATGTACACCCTCCATCCCATGATAATTATTACATATTTTAAGTATCCATTGGCACATTCAACCGATCAAGCAAGGGAAAAGCTTGCATAATTAATATACATTTTAAAAATAAAGACGTTCAGCCTATTTTAAAAATTACATTTTTCTTTTTATTGATGAAAATCCACACAAAAATACTCTTTCCATTCCCATATCAATCCATTATACATAGAATCCACAATTAATATTAATACAATTACCCACTACACATTAAAATATTAAACAAATTATTCTGTGCACCTGAATGCACCGCGCACCCACTTTCAAGAACTTATACACTTATGAATAAAAATGTACTACACTAATCATGAATAAAAAATATATATACTTTGTTGGCTAATTTTATGTTGTTTTTTTTAATGAAAAACTGAATGTAAAAAAATTATACAATTATTAAGAAATATATACACTATTGAATAAAAAGTCATATACATATGGGTGCATGCTTGCACCGAGTGCATAGGATATTAACTCAAAATATTATATCTCTCAATCTACTACATATTAAATTATTATATTCCTTAATCCACGTATATAAAGCAAATGAATACCTATTAACGGGGCGGAGGGAGTATGTAATTTCTATAAGGCCCAAACACAATATTAATACAATCACCCATTATACATTAAAATAAGACAAACTCTCTTGTGAAACATTACATATGTGAGACGGTTTGTGAGACGTGTTAATGTATGCCTATTGTATGATAAAATATGCTTAATTATTATTATAGTATGTTTTCTAAAGTATGATAAATGATAAATTAAAGTATGATTTAAGAGTATTATAATATGATTCATTATTGGCATACTTTACCTACAAATAAACATACTTTACCTATATAATAAGCATACTTTAGTAATGGGTTGACCCATTTCACAACCATCTCATAAAAAACCCGTCTCACAAGAGAGTTTCTCTTAAAATAATATATATGTCAATTTACTATACATTAAAATAATATATACTACTATATTTTTTAATCTCCACATATAAAAATTAAAAAGTAAATGCAATCATTAGGGATAGAGGGAGTATTTATTATTGTTGGCATTGTAAATTTACCTAATCGTCTTATTTTACCCTTCAGGCTCAATTATAAAATTAGTTTATGCTAAAAAAAGCTAATAATAAAGTAATGACAAATTCTCTTGTGAGACGCTATTTATATGAGACGGTTTGTGAGACGTGTTAAAGTATGTCTATTTTTAGGTAAAGTATGTTTAATGGTTGTTAAAGCATGTTTTCTAATGTATACTGAATTATGCATTAAAGTATGATTTCAACGTGTTATAATATAATTTATCATTGACATACTTTAACTACAAATAAGCATACTTTAGCTCTACAATAAGCATACTTTAATGATGAATTGACTCGTCTCACACCCGTCTCACAAATAATCTGTCTCACAAGAGAGTTTTTCTAAAGTAAAATATTCTTAGAATTTTACATTAACTTTTATGTTATCATCATTTTAGATAATATTTATTACTCCCTCCGTCCCACCATAAGGAGTGCATTTTGTCATTTTTATTCGCCCAACACAAGAGGTGCATTTTCTTTTTTAGTAAAAATGATCCACACAAAACAATTAATATATCCCTATGTGACCCACACACCACACTAATACACCTACACAGTTTAAATTAAAATATTATTTCTCTTTTCTCATCTACATATTAAATATTATATCTCTTAATTTACGTGCCAAAAAATTTTGTCACTCTTGTGGTGGGACGGAGGGAGTATTAGACAAAGAATTACATGAGACTATATCACGTAATCTCTTATATGAAATAGACAAAAAGAAATAGTAATTTTTATAATAAAAAAGTAATAATACTCTATTAATAAAAAGTGATAATGATATTTCATAAACAATTTATAATATAAATGAAAAATGATAACATTTTATAGCGAAAATAATAATCATTTCAAAAAGCATAAAATTGTTTCACGCAAGATCTACCCTTATACTTATTGTTCATAACGTATTTGGCGATTCACAAAACTTTGTGATTCATATAATAGTTACTTTATCTTTAAAATTTAGCTTTTATCTTTAAGGTTTAGTAATATTTTTAAAGATATCAATGTAATTTCGTTGTGTGAATCACAAACTATTTTATCTTAAAATTTAGAGTTTACCTCAAAGTATAATATTAATTCCTAATATAATTATTTTTTATACAATATATATAACTAAAAATGTTTTACCGTGTAACTTACAATGTAAGTTATAGAGAATTCATGAAATACTCGTAGTGTACTTTTGAACCTTCAATATTACTCCATGATTTGTCGGTATGTATATTCTTATATATTTATTTATCTCTTTATTTTTCTAAACCACATACTAAATGCATGTATTTTACTCTGCAAATGCTTGGGTTAGACATTCTTAGACATGAATAAAATATAATATATATTAATAAAAGAAATTTTTTTTTATAAAAAGTAATGATAATGTAGTGATATAAGTTTTAATTTCAAAAACAATTCATAATATTAATAAAACATGATATTTTTTTAAGGGTTAATTGCATTAAAAATCACGAACTTTCAACGGATTGCAAATTAATCATGACTTTTATAAAATTGCAAAAAAAAAACCATAACCTTTCATATTTGTACAATTCGCACCCATTGGGCAGCTGAAACCTGCCCGACCGCTGACGTGACGTTGACCTTGCCACGTCATCTTTTAGTTGATTGCAAGAAAAACCTCAACATTTACTTAAATTGCAATTTAATCTCAACCTTTGAGATTTTGGCAAAAAAAAAACCATCAAATTTTTATTTTTATTTTTAAATTGCATCATCTAATAAAAAAAGGGTTAATTCCTTAAAAAATTCACCACCTTATTGAGGGTTTTCAAATCTATCACGAACTTTTATTTTTGTCAATTCAATACACAATCTTTTTAATATTTTTAATTCTATCACGACCTTTTACTTTTGTCAATTCAATACGTAATCTATTTAATATTTTCAATTTTATCACAACTTTTATTTTTGCAATTTGATACACCACTTATTTTATACTTTCAATTCAATTCATTATTATTATTATTATCATTTTTTTTGAAATAATAATAATAATAATAATAATAATAATAATAATAATAATAATAGTAGTAGTAGTAGTTGTAGCCTGTTGTAGGTATTCGACCCTTCTCCTTTTTTTCTTTTTTGGATTTTATTATGTTTAATTTTTAAAAATTTGGCAATTTAATTTTATTAAATTATTTTTAGTAATTGTTAGTGTGTTTAATAAAAATAATAATTTGATTTTTAAAATGACATATTAAACTTTTAGTTATTTGATTTAACTAAAATTTGATTTTTTAGTAATTATTAAATTATTAAATAAAATTCGTACTCCAATATTGAATATACTATCAATTACTAAATATAATTTAATAAAATTTAACTAATTTTTAAAATTAAACATAAAATCCAAAAAAAAAAAAAGAGAAGGGTCGAATCTACGACTTTGGCTTAGGAATACTACTAATATTTTTATTTTTATTTTTATTTTATTTTTTTTTGCAATTTGATACACCACTTATTTTATATTTTCAATAATGATGATTGAATTGAATTGAAAATATAAAATAAGTGGTGTATCAAATTGCAAAATAATAATAATAATAATAATAATAATAATGATGATGATGATGATTGAATTGAATTGAAAATATAAAATAAGTGGTGTATCAAATTGCAAAAATAAAAGTTGTGATAAAATTGAAAATTTAAAATATATCGCGTATTAAATTGAAAAAAATAAAAAGTCGTGATAGAATTGAGAATAATGAAAAGATCGTGTATTGAATTGATAAAAATATAATACATTTATATGATTAAATTTTTATTTATTAATTTTTTACTACTTCCTCTGTCCCGTAGTTATCTTCACTAGTACGGTAGATATTTAGCTTTAAAAAATTATTTTTTGATAATTTTTTTTGTTGACTTTTTAAGGGCATTGTAGTATTTTAAAATAATAAATAAAATATTAAATATATTATGTGTGTTAGGCTAATAGATGATATATTATAAAATGGAGAATAACAGCAAGGTGTTAGACACCTTCATTACAAAGCAATTGTTGGAGTCCATAAACTACAGGAGCAAATCCAATCAAAGAATGTAAAACAAGACGGACTCATTCACATCATTCTACCATTCATACAGAGCCCATTAAACCAGGGATGGGCTTAGCGGACCAGCCCATTAAACTATGGATGGCCCCTTTCACAATTGGGATAGATCCTGGGCATTAGGATTTTTTTTATAAATAATAAAATCCTTAAACATCTCATAGGTATATTTGTCATTTTCCTATATATAATGTGAAATTACGAAAAGATATTTAGACATGTTCACGAATACTTTGATTTTATAAATTATAATAATTTTATAATATATAAAATATTTTAAAAATTGAAAGAATTTAAATATTTAGAAATTGTATAATTTTTTTACTATTTAATAGATATAATTAATTTTATTCACATAATTTAATTAATAAACATTTTATTCATATAATAAGTTTATTATTTTATTTGATAATATTTTAGAGTTTAAATTTAAAAATAAAATATAAGTTTTTATTAGATGCTGCAATTTAAAAATAAAAATAAAAATTTATGGTCTTTTTTGCCAAAATTTTAAAGGTTGGGATTAAATTGCAATTTAAGTAAAGATTGAGATTTTTCGTGCAATCAACTAAAATCTGACATGGCAAGGTCAACACCACGTCAGCGATCGGGTAGGCTTCAGCTGCCCGATGGGTGCAAATTACACAAACATGAAAGTTCGTGGTTTTAACGCAACTAACCCTTTTTTTAATTAAAAGTTATAATATCTTTAATAAAAGTTATAAGTAATATTTAAGAAACATAAAACAATATTTCTTACTATCAGCTCATTTTAATTAATTGTTTTATATTTTCTACTCAATATTAAGCAATCTTAAATCTGCTCAATATATGCATTTTTTTTTCTTTTCTTGAAGCTCTATAATTGGACTACAAGTGGACTCCTATACAGAAACTGTTGGACAAGATGTTGCCTCAAGTTGAATAGTGAGCCTAATTTGGATTTAGGCCCAGAACTAATGTTGGTCCACATTTCTAGTCCAATCACCTACGTAATAATAACAGATACTTCGGGCCCACTTCAATTTAATTCGTAAACCTAATTAACAAAATCAAGATTGACTTATCAAAATGGAGTATTTCGTAGCCCAATAATTTTATAATACTTTTATGGAATAGACCTTTACTTACCATTTACTTTTACTTTCTCTATTAATATTTTTTAATTAATTTAAAATTAAATGTGTCAATCAAGTACACATAAATATGAGTTGTATTTTAGGTGCACAAGATAAATTTCTATTCATAATTAAATACAATTCTGAGATATAGCATAGGGTTTATAAGTAAAATTTAGTATATAGTTATAAGTATATATTTTGTTTTTTTTAATGTTTTTAAATTTAAATTTAAGGGTTATAATTAATTACCTTAAAATTTGATAGTTCAATTATGACAAGTGTATTAGTGCGTGGACTCTATATTTGATAGCCCGAAATAAAATATAATCTAAATGAAATAAAAAAATTTAAATTCGTTTATAATTTCAACACTTATTTGAGGGATATTGACATAGAATCTGTGAAGAAAAATGAGCAAAATCGAAAGGAAAATATTTGTTCAAAAAAGAGGTCTGAGTCAGCTGATTCCTCTTCTCTCAATTTTATGTCCACACGAAGCACTGTCGTGATTAAAGGAAGAGATTCAAAGTAATTTGATAACTGCTGTTTTGTTCCATCAGAATATATTATATGCATACATCATTTTAATTTTTTATTTTTAATTTTTAATTTAAAAGAAATGTGGGTCTGTAATTGCTATAATTTGTTGAGCCATTCAAATTGGGTGTGGTCCAAATGTTAGGTATTGATATAGCAACCTTTCAGCATTGTTAAAGTCATGAATAAATTCCACAGGACCTATGTATAGTATAGTACCTTCCACTTGTGTTCCACATATATTTATCTTATTCTACGGTTCTATTAATTTAATGAACTGTCTCGATTTTTTACATCAAAGATTTGTATGGTATCGTATTATTTTTGAAAAATATTACTCCCCCCTCCATGTGGTCATTTTTCTTATATAGAATAAGAAGTATTAAGTATTATTTTGTGTAGTAGATAATTATATTAGTAGTGAGTGGTGGATATATGCCCAGTTATTTTACTAGAAAGGAAAAATTAATATTTTTTAAAGTGGATGTCTAAAATAATAAAGGGTGGGTCTTGCGTGAGACCGTCTCACACTACAAAAAACTATTTTTTACCAACAGAATATTCTGTTGGTAAAAGTCTTAATTCCATTGTTAAATTGGCTTACCAACGGATTAGCAACGGAATCCGTTGGTAAAATTCAGTTGGTAAAGTGGTGGTTGGTAAATTTTTAGCAATGAAAAATCAATTCCGTTGATAATTTATATAATGATTCCTTTGGTAATCCGTTGCTAATTACCAACGGATTGAATTCCGTTGCTAAAATAGAGAATAAATATGTTGTCATTCCGTTGCTAAAACAAAAATGTCATTTTTGTTGCTAATTCATTGGTAAATTACCAACGGATTAAATTCCGTTGGTAAATTCGGTTGTTAAAAAATAATTTTTTTTGTAGTTTCAAGTGAGACAATTTTACGCATTTTAAAATATTTATCAATTTCGCTATAAAACGTTATCACTTTCGCTATAAAATGTTATCATTTTCTATTTATACTATAAATTGTTCATGAAATAACATTATCACTTTTCATTAATTTAGTATCACTATTCAATACAAAAGTTATCACTTTCAGACCGTCTCACGTAAACATAAACCCTTACGTGAAACTGTCTCACACAAGTCTTTGCCAATAATAAAATAAAAACCTTTAAAATGAATTGACGGCGACAAGCGTATCTTTTTATATTACAAAGAAAAACAATACTATAAAGTGGAGTATATTATTGTACCTAGTTGTTTATATATATATATATATATATATATATATATATATATATATATATATATATATATATATATATATATATATATTTATTTATTTATTTATTTATTTATTTATGTTAAATTATCGCCTCATTTATATTTCGAAAATATTATCTTCTTATTTTACAAAGAATGACAATATAAAGTATTTTCTCTATTTCAACTTTAATTTCACACTTTCTATTTTGATTCGTCTCAATTTTAATTTCATTCATAAAAGGAAAAGAAAATTAACTTCTAACACAATTTAATTTTAAAATTGTCATCACCTTTATAATATAGTATTTAACATATTTTATCATTTATTTATCACCTAAAAATTTCAAACTAACCTAAAAAATAAGTCAAAAAGTGACTTCTATTAATATCTGAACAAATAGTAAACGTAAAGATAAAATCGAGACGTCAAAGGGAGTATGTTTTTGCTCCTAACAGTTTATTTATATTAAATAATCACCTTATCAAAAAGCTTAAACTGGAAGAGAGAAGTATCATTGAGTCAATTGCCTCAAGACTTCCACGTGGAATTTTATACATGTTAAATGATCACCTCTTTTAAAGCTTAAACTGATATAGTGGAGCATCTTCAGGTTAATTTTAAGTATACAATATTAAATGATCATCTTATCTAAAAGTTTAAATTTATAGAAAGAAGTATCAATTAATATATCAGTTCACTCTAACAATATATATCATCCTTAGAATTAATGTTTATATAATTTTAGATTTAAGGTTCATGTAGTATAATTATTTTTTAATCTAGAATGTATATTCATGAACAAAGTTTCACATTAAATAAACTCGAATAACAAATTACATTACTCTTTGTAATTGTTATTATATCTTTGATCAGTTGGTTTTATTTAATGATGTATTGTACACAATAAAACTTAACATTATGACAAATAATTATATATATGCATCTCAAAATCTCACAAGTAATATCGTACGTGTTTGCTCTGAGTTGGATTTAGGTACGTTAAGTAACACTATATGCTCAATAATGAAATACTATTAATATTACATATTTACATATTATAATCACTGCAATATTAAATAATGTATGACCTTACACATATAATAATGATTCTTTACCCAATATTCCAACCCAATTTTACTTTATTTATAGTAAGATTTTTCTTTCAATATTTAATTTAAATGATATGTTTCGTGATGCATTTTGTAAATGAGTTTTGTGATCAACAGTTGTTTCCTTATGAAAGCTGTGTACAGATTTTAAATCCTTGCATTCGAATTTAACTAATAAAATTAATTTAATATTTAATAAATATTATGCTTTATTATAAAATATTTTAATTAATATAAGAATATTTTTTTTGGGTCATAGATACAATGTATATCTCATTAGTACTATATAATACACCTAATTATTCTCATCTATATGTGCACATTTTACCGACCATGTGCACATTTCTCAACCAGTGTTAAAAATTAAAGATCATTATCAACCTCGTGTCGGAAATCACAATATAACCCGCCTATAATGCCAACAATTTTGAGATTGATTCAGATGAGCAAACTAATCCTTTTGGAGGAGGTCTGATGGAGGATCCAAAAGCACATTTGACCCAAATTTCAGAAATTGCAAGCACCATTAAGATGAATGGAGTAATTGAATATTACATAAAAATGCGTCTCTTTTCATTTTCATTATGTAAATGAGAGTACATGGCTTGGGACCATTACTCAGGGGACTTGCAACACATGGGAATAATCAACTCAGAAGTTCTTAAACATGTACTTCCTGATATCGAAGATGTTGCACTTGAAAAGTTTGATCCAATTTAAACAACTACAACAAGAGGCATTTAATGAAGCTTGGGATATATTCAAGCCGATGCTAAAGAAATATCCACGGCATGAGTTTCCCATTGATCAACATTTGAATTTTTTTATTTGGAGTTGAATACTGGATCGAGGATATTGGTTAATGCTGCAATTGGTAGATCTATTTTGAGGACGACTCTAGAGAGAGCTACTACTATTTGTGAGGAGATTGCTCTAAATTAGGAACAATGACCATTAGATCGAATAGTATGATGTTATGAATTGGATAGAATAACTCAATGTGAGGAGATTTAACGGGTCAAATGAAGCCTTAGGAAGTGCTTTAGGAAGATCAAACACAGAAGGCTATTACGAAGATCTTGAAGAAGATGAATTTGAAGTTACAAGTTTCATTGAATTCAATAAATCAATTACCTAATCGTATGCCTCAACAAGTTGCTAGCCCAAGTGTGAACTTGCAAGAACCATAGGAAATGTCCTATATGTCGTTGGAAGAAGTAGCATATACGCATGGACAAAACTATCAAAGCAACTATGGGGAATCAAGGTGATACCATACAGTGAATGAATATTTTACACACAATTATATAGTTTGAGATATTATGTTATATACACAAAGATGTACATAAAAAATATAGAAAATTACAATAATAATGCAAATAATAATAATAATAAATAATAATAATAATAAAGAGAGATCATACCACAAATTAATTTGTACAAATCAAATTAATCTATACCATATTTATCCACTAATAGATATGAAACTACCCACTTAGAAAATTTTATTATATTGTATGAGTTGATTTATTGTGCTATTGGTGCACACTAAAAATAAAACCCAAATTAAAAAATGGGTCCATATAAAAAAATAATAACCCAGAATGACGTCATTTATTCTCACTCTCACTCGTAGACCATTCCCCTCCTCTCTCTCCTCTCCCTCCCCTCTCCACCTCTTCTTCGCGTCGCCACTGCACTCGTCTCCGATCTCAACCTCTGCGTCCATCTCCGTCTCTTCAGATTTATCGTGGCTTTCGTTCTCTCCTATCTCAACCTTTGCCGCTCTGTCTCCTTAAATTGTGGCGCCGCCTCCTTCTCCACCGATCTCAATCTTCGGTGGTCTTCTCTGATCTCAACCTCTGCCGTCGCTCCGCCGCTTTGTCTCCTCAGATTGTGGCGTTACCTCCTTCTCCACCGATCTCAACCTTCGGTGGTCTTCTCCGATCTCAACCTCCGCCACCGCTCTGTCTGATCCGCCGCCGCTCTATCTCCTCAGATCTGTTGTGTCGCTCCTTCACCACTCGGATCTCAACATTCGAACCACCACCTCTGTCGTTCTACCTTCGTGCAACATTTGGAATTGTAGTGTGTTTTTATGCGATTCATCTTCTGACCAGCAACTATTGTTTTCTCTTTTTCCAATTAATGTAGATTCTCTCCTCTTAACTTACTGTGTTCATGTTCATGGAGGGTTATTCATTTTCGAATACCAGTAGTTAGTAGTGCAGGTGAAGAAAGGCAAAGCTCCATATTAATGTAGATTCTCTCCTCTTAACTTACTGTGTTCATGTTCATGAAGGGTTATTCATTTTCGTATACCAGTAGTTAGTAATGCAGGTGAAAAAAGGCAAAGCTCCATGTTTCTGAATTTTGACGTGTTAAGCTTCAAATTTTGTTTATTTAAAGTTGTATTTTTTGAAATTCAATAATGTATATATATTTTTTAATAATTGTATTATATTTTTTATTTTTTTTACATATTTTTAGTTTAATACTTTATTTTTAAAAAAGTAATACAATGCAAACAATCATACTATACATTTATTTAAAATGTTGTACGATGCTTTGTTATTAAAATATGTGTAACTGTATACATTAATAGCACATATATATATTTTTGTTTTATTTACTAATTAAGTATTGAATGTAGTAATCAATTTTACAAATAAAATTTGTATTACATTAGTTTAAATACACATTTAAATATATAAATTATATTAATGTACATGTTTTTTCCAATAAATGTATTAGATTTTATATTAAAATGTATAACATTTTATACGAATAACTAAAATTAATGAATATATTGATAAATATAACATCAATATTTTTTTTTTGCAAAATACTACATTTACTGAAAAAAATATATACAATATTAAATTACAACTAATACATTTGATTATAAAAATGCATATTAGAATTCAATAAATTTAATACAATTCAAATTTTATATATAAATTCAATGATACATTTAAGAATAAAATGTAATACATTAATATGAAAAAATATATACAATATTAAATTACGACTAATACATTTGATTATGAAAATGCATATTAAAAATCAATAAATTTTAATACAATTCAAATTTTATATACAAATTCAATGTTACATTTAAGAATAAAATATAATATATTTATATGATAAAATACATACGCTATCGAATTAAACAGTTTTTTAAAAATTTCTACACCATTTCACAGTTGCATGAAAATCAAATAAAATATCTACCTACCATTTTTACACCAAAATTTCTACACGATCCATACAGTTTTCATAAAGAATCAATAAATCACCAATTGGATTAGATATTCGGAAGATCACGAATTGAAGAAGATACAGTTGTCGAACAGAGACGTGGATCTTGAGAAAGATTTGAGGAAGATCTGGTTGGACGTGGGGGAAGAAATGAGTGAGAAAAGTGAAAAAGGTAAAGAAGGATCTGTACAGTTGGCGAGCGGAGATCTTGAAGAAGATCTGGACGGTTGGCGACGGAGATGTGTAGAGAAAAACGAGCGAGAGAAATGGAGACAGAGGAGGATGCGGTGGAGGGAGAGAATGGAGACGGAGGAGAGCGGTGGTGGTGAAGAACATGATGGAGTGTTAGGGAGAGAAGCGGAGAATGAGATAAGCTAGAGAGAGAAAGCATAGGATATAGAGAGGGGATAGACGTGGAATGAGTTAATAACCCAATTAACTAATTGAAGTATAAATATGTCGGGTCATGGGTTAATTTTGACCAAATTGCACCTTAAAAACTGGTGTATAATAATATTTGCCATATTGTATTGCACACTTAGAAAATTCAATTATATATATATATATATATATATATATATATATATATATATATATATATATATATATATATTATTTTTATATATTAAAAAATAATTAAATGAAAATATATAACAATTACCACCTTTATTTTATACTCCCTCCGTCCCGAAAAACTTTTCGCGTTTACTGTTCCACATTATTTAAGAAAAGTTGCATTTTTTGACCAACTTTATTGACTTTGGAGTGTATTATAGTATTTTTAGGTAATAAAAAAGTATAAAGTAATGATATATGTGTGAAAAATGAGTGACAAATTTGAAATTAAAGTAACTTTTGAGATTGTCGGATAAAGTGATGTTTCCTTTTTTGGGGTGTGAAAGGTTCTGTGGGACAAACAAATGAGGAAAATGTGAAAAGTATTATGGGACAGAGGGAGTAATTTTTAAATCCAGCACTACTTACGTGATTACTTTGCTTATATACATACATAACTATATATAATTACAATGATAATTTTACTATTTGAATCATGACTTTTTAACCTAATGATAAAAAAAAACAGCTAATATCCTAGGAATTTTCATTAATTAATTATTATTAGATAATAGCAAAGCAATCGACCAGCTAATAATATATTTTAAGTATGCAATGACCCCACCTTTAATTATGTTTAATACATGAAAGTGACATCTTTGGCAAATTAATCGACAAATTAACACCTTCAAATTCACTACAATTGCTTTGAACATGGAATTTCAATTAAAGAAAAATGATTCCATGACTTTTCTATCAATGTAAGTTTAAATTGCACCTATTAACCCCTTCTGCACTAAAAAAATCAAAAAATAAAAATAAATAAATAAAACCATAGGAATCAATTTTCTTTGGTAAATACCTACGAGGCTACGACATACGAAAAAAAATTATTCCTGAAATACAGACAACTTTATAATGTTTTAAGTAACAGAATACTAATATGTCTTGTTATTTTTTTGGTATTCTTATGTGACCCTGGTCACGGGTGACCCTCTCGCATGAGGGGTCACCTGTGATTTTTTTTATTGGAGTACCAACATATTTATATTAGCATGTATTCGAATTTTCATTTATTTGTAAAAATAATCAACCATCACTCTATCAAAAAAAAATGTGTG
This sequence comes from Pogostemon cablin, assembly GCA_023678885.1. Taxonomy (NCBI): domain Eukaryota; kingdom Viridiplantae; phylum Streptophyta; class Magnoliopsida; order Lamiales; family Lamiaceae; genus Pogostemon; species Pogostemon cablin. The sequence continues at coordinate 2,016,118 of CM042970.1, forward strand.
TTAATTCATTTTTGTAATTTTATTAGTCATTTATCTTTATCAATTAAGTATTGCATTAATAGATGTAATTAAAAACTCATAATATAATTTCTTATAATATGATGCTTATATATGATAGTTAGTTCGATCAATAATTAAAGTATAATTATTATGCAAATAAATGTATGATAAGTGATGCATTAAATTATAATTTTAAAGTGTTATAAATTATAGTCATCAAAGTATAATTATTGGATAGTATACCATATAGAGTATTAGAGTATACTATATAGCACATATCTTAAAATTATATTTTAATGTATTATTCATAAAATCTTATGTGTGGTAGATAGTGGTCTTACTCTATTGATCTATTGAATCACTATGATTTACCTCTCCATCATTCTATTAAGTCGAGGTGTAACTTAACCAATTGAGCTGTAAATGCGTCCTAATAAATATTTAATAATGAACTAACCTTCTCATATATCACCTTCTCATGCCCAAAATTTATAGAGCAATTATGATTCATCAAATAAAGTATTTTGCTCTACTTTAATTAATTAAACCGCTTATTATTTAATCAGTCGAATTTATCATTCTAATTTATATAGTTCCACATGGAGATATGTATGTATTAATTCGTACATGCGTATGTATGTCGTACGTGTTTATAGTATTATTTTATTAACTAAGTAACATGCATTATGATCCACCATACATTAAAAATTAGGATTGATGCCATCACAAATCAATTGAACATGATCTTGTCCACATTTTCAATGACATCTTTGTAAAAAAAAAAAAAAAGGGAATCTTGCCCGACTTGCTCTGCATTGCTAGTTTAATTATCGAAAACCCCTTTTCTTTTCTTTTCTTTTCTTTTCTTTTCTTTTCTTTTTTTTTTTTAATCCTATATATATTTTCAATTTTTAGAAATAAGGGGGAAAATTTTATGGTTACCATTTAATAATCGCATTTTACTTATATCACTTAAAAGTTAAAGTTTGTCTACTTTAATTCGAGTTAATGATGATTCTAAATAGATAGACTAGATATGTTGATTCTATAAGATATTTCTGATATACCTTCCTCATAATTGCACTATGTATATTTTCGATCGATAAGATGTTATTTTACTAAAGATAAAGATAAAAGTGTGTATAAAATAAAAATAAGGGTAATTTTAATATATTAAATATGTCTATTTTAATAATATTATAAGTAATATGTGTATTCAATAAGAGGAGGTCGGCATATATAGTTTAATCCTTTAATAAAATACTCCATCCATCTCAATTTATGTTTACACCCCGTTCAATTATTAAAAAAAGTAATAATTGATATTTTTAGTAATGAATAAATAATAAAATATAGTATTAAATTTGTTAGGTATGAGTTTTTTTTTTTTAAATGAAGTATATAGAACATAGTGGTTGTATTTTATTTTTTTTGCTATTTTAATTAGAGTTATTAACTTTTGTTGGATAAACTGAAATAAAAAGTATACAACCTGAAATAAAATGGATATAGTATCTTTTATATTTCACCGTTTGATGAAGATTAATATTTATGTTAATATATCATGTATCTCACGGATCTACATGAATGAGAAGAATGTAATCAAAATAAATCATATTAATGCACGTCAAAGCATGCTTTCCGCTCATGCCGTCTATTTAGCACCTACTCTAATTTCAATATATTCTTTCAACTCATTATGGGCGCCTATATGCACACCGAAATTGTTATTTGAACCTCAATTATTTATAAAATTAAAATATGATAATATAAGAAAACATAAATATCCTTTTATAAATAATAAACTAAGATTAAATTATAAATAATAAACTAAGATTAAATATAATTAAATTTCTAAATGCACCCCAATAAGATTTCTAAATGCACCACAAAGTTATAATCACTAAAACACGAACAACCCTAAACCCTTCTATATCAGAGTAGTATCATGGAAGAAGTAAAAATTGAGAATGATGATTATCCAAAATAAGTAATAATAGTAAAAGATAAGAATAATCATGATGAGGTCAAATTTTAATTTTAAAATTTAGAAGTTTTAGTTTGTAGAACAGTAGATTGTATCGTGATGCGTTGAATTAAATTATCATATTCCACTACAACAAATAAATAGGTATTACGAGGGTTTAGGTTTGAATAGATTCACAAATAGGAATTACGAGAGTTTAGGTTTGAATAAATTTAAGTCGACTAATGTCAACATATTGTTCGACTACAGAACTCAGAACAGTATATTCTGTTCGAGGGATCAAATGCCAACATGTTTTCGACTATCTCGAACAGTTTATTCTAATTCGACTACAGATCTCGAACATTTTATTATGTTCGACTGCTTTGATCGAACAGTTGGGTTACAGTTGTAATCTGTTCGACTCATATAACCGAACATATTTAAGTGTGTTCGATTGTACTTACCGAACAATTTTTTTTTCTTTTTCTTAAATCTGTTCGACTGCAAATTTGGAAGGCAGATATTTTTGGGAGCAAACACATGGCCAGTTGATCATTTCAGCAACGGAGCAACATAACACTGCAGCATTTTTTTTTTTGAATTGACAATCCCCGACCCCTTTGCATTTGAACAGGCTTCACTTGTTTTCTAAAGAGTATTTAGTTTAATGGGCTCACATTTCTATTGCGCTACTGAACGTGACGGTGGTTGCAAACGACGAATGCGACCACCAAGAATGTAAGTTGTGCCGATCGCCAGCGACGCGCCTCTCCCGGTTGCGAGCACGCCTTCTGTTTGACTACTTTGATCGAATAGTTGGGTCACGGTTGTAATCTGTTCAGTTCCTATAACCGAACAGATTTAAGTGTGTTCGCTTGTACTTATCGAATATTTTTTTTCTTTTTTTTTTAAAAGAGTAAGATTGTCCTTACATGGAGTGCATTTAGTAACTTAAATATGTATTTTTTTTAATTTAAGTGGGGTACATATTGTAATTGGGGTTCAAATAACAATTTTGGGGGTGCAAATAGCTGCCCCCACTCATTATAACTTCTTCTATTTTGTGAATTAGTATTTTGTGAATTAGTAATTCGCTTATTTGTTTTATTTATTAATGGAAATATATATTTTGTTTCTTTTTTAGATTTTTAATTAACATATTAATTTCATGAATTTCAAATTAATTTTAATTAATATTTTTATAAAATAAATATGCGATAATATTTTTGATAAAAAGTTGGCGGATGATAAATAATAATAATAATAATAATTTATAACAAGTCTTGTGTGAGACCGTTTCACGTAAGTCCTTACGTGAGATGTATAAAAAGTACTCCATTATTAATGAAAAGTGATAATGGTACAGTGAACTATTTCATAAACAATTTATAATATAAATAAAAAGTGATAACATTTTATAGCGAAAATAATAATGTTGTTATTACTTTTTATTCGTCTCAGGTAATTATTTACTTGAGACGGTCTCACACAAGTCTTTGTCAAATAAAAAGAAAAAAAATGTATCTTAAAAGAAAAGTGAGTAATAATTATAAATTGAATTATTTCATACCTAAAAACATTATATGACAACTAAAAAATTTTTTTTACATAAAACAATAGTTAAACAAAATAGTATCCATTCAATTGAATTATTTCATTAAAAATATATATAATTTAATCGACTTTATTTTAAAATTTGTAGAATATTTATCTTATATTTAATTAAAAATATTTAAACAATAATTTGCACTTCAGTTATCACTCTCACAAAATATTTTTATATATGTATATTTTAAAATAATAAATGATAAATTTAAATACTTAAAAATATTCATTAAGAAAATAATTAATGTGAATAAAAAAAAGGAGTAATATGAGAAGGAAAAGTAGAAGAAAAAAATTGCAAGACGGTCGATAGCGTTGTTTAATAAAAAATATTACGGGAATGAGTATGATGAGGATTCATCGGTCTTACAAATGTTCTTTCAATTTTAAAATTAAAATATCTCGTGGGGATATTAGTTAAATGAAGTAGTATAATTTATTTTATAAAAGTGTAAAGTTAAGTTTGAATTTAAATGAAAAAGATGAAATTAAAATAGGAGTGAATGAAATATTTGATACATAGTTCATAACTTCATAACTTAATTCAAAATTTCATTTTAAAATAAATAAAAGTAAAAAACAAACATCATAAAAATAAAAAATTAAAAGAAAGGAATGAGAAAGAGAGAAACCAACCTTTTTCGATTATGATAGGTTTAGCCCAATTTAATCCGATTCAATACTCAAAATGATTTTTTTAGTATTCTAAATCGATTCCAACTTCAATTTCCATTTAACCAGTCAGAATTTCAAGTTCAATTTTTACGAAGCAAGAGATTATTTATCGAGTACTTCTCCATCTCAGAACAAAATATATTTTGTTGCTATTTTAATTTAACCCAAAAATATATTTAATATAACTATTTACTATATTTAATACTAATATATTAATCCACTGCAAAGTTAAAATATTGTACTCTTTAATTATCTAATCTAATAAACTTAATATTAATATTTTAATCCACTAAAAATTAAAATATTATATTAATTAATTATCTTACAAAATATACTCTCTCCGTCACATAAATATTATTATATTTTATTAAAAATAGCTTCTATAAATAATGTTATATTTCTTGTTTGGATAAATTACCAATACCTCCCTTGTGATTTGTCCAAATTACCAAATATATCCGTAGTTTGAAAAACTACCAATTATCCCTTGACATAAATATTGATATGAGCATTAATAAAAAATATCCTTTTAAAATAAAAAATGACATCAATACTCATTTAACTTATGAATGAAAAATTTAACTCTAATTAAAAAAATTTTAAGTAATTTTGGTTTCAATTAAATTTTTCTAAAAAATATATTAATTAAGTTGAATAATCCCGTTATGATCATTTGAATTTTAATTTTAATTAGTAATTTATTACAGTATTAATATTATAATTAAATTTTAATTAATTTAACTAAAGATATTGATAATTAATTATGCTTGAAAAAATAATAAATAATGGGGGTAAATTCATTTTTAAAAATTTTATTTTTTTAAAATTAATATTAATTCAATCTTAAATTTTAGAATATATATCTTTTTTCACTATTATATACATTATTAATTTTAAATTATTCAAGTTTAACAAATATTTAATTATAATATTAATTAAAAGTAAAATATATAAATTAATCAATAGATTAATTATAATATTGTGCAATTTACTATTTTTCAATAATTATTCTTAAATTGTTTATTAATTGTAATTAATAATAGAATTTTAATTAAACATGAATATTTGAATTATTTAATTATATAAAATTAATTTTTTAAAGTAAATTAGATTTATTAATTAATATCAAATATTCGATCCACTATTTTAAATAGTTATTTTTAATAAAAACGTATTTATTTATTGTTATTTTTAACATAAATTAAAAATTATCAAATATTTAATTATTCGAGCCACTATTTTTAATAGTTTTTTAAATACTTATTAATTATAATTAATTATGATAATACAAATAGAAATTTGATTTGAAATATTTGATTATGAACATTTTCTTCTCTTTTTAATTTAAAAAATGTGTATTTTTGTAAATGTTCAATCAAAATATATACTAAAGGAGTAATTGGTAGCTTTTCAAATCACGGGGTTTATTTGGTATTTTGGACAAATCTTGAGGGGTGCTTGTAATTTACTCTTTTTGTTTTGATAAATGAGACCCACTTAAAATATTTAAATATCTCAATAAAACACACAATATTGCATAATACTAATATCCAATATGTATTATTAGAGCTGTCTAAATAGGTTAGGCCCGTCGGGCCGCTCCCGCCTTTAAAAAAGGCAGGTTGGGTTGTGAATTTTACAGTCCGTTTGGAGGCAGGCCTAGACGGACTAAATCCAAACGGGGAGCGGGCCTGGGCGGGTTCAACTCAAACGGGGCGGGTAGGCCCATTTGGCCCGCTTGATATTTTTAGTGATCTAATGTTTAATATCACAAATATTTGTGGTTCTTTTTTTTTTATCATTTTCAAAATAATAAATTAAATTATAAGATGAATATTCTAAATATTTTGTACAGTAGATTAATATACAAATTTCATCTATAATTTTAAGCCTTCTTTGCTTGATTTTAAAATTATTTTTAATTCTTGAAATTTTAATATATATAAATTTATGTATATGGATTAGAAGCAAATGAAAATGCAAATTATAAAATTTTAATATATCTAATCCTTTGAAAATTGACTTTATAATTATGTTTTGTGCTATGTGTTTGGCCTTTAGAATTAGTAAATTTTTTGTGATTTAATTTGTGTTATTTGAAGATAATTAGACTTATGTTATTTTATTTGAGATTATTAAGAAGCACTCCATCCGTCCGTTTATAAGGTATCCATTTTACTATTTTTAGCGTTCTCTTCAAAGGTATCCATTTCTCTTATTTAGTAAAAAAATATATAATATGATTCATCACTTCCCTCTAATATAACTACCCACTTTATATATAATAATAATACTCCTTAATTCACGTGCAAAAAGTAAATAGATACCTTAGAACCGGAGGGAGGGAGTAGTAGTATATAATTAGTTTACTTTCTGTTGTTTGATTAATGATCTTTATTCATGGTTAATTGTTCATGGGCTATTTTGTATAATTTATATTTATATTTAAATTATCTTATTGACATTAAAGTATTTTGCAAGAGTTTCCATTTGATATTTCATTTTCAAGTAATTATAATTTCAATAATAAAAAAAAGGTGGATTGTCCCACCTTAACCTGCAACCCACCTTTAAACGGCTTGAATCTAGCAATTCTAGCTCATACCTACCTAGACCCGCCCCACACAGGCACGCCAAAATGGCAGGTTGAGGCGGGTTTTGGCCCGCCCCGCCGACCCATATTGACAGCTCTAGTTACAACACATCAAAATAAAATGTTCTTTAATATCCATGCAAATAGTAAGCATAACAAAATTCATAACACATCAAAATACAATATATTCCTTAATATCTATGCAAACAGTAATCATAACATTCATAAGATAGATGAAGTATTTTTTATTTAAATGGAAAAAATAATAAAAAATAAGTAAATAATACTCCCTTCATCCCGAATTTATGTTTACTTGTACTGTAGATAAGGTTTTAAAAAATTATTTTTTGAAGAACTTTATAGACTTTTTATGGGTATTGTGGTATTTTCAGGATATAGTAGTATATTATAGAGTGTGTTATGCGTGTTAGGTGAAAATGATATATTTAAAATTAAACCTTGCCACGTGTCAATCCATTACTGGTGCTCTGTTTTTTTTATTCATACGCCTACCGATATTTTTACAGATTTTTTCTTTTACTCATATAATAAGTCGGAGATAATTCTCAATTTTATTTATTAAAAAAAGAAAAAGAAGCACAAAAATATTACGACCAAAATTAAAAATCTGAATTCTGCTTTATTTTTCTGCACATTTACAAGTGGACCATCAAGAGCCTATATAATTACTAATATTTTAAATTTGTTTTGATAATAAGTTGGAACAACATAGGGCTGGGAAGAAATTAAGATAGCTCACAATTAGTTATAGGGTTAGTTTGAATAATGCTAAACTTCAATTCAGCTTGCATTATTATGCTATATTAATAATTGAATCTTTATTTTTATATGTATACATGATTTTTCTCTTTATTTGTTCTGTCCAATTTCCGTTCAATGAATAATAATAATTGTATTTAATTTATTCCTTTATACGATTATATCCTTAAGAAAATTTGAAAATAGTATATTGTAATGTTTTATAAAATTAATATGTTGATTATTAAATTAATGAATTGTAAGACGTATGCATATTCTCTTAATTTTTCATTGGTTTAATGTGATTTCTACGTAACTCATTAGTATAATTTAAAGGTTTTTTTTTATTTAAAATTAACGGATTTAGAAGAAAAATAAGTTTATATAAATATAATTAATGAGTAATTCTCTAATTTTTAATAAAACTTAAAATTTATTAATATTAACTCAATAAGAATAAAAAAGGTAGAATTATTTTTCACGTGATTTGATGTATAAAAATAATAAGTTTTAATGTGGATGTATTTGATGTATAACAATAATAAGTAGATTTTATCATAATATATTAAAAGTAAAATGGAGTTGAGAAATATTTCTTTCCAATATTATCTCCAAACTATTTTATTAATTACTTTCTTTAATCTTATTATTGATATAACATTATTATAATTTTATTAATGACCAAAAATTTATTAATAAACCTTTGGTATTCAATATTCACTTCAACTCCTTGCAACAAAAATTTATTAATACATCTTTGATAACCAATATTCTCTTCAACTTCCTATGATGCTTCAATGACTTAATTATCCATTTTTATCCCCACCATCCCCACCCTCTCTCATATCACCGCCCCTTTCTCTTCTCTCCTCATGGCTAACTTATTCGTTCCTTTTGTTGGAAATTTTAGGTTTCATGTGTCTCTTTATACTTTTGAAATTTGAATTCACTCACTAACCCTTTCTTTCTCCTCTCCTTTGCAGGGCAATGTTGACTTGGATTTTAAATTAATGATTAAAAATTCTTCAATATGTAAATGTTATAATCCTTAGTAATAGGGCTCGATTATCAATCTACCGCCACAGTGAATTCACAAGCTCTCAATTTTGTTTTTGCAGAAATATATAAGGAAAGTCGGCAGGAAACTCACCAGTGTTACTACATCATCATCAGATCATATCTGGAAAGCAACAAAGACGATGAAGATGCAATTATGCAGTGTCCATTAATCCCAAAAAATAATCAAGGGTTTGCAATTATACAGGTTGACAACTTCACCAGTGTTACTACATCATCATCAGAAACAAAGATGCAGAAACCTTAAACTCCATTCTCATTGAATTCAGTATGTTATGAGTCTCTATATATTTTCCTTTTTAATTTCCCTTGCAAAATTCATTCATGAGAATTAATATTTGTCTTCTATTCTTTTGTTGTTATATGTTGTTAATAAAAAATCATTTTCCTGATTGAAAAATAGGGACAAAAACCAATTCAGTCTCATAACTTTACTCATGGTCTTTTTTAGTCTCAATAAAGATAAGTTTGTTAATTTAGTCCCACCGGTGAAAAATACGGCAAAGAACGTCCTATTTTTGCAGAAAAATTCTGACATCACCGAAAAATGTCACGTGAGACAATCGGAATCGCCATTTTCCGGCCGAGACGATGACGTGGCGCCCTCAGGTGAGTCAGCGGGATAAAAATCAATATAGTCTCATAACTTTCCTCATGGTCTATTTTAGTCCAAAAAAGATAAGTTTGTCAATTTAGTTACACCGTTGAAGAAATAGGGCCAAACACATCATATTTTCCTCCGCTTCCGAATTCCCAACCACCGCCCAAGATGTCTACATTCCGCCGCCACCTCCGCCCCTCCTCTCTCTCTACTGGCCGCGCAACCTCCTCAATAATTTTTTGTGCTGCGAAGCTAAATTCAAGGCCATCCTCGTTTCGGGCCACGAAGTCTCGCAGTTCTCCTAGCCGCCGTTGGACCGCCTCATCTCATATCTCCTTAACTGCGCCGTCAAGGCTCTAGACATCTGCAACGCCCTCAGTCACGACGTCGAGCTCATGCTCCACTGGCATAAGCTGGCGGAGATCGCAATGACTGTGTTGCAGAGAATTCCCTCGACGAGGGCCAGGTTCGCGGGCCCGAAAATCTCTCACCACGATCTTGACTTTAATAGTGTTCTATGATAAGGAAAACAACGACAACATCTCCCACAGGAAATCAACGGAGCGGACGTGGTCATTGGGCTGCCGCGGCACTGCCTGTAACAAGGCCAAGAATGGCGGGCAATTTTTGCAACTGTCATGGTCAGTGGCAAAGTCGTGGTCGGTGTCGAAGTTCTGGTGTTTGTGATATGGGCCTTGGTGGCGGCGAATCCGTGCCAGGAGAGAAATGGGCCGATGACCCTTATTAATTAGGTTTTTTAATATATTTTTTGGTTTTAGTTTTTATTTTTTAATTATTTAAAATTTTAGAAAATAAAAATGCCTTGTTTGCATTATAATAACATTTAATTTGTTGACTCACCTTTCATCAGGACACCATTTCATTGTCCCGGCCGAAAATCGATGATTCCAATGGTCACGTGACAATCACGTGGCGTTCATAAATTACAATGGTTAAAAGTATTAATATCACATGACTTTCAATCTTTCATACACAATTGAATCACTTATTTATGAATGAATTAATGACAAAATTCTTGATAGAAAATATAATGACTAATAAATTGTAAATTATATGAATAAAGTACGAGTAATGTAGTGATTATCTAAAATATTTTCATGATATTTTGCCAGAAGTTTTTTTTTTTTTAAATTTTAGTGAGACCGTCTAAAAGTTGGAATCATTTTATATTTTTTAATTAATTTTAACTTTTTAATTAGTAGAGATGTATGATCACTTTTTTTTTTAAAAATGTTATCACTTTTTATATACTCCCTCTATCCCTCCTTAAGAGGGCCATTTGTTTTATGTCACCTAGATTAAAAAGTATTATTATTTAATGTGTAGTGAATAGTTTTATTAGTAGGAGTGTGAGTCCCAACATTTAATTGTATTAGAGGGGGTGTGTGGCTCCCATGTGTGTAAAAAAAGAAAGGAGACTCTTTGAATGGGACGACAAAAATGGAAAAATGACCCTCTTAACCTGGAACGGAGGGAGTATATATTATAATTTGTTCATGTAATAGTTTATTACACTATTATTATTTTTCACTAATTGAGTATTATTTTTTCATTTAAAATATTACTATCATTAATTTCTTTATGCCTCACACGGAAGCCACTCTGTAATACGGAGCTAATTCAATTTTTTTTTAAAATCACATATTGAATATAATAAATCATGGTGACGGACTATTTTTCAATTATCAGTAATTGTTAGTTAATGTGTATATATTTGAATTCCATTATTCACAACTTTATGCAAGAAAATTTGCATTTTAACTTAAAATCCATTTAATACAAATCTCACTATTCAAACTTCTTGGGAGTGGTTTTTAATCCACTCATTTACCTATTAAAAAATAAAAATAAAATCAAAATTTGAGTCATGAATTTCAAACCAATTATTGGAAGAATCAATTAAAATATAATGTTGAATTATAGTTTCTACTCCAAATTTATATTTTTTTAAATTGAAGTGTCTATATATATATAATCTATAATTTTAAGAAATTCTCAGCATTTTTTCATACCAACAAAGGATCTTTTTACTCTTCTAATATCAAAATTCTTTAACATTTGCTTAAATATTACTCCATTAATTAAAGTTGTCAAAATATAAATAATTATTAAATTAAATTAAATTAAAACAATACTAAACTCTCGGCTCGAAACACTCTCACTCCAATCAAATAACCTCAATAATATTATTAGTACATTGACACCAATTAGTCAAAAAAATTGTCTAAAAACTAGGGTTTTCTTCTCTTTTTTTTTTTTTTTAATTTTAATGGATTATGAAATATTAAAAAAAAACCTTAAAATTACATCTAGCCCTACCTTTCCTCCCAGTATTGAGCCACTTGCATGATATTCCCTCCATGTCTGAGAAACTTGGGCCTCTTTTTTCACGGAGATTAAAAAATATAATAATTTAATATAAAATAAAGTGAGAGAAATAATATTTAATGTGTAATGAGTAATTGTATTAGTGATGAATGTAATATGTGCAGTGACCCATATAAATAAATGAATTATTTTTGGGTGGATACCATATTCTTAAAAGAAAATATGTATTATGTCAATATCTACTTTTGGAATATTATAATAAACAATTAATTGTTGTCATTACCCAAACGCTCCTTCCCCATTATTTTATTAATATTATTTTCTTTTTTATTGCAGCCTTAATCAGTTTTTGTCCGCCACGCACTTGTGTTAATTCCACCCCCCTATTTACTTTTGGTCTGAAATTTTTATTTCTTTTTTATTTAAAAAAGATATTATTTTTAATTTCCATTTCACCTCAATCAATCCATCATGTGTGTATAAATTTCTAGCACCCTATACCTTATCAACCTTCTTTCCTCTCTGCCCGAGACTGACCCTTCTCTCTCTCTCTTCCCGAGTCTCCCACTGTCTTTTTTTTTTTTCTTCCTTTCTCTCTCTTCTTTTCTTTTTCTCTCTCTTTTTATTGGAAATCCTCCCTTTGGAGGAGCTTCTCAATTTTGTACAGCTCTCTTTCAGGTAAACGAAACCCCCCTTTTTATTTTCTTGAAAATTTATAAACGTGTGTGTTTTGTAGGTTATAAAGTTCAAATCCTGGGTGTTCTTGATTTTTATTTTTTAGTTTTAATTTTAAGCCCCCTTTTTATTTTCTTGAAAATTTATAAACGGGTGTGTTTTGTAGGTTATAAAGTTCAAATCTTTGGTGTTCTTGAATTTATTTTTAAATTTTTTTAGTTTTAATTTTAAGCTTAGATCTGCAGTCTTGAGATTTACTCTTAGTGGTGGGAATTAATTCTTGTCTGAAATTATGAGGAAAAAAAATCTTGTTGTTAGTAACGAAGTTTTTTTTGATCTGTTTTCAAGAACTGTAAAAAACAAAAAAAGATCGAATTTTTTTTCTATAGATCTGTGTAGTTTGAATAAATAATATAAATATATTTTACTATTTACAATTTGTCTTTAAGAACAAGTCAGAAATCTCAGCTGGCCATCTTATCTTGTGTCCTTGTTGACCGGATCTCATCTTATATTACAAGAAAATTATTTGTCTGTTCAATTTGTTTTCGCCCATGTTGTTCGTAGATCTACTCGAGTGATTTTTTTTTTCTGAAAAAGGTTTGATCTTTCTTGAATAAATCAGGTGTTGTAGACTCCAAGATCTGAAAGAGATATATTTATTAAAAAAAAAGAAAAAAATGAATCACTGTGCGATTCAGCAGAACAGCTTCGCCGCCTGTGAAGAGATTTGGGGCAGCGCCGCCGCCGGAAGATCCATGGACGAGAAAGAGACGGTGGTTTGCCCTAAGCCACGGCGGTTCGGCCTTATTCACACCACCCTTGACCACCACCCCTCTTATGCCAGGCCCTTGAGGTGGCATGTTAGGTATAATTTCTCACCTAATTAGTTGCATCATATTTATTTATATATTTTTTTTTTCAATTTTTAATATTTATTTAATTTATATTTTCAGCCATCAGCAAGAGGAGTGTGATGCAAAAGCTGGGAATGAACTAATGGACATAATTCTTGCAAAGGTTAGTTTCAATTTTGCACTTTTCAAATAAAGATTCAATTTTTAACTGTTGGGTTTACAAATCTAGTTACATAATTTAATTTATTTAATTCTAATTTCGTTTATGATTAAAACAAAATTTGTAGGGTGGTTCAGGTGTGGATCAATCAGTGACACAAATAGCCTCGTCGCCCCCATTTTTTTCCGGGTCACCGCCGAGTAGAGTATCTAACCCATTAATTCAAGATGCGCGATTCGGGGACGAGTTCGTCCCCGTCTCGCCACGACGGTCGTCGGCGACCCTCTCGCCAACCTCGTCCGCCCGTAAGGGCGGATGTGTTAGGGCGAATTTTGGTAACAATCCGGCCGTGAGAATCGAGGGTTTCGAATGCTTCGATAGGGATAGGCGCAATTGCAGCATCCCAACTTTGGCTTAAAAAAAAGAGTACATACAATTGAGAGGGAGGAGAGAGAGAGGAACAAGAATCAAGCATCATCAATTCAACTTTTGGTGTAGTGAGAGAAACAAACATCCAACATTTTGATCAAGTGAGCTAAGTAATAGGTGGATCGTTGATCATTTTATCCTAGTGTATATATATGGAGTGTCTGTAATTAAAGAAAAAAAAACATGATTGTATGATGAGAGAGAGAGAGGATGTAAGTATATGAGTATGAAGTTATTGACCAAGATAATAATTTAGGGAGGTGTTTTAGGGCAATCCCTCTCTTTGTAATGGTGTAATTAAGAGAGAGAGGAGGGGGGAGCCCCTTTTTTTTGGGTACAATTTGTTGTTTTGATTTTGGGGTCACTTTTGAGATTTCCATCACTTGGAGAGAATATGTATAAAGAAAAAGTGTAATGTAATTTCCCTACTTCGTTATATTTTTAATGAGTAATTTTAAATATAAAGATATATATTAGTAATATAATAATAATAATTATTTTATAGAAAGATTATATGTAATACTCACTCCGTTCTATTGAAACGTATGCGTTATTCCATTTTGATAAGTTCAAATACAATTTGATCCGTTCAAATACAAAGTGTGTATTTTCCTTTTTGGTAAAGATAATCCACACATATTAATTACTTCTCTATGACCCACATGTCATATTAATACACATACCCACTTTATATTAATATATTATTTCTCTTACCTCACTCCACATTAAAATATTATATTCCTTAATATATTATTTCTCTTACCTCACTCCACATTAAAATATTATACTCCTTAATCAACTTGCAATAAGCAAACGCGTACGTTGTAATGGGACGGAGTGAGTATTAAATAAAAAATAAATTTTATTCCTAACCAGTAAAAAAATATGATTTAAGCCGGTGTTTATTTGAATATATACATGAATAATAATAACAATAATAATAATAAGTTGGATATATTTTTATTGATTGATTTAATTATCTATTCCTAATCAATCGAAAAATATATAATTAAAGGTGTTATTTAATTTATAAATATACATTATTAATAAAATAATAAAAAATAAATAAATACAACAATTAACCTCGTCGCGATACTTCATATTTTTAAAAAATTATTTATAGTAGTATATTCGCAATTAGTATAAGATATCTATTATTGCTATAAATTTTGATTTAATTATTATTGTGATTATGATGAAGTTTTTTTTTTTTAATCTTTTTTGCTTCACGTTTTCTTGCGATGATGACGCTTTGCTTGTTTTCCACTCCGAAAGCATGAAATCACGATGTGGGCTCTCCATCTATCTTAATTAAATGTTTATTTAATTTATAAAAACATAATATAAGGAAAAAAAATTCATAATAAAAAATGGTGTACCTTAATACACTATTAGGGCCTTCTCACTTCGAGTAGCTTATAAAGAATGATCATTATTAGAGAAGGCTCATAGTTATGAGGTTAAATTCACGACATAGTAAAGATTCGACGAACTCCCATCTTGCAGCTAACGGGGTTAATTCTATGCTAAAAATAGAATTTGAATCCCTAGCCTAAAACTATTAGCTCAATTAGAAGGTTTTTGCACGGTCCGTCTAACACTTGGTTATGATATGGGGCAATAGTAGAATCATAATTGGTATATAAAGATGGTGACATGAGGTAATTAAGACTTTTCAAACTTTGTTGTTAACATTATCCCCGATAATTAAGCCTCATTTAAATTTGACTACTTTAAAACCATTTGATTAGTTTGGATTGATTTGACAAGTTTGGACAAGAAATTCCATGTTGGAGAAGTCAAATGTGGTGTTTAACAACTGGGTTTGGAGTTTACAGGATGGCTGATGTCAAATCAGGTGAGCAGAAACCGCAGACGACGTCGTTTTGTGAGTTGTAATTAGGCTTTAATTCTTCTGATCATAATTTGTTGGTGAGACATCTCTTTCCATAACGTGATGTTTTGTACAGCACTTCTGGCCAACACTTTAATGCCTAACAAAAGTAACAAGACTATAGTCCAAAATTAGATGAGACTAGTTATTAGGGGAAATAGTCGATCAATCTATTCTTGTATATTATTGTCTATATTTATTGTACGTATTTTTCTTTTTTTTGGCAGCACTGCTATAATACCATATGAGAGTAATTAGGTGATCATCAGTGATTGTGATGATCAGGGATTTGTATTATATACAATTAGAATGAAACATCATCTCCGTAATTTACGAAAGACAAATCGAGAGAAAAATACGTACAACGAATATAGATAATAATATACAAGAATAGATTGGTCAACTATTTCAAGTCCGCCTCTAAATCTCCGCACTGGGTGGCTGCTATGCAAGAGGAGATTGATGCTTAATCAGACATGGGATTTAGTACCACCTCCACCTAACACCAACATTGTGGGCTCTAAGTGGGTGTTTCGTACTAAATACCAAGCAGATGGATCCATTGAGCATCATAAGGCTCGTCTCGTTGCCCAGGGCTTCACCCAGATTTCGGGCTCGGACTTCCATCATACATTCAGTCCTGTTGTCAAGGCGGCCACTGTGAGAACCGTTTTAGCTTTGGCTGTGCATCATAAATGGTCCCTGCATCAGCTGGATGTCAAAATGCCTTCTTGAATGGGGTCTTGACAAAGCCTGCCTACATGGCTCAGCCAGTCCGGATCATGTCTGTCGGCTCAAGAAGGCTCTGTATGGACTCAGACAAGCTCCTTTGGCTTGGTTTCAGAGGTTTAGCTCTTACTTATTGGATTTGAGCTTTCAACAAACTCAGTCAAACTCTTCCTTGTTTTGCTTGCAGAAGGGGTCCTCTTTTTTGTATGTAGACGATATCATCCTTACGGGGAATGATCAGCAGCTCCTCTAGCGATTCATTGTTCGCACTCATGCGTAGTTCGCTATTAAGGATCTGGGTTCGCTGAACTACTTTTGGGGCTTGAGGTTTCTTACACATCCACTGGTATTTTCATTGGGCAGGCCAAATATGCTCATGATATTTTAGAACGTGCTGCCATGCTAGACTGCAAGTCTATTTCTACTCCTCTGACTGCCAGGACTTCTTTGCAGAGTACGGGCTCTTCATTCGGTGATCCTACATTCTATCGGTCTCTGGTAGGGGCATTGCAGTATCTGACTATTACTAGGCTAGATCTTTCCTTCGCTGTGAGCACAGTTAGTCAGTATCTTCACTCTCCCACCGATGATCACTTTCTTGCTGTAAAGTGTATTCTTCGCTATGTGAAGGGCACACTTCATTACGGCCTCAGCTTTACACATCGTCCGGAGCGATCGATCGTGGGTTATTCTGACGCAGATTGGGCTAGGTGTGTTGAGACTCGTCGCTCGACTTATGGGTACTCAATTTTTCTGGACGGAAATTTAGTCTCTTGGAGTGCTAAGAAGTAGCCCACTGTTGCCCGTTCGAGTTGTGAGTCTGAGTATAGGGCGATGGCGAATGCTGGTTCTGAGATCATTTGGCTGTGTAATCTGCTCAAAGAACTTCACCAACTGTCTGACACTCCTGCAACGCTGCTCTGTGACAACAAGAGCGTTATTTTCCTAAGTCAGAATCCAGTTGCTCACAAGCGTGCCAAACACATTGACATCGATTGTCACTTTATTCGTGAGTTGGTTTCCTCAGGGAAGTTGCATACTCAGTTTGTTTCCTCTCATCTTCAACTTGCTGATATTTTCACCAAGGGTTTACCCAGTCCGACCTTCGAGTTCTTACGTTCCAAGCTTTGCATTTGCTTACATCCCACGCAGCTCTGACGGGGGTATTAGGGGAAATAGTTGACCAATCTATTCTTGTATATTATTGTCTATATTCGTTGTACGTATTTTTCTTTTGATTTGCCTTCCGTAAATTACGGAGATGATGTATCATTCTAATTGTATATAATACAAATCCCTGATCACTACAATCACTTATGATCACCTAATTACTCTCATACTGGTATCTATCAACAATACACCATCAAAGGTTATAAGTGATACTACTATATAGTTTGCATATTCATCAAAGTAAAATATGAAAAAGGAGAAGAGAAGAAAAAAAAATTGGCACAATGTTGACTGTTGTAAAACATTACTACACTTTATATTGAATCCAATTTTTGTAGAGTGAAATGTCGACTCGTTATATTTGACACAAAATATTTTTTATGAGTATTTAATAAATAAATATATGGCCGCGGCTATTCGCACACACCGTTTTACTTTACACACTCAATTATATTTACACACACAAAAATGATATATACACACACTTGGAAAATACTACATTACCTTTAATGAAAACATCCATATACACAATCTCTTCTCTCCCACAATCCCACATTTAATTTAAACACTAAATCATACACACACTCCACTTTGTACCACTAGCCACTTCACTTCTCATGTTTGAAACAAAGAAAAAAAAAGAGGAAACTTCACTTCTTATGTTTGAAACAAAGAAAAAACGAGAAAAGAAGAGAAGAAGGGAGGAAGAGTTTCAAATATTGGGGAGATTAGACATTAATTAAAATCTGTAAATCACTCAAATTAGTACTAAAATTTATGCGTGAAATCCCTGAAGGGGGAATTTCGAATCTGTAACCAAATACTAACAATGTAATGAAACCCCCATTATTAAACCAAATATTTGAGGAATTTCGAATCTGTAATGAAACTAACAATGAAAAATACTTGAGGAAATCATCATTAAATAAATGCACCATTTGTCGAAAATCGACCAGCGAAGCGGCCCTGGTATGTCGATGTTTGAAGGTCTGTTCGACCACGTATGGTCGACATTTGAGTTACTCGTCGGCCAGAATCTATCGACAGCTTATGAAGTTGTTCGTCCATTCCCCGTCGAACACACCGCCGAAATAATCGCATCCACCTTTGGGATGGCGAATCTAGTGGCTCGTCCCTTCAATGGCTTCGCTTCTGATTACGCAGCCGGATATTCGGGATTAGACTATGGACAATCAATGGGAGGACTCTTCTGCATTCTTCCCTCCTCCACATTTCTTCCCTTTCCCCCTCTCTCTCTCTTATACTCCTACGCACGCACTCCGTCACTCATTCCCTCCATCTATGGTTACAACGATTCGAAGAGGAGCCATTCTGAATTGGCACTTGCTGAGCTTTTCGCTTTTCGCCCCTGCAGATGATCACAAGAAACTTCATCACAAACCTGATATCTGCAGAAGATGACTATGGCGAGAGATGATATAATATTTAGGTGTGTGTATGTTTGAGTGTGGGGGCAGCATGTTAGTGTTTGATGTGTGTTTGTGTGTTTGTATTTATTATTTAAAGAATAATATTGTAATAAGTGTGTGTATGTCAAAGAATATAAAACGGTGTGTGCGAATAGCCGCGGCCTAAATATATAATTAATCCAAATATAATACTCTCATAGGAAATAAAATAAGAGTTCTTTGGAATCATTCTGTCCCTACAAAACTATAGTATCACAATAGAAGTTTGGTAAGGAGATATATAATCTACCATTTCATCCACGTTCCCTCCCCAAAATGTATAAGACATTTTGCGATTCCTGTGTGTATGAATAATGTATTGGCCTCCTATCATGAAACACACATTCTATAGTTTTGCTAATTTTCTATTGCTATATGCAGGAACGTGATATCCATAAATCAAATGTTTAAATAGACTATTTATAGCTGTTGGCAGGTTGTGTGGTTAGCAGAAACAATTCAACTTCCATTGTAGATTTAAAGTTTAATAACAGAAGGATCTTTTTTACCTACACCAACTTAAACTGATATAACTCCATATTTTCATATTAAAAAAAAAAAAAGCAGGAAAAACATGTACTATTTTTAGCAACTTTGATGCTATAATAAGCCTATATATATAGATTAGTTGAAAAATTATACTTAAAAAATAAATAAGGAAATGTAAATTAGTGAGTTGGACTCAGAGAAGGTGATGAAGAGAGGAGGAAAAGTGTGGGCCAGAGAGCGCTTTTGGGCTTAGCAGGCCAGGCCCATCCACTTGACAAATCCCTTTCAAGTGACTCATTTCCACCTCATACATACCTATAACTTATATATAATGAACACACAAAACTAAATATATATAATCATTATGGCCAGGTATTATAATCTAATTATGGATTAATTGGAAAAAAACTACGAACTGTACTCCTACTCCAAATTAATCTTCACTTTCGAGAAATTGAAAAAAAAATCACCACATTTAAGTATTGTTGCAAAAAAACCAAATTTGTGACTAAAAGTAGGGTTTTTTTTTGGATTTTTTTTTCAACAATACTTAAAGGTGGTGGTTTTATTTTTTTGGCAATTTCTCAAAAGATGATTAATTTGCAATAGGAGTAAAGTTCGTGGTTTTTTTGCTATTAACCCTTTAATTATCTTCCATATAAAATAAAATAAATTAACTTATGTTGCATATATTAAAGAATGAGGCTTGTGTGCGCATGAGAACACATTTCGTGCGCCTTTAGAATTTAGTATTATGGGTAAATGTACATTACTTTGGTCTAAATGGTATACACTTTAATTAATAAAGGTACACCATTTTGTTCTAAATGATATACTTTATTAATATTTTTTATTTTTCTTCAGAAAATAAAGGGTACACATATTTATATTAAAGAGTATACCATTTAATACAAAATTTCAAAGGCGCACGAAATATGTTTCCGTGCGCCGGGGCATACATAAGTTTTTGCCATGGTATACATCTTTATACTGAAGGGTACACAATGTAACACAAAATTCTAAAGGCGCACGGAATGTGCTCCCAGACGCACACAAGTTTTGCCTATATTAAATGGGAGAGTAGTTTCTCTGTCCACAAAATAAAATAAAATGTGAATTAGAATGTATTATATACAAAAAGAATATATATATATATATATATATATATATGCAAAAATTCCTGTGCACCCGGGCGCACGGACCACATTTCGTGCGCCTTTAGAATTTTGTGTTAAATTGTTACCCTTTAGTATACAGATGTGTACCCTTTATTTTCTAAAGAAAATTATTATGTGTAACTGGACGCATGAACAACACTCCGTGCGCCTTTAGAATTTTGTGTTAAATTGTATACCATTTAATATAAAAATGTGTACCCTTTATTTTCTAAAGAAAAAAATATTAACGAAAAGTGTATACCCTTTAAAACAAAATAGTGTATCTTATTATTTAAAGTGTATACCCTTTAGACCAAAACAATGTACCCTTACTCATAATACTAAATTTCTAAAGGCGCACGGAATGTGTTCCCGTGCGCCCGGACGCACGCAAGCCTCATATATATATATATATATTTTTTTTTTTGTGTGAAATAAAATTTGTTACATATCATTCTTAATCTTAAAATATGGAGTACCTTTTACTTAAAAAACATTAAATTATTTTTAAATGTTACCTCAATATTCCCATGTTATTCGATAATTAAATCCTGCATAAGGCCAATAACTCGTGAGAAAAGAAATTGACCTATTTGGCCATTTCTTTGAGTTTTCAAATGATCTCTTAGGATATCTACAAAATACATATACGACAATGAGTTGGTTTTCTGTGGACTCAACTCTTCAAAAAAAAAAAAAAAACAATCGAATTTATTAATAGAATAAATTTCGTTGGTAATTATCAATAGATTAGCAATAAAAATGACATTTTTATTTTAGCAAAGGAATACCAATAGATTTATTCTTTATTTTAGCAATGGATTACCAAGGAAATCATTACATAAATTATCAACCGAATTATTAATCAACGAAATTAATTTTTTCGTTGCTAAAAATTTACCAATCACCACTTTACCAACGGAATTTTACCAACGAATTCCATTGCTAATCCGTTAGTAAGCCAATTTAACAATGAAATTAGGGCTTTTACCAACGGAATATTCAGTTGGTAAAAAATATTTTTTTTGTAGTGCAAGTGCATAGCATTTAAAAATATTTATTTTAATTAATAAGAATATTATTTTTTTCATTGAAAGGGTTATATAAAAGATATTAATATTTGATTAAGAATATATAGAGGAAAATTAAGAGCATATTTTTTTTTTATAAAAAAAATACTCCCTTCGATCCAGGCAAAGGTCCTTATTTACTTTTTGCGCACAAATTAAGAAGTATTATTATTTTATGTATAGTGGGTAGTTGTATTAGTGGTGAGTGGTGTGCATATATGGGGTCTTTTTACTAAAAGGGAAAAATTGGACATTTGAATGTGACACACAATATAGTAAAATGTAGATCTTTGGGTGGGACGGAGGAAGCATAACATTTAATACATAATGTAGTATAACATTTGGTCGAATAAGATATAGACATACGGACCTAACAAACAGGCACCAAATCACCTATTTAAATATGATGTTTTATCTTGTATTTCACCTTCTAAATAATTGACCTTTTAAATAATTGACATGTTATGATCATTTCCCAAATCAATGTATCAAGATTTTTAATATCATTTGTAAGCATAATTTTTTATATTATGAAATATCAAACGTGAAAAAAGAATTGAACACGTATATAATACTAAAACATTAGGCTTATTTATAGCTTACACATATTATGTGTAAAAGGTATGTATGTCACAAGGAAAAACAGAGGATGTTAGAGAGAGAGAAAGAGTGGTGAATGGGTGAGGGTTTGCAGCCCAGGCAAAGAAATCATAAAAACAGAGGGAATTTGTTAGAGAGAGAGAGAGAGTAAAATGGGTGAGGAAGAAGGTGGAATCCACCATTCCAAAATATGAGATGGAAAGAAATCCGAGGAGACACCAACCGTCGTTGACATACAGTCGACTGAAGGCAGGTGATGGCAAGGCAAGAAAGAAGGAGAATCACAAACACCTTGGTGATTTCATATCATACTGGGATAAATCAAATGGAGATGGATAGAAATCGTATTTCTTCAACAACTTTCCTGAAGGGTGTATACTGGAAAATTTGAGGGCGAAAGTTGGAGAGGTCATAGACATCTTTTGCCCAAACAAAAAAGATAAACAAGGAAAGTCATTTGGGTTTTGTCAGATTTTCTGCAAAACTGGATGAAGATGCTGTGTTGAAAAAACTTAACAATGTTTGGATTGGTAGCTACAAGATTAGAGCATACACTCCCAGAGGCCTACAGGTACGAGATATTCTTACCGGAAAAATCTTTTGCTTACGTAGTGCGAGGAGAGAAGAAAGCAAAAGATGAGATTAAATCTGGTGATGAGGAAATCATACAGTTTAAGTCAAGTGTTGATGAGAAAAAATGGGCAAAAGAATGCTATACTTGTATCTTGAAGAAAAATTTGATTGAGTTCTTCTTGAGAATCAGTCGAACAAAACTTTTGAACAAATTATTAAATGGTTTAAGAACTGGTTCGAGTGGTATAGGCCATGGAAGGAGGTGGATGTGAGCCATAAAAGGTTGGCCTGGACGAGATGGATTGGTGTACCAATGCATGTTGGAAGTTTGAATCTTTTGTGAAGTCGGACACGGTGACACAGAAGAAAGAGAGAATGGATATGGCTATGGCAGAAGATAGTGAAGAAGATGTTGAATCCATGTGGTCCGGTGAGTACATAGGATCAAATTCAAAATTTTCGGTTGATGCTGTGGCAGACGGTAATAAGTCAGATTCCTCGGATTGCTCATCAGAAATAAGGATGAATTTTCATTTTGGAAATTTCGATCTCGAAAAAAGAAAAGAAAAGGGAGGAATGTAGGTGATTGATCGAACCATATAGAGGAACGTACTAGAGTTTAAGCGATCTCAAGTTTACCGTGATTTTATAAGGACGATAGAATGAGATGGTGGACAAGCGTGCAAATAAACGAACTTAAATTAATGCAAGAAATAAGATAAAAGTAAAGATAAATGATGGGTTCCAAATGATGCAATGATGAAATTAACAACAATCATGACATGAATAATAAAGTAATCATGCAATTAATTATAATCTATCATGGACATAGTATAAGAGCGATCACTAATTCCACCTAAATTCTCTCTCGAGATGGATAGGATGTAAACCCTCAACAAGGTTCCCAAAAGCACATAGGATCGAGACCAAAATGAACACATCCCAGTAGGTACTAATTACTGTACGAGTTCCCTAATTAGGTACTAAATCATATGCAATATTCCCATTTAAGGTACTATGAAATCACTAATGGTTTGGGTCCCCTCATCTAATCAATCAATCTCTCGATCAAGCTAATCAAATGTTCTATCAAATGGTTCTAAATCTAAAAGGATATCTATATCTCATTCTAAATTAATGCACATGAAGTGTATGATGAAATGATTCAATGAACTATCCTAAACAAATAATTGATTTATCAATCTAATTACATGGTTATGACAATTAATCACATATATCATCATATACATCAAGCAATCAAAATTCAATGATAGAAATACACAAAGCCTATTCAAGATTAAGATCAAATTGCATAAAAACTAAATTATTCATCACCAATCATGGAGCTAATCTCACAAAGGAGATTAGCTTATCATAGTCTTAGAGAAAACAAAATAGACAATTGAGTATAAATTTCATGATCAAACTATAAAGAAGTTCACAAAAATTAGAATTAGATTTTCCTTTGAAGTCCTTCAATAGAGATCTCCTTCTTCTTCTTGCAATCTTCACTCTCCCTTACTTCCTTGATCACTTGAATGATGGATTTGATGGAGGAGATCAAGTGTGGATGGATGAACGAAGAATGGATGAAGATGATGGTGTAAAATGGAGGAAATGGTGTGTGATCTAGGTGTAGGGGTGGAACCCTTCGAAAATTATATCAAATATTGAAGTATTGGGTATTTATACAAAATACCCCTTGGGAAGCTTCTAGAAGGATTCTGATATTTTTCTGATCCTGCATCATCATGGCTCGTGTGCTGCAACACGGCCACAGGGTGGCCGTGTAGGCGTTTTGGATGTCGGAACACGACCAAGGCTTACAGGGCCGTGTTGGTGCAACCCCTGTTTTTTCATATTTTGTTTCGTCTCGTTCTCCCTCGTTTCAACTCCGAATTGAGATCAATTTTTTCCTATGTATTTCTTTTCGCGTCTAGAATCTATTTTTGACTAAAAATCATACATTTAAGCTCATTCACACACATTTTCATAAAAACACAAAATACAATCAAAATACACATAAATACGAATAAAATAATACGAAAAAATATATAAAAAGACACTAAAATTTAGGTGAAAATATCACTCATCAGAAGGCGGTGAAGGATTATTGAGAAGAAGTAAAAGAAAAGGAGATTTGGATAGAAGAGAACCAGGAAAATAATAGTACAGTGGGGCCCTCTGAATATCTGAAGAGTCAGACATCCAACAAACGTGTTGAAACAGCAAAATCTCATGATATTCCAAAAGGTGAGAAGGGTGGCTTAGCTGGCCCTAGTTTGGAACAGGGAGAATTACTTCAATGGGCCAGAAGTAAACACTATTGTCCCACAAGCCCATTTAAGTAATAGCATTTATGAGCCCATTGATAATTTAAAATACCCACAACAAGAAAAAATGCCTTTGATCACATATATTTTTATGTCATTTTAACATCAGTGTGATAATAAGTATTGTATTGCTACATTATATTTTTAGGGGTGTTAATAGTGTTCTTTAAAGACACTTAATAAAATGGTGTGTTGATATTTATCCTATCACCACACTTCAAAATGAACATTTATCTATTGCTATACCTTTTTTACTACAAAAAAAAAATGTCCTTATATGTACTCTTTGGTATCACTTTTGCTACACCTTTTTAATACATAAGAAAAAATGTCCTTATAAGTACTATTTAGAGACACTTAAGAATACATATGTAAATATATATATTTTGTTACAACACACGATGAAAGATAAAAAAATATTAAAATTTTATTTTATTTTTTTCGTTGTTAAAATATTAAAATAGAAACTATTTATTTTATTAAAAAATAATTTTTTTAATTTTTTTATAATAAATAATTATTTTAATTAATTTAATGATTAAGAAAATAAAATTTATTTTTATTTTAATAATAAAATCTTATACTTTATTATTTTTAGAATAATTAGTTATATATATTTCTATATAATTATATTTTATCTTACAAAATTAAATTTATACTATAATTTAATTAGTAATTTTAATTTTATTTTATTATACATATTAAACTGTTAATATAAAATTAATATTATAAATTCAGTATAAAACTTAATTATGTATTCTATGTATATATATTATTTTTAATAAAATATTACAAGAATTACTTATAGTTTAATGGCTTTCTGACTTAAAATAAGGATTTAATATGGGTGATACAAGACCGAGTCTAAGAGAAAACACTTTTGATTTTATTTTCTGTAATGTTATTATATTGTGACATTTAAAAATATATTAATAAGTCACCTATCTTCACACTTTAAAGTATATTAATAAAAGTAAGTGTGATAATAAGCATAATTCTTCACACTTTAAAGTGTAGTGATAGGGGTATTGTCTATCTCCACGTCAGAATGAACCACACAAAAAATCAATGTGGGAATAGGTAAAATGTATTAATATATTACCTATTACAACACTTTTTAATGTATTTATAAGTATTTTTTTTGTAGTGACCCACCGAGATTTGTGCTTTATGATCATGGGCCAAAGGCAAACACAGAGAAGGAGATAAACTCGAGTGGGTCAGGGGAGCTGGAATTCCCACCAGGATTCGGACCAGAGCCTTTATTTACGTCACATGAAAATTAAGGTAATTCTACTGTTGGAGATGAAAGTGGTATAGTGGATTGCAATGGGAAGAGTGGTGGATCTAAATGCGTGAAAGGGCAAATAAATACAGATTCGAAAAATGGTAGAAATAAACAGAAGACAACGATGGTGAATAAGAAGACCAATAAAAAGAAGGCAGAGACATCAAAATTTCGAGCATTTGTTCAAGATATTGAATCCCCAAATATTAAAAATTCAATGGGAGAGAAAGAAAAAATGGAGGTTAAACTCACATGGAATACTGGAAAAACACTGGTTGTGGTAGGCAAGACATCAGATGAACAGATTATTCAGAAACTAATGGATTTGGAAGGGGAAGAAAGGAAATGTGAAGAGAAAGATAAGGAGACTTCCAAGGTTAGTGTTTTTAAATGAGAGTTCTTTCTTTTAATACAAGAGGCTTGGGGAGTAAAGTGAAAAAGAAGGAGATACAAAATATTGTGAGAAAACATAATATTGATTTTTGTTGCATTCAAGAAACAAAAATGAAGATTGTTAATTCGTGGGATTGTAGAATATTGTGGGGGAACGACAATGTTAAATGGGCTTTTAAACCAGCTTTGGGGAGGTCTGGAGGAATACAATCTATGTGGAATTCTGAGGTGTTTATGATTCGTAGCTCATGGTTTTTAAATGGTGCCTTAATTGTGAATGGTTATTGGGGAGAAGATATGGTCGATTGTTGTATTATAAATGTCTACGCTCCATGTGCTGCTTCTGAAAGAACTGAGCTATGGGATAATATTAAAACAGTTATTGAATAGAATTCAACTTTGTGTGTATGTGTGATAGGGGATTTCAATGTTGTTAGAAAACAGTCAGAAAGAGTAGGCAGAGGAGCTTTGACCACAATAGAGAAATCAAACTCTTTGATGACTTTATCAGAAACAGTAGATTATTTGATTTTCCATTACATGGTAGATGTTATACTTGGTATAAGCCTGATGGATCATGTAAAAGCAGATTAGACAGAATTATGGTGAATAATGTGTGGATGCAAAAGTGGCCAAACCTATATCTTAAAGGTTTGAGGAGATCAATATCAGATCATTGTCCATTAGTTTTGGAAAACCAGGTTAAGGATTGGGGTCCTAAACCATTTAGAAGTATTGATGCATGGTTAGCTCATCCGGAGTTTAAAGAATTTGTTGCTAGCAAATGGCAGAGCTACCAAATAAATGGCTGGGGAGGATATGTTTTAAAGGAGAAATTTAAAATGCTGAAGAATGACTTGAAATTTTGGAACCGAGAAGTTTTTGGGTTCATTGATGAAAATATTGAAAAATAAAGAAGTGAAATTCAGAGATTGGATATCATTGTTGACACATTTGGTCTATAGGATATGGAAGTCATGAATAGAAAAGGAACATCAGTTGGGCTGTTTAGAAATCTAAAATTGAAGGATAACCTGCTTGGCCAGAAATCTAGATTCAGATGGCTTAAAAAAGGAGACTCAAATTCAAGATTCTTCCATAACATCATTTATAAGAGAAGAAAGAGAAATGAAATTGTGGGAATCAATGTTGAAGGGGTATGGCACAGAGAGGTTGAGAATGTTAAAAAGGGCATTCATGATTCTTTCAAAAAGCATTTCCAGATGAATGACACACTGAGTATAGCTCTTGATCCAGATTTTACCACTAAAAAAATCTCCAAAGATGATAATCTTATGCTTATTGCTCCTTTTTCTATTGAAGAGGTGAAGGAAGCGGTGTGGTCGTGTGACAGTGATAAGAGCCCTGGACCAGATGGGTTTAATTTTAAATTCTTGAAAGAATTCTAGGAGTTGATTAAAGAAGATATTATGAGAATGGTCAATGAATTTCATCAAAATGGGAAATTGGTGAAGGGTATTAATCTATCGTTCATTGTATTGATTCCAAAGAAAGAGGTGGCTAGTAAGATGAACGACTATAGACAGATTTCGTTGATAGGAGGGATGTACAAGATCATTTCAAAGATACTAGCTAGAAGGTTGAGCAAGATGCTAGATTCAATTATATCAGAAAATCAGAGTGCATTTATTGGAAACAGAAATATCCTGGATTGTATTGTGATCTTGAATGAGGCGATAGATGAAGCAAGATAAAGAGGCATGAAGAGAATTTTCTTCAAGATTGATTTTTCCAAGGCTTATGATTCAGTGGATTGGGGTTTTTTAAATATTATGATGGAGAATTTCAACTCCAGTCCTACTTGGAAGAAATGGATTATGGAGTGTGTCTATTGCCACTGCATCAGTTTTAATCAATGGAAGCCCTTCGAGCGAGTTTTGTTTGGAACGTGGACTCAGACAAGGGGATCTCTTATCCCCATTTCTGTTTTTGATCGTTGCTGAAAGTCTTAGTATTCTTATGACTAAAACAACAAGTCTAGGGCTTCTTGAGGCAACGAAAATTGGAAGCAACAATGTGGAGGTGTCACACCTTCAATTTGCAGATGATACTATACTGATGGTTAATGATAGTTTGGATTATGCAGTGGTAATCAAACGGATCCTTAGAATCATGGAGTTAATATCTGGATTGAAAGTTAATTTCAATAAATATCTTCTGTTTCGTATGAATGTGGACGAGAGAAGACTGGGTGAGATGGCGGAGATTTTGGGATGCGATGTGGGTGAAATACCTTTCTCATACTTAGGCATCAAGGTTGGCATGAACCACCATCATATAATGGAATGGAGCAGTATCATTCAAAAAATCAAAAACCGCATTAAAAAATGGGAGGGGAGCAAAATTTCAATAGGCTGAAGAATCACGCTGCTGAATATGGTATTATCTTCTATACCAACTTATTATCTTTCTTTTTACCTTACTCCCAAAGAAACATTGCGGATGATGGTGAAATTATTTCGTAATTTCTTATGGGGTGGTGGTGTTGATGAGAAGAAAATTAGTTGGATAGATTGGAAAATTATATGCAATCCAAAGGAGAGAGGAGGCTTAGGAACACGGGATTTGGAACTGTTCAATAAGGCGTTGGTGGGGAAATGGATGTGGAGGTGGCTGAATGAAAAAAACAGTCTTTGGGTGAAGGTGATAGAATCTAAATGTGGGTATGATAGTGTTATGAAAGGAAGAACGAGATGGTCTGGATGGTGGAAGGATGTAGTTAACAGTACTCTTGGAGAAAGAAATGACTGGTTTAAAAATAGCTTGGAAAGAGTTATTGGGAATGGTAATAACATATTATTTTGGGAAGATAACTGGGTTGGAGGAGAAGTGCTGAGAGAGAAATTTCCAAGACTTTTCCATCTTTGTATGGATAAAGGGAAAATAATTTGCGAGATGGGAAGATGGGAAGAGAATACATGGAAGTGGACATGGAGATGGAGAAGAGAACTATTTGAAAGAGAACTTGATAATTTCAATATACTTGAGTCTTTGGTGAATAGTGTGCTATTTAAAAAGGATATGAAAGATGATTGGAAATGGAAGGGAGAGACAAAAGCATACTATTGCACTAGGGATGCATATAACATTTTAGCAGAAACTCGTGGATGTACACCTATTAAGGTGGAGAAGGAGAGATGCTTCAAAATCATTTGGAATAAATTTACACCTTCAAAGGTAATAGCTCATTCATGGAGGTTGCTATGGGACCGGTTAACAACAAAGAAGAATTTGCAAATGAGAAACATCCTTAATCCAAACAACAACTTAATGTGTGTATTTTGTAATGAGAAGGAGGAAACCAGAAGGCATATATTCTTTGAATGTGAAGTTTCCCATAAGGTATGGATGGCATGCTTCAAGTGGATGAGAATATATACTATGTTGCATTCAGACCTGGTTTCAAATCTACTTGTCACTTGTAATTTGTTCAAGAGGAAGAAAGGAAGACAGAAGGCAATCACTTTTTGGCAATCTGTTGTTTGGATTTTGTGGAAAATTCGAAATGCTATTATTCATTATGGGGTTGTGCTCTCAGTTGACAAACTAGTTGAGGAGTTAAAAGGTAGACTATGGAGTTGGTTTGTAGTGAAAGATTCTGGGTGGTTCGGATATTCCTTTAGTGAGTGGATTGAGAAACCAAAAGAAGTTATGGAAAGTTAATATTGTAAATTGTAATCTGGAAGGGTATTTCTTGTACCCATATTCGTTAATAAATTCATTTTAATGACAAAAAAAATTAGGTTTATTTATTTTTTTAATCAGAACAAAAGAATTTCCCATTAACAAATTAATTTATTTACCATAATTTATAGTAGCGTAAAAATATTGTGTGAGATCGATGAACACATAAAAGCGATACACTAATATACTTTAAAAAATAATAAAATCTTATTTAAAAAAATGTGATGTTCGTTTTATTATGCGGAAGTCTAATTGGCACAAATTCTTATCATTAGTTAAAGATAATGCTAGTAATAACTCATGAAATTGATCTTGGATATTCTGTTACATTTAGTGTTATATCCTCTTTTACACGCGTTAGATGAGTGACACGTGTATGGGGAAAAAAATCTCAACCATTACCCCAAAGGTTAAACATTCATTTTAGAGTATATGTTTTATTATATTATAGTGTCAATCATCCAACAATACGCAATGTGAGATATAACACTAACACTCAAAAAAAGTACTTTTTAGCAACCGAATTTAGCAAAATCCGTTGGTAATTACCAATGGATTAACAACAAAAATGACATCTTTGTTTTAACAATGGAATGCCAACGGATTTATTCTCTATTTTAGCAATGGAATTCAATCCGTTGGTAATTACCAACGGATTAGCAAAGACATCATTATATAAATTACCAACGAAATTATTAGCAACGGATTACCAACGGAATTATTTAGCAACATAATTGATTTTTCGCTGCTAAAAATTTACTAACCACCACTTTAGCAACATAATTTTACCAACGGATTCCGTTGCTAATCCGTTGGTAAGTCAATTTAACAATGAAATTAAGCCTTTTAGTGCTAAAAAACAGTTTTTTTTGTAGTGTAAAATGTAAAGGGAGAATCGAACGGCATAAAATGGACTTATTTTTCCACACTATTTAATTCGTATATTATCCCATTCACTTATCATTTGAACAGAGTGTCTCAACTTGTGCTTATATTCAACTTAAAAAGTGAATGATAATACGAATATATATATACTAAACTTTTCTAATCATGTTAATTAATAAATTGAAAAGTTTGATTGGTATAGAAAAGAAAAGGACATGGGCATTTGGGTTTGTAATTTGAGCAGAGACCCTTAAGTAGTTTGCCACGTGGCAGCCGAATAAATCCAAAATTAAAGTTTAAAATAAAATGATGCCACTATATATCTATCTTCAAAATGGACCATAATCCAAGCTTATCTATTATTTTTCTGAAAATAGTAAGCTTGGAATCCACTACAACAATTTGTATTCATCTCGCCATTCACTACTAAAATTTTCTAAAATTTTGATAATATTCACAGCTATCCTCTTTTATCTGCAAATCAACAATATATTGGTTTGGCTGATTAAGTAACAAATATTATCTTACAAATAATCTTTCCATCTTACGAAATAGTTGACTTTTCCATAAAAAAAAAAAGAACAATCTCGTGAAACAGGAGTATATGTTATTTGAATTTCATAAATGAATTTTTTGCAACATAATGAATATTAGAAGGTTAAAGATTAGATTTTCTTCATACTTATATGATAAGTGACACGAAATAAATGATAAATACAAATATAGCTAGTCATGAAATCCCTGTGTGCTCTTAATGTATTGAAGTGAAGTGTATATATATTTATATAAACAACTCTTGTATGAGACCGTCTCACTTTGAGATCATTTTACGCTTTTGTAATTAGTTATCATCCTCGTATTATAACTTTTCAATAATTAAGTATAATTTTTCATTATAAAAATTATTACTTTTTTTCCGTCTCACGTAAACCTTACATAAGACGGTATCCAAAAGTCTTTGCCAATATATATATATATATATAGTTGTATATGTTAATTTTCACATGAGCATAGAAAGTCATAACAATACAGAGCATGTTCCAAATTGAAAAAGCAACTCAGTTTCATTGCTATATAAATGAAGAGAGAGAGAAAGAGATTATGAAGCTCAATAATGGATTGTAATAATACGAAAAGGAGAAGAGACTGTCCAAGAATGAAGGAGACGACCAGTGTTAACCACCGAAAAGAAGGCAGCACCGGAGAAGATGGTGGAGATGGATGATTACGGCGGGGGTTTGTGGATGAGGAAATTTCATGGGCTAGTTGTTGGAAACTGTTGAAGATGCTTTTCTTTGGAGTTTTTTTTTTTTTTTTTTTTTTTTTATATTTGGGGATTTAATCATAACTCCAATTAATCCATGAGAGAGAGATTGAAGAAGTGAGATAATATAATATTCTGTGTCTTGTTTGATTTGTGGTTGATTGGATACATAGATGAAGACATTAATTCATGGAACCTTGAGTTTTGTTTTTGTCACACCGACACCATAGTCATATTCAATTTCATAATTACATGCATCTATTCATTCATTCATCAATCAATTTTCATTTCTACTTCTACATGTCAATAGCAAGGGTTAACAACATTTCATGAGATGGTGAATGGAATGACGGGATGTGGATTTGCCGTTTGGAGGTGGAGATGGGAAAAATGTTGAGAGTTAGAGAGTCTCACATATTTAACGACTTGATTTCTTTGATTAGTAGATACATTTCAAAACAAGACATCATAGAGTCTTGTTGATGATATAGTGGGACATGGAAGAGAAAGGGAAAAAAAAATTAGGGGGAGAAAGGGAAAAAAAATTCATGATTTGCATGTGGAAATATGTGGTGTAGTCACTTTGGAAAAGTAGGAACGCCATTTTTTTTAGGAATGAATCGATTACGGTGGAAAAAATGGTAGAAGAACTTAAAGCGTGTACCTGCCATT
The DNA here is from genome assembly GCA_023678885.1 of Pogostemon cablin. Lineage (NCBI taxonomy): Eukaryota > Viridiplantae > Streptophyta > Magnoliopsida > Lamiales > Lamiaceae > Pogostemon > Pogostemon cablin. The sequence continues at coordinate 2,049,558 of CM042970.1, forward strand.
TGGAGTTGGATTAATTTCGGAAAATATTCATTGAATTTGATTGTGTGTTATGAGGAGTGGAGAAATTGTCCTAATCTGATTTTGTAATAATACTGGGTTGAATTAGGAGAACTCTTAGACTTTTAGTGTAGGAATGGTAGTTTTGTATACTAATGTAACACTCATGCACATGTTATTCAATATACTTGCTTTTTTCCAATAAAAGCGAATTCAATTATCATTTCAAGAATTTTAATCACAATTTAAAATAAATAAAAATTACAATCATATTTGCAGAGAAAAAACATGTAATCTAATCCTTTCTTGAGAAATTCTTGGAAAGAAGAGGTGAAATTCAACCATTTATTTATCCTTCAAACATTGATTTCATCAAACTGCAGACCCCATTTATTACACCTTCACTACCTTACAAATTTGTTGTAGTTAGACAGATGATTAGGGCAATTAATTAATTAGGGCTTCACTTAAACGTATTTTGTTTTTAATTATAAAATTGTGAGAAGAAATCTTATGATTGATATGGAAGAGATTGGATTTCAACTTAGGTTCCTGCATTTCATCTTTGACCTCTCTCCACCCTCATGGAGAATTCTAATATCTTTAATGTTTGAGGTAACTTATTTCAGGTGGATAAAGAAATTTTTATTTTGAAGTGTTGTTGATTTTAAAAGGATTTTAATGCGGTTAAAAATAGTCTTTTAATTATAATTTTTTTAGTTGATCGGGTGCCCTAGGTAATATCTCGGGTGACAATAGTACCGCACTTTAAGAAATGATCAATTCACAAGTTATTAGAGTGAAATCGGCCCAATTCAGTTTAACTGGACCAAATTCTGCAACAGTTATGGGCCCATGTTTAATGTCTGGCAAACCAACTTTATGAATCAGTTTTGTACCCAAGAGATAAGTATTTGGGCCTGAAGTCCGGCCCATAGAATATTCTCGTTGGGTGGGATGATCCACCTTCAATAGTGATATTGTAGCAAGAGATGGATATTATGAATATTTAAAATTTAGTTAATTTTCTGGTTTGCCCAACTGTAAGTTTTTTTTTTTTTTTTTTTTTTTTCGATTGAGTTTTATGGGGGGATTTTGGTTTCATCCATTTGTTGTTCCCCTTTATCGTCTTCCTTGTTCTCAACTTCACTTCATTTTAATGCTAAGAGATGCCTATTTAGTGTTCATTTGGTGTACACACTTACGAAGAGATAACTTTAGGTTAAAAAAAAATAATGCAATTATATACTTTGAATTAATATTAAATTTTGAGGGCAAAGATAAATTTAATAAAAAAAATGTAAATTACAAATTGAATATACAATTATCACTACAAAAAAGTATTTTTAGCAACCGAATTTACCAACGGAATTCAATCTGTTGGTAATTACTAATGGATTAGCAACACAAATGACATTTTTGTTTTAACAACAGAATGTCAACGGATTTATTCTCTATATTAGCAACAAAATTCAATCCATTGGTAATTACCAACGGATTACCAATGAAATTATTATATAAATTACCAACGGAATTATTAGCAACGGATTACCAACGAAATTACTCCATTTACCAATGGAATTGATTTTTCGTTGCTAAAAATTTACCAACCACCACTTTACCAACGGAATTTTTCCAACGGATTCTGTTGCTAATCCGTTGGTAAACCAATTTAACAATGAAATTAAGGCTTTTACCAATGGAATATTTCGTTGCTAAAAAACAGTTTTTTTGTAGTGCATGTAAATTTTAAACCCTTAAATAAAATAGTACATAAGCAACAACTATGAAAATACAATAAAGCCTTAAGAATTAAAATTAAATCTCAAGACTAGAGATTAAAACTTAAAGGTTAAGTAATGCATGATCGATCGGCATGATGTATAATAATATAATTATGATGCAAAGATTACATACAATTATTAGCCAAAAAAAACACTTATATATCAATCCTTAAGTCTACGAATATTTTAAGGAGTTCCTACTTCCTATGTTTTTTAAACTTGATTTTGTCACATGTTTGTTATGTTTTTCATATGTGCAATTGGATCCCCAAATTTTCAATACTTATTATCGATATAAAAACTTGTGCGCATTAAAATCAATTCCAATTCGAATTCAAATTCAAAAATATTAAATAGTAGTAATACAATTATAAAATTTTAATAGATAAATGTAAATATGAATTTTGCATGGTAACATATCACTCTAACAAAAGTATCAGTATTATGACAATAAAATATATATCAACAAACATAGAATAAAATATTATACTATTATGTAAAGATATTAAAATTTAATGAAATAAAATAATAATTGCATAAATACTAGTAAAAAGTGACACCTTATTATTTTTTATTTTTTTAATCAGATAAAATTAGCTATTAATATAGTAAGTAGTTAGTTCACCAAGTCTCCATACACTCTTATTCACCAAATCCTCCTTATAACTCCCCTCCTATTCGTTCCCAATGAGAATTGAACTCAAATCACTCACTTGTGTAAGAAGTCGGGTGACCAAATGGGCTAACACACTTGATTAAAAGTGTCACCTTATAGTTGATTGTAACTCTATCAACATAGTATTTCTTAAAAAATAATCAAATTATTTACTCACCACTTTATCTTAGAGTTGAAAATGATTAAATAATATTTAAAGAAGTGGTTTCATTCAATGACAATCACTAAATCACTTCCCTATCATGCATGTGTAGTAGCTAATTAAGTATAGGCCATATTAATTGCTTTTGCTTTAAAGTCTATTAAATCAGGGCCAATGGTTTAATACGTGGTTGATACCCAAATCATCAAATCTTCGTGAATAATATTGAGGCTAATCTTTTGCTTAGGTTTACTCTCCCATTGCTAATCTTCGAAAGTTGGGCTACCATCAAGATCCACTCCTCTATGCTAAGGTTTAATCTTCTTGGCCTAAGGTCGAAGCCCACCCCAAATATTAGCCGACCCTGGTATCAAGATTTAATTAAAATTCATAAAGATTGAAGACTACTATCAAATAATATCAAGCTATAGTGACTATATGTTACTTTTTATAATTAGACTGAAAAGACTAGCATAGTATCCCCTAATATTTTTAAGTGCCCGCTCTACCTATAAGGTATTAAATGATCTCTTATTAGACCTATTAAACCCAAATAACTTGTATAAATAGGGCATCCCATCATTGTAAATGATCAATTTCTCTCTACACATATACCGGCTTCCAAATGAAATAAACACTATATATTCTCAATCTCTATACAATGTTTGCAAGCATTATATTGCTTATTATATATAGGTTGGTCATGCAAATAGCTCTCCCCTTACAAAAAGAGCTTTCACATTGAAAAAATATTATATTTGATTAGCTCGATCGTATTATCACAACCACATTAGATCCTCATTTAAAATCAGCTTATCCTCAAATAGTATATTTATAATATTAATGTCTATTACTTGTGTAAAAGGAGGGCGATCATAATCATATTGGCAATTTAATTTAAACTTATATTATTATACATTTATCTTTTGGAATATGGTTGTATATGTAAGAAAAGAGTGTGGATGTTGTTAATGATGACTTAATTTGCAGCTGCACATGTTTGTCCAAATGGGATTTTGAGGTCAGAGAAATGCAGCACTTGTCTCTACACCAAATCAAGTAGTTTGTTGTGAAATAGATGAAGAGAGAGAGAAGAGCTGAATTTGTTCAAGAAGAAAATGGCAAAACAAGGAATGGGGCTAAGAACTAAAGTGTAAAATAAATCTAAGTAAAAGACATTCTTGAGATTTAATGTTATTGTAACAAAATGGCAATCATCCCCCATAAAAGACACCAACACCCCCAACAAATCCAACCTAAATAAATAAATTTTTATTTATTTATTTTTTTAATGCAAATATTTTCTTTTTAAAAACCCCACCCCTTTTCAGAGTCAGAGCCAAACAGCCCCTACAAAACTTTTGAAAGACCTTTTTGGAACAAAAATCGACAAATCCACCATCTTGGTATTGGGGTGATCCCTATTTTTGGATTTTATGTATTTTATTATATTTTATTTTTGTTGATTAAAGACCAGAGTTCAAACTCTGATGAAAACTTTGGTTCTTCCTATACATTGCCACGTGAATATTTTCACGATTAATTATGCATCTTATAAATCCCTTAATCATCACTTAGTTAATTAATTACCTCCTGATTATCATTGGTCCAAATCTAATGATGTTTGGAAGTAGCTAGTAAATAGAAATTATGCATATTTTGGCTGATTCTATACTTAGAACACGTGAGTACACATAATTATAATTGTGGTTTTGTTTTTGGATGAATGTATGAAGTCTGATTTTGAACAGGTAATCTAGTGGTATAAATGGCTGTCTTGAAAGTGATATATTTATTCATTTGTTTATTAATTTAATATTTATACTCGTTTTGGTGGTAGATACCTAATTTAAATAGGTATTTAAGAATAATAAATATCCAACCACTTAGAGAATTTTGTCGAGGGTTTATTGTTTATGAAGGTACATTTAATTTTGGCGAGGCATCGATGTCGTAATTAATTTTGGAATAGGCATTTCTGTAACATCTGGCAGTAACAGAATTTCATGATTTTTTTAATTATTTTTTATCCTGTATTTATATGTGAAAATTAAATATTTACATCATTGTGCTATGGTATTTTCAAGATTATGATAAGGAATAATTTATGCTAGTCTCGATATTCTATACATAGACATGAAATACCAAGCTAGACGATTTTACAAGCGCTTAGAATTTTTTCTTATATTTTAATTACATTTTTTTTTTTTACGGATGAATGAAATATTAATAAGACATAATATCTATACTTTAAAAGGAAATATAAATCTTGATAAAAATTATTAGAGATTTTTTGTAAATAATAAAATAATAATTTTATTATAAAGAAATCAACCCATTAAATAATTTTGTGATCAACAATTTATGTGGATGTATGAAAAGTGAAAATTTTTAATTTTAAAAACATGATAACATTTCACCATACTGTAAAAAAAATGATAATTTCAATAATTTCATTTATTTTACTAGACAATTATGGGTCCATTACTCATATATATAATTTATTAACTTTTATTACTATTAGGTACAATATTCAAATTATATTAATTAAATACCACTTTTATTCATATATTCAGAAATATTTAGATAAATATTCAAAATATTTAGATATATTAGATTATTAGGGTTTGAGAAAAATACCGAAATTTCTATATACTGCCCTTGCCATACAAAAAAATATCGATTTAACCAAAATTTTAGGTATGCCGAAATTTTTAGTAAGGTATGATACCATATTAAAAATTTTGGTAAGATAAAAGTATATAAATCATTAATGCCATATACCAAAATATCGTAAAATATTCAATTTTTTTAGTAATAAGGTACGGTATACCATACCTACATGATATATACAAATATAATAAATTAATATAAAACTATATATATATATATATATATATATATATATATATATATATATATATATATATATAGATTTCATAATCATAAATGATGGTAAAGTTTGATTGACTTTTATGATATCTTGTACTTCTTTCATAATTACGTAATTCTATCCTATATGGAAACTTAAAAGTGTTGATTTCAATATAAATTCCATATAATTCTTGTGTAGATTTCTTTGATATTATTATTTAATTTGGTTATTTGTGTGGATTGTCGTATATTTTTCATATTATGAATTTATTATTTCCTCCGTCCGGTTCTAAGGTATCCATTTGCTTTTTGCACGTGTCCGGTTCTATGGTATCCATTTGCTTTTTGCACGTGGATTAAGAAGTATTATTATTATTATATGTAAGCGATATTTATAAAGGTGTAGTTGAGACTTTTCGTTACCTATTTTTATAAAGGGGTAATTGAGACTTTTCATTACCTATTTTTATACCTACTAATAATAAAATATATACTTTGTATCTCCTAATAATATTAGTATATATTTTGTACAAGACAATAATAATTCCAACATTACATATATTGCATGCATAAATTTTGGCCGGGGATGTCTATTTTGGGGTCCAAACGATCCCTCTTCCTCCTCATAGTCGGTTCTTAAAATTTTGTGAATTTAGTACGGAGTAGACTCGTACTTTTATACTATAATAATGTCAAACATTTCTCTTGATTTATTACAATTTACCTATTCAAGTTAGTTGTGATAGTATACTCTCTATTTGCTCGAGATGCTACATTTAATTTAAGAAAATATAATTTGATCTTTAGCATAATGTGTTATTTTAATTTAACATTTCTTGTGTTATATTATTTGATCGATAACAATTGACAAGTAGGAAAGAGAAAAAATTATACTCTAAAAAGAAAAAGAAGTACTCTAGAGGCAATGATTTCTTCCCAAATTACGTATTAAACATATAATTAGTGGCACATGAGATGATACATAAAAATGACATCGAAGATCCGTGTATACTATTACAATACAAGTTTGGGATAAAATGTAATTTTGACTATGAGGCTTTGTAAGATAATAATTTGTGTAGTAGAATTTAAACGGATTTCATAACCTAAAACTAGTATTTACTGTCGAGGCATTAACCGTGGTTTCTTGAATTTTATTCATCATTGCTAATTAATGCATTATCACAATATTAAAAAGCTAGATCAAAATTTTGCAATTTAGAAAACAAAGATCCAACTTTAAATATGTTGCGTCTTGATCCAAATCTTATTTATTTTTTAAGTACTGGAGTACTCCCTCTGTCCCGTTTCAATGTTTACGTTTGCTTTTTGCACGTTGATTAAGAAGTATAATATTTTAATAGATAGTGGGTGGAAAAATATAATATTTAATATAAAGTGGGTATGTGTATTAGTGTTGGATGATATATTAATTGTTTTAGGTGAGTCCCATATTCCAAAAAGAAAAACGTAAACATTGAAACGGAACGGAGGGAGTAATTATTATTATTATTATAATAATTTGCTCTTTTTAATCTATAATAATAAGCACTAAAAAAAAACTCCTTTTAATTAAATTCTTATCATGTATTTTAGAAATTCGATCGATAGCTCTAAAAGAAACATATTTATTACTACTAAATTCCAAAAATATATACGTAAAATCTTAGGAAATTAACTTTATTCAGAAGATCTCTGATTAGACGTGCATGTAGCTTAATTTAAATTGAATATTATTTAATTAATATAATAATTGTCACAAATATTGCTATTAAACCCATTTTCTTGAAAAATAATACTTCGTGTTGTAGCAATAATTCTCTCAAATTGTGAGGAATAGTATTCTCGTGAACAAGTTTGTATACATTGTAATAATTATTTTATATATATTAATAATTAATTAAGTAAATATAAACATGAAGTGTACCAAATTTGTCATTAATGGTTGATAGAAAACAAGATGACGATGAATTTCAATGAGACTGTTGATCACAAGTTTCACTATTCAAGCGAGTTAAAATCATTTTTGGTCCCAAAATAATAGATGATTTTTTATTTTATCCCAAAAAAGATAATTTTTTCAATTTCGTCCCGTAACTTTTGGAATTGATCAATTTTAATCCCAAAATCACCGAAAATTATTTTTTTCGCCGAAAATAGATACGTGTGCCACACGTGATCAGTACAATAAAACTTTCAAATAGCTTATCCTGACAAATATTTTGAATTTCCACATAACGTCTAACATTAAAATTAAATGTATAATTTATAAAACATAAAAAAAAAACGCTCCTCCACCACTACTACCAGGAATATACCAGAACGCATTCAGAGCTGCAAGCATGTCCACCATTCCACGGCCACCGCCACCGCCGTTGGCCATAACTAGTTGCTGCCCGGACAAGATCGCCATCGGCGGTGCCGGAAGATTCATGAAATGCAGCCCACCGGCGTAGGCGGAACTTCCTTTGTACACGTTGGAATTCCCAATTGTCGGAAAATTCCACAGACTCACCACTCATGAGGAAACTCGACGGCGGAATCTGGCCGGCTTGACTCGCCGGAATAGACCCTGCACTCGACTACACCATATAATTCCCCATCTGGGTTTACACCGCCGTCGGCACTCCACTCCCCTTCGCCGCTTCCGCCAACGTCCGTTTCACGAAATTCTTGCTTATCTCGAAGCAAATCAAATCACAACCACATCATACGTCGCCGGAGATTTTCGCCATCAGCCGCGCTTCGGTTCAAGTGCCACGCCGGAAAATCGCGAATCAACTCCCACTTCGCCTTAAACGACGCTAGATCTGGTTTATCGACTACGCCGCTGTGTCTCCAGACATCGTGAACGGGTAGATCTTCAGACGGCAGATCATCAAGTTTAGCGATGGTTTTTTTTTTAATTTTAATTTCTGTTTAATATTAGGTGTGATGTGGAAATTCAAAATATTTGTCACGTTAGATTAAGCTGTCGGAAAGTCTAATTTAATGATCACGTGTCTATTTCCGTGAAAAAATCAATTTTTGGCGATTTTGAAATTAAAATTGACCAATTCTAGAAGTTACGGGACGAAATTTAAAATTTTATCTTTTTTGAGATAAAATTAAAAATCCCCTATTGTTATGGGATCAAAAATGATTTTAACTCTTGAAGCATAAGGTGTTGGTACGTACGATCTAGCTAGCTAATTATTCTGTCAAAGTATATAAACCCTAAATTAAAAATAATAATAAAAAAAGTTAGCACATGATAAAATCAATATTTTTGAACAATTAGTCGTTACACAACAAAAATATTTCTCAACACCGTAGCGAGATTCCCGGTTGCTCAACCTATGATGCTTCACCATCCACTTTCTAATTTCTCCAATAATAACACATTTAATACTACATTTATTTTATTTTAATTAATTACTCCCTAAACGATTGATAATTCAATTAGTAATGTGAATAAGATACTAGAACTAGAATTCATACGTGGACGAATTGAAAAGATAAATATGGTTTATTTGTATAGTTGGACTATACTCTATATATATGTGTTAACATTTTAAGTTTTATTTTGGGTATATAAGTATTTTATGTACCAATATTACTATTAGATACAATATGTAAATTATATTATTAATTAATGCATCAAATACCACTTTTAACTCTATTGTAATTTTAGTTGTATTTAAAATTTTATTTATCCACTAATTTCTCCATAAAAATAGAAAATAAGTTGTAGAGAAAAATAAAAACTACCCACTTTAATTTATACGATAGATAAAATATATTTTCTGATATGTTAGAAGGTATTATCATATACTCCATATATTAAATATACTCCCACAATTCCATGAAAATATTCCCATTTCATAGTCCATAAAAATGATCGCAATTCAAAAATGAAAAAATAAACAAATAACTTCTCGCCTTATTTTAATTTAAAAAGTCTATAATGTGGTATTCAAAAATCTATTAATATTCATAATAAACTCAACAATTTACTCATTAATTTTTCCATGAAAATAGGAAATAAGTTGGAAATTTGTCAATCCGTAAAAAATAGTCAAACATTAAAAGTAGTATTCAATATGTTCTCAATGTTCGGTGTTATAGAATTTGGTGTTCAATTGTGTATGTATTATAAATCTTCAGTATTCAATAAGTTATGTTTTTATTATAAATTTATGTACGTTTGTGTATTCAGAAACATGCTAATATTTATAAATACATTCTCAATACATTTTTGTAGAAGTATGTTGGTATGTTCAAAAATATAAAATCTTTTAGTATTCAAAATAAGCTCAACAATGTATTTAGAAATATGTTGTCTTTAATATTCAATAATTTTTGGAAGTCGATTGATTCTTGATGAGAGAGAATTAAAATATAAAAAATTAATTAAATAAGTAAATATGAATTTCTAACTAACTAATTAAGAATTATGTATGAAAGGATAATCAAGACTTTACATTATGCACTTTTGTACTTGATAGTAATATATTTTATATTACGTATCTAGTAGTAATATTATCTTATATTTTGTATTTATAAGTAATAATTCCTTTTATTTTTTAATGGGTGATAATTGACACGGTTTTATTGATTTAAATTATTTTCTATAATTTCATAATTAAAATGATAATAAAGTTTAGTATTTGTTTTTCTAATTAATATAACAAATTAGGAGATATCAGGGTTGATCTATATATATCTCGTGAAATTAATTTTTTTGCAAAAAGTTTGTATCAGACTTTTTCACAACATTTGTTTCATGATACGATTAAAAATAGTAATAGCTAGGGGTAACAATTTTTTATTTGATGGACGATGACTAATTCAAGTGAACTACTCTTTCGATTCCGTAAAAATAGACACATTTTTCCTTTAAAATTGTTCAACAAAAGTTGTTATATTTTCTTTTTAAGCATATAACACCCACACATAATAATTAATATATTCATATAGGTCCACACACACTTATAATATAATAAACTATTCACGACATATTAAATTATTATAATATACTATTTCTTAATTACCGTGAAAAAAAAAAGACAATTAAAATAAAGAGAGTAATATTTTATTGAGTAACAAACAAGATTAATAATATTTTTAATAAAAATATGATATGTGTCAAGAAATATTAAGAGGAAATGATTTAAAAAATAAAAAACAAAACTAAAAAGATCATGAATTTTTATTTACTGGTATTCGATTTTTATTTATGCCCACTGATTTATTTGAGGAGGAGGAAGACAATTTCCCAACTTTCTTTTGCCTTAAATTTCTGTGAAATAAATTAAAAATATAATATTTTAATAAAATTGATAGTCAAATTAATTAAAAAATGAAATAACTCATTGAATTATTTCATGGTGTAAACATCACTAAAAAACTATTTTTTAACAACGAAATATTCCGTTGCTAAAAGCCTTAATTTCATTATTAAATTGACTTATCAACGAATTAGCAATGGAATCCGTTAGTAAAATTTAATTTGTAAAGTGGTGGTTGCTAAATTTTTAGCAAAAGAAAAATCAATTCCGTTGGTAATCCTTTGCTAATAATTCCGTTGGTAATTTATATAATGATTCTCTTGGTAATCCGTTGGTAATTACCAATGGATTAAATTTCGTTGCTAAAATAGAGAATAAATCCGTTGACATTCCGTTGCTAAAATAAAAATGTCATTTTTGTTGCTAATTCATTGCTAATTATCAACGGATTGAATTCAATTGCTAAATTCGATTGTTAAAAAATATTTTTTAGTGCATATGGTAGTATAAATAAAAAATTTGTATAATATTTTTAATAGAAAATTATTCATATTTATTATAAAAAGTTGTAACTGTTTAAATAAATGCAAAGACGTCTTATACGAGTATTACTACTCATAATTAATTTTCAAGGTGTTTAAACTGAGAAAATAAAAGAAATTAGTTGAGTAAGATATTTTTTGTTTTTTCTATACATAAGAATTTGTGATTACTATAAAATTATAAGTAGAATCCATATAGGCCTTGACTATGCGCAATGCTTATTTCGATAGAAATTTATGGAGTATTAAAAAACAAAATCAGTGATTAAAACAAAGATCATAGTATAATTAAAAATGATTAACGTAAAATAATTAAATGATGTATCGTGGGGTTGTTGTGCTGACCTGTTAGACACCGACTTGGCCACGTCCTTCAGAATTCAAACTCTGCTTTTTAGGTTAATTATTTTTTTATTAACTGGAGTATCTATTGGTCCACCCTATTATTGATAGAAATTGTTGATGAAACTTGGTCAAACCCATCTGGCAAATAGACTTATTAGCCTTTTAAATTGCTTTATTCATATAAAATTTTAGATAAAAATATTGGAAAATGATTAGTAGGGAGGATATCAATTTTCTTAAAAGAACTTATAAAATAATTTAAGAAAAATTATTCATAAATACACACTTTGTATCCTAAATTACTAAAAGATATAATAATTTTAAAAAATTACTCTTACATATAAAATATTAAAGTAAAATACAAAATATAACCTTAATGCATTATAATTCATACACTTTTAAACCACGAATCCTAAACCCTTCACCCACCCTCTGCCGCTGCCGGACCCCACCGCCGTCGCGCAGGACCACTGCCGGCAGCCGCCGCGCCGCCGGACCGTCGCTGGACCACCACATAAGAGTAGGAGTATATAATTTTTTCGCTGCACACACCTTTTTTTATTGCACATAACTTTTGCTGCACACACTTTTTTTACTGCACACGAACTTTTATACTGCATACAAATATTTATGTGCACCACATTGTAAGGGTATTGGAATATCACTTTATATTTATGTAGTTAGTAGAAATATTTTTATATGTTTGTATCTCATAGTAATAAAGGAGTTTTTAATGACTTAGTAGTAACTATTCCAATAATTTTCTTTAATAAATATCAAATAAATTTAGAGTTAATCTCTTATGAATAGAGTTTATATTATAAACCATGTATTCCTCTTTTAATTTAAACATCTAACAAGGGAATATAAGATTGTAATGGGAGTCCATAAGGTTTAGAGTAAGAAAATACCCGAATTTAATATATGTATACTCCCCCGTCCACTTTTAAGGCTTCCAATCTATTAGAGGGAAATGGAACCCTTGAAAGCGGACGGAGGGAGGACTAATTTTTTTATGTAATAATACTCCCTCCGTCCGCTGATAAGGTACCTATTTTGCTATTATGATTGTTCATTTTAAAGAAATCAAATTTTCATTTTTTTGCAAAAAGGCTACACACATATTCACCATTCACTACTAATACAAATAATCACTTTATATAAAATAATAATATATCTTAATTCACGTACAAAAAGTAAATTGATGTATTATCGATGAACAGAGGAAGTATTACTTTTATTAAAAATACTTTATATTTTATTCTCGGAACTAATCAATGAAACAAGGTAAACTATCTTGTGCACACAGGTATATCGTGCATCCACTTAAAAAAATTATATATTTATGAATAAAAATATATACACTAATGAATAAAAATATATATACTTTGTTAGTGAATTTTTAATTAAATTTTTTAATAAAAAATTGAATATAAAAATACTTTTACAACTATTAAAAAATATATATACACTATTGAATAAAAATTTATGTACATACCGTGCACCGGATGCATGAAACAATATCATATGTGATTTTGCTAATTTTTTTCAAGGTAGAGAGAGGAAATACAACTAAATTAATCACATCAAAATGAGTAATAATCAAACATTCTTTGAAAAAATCTAAAGCATAGATTGTGTATGTATTTACTCTTGTTTCATTAGTTACGTAAGATTATAAATAAGATTATTACATAATTAAGCTTTTATTGCACGTGCATGACAAAGTTGATCTAATTATCCACGTATATTACGAGTGCATATGTGAAAATACAGAAATTAATTACTAATAATTATAACAATACTGAAGGTCTTAAATAACTAATTACCACTCACAAATTTCCATCTCCAATGACACGCACTGATAGTTTGATTGATATGTGTTCCGATCAGCGGGTCCCCCCTCCCTCCCTCTCTCTCTCTCTAACATGTTGTATGTAAACTTGTAAAGCACAGAAATCCGTCAACTCATTCTCAAATACACTCGACCAGTGTTTGTGCCATCTCTGTCCTTGTATGTGCGGTTGTGTAACTGTGAGAGAGAGACAGAGAGAGAGAAATGGCCTAGAGACAGAGAGAGTAGATCTAATTGGAAAAAAGAAAAAAGTTTTCAACCCAAAGATCTTCTCCAACCATCAAACAACCGAAAAAGGGAGTCTGTCGGAGTTCACAAATTCTGTCGGAAAACCCTATATGTGGGTTCACCGGCGATGTCATTTTCCGGCCGAAACCGACCACTCTACTCCACATCTCTGGCGGCGCTTCTCCTTATCTCACTGCTACATTCATGGGTTTCCACCCCATCAAAGGTAGTCGCCATCAGAATATTCCCGGCGCTGCCGCCGGAAGAAGCCGCTCCGCCGGCGAAGACTCAGACGGAAATATTCAAAGAGTATTTCAACAAAAGACTCTCCGATCTCAACACCACCGCCACAACAAATGGTACATATGCTGATTTCAAAAGGAGAATACCTAGCTGCCCAGATCCACTCCACAATTAATACAGTTAGTTTTATTAATTAATCATCTGTGAATTTTTTTCATTTTTTTTTTATAATTAAGGTGATATTAATATCCTCTAGCTCTTGGATTTTGTCCAAAATACCCACGTTTTTTCTCATAATTGTCTGCATGCTAGTAATCAAATTCAAGGGGTAAACCGTGGGTATTTTGGTCTTTCAAGATTCAGCCTTTTTCTTCAGACATCAAGGAATTTATTACATCATCAGGGTGTACATACATATGATCATCTTCTTCAATTTAGTTTATTAATTAGCATTTTATTTATGTATCTGGATCTACTACAATATTCTACATACACCCCTTAATTTTCTTATAAAGATTCATTTCTGGGGTTTAATTTCATCAGAAAGAAGAAATCTTAATTGATTGTCATGAACTCAAGAATCAAGATAATATAGTATATACTATATGGCTTTCTGGAGAATTCAGACACAGTATACACTTGTGGTATTGCTTTAATCTAAAGTAAAAATTCTAAAATTTTGGATTTTAGCATTTTTTATTACCTCATATTTCCAGAAGAGGTAAGTATAGATTCTATAGAGTTGTCATTTAGTTCACCCAAAGTTGAAACAACATTGCTTCACTACAGATGAGGGAAGCCTTTTTAGCATCAAAACATAGGATTGATGGCCTTCTTTCATATCTCTGAATTTGACTTTTTATATGATATACTTGTGTTTCACCTTCACCCTTGCATTGTCACTTTCTTTACTGCTGTAATATATATATTTTTTCTTTATTTGACTTTCAGACATCTGTAATCTGTATAGGTTCCTATACTTAGCTCCTCATGACTGCAGAGATTCTACTTGGAGTCCAAAATTATGTTAATTAACACAGTCATAGATATTGGGAAAAATAACAGCAGCACTACTTGAAAAAATAAAAATAAAAATGACACTAAAATGTCTACGCGTTATTTATATAGATTGTGTATGGTGTGAATCCCATTTACGTATAATTAAACACTCTTATTTAAAAATTATATATAAACAATTATATATTCTAAATCGAAGAAAAAAGTTAAATCATAAAGATAATATATTGCATAAATCACTATATTTTATTATTAATTTGGCGTGTTTACTATTTTTATTATATAAATTTTTGGCCATTAATAATATAAATAAATATTGAAATTGTTTAAGTTTAGAGGCAGCTCTTCCACATTTGTTGGAACATGATTCCAATTAGAGGTTTAATTTAATGGTCACGAAATTACATCTCAAAACCAAATTATATATAGAAGAGAAAGAGCGCCAGAGCTGAACTAATTATATTAGTATCATAATCACGACATTATAATATTACAAAAATGTTATCGATACATACTATTTACACATTTTATTCAATTTTCCCCTTTTCAATTATCCAAATTGCATATTTCTACTTTTTTCTAACGTTATTATACACTTAATTAAAGACAATTCTTCTTAATCCATGTATGAAAAGAGTATATATTTCGAAACATACATGAAGTCTTGCACTTCATGATTAGATAATGATAAATCGATCATCACATAAATGATACAGTACATAATTTAATTAAATATGACAAATAGTAAGGATGAAATTCTTCTGGTGTTGTATGGAAAAATATAACATGTGACAAAATAAATAAAAGAATCGTTATGAGTTTCTATAAATTAAACATAATCCCCGATTACCCTCGAATGATAAATTCAAAGAGCTTGTAATATAAAAATCCAATTATATAATTCAGTTTTCACCACATTATATAACAATGGAAATACCATATTTTGTGCCAAATATTGAAAGGAAAGAAGATTAGGGAGCAAAGAAATGTGTAAGTAAAATAGTTGAAGATGAAAGAGGAATTAAAGTTGATGATTTGACAAGACTTCACACAACGGTTCAAATTGGTCCACTTATTATAATATCAACCTCAGATGGTTTCCAAACGTTTGTCTGATATTATATATATCTTCATATATATTCACACACACTGACAAAAATACATACATATTGATTAAACTTCTTGTTCTAATTACACTTATATATGATGAGGGTATTATGGGTATTTCAATTATTTGTAAGATGTGAACTTTCTAATTCTGAAGCCCATTTGGCAATCATTATAAACGACGTCGAAGTATTAATTACTCCACAAAGATAAGTGAGATGTAAAACAGGTCCAGTATATGTAGATGCATGCAGTGTGTATAAATAAATTAGTGTGTGATCCATTGTCATTTATGAATTTTAAATGAGTTAATTAGTCTTGTAATAGGATCTATTATGTTATATTTATTGTCACTTTGACAGAGATTGATTTAATTAAACTCTTGTCTTATAGTGTTAAATTATACTTCCTCCATCCGATTCTAAGGTGTCCTTTTTCTTTTTGCATGTGGATTAAGGAGTATTATTATTATATGTAAAATAAGTAGTTGTATTAGAGGAAATTGGTGGGCTATATTGTCTACTTTTTTACTAAATAGGGAAAACGGATACCTTTGAACCAGACATCAAAAATAGTAAAATTGATACGTTAGAAGTGGACGGAGAGAGTATAGTATATACTCCCTCCATGCCACACCACCCTTCACACTCCTATAAAAAGAAATATAATCGTATTCAATAATCTCAAAAGTTATTTTAATTTTAAATTTATAACTCTTTTTTTACACATATACCGTTATTTTATACTATAATATAATTCCCTTACAATATATAACAAGATCTTATAGGAGTATATGATTGAATTAGACTGTATATTAACATTTTAGAGATATTCACAGTTTTCTCAATTATTACTAATGCAATAAATCTGCGAATAACATAGAAAAGCCATTAAAACAACAATAAGTAGTACTAATAAATCTAAACCTAAAAGCAAAATTAAAATGAGAAACTTAGGCCAGAAACTTTGCCATTTAACACAATAATTTGCAGTGCAAGAGAAGTGTGGCAGCAGTATTAACAAGGGTAAAAAAAAAAAAGAAGGTAAAATGATTAATTTTGATTGAGAGTTGATACATGGTTGGTACATAAAAGGTGAAATCGCTCACCCATGCATCTATCCCGACCCGATAGGGTGGTAGAGAAATAAATTATGATTATTCAACTAATCAATGTAATAGGGGTTATACCACTACTCACTACATATAAGGACCCTTTATTTTAAGAGATTGCTCTCACATACTGTAGTAAGATTCGATTTTTCGTACAAGATATCACCCTTATAACTAGTTGAGTTAGGCATGCGGCGAGTTTGATACTCCCTCCATCCGCCCGAAAGAAGATCTTTTACTTTTGTGCACGTTGATTAAAGAGTATTATTATTTAATGTGTAGTGGGTAGTTGTATTAGTGAGAGTGTGGACCCCATATTTTAGTTGTATAGTGAGTGTGTGTGAGTTCCATGTGTGTAAAAAAGAAAATGACCCTCTTTACAGGGTATAGTCAAAATGGAAAAAAAATCTATTTCGAGCTGAGGGAGGGAGTATATAGTTAAACAAAAATTTTCTTTTTGTAGTGAAATGAATGGTGTGTTTAGTTGGTTTGAAATAAGAGAGTTGGGGAAGATCGAGGTTTAGAAAAAGTCACGTAATGTGCGGCGGATCAAGAAGAAAAGCTGGTGGAGAGTAAATTAGTGTTCAGGGAAGGGTTTGTTTGATAGTGGTTTGGATTGGAATCAAATTGACTCTTTCTTGTCTTCTTTCTTAACTCTCACTCTCTACTCATTATTACCAAACCATTTCTTTCACCTTCAATGTTTCTTCTTTTTTCTTCATATCCACATATTAATTCACTCTTTTCATCAACCCTCTCAAACTTTATTTATTTTATTTTTATTTTTATCTGTTTATGTGGTTTATTACGTATTTTCCGCCTGGATTTAGTATTAAATGAGTTGCCTGAAATGAGAACGTCTTATTGTGAAATCATTTTATAATTTTTTAATTAATTATTATTTTTTATTAAAAATGTTATCAATTTTTAAATATTGTCACTTTTTATTTAAACTATATATAAATTGTTCATGAAATTTTTCAGTGTACCATTATCACTTTTCATCAAATTGCGTACTCCCTCCATTCCACCAAAAGATTCTCATTTTTCCTTTTTAGTAAAAGGGGTAAACATACAAATACAAGTATCCACTATACATAAAATAATAATACCCTTTAATCTACGCGCAAAAAGTAAATTAAGACCTTTGTCCGGGATAGAGGGAGTATTACTTTTCATTAAAATTTTATCTCTTTCATGAGACGGTATCACTCAAATATTTACCTAATTTTAAATGTATAATGCAATTAGCAGAAAAATGAGATGATAATATTTCACATAGAACTGATTTCATGGGATACTCACCCTATAAACCCAACTAATAACCTCACAGTTTATTTTACTCAAAATTTTAAACAAATTTAAAACACATAATATACATTACAATTTATTTAATAAAATAAAAAGAGAAAAAAAATGCATTTTAGTCCCGTTTGGAGGATCTTCATTCAAAACAAGTCGCGCATTTCAAATTTATTACTATAAAAGTTTGCATTAGGGGAGTTAATACTACGTGAAGCGGTCTCACACAAGTATTTGTCTTACGGAGGATCTTCATTCAAAACAAGTCCTATACTTTTTATCCGTCTCATATAAGGGCTTACGTGAGACGGTCTCACACAAGTCTTCATTTTATTATTATCAATGGTGATGTATTAATTTTCGTTTTAGAATACGTAATATTAACTCCCCTTATGATATTGCAAATAGTTTTCTTATTTTACGTAATATCAACTCATCTTATGATATTGCAAATAGTTTTCTTATTTTTCTTCGTTTCAATATGATGTAATCAAATTTTAAAAATGGTAAAAACATTAAATACAATAATTTTACAATACACTTTATTTTCTGAATTATCATCTATTTCGAACACACATAACATATATTTATATTTTTATTAATTAATAAATGGAGCACTAAATTACCCCCAATGAAGTCCATAAAATTAATCAAGAAAATGTAATTTCTTAATCCATATGAAAAAAAATATTATTTATATTCTACATGATGGAAGAATTACAATATTATAGTAGTATAAATATCGGGGTCTCTAATCTTGAGCCCACAACTTCTCTTACATGGAGTATTATTTATAATTATTTTCATTGCTTAATTTTCAGTATTATTAGAGAATCAATATAGAGTTTTTGTTGGAGTTAATATTGTGTTGAGTGTATGAATACACCTGTACTTGTATGAAAGTTATAAACATGAAAAGATAATTAAAACATGAACTGCATTTGAATCATAATGGTGAAATATTACATGAGCAATTAGGGTAATTACAATAATATTAAAAAATTTAATATTAAACGCTAGAAATAATTAAATTAAAAATTTTACAATAGATAGGGATACTAGGCCCAAGGCTTTGCCTTGATCCATATCCCCACTATATCGATATTTGAGTGGCATAACCCAATTAACAATATTTGTCATATTGTTAATGGACCAGGAGCCCAGATTTAGAGGGCCAGTTAATCTTGGCCCAAATTAGTGTTCCAACAAAAACCATTATTTTTTTTTTGAGCGGTTTTTTTTTTATCCGTAAATGTTAGTTGTTAGTACGGTTAGTAGTTAGTATACACTAAACACCCTTACTTCCCCTTCTCCAAGCCTCCTTATATCACCTCTCTTAATTCGTTCCCAATGGAAATTAAACCTAGGTCTCTTAGGTAAGTGAAGAGCCCAGTAGCGAGATGGGCAAAATATTCTTAAAAACTCCAAATTCAGACAAAATTTTCAAATCGTTTCCATGTAATAATTTATGGTAATCAAATTCAGTTTCATTGCTTAAAATTATATGTCTAATTTTCGAGGTGGTGATTAAAAATTGCCAATGCTTAGATAATGAAGAAAATTAAATGAGAAATAATGCATCAATAAGCCCTTAAATTTTAAAAATAAATAAATTATTAGCACATATTTGGATGTGTCTTTAAATTATTTTTATTTAAAAAAAAATTTAATATAATGAAATTTTATTTCATAAGAATCCTCACGACATAGTCTGACAAAAAATATACTATTTTAAAGTCATCTTATTAATGTCTTAACCTATATATACGTTATATAAATTATCTATTAGTAATATAAGATGTGAATTACAACTTTTTATTAAAAATTTGGTTCAATAATAGATCATGTAATTTATAATTAGTTTTATTTTTAAAAATAAAGACACTTTGTTCAACACTAATGTGAATCGAGTTTACGGTGTAAAATTTGTAATTTTATTTTAAAATAGTAAAATGGGTACATATGGATTTGTGTGACGGCATTTACGGTTTACATCATTTTATTCATTATTAGTTACTTATTTTTTCTTTCATAATATTATCACTTTTTTTATAATAAATTATTCATGAAATATTTCACTATATCATTAGCACTCTCATTATTTAAGTATCACTTTTTATAATAAAAATTATTATTTCTTATTCATTTCATAAAAATATTACGTGTAAAATGATGTCACACAAATATTTCCATGTGGATTTAAAATTTTGAGTAAATAAAGGATAAAAATAAGTATAATAAAAATATAAAATTATCATTAAATTTTAAAATAGGGTAAAAATAAGTACAATATATGTAAATATATAATAAAAATCTAAAAATTATCATTAATTAAATTTTAAAATAGAATATAAAGTATAAAAATAGAAGAATAAATGAAGTAATTAAGTATGCGTAAATCCAAAGATATAAAAATTGTTTCTAAAAAAAATCAAACCAGCCTATATTTTCATTTAACGATACATAATACTTTATTTATTTATTTATTCATTATCATTATTATTATTTTCCGTAAATTAAAGAGTTATATCTCATTAAATCAGATGCGAAACTTTGTACATCGTATTTATTATTATTATTATTATTATTATTATTATTATTATTATTATTATTATTATTATTATTATTAACCGAGTGCGAAACTTATTAGTTCTTATACAATTTATTTATTTCTTATTATTATTTTAATTACAAGTTTTTAAATCTACATATCTTTTCCCCATATATATATATCCCATATTTTATATATTAGGAAATGAGATATGGATATACTTCTACAAGTACATATAATTATTTATTAAAATAATAATAATATAAGAAAATAATAATATAATTTCTTATTATAAGTCTCAGAAAATGAATTACGTGAGGATTTTATATATACAAATTTTTTCGAGTTTAAATAAGACTAAAAAATAATAATATAATTTCTTACAAGTCTTGAATTAGGGAAGGGATTTATACAAGTATTTTTCTAATATAAATAAGACTAAAAAGGGTCTGTGTAATTAATAACAATACATTTTTCTAATATAAATAAGGAGTATGTGTAATAAATAACAAACAACAACATTGAAACAAAGTTAAAGTTGAAGTTGAACACAAAACTTCTGTATGTTATTCTCCTTATTTCATTTATTTATATTGACAAATTTTCAAAGTTAAATTCAAATTAAGAAAATATTGCATCGTATGGTAATGTATGTTAGGTGAATAATGGATTATATTTCATATTTCATATTTCATTTGTGTTAGAAATAAATAAAGTGTATGGCAATGTATGTTAAGTAACAAACACTTAATTTAAAAGGTAAATTATGGATTATATTCCATATTTCATTTATGTTAGTAATAAATATTTAAATAAACAATCATACACGTTATTAATAGAAGGTAAAAGCTCATGTGTGCCCGAACGCACGGATTCAGATCTGTGTGCCCAATCTTGATCATACCCGTATTCTCAAACTGACTCGAAATACATAAAGAAAAAAAACCCAAAATTCAGTCTAGGGTTTACGCGATGTTCACGATCAGACGTAATTCTCTCCATTCCGCTCTCTCTTTTCTACTCTCTCTCTCAATTCCCTTCTTGACTCCGATTCTCCGGCGCACCAGGTTTATTTCGTGAATCCTTCTTCTGGTCTCTCTTCACAATCTGCCCTGAAACTGACCCATGGCACAACGCCTATTCAGTTCGCTCGTGGGAAGGCAACGAAGTTCAGTTCATCAGACCGCAGCGGAGTAGAGCAGCTGCGACACGACCTTAATTACCTTAGTTGTATCTTGCATTTTAAAGGTTTTCCTTCTCATGTATTCCTTTTTTTATTTATTAGAATTTTATTTCGTGTTTAATTTTCATAGAAATACTTATAGAACGAATTATCAACGATTTGTATTTTTAAGGTTTTCCTTCTCAAGTAATTCTCCTCTTCTGTATTAGAATTTGATTTCATGTTTAATTTCAGAGGAAGTTCAAGAGTTGTCTAAGCAATTGATTGATACAGCTGTTGTAGCTTCAAAATTCAAATAATTTACCTCCGGCCTCAGGCGAAGGAACCACGGTGTCGTCTACTAAGCTAAAATACAGGTCATTGTGAGTTTAAATGTAGTATTAACTAACAAATTTCATCTAATAGGGTGGTTTCTCATTATTTTGACTTGTCTTAGCAGTTAATGTCCATTAATGTGAAAATGGTTAATTGTTCTACTCATATTTGTCTGTTATTGGCCTTTATTGCACTGAATTTGTCTGATCTCTTCTATTGAATTATTAATTATATTTATTGAACAAAATTAGTGGGCACCTTATAGCAATTTTCATGTATGGGATGATACAAACGCCAGTCAAATTACATATTTTTAGGATTAAATTGCTTTTAAAATTGTTAAAAAGCTTTTAATCTTGTGGTTGCTTTGTTTCAAGGTATGCAATTGTTCCATTGCATGTATTATTTCATGGAAAATGCTAGTCACTGCATGTTCATAATCAACTTTTACAATTCTATTCTAAATTCTCTATCCACTGAATAAAATATTTTAAGAATTACATATTTATGTATCTATTGAAGATTGAGATTTTAATGATGTATCTCTGCAAGATGAGATTTAATGTGTAGTATGTAGAAGAAGAGATAAATAACTTTGTAGATATGGGGTAAATGAATGTAAGTTCATGTATGCAGTTCAGGTTTATTAAATTAGTATAGGAGTATTTGTTGGATACTGTTTTTTGTTTATGAAATAACATATCATTGTGTTAATACATGAATCTGTTGTTCGAATTTTGGCAAACAAGTTTGATGCTGCCAAAATCAAGAGTGATTAACCCTGCAATTGATGAGTCTTTGGTACAAGGGATAAAAAAATAATTTATTTGGGGTTATTTGAGCCTTTTTTTTAATGAAGTTTTCTGATTTGATTTTAACTTGCAATGTACTAGTTTGATGTTCTGATAGGATATTTCGTAAAATCTATGTCTTCAGTATGCTGAGGAGAAAAGGGAAAAAATACTAAAAGTTGTAGAAGAGAAAAAAAGGGCAGCTTAAGAGAAATTGAAAGTATTAGAGAAAGTTGATCTGGGAAAGAGACATAAATGATGGTGTTTGTTGGAGTTGTTATAAATTTTGGATATGTTGTGTGATGACTAGTATATGATGATAGTTATCAAGTTGGTGTGATAACTCTTTATGCATTACATGATTAGTTTTTGCTATGTTTTATTATCAGTACAGTGAGACAATGTCATTGTATGTGAAGGAAACATCATATCTTTTTGTCCTTCATTTACATTTAGGGAACTTGCATTTGAATTTAATCAATAAGATTGTCACTTCAAAGAGCATATTAATATCTTTTAAATAGTACATTGTTATCATGCAAAGGGTATATTATTGTCATGTAAACTGAATGGATTCGAAAGGGTATATTGTTGATTAGTAGATGATACATTGTTATGAGTAGAGGGTACGTTGTTGTCATGCAAAGAGTACGGAGTTTAGAGTGTTCCAAGTTTATTATAAGAGGTGTTATGAAATGGCGAAAAGAGTATATCTTGTATGACTAAATGGTACATTATTGATGAGTAAAGGGTACACTGTTTGTCATCTAAAGGGTATACTGAACGTGTAAATTGTATGAGGTAACAAATTGGTATATTGAGGTCATGTAATATTTGTGGAATTGCAAATGGTATGTTGTTAATTAGTAAAAGTTACATTGTTTATGAGTAAGGTGTACATTGTTTGCCAAGCAAAAGATATAGTCGTCATATTAATTGTAAGTTGCAAAAGGTTGTTGATGAGTAAAGAGTACATTATTAATAAGTAAGGGTAAATTGTTTTTCATGTAAATGGTATAGTTTTTTAAACAATTAAGGTATATTGGCATGGTCTAAAGAGTACGACGCTCAATACTAAAGAGTATAATAAGTTATCTTATACCTAAATTTCACAATGTGTTTTCAATAAAAATATTTCATAACTACATAAAAGTTTACTCATTTAAAATCCAAGAAATTTATTAATTCATCAAAATCTATCACAATATATAACATATAGATCACTAAAGTAAACGAGCATTTGGAGTTTTAGATTCAAATTCCTTAGCTAACTCTAAAGTTTTCCGCTTACTCTTTTTGCTTTTTCGAAGTGACCCTTTATTCTCTTCTTCCTCCCTTTTGTAACTGAATTAACTGGATCGAATAGAATATTAGATAAATTCTTGTTTTTGATAACTTCCTTGTTTTGGACAACTTGTTCTGATTGTGCTGAAGAATTCGCTACCAAAACATCAATAGCCAACAAATCTCTTGCATATGCATCACGAACAACATCTGCACACGGACAATTACCTTATTAATATAAGTGCACAATAGTAGGTATAACAAAAAATAAAGATTTTGAACGCAGGTGTAGAAATTATAACTAAATGGTATATCAACTACTGTTGAAGGGTACGTTTTTGTCATGCAAAGGGTATATTATTTTTATGTGAACTGTATGGATTTGCAAAGGGTATATAATTGATAATTAAAGAGTATATTATTGATGAGTAAAGGGTACATCGTTTGTCATGCAAAGCGTACACTGGTCGTGTAAATTGTATAAAGTTGCAAAGGGTACATTTTTGACAATAAAAGGTATATTACATATGAGTAAAGAGTGCATTTTTTTAGTAATGAGTACATTATTCAAATCTGGAATTGGTGACGAAATTAAAGATGATTACAAAGACATGTCATAAAATAACTATGAATTAGCTGACAACCATGACTTATTGTATTAATGGATAAAAGGAAAAGAGCAAGAACCTGCACATTGCTCTCCTCCATTAGAATCTCTTTGACCTTGCCACATAATATCCTTACCTATACAAAATAAACAAAAAATTTGCAGGTAAAAGTTAAACCAATTAGAGAACATATACAGTAAATTGGATCTGAAGTATAAAGATGCAGAAATAAGGGGATAGAATTTGAGAATTGAAGAAAATTTTGTTGACAAAAGAGTTGTTCAAGCAGGTACAATCATTACAACTAAAGGGTATATCAGCTACGAATGAAGGGTAAATATTTGTCATGCAAAGAGTATATTGTTTTCATGTGAACTTTATAGATTCACAAAGGGTATATTATTAATGAGTAAAGAGTACATTCTTGATCAGTAGAGAGTATATTTTTGTCATACAAAGGGTATGGAATTTAAAGTGTTTCAAATTTATTATAAAATGTATTATGGCATGATGCAAAGGGTTTATTGCGTATGAATAAAGGGTATATAATTAATGAGTAAAGAGTACATTGTTTATCATAATATTAAGTTATGGCTAGATCCAATCTCCTGGTCCCTTACTAGAAGAATTAAAAAGGACTTTAACTAAAGAGAGAATCGTTTATCCTGGATAACTTGGATAGCCTGGGTAGTTAGTTCAATGGAGTCCACCTCACTTAGGATATTTGTCAGGAGATAGGAAATCATCAGGCGATTGCGTGACATAATATGGTTTCACCAAGCCTCTAAGAAATCAAAACTAAAAACATTAAAAAAAAGTATCCAAATTTGCAGTACACCCTAAACAAATTAACTAAATAATTTATTGAAATAAACAAATTTCACAATCAGCAAACCCTGAACAAATTATACACACAAAGCTTACCGACACAATTGCTACACTCATGGCTTAATAATTAAACTTGAATACGCATCAGTATTCACAATTTTATCTAATACAATCCATTAATTAGAAATTCCCAACCAGAAAGCTCCCACACTCATGGCTTAACAATTAAACTTGAATACGCATCAGTATTCATAATTTTATCTAATACAATCCATTAATTAGAAATTCCCAATCAGAAAGCTCCCACACTCATGCATTCATCAACATACAAACACGCTTATGGAAGAAGAGTAACATAATTACATCATTATAACAACAACTAACTTGCTCGGATTTTTGCAGGAGAGAAACTAGGGCGAGGATAAGAAAAAAAATCCAAATCAAGATTGAGGGACTATGAATGCACACCTGGAATTGATCGTACGCACTCAAGGTAGAATCTGACGCTCGAGGTAGAATCGTCCGCTCCAGATCTGCACTCCAGATTGCCGCACTCCCAGCGTGAAAGAGAAACACACACTCAAATGTGAATGTGTTTTAAATTTTCTTTTTTAATTTATATATGGTCCGTTATCTTATGGGTAGATCCGGGCACACATAAATAGATCCGTGTGTCTGGACACACAAGAGCCTCACTCTATTAGATGAATGCCATGACCAAATTATCCCTCCTCCTACCCTCCATATTACTAAAATGTGAACATTTCATAATACTAGGTAGTGTAGCATGGTGCTGACCCGTTTAAAATAAATTAATAAAAAAAATATTATCTTTAAAATTAAATTAAAATTAAATATTTTAAATAAATTAGTTGAATATGAAGAAAAAATTGATTTTAACTTATTTTAATTGAAGATGCAGTGTTGGTTATAATTTTAATTATTTAATAAGTTTTTTATATGCATATATGTTGTATTAACAATTGATTTTAGCTTACTTTAATGGATATGTCTTAAAATGTACAAGTTGTGCTTATCAAGAAGAAAAAACTTGGTATGACGCGTGGACACACCGTGCTCCAATGGAACACAAGAATTTAATATTAATTTTTGTCATTAATTAATATTTTATTATTGTATTCCTATGAGGGCACGATGTGTCCCGAGAATACAGGAGACCAACTCTATCAAGAAAAAATTGGTTTTAACTTATTTGAATCGAAGATGTATTGTTGGTTATAATTTTAATTATTTAATAAATCCTCCGTCCATTCTTAATTTATTTATTTTACTATTTTGGGGCTTTCATTCTTAATCTACTAATTTCCCTTTTTAAAAATGTTGGACCACACTCCCCACTAATATAATTATCCAAACGAACTGATAGATTGATGGTTTAGATGGAGTACGTTTTTTATTTATTTATGAAATGTTCATGGTATTAGGCTTTTATAGAATATTGTGAGTCGGCTATGGGCCTTTTGGATATTAGGGGAAAAAAATGAAGCATGCTGGATGTGAGTAAGTTAAACCTGTTACAACGCATCAGTTGTTCCAAATTTTCCATGCTGGATGATCAATTATTAAAATAAACTTGTATTAAGAATAATCAATTATTATAATAAACTTAGAAGACAATAGGGTATTGTGTAATTGTATTATGCAGCGGAGTCACTATTACCATCTCAAAAAATGTAACTAATCAAAAACTTAGCCAACTGAACAATCAGTTCTTCTACACACAAAAGATAATTTTTTCAATAGGTTAAATGAGTGGCAGTAATAATGGTCAGTCCCTGATTCACCTTAGATTTTCCAAATAATTTTAATCAGAATATATCACAATCGGGAAAATATCACATTTGGTCCCATAAGAATTACTTCAGTTCAATTTTAGTCCCGTAGAAATTAACTGGTCTCATAGCTAGCGGTTTTGGTCCCATAAGAATTTTATAATCATAATTTTTCAAAAATTTTCATCTCAAATTAACTTGTATTATTATAAACTACCAAATTTATATTATTTTCTCTTTCAACATAAACATAGTCCATTATGACAATTTCTTCTGTTTTCTCTCTCAATAAATATTGTATTAGTTTTCTTTTTGGGGATTATTTTTGCAAATTATGAAATCAAATCTACAAGTTGTCATTTTGATTTTACTAACGGTTCAGAATATTTCATTAACTATTAACAAATTTTGATGAAAAATTCCTATAGAACTAAATCTGCCAGTTTTGGGACCTTTTTAACATTGAACAATTCTTACAGGACCAAAAGTGTAATTATCTGCAACACGCTAAACACAAAAAATATCATATTCCAGTTACAGAAATTAGTGGATGCAGAATTACATTAGAAGACTCTCATCAAATATCATATTCCAGTTACAGAAATTAGTGGATGCAGAATTACATTAAAAGGCTCTCATCAATGCATCCATGCGACCATTTAAGGGTGATTTTCTTTGCGTAAAAAAAAAAACTCTATTCCCAGAATGAGCGATAACCTATTCAAATTACAAGAACTCAATGTCCACAGAGAATATTCAAATTAGAAGAACTCAATGTCCACAAAGAAGACATGGGAATATCAATCTAATTTAACTTCAGATTGTGCAAATCCTCGCAATTATGATTATCCGTATTAAACTATAAAGCATGATTTTAGTTATTTAGATCTCACAAAAGCATATGAATCCCAATAAAAAAGCCAATTAATAATACTGGAAGAATTTTCAATTTGAAGAACCAATCTAAAAATTAAAAGGGCCAGGGAGTCAGGAATAGAATGGATATAAAAGCAAGCAAAAAAAAAAGTAGAATAGGATTTATTAATTAATAATTACAAAGATGAGGGAGCACGACAAAGGGAAAGATAGGTGAAAATGATTAAGCTAGCATATAGAGGTGGATGGAGGAATTCAAAGCTCATCAGCTGTGTGTTTATTAATCTTCTCATCAACTGCTTCAAGATTGGATGCAATGGTGTCCTTGGCTGATTCATATGTCTCCTTGGCAGCATTGTACCCTTTTTTGGCCGTCTCCTTGGCAGCATCGTACCCATGTTTTGGCTTCTCAGACCCTTTATTGATCGCAGCATCATACCCTTCCGTGACCTCCTCAGCAGCCCATCGGATGTTTTCCCCCGCATTCTCTTGCTTATCTCTGCCCTCATCCACCATTTCGCTCACCTTCTCCCCTGTCTTTCCGACCATCTCGTATGCCTTCTGCTTTGCCTCCTCACCTGCTGCTCGAGCCTTCTCCCCTGCTTCCCGGGCCTTCTCGCCTATGTATTCTCCACTTCCTGTCATCAATTCTACCTCATTTTTAATTTAATTAATAATATAATTCTACATCATCTTTACTTTAATTAATAATATTTAACATATAATTTGCATCTTTAATTTAATAAATAATATTTAACATATAATTTGTAAGATAAGGTTTACCCGCAGCGGTGTCGCTTATTTTGTCTCTAGTGTTCTTAGCGGCATCCATAGCAGCCTCCTCAGTCGTAGTCTTCAAGCCGACGCCCTCAGAGATCTTCTCTTTTGCCCATCCTGCCCACGATTCTGAACCATCAATACCACCACCCTTCTCCTCGTCTCCTTTCTGAGTGACCGCGGCTGACACCACCACTATCACCACCAATGCAACCACAACAACTCTTTTCATCATCATTTTCTATGTTCAAATCACTGACGCACAGCAAAAACTACGAACACAAGCACAACTAACGCTGCAACCAGGAGCAACACCCACATATGCGGCATGTGATTTATATATTTTCTTAATTTTATTATCAGTATCGTTACAAGTATCGTTACATGAACAAGGAATTTATATACTTCAATTTTATTTATTTATAAATCAAAAGCAATGAGTTTGAGTTTGAAGAGCGAGGCGTATGACAAGTGGCAGTTTAGCCAATAACGTGGCAGCCTGCATGTAGACTGTGCACTTCCACGCGTCAACTTCTTAAACTGTGCACTTAGACTGTGCACTTCCACGCGTCAACTTCTTAAACTGTGCACTTCCGCGCGTCTAACTTATTACCTATCCTTTACTTCCTAGCTTATTACTCATGCACATATCCATATTTCAATATTGAGAGAATTTTTGGGAAAGATCTTAAGATTGAACACAAAAAAGAAGTCGCGAACCTCTCAAAAAAAGATTTGACCCATTCAAAAAACTATCTCAAAAAGATTTGGCCCATTAAAAAAACTAGCCCACCTTTGAAGGATTATTCTTTATAAGTAGTCCCACGGATTCTTCTTTATATAGTATAGATATCAAGATTAAGGAATATTGCTCGTCCAGCCCATCATCCCAGCCCATTTTGAAGGAATTCTTTTTTATATTGTATAGATAATATTATCAAAATTAAAATATACTCCATCCGTCCTAGGAAATATTGCACCCCCTTTCCTGGCACAGAAATTAATAAAGTGGTGACTTTTACGTGTATTATGATATTTTTTGGTAATAAATAAATTATAAAGTATGTAAAGTGTGTTAGATAGGGGTGGTTTTTTTTTTGTAAATAAAGTGTATGGAAAATGGTGATTGTGTTTGACTTTTTGCTTTTTTAGGAATGTGCAAACTTTTGTGGGATAAAAAGTGTGTCAGGGATGGAGGGAGTAGTTTTTAATAAATTAATAAACCAAATTAACTCCCACATCACTGGTTGTGCCATCCCAACATCACAGAATCCCATCCCAACTCACAAAATAAATAAATATATACATATTACCACACAAACATGTATATTAATATATAAATTTATAATTCAAAAAAAAATATACAAAAAGTTCGACATTCTCAATGTAAGTTGGAAGAACAAAACCGTGAGCAGGCGCCCACAGTCCATGCATAAACAGGAACTGGATTTCTTTTTTTTAGGAATAAAAGTTATAATTAAATAATAAAATATTCAATAAAGTTAATATCGATATTAAAAAAAAAATCCCTAGAAAGCGGATATTGGCATATATTTGTGCTTTATTTATTTATTCTATTAATAATAATAGAAATTCAAATCTCTAACCTTCAAAATGAGTTATAAATAATTCCCTTATTAAATATCAATTTTTAATTTGACAAATACTAGTGTCCACCAATTTTTAAGATGCACCAAATAATTTAAATTCAATTGATCCATCATATAAAAGTAATTTTGACCTATATATCATTTATTTTTTTCTCCCGCTCTTTCTCGTGAATTCCTCCCCCTCCCCTTATTTCTCTCTCCTAAATTTCTCTCTTCCCTTATTTTACTCACTCTCTCTCCTAATTTTTTCACACTCTCTCTTCTAATATTCAAATATTTTTGGATTTAATTTTTTTATTTTTTATTCAATTCAAATTTATATTAATTGACTTTTTAGAATGACATGTATTAATGTATATGATTGCACTTATAACTGTATTACTTTTTTTAAAGTAGTGTATAAAACTAAAAATATTAAAAAAGACAAAAAAAAATACAGTTATTAAGAAAAAATTATACATTATTGAATTACAAAAATTATAGTATCTAACAACAAAGATTTAAGACAATATATGGATCACAGATCTGAAGTATAGTAAACAAATTCACAAAAATATTTTTTCAACGTTAATTTCACAGCAAATGTTTTCTCTTTATTATTTTTTCTCTCATTTTCATCACTTTAACACATATACATTAACTAATAATAAGTAATACAGAATTACAAAAAAAAGTAACACAGTTTAACATTACATTTGTACTTAACGACGAAATTGAAAATCTGCGTCGGATCTAGACACAACACTGTCGAAATCAGCTACAAATTGTTCATACCCTTCCTCATTTGCCGCCAACCAGCATGAACGCTAGAATCGCTGATGGAGGCCTACAACGAGCCACCAGCCCCGTTGACCGCGATGCTGACCACCAGCCTAGTCGACCGCAACCACCAGATCTGTCGCTTCTAGCCGGAAAACTTGGAGAGATGAGAGAGAAAACGCAAATTGGTGAAGAGAAAGGGGAGTAAACAACGTGAACTGGAGAGAAGAAGACGAAACGTTGGAGAGAAGAGGAGGAAACCAGATTTATTTGGGAGAAAATAAGAGGAAAGGTTGGAGAGGATCTGTTTGGAGAGGAGAAGAGGAGACGTTAGGAGAGAGATGAGTGAATGAGCATGAAATGAGTTGATTGGGTATTTTTTCCTTTTATATTTGACCTGTTTTCAAATACGGGTTATGTTTTTAAGGTGCAATTGTTGCACAGTAGATCTAACTCTTTTAATTTTTATGATATCAAATTAACTCTTAAAGTGTCATGTGTTACTCCCAAAAAAAAAATCCTATAAACCTATAAATAAATAAATATATATACATATAAAAGAGGGGTTTAAAAACATAATATTTTATTAAAGAAAATAAGAGTTGGAAATTTATATATCCAAATATATGTGTCCAAACATATTGAATATACAAGTGTTCAAAAGATCTGATATTTAATTTTAAAGGGTATTATTATTTTAATTCACAAGGTTGGTTTTTAATTTTTATTATTGAAATTGATAGTTGAAATACAATAAAAATATTGATATAGACTAAATTTATTTGGCAAAAATTTATGAGAGATTTGGATACTGCTAGTAAGGTCTTGCAGGCGCCATGGCTTATCCCTTGGACAAATCAAGCATGCATAAAAGTTTCTTTCTCCTATCATTAAATCCACTCAGTCGTTGTTGCTACTATAAAACACAGCAAACCTACCCAGTGAAACAACTCTATTTCGAGAGAAGTGAAAACTTTTATAATAAAGAGTGATATTCTATTTAATGAAAAGTTGTAATACTATTTCATGAATAATTTATAAAATAAATGAAAAGTGATACTAATGTCTTATAGCGAAAATAATAATAATTTAAAAAGATGAAAAATGATCACACATGAGACGGTAGACTTACCCAATTTATTTTTATAAAAAATAAGATATAAAACGGGATGGAGGGAGTACTCAATTGATGAAAAATGATAATACTATTTCATAAACAATTTATAATAAAAATGAAAAGTGTTAACATTTTACATGATATTAATAACATTTTATAGTGAAAGTGATAACTAACTTAAAACATGTAAAATGATCTCACGTATATTAATAACATTTTATAGTGAAAGTGATAACTAACTTAAAACATGTAAAATGATCTCACGTAAGACAGTATCAAGCAAGACTTGACTTGTTCATTATTTCTTATTAAAATATTATCTCTTTGGAAAAACTTGTATGAGACGTCTTTACGTGAGACAGATACTAAATTAATGAAAAATGATAATGTTATTTCATGAATAATTTATAGTATAAATAAAAAGTTATAATATTTTATATTGAAAGTGATAAAATATTTTGTAAGTATAACTCTTACATATAACACTTACTTTATCTTTTTTATCTGTAAATCTTCTCGTGAATATGAAATTATTTGATTTATTTGCTAACTTATACTCCAATTTTATTAGATATATATAGATGACAAAGACTTGTGTGATACGTCTCACGTAAGGTCTTACATGATACGGTTAGAAAGTGACAATTTTTATATTGAAAAGTGATAATAAATTAATAAAAAGTGATAATGTTAATTCATGAACAATTTATAGGATAAATGAAAAATGATAACATTATAACGTTCTATAGCGAAAGTGATAATTATTTTAAAAGTGTAAAATGGTCTCGCATGAGATGATGTCACACAATGCCTATGACATTTAGATATGTGCATTAATTAATTTAATTTTGACTTAGATTGACATTTAGATATGTGCATTAATTAATTTAATTTTGACTTAGTATATCATATTTCGTAGTTGACATTACAACTCTTCCTTCATAAATTATCCAATGTCAAAGGATATAAAAATGTCAATGTTGGTTTTCTTTAAAAAATATATATATTTATATATTTGAATAAAACAAAAAATTCAAAAAGTTAATTTTCTTTTGCATTGATCTTATTATACTATTCACTACAGAAAATATATGGAAGAGATTGGTTCAACATAAAATCCCAAAATTTATAACATAACCTCCTTTCAATTAGGAGAACAACGGATATGGGGTATAGGGAGTACTGCTACTTGAGTTGGTCTTCTATGTGCATACCCTCTTAATACATAAAGTGTATAAATGTATAATATTTTATTTTAAAAGGTATATACAATTGAAATATAAATAATATAAAATATAATTTTAAAAAATTAATTTTTTTTTCCAAAAATAAAGGAATATATATTTTTTTATTGAAAAGACAACTGAAATATGAATAGTATAAAATTTGATTAAAAAAATTATTATTTTTTTAAAAAATAAAAGATACATATTCTTATAATAAATTAAATAAATGGGTACAATTTTCAGAAAATGCAAAATTTGGAGACACAATATCTTAAAATGCAAAAATGTTTTAGACGTACTACAAGAATATTGTTTTATTTACAAAGTTTAGTATATTAATTTACAAAACACTCCATTAAAATATTGTTTTATATACAAAGTTTAGTATTAATTTTTCTAGTACATTTTTACTAAAAGTAGCAACATAAATTAAAATGTCACGTTTCAAACATCCACGTAAAAGAAGTAATTGTGCAATATAGGGTAATCCTCGTATTCTTTATCATTTTCACAATTTTCATGTTATAACATCATTACACAAATTTTCACTTCTTTAAAAAAAAATCAAAACAATTATTCTTACCATGCATTTTATTAATAAATAAAAAACACTTCTACCTCAAATACCAAACATAATTTATCATTAAGATTAAGGAACATGAATTATTCTCCGTTCATCTATCAATTTTATTATTTTGGGTCGTCCACCCTTAATCTATTCATTTTCCTTTTTAAATATATGAGACTCACACCCTCCCCTAATACAAATAAAATATATGACTTACACCCTCCACTAATAAAACTACTCACTACATATAAAATAAGGCAAAAACTTTGTGTCCCCTGAGACACGCCGTGCCCCCATGGGAACACAACCCTCCCCCTCCATATTCTATTTAACCCTATGTATTGTTAGGGGTATAAATTGTAAAGGGACACGGTGTTCCCGGAGGCACAAGAGTCTCACTCATAAAATAATACTCCTTAATCCACGTGCAAAAAGCAAATTGATACATAGATATTGGACGGAGGGAGTAATTTACATAAAAAACACAAATATTCTCCTTTTAAGTGGATGGAATGAGTAATACTCCCTCCGTCTACAGGATATGTACACATTTATTTTTTTACATAGATTAAGGAACATTAAGATATTATGTATTTGTTTTTTTACATAAAGTATATTAAAGAATACTCATTCTGTCTCATGCAAAGGGTTGTTTTTACTTTTTGCATGTGGATTAAGGAGTATTATTATTTAATTTGTAGTGAGTAGTTGTATTAGTGAATGTGTGGATCTCATATTTTAATTGTATTAGTGGGTGCGCATGTGTTTAAAAAATGAAAGAAGACTCTTTGGATGGGACCCCCAAAATAGAAAAATATGACCATTTGATGGGAACGAAGGGAGTATTATTATTTTATGTGTAGTGTGTAATTGTATTAATCAAATAATGTGTGTAGGTTCTATGAGTTTATAAAGGAAGATGTGTACATTTAGAGCTGATGCTCAAAATGACAATATGTATATATTGATGGGGAGAACTTAAAAAAAAATTATCTCCATCTGTTCGAAAGAGAGACTTTACTTTTGTACACGTTAATTAATAAATATTATTATTTAATGTGTAGTGATTAATTGTATTAGTGTGATTGTATGCCCCATATTTTAATTGTATTAGTGTATGTTGTAATACCCGTATTTTTCACTACTTATGTGTCAATATAATTTAATTTGTGTTTTGCGTATTTATATAATTATGTGGTAATTGTTTCTACATTTTATTTATTTTTGTATTTTTATTTGATACATTTATAATAATAATAGTGACAATTTGTGAATATATGTAAGTGAATAAATATTTACTTGCATTAATTTGGATATATAATTAAATTGTCTTATGTGTATAAATATATTATTTATTAATTATTAAGTATCACACAGTGTTCTCGTAATGATAATAACAGTAAGAAAATAAACACATATTTATATTAATTTATAAATATATCATATCTTAGTTATTAAAAATTGCACATATATTCGTAATGGATAATAATAATAAAAATAAAATTAAATTATACTTACTATAAATAGTAAGTATATAATACGAATAAGAGTTGGGCGGTGATGTACCCAACATGCATATAACCCTCAAGGGTTTGGGAGGAATCTCGAGCAGAAGTGAAAAAAAAATAAAAAAAATAAAAAGAGAGGGAAAGGAAGGAGAGAGAGGGAAAGAAAAAAAAAGAGAGAAGGAGAAAGGGAGGAGGAGAGAGAGGTGTACCGGAAAGGGAAGGAAGTGAATAGTTACAAATTTTCACGAGGTTTATAATATTGTCGGAGTTCAAGTAAGTAGAGGTCCAACTACAATGCATAAACATGTTATTTTGTGAATTACTTGTGAATTATTTGTGATTATTTGGTGAGTATTATCTTGTGAATTATTTATGATTAATTTGGAATATAACTTGTAAACTTATGTGATTCGAAGTAAGTAGAAGTGTTGTATAAATATGTTGCGTGTGAATTATTTGTGATTATTGTGTGATAATTATATTATGAATTATTTTTATTAGTTTAATTACATTATGATTATTTGTGATTATGTGTGATACAAGTTGCAGATTTATGCGATTTAAGATATTATCGTCGTTTTATATTTATTGGTCTATGTAATCAGAGATTATTCTATATGTGGATGTGTGTGATCTTAAGTTAAATTATTACTCTGTTTTCAATAAATGTTGATGTTGATGTCGATGTCCTGAATAAAATGTGATGCATATTTAGTTTCTTCTACTTGCATACCATGCATAACCATGAAAAGTGTTTTCCCCAAAATTAATAAGATACTAATGGTGTGTGCGGCCACTATATATGCACTGAGTGGTGGAAGGAGCAACCTAGGAAGGAGCGACCTGGGGAAACCCAGAGCAGGCTACCTAGAGTGGGGCCACCGTCTTGAATTATTATGTGAGAGAGAGGTGTTTAGTGAGGGGACTTCTGAGCAGTAGAGGGTCAGCTGGTGATAGACCCTAGCGGGCTGTAAGGAAATGTGGATCCTCTAACTGCACCACGTGGGACTCTGTGGTGGCAGATGATTCATGGTGGTGAGACAAGTGACGAGTGGCAGGAAGCTTGTTAGGCCACGAGATGATAGTCCTCACATCAGTTTCATATTTATATTGTGAAATTAATAAATCGAGTGATGAGCTAATTTCCGGTGCATATCATAAGTGTGTCGTGGGGATCCCGCAACGTGAACAATTTTTAAAATAAAAGAGATCAATTAGAAAGATTAGGAGAAAGACGAAAGCCTTGAGAAATGCACCTTCATACACAATCATGTATGATTTCTGCTTATTGAGAATTTATATCACTAGTTTATGCATTGTAGGTAAATTCCATACGAGACTGGTGGTTGGGGTTCCTTCAGATTTTGAGAGTTGTATACATGGATGATGACCTGTTGAGCCGGTGTAACAAGCTGGTTTGAGATGAGTCTCGAAATTGTATAAAGAAATGATGATGAAATGAAAAGAATATTTATTTTTGTTTATTGGTATGAAAAATGGGGTAGTGACATATATGTTCCATATGTGTAAAAAAAGAAAATTATCATTTTTAGGACGGTTGACCAAAATGAAAAAAAAAATTCTATCTCGAGCGGAAGGAGCGAGTATATTGATAATGTATAGAGGAAGTACTCCATCTGTCTCACCACAAGAAGTGCATTTTGCATTTTTGTCCCGTCCTAACACAAGAGGTGCATTTCTCTTTTTAGTAAATATGAGACCCACCAAAAATAATTAATATATCTTCATGTGACCCACATACTACACTAATACACCTACCTACCTACTACATATTAAATTATTATTTCTCTCTTCTCATCTACACATTAAATATTATATCTCTTAATTTACGTGCAAAAAAGTTTTGCCACCCTTTCGGTGCAGCTCGAATTCTCTGTGTCATTTGGTAAGTCATCTCATGTGCCATACGTTAGATGGACGACACGTAGAAGATAGAAACTACTTCCTCCGTCTCATTCAAAGAGAGTTTTTTTTCTATTTTAGTCGTCTCACTCAAAGTGTCCCCTTTCTTTTTTTACACATATGAGACTCACGCATCCCCTCTAATACAATTAAAATATGAGGCTCACACTCCCACTAATACAACTACCCACTACACATTAAATAGGAATACTCCTTAATCTACGTGCAAAAAAGCAAAAGTGACTCTTACATCGGGACGGAGGGAGTATACCCTAAACCTTTATTGTTGAATTTATTTCTTCCTCTTACGTGTAAATCATTTAACACGTGACACAAAAGGTGATTCAGATATATAGTGTAGAAGATCAAGTGTACTCGCAGAGGGGAGAGGGAGTAATTAATAAAGGAGTATAAATTGGGAGAAAAGCAAGATGATGATGAGCAGCTTTTATCAATAATTTGCAGGTATTTGAGTTTTACAGTTGATAAAATATATTATTTCCAGGTAGTAGCACTACTTTCCAGGTACCCCACCCTCACCCTACCCCACCTTCACCCACCTGGTCGACACACGACATCACACTTTCCTTCCACTCTAATAAATACCCTTCTCTTCCCCATCTCCGCATCTCTTTTTAATATATCCTCTCTCTCTCCAAATTCTCTCTCTTCATTAGAATGAGCTGCAATGGCTGCAGAGTCCTCCGCAAAGGCTGCGCTGAAGATTGCCCACTCAGACCCTGTCTTGAGTGGATCAAGTTGCCGGAATCTCAAGCCAACGCCACCCTCTTTCTCGCTAAATTCTACGGCCGCGCCGGACTTATCAATCTCATCACCTCCGCCGCCTCCCACCTCCACCCTGGTACCTTTACCTCCTCTGCCTTCTACATTTGCATAATCTCCTAAATTAATCTCATCTAATTTTTTATATCAATCTCTTTTTAGAAATCTTTAAGTCCCTATTGTACGAAGCCTGTGGGAGGATCATCAACCCGGTGTACGGTTCCGTCGGCCTCATGTGCTCCGGCGATTGGCCACGCTGCCAGGCGGCGGTGGAGGCCGTCCTTCAAGGCGCTCCACTCATGATGCCATCCTCCGGAGGCGGCGACAAAGGTGGCCACTACCCCGTCATGCCACTTCAGGGAGGTGACATTCGCCACCTGTCGAAAGACTCCGCCGCCTCCTTCCGCCGAGTCAGGCCACGGCGTTCATCCAAGAGGCAACTCAACTCGGCGGCCGCAACCGAGTTGATGGAGGAGTCAGACGCGAAGTTCAGAATCACCGGGTGGGATGAAGATCGCAAGAATTTTAGTTGTGATGAGGAGCTGAAAAGGGCTCCGAGTCAGGACTCGTTGTCGGTTGAAACGGTGGAGCCAGCTCTGGTTAACCGAGTCAAACTGGAGGAGGGGGAACTGAGTGAGATCGAGTTGGAGTTGACCTTGGGTTTTAATCCGGTGCTTCAAAGGTTCAGTTCATCGGTGATAGAGATTTCTGACAGCGAAACATGAGCTGAAACGAAGAAAAAAGAAGCAATTTTGCAAGAGTTGGCAAGTAATCCTTAATTAGGTTTTATGTTTCTAATTAATTACATCTTCATTAATTAGTGCGTAGTTAATATTGCAGTAATTGCAGTCTCAATCTCGTCCATTTCTGTTTTATGAAATGAGGTGGATAATTATATCTAGAGTTGTATACATCTTCATCCTTTTAATTAATAAAACTCAATTTTCATATAAGAGATTAATTAATGAATGAATTAATTATGTTATCATAAAAACATGTTGACAACTTGTAATCTTCAATCTAATATTAAATAGGAATATTTGAATTATTCCAAACATAAAAACTAGTAGTACACCAATCAGCTCTCCAATTTATATGGCGGTATTAAATAATTAATAATCTCTCATCCTCTCTTTCTTTCTCTCTCCTAAAAAGCTAATGATGCTAAAAAATAGAGATTGGAGCGATGGGTACAAGAAAAAAGTTTGGTGATTAAAGTTAAGGTTTGCAGTTTCTTTAGGACAGATGCCATTCATGCAAATCTACACCATTCCAAGTTTCATCCATCCAATGAACTAACATATTACTTCCATCAAAAGCTGTCAAACAACAATTCCTAGTATTATTTAATTTATTTTATTACATATTGGATTTTTGTTCATTTTTTATTTTTTTATTATTATATATTAAGTCACCCAGGATGCCATTTCATGCATCATAAGTTTGTGTTACATCTAATTTTAAACGAATTAATAATATTTTTTTTAAAAAAAAAGACTATAA
This sequence comes from Pogostemon cablin, assembly GCA_023678885.1. Taxonomy (NCBI): domain Eukaryota; kingdom Viridiplantae; phylum Streptophyta; class Magnoliopsida; order Lamiales; family Lamiaceae; genus Pogostemon; species Pogostemon cablin. The sequence goes on from CM042970.1 coordinate 2,090,054, forward strand.
TTAAATTTAAAATAAAGTTAATATAGGAGTTAATAAAATTCCTAAACGTATTTTACCAGGTTGAGTATATAAGTATTTCTTTAATTTTTCATTATTTTCATATGATATTATAATTAACATGCTTCCTCTAGCTAGATAAGTTGCATTCCATAGGATTTTTTTTCGTCGCGTTGAAAGAAAAATAACTCCAAACATGTGCAATCTCTTATACTCCCAACCTGATGTAATTTACTTTTTGCACGTAGATTAATGAGTATTATTATTAAATATATAGTAGATAGTTGTATTAGTGGAAGTGTGAGTCTCATTTTTTAGTTCTATTAATGGGTGTATATGGGTCCCATATGTATAAAAAAGAAATGAGTCCCTTGGGGGCGGACGCCAAAAATAAAAAAATAATACACTTGAAAGCAGACGGAGAGAGTATTTACCAACTTTAATAACGCCTATAGAATTATATTAATTCAATATAAATTAAATATCTCTCCGTTCTGCTATAATGATTACGCTTTCTTTACCATTATAAAGGAAACTTTATTTAACGTTTAAAAATTAGGTCAATTTTTAGTTTATCTAGACTCACACATGACCTAGGCTTGAATAGGTTGCAGGTTAAGGGGGTATACCATTCATTTGTAATGTCACGCCCCAGTTTTCAATAAATAGAAAGGGAGATTTTGTTCGCAATTCTTTGATAATATTAACCTTCAGTGCGGGCGTGAACCATAAAATAAAGTTAATAAAATATCATAAACAGTGGAAATTATACAAAAGTGTATCATAAGAATTTATATAAAGAGATTTTTGGCGCAACGCGTTAATTATAAAGCTTTCACTCAACGCATCCGCCCCCGGTACGCCGTCGTAGCCTCAACCTGAAAAGGGTTTGGAGTGGAAGAGGTGAGCGTGTGAAATACACTCAGTGGGTTAACTTAAATGATTGCACAATTAAAAACAAATATGTATGCCAAATATACTATAAAATGTAACATATGCCAATTTTAATAAATTTTATACACAATAAATATTATTTCTCTCACTTCACTTTACATTAAATTCTTATACTTCTTAATCTCCATGCAAAAAAAAATGTGTTAACTTCTACGGGACGGAGGAGTACTATTCATGTATTGTTATGTACCTTTTTTTCTTCATTAATAAAAAATAATGTACACTTTAATTTTTATTTTACTATTTTTTTAATCATTTTTATTTGAGATAATTTTATGCTATACAAAATTATATGATTTAATATATTTTTAATTTTGAATAAATCCATAATTTAAAATATATAATTATGTAGATAATCTCTTTAAACTTCAAATATTTTTTCTATTTTAATTTTTAATTTTCATTCATAAAATTTTAATGTTAAATACTTAATAACAAATTAAAAAAAATATATTCTTTCATTGGACCAACTTTATTGAATATTCAAAATTAAATTTTTATTCAATAAATATTAGGTTGCATTCTAAGTAATTATTAATAAAAATAATTAATTTCTCCATAAAATAATAGAATAATTAATACTATTTTAGATAATTTAATAAATTAAATTATATTAAAATATGGTTCTTAAATAAAAAAATTATTTATATCATATCTTACTCATATTTTATTTAGTTATAAGAAATTAGATATTGGTGCGATGATAAGAATGTGTAAAATGGTGTCACCGTAAGAAGATCTCACCGAAAATTATCCCTAAAATATATTAAATTGAATAAATTAAATATTAATTAATTTAAAAATTAAATATAAATTAACGTTATAAATAATAGTTGAAATAAAAAATAGATTGATGGCAATAATTTATTATCGCTATGGACATAATATTTATGTTAATTAAATATTTATTTATTTAAATTATTAATTTATATAAGGGCAAAAGCTCATGGAGGGAGTATTAAAACTCTTGTGTTCACGTGGGTGCATGCATCAAAATTCGTGTGCCCGGGCGCACAAGGGCCTTAGTCTTATATAATTGTTTGTGTTTTTCTTTTTGCCACAGTGCAACATGATATTAGTTCGTTATTACTTTATTTTAGTTTTATAAAATTAAATTAATTAAATAATATTTTATATATAATTATAAGAGTTGATATCATGTGCTTGTGCACATGTGCATGTTAATGTGTATAAGTTTTTATTCAATAGTATATATATGTTTCTTAATAATTATATAGTTTTTTTACATTCAATTTTTTCATTAAAAAAACTAACAAAAAGTTCACTAATAAAGTGTATACATTTTTATTCATTAGTGAATGTATAAGTTTTTGAATTTAGGTGCATGGTACACTCGGGGGCATGGATAATTTGCCCAATTATAAATATTACTCCCTCCGTCCCTCACTAAGAGGGTCTTTTGCTTTTTAGCACGTGGATTAAGGAGTATTACTTCCTCCGTCCAATATTAATCTATCTGTTTGCTTTTTGCACGTAGATTAAGGAGTATTATTTGTTTATTATTTTTTATTGTTCGAGGACGAACAATACTTTATGTTTGAGGGGTTGATCGTAATCATTTTCACTTAGGAAAACACCTAACGAACATAAACCACAACACATCACAAGTAATAAGAACTACAAAATCACATTAAGTATCCTTACATCATCAAACTTATAACATGAAAGATTAATAAGTTCAATCTTAAGAAAGACAGAAGAGTAATCAAATCCCTTTCAATCCAAGCCTCTCATAGGATATCAAATTCACTCAACACTCTATAGAGTAGGGTTTTTAACATCACTCATCAACCGCTTAGAACCGACTCACCATAGGCTTACTCATGGACTATGTTCACAAGCCACCCTAATTTCAATAAATGATCAAAAAAATCTTTATCTTAGGATGTAATGTTTAAGCTTTTTGATAGGGTAGGAAACTTTGGATAATAGTGACTATACATGTGTAGATAATCAAAGAGATGATTCTTCTCTCCATAATTTTCACTTTCTCACTTCCTTCCTTTTTCAAATATTCATAAACACTAAACATCAACAGACCATGGATTCATTGAGCTTCTTTTAACTTGCATACTTTCTTTCTTTGTCTTTGAATTTCCTTGAGCATGTTTTATGATTTTGCTCCTTTTTTCCTTTTTGTTAAAGTTGCATATGCTTTTAGCTCTAGCTCTTTCATCTTTTTTTCGATTCACCATTTCCTTCATCTTCTTGCATATTTCCACCATCAACCTTGTAGACCATCATCTCCTCAATCACCCACATATATGTTATATATATAAGGTTTAAGTGGGTTTTCAAGGCTTGTAATGTGCTTAAATCACAAAGAAAAAGACTTATAGGCTCAAAGTGGTTCACTAGGGATAGTGTTTTAGGTAAGAAAATTTATGGTTATGACTTCATTCAACAAGGATGGCCTAAGATCATGTCACAAATTTCAACCATTCGGGCTTCGTTCCTATAGTCCATGAGCAAGTTTTAGTTTGTCTAAGTACAACCGATCCTCTCATCAAGAACTGACCATGGAGGCACGGTTGAGGCTCAACTCTCACAAGCTTTTGCTTGAACCAAAAGAAACCTATTTACCCTTCATACTTCTTAAAATTGAACAAATTATGTAATTCATGTCACAATTTCAACAAGTAGAAACCATTAACATACTTGCCATCACTCATCACAAACAATGCATCAAAGCTCACATTCAAAAACACTTAACACCTTCCCAAAACAATACCACCAAACCATCCCTACAAGAATAAAAATTCACATACAAAACACAATAATCAAAGACTCACCAAACAACATAACAAACATATAACATGCATGAACAAAATCATCATCTCAAAATATCAAATACATCAATTCACATCCATAACAATTAAGATCAAATTCCCATCACATCCAAATAATGAAAATCAAACCAAAATACCAAAAATAACAAAAAGTAAATCGCATAAAACTAAAATAAAATTCCAAAATAAAGGAAACCTCCCAAAAACAAACAATTTAAGTACAATTCAATCTACCAAATCAAATCAAATTCAAGAATCCTTCAAAAAGTCTAATCATAGCTAAGATGAATGAATGGAAGTGCCTAGCACTCAAAATACTCTCTTCATGGCTCTGGAGATGGAGGTGGATGATAGGCATTCCATAGAATGTATGCACGAGGAGATCCAGGGAACTAGAAGTTGAACATCATCTTCATCATCTCCTCCATGTTGTTGGAGTGAACCCGTGATTGCTCCTTGTAATACTCCCTCAGACGTTGTCCAGCTATTAACTCCTGAATATACACTCCGTGCTCCTGATGGACCTCTTGAATCTCCCTGATCTGTGCTCATATCTCGCACCTCATCTATCATGTAATTCCATCTATCATTACCCTGTTCAGGTCCCACTGGTGGTTGCTGCTCTACTTCCTCGAACTGTGATGGATCAGGGGCTTGTTCATCAAACTCCACCTGCTCCGGTGGTGCATCCTGCTTATCCCTTTCCATAGGCACTAGCTCTGCTCTCAAGTTAGCTAGCTCGAGGTTCTCTTCAACCCGCATCTGCCTGAGAACCTCTTCCACTTCATCTCTATTCTTTCTGTTAAAAGCTCTCACAACCCTTGAGTGGTTAGCACTAGCTATCGCCAGAATGGCATACTTCCTTCGAGTGTAAACTGTAGTGAGCTGTAGAGCTGGTAAAGGAAATGGAGCTCCCTTCTCTTACCTCGAACAATACTGATTCCCAGCCACGGACAAAAACTCCATCTTCATCAACTGCTGATAGTTCAAGCCATCACTAACCATCCTATTCTCCATTCCAGCCAGGTTAATTTCCAAGCCTTGAGCAATCATGGTAATCATGTCTCCTAACATCAAACTCTGTGATGATTGTCTCATGGCAACTCTCTCTGCATGGTGCACAAAATGTGATGCAACGTTCAACGGTCGCTCATTGTAGATGCATAACATGATATACAACTGTTTCTCTCCTACAGCTCCACCATCAAATCTTCTTAAGATAGTGTTAGAAACAATCTTCTCTAGGTATCTCATCACTGGGTTTTGGATTGCAGTTTCCTTTGAAGCACTGGGAGCATAACCTGCTTGTTCTGTCCCATCATTCACTAAGCTCTTCCATCATTCTTGTTGATTGAAACCACCTCCTTCATAAAAACTCTTGATGGTGAATTTCATTAACTTGTGGACTAAAAGCAATCACGATTTTACCCCTAATCCCTATGGCCAAGACAATTAGATTCTCGATTTTTTTATAAATCTAAGTCTCCTAGGATTTGTCTTAATCTCAATTCCCTTAAGGTACTATGATCATAAGTTGGTTCTTTTCACTCAATTTCTTAAGTGCCCATCTATGAATGTTCTAAGCCTAAAGAGGGTATGTCTTACCTCCCCTTATACTAACATGCATGCACATTTCAATAAATGATTCAATTAAACATCCACTTACAATATTGGAATGGTCATCTTAACACTATGAATAGAGAATTTAATCACACAAGTATTGAATTGAAACATGATTGATACATCATAAAAGGAAATTCACAATTTAATTCAAATCACTACTCAAGTTCTACACATCTAACTCTTCATCTCAACCATTCATATGATTAGCCCTACTATAGGACTAGCCACTAAACATTATGTTTATACCATTACAAATCAAGCTTTGCTCCATTTGATGGAAATCAAAAATTGAAAAGTAGATTGACTTCCCTTTCATGGAAAAACCTTCCTTCTCTTCAATATGCTAACTCCTTCAATCCTTGATGCTTTCCTCTTCTCAAATGGTGGATGGATGATGGATTTATGGATTGATTGTGGAGATCAAATGGAAATTGGATGGATCTAATGGGTATAGATGGATTATGGATCTAGTGTGTGAGAAAATGTAGTGTGGAGTGTGTGTAACTGCTATGAAAATGATCTCCCTTCTTAAATTTCGCACAAGTCACCCTTTTATATCACTAATGGACCTTCTAGAAGCTTCCAGAACATTCTGAAAATTTCACAGATTTTTGCATCTACACGGCCCGTGCAGGCACGGCCCGTGTAGGGCACACCTACTTCGGCGTGTTGTGTGTGCTTCCAGACACGGCTCGATCTACGCTATACAACCTCAGTCATGGGCGTGTAGCGTTTTCTAATGACATTACACGACTTCTTCTTACAGGGCCATGTTCCGCACACGGGGCGTGCAGCAATGCACGGCCCGTGCACCAGCACACGGCCTTCCTCCTGGGCAAGCAGTGATTTCTGATGACAATACACGGCCACTTGTTACAGGGCCGTGTTCCGCACACGGCCCGTGCACAATTTTACATTGTTCCTCCGTCTCCGTTTCTCTCCCAACTCTATTTTTATCCATTTCTTGACCTGTTTTACACATATTTAAGCTCATTTACACAATTCTATCAATTCATACCACATTTCTCAAAATAACAATAACTCCACCAAAAATCACATAAATACGGATAAAAGATCCAAAAATCCACAAATAAAGACACTAAAATATAGGTGAAAATGACTACATCAATTATTATTTTATCTGTAGTGGGTAGTTGTATTAGTGTGGTGTGTGGGTCCCATATTTTAATTGTATTAGTGTGTGGGTAGGTCTCATGTGTCTAAAAAGGGGAAATAGATAGATTAAGAGTGGACAACTCAAAATGATAAAATTGATAGATTGACAGTGGAAGGAGTGAGTATTATTTAATATGTAGTGGGTAGTTGTATTAGTAGGAGTGTGAGTCCTATATTTTAATTGTATTAGTGGGCGTGTGTGAGTCTCATATGTGTAAAAAATGAAATGAAACTCTTTGGTTGGGACGCCTAAAATGAAAAAATATCCTCTTTGAAGGGGACGGAGGGAGTATAATATTTATGTTAAATAAATATTTGTATAAACGTTAGTATTATATTTAAGTGGAGCTTTATGGTAATTAAATACAAAATTATTAAAGAAATTAATTTTTTAGTGTGGTCTTATGATGAATAAAAAGAGTAGAATTTAATTTTAGAATTACAAAGACTTATATGAGACCGTTATATGAGACGGACAAAACATGATAACTTTTATAATGAAAAGTGATAATATATTTCATAAAAAAATTTATAGTATAAATGAAAAATTATAGGAGTAACATTTTATAACGAAAGTGAAAACTATTTTAAAAAATCAATGGTTTTACTTTAGACGGTCTCACACAAACTTGCCCTTTTAAAATTACATATAAAAATATAAGGTGGATCTCATTTTTTATTCAGTATATTATAATATTTAAATAATTATTTTATTTGAATAAAGACTTATCTAATATTTTGTAAAATAAGAATTAGTATTTTTGAGATATATAATGGTGATATAATAATTAGGGATACTTACTGTCAAGTCCAAAATGGAGTCCATATTTACTAATAGATACAAATCTAAATTTTAATTATTATGAGGTATAAAATTGCACAATAGAATGCCCATATTGCCCCTCTAAATTATTAACGTGTAGAAGCTTAAAAATATGAGATTTATTTATCTTTCATAAATCTCTTAAATAGTGGAATTTGCACAATATCCAATCTATGTTTAAAAATTTACTCACTCTGTCTGCTTCTAAGGTATTCATTTTACTATTTCTGGCGTCAGCTTCAAAGGTATTTATTTTCCCTATTTACTAAAAAAATACACAATATGGTCCACCACTTCCCTCTAATATAACTACTCACTTTACATATAATAATAATACTCCTTAATCCACGTGCAAAAAGCAAATGGATACCATAGAACCAAACACGTGCAAAAAGTAAATGAATACCTTAGAACCGGATGGAGGGAGTAGAATTTATTTACTCCCTCCGTCCCGCAACAAGAGTTACATTTTACTAATTAGGGCGTCCCGCTACAAGAGTTATATTTTCTTTTTAAGTAAATGAGACCCACATAAATCAATCACTTTATCATCATGGAACTCACACACAACACTAATACAACTACCTACTATACATTAAATTATTATATCTCTCAACCCACTACACATTAAAATACTATATTTCTTAATCTCCGTGCAAACAGTAAATGTAACTCTTTCTATGGGACGGAGGGAGTATTTTTCATTAATCCCTTAAATATTGAGATTTGCACAATACTCAATCTACATTTAAAAAATTTATTTCGCTTTCATCAATTCCTTAAATAGTGGAATTTACACAATATTCAATTTATATTCAATCTACGTTTACGTAACAGACTAAAAGCCCAAGATCGTGCAATATACTATCTTGATAGTGTTAAATGTATATTAAATTAATCTACACAACAACTATATACATTAAAGCGTAGTGTATTCTGCATAATTGATTAAATATTTTGTACAATCGGGTTTATTTCTGCACAATCATTATATAAATTTGCACAATATAAAAATATATACATAAATTTATTTCTTATAAATCTGTTTAATTAAATTGTTGAACATTATAGTTGTAGCATTGTACAACACACTAAAGCAAAGTGATATATATGATCGTAGTCATTTTCACCTAGATTTTAGTGTCTTTATTTGTGAATTTTCAGATGTTTTTATCCGTATTTATGTGATTTTTGGTGAAGTTATTGTTATTCTGAGAAATGTGGTATGAATTGATAGAATTGTGTAAATGAGCCTAAATATGTGTAAAACAGGTCAAGAAATGAATAAAAATGGAGTCGGGAGCGAAACGAAGATGGAAGAAAAGGGCCTGCTTGTACACTGGCTGTGTGTAGAGCACGGACCTGTAACAAGTAGCCGTGTATTGTCATCAAAAATTACTGCTCGCCTAGAAGGATGGTCGTGCGCTAGTGCACGGGCCGTGCGTTGTTGCATGCCCCGTGTGCGGAACACGGCCATGTAAGAAGAAGTCGTGTACTTACATCAGAAAATACTACACGGCTATTACCAATGATGTGTACTGTAGCTTGAGCCATGTCCGGAAGCACGCACAACACACCGAAGTAGGTGTGCCCTACACGGGCCATGTGCTGCTGCACGGGCCGTGTAGGTGCAAAAACCTGTGCAGTTTTGAAAAAGTTCCAGAAGCTTCTAGAAGGTCCATTAGTGATATAAAAGGATGAATTGTGCGAAATTTTGAAAAAGAGATCAGATTCATAGCAGTTACACACACGCCACGCCATATTTCCTAACACACTAGATCCATATTCCATCTCTATCCATTAGATCCATCCAATTTCCATTTGATCTCCACATTCAATCCATAAATCCATCATGTAATCCATCCATCCATTATTGGAGAAGAGTGAAGCATCAAGGAGTGGAAGAGTTGATAAATTGAAGAGGAGGAAGGTTTCTCCATGCAAGGGAAGTCAATCTACTTTTCATTTGTTGATTTTCTTCTTATTTTGGCTCAAATGGAACAAATCTTGATTTGTATTGAATTAAACATCATGTTTAGAGGCTAGTCCTATAGTAGGGCTAATCATATGAATGGTTGAGGTGAATAGTAAGATATGTAGAGCTTGAGTAGTGATTTGAATTGATTTGTGAATTTTCTTTTATGATATATCAATCATGTTTCATTTAAATGTTTTTGTGACTAAATTCTCTATTCATAGTATTAGGATGGTCATTCCAATGTTGTGAGTGGATGTTTAATTGAATCATATATTGAAATCTGCATGCATGTTAGTATAAGGGGAGGTAAGACATACCCTCCTTAGACTTGGAACATTCATAGAGGGACACTTAAGACATTGAGTGAAAAGAACCAACTTATGATCATAGTACCTTAAGTGAATTGAGATTAAGATCAATCTTAGGAGATTTAGACTTGTAAAAGGATCGAGAACCTAATTGTCTTGGCCATAGGGATTAGGGGCAAAATTGTGGTTGCTTTTAATCCACAAGTTAATGAAAATTACCATCAAGAGTTTTGCATATTTAGCTCAAGTCTTAACCATGAGTATGATTAGCCTTGCTCTCTTCTCAAGTGAATTCTACATCCATTTCATTCATCATTTGCTTGTTGATTGATCATTTACTTTGTTAGTTTAAATTCTAGTTGAGTAAGTAGAGGATTAAGTAATAGTTTTATCTACAAAACCTTCAAACTATCATCCTTACAAAGCACAAATCAATGGAAAATCCAGATACAATCATGAGTTTACTTTTCCTTGGGACGACATTACTATAAATTTTTTACTTGGTCACGCGTTTACTCGACGATAGAGTCTCTTATTCTTACACATTTTTACAAGAAATGCGACTAAGAACAATATACTGCACAATCCATTAAATATTTTGCACAATTGGATACATTTTTGCACAACCAGTATATAAATTTCCACAATATAAGAATACGTATATAAAAAATTCATTTCTTATAGGACCAACAAAATTTTGTTTGTACGGAAAGTACAACCAGTTTTTTCACAGCCGTTTCGATTAGAAAGAAGAAGTGGCAACGGCTACGACGGAACCAATTTCTCTTTCCCATCCTCCATCGGCATTTTTGTGGCTTTTTTTGCTTTCCTTCTCACTCCCTTCATTGTTGGGTGGAGATGATGGTTGCAGTGGAGGGGGTTTGGGAGAGGACGATCTAATAGCCATCATCGTATCCCTCCACGTCCTTCGCCATCACCTACCAAATCAAGCTCCCGCTCATGGAGCCGCCGCCTGTTCTTGCCATTCTGTAAATATCTTTATACACATTCCCCATGTACGTCTCCCTTCTATTCAAGCTTAACCATAGGTCATTGCTCGATTTCCAAATTCGGCCAGCACCAGTGGCTTTTTCAACAAGTTTCTTGCATCTTCCCATACAAAACATTGAAAGGCAGATGATAGTTCTAGTATATGAACAACAATTTGAAGAGAGAAAAGACAGAGAGAGAGAGGAATAAAGAAATTGCGATACAGAAAAAAAGCTATACGCAGTAGGTTGTGAAATGCGACGAAGAATTGAACTATCACATCCTGTAGAACGAGGATCAGCTGTTTAGTGATGCGTTCTTAATTACCTATTTTTTTGGAGTTTTTGAGGAGAGAGAATAATATGTTCGTAAAAACGTGGTTGGATAATATATTAATTATTTTCTAATATAATAGAAGTGAGGTTATATTAGGTATATCACTATAATTTCTTGTATCAAACAGTAATATATTTGAATACTAGTATCTCATAGTAATAATAGTTAATAGAGTGTATTAGAGAGTAATTAATCCTAATAAGTAATGTTAATATATGATAATATAAAATAAAAATAGAAAATTATATGTGTAATATTAAAATAAAAAATATAAAAAATACGAAAATTAACCGGATACATTATATTTCTAAAAATTTATTTAAGGCAGTGCATTCTCAATTAATAATAATAATAATAATAATAATAATAATAATATAATAATAATAATCTAAACATGATAATAATTATTCAAATTGAAGAGTGTATACGGATTGAGTGAGTTAAAATTGCGGATTTATTGAGTTTAATTTGAGGGGATTAGATCCGTAAAAAGATTTAAACAGAAGTGTATTCCTAAATTTTTTGATATTTTAAACTAATATAATAATAAAATTTAATTATTAAATATAATTAAAAGTATTTTAATTAGTAATAATTTTTTATTATATTTTAAATATTTATTATATACTCCATATATGTATCAAATTAAAGATTTTGAAAAAACGAATAATTTGATATGATTTTTATTAATAATAATAAGTAACACAAAAATTATAAACATTTTAAATTTTTTCATAAAAAGTAACTTTACAATTATTTAATTGGTTGACAATGAGAGAGAATATATTTATTATTTTCATAAAACTTGACTGGTTAGATAACCTATTAGGTAGGTTTCTCATTAACCTTTAAAATGTTCAACGGTTATGATCAAAAGATAAAAATTTAATAGTTAAAATAATATTGGGTCATGACATTGGATAAGCTAAGTAAGCTCTAAAATTTATTCATACACTTTATTATATTTGTCTTTTAAAGTAAATTTACTTTGTACACATGATTCAATATGGGATACTAACTCAATCCATGAAAGTGGTTTGGCAAATATGTTTTTGCACTAATCAAGTTTTTGATTAGTCTCGTCGCGTAAGCAACTTATTATAAAAAGTTATCACCCCATGAGAAGGAATATAACATTCTATATTTCTAATTGCTATTTGACTATAACTTAACTACTGCTACTATACTTAATAATTTCCCTTAATCCAACTTGACTTTGTTTAATTAATATAAAATGTGGGATTTCTAGAATCATATATCTATGAATATTCGAGAGTGACGACATGGCTTACGATTTTGTGCTACAAAACATCATTTTATAATCTTAAAAAAAAATATTTTTTATCTTAATTATAATCTAATCAACAAATTAGATTCTTAAATCCAACACCATAAGCAATCATGTGCCATCCATACAGGTGGGCCCACGTACATTGGAATAGTAAATTAGGAAAAATATATATAATGATGATTAAAAAAAAAGACGTACTAATTAATTGGAGAGTACTCTTTCGCAGGCTGCAGGTTGCCACATATTTTAAGTAGTAATTAAATCATTGTCTCAATGTTGCCATTTTTCGGACATAATACATGACATCAACCGCTAATAAGTTATTGGTAAAAAAAAATTAAATCCCGATTCGACACGATTGAGGGATGTTCTTAGAGACGTAGATTATGATAATTTAATTAATCATTAAGTAAGGTAAAATTATTACCAACTCATATAAGGAGCCTTTTTATTTTGATGAATTGTTCCACAAAGTTAAAGAAATATAAGCGGTGTAATACTAAACTGCATACAAGAAGCTTTTTTATTTTGCCATTTTTTTTGTCTATTAAAAAAATATCAATTTTATCTTTATAACAAGCCCACAAATTTGAGTGCATCATGTGTCTAAATTAAGAAAATTTTATTCATCTAATTAAAAAGTACTCACCCGTCGCAGGAAAGATGACACACTTTCCATTTTGGGTTGTCCCATAAAAGTTTGCATATTCCTAAAAAAGCAAAAAAGTCAAACACAATCATCATTCTCCATACACTTTATTTACAAAAAACCACTCTTACCTAACATACATATCATACTTTATCATTTATTTATTACAAAAAAATACCATAATACCTCTAAAAGTCACAACTTTCTTAATCTTTGTGTCAGGAAATTGGGTGCAATCATTCCTGGGACGGAGGGAGTATAATTTAATTAATGACAAAGACTTGTGTGAAATCGTCTTATGTAAGTCTTTACGTGAGACGCATAAAAAGTGATAACTTTTATAATAAAAATTGACACTTAATTAATAAAAAATAATAATATTATTTTATAAATAATTTATAGTATAAACACTGATAGAGGCACAGTATGCCCGGGGTACTGGCCCTGAGGTTTTCAAAAATTTCGTTTTAATTTTTCTCCTCTTTTGTATTTGTATATTTTTTTTATTAAAAATAGTATCAAATTAGTTCAAAAACTATAAAATCTTTATTTCAAAAAATAACATTTTTTAAACAATAAAAACACTTTATGCGACGGAGGGAACACTTTATTTTGCATTGCAATTCGGGCCCCTGAATTCATTCCTGCCTCTGTCACTGAGTATAAATAAAAAGTTATAATATTTTATATCGAAAGTGATAATTATTTTAAAAAATGTAAAATGATCTCACGTGAGGTAATCAAGACCTATCCATTAATTACTTATCAACTTTAATATATTATAATTTAATAATTAATCGCACATCATACTTATAATCCTAATAATATATTAATTAATCATAAAGTGTAATCAATCAAATTATGAGTGTATCCGTTCCCCAAATTATCTCACATACATACCGTCAACTGAATTTCCATTTTATAAAATAGGAGTACGTGCAATATATTTTTTTTTTAAGTATTGCAATTTTTTTAAAAATGTCATTTATTTTTTTGTAACGAGAAAAAACCACATGTATATTTTAATATCTGATTAAAAGATTTACACAAAATAGGAAGTCAACATATGTCGACATATTGATCACTTCATGTATTATTTTTAAGCAGTGATATGGCTTTTGGGAATCGTTTTCTGATAGCCGCGAGGAGGTAATTACGTACCAATCATTTAATATCATTTTTAAACTAAAAGACCATCCTATTAACTAATTAATCACTATCTTTAATTAAAAAATATATATTTAATTCATAATTTAACAAGCATGTATCTTTCATTGCTATTTTCTATATTTGTTGCTCGTCCCACCTACAACACAAATGACTGAATTTCCACTAACCTTTTTCATTGGCTAATTTAATTAATTATAGATATTAATCGGTGGATTCCAGGTCAAGCAGAGGATATGCAATATTTATGCATCAAGCATGGCCAACAATTATTTTATTTATTTATTTATTGAAAACAGAGACTGGAACCAGAAAGTTTGATCTAGGAGTCTGATCATAATATTATAAATGTAGTCTCTTTGCATACCCATTCTGTTTTTTTCAAAATTATTATTTATCATGTGAAAATTACTATTAAAAAAGATAAACTATTACTCTTTTAAATATAAAATATTAGTTACCCATCTTATCAAGAATATAAAAAATCATAACATATTAAATTTTGAGGAGTAATATTTATTATTTAGAAGATTATCTCTCTAAAAAGTAATTTTTTTAAGCATTATCCGTAAAAATAAAAGTATAAGGAATTATAAATAATGTTGAAATTAGAAGGGAAAATAACAACAATAATAATAATAAATTAAAAATATTTGAAATTAGATCGAAAAGATGCACAATAAACTTGTTTATATTATTCACTTTCTATTCTAAATCATGAGAAAAAGATGGAGAATACAAGTTAATGTTCCCTGCTCCCATTAGGATTGAGTAGGTGACCTTTGAAAGAATATAGTGGAGAGCCATCCACCAGACCAAAGCAATTTTGTGCTAAGTATATTGTAATTATTCTAAATTATTCTAAAGTTTGTACATATGTTCATATATTTATCCCACGTTAATATTAGTCTGACTTATCATTCTTTGATTATTGTATAAATGTACATTCCTTTATCAATAAAAGCAATACTTTCAATTATTTTAACATGGTATCAGAACAAATTAAGGATTACACTTTTTTTTAATCATCACAATTTCCATATCAATCAAAATCCTCATCATTTGATTGACCATATTCTCAATCAAATTCCTTACAGATTTGATTGACCATATCCTGACAATTCCTCCCGCACTTAACAAGTTCGTCCTTGATAGGAGAAGTATATTCATACCCATGGAAAAAATCTGATTTTGAATTTGACATCGGGTAAAAGTGCATAAAACTCGAGCATGTATTCTTGTTGTTTGTGTTTCCTCGAGTTGAACACATCATTTTGCTGATTTTCAGAAAAAAAAAACTCTCTAATTTTTTCTTATCTTAGTCGAATTTTTCTTAAATTTCGTTAACTCTCTGGAAGTCGACCTGCATGCAAGAAAACTCCTCTAAATCTTGGGGGCAAGTTTTCGCATACTTTCATGAAGTTTTTGTTTTTTCAATTTTCTCCATGCACATTCTTTTCTTCATCATTTATGCTCATAATCACTTATTCTTGGACATGAAAATGTATTATCGTCATAAATTCTGAATCTCAAAATATGAATAAATTAATGAAAACACACTAAAACGACATGGAGTATAGTCTAAATGAATTATACGACAATCAATTGGTGAAGTGTAGTAATTGAGACTATATACACTAAAAAACTCATTTTAAACAACGGAATTTACAAATGGAATTCAATTGGTTGGTAATTACCAATAAATTGCCTACTAAAATTACATTTATCTTTTGTCAATGGAATGCCAATGCATGTATTATGTTTATATCGACGGATTATCAACGAAACTATTATATAAATTACTAGCAATGGATTACCAATAGAATATGATTTCCATTGGTAAAAATTTATCAATCACCACTTTTTTTGTTAATTAAAGAAAAGTGATAATAATATAAAAAATAATTTTATCAATAATTTATAGTATGAGTGAAAAACAATTACATTTAAAAATATATATAATATTTTAATAATATTTTTAATAAAAAGTGAATAATTAATTACGAAAACATAGGTTATTATCGTTAAACATCTCACCCAGTACAACTCATGAAATTTAGTGGTATGACAACTTGTAATAGTTAATGGTGTATTTCTTGCATCAGCTCAGCTAATAAAATAATTAAAATATTAAATTCACTATTTAAATAGATAGGCAAACCGCGTGGTTTAGCCGCATAGAGGCTAGATTCAATGAATATTCAAACGGAAGAATATACTACTGCAACTCATTATCCCTTTCTAACAAAAATATAATAAAAATAAAAAATTAAATACTTAAACTAAAGTGGAAATGTTTATTAATTGTTTACTTTATTTCAAGGCCTACGATTCAAAGTCTACTACATTAAAATAGAAATAATAACAATACTCAATTGTCAGAATTAGCGAAAATAAATAGTCAAAAATCAATGTTATCCATTACTTAAATGGTATAACTTTCATACTCAATTATTTATTTTTAATCAAAAAATACTCCTATTTTTATTTTTTATTATATTTATAATTTAGTGTCGATTATGGTGTTGGAGTCCCAATACAAGATACCGACATCATATCTGACATTATTGTCGTAGTATCGGATGTCGAATTCATTATTGATCCTGTGTGGAATGTTATGTCGAGGATCAAACATCTGATGTTATGAGAATGGTGTCGGAATATGATATTGGTATAATGTCGGTATCCGATACCAATTCCGACACTAAATAATTAAATAATAAAAAAATTAGAATTGGGGTATTTTCGTCCAAAAATAAATAATTGAGTATAAATATTATACTACAATTTAATTTAATTGATGGCTGTTGTCAGGAACTCACATCCATTGAAAAATATTAGTAAGTAATCATTGGATAAATAAATTTTTAATTTATAAATGAGGGCGCTATTAAAAATTTTTTTAATAAATATTCACTTTTAGTAGCACTTGAAACCATTTAAATTTAATGAAATCGAAAAATAATGAAAAGATATTTGAGCTAGCACTCAAATTATTTAAATTTTAAGGGAATAGTTCGTCAAATACTCAAAGGCAAAAAGTAGTAAGTTTGGAATAAATATAAGTTAAAAAGAATCGTGAAGTTTGGAAATCCCATGATTTTACTTAATTATATTTAACATGGTTCATTTGAAAATTTATAGTCGAATTAATTATTAAAAGAAGGATATTAATTTTAAGTTAAAACCTATTCAAAGTTTAGAAAATAATTATTCAATTAAAAATATAATGTATAATTCTTAATGAAGATGAAAGTTAACTTGCAGGAAAATAAAAATGTATCTCGTGTGCTATAGTAAGCTTATAAAAATATCATTTACGAATTAAATTATTTAGTTAAATCATTTATAATAGATCTTTCTTGAAAGCTTCCCTCGACTCAATCTCTGTCGCTTCCAGATATGCACTTTATCTGTAAGAGGAAAAGATATGGGGTGAGCACACATGGGGTGTTCTCAGTGCTGGATTTATTGCCGGATTGCACAATTGAAAATGACTTCATATCATTAGAAACAAACATCATGTACATTAAAAAGTAAAGAAAATTAACCCATAGTCAAAGTTATGCGAACGCGTCCGTCTTTTCTTATTGGCAATAATGCCAACTGCACGTACAGGTTCCGGCCCACCGGTCTTAGG
This sequence comes from Pogostemon cablin, assembly GCA_023678885.1. NCBI lineage: Eukaryota > Viridiplantae > Streptophyta > Magnoliopsida > Lamiales > Lamiaceae > Pogostemon > Pogostemon cablin. The sequence goes on from CM042970.1 coordinate 2,107,796, forward strand.
TAACTTGTGCATGCACATCTATAAACATCAATCAATATAATCAAGTTCAATATAGAAATCGTAACAGTAAGTCTAACTTGTAGCAGTGAAGGCAATGATACGTAATAAGTGATGATGACGATGATGATGATAAAAATGAGTGATGGTGTTGCTACATTTCCTTGAAATCCTTGATGCTTCCATAGATTTGGTCTCTATTTAGCATTCTTAATCATAAAGAGTATATCATAAGAAATTATGACCTTAACTTCTATGGTAAAAATATAATGTCCTAATCTTGATGATTGTTGATCCTTTAAGGATTTTATATTAAGAATTTTTTTAGGGATATATTCAAGATTTCAAGTAGTTGAAGTGAGACCTCATGTCATGAATTATGATTAAGAATTTTTTTTGATCGGATAAAGTTAGTTGTTAATAGTTAGTTTTACCAAGTCTCCATACACCCCTTATTCTCCAAATTCTCCTTATAACTCCCCTCCTATTCGTTCCCTATAGGGATCGAACCCGAATCACTCAGTTGTGTGAGGAGCGCGGTGGTCAAGTGGGCTAGCCCACTCAGTTTGAATTATGATTAAGAATTTATCTTTGAGTGATATTATATTACGTAATGTAACCCTTTACATAGGTGAACATAATTTCTTTTGTTAATTAACTTTAAGAATGATTCAAATTAAATTTTAAAAGATGACTTCAAGACTGTAAATTTTGTGTTTGCAAATGATTTCTCAAAATGAGTTAAAAATAATTTAAATAAAAATTGTTTCATAAGTACTAAGAATAACTTTAGAGTAATTTAAGAAATTTCTATCATCTTAACTATAATTTTTACAAGAAAATAAATCAATATAACCTTTTTATATGAGTTTAAAAAACATTTTAATGAACATATTTCACTTGGACTGTAGGCAAAAGATCTTGCTACTCAAATGGTCATAAAATGCATTAAGTTCATGACATGTTTACAAAATATCATGCTGCCATAGTTTTGTAAAACATGTATATCTCTCAAACTACCTTATGGACTAAAAATTGATTTTACATGCATAAACTACACACATATATGAGCATTTACATGTCTTTCCCTATTCAAAAATCATATATCTTATTAGTGTAAAAGACTTGTAAAGTTTCCGCAGTGTTTGTGTGAAACATTGTGGCAGCAATTTAGAAAATCAACAATATCTCTTAAATTAATTAATGGATTTCAAAGATGATTTACATAAGTATAGAGGACTCATAGATGAACAACTCTTATCTCTAGTGGTTTTCTGAAATTCGTTCATTTTATATGTGAAATATAGAGATCAAGTTTAGCTTTTATTTCTCGCATGTATTCTGTCACAGTTTAGTAAAATGTCCATAACTTTCATTTGGGTGAATATTTTGCTATGAAATTTTACAGATAGTTATTTAACTTCATAATAAACTTTTTTATTCTTTGTAAGCAGCCAAAATATTAATATAAATAGGTCGTTTTCTAGCTTGAAAAATAAGTACAGATTCTGGAAATTTTGAAGGTTAGTTGCATTTGTTAGAACTTGAGTCATATTTTAGCATGTAAGTTAAAATGTCATTTCTTACATTAAACAACCTTCCATTTTCACATAATATACACCAAAAATCCAACCATCATGCATTATTCCCTCCACTTTCTCATTTACATAAATATCATACATATAAGAAATGTTGGAGAAGATTACCTTGAAAGCTTAGAAAAGCTTAAAGTCTTGTGGTGGTTTTGATGTTGTTGGAAGGATGATTTCACCACCTCCACTTGGTAGTAGTTTCATGTATATTGAGACATAAATGTTGAAGTAAGGAATAAATGTTGAATTAAGATTAAAAGAAAGTATGAAGATTAAAATTGTTATGGATTTACTTACCTTGGTGGTGGGATTCTTAAGTAAATCTTTATTTCTTGAGAAGGATGTCATGAGCAACTTTGAGAGTTGTCTCCAACAATTTTGAAAGATGGTATTTTAATGGAGGATACTAACATTGTTGCTAAAAATGTGGAATAAGAGAGTTCTTCTTTCTTTGATTTTTCTTGGCCTTGGAAATGTGGTTTAAACTTTACTAAGAGAGGATAGCTTTTCATGGAGGTGAGATACACTTTTAGCATAAGGATGTTGTGTTCTCATTACACCAACTTAATCACTCATAGTGAGAGAGTTAGCTCTTTTGGCATTTTCCTCTTGTACCTTTTCCATATGTCTTTTATTATTTGTCTTATTTTAGTTATCTTATTAATCATGAATCTCATCATTAGAAGGATGTATGTAGTATATGTAGGATTGATCATATGTGCATAATGAGTATATCATGTATTTGATTTGATCACAAAAGTGTATTATATCTATAATATATATAGGTATATATAGAGTTTAATTGTCTTATTAGTAATGGTGTACTCCACCATTAGGGGCCCCCACCACTCCTGCCCTGGGGATTGGTGGAGGAGGTAAATCGCAGGATGTGCCTCAAGTGGGTTATAGGGAGGGCTCACTATTAAACTTGTGCTTGCAAGGGGCCAAATCAATGCCAAAGGCAGGATTCAAACCCCCACCCTGCAGTAACCAAGCTCAGCTGGAATGTCTTTCCACTCTCCCCTCTACCACTTAAGCTATGTCTAATTAATTATTAGTGATAGAATACATTATGATATGCATCATATTGATTTTAAAATGCATTTTAATTATTATGAAGTATGCTCTATTCAAGTTTTAATGATGATATATATATCTCTTGCAAAAAATCATATACTCATGAACTCCAACTATAACATATCTATAAATAAATGTTATAGAAACTCTTTGATCACCACCGAAATTAAAGTCTCTATGACATATAACATTAATTCCTATAAAATAATATTTCTATATTTAAAAAAAGCCTATTTTAGATTGGAGTGTTACAATTGTCAATGATTTTAATCCATTTATATTGGGTATTTGAATCACTCTCCCTCTAATAACAATTTAAAAATTAAGAGTGAGTATATGGTGTAAAATGTTTTAACTTTTTTTTAATAATTAATTAATTAGTTTTCACAATTCATTGAAAATGTTATTATTTGTTTAAAAAAATTGTTATAATTTTTTAATATATATTCTATAATTTTTTATGAAATATATCAATATTATATATATATATATATATATATATATATATATATATATATATATATATATATATATATATATATATATATATATATATATATATATAACTATTACTCTTATTACTTTTTATTGATTGATTAGGTAAATAGAGTATATTTTATGAAAAATATTATAATGTCTCATAAAATTCATTAACATTCGTTTTTTTTTATTCAAAAATTAAATTACGTATGATATTGCAGGAAAAGTTATTAGGATATTTTTTTAGTATAAAAGAATTAAAAATGTATTTTTTTATGAACTTTTAAACGATTTAAAATATTAAATTTTTATTCAATGAAACTCTTAAAACTGGGTTATGAACTGAAAGTGAACCTTATAAACTTGACGCTTAACTGTTTTGAAATTTGAAAAGAATTGTGTGAGATCGTATCACGTTTTTTGTCAGATGGTTAAGGAGTAATTTATATAATAAAAAGTGATATTCAATTAATGAAAAACGGTGATGTAAACTATTTCATGAACAATTTATAATATAAAAGAAAAATAATAATATTTTGAAATAAAAATGATAACTAAGCAAGTAAAGAGAAACTAAATAAGAAAAAAAACTTCCTAAAAACATACCGAATTAATTGGCCAAAACACACTAGAATTAAAAAGTATTAATAATTCACAAAATAATACAAATTGGAACACATCACCATAACTTATAGATTCATTAGCAATTTTATTTTAATCACATAATTATTCTTTTAAGGGTGAGGACACTTATTCACATAATGTCATGTTCATGACAATTAAAACATTTTATGTTCTTAATATTGTTTTTATTATTCTTGCCCTTAACATGCATGACTTCTAAAAAAATTTGTTACTTCAATTATGTTTTACGTGATGCTCTTTAGTCTTAAAATTATTAATCACGACGTCCAATTTAATATCATCCCTACCATACTTAATAGCAGATTTAACATCATCGCAAGATTTTAAAAAATAATATTCAAGAGCGTAATAGCAGAATATTCATCAAAATGCTAGTCATCAGTTTATTTTATATCAAGAATTGGTTTAGTGAACAGATCTAAATTCTTTTCATGAAGGTCTTTGCTTAAATTAAAGTTTAAATCGAAAGAATTTCTCAAGAAGAAACAATTTACTAGGCAAATAAATCTCAATATATAACTCTTCCAACTTTTCTCAAATTTTATTAGCAGATTTATACACAATAACTTTTCATAACACGGAATCAAAGAGATTCAAAATAATAGCTCACAAAGCAAGTTCATTTATTTCGTTCCTTTCAGGTTCATTTATATATTTATCATAAGAATCATCCACAGCTTCAAAGACCCTTTGTTGGAACACTCAATCTTCTGTTCTCAGATATTGAAATCTCATTTTCTATTTATGGGGACTTGTCTAAACAAATTAGAAGAAGTCATGTGTGCTTAAAGTTGAGCGAATCAATTCACAAATATTCAAGAAAATAACACAATCATATAAATAGGTGAGTTGAGTCGATCCCAAATGGCCAATCAATTAATCGATTGTGTAGGGACCACTTAGGGCATGATTATAAACTGTTAAACTACCTCCTCATCTAAAAGTTTAAGCTGATAGAGAGTTGAATCGTTTAATACTTAATCAGGTTGCACTCTAACACGCCCCCTCACATGCAGGCGGGGAATTTTTGCCTCAAGCCTAGCATGTGGAATTTTCTCATAAATGGGTGGCGGTGAGGTTTGAACCCTAATTGTTAACCATGGGCTCTGATACCATGTTAAACTACCACCTCATCTAAAAGCTTAATCAGGTTGCACTCTAACATAAACTGATTCACACAAAAGAGAATAATTAACAGATTTTCATAATAGCCGAAGCAATTCAAGAACAAAAATCACAACATTAAGGAACCCAAGAGAGATTTCAAAGAAAATAGAATAGAGATATCATATAAATGAATCAAAGAAATAAATGTGTTCATATACAATGATACAAAATTTCAATCTTATATCACAGTCAGTGGCCACTATCAATACCAAAGAAATACTGTAACACTAGTAAGAAATATTGAGAAGCTCCAACAAACGAACATGAGTAAACTAAAATAACACCGAAGAACGGAAGTGGACTCAACACATAAGTAACTAAAGAGAATGAAAACATGTCAGAGAAGAGCATAAAAAAAACAACACAGGAATTTACGTAGAGAACTAAAAAATCAGAGAAAAATCACGGACCGAGAAAATACCACTGATTAGCCATTTGTAGTCGGGATGACTAATTAAAGAATTTATCGAATCACAGGAAGGAAGGAGCTAGAGTTTAAGCGATCTCAAGTTTATCGTGATTTTATAAGGACGATGGAATGAGATGGATAGCTTGCAAATAAATGCAATGAAACTAATGCAAGAACAAGAAATAAATGAATGCAAGATAAATGAGTTTCAAATGATGCAAGGATGAGATTAACAACAATCATGACATAGATAATAAAGTAATCATGCAATTTAATTCTAATCCCTCATGGACATGGCATATAAGCAATCACTAATTCCATCTAAACTCTCTCTCAAGATGGATATGATGTAGGCCCTCAATATCAAGAGCATCCTTATATAGCACCAAGGATTTCTCCATTTCGATGACAGATAAAAACAAAGAAAAAGTCCTTCTATATTTTTGATAAAACCAACACAAACACAAAAGTGATCATGATACTTCCTTGAAGCGGTAGAGATCACCGGACCAGAACCAGAGTCGACGACCAAACGGGTCACACTACTTTTGGGTAACCACTGTCGTCGGGACTCACTGAAATGGGTAAACACTGTAGTCTGGACCGTCCCATCACAAAGGTGGACAGAAGATCTGTTGGATTGGGCTACAATTAGCCCAACGTGCTAAACATGTTATTTTATTTGGCTAATTATACTGTGCACTCAGGTGCACCATAAGATATGGTGCATCCATTTAAAAAACGTATACAAATATAAATAAAAACATATACAATTATAAATAAAAATGTATAAAATTTAATTTTTAGTTTTTTTAATGAAAAATTTAGTGTAAAAAATATACAAATATTAAAAAACATGTATACACTATTAAATAAAAAGTTATACACATATAGATGCTAGTTTTTTTTAATGAAAACTTAGTGTGAAAAAATTATACAATTATTAAGAAACACGTATACAAAATTAAATAATTTATATACAAAATAGAATAAAAAATTATACACATATGGGTGCACCTTTGTACCGGATGCACCTAATATCAACTCATTTTATTTTGCTTAAGAACTCTATTTCTCAACGTGTTGATTTATATAAGAAAATGTTTTTTTTAAATAAAATTTTGTGGGGCCGAATAAATAATTTAGGCAAAGACTTGTGTACAATCTTCAATTGGTACAACCTCCTTCCTTCACCTTCAGTGTGTGTTTTTCTTTTTTTTTAATTGTTGTTGTACGTTACTTTTTTTTAGGGATATAATTGTAATTTTACCTTTGTGGTTTAGGGTATAATTATCCCCTAGGGTTTAGGGTTTATGGTATAATTGTAATTTTACAATTGCGATTTAGGGTATAATTATACCCTAAGGTTTAGGGTATAATTGTAATTTTACCCTTGTGGTTTAGGACATAATTATTCCCTAGGGTTTAGGGTATAATTGTAATTTTACTCTTGTGGTTTAGGGTATAATTATCCCCTAGGATTTAGGGTATAATAGTCATTTAAATAAAATAAATTTAAAAAAAAAATAAAAACAACATTAATAAAAGAATAGAAATTAATTAAGAAGTGTGGGGATCAAGCACCCTAATCCCTCTCAATAATATATTATGAAAATGAAGATTCATCAGATTTTTTTTTAATTATTATATATACTATATTTTTAAAGTTTAATACAGTGAAAGAGTGAATTACAAGTCAGCTCCCTCAATTACAGTTATTAATTGGAGGATTAAAGAAGAGAAAGACCAAAAGCGGTTTCGCTTGCCGCATATATATTTATTAATAAAATAATGTTAAACACTCTCTAATGTTATTTAATAGTAATTTAATTAAATTTGATAGCCACTTTTGAGTTATTTAATTACCTGCCCATTGACTCCTCGAATCCATTCAGGGTTATAATTTCAGGTTGTAAAAGAGCCATAAATTGACTATATTGCCACGTAATGCTTCAATAATGCACATTATTATACACATAACACACTTTTCTGTCAATTTCAGATTTAAGTCGAGATTAATTGTGAAGTTGAGTAATTAAGTCGTGTATGTATGGTAATATTAATATAATTGCAAGTGTTGTCGCACATCATGCATACCAAAGATACATCTCCATTTTAAGACAAAGAAGAGATACTCAAATTAATAAAAAATAAAAAGTGATAGTAGTATAATTAGTTATTTCATGAACATGAATTCATAATATAAATGAAAAATAATAATATTTTTAATGAAAAATAATATTATCTTTAATAAAAAGATATAACTATTTTAAAATACGAAAAAAATGATCTTTCGATGATCTCACACAAGTTTTGTGTCATACTAAAATGGGTTTGAGAGTAGATTAATCTTTTATATATTTGGGTATACGTACACCAAAATGCTTCATTTATTCTTTTATTTCAAGGTTTTATAATTTATTTTTAAGAATATATTTGGTTCATAATATTTAATTAATGTTAGTCGATTAAAAAATTATTAAAAATAAAAGAATTAACACACTAATTACACTTATACAAAGTTATTTCTTCAAAGCCTGTTAAAGAAAAAGAGCCTTATAAAAGAAAACCTAGAAGGAAACTGTATTATAATATTAAAAGAAACTAATAAGAAAATAGAGGAACTCTGATTCATTTATTATTTATCATTTACGAGCTTTATTAATTTACACGAAAAGATCAAAAGCACTCCATGTAATATATTGAGTTGTGTTCTTTTGGGCTAGTTTAATCCTAGTAGCTATGTGAGCCCACTATTCTTGGGCCGTGGGCCAATATTTATAATTGAGTAATTAAATATATTTTTGCGTTTAATGGATGTATTAATATGTATATTATTATTATATTTATTTATAAAATTGATTGAACGTAAGACATGATTGAACTTTTAAGAGTAATTCTTACAATAGATTACATAAAGTATGTTTGAGTGCAAGATATTTTAAAGTATAATATTTTATTTGTAATTGAAAATTAATGATACTATAATAAATATTACTCCCTCCGTCCCAAATTCAAGCTCACGTTTACTGTAAATACGGAGTTTAAGAAAAGTCACTTTTTGACTTATTTTTTAGGATAGTATGGTATTTTTGGGTAATAAATAAATGATAAAGTATGTTATGTGTGTTAAAAAGGTAATGTCAAGTTTAAAATTAAAGTATGTTAGAGAGATATTAGTTTGTTGTTTCTTCCTTTTATGGAAGTGTGAAGTTGAATTTGGGATGGATCAAAACGGAAAGTGTGAAGTTGAAGTTGGGACGGAAGAAGTATATTATACTACTATAATATACTCCTGATGGAAAAATATAAAAGAGAAGATAAAAAGTATAGAAAAATCGTGAATGTTTAATTTAGAATATATTTTTATGTGAGCAGGTATTATTATTATATGTATTACAAATTAGAATTTTTTTTATAAATTTGAAATTGGACATTATAATTTGATCAAAAACAAATTGATTTTCAGATTAGATGATAGATTTTGAGTTTCTAAATCTATAAGGAAGCTGTTTAATAGTGTTAGTAGAAAAATATACATTTTCCTTTTTTTATAAAAAAAAATAGTATAAGTTTATGCTTTTAATGAATGATGAGATGAGACTAGTTAGAATTTTATTATTTTACTTATTTTTCTCAAAAATATGAATCTGATTTCAATATTAAAATTTGAGAAATGGGTTTTAAGAGAAAAACAAACAAACCAATCTCCCATTCTAATTGGGCCTTAGAACTGGTAAAATTCATGGGCTGGATATAGTAATCATTTATATGCTCAATGGGCCTTCAACAGATTTATAGTTGTAGATATATTTTGAAATATTTTGGTATGACATCATATTTTTAAATGGATTACCATGTAATAAGGGATACATTGTAACCAAAATAAAATCTTTTAATTAATTTAATAAGAAATAATTTGCACCCTTGATTATTAAAATATCATCACACATTTATACTTTTTGTTTTGTTTTTTTTAATAACTTATTTCAGTTTACATTAACCAATGAACTATTTATTATAGGGTCAATTACTCCAATAGGATGACACGCAATTTACAGACAAAAAATTCACTAGAAAGAGAGGCTTAAACACACAAGTTAAATAACATCATCATATAAAATCCTAAAACAAGAAAAACTATTGCAATGTAATTATGTTAAATTAGATTCCGAAATGATGAAATACAATAAAATAAAATAAAAATAAAAAGTATCAACTTTCCTTTTTATATAAATTTTTTTTAAAAAAAAGTAACTATTTTTTTCCTTTGGGTATGTGTTGGGCCATGAAGCATGTCAACGTCGCAGGTTGATAAAACGCCAATATTTAAAATAAATAGGAGGGCCCACTTTCATTTCTAGACTTCTTCCATTACTGATGACGATGTATCTATTTCACTTGGAATAATTTGTTTACGCTTTTAAATATTAATTTTAAAATTATAGCTTGAGTTTTTTAAAATTAAATTAAATTAAAAAAAAGAAAAAGAAAACACTTTTGTTTTAATCAACTTTGTTAACCTCAAATTCATCCAAATCCGAAGTTCCATACATTCGTTTCTTTTATACCTAATTTAAAAAACTTTCGTATTTTTTTATTTTTGTTCGTCAAGATTTAACATTTAAAATGTAAAGAAGTCAAAACAAATGTCTTCCCTCTTACATCTCATTTACAAACATATCATTCATACCTAATACATTTAACATACTTTATTGCTCCATAATTATTTATTATAAAAAATTATCAAAATACTCCAATAATTTACTAATTTTTTAAACTACATACTAAGGAAAAATGTGAAGACTTTTTATAGACAGGAAAGTATGATTTAAAATTTGAATATAAATCTCAAATGAGTAAATCTTTTGGATGACTATGGTCTATACATTCTCCTACATTGTCTCTGACTAAGTACTTAAACAAATTCTTAAATCCTTCAATTAATTCAAGCTATTTCATTTCATTGTATTTATACACACGTTATTAATGATCTAATACTCATCCCATGTAATTAGAAACAAAAGATAAATTAGACACTCATCAAGATTTGACCTTAAAACAAAATCTAAGGCTATATTGATGTCCAAAAATTTCACCATTAAGAATTGAGAATAATTCCTAATCTGTTCAACACAGGAGATTTCAATTGTTAAATTTTCTTGGAATGAATATTACGATGTAACTGATATGATCATGAAAACTACAAAAAGATCAGAGAACAAAATCGTTATATATATATAGCACATAATTGCCATATATACGTTTAATAGCTTGTATACATACATACCATTTGTGACAAACTTAATCTATGCAAGTCAACTAACAGTTAACTCTGCCTCCCATTTAATAGTTACATTCCTCCTATTTATTCACAATACTTGATGAACTCCCTACAACATTTGCCCTCTTAACAAACCTCCCTTTCATTCGAGGCCTTTTCTCCGCATTCAATTTCCTAACCTCGTATCGAATTTTCTTCGAAAACAACCTCGTCCTACGTTTCTCCCGGTACCTCGATACCCTCGCCTCCCTCCCTCTGTCCCCCATCGCCGCCGCATGTCCGTTCATAGCCCCCGTGTCACCATATACGTGTATCGTCCCACACGTGCCCTAAATCATCCAAAATCAAATTAGCATACAATGCAATTTACACATACACACGCGAATGTTTGCAATACAAATATTCGCGTGTGTACGTGAAATTAAAATTAGTAATCAATGACAATAGGTACAAAATGTGTACGTATATACCATGCAATGCGGCCAACACTTGTCGGCCGGATTCAACTCCGGCCGCACTCCGGTAGTCCACGGGGATTTGTGGTCGTCCCAAGCGGAGATGACGCCTTTATAATCCAACCTCAAGCTGAAAATCTTCGTCGTCTTAACATCATGCAAAGGATCCGAATCTTGAAAACGGGTCGCCATGATTGGATCCACGTTTTTCTCTCTATAATCTTCATCTTCTTCTTCACCTGTAATGGCATAATCGTAATCGAAATTCAGCTCAAAAGTCTCTCTCCCCATACCTATAAAAACACCATCACCATTAGTAACTTCTCCAATTTCTTCCTCCTCAACTTTCACTCTCTCTCTCATCCCTCTTTCTCTCTCATCCTCACAATCAAGAATTCCCAACCCTTCCATGTCGAACACCTCCTCCTCCAAACCCTTACCCAGCAAGCTCTCCACATCAGCAGCAAACTCAGCAAGATCCATTTCTGATGGAAGAAACCCGTTCAAATTGCCCGTTTGCGAAACGGGTTTGGAACCCGCATTCGAATTCATCGAACCAGAACCGCACATCTCCGCCACAAACGGGTCGAATATCGGGACCCGGTAAAGCAGCTGCTCCTCATTCTCCTCATGCGAATTCTCCTCGCCGGAAATCTCCGGCACCAGCCGGTTAATTCCGGCGAGCCTCGCCTTCTTATGGTGACGTGGCGTTCGGGGTTTCCGAGTGAAACCCCGATGCCACGTCGGCACAGAAACACGTAGCATTGATCGGGTCTTTTCATCACCTTTAATCGGCGATACAATTTTAAGGCGAACTCTTTCATGGCGACGGGCCAACGGATTCGCAGAGTGAACGGAGGAATCGCAGGATTGACACAAGAAAGCATCGTCGGCAGCGCAATACCAACGGGCCCGTTTCTTCACACAAGTATCACAAGCTCTCACCGATTTCCCTCCGACAACGTTCGTTAGTTTCTTGTCTGAACACACCATCGAGCTCATGTGTGTATATATATGTATGTATGTATGCAGAAAAGGTGAGGGAGAAAATTGAAGCAAAGCACTCAAATCAGAGTAAAGGTTAGGAGAGAGAGTGTGTGTGAGTTGGGGTTTCTGTTTATGTGCAGTATGGTTCTAAATTTAGAGCAATTATTTGGAATAAAAAGATGGCCCACAAATGTGCACTTTTTGCAATTTTTTTGTCTACTTTTTTCACAGAGAATGGGGATGCACTTTTGGGCCCACAAGAGGCCTCATCTCTTCTCTGATTGGTTGGAAAAAGTGACTTTTATCCTAATCCTTGATATCTTATTGGCTTACACAGTGATTTTGGATTTCGTGGGGCCCATATTTGGGGATTTGAATTAGTCGTTGATCCAATCTTACTACAGCTATTTTTTAATCAATTTCATGCTGTCTACATTTTATATTTTAGAATTTAAAAAAATGAAAAAATTGAAAGACACCTTTATAGGGGGAGTTGTCCGTTTATAATTGTAGTTGTTTGAACTCTGGAGTTTGGACCCCCCCTTTGAGCTCTCCTTTTCTTCCAGAAAAAGAAAGTGAGAACGGAGGTAGGAGATGAAATTCTTCATGTGAGAAGAAGCCATCAAGATTTAATAGTTTCTAAATTTAGAGTAGATATTTTCAGCAGTTTATTATTATTATTATTTATTGTTATTATTATTATTTTAAATGGGTAGTGTAAGTACAGGTATGCTACTTTTATAAAGAGGTGTAATTTAGTGTGTGATATTTCATTTCAATTTGATGTGAGAACTAAATTGAGTAATTCTTATTTCATGTTGACATTTTTTTTTCATTAAAGATTTTTATGAGATTTTTCTATTACATTTTGATAATATGTTTATATTTTATTTATTAAAATATATTTATGTTTTTATTTATTAAATTAATGATACACGGGGCATATAATTAAACTAGTTCCACTACAATGTTTAATGAAAATCGTTTCCTCTGTATATAAGAGAGTACAACAAAATTATACGATATATGTAATCAAGAAGATTGCAATAGAATATTTATAGAAAATCTGAGTGTATCGAAAAGCGATCTTTGAGTGAACGCAAACTCCGTAACGAAACAAAGAAGAAGATTGAGAAGAAGAATAAGTGAGAGAGAAAACAAGAAGAAGATTGAGAGAGAGAGAAGTATCGAGAGGGAGAGGAGAGAGAATAGGAAAGAGAGCGATGATAGAATTGAGAAAGATGCAGAATATCTTATTTCCAATATCTCAAATATTAATCCTGAATAACATTGACTCATAATATTTAAATAAGAAAACATAAATAAAACAAATAATTAAAAGATCATATAAATAAATTCTAAATATAGTCTGAAATTATGGTCGTATTATTCTTAAACATATCTGAACCGATGTAGAACAGAACCTGGTGTTTCCAACTGTTGCGTCTCATCTTGGTCTCCATTATCATTCCCTTCTTTGATTTCATTGGATGACCTATAAGTAGTAAGAATCGACTTCGACAACGATGATTCATCGACCACTTCTGATCACAATTATAGCAAAGACCTTTTTCATGCTTCACCTTAATCTCTTCAGCCGATAAACGTTGTATGGGTAGATTAGAACCTCCCATAAGCTGTTTTGGTCCAAGTGAATTTCCAATTGGTTGAGTTATTGTTGCTATAGTTTCAAATTTCGGCTTGGGGGTTGGTTTCCAATATTGACATTTAACCTCCTTGAGAAGAGAATCGTGACTCGGAGTGAGAGTCTTCAGCCCGGGCTTCGAATACTCTCGCAAGAGCAAATGTTTCCACCAAAGATGTCGATCGGGCAATAAGCATCTCATGCTGAATTACCGATTCCAAACCAGCCACAAACATTGAGATTAAAAGAGATTCAGAAATATCTGACACCTTATTCATTAATCTCTCAAACTCACACTGATAATCGTCTACCGTATCCCTTTGAGTTAACTTTGACAACTTTCTTTGGTAATCTTCGAACTGTAACGGGCCAAATCGAAGCTTCACTTTGTCAAGAAAATCTTGCTAACCTGTAAAAAGATTATTAGTTTTCATGTATTGGTACCAGTCAGAGGCTTTTCTTTCTAATGTAAAAGCCGCGATGCGTAGGCGTTGATCTTCTGGGGTTTTATGAAAATTAAAATATTTCTGTATGCGAAATACCCACCCATGTGGATCAATTCCATCAAATTTTGGTAGATCCAACTTCATGGTATTAAACTTAGGGGCTTCTCCAACCGTTTCCCCATGTCGAGCCATATTAAGAGGCTGAACAGGCAACGATCCTAAAACCCCTATAGATGAACTTGAGGCTCCCTGATTTTTTCATGGTTCGAATGGTAGACTTGATCTCTTCCATCACATTAAAAAATTGCTGTTGTGTTTGGTGATGAATGATGGTTTGCTTGTCAAATTGCTCTTGTAGTCGTTGAAGGCTATTTCCCACGGCTGCTTTTCTGATTGATCATCCATGTTGAGATCTCTCAACGAGAGCACTAATGATACGTCATAATTTGTAGTGTATCAAAAAGCGATTTTCAAGTGAATGCAAACTCCGTAACAAAATAAAGAAAAAGATTAAGAAGAAGAAGTGAGAGAGATAACAAGAAGAAGATTGATAGAGAGGGGTAGCGAGAGAGAAGTATCGAGAGGGAGTTGAGCCCACCCAACCAGCAACCAGAGTTGTATCATTATATGAACGTAAAGCAATCGGCCGGGATCATTCAATACAACGGTATGAACACGATACCAAGGTAAACAAATGTAAAATACCCCTTTATCAAAGAAAAATAAACACTATGTAACTTTATTGCATTGGAATATACTATGACTATCCTACGGACTTCCCCCGTTTAGTGGATTATCGAGAGGGAGAGGAAATATAGCGATGATAGAATTGAGAAAGATGCAAAATATCTTATTTCCAATAAACATAAACAAAATAAATAATTAAAAGATCATATAAATAAATTGTAAATATAGTCTGAAATTATGGTCATATCATTATCAAAATCTCTAATTAATTATCATTCCACAATTAGTTATCAACTATTAAATGAGATGAGATGGTCTCACATAACTCATCTCACTATTATCGGTTATTATTTTTAGTACATGGTCTCACTATCTCACATAACTTATTTCACATAAATCTTTGCCTCATATTAAACTTTAGCGATGAAAATATAATTTTTGTAGTTATCATTTTTAGTCATTCACTTAGATGGTCTCACATAAATCTTTGACTCATCTCACATAAATCTTTGTCTCATACTAAATTTAGCTATGAAAATATAATTTTTGTTGCAAATAATAGCGATGAAATACTATAAATTTTAGTTGCTAAATATTAGCGACAAACTCAATATATTCATCACTAATATGGGCTACAAAATTATTTTTTTCATTGCTAATCATGTTAGCTACGCTCCTATAGCGTCGAAGCTTGGCGACAAACGTTTTTCATTACTAACAAACTTTAGCAACGAAAAATTAGCATTTGCGCTGAAATTTTTTATCGCTATTCCTCTGCTTTCTTGTAGACGTTCTATCATTAAATAAACCTTTATTTATTTTATTCAATTTTCGGTCTTTAAAATTATGTAGGCTTATAAAGTCACTGTATTGGGAGTTTAAAATCAAAATTCGATCGAACATATTTTTCTTTAACATTTTATCACATAAAATTATAATAAATTAAATTTTAGTAAATCCAAAACTCAAATATAATTAATATGATATTTTTGAAAGAGTAATTTTAGAACAAAAATGTGACTAAAGGTTAGTGTATCATGTGGTATAGTGGAAAAAATATGATGTGGAAATTTCATCCATTACACATTAGGTTGAGAAGAGAAAATGTTGGTATAAAAAAGAATATCGGCAGAAAATCTTTGAAGGTATGTAAGGGTGATGGGTTGACATTGACACGTAATATGGGTAATGGGCCTGGCCCAGAATAATTATGGAGAACGGCCCAAATATGTATGGGATAGTTCTGTCAATATTTACTTGATATTTTGTAAATTTAATTTTATTAAACAATATATTATTAAAATTCACACGAGCACGCCCAGTTGGACAATAGGAGTGTGTCACAATCTTATCGACATTTCTCAAAGGAATAATATTTTAAAAATGAGCGGAGCTTTTGTGCCCGGGCACCGTGCCCTTGTAATTTTCATGCCCCTTTACAATTTAAACCCCAACAATACATAGGTTTAAATAAAATATAAAGGGGGAGAGTTGTATTCACATGGGGACACGGCGTGTCTCTAGGGATGCAGGAGCTTTTGCCTTTAAATATAATATATATTTTTTTTCTCATTTGTATTCTCATCTTTCGAAGTTTTGTTGTTAAAAAAAAGGGTAAGTTATGTGTGAGACGAATAAAAAGTGATAACATCATTAATAAAAAGGGAAAGACCACTTATAGATACACACTTTTACCCTAAATTATTATGAGATACAATGAGTTCAAATAATTACTCTCACATACAAAATATTAAAGTAAAATATCAAATATAATTTTATAATCACACACACTTTTAAACCACACACCCTTAACCCCTCACCCACCCACCCACTGTTGGACCACCGCAGGCCGGTCGCCGGGCCTCCGCAAAAAAAAAATTCTAAGCAAAATGTGCAAAAATAAAATTGTGCAAAAACAAATTGTGCAAACACATAGGGGTCTTTATGGTATTACAATCATAATTGTGTAATTATGAGTATTAGTTCTTTGAGTCATGTAGTTTATATCAATTATGCATTATTTTATGTATCTCACATTGAATGACCCAATAAAAAGTGATACTCAATCGATGAAAAGCTATAATGATGTATTGAATTAATTCATGAATAATTTATAATATAAATAAAAAGTAATAACATCATTAATAAAAAGTGATACTCAATCGATGAAAAGTTATAATGATGCATTGAATTATTTCATGAATAATTTATAGTATAATAAAAAATGATAATATTTTATAGTAAAAGTGATAACATTTTTATAACAAAAGTAATAATGATGTTATATACAAGTCTTTGCCCAAAAAATGTCTTCCAAATTATACGGTATTTCTATACTATAGAAAGATAAACTATTACTTTTATTAATAAAAAATATTTAAAAATGAGGTTTGAAAATTGTGTTGGAACTGAGAAAGTACTTGTTAAATTCTTCTACCCTAATTTATCGATTACTGACATTAGTAAAGAGTGCAGGAAATAAATCCATGAGACCTTAGCCCTATTATGATAAATTGAGATCAAACTGTAATACGGAAGCGTACCTTAATCCAGAGTTAGGTGGAACATGATCGATAGGTATTATAACCTTCCTCAACTAAGCCTCCTTATTCTTTATGGGGACCGTAGTAATTCCTCTCGATGAAGAAAAGGGAAGACTATGTGCGGCTTATCATATTGGGGACCATAACCTGTGAGTCTTTATGTACTATACAACTGGGTCACTCATAATCACCTAATCATGTAGTATTGGGTATCTACTCAATTGGCCCATATTAAATATTATTATAGCCCATGAACTTTTAACCTGAATTGGATCACTTAATTAAGTCCATAAAATAATTGAATAGCTAATACAATTGCATAATAATATATTGCCCACAATTAAATTACATTGGAAATTATAAATTTCCTTACAATCTCCCACTTGGGCTATATATTTTCCTAAAGCAATTTATATTAAGAGTCCTTAGTTGCGCAACTTTATGCTATTCCTCTTCAGACTATACTTAACAATCTGGTCCATCTCATATACTAATATGGAACTACCACGGCTTTCACCACATTATAAATCGTGGTTAAACCCCGACAATCACCATATCAGTACACTCAATAACATAGATCAAATATGATGAGTAGCATGAAAATTACATACAATGTGATCAAAACATGTCTATTTCCAACTGGTCCAACTTTAATCTTTAGTGAGATCAATCCATAATGTAAAATATTACAAAATAGAAAAATTAACTTTAGTGAATTCACAATGAATTCAAAACCATCAACTTTATTCTGCAGAAAACTGAATTATCTAAAACAAAGTGTCTTAAAAACTTTAAAGAGCAATAAATATAGACTCTCACTAAACAAATATATTCTAAAACCATATAATATTCACATGAGTAGCTAGCTCAAATACAGGGCATTGAATACATAAGTGGTGAATCCTCATTTGGAGTCTATCACAATATGCTCTACTAAAATTTTATCTACACAAAACACTTTCTTTAACAATCAAAAATTCTATGTCAATATGCTTGACTTATAGTACTCTTGTTGTTAATACTTTACTGCAAACTAACTGTCACAATAAACTTTATGTGACTAAACTTCGCAACCTTTATTTCATGTTTGGATGCCCCTTAGTGTGTTACTATTTCCGTTGTCATGGTTAATGAGTTACAAGTATTTGCTTGGCACTTCATCATAATATAACTCTCCCGACCAACAGAAAATATAGCCTAAAGTGAATCTTATACTGTATTAGCATCCAACAAACTCAGAATCAGAATTCCTTATGATCTCTAACAAATCTGATCCCTGATGTGCAAGCATGTTATCATTAGTTCTCTATAAATACTTTATAAAGATTCATACTATAGTTACTTGAATGTCTACTTAATATACCAACAACATAAGCCAAATTAGGTCTTGTAGAGACCTCATCATACAACAACTTCCAATAGCCAAAACATATAGAATATTTCTACATTTCTTAAATTTTTAATTTAACTTTAGGGCACCTTATTAAGACTTCACTTGTCTCCTTTAATTTAACTTAAACATTCTCCCACTGAATCACATAAACATCTACACTTGTCTCAAAACCAAAAGAGACAATTACTGTATGATGATACTTGTGATTCCTATATGTGAAAGCTTGCTTGAATTGATAGATGAATTTACTTTCAGTTCTTAAATCGTTGAGATCCTTTAATCAACGTTACCCTTAATAAACATTATCTTTACATCCATTTAATATAATTCAAGATCAAATTGTGCAACTAATGCCACGATTATCTTAAAAGAACCATTCTAAGTAACCGGATAGAAAGTTTCTTAAAACAATGTCTTCCTTCCCTTTTGAGTATAATCCTTTACCAAGATGCAAACCTAATCATCTTGTATTGATTCAAACTCATAACTTATAGCATTAACCACTATCGAGTATTTGGATCTTGAATGGCTTGATGAACATTGTTTGAATGTTCTACCATTACTTCTATAGTGTCCTCTTTATTTAGGAGAAGATCTATTAAATCATTCGAAATGTCTTTCTCCCAACTCTAGTGGTTTCCTTAGTGACATTAATTCTTGAGTTTGTTGAATTTGTTATTCCTCATATATTATTGACATTGTCATATCGTTATTCTGGATTTGCACAATTCTTAAAAGCATAAGTGGGGATCGAATCGACTCCCCCTTAAAGACAATGTCTCTAATATTATTCTCCCCCCAGATCAACATCCTCAAAGAATACCATATTACACGTCTCAAATATCATCCGATTAATTGAATTATAAACTTTTATCTTTATTCATAACCAATAAAGTAGCTTGTATTTATTTGAGTCCAATTTTCTTTAGTAGATCTCAATGATCTAGCCTTAGTTAGACATCACCATATGTGAAACTCAAATAGTTCTCACTACTACTTTGGTTGGAACTTTATTGAGACCATAAGTTGTAATCTTTAGTATTTCTCCAATTAGTAATCATATGTTGTGGAGTACTATTTTTGTCTTTTAACTACACCACAACACCATTCATGCTAAGTAATCTTAATTTGGTGTATTATAAAATAATTCCACAAACCTTTAGGAGTAAACAAAAGCTTGTACTTTAGTTGTCTTTAGCAGCTTTCTTAATGAGTTTTCTTGTATTGTCATTATACTTTATTGAGACCAAATTTTTTTTGAAGCCTACTGGTCTCATCTTTATTATTGAAGTTCTCATCATGTATAATTTTGTTGCTGATATATGTTAAACTTAATTAGCAGACTTCTTAATTGTACAGAGAATTGTTGCAAATAATTTATCATGCTCGCATTAAACTTTATAATATTTTAAAATTTAAATAAATTAGAATCATCTTGAAGATTCGAGCACAACATTAGCATCAAGTCTTTGGACAACAATACTAATTTAAATGATGTTCTCACGCAGTGGTCAAATACTGACAATAAAACTGTCAAGCAATAGTCTTCCTTTGGGCCGACTTATTACTCACATGTTAAACAAATAATTATCATGTATTTACCACCACAGGTGCTTGTGTATTTTGGGCCAAATATTAATCTACCTTTGGGCCGATCAATACCCGCATGAAGATACACTTACACAACATTATTAATTGGGGACCCATCACAAGACACCTTGTGCAACATTAACCTCGTCTATGGACAAAAATTAACTGCAGGGGTAATCTTGGTGTAATAATCAAATATTGATAATAAGTTCTGTCAAACAAAAGTCTATCTATGGACTGACAAATGTTCACATGAACAATTTAAATAATTATCACATACTTATTATTACATGTGTGTTATTATTCTGTCAAACTGTGTCTACCTATGGGCCGAACACAGAACACATAAATAATTCCGCACTCATCTATGTAATTTCAATAAAGTCTTTCTCTACACACAGAGGATGCTATGGCAACATGATGTTTTGATTGACTAGATTGAAAATTACTAGACCAATTAAATAAATATTTAAAAAAATATTACGTTTAATTGAACGATATTAAAAAATATCTCCCCAATTTTACTTTAATTAAATTCCATAAACTAAATTGGAATATTAGATAATTCACGTATTTAAAAAAAAAATGTGAAAGATTTATATCAAATTAAGAACAAACTAAATTAGGTAAGTATCATTTATAAATAACTCTTATTTGTCCATAAAATCGTTAATGAATAATCAATCAAACGTGGCTAGAACATGCGCATTGATTGTAAAATCACACTTTATTATGCATATATATTTCGAAACAAAAGTATATATATTACCAAGTTAACGCCACATACATTCAGATCAATAATTAAATTACCATAATTACTGCCATGTGATTAAATCTTACCAATAAAAATTGAAAGGGCATTAGAACTCAGTACCCCATTCCACAATTCAAGTCAATACCAGAACTTAATCTCTGAACCAATTCAAAAGAATAAATATGCTAATGTAACACAATGGCAGTATACGGTTCAATTTACTCCTGAATCATGATCACCCATATATATAAAATTATGATGGCATGAATATATGTGAATTTTCCAAATCCTCAAAAATTAAATCATTAAAAATATTCAAAATTTTAATGATTATATGCCATCTTAATTAGATCTAAATATATAATTCTCATTATGTCAATTTAGGGAATTGATTATTTAAACTGATTTAATATACCATAATTTAAATCAACAAATTAATAACCCAATAACTCATGACATTGCTGGACAAAAGATCAATTAGATGAATTGGTTTCAATTACATACGTAATCAAATTGGTGGAATTAAACACAAGTAAATTGAATGATTCCACCTCAACAACTTTAATCTCAAATATGAAAATTGCACTGCACCTTCACCAAAATTACAGAACATTCTATTTTCATGACAAAAAATCAATTGTCCTTTAACACTTATATGTAATTATAAAAATTGATTTAATAGCCACAAATTATTTAAATCAATAATCCACCGAATCACAAAGTCTATAATTACTTTGAATTTTAAAGGCAATGTCCACAAATTTTAACACAGTTTCCATTCATAATTTTAATTCTCCAATGATGTTTCCATACAACATTTGAATGAAAATACATAAACCATTCCAGTTACCATCCTCGAATGTGTATTCAATTTAATTAATAAATATACATACAAAAGTTGGATCACAAACAATCAAGATTAACCATAATGAAACTTAATCAAAATCTTAACTTTCAAACATCGATTTTACCAATCTCAGAGAATCATTTATAGAGTGGCTCTAATACCACTTGTAGGAAATAAATCCATGAGATCTTAGCCCTATTATGATAAAATGAGATCAAACTGTAATATGAAAGCGTACCTTAATCCAGAGTTAGGCGGAACATGATCGATATATATTGTGACCTTCCTCAACTAAGTCTCCTTATTTTTTATGGGGACCGTAGTAATCCCTCCCGATTGGGGAGAATGGAAGATCATGTACGGCTTAGTATATTGGGGATCATAACTTGTGAGTCTTTATATATTATACAACTGGGTCACCCATAATCACCAAATCATGTAGTATTGAGTATCTACTCAATTGACTCATATCAAATATTATTATAGCCCATGGACTTTTAACCTGAATTGGATCACTTAATTAAGTTTATAAAATAATTGAATAGTTAATACAATTGCATAATAATATATTGAGCACAATTAAATTATATTAGAAATTATAAATTTCCTTACAAAGAGAACAACGAAGGATTCCTCGTTGGGCAAATACTTTTATGCATACTCTATTATGATAAGATGATATATACTAGCTAAGTCCGTTGGTTTTCTCTCGTTATCAAGAATCCACGTAACGCTTTTCTGATGGAAGCTTGATTCCATTCTAGGGGAATATTTTCGTAGCTATTCATATAAATTTCTTTATGACGTGCTAGGAGAAGCGATGGCTTAGTATTTCCATTGGAGAAAAGTAATAATCCATTTTTCAAAATAGTAAATTTTTACATATTAAAAGTAATTTTTAAAAAATATGTTAAGTGGTGAACAACTTCCTCAAAATTTTTACGTATTGAGTATATATAATTTTAGTTGAAATGCATTTGAATAACATCATTCTTATTGGGTATGTATTCATTATTATCATAGCCGAACTTTCTGTGTAATTTAATTATCAATCTCATATATTATATTGTTGTATTTTAGTTATTAATAAGACTAAAATACCTTAATTCTAAATTGTTGTTAACAGTTAAACTTCATTCATTATCTCAATTCAATTTTAATTTTAGGGAGCTTCTAATCAAATTCATGGATGAGGTAGCCATCATCCACATGTGTTTAACAGGCAACACAGCAGCATCAGTGAAATTAAATGGAATGATGATACGCCCTAAATTTATAGGGTATCGAAAAGCGATATTCGAGTGAACGCAAACTCCTTAATTAAACAGTGAAAAGGAAGATGGAAGAGGGAGAAAGAGAGAGATCGAGATTTGAGAGAGATTGAAGAACTGAGAGATTGAGAGAGAGGGGAGAGAAAGAGAAAATAGAGCTGTTATAGAATAAAAGAGATACAGAGAATATTTGATTTCTTATGTATTCAAAATATATCCCTAATCACATATTTAAATAACTCCAACATGAATAAAATAGGTAAGAAGATCAAATTAAATAATTAAAGATGTGGACGTATCATTCCCTCCGGCTTGAGAAGCCATCTTGTCCTCAAGGTGGATCATATGTGAACTGATGTAGAACAGAACCTGGTGTTGCCAATTCTTGCGTATCATCATGGTCGCCATCATCATTCCCTTCTTTGATTTTGTTGGACCCCATAAGCAGTAAGAATCGGTTTTACAATGATGATTCACCGACCACTTCTGATCACAATTATAGCAAAGACCTTTTTCACGTTTCACCTTAATCTCTTCAGCCGACAAATGTCGTATGGGTAGATTAGAATTTCCTTTTGGTTGGGGTATTGTTGCCATAGTTTCAGATTTCGGCTTGGAGAGTTGGTTTCCAATATTGACATTTAACCCTTTTTGAGAAGTGAATCGTGACTCAGAGTGGAAGTCATCGGTCCGGGCTTCGAATACCAAGAGCAAACATTTCCATCAAAGATGTCGGTCAAGCAATAAGCATCTCACGCTGAATTACCGATTCCAACCTAGCCACGAACATTGAGATTAGGAACATTGAGATTAGAAGAGGTTCAGAAATACCTGACACATTTATTAATCTCTCAAACTCAGACTAATAGTCTGCTACCGTATCCCTTTGAGTTAACTTTGACAACTTTCCTTGATAATCTTCAAACTATGACGGGCCAAATCGAAGTTTCACTTTTTCAAGAAAATCTAGTCAACCTGTAAAAAGATTATTAGTTTTCATGTATTGGTACTAGTCAGAGGGTTTTCCTTCCAACGTAAAAGTCGCAATGTGCAGACGTTGATCTTCTGGGGTTTCATGAAAATTAAAATATTTCTGTATGCGAAATACCCACCAATGTGGATCAATTCCATCAAATTTTGGTAGATCCAATTTCATGGTATTAAACTTGGGGACTTCTCCAACCGTTTCCCCATGGGCCATATTAAGCGGCTTAATAGGCAATGGTCCCAAAACCCTAGACGAACTTGAGGCTCCCTGGTTTTGCATGGTTCGAATGGTGGACTTGATCTCTTCCATCATATTGTAAAACTGTTTTTGCGCTTGGTTTTGGATGATGATTTGCCTGTCAAATTGCTCTTGCAGTTGCTGGAAAACTATTTCTCACGGCTGCTTTTCTGATTGATCGTCCATGTTGAGATCTAACAACGAGAGCACAAATGATACGCCCTAAATTTATAGGATATCGAAAAATGATTTTCGAGTGAACGCTAACTCCTTGATGAAACAGTGAAGAGGAAGATGAAAGAGGGTGAAAGAGAGAGATCGAGATTTGAGAGAAAGAAAGAGGAACCGAGAGATTGAGAGAGAGGGGAGAGAAAGAGAAAATAGAGCGGTGATAGAATAAAAGAGATATAGGGAATATTTGATTTCCAATGTATTCAAAATATATCCATAATCACATATTTAAATAACTCCAACATGAATAAAATAGGTAAGATGATCAAATTAAAATATGCTGGTTGTGTATATAACAGCATATAAAAAAACAGAGTTTGCTTCATGCAATCACATTTTAAGCTACAAAAATTTTCATCTTTTTCCAAGCACATTTTAATTTCAAGTTCTTACAAAAACAACCATTTACTGGGTTGCTCAGATAAAGAAGAAAAGAGGGTGTTCTCCAATATTTGGCTACGTTAAAGCACTCGTCTGAGAATTATAAGTCACTGAGTCGAACCATAACTTCACCGGAGTGAGCCCAAGCTAGAGAGTAAAAAATAGGCATGTAGCGGTATATTGCCGGAGAGCTAAAATCACAAGAACTCAAAAGAAAATAAGAGAAATGGGTGACAACATATTATCAAAAATTATGGGTGTAAAATTTAGAATAGAGTGAAAGGAATTGGATATCAATAGACAGAATTATTTGGACATCATATTCATTGGAAACAGTTCAGTTGGGAGACCCAAAAGGGAGCCGAGGAAGGTATTGAAAGGGTAGAATGGGTGAAAGTTAGATTATGTAAATAAAATGATATAGTTATCATAAATGGAGTATATGCAGTAAATTTTTTAACTTTTTATATTAATGATTGTGGTTTAGTTTGAAAATAGAGTATGTTTTACAATGATAGGGCTGCGATTAATGGGCCCTTTATAGTAATAATATACATATCGATTTGCAACCACTTAAATGAACTCTAAACATAATAGCTAAGTAATGTTCTATTATCTTTTGATATTACATCTATTACAGTTAGATTAGCAATAGGTGCACTAGGAAAATCTCAATTCTCCACTTAAAATTGATATTTTCCTTTTATTGGTATAAATAAATTTTGTCTCTCCGTCATTCATTCAACAGTTGATCCAAACCGCTTAAACATATCTATTGAAAGTATATTTTTTGGCATTACATTTCGCTTAAAGATGTGACAGAGAGCAGTGAATTTCAACTCTCATTCATGAATCGAAAAATATAACTTTCCAATAAATAATAGTAAGATACATGTATGGTTAAAAATGAATTGCTATGCTTCTTTTTTTTTTTACCATTCTAATTTCTTCCTTCCTGTTAAGACTTGAGAAATGGCTCGAACCGTGTAAGGAGTGGTCCGGCAGCAGCCACCAATGAGTGTCGCCCCTGCATCGCGCCATCGTGTCGCGAACACCTCGAATTGGTCATCATCGAAACACTTGGATGGCTGTCGTAACAAAAGTATGAGTCGATCGTGTACATGGAGGAGCAAGACACTTTACTAAGAGAGTCGAAACGAAACAAGTTATAACTCACCAGCCATCTTTTAGCAACACCATCCCATGTCTCACCACTATTGGGGTAGACAACGATAGCCTTACTCGTAGACTGCAGACATGATATGAACATCCTTTTAGGGTTAGAGAAAACCAAGAATGTGAAGCAACATCAGTTGAAATGTTACCTGTCTGAATCTCTGAATAAGATTTAATATGAAATGAGGTGGTGCACAGTTTATCCCGACAGCATTGACCCTTCGACTCTTGTTGATTATGTCCAGGCCTTCCTCAAAGGATTCACCCGAGGGTGCATTTTCACCGTCGACTGAGCAGAAACAGATCCAAGATGGAATCGAGACATTCTCTTCATCGAGCAACTCTACACAAGCCTAATCAAATTATGTTCATAGTAATATTTAGTACACAATTGAACCTTATGGAAACTCCATTTGCCCATTTAGCAAGATAATGTTTAAGAAAAGAACATGTATTTATCAGACCTGAGCCTCAAGTTTGTTCGGAATGGTCTCAAAGGCAAGCAAATCGGGACGAGCTTGCACAAGAACTTGTAATCGGCGCCTGTGGAAGTCCTTCAACTTCTCCAACGTCACACTCGGCCCATAGTTGCCACTGCCAGAAACAACCCCACAAGAATCAGAATTACAAATAGGAACTAAAAATGTCCTAATGTATCAACAAATGATTCATGAATTTTTATTCTTTAATCAACCTATACTCCGACCCATCAGCAAGATATGCACCGTAGCTTCCAATAGAAGCAGCAACTAGAGCCCGGTTATAACCGTGTCCAGGTTTCCGTTTTACTGATGACCAGAAATGCTCACGGGCTTCAACCGCGATCCTTACACTTTTTGTTAATAGTGACTCTGCTTCTTCCATGGACAATCCCCTGGCTTGAAACCCTGGTAAGGTTGCCTGTTTTTGTCAAAACAGATAGCATTCCGTGAGATAGGTGGTTAAAGCACAGCGATCCAACTAAAAAACGAAGAGCTTGAACTCCATGGAACCAGGAATCGGATCGAGAACTATCACGTTTCCACATAACAAACTATTACCCTTTTAAAAATCACCATGCATGACACCACATAACAGAAAACCAACTTATTTTTAAACGAGTAATAGTTTTGTCATGTAGAAGGGCTACATTTCGTGATCCGATTTCACATAAAACCTTATTGTGAAACTGTTTCATACAATTACTTGTCAAAAAGAAAACTCAAACGATGAATCATAAGGTGATCATTAACCATCTCACCGTTAACGATGGCACAAGAGAGACAAATTATATATGAACATGAATCATTGATAAATATAAGGATGTCCTAATGAAGAAGCATTATTACTACCAAACAATTTCTCACCTGATAAGAAGAGGTTACTATTATATTTGCACCAGCTTCCAAATAATCCAAATGCACCTGAAAAAACGTTGACAGAACACTAATTAATGACATGTAAAAATGATCTGACGAATAACAAATTCATTTCTTTAAAGATAAAAAAAGTGAACAAAATGCAGAAATTATTTTATTCAAGAGAATATATGACAATGGATCAAGAATGATCATATTCATGAAATTAAATAACTCTACAAGTCAGGCTACCCAACTCAGCCCAATAAAATTCAACAATTTAAATAGTTCAATGTATTTTGGGACCACAAATCCATTGCCCAAATTTTTTAGAAAATCCCATTTACATAATCGTTCGTGCCAGACTTGGGCTTTTGAAAGATCATTTTGGCCATCTTAATTGGAGTATTATATGGCTGTTTTCAAAATCTGATTCTTGGGCTCATAAAAAGCCTTTCAAGCCCAATAGGCCAAAATATTATACATCATGCCTCGGCCCTTTTAGATGTAAAGGAAGGTTGGGCTCAGCCCATTCCGACTTATCCACCATTGCAAATAACCGCGAATCGATTGAGTAGAATGATACAACAACCTTCATCGACTATTTCTTGGAATTCAAACACAGATAGATTCTTTATTTTTATTTTTTTTAAGAAAAATGACACTTTCTTCAAAACTGGATCAAAATTCATCAGCAATTAAACGTCACATGCAATGATTTTGCAACACATCAAAAATGTAAACCTGAATTTCAAATTTGTGAACATTAATTTACATTCATTCTCAACAGTTTAGATTCTAATAGATTTGGCATCTCAATTTATCATAAATAATCGGGAAAAAAGAAGAAGTTAAAAGCTACTAAATAAATAAACTGCTGTTAAATGCAGAAAACAATGCAGTACAATGATGTAACTGCAATGTGTGTGTGTGTGAGGGCATACCCGTTTAATTAGATCCGGATCCTTGATGAGGCAAAGGGCGCTCCAAAGTGGGTCATTAATGGTGGCTCCGTGCTTCTCCAGCTGGGTGGCGAAACCACCATCCACGACGGCGCAACCGCCGGTCTTCTTTAGTAGATCCCCCAACACATCTTCTTTTGCATTTCCACTTCCTCTCACCATCTTCGCCTCTCTCTCTCTCTCTTCTTCCTCACTTCAGTTCAAATAAATTTCAGGATTTTGTTGAGAAACGGCATCGTTTATAATAACGGGAGAAGTAACGGGGACGTTAAGTAGGAGTTTGTTTATGAGAGAGAAGTTGACGGAGTTGTGAAATGCGCGTTTTCGGTGGAAGAATGCTTGAAGGAAGCAGTGAATGTGGACAGGGTTTATCTTGCTGGTTCTTACTTGCCGCCCTCTTGGACTCTTTTCTCTATTTCCTTCACTTTTTTTTTTATTTAATTTTCGATCCATAATTAGGGGTGTGCATCAGTCGGTTAACCGAAAATCGAAAACTGAACTTTCAAAATCGAAAACCGAACTGAAATTTTTTACAAAACCAAAATCGAACCGAACTTTTACAAAACCGGTATTAACCGAACCGAATTATTTGGGTCGGTTATTTCGGTTAATCGAACCGAAATTTATTAATTTTTTAAAAAATAAACAATCTTTTTATATCATTTTATTATATTTTCACTACTTAAAAAAATATTTTTAATATAACATACACTACAATAATATATATATATAATTTTTATATTATATAACTCTATAAATATTTCACTTTTTTTTCGTAGTATAAATTAATACAATTTAAAGAAAATATATTGAATAGAGGAAATTATTTTAAGTTTTAATTAAATTTTGATATTGAAAATTAAATCTAGTTAATTAAGTAATTTTGTTTAGGATGAAAAAAAATATTATTGAATATATATAAAATAAAATAATAAAGTGAATATATTATAATATATATAATAATAAATTAAAAGTTCGGTTCGGTTTTCGATTAACCGAAATTTTAAATTTTAAAATCGAAAATCGAATCTAAATTTTAAAAATTGAATTTGCAAAACCGAAAACCGAACCGAATTTTAAAAAATCGAACCAAATTAATATTTTAATTTGATTTGGTCGGTTTGTTCGATTTTAACCAAACTTTGCACACTCTTATCCATAATAGGAGTATTAGAAATTAATTAATGGGAAAAGCCTCTAATTTCATTTCTTACTAAAATCTTACGCTTTTTTCCGAATTAAATATTCCCTCCGTCCCATTGAAACGTACACGCGATGGAGGGAGTACTATAATATTGTTTCGTCTGTTGCCATATAAATATGTTTACTGAAAAAAAATAAAAAATCAAATTTATAAACCATCTAATTAAATAATATAAAAAGACATTTAGTCATTGTACCTCATTAAAACATCGCAAACAAAAATACGCACTAAATTATTTATTATCTGAGAAGTCAACAACTCATTGATTATTACTTATAAACCAGCCACAAACAATCACTCGGTCAAGAATCTTCAATCATTTTCTGTGCTGCTGTTTATATAATTCACACTTAATAAAAAAGAAAATTTATGATTTATATTTTAATCTTTTATAGTGTAATTATATTATCTTTTATGTGTCAATAATATGATAAATGAGATGTTACGAAAAACGACCTGTAAAATTGAACCGTGCTGATCGGTATGTTTTTTAAAAAAGAATGCATGTACACCCAATTGTTTTAAATTTGGACACTATTAAAGAGCGTCAACTTCATAATAAACTCTCATAAGTAGCGAAAAAAAAAATCGAAAACAGAGAAAACTTATATTAGACTAATTTTATAAACAAAAAATTACCATTTTTTTTATCATTGGAGAGATAATTTATCTAATAAAGTATTTCCTTCATCCCACATAAATAGCATCATTTTACTATATCGTGCGTCTCATCCAAATTGCAATATTTTCCTCTTTTAGTAAAAAGGGTCCATCAATGGCTCACTACTACACATCACATCTCTTTAATGAGAATTTTGCACTTTTGATCCCACAGGACACATAACCTCTTCAACATAGTCCCAATATTTTCACTTTTAGTCCCAAATGATTATTTCTCTGCAGGCTTGGTCCCATAAAACTTCATCTTTGCATATTTAGTCTCATACAGCTCCATTATTAGTTCCAAAAATTTTCATAATTTATTTTATTATTTATTTACTTATTTTTTTATTTTTATTTTTTCTTTTTAATGTTACCAAATTATTAGTAAATTCAAAAAAGACATGTTGAAAAAAAAATAAAACATGAATATATACTTACAATTCTTTTATTTTATTTATTTATTTACTTATTTATTATTATTTTATTTTTATTTGACAATTAAATCTTTGCAAACTTGGTCCGATAAAACTTCAACCTTACATATTTAGTCTTATACAGATGTATTATTGATCAAAAAAATTTAGATTCATATTTTATTTTATTTATTTACTTACTTTTTTATTTTTTATTTTTAATATAACTAAATTTTTATTGTTTTCAAAATAGACATGTTCAAAATAATAATAATAATAATAATAATAATAATAATATTAAATAAATATATATATGATATAAGGTAACACTATTTGGTTATAAGAATTTAGATTTATATTTTATTTTATTTGTTTATTTACCCATTTATTATTTTATTAAATGTTACATTTTTATTACTTTTTAAAACATGTTCAAAATTATTATTATTATTATTATAAGTATTAAATAAATAAATAAACATAAAATAAAATAAACATAAAATATGATTGAAGAACAGCCTGAATACTTCTTCCTCACCGACAGCGGCAGGAAATTCATTACATTGTTTCAGGTTGTCCATTCTCTTTGATTGAATCCAAAGTGATCTGTTTGATAAACATTAGGCACTAACTTGATGCTTTCAAATATGTCTGTTGCGGAGGACACGTGGCCTTTGGTTGAATTCTGAGAGGAATGATGGAGCTATTCACATCATATATCACTGAGCTTGAAACCGCCATTGCTGTTGATTCAAATGCTATGGAGAAAGGAGTTTCCATTCTTGCTAATCTGTGGACATTGATGCATTTCACCTCCAGCATCATCAGAAACATCTTTGATGGCATTCATCATTTGGATTGTGAGATTGATAATTACACAAAAGTTGTTGAAGACGATTATAGTCGACTCAAAGCTTGCTTTCTTGATGGATTCATATCCAATATCTTCTCTACAAAAGTTGAACACAGTAGTGGAGTGGATGATTCTAGAATCTCTGATCTCATTCCTTCTGCTCCTTACCTGGTACTCTGCTACTCATTAACTACACAAATCATTGTTCCTTGTAACTGATGCGCACGTGTTACAATTGTTGAACTTTTGCATTGTCAGGAGTTGTATTTGGAGCTAAAGAAAGTAGAAAAGATTGGTGAGGAGGAGTGCATGGATAACAGCTGGTTGAAGCAGTTGTTGAAGGAAGTGGTTGAACCCATATTGGAGTGGATATTATCCAGTAAATCTGAAACCATTAGTAAAGAGAATGCAGGTGATGATCAAACCATGCAGTTCATACTGGACGTACAGTTTGTAGTGGAAATTGCAAGACATGGCAGCACGGGCGGATCCAGGAAATAAGATTTGGGGGTACGACATATAATGGCCAAAACTTGTGTGTCCTCGAGGACACACCGTGCCCCCATGAGAACATTAAAAGTACATGTGTTAGAGAAATAATTAATATGAAATAAATAAATAAATATAAATAAATAAATAAATAATATAAATATTAAGAAGAAAAATGGATAACGAGATTGACAAAGTGTAATGGTGAGACAGCTTCCAAAAGTGGGCATATATAGAAATGAAAAATATAAAATAAATTATTGATACAATAATAATACATTAATATAAAAAAGAAGAGGATGGTGAGACAGTTTCCAAAAGTGGGCATATCTAGAAATGAAAAATATAAAATAAATTATTGATACAATAATAATACATTAATATAAAAAAGAAGAGGAAAGAAGATGTGGGAATCGAACCCTTGCTTAACATGGGGTTAAGCTAGGAGAGCTCTAACCACTAAGCTATTGGAGTACAATTGTAATTATATACTATATATATAAATATTATTTTTTATTTTGGGAGTACAGCTGTACCCCTTTATACCTATACTGTAGAGCGGGTACCTGTCGGATGAGGCGATCAAGCTGTCGAACGTAGGCGTTTCTGACTTTCGGTATTTGGTTACAGCTGGTGTGAAATTACGGGATTGCCACTGTGCTACTTGGCCCCCACGTAAATGCGTGAAATTACGGAATTGACACTGTTACTTAGCCCCCACGTAAATGCGATCTTGTGGTTTATGGTTGGATTAATATATGGAAAATAAAATCGTTTTATTATTAAATTGGGGTTTTAATATTTCAGATTTCTGTCCTTTTCGTTTTTTTTTTCTCTTTTGTAGTAATATTCAAGTCATCTACCTAAATTAAAAAAAAATATTTTCATACCTTTTTGGTTGTTTCCTTCCTTTGACCTCTTATTTTTGGAGTTGAGTGAACATTTGATAAGTTTGTCAATTTGATCATAATAATTTACGCCTTTTTGAAATTTCTTGTTGTAAAAAAAAAATTTATACTAGTATTCTGTACTTATATATCAAATTAAGTTGGAATTGCTGAATGGGCACTATAAAATGTACTTATGGTATTATATGGGAGACAAATTTGAAAGATTAATAGAAGAATCAATTGTGAGATATACCTAATTTATAAGATAAATTAAAAAATGATTTTTATCCATTAAATGCGGGTAAATTATTAATTTGTGATTTAAATTATTTTT
Organism: Pogostemon cablin; assembly: GCA_023678885.1. Taxonomy (NCBI): domain Eukaryota; kingdom Viridiplantae; phylum Streptophyta; class Magnoliopsida; order Lamiales; family Lamiaceae; genus Pogostemon; species Pogostemon cablin. The sequence goes on from CM042970.1 coordinate 2,141,223, forward strand.
TCTATCAATCCAAGAGTAAAACTATCAATCAAAGCTCTTAATTTATCAAATATTATCTCCTATTTTATCAATTTATGGTCTAAATTCAGGCCTTGAATTGATAATTTCACATAATTCAGGCCCCTAATCGATAGAAAAAATAATTCAAGCCCTAGATTGATAGTTTACTCATTTTTCAGGCTCTGAATTAATAAAATTCCATAAAAAGAAAGATAAATATTCGTGTGAGAATGTATCACGAAAAGACTTGCAGCAAAAAAATGATAATATTTTAATAATAGTGATACTCGAATTAATAAAAAATGATAATGGTTCTAGCTCACGAACAATTTGTAGTATAATAAAAAATAATAACATTTTTAATTAAAAAATGATATTATCTTTAATAAAATGTTATCATTATTTTAAATAAAAAATGGTTTCACGCAAATGTTGTCCATTAAAAAATTGTTGTCATTCAAGATTTTAATTTAGATTTTTTTTTCCAAATGATTTTTTTTTAATAAAAATGTCCCTTAATAAAAGAAATTAAAAAATATCCCAATAAAAATATTGGGATCATGTGTCGAGACTCAGAAATCATGACTGACATCGAATTCAATATCAGTATCATGCGTTGGAGAATCCAATATCTTGATCGACACTTAACATCAATTAACTATTAAAAAAATGAGTTGCGGACTATTTGGGAGTATTTTGACCAAAGAATGTAACCATGGGTACTTGCTATAAATTTAATTGATGTATGATAATGATTTTAAACTTTTAAAAGTGAGTATTTGGGGGTATAGATGTGAGTAAGTGCAAATTGGTTCCTCCAAATGATTTGGAGTTAATATGGGTTGTTTGGTATATTATGAAAGTGTGGAAAAAAATCCTTTAAAAATAGATTCATGTTATTTTTATCATAGATAATACAACGGCAATTCAGAGATTTCTCTCAGTACATTTCTCATCTCATGTATATACAGTTTCATAAGAAAGTTTCTTGCTAAAATGCTTAATCTAATACTGTTAGTACAATCTTATATGAGAGGGAATAGGGTGCAATCGATTGTACCAATTGAATTGGTACAAACTTAGTCTCCACCCTTCTTAATTAATTCCTGCTCCTTTATTAATGTTGTTTTTTATTTTATTTTTAAATTTTTTTTATTTAAATGACTATTATACCCTAAACCCTAAGGGATAATTATACCCTAAACCACAAGGGTAAAATTACAATTATACCTTAAACCCTAGGGGATAATTATACCGTAAACCCTAAACCCTAGGGGATAATTATACCCTAAACCATAAGGGTAAAATTACAATTATACTCTAAACCCTAAACGCTAGGGGATAATTATACTATAACCATAAGAGTAAAATTACAATTATACCCTAAACCCTAGGGGATAATTATACCCTAAATCATAAGAGTAAAATTACAATTATATCCCTAAAATTAAAAAAAAAAACAGTAATGTACAGCAATAATTAAAAAAAAAAAAAAACACACACCGAAGGTGAAGGAAGGAAGTTGTACCGGAGATTGTACCAATTGAAGGTTGTACACAAGTATTTGTCATCTTGTATTATTAAGTCAAAGTCAATATATCTTTTCTGTTTTAATAAATTTCTCGTCATATTCTTAAATTATTTTAGTTAGTTATTCTTTTAATAGTTAGTATTTGATTAAACTAATGTGTTGGTTCATGTGTCTTATTCAGTGTTTTCTTCTCTATTTGGTCAAAGCTTGGTTGTCTAAAGGTGAAGAATAGACCCAAAATCACGCTAAAATTAGTAATTAATTTTGCTTCAATTTTTTAATTAGATTTGAACATATGAAGTAGTGGGCCAATTGTGTGTACTTATTCTAATGAGATTATATTAATTTAAGGATTATGTTGGATTTTATATCTTAGTATAAATAAACGAAGGGATCTTGGTATCATGTCTATCTAAGAATATGGGGAAATTTTTAATTTGTTGATATGGATTTTCTTTAAAAACATTGTCCTTTTTCTATTTATATATAATTTATTAATAAAATAATTTATTAGATCATTATTATTTTATATTAATTAAGTATTTTTTTTATTAAAATATTATCGAAATTAAACTATTAGGTCTCACATAATTTTTTGTGTGAATTTATATAATAAATGAATCATATCTCATGCAAACGTTAGTAAGACATCGTGTATTTAACAATTATTATACTGGTATATATATTGAACAATCGGATTTCTTTTAATATGTAATACTTAATTAAATTCAGATTAAACTACGACTTTTCAATAGTCATCGCATTGAATGCATTGTATTGGTGAAAGTTCATGAGTAGTGACTAGCGAGTGAAGACGTGGTAAGTTTTCTAACAAGGAAAAATCTAAATTTTATTTTTCAGTAAAAAAATTTGATATTTTATTAATAATATTATGTGAATATTAGTACTATAAAAATTAGGGTGATTCTATAGAGTTGATTGAGTCATTCCATTCCAGAAATAATAGCAAGATTTTCCGACACATTACGTCAATTATAATTTTTAATATTCGTACATAGTTTTATTACATTTACTAAAATTATAGTATAAAGAATTACAAGTTATCTAATTCAATTCTTTAAACTCATTACATTTCTAACTTTTTTTTTCACCCTTCATCTCATATATAACATTCATTTAATATTTCAGTTGATTTATTTAAATAGGAAATGAGACAGTTAGATGTCATTTTAATAAAATTTACTGTAATTAATTTGATTTTATCTCATCAAATTTATTTTTCTTAAATGTCATTTTAAACTCAGACGATTATTATTAATACATACCCCTCCCGTCCCGTGAAGTATTTCACGTAATTTAATGAAAAAGGTATGAGTTGTTGGATGATGATATTGGGATGTGTATAAAAAAGTGAATATTATAATAATTTATATTTTACCAATTTTAGTAAAAGTGAAGTGTGAAATACTTTAAGGGACGAATTAAAAAAGGAAAGTATGAAATACTTTAGGGGACGGCGGGAGAAATTAATATTAAAAAAATCTGAGAGGCTGCAATTAATTCAAGACAAGTTTCTTATGAGACGTGTTAAAATATAAATTTTTTTATATACATACTTTATTTATTTAAGGCAAAAACTTGAGTGCACCCGGGCACTTTCCGTGTGCCTTTAGAATTTTGTGTTAAAATGTATATCATTTAGTATAAAGATGTGTACTCTTTATTTTTTGAAGAAAAAAAAATATTAATGAAAAGTGTGGGGGCACGGACACTTCGTGTGCGTTTAGAATTTTGTGTTAAATTGTATATCATTTAGTATAAAGATGTGTACCCTTTATTTTCTGAAAAAAATAAAAAATATTAATAAAAAGTGTATACTTTTAGAACAAAATGGTGTACTCTTATTAATTAAAGTGTATATCATTTATAATAAAGTAATGCACTAAATTCTAAAGACACACACGGCGTGCACCCGGAAGCATGCAAGCCTCGCTCTTTATTTAATTAAAATATAATTTTCTTAATATAATAAACGGTGTAATAAATTATAATTGTAAGTTTTTATACGAATATATTTTATAAACATATCTTATTTATATAATATACAAAGTTTGATAATAAACATTCTCTTCAAACAAATTCTATCACTCTTATTACAGAATACCATTAATTCAATAGTATGAATCAAAAGCTCCAGGGCATAGCTCAAGTGGTAGAAAGGACGGTAGAAAGACCTTCCAACTGAGTTTGGTAGCTGCAGGGTGGGGGTTCAAATGCTGTCTTTGGCATGAATTTGACATTTTTTTGTAATAAAAAAATGATAAAGTATGTTATGTGTGTTAGGTAGGGGTGATTTTTTTTGTAAATAAAGTGTATGAAGAAGGGTGATTGTGTTTGACTTTTTGCTTTTTTTAGGAATGTGCAAACTTTTGTGGGACAACCAAAAATAGAAAGTGTATCATCTTTCCTGGACGGAGGGAATATATTTTATTTATAATTTTTAATATATTCATTATTTATAAGATATATTTATTTAATTGATTAATTAAATAAAAAATACGGTGATATTTTTATTTATATAATTACTAATTAAATGAAATAATATATATTATACATTATTTATAATATATAAAATAAACTAAAAAATCAAAATGTGTCAAAAATGAGTCTGACCCGGCCCGCTCCGTACGGGTCACGGGAAGGCCCTGATCTACTACAAAAGAATGGATCCGGGTCTGGAAACTCAACTATCGATCCTGACCCATTAATATTTCTAATTCTACGATTTACCTCTTCCACTTATGAAAGGGTGGTGGAGCCCTATTGGTAGTTACACCATGAATCACAAATCTAGTGTCACCCTTTTATTCAATGCACATTAAAGTAATTAAATAAGAATGATAATAAGTATAGTATAGACAAAACATTATTTATAACCACCTAACAAATGTGCAGTGTGCCACGTTCTGGTGGGGCCCATTCTCTAAATTTCAAGCACACCAAGGAATAAAACGACGCCGTGTGGAATTTAACACCCATTTAAAACCGGGCCATATTTGGATTGCATGGCGGATCTTTGGCGACACCATAATTATATTAATTAATTAATTATAAACACAAATACAAAATAATCGACGGCCGTCCACACCACGTGATCCTGCTTGCAACGTGACTAGCAATCTCACTGTTAAAATATCGACGACTCAGAACTCGCCACGTCACACTAGCCACAGTGTAGAGTGGAATTACCGCCCGTTTTGTTTCCACCGACCCACCAACTAATCCGTACCTCCCTACAGTAGCCAAACCTACGGTGAATAATATTTTTATTAAATTAAATATAATAATAATGGGGAAAATGAATTAGAAAATGGAAAAAGGGCATGACCGCCTTTTCACCTCACCACCAATGTCTATCTAGATATTTCACAGTCATCCTCTCACGTGATCTGGCCAGCAATAAATGCGTATTTTTAAAAGGTGGGGAACAAGGTCACGTGACCGACCCATGTACGTGTGTCATTAAAGTATATTTATACTCTTAAATTTTATTCTGATTAGATTAATAAAGTATAGGGTATCTATAGTACGTACGTGGGTTAATAGTATACTTATTAAAAGTCTAAATTTTATTCTAATTACATTACATTAATATAGTAGTATAGGGTATCGTACTTGCTAATGTGGAGTATCTACTTTATTATATAATTACTGACAATACATGCAAATACGAATCAAATGCATTTTTTTAAATTTAAACTACCATATATAATTATAGGGTTATTATGTGTGCATATGGTGTACCTGTGCACCCAAGGATTTATAGGGTAAATATAAAAAAGTAGCGGGTAGTTATAGTGTATAATTTTAATTATTTTATTTATTTAGTGATTAGAATTAAATTAAAATCTAATCTAGTGGTTTAGATTGTTCAGGTGCACCGGTACACTCGTTGTACTGAAGTTTAACTCTTAATTATAATCTCATCCTAATTTAAATGCCCATTAAATTTATTTAGTTTTAGAAAATGTTGAGAAATATCCGTGATTGTAAAGATAATAATATATAAATATTGTTATTTGGTTACTCTGGATAAATAAAATCATTTTAAAATTCTAACTTCATTCACGATTTAAATAAATAGTAAATCCCAGAGTAATTTGATCATGAATATGTATATCAGTAACTTACTACATTTACTTTCCGTTTGGAAATAGGAGTAGTTTTCAACCCGCAATAGTTAAAACATCACTGGCTGCGTCATTGCCTTACATTTATTTTTAATTTTACATCTCATTTTAATAATTATATTTCTTTTATTAAATTGGATATTAAAAATCATTTAAAATATCTCCATGATATTTACATATAATATTAATACAATTAAAATTATAATACTTCCTTTGTCCATGATTAATTAATATCTATGTTTATTATTTGCACGAAAATAAAAAAATATGAAGTATATTTTAATGTGTAATGTATTAATAGGTATCAATTTATTTTTTACATGAAATATTAATGGATATAATAATAATTTAATGTGTAGTGAATTTAGTGATACAAAATTGAAATATTCTCAATTCAAAGCCTGAAAAATGAGTAAATTATCAATTCGAGAACTGAATAATACTCCCTCCATACCATCATAAGGATGACGAAACTTTTTTGCACGTAGATTAAGAGATATAATATTTAATGCTTAGATGATGAGAGAGAAATAATAATTTAATGTATAGTGGGATAAGTATATTAGTGTGGTATGTGAGTCCAATAGAGATATATTAATTATTTTGTCTAGATCTCATTTACTAAAAAGAGAAATGCACCTCTTGTGTTGGGACGGATGAAAATGACAAAATGCACTCCTTGTAGTGGGACAGAGAGAGTATAAAATTGTCATTTCAGGGCATGAATTTATTACATATTGTCTTATATTTTATCAATTTATGGCCTGAATTATAGAAAAAAATAATTTAAGTTTTAAATTGATAGTTTATCAATTTTTCGGGCCTTAAATCGATAAACCTTCTATAATATTTTAATGTGTATTGATTTATTCGTATTTGTTTTATATGGACCCCATTTGTAGTGGAGTGATTATAATAACTGTTTTTCATGGGTCTCATACCTTGTATTTTGTAATGAAACGAGACAAAATAACATAATGAATACATTTTAAAGGAATGAGGTAATATAATATTTTAATTAATAGTGAGTAGTTTATTAGTATTATGTGTAGGCACCATGAATATATATTGTTTTGTGCGAGCCCCTTTTACCGTAAAGGAAAATGTAACATTATTTGTGAGACACACTATTTAATAAAATGTAATAATATTTATTGGATGGAAGAGTATACATTAAAATATTATATCTCTTAACAAACTACATATTAAAGTAATCGTTACTAATGGAGTGAGACGAAGGGAGTACCTACTATTAACAGTAAATACTTGAGTGTGATCATCTCATGATAATTCTTTCGGAATACGGATAAAAAATAATAATATTTTATTAAATGATTGTTGAATGGTGTAAATGAAATTTTAATGAACAATTTATATAAAAAGTAATAGTAATATTTTTAAGAAAAAGAGTGAGGCTTCCGTGCTCCTGGGGCACACATGCGTCTTTAGAATTTAGTATTATGGGTAATGGTACATTGTTTTGTTCTAATGATATACACCTTAATTAATAAAGATACAACATTTTATTCTAAAGTGTATACAATTTTTATTAATATTTTTTTTCAAAAAATAAAAGGTATTATACTACAGTGTATATAATTTAATACAAAATTCTTAAAGTGCACGGCGTGGCCCCGTGCGCCTGGGTGCATACAAGTTTTTAACAAAGAAAAAAAAGGTGTGAATTATGGAATTAGATCATCAATTTCAAAGAATGTACAAAAAAAGATAAATTTAAATATTTGATAGATCAATCCCAAGTTATGGATTGAATCTTGATTATTAGAGTAAGTTGGAGGATTTTAGAAACACTTTTATAATATGTGAATTTGAATTTTTTTTTTATCCTATATAATGTGGTCTCCCTCTTTCAATTTCATTTACTCTATGTATTGATAAATGTATAAACTAAAAGGAGATTATAGAGTTTACATCATAAACTCAATTCACAAGAAATTAATTCGAGAAGTTTTAAAAGCTACTCTTTTATATTTTAATTTTTTATGTTTTACATGTAAAATTTGAGGAATTCTCGGGTTTTTTTTTAATGAATTTTTTAGTTTTTGTTTTCAAGCAAACTAAAATAACATACATTTTGAAAAATGTTAATTCTCGTTATACGTATGATATGGAGGATATTGGTTAGAAACAATTGATAATAAAATATACCAAAAAAAGAAAATAAAATTATTGGAACCGAAAAGCTGTACCAAGTATCCTTGTACCAAAAACCTTTGAAGCCATAATTGTGTCAAGTATGAATACAACTTACAAAACATCCAGTGATGTACCATAATGCTGTTGTGACTATCATCACACTCACCATACTCCATTTCCCCTAATATTATACCGAGTATATATTACTCCCTCCGTCCCATAATATTTTTCTCACATTCCTCATTTGTTTATTCCACAAAACTTTTCACACCTCAAAAAAGGAAACATCACTTTATCCAACAACTTCAAAAGTTACTTTAATTTCAAATTTGACACTCATTTTTCACAAACATATCATTACTTTATACTTTTTTATTACCTAAAAATATAACAATACCCTCCAAAGTCAATAAAGTTGATCAAAAAGTGCAACTTTTCTTAAACAATGTGGAACAGTAAATGTAAAACGTTTTCCGAGACGGAGGGAGTATTAATTATTACTACTTCCATTCTTTAAGACTTTTATTTTTCATCTATAATACAGTATATCCCTCTGTCCCAAGAAAAACTTATGGAGTTTAAAAAATTTTATTTTTTATTAGTTTATTAATTCTTGGTTGGTAATTTAATATTTTAACATAATAAATATAATTTATAAAGTATTATGTATGAGTGAGAATGGTAAATTTATAAATATGATGCAATTTTAAGGTTAAATATTGATATAATATTTTATTTTTTAATGATAAAATTTAATACTACGAAATTAACAATAATATAAAGTGTGAAATTTAACTTGAGATAGAAAGAATATTTAATAATATATTTTTTAATAGCGATAACAAATAAACTATAATAATATTCACTTTTATACATTATGATATTTTCTCACACATTTCAATAATTTTAATATTTTTTATTAAATTAATTTAAAATATTTTTTTATTTTATTTTAGTACTTCCTCCGTCCCATGAATACATTCGCGAATTTGATGGTACAGAGTTTAAAAAAAGTAACATGTTTTTTAATAGTGATAACAAATAAAACTATAATAATATTCACTTTTATACAGTATGATACTTTCTCACACATTTCAATAATTTTAATATTTTTTTTATTTTATTTTAATACTTCCTTCGTTTCATGAATACATTCGCGAATTTGATGATACGGAGTTTAAAAAAATTAACTTTTTGTTGTAGTGATGTAAGAAAGAGAGTGAATATTTTGAGTAATTGAATAGAATAAAGTGTATGATATAGTTGACTTTGACTAAATTATTCGTAAAAAGGAGGTTATATTTTTATAATATTATAATATTGTAAAGTCATTGATATTGTGTATTGTTTCTATTTTTAGGGGGTGTGAATATTCTTAAAACGAATTGGAATGAAAAATGTGAATGTATTTTTGGTACGAAGGGAGGGAAGGAATATTATTTTTTAAACTTTGAAAAAGAAAAATTGCCTTCATGAGCTTATGTGTATGCATGCATGATTGATGTGTGACGATGTATGAGGGGGATATTATAGCATAGCATGGGGCGGTGAAGAGAGAGAAAGGGAGGAGAGAGAGGATTAGAAGTAGGCTACGCAACGCAAGTGGAGGGGAAGTGGGCCCGGGGTTGCTTCGTCTTCCCGCCAAGGCGGTTGACCCCACCGCCTCCCTTTTCCCGCCAATATCCGTATGACATGTAGGCTGGCTGGGGACACGTGTCATTTGTTCACGTAGCCATCCATTCTACTAGCTATTATTGTGTAGGTGGATTCTAGCCTTCTTCTAGGAAACACACCCTTTTTTATAGGGTTAAGAAATACTCTTTTTTTTTTATTAAAATGATGAGATTTTTTTTAGGGAGTATAATATTTATTCGTTAAATATGAATTTTCTTAAGAAATATTACACGATAGTGGGCATTAAGGTTTTAAAATTTTCTTTTGTATTTTTATGCTTATGTGTAAAAATGCTCAAAATGATAAAAAAAACATTAATTCGATAGTGACACGATTGTATTTTTTATTATTGCTAAGAGTAAGCTTTACCTGTTTAAGAGGGAGCAAATTAATAACCAAAAGCAACTCTTGAAATATATTTTTTTTAATTTTCACGAAGATCCCTTCTCCACCTACCTTTCAATTCTACGCTCCCTCAACCCACTTCCCTATCTCCGAAATACTTGCCTCTTTATTTAAGTCAAGACTATAAAATTTAAATAATAATCCTAATGCACCCCAAAATGAAATATTTCTTCCATCGCCTAACACCCTAACAAGCCTAAAAAAACCAGTCCATGTATATTGCAGATAGCTTTCATTACAGTCCTCATCACTCTAAAAATTTAATAGCTCTACTTGAAAGAAATACTATTAATTATTTTTTGTGAGTTCAACTTGTCAAAAAGAGATGTAAACATTACCTTGAACATATAAAAATAGTAAAATGTATATATTTTCTTGAAACATAGGAATTATATTATCACTTTTCATTTATCTATCAATTGTAATTTTGAAATAATTTTATTAACTTAGGAGTAATTTTTTAAAGAAAATTCTCACTTCTAATACATTCTTCTCAAATTGTTTTTTATCCAAGTCTTTTAACTTTTTCACATAATCTATCACCCACACCCACCCTCAAAACTAAATAAATCAATTAAGCATTGAATAAAACGTAAAAGTTTTTGAATTTTATAAAGGGTGAAATGCTGTAGTACCCATTAAATTTAAATTTTTTCTTTTGTACCCAAACTTTAATGGTAAGTGTAAAAATATCCAAAATGACATAAATAATCTTGACTCAATAATGACATAAAAATGTTCAAAATGACATAAATAATCTTAACTCGATAATGACACGATTTGAATTGTTAAAAAAAATCATTATCGAGTCAAGGTTATTTATGTCATTTTAGACATTTTTACACTTTACCATTAAATTATGGGCAACAAAGAAAATTATAAAAAACTGATGGGCACTATCGTGCAATCCTTCTTTTATAAATTGTACTACATCGCGTTGATGGTGTTGTAAATAATAACGGTTCGGATATACTATGAAATACATTTAATTTTGATAAATTAAACTTACAACTCACTTGGAATATTTTCATAAACGAACTAAATTTGATGAATCAAATTTGTCATTAGAGTAATATGAGAAGGATATTTAGAAAAATATATAATGATAAATGAACAATGTAAATAGTCATCATTAATAATGTAATGCTATTGGTTGGATGAGATTTAACCATTTTGTTTTAGATGATTGAAGCTTTCATTATGAACATTTATTTTTTTACACTTTATTCATTATTTTTAATAAATTTATTCACTTTTTCTCTTTAAATTATCCAATATATGATACTAGTACAAATCCCGCGTATTACGCGGGCATGAAATTATAATATTTAAAAAAATAATTTACAAACAAAAAAAAATATTATAATGAAATTAATATGTATGGATTAATTGAAAAAAAAAATTAAAATCGACATCATATCAAAATAAAGCTCTCATATGCGGAAGAAAAAATTATATTAAAACTAATGTATACCTTTATTAAAATAAGGAATGAAACTAATTAAGAAAAATTCAAAAAAGAAAAAAAAAGATAGCAAAGGAGAATTATAAAAAATTAACACAGTATATTTTAATTTTAAGAAATAAAAAGAATAAACTTAAATTAAAACTAAAAAACATTAAAATAAAAAATAATTAAAAAATAAAAATGGAAATTATTTAAAAGAAAACATAAAATTTAAATTAATATAAATCAATTCGAAGAAATAAGAAAAGTAAAAGAAATCATAATAAAATTAATTAAAAATTAAATATTTGACCATAAAAAAATTAATAAAAAATTACTACAAAAAATAAATTTAATTTCACTAATAATAAAAAAATAATTAAAACAAAAAAATAATTAAAATAATTTTAAAACTATAAAAGAGACCATATAATAAATTTCATTAGAGAATGATAAATTAATAATAAGTCTTATTCATAGATATAGAGATATTAGTATATTTAAGATATCTTTTTATTTCCTAATCAAATATTAATTAATTAATAAATATAATATTAAGTAAATACGCAGGATATGTGTATATATGAATAGATATCTTCAACTAATTATAATGAATAAATATATTAATTAAGATATGCTTATAAAATAATTATTAAAATAATATTTTAGAAAAATAATTTACTAACAAAAAGTATTATAATGAAATTAATATGTATGTATTAATTGAAAAAATAAAAATATTATTAAAAATTTTAAAATCAACATCGTATCAAAATAACTCTCATATATTAAAAGTAACATGTATCTTTTATTTTTTAAATATTGAAACTGATTAAGAGAAATTCAAAAAAGAAAAAAAATAGCAAAGGAGAATTATAAAATATTACTACGGTATATTGTAATTTAAAGAAATAAAAGAATAAACTTACTCACAAACTAAAAGATATTAAAATAAAAAACAACTAAAAAAAATATAACGAAAAATTATTAAAAAGAAACATAAAATTTAAATTAATATAAATCAATTTGAAGAAATAAGAAAAGAAAAGATCATAACAAAATTAATTAAAAAATTATAAATTTAATCATGAAAAAAAATTAATAAAAAATTATAACAAAAGATACATTTAATTTCACGTACCAATGAAAAAAGAATTAAAACAAAAAATAAAAAAACAATAATCAAAATAAAATTACAAATACTTGTGTAAACCGAATTTACATATAAACGTATGTAAAAACAGTTACTAAAACTTAATAAAAAATTATTACAAAAGATAAATTTAATTTCACGTACTAATAAAAAAATAGAATTAAAACAAAAAATAATTCAAAAATAAAAAAGAGACAATATGATAATTTACATGAGAAAATGATTAATGAATAATTTTATTTTCATAAATAGAGAGATATTAAATATATTAAAAATATCTTTTTATCACCTAATTAAATAATAATTAATATAAATGATATTAAGTAAGTACCCAAGGATATGTGTATACATGAATATATATCTCCAACTAAATATATAAGATATGTGTATATATGAATAGATATCTCCAACTAAATATAATGAATAAATATATTAATTAAATATACATATAAAATAATTATTAAAATTTAAGAATAAAAAAATTATAGTTGATAATAATATTCCTCATTAAAATTAAACTTTCCAAAATCATCAAAATTATAGTGAAATTAATATATCTTTTTATTAAAAGAAATTAAAATAACGTAATAAAACTATTCAATAGAAATTAATAAAAAAAATAGCAAAGGAAGAATTATAAAAAAATTATTACAGTATGTTTGATCTAATCAAAAATACAAAAGGTTAAAATATTGAAACCAAAAACAATAAAAATAAAAAACGAAATTATTAAGAAAAAACATAAAAATTAAGACAAAGAGATAAAATTAAATTAATATAAATCAATTTGAAAAAATATGAAAAGTAAAAGAAATCATAACAAAATTAATTAATAAAATTAAAATTTTAACCAGGAAAAAAATTCATACTACATAAGTCAAATTTAATTTTTACTACTTACTAATGAAAAAAAAAACAGAATTAAACAAAAAAAATTTAAAAAAAATAATCAAAAGAAATTTTAAAAAAACATAAAAGAGACAACATAATATCAAAAGAAAATTTAAAAAAAAAAACATAAAAGAGACAACATAATTGGGTATACGTGTTTCTTTTTGAGAAATTTTATTTTTTAAAATGCTGATTTTTACTTTTTAAAATATATAGCATCATTAACCTTTTCAAAAGGATTATATTTTCTCATTCACAATAATTAGCGTTTGATTCCGTGCGTTGTATGAGATTAAAGTGTTCTTTTTTATCTGACAAAGTTACTTATTAATATAGTTAGTAGTTAGTTAATCAAGTCTCCATATACCATTATTCTCTAAGCCTCCATATAACGCCTCTCCTATTTGTTCCCAACGAAAATCGAACTCTGGTCACTCACTTGTGTGAGGAGCCCAACCCACTTGGTTTAAGGTGTTCTGATGTTATTTAAACCATAAGAGGAGAATATTAAATCATGTCTTTTAGATAAACCATTATATGTCTACGTTCTTATAAAATAAGTATATCTTCACATAGAATTTATCTGAATTGGAATTTTTATATACTATCTCCGTCCCAGGTTAAGATGGTCATTTTACAATTTTGGTCGTCCCACCCAAAGAGTCTCATTTCCTTTTTTGAACACATAGGGCCCACCCACACCACTAATACAATTAAAACATGGGGCCCCCACACCCACTAATACAACTACCCACTACACATTAAATAATAATACTCCTTAATCCACGCGCCCAAAAGCAAATAGAACTCTTAAGTTGGGACGGAGGGAGTAATATACAATCCCTCAATTCATGCTAGTAAGAATATTAAGAAAAAGTGTATTTTAAATATATAACGAAAGAAAGTAATGGTAAATATTGAGCGTTTTTATAAAATAATTATATATTTTTTAACATAATAAATATTTATGTTTATTAATTATGTAAGATACTTGCTTATTTCGTAATACTCGTACCCATGTATAAATAAATAATTTCAAGACCGTTTATCAATACCCATTGATTACATATACCCATTTAAAATTATTAAGATGTTAGGACTAATAATATTAATTCAAAATTATTAATAATGAAGAAAATCTTAATATATATATATATATATATATATATATATATATATATATATATATATATATATATATATATATATATATATATATATATATATATAAATTCAATCCTGACCATCTATTTCTAAAACAAATCTCAACCACCCATTAAAATAATTAAATAATTATAATTATGACATTTTCAAATTAGAAAATAAATATTATTTATTAAAATTTTAATAATACTAAATACTATATTATTTGAAATATATAAAAGTAGAATAAATCCAATCATAGCCATCTGTTTCTAAAACAAATCTCAGTCATCCATTAAAATAATTAAATAATTATAATTATGACCTTTTTAAATTAGGAAATAAGATATTATTTATTAAAAATTTAATAATATTAAATATATTATTTGAATATATTCAAAATTTTTAAATAAATCTAAGTCACCCATTAAAATAATTAAATAATTATTATTACTTTTTCAACATTTTCAAATCAAGAAATAAGATATTATTATTTATTAAAAATCGTATTATTTTAAATATATTTGTAAGCAAATAAAATTTACAGTCCAATTAAATGGCAACACGTAGATTTTCATGATTAAAATATCAATTTTAATTTATTATATTTTATTTTTAATTTAAATGAGGCTTACAAGCCTGCAGAAAAAAGGTCAAATCAAATATTGACCAATCAAATTGCAGGGATGAAAAGACCCAAGTCTGTAGAATTAGGTCAAATCAGTCATTGACCAATCAAATTGCGAGTTATATATGGGACTTCCTCATCCTTTTTCTATATAAGGAGTCCTCCTCCTTTCATTCTAAACACACCGAGAGTGATTCTCTACGAAGATCAAAGACTTCAGAGTTTTCTGAATAGTTCTTCGAATTCTTCAACGAGAATCAACTCAAGAACGAAATACATCTGGGATTCAGATTCTAAACTGCCCGATTAACCATTCTACAGTCAAGTTTTTCGGTGAACGACCTATAATCTTAGATTCAGGTGCTAAACCGTTCGCATTTAAGCGTTCTTAAGTCAAGTTCACTGATATTAAATATATTATTTTAAATATATAAAAGCAAAATAAATCCAATCCTAACCATCTATTTCTAAAACAAATCTCAGTCACCCATTAAAATAATTAAATAATTATAATAATGACCTTTTCAAATTAAGAAATAAGACCAAGCCCGCAGAATTAGGTCAAATCAGCCATTGACCAATCAAATTGTGAGTTATATATGGGACTTCCTCACACTTCTCCTATATAAGGAGTCTTCCTCCATTTATTCTAGACACACGGAGAGTGATTATCTACGAAGATCAAAGACTTCAGAGTTGTCTGAATAGTTCTTCGAATTCTTCAATGAGAATCAACTCAAGAACGGAATACATCTGGGTTTCAGGTTCTAAACCGCCCGAATTAAGCGTTCTACAGTCAAGTTATTCGGTGAACGACCTATAATCTGGGATTCAGGTGCTAAACCGTCCGAATTTAAGCGTCCTTAAACAAGTTCTTCAGTGAACGGTCTATAATTTGGGATCAAGGTGCTAAACCGCTCGGATTTAAGCCTGCTTAAGTTAAAGTTCTTCCAAGAACGACCTATAATCTAGGATTCAGGTGTTAAACCGATCGAATTTAAGCGTTCTTAGTCAAATTCTTCAGTGAACGACCTATAATTTGGGATTCGGGTACTAAACCGCTCGGATTTAAGTCTTCTTAAGTCAAAGTTCTTCCAAGAACGACCTATAATCTGGAATTCATGTGCTAAATCGTCCGAATTTAAGCGTTCATGTGCTATACAAATTCACGTTTTTTGTTGCAGTATATGTCATAAATGCAGATAAAACATTACGAGTATGAAACTAAAGGAATAACTTAATCCATTTCACAAAGTTTCTTCCTATCAAATGCAATAAATTTCATTCTGGCAATTCATCAAGCAGTATAGCTACATGATTTAGAATCGCATTTCATATATAACTTATTCCTATTGAAACCATAATCGAAAAACAGTGGTTGATTGAAGTGCTATTCATCACGTCTAACGAATCCTAATAAAAAGAAGGAAGAGGATCAATAGAATTCCAATCACGTCCATCCTGGAAAGAGACCTTCGATAGAAGAGAATGAAAAGAATTGGTGAATATGAACACTGGAGAAGAAAATCCCACAAAATAACACATCAGCAGTGAAATCATGTAAGGTTGACACTTCAGCAATAAAAAACTTTCATTTAATATAATAAAGTTTTTGTTCGACTGTTTAAATATTCAACAATTGAGGAGTTGGGATTTCTTCGTTCTTGTAGGAAAATTGCCGATTCAGTATCCAAAATGAGTTAGTCTCCTAGAATCGAATTTACGGTATAAATTATATGTCATTCTTTAATTTAAACCCTTGCAATATATAAAATATAATAGAATTGGAAGAAAGGCACACTACCGTAAATCCAGATTGGTGTAAACCCGATTGTAGGGTATATTGCATTGTGAATATAAGAATTTATACGCAATTGCATTAGGGTATAGAAATAATTATTAATTTTATTTTTTAGTAATTTAATTTAATTTAGTTTAAGAATAAATGTTAATTACATTATAACATAACGATTTAGGTCGTTGAAGTACAAGAATACTCTATAATCAAAAGTTGTTCCAAGGCAATATTAAAAAATTAATAAACAAAGAGTATATTTGTTCATAAAATTAAAATGGAGGTTGATAAGACTTTCGAGATGTGATTATCAAAGCATTTTCACAGCCCTTTATTTTTCAATAGATTTTTTTTAATCATTACAAAAAAATTTATTTATTATAAAGCTGAAGTATAAGTAGTAATTTAACTCTTACAAAATGTTGTGTCTAAAAAATCCTAAAATAGTTTCTCACTCAACCACAACATTTTGAGTCTGCATTCAAATTTAAGAAAATAATTTTTTTTTAAAAAAAATTTCCATTAACGACTAATCATGACCATACATTTACTTTGATCTCCAAGAATAATTTCAAATCACTAAATTCTTATTTCTTTTCCTTGAAAGAGTAAATCATTCCTCCTTCCATATTTTGATTTTAAGACTACTCTTAACCTTTTGGCATTATTTAACTTTTTTTAAACCCATTTTTCAACAAGAATTTGATTAAAGATTTTAAGATCTCTAATCCCCCAAACCACCCCATTGTTCTTGTTCTTACACACATGTCCTCACCCAACCCATGAGATTTATATTTATTTTTACCCCCATAAGAAATTACATTATAGACAAGAAATTTCCTTTTTTTTTTTTATCGACATACGATAAAATGACATGCAATGGATTGACGGAGTGGAAATAACTGCTTGAATTAAAGTAATTCAGCCTCCAAAAGAGAATTGCTTTCTTAATCCCAACTTTTCAAATGCCGCCAAATTCTGTATACTAAATTTTTATAGGTGGATGCTTTTCTGTAATTGATACCCACTTTGATCCCAAGTATGTAAAAGAATTTTTACTCACTTTCATACATCAAATTGAGGCAATAGATTGAGTGAAAGCAACATCTATATTAAACCAATAATTTCACATTTACGGAAATTTACCTTCAATCCTAAAACATATTCAAATTACAAATGATGCATTTAATTCCACATCTATGTTGAGCTCTTGCCTCTTCCTATCATTGTTCCTTCAAGAATTTCAGATTCTATAACTTGTTTTATAATTAGGCTTAACCCCTCAACCACGATTAAGAACAAAAATGGGGGATAGTGGATCACCATGTCTCAATTCCCTTTTTAAATTAAAATTTTTAGAAGGACATTCATTTATCACTGAAGCCGAAGCTGTAGATACACACGCCATCACTCACTTCCTCCCTTTTGGGCCAATGTTAAGATCCTCCATAATTTCTTCTGAAAATTCCCAATCAACAGAGTTATAAGCCTTAGCAAAATCAAACTTAAAAATAAACTTCTTGAGTTTCCTTTTTTTTCTTCATCAATATATTTAGCCTATATTGTAATAGGCTAAAATAAATACAATTAGGGCTCGTTTGGAATATAACATGAGATAAAGAGGTATATATTAAGTATGTATTATTTATATGGAGATAAGATAGTAATATGAATTGATGTTGTTGTTTGATAAGATAGAGAGTAATTGAGATTAAAAAAAATTAATTGTTTAGTAGGTGATACAAATTAGTAAAACATGTAATGAAATTACCTTTACATCCCTGTATTTTTATTTTTATTTAATGTTATTTTGAAAAATTAATTTGTAAAATAGAGTATTTTCTCTCACCAACTCATGACATCTGTTCCTTCTTCTTTATTATGCTGTTATCACCTCTCCCCATCTTCTCTTTCCTCCCCTCCTCCCTCTCTTTCCCATCTTCTCTCACATAATTTCTTTCTTTTTTTCTTCATCTTCTTTCTTGTTCAGCCATTTACCAACCTCTTGTCTAATTACCATCTCTCTTCCATCTTCTCTCTCCTCTCTGTAAATACACTCAATTCACAATCTGCTGTTTCTAGAAATCTTAGAAGGACGTCAAGCACTTTTATGTCATCTTCGACAGCCTTATCTATCTAATTAAGTCCAATCTCTCTCTCCCGATGAACTCATGGCCGAATTCACCTTCAGCAACGACAAGGGAATCGGATCCGTTACCGTGACCATCGACGAACTTCAATAGAATGTGGAATTGAAAAGGGTGACCATCGACGAACCTCAATAAAATGTGGAATCAAAAGGGGGAAAATTGGAGAAGATAAGATACATACGTGATATTAATACCACGCTGAACCCTCGATTTTATTTACGAAGAAAACAGTATATTTTACCGGGCTCGAGATTTATTAATAAAAAGAATATTTGCTACCAAACATAGTAAATGCCATACAACATGCCCTATTAACCCCTAATAGGGTACCAAGCAAGGCCTTAATGTGTAAATTTATTCTATCTTAAATATTTTAAAGTCCAATTAGTAAGTTATTGTGTACCAAATACATTTTAATAAAAATAATAAACTCGAGTCACTAGATGAGAAATACCAATTAAAATTCAATGATCACTGCATAACAAAAGAGTCGTTTTTAACTACACCAATCAATCGGATTCTATTGAGACCCAAAATTAAGTCTTGGGCCAATATCAACAAAATTTATTTATATATTCTAGGCAAATGCCACGTTGTGGGCGTAGCTAATCATTATTCAATTTTTTTTATTGGTATTTTCATTCATACAGAGAGAGAGAGATCTAACACAAGTTTATTTCAGACTAGTCATGCGATATGTATATGCATAAGTATGATTTTTATACAACTAAAATACGATTTTAACTAGCTTATTAAAGAATAATAATATATATTAAAATATGATAAGGTAATTATAATACAATTCATTAAATATGATTTATTAAAACCACACTTTTATGAATTACACATCATACTTTAAAAATATTAAAGTTATATTTTAATGAATCTATCATACTTAGAAATATCAGTAACATTAAGTTAAAATATAGTATTATTACTAAAATAGTAGAGCATCACTTACTGCTGGTTGAAGACTGAAGTAATAATAAAGAGATATCACTTCACTTGACATATGTTTTTCAAAAGGGATGAACAAATCTTTTTATGTCATCTCCTCACCATTCAAAACCTTAAAGTCAACAATTGAACTCTAAACTGCAAATGGCAACATTTGAAACTGTAACAGCAATAAAAAGAAAGTACACATTCATGCTTTGATTCCCATTTTCCATGACATGATGAACTTCTTTCCAACAGGCAATTCCAACCCATTAACCTCAACCATCACATTCTTCTGTACACTCTTCACATCCTCATCCTCTTCACCTTCTAATTTCTCCGGGTTTTCGTGTTCAGTCGACCTGATTTCGACCTTGGAAGTATCTTCGACATTACCATCAACTTCAACCTCGACTCCCTTTCCTATGCGTCCTTTCAATCCAAGAACAATCACTTTCTCCACGATCCATCCTTTCTCCAATGCGAACTTGCTTTCTAGCACGTCCGACCACACCTTCACATCGCCCCGACTAACCCTAGCATAGAAATCAATGTAAGTTGAGTAGCCATTTCCAAGTCTCATCTCAGGAAGCTCATCTTCATCAAGAAAAAGATTCCCTCTAGCTTCCCCTGAAGTAGCAGCAAGTGGAAACGACACGACTAGTGTAAAAGGCGTCGTCCTCGCCTCTTTAGAGATCAATCCACCGCGCTGCATGGGGAGGATGGTGTTCTGATACAAATGCACGTTGATCACATGCAGAGGAGCATCAAGCATGTGGTAGTGAGACTCTTTTGAGATGACAACCTTAGTCATGTCGAAGATGTTGTACCAAGTACCAGGAGGAAACATGATGTGGATCTTGGTTTTAGCCTTCTCCAAAACAGGTGACACCATTAGGCTACTACCAAGCAAGAATTGGGTGCTTAGTCCATACAACCTCGTCTCATTCGTGAAAGTGAAGAACAGGGGACGAGCGATAGGGGCGCCCGTGGTGTGCGCCTCATAGTTCAACGTGTACAAATACGGTAGAAGCTTGTACCTCATGCCAAGAGCATTCCTAGCAGAGATAGCCACTGATTTCCATCTATAAAGCTCTTGTCTTGGCGAATAAAAATTCGCATGATCCCTCGAGAAAGGGTAGAACGCGCCTAGTTCGATCCATCTATTACAGAGCTCTTCAGTCGGAGCAGGATAGAATCCACAAATATCCGAACCAACCATTGGAACTCCAAATAGCCCAAAATTCAGCATTGTAGAAATGGAGTACTTTAAGTCCTCCCAAGTTCCCTTGTTGTCTCCTGTCCAATGTGCAGCATAATGTCCTGAACCAACATACGTTGAACGAGACAGGATAAACGGGCGCTTACCCTGTAGCCCGACAAGAGCCTTATGAGTTGCAATCGACTGCGAGAAACCATAAAGACTATGTGCATCATACTCAAGTACACCATTGTAGTGATATGCACTAGTAGCTATGGTTTTGTACCCTACTGGAGCTTGAATTCCAGAAGCATTTATCTTGTAGGGAGGATCATCCCATCTCGTTTTCGTCACGTTCTTACAATCAAGACAGCAAATCCAACCAGGTCCTGT
This sequence comes from Pogostemon cablin, assembly GCA_023678885.1. Lineage (NCBI taxonomy): Eukaryota > Viridiplantae > Streptophyta > Magnoliopsida > Lamiales > Lamiaceae > Pogostemon > Pogostemon cablin. Next base: position 2,162,881 of record CM042970.1, read on the forward strand.
TCCATTAGGACAGATCCTGCCTTCTGGTAATGTGCATAGTCCATCACAAAAGTTGGAAACTTCATTCATGTCTATCCAGAGACCATCCACAGGTACAAGTTCATGGAAACGACGAATCTCTTCGCCCCACCATTTCACTGTCTTCGGGTTAAGGAAATCAGGGAAGTTAACAGCACCAGGCCACACTTGAGCCAAGAAGGGCTTCCCTTTGTACTTGATGAAGACGTCGTTTGCTAAGGCTCGTTGATAGACGCCGTAGCTCTTGTTTACGCCTATTCCAGGGTCGATTATGACAACATACTTCATCCCACGCGCATGGATCTTGTCCAAGAATGACAACAGTTTTGGACGACGGTAGTTAGTGGGGTTTAAGGTAAAATCCTTATGACCATCCATGTGATCATCGTCGTTCCAGATCACATCTAGTGGAATCTTCGCCTTACGGTAGTTTTCGACTACATCTTCGACTACAGATAAGTTATGGTACCCCCATCTGCATTGATGGAAACCTACATATGATCAAGAAACATCAGAACATATAGTGTTTCTAAAATGATCTCAATTTTACTGTATGTGATCATTGTAATATTACATTAATAACATGATATGTTTCAATTCTTGAAACTACAGGGGAAATAGTTGATATCCACCACCACACCATGTGCTAATGTACAACAGTTTAATGCAGCAGTTGATGAACATGCTGAATTGAAAGCAGTGCATTACATGCTTGTACCCTACAAAGACTTCAAGTCTCAACCACATTAACACAGGCTTATAATTATCATTCAACAGCTGCATAAATATTGACAACTCTAATACAAGATTGAGCTTATGAAGATGTTGCCAATTTAATTAGATGGTTAGTTAATTAGAGAAAGTGATTGTTCTTACAACTCATGTAGGGAAAACCATGTCTTAGTAGGAACCACCAGATGTGGAGTGGATCCTTTCGGGTGGTCCAGTTGTTTCTACAAAGATTTAAATATTCCAAAACATTATTTATATCCTACTCCAATATTCGACAATGAGACGGATATTTTCCGATTCCATCCCTCAAAAATGTGTATGGATAGTTAAAAACTTAAAAATAGGTTTGGAACGGAAACAAATGGTTTAAAAGATTCTCATTTGTGTTCGAGTGGGAACCTATTCATATGGAGTATTAGTATTTATTGTACAAAATAATAAAATGTAAATCTTTGAAACGAACTGGGGAGACTTTGTAGTAGGAAAGATAAAAAATGACTTATAGTATTGGTGATAAATAAGAGTAATAAAATTTTATGACAAAGTTTTATAGTGTATGGCAGAAACTTGAATTAAAAAAGTAATAACATTTCAATAAAAAAATGAAACTTAATTTATAAAAGAATAATAATAATATAGTGATAATAGTATAAAAAAATCATACTTCATATTTTTAATAAAAAATAATAAATTACGAAAGTATAAATTAAGAATCAAATAATATTCAGTATTATGATCATATAATATTAATAAATATATAATAAAATTGTTGCTTAAATTTGTTTATTTATAGAATTATATTACTTAAAAATTATTTTAATAAAAAAAAACCCAAATTTGATATTAGTGTAGTAAAGATTAATATTGGAGTATATTTTTTCTTTTATAAATAAAAGAAGTGAATATAGGGCCCATTCTTAATAAGGCTATAAATAAATTTAATAAAATGCGGGGTATACACATTTAAAGAAAAGTAATGTCAAGAAAGAAAACAAGAGGGTTTTCCCAGACAGCTATCCTGTTTTCAAGACAAAAATATTAATAATAAAATAAAGATTTATACATTATTTTAGGGGTATTATTTTGTAATGACTAATGTGATTTGTCGGGCCTTCTGTTTGACAAAACTATTGCAAAAGGTTCCCACTCTTCTCAATTATTTTACATTCAAGATATTTTTGGCCATTTGAAGTAAAAGAAAATGATTTAGATATTTCATGGATAAAGGATAACGGTTAAACCCAAAAAAAAAAAAATCATAGATAACAAGTATAAAATTAATATTGTCCACTTTCATTATAAATATAAATGAATTCAGGATAATTCTAAATAAATAATATAATAAACCATAAAAATAAATTATAAGTCCTAAACTACAATGCAGATAGTAGTGTAAGTATCAGGACGCACATAATATAATAAAAAATTTAGTAATGTAATTGTGACACCAAAATCTAAAATTTTATCATTATACTGACCTTTTTTTAATTAGGTAAAAACATTTTACTCAAATGAATATAAAGGTAAGAGTTTTGCCTTGTAAATGCACAGGAAACAAATATATATAGATAAATCATAAAGGTAAGAGTTTTGTTTAGGAGTGTCAATTTAGCATGAACTCGTGGATACCCACTCGACCTGCACGATTTGGGCCGCCCCAGACCTGCCCCGAACCCATTTTGAAATGGGATAAGTCTGGGTATCACTTCAGACCCGCTAGTACCTGCCCCGGCCCGTCCCGTACTAAATCTAAATAGTATATCTTTTATTTTATAATCATTTGAAATTCTATACTTTACTACTAATTTTGTGATTATTATTATTATTTGAATTTTATTTTTTATTTTTGTGATATAATTATTACTTGAAGCTATTGAGAATGATGAAGTGAGAGAGAGTATTTATGAGTGCCACATAAATCGTAAAAAAAATTAAAAAAAAAGAGAACAGGACGGGGCAGTCTGGGTCTAGATAATAGGACCATGCGGGTCCGAGGCGGATCCGGGCCAGACACTTCTAAAACGAGTCGGGTCCAGGTAATTAGGTATCCTCCCCAGACCCGACCCGTTGACATCCCTAGTTTTACCTTGTAAAAGCACGGGAAACAAATATATATAGACAAATCACAATTTTAATATGTATATAGAATAATGTTCTTGCTTTCTCTCATTTAAGTTGAGAAACAACATAGCCAATTTCAAGATCAGATTTTTATCATTATACTGACTTATGAGTTATACAAGATCACTAGGAATAAAGGGTAAAGTCTTGTTTGAAAAGCATTTATATAATTAATTTTAAACTTAAGGGGGTGTTTATATCTTATTATATTCTTATTACTTAATATTTATTTTTAGTGTTTAAATTGTATAAAGTGATAACTGTGTTTATTACTTTAAATAGGGAGAGTTTACGTAAAATAGAGTTCACACAAAACCCATCCAGAATAAAGTAAACTAATGATAGACTTAATTAATAAACTCAATTGTTTGCTTTAGTGAGTTTTAAGATCTTGCTATTTTTTTAAAATAATGTTTTCTCTTATTGGATTAATCCTGCGTTTAATGTTATATTGTCCACGTGAAAAAACAATATTGTACTTGCTTTAGGTGAAAAAACAATATTGTACTTAAAGTTTATGGGCTTCCCATCCTATTTTATTATGCCAATCAGGTTGGTTATTTCCATTAATCTTAAAATGTTAACATTTTTGACCATTTTATAGATTTCTACCCGTTTTAGTACATGTTTCCTAAAAATTAGGGCATGATTATAAGTTTATAACTACCATGTTTCATCATTCTAAATTTCACGAAGACTTTAATAAAAAAAATCGTGTCTTTAAGTGTGAAAACACAAGTCAAGCCACTGTCTTTTTGTCTAATTTTATACATCAAATTCCTAAACCCCAAACACACTATCTATTATTCTATAATATTTTCAACCGACATCACATGCTTACTAATACCATCATTTAATGCACATTTACATGTGATGTTACTTCATAAATAGTTGGTAAAACATTATCTCAAATCAAACCTTAAGACTCCTAAATTTTCCTTGTACTAAATACTAATCACATATTTAATTCACAAAGCACCTAGTATATCACCATAACACACACGTTTATTTATAATCTTTTAAAATTAATTAACATATTAAGACCGTTTATTTAATTAAACAAGATTATATACTCGCAATTAAAATCAAAGAGAAATGAACGTACCGAAAGCCCAGTAAGGCATTGCAGCAGGTCGACCGATGAAGGAAGTATACTGATCAACAACAGCTAATGGCGATGGCCCAGCGAAGAAATACAGATCAATTACACCTCCGATCACTTTATACGTCAAAGAATCTCCTCTGTAGAAAATATCCATCCCGTTGCTGTTCATCAGCAGGACTCCATGCGACGTCGCTTCGTCTGCAACGTTCCTCAAATCCATGTACACGGGGTGCGATCCGTATAAATCTGCATTCAGATTTATGGCTGATATGTCTGTAGTGTACAGAGTGTTGGGATCGTTCGGATACAGCTTGATTCCATGGGGTCGAGTGTTCTCCCCCAAACCATACAGGGATGCATCTTTTGGGAGCTTCGTCGAGATTTCCAGGTATTGATCTTTGAAAACAAGATCGTTGTATGGGTCTGATTCATCCGACCTCGTATCGAAGAGGGTCTCCCCGTTTGATCTTCGTGTTACGGAGAAACTAAACGGGTCTGTTTTGTATGCGAAAATCAGCTCGCTTATAACTGCGAATTCTGCATTTTTCGAATGCACACCAGGTGTTTGTTTTAATGTCGGAACGGGTTCTCTTGGCAAGAGGTTGTAAGGCACTTCCCATCTCTTCTTCTCAGCATCAGTGATGTGAACCCTCAAACGGTCCCTTGTTTCGTGCCTGAAAAAATTGGTTTGAAGGATTTGTAATAATAAAAAAAAAAGATGAGATTTTTAGTGAAGAAAATTGTGGGAAAATGGATTACTTGACGTAGAGCTGTAACAGAGGTATATCAGGGCCGTAGATGTTGTTCTTCTGGTTGACTTGAAGGAGGCCAAGAATGCCACCATTTGCAGATTCTTGAATGGAGATCAAACGGTATCCTTTTCCAATCCTCTTCTCTGCATTAGCAATGGTGCCGTAGGGTGCAATTTGAGCTACAAATAGAACCAAGAACAGCAGCATAAACCTCAGAGAAAAAGACAATTGCAGGAGGGGAAAGGGAAAAGATGGAGAGAAGAGCATGATTGAATGATTGGTTTTGCACATAATTTTGAGGAGTTATAATGGAAAAGAAAGAAATTGCAGAGTTACACAAGTGGTGTGGATGAGGTTGACATAATCTCAGGACAATTTTTTTGCATCTGCATGTGACTTAGATGTTTGTTTGGGGCCCAGAGAATTGGGTCGGGTCCCATGATCGCCATGTCTGAATGGCAAACAGTAGCAGTAAGTTCTAATTTTGTTTATGGGGATAAATTCAATTTGCTGCTGATTCTTGTTTCTTGGTGATATATTAGTGCTACTATGCACGCTGTTACTGCCAACCAGCCATCCCTGTAGAAATGTGGTGACATTTGGATGCAATCGTGTAATCATGTATAGACAAAAATACTAGATGTATTTTATGTGTAATCATTATGTTCACGATTTTGCCGATTGTATAGCTCAAGTTATAGGAAGAAAGGTGAAAAGACTCGAGCTCATAGTTGTATAGTTGGGATTTGAATGATGTATTTTACATGAATTTTGATATTTGGCATCACAGTTAAACAACAAGTTTTCCACAGTAAGTCATTTGAGTCATCACATCTTACCTAGGTTGTAGATATAAAACTGTTATCATAAAGATAAAATTTTTCTTTAATTTTATCTTTGTTAATGAATAAAGAAAATTAAGGAGCCTTAGTTCAAATTCCGGAATTGCAATGGTAATGTGAATTATTGATGAAGCTAATGAGAATTGCAATGGTAATGAGAATCATTAATGAGAGTTATGATTATGGAAATGAAAGTGATTGAAGGGATGATGTATACATTGAATCAATGGGAATGATTGAGGAATTTGAATTTTCATTACCTCTAACCAAGCATTGAGGAATAAAAATAAATATCCTTTCATTCTCATTACCTTCCCCTAATACCTCTAACCAAGCGCTTCCTAATATTATAAAAATTGAAGTACAAGATACATCAATCCAAACATCATCAATGAATCTTAGTTTCAAAACAATTTCTCAACAATTAAATACTACATAGTTTGGATATAAATTTCAATTTTCTGACAGAGATTTGACAGAGATTTTGTTGTTAAAATCACTCATTATGATTAACCATGCTTATGACTTTACTTTAATCTCATAAATTGAAAATAACTTGAAACCATAAAACTCTTTTTTACTGAAAACTAATTAATTACAAAACAAGATTTATATGAAACACCTGTTCATTATCCAATCACAATAATATAGTATGATTTTCTAAGTTACTTTATGTTGAATATTTTTTTTTTTGACAAATACTACTGTACAATAGTTTTTAAGATGTAGTTGAGTCAAATTTTTAAACATGATCCGGAATATTTATACTCAATCAAGCCCAATTGATCATTTTAGCCCTAATTCACGCTGACTCACTCTCTCTCTCTCTCCTGAATTCTCTCTTCAGTTCTCTCTCTTTCTCTCCTCACTGTTTTATCTTCTACCGTCATTCCTCTCCTTCCTCGTCGCGCAAGCCGTTCGGATCTGGTCCACCGCACGCCATCGTCTTCTGCACCACCGCACATCATCGTCCCCTGCATCTCTATCCGCCGAAAAGTTTGTCATTCCAGATCTAGTCTTGTGTTTTTGATTCATCGCCGCAAGCCATCCAAATCTATTCGGAATCTGACCACTGCGCTCCACCTTCATTCACAGATTTGTCTTCCACGCCACCAAATGGAGAATGTAATCCAACATCAAACTTGTGTTTTGTGGTGAGAAGATGATGATGTTTGAGGATATGAGGTTCTATGGTGACTTGGTTTCTTCTCCTCGGGGTTTCAAAAGTTTCCTCCTAAATTTCGTTGCTTTTGAATTTATGTGTTTATTAATGTATACTTTTTAAACATGGAGTGTATACCTTTTATTTAACAATTGTATAACGTTTTTATTAATAAGTATTTGAGGTGTTCGAACAATGATTTGACTGCAATTGATGAAAATTTTCAATATATTCCTAATGAAAATTGTATAAGAGAAATTATAAATTTCAACTCGTAATTATACTTAAAAGTGTATATGTTTTATTGAATAATTGTATAACATTTTATTAATAGATGTATACTTATGAATATCTAATTATATTTTTGTATAATGGCAAGAAACGTGAGGAGAAATATGAAGATTGAAAGAAGTGACATCAGCATCCAATTTTAAAAGCTGTAACAGATGAACCCATCATATATAAATAAAATAATTTTGATTTGGTAAAACGTAATACACTTATAAAGAAAAATTTATACACTATTGAAATACAAATAATACAATATCTGATAATTGCATATTTGAATCATCTGATAATACAAATCCAAAGTATAGTAAACAAATTCACCCTTCAACGTTGTATTTCAACTGATTATACTCTCTCTCATATCCACTACTTTAACACATAGCATACATGAGTAATACAACATTATTAAAAAAGTAATACAATTTAACATTACATAAAAAAAATTAAATATGTTCTATTAATCACCCAATTAATCCACAGTGCCAAATCTGAGATTTATTTCATTTGACTTCGAGTTTTCATGTGATATTCATTCAATCCTAGATCAGTTCTATCCCTAATTTCACCCATCGCAGATCCGACGGTGCTGTGGCGATGGCTAGTGGCAAATTCGAAGGCGGTTGGCAGTGGCGTGCGAATCTCGACAGCAGATCTGATTTGATTCCTTGATGGAAAGCGTACTTTGCAGATTCCGACGACCTTGGCGTCGATAGTGTCTCAGGCAAAGAACCGACAAGTGTTGGTGGTAGCGTGTGGATTCATGTCTCCGAGAAGATGGTGGTTGGTGGTGCAGAGAAGAGAATGGCGGCGTGACGGGTCATATTCCTTAAATAATTGATCCATTTTTCCAAATGGATTGTGGTGCACGTTAAAAACTAGTGTACACTATAACTACTCTTTTCATATCAAATATACTTAATATATCCATATATAAATATGTTATCACTTAGTAGATATGTTAAAATTGAGAATTTCGAGATATATATAAAATTATAATTATATTAAGAGAGATTTGAATGATATATGAACTTTAATTTAATAATTTGAAGTATTTTTATGTTACAATAGAGTATCTATCTCATAATATGGATTTCATATAAAAAAGTTGCCCATATATTTAAATATTGAAAAGTTGCCCATATATTTATATGATTTTTCCAGGCCCATATATTTATCCTTACTAGGGTTTTGAATGATTTTGAATTATAAAAAAAAGTTGGATTGATATATCTAACAATACTTAATGTTGTATATCTATTTTAATGTAAATATGTCATAATAATAATAATAATAATAATAATAATAAAATTAATGTTGTGGATCTAGTAATATTTAATTTAAAAATTAAAATATTAAATTTTAATGACATAATAAATTATAAATCAGAATGTGTGTATCTAAGTAATTTTTTATCTTAAAATTAAATATTAAATTTTAAGGACATAATAAATTATAAATCACATGTAATTGAAGTAATATACATCATGCATTAGTGAATCAATAACTCCAGCTTCCGCTTTAGAGCTCTTCCACGGTAAACAAGAATTGCTCTTTCTTGGTATAGGAACCCCTTCCAGATTATGAATTTCCGGTGAAGGCTGATCTCTCGGTAAAAAGGTGCACTTTCTAATTGAACAGCATCTTTCATCCTCCTTACACGACGACGTTTGGGAGGAACGTTTGGGAGGAAGATCAGGCTTTACAGGACTAACAATTTGAGTTTTCATGGACTAACAATTTGAGTTTTCATTAACGTCTGTGCCTTTTGATTTTCTTTCTGTCATTAATTGACCTTCACACATTTTTCATATTTTAAAGTATTCATTAATGGAGACTAATAACTAGTATAATATAATGAATTATAACGTTAGAATATTAAATATATTATTAAAATATTTAATTACTAAAGAAGAGAGTAATTTTAATGAGGTATCAACTTCACAATTTTTCTTAATTATTTTATTTTTTTATTGTTCTCAAGATAAAGAGATATCTTTAATATACTAAAATCTTTCCACATATAAATAAGACATTTTACTCATTTATTATTTTATCACATAAATTGAATAAAAGATTTCATAAAGTTCTAAAGAAAGGTACCAGTTTTTTTAATCATATTTTTTAAATTTCTATAGATTAATATTATATTATCTTTTTTATGTTTTAAAATTTTCTTTTGATTATGTTTTGTTCTTTTTTTCATTATCTCCCACGTAAATTCAACAAAAGAGGTATCCGTTTCTTTTTTCTTTTAATCTTTTTTTTTTAATTTCTATTGATTGATATTATGTTGTCTCTTTTATGTTTTTTAAATTTTCTTTTGATTTTTTTAATTTTTTTTGTATAATTTTTTTTTTCATTAGTACGTAGTAAAAATAAAATTTGACTTATGTAGTATGAATTTTTTTCATGGTTAAAATTTTAATTTTATTAATTAATTTTGTTATGATTTCTTTTACTTTTCATATTTTTTTCAAATTGATTTATGTTAATTTTTATCTCTTTGTCTTAGTTTGTATGTTTCTTCTTAATAAATTTCGTTTTCTTTTATAATTGTTTTTAGTTTTAATATTTTATCCTTTTCTATTTTCAATTAGATTAAAACACACTGTACTGATTTTTTTTATAATTCTTCCTTTGCTATTTTTTTATTAATTTCTATTAAATAGTTTTTATTATGTTATTTTAATTTATTTTAATTAAAAGATATATTAATTTCACTATAATTTTGATGATTTTGGAAAGTATAATTTTAATGAGGTATTTTATTCTCAAATATAATTTTTTTATTCTTAATTTTTAATAATTATTTTATATGTATATTTCAATTAATGCATTTATTCATTATATTTAGCCGGAGATATCTATTCATATATACACATATCCTATCCTACGCATTTACTTAATATTATTTATATTAATTATTATTTAATTAGGTGATAAAAAAATATCTTTAATATATTTAATATCTCTTTATTTATGAATAAGAATTTTTATTCATTAATCATTTTCTCATATAAATTATCATATTGTCTCTTTTATATTTTTGAATTTTTTTTTGCTTTTTTTAATTATTTTTTATTTTAATTCTGTTTTTTTATTAGTACTTGAAATTAAATTTATCTTTTGTAATAATTTCTTATTAATTTTTAGTAACAGTGCTTATATACGTTTATATGTAAATTCAATTTACACATGAAGTGTTTGTAATTTTCTTTTGATTATTGTTTTCTTTTTTCTTTTTCTTTTTTGTTTTAATTCTGTTTTTCATTAGTACGTGAAATTAAATGTATCTTTTGTTATAATTTTTTATTAATTTTTTTCATTGTCAAATTTTTAATTTTTTAATTAATTTTGATATGATCTTTTACTTTTCTTGTTTCTTCATATTGATTTATATTAATTTAAATTTTATATTTCTTTTTAATAATTTTTCGTTATATTTTTTAGTTGTTTTTTATTTTAATATCTTTTAGTTTGTAATTAAGTGTATTATTTTATTTCTTTAAATTAAAATATGCCGTAGTAATATTTTATAATTCTCCTTTGCTTTTTTTTTTCTTTTTTGAATTTCTCTTAATTAGTTTCAATATTTTTTTAAAAAAAGATGTATGTTAATTTTAATATATGAGAGTTTTATTTTGATACGATGTCGATTTTAAAAAAAATTAATAATATTTTTATTTTTTCGATTAATACATACATATTAATTTAATTATAATACTTTTTGTTAGTAAATTATTTTTCTAAAATATTATTTTAATAATTATTTTATAAGCATATCTTAATTAGTATATTTATTCATTATAATTAGTTGGAGATATCTATTCATATACACACATATCCTGCATATTTACTTAATATTATATTTATTAATTAATATTTGATTAGGAGATAAAAGTATATCTTAAATATACTAAAATCTCTCTATCTATAAATAAGACTTATTATTAATTAATCATTCTCTAATGTAATTTATCATAATGTTTCTTTTATAGTTATAAAATTATTTTTTAATTATTTTTTTGTTTTAATTCTTTTTTTTATTTGTACTGAAGTTAAATTTATCTTTGAAGTAATTTTTTATTAATTTTTTTCATGGTCAAATATATAATTTTTTAATTAATTTTATTATGATATCTTTTACTTTTCTTATTTCTTCACATTGACTTATATTAAATTTAAATTTTATGTTTTCTTTTAAATAATTTCCATTTTTAGTTTTTTAGTTTTAATTTAAGTTTATTCTTTTTATTTCTTAAAATTAAAATATACTGTATTAATTTTTTATAATTCTCCTTTGCTATCTTTTTTTTTTTAATTTCTCTTAATTAGTTTCATTCTTTTTTTTTATTAAAGATATATGTTAGTTTTAATATAATTTTTTCTTCTGCATATGAGATCTTTATTTTGATATAATGTCGATTTTAATTTTTTTATAATATTTTAATTTTTTCGATTAATCCATACATATTAATTTCGTTATAATACTTTTTTTATTAGTAAATTATTTTTTTAAATACTATAATTTCATGCCCGCATAATACGCGGAATTTGTACTAATTTTAATAATAATGAAAAAAAACCGTAAAAGGAAAACGAAATCAAATACATATTTGAAGTCTAATAATTACGGTTAGATATACTTAGTTTTAGACTTTTAATGAAAAATAGAAGTTAATAGTTAAGTGACTTTAAAAGGATTATGCTATGTAATTTAATTAGATAAAATGTTCATAAAATTCAATGGAATATACCCTCCATCCTATTTCAATATTTACATATTTCTATTTTGGGCGTCCCATTTTAATGTTTACGTTTCCTTTTTTAGAATATGAGACTCACCTAAAACAATTAATATATCACCATGATCCTCACATCTCACACTAATACATCTACCATTTTATATTAAATATTATATCTTTCCACCCACTATCTATTTAAATACTATACTCCTTAATCAACGTGTTAAAAACAAACGTAAACATTGAAACGGGACGGAGGGAGTAATAGTTTTTGCTTTTGTTTTAGTATAATAATGAAGTTATAAAAAAATGGATACGGATACAATTGATTAATAGTACTATTTAGATGGATATAAATACCTCCAAATAAATATATATTATATCCGCTGCCAATAAAAGTTATAAATACCTCTAAATAAATGTGTATCCTATCCGTTGGTTGTAAAAATTAATATTAAGAAAAAATAAATCTACGTACTATATAATTTAATCATAAATATAAAATTATATTATTTTAATAAAAAATCAAATAAACATTTATTTATATATAAATAACTAGCATTATATCTATAAAATATATAAATTTAAATAAATAAATACTTTATTATTTTATGGGCAGCCAACAAAGAAATAAGAGCTTTTCGTGCAGTAATAATTATTAATTGAAGATAATAAATTTTAGAGGGTAAATTTTATTCAATTAATTAAACAAGCACACATGTTTACAAAAGTTGGTATCGGTTCTGTAAATTCCTTTTACGGTAATACGAAAGATTTGTAACTATATAATAATACTATTAATTTTTTTTTTCGAAATTCAAATTTGAATAGTGATTACTTTAGATCATTTTTCTTATAAAAAAAAAAAAAATCAAAACCCTAATTTGATAACCTTTCATTTATCTTTGTGCTTGCTATAAGAGGCCATACAAAAATCTCATCCAACATAACATTTTCCACACGGCAGGTAACTCATCATTTAGTAGGTTATTTTGTGATATTTTATGACTTTTATATTTATTTTCAATTATTTCAGAAAATAATGAATTAACCATATTTTTTAGAAATTCTATTGTTCAACATGTCACGACTCCTGAGTTTTGTAAGTGAAATTGATTCTTCTAAGTCATTGAAGCTGCATATAAGCCAAGCCAAAAAAAAAGTATTTCCTTATTTAAAGATTTAAGTGTGTTCCAATGATTTAGAGGTAATGTTAAATTTTTTATTTTTTATATGCACACAAGGCATATAATCATTTCTTCAGTTGTTAGGTTTCAAAGCACCATGTACATAAAAAAGTTTTCTTTTGTTTTTGAGGTTACAAATGCTCAAGGTTTTTTTATTTTTTATTTTATTTTTGTGTGTGGAGTTTTTCATGTTTTATTTATCATCAACATTGGACATGAACAAGAAAATTTAACATGACTATGTCTTTAATAAGAAGGGTTAATTGCGATAAAATACATAACTTTTTCTTTTTTTCTCAATTTAATTATAAATTATTTTTTTAAGGCAAAAGTTTGTGTGTGCCACTTTCCTTGTACCTTTAGAATTGTGTGTCAAATTGTATACCTTTTAGTATAAGCAAAAACTTGTGTGTGCCCGGGCCCACGGAAGCACACTTCGTGTGCCTTTAGAATTTTGTGTTAAATTGTATACCTTTTATTATAAATATGTATACCCTTTATATTCTGAAAAAAATAAAAAATATAATGAAAAGTGTATACTCTTTAGAACAAATGATGTACCATTATTAATTAAAGTGTATATCTTTTAGAACAAAATAATGTACTCTTATCCATAATACTAAATTCTAAATGCGCACGGCGTGCGCCCAAATGCACGCAAACCTCACTCTTTTTTTAATCAAAAAAATATATGATCTTTTCTATTTTCCTTAATTTAATCATGAACTCTCTTTTTATCAATTGAATACATAACTTTATTATAATTTTCTCAATTTTAACGCAAATTTTCTTTTATTAATTAAACATGTGATTTTTTATGTTTTACAATTTAATTTTATTAAAATTATTCTATTAATAAAAATTAATACACAATAAATATTTGAAATACAATGCAAAAATTACATATTAAATATGAAAATAAAAAATAGTAAAATTCATATAATAATTTAAAATTTAATATTAATTATCTTATACTCCCTTCGTCCCATAATACTTTCCACACTTTTCTCATTTGTTTGTCCCACAAAATCTTTCACACTCAAAAAGGAAACATCACTTTATCCAACAACCTCAAAAGTTAATTTAATTTCAAATTTGCCACTCATTTTTCACACACATATCATTATTTTATACTTTTTATTACATAAAAATACTATAATACCCTCCAAAGTCAATAAAGTTGGTCAAAAAGTGCAACATTTCTTAAACAACGTGAACAGTAAACGTGAAAAGTTTTTCGGAACAGAGGGAGCAGATAATTCAAGAATTAAAAAAAAAATCTTTAACTTAAGTTTAATGTGATTATATTCTAATAAAACCTGGCCTACCAATTTTTATATAAAATTATCCATTTTTAATTATCTAAAGTTAATATATATTAAATCGAATTCAATTATATAAAATTTATGAATATTTTTATGAATTTTTTAATATGTAAGATGTAATTTATACATTATATTTCAATATTTGATGTGTATAGAATTTTAATTAAATGAAACATAAAATATTGCCCATTTAATTAATAAAATGAAAAGGTCGTGATAAAATTGAAAAAAATAAAATAAGATTATGTATTTAATTGATAAAAAGAAACTTCATGATTAAATTGAGGAAAAAGAAAAAAATCATGTATTTTTTTATAAAAAAAATAATTTGTGATTAAATTGAGAAAAGAGAGAAAGGTTGTAAATTTAAATGCAATTAACCTTAACAAGAACCACACTGAAAATGACATATATTGAAAAAATAGTAAGTATAAAATGTGACACACAACTATTATATATGTACTTTGTTTAAGCAATTGTACTTTGTTCTCAACAAAATGCAAAATCAATTTTGATTTTATTTTCGATTATTAGTTGATAATTTATGAACAAAAAAGACATAAGCCACTGTCAATACATTTAAAAAAAAAATTGTTCTTAATATTTCATATAAAGAGATATCAATCATTTTTGTGCAAAGAGAAAATCAAAACATACATGAATGCCATCATTCATTCTTTGGGTAAAGAGAAAAACTGTGAAAAGAAGAGAAACTAAGATTAAAAAAGTATGTGGGCCAGAATACTATTCACATTCCATGTAGAAAAATTGAGTTGCCTAATTATTTTTGGCTTTGATTAAAAATCAACAAATCAACATCTTTTTAATTAAAAGTTTATTATTTAGTATTAGCTTTTTAGTTTTTACTGTCTTTTTATATGAAGATAATAATATCTCCAGCAAAGATGTAGTACTATATATTAAGTATATGTAATACAAATTGCAGTCATTCTATTTTAATTGGCTTGCTTATAGAAAATATTTGACTTGAAAAGAACAGAATTATTATATCTCTCTAATTTTACAATTTAAATATTACCTAAAATATTAAATAATAAAAAAATCAACTTTATTTATTTATGCAATAAATAGATATAAATTTAAGATTGAAATAAGAGGGCGTAATAGAAAAAAAATTTTCTCCGTGCATGGCGCAGAAGAATTACTAGTTAACATAACTTGTGGGTACCGTTTGGATATTAAATCCGCATGGTGATATTTATTCTATTCAATTTCCAATTTGAAAGAAAAAATATCAATAAATAGATAATAAAAATATGGCAATAACTAGGAGTTATTCCACCAAATTTAAATAGACAAATTCTCTTGTGAGACATTATATGTGAGACGTGTTAAAGTATGCTTATTATATAGATAAAATATGATTAATGGTTGTTAAAATGTATTTTTTAAAATATGATAAATGATGAATTAAAGTATGATTTTAGGGTGTTATAATATGATTCATTCTTGACATATTTTAATCATTAATACTATTAATTTACAAGTGCTTGCCAAAAATATTTTTTTTTAAATTATGAGGTGGCGACTTCACGTTGCTCCTTGAAAAATTTTGTGTATGTGGCGCTCCCACGTTGATCCCGCAATTAATTTTTATTATATTTAATTTAATTTAAAATAATTATTTTGTAATCCTACCATTAATACATCTTAATTTAAATATTTAATAATCCTACTATTAATACATAATAATATTATTTTAAGTTTATATAAGTAATTTAATTTAATACTTTAAATATTTTTTTATTTAATCCATAAATTTTGTGTGAATTTTAAATTATTTATTTTCATATTTAGCATATACATTTTAATTAAGGTATGGTACAATCGATTAGTTGTAAAATTTTGGTAAATTATTTATTTTTATTGGATTTTAAATTATTTTATTTATTTTCATAATTTACAAGTGCTTGCCAATTTTTTTTAAATTGTGAGGTGGCGGCGTCACGTTGCTCATTAAAAATTTTGTGTATGTGGTGCTCCCACGTTGATCCCACAATTAATGTTTATTATATTTAATTTCATTTAAAATAATTAATATTTTTGTGTACGTGGCGTCGTCACGTTCGTTCTTGAAAAAATTGTGTACGTGTCGCTCTCACATTAATTTTGTAATTAATATTTTATTTTAAGTAATTTAATAAGTGCTTGCCAAAAATATTTTTTTTTAAATTGTGAGGTGGCGGCTCCACGTTGCTCCTTGAAAAATTTTGTGTATGTGACACTCCCACGTTGATCCCGCAATTAATGTTTATTATATTTAATTTAATTTAAAATAATTAATATTTTGTAATCCTACCATTAATACATCTTAATTTAAATATTTAATAATCCTACCATTAATACATAATAATATTATTTTAAGTTTATATAAGTAATTTAATTTAATACTTTAAATATTTTTTTATTTAATCCATAAATTTTGTGTAAATTTTAAATTATTTATTTTCATTGAATTTTAAATTATTTATTTTCATATTTAGCATATAAATTTTCATTAAGGTATGGTACAATCGATTCATTATAAAGTTTTGGTAAATTATTTAATTTTATTGGATTTTAAATTATTTTATTTATTTTCATAATTTACAAGTGCTTGCCAATTTTTTTTTAAATTGTGAGGTGGCGGCGCCACGTTGTTCCTTGAAAAATTTTGTGTATGTGGCGCTCCCATGTTGATCCCGCAATTAATGTTTATTATATTTAATTTCATTTAAAGTAATTAATATTTTGTAATCCTACCATTAATACATCTTAATTTGAATATTTAATAATCCTACCATTAATACATAATAATATTATTTTAAGTTTATATAAGTAGTTTAATTTAATAATTTTAATATTTTTTATTTAATCCATTAAATTTATGAATATTTAATAATCCTACCATTAATACATAATAATATTATCAATGTATGATATCTAAAGCCTCAAGCATTTAAGTTTAATTCTCCAAGTAGTTTAACTTAAATGCTTGAGGCTTTGGATATCATACATTGATAATACAGAAAAAAACCTGAATATGATTATGATGGATGAAAAAGTAAATTTTAGTTGATTATAATGATTAAATATTCTTTAAGTATATGGTAGTATTTTATATTTCCACAACTTTTAGATTATTAACATGATAAGGTTTTTTCTTTAATTATTGTTATATTATATGTGTAGGGTTTGAAGATTCAAGCAACAATTCGCCATAATCAGATCTCAAAATTTGAGAAATTGTTAAGTGAGGGGACAACATATATTATATCAAACTTCCGTGTTGCTGAAAATATTGGGTCGGTTCTTATTACAATCATGAATTCAAGTTGAACATCCATAATTACACGTTGGTGCGATTGACTTCGCCATTGAAAACCAACAAAACTGACTTGAATTTTATTGATTTTGATACAATCAATTCTCAAAACAACACTAGAGATACAGTACTCATAGGTATGTTTTAAAAGTTTATTATTATTTTTCTAATAGAAACTAATTATATTTTTTAAAAAAAATTTGGTTCTATTTTTTCTTACAATGACAATATCCACAGACATAATTGTTTTTTTGGTAAAAATAGGAGATATAATTTGTGTTAGTGCAAGGGGCAAGCCTACAGATAAAATTGATATTAAGCTTGAAGATGAACGATAACTTTCTTTTAAAATATTTTTTCATATTTTTTTAACTCAATTTTTATGATTAATATTTTTTTAATTAAAATTTTAATATTAATTTAAGACACACGATCATGAATTGTACATTGTGGGGAGAATATGCAAGACAATTGATGCAGTACAAGAGGAACAATCCAAACCAAACACTTATTATTATTCTTGAGTATGCCAAAATCAACAATAAATATAGAGGTATATATTTTTTTAAACTCATTTTATTTATGTATAATTCTATATGTATTTAGATGTCATTAGATGTTTATTCTAATATATTTAGCCATTAATCATATATTATTTGTCCTCTAATTTCTTAGATATGTTTTAACAATAATAATTATTATTATATAAAAATTTAAATTATACTTTCTTTGAAATATGCTATAGGAAAAACATATCAAATTCTTGGAATGCAATAAGGATAACAATTAATGAAGATATAAAAGAAGTTCATAATTTTCGAAAGAGGTACGCGCTCAATCTATACATTACATTTAGTGATTTTTTCTTTTAAAAAATATGTATCTATAAATTTTAATATTTATGTATTTGGAAATGTAGCATGGGTTTAATAGACCATGATAGATTGTCTGGACAGTCTCATATAAATCATATTGGTAGAAGCTTCGTCTTTGAAGAATTTACACCAGATGTAGAAGCGATCTATCTTGCAGAAATTCAAGACATCAGGGATATAAATATTCCATTATAATTTTTTTGTTTTAAAATATTTTTATTACAAAGATTAAAACGCATTACAATTATTGTAAAACTTATGTTAATTTATATTTTCATCATGGATTTTTAGGAAAACTATTGCATTGTTGTTGCTAATGCTCAAAGGATCCAAACTCAATATGGATGGTACTATAATAGATGTAACAAATGCACCAAGAAAGTTATTGATAAATTTGGAGCCCCTTACTGTGAGAAGTGTAAGTAGGACATACCAGTACCTGTGCCACAATAAGTTTTATTTTTTTTCTTTGAATGTTTAACATATTTTTTTAAATTTACTTTTTTCTTTTGAAAATGACAAATAAAATTTTATTAAGTTATTTTGCATTTCAACAGATATAAAATTCATCTCAAGGTTGCCGATGAAACTGGGAGTACTTCCTTTATAGTATTTGATAGAGAAATTAGGCTAATCATTGGAAAAACAGCAGCAGAACTCATTGAAAATCTTGAGAAGGTATTTTATAATTTTCATATACTAACATCTGCAAAGAATAGAATTGCATTAATCAATTTTCACATATTACAAATTTTCACATGACTCAAAGATAGGACATAAATTAGAATTTAGTTTGCAAAATACAACATACATTTTATACCTATCCTATGTTTTATTATAATTCTTTTTTTTAGCTGGACTTGGTTGGATCATTTTCTAAAGAGCTTGACACTCTTATTGGTTTGAAGTTCATCTTTAGATTCCATATATCTGAAAGAAATATAAGTAGTCAATGGAATGCATACACTGTGATGAAAGTATCTTCAGATCCTACTATGATCAAAGCTATAACGAATAGATCAAAAGCGAAAAAGGTATTGAAGTTCAAAATTTGCTCCATCTTTTCTAACTGTTATATTATACTTTTATTTTTATGTTTACATACAGCCTTTAGGATCCTTCATGAATAATATTTTTTCAAATAAAATGAGTACTCCAAAAGAAAAGCGTAAATTGATTGACTTTGAGACTATTGATGATGATGAAGATAATGTTCTGGATCAGACTCAAATGCCGGCCACGAATAAAAGGATGATTTAAGTAAAAGTTGAAGATGATCAATCTTAAGAAACAAAACCTATTACTTCATGAAATACTTAGGATTTATCCATAAATTTTATTATAACTGCAGATTTAGATTATCATAATTTTTATGAAACTATGAATGATTATTTTAATTATATTATCAATTCTATCCTTCAAAACTTTCTAGAATCAAGAATTAATATTTATTTCAATATCATTACCAACTCTGTTTTCCAAATCAAGTAGACATGCGCCATCACAAGAATAAGAATTCAAAATCTAAATTGTCTCATACAAAATTAATTTATTCAAAATAGTCTCAAAAAATTTAATTTTACCTACAAATAAAATCATAACTTTTAACTTTTATCTAAAATGGTCATTTAAACCTAAAAATGATCAATTTTATTTATGAGTTTTATAGAGATAAAAAGTAATATTTTGAGACAAAATTACAACAAGTAAAATTAATAATTAAAACAAAAGTTATGGGACAACATTGATAAAAAAAAGGGTATTGTATTGAAACAAATGTTATATAGCAAAACTAAAAGGTTCCAGATTTGGAACGAATATTAAGCTCTTAATAATGTAACGCTCTCTAGGGTTAAGAGTAGGGCAGACCTAAAAATACTCTGAATGAAGAAGGGAAAGCAAGCAACAACACAGTTAATGTTGTGTTTGGTGAAGTTTTTAGAAATTTATAGTAATTAATGTTACAGATAATATAAATATGATTATATTTCACTTTTTATTTATTTCAGTTCAGTTACATAGTATATCATTTAAAGGTAAACATCATAATTACAATAAATAAAGATAAATATATACGAACATGAAAAATAGAACGAAAATAACATTACATCAAAACATATCGAAATTAATATAATAAAGTAAAGATCATTTAAAAAAGTTATATTATAAAAAATATAACCCATGTAATACACGGGGAAACATACTAGTTATAAATAAACTTATTTTACCTATATAATAAATATACTTTTGTACTGGGTCAACCCATCTAACAACCGTCTCACAAAAAATCCACCTCACAAGAGAGTTACTCATCTGAGTTACTCATCTAAATATTACAACATGAGATCCACCCTTAACCTCACCTCCATTCATACTATTTGCTTAATTAGTCGTCATTGTTTCATGTTTGTTTATTTATTTATATTTATTTTTTGTTATTTTCTTTAAATTTAATTTTAGGGGTATAATTGTAATTTCAACTTATAATTTAGGGTATATTTTATCCCTAATGTTTACTTATTATTTATTCTTAGGAATTAGAATTAATTCTAAGGGTATAATTATAATTTCACCTCTATAGTTTAGGGTATATTTTACCCGTAGGATTTAGGTATAATTCTAATTTCACCCTTGTGGTTTATGGTATATTCACTCATAGGGTTTAAGGTTTAGAGTTTAGGATATAATTGTAATTTCACCTTGTGGTTTAGAGTATATTTCACTCTTAGGGTTTAGGATATAATTATAATTTCACTCTTGTGGTTTAAGATATACTTTATCCCTAGGGTTTAAAATTTAGGGTATAATTGTAATTTCAACCTTGTGGTTTATAATATATTTTACTCATAGGGTTTAGGGTATAATATTCATTTAAATATAATAAATTAAAAAACAATATTAATGAAGGAGGATAAATTAATTAAGAAGGGTGGGGACCACACGTTCCATCAATTCATTTGGTGGGACTGGTTCCACCCAAATTACACTCTAAAAATATTATACAGTATAAAAAAATAGTATATATTATTAAAAAATTGGTGAAGTCTCGTGTGAGACCATCCCACGGTTTAATTTGCTGTGACAAACTATCATCCAGAAAATTTATTAATATATTAAAAATAGAAAATAAATTATGTGGGCCGCCGTAATTCCAATTTTAATCAGGCGCATATCTTGGGTTCTACACTGGTTCTTCTGCGTCATTTTCGTACATTAACCTCTATTCTACACGTTATACGATCACGTAAGAGGGGAAAGAAATCTAACCATTGACTTTAAGTTTAAGCTTTTATTTTTAGAGTATAGTTTCTCTCTCTCTTCTACAAATTATTTTTTCAACAGTGTGTCACAAGAAATATGATCGAAGTACTATACATTATTATACATTTTTTTACGAGTAAGAATGAAAATGTTCTTTTTCAGTTAAAATTATCCCTCATCCCAAGTCCTCAAAAGAAGAGAAGGGAAAATGTTTTGCTTACATTGTCATAGTTTGAAAAAGAGATGTTCAACAAGCTCAAAGAGAAAAAAAATGTTAGTTTTTGCCAAGTGTAGAAGAAGATAAAAGAGTTTTCGAGCCATTTACATGCTCAATCAAATCCTAATGTTCATGATTTGACCGCATGTTATGAAGAAAACGAGCTAAACTTTGAGACAAGTTTTTGTCACCCTGAGGGCAAAATTTGCTGAACCTATCAGTTTTCCTGTCAAAATATTCTCTATAAAGCTCTGATTCATGAAAATGAACCGTCAGATTCAAAGTATTCTGAGAGTCATGACCATTCAAAGTCAGGTCTAAAAATTCAGAAATCTCATTAATATTGGAAGTTGAAAGTTTTTTTTTCTTTTATTAAGTCTCTTCACTCTTTTTTCTATAAATACCCGATGTATTTGAGATTTAATAGATTATGAATAGAATATGAATGTTGTATGGATTATTGTATGAAGTATGAAGTATGAGAGTAGAGTTCTCATTTTTCGTTGGTTTAACTTGGAAGTCGAATATGAGATTATTTTTATTTTGTTCCATTTTCCATGTTATCGAATCATCTTTATTTTTATAGTTTAAAATGGAATAATTTTTAAGCATAATTATAATTTTACATTTGTAGTTCATGGTATATTTTATCGTGATGGTTCATAGTATATTTTATTTTATCTTTGTAATTTACCATGTATATTTTTATATTTAGCATTTTGATTCATAACATATTTAAGAATATATTCCCCGTCCCATTTATATTTGCACATTTCCTTTGTATTTTACAAAGAAAATGTACAATCGGAAAAGAAATGGAGAAAGTACCATTTATCTTTTCAATTTATAAATGAAGACAATTTTAATACAAACTATTAAAGAAAACATACTCCGTTTATCCCCTAACAAAATATTTGTTTGCTAGCCTTTTGTATGTAGATTGACTAGAGTATAATGTTTAATGGGTAAGGGATGAGTGTGAATGTTATTATATCCTTTTACTCTACTTTTTAAATTAATGTAACGACAAATTGTATAATTTTGTATACTTTTCCTTTTTTTAATTTTGTCATGGATATGAACTCTAACGATAACAGACGTGGAGTAATTTGCAATGATAGAATAAAATAAGAGAATAAATTAATGAGTTAATCTCGGTGAATTGGATTTTCGTGAAGATCTTGCAGTCTTCTTTTAATTTAAATAGGATATACTCCATCAATGCTATAACTAGGTATACATTTTTCTATTTTGGCCTTTTCCAAAATAAAATATACATTTCCTTTTTTGTTTGATGTGACCTATACAATACCATTATTATATCCACATGACTCCACACACTATATTAATACAACTACCCACTACACATTAAAATATTATTTCTCTTACTTCATTACACTTTAAAATATTATACTTCTTAATATCCGTGCAAAAAGTAAACGCATACCTAATTTCGAGATGGAGGAAGTATAAAATTAAAAGGAATTTAAATTACTAAAAGAGCCAAGTTCATATATGTCAAGAACGAAGATCCCAACACTCTAAGTTGTGAAGATAGAAGAAGAAGTGCACATAAAAGGTGATTGTGTAGTGTGTGATTCAATGAATGAAAGAGACGCGGATTTAAGTGGTTCGATCGAAAGACCTACGTCCACTGTAGAGTATAGAGCTTCTTCATTGATCAGTTTTAATCTGAAGGAGAGTACATCTCAATAAGCAAGATAGACGAGCTTATATATACACACTCATACTACATGGAAGTTATAGGACTATGCGTTGGCTGATCTTTGAGGCACCCAATCAGATTGTATACAACCTGTTAAGTTGTTGTAACTGACACCATCTCAAAGCTTGTGTGTCAAGCTACAAATCCACGCAGATAACTGACCATAACTGATTCATCCAACCTTTCAAAATATCAGTTGAAACTGCCCTACTCACCATGCACCGGGGTGATGATCATGTAAATCTAATGAGCTTATTTCCTCTGTACAACTCATCAAACATCTGCTCCACATGAGTGTATAACCCCACACACTTGCTTACCCAATTAGAGCAGCTCCATGTGGCACTCAACCATGCACACATAAGATTTACATCACAAATCTCCACCTAAATCTTATTTGAAAACTATCAAACCTCACCTCTACTCCACTGCTTTTAATGAGTGCAGCACCCTCAACACTATTCTTTAACGAGTATAGCAAAACTCCATTTTTTGATTTAAGGACTAGCAACCTTACCACTGTTCTTAAGGGAACAACAACCTATTGACATGATTTAGAACACACCAAGACTTCTACATAGCTCATGTATTG
The DNA here is from genome assembly GCA_023678885.1 of Pogostemon cablin. Lineage (NCBI taxonomy): Eukaryota > Viridiplantae > Streptophyta > Magnoliopsida > Lamiales > Lamiaceae > Pogostemon > Pogostemon cablin. The sequence goes on from CM042970.1 coordinate 2,187,154, forward strand.
AACTAGGTAGAAACTTAGCAATGTAATTGATCAAACTTTTAAAATTGAATCTGCTTGTTGCATCTTGACCACTATCCTTCCATTTGATGGCTTCTCCACAACTCTGAGCATGATAAAACTCCACCTCAAGTGCTACTTCATCATCAACCGAAGTATGCTTCCTATCCTTTATTTCTCTGGATGCATAATCCTTCTTGTTGTAGCCCTTCAACTTTTGAAATCCTTTGAGCTCATTAGTCTCCATCCCAGACACAACAGACACCTTAGTGAGCTTTCTACCTGATCCAAGCATTCCACCTTGGACCTGATTAGCTTGTTCACGTTCAATAGAACTTTCACACACCTTATGTTTCGAGACGTCACCACAATCAAGTATACTTTGCTTTGCTCGTTTTGGGGATCCTCTTGCACTTGTTTGTGCAGTTTTTCGACGCCATAACTATATCTTACCAACATGTTTAGTGACATTATTACCTGGATTTATTTGCTTACCATCCAAAACATACAAGCCATACTTCTTAACACCTTGAAGTGCTAATCTCCCCTGCTTAAAGATTGTAAGAACTCCACATCGAGACTGAAATTCATAACCGAGAGTGTTTTCCAAGGGAAATTAAATTCCTTCTTAGTTGAGGAACATACCTCACATTTGACAGCAACTTAACAGAACCATCAGGCAACTTGAACATGACAGACCCTATATCTTTAATGCTGCAAACTTGATTATTACCTAGAAAGACAGAGCCACCTTCTATCTGTTTGAAATCTACAAGCCAATCCTTCATATGTGTCATATGATAGGTGCATCCAGAATAAAAAATCCAATTAGATGAGTTCCTAGATGCTGCAACAGACAAGACCTCAACAAAATCAAAATCAGCATCTGCATGCCTATCCACAACTTGATTTGCTTGATTATTCTGACCTCCTCTTGCATTTTCAGACCTCCTAGCCTTCACAGCCTTCAACTTTGAACAATTTCTCTTTAAATGACCAAGCTCATGACAGTAGTAACATCTCCTAAACTCATATTCTTCCTGCGAATCACTATCTTCATCATCTTGCTTCTTTGAACTCGTATTCCTTTTCTTGTGATCAGCACCTCTCCCTTTATTGAACTTTTTGTTCTGATTTCGGCCTCCCTTTGCAAACAACACTTCTCCACCTGAATTTGTAATGTTGTCAGCCTCCATTTCTAAATCTTTGGACCTAAGAGCTGATAGAACATCTTCTAATTGAATGGTGCCCTTTCCCCCCTAGAGTAGTGAATCCTTGAAGTGGCTATGAGATCTTGGCAATGCTAATAACAACATGGATGCCTTATCTTCGCTCGTCAGCTTGAAGTCCACATTCTCAAGCTCATCTGTAATCTTGCAGAACTCATCAGCTTGATCCATCATGGGCGTTTCATCATTCATCTTAAAGGCATGAAGTCTTTGCCTCAAATGTAACCTGTTTGCATTCGATTTTGTCATGAACAAGGATTCCAGCTTGTTCCATACTCCAATGGCAGTTGTTTCCTTCTGAACCTCTCTGAGTACTTTATCACCAAGACATAGAAAGATAGCACTTAGAGCCTTTTCTTGAAGCTCCACTTCAGCCGCTGCAGCTTGAGCATCCACCTCTGCAGCTTCATTGGCCGGAGTTTCTTTGATGGCTGCACCGAGACCTTGTTGTAACAAGATGGATCTCATCTTGATTTTTCACAGCCCGAAATTTAATTTCTCAGTAAACCGCTCGATATCGAACTTGGTGATCGCCATGATGTTTCCTGTCTTCAATCACCTTCCTGCTCCTCCTTCCTTTCTTGATTGATCTGCGTTTCCCTTCTCTTGGTCTATGGATTTCCCACATACGGCGACAATATACTTATTGTTTGTGTAAATTCATTGTATGTGATTGAAGTATATGAAACTTATGTTACACCGCCCCTATTACAAGTCACCACGAACAGAAATTTCTATAAAGCATACAAACTTATTTCCTAGGAGATCAGTCGTGTGACGTCATCACATTAGATCACTTGATGACGTCAAAATCGAAGAGTGCTTTTACCACCATCCATATTTCCCTATAAATTAATTAAATTCACACATACCTCAACAAACACAAAAGATGTGAAGCATTTTCTCTCTATCTTCAAAGAATCTGTTTTTCCTTTCTTTATTCTCTAAAATAACCTTTTTTTTAAATAATAAATTAGTAAATTCGAAGAAAATAAACGACATCTCGATCTTGTATCGTTTATTTCTTCTTGATCTTCCATGGAGTTGGAGAAGAGAAAACGAGAAAATGAAGGAGATGACAACGGCCTGAAGAGGGCGGCTCCACCGCCGCCGCCGGCCGACGAAGAGGTGGAGGAGTTCTTCGCCATATTGAAGAGAATTCAGGTGGCGATCAAGTACTTCCAGCGGCGTGACGGCGTCAGGTGCGTCGGCGGTGAGTCGACGCCGAAGTCCCCCTGGAACCCCTCATTTCAACGTGAGGATTTTGACGGCGTTAAGACGGACCCGGAGTGCTCGCGCGAGTTTCAGAAAATGGGTTTGGATCTTAACTCCGACCCGGCTTCCGATGTTTCGGATTCTGTATAAGCTTGTCAGTTCTTTCAAGGTTTAATGAAATAATTAAAAAACAACTCATTAACTTTATTTTAATTTCATTTATTATGGAAAATTGATGGGGGATGAATCAGATCATGTTAATTTGAAGATGAATCATGAAATGAAAGGAAGATCCATGAACGATTATTTTTCTTGTTTAATTTAATTTATGAGTTGTTTATTTTTAGCAAATTAATAACTAACTTTCGTTCAATGAAGATTTAATTGACACCAATTGCATGTGTAATATAAAATCAGTTAATGCATTTTTTTTGGGAAGTGTAATTTCCTAGTAGTTTATAAGTTCAGTGAACATTAAATTTTAAATATATAGGAAATTACAATCATTATCATTAAAATAAAATTTATAAGTTCAGTGTCACGGTGCATTTTAACTTTAAAAATATCATTTTCACTTTAACATATATAACACATTACGTATTTATTATGTAAAAAATTGAATTAACTCCAAAAATAATTATATAATAAATTAAATTTTTTTCTTAATTTTCGTCTGAATTGCATGTGCATAAAATACTGGATATTTTTTTCAAAAATAAACCCTTCTGTCAAATCGTCATGAAATTAATTATGTGAGTCACATACAATGTAAACATTATAATTAATATAATATTTGATTTTTTAATTGTTATAATTGTTCAAATAAATTATTTCATTAACACTTTTTAATATAAAAAAATTAATGTTAAATCATTAAGAAAACGTGAGATGATTTCATGCACTAATGTTTAATAAAGTTGCCAATATTAAGATTCTGTGTTAAAAAAATCTTGATTTAGTACTGTATAAATAGCATAGGAACGTCCGTGGGAGAAGATATAATAATATTATCTTTTGACTAAAATAAGGGAAAGGAGTCCACCTTAATATTGGGTAGATTTTGACTATGTTGGTGTCATTTCTCCACCATTATAATTGCATTGACCAAAGCTAACAATATTCTGAATTTTAAAATGTGTCGATATCTCGCGTACCCAATCACGAATTATAATCCGCAAAATATTCTGTTCAATTTATGAGTCTAATTAAGTTTAAATTTAGGGTTGTTACGTGTTGCACTCGGTGCACGGTGCTCTTACAAATTTATAGTGTAAAATAATGTGGTGGTGAGTAGTTATTAAACTTTTTTTAAATTATTTTATTTAATTTAAATTGAGTGGTTAGGATTAAGTAAAAAAGTGATTTAAAGATTAAGAAATTTCATGTGTATCGGTGTCCCAGGTGCACTGAAGTTAGACTCTTAAATTTAAGATGATTTTATCTGTTAGACTAAACTCTAATTTAATTTACTACCTCCGGCCACTTAAAATGTATCAATTTCACTATTCTTGGCGTCCGCTTCAAAGGTATCAATTTCCTCTATTTAATAAAGAAAGTACACAATATGACCCATCACTTCTCTCTAATACAACTATCCACTTTACCTATAATAATAATACTCCTTAATCCACGTGCAAAAAACAAATAAAGACCTTAGAATTGTCCACATTCAACGGTTACCTTGTAAGTGGCCGGAGGGAGTATATCATTTATAAAAAGTAATTAAAATTTAAAATAAAATAACTATTTGCTACATTTTATTTTAAATCTATTAATTTATTAGTAAATGAGTTGGATTGAAAATTGATATCCTCCATGCGGTTTAAAGGGAGGGTTTTTTTTTTGGATTGAGTATTATTATTTAATATATGTAGTTGGTAGTTGTATGAGTAGGTACGTGAACCCATATATATATATATATATATATATATATATATATATATATATATATATATATATATATATATATATATATATACTTCCTCCGTTCGGATTCAAGGGTGCTATTTGCTTTTAGGTACGGAGATTAAGAAGTATTGTTATTTAATATGTAGTGGGTAGTTGTATTAGTAGAGGTGTGAGTCCCATTTTTTAATTGTATTAGTTGGTGTGTGTGGATAAAAAAGAAAATGAGACCCTTAGGGACAGACGCCAAAAATAAAAAAAATAATACCCTTGAAAGGGGAAGGAGGGAGTATTTTTTTTTTTGATAAAGTAAAATTTTCATTAAAAGAAATGGGGTACAAGAAATACCCAAATAAATCAACATAAGGTCAATACAGAAACAAAAAACTTTAACAATTAATCTACATCTCCATATATGCATTTAAGCAAATTTGAGTTCCAAGTCTTGTACTCCATTCCTTTCATTCCACATTTACTTCTATGCATTATCCAGCTCCATGTATGATTTTTTACTTCGTATAGCATCTCATCCACCTTTCATTCCTTGTTCTCAAACACAAGATTATTTCTATGTCTCCATATCGTCCAAATCGTACAAGCTCAAATGCTTCTCAACACACAACAAGCCAACACAACATTCAACAAGTTACTGAATTCCATAAATTTATGTCCGAGTTCGGCACTCAAAAGTCCATTTACACCAACCCACATCATAACTTTTTCCCAAACATCACTTGCTCCTCTACATATTATGAAACAATGACAGACAGATTTTGGTTCCTCCAAGTAGACTGGGCAACGTGTATCAGCAGAAACATGCATGACATTTCTCTTTAAAAGCTCAACTTTAGTAGGGATTCTATTTCTAATGACTCGCCATACCAAGAACTATACTTTCAGGGGGATATGTTTATCCCAAATGTAGGAATAGAGTTCCATAAGAGCTTCATAATCCCCTAATTTTCTATCTCTAAGGACTCGATATGCTTCACAAACACTGTACTCACCCCTCTCACGAATTCCCCAACACCAACTGTCTCTTTCTCCCGGATTGATGCTAACTCCCTCCAACATCACCGACAACTCCTTAAGTGACTCCTCTTCCCAACTTCTCAAAGTTCTTCTCCAATTCCATTCTCATTTCCACTCCATATCATTCATATAACCCATAGAAGCAATGCATGATTCCTTCGACTCACAAACACTATACAACCTTGAAAACCGAGTTTGGAGACAAATCTTATCCAACCAAGGTTCATTCCAAAATGATGTGTTCGAATCATCCTTCACCCGACGAGATAAAGACTCCTTGAACCAATTATCTCCCACATCTTCCATTGCTTTCACTACATCCCTCCACCACCCTTTAAGTTTGTCGCATTTTACCAACAATCTCTCAAAATTCCCAGCCTTTCAATGATCAAATTGGCCCACCACCTCTTTTGTTCTTTCATAATCTTCCAAATCCATTTGCAAAGGAGAGCCTTATTGTGCAACTCCAAATCTGTAACACCCAAGACCCCTGCTTCCTTTGGTCTACATATCTATCTCCAACTCACTCATGCTATCCTCTTATTTCCTTTAGTCTTATTCCACAAGAACTGCCTCTGCCTCTGCAACTCAATAATCTTTCTTATGACATACTTAGGTGCCCTAAAAACTGAGCATTTAAAAATAATTTATAAGTATCAATTTGCCACCATAGGATAATTTTAACTTGGTCCAATTCAGCAACCTCTTCTCAACTTTCTGAATACATAGTTCCAGTCTCGAGCCTTACGATGCGAACTCCCCATCATCACTCCAAGATATTTGAAAGGCAGGTGTCCCACTTTGCAGCCAAGCAAATCAGCCATATCTCCCATTAGTCCATCTTCACCTTTCAAATCAATAAGCTGACATTTATTTATATTCACTTTGAGATCGGCAACAAGTTTGAGTAAGATCAGCACTCTTCTAAGGAAAATGGAGTTTTGCAGTGATGACACCCCCAAAAATAAAGTGTCATCTGCAAATTGCAAGTGTGACACCTTCCACTTACCTCCACCAACTGTCAAGGGTTCAAAGAGCCCCATCTCCACCGCTTTATCTATACACAAGCTAATAAATTCAGCAGCAATAACAAATAGAAAAGGAGATAGCGGATCCCCTTATCTTAGACCACTTTCAAGATGGAAATCCTCTGACGGACTTCCATTGACCAGAATAGCTACATGTGCAGATGAATAGCACTCTCTCATCCACAATACCCATTTCTCATCAAAGCCTAAATATGAAGCATCCCTTCCAAAAAATCCCAATTTATGGTGTCATATGCTTTTGCAAAATCAATTTTGTAGCAAAATGCATCCCCTCTTCACTTCCTCAATTACCAAATTCAGCGACGCTTTGTTGTCCGTAATTTGCCTTCCTTTACCAGTTTGATTCTCCGAAATCACTGAATCTAATACACCACTTATCCTTTGGGCCAGCAATTTAGATAGGATTTTATAATGGCCTCCTATCAATTAAATTGGCCTGTAATCCTCAATCTTTGCCGCCCCTTCAACTTTTGGCACTAATGTTACCAAAGAATGATTAAGCCCTTTTGCAATTCTAGCATTTGAGTGAAATTGATCCAAGAACAACATGATATTTTCTCTTATAATATCCCACAAACCTTGAAAATCTTCGTGTTCAAGCCATCTGGTCCTGGACTCTTATTTCCATCACAACTTAATTTCTAACACCTTAACAACCTCCATTTCAGAAATTTTTTTTATAAGAAATGAGTTATCTTCTGATGAAACTCTTCTTGCTGCAAGGCCACTGCTCAATCTTGGTCTCAAGGATATTTTTTCGCTGTAGTGTAACTTAAAAGCATCATGAATAGCCCTCTTCACATCAGCCACTTCTTGTTGCCATATACCATTAACCATAAGGCCTGTCATCTCGTTGTGTTTAGCTCTACTATTTACGAATTTATGAAAAATCAATGAGTTCATGTCTCCTCCAATTACCCACTTCACCTTAGCTTTCTGTTTCAATAGGCTGTTTCTATCTTTCAAATCATAAATTAGAAGGGCCCTAACCTTATTTCTTTGGATAATTTCCTCCTCCTCCAAGTCGAAAACCTCATCCACCACATCCAGTTGATTGATCTCTTGTTTCTGTCTTCAAATCGTTTCTCCAATCTCCCGAAAACTTCCACGTTCCAAGCCTTAAGATCTGTTTTCAATCGCTTCAATTTCTCCTTCAACTTGAATCCGCCTCATCCCTCGATGTGATAGTTATTCCATCTTTCCATTACAAATGTATGGAAACCCGGGTGTGTAGTCCAAGTATTCACACTTCTGAATGGTTTAGGACCCCAATTGATCTTTTTTGTCTCTATCACAATTGGACAGTGATCAGATATGCTCCTTCCTGCTCTCAAAAGCCTTGAGTTAGGCCATTCTTCCATCCACCTGTCATTTACAAGGACCCTATCCAACCTGCTTTTTCACGAATCATCATCACGATAATATGTGAAAGTTCTCCCATGAATAGGTGGGTCTCATATTTCAAATAGAAAAACGTAAACATTGAAATGAGACGCGCAAAATAGAAACGTAAATACTAAAACAAGACGGTGGGAGTAGAGTGTAGGGCAGCCAGAGAGAGGACAGTGTTTATAGACTATAAACTCTTTTTATTAGTGGAAATTATAAAAGTCTTATAATGGACAGGAAACCGAAATATGGCTTGCACCCAAATTAAAGAAAATTTTGGACATCGACAGTTACGATGCTGAATTAGGAGACTATAACCAACAAAAGATAATTTATATAAAATATTAGTAATTTATTATAGCATATAAGTCTTCTATTTATACACTTGAGTAATCATGTAATGCAATGTATTTTTTAATACGTTTGTACTAAGAGTTTAACCTTTTTTTTTTCTTTTTAAGGATAACAAACGTTTTCATATTTTATATTGTAAGATAAATATAAGCATTTTGGATAATTTAATTAGAAATAGGTTAATAAAATTGTTGATTTTGATTTTTTTAAAAAATTATAAATATGTGACCATTATTATGATGTTTGTTAATGTTGTATAATGTTACTATTTACATGAAAAAAATAGTAAGATGTACATAAATAAATAGTAAAGCGCGCGATAAAGAAAAAGTACTATAAAGTTTTGTTTATTAAAACTTTAATCTTTAATTTCATGTTTATATACCTAATAATTAAAAATAAATTAGGGCAAACATATTCTTTCTTGTACTATATTAATCACGATAAACTGTATCCAATTGGTATATATGTATCATTTATTTTGTATTTTTAAAGTTAATCTATAATACATTAAGAAAAAAAATATTCTTTAAAGATGAATTTTTATTTTTTAAAATAAATATATTACTTCTCAAATTCTTAAAAAAACATAACATTTTATAATTGAAGAGTGATATTTTTCATTAAAAGAATAATAATTTATCTCTCTAAATAGTAATTTTTCATGTATTAAAAAGTAATCGATAGAGGTAAGAAATTAAGTTAAGTTCATTTCTTTAAAGAAAAAGAGTTGATATTAGGTGCACCCGGTGCACTCATATGTGTATAACTTTTTATTTTATTTTGTATATGTTTTTATTTTATTTTGTATATGTGTTTCTTAATAATTGTATATTTTTTTCACACTAAGTTTTTCATAAAAAAAAATAGCATCCATATGTGTAACTTTTTATTCAATAGTGTACACATATTTTTTAATAATTGTATATTTTTTACACTCAATTTTTCATTAAAAAAACTATCAATTAAATTGTATACATTTTTGTTCATAATTGAATATGTTTTTATTCATATTTATATACGTTTTTTAAAATGAGTGCACCGTATCTTAGGGTGCACCCGGGTGCACAGTATAATTAGCCAAAGAAAAATATTATGTACTAAAATATAATTGGCAAATTAAAGTTTATACGTGACCCGATTTACACAAGTGTTTGCTTCCATATATATTATTATATTTACAATATTATTATTATTAGGGTCCATTACTTTAAGGTCTTAATTAATAGAAAAATAATTATGACCCAAAATTGATAATTCATTCATTTTTAAGTTTTGAATTAAAAATATTCTATTATGACATATCGCTTCCTTTTAAATTAAGGCTAAAGCTCCTGCGCCCGGGGTACAATTTATATATATATATATATATATATATATATATATATATATATATATATATATATATATATATATATATTAATAACACGTACATTATCCAAATTAAAATATTATCCACTGTAAATTGAACCCATCAAATACCCTTTTAAACCCTAAAATTTATTGTATTAAAAAATTAATTAACCATTAATCTTTTCATAAAAATAGGAAATAAGTTGGGATTAATAATCTGAAAAAAAAAAGAGCCGCACATGATATTCAAATAATAGGTTATATTCAAAAAGATGTATGCTCAACATATTTGTATTCAATAAATTAAAATCTATGTCATTTATTATTGTTCAAAATATATATATATCCAGAAATAGTTATGTTCAATATATTAAAATATGTTATGTTATAATGTTATGTATTATTCAAGATTTATATATTCAGAAATATTAATATTTAATAGATCTGTATTCAAAAAGAATTATCTTCCAATATATAATACTCCCTCTGTCCCATAGAAGTTGACACATTTCCTTTTTAATACATGGAACTCACACAAAAACAATTAACTATTCTCATGGGCCCTACATATCACCTCTAATACAACTAACCACTACACATTAAATATTATTTCTCTCACTTCACTTTACATTAAATTATTATACTCCTTAATCTTCATACCAAGAAAAAAATATATCAACTTCTCCGGGACGGAGGGAGTAATTCAAAACTTATGTATTCAGAAATATTAATATTTAATTTATTTGTATTCAAAAAAATTATCTTCGTGATTTACTCCCTTAAACATCACAATAAACCTCCCCTATTCACGGTTCAAAAAAATTTTAACGTTTATTTTTATTCAAATTTTATGTATTAAAAAACATTTATGTTTAATATATTAAAATCTATGATATTTATTGTTATTCAAAGTATATGTATTCATAAAATTTATGGCCAATATATTTAAATCTGTTACGTTCGCTATATAATGTTATATATTATTCAAAACTTATGTATTCAAAAATATTAATGTTTAATATATTTGTATTCAGAAAGACTTATCTTCACAGTATATTATTCAAAACTTACAGAGGAATATAATGGGAATTTCATCATAATATATTGTATCTATCAGTAATATTTTTACAGCAATGTATCTAACAGTAATATAAGAATATAATTGGTAGTAGATAGTAATAAATCCTTATTATTATTATATATAACTTCGGATTATGTAATATATTATAGGGTTTCGCTAAATGTACACCCCTTTTTATTGAATATACGCTCCTATTATTATATAATTAAAATCTATATTTTGGAAAAGTTTAAATTATCCCTAATTTATTAAATAATCCCATAAAATTTTAAATTAATTAATTCCTTATACATTATTGCGAGTTATATGAGCGCGTTTCGAATCCCTCTCCAGCCTGCTCTTTCCTGCTCAAGAAGAACCAGAGGATTTCGAAGGATGACAAGAAGAAAGTGGTTGATCCATTTTTTTAAGGAGTGGTATGATCTTAAAATCTTGAAGGCTTCCAAATTTGATATGATAACTTGTCTTTTAATTTATTAATGCTAAACTTGAAGCCGAAATAGAAAATGATGGAAGAGAATGATAAGTGTATCGATCTGAATTTCATGGTCACCTCTCCTTTCATCAATGATTATAAGATTGCCGTCAACGAACTACATAGACAACATGATCATTAAGAAGGCCCTGATTATTATCTCTGTGAAAGAGTTGCTAGGTCGTCTGCGTGTATAATTTATTTTCCTCTTTGGGAATAAGCTTCAGACTTTCCAACCAATCTGCTATATTTAAACTTAACTTTATATATAGCATAAACAAAAAATTGAATTGTATGGTTAAAAAATATTCAGTGAAATTAATCAAACGTTACTTTTTTTAATCGATAAAATGTTCTTGGACAAAATTCTATTACGTACGCATATCTAACACAAATATGGGGCCCTAACCTATGTCAAAACAACCGCAACGGTAAATTAACGTATGTACAAAAGTTATCTAAATTCCATCATTAAAAGCATAAACAGCATATATGTTACCAGAAAAATGAATTTCTGCACAACCATTGGTTAAATCTCTAAAATAGTTACAGAATATTTTGCCAAGAATATAAAAAACTTTCTCACTTAGATATATCTTCACCTTTCAACGTCTTCAATTAGAACCTTTGTTACCTTTACTAGACCTCCCCCAATCTCGAAATCCTCCTTTAATAAATGAATCTCGCACTCTATCGATTAACTGTTTAGATGAAATGATTTGATGATGACAGAACAAATTGTTTGTATTAGTGAAATGAATCATGCTATGCATGCTCTTTTTCTGAAATGAGGTAGTGAGAGAATGTATGGATACGAAGGAGTTTTTGTTTAGGTTTGGATAACATTTCATTAAATTTGGTATGCTTTGATAGCCGGTCTTCGCTCCAGCTTTGATATACATTCTACTAAGAGTCCACCTACAGATAGTTTGTTTCTATCGTCATCAAGTCATTTCATCCCAACATTCAATCGATAAAGTGCAAGATTCATTTATTAAACGAGGATTCTCTGGTCGAAAAAGTTGTCTAGTGAAGGTTGCCAAAGGTTCTAATTGCTTGATACCTAATAGTTTAGATGACAAGAACAAGTTTGAAGACATTTGGCTATCACTATCTAAGTGAAGTACCTGTCCGTCTTCACAGAGATTTTATTATATATCGTACGGGATACCTTTTTACGGTTACATATATGCTTTCATTGTATGTCTTTGACACTTTCGAACAAAGTTAGTTGTTAGTATAGTTAGTAGTTAGTTCACTAAGTCTCCATATACCTTTATTCTCCAAGTCTCCTTATAACTAAAGAGTTGGAAGAAGACATATATTCACATTTAGTAAGACAAGCATATATACAAAATGCAATCATCGCAATATACTAACGAGAGCAATGTGGGACAGAATGTAATGTAAAACTATATAAAAATAATCTGTACAATAATCCCTAATACACCCCCTCAAGATGGAGCACGACTAGTGACTCCAATCTTGTCCATGAGAAGCCGTAGACGTGTACTGGAGAGTGATTTTGTTAAGGCATCAACCAATTGATCAGCTGAACTAACATGCGACACCCGAAGGGCAGAAGATTTTATCAATTCTCGAATGAAGTGATAATCAATCACAATGTGTTTCATTCGCGAATGAAAAATGGGGTTTGAGCAAAGGTATGTAGCACCAACATTGTCACTGTAGATAACAGGTGTCGAAGATAATGAAACATGTAGTTCTTTAAGAATTGAGCAAGTCCATTGTAATTCTGCCGCAGTAGTTGCAATGGAATGGTACTCAGCCTCAGTGGAAGTTCGGGCAACAGATTGTTGCTTTCGAGAAAACCAAGAAATGGGATTGAACCCCTAAGAAAATTATGTATCCTCCGGTAGAGGTTCGATCATCACAATTACCTGCCCAATCTGCATCAGAGAAACAATGAAGTGATAGAGAAGAACTTCGACGAAGAGTGATACCAGAATCACGAGTGCTACTCAAGTATCGAAATAAACGTTTAACATACGATATAATCACAGAGAGGGTCTTTGCAAGAGAGGTAGAGCAAGAGATGATAATCATCGCCTTCTTGATGAGCACCTTGTCCGTGGGTAAGAGGGCGCAAGATATGTCTATGAGTCTGGCCCTCATTACCTGAGATGGAGGGAGTATATATATTTTTTTAAATTATTATTAACATAAATAAGATCAATGTCTATAAAATTGATGATTAACATTAAAATTGAATAGTGTTCAAATAAAATAAAATTGAAAAAGTGAGAAAAAATCGAAGATAAAAATAGAATTTTAAACTTGTTATTATATATCACAAAAACTCCTGTGACCCTATTGATTTTTGTGTGTACGGAACCCATAGTACTTCAACATTTTTCCTCCGAAATCATTAAAGATTTTTCACGTCTCTTTTTCCATCATCACGCAAACAAATATTGTTATAAACAACTCTTGTTCGAATTTCAAACCCTCCAAAATTGTTTGATTATGTTCACGAAGATTCTTTTGTTATAAGGTACGATCTTTAAATTCTTCACCTCCTTCTCCTAGTTATGAAACATGTTGATGTTGGAAATAAATCCATGAAACCTTAGCTCTATTATGATAAACTGAGATCAAACTGTAATGCGGAAGCATACCTGATCCAATAAGTCTCTAGGCGGAACACGAACTCAGGATCAGTGGTTATATGATCTTCCTCAACTAAGCCTCCTTATTCCTTATGGGGACCGTAGTAATCCCTCCCGATGGGGAGAAGGGAAGACCATGTGCGGCTTAGTATATTGGGGACCATAACCTGGGAGCCTTTATATACTACTTGACTAGACCACCCATAATCACCTAATCATGTAGTATTGGGTATCTACTCAATAAGCCCATATCATTTATTATTATAGCCCATGAACCTTTAACCTTAATTGGATCACTTAATTAAGTCTATAAAATAATTGAATAGTTAATATAATTGCATAATAATATATTGCCCACAATTATATTATAATGGAAATTAATAATTTCCAACAATCTCCCACTTGGGCTATATATATTTTCCGTTAGCAATTATATCAAGAGTCCTTAGTTGCGCAACTTTATGCTATTCCTCTTTAGGCCATACTTAACAATCTGGTCCATCTCATATACTAATATGGAACTACCGCGGCATTCACCACATTATAAATCGTGATTAAACCCCGACAATCACCATATCAATATACTCAATGACATAGATCAAATATGGTGAGTATCATGAAAATTACATGTCAAATGTGATCAACATCATGTCTATTTCCAACTGGTCCAACTTTAAACTTTAGTGAGACCAATCCATAATATAAAATATTACAAAATGAAAAATTAACTTTAGTAAATTCACAATGAATTCAAAACCATCAACTTAATTCTGCAGAAAACTAAATTATCCAAATCAAAGTGTTTTGAAAACTTTAAAGAACAATAAATATAGACTCCAACTGAACTAATGTATTCTAAAACCATATAACACCCACATGATTAGCTAGCTCATAAAATTGCAGGGCGTTGAATACATAATTGGTGGATCCATATTTAGAGTCTATCATAATATGCTCTTCTAAAATTTTATCTACACAAAACATTTTCTTTAACAACCAAGAATTCTATGTCAATTTGTTTGACTTATAAGTATTCTTGTCATAAATACATTACTGCGAACTAATTGTCACAATGAACTTTATGTGACAAATCTTCGCAACCTTTATTTCATGTTTGAATGCCCTTAGTGTGCTACTAATTCTGTTGTCATGGTTAATGAGCTAAAGTGTTTGCTTAATACTTTTACTTGTATAGCTCTCCGACCAACAGAAAATATAGTCTGAAGTGGATCTTATACTGTATTGACATCCAACAAACTCAGAATCAGAATTCCTCATGATCTCTAACAAATCTGATCCCTGATGTACAAGCATATTATTCTTAGTTCTCT
Organism: Pogostemon cablin; assembly: GCA_023678885.1. Lineage (NCBI taxonomy): Eukaryota > Viridiplantae > Streptophyta > Magnoliopsida > Lamiales > Lamiaceae > Pogostemon > Pogostemon cablin. The sequence continues at coordinate 2,202,194 of CM042970.1, forward strand.
ATACATACTTTATAAAGATCCATACTAAAGTTACATAAATGTCTACTTAATATACCAACAACATAAGCCAAATTAGGTCTTGTAGAGACCTCATCATACAACAACTTCCAACAACCAATGAATATGGAATGTTTCTACATTTCTTAAATCTTTAGTTTAACTTTAGGGCACCTGATTGAGACTGCACTTGTCTCCCTTAGTTTAACTTAAACATTCTCCCACTGAATCACATAATCATCTACATTTGTCTCAAAAACAAATGAGACACTTACTTCATGATGATACTTGTGATTCCTTTACGAAAAAAAAATTTGCTTGAATGCATAGATGGATTTCCTATTAGTTCTTAAACCATTTAGATCGTATCATCAGTGTTGCGATCAAGGAACTTTATCTTTACATCCATACAATATGATTCAAGATCAAAATGTGTTACTGATGTCACGATTATCTTATAATAATGACTTCCTTCTCTTTTGAGTATAATCCTATATCAAGATGCAAACCTAATCATCTTGTATTGATTTATACTCATAACTTATAACATTAACACACTTTGGAGTAATTGGACCTTTCATGGTTTGATGAACATTGTATGAATGTTCTACTATTAATTCTATAGTGTCCTCATTATTTAAGAGAAAAACTACATAATCATTCGAATTGTCTTTCACCCAACTCTAGTGGTTTTCTTAGTGACATTAATTCTTGAGGTTGTTGAATTTGTTATTCCTTAAATATTATTGACATTGTCATATCGTTATTCTGAATTTGCATCAATTCTTTAAAGCATAAGTGGGGATCGAATCGACTCCCCTGAAGGACAATGTCTCTAATATTATTCTTCCCCCAAAATCAACATCCTCACATAATACCGTATTACCCGTCTCAAATATAATCTGATCAATTGGATCATAAACTTATTATCTTTATTTAATACCAATAAAGTAGCTTGTATATATTTGAATCCAATTTTCTTTAGTAGATTCCAATGATCTAGCCTTAGTTGGATATCACCATATGTGAAACTCAAAGAGTTCTCACAACTACTTTGATTGGAACTTTATTGAGACCATAAGTTGCAATCTTTAGTATTTCTCCAATTAGTAACCATATATTGTGGTGTACTATTTTTGTCTTTTAACTACACCACAACACCATTCATACTAAGTAATCTTAATGTGGTGTATTATAAAACAATTCCACAAGCCTTTAGGAGAAAACGAAAGGTTATACTTTAATTTCTTTTTCACAGCTTTCCAAACGAGTTTTTTTTTGTTGTCCTTATACTTTATTGAGACAGAGCTTGTTAGAAACTTATTAGTTCATCCTTATTGTTGAAGTTCTAATCATGTATAATTTTGATATTGGCATAGGTTAAACTTAATTAACAGACTTCTTAATTGTACAGAGAATTAATCCAAAATGATTATCATGCTTGAACTAAACTTTTTAATCTTTCAAATTTTAAATAGTTTAGAATCACCTCAAGGAATCTATCACATCATTAGTATCAATACCAACTTGTAAGTGACACTCTTTACATAGTAGTCAAATACTGACAATAAAACTGTCAAGCAATAGCCTTCCTGTGGGCCGACTTATTACTCACATGTTAAACAAATAACGTCACATATTTACCACCACAGGTGCTTGTGTATTTCTGCCAAATATTAATCTACCTATGGGCCGATCAATACCCGCATGAAAATACACTCGCACAACATTATTAATTAGGGACCCATCACAAGACACCTTGTGCAACATTAACCTCGTCTGTGGACAAAAATTAACTGCAGGGGTAATCTTGGTGTAACAATCAAGTATTGACAATAAGTTCTGTCAAACAAGAGTCTATCTGTGGACCGACTCATGTTCACATGAATAATCCAAATAATTATCACATACTTATTATCACATGTGTGTTATTATTCTGTCAAACTGTGCCTACCTGTGGGCCGAACACAGAACACATAAATAATACCACACCCATCTATGTAATTTCAATAAAGTTTTTCTCCACACACGATATTGCTGTGGCAACATGGTGCTTCGATTGACTAGATTGAAGGTTTACTAGACTAATTAAATAAATATTAAAATATTTAATTTAATTAAACGACATTTAACTGTCTCCCCAATTTAATTTTAATTAAATTCCACTAACCAAATGGGAATATTAGATGATTCATACCAACTTAAAAATAATGAAAGATTTCTTTATTTAATAAGAGATTCCGAAATCCCAATTTAATATAAAACTCGATCCTTTCCAAAATTACATATTAATGGTGTATATGAATATAAGAATTCCAGTCACATCTTAGACGAATCATAATTCCAACCATTCATAATCAAATGTCATTAGTGGATCAATTGCCATAATATTAAATTAGAATAATCATCAAAACCAAAATAATAATACATTAATTCAATTCTTGTGAATCAATACATCAGTCACAGAATATGAAAAGTAGTTTAGATGCATGATAGAAACACGCTTTAAACTCCGATCGTTTATAAATATCATCACAAAATGGATTTGCCACCAGGAATTAATTAATTAATACAAAAATGGTGCAAACCTTAATTAATGATGCATTCACGTGTCAATTTATCATGATCCATTGCAAATATTGATACAATGCAATCCGAACGGATATATCAAAATTAGAATAAAGATTACCGAATATGAAATCTAGATCCATGATAAGAATTATAAAATCTATAATTGTGATTTTGCAGAATGATTCCATAACAAATATATGAATCTTAAACACAATTACACAATTCTTTCCGATCTCAGAGAATCATAAATAGGGTGGTTCTGATACCACTTGTTGGAAATAAATCCATGAAACATTAGCTCTATTATGATAAACTGAGATCAAACTGTAATGCGGAAGCGTACCTGATCCAATAAGTCTCTAGGCGGAATACGAACTCAGTATCAGTGGTTATATGGTCTTCCTCAACTAAGCCTCCTTATTCCTTATGAGGACCGTAGTAATCCCTCCCGATGGGGAGAAGGGAAGACCATGTGCGGCTTAGTATATTGGGGACCATAACCTGGGAGCCTTTATATACTACTTGACTAGACCACCCATAATCACCTAATCATGTAGTATTGAGTATCTACTCAATAAGCCCATATCATTTATTATTATAGCCCATGGACCTTTAACCTTAATTGGATCACTTAATTAAGTCCATAAAATAATTGAATAGCTAATATAATTGCATAATAATATATTGCCCACAATTAGATTATAATGGAAATTAATAATTTCCAACAGTTGATTCAACATATTTTCATGTGCTTACATTAATTGAAGTGAGATAGCCAGTGGTTAATTTATTGTAGCAAATTCTTTTGATTTCCTCATGATGGTAATTGCTTGTGGATGTGGAAATAATCAAAATATGTATACACATGTTTTCGGTTTGTTTTAGTTATTTGTTTTCTGTATATGTTGTGCAGTTCATGCCGCCAAAGCTTTATTTTTCTATTATTTATCTGTAATGTAATTTGTTTAGTAACTTAATTGAGATTCACATTTAACCAAATACCAATCTTTATAGGAATCGATGCAATGTCTAATTCTTTTTTAAAGATCTGGCAAAGTTCATTCAATACATATTTCTTAATAAATGAATCTAAGAAAATGAACATGATTATCATGTAGAGTGTGAGAATACATAAAATAAAAATACTATTAAATCAGAAACATTAATTAAAATAATAGTACTCCATGCATGCATTCGGACAAGTAATATCAATTCCGGGAAATTAGGAATCAAGACAAGATTGCAACTTTCCACTCTTGGCTAACATTAATAGTAGTATTCTGCAATTGCCTTTTCATTTTCCCACTCATCCAATTCTCAACTATTTCTCTTTATAAATAAATGCATAAAGATTCATGGGCAAAAGGGATATGATATATATTAATTTTCCATGACATGCATGTGTAGCCCTTAATTTATTGTGTATACTTGTATAAATATACATGCATATATTCCTTGTGGATGTGGAAATAATCAATTTATGTATACATATAATCGAGTTTGTCATTTGCTTAAATTGTTGAATACCTAATTATGTTGGTGGGTTTTGGCCTTCCTCGAATTTTGTAGTTATATGCAAACTAAATAATACTAGATCATATTTTGTGAATTGTTGCATATTGATTTGGTATATAATTTTCTTCCTTAATAATTAAGGAGTTGCATGATGTATATGTCTGGTAGGTACTTGGCTGATAAAGATGGAGATGAGCTTATAGTGTGGGCTTGGAAGGCAGTTGTTGCTAATCTTCCATTGGAAGGCAGTTGTGGGTGTTCCAAGGTCACACACAGTTGAATTTAACAAAGATTGGGAGGGATTGAGGATCGAGTGCTATGGCTTTTGAGAAGGGATTTGAAATGGATGGTCAAGGTAAGAGAGAGTGGTGTGCCTGCACAAGCTCGTATATATAAAGGTGATAAGCGTATGACTGGTTTGCCCTGCCCGACCAAAAGAGTATTATTGTGGGAGTGTTATTGGAAATACATTATCAATATACAAAATTTAACCCACTCATATTACGAAATTGGATTATTCTGTGGTGTACCGATGCACCTGAAAGTTCATAGAATAAATTAAGGGGGTAGTGGGTTATTATAAAATTTATTTTTAATTATTTTAATTTATTGAGTGGTGAGGATTATTAGAAAAATGAATCTAACGATTGAGATTATACAGTTGCACCGCAGTTGAACTCTACGAAATTGAATACAGTAAAATTCCACGAATAAACGAACCCAAAAATATACTCCCTAATGAACAAAAATAGGGAATGCCTTGAACACCAAACAAAAATATAACAACAAATTTCAACCTCTTATGATTTAATTTGTCTATATTCCCACCACACTAGCATCAGTACAATCAGATAGAATGCCTCTATATCTCCATGAGCTCACACACTGAAGTGAAGCTCCAGGTGTGGATAATATCTATTATAAACAAAATGGAATTTCCCAAAAAACAAAAAGAAAAGAAAATGCTCAAGGTAGAGAATGAGGTTATGAGGGTGTCAGATTATTTTAAACTAAACACCAAACATCAAGTCCATAATTTTTGACACCACTGATTTTGCAGGAGAAGCCATAGTCCCAGCAGATTGTCGAACACTGGAACTGCCGTTCAGGAGATAGTGCGGGTAAGGAGAGACTTTAGAACCATTCGACTCGGAGTTTCTATTTAAAGGGGTGGGAGTTAATGTCATAAATCCTTGATTGCAGAGTCTATCATTCAGAGTCTGCCGCTGCATAGGATCCACTGGCTTCACTCCAATGATAAGAACTCCATTTATATCCATGCCGTTTTTGCTCAGTGCTTTATGAGCATCAGATCGATTCTGCAACAGTGTTTAATAAGGAATTGAGGGATCAAGAGAATCCACAAGAACAGCAGGTCAACCAAACCCAAAGAACCAGAAATATTTGAAAGAGCAAGCTAAACAATTAAAAAATGACAATGCAGATGGGTAAAAAAAAACTTGTATAGAAACCTCTACAAATATAAATGGTTATGTGGCAACCCCACCCCCACCAATACATTTAAATGTATGACTTTAAAAAAAGCTGCGAGCTATAAACAAGGATAAAATGAAATGAAAAAAACACATCAGAAAAGTAAACACAATGCAGACTTAAAGAAACATGATTTGTAGCAAATGTACGAGAAGTTGAGGGATAGAACGTTTTGAGCTTCTAGTATTAGGGACAAACCTGGTATAAAATATGCATCCAATTAGCATTTCTTGGACCGGGAACATGTTTCAAAATCAGCCCACATTTTTCAAACTCCCGCAAAACAAGATTTGTGTCAGCTGGTGAAAATCTGGAGATGAAATTTGAAATAAATTATAACCTTAAACCTCAAAAACCAAGCTGGTGAGATATTGATAATTTCAATTATAAGAGATGACTAAACATTGGAACACAATCATAGATAAATCTAAGGCACAACCTGATGCATGCAGTTATGATCTTTAAAGAGCTAGTAACACTGTCACAGTAAGTATAAAATAGACATGCAGAAGAACCAGTCACTAAATTCTGTATGCATAATTCAGCATTCAACTAACATTGCCTTAGGAAAATCCACTTATTTCAAATTAATCAGATCCACAATAAAAATTAAGACTTTTATAAGAGGGCCAGAATTTTGTTACTTCAACTAACCACGTAATAATAGAATGCAGCAAATGATACCTTTTTTTTTAAACAGTACTATTACATTTTATATATCTTCAAATTTAGTTCTACTGGTTGTCAATTAACATAATAATCTATTCCATAACTGGTTCAAATAATCATTCAGCATAAGTTCCATACAGAAAGTTGAAGCAAAAGAACAGAAACAATACCCATAGACGGTGACCCACTCCTCTTCATCCAAGTTGCCAACAGGTAATAAACTTTTCTTCACTTCAGGGCGAGCAACCTCCCTAGGTGGTGGCAATGTTATCAAGGCACCAGGATGAACCACACCTTCAACAGGTGAACCCTTCCCTTTATCTTCATGCTCTGCACTGCCACCAGTCTTTGCAGGTGACCACCAACTAGAACTGATAGGGCTCTGCTGCTGCTTGCTTGTTCCAGCGTATGAAGTGATCACATCTGACTTGCTCTTAGGGGTTGAAAAATTTCTGCCTAAACTCTGCACTGGAGTTTTAGGATCTGATTTTGCTTCCGGAGACACTGGATAGTCAGGTAAACCTGATTCCGGAGAAAGATCATAACGATCTTCGAGTGTAAAAACCGGAGGCGGGGGTAAATCAGAATTGGCAAAATTTTCACGCCACAGAGCAGAAACGGCGGCTGCCTGACCTGGGGTCGAGAATTTTCCCCCAGATCGTCGTGATGACACTGGTGTAGCTAAATCTTGAAAGAATATTGATTGCCTTCCAGATCTGGGGGTTCTGTGGACATTTGTGCTCATTTTTATAAGATTCACCCTGTGTATGCAAAAATTAGAATGACCTTAGGCAGCCAGAAAGAGTGACAACACAATATTACTTACACCCGTATGCTTTTTTCATTCCAATACCATGTAACACAACATAAATAAACATATAGAAACTTCACACGGCTTATAGCATCATGAATTAACAACTCTTCCACAATTACTAATCCCAGTGTTCTATATCCATGTTTCGCATCAATAATCAATCAAATAAAAATAGCTACATAACCAAAAAGAATATGCACCTTTCGCATAATCCATTATGAAAATTATAACAAACCCTCGTTCACGAATACAATCTAAACGAATGATCATACAAAAATAATGACAATGATAATGATACTGGAGTAATAATAAATCATAAATATTAGAGGAATAAAGAGCAAAGATGAGTAATCTACATAACATGAATAGTATACACAACAGAAATCCCAACAATAATTGAAAATTGCAAAATGTAATACCCATTACTCTGTAAACTGCGAATGATACAGCACAATATATTAACTGCATAAAGAGAGAATAAATTACCTGAAATTGGTATCGGCTAAAAAGAGCAATTCGGTGGTTCAAAATTTGGAGGGTTTTAAAAAGAGGAATTTCCCACAAAGCAGCAGAATGCAGGGAGCAGAGAAATGGAAAAACCCTAATTCTGTTTGAATCTAATTATCTTTTAAAATTAAACGCGTGCGCTCGACTCATGAATTTTTGAAAATTTTGAGGTTCGTCGGAATTACTTAAATAACCTTCATAAGATGATTCATACTATGAGCTGTCCTGATAGATCAATTAAAGGGTAATTACGTCATTCAGAAACTGTGCTGAATCCGTATATGCAACTTTTTAGAGTATAATAATTTTGAGAAAAAATATGTGACTGCATATTAATATTTATTAAAAATTATAAAATATTAGTAAATCATTAATAATATTAATTTACAAGCGAAAAATAAAATCTTTGAAGCCACGTTGCTCTATAAATTAATTTGTACTCTCTCCGTCCACAGAAGTTGTGACATTTTTCTTTTTTGATTGTCTCATAGAAGTTGTTACATTCCTTTTAAATCATATGAGACCCACATAAAAAATATTAACAGATTCACATTGGCCCACACACACTCCACACACACCACTAATACGAATACCCACTACACATTAAATATTATTTCTCTCACTTCACTTTATATTAAAATATTATACTCCTTAATCTCTGTGCCCAAAAAAAATGTCACAAGTTTAATGGGACGGAGGGAGTATATGTTAAAATTGAATAGTTTCCGAATAAAATAAAATTAAAAAGATTGAGAAAAAATCAAAAATAAAAATAGAATTTTAAATTATAACATTCTCGTAGTATTTAACACAGAGTGAACATTGACTGAGAATACGTAATACGGTAAAAAAATCAAAATAATAATTTAGGGAAATTGTTGCAAGATCATACAATATGCGACATTTATGTATATATGTATATAATTAAAAGCAGTATTAAATATTTAATAATAATAATAATAATAATAATCTTCCTTGCCTCTCCATACTATTATTATCCAGTTTAAAAATAAATAAATAAAAATATATAGCATGAATTGCATATCAGAAGTTTATTATACCCAATGTTTTCATAACCGAATCGAAGGTCAAACCGCGGAGGTCAAATCGAAGAGCCCAACTGTTCACATTAATATTTACTATTTACTATTTTTAATAATATTTAATTATTTTATATATAATTTTACTATTTACATTAATATTAATTATTTAACATTTTAATTTACATGAAATTCATCACTTAAAAAATAAAATTATCATCTACATCAATGCCAAATAGCCTTTCCAAAAAATTAAATATAATCAAATATACAGTGGCAGCATTAAGAACTTGAGGGTTGTAAATATTAAATAAAATTACGTAAATAATAAGTTTAACAAATAGAAAATTTTTGGTAGAAACATTTTATCAAACACCTTGTAGACATGAAAAATTATAAAGTGTAAAGTGTAAACAATCAATCTATTTTCATTCAATAACCCATAAACTCATACTCATCACTTCAAGTTCAAGACTCAAGCAACATATTAACTCAAATATGTGGAAAAACACCTACAAAATTTACAAAATATAAACCATCTAAATATGCATTTAAAACACAAAACCTTCAAATTTCACATACCTCTTAGGAATTAAAAAGTTTAATTTTATCTCCTCCCACTGCTTCACTATAGAGAGCCGCAAACTGAATGATGTTCGGAACTTCGACAGTTGAAATGGAAGAGAGGAAATGAATTGGCAAAGCCCTAATCTCCTTTTCTCTCTCAAAACTCACGATAGTGTATTCGGGAATGTGAAAACTGAGAAGTGAGAACTTAAAAATTTAGAATTTTGAAATTGAGTCAAACTTTAAAAATTGGTCAACAGGTTGTAATTTTCTTTAAAAAAAAAAAGAAGTAAAAATCTGCGATTACCGGTTCATCCGATTTACCGGTTTTACCGGTTCTGTCCGATTTTGACTGATTTTACCCAAAAGCGGTTTATTGGGTGTAGTTGAACTGGACACGGGTCCAGTTCCAACAACATTGATTATATCATTTAAGATTTGCAGTTATTGTGAAAGAAACAAGAATGGTGGTTATATGTGATCAATTTCACAAAATTAATAATAAATTTTATAATTTTATGCGTTGACCTTCTAACGTTATAGTAAAGAACGCAAACCCAAATCTTAAAATAAAGACATCATGATGTCCTCCAATCTTCCCTCCCGCACCCCGTACAATTTTCTATAATTAACGCAATATTTAGCTTTTTTTCATAATTATTAATTTCTTACTCCATTTAATACCTAATAATTTCTAATTTTTTTTATTTATCTATATCTCTTAAATAGATTCACGTGTACGTATGGACCAATAATGCACCACTATATAAATTGGTGATTCACATCACATACATGTTCTGTTTCATTTAAGAATTATTTTGATGTGAACCCTCAGTTCGGAGGTCTTCGTCAACATGTTACGAAGCTCCAGGCTTCGGCGGGTCACCATTACTTGACTTAGAAAGGCAAACATTTGGGCAAGGGAAAGCGCAGTGCGCCTGGTGAGTATCTTAAACAATAAAAATACATAATCATAATGATTTTTTACTTTAATATACTAAAATTGAGTAATTCTTAATTAAATATATAAATACTCCCTCTGTCCCAAATAATGAGGGCCAGAGACCTTATATTAAACATAAGGTCACTCACCCTAGGGGTGGTATACTGTACCGTATCGAAATGTCATACCGTATACTGTACCGAAATAATAGGTATTATAATAGTTATACCGATACCGTACCGGCCATGTCGGTATACAGAATTCCGATATACCAAAATTTTGGTATATAAGCAAAAAATACCGAATACTTACCGAAATACTGAATTACAATAGCATATTAGGATACCGTTACATTAATAATTAAGTATATAAACATAAATGAAAAGTTCAACAATTATTGTCAATTCACCATACTGAATTATTGCCATACTGAATCAAAGCTTTTAGCAGCTTCCACCATACTGATGAACATTAATTTTTGGCATTCTAAATCACCACTTCCAGTGCCCCTGTAATTGTCAATTCACGGCCAAATATAAAAAAGAGTACAGCTTAGCTATGTAGTAAAAATCACATCTTTACAATTAATTCACAAAAAAAAGAGTATTCTTCAATATAATGTGTGCTTTAGATGAGATTGATATTGTGCTCTGGTTAGGTAAACAAAGAAAGCATCATCAAACAATGAACACCAAAAAGTAGACTAGTTAATATGCTTATATGCGTAATGAAATTCATTTCCTATTACAAACAACACAAATTTCATAAAAGTCATATGTAAATTCAATATTTCCAAATCAATATAGCAGCAAAAAAATCAGGGAATCAATTCGACTTGAACTTCACATACTAAAGAATCAAAACAAAGACGATTAACTCATACTTGCAACTACATACAAAATGCTTAATTGTAATATGATCAGTGCGAAACAGAATCAATAAACGGCTTCATTACCCCCAATTCAAACCATGTCGAACACCCAAATTTGAGCATGTTCGTCAGGTCTGAGGACGGAGTTTAAAATTCCGAGGAGATCAGCAACGGTGTCCTTGGTGGAAGCACCGACGGATTTGAAGAAGCCCAACTCGTCGGCAAACTCTTTAGCAGCGTCGGCGGCAAAGGAGACAGTGGATCCGATCCAAATGCTGCGGCGACTGAGAAAAGGGTAACGGGTTTGTGCGGCGATGAGAGAGACTGTGATGGAAATGAAGAAGCAGAAGAGAGACTGTGGGCCTCCGGCAGATCTATGGACGAAAATTGAGATTGGAGAGAAACGAAAATTGGAATCAGGGAAAGAAAAGAAAAGCAACTAGGGTTTCTTAAATTTGTTGTTTCATGCATGGCTGGACAAAATTATCGATTTTTCGGTATGCCGCTATTACGGAACCGAAATTTAACTAATTTAATGAAAATTTTAATATATCGAAAATTTCAGTACGGTATGGTGCTGTACCTAAATTTTCGGTACAGTAACGGTAAATAATTTTGAGAATTTTCGGTATTTCGGCATATACCGAAATACCGTAAAAATATCGGTAAGACGGTATATCGGTATATACCGATATAATGTACCATTTATATTAAATATATAATAATATTAATTATGTTTCCAAAAAAATATATTAACAATATACTAAGGGTGTGTTTGGTTCACTAACTACATATATGAGTTAATGAATAAGTAAAAATTATTATATAACTTAAGTTAGCTAATATTATGTGTGTTATCATATTTTTTTGTTAATAAAGTTAAGGATTAGTAGATGATAAAAATATAAATTTACATTGTTGTCCTTATTTATAATTTTTACTTTTTTGTATGCTCTCTCCTAATTCTATTTTAAGTGATTTCATGTTCACTTCTTAAAATTTTTAAATTAAAATTTAATTAAATTTCTGAAAAATATAGATTACGTAAAAAATGTATTATTTATGTTAAAATTAAAATTTTAATTAATTACGTAGAAATCATAGATTGCATACAAACTTTATTATTTATATGAAAACAAAATTAACAAAATATTTATAATTAAAATTTTTAATTACCAGATTTGATTTATTTTAAAATTTAATTTTCTTTTTAAAAAAATTTAAAATCTAAATATTATCTATGAAATGACAAACAAAATAATATGCTATTTTTTTCAAATTGTTTTTTCCTACACATTTTGAAAGAAAAAAAACATACATGTTGTCATGAAGTCATCAAATTAAAAAGCATGTTTTATATATATATATATGGGAAAATCACTAATAGATAATCTAAATTTTCAAATAATTACTCTCACATACAAAATATTAAAGTAAAATATAAAATATAACTTTATAATCTCATACACTTTTAAACCACTGACTCTACCCCTCACCCACCCACCGGCATTGACCAGCCGTTGACCGGTATTGACCAGCCGTTGACCGCCGCTGACTGGCGCCGCCGGCTGCCGGAATTTAAAATGTGCAAACAAAATTGTGCAAATCCAAATTGTGCAAACAAATTGTGCAAATACACAGGGGTATTTATGGTATCATAATCATAATTGTGTAGTTATGAGTAATAGTACTTTGAGTCATATAGTTTACAGCAATTATGCATTATTTTATGTATCCAATAGTAAGTGATCTTTTATATATATATATATATATATATATATATATATATATATATATATATATTAAAAACAGAATTAACAAAAGTCAATCAACCATATATAATAATATTAATTATGTTTCCAAAAAAATATATTAGCAATATACTAAGGGTGTGTTTGGTTCACTAACCACATATATGAGTTAGTGAATAAGTAAAAATTATTATATAACTTAAATTAGCTAATATTATGTTTGTTATCATATTTTTTTGTTAATAAAGTTAAGGATTAGTAGATGATAAAAATATAAATTTACATTGTTGTCCTTATTTATAATTTTTACTTTTTTGTATGCTCCCTCCTAATTCTATTTTAAGTGATTTCATGTTCACTTCTTAAAATTTTTAAATTAAAATTAAATTAAATTTCTGAAAAATATAGATTACGTAAAAAAATGTATTATTTATTTTAAAATTAAAATTTTAATTAATTACGTAGAAATCATAGATTGCATACAAACTTTATTATTTATATGAAAACAAAATTAACAAAATATTTATAATTAAAATTTTTAATTACCAGATTTGATTTATTTTAAAATTTAATTTTCTTTTTAAAAAAATTTAAAATCTAAATATTATCTATGAAATGACAAACAAAATAATATGCTATTTTTTTCAAATTGTTTTTTCCTACACATTTTGAAAGAAAAAAACATACATGTTGTCATGAAGTCATCAAATTAAAAAGCATGTTATATATATATATATATATATATATATATATATATATATATATATATATATATATATATATATATATATGGGAAAATCACTAATAGATAATCTAAATTTTCAATAATTACTCTCACATACAAAATATTAAAATAAAATATCAAATATAACCTTATAATCTCATACACTTTTAAACCACCGACCCTACCCCTCACCCACCCACCGGCATTGACCAGCTGTTGACCGGTATTTACCAGCCGTTGACTGGCGCCGCCGGCTGCCGGAATTTAAAATGTGCAAACAAAATTGTGCAAATCCAAATTGTGCAAATACACAGGGGTATTTATGGTATCACAATCATAATTGTGTAGTTATGAGTAATAGTACTTTGAGTCATATAGTTTACAACAATTATGCATTATTTTATGTATCCAATAGTAAGTGATCCTATATATATATATATATATATATATATATATATATTAAAAACAGAATTAACAAAAGTCAATCAACCATAAAATTAATAATAGTTTTTGAAGAAACAGATTCTCCATTAAAGTTTGAAATGATGCAGCTCCAAGCAATACAAACAATATCTCTGAAAAAAACATGAAAATCAGTACCAATAATTAGAGTTTCACACTCCACCCTCTTCACCTAATACCGTTTTACATAAAATTAGAATGCACAAAAATAAAAAAAAAATGATAAAGGCATTTAATTTTTCAGTACTTTTCCTCACTCAAACCAAAACACTATAAAAAACCTTAGTCATGCATTTGCCACACTCCAAGCTATGAACTTTTAAAGTGATAAGCTACAAAGTCGTCAGTAACAACACATTACTTCACGAAAGCATGTCAATTACTCTGAAATTTTAACCAATAACTTACCTCGCTGGAATCAATTGTTCTCACAACTATTGAGTGTAGGAGGTAGTCATTTGATTGATAGATGAGGAAGGAAAGTGAATGGGCTAGATGTAGGAGTATGTGCAGAACAGAATTTTAATTTTACAAATTTTAATTTTTGCTTAGAACAGAATTTAAGTTTATTGGAGCAGAGCATCCTGTAAGGAAATATGGCTGTTTCTCATAATGCGTGTGTCAAGCTTAATGAGATTGAAAGAAGCTACTCCTGTATAAATATATGCTAATGAGAAATAGTAGATTTATAATTTTAGATAGAAATCACTGATCCAGCTGACTGAAATGTTGCTATTCATAAATGTGCAGAATTTCTGCGATCATAGGATATATTGTTGAGACAATCGATCAAGAAAGAGATCATTGGGTGTAAAATATCAAGCATGCATGTGTCATAGTTTAGGTTAATGTGTTGGATTATAAACAATTCAAGAAAAATGAAAAAGTATCCTAACTATAGCACCACAAGTTTAGGGGAATAGGCCCTTAAATAATCATGTGATTTCCAGTAACACTAAGTTCTCGAAATAGTGCAGGAAGTTGGTGAGTGGATGTCTTTCATTCAAAACTTCCTAAAAGTACTTCAGTAAAAAGTAAAAGACAGCCCTTTCTATTTGCATAAACTTATTACCTTAGCTTATTTCATTATCATGAGACAACTTTACACCTCGTACATTGTAGTAGATTACATATATCATGCACCATTGAACTTCTTGGCAAATGCAATAATAAAAATGCTTGAACAGTTATCATAAAATCAACATTACAGCACCAAGCTAGAAATTATAACACCATCAGCAACATGTACAAGTAAAACATAAACTTAGATGCAATAATTCAGAAAACTTGCCTCATAACTTAGATCTACGTGTATAAGTGTAGTACCTGTTGATTAGTTTCACCGAGCACATTAATCATTGCATCAACAAAGCCCTCAGCTTCTTCTTCAGTAGCTCTGTCTTTCCCGAAAATTTCACACCAATCATCATAAAATGGCAAAGATTTGTACCTCATGCCTTTGGAATTTGGATCAACCTGATGAGCAGAAAAATATAAATTAAACATATTTGAATCATTTATAATATGCTTTTTGTGAGAAGCAATTTTACTAGCCTTGGCATGATGATCCCAAGTGTCATCTTTGGCATCAATCATCTTTGTGGAGTGATTGAATCCAATTCCAGAAAGAAACAAGGAAAATCTCTGCCCCTTCTTCTTCCAATTTCAGCCATTAAACTGCCTATTAAGTTATTAAAGAAACACATGTAAGTATGCATTAGACAGTTAACTCTAAACTATAAACTTCATATAAAAAGTAAGTTTACAGAGTTTCATTATATACACTGAAATCACAACATGAAAGCTAAACAGTAACAAATGAAACAGATAACATAATTGAGATGACCAGACCATGCTGCTAGATGTAGTCTACGGTTCAATGTCACTTGAGGAGATTGCATATCATAAAGTTGCAATATCAACAATGAAGATGCTCGACGGGAAGTACTCTATGAACCAAAAGTGAAATTTGCATTGGATGACAGCAATGTGTTTCTCTTCTAACTCGTGAAATGAATTTTTTGATACTTATCTTCATCTACTCTTTTAATCATATCAGATAATTAGGACAGTTCAAAAGCTCCTATAAAAGTTACAAATGTTGGAAAACATAATCAGTAATGTGAAGCAGCCATACTTTCGAACAAATAATAACTCTATGAGCTTGACTATTGCACACGACAGAAAGAACCAGTATTGCTTTTAGGAGCTTCTTAGGACAATCTAAATAATACTATCGAATCCTTCATCATCTTCTCATTTCTTTCAACTATTGACGCAACTCATCCAACACAATGTCAAATCAGAAAAAATATGAATATACTGACCGCAGTCAAATACAAACAACGCATTCATCACCTTTCATCCATTTCCAGTTGATATCAATAAAAAATAACATGAATTTTACCGGAGCAGAGAAGCACTGAGCAAAATCGCAGATGAGAGATGAATACCTTAGCAAAAATCGGATGAGAGAAACTATTCAATCGTGAGTTGTGAGAGAAGAAGAAAGAAAATGAGAAAGGTTTTATTGTATTCTGCTTTCGCCATCATCGATTCAGCCATAACCAATTTCTCATACTCCACTGTCATTCGCCATTTTTGTGTGAGCCAAGGACGGAGAGAATGAACAGATTGTGAAATTAGGTTCCTTTTAGGTATTTATATAAGGGGTAAAATTGTCAAAAGAAAAATTAATAATGCTCCTCCTTTTGCCCGTCTAATTAAACCCACCGATGGGTTGGGTTTTATTCCACCTGGCCCAAGGATTTTATAACCGGGCTGAGAGATGAAATTAGGCTCAAATTTTTGCAACCAAACTAGTTATTAGGCGGGTTAAATAGTATAATAGGGCTTAAACACCCCAACCAAACACACCCTAACTGTAGTCACTATACTGTATACAACAAACATGAAACCCAGATTGGATGATCTAATGAGTGAGGGTTTCTTGAGCCATGAATTCGAGACTAAAATCACGGGGAGCAAGGAGAAGTGTAGACCCTAAATATCAAATCATCAGCCATCAAGAATCCAATCCTCCAACTCAGACCTCTAACACGTCTACTACCACGATTATAAGATTGTCATAGAGTGGAGCACCAAACCTCTATTCATTTCAGCTTTAGTCATTCGGATTAGGTGCTTTTCACGGATGAACTCTACTCCAATAGGCAACCAATGGGCCTCGCCTTTGAGTATGTTGAAGGAGCAGTAAAACTCTATCGCTAGGTTGTAAGTGGTAGGCCTCCGTGCGTTCATGAACTCCAAAATAGAGCCTCTACATCAGCCTTTATACCCATTTTTTTCTACACACTCATTAAAATGGTATCGAGTGTGAACTAAGCACCTCTCCAACTCAATGTGATCTTTCCACTCCTTTTATTTGATTCTCAAATCTCTAAGCGAATTTTTATTAACCTTGATTTTAACAATTGCCTCTTCTCTCTCTTCTCGTGATAAGACCATTTTATTTCATGTAGAAAATTAGCAAGTAACATGCATGCAAGCAAATCCCAACACTAAGTATAACATCTCTACTTAGCTCAAGTCCAAAACCATACAGATATTTTAAACAAGCCACAACAACGCATAATACTTCAACATGGATACACAGTTTGACACCAAGTACCAACACTTCCAATTTTACACAAATATCCTCTCAACAATGCAGTAAACATGCCAAAACACTTCCATTCATGCTCCCTAGATCCAACAATGAAGAACATCCACGAAATTTGACAATTAGGGCTCATATGATTCCAAGGAACAAGAATTCATCATTCAAAAATTCAACATGTCTAACCTCAATCGCACCATACCATGCCTTAGTAAAAAAATTCAGCATCAATACCCTAAACAAGTTTTTACTTGTTTCAATCCTCAATTCACATCAAATACCAAAAATAAAGAACCCAAGGATCTCAAAAATTCACCCAAAAACATTCATGGATTTTCAAATTTGAAGCCTAAACAAATCGCACATAGGGTGTTCGACAAAATGTCCAAACCAAAAAGTACTTCAAAATGAAATTTTCCACATGAATCAGGTTACCCATAACACCAATAGCAACATACTCGAATTCCAGAGCAAAAGAAGGAAGAAAACATACCTTCTTGGAGAAAGAAAAAGATTCTGCAACTTTAAAAATTTTCCCCAAATAATGCCTGAAACCCCTATTTTTCCACTCAAGATGCTTAATCCGAGGTTATAGTGTATGAATGGTGTGGTATGTCTTAGTGGGTGAAGTGAATGGAGTGTTGTGTAGAGAGAATTTGAGAAGAATTTTCGAGAGGGTGCGCAGCCGTGAGTGAAGTTGTGTGAGAAAGTGAAGAACTGACCAAAAATTCAAAATTTAAACACTTCTGTATGCAGATCAAATATTTGAAACAAAGAGCCAAATAATTAATTGGGCCTGTCTTCTATTAAAATGGGCTTTTTTATACTATCAAATTAGACGTTTCTGGTAGCTTTTATGTTGCCAGGCCCACTATATATATATATAGTCTGATTTCACAGGAACTTAGCATTATAATTATACACTTTTAACAAAATAAAAAATAAAATAAAACACATGCTACAGTTTTAGAAATATGAGAAAGCCAATATGTTCTTGTTTTCTCACCTTACATATGTCTTGTGAATCAGGCACACGAAATATATTTTGTTTTAAAGGATATATTTTAATTATAAGAGTATTATTTTTTTAATAAAAGAATCAATTGAAATATAATACTCCCTCCGTTCCAAGAATACATTCGCGTATTCTTGGGCACGAAGTTTAAGAAAGGTAACTTTTTGGTGGTGTGATGTAAGAAAGAGAAGGGATATTTTGGGTAATTGAGTAGAATAAAAGATATGATATAGTTGACTTTGACTAGATTGTGTGCAAAAAGGATGTGACATTTTTGTAATATTGTAGTATTGTAAGATTATTGATATTGTGTATTGTTTCCATTTTTAGGGGGCGAATGTATTCTTGAGACGGACCAAAATGGAAAGTGCGAATGTATTCTTGGGACGGAGAATAAGAAAAAAATTTCAAAAAATTAAGGATATAAATTTTTATACTCACTTATACGACATTTAATTCTAAAAACTACTCTTGTGCATATAATAAGAAGTGAAACAATTACTCAGGTAATATTGCAACTAGTTGAGGATAGCTATGGCCAAACATGAACAAGATGCAAATAAGAAATTGAAACAAAGATTTATTTGGACTCAGTCATTTATTTAATGGAGTCATTTCAATTATAATTGCTTAAAACACAAGTTCATATGTATAATTAGACAAGAGCAAAGATATAGTAGTAAACTTGCTTGGTTATGCAAATAGCCAAATACATCCATCCACGGAAATCTAAAAAAATTGTATGTACAATTTTAAAATTCCATCACCCGAGTCTCTTCCATTTTAATCTCAATTTGAACATATCACTTACAACTTTCTAAGATCGTTGGATCTGGACACAGTATGCCCGAGAGCATACGAATCTTATCAATAAGAAAATATGCATAATGTTCATGTATAATAATTCGTATAATCGATTCATATCATAATTCTGAGTTTCTCCTCATTATTCCTCAAATTATACTCCCTCTTTCTATGGATAAGAATCCATTTACTTTTTCATGTGGATTTAGTATCAATTTTGGCAGTTTTGATTGTTCAATCTATTTTTTTTATTTTTAGAAAAAAAAAATAGTTGACTCACTATTCACCACTAATTCAACTTATTTTCTACTCATACTAGTCTTCTTTAAAAGAAAAGGCTAGGACTAGTAACGGCCTTCATCATCTTAATAATGGGGTTAATTTTAATTAATTGTTAAATGAACACCTTTTCTAAAAATTATTGTAGATAAATTCATCATTTAATATTTGATTAATTATTACATGTAGATAAGTCAATTGGATTCAAGCCTCGTAATTTTTTTTTACATAAATATGCGGAGTTGAAGTTCTAATACAATGTGATTAAAAAAAAGTTCTAACACAATGTGATTAAAAAAAAAGTTCTAATACAATGTAAAATTATCATTCCTTCTAAAAACTTAAACTTTTATATAACGTGATCATTTAACACTAACTATAACCCAATTAATAGAAGTGAACGTACTATGAAGTCAGTTATGTGGGAAACAAATTATCATTGAAGTTTCTTAAATATTTGGATTGTTTTCTTTGTCTGCCACAAAAAAAATGGATTAACAAGAATACCCAATAACAAAGTTATGGGTAGTAATCCAAACAAAATTCATAGATAAATATTTCTATTGGTTATCCGTTATGTTATTAATATGTTTATTGAAAATTTATATAATGATTACGATGCTAACCCGTTTAAAACGTTATAAATCTATTGACGTTGCATTATTAAAATACAAATGTACATTTTGTTGTTATTTACCAAAAAATATATAATCGCCTACCAATTTTTTTATTATTTTTTTTATAATGGCGATTTTTCATTTGAATTATCTAAAGCTTAGTTTGTTACAAGAGTTAGTCGAGTGTGAATTGGATTCGGATTACAAGAGTTAGTCGGGTGTGAATTGGATTCACATGTAAATCCTGTTTTTACAAAATTATTCTTTATTATGTAAAAAGAAATACTCTTTTTTATAATAATAGTACTAATAGTTTATCTCTTTAAATAGTATTTTTTCATATACTAAAGAATAATTGATAAATTAATGTTTATAATTATTTGAAGAATAATTTTTTCAGAGTAATAATTTAAGTCACTAAAAAATAATTTTTCATATATTAAAAAGTAATTAATGAAAACAAAATTTATATGTAAATCTAATTTACACAATTATTTGCTCTGTAACAATTACTCCTACTTAATTTTTCTATATATATGTGAGTGATTTTGCTTTCTCATTAATCTTACCTACACCATACTCTCTCTGTCCCGTTTCAATGTTTACGTTTGCTTTTTGCACGTTGATTAAGAACTATAATATTTTAATAGATAGTGGGTGGAAAATATAATATTTAATGTAAAGTGGGTAAGTGTATTAGTGTTGGATGATATATTAATTGTTTTAGGTGTGTCTCATATTCCAAAAAGGAAAAAATTAAACATTGAAATGGAACGCGCAAAATAGAAACGTAAATATTGAAACGGGACGGAGGGAATATCTTTTTGTGAGATCACGACTTTGTAGTTATAGCTAGACGCATTCCGCCGGTCTACCTGGCCGGCCACTCCACCTCAACTTATAATATGGAGTGCTAATTATTCACAACTTGTCTTAGGTGAACTAGCTAGTCGTATGTTAACACTCGAATATTATTATTCTTTGAAACACAATCAAAATATTTTTTTTTTCCTGTTGGTTATATTTTATTGGTAAAAGTTTTAATTTCGTTGTTAAATTGATTTAATTAGTTATTTTTTGTTGGTAAAATGATGGTTTGGTAAAAATTTTAGCAACGAAAATTTAATTTCGTTGGTAGTCCGTTATTACTTCTATTGATAATTTATATAATGATTCCGTCAGTAAATATCAACGAATTTTATTCCGTTGATAAAAACATAATTATCTTAACCCGTTGACGTTTATATTAAATGAAAAATATAATTTTTGTTTGCATTCAGTTGGTAATTACCGACGGATTGAATTCAGTTGGTAAATTCTATTATTAAAAAGACTTTTTTTAGTGAAATGTTACACTTTATTATGAAAAGCTATAAGTACTTTTTTGAATAATAAATTATTATATACTCATTATTATTTCAATATGAATGTAAAATTTTTATAACAGATTGGCAAGAAAGAGAGTAATATTTTTTTTATTTTAAAGAGTAGAAGATCATTATTTTAAGGCTAATTATATTGTTCACCCGGGTGCACCATATCTTAGGGTGTATCCATTTTAAAAAATGTATACAAATATAAACAAAAACATATACAATTATGAACCAAAATGTATACAATTTAATTGTTAATTTTTTTAATGAAAAATTGAGTGTAAAAAAATATACAATTATTAAAAAAAGAGTGTATATTGGGTGCACCCGGGTGCAAGGGTGCACTCATATGTGTATACCTTTTTATTCTATTTTGTATGCATATTATTCTATTTTGTATACATGTTTTGTAATAATTATATACTTTTTTCACATTAATTTTTCATTAAAAAAATTAACATCCATATGTATATAACATTTGATTGAATATTATATACAATTTTTCATTAAAAAAATTAACAATTAAATTGTATACATTTTTACTATTAACTGTATATGTTTTTGTTTATATTTGTATGTGGGTACACCCTAACTTTAGGTGCACCCGGGTGCACACTATAAATTGCCTAAAAAAAATATGTATATACTATTGAATAAAAAAGTTATACACATATGAATGCTAATTTTTTTAATGAAAATTTAGTGTGAAAAATGTATACAATTGTTAAAAACACATATAAAAAATAGAATAAAAACATATACAAAATAAAATAAAAAGTTATTTACATATAAGCGTACTCTTACACCCGGATGCATCTAATATCAACTCTTATTTTAAAGAATAATAATACCCAATAGATTATGTGTAAACTTCTAATATGCAATCAATAATTTACCAAATATACCCTATAAAATTAGGCATTAAATACTTATTTAAATCAATTTACTATATAGAAATTTAAATATATCGAATAAATTAAGCATTAAATACTTATCCTGCAATAAATACGAATGCATGTTTCATTTATACTCCTTAAGTTTCGAAGAACATTTATTTCTTTATCCCATAATACCCATTTATACTCAAGTCTCGAGGAACAATTGATATCCCATAATATTCTTCGTAATTTCAAAAGGGAAATAACACCTTATATTTAATGGTTAAAGTGTATTAGAGGGTATCTTGCCCCCAAATTTTAAGATTTTCGAGAGGTGTACTGTTAATATTAAATATTTATCTCTTTGGTATAAAATATTATGCTCTTGATTTAAAAAAATAAATAAATAATTGTTTGATTGTAAATTCTTATAGTCTTGGTTTTCAAACCTAAAGTTTTGATTTTCAAAACCCACATCCAAATTTTAAAAATCACCCATATATATTTATACTATTTTCTCTCTTCTCAATTAATACACTTTATATCTTTATCTCTCCTTTCTCATTTAACTTTTTAAATAAATTAATACATTGATTTGACATAAAGTTAAAATCTACCCTATTCAAAACTCAAAACAAATATATAACACACTATTAATGATTTTCAAACCCCACATAACCCCAAATCAAACATTACCTAAGGGTGTGGGTTAGGGTTTATAAACCTTGAGTAAAGGTTAAGGGAAAATTGAGTGAAGATAAACTAATATAGATAAGGTTGATCTATTGTGTTTACTTTCATTTATAATGTTTTTACTATAAAATCCTTTATTAAATTACTAAAATAAAATAAATATGGGATATCAATTTATCTTCCTCCTTATATATATATATATATATATATATCGAGATCTCTAAAATCCCAATTTCACAATGCAAATTTGTGAAAACAACGAGCAGCGAAGGTGAGGAGTGTTTGGATAAATAGATCCTCATTCATTTTTAAGGAACAACTCAACACAAAAATTTCTCTCTCCCGACCTCAATCCCTACACTCTTATAAATCTTTGACTAATTCACAACTTTCTCCACATTCTCACAACTGAGATTACAAGAAAGGAATTTAAATAAAATCAAACACAAAGATTAAAGTGTACTTGATTGGTGCACTTGACGTCAAGTCCAAGGGTCTCCTTAAATAATACCAAGGATCCCTCCCCTTTTACTCTTAATCAGATGTGGGACAAAAGTAAAGGAAAATCCCTCTTTATTCTTGACAAAACCAACAACCTCTACCTTGTCAAAACAAAAGAAAACTCATTGTCTTCACCAACAATTCATTCTCAACCCTGAGAATCCCTAAGAATCAATCATTCTAGATTCTAAGAATCATTATCTTCACCGACAATCCATTCTCAACCTCGAGAATCCTACTCCACCATATGAGTAGACAACTTAGAATCAATCATTCTATGAAATTCTTGCGGCACATATCGAAAAATACCTGCTGATATTTATGGTGCAACTTCCAGCTCTTGGCTCTCCTGGATGTCTTTCAGCCATCGATAGACACCCATCACATACCTTACATCACATGCCAAGTCAATGTTCATGTGCAAACTTGTGGACCACCTAATATTATTACATCATTTTCAATGACAACTGAACATGTCATAAGGATCCCCAATAATATTAACTCAACATTTGGAGCTGTTATTGCACTAGTTCCTCCTTGACCAGCAACGTCACTATTGCTCCACCCTGAGAAATTACCGAACCATTGCTACACCTTGAGCAAAAATCGTCATTATACCGACATGACGTCGCTGTCTTTTACCATCAAGCTACACCAGGTTTGTCGGAACCCTATTCCTACTGAAAGTGTTGTTACTTGAATTCGATTCTAACCATCTGGAATTCATGATGCTTTCTCACTTTTCGGTCTGCTGCTCTTTACTGATCTAGCACCACCGATACCAAGTACCACATCGCCATTTTTCCCGTTGAATCGCCGTTTTCCCACGCCACCAGTCATTACCAGAAAACTCATTCGTTCCAAACCTCCTTGAGCTGACATCCATGAAAAATCCCATGTCGCTGTTAAGACAACTCCACCACCGGGAGTCCCAGCACATTTCTACAGGTCCAAGAACTCCGCCAAAAACTGCAGTCCTGCAAATCCTACCCCTTACCACGTCACTTTCGCCACAGTCCGATGCATTTTACCTTAATGAAGTAAATGCCACCATATCTGGCTGATCTTCTGACCCCCTTATGCCACTAGCTTTTCTCACTTCTTTCATGTCACCTTTAACTTAATGAATAACCATCTTATAAAGTATTTTATGATTTGGAATGTCAGACTATGTTGCAACCACAGAACATACTAAGAACTTTATAAGCGCCCGAACCGGACTCTGATACCACTTGTTGGGATAAACAGATTTTCATTCATTCCTAAGGAAAAAATAAAGAAGAGGATAAAAAGCACAACATAAGAATTCACGTGGAAAACTCCAAAATCGGAGAAAAACCACGGTTTGAGAAAATACTACTATGTGAAATTTTTTTACAATCACACAGAATTTCTCTTTCCCGACCCCAATCCCTACACTATTAAAATCTTTAACTTATTCACACATTTCTCCCCATTCTCACAACCGAGAATGCGAGAAAGGAATTTAAATAAAATCAAACACAAGATTAAAGTGTACTTGATTGGTGCATTAACATCAAGTCCAAGGGTCTCCTTACATAACACCAAGGATCCCTCTCCTTTTACTCTTTATCCGATGTGGGACAAAAGCAAAGGAAAATTCCTCCTTTTATTCTTGACAAAACCAACAAGGAGGAAGCCTTAATTCCAGACTTTTCTATCAGCGAATCAATGTCTGAGAAGATGACGACCTCCGCCTCCCCTATCGCCGCCTCCATGGTTGGCATTGGAGGGATGTAGTGAATCGCACTAGCGGGAGGCAGGTTTTTTCTTCACCGAGGCTGAATCTTTTACTCTTCTGTGTGGTGATTTTTTCTATTCTGGTCTTTCTAGTCACCAATAATCTCAATTGTGTCGAAAAGGGTAGAAGTTATTGGGCATTCCATGAGACAAAGCTTCTTAAGGCGTAAAAATGACGCTCTGTTTTAACTCTCGGTTGGAGATTTGACTGCATGCTGCCAAAATTTTCTTTTTCTTTCTTGAAATCCATGATTCTGAAATCAAAATAAAAATTTCTTCTGTTGATGAAGAAAATAGTAATGAAGAAATTGGAGTAAATGCTGGTGGGGAGAGACTCTTGTCACTGGCCAGCTCGCAACAGGAGTAATCGACTGACCAAATCAATCGAGTTCGGACATGAGATAAAGGATAAAAAATGAATTTCAGATGCATAAACCTCCGAATATTTTCTGACACCCCAAATCTAGACGGATAAATAAGTTCCCAAATAACACTCCACATCAGCATTTAACACCGGATTGACAAGGGCCCAGAGGTTATCCCCTACTTCTAACCTTAAATGTAAACGTATTTTAATCAGGGTTCAATGAGGGATAAAACCTATAATAATTATATATAAGTAAAATATGTTTATTAATAATTAATATATAATTTTAAAAAATTATATTATAACAACTTAAATCATACATAATTCATTATTTATTATATTTTAAAAATATATTTTAATTATCAATAAACATAAATATTGTTTCATATAAATCTTTATCTACTTAAAAGTAGGATATTCGATGGAAAACGTGAACTATTATAAATTATTGGAAGAGTAGTTAGATTTAATTAAATTGATGGCCAGCATGCTTTTCTACGAAACTTAAACATTTTCTTTTAAATATCAAAATTTTAAAATACAAAAATTGAAAAATTGAATTTCCACACACAATCTTTAAAGAATAATTCTTTACATCAACAACCACTCCTATGTGACAATGGATGTTTCATATGGGCAAATTATGTTTTGGTTGGAAAAACCCCTTCAACAACTAATTTATAACTCATTTTACTAATATCTAAAACCTAACAAGCCTACATCATTTATCATATACAAATATTTAAGGGACACGGACGGTTATTTGTAAAATAGACCAATGAGAGTAGTGGAGTAATTATTAAAATAGGCTTATTATATAAATAAATTATGTAATAAGAGTGGGGTTCTTGTGCCCCAGGGATACCGTGCCCCTTTGCAATTTAAACTCTCTAGCAATACATAGGTTTAAATAGAATAGGGAGGAGAAGAGTTGTGTTCATATGGGAACACAGACTATGTCCCCGTGTCCCTGGGGGTGCAGGAGTTTTTGCATTGAGTGGGGCTCTTGTTCCCCGTTGATATCGTGCCCTTTTCAATTTCCGTGCCCCTTTGCAATTTAAACTCCCTAGCGATACATAAATTTAAATAGAATAGAGAGGAGAAGAGTTGTGTTCTCATGGGAACACAGATCATGTCCCCATGTCCCAGGGGTAGAGCTTTTGCCAACAACTAGTAAATTATGTAATAATAGGGTTTTTCAACAACTAATTTATACCTCATTTTACTAATATCTAAAACCTGATCAGCCTACATCATTTATCATATACAAATATTTAAGGAACACCGACGGTTATTTGTAAAAATGGACAAATGATAGTAGTGGAGTTATTATTAAAATAGGTTTATTATATAAATAAATTATATAATAATAGTTAAAATTGTATGTTCATAATGAATCATATTATAAAATTTAAAATATTTTAGTGCATCACTCATTATATTTTATTTATATAATAATCATATTTTAATGAATTTTAAACTGATCATCTCACAAAATCATTGTTCATAAAAAAAACTTTGTCAATATTTAGTTAAAGGTAGAGTTAATGAGTAAAATATGTACTTCCCCGTCCCGCAAAGCATTATTGCGTGATGGAGTGACCATAATATTATACTCCATATGAGTATATCAGTGTGCGCGATTGTTCTGAATTAATATCCCAAATTAATGTCCTAGTTATAAGAAAATCAAAATTTTATTTCTTCTGTTTAGTTATTAAAAATTTTATACGTTCATGGTAGAGTTTTTTTTTATATTTTACACGTGCACTTTTCTTAAATGACAAATACTACGGTGTAAATTCTATGATCTCCTTACAATTCTATTATATCATAAGTTTAATTAGAGTGTATAATTAAGGAGATCATAAGATTTACAATGGAGGATTACAGAATTTATGGTGTACAGGAGACTAACTCTTCTATAATATATATATATATATATATAGGTTGAAGTCTAACCCTCAAATAAGTAAGGAATAATTACTTAGATATTTTTTATTCTATCAGAATAAGTTCAAGATTTCCTTAAAAAGTGTTCTAATTCCAGTCCAAATTCCAAATTAAAAACTAAAAAATGTGATTTAATTAGGAAATTAATATCTGTGATAAGGTCGAGGTGAAGAATATATAAGGGACACCTGATCAAAGTGGGTATATAGAATATTTATATTTTCTATGAGAATAAATCATCTTAAATTCCAACTTGTAACTAGGTCAAGAATTGCATATTGTGGCTGGAATATAATACTAAATAATCATCATCTATTCGCACATTTGACTATTGGCTTATTAATTGTGAATAAAATTAATAATTGGAGTATTTAAATAGGACTAGACAAGAGATGGTACATAATTATGTGTGTGTATATTATATATACACACCTCATGTCCACATCAAAATTTGGACAATGTGGCACTCAATGATATATTTGAGTCAATTGGATCGTTCATGTAAATAATTAAGCTAATAACCATATCGAAATGGCCCCTTATAAAGAGTTAATTAAATATTCATAAAATTAATGACATTATTATCATGTCGAAATTTCTTCTAGAAATGAGATTTTTAAGAAACATTGTGAAAAAAATACTTTAAAATAATACTAGTTGATTTTGAAAATTGCTATTGATCAACATAAATTTTTGAAAAAAAAATGCTATTTTTTAAAAAAAATTAGACATAATTAATCTTAATCTGATTAAGTTTGCAACCCTACACACAACTTTACATGCGATTATATATGCGATCATATATACAATTATATTGTGACCATACACATCTTATTTATGTGTTATTTCAATTTTCTAGTAACATATATGGCAAAAGCTCCTTGGCCCCCGGTCACATGGGACACAGTCCGCGTCCCCATGTGAACACAACCCTTTCTCTCCCTATTCTATTTAAACTAATGTATTGCTAGAGAGTTTAAATTATAAAGGGGCACGAAAATTGCAAAAGAACATTTTGAGTCAATTTTGTCATTTTGATATATCCCAATACAAAATATTCATTTTTTTGGTTGATGTGACACACAATAATATTATTTTACTCAACTCACTACACATGTGGCTCACACTTAACATTAATACAACTACCCACTAATTATACTCCTTAATCTACGTGCAAAAAGCAAACAGACACTTATCAATGGGACGGAGAGAGTATCTATTTTTATTAAAATGTTATCCATTTTTACTCGTCTTATAAAAACCATTTCGTGAGACGGTCTCACTCAAGTCAATGTCTTTTAATATAAGTTGAGATTTTTTTAGTAATTATCACATTTTATTTAAAATATTATATTTTTCATTTATTTTACAAACTACTCATAAAATTATTTAATAAAACAATTATTATATTTTATCAATTAACTATTAGTATTTTATTATTAAAATTATTACAACTTTTAATTATCTGTCACTTCGTAAGAGCAATTTGACACAATTTTAGGTTTTACATAGGGCTGTCAATTTTATCCGCGAGTTTGGATACCCTGCGGGTAATACCTATCGGGTAAGGGTAGAGTATAGCATATTCGGGTATCGGGTAGGATAGTACCCGTACCCGCTTGAAAATGTTGAGGGTAGGGGTAGGATATGATATTTATAAAATATCTGATTATCCGCTTACTTTATATATATATATATATATATATATATATATATGTAGTATATTTTATTACTCCCTTCGTCCCAACTTCAACTTCACACTTTCTGTTTTAATCCGTCTCAAATTCAACTTCACACATCCATAAAAGGAAAAAGCAACAAACTAATATCCTTCTAACATACTTTAATTTCAAATTTGTCATCGTCTTTTTAACACACACAACATACTTTATCATTTATTTATTACCCAAAAATACCATACTACCCTCAAAAGTAAGTCAAAAAGTAACTTTTCATTAACTCCGTATCTACAATAAACGTGAACTTGAATTTGGGACGGAGGGAATATATTTTATATTTAATATAGTTTATTATATTTTATATTTATACATATATGTTTTTGTATAATCTGAAAAATGGTTACACTTTATAACGCACATGCTAGTGTACATCACATTGCTTATTTGATTTAAGAAAGCAAAAGGCTTCAAGGGTATGACTAATAAAATGATACCCTCTAATATTTTATATCAATTTTTATTTTAATTATTGGGGGATTGAGGTAGGCTACTCATATCTCAATCTTCTTCTTTTTTTTAATCTTTTGCATTTACTTTGATTTTCTTACATCATTATGTATTTTTGAGTGGTATATTGTTTGGTTGACAAGGGTATCCATTTTAAAATTTCGGATGATCGTTTATCCGCGGATTATCCATTACCCGATGGATATTATCCGTACCCTATTCGATGATACATTTGAGGGTAATAGGGTAAGATAAGGGTAATAAAAATAAGATGTGGGTAGTATGTGGAATAGGCGTACCCGTAACATACCCTACGTTTACACCCCTAGTTTTACATCTATATATACACGTATTTAAATTTATTGTAGTTATTTTATTTTATTTTTCCCTTCTAAATTCTCACATTTCAATTTATTTTTTTATAAAAAGAAAATCATTCATGAAATATATATCTAAGGATGATATTTAAAGATTCTATACCCACACAGATATTTTTCAACTTTATTTTCAAATCTAATCGAAAATAGATTGAGAATAAATTGTTGGAATGTGGTTGTCCAAAGAGTGAATTATTTAATGAGATGGTCCTATTTACAAAATAATCATATAACTAATTTGTGGTGTCTAATTTTTATTTTAATTAATGGTTCCACTTTCTTGAAAGTTAAGCAATGGACAATGATGCTAGTAATGTGAATATATGAAAAGTAATGTTGCCCCATTATAAACGTTGTTTAGATGGGAAACTGTCTGTATATCTACATATGAGGTCAAACCATATCACTATTAAATTAAATACATTAATTTTGTCCTCTCAAATTTTCACATATTAGATTTATTTGTTTAATTTGATATTATTTGCATTTTCCTCATAAGTAAAGAAAGCGTGTTGATATATTGCTATTTGCTACATTTCCAAGAAATAGAAGAATTTAGTATAACTTACTTTGAAAGAATTTGAGGTGCAAAATTACAGTCAATCCAAAGCGGGAACAATGTTGTTTAATAGTACTGATATTAATGTTTTAAAATAAAAATAATAAAAATTTTTAAAGGGGAATGTTTTGTTCACGTTAATTGGTCGATCGAAAGTGAGAACAATGTTGGTTTAATAGGTCAATCGAATGTGAGAATAATGTTGGTTTAATAATACTGCTAAGTAATGTTTTAAAAATATGTAAGTGTGAAAACTCTTTTATTTTTTTTATTTATTTTTTGGCATCATCTAAAATACCATTTTTAATAATTTATTTTGAAAAATATCACATTTTTTTTTATTTTAAAATTTGAACATAATTAATGTGTTTTGTTCACGATCGAAAGTGAGAACAATGTTGGTTTAATAGGTCAATCGAATGTGAGAACAATGTTGGTTTAATAGTACTGCTAAGTACTAATGTTTTAACAATGTGTAAGTGTGAAAACTCTTTCTTTTTTTCTTTTTTTTGGCATCATCTAAAATACCATTTTTAATAATTTATTTTGGAAAATATCACTTTTTTTTATTTTAAAATTTGAATATAATTAATCCTAATATGAAACTTTTTCTGCAACTATATTTGCAACCCTACATGCGATTATATGTTTTACTCTACATACGATTATGCATGAGATTATATATTAATTATATAATGAAAAAGGAAAAAAAATAAAAAAATTTATGTTGAGTTA
Organism: Pogostemon cablin; assembly: GCA_023678885.1. Classification (NCBI taxonomy): domain Eukaryota; kingdom Viridiplantae; phylum Streptophyta; class Magnoliopsida; order Lamiales; family Lamiaceae; genus Pogostemon; species Pogostemon cablin. The sequence continues at coordinate 2,233,836 of CM042970.1, forward strand.
CATTATTCAAAATCAATTATTATTTGAGGTGTTCTTCACAATTTTTCTACTTTTTTTTTAGTCTTAATGAATATTGTAACTCATCTTTTGTATGATTGTATTACATAATATATAATATACTATGATGGTGATATTGATGTATGCTTATGATCATTGGAGGGTTTCTTTTTTGTTCACACACATATATTATGTAGGAGTGGTAAGATATTTTATATTTGAGGACAACTTCCCTTATTAACCACCACATGATTCCCTCCAATTATTGCAAGTGATCCATAGGGGCATGCACATCGCATCCCAATGAGATACTGTTTGATGTTACATTTTTATTTGTTCCATCGAGTTAATTCTAAGTGACGAAAATGAAATTATAGTCCGATTATAATCTTAATAACTAAAAATAGAAAATTTTACATACTAATGGTATCTATATGAGCTTAATTATATTCTAAACTTGTTTTTAAAATAAAAGAATATGACATTAATTCAAATTGCAAGAACAGAAGCGGTCGAGAAGGTCATCCACACATGACGAAGGTTCGACCTAATAGTGAGGGCTACTAAAAGAACGTGTTGCCCTATCAATACGGTGTGTCAATAGGTTGGCACTACGACGAACAAGCTTAATCGAAAATACGGACAAGAGGAAAAAATAATTTTACAAGTAAATAAAAAATTACTAAACACTGAATCATATGTGCTAGACTTTTGCAGAGCATCATATTCTAAACTTGTTAGTAAAATAAAAATGAGGGCCTCGATAAATTAAAATCTACAAGAATGAGTTATATATTATGGCTAACATTAAAAATAAGTTGTCTTAATATAATTTATTTCGTGCAAGTCAATGTAAAATCTAATATTCTTTAAAATTAATAAAAAAAATTAAGAAATTCTTATATACACCCTATTAATTACATATTCAAAATAATAACTAATTTGAATCAATAGTACACATGTGTTTGGGAGTGAGTTTGGTGTGAATTGTTTGCACACATAAACCTTATTTTTGAAAAATAACACTTTAGCATATAAAAAATTGTTTTTTGAGGAATAAGAGTATTTTTTATTCAAAAGAATAATAGTCTATCTTTAAAATAATTTTTTATATATTAAAGAATAATTTTTTTCATTTAAAACAAATAATTATTTATGTTTTTAACGAATAAAATTTTAAATAGTTGAAAAACATGTTACATGGAGTATTAAAATGCGATGCACATAATTTAATTCTTAAGCGAATTCCCATCACTTTAAAAAGATACCACCTCGGCATGTGAGCTAAGAGTAAGAGGACAACATTATTTAAAATTTTAAATGGCATAGTATTCCAAACAATATTCTAGAGTTAATATTGATTTTTAAAATTTAATTGTAATTTCAATCACTATGCTCAGTATATATCACCTTGACGATTCATTGTGCATCTCACCATAATAGTTCATGACATATTATTATCGGAATATTTTCAATATGAGACTTAAAATAGGTTAATTAGACATTAATATATTACTTCTTAATTAATTATAAGTCTAAAATATATAAAATATATAAAACTATCTATTCAAAACTTGAAATTATGAAATTATCTAAATTAATTTAGTAATAAACAAATAAATTCGCCAATATTAATTTAATTATAATAAACTATAAAAAATCTTTAAAATATATATTAAAAATGTGAAGTTTAATGTAGTTGTAATTATTTTTTTTTTAAATGATTTTATGATTTTCAGGCATTAAATTGATGTAAGCATTACATTGATAAAATTATTACAATTCTCTTTTCAAAAAAGGTTTCACTAGAGGCAAGCACAAAAGAATAATTGATTTTTCTTAGATTCAGTTGCAAATGATGATAATTCCCTCATGAACACCAGGAACACATTATCTATTTATTCATTGAACCCTATACCCTTCCTTTGCAATAATCCAAGATTAATATAAATTCATATATTTTTCATAATTAAGATAATGAAAATCTTGATTTTGTTTATAAATAAATTTAAACAAATGGCCAACAAAACTAATAATTATAATAGTAATTTCTATTTTCTATATATATTATTATTTAAACGGATCAATAGGATAGATTAAATTGATTTTTTTATAATTTATATTTCAAAATTTTCGTATACATCAACAAAAACTTTTGTAAATTACATTTAAAATGATATTCTTTTTCCATGCACTAATCAAGAAATATTAATACATATTCGTAATTTTCTTTTAATGGTAGAAATTTCTAAACGGCTTTTATTATAAATTAATATCAATAGAGAAAATTATAATTTTCAAGAAAAAGACAACACTTTATTCAAAAATTTTCTGTTAATTTTAGCTAAAATTCTACCTCCCAAATTAACTCTCAAAAAATGTAAAACAATTTATAATATAAATAAAATGTAACAATGTTTTAAAAGAAAAATAATTATATTTTTAATAAATAATAATAATTAATTATGAAAGTGTAAAATGATTTCGTGAACTAAAAGATTAAATACAAATAATATTTTCAATAAATTAATTTCTTTAAACTGAATTTACATCATAAACTCTTGTGAACCCTGTGGCCTTCAATCCTAACAATACATAAGGTATATAAAATTGAAAGGGAGACCACATAGTTTACCGTACCAGTACTTAAACCCAATTTATATAAGGGCATGATTGGTACGTGGTAATTGGTTGAGAATGGAATCACTATTCCTAATTTGATTCCTAATCTCATGATTGGTACTCCATATATTTAGAATGGGAATCATCATTACTTTTGGAATCACCATTCCTATAATCAAAGGAATAGTGATTCATCGCACTCTCATAGTATTCCCCATTCTCATGTTTGAAGGAATAAAAAAATATTATTTATTTATGTAGCATGCTATAAACCATACAGTAAGAAATTATAAAAATATTCTTTTAATTTATACCATAATATACATATATAATTAAAAAATTATAAATATATTAATATTGTTATGTTTAACGTATAGTATTAATTAAAAACTTTGTTACTATATTATTTAATAAAAATAAAATATTAAATTATTTATAAAATTTAAAAAAATCATACAATTTTATATACCCAGTAAAAATATATTATTTTAAATTTTATTCTTTAAATTTTTAATAAAAATTATATATAAATGAAAATTAATAAATCATAAATAAAAAATTAATATAATTGATAAAATTAAATATATGCATGTAATATTGAATACATAATTAATTTTTTTTATATATTTAATATTTTTTTAATATATGTGATTTTTTATTTATATTTTAATAATATTGAGGTTCTATTTTATTTTTAATTTAAAATTTTTAAATATAAAATCTTCATTGAATTTTTTTTAAATATATAAAATTTTTAATGAGATTTTAATTAATTAAACAAATAATTTATATATAAATTTTAAATTTAATATTATAAAAATATTATTAATGAGATTAGAACCAATTAAGTAATACAGTTTTTATTACTTGAGTTATTCTTAAATCATATCAATCATGATAATTATTATTTTTAATCATTCATTTCTCATCTCTATTTCATTCACAAGTTCATTACATTCCATCATTATTCCATTCAGTCATACCAATTTAGCGGGAGGTGGTTGTGATTTTCAATATCCTAACTAGTCAAGACAACCCCAACAATAAAATAAAACATGCTCCATTGATCAATTTGATGAGCTAACCCTCAATTATCACCCGGAGAAACCAACAAAGAATGTTAAATTTAGTGGACTTTCCAACTTGAAGAGAAGTCTTTTCAAGGAAAATTAAATAAATAGTTGATTATTAATTAAATAAATCAGAACCAAATTCAATTAGTGAGAAGACTAAAGACCAATTAGTGCATTATCTAATAAGATAATATAAATCCCAATTTAGTGTCTAATACAGATAGATTCTCCACTTCTGGCTTGCATATATTTAGAAATTCTCCAAACACAATTTAGTGTGTGGATTTCCTCCTAATTTGAGTGGCATAATGTTTTATGTGGGCCCAATTTTGTTCGACAATTTATTAAATAATGTATCTTGTTCAATAATCATAATTATTTAATGCTTAAATTTTGTGGAAGAAGGCAAAAGCATTTAACTTAACTTGCATTGTTATATTTTTTTATTCAATTTCTTAATATGGTTGGCTAGCTCTATAATATTCTAATTATAGGTTGCTGATGTCATGGTAATTAATTAAATAATATCATATACATATTAAAATTTTATACAAGTTAGTTTATTTTTTTTATGATGCATGGTGTTGTATAAGAATATTTTAAATATTTAACATAAAGTTATTAATTGTCATTAAATTTTCCATCATTATTTATATGTGCCGTCTAAATGAATTGAGTATAAATTTGGACAAATGTAGGGAAAAAAGGAATGGAAGAATATTTTTGTTTATATTATACATATATAATTATGATTTAGTTTTGAATTTTGAATAAACACACACTAATATGGAGACATTTGCACGTTTATTTATAATTTTGGAGACATTTCTTTGTTGTAGTTAGTGCAGCAGATAATTTTGAGAATAAACACTGAAATTTTTCTTAGAAGAAAATAAATTGAAAATATTAATAAAAAAATATTATTCTAAATAATAAATAAGATTAGTTAAAAAAAAAAACTACAAAATTTACCCTATTACAAGTTAATCCATACCTTTAAAAAATGGAAAAAAAAAACTTTACTTTATAAAATTGTTGCAAAACACATTAGTGGACAACAGATGTCTGCCTAACTTACACATGGACGTTTATGACATTCGTGTATCTGTGTATGACATTCATTCATAAGAATTTATTTTTATAGGCGAAATTTATATACACTCAAATATAAGATTGTACATACGTACTTGTATATGATTGTTCGTGAAAATAAAAGAGAAATACTCGTATAGGAGTATAAACTACCAATGTATAACAATATGTATAAAGTTATTATAAAAACTTAATTTTTATGTATGAAGTTATTTTCGTGGATCCAAACAAGAGAAAGAAAAGAAAAATCTTTCTTCAAATAGGAGATAAAAGAAGTTGGAGTTTTATTTTTATTTTTTTGCGGCCACCCGCACTATTATCAATCTTTTTATCCAATAGCAATCCTTACATGAGATGAAAAGTGATGGATGGGCAAAGATTTACAAATGAATCACCTATTCCATTTGATGTTTCATCTCATATTACATGAATTAGATTCTTGCCACGTGTCGTAATCAATGACCAAATTTCCACCACATGCTTTAAGGATTTAATGATCATTAACTAGGGTATAGTATTTTAATAGGAAATGAGTTATGGAATATGAAGTGGAATATCAAAGTGGAATATGAAATTTGGGTTGAGAAAGATTTCTATCCATATCCTGAATATACAGAATTTATAAAAATGACGTATCAATTCGTTTAAATGATATTTAGCCCTATAATTTAAGATATAATAATTTAGAGTTCATAATTTTAAAGATTAAGATTTATATTTTTAGTGTTTAGAGTTTTTTTAATAAAAGATTATTTAATAAATTTACATTTTCATTAGTATATTAATGTTCATATTATGGACATTTAGCATCACATTTCCTCTTATTGTAGCGTGAAATGCACTGCATATGGCCTATTTTGAAAGTGATATTCACTTCATCTTATTGAAAGATCCTTATTTTATTATATTGGTCGTCCTACTAAAAGGTCCCTATTTTTCTTTTTAGTAAAAGAGCCTACATATGGCCTATCATTCACTATTAATTCAACTACACATTATACATACATAAAATAATAATACTCCTCAATCCATATGCAAAAAAACAAATGGAAATCTATGATCGAAACGAGGGAATACTTTATTGATGAAAAATAATAATGGTGTAATAAACTATTTCATGAACAATTTAGAGTATAAATAAAAAGTAATAACATTTCATATTGAAAGTATAATACTCCCTCCGTTCAGGAGATGTTAACACATTTTTTTTTTGCACGGAGATTAAGGAGTATAATAATTTAATGTAAAGTGAAGTAAAGTGAGGTGAGAGAAATAATATTTAATGTGTAGTGGATAATTGTATTAGAGATGGTATGTGGACTCCATGAGAATAAATTAATTATTTTGGTGTGGGTCTCATGTATTAAAAAAGAAATGTATCAATTTTAATGGGACAAACTAAAAAGAAAGTATGTCAATTTATATAAAACGGAGAGAGTATTATTTATCCATGTTTAGGGATGGCAATGTGACGGGTATTTTCGGGTACCCGGTCTACCCGAACCCTAATGGGTAGGGTACGGGTAGTTGTAAACGGGTTTAGGACGGGTACGGGTAGTTGTGAAAAATACCATTAGGGTTTGGGACGGGTACTGGTAATGCCTTAAATACCCGCGGGTAACCCGATTATATATTTTTTTTATAAAATTTAATATATATTATATAATTTATATATGATAAGATATTTTATATATTTAATTAATAGTTATAAGTTTTATTTAAACATATTTATTAAATATTTATTTAAAATAATACAATTTATATTATTTTTATTTTATAATAAATTAATAATAATGTAATTTTTATTATTATACTTATTTAGATAATAAAAAATATAATTAAACGGGAATGCTACCATCGGGTATTGATAAATGATAATGGGACTGATACGAGTACCATAATCAATTTTTTAAACAAAACGAATACAAATACGAGTAGTTATTTTTTTAATCGAATACAAATACAGATACTCCAAAATAAACAAGTACTCTACCCATTGACATCCCTATCCCTATCCATGTTACACAAAATTTACGTGAGGGACGGTCTCAACAAATTTTGCGTTTATCGAATTAGCATCGGTGAGCGAGAAGGGATCACGTGGAAAGTGGGGTAGCGTGTGTGGTGGGTCCAACCACGTACGCGGTGCTGTATACCGTATACCTGCTTCAGGTTTGACCATCCACACCACGTGTCTACTCTAATGCACCTCCAACTCTATTTCTTTATTACTCCTCGTCTTAAAAATACATTCATCCTTTCCATTTTATTTCGTCTCAAAAATACATTCGCCCCTTAAAAATGGAAATAAACACAATATCAATAACCTTAAAATTTATAATATTACAAAAATGTCATCTTTTTTTACACAGAATTTAGTTAAAGTCAATTATATCATACACTTTATTCAATTCAATTACCCAAAATACACATTCTCTTTCTTACATCACACCACTAAAAAATTATTTTTTTTAAATAATGTATTCTTAGGACGGAGGGAATATTATTTATTTTTTTTCTTTTTCTTACTAATCCCACTCCTTGATTTCATCGCCCCACTTGTCACATTGATCCGTATTTCTTTATAATGTTAAACGGATAGGTCCTAACTCACTACTCTATTCGTTCCACGATAAGAGTGTACTTTACCATTTTTATTTGTGTATATTTCTCTTTTTAGTAAATAAGACATACACAAAATAATTAATATATTTTCATGGGATCCACACTCCATACTAATATACTTACCCACTATATATTAAAATATTATTAAGTCTATATTTGGTGCACCCGGGTGCAAGGGTGCATCCATATGTGTATACTTTTTTATTCTATTTTGTATACGTATTTTGTAATAATTGTATACTTTTTTCACATTAATTTTTCATTAAAAAAATTAACAATTAAATTGTATATATTTTTACTCTTAATTGTATATGTTTTTGTTTATATTTATATGTGGGTGCACTCGGGTGCACACTATAAATTGTTAATATTATTTCTCTCACCTCAACTATCCTCAACTACCTATTAAATATTATATCCCTTAATTTATGTGCATAAAAGTTTCGCCACTCTTGTTGTGGGACGGAGGGAGTAGTAGAGTCGATTCTAAAGGATTTTAAATTAATTAGATATGTTTTAACTGATTATTAAAAGGTGAATCTAATTTTAGGGATATTCAAGTGCACAGGTAAACCTTATGTTTTAAAAGATAAAATCATGGAGCAGTGGATGATTATCTATATTTAATTTTTTATTATAATTTAATTCAACGATCAAAATCGTCTAGGTATATCGGTGTCACAGATGCACCGCAGTAAATATTAAAAAATTATAAATTTAAATTTGTTAGTATAAATTATTTAGCAAATTCAAAATTAGCTCATATAAATTATTTAAAATGTGAGAGAACAAAAATTAATACGTGCAAAATATTATTAAAACAAACTCCCTCAATCCTAAGTTAAATTTCTCGTTTTCGTTTTCATCTGTTTCATATTAAATTTCATCATAAAAAAAATGAACATCACATGAATAAACATCCTTAAAGTTTAAATACTCTCTCCGTCCCCTTGATACGTATCTATTTTTCTATTTTGATCCGTCCCATTACAAATTATTTATTTCCCTTTTTGTATTGATATGACCCACAACCATTACACATGGCCCCACACTCAACACTAATACAACTACCCACTACACATTAAAATATTATTTCTCTCAACTTACTATACATTAAATTACTCCCTCCATCTACTGTCAATCTATCCATTTTACTATTTTGTGCCGTTCATCTTTAATCTATCCATTTCCCTTTTTGGACTATGGGACCCACACCCTTCACTAATAAAAATAAAATATGTGACCCACACCCTCTACTAATACAACTACCTACTACACATAAAATAATAATACTCTTTAATTCACGTGCAAAAAATAAATGGTACATTGAGCATGAACGGAGGGAGTACTATACTTCTTAATCCACGTGCAAAAAGTAAACGAATACCTTTCAAGGGGATGGAGGGAGATTTACCACTCTCACCAAATACAGATAACATATTTTATAATTTATTTATTACATAAAATTTTACATTACCCTCCAAAAATTAATAAAATTGATAAAAAAATAATTTTTCCAAATTTCTTTGTCTACAGTAACTTGAAGATTGATTTGGCACAGAAGGAGTGTAATTTAATAGAATTTTTTATAATTAAATTAATTCTAATATGTTTACTTAATAATTATTTATTAGATAAATAAAAAAGTGTATTAAAGTAGGAGAAATAACTAGGAAAAAATAAAAATTAAAGACTGATGAGTGTTTGTGGCCAAATGAATTGGGGTTAGAGTAGGAGGGAGTATGATTGATGTGTAGGACTGTAGGTCATATAATAATAATAATAATAATAATAATAATAATAATAATAATAATAATAATAATAATAATAATAACGGGCAAATCCTATTAGCCGCTGGCTGTGCGATTCGGGTCATAGGGTTCCGATTTTTAAATAGGCTACAAAATTGAAGTTCTAATTCTATCTTTTTAGGATTAATCGGACAGATTTTATGGACTTCACATTTTTTAACAACTCTGAATTCTCTTTAGTGTTTGTTTGCTTTTTATGTGAAGTAAGATGTGCTATTATTTAATTTAAAAAAATTGTTATTGGTGAGAAATGGATCCTACCTTTCGTTATATAGGAAAAATAATAAGAAATGTATTATACCTTTCGTTAGAATACCTCATTCACAACCTACAACAACTCAATCCAATAATATAATATTCATTTCTTTCTCATCCATATATACAACCTACAACCCAACACAACCTCAACTTTTTTATACTCCATCAACAACTCAACTCAACCTATCTTTTTAATAAAATATTCATTTATCTCTCATCTATATATATATATACAATAATTAATATACAATAATTATAATTAAATTATTTATTATCATTTTGAGATTTTTTAATAATTATATCAAAAATTAAAATATTCAAATAGTATATTAAAAATATTTAATTCTATAATTATAGTAAAAAGTTCTCTTAAAAACACACAAAATAATAATATTAAAATTGCAATAATCATATAAAAATTACATAATTGAGATACAAAAAATCATCAAAGAATTGAGAGTTTTGAGAGCTTTGATGGTATTGAGAGTTTTGGTTGTAGGTTTATACGTACACCAATCAATCACTATTACAATGAATATGAAAAAATAGAAAGGAGAATTACTAACCTTTCTTACAGATCTGGATCTTGGATCTTGGATCTTGAACGTCTCGGGATGATGGCGAAGTCGAGTCGAGTATAACTCTTCCCGCAAGAAGAAACACGCCCCGGTAGTGCTCCGATCTTGGCGGATCTTCCCCAAAGGTGAAACGACTTCTCGTTTCTGGCGAAGCAGTACCGCTATCGCAGGAACTCCAGCGAACTAAAAGAGAATGAAGATCTGGATCGTCTAGACTATGCACTATGCAAGTGTATGTAGATGTTTTGTATTATGTATCTTAGTATGTTTATCATGTTTTTTTGAATGAATGCACAATGACCTATTTATAGGTTCCAGAGACATCTCTCATATGGGTAGTGATCGTGATCACTACCATATTTGATCAAATTTATCATATTTGATCAATTTACTATATTTGATCAATTCCACATGTGAGACTAATTTCACTCACTTTAATTATTATTTAATTGGTGATTAATTTATTTATTAATCCTTACTAACCAATTAAATTCCCCAACAATCCCCCACATGAGTGAAATTCGGCGCCTATAAAATGCAGACACACAATCTAGTCCTTGTAAAACATTAATGTATCCGGTTAGGTAGCTTAGGACTTTGAACCTTCCGTAGTCCAACACTATCGAGTATACCGGTGGCTTAGTAGACATGATGTCTTTGAACTACTCCTCCTTAGCGTATACTGAGAGAACAGTACGAACACATCAATGTCTCGCATTCTCCTTGTTATCACGTTTTGGTCTATTTCGGCCATGTACCTCCTTTGGATTCATAAGTGTTTTCTTTTGAGCGGCCACTCACTTCACACTCACATAGGTGATCTCCTATCTTAAGTATCCCGTTATACTCAACCAGCCATTACTTAGCCTTTTAGGAATCATTAAACGTCAAAAGACGTAACCTCACCGCAATACGGGTTCTATACTTGGTAGAATTGCTCTACTAAGGAATGGTAGGTACCAAATTTTAACTTGAACCTCTACAGTTTTGTTGTCCCTTTGAACCAAGTTCTTGGGATCTCCAGTCATCATGGTTGAGTTTCCACTGTTTAGGCTCATTACTTTGTAGATTTTAGCCTCATTCCTTCTAGCAATTTATTCATTTGATCTCGATTAACTGCTTTTGAAAGCGAATACGCTATGTTGTCTTTTGACTTCACGTAGCCAATTGACATTACACCACTCGAGATCAATTGTCTCACTGTATTGTGTCGCCTACGGATATGTCTAGACTTTCCATTGTACGTATCATTAAGAGCTCTTCCAATTGTGGCTTGACTGTCACAATGTACCATCACCGTAGGGACCGGTTTGTTCCAACATGGAATTAAGAGCTCTTCCACTACTTCTTCCGCGACTTTATCTAGAGATATGAACTCATATTCCATTGTGGTACGGGCTATACAGATCTATTTTGTAGACCTCCACGACATTACTCCGCCTCCAATAGTGAATACGTATCCACTTGTGGAGAACGAGTCTTTTGTGTTAGATATCCAGTTTGCATCACTCAATCACATGTGTTTCAAGAGACAAGAATAAGATAGTTTTAGGAAAATTCAATTTATCATGCGAAATAAGATAAATAGATAAGTGAATCAAATCATGCAAAATTTTATAGGAATGATCACTTAAGCATGTTAAATCACTCATGGACAAGTGAGATTTAACAATTTTAAAAAACATAAATTCCTATGACCAAATTAATAAGATAATTCCATATTCCCTTTAGGTACTAAGGAAATTAAATACCCACAACCCCTTATTCGCTTTCTAGGCGATTCACATGTAAAATTTCATATAGGCTAGTGCAAGAGATTTATCATGTATAGATACTAAAGGAATTGGATTAGGGCTTCCTTACCATATTTCTCTTTAACAATGGTCGTGCAAAGATAATAAGGTATCCTATATTGATGGTCAAACAATCAAAGGCTATATATTGGTCAATCCCTTCAATTATCACGAAATAACAAATATAATCATGGAACACATTCAAACTCAATCATACATCAATGATAATATCATAAGAATTAAGAAACATGATTATATAAGTCTAAAATAAAATGTCAATAAGGAATAATATTTTGCAAAAATTATCATCATAGATGTCTAAAATTTCAAATCAACATAATAAACTTTCAAACCCTAAAACTATCAAGAGGAAACTAGCCCATGGTGTTACAAGTAACAATCATGGTAAAAGATGAAAACTTACCCATGAGTCTATAAATCAACAATAAGAAATTAAATAAGGAAGAAAAACCCTTGTCTAGAATAATTCTCTGTCTTCTCTTTCCGTCTTGATGATCCTCCTCCGCTCTCCTTGTCAAGTAGCAAACACCGTGACTAAGTGTGAAAGGTGAAACGCGGGTGAAGGGTTGAGATGGATGGTGGAAGGTGATGGGTTAGGGTTTAAAACCCTAGGTAATGTGGTGGTGGTAGATTATGTTGTTTCTCCACACTTTATGTGGGTGATGAGAATGGGTATATATAGGTGTTAGAATTGAATAAAATAAGGGGTAGATCTTGAAAAATCAGGAAAAATATAATTATATAAGATATGGAGGGATATTAAATTAGAAAATAACTTAGCCACCAAAAAAATATGAAATAGAGGGTAATTTTCGTGAATTTTTGGAATTCTCGCTGGCAGCTGCGTGACATCACGGTTTTGAGCATAACTTCTTCATCTGAGCTCCGATTGAAATGATTTTTGCGCTCACGCGACTCTCTCTTCTGTAGCTTTCTAACCATATATCACACGACTAGTTTGGACTTCTACAGAAATACATAAAAATTATAGAATATAGTCCTCTGTTTTCTTGACATCTTGCACAAATTCACACTCCATTTCAACTTTGCACTTTTAATCCGTTTTTCACCTAAAAATACGAAATAATACCTCAAATGCACCAATATCTTAAATATATAAAAATGAACCATTTAATGCTAAAATACGAACATAAACCCACAAAACGGTGTTAAATTGGACCCTAAAGTATGCAGATTTTCACACTAAACATATCCACTCGTGGAGAACGAGTCTTTTGTGTCAGATATCCAGTTTGTATCACTATATCCTTGGAGTACTGCTGGATATTTTGTGTAGTGTAGCCCCACATCAACAGTATATTTCAGGTATCTCAACACTCTTCTCAATACTTTCCAGTGCTCATTACTTGGGTTACTCGTGTATCTACTCAGTTTGTTAACTGAACACTCTATGTCAGGACGTGTATAATTGGTTATGTACATTATGCTCCCTATAACCCTTGTATACTCATATTGAGCCACTGATTCACCTTTATTCTTACTAAGGTGTACACTTTGATCCATGTATATTTCTTCTTCCAACTCACCATTTAAGAAAGCTGTCTTCACATCCATTTGATGGATCTCTAGATTGTGCAATGCAGTAATCGCTATAAGTACAAGAATAGATGTAATTCGTGTCACTGGTGAGTAGGTATCAAAGAATTCATACCCTTCCTTTTGTCTAAAGCCTTTAGTTACCAACCGGGCTTTATATTTATCTATTGACCCATCAGCTTTATATTTTATTTTAAGGATCCATTTGCATCCTAAGGTCTTGCAACCCTTGGTAAATCTATCAATTCACATGTATGATTTTGCATAATGGAATCAATCTCTCTATCTATAGCTTCTTTCCAGAATGGTGCTTCTGGACGAGATAGAGCTTCAGATATGGATTTGAGCTCATCTTCAACCGCGTAGGTGAAGAAGTCTTAACCAAAGTCCTTTTCTACTCTAGCTCTCTTACTACGTCTTGGTTCTACACTCTCTTGTGTAGATTGAACCGCAGTAGTATCTACAAGTGGTCTCTTAGAAGATCTCACTTGTTTATGTCCTTTGCTAGGAAATATGTCTTCAAAGAATATTGCATTCCTTGATACTATCATTGTGTCTTCAGTCATGTCAGGTACTTTCGATTTATGAATAGAAATCTATAAGCACTGCTGTTAAGTGCATACCCTACAAATAGATAATCAACCGTTTTAGGTTTGATTCTAACTTGTTTAGGTTGAGACACTTCAACCTTGGCCAAACACCCCCACACTTTGGGTTATTTGTATGATGGTTTACGTCTCTTCCACATTTCATAAGGAGTTTGTTCTTTAGATTTGTGTGGAATCTTGTTCAGAATGAGGTTAGCTGGCAGGATAGCTTTCCCCCACAAGTTCTGAGGCAACGCTAAACTATTAACATTACGTTAAGTATTTCCTTCAGAGTTCTATTCTTGTGCTCAGCAACGTCACTTGATTGAGGTGAATAAGGAGTCGTTGTTTGATATAAGATGCCAGATTCGGTACATATTTGTTCAAACGGTACTACGTATTCGCCACCTCTATCACTCCGAACTGCTTTAATTAGAGTGTTAAGTTGATTTTCAACTTCATTCTTATAGCGTTTGAATTCATCTAAAGGTTCATCTCTGCTTTTCAAGAGATACACATAACAGAATCTTGTACAGTCATCAATAAAAGTAATAAAATACTTTTTCCCCTCTAGTTGCACAAGTTTTAAATCACACGTATCAACGTGGATCAACTCTAGAGGTTTAGTGATCCTTTTCGTTGTTGGAAATAGTTGTTTTGTCATAACAACACCAACTGCCGATCAGTTTTTGCAACTCTAGGAATATCAAAATCCGATCTCCACCGTCCGGAATCTACCCCTGTAAGTTCTAAACGTGCTATCCAAATTATAGCTCGATCCAACGATTATTTTGTTAGAAACGACTCTTTCCCCTCGACTGCACAGAACAGAATCGTTCAAAAACCTGACTTCTATTTTTGGTCTATTTCGTCAACACAGAGTTCCAAATATGATCTTCACCGTTCAGAATATAATTCGACATGTTCCAAACGTGCTGACCAAAATTCAACTCGATCCGATGGTTTTGCCTCTGCAAAATTAATGCGCTGGATTATCTCTAAAAAACGTGAATTTCATTTTTTTCCTTCTATCTTCCCTCAATGACTTCTAGGGCAAGATAACACCAAGTATCGGGCCTACTTGGTCTTTTTCATTGACTTTTTGCCCTTGTCATCGGACATCTTCCTCTTTTTGGAGGGTCCCGCATGATGTTCAGTTAGGTTTGCATTTGCCTCAATTGAGGATTGGTCAAACTTCTCATCCATCTTCATGTTGTCCTCTTCAATTCTCAATTTGACAATTAAGTCTTCTAGAGACATCTCCTTTCGCTTGTATTTGAGATAGCATTTGAAGTCCTTTCACTTTGGAGGCAACTTCTCAATCACAGAGCCGACAACGAATGCTGCTGGAAGCATCATCCCCTCGGAGAGGATTTCGTGCACTATCAGTTAGAACTACTGCACTTGTTCAACCATAGATTTAGAGTCCACAATCATGAACTCCAAGTACTTGGTTGTCACGTAATTCTTCGCATCGCATCTTTCGCATTGTACTTCTCCAAAGAATCCCACAGTTCTTTGGATGTCTTAATGTTTAGATACACATTGTACAATGCATCACTAAGTCCACTAAGGATATTAGTTCTTGCACAAGTAATCAGCGGAGGTCCACTGATCAAGAGCTATACACTTTTGCGCATCAGTCTCATTCTCATCCACCACTAGTGCAGACTTCTTTAAGAAGTTTACAGATTCAGCGTAGTGAGATAGAACAACATCTTTTGCTGCCATCTCTTGAAGTTTGCACCCCCAAACTTCTCGGGCTTCTCCGCTGGAGCCAAAACCATGAATGGTCTCGACATCCCCATTGGAGGATACATCCTTTGGGAATCAGTCCCAATAGGAATCTCAGCATCAACTCTCTTGGAGTTATTAGCATTGGATGTTTCAATCCCTTCAATATCCATTAGATTAGTCATAGTGATTGAAGGGTGTAGAGGCTAGGTGTTTCTTCTTGCGATTGTAGGTTTATAGGTACACCAATCAATCACTATTACAATGAATATGAAAAAATAGAAAGGAGAATTACTAACATTTCTTACAGATCTGGATCTAGGATCTTGGATCTTGAACGTCTAGGGATGATGGCGAAGTCAAATCGAGTAGAACTCTTCCCGCAAGAAGAAACATGCCCCGGTAGTGCTGCGGTCTTGGCGGATCTTCACCAAAGGTGAAACGACTTCTCGTTTCTGGCAAAGCAGCACCGCTAGCGCAGGAACTCCGACGAACTAAGAGAGAATGGAGAATTGGATCGTCTAGACTATGCACTATGCAAATGTATGCAGATGCTTTGTATTTTTTATGTATCTTAGTATGTTTATCATGTGTTTTTGAATGAATGCACAATAACCCTATTTATAGGTTCCAGAGACCACTCTCATATAGTAGGATTGTTATTTTAAGTAGTGATCGTGATCACTACCATATTTGATCAATTACCATATTTGATCAAATTTACCATATTTGATCAATTTACTATATTTGATCAATTTCACATATGAGACTAATTTCACTCACTTTAATTATTATTTAATAGGTGATTAATTTATTTATTAATTCTTACTAACCAATTAAATTTTCCAACATTGGTAACTTCTAAAATTAATAAAATCATCAAAGTTTAATTTTTTTTGTGAATTTGGATAGAAATTTGGATTGTTTGGATCCATGAGAAATGATAAAAAAAATCTCAAAAGAAAGAAGAAAATATAATTGGAGATGGAGAGAAAAGAGTGTTTTCGTTTTCTGTTCTATAACATATCAATATTGTACTCTATTTATAGAGAAAAAAATTACGAATTTTGATTTTATTTATTTTTACATAATTTAAATATTAGATATTGAAAATCTAAATTCAATCCTAAAAAATTAAAAATGACCAATGAACATTTGACAAGTGTCAAATTATGGATAGAAGGGGATGGATTGGTCAACCATTAAATGGGGTTGTGTCAGAAAGATATGTGCAACTGGTTGCTGACGTCCATTTCATTTTCTAATTTTTTTGTTATCTTGTGCGCGACATGGAGGTGGGGGTCACCAATGAGAGTAGTCTTATAAAGGAAAAAATGAGTAGTTTGTCCACCGGAGAAGTATTTTTTACTACTCTCTTTTTATTTTAAAATTTTTCACTATTTTCATTTTGATCTTTTCAACAAAAGTTTTTATCTTTCAAAAATAACTATTAAAAAAAAATCAAAGCCATTATCCTTTCTTACACTCTTTATTAAAAAAAAACTACCTACACACCTAAAATATTTTATCATTAATTTATTATTATAATAAAATATATAATACACCTAAAAATTACAATTTTGTTAATCACTGTATTCAATAAAATGTGAAAACTTTTATAATATGTAGCAAAATATTATTTCCTCCGTTCTCAACTCATCTGGACACTTCAACTTTCACTCATCTTCACATTTTAACTTTCACGAATATTAAGAAATTTATTTTTTAACTTATTTTTAGTATATATTGGTATTTTTTGATAATAAATAATTGTAAAGTATATTATGTATGTAAAGGATTGATGACAAATTTAAAATTAAATTGTAGTATAAGATTATTAGGTTTGTTGTTTCCTTTAATGGAATGAGATGGGTTAGGAACGGATAAAAATAAAAACTGTGTAGTTATGATGTGATTGAAGAAATATATGATATATCTTTAAAATAAAATTTAAATTTTGCACACATGTTATTTTAGGCGAAGTAACACATATTATACATTTAAGGTTAATTATTTCTTGGTTTATATGATCCATTTATAATTTTATTTATAATATAGAAGCAAAATTGTTTAATTTGATAAAAATAAAGAATTTATATATAAAAAAAATATTTTAAGAATTTATTTGATTGGTAGACAATATTTCAAGGAATATTTAACCATTTATCTTATATATTTTTTGTTCTTGGAGTTTACTTATCAAATTAAAATTGAAATAAATTATTATTATTATTATTATTATTTTACTTTTATAAATTAGGGCTTATAAGTATTTTAGAATACAATAATATTAAATTTTTCAAGGGTCCATTATTTATAGGTACAACTTATGTACCTATATTACTACTAGATACACAGATAAATTATATATTAATAAATACCACTTTTATCCTTATTTTAATTGTATTCAGAAATTAATCTAAAAGAATGATTTATAATAATAATAATAGAAAGATAAATATATCTCATTAATTTCTCCACAAAATAGGTGGAGATAATTAATTTTTTTTTAAAAATTGGTCAAAGATAAATAAATAAATCAATCAATCAATAAATATATATATATATATATATATATATATATATATATATATATATATAAAGAATTAAGAATTACGAAGATCTGACTTAATCAATTTGCATACTTAATCTGAATACACATTTTGCATACTTGAATTTTAATCAATTTTCATACCCCATCTGAACATATTCTGCATGCCCATTGTTGCGCGCATGAGGGGTATCATTTATGATCAGAAATTTATATATTCAGAAATTTTTTGTTCAAAATTTATGTATTCAAAAGATTTATGATCAATGTATTTGTAAAGATATTTATGTTCATTATGTATTCAAAAATCACATACTTAAAATAAATTTATGTATATAAAAGATTTATGATCATTATATAAAAAGATTTATATTTAATATATTTGTATTTAGAAATCATATACCTAATATCTTCTTTCACGTATTCACAAATCATATACCTAAAATCTTCTTTCACGTTACGTTGTTGTTGAGAAAGAATTGAAGTAATGATTAAAAATAAAAACGTGGATATTTCTCAATTTTATAACTTAAAATTGACTCATTTATCTTATATTATTTTGTAGTGGATGATAATAAAATATATTTTTTGTATTTAAGAATAATATTCATGTATAATTTGTATTGGACAGTAATAATTCCATTTTTGAATTAAAAATTGTGTTGTCAATTCACTTAATACACATCAATTTGATGTTGATTTATATAATTTTAATGCTAGAGTATTGTAAGAAAGATTAATGGTTGACCAAGTATTTTTTTTTCAAGGGAACTAATGATGAATGATAATTTAGTTTCATTATTTTCTTGACTTCTTATTCATTTATTTGTTCTATGTAGCAATTTTAACTTGACTTTTATGCAAATAGTAAGAGGAACAGTAAGTAAAGGAAAATAAATTGGAAATTACTATTCATTCATAAATATATTATACGAATTATAAATAAATATGATAACTATATAATAATGCAAATCACCTAAGGACTAAGGTCACACCTAATGCATCTAGTGGATGCAGATATAGTGTGGCGCCTAATTTATTTCGTGCATAATTAAACAATATATTTAATTAATGCCTAATTTATGCGTAATTTTGAAGAATGAGATTTATAGACTAATTTTAGAATATAATTGTAATATAACATTAGTTTTAACGAGAAGAAACAATAAAATCCACACTTTTTTTTTAGAAATAATAAAATTTATTGATTTTTTTCTTCTCTGCATGTAATCAAACTTAATGGTTTTTAAAATGATGCATGAAATATAATGAATATATAATACTTGAAACATTATGAAATATTTATAATGGAGGTTGCAAATCTTGAAGAAAAAATAATTGAGCTCAAAGGTAAAATGGAATTATTTAACATTTTAAAAAAAATGAAGATTATGTGAATGTTGAATTTAAGTATGACCCCTTTTTTTTAACCTTACATAAAAACAATGAAAACTTTCACTTCCTTCTATTTAAAATAGGGCATGATATCATCAATAACTGAAGGTTTTAGAAAATAAAGGACTGTCCAAATACACCCAAGATAAAAAATAATAATAATGATGAATTATTCCATGAAATATAAATTTTCAGCTAGAAGAAAATAGTTTATACTTTTAAAATCTCTTGCAATAAAGTAAACTATGGAAGTCATATGACATACGAGAAATGCTATGAGAAATGTTATGACATCTAAATGTATATGAGAAATCATATTTCATGTTTCATGTAAATGTATGGTGTTGAATGAAATGTACAACTGCATAAGCGTATAACTATGTCTTTGAAATGCGTGAATCGTATCACTGAAATATTTGATTAATAAATATGAAATCTTGAATGACACATATGAACTAATCAATGATGTCGTGTTAAGAATGGTATCTTTGAATGAGATTTATAAAGAATATGTAACTTGAAAAGTGAAATTCAAGGTTAAAATTATTTCTAAAAAATAAATGAAAAGGCAATTATGTTGAAATATCAATCAATACATTATAGTGGAAAACTAAACCACTTTTTTTTTTTGTAAAAGCTTTATATCGACATAAATTAATTCATTTGAAGTATACTTCAAATAGAAATATATATTGAGATAATTTGGAGATGAAATGATAAAAGTAAAATAAAATTTTCTTTCTTATCTTTTTCAATGAACAACTATAAATAATAACGAGATATGAAATTTTGTAAATTTGAAATGACATTAAAAATGAATAAAGTTTTCGAATTATGAATAAAGAATTCACGATTTGAATTTTAAATTTTATGAAATCAAAGTTGCAATGAGTCGAGGTTTTTTTTAATAGTAAAATATCAATGTTTAAGGTAACATTTTGAAACATTTAATCCGCGTATCTATTGAAGATTTGAAAACTTGTTTGAGTTACATATGAAATTTCATACTTAAATGTTTAAAAATCAAAATTTTACATTTAGACTTTCTTTTATGGAAAATGATAAGATGAAAAGATTTAAATCTCTAAATTATATATTTTGAAGATTTACATTATAAACTTAAGAATTAATTCAAAAATTTTATGTCCAAAATTGAATAATTTTGAACTTATACGAATTATGAATCATGAATATTATTAAAATTATGCTTGAATGTATATATATACATATATATTTTCCAATTAAAATAATTTTCTTGATAATTGAAAAGTAAAAATAAACTCTAGGAATCTAAATAAATTGAAAAACTTTAGAATTTGAATATTTAACAGTAATGAAAATATTGATAAGGGGATTTATGACATACAATACTTCGTTGCTTACATTATTTTGAAACGAAGTGGAAATGGTTAAACAATTGCAGATGAAATAATGATCATTTTATGAAATGACACAACTTGATACTAAAATTTAGTTTGAGATTTATGAACAAAACTTATGGTCAAGCGACTCTTAAAGATTTTAACAAGATATTAATTAAAAGACAAACATTTTGTATTTGATTGAAGAAATAAATAAAATATGTAAAAGTATATTTGAAAATCATATCTCATGTTTCGTGTGATGAAATGTGAAATGTCTTGGAATGATATATACAATCGTATTACTGTGTCACTAGGTATTAGAATCCCTTCATGAGATACTTGATTCATGTCATTGCAATACTTCATAACTATGCCATGAAGATACTTGAAACATATCTTGAGAAACTTGAATCATGTCATTATAATATTTTATGCTTGATGCTTGAAAGGTGAATCATGAAATGAAATATAAGATGCACTTATTGATATGTTCATGACATTATGCTATAAATAATGACTTTGAAAAAGATGTAGAATGCCATGTTCTAAATTATAATCATGAATAAGACATAAATTACATGTCTTGAATGTAAATTAAATATTAAATGAATGTACCTTCTAAAGTTGGAGCGGTGTTACGGTGATGGTGGATTTTTCTTAATTTTTTTTACTTCATTAATGAATAGAGTAAGAGTAATTCATGAAAAATTAGATATATAAATTAGTGAGTCTACAGAAATGTAAACCTGCTCTGATACCAAATGAAACGACCCAAATTATTATAAAAATATAAATAACCTTTTAAGAGAAATTTTTAGATCCAATAAGATTTAATTGAAAGAGACTAAGAAATTTTAATGAAATATAAATAAATATAAAACTATGACTATTGAATAATCATAAAACAGTTCATCATGATAAACATGTTAATGAATATACAGAATGAGATGATAAACCCAAATAAATACCAATTAATTACTTTATCACTCATCGCCTCTCTCCGTACTCCATCTCCTTTAATTTGTAAAATGTTTAAATGATGGGATGAGCAATCCACAGTTCAGTGGGAAAACATTTGTCTATAATATGTAACTCACATATAAACATTAATAAATCACAACTAACACGTATATCTTATATGTGATCATGTCTGTGAATGATCGATCATGAAGTACGGCGGGCGTTACCCTAGGATTTCTTTAAAATCCTGACACCTGAAAGTGCCCTGACTTAAATAATGTACTAGCACAGCGAGCCTTCCATGGGCCTTTTACAATCTAAGTATTCCCGAGAACCTTTTTATTAGTCCCGAACCCATATCACGGTCTCTGGCTACATGTCTATGAATAGTATTACGAATATTATATGTCCGTGGACAGTATTACGAGTAATACTCTATGACTGTGATGCAAGCAGTATCTTATCAACGTAACACATAAGTACATACGATAGACAAAGTTTAGATTTTCCCACTTGGAATGAATGTCGATGATGAATGGATGCAATTGACTGTAGATGATAAATCCGTGTCTTGTAATAACTTTTATCTATCATAAAACTTGGATATATAATAGGGTTGAAATTTGAAAATGTCTTTCCATGGATGTTTGATGATTGAAACATCTGTGGGTTTTGCGTGCACGTTTTGAAATGGAGAGATACTGAAGAAAATTTTATATGTTCTTTCTTTTCTTAAACCCTAACTTTTATCGGTGGTGGACAGAATGATAAAGAAAATAAACGATCCCTTTCTTTTATTTTAAATATAAACATAAACAAATTAGGCTTGAAATTATTGGACTTGGGCTTAGGCTCATTTTTATTCTATAAATACACTTAAATTAAAAAGAAATTAAAATTAAACACTTTTAGAATAACTAAAAGTTTAATTAGCTTTAAATAAAAATATTTATCATGATTTAAAAATACATAAAAATATTGGGATATTACATTAGTTCTTATAAATTTTACTTTCAATTTATTTCCTTTATTTTTACAATTTGTTAGGGATCTTTTCCTTGCATTATTGGATATTTTTCATTTTCTTTACATTCTTAAGAAAAATTAAATGCAAATTTAAATAAATGATTAATTAATAGATGTACTTACTAATGATCAACACAAGTAAATGGCTTTCAAAGTAAAAGAATAAGAAAGAGAATAAAAGTTTAAACAAGATGAAAAAAAGTTAAATTATAAAAAAAATAACTTAAGGCGGTTGTCCTTTGTGAAAGAGTTGGTCTCTTGTAAACTGAGTTTACATTAAAAACACTTGTAAATCTTGTGATCCCCCTAATTTAAATATCCTACCAATATACTGGGTATATAAGATTGAAAAAAGGGACTACATAGTTTATACCATGAACCCGATTTACACGCTATTCCGTTGACCCGTACTGATGAGAATTTGACTCCACGAGAAATTGAACAAAAAACCACGGAATTGGCCTATTTCTTGTGCGTACCTATTGAAGTCTTTTGAGAAAATGATTGGGCTAAAGAACGAATGTTTTTCCAAAAGTACCTTTCCGAAATCATGGAATGGAAGATTCATCTTGGGTTGACGTATAGTGCAACTTGTCAGATATATTGGGTCATATGAAATTTTCCCGTTCTCTCCCCCGATCGAAATATCCTTTGTTTCACCCAAGAAAGAGAAATGAAATCATCCATAAATTGGAGCGTGAAGTGCTATTAGATGCATAAGTTTTTGTGTTTTTGAAATTGGTGTGTAAATCCTCTTATCTATGTGTTAAAATGATAATTTTACCTTAAATATATCATTAACTATAAAATAAAATACACCATTAACAACAACAATAAAATTACAATATACCTTAAAATTAATATTAAACCTTAAACATATAATAAAATATATTGTCTCACACTTATCTTTACTCTTTCTCTTTTTGTCAGTCACACCCTTATCTTCATTACTCAAAATAAATACCACATTAACCAATAATCTAAAAAATCATCTTAATTTAAAAAAATATTATTTTCACCTAACACACATAACATATTTTATACTTTATTTATTATTTAAAATACCACAATCTCTTCTTTATTCTACAATATTGGTGCAGGTAACTATGAGAGGAAGAGAGTAAATAACTAGAATACATGTAAACTTTATAAGCAACTGATGAAAAAAAAAACTCCCTCCATTTCACAATAACAGTTGCATATTTTCAATTTGGGTGTCTCATCTCAATAATTACATTTTCTCTTTTGGAAGATAAGACACATACAAAATTATTATATTTCTATGAGACGCACACTCAACACTAATACAATTATCAATTTTATATTAAAATATTATTTAATCTCGTGTAAAAAGCAACGTAACTATTATTGCGATATGGAGGAAATACTTTAATTGAGATAAGTTTTGCTTTTTAAATCTATCAAATGAATTTTCTTTTATTAAAAGAATTTTCAAATTTTTAGTATCATATACTATAATTTAATTTTAAATCACATTTAACCTTTAAAATATACTTCATCCCTCCCATTTAAAGAGAGTCTTTTTCTCATTTTGGTCGTTCCACCAAAAGGGCCGATCTCCTTTTTTTTTACACACATGAGACTCACACACCTCCTAATACAATTAAAATATAAGGTCCACACTCCTACTAATACAACTACACACTACACATAAAATAATAATACTCCTTAGTTTACATGCAAAAAAACAAAAGCCCCTCTTACGCCTGGAAGTTTCATAATTCTAATTTTAAAATGCAAACTTTGGCCATAACTTCAAGAGCGATCTCTTTAGGGAGCTGGGAGATGGAGTAGCTTAAAATGAGGTTACATTGTTTAAAAAATGTGGAAATATTTCAGTCGTATTATCCCAACCCGATAAAATAATAGAAAGGTAAATTATGACGACTCAACTGATTAATATTAATTAGGCATATGAGCTTTGCACACAAGGAGTCTTTCATTTTAAAAGGCTGCTCTCATTGCGACAGTAAAATTTGATCCTTGTTCAATTGTATAAAATATTATTTTTATGATCAATTGAGCAGCCCGTATGGACAGCGAGACTTTATTGATTAACAATGGACTCTATACTTCTCAAAATAGTCGGTTTTGGATCTCGCTTAAATCACTTGCAAAATATCAGAGGAATTAGTGCTTTTGATCACACAGGACACGCATTCTCTGAAAAATGGTCTCGATACTTTCTCTTTTACTCTAAAATTATTTTTCTTTGCACACTTGATCCCATAAATTTATCAAAATACCAAATTTAGTCTCAACTATCAAAGGATTTCTTCTTTGCACTCTTAATCCCACAAGTTTATAAAAAATAAAAAAACTATACTTAACAAGAAATATTATGTTGGGTTTAAGTTTGCAAAGAAAAATCCTTTACAACTAAATTTGTAATTTTATAAATTCATGAGATCATTTTTGTAAGGGAAAAAATCTTTAATACTAGAAGAGAAAGTATCAAAACCATTTTGCAGTGCATGTTTGATACCAAAAACCCCTAATTCCTCCAAATAAATTCTAATTTTTCTAACTTAGTTCATAAGATGAATACAGAGCGTTGAAAAAATTAACATTCATTTTTTTAATTATTATAATTATATTCATGGTTTTAGAAGGGACTGCAACAATTATCTGACATCTGGGCCCGCAACAACATAAAAAAGAGTACGCTAGGGTTGACAAAATTGGTGTGATAAAATTGATCAAGCCTAGCTAATTTTAATTAAAGAGTTTGAATTCTGCACTTTTAATCGACACATTTAATTATTGAATTAATATCGTATGAGGTTATATCTAACTTAATATTACATTTTAAAGACAAATAAATTTAAAAAAATTGCTGCATTTTTTTTCATAGAAGTGCAACCCATTTTGTACCATATTTTTATTATTTATAATTATCATTTTTCATTTATAAATACTACTATTACTTTTATCCATTCCATTCAAAAGGGGTTTTCCTCAATTTTATCTTTTATTTTTCAATTTTTAGAATTGAAAACTCAATTATTGACTTTTCTTAGTTAATGTTAACCCATTTGATATCCTATAAATCCCAATTTTATAAAAATAACTCTTTAATTGTAATCTTTTATATATTTATTAAGATAAATAGTATTTTTTTTTCTAGCTAGCGTATTTGGATAATTTTAATCGTTAAATTAAATTTTAAGTCTACTATTAAATAAAATAAATAATTTTTTAATAAATAACTATTCACCACACCCTATATTTAACCCATCAACCTTAAAGTGCACCAATACCAGCATTTCAGAATCACCAAATAATTTATTATTTTAAAAATAATTTTCATATACTTAAAACTATTGATAAATTATGGGACCTAATTGTAAGAAGAGTGAAGTTCTTGTGCCCCTAGGAACACCATGCGCATTTATAATTTCCGTGTCCCTTTGCAATTTAAACTCTCAAACAATACATAAGTTTAATTAGAATATGGAGATGAGAGGATTGTGGTCACATGGGGACAAAGTCGTATGCCTCGTGTTCGGGGAGCGTATAAGCTTTTGTCTTGTAAGAAATGCTCGGACCTTAGTAAATGGATACCCACTCAATTTTTTTTTTAATAAGATATTTCAAATTTATTTCAAAAAGTGGGTCCCTTTTTTTTGTTTTGATAAAAAGGAATGCAAAAATTTCAGTGTGCTGTATAGAAGTAAGATACTATTTTAGATAGACACTAAAAAAAATAAAAAATAAAATAATTAATGGTGTGGTGGCTAAAAATTCTAAAATGTTGAATAATTAAGTTAATTAGACAATTGGAGATCTCTAGATGCTTCAAGGGTTGTACTCTAGGATGTGAATAATGTGATTAATTGTGGCTGCCATATTGTACCATCATACAAGGAATTATTACTATTAATATTATTATTATTTTTCCTTCCTCTTCATAATTTTATTTACTTTTAACTTCGATTGGTACGAAAGAGTTAAATAATAAAATATATTAGATGTTTTAGATAAAAATTGATCTTTTCAAATACTTAAAATGTATGGAGGCGGATAATTGTTATGAATTTTTATATTTATTAAAAAGGTGAAAATTAAGGATGACATACTGCACTGTACCAAAGTTTTCGACTCATATCATATATCATATTGAAATTATTGGTATTAAAAAACTTAATATCGTACTGAGAGTTTCGATATACCCAAAATCAATATATCAAATTTCGATATACTATAAATTAATACCATTTCATGACAAAATATCAAGTCCATCTTTTTATCGGAACCAAAATCACTAATTATATCGAAGCATCAATTTTTAAAAGAGTTGGTCTCTTGTGTTCCTAGGTGCACGAGGTATGTAAGGGTACAACATATTGTCTTAAAGAGTATACACTTTAATTAATAATGATACAACATTTTGTTCTAAAGAGTATACACTTTTATTAAAAAAATCATAAAATAACGTGTATACATCCTTATACTAAAGGGTATACCATTTAATATTAAATGATATTTAGACACACGATGTCCCCGGAGTACACAAATTTTAACCTTTTTAAAATTACACACGGATACCATATTAAAATTTTCGGTATACCCAATTTTTCAATATATTCGATATTTCTCTATACGATAACTTCCATTTATCAAAATTTTCGTAATTTTATTCACTCTCAGTGAAAAATTTTATGCAACGAATCGTAATGTAAAGTGTGAAAACTTTTAGAACATGGAGGAATTTTTCTTTTTTTTTTTAATCTACCTAGAAACTAAGGAATTAGCGATATGAGTTTTCTTGAGAATGACAACAGGTAGGATCGAAACATTGTCCATTCATGAATTGTTAGGATAAATAATTAGTTAATAATACTATTCCTCCCACCCAAGAGTCAATTTTTTTTATTTTGGGTGTTTCATCAAAAAAGTTATCTTTCCCTTTTTTACACACATGGATCCATATGCACCCATTAATACAATTAACATATGGGGGCTCACACTCTTACTAATACAATTATCTACTATATATTAAATAATAATACTCATTAATCCACTTGCAAAAAATAAAAACTACCATTTTAGTGTGACGAGGGAGTAAACTTTTTTTAATACATATAAACACGCTAATTGTATATATTTTACTTTTAATAAGAGTAATTATATGATAAAAATTATCGATTTTTATATTATAATATTGCAATTTTGCGTATATAGAAATAAAATTCTTGTGTCAAAAAATTCGTAGCATATTATAGATACAATATTATGTGCTCCCTTCACCTTAAAAAAAAGTTACATTGTTACGATACACAGAGTTTAAAATTTTTATCTTTTTATTAATTTTATAGACTTTTTAAGGGTAATGTAGTATTTGTATATAATAAATAAATTATAAAGTATTTTATATGTATTTGGTGTGAGTGATATATTTGTAATTAAGATGTACTTTTAGGGACAACACAGACCAACTAATACAATTAAAATATATGTTTCACTCCCATTAATACAACTATTAAATAATAATATTCCTTAATCCACGTGCAAAAAGCAAAGACCCTCTTGTTATAATACAACTATCAACTAAATACTATTAAATAATAATACTCCTTAATCCAAGTGCAAAAAGCAAAATCCCTCTTGCTATGGAAAGGAGGGAGTACATATTTCATACATGTGGTACATATGGTAAGGACGAAACGGAAAGTCTCAAATTTAATTTGGAACATAGGAAATATTTATTTATTATTAATATTTTATTATTATTATTATTATTATTATTAGTAGGATTAGGATTAGGGATACTCAATCATGAAGCAGTTATTTAACTCATAAGTTGTGAGATGAATTGGCTAATTACTAATATATAATTATCATATAGGTAAGGTATGTCATTGGATGGTTAAAGTCTGATAAATGATGAATTATAGTATGATTTTTTATAGTGTTACAATATGATTTACTTTCCACTAATTATATTTTAGAAAATTATACTGTAATACTTTATAATTATATTTTAATCTATCATTCATCATAATTTTGCAAATCATATTTTAACTAAATAATAAGGGTAAATATCAATTTTTGTCCTTTAAGATAAGTTAAATCCAATTTCAGTTATAAGGATTGATAATTTCTCAAAAGTGGTCCTCCGGTGTCCGAAATTAGTCCTTTTAATCAACTTTTGGTCCTTTTTGTTCACTTTTGGTCCCTTTTTTCCGGCAACTTTAAGGACAAAAAATTGATCAAAAGGACTAAAAGTGAACGAAAATGATTAAAATCGGACAGCGGAAGACTACTTTTGAGAAATTACCAAACCTGAGGACTGAAGTTGGATTTGGTCTATCTTAAAGGATCAAAATTGATATTTTCCCAAATAATAATATAGTTTACCTATATAATAATCATATTTTTATACATAAACACTTGTGTAAATCGAGTTAACATACATATGTATGTAAATCCTATTACTTTTTAGTACATAAAAAATAGACATTCTCTTGTGAGACGGGTTATTAGGGAGACGGGTGTAAGACGGGTCGATCCATTATTAAAGTATGCTTATTGTAAAGATAAAATATGCTTATTTGTCGTTAAAGTATGTCAATAATAAATCATATTATAATATGTTAAAATCAGACTTTAATGCATAGTTCATCATATTTACAAAACATACTTTAACAACCATTAAACATACTTTATATAAATGTTAAACATACTTTAACACGTCTCATAAACCATGGCATGTAAACAACGTCTCACAAGAGAATTTGTCCATAAAAAATTACTCTTTAGACACATAAATTGTTACTCTTCTAAATTAAAATATTACTCTTCATATTTTTGTATATCCTGATTTATCGATTACTTTTTAATACATGAAAAATTATACTTTTAGAGACATGAATTATAACTCTTCTGCATAGAAGTTACTCCTATTACTTTTCAAAGAATAAATTTTTATATACTAAAGTATAATTTAAAAAAATAGGGTTTTATGTAAATTTAATTTTAAAAAACTTACCCATTTTCATAGGCGTTCAAGCCGTCTCAATTAAGCAATGTCCTGCAAGATAATTTATATAGAGCGTATGACTTGTGTTTTATAATAATCAAATATAATTATTATTAAAAATTTATTAATATAGAATTGATAAAAATTAATTAATATTTTAATAGAGAAAACAATTCCTCCGTCCAAAAAATTTTCAAAAAAAGGTAGGCCAAACTATACCATATCTAAACCTAGTAAACATTGTCTAGAGAGTTTTGACAATTGGAGATGACAGTAGGTTTGATAATAGTCAATTCTGCTAATGATGTAATCTTCTTGATTGCTCATTTTAGGATATATATATATATATATATATATATATATATATATATATATATATGAATTGTGGGTGCAGCATTAATTGGACTTTATATATATATATATATATATATGAATTGTGGGTGCAGCATTAATTGGACTTTATATATATATATATATATATATATATATATATATATATATATATATATATATTTATTTATTTATTTATTTATATATAAAGTCCAATTAATGCTGCACCCACAATTCTCTGCCAACAGATATATTTATCCTTCAATTTGGCCAAATTCACCTCATTGTCTCAAAATCTCGAATATATTACACTTTTTCTGTAATTTCAAGAATTAAAATTCATCATATTTAAAAGAAAATATCTTGAATCGCTGATTTCAGGTTGAACTGGTGAATTGTGATTAATAAAATTCATTGTGAAAATATGTAAAGGCCAATTCAACTTATTGTAAATGATTCAAAACTTATGTCATCTTTATAGTTAATTATATCTTGATTTATTCATTATAATTCATTGCTTACTTTATTTCTAGATTCATGAAATTGTGGTTCATGTGTTATAAATATGGAAAATCATTTATTTATTATCCCACAACTTTTTAAAACTTTAAATTTTATCCCAAAAAAATATTTGTATCGATTTTGTTCCATAACTATGAGTTTTATTTCGATTTTACTCAATTTTCTCCGGAACCCCTAAATTCATCCGTATTTCCGGTGAAAATCGAGGGTTCCGGCGAAAATTAGGCAAAATTGAAATAATACTCTCATAGTATGAGACAAAATTGATACAAATTTTTTTTTTGACAAAATTTAAAGTTCTAAAAAGTTATGGGAAAAAAACTTTTAACTCTTATTTAATAAGCATTCTAACTCGTGCGTTGCACGAGAATATATTTTAAAAAATTGAATTCTATAAATATAATTTTATAAATAGTCAATATACTTGTATATATAAATGGCGTGCACACACAAATACACACATTTTATGTTCTTTCTTAATTAGCCTCTACCTCTAGAATTAACCTTAGTATTGTTGCACATATAATAGAGGAAGTACTCATTCCGTCTCATCCTAATGGATATATATTTCAATTTGTGCGTCTCATCTTGATGGTTATATTTTCCTTTCTTACATGAACTCACTCAAAATAATTAAAATATCTCAATGAAACCCAACTACAACGCTAATACAACTACCCATTAAAATATTATATCTCTCACCTCAATACACATTAAAATATTATTTTTTTTTTAATCTCGTGCAAAAAAAACGTAACTATTATGACTATCCCAAAAAGAATGACAAGTTTATTTTTGAAATAGACTGCAACGACTATTAAAACAAGGTAAACAACAATAGAATTAGCAAATGTTGACATAGGAAAGAATATAAAATAATAGAAAGAATGCAAACAATGGATGAAGATAGTCATATAATCGTTGCCCCCAATTGGAATATGGTATAGAGAATTCTCATATGCAGCGTGAAATTTGATAACCAATTATTGAAATTATATGTCTCTCATCGAATATATTACAAAGAATTCACAAAATATTATGTCGATGTGTGCAAAAGTTACGGTTCCAAAAATATTTGTAAGAACTTGTGATTGAATTTTTTAAATTAGTGAAAATTGTGTATACAATACTTCTATAAGAAATGAATTGAGTTTTAATTCTTGTTTAATGAATTGTCGATTATTTTCAATAAATTAATGAGAAAAGGATTTTTACTATATTAAAGAGAAACAAATAAGAAAACAACAGGATTTGAGATGTAATTTTAGCATGCTAAATTGAGGAGTTAATAAGAAATTCATGATATAGATATTGATATAAAGGTGTAATGAATAGTTGTATTCCACTTGTGTATAAAAGGAAAAATGATTTTTTTTAAGTAGATGCTCAAAATGGTAAAATGTGTCCCTTGCCAGCGGGTAGAAAAAGTATAATATATCACTTTTTTATAAAAGTATAATATTATCACTAAATATATATATTACAAATTCATTCCGTTTTTCACAATAACGACCTAATTAAAGAGAATAATATAGAATGTGTAATATTTGTCTCATATAAAAATTTCCAATTCTATATTTAGTTATTTT
The DNA here is from genome assembly GCA_023678885.1 of Pogostemon cablin. Lineage (NCBI taxonomy): Eukaryota > Viridiplantae > Streptophyta > Magnoliopsida > Lamiales > Lamiaceae > Pogostemon > Pogostemon cablin. The sequence goes on from CM042970.1 coordinate 2,266,324, forward strand.
AGTCATGATTTATTAGTACCCGTGTTAAATGTTTGATTCATTTTAAAGACTATTAAACATTAATTTATCATCACTATTCACTAGTACAAATAAGCATAAAATTAATGATGTGTATAACATGTGATGTAGATATTTGAAACTTTGTTAAAAGATATAAACATGATGTAATAATAAAATGTTAAAAAATCTATGTTTGTTTGAGATTTATGTGAAATTTGAAAAAAATTAATTGTGATAGTTTTTATTTTTATTTTTAATATTTTTTTCCTATACGTTTTAATTTTAGGGTAAATAATTTTTTATCCATTAATTTTGCATAATTTTAAAATTAGTTTATAAGTTTTCGACTTTTTAAATTGATTCATTAATTTTTCAAATTTTGACAATTTAATTTATTTAAGATCACCCAACTGCCACTGTGACATTTCTGACACCGAATAAAGAGTGTTTGCATTTTTAGGACATTTTATGCTTGCAATTTAGGTCATTATATTACTATTTGCCGACCAAATTTAAGATAAAAATGACAAATTAACTAGATTTCGTTGTTTAGGGATTAAATTACTGACTAAAATTTAAAACATAATATTTTAAAATTATCTATTCGAAAATATAGTGTTTTAAAACTGCAACAATTTTTTATTTAGTGTTCTACAAAATATTTTTCCTATAAGGATGTGGAGTTAATTTGTGATTTTTTCTTTTTTTTTTTAATAAGGACAACACTATATTCTCGAGCTTACAAAATTATGACATTATATTACTTATGTGTGGCCAATTTAAGACATTAATTTTTTATCTTGCTCCTAGTGGACAAATTAATTGAGATTTAAGCTTAATGGGTCCTTTTTGAAGAAAAGAAAAATATCTATAATGTCCTAAAATTGCCTACAGATGTACTAAAAATATATTCAAACTAAATGTCTCTACGCCATACATTTGATTATATGGAAAGATTTATCTACGTATCAATATTTTATTACTTCCCCCTTCGATATTTTCCTCATTTATTTGTTTGATTATTTCACATACTACTTTCATCATCCGCCAAGCAAAAGTTTCATTTTATTGTGCATTTGCGCCAAAAGCCCTCATTTTCCAATTTAGTTATATAAGACCCACATATATTATTAATACAATTAAAATATATGACTCACTTATTTTATTAATACAACTATCATTGTATACTTTTTTCGTCCCATTAATATGTAACCGTTTGTTAAGATGTATATAATAATTTCACACGTGAATTAAGATATATAATAATTTAATGTGAAGTGAATTGAAAAATATAATATTTTAATATATAATGCATAGTTGTATTAGTGTGTTGTGGGTTCTATATTTGAATTATATTAGTGCGCGTGTATATCCACGTGTGTTAAAAAAGGAATAAGAGCCCTTAAGTGGGATGACACAAATAGAAAAAATGAACCCCTTAAAAGGGACTAAGGAAGTACTTCCTCCGTTCATCGTAAACGTATTCGTTTGCTTTTTGAACGTGGATTAATGAATATTATTATTTTATATAAAGTGAATAGTTATATCAATATTGATGATTGAGAATATTGAACTATGTATGGATCCTTTTGCTAAATAAGAAAAATAAATACTTTAAGAGCAGATGAATTAAGACGACAAAATTAATACTCCATCCCTTCACTTTTAAGGCTATCATTTGCTTTTTGCAAGTGGATTAAAAATTATTATTATTTAATGTGTTGTGGGTGGTTGTATTAGTGGAGGTGTGGATACTATTTTTTAGTTGTATTAGTGGATATGTGTGGGTCCCATATGTATAAAAAAAGAAATGAGACCCTCGAGGACGGACTCCCAAAATGAAAAAATGATACTCTTGAAAGCGGACGGAAAGAGTATATTAATAATGGATACTTCTTCCGTCCCCTTGATACGCATCCATTTTTTTATTTTGGTCCATCCCATTACAAAGTATCCATTTTTCTTTTTGGATTGATGTGACCCACAACCACTACACATGGGCCCAAACTCAACATTAATACAACTACCCACTACACATTAAAATATTATTTCTCTCATCTAAACTATACATTAAATTATTATACTCCTTAATCCACATGTAAAGATTAAACGAATACCTTTCAAGTGTACGGATGGAGTACAATACTATTACTCCCTCCGTCCCAACTTTAACTTCACACTTTCCGTTTTGGTCTGTCCCAAATTTAACTTCACACTTCCATAAAAGGAAAAAATAACTAACTAATATCTCTCTACTCTACTTTAATATCAAATTTGTCATCACTTTTTAAGTACACATAACATACTTTATCATTTATTTATTACCTAAAAATATCATATTACCCTCAAAAATAAATCAAAAAGTGATTTTTTTAAATTTCGTATCTACAATAAATATATAGATGAATTTGGGATGGAGGAAGTATTAAATAAGGAGAACTCATTAAACCCTCCTACCTTGTTGTGGGGTAGCGTTGGCCGTTGGGAGTATGTAAAAATGTGAACGATAATAATAGAGACAAAGAAAGTAAGAAAACAGTTGGCTATAGTATCCACCAAAGCAACAAGGATCTTATTATCTCCAAAGACAAAAAGAAAACCCTAATTCCAGTGCCGACCGCCGTCACCTTTAAATCCGTAGCAAAATAAAAAAACAGAACAGGGTGGGCCCCAGGGGAAAAATTCGGGAAAGCGGGCCGTGATTGACTATGCCGGGCTGTGGTCCCCACCGGACCCCAAAATGCAATTCAAATCCAGTTAATCACGCAATACGAAATTCCACACCGAAGATTTTAGCAGACACATCAAACCAAGCCCCTTCCCAATATTTAACGATTGACAAGACGTCCTTGATATGGCCCCCGAGTATTCCCACGTCACTGTCATCCCCCCTCCCCCCCCCCCTAATTCCCCCTAGTATAAAATCCGCCTCATTTCTCTCCCTCCTCCATCGCACTACTCTACTATTTTCTCTCTCTAGAATCTCAAATACGTAACCGCTGTTGTTTCTGTTGCTTGATATTTGAATCCATGGATGAAGCGAAGGATGTTAATAATAAAAGAGTTCGGGATGAATCGGAGGAGATCGACTCCCCGGAGGTGAAGCGGCTGAGGGAGGATCTGTTGGATAGTTTGGATGATGATCCTGAGTTCTGCACTTCGAATCAGGATCTCGATTCCTTCATGAAGAGTTTCGAGGAGGAGATTACCGCTTCTCCGTCAGCCGCCGGCCGGGATGGAGTGGCTAATCCTCCGCCGGAGGACGGCGAGTCGCGGCTGGATCTAGGGTATTTGTTGGGTGCTTCTGACGACGAGCTTGGAATTCCTCCTCCTCAGGCGTCGCCTCTGGGGTTAGAGACTGAGTTGGTTCGGGTTGAGTCCGACCCGTCTGAGTTCGGGGACGAGTTTTGGGATGCGACGAGTTACGATGCGTTCGGACTCGGTACGGAGGAGGCGTATAATTATAACGGGGAATACGAGGCGTTGGATGGTTTGTTTGACTATTCGGATATGGGATTCGGGTCGGGTGATATTCCGTGGAGACCCGAAACTCTACCGGCACAGTAAGGTGGCTCTTTTTGCTTCCACCTACAAAAATTAGTGATAGGCCAAGGATATTGTTAATATAACTTTTATTTAATTTTTTTAATTTAATTTTATACTTATACAGTTATACTCGATATTATTATTAACTACCGACTAGTGCTCCTTGAATTAATATATTAACTGATAATTCTTTCAAGAATTAAGTTTGAACTTTGAAACTTTGAGCCAAGATCTATATTACAGGGTAACTCTGGAATACGTAGTTAATAAACCAACTAATACAATTACTCATACATTAAATAATATTTATTTCGTTCCAACTTTAATTTTACACTTTCTATTTTTGTATGTCTCAAATTTAATTTCATATTTCCATAAAAGGAAAAATTAACTAACTAATATCCCTTTATTCTACTTTAATATCAAATTTATCATCACTTTTTTAGCACACATAATATACTTTATAATTTATTTATTATCTAAAAATACAATATTATCTTCAAAAGTAAATTAAAAAGTGATTTTTCTTAAATTCCGTATCTACAGTAAATGTGAAGATAAATTTGGGACGGAGAAAGTAATATTTTTAAATATAAGTTTCATTAATATAAATAAAATATAAAGTATATATCTACTAATAAAATTACTCATTATATATTAAATATTAATATTCTTAATTTACATTCAAAAAATAAAAACATCCCTTATATTGAGAGAGTATTACATATAATGAAATGACTATCCTTAGATGAATAAGGAGTGTATTGTGTTTGTTCATTGAGGTCATTTTCAATTCATTACCCTTTTACCCAAATTTTTAAGTAAAAGGGTACAATGTCCTTCAATGACTATTCCTTTTACCCAAATAAAAGGGAAATCTTATTCAAATTTGTTATTCAAATATTTTTTTTCTTTTACAATTATTTTTAATGCTCAATTTAAATATAATAATATATATATATATATATATATATATATTTAACCACTCTTAATAATTATTTTAATTGTTAAATATATATTTATGTTTTTTATATTTTATATAATTAATATATAATAAATTATGTGACATTAAAATAATTTAAAAAATTACTTCATGCATAATTAAAATTACATATTATATTAAAAAAAATTACATTGAAAATTAAAAAAGATAGACATACAAATACATTTGACACTAGGCATATGAATAAATATCCTAAAACTTAAACAATATTACAATAAATAAAAATACAAATACAAACACAAATACTTAAAAAATAAAACAACATAATATTTATTCTCACAATTAAAATGGGGTAAATCACTCCACGATTTAGAAAAATAAAAAATTGTGATGCTCACTATGAACTTCGAGATGCGTTAATTGATCATATTTGGGAACTGTATTCATCTGAGGATTAAAATTTAAAATTTATTCTTTTATTTGTATGTTTTGTATTATGCAATTATCAATAAAATGTGTTGTTTATATATTTCTTTAATTTCATTTTGATATTTATTTTGATATAATTTGTAAAATTCATACAACATTAAAATTTAGAAATTAAATTTAAAATTTAAATATAAATTAATTAATACAAAATAGAAATATATTATTTAATTAATAATTTAAAATTAGAGGGATAAATAATCAATTTAGAATATTATAATTATTTAAATTTAATAAAATAATATTTTTAATAAGATTTTATAGAATATTCCATTTTGCACCAAATTTTGAGTAAAAACCATTGGAGGTGATATGCACCAAATCACCAAAATTTCGGTGATTTGGGTAACAAACCCATTGGGGTTGCCCTGATTAAAAGTGGTAACAATGTTTTTAAGTGATAAAATTATTTTATGAATAATTTATTATATAAATAAGAAGTTATAACATTTTTAAAAAAAAATAATATAAAAATGGTAATTAATTATAAAATATAAAATAGTCTCACAAAAAAATATAAAAATGATAATTAATTACAAAATATAAAATAGTCTCACCTAACGTGAAGATTGCCTCCTTTAAATGATACTTACTCCATAGTAACACTCATAACTTTCTTTTATCATTTAAAAATACTGCTCCATTTTACTTTAACAAATTAATAAAATTAATTTTTTTCTTAAATTTTGTATTTACAATAATGAAGGGTACAACACCTTGGAGAAGTAAGAGAAAATAACAAGAGGAAATGTTAACTTTGTATTTAAATTGGGAATAGTATTGAAACAAATCAACATATTTAAACATACGGTATACTTTTGGATAATAAAGTAAATTTTGTATTGGAAAGAGGTAACAGCCCCTCCTAGTTCCCGTAAATAAGAAATTGGAATCTCCTAAGGCGATTTATTTTTTCGGTATGTAATTGTCAATTCCAATTACTCCTTTAAAAGCTTCAACCCATGCTTATAATTTTTTTTTAAAATAATCTATTCGAAATAAAAATTGAATCGAAATATATCTAATTTCAGTTCCATTTCAACTGGTTCATGTTCGAACCGCGATTCACTGGTGCATATCTAAAAGAAATTAGGTTTTTAGTCATACATGATATGTATAGTTAATAGATAAGTATGTATGAATAATATGTTTTACTCACACATATCATAAGTGTTTACATGTGTCACTATTATTGTGTTGATAAATACTTTTACCTACACATTACCTATGAGTAAGTGAATCTACACCTTTACCTACACTTATATGTGTCAACAAACATGTATTTTATGTGACACGAATTTCATATCACATTTATAACGTGGATGGTGACATGGACGACGACAGTGACGTGGACGATGTTGTGGACATAGATGATGACGTGAAAAATATTGTGGAAGGTGACGTGGCTTGTCAAGTGAACTACACTGATGACGTGGCTCTATGAATAATTGACACATGGTAACAATTATGTGTGACAAAATTATTATTATGTGTGGATAAAAATCGATATTATGTGGGGTAAAAAACACTTTTGTGTAGATATAATTCAAGATTTATGTGTAGCTAATATAACATAATTTTAAATAAAATAAATTTTAAATTTCAATAAAATAATTTTATCATTTAACAAATTTAAATGTACATAATTTTAACATCATCATGAATTTAAAATTACCATTCATAAATATAAAAAATTCAATAGTCAAGAAAATATATTCTAAATAAAATCCACATACTGTTCTAAGAAAATGTAAATTAAAGAAACCTAATTGTGAAAATCATCTGATAGTACACTTGATAATCGTGAAGCAGGAATGATGTTCTCTTCAATTAATACATCTCGCAATGTCTTGTGGCTCTTTAACAGGAGATTTATAATGATTCAACTCATTGAGTAATTGTGTAACGCCCCGGGTTACGCTATGGGGTTGGGACGCTACTAGATATAAATTCCCCAATATAATAATAGAGGGGTCGATAATGCACAGCGGAATATAAAAAAAATCTCCAAAGCGATAGTATAATAAAGTAAAAGTTACATAAAGATTATTACATATTAGCATCTACTCACCTGAGTAGATTGAAATATCCAAAACAAGTACATTCAGATGATATATCTGAAATAAAGTTTTAACAGAATACTAAAATATATGTCATAATATAAAGTCTTCTAAGGCTTGTAAACTGCGAAGACCTCTCCATCTTCTAAATCTGGTTCTGAAAATCGATAAGGGGTGAGCGTCTAAAATACACTCAGTGGGTTAACTTAAATGATTTCACAGTTAAAAATAAATATGCATGCCAAATATACCATAAAATGTAACATATGTCATTTGATAAAATAATTTGCATATTGTCGTTCGATAACTTAATGAAAATATTTTAGACCGAATCGTCATCCGATAACTTGTGTTAGTTGGTATATGTGTACCAGGCGTCACCCCAGTACGATGTTAGCATACTTTGAAATACATTTTTGTACTGAACTGACGTAGCCAGTAACTTGTGTTAGTTGGTATATGTGCACTGAGTCGTCACCCCGTACAAGTGTTAGTAGAAAATATTTATCATCGAACTAAAAGCACACATGACACATAACATGTCATATCAGTAATACATATCACATCTTAACATAACAATCATGACATAAAATGTAACACTCGATAAAGAGTGAAAGTTACCCCCACCTTAAACTTATTGAAAACGCGTAAAATGGACTAGGCTTGTTCGTGAGTCTCAGGTATGCCAGCAAAGGTATACTAAACTGAGTTCTACTTCTAATAATAATACCTATTATTAAAACTAATTTCTAAAAATAATTTAAACAAACTAATTATTGTTATAAAATTATTAATTTAATAAAATATTAAAAAAATAGAAATATATCATTTAAAATAATAATTTAACAATTATAGTATAAGTTGTAACATTAAAATATAAATTCAAATGACATTCATGTTTATAAAAAAATAGATATAAAATAAAGATTCTACATCTAAATTAATAATAGTGACAAAATTATATTAATATTTAATATAAAAAGTTAAATTAAATAAATAAATAAATATAATATATTAAATAAATAATAAAATAGAATGAAATGAAATAAAACAAATAACAAATAATAACGATAATAATAGTAAATTATAGTTAATATTGAGAAGGAATTAAATTAATAAAATTAGATAAAATAATAAATAATAAATAAAATACTAAATAACATAATTAAATAAAATAAAGTAAATAAATAATTAAATAAATAATTAAATAAATAATGTAAATAAAAAAATCAAACATAATCTGCTGCTTACGCAGCTCTTCAAATTTATATATATATATTACAAAATTACTCAACTTGAGTTATACAACTCCATTTGAAAATCCGAAAGTACGTATGGAGTCCTCGCAAGGTGAGGATCACATGCATACCAATTTTTTACGAAAATAACGAAGTTTAAAGGAGACAAAATTTTGACACGAGGTGGGTCTCTTCCCAACTTCTTCATTTCACTTCAAAATTCAAAACTAATTATATATTTGTGATCCTCGTGAGGAGGGCTTCAAAATGGTCTATAATATTAAAGCTATGTCCCAACGAAACAAAAGACGCCATTAAAGAGTTAAAAGCTTCGTCTTGAATTTTCTTACTCATACGAAATTCATTTCATAAAAGAGTTATATATATATATATAATCTATGCATCGAGACGATCATTTACGTATATAACATGATAAGAATAAATCGCAAGATGAATATTTTAAATTTCAACAGAATGAAACAAAAAAAATAAGATAAAAAAATGCAGTTTATATATATGTATGTATGTGTACAATATACGTGAGTGTATGACAATGAAATGAAAGGGATTGTGTACTTAGAGATTCTATTACTAATAAAAAGTCATTTGTAAAAAATTAAGAAAGGTAGATGATGAACCTGTTAGTAGTGATAGGAAGGTCTACTGTTTAAGCTCCTCATCTCTCTCTCATTTCATTCGTTTAATTAAATAAGTAGATAAACTTGATAGACAAGTTTTACACAGTAACTCATTCTTATCCAATTAATTAACATGTGCTTATAATGAATAAAATAATATATATATATATATATATATATATATATATATTTATTGCTTCTTATACATATATAATATATATTATATAAATGTGGCAGAGATTTAGGAACTCCGATTGGTATTCCGTTTGCTGAGGATAAGCGGTTTAAGGCAGAAGAGTTTTGGGAGGCTATCACGGGAAAGAGAAGTTTCAGGTCGAGTGTAGCGAAGGCCACCTTCATCAGAAATCCCGTTATGAGATATGTGGATCAGATTTTGGCAAGTACGCTTTTCTGCAGAGCTGTACGTCTTGTGGTGCTTGAAGAATTCAGTTCAGTTTAACTTGGCTGCTTACCTCATGTACCAGTTTTACCGGTTTAAAGTGTATTCAACTCAGAAGGTGAACATAGGAGGACTTGTTACTCCCATCGCCCATCATTATAATATCGATACCTCGGGGATGGAGTATATCAGATATCCCCTAGACCTTGACATGACAGCGATGGTTAGGAGAGGAATTATGAAAAGGGATCCTCAGGGGATTATGTACGTCTTCAAGGAGGATGGGCTGTCATTTTTGTTTCCCATGGAGCTGCATCAGTTCACTACAGCTGGAGTTGAGGAGAATCTTCTGATGGACACACCTGATCATGTGGCTATTCGTGAAGGGATAGTGTCTCGCACATGGAGGACTATAGCAAGAAATGCACTGGCTAGGTTATATTCGATGGCTATGGGAGAGCCGGAGATTCCGGAGCAGCAGCCACAGCCGATTGATGAGGTGATTGATGGAGTTGGTCCAGGATTTAGAGAGTTCGATGAGGCACCGTAGCAGGAGTACGCAGGGGCACATCAGTTCTATGAGCAGCCCAATTTTGGAGGAGTGCATTTGTATGGGATGGCACCACCTGTCCCTCCGCCTGGATTTGAGGCATAAGCTCTTATGTTCGATTGGTGGGGTCAGCAGGCACAGGGAGCATGGATGCACAATGAATATCCGATAGAAGAGAACAGGCGAAGAAGAGAAGAGAACAGGCAGAGAGCCGCAGAGAATCAGGAGATGAGTCGACAGATGGCCACAGTTCTGAAAAATCAGGCTGTTTCAGATAGGCATCTTGGAGCATTGGATACCACGACTAATGACATCGCCACCAGATTATTGGATTTTGAGGACTTGAGGAGAGATTTCGATGAGTGGCGGATGAGCTCGGGAGATAGAGACGGTGCTGATGATGATGATGATGGTCCTGGAGATGGTGAGGAGGATTAGCAGCATTATTGAGACGTTTTATTTTTCTTTTCATTTCATGATCTCTATGATGTTGTTAAAATTGGTAGTTGATTATCTGTTAGGTTCTCCTGTTCTAGTTGATTGGCCTGCATTAATGGACAAAATGTGTACTCGGTGGGATGACTTTGTAATTGTGGGGTAATGAATGAATTAATGAAAGATATGGTGATGTAATGAAATGGGTAATCAATAGATATAAGCTCGGATGTTGGAATACTGTAAGTTGTTGCATGTATTTAAAAATTGATTCACTAACTTATGAAGGAGTGCTCATCATTCTATTATACCCGTGTGAGATTTGAGCTTTAATAGATCATGAAATTACACATGATTTATTTTATTTTTGAGACATCGTTCACATGCGTGTATTCTAGAACTTGACTCTTAATCTGCTTAAGACTAGATGATTAATTAGATGATGGGAAATGATCTTAGGCCATTTGTTTTTTATTGAGTCACTAGCCAAATGTTTATCTTACCTTGAAAATTTAATCCATAGTTTCCCGTTTGAGCCTGTAAGCCTTTTTCGTTGGAAATCTATGAAGATAGCCAATTAAATCCTTTAAAGCCTTTAAATACCTATCCTAGTAGAGAAATAAAGGAGACAGATTGGTGTAGTGTGAAAAGAAAGTTGGGAAAATGAATGTGGAGGAGTGTGATTGAAGTGCAAAATAGTTAAATCTTGTGAAAGGGGGTGCCTGAAACTAGTACCCCAGGTATAGGATAGTGTCTGAAACTGGTACCCCAGTCATAGGGTAGTGTCTGAAACTGGTACCCTATTTGAAAAAAAAAAGAAAAATGAAAAGAGGATGTTGAGCTTGAAAGTAAAGGGAGGATTAAAATGGTGAAAAGAAATCGAAAGAGAGAAAAAGAGATTGATTTGAAAAGCATATGTGTGAAATGCATCTCTATTGTTGATTCTCTACTAGTGATCAAGTAACTTATCTTATATTCTCCTGCCCTTGTCCAAAGAGCCAGCGTTACGATTTAAGCAAGTCCTTTGTGATCCCATTGTTTAAGTCTTTCAAATTAGTGGAGAGTTTAGATAATTGTCAAGCTTATGGTTACGCGTGCATGTGAATTGATTTGAGTGCATATATTTTAGCCTTAAAGTGTACATTTTGGCACTTGAACGAAGAGTGTAAACACTATCCATGAGAGTGGATGATGAGCATTCTTGTTTGCCTTAGAATTTCAACTCTCATCTCTCTTGTGTTTTAAGATCGTTGTTCGGGGACGAACAATATGGTAGTTTGGGGGTTGATGAGAGTGGAAATCTATATTTTTTTGATCGTATATTACCGTGTTTATGTTAGGATAAGGCCATATTTTTGTGTTGGAGTGCGTAGTTGATGTATTTTACATGATTCTGGTGCTTCTAATGGTTTTTGTGGAGTTTTAAAGGTTAAAACAGGGTAAGAATAAAGCGAAACCGAAGATGGGAAAGAAACGAGCTAGGGTTTACTCGAGTTGCATGAGTCAGCATGACTTAGCAACTTGAGTCGTGTTGGATGCCGTAGAGGGTCAGAATTAGTCAGTAAGCCAACTCGACTTGTCTTGGGCAGCTCGGCTTGCAGCTCGATTCGAGCTGCGTATGAGGCAGGCTGAGTTGCATGTCGTGTGAGGCAGAGTAGTGCCAAATTTTGTCCAGAGAGCCAACACGAGTTGACAGGCGATGACTCGACTTACCAGCTCGACTCGTGTTGATGTACGGAGGAAAATCAGTTTCAGAGAATGGCAGCTCGACTTAACAGGTGGACGCACGACTTGGTAGCACGACTCGAGTTGGATTACTCGAGTTGCAACATAAGGCGACTCGAGTCGTGCTTGCAACTCGAGTTGGTCACTCCAACTCGTGTTGCGTTAGTTTGGGCTGAAAATTGGGATTTTTAATCCCCTGTGCGTGACAAACGTGAAGAATAGCCCAGCAAAGTCAGTTTCGTGGCCCATGGTATAAAAGGGGGATCAAACACTTTGAGAAGGGATCGATCATTCACCAAAAGAACGGAACGTGAGTTTCAATTCACGGATCATCCATCACATCAATTCACATCAGAATTCACATATCCATCCATTCTATCGGTCCAGAGGAGATTTCAAGTGTTGTTCGGGAGTCAATCTAATTGGAGAGACGGAGGAGAAGTGCAATCCACAAACTAGGGTTTTGTATCTTTTTTTATTCTTTACTTTTCTGATTTTGATTATGAATTTGTCAGCCATGAGGGTTTTCTATAACCTTATGGGCTAAATACTTTTACAGTTCTAAGGTTTGAGGTCAGATGTAGTTGATTAGGGAACCTAGACTAAACTGGATCAATTCATACTGTGATAATCTTTATTTATTCGTTTTATCCAAACTTTGTTATGCACTTGTAACGTCTTCATTGCATATTATTGATATTTCCCGTGATGCTTGATTTGCTATGTTAGCTTGTATGCAAGTGTACTTGATTCTGTTTGTTTGCTAGGGATTAGAGTAGTTTGCCCGTGAACACGCTAATCCTAAGAGCTAGTAAATAGGGTACTTGATTATCCTAGTGGAACAATGCAATTAGAAAATCAAGTAAGAAGTGAATAAGATTGAATATGAATTCCAGAGAATATATGTTAGTCGAATTGGCCATCCGGAGGTTTTTAAACTTTACCATATTAGTATCTAGGAAGGAGGATTAAAACTATTCACGTGTTATTTTGTAATGTTAATCCATTAAGACGGTATGAATGAACAGTAAGACGTCTAGGAGACCAAATCAATTACATTAAACCTGATACCTTAGAGCTGTTATTACTCTTTTGATCAAACTTGAATAATTCTCATTGCTTCTATTTATTGTGTTAATTGTTATTTAATTATTTGAGATATTAATTTACAATCAAAACTTGGAAATTGGTTACAATAATTCTAATCGAATAGTGATATAAGATAAATAAATATTTAGTTGTCTCAGTGGGAACGATATTAATTTTAACTGGGGTACTTGTCATTACAATTGACATCCCTCCACTTGGGGATTCAATTGGAGTGCGCAATAAATGCCTAACACATTCCCAAGGATATCAAATTCCTTATCAATCCTGGTACATACCTCACATTTGTGAGCAACTTAATGGTTCCATCAAATATTCTGAATTTGACAGAGCCAATCCCCTCAATCTTGATGGTCTGATCATTGCCTAAAAAGACTGATCCTTCATCATATGGTTTCAATTCTGTAAACCAATCCTTAACTGATGTCATGTGAAATGTGCAACCTGAATCTAACACCCACTGATCTGATACATGACCAGAAACAACAACCAAAGTTTCAATATGATCTTGATCCTTATTAACTTTATTTTCAGTTACCTGATTTGCATGAATCCTTTGATTTCCACCCTTTTCTGCAATCTTTCTTGCCACCATAGCTTTCCATTTATGACATTGCTTCTTGAAATGACCAGGTTTGTTGTAATGGAAGCAGTTATTATTCTCTTCATCTGCTGGTGTACTCTGATTACCTCTTTCTTGTTTCTTCCTATCAGCACCAGCCTTCTTATTATTCTTGTTCCACTTATTCTGTTTATTGGCTACAAGACTTTCCCCTGCAACTGTGCTATCTGATGTCTTATGAAGCACCTTTTCCTTTATTGCAAGAATCACTTGCTCTAGGGAGATTGATTCAACATTCCCATATAATAAGTGTATCTCTCAATCCTTCAAAAGATTTAGGAAGAGCTGACATTAGTATGACAGTCTTATCTTCACTTGACAGTGCTACATCAATATTTTCTAAATCATCTATGATCTTTTTGAAATCATCTAATTGATTTAAAATAGACTTATCTTCTGATACTTTGAAGGAGTAGAGCTTCTGCTTTGTATACAGCCTGTTTGCCAAAGTCTTCACCATGTAAAGATCAGCAAGCTTCTTCCACACATCTTTTGCAGTTACTTCTTTTGAAACTTCTCTTAAAGCTTTTTCACCTAAGCATAGTATGATTGCACTTCTGGCCTTTGATTGTTGATCTTGATCTGCAGCTTGTGCAACTGCATCAACAGCTGCTGCTTGATTTTCTTGAAGCGGTTTGACAGCATCTGCTAATCCTTGTTGGATCAATACGGCCTCCATCTTCATCCTCCACAAACTGAAATCAACTTTTTCTGTAAACTTCTCCACATCAAACTTGGTTGTCACCATGATCCTTCCCTCTGATCTGATAACTTGTGGCTACTGCTTCTTCTTCTTCTTCTTCCCACAAACGGCGCCACTTCTTATGAAACTTGAGCAAGAACTTGTTAAACCTCTCAAGAACTCACACACTTGGTTGATTGATCACTCACGTTTCACTCTCGAATTGATTGATAAACGAAAAACAAAATGAAAGAGATCAACACAAAGATGTATAGTGGTTCGGCGTAAGCCTACATCCACTTTTGAAGGAAAGATCACTCAATAAGATGATTACAATACACACTTGAGGAAGAGAGAATCATGAACTTATGCACACAAACCCTAATGTGCTTTTTCCTAACTTGTATACTGATGTGTTGATGCTTATCTTATGACTTAAACTGTCATTCATAGCCCTTGTATGAACAACTAGCAGGCCTTCCGATGTGCTGCAGGTTGGATTCTCATGTGGAAGCTTCAGTTAGCTCAACTAACTAACAAACTAACCATCTAACCAACTTGATTCCTTTCTTGATGCAAGGCTGAGATGCATCCAATCTAGCTGCCCTTATTCATGCTTCAATTCCTGCAACTGCTTTTTGTTGATCCTCATCTACACTTCATTAACCAATCAATATCTTCCACTTGTCATTGCTGTATGAAACCTCACACACACATGCATCCTCACACACACGTGCATGCAGGCTATAACACAACAATAACCGTGGTTGATTGATGTGGATTGAAGAAGATTGCTTGCAAAGCGGTGAAAAGGACACCCATTGAAGCTTGACCCATACTTTTTAAAAATTCTGACCCCATTTGTTTTAAAAGGTTCGGTTGTATGAGTTTTGAAGAAAAAGATGGGTCTATTGAAATCTTTGTCATATATATATATATTATAAACCACACCTGAATAAAATTAAAAATTGTGAGTTTGTAAAATATATATATTTACATTTCCACGTCAATCACATATAAAAATCTTGACCAATTTTTAGTCACACATTTATCACATATATAATTATGTGTAGTTAATTAATATATTATTAACCACACATAAATTACATTTAAGTTTATGCTTGGTAATATTAAGATATATATTATCACATAAGCCAAATACCAAAAATAATTGCATATCACCATTTCTAAGGAGTTATTAATTGTATTTGGCTATACATATTAAATGTACGAGACTAAGTTAATGAGGCTAAAATCATTACTCGCACATTTTAGAGTTATGTGTCACAATTTAACCGCACATTATAATGTGTGGCAATTTATGTGTGGCTAAAAACTCAATTTCTTGTAGTTAGAAAAAATAATTAAAATAATAAACCATATACTCTCCTGTTTTATATAGTTATGCACACTTTTTATTTTGAGGTGTCTTAGGTGTTTGTGTAAATTCTATTAATAGTGCAAATGCATTATATTATAACTTACATACTTATTACACTTTATTCATTAATCTCAACAACTTTATTTATTTTTTTACATTTAATTCATTATTATCAATTACTTTATTTATTTGTTTGTTAATTATCAACTTATTTTAGACTTTTATTAAATAAAATTATTTAAAAAAAAAACATTTCGTAACGTAATCTCTTACTCATACAAACGGGCATAATTAGAGAATCCTTTTAAATGGTATCCATGTTGAGGGATATTATTCAAATTTATAATTAGATCAAGACTTATACCAGGTGACAGGTGTAACCCCTGCAGTTGTTAGTAAGACGAGTTCAATTTCGTGTATTTCAATTATTTACTTTAAATTTTAATTTACAAAAGTTGATACTAATCCATATTTTAAAGATGTAACCAGTAACGTGAACAAATTAATTATCGTTAGAATTCTTTAATACAAACTGCTGTTACATGATACATACTATGTAATTTTGTTTCTATAAAGTCAACATCGAATAAGCCTGACTTAATCTTCACCATTATTGAAAAAGAGAAAAGTTTTGAATACAATTATTATAAAGTAAAATTATCATCTCATATTCAATTGTAAAAACTATTCATTTATGAAATAATATATTATTGAGGCTTATTTAATTGACTCTGAATCATATATGAACTCTAGCAATATTTGATTTTGAATAATTCTTCTTTTATTTAAAGTCATTAAATTATAAAAAAAATATTTTAAAAATATAAAGATTACGAACAATAGGCTTTTATAAGGAGTCGTTAGTTCAATTTTATACTCTCTCCATCCGAATTCCCAAATTAAATTTGACATTTTCGATTAAATATATAAATTAGTTTAGTCACTGATGAAAAGTTTGTAAATACAGATTTATTTTAAAGTCTTTTTACTGACGGCGAACTTAAAATATTGGTGCATTTGTAAAATTTAAATTATTAAATTTTAAATTAATTAATATGCTCTTAAATTAAATTTGAAAACATGTTTAAAGAAAAAGTATAATTAATATCCTAAACTAAACTATGCAACAAGTGCACCTAAGAATAATAATTTTTTTTAACCACCAAATCATTTAAAAACTGACTCATAAAAAATAGTAAGTACAATATTTATGATGGAAGGATATAAATTTTATTTTACAAAAGTTAATTATTAAGATGTACCCAAAAAATATTTAATTTGATTGTATCATCATGTGAAACGGTTACATGTGAGATAGGTTGCTCAATTATTAAAGTGGAGTACTAATTAGTATTTCCTAGATTCCATAAAAGTTAACACATTTTTCTTTTTGATTTGTTAGAAGTTGACACATTTCCTTTTTAATATATGGAATCCACTAAAAAAACAATTACTCCCTCCGGCCACTTACAACGTATCAATTTTACCATTTTGAGCATCCACTTCAAAAATATTTATTTTCTTTATTTAGTAAAAAGGGACCGCTATTTGCACCCCGATCTTACTAATTGCACTCTAATTACTAAATGTACCCAAAATAATATAATGGATGAGTATGTTCATTACTAAACACAACCCATTTAACATTGGGCCCTCCCTCTTTATAGCAATACTAAAATTATAACCCAAAACTGAATCATTGGCCCAAATGCAATAATTTAAAGGTTGTATATTGTGATCCTTTTATACGGTAATATTCTTCAAACTTTATACGGTGATTTTTATTTTATTCTAACTTTATGTTTTATGTTCTACTAGGACTTTTATTTTTTTTTTCCTTTCAAGCTTTGTGATTTTGTTCTATTCCATTGTTATTGTTATTCTATTCGTAATTTTTTATTTTTGTTCTATTTTTGACTTTGTGATTCTATTTGAATTTTGTGATTTTGTTTTATTCTAATAATGTTTTAATTGACAGTTTGGCACAAATTTTTAATTAAAATTTTATAGATCAAACTTGGGGCTTTATTATTATCAAATAGTACCATGGCACATTTATTTATTTATATTTATTATCCAATACTTCCTCCGTCCCAAAATTTTTTGCACACTTCCTTTGTAATTTACAAAGAAAGTGTACAAAAAATTTCAGGACGGAGGGAGTAGTATATAAGAAGGACAAATTTTCTATAAGATTGTCTCACGTGATATTATTTTACAATTTTTAGTTATCACTTTCTTTCACTAACTATAAATATTATCACTTTTTATTAATATTATATTTTTTTATAACACTTTTTATCTATGTATATTGGGTGCACCAGGGTGCAAGGGTACACCCATATGTGTATGTCTTTTTATTCTATTTTGTATACATATTATTCTATTTTGTATACATGTTTTGTAATAATTGTATACTTTTTTATTTTAAGTTTTCATTAAAAAAAATTAACATCCATATGTGTATAATTTTTTATTGAATATTATATACAAATTTTCATTAAAAAAATTAACAATTAAATTGTATACATTTTTACTCTTAATTGTATATGTTTTTGTTTATATTTATATATGAGTACACCCTATCTTTAGGTGCACCCAGATGCACATTATAAATTGCCTAGTTTTTATAACACTTTTTATTTATAGTGTATTCTCATTCTTTTACTTAAAAGAAATATTCCGTATATTACCTTAAAAATCTCATACATTTCTTTTACTTAAAAGAAATATTCGGTATATTACCTTAAAAATCAATACAAGTCTTTTACTTAAAAGAAATATTCCGTATATTACCTTAAAAATCAATCAAATTAGTTAAAAACTGAATTTTTTTTCTTAAACTACAAATCTAGAGTTTTTGTTGCAATTAATTTCGGTGTGTAACATTTTCTTTTTTTTTTTTGAAAATTTTTTGGATATAAATATTTTTATGGACAAATAATTAGAAAATGTGAATAATTGTGCGAGTATAATTTAGGTAGTATAGGGGAGTCGGTACAACCCAATTTGGATCGGGTAGGATAGAGCCCAATTGAGATAAACATGAAATCTCATACCTCTCGCCAGAACCCACAACACAAAAATCTAGCTCACTTTATTTTCCTCTCTTTCGTTTTACCGACCCTCTTCCCTTACCGTGAATCGCACGCACCAATCAGACTACTGAAATACTATTCCGTGCTCGCACGAATTCGGTTGCGCGTGCGATTCGTGTTTTATGACTGAACTGTGTGAAAGCTCCGAAAATAAATCCATGGCGATATCGATTTAAATTAATTCTTTACTTGCATTTTCGGGTTTCTGTGCCCTTCTCCCCTTTATTTTCTCTGTTCTCCTAATTAGAATTTAATTCAATAAAAAAAAATGAAAATTTTCGTCAAGACTCTCAAGGGAACGCACTTCGAAATCGAAGTGCAGTCCGAAGACACGGTTGGCTTTTTTTCTTTTTACGTTTGTTTTTATAATTTAATTCTTGATTGTGGTTAATTATGCTATTTCCAGTAAAATTTTGTTCGTATATTCATTTTTATTCATGAATTTATGTTCATAAATTATTATTTATGAATTTTGGGTGTTCTCTAAATTTTGGTTGTAATTTAATGTGCTACTGAGCTGGAATCATGTTAAAAGAATTTGGCTTTTGCCTATTTAATTTCTGTCCTCAGTTAGAAGAGATGATTGATTTTGTTTTTTTGCCATTGAGTGGTTAGTTGGTTATACTGCTTTATTAATGTTTCTTTGGAGTATGTTGGTTGTATAATTCAAGGTGAATATCCCAATTTTAATTCCACCTTTATAACTATGAGAGTCACCCATGATTAAATGAACAATGTTTCCATTGCATAGAACATTTGACATCCCTTAATTAGACAAAAAAAATCTCTAGAATCTTCAACAAGAGAAGCCAATGTGTAGAATTTATGTGATGGCTTCCCCTGGTGATCAGTTCCGGTTTCTTTTAATAAAAATATTGAATGGGGTCTTTTGTATCAAAGTATTATACTTATAGTTGCAACCCTAAATAATTGAAATATGTGTAGTTGTTTGAGGCGCGCCTTTGAGGAGGCTAGAGCCCTTGCACCTATTTTTTCAATTTCTTGTGATTTTAGGCAATGTACCAGAGGCGCTCGCCTCTCTGCGCCTTTTTCCATACATATAGCCCACCTCCTATACGTGTTCCAATTATTATCCTTATTTGTTGGTAATTTTTTAAATTTGTTTCATGTTTTAATTAGGTAAAAAACAATTTTTGCCATCTGGGTGGGGGGAGATTCACTTTTATATCTAGTCTTATTTGAATTAGGGTTACGGTTTTAAGGTTTTTCATAATTAAAACACAATGAACAACCAAGCAGTCAAGCACCCACCAACTAAAGGAAAAATCAGGTGGACAAAGGTAAGTTTGTTAAGTGATCATCTTTGAGGTTTAGAGATGAAGATGAAGATATTGAAATTGATTTTGAGTGTGAAGGTGATGAAGTAGAAGAATTTAACGAAAATGATCCTCATTTTAAGGAGGAGGAGAAGGAGGATGATAATTGATTAGTTTGCTAGTAGCGAATCATTTGAAACTTGATAACCTTTTTAAACATGAAGACTTCATTTTAATGGCTTATTATTTATTTGTGTCGAAGATTTGAATTTTGAAGTTGATTATGTATGGATGTCCTGTGTGTTATCATGTTATATGTGAGTTATTATGTATCATTATGAGATTTCATGCAAATTTTACATTTATTTACTTGGCTAATTATGTTGCAAGTAGGATATGCTTATGTATATATGATGTAGAATCATGTTAGGCTTGTTTTACAAGAGGTGCGCGTGTCAAGATATTTGCACCTGTATGCGCCTCCCGCCTCAAACAACTATGGAGGCATCAGTATTATGAACTTCTAAATTTTTTACATAGGAGTAATCCGCAAGTTGGAAATCATGTCTTCTGGTTTTACCTGTAAAATCTTTAGAGTATGTCCTGGTTAGCTATATAAACTGTGCATAGAGGATTTGTCTTGAGAATATGAGATATGTAGTACTAATACTTGAAGGCAAAGCCAAATTCAATGTTTGTAGTTTTTAAGTTTGTGGTGCTGATTTAGCATTTTTAATTTCAATGATATTGCTCACAACACATAGAGGTGTCCTGTAATTTTTGTTAAACCGCTAGTTATGCTTCTCGTCGGTGGATGCACCCAGTTGGTTCATTTTTTTTTTCTTTTAGTTTTTCGACGGAAGCTTCATTTTTTATTTTAGCCGACTTCATGACTCCTTTGATGTTAATGTATTGACCCTTTGACATTTTGTACATATAGTTTGAAGCCTTACATTCACTACCCATAGACGCTGTTTTATGGAACTTGATCTTGAGACATAGAATTCACCTACATGTTGAAACTATGAAATTTGTTCTACATGATTATATGCGGCACAAATATTTTCTGAGTTTAAAGTTCCTCCGTCTTTTATGTTTTTTCGTCCAATCGATTATGGACTATATGTTAGTCTCATCATATATCTTTATTATACAGGTTGCATCTGTGAAGAAAACTATAGAAACTACACAGGGAGCTGATATTTATCCTGCTGCACAGCAGATGCTTATCCATCAGGGAAAAGTTCTCAAAGATGGCACAACACTTGAGGAGAATAAAGTTGCTGAAAATAGTTTTGTTGTTATTATGCTGTCTAAGGTAAAAGTTTAATGTTGCTATCATGTAAATTATTGTGAGATAGTTCTGCTGCTTTTCAATTACACATTTCCGTCTTCCGCCAATCTCTTTTAGTCATTAACACTAGTACATGGTTTGTTGCTACAATTTTGGTGTCATCAGCACTCAGCCCTCAGGATTAAAACCTATAGAAAGCTCTGATTCAAATTGTTCTCGAATAACAATAGATCTCTGATTTGAATAAATGCTCTTATACCATTCTGAAAGAGTTATGCTTTATATGTCAAATTTCTGTATTTGATTGATGTGCAGAAGGGGTTCGGGTTCTGCTTAAATTTGGTTATTTTCTGTATATTGATGCTATGATGCTATTTGGTGTGGTATTGTATGCTCCGCATTTTGTAAATATTTATGAAGTCAACCGTCCATAAAATGTTGTAGAACAAGGGATCTTCAGGTGAAGGCTCAACAACATCCAACGCGCCTGCTGTGAAGGTAACAACAATCTAGATGTTATTTTACTGTTGTTACCATGACTCTATGGTAATTTAGGAGGTTGTTCTTCTATCACTTAAAAACAAAATTATGTTAAAATTGTACTCCATGTGTAATTAACTAAAGAATTTCGTTATCTGTAATGTTCTTGTGACCCTAATGAATTATGATGTGTTTGTTATACTCCTTATAGGCACCACAAGCAATTGTCCCCCCACCAGCCTCAGCACCAGTGACTACAACACAACCTGCCGCAGTGTAAGATACTATGTATCCTTTTTATACTTCAAAATTTCATCAGTTCACCGAGTTCTCTTCCTTCCTTCAATAAGCCTTGTGAGAGTTTGAATTTCATTTTAATCTGTTTAACACAATGTTTTGCATTTCCCAGGCCTGCCCCTGCCCCATCTCCTGCTCCTGCCCCTGCCCCTACCCCTGCTGCTCCAGCTGTCAATGCTTCGTAAGTATCCATCTATTGAGATGTACGCAGTTAACCCCTTTTCCTTTAATCTCAGCTTTTGTACACTAAAATTTTCTACTTTGAGTTCAGCACCGATGTTTATGGCCAAGCTGCATCTAATTTAGTTGCTGGGAACAACCTTGAGGGAGCCATACAGCAGATTCTTGATATGGGTGGAGGAACTTGGGATAGAGACACGGTTGTTCGTGCGCTCCGTGCTGCTTACAACAACCCAGAGAGAGCTGTTGAATATTTGTATTCTGTAAGTTATCAAAGTTTTATATTTGCTGTAGTTAGTTTTTGCCATCAAATCACTAATCTTAATCCTGCAATAAAGATTCAGCTTACCTGATTCGATTTGATCTATTTGTTTCAGGGAATCCCTGAACCAGCAGAAGCTCCTCCTGCTCCTGGAAGCATTCCTACTGGTCAGGCTGCCGACGTGCCTGCTCAGCCCCAGGGGGCAGCTCAACCGGCACCCGTTCCTTCCGCTGGACCTAATGCAAATCCACTTGATCTTTTTCCTCAGGTTATTTGAATAGTTTTATACATAGTTTTGCCTTTTTCTTAATAAAAGTCAATATGTTTAGTGGAACTATTATTCTCATTATCAGGGTCTTCCGAATATTGGCGCCAACACTGGCGGTGCAAACTCCTTGGAGTTTCTACGCAACACTCCGCAGGTAATTTAAAACTCGTACAAGCTCAACAAAGTTGGAGATATATATATTCTCATGTTTGTTTGTTTGGTGACTTTTGAACCTCAATCCTTTGTTTCAGTTCCAAGCGTTGAGAGCTATGGTGCAAGCCAACCCACAGATCTTGCAGGTTTTGTAAAACAAATAATTAGAATATTGATCTGTTGTCCTGTTAAATCGGCCATATAGCATAGTTTACATGCAGAGGCATTAATGACTTTTATATTTGTTTTTAGCCCATGCTACAAGAGCTAGGACGACAAAATCCTCAACTAGTGAGGTTGATTCAAGAGCACCAAGCCGACTTTCTTCGCCTAATCAACGAGCCTATTGAAGGGGGAGAAGGGTACCTTAAACTTTTCATGTTATTATATCACGCCTATGTCATTGCGAGTGATTGTTATGTAATTTTGTTTATTTGTGATGTGGTCTTCAGCAACGTACTCGGACAGCTTGGCGAAGCGATGCCACAGGCAATAACAGTTACGCCTGAGGAGCGTGAAGCTATAGAAAGGGTAACTGCAAAACTTGAACTTTTATGTCAAACAGGATATTCTCTCTTTCTGGAAATTCAAGATTGACTGATCAGTATCTCGTGTTTTCAGCTCGAAGCGATGGGATTCGATCGATCAATAGTTCTGCAGGTGTTCTTTGCCTGCAACAAGAATGAGGAAATGGCGGCCAACTATCTATTGGACCATATACATGAGTTTGAAGAATGATGATGGGTTTTGAGGTGGAAATATTTCAACATCTCTCAGAGTATTCTCTTCTTCTCTCTTTCAATAATTCAGGGCCTTGTGTTTTTTCTAAGCTTTTTCTTGTGTGCATATTGTGAACTTTTAGCCCCCTTGAGGGTGAAGACGATATGGTGCTCCAAAATCTAATGCATAAATTTGTCTTCCAATATCATATTTAAACGTTCCTTTTTATTGTTTCATCTTTAGTTTCGAAAGACTATGTTGGCCTTTAAGACACGACACACCGTCGCATTTTCGTGTTAAAATTTCAGTTGCACTCATTAGATATGACCAGCAAGAGAGAATTTTTTTAAGGTATGAATAAAGAGTTATACTCTTATAAATCGGGTTTACATCATAAATTCTTGTAAACCCTATAGTCTCCCTTAATTTAAACACTAGCAATACGTAGAGCATATAAGATTGGAAGGGGGATAACAAGGCTTACACCGTAAACCCAGATTACAAAAGTGTTTGTGATGAAATAAATTTGTTGTCTCTTTTGAGTCATTCATTTAATACTAATTTGTAACAAGTAACAAGAAATGTAATACGGAGTAGTAAAATATATTAGAAAATTCAATTAGACCAATTCAGAAGAGGTGTCTACCGTGCATACGATTGCATGAACTCAACTTTAGATCCGTACCATTGGTTTTTGCCCTTTTAATTTGGTCCCCTTTCATTTAAATCCTAACAGTAGATAAGATATAATAGGATTTGAAGGGGACCACAGGTTACATCGTGACTCAATTTACACAAGTACCTAATGTTGTTGATTTAATTTACACAAATGTTTGTCAAAATAAAATATTAACCTAACGTTGGAAGTATTAATCCTAGAAGTAGAACCGTAACATTGAATATTGTTTTTGGGTGTATGTACATCGGGTGGTGGTGGTTGTGCATAAGTTGCCTTGTTGGGTTAGGGTGTATGAAATTTCAAAATTTAATGCAAGACCTGAAAAATAGGTTAACTATAGTAATTTTTTATTTTTGTAAGTGCCATGATAAAATTCACCACAATTAGAAATGAAAATACCTCTTTAATGTTATATATTCTTAATACACTTTTGACAACCCCCACCTAATAGCATTTGGTGGGAGTAACTCTTATTTAGTCTATGTTTGAAGACCCAGTAAATTAGTATTCGATCGATGATAGGACAAGGGGGAAGATTCAAACCACGATTATTTGATACAAAAATAAATGAAATTTATTATTGATTTGTTGTTTTTAGGTTATTAAATTCAAATCACACACAGTGAAATGGGTCCTTAGACAAAGCTTTCAGCATGTGTGATGGAATTGAAACAAGTATTAATTGAATTCTACCCCTTAGAAAACGACTTGTTACTTGTGAATCTGATCGTGACTACTACTTTGGAGAAATTATCATCCAACCTCATTTAGTTTTCAAAATTCTATGGTTATAATTTAATTGGCATCAAATTTGTACCAATTTGTTAGATTGGATTTATACAGTCCTTTGATTTATTAATTACTCATGAATGTTCAAGCATGATTATATAGAGTGTAAATAAAGGTTGTATTTCCTTTGAGCCAATTTTGACCCAATAATATACTCTCCTGTATTGAATGTTATATTCCTTAGTATAAAAAGTTGAATATTCTTTATTTTTTGGGAAAAAAAGATAAATTTATTAATCAAATTTTTAATAACGACCTTTATATTTCAAATGACTCTTTCATGAAAAAATAATAACCTTATTTTAATTAAAATAGACACTCTTTATAATAAAATTTATACCGTTGAATATTTTGTTATGTATGAGAGATCAACTTATAAATACATATACCAGGGAACATGACTTTATTATGCAGCTATGGGTTAACTAATCGATTGGCAACACTGTCAAAATCCTAAGAAATTTAATGTAATTAAAAATAAAATAAAAACACCAGCACCCACCCCCTACATTATCGGTCAGTTGTCGAGGGAGATCAATTAGAACCGATACCCAAGCAGACAGATTGATGTTTAACGGTCAATTTGTCGGTAGGAGATCGATTGGAACCGACACTCTAATCGATGAACTGACATTTGGTCGGTTTATTGGTGGGAAACCGACCGAAACCATCACTCGAACTGACAGACTGACATTTGTCACTCGATTTATTGGTGGAATATCGGCTAAAACCGACACTCGAACCGATATTTGTTTTTAGGAGATCAAATGGAAATTACATTTGAACAAGGATCTCCATTTTGAAGCCAAAGTTAAAAGATGTAATCTTAAGAATATTTTGATGAGAAGTTGGGTATTTTTTAATTTTTTTTATCACAAATAAAATTGTTATTAGCAAAGATCTCTACTTTATCCGATTAGAAGTTGGGTGATTGAATCTTAAAAGATTTAATCTTAACAAGGATCTCAAAGTCAAAGAATATTTTTGTTCAATAAATGTTTTGATGAGAAGTTGGGTATTTTTAATTTTTTTTTATCACAAATAAAATTGTTATTAGCAAAGATCTCTACTTTATCAAAATTGGTATTTTTGCGAATTGACTATATAAGATTATAATAACACTTGAAAAAAATATTCAATTTATAGAAACTACATCTCAAAATTTGTTGGCACAAGATCATGTACCCCAATATATAGATGTGTTTTTGTCATTTATTTATTGATTTTTAATCGGAGAAATTTTATAATATTTTAAGAAACTTTATCTTAATTTGTAGGGTAATGGGAAAATCAAAACCACATGCTTGCTGCAAAAAAGTCCTTCGATGGATAGATCCTTTGGGTACGTGAAAATGACAAAATATATTAAGGAGTATTATATTAAGGAGTATTATGACAAAATGACAAAATAGTCCTTCGATTGAATCCTCATTTGTTTTTTTGCGTATATTAAGGAGTATTATTATTTTATGTGTAGTGGGTAGTCGTATTAGTAGTGAGCTGTGGGCCACATGCGCGGTCTTTTTACTAAAAGTGAAAAATGAAGACATTTCAATAAGACGTCCAATATAATTAAATTAGAATTTTCGGTTGGATAAGAGAAGTATAAAAATGACATCATATTTTAATGTAATTCAGTCAATAATATATTAAAACTTTATTTTCATTGATAAAACATAAAATATAATTCAATAAAATAATCAATCCCTATTTTATACTACTCCCTCCGTCTCAAACTCATTGTCTTAGTTACTATATATACGGAGTTTAAGAAAAGTTATTTTTTGACTAACTTTATTGACTTTTTAGGGGTATTGTGGTATTTTTAGGTAATAAATAAATTATAAAGTATGTTATGTATGTTAGGTGGAAGTGGTATTTTTGAAATTAAGATAAACTTTTGAGGTTATTGGTTGATGTGAAGTTTCCTTTTTTGGAATAAGACAATTAGTTAGGGACGGATGAAAACGGAAAGTAAGACAACGAGTTTGGGACGGATGAAGTATCAAATTTAACTCCATAACAATAATAAAATCACCTATATATCTAAATATATGACAAAAACTTGTATGCTGGGGCACACTGTGCATCCATACATTTTAGTATTAAAGATATTAAAGAGTACCTTTTAATACTAAAATGTATGTTTTGCCATAACAAAATCTAATACTACAATACAATAATAATAAGGAAAATAAAAGGAAACAAATTAAAAAATATCACTTTTAAAATCTAATACATCTAAACCATAATTATTCTAAATCTTATAAATCTCTATCATGGTACCCAAAATGAATAGTAAGACTATTCCATCCACCCTATAAAACCTTTTCTTGGATTCCATTTGATCACAAGAAAGAAGCAACAATGAATCTCGAAATAATGAAGCACTTCAAACCCAGAAATGTGGAAAAGAAACAGGGTGGCATGATCACTATGCCCTTCATTTTTGGTTAGTATATTCCTTAATCTCTGCTAAAATCATCTTGCAGATTGCACCCTAAACATAGATTGATGTTTATGTATTTTGAGCAGCAAATGAAGTGTGTGAGAAACTGGCTGTGGTTGGTTTCAGCACAAACATGATAAGCTACTTGACAGGGCAGCTCCACCTGCCCATGACAAGGGCAGCCAATACCCTCACTAACTTCGGAGGAACGGCTGCCCTAACGCCTTTACTCGGCGCCTTCGTCTCCGACTCATTTGCCGGGAGGTTTTGGACCATCACAGTTGCCTCCATCATATACCAGATAGTATGTTATGTCAATAAAAATTGGTTAATTTGATTAATAGTAAATAAAAATCAATTAATTTGATTATTTTTTACAATAGGGGATGACCTGCTTAACAACATCAGCTGTGTTACCAAGTTTAAGGCCTCCTCCTTGCAAAAACAATGAGGATTGCAAACAGGCCGATTCAGGCCAAGTTGCAATCCTCTACATCTCTCTTTTATTGACGGCCTTAGGCTCCGGAGGGATACGACCGTGTGTCGTATCCTTCGGAGCCGACCAATTTGATGAGAATGACCCCATGCAAAAGGCTACCACTTGGAAGTTCTTCAATTGGTACTACTTTTGCATGGCGGCATCCATCATGGTGGCGAACACCGTGATCGTGTACATTCAGGACAACGTCGGATGGGGTTGGGGGCTCGGAGTTCCCTCCATTGCCATGGCTCTTTCCATTATCGGATTCGTTTTCGGTTATCCTATGTACCGAAAACTTGACCCTGCAGGAAGTCCGTTTACGCGGCTCCTGCAGGTCTGCGTTTCGGCGTGGAAGAAGAGGAAGCTGAATAAGGTTTCGGATCCAAAAATGCTGTATGAAAATCAGAATCTTGATGCTGCTATTTCTCTTGGAGGACAACTTGGTCACACTGAAAGCATGAAGTAAGTAATTCTCTTGATTCAGTTCTATGCATATTATCTTTTCTTTATTAGATTCTGTTTAAACATTTAATTCAGAAATAATTGCATTAGCTGGATTGAGAGATAGCTGATCATTCATAGATGATATAGCTCTATCATGTTTGTCTGCAGTATCATGGCGCCCACCTTATGTCTGAAAGATAGACATTGAATGTGATTATTCATTGAATTGCATTATTGAATAAGGCCCAAAATTATAGTATCAGCCAAAGATTGGTTTCTGGATAAAGACAAAGCTATTTAATTTGATCAATCCAATCAATCTCTATTCACCTTGCCAGTTTTCACATTTAGAGCATCATGTTGCTCACTAGGGGTGTTCATTGTAAGTGAAGAGGGAGTTAGGACTAAACAAGTTTAGGTGTGTTTGATTAGTCAAATAAACACTAACGAAACTCATTTTTAAGCTCGTTTTATAAAAACTCATGAACAAAATCATTTAGTTTTCATTTAGCATGTTTGTTAACAAGCTTGTTAAGAGATTAATTAATATTATTTTTTATTAATTTATTATTATTTATAATTAAATATTTTATATTAATATACATAAATATAACAATAAATTAAGTGATCATTTAAATTTAAATGTAGCATTTTAAATTTTATTACTTCTTATTGTTAATATTTATGAATGATACTATTTGTTCACGAATGAAATGTTATTTTATTGTTTACGAACGAAAGAATTAAATATTTATATGTTCGTGAAGAAATATTATCAAACGCATTTATGAACACGTTCGCAAACATAAAGGAGTCTTAATAAACAGTCTTTTGTTCGAATTCGAACTTGGTAACTTTTTTTCCATGATAAGTTCAAGACCAAAATCTAACTTGATTATTTTTTAACAAACGAGACTCTGCCAAAACTCAACTAGAGTTACACCTTGTTGCTCACATTCAATAAAATGAAAAGATTTTCTTTTTCTTTCTTTCTATTTTTATTTTTTATTTTTTTTAACATCATCGTTTAATTAATCTCTGTCATTCACTCTCATCTAGTCAATTTATTTAATTATATTTTTATCATTTCATCATCCATTTATGGAGTTTTAGTACTAAAATCTAGTATTTCCTCAAATATTTACATTTTTCTGTTAAAATTTAGTTCCCTTCTCTCTTTCACGAGTCATCCATTGATGAGTAAATTTGTAATATCACCAAAATGATTTGATCAACTGAACAGGTTTCTAGACAAGGCTGCCATTGTTACACCGGAGGACAACCCTAATTCCCCCAACCCCTGGAACCTCTGCACCGTCCACCGCGTCGAAGAACTCAAATCCCTCCTCCGCATGCTTCCAATATGGGCCGCCGGAATCCTCCTCATCACTGCCGCCGCCCAACAGAACACCTTCTCCATCCAACAAGCCAGATCCATGAACAGACACCTTACCAAAACCTTCCAAATCCCACCTGCTTCCATGACAGTCTTCACCTACATATCAATGCTGATTACCATCGTCCTATACGATCGCGTTTTGGTCCCCCTCACGCGTAAATTTACCGGCCTCGACCGCGGCATAACCTTCCTAACCAGAGTCGGAATCGGCCTGCTCGTATCGGTAGCTGCCACGCTTTCCGCCGGATTCAGCGAACTGCGGCGGAAGAGCGCCGCGGCAGAGCACGGTTTACTGGACCGGCCGCAGGAGATGATTCCGACCTCTGTTTTCTGGCTGTTGCCAATGTATTGCCTGCATGGAATAGCGGAAGCTTTCACGTCGATCGGGCTGCTGGAGTTTTTCTACGATCAGGCGCCGGAGAGTATGCGGACGATGGCTCCGGCGCTGTTCTGGCTGTCGATATCCGCCGGAAGTTATGCCAGCACTCTGTTGATCACGGTGGTGCACAAGTACAGTGAAGGAGATGATGGATCTAACTGGCTGCCGGATAAAAACCTGAATAGAGGGAAGTTGGAGTATTTGTATTGGTTGATCACATTGTTGCAGATTCTCAACTTCGGATATTACTTAGTTTGCGCCAAATTCTACACGTTTAAGGCGCTTCAGGTCCGAGGACTCGGACGAGTCGGACCTGAAGACAACAGTGTTTCCGGAGGACCGAAAACGGCCGGAAAGACGAAGGAGTTGAGATGACAAGTAATGTTTAGTTACTTTTACTAAATTCATGGTACGGTAGATCAGATCATATCATTAACACTTTGTTGTAAACAAAAGGAAGTAAAACAAAATTTGCTACTCCCTCTGTATCGATACACTTTTTACCTTTCCTTTGTATCACCTTTCTTCTGTATTCAAAGAAAGATAAATAGTTTTTCGAAACAGAGTACTAAATTCCTTTAGTCATTGAAAATGGCTCAGGAAATGGTTTCATCAATTAGTTCCAATTGATATTTAATAGAAGTAAATTTAGAAAAATAAAACATTTAATCTCTTGCATGTTGAAGCATTTAGTTGTAAGTGTTCCTTGAAGCACATTTATTCGAAAATACTCCTAATCAAATATAGAATATTCCATTCTTGGTCTGAACATATCCTGAGAACAAAATACAGAGCAAAAAGGTACAACAAGAATTTCACTGCCAATGATAATTATTTGAACACTAAAAAGCCAAGAAAAGGTTGTATGAAAATCATCCTGCCCCAAAGAGATTAAACAAGTGCCAAGTAATTTTTCAAAATTTGATAATATTAAATTATATGATCTCTCCAGTAGAAGGTGAAGAATCAAATACAAGAAAATATACTCAAAAACTCCATGGTACTTGATGCGAGCTTTACCTGCCTGCATGATGTTTGATGTTATGCCTGTGACACAAATTACTGAACTAAAAATCTTCGTCTACATCGTCAAACTTTCGGGTTTCTCAATAATCTTTGAGAAGGTTTGAAGGAATGCAGCCAAGTCAGCACCATAGACGATTCGGTGATCAGCTGTAACATTCACCTGAAACATTTTTTGCAATTAACTTAGTTCACTCACTAAAACGAACAGAGAAAAATGGCATTTTTCACAGATATTCTTCTACATCTAGCAGAATCCAAGAGCCTTATGTGAAATGCTCAGAAATAATTGGATCTATCGGAATATCACTCCTTAATACATCCAGAAAAACTCGTATTCCAGCAGAAACTTACTTGCCTGAATTTTGAAATAATGTCTACATTTCTTTGAGGAGTTAGTCTCTTGTAAATCGGGTTTACATCATAAACCCTTGTAAACCCAGTGGTCCCCCTTAATTTAAACACCCTAGTAATACATAGGGTATATAGGATTGCAAAGGGGGACCACAGGGTTTAAACCGTTTCTGTGAACCCGATTTACACAAGTGTTTGTGTTGAGTATGAAAATGAAGCTATTTTAACAAATTTATTTAAGCACTGATAATTTAAATATAGTTTCTGATATGCAATGAAATGAATGGACATATAGCCAAATCTTTAATATGACAAATATAGGAAATGGAAATTCTGAAAAAGGTAACCTCAACTCCAGCTTGCAACAACAGATTTTTAATAAACCAACCACTCTAAGACTGGTATCAATGTACGCATTGCTGTATATATGTTATATATGACTACAGTCGAAACGGTTAGTGTACCATGAATGAAGTTTATTTTTTGGGGGAAAAGCTATAAAGATAGTTCCACTGATCTAGAGGACATGATCACATTTGTTTTTACTTGTAGAGTGTGGAAGCCTAACAAAAATCTCATTTTTCACTTAGTTCAAAAAGGCAAAAAGGTGATCTCAACGAGCAACCTATGCAATATTAGCCTCAGAAAAAATGAAGAATAAGAAAAGCGCTAGCTTAGGTTGAACCAAGATGGCAGACAATTGTCACAAGGCACAAAATATTATCTTGAATGGTTAGAATTGTGAATTTCAAATACATATCTAATCAGAATCAGTAAGATATCTAATCAGCATCAGTAAGATAGGTGGATTTGCAGATACAATTCATAATATTCAAGTATTATAGAAAGATCAAAATAGCATCACAATTATGAGCACTGAAAGCTGAATAACTACCCAACACAGTATATTTAATACCATGATCTTAAGTGGCAAAATTATAATATTATCACCTAATTGATGACTTACCAGCATCTGATTTTTTACGCTGAAGAATCCATCTTTGTCAGTAACAACAGTTGGTTTTGACGCTCCCACAGCCATAATGGCCCCCTGATTATTGTCAAAAAATATTCAATTTCACAAATGGCTTCTTAGAAGATAAGAAATTGAAATGTTAAATCCAAATCCTCACCTGGCCCGGAGGAAGTATAGCATCAAATCTATCCACTCCAAACATGCCCAAATTAGACAATGTGAAAGTCCCTAAGTTACAGTAGCTTCAGTCAGTTCTAGTACAACCAGAATCTCAGAACATGATTACATGTGATTGCATAAACTAAAACAATTCTTAGTTTCAAGTACCTGAATTGTACTCCTGAGGCTGTAGCTGCTTCGCCCGAGCCTTCTCAACTAGCTCTTTCCATTTTTTAGACAACAAGTAGAGATCTAACTGTAATAATAGCATTCAATTCAACATCATCTATTACTTCTACATTTCCTAAACTGCAATTAAACAAATCCAATTAACAAATGATGAAGTTATTCAAGCATCATACCTTATCAGCATCTTGAAGTACAGGCGTGATCAATCCGTCGTTAATCGCCACAGCCACAGCAATATTAATACTGCTATTGTAAGTAAAGCTCTTCCCATCCTTACATGTAGCATTCACCACTGGATGCTGAAC
This sequence comes from Pogostemon cablin, assembly GCA_023678885.1. Lineage (NCBI taxonomy): Eukaryota > Viridiplantae > Streptophyta > Magnoliopsida > Lamiales > Lamiaceae > Pogostemon > Pogostemon cablin. The sequence goes on from CM042970.1 coordinate 2,299,792, forward strand.
CAATGCCATTGCAGCAGCTTTTGCTAACAATGCTGTCATTGTAACACCCTTTGGCTTCACCTATGGTTATCCAAATAAACCTCCATCATTGATAATTACAGTTATTAACGTCAACAAATCTTTCAAATTCAATGATCATAACCAAAACAGAATGATTTTAATCTCCTACATTGATAATACTTAACATTGCTCCTGATAAGAAAATCAATTGCAGTTTAAACAAATGTACCTTTTCATAAAGAGCATCAAGAGCATCTGTGGCGATGGGGTAACCAACTCTAAAAGTTGGTACACTCAGGCTCTCCACCATATTCTTTGATACTGCCATCTGCATTGTAGTGAATGGCACGATTTTGGACCCCGGAATCTCAGGGTAAGTTGGTGCAGTCTTCGCCGCTGATGCTGCTGGAGTTGCAGCGGCGGTAGTCGGTGATGGAGCTGCCGCTGCCACGTTTACCTTCGGTGGAGCGGCGATTCCCGCCGCTTTCTCCACATCCTCCGGCGTGATTCTCCCAAATGGCCCTGTACCTGCCAATTTATTAACATCTACCTTGTGTTGCTTCGCCAATTTCTTCGCATACGGCGTCAACACTACTTTCCCCGGCGTAGCAGGGGCGGAAGAAACTGCAGGAGGCGGAGATTCAGCCTTCGGAGCAACAGCAGCAGGCTCCGCCGCTACAGGTGACGGGGCGGCGGGAGCAGAAGAGGATTGAGCGGCGGCTTTAGCCTTAGCTTCCGCAATTTCGGCTTCAGTCTCGGCTAAAATACCAATCGCGGCGCCAACGGGAGCCGTTTCCCCTTCGTTAACAACAATGGCGGCTAAAATTCCATCGTAGAAAGTCTCGACATCCATATCAGCCTTATCGGATTCAACGACGACAACAGATTCGCCCTTGGAGAGGACATCGCCCTCGGATTTAACCCAGCTGACGATCTTGCCCTCGGTCATGGTGGAGCTGAGGGCAGGCATGAAGATCTCGCGAATCTTGGCGTGGACGAGGGGGAGGCGGGAGATGGAGCGGGGTTTGAGGAAGAGGGCGGAGGGGCGGAGGAAGTGGGAGGAGGTGGAGAGGGAGGAGGAGGAGGAGAAGGAGAGGGAAGCCATTGTCGCCGGTGAGAAATGGAGATGGTTGAGAAATGGTTATTGATGAGCATATAAGTGAGGTGGGGGCGGAGAAGACGAGGGAGAATTAGTCTGCAACGATACATTGCGGTAGCTTTGAGTATACCGTCTACACTCGTGTGTGTGTGTGTAGTGTGTGTGCTAGCGCGTGTCCACCACCGGTTAAAATACTTATAAACTTTTATTACTTATTTTATGGACTCACAAAATCTTTCTAATTAAAAATAGTCCATTGGCCCAATAAGGCATATTATAGGTGGGTTGGGCCTGATTTATCAGCAGTCCATCGTGAGTGGACTCACTTAAACTCATTGAATGATGGGCTATTACAATGTATCCTTCCAGCCTATTTTGATAATTTTGCGAGTAAATTATTTAATCCAACCAAAAAAAATTGAGAACACTTGTTTTTTCCATCAATTAAAAATTAAGAAAATCCACTTCTTATTCGATTTTATTGTCTTCTAGAATAGTTCATTTTTTAGATAATAAAAAAGTATATAGTAAATTATGTGTGGTTGTATATATAATAATTTGAAAATAAAGTGAATTGTAAGACTATTGCATTAAGCAATTGTCATTTTTTTAATTTTCTACAATGTGTTGGGATTTAATTAGAACGGACGAAAATAAATTTTGTTGTCATTGTATGTACAGACAGAGTATAAGTTACTTAGACATATTAGAGGGTTTATTGCATGACATTTTTTGGAGTTTATATATGTGACATCATATTTTTAGTAAGTGTATAAATATGCACCTTAAAAATACGATTAAAACAAAAATAGATGTGAACCACAAATAAAGTAGAAAAGTCAAAACGAACGGTGAAAAAAATGTAGTTTTAACTCAACATAAATTATTTTTACCCTTTTCCAAATATTTCCGGCAAACCATTATTTTCTTAATATGTGTGTATGGAGAAATCTATATATATATATTAATATTGACTTTAAAGAGAAGCCATTTTTGCTAGCTTAATTTAAGAATAGAATAATTTCGTCTCTCTAATTAATATATATATTTTCTTTAAAAGATCGACGAGGTTAACGAACCCTGCCCCAAACCATGGCCCTCAGACTGTATTCCGCTTTTGCTGCAGGAGCACAAAGATCTTTCCAAAATAAGTAAGCTTTTAAATTAATTAATTATTTATTAATTAATTTCTTGGTTAGAGTAAATTAAGTAATGTGATAATATTGATGAATATTTGAGTTTGAAGGGAGGAGAATATAATGATAAATGATATAAAGAAAAATGGGTCGTCAAAATGTTCGCCTCTGTCGGCGGTGGCGGATGCGTTTGAAGATCTTGCAGTGGTGGTGACGGCGGCGACGGGTTCCGATTTCGATCTCGATTTGAAGAGGTTTTGCCATGCGTGTTCGCTTCTTTCTGTTCTCTTTGGCTGTTTGGGGAAGCCCTTTAGGTTTGCAGAGCTGGAGTATAGTACCAAGGTATGTTATCAATCCTTCCATTATTAATTTTGAAACTAATTAAACCATGCATGCATGCATTATTTTTTAATTTAATTTACTCCTATATGAAGTGTTTTATACTGTATTATACATTCATTCATTCATGTTATTATAACATAACATTACATTACAATGAAGTTGTGCGCAATATTAATGGTAAGAATTTTAGATTCATGATTGGATCAATTCTACCAAATTCAATTTAAATGAAAATTTATTTTTACGTAGCATTTAATTCGTGTAATTATGTTATGGGCTAATTGTAAAGAAACACTCATTTACTCCTATTATAAATTAATTATATTTTTGAGAAATTATAAAAAATAACCACACCACCTTAATTATAATTAAGCATTGTTGCAAAATGTACCCAATGTGTAATATATTTTTCAAATGTGGGATTAAATGTGGGTTTTTTTGCAATTAGAGTAAAATTCGTCATTTTTCTTGTAATTAACTCTTATGTTATTTAAACTAATTACTTGACACGTTTATTAAATAACTTAGTATATTTTGGTTTAACATTTTTATGCTCATCATTTATGAATGGATGACACATATGAGATTGGTAAAAACTATACTCTAAAAAGAAAGTATAAACTCTAAGGAAAAAATTTTTTTTTTCATTAATCATATAATTAATGACATAGAAAATGATACACGAAATGACATGGAAGACTTGATACAATAACTATGAATATCAAATGAACATTTTGTGGTACATAGGATTTCTACGTAATTCTCATGCAGCATATCATATATTACTAACTGTATGAGCGACACGTATAGAGAGGAAGAAAATACAATAATTGTTCCTAGAGTTGATACTTTTTTTAGGATATAATTTTACCTTAGTTCTACTTATCATCCATACAACGATGTGACACAGAACATATTACACCAAAACGACAATAGAATTCGAACCGCATTTTTAGTAAACAAGACTTGTTTGCATACTAATTAGCTTTCATAAAAAATGAAGAGTTAGCTTAATTAGTACTTAGTAGGTGTACGTTGGATGGTTTTAATCAGGTGAGGTCTCTAAAAGAAGCAGCAAAGACGTACGGAACACTAAACAACGTACTAATCTCAGACATACAAAACAACAACGTAAGGACACCCAGAAGCTTGTCTCGCCATCTGAGGAGAGTCAGACAAGGCCTTGATCTCATCAGAACCTTATTCCAGAAATTCTTATCATCACAGTATGTAATAACTGCTCATCAACATTCAACAATCACACATCTTTGATGCTTAATTGACTTCGCTTGGCAGCAAATCAAGCTTGAAAGAAGCCGCTTCAGCCGCGTACGCAAAGACGTGTGCCCCGTATCACACGTGGGGGATACGAGCTGCCGTTTCTGCCGGCATGTATGCCCTCCCCACTCGGGAGCAACTTCTTCAAAAGCTAGACGAAAGTGGTAAGGCGTACACGTATTTCTCTAGTGGCTTAAACTTTTAGATAAAGCAATCATTTAATTTACGCCATATTTAAATGAATGATTAAAGCAATCATTTAATTTACGTCATATTTAAGTGATTGATTAAATATTGCATTATATTGAAGTACTACATCCGTCCCGTAGAAAAGTTTACGTATTTTCATTTTTTGCGTCTCATTAAAAGATTTACATTTTTCTTTATAGTAAATGGGACTCAGGGCCGGCCCTGAGATTTTGGGGGCCTTAGGCGAAATAAAAGAAAGGGGCCCCAATCATTGAGGCATTCACTAGTTAATAAAGTCTTATTATTCATCGATTTAAACAACTTACAACAAAAATAATACATTGTATTTGCACTTTTTGAGTACATCTTGATTCTTACCATTTGATAAATTTCTTGTGTAATGCGTGTATAAAAAGTGTCTAGAAAGTTCATCTTTATGAAATTTGAGATTATTTTCTCTTCTAGGACATTATTCTACAAATATATTTTTAATTTTATTATCAATGTTATCCCAAACTCTAGGAACACATATATCCCACACATAATTTTCATTCTTTAGAATATTTCATGTTTTTCAATTTCATTATCAACATCTTCATCATCTATTTCGTTTTCATTGTTTAACAATTTTTTTTCATTTAAGACTATTTCATCTTAAATTACTCTAAGTAAATTTCTCTTTATCTTTCTCATTTAACTTATTTTTATTCTCAACTCCCACCATATTCATATCATACAATTCATTACTATCTTTTAATTCTTCTCGGTCATTTCCAACATGTTCATTATTTTCTTTTGCAGAACCTACATTTATAAATTTATGAAGAGCACCTCTTTTGAGAATTAGACTCAAGTCTTTTTCTTTTGTTATTTATTGAATAATCGATACATTTATATAGGCTGAGTACACATTAGTTATAAAATAAATTAACATTTCATAAAATAAATTAAAAAATAATAAGATTAAAATTATAACGTTGAAAAGAGAAGATAGGTTGAGTATACAATGTCATAATAATTAAGATTACAAATAATTAAAACTACAACAGTAGATAGGCTGAGTATAACAAATGAGATCACCTGTTACACTCTCATATTTTATCTAATATTTCATATATTAAAATCTTGACACGTGTCACAACCATGGCCAAAATTTAATACTTACCCCAAGGGTTTAATGGTAAATTGTAGAGTATAGTTTTATTGCTTTATGAAATACCAATGGAATATGGAAAATGTAACAGCGGATTCAAGTTGTGAGTATAAAATATAAAACGATCATAATAAGATTACAACGGTCATAATAATTATAAGAACGTAACGGCTGAGTATAAAATGATCATAATAATTAAGATTACAACAATCATAATAATTATAAGAATATAACGGTTACGAATACAACATACAACACTCAAAATTTATTATTAAATTTAATAGGAAAAGATTGAAAAATATTATTTATATATATATATATATTATTGGTATAATTTGGGGGCCCTAAGATTTTGGGCCCTGGGCGTCGCCCTTCTAGACTACGCTTAGGGCCGGCGCTGATGGGACCACACAAATCACTTAAATTCTATGGCCCACAACATTACACTAATACAATTATTTTCTACATATTAAAATATTATTTTTTTCACTTCAATACACATTAAAATATTATATTACTTAATTCTCATGCAAAAAACAAACGTAAACTTTTCTACGGGACGGAGGGAGTAACATGCAATAGTGCCCATGACTATTAGAAAAAAAATAAAAATATATATCCTAAGGTTATTTGTTAAAATGCTCAATTCAATAAAAATACTCTTAACTCACATGTTGACTCAATTAAATAGTATATTTTTACTATTCGATTGTACATATTATAACTTGATTAAATTTTTAAATCTAGTTACAAATTGACTATCATTTTAGGCATTTTAATGTTTTTCACTAAAGATGAGGTATTTAAAAAAATTGTTAAAGTGAAATTTTTCGATCATGATATTCTAATATTAAGTGGTGATTCATGAACAGATGAATCAGCGGACAGAGAGATGAGAAGGTATATAAAAGCCTCGGCTCCAATCATAGAATACATCGACAAACTCTATACTTCAAGAAACATCAGCTTGGATTGGTGATCAACCATCACCAAATTACCTAACTTTTTTTGTACGTAATTTTAATTAATTAATTTAAGTATAGAGAATTAATTAATTCATGGCAGAAATTTATTAGCAGAGTTTTATATGTGTAGCAAAGCAAGAGATGGCAAGTGTATATACAGTTTACTTGTATCAACAGCACATTTTTGTGGGATAGATATATATTCTTACTTACTCACAGATTTTTTATTTTATTTATGAATCCAACACCAATTTTATTGCTAATCATAATTGTTAAGAGTAAAAACGTTTTAGTCAGAGTGAGTAAAATTAATAAGATAAAGAATCAAATGGCTCAAAAATCATTGTCATCTCTCAAAATTTGCAAGTGTAATTGGATGATTTATATTTTACAGTATACGATAAATGTAGTACTGCTTAAAAGTTCTAAGGTACTGAATGTTATGTTATATTTACTTTTACACGCATTAGATAACTAACACGTAAATAGAAAAATTTTGAACTTTTTCCCTTTAAGTTTGTATTTTATTTTTAAACTACTATATATTTTATCTTCCCCTATCATGTGTCATTTATCTATAGATTCACAATGGAAAATGTAACATAAAAATATAATAAAAGATTCTTAAACGTATATCAAAAGATTTTCAATTGTAATTGAGCATGGACAACAGGAAAAAAAATTGTTTCAAAATTTTGAAAGCCCAAAACCCAATAATTAAACAAAGGACATAGGATTATGGGCCTAAGATTACGTTGGCCCACAGCTCAAATTAAAAATTCAGCTAAAATTTAGGGCTGTATTTTGGCTATGAATTTTATTTATTTATTTATTTATTTTAGACTGTAAGATTATTTTATATTATTTTTAATTAATTATTACTTTTTTATTAATTAATAATGTTATCATTTCTTTTTAAGAATACTGTCACTTTTTATTTATAATGTAAATTGTTAATAAAATAGTTTATTGAACTATATATTATTCGACAATTGAATATTATTTTTTATTCATCCCTACGAAAATTAATCAGTAAGACGTTTTTACTAGAGCTGTTAAATAATAATATAATAAATATTAATTAAAATAATAAATATAAAATATATTTATTAAAAATTGGCTCGATAAACTAAGCTCGATTTATTTTACGACTCGAAAACTACTCAAATCAAAGTCAAGCTCATTTTCTAAATGAATCGAGCTTGAGTATACACTACTCGAGCTCGCGAATAGCGGCTCTAGTTCTTATGTAGACATATGATTCTAGCTTAGTTCACATATTGAGATTTTCAAAATTAAAATTTGATCAAACATTAAAAACATAATATATATTTATATATACTATCTTGCATAATCCACGTGTATATCATATACCTTAAAATACTTTTAAGAAATTTTCTAAAAGAGTAAGTTAATTAACTATCAAATATAAACTAAAAAAATTATAGAATCATCAATTCAATGTCTAAAACCACATAAAAATTTAAAATAATTTAACAATAAATATATAAATTTGCCATTAAATAATCATCAAACCTAAACTATTTTTCAGATGATTAATTGGAAAAACTGTTATTTAATTCAAAGAAAATATCTAAATAGTGTTAGAAATAGAAATGTAAACGTGGGAAGAAGACAAGCTGATTTTTGTGGACCAACTACACCCCAACTTGGCACATGCCGTGTTACATGTCCTTATCCCAATTCATTACAAGCTAAACCCCACCACTTTCTTTATTAATATTTTTTTATTTCTATTTTTTATTATTCTTTGCTCTTTCCAAAATTAATTATTGGAGGTCATTCGATTACGAGATACTCCATGGTTTCTTCTTACATGGTTTGACTTCTATGTGAGAATCAAAGTTTTTTTATAAGCTACATTATTTAATTTAGGTAGAATGGATAATCTAAGATGTATTTGACTCAATATGAAAGGTTCGAAGTTTATACTAATGCATTATGTGATTTCATTCCCAAAAAAAAAAAATTTAAAAATATATGTGATTTATATTATATATTAGTGGGGAATGATATAAATTCGATTTGTATATCCTCAATAATTTTACAACACTATCTAGCTAGCTCCTATTTCATTGAATTATGTTACAAAAACCATACAACCAAGCAAACTAAGTGTTTAAAAATAATAATAATAATATATAATGGAGTAATATTATTATTAATTATTATCCATTTAACCAAATCAAATTTTCATTTCTATTGCTTATTTTTAATGTTTGCAAATTCATATACTACAATTTATTTAATAATCATTAAAATTCGATTTATTATTTTACTTTTCAATAAATTTAGGTGATGTAGCAATTAAATTGATCACATCCTACTACTACGTTGATGTCCTCATAAGTCTTACTTTAAATTAAAAACAATAGATTTGATATAATGTGCAATGAAGATTTAGATCTCCTATTACATCCTATATTATCTTTTATCAATGTGTTGTTACCTTAATGGGAAATATTGAAATTTTCTTCTCCGTATATATATCATGGAGATGTGATAACAAAATATAACAGGGTATTCGGAATCATACAATCATATGTGTTTAATTTTTATTTAATATGCTTTGTAATTTTTAATAATTATATAATTTTGTATATTTATTTTTTATTAAAAAAACTAATAGAAAATTTATCATTCATTAATTTATAGTATTATGTTTTTATACATTGTTTTATAAAAGATAATTTGCCAAAAAGAAAATAACATTATCTTATACTGTTAAACAAAAAAGGATAATACTACTGTGCATCTGGGTGCACTCACTTTCAGAAACGTATATAATTATGAACAAAAATATAGTATACAATTATGAACAAAAATGTATACAATTTGTTTGTTAGTTTTTTAATGAAAAATTAAGTGTACAAAAATATACAACTATTAAAAATATGTACTCCCTCCGTCCGCTTTCAAGGGTATCATTTTTTCCATTTTGGGCGTCCGCCCTTAAGGGTCTCATTTCTTTTTTTATCCACACATACCCACCAATACAACAAAAAAATAGAACTCACACCTCCACTAATACAACTACTCACTACACATTAAATAACAATACTCCTTAATCTTCGTGCCCAAAAAAGTTATACACATTTAAATGCAAGTATTCTTAAAGAAAAATTGAGTGTGAAAAAAGTATACAATTAAAAATTGAGTGTGAAAAAAATATACAATTATTAAGAAACATGTATATAAAATAGAATAACATGTATTATATAAAATAGAATAAAAAGTTATACGCATATGGGTGCATCCGAGTGCACCTAATATCAATCTAACAGAAAAATAAGATTTTTTTTTCACACATGAGGCACTATTATATTTATATATATATATATATATATATATATATATATATATATATATATATATATATATATATATATATATATATATGATGCTATATTCTACTAATCTTTTATAATTAACCGATGTGGTAAAAAGAGTTGGACACGGATTTCATGTAATATGTTTGTATTCGTAAATTAATTGTAAGTGGGCTAGCCCATCTGGCTACTAACCTCCACATTAAGGAGGGATATTCAGGTCCGAGTTTTATTGGGAACGAATAGGGGGAACTATAAGAAGGTTTGGAGAAATAAAAGTGTATGGAGACTTGGTATACTAACTACTAATGTACTAACAACTAACTTTATCCGACAAAAAAAAAATTGATTTATCACTTTAGTATCCTATAGTAATTATCATTTCGAATTTACGTATACTACATTGAAGTACTAAAACTTACGAAACACCGTTTTAAGGTTTCTGCTTCTCTTTTAATTTTAATGTTAATAACCTATGATTTTTTTTTTCAATTTAATTTAATATTTTTTAATCAATTAAATAAACTATCTTCTTATAATTTTATGATTTAAGGATGAACAATTTTATCCATTAAATACACAATCATTTTTAAATAATCACAAGCTTTATTTTAACTATTATTAAAAAAAATATATTCCCTCCGTTCGTTCGGTTCTAATGTATTCATTTGTTTTTTGCACTTGAATTAATGAATATTATTATTATATATAAAGTGGGTAATTGTATTAGAGGGAAGTGGTGAGCCATATTGTGTACTTTTTTACTAAATATGATAAATGGATACCTTTGAAATTGACACAAAAATAGTAAAATGGATACCTTAGAAGCGGATGGATGTAGTAGTATTTTAATGTTCAGTGAGTAGATTTAAATGATATTTTACTTTTATATTCTTAATTTTAATTAGAATTTATGAAAATTATATCATTCCATTATAAAATTTTTAGATGTATTAGTTTATTAGGTATAGGTTGTTAGAGTGATTTGATTAAGTATTAAACGATACATTTTTTTATTAGTTTAAGCTTTTAGAATATGTAATTATTTAACATGATATCACAGTTTGGCCAAATGCAAGGTCTATGGTTTAAATCTCACCGTCATTCATTTATGAGAAAATTCCACATACAATGTTTGAGGCAAAAATTCTCCACCTGCATATGAGGAGGCATGTTAGAGTTATTTGATTTGATTAAATATTAAATGATACATTTTTCTATCACTTACACTTTTAATTAGGTGGTCATTTAACATATGTGCACACTTGTAAAATTAAAAAAAAATGTAAAATTTTAAGTTTGACGCACAAAATGAAAACATTATTTTAAAGGTGTTTATATTGTGCAATGTTTTCATATTTCAAGTTTACAAGTTATTGTTATTTAGAGACGGATAACAAAAATAATATTCACTCCTCTTTCACCGTCAATCTATTCGTTTTATTATTTTGAGTAGTTCATCCTTAATCTATTTATTTCCCTTTTTGGACTATGGGATCCACACCCTCTACTAATACAAATAAAATATGGGACTCACACCCTCCACTAATACAACTACTTACTACACATAAAATAATAATATTCATTGATCCACGTGCAAAAACCAAATGGATACATTGAAAATGGACGGAGGGAGTAATAAAAAAAATGTTCAATTATTTTAAGGGAGATATTGGTATAAAAGGTGGAATCATTCGCCCAAGCACCTCTAACACGTGTCCGACAGAGTGCTGATGAGGTAATTCATGGTAACTCAACTGATCAAGTTAGACCACTACACACAAGGACTCCATTTATTTAAATAGATTGCTCTCACACTGTAGCAGTGAGATTCGAGTAATTGATATAAGATGTAATCCCCATGGTCAGTTGAGCTGCTTTAAATGATAAATTAGTTAATACTTCACTCGTCTCGCCATAATGTCTACGTATTTTCATTTTGAGCATCCCATCATAAGATTTGTATTTTCTTCTACGATAAATGAGATTCACACAACAATTACTCCATCCGTCCCACAAATGTTTGCACCCCACTTTATGCACGAAATTAAGAAAAATAATAAATTTTAGGGGTGTTATGATATTTTTGATAATAAATAAATGATAAAGTATGTTAGGTGTGTTAGGTAAGGGTGATATTTTTTGTAAATAAAAATGTATGGGGAAGGAAGATAGTGTATTTGTGTTTGTCTTTTTGCTTTTTTAGGAAGATACAAACTTTTGTGGGACAAACCCAAAATGAAAAGTGTGTCATTTGAAATTAGACGGATGGAGTAATATATTTCGATGAGACTCACACAATACTATTACAATTAGATACTATACTTTAAAATATTACTCCATCCTTCCCATAATAGTTTTCATATTTTCCTCGTTTGTTTATCTCACAAAACTTTTCACACCCAAAAAAATGAAACACCACTTTATCTAACAACCTGAAAAGTTACTTTAATTTCGAATTTGCCACTCATTTTTCACACACATATCATTACTTTATTTTTTTATTACCTAAAAATATTACAATACCCTTCAAAGCCAATAAAATTCATAAAAAGTGCAATTTTTCTTAAATAACGTGGAACAATAAACGTGAAAAATATTATAGGACGGAGGGAGTATATCAATTACTCCACTTTAATATACATTAAAATACTACATACTCCCTTCGTCCCATAATATTTTTCACCTTTACTATTCCACACTGTTTAAGAAAAATTGTACTCCTTTACCAATTTTATTGACTTTGAAATATATTATTGTATTTTTAGGTAATAAAAAATTTAAAGCAATAATAGAGTGTAAAATAATAGTGGTAAATTTAAAATTAATGTAAATTTTGAGGTTGTTGGATAAAGTGATACTTCATCCGTCTCATAACACCTTTCACACATTCCTCATTTGTTTGTCCTACAATACATTCCACACCAAAAAAGGATACATCACTTTATCTAACAACCTCAAAAGTTACTTAAATTTTAAAATTGCCACATTTTTCACACATATCTCATTACTTTATATTTTTTTATTACCTAAAAATACTATAATACCCTCCAAAGTCAATAAAGTTGGTTAAGAAGTTTAACTTTTCTTAAACAACATGAAAAAATATTATGAACATGAGGAAGTACTTATTTTTTTGGGATGTAAAAAATTTCATGAAATAAATAAATAAAACAAGTATGAAAAATTTTAAAGGACGGAAATAATATTTTTTAATCCCGTTTAATACTGAAAAGATATTAATTGCAAAGTTTTGTATTGATGGAGAGGGGAGAGCGCAGCGTAAGAAGGGGAAGGCTCTGAAATTTTTGAATAGTCACAGCCTCCCGCCTACATCAAAATCTGGTGGGCCCGCTTAGCTGTCATTTGGAAACTTTCCTTTTGACTAACGACAACCCTTTATTCCCACCATTTCTTTTCTTTTTTATTTTTATTTTGCATCCAAATCCATCGTTGGATTCGAGTAATTTTCTTTTTTCTATTTCAAAATTTCAATTCGATTTATTTACTACCTAGTCCAACAATTTCTCGGTGTTTACATATTGACCCCAGACAGCCAAATGAGCATTTTAGATCTCTTATTAATCTAAAGATCTAATTAAGGGGAAAAGAGATTAAATTTTAAATTAATCTCCATTATTAAATACTAAAATGAATAAAAATTAATAAAATAACTACCCATTACTATTCTATTTATTTATCAATTTTAGGTGCAGTACCAATTGCAGTGACATAGAATTACTCTAAAATTTTATATATAAGGGGATTTTTTTTAGTTTTTTTTTTTATATATTTTGTTTTTCATTATGTTAATTGATTTTCATCCTACAGTTTTTTTTTTTTTTAATTTGTTCATTTTGTAACATGATATGGTAGGTATTTTCTAGATAAAAACTTGGTGAATTTATAGAATGTTACTTCTAGTCTTCTAGCATGTACTAGTTAGTGATAATTCTGTTTTACATGAAACATTGAGAAATTGACCAATTAAAAAAAAATCCTGAACCATCAATATAATAAAATAAAAATAAGAAAAATTGAACCATCAGGTCAATGTAAAGAAAAATAATTCGCATCATATACTCTATTTGCAACGTAAGTTTTTTTTTTTTTTATATCTATAATAATAACAAACAATGCTTACTTACAAGTCAACATAACACAAAGAAATAAGAATGTAAATAAAATTACAAGTGTTACCACATAGTATGACAAAATTATTTTAAGTAGTGTGCAACTTTTATATAGCGGAGGTTTAATGAGTTTGGATTTAGAGGTGGTTTGGTTCGAGACAACGAAATCGTTCGTGAACTATTTGAATCTTAATTTGATAAAGTATTTATTTGAATTCGTTCGTTAGTCTTGACTAGTTAATTTAAATTTGAATTTTGAGTTTGAATAGTCTATCAAACCAAACTCAAGTTCAAGGGTATTCATCTCGAATACTCGCGGATATATTCGTTAATATGACTCATGAATGCGTTCATAAATTTTATTAATTTTTTTGTAATATATATTATTATTTATTTATTAATATTTAATAATTAAATATTTTATATTAAACAACACAAATATGATAATAACATAAATGATTATTTAAATATTTAAATATCTTTTTAACATTTTTTTTATTTTATTCCTTTGTTTATTTAATATTATGAATACATTAGATGTTTATAAACGAAACATTATTTTAATGTTTATGAACAAAAATATTTAAATGTTCTTGAGAAGATATTCATGAACAAGCTACCTTACATGTTCGTGAACATATTCGTAAACCTCAACACATATAGTTTAAATTCGAGTTCGAGTTTGATTTTTTTTCTTGACTAGTTCGAGCTCGGACTCGAGTTCGATAATTTTTTAAAAAATGATACTCGGCTTGGTTCGATTCGATTACATCCTTTCATTTGTCATCTGAAATGACAACGATATGTTCTTCATAAAATGTATTAGTATTTGATTGGTTAGTGGGAAATGGGAAGGGCTATCATATATTTAAATTTATTTAGAGTAATATTAAAATTATATTTATATGTATCGGGTGCACAAGATATCAACTCATTAAATAAACTATAGTATTAATTTAGGATTCAGTATTTTATTTTAAAGATTTAAAATAAACCCTATAAATTTATGTTTTATGGTAAACGAATATTACTTTAAGATTTAGAATATTAAAAGATATAATTACCCTTAAAATTTTTATTTAATTAGAAAGAATTTACGATAAACATGATTCACACTAATACACCAAAAAAAAACCTAAAATTTTAGGGAGATACAGGGGAATATCTTATATTTATATATAATTTACAAAAATCAGCCATCATATTTGCTAAAATTAAATTTCATAAAAGTTTATTGTTATAATGAAAATTTTAGATATTTATTTTTAATTTATAGAAATACATAATAATATGGAAATAACAATATCCATAATTCGTTGATTACTATAATTGATTACTTTATATAATTATTATTTTTATATTTCCTAAATTTATAAATAGTTAAATATTTATTTTTAATTCTAACAATATTTACCATAATTACTAAAATTACTCATGTTTTACAATATTAAATTAATAAAAAAATAATCATTATTTTAGAGTATTTATATATATATATATATATATATATATATATATATATATATATATAAATAATTAGAATTTTGAATATTTATTTTAATTTCTAACAATCATGATATAATAATATGTACTCCATCCGTATTTATTATTAGAATAATTGATCAATATAATAGTTATTTCTTAATTTTTTAAATAATTGAATAGTTAATTTTAACTTGGGATTATTACTAATAGTGACACGTATGTATAACATAGTTACTTATAAATACATTGATCTAATATAATTAGTGATGAATACACAACGTCTTTTATTTTTTTCAGCTTTACTCTTATTTATAACGATTAATATTCAATATTTGCACACGTAAACAATAAGGGTTCGATTTACATAAGAGGATATATGTTTATGTTTTTCACTTCCCTTTCTTAAAATAAAATTGCGAATTTTCTGTTTCTCCTTCGATAGTGCACACTAATGTTATACTGAGTTTAGTCACGTATTTTATGTAATTTAATGGCGTATTTTTCCCCCTCTCAAGAATGTTGTACACTACTGTAAATATTTTAATCGCGATTTAATAGTTCTTCAATTTGATCAAAAGATAATAAGTGAGAGATTTAAAGATAATTATAACAGCTCTTTCGTTTATTTAATTTAATCACGTCACGTACTTATAATAATGCACGTAAATTAATATGAATATTTAATCGTGTATTTTTTTCCCTTTAACAATTTACATTAATATGCATTGGTATGAATATTTAGCATAATTTTGTTTTTCTTTTAACAACGCACACTAATTGCATAATTTTGTTTATCTTTTAATAATGCACATCGATAAGTATTACGAGTAAAATAAAATATATCAAATCTGAAGTGAATGTATGGTATAGTAATTTTTAAATACAATTTGTAAATACTAATTAGTACTTCTTTTAACTTCTAACAATATCAAATCAAATAATAAAGGGTATGATTATATTAATAATATTTGCTAAAATTAGCTATCGATATTTACTTAAAGTAATAATTATTTTGTCATTACATAAATGGAAGAGATATAGTAATAACTAATTTTTTAATACTAGATCATAACCATAAATAATTTCATGATCTAATGAATTAATTTTAATTAATAAAAAGAAAAAGACAAAGTACTAAAAAATAAATAACCACTAATACAGGGACCTTTTTTCAAACACAAATAACGCTCACAATTTCGTGCGAGTTTCCTCCGTTTCATCGTAGCGAATCTCAGCCGTGTATTTGAATCGGAACCCTAGACGGCTACACACCCTAACTTCCCACTATATATACCCATTTCAAAAGCTTCAATTTTTTTTAGTATTACAAAACATTTCAGAAAAAAAAAAAAAAGGAAACCGTTTTCTTCTCTGTTCTTATCTTTTCATCTTCCTCCGCGTGTGAGTCTTTGTTAATACCTTGGAATCCATCGATGGGTGCTGGGACGAATAACGCGACGGCGTCGTATGTTGATTGGGAGGAGGTTGTGGTGTCAAACGAGAAGGGCCGGCGGAAGGTTCACTATTACCTCAAGCTTAGCGGCGGCGGCGGCGGCAGAGATCTGGTGGTTGTCGGGAAGGATGATTGTGCTGGGCATATGACTTATCATTACAAGATTAAAGACAACAAATTGCTACTCTCCATTTTGAACGGCTCCACTAGGTTGAAGCTGAGGTCTAGGAAGGAGGTCATCGATTGGCTCAATTCAATTCTCTCAGGTGCTTGTCAATTTGATTTCATTTTCAGTAATCTGATTGGTTTTTCGCTGAATTTTAACGAGTTTCTAAAATATTTAAGATTTTAATTTTGGTTTCAAATATTTGTTTTTGTGTTTCTACGAGTAGTTCTCTAATTTAGATCTGTGCTGTAGGCATCATTTTCATGATGTCTGCTATTCAATACTTTGTGTTGCAATGAATTCTTTAGTTTTTATGTCAAGTTTGGGTAATTAATGGGTAAGAACGATTTTCTCCGCCGGATCTGTTAGCCAGAAGAGGAAAAAATCAATCTTTTTGTTATGTTGGTTTATTTTTTCAAAAAATATTAATTGGATTCCCCCTTTTCTGATGAGGAGTAGGTTTCAACATTCAATTGTATAGAAGATTCTTTTTTGGCTTAAATTGTGGGGCTTTTCTATCCAATTGGATTGTATTCTGGGGTGTTGCTGGGGTAGTTGCTTGAGGAGATCTATATTCTTGAATTCCTATGATAGACTCCAATGGAGAATGAATATTTGTGGATCCTTTTCAGATGTTGTATACCCACCCCTTTTACAATTGTTTCTTCTGGGAAATTGCTTTTTATTTTCTTTAGAATCTCTCTTCTTTACTCTTCCCATTCTTTTGTTTAACTTTCTCTTTCTCTTGCAACCATGAGATTCATAGCCTCAAAGGTTCAAATGCTACAGTTATTTAAAGACTGACAATTATCTGGGCTGCAGGACTATTAAGTCAAATTTCTTAAAGCTGGTTGAGAGCCGGAATCCTCATTACAAATCCTAGGTTAACATCTACAATGATCTCTTGAGGCCAATATCATGTGCTCTGTGTTCTCCTTTTTTCCCATCTGTGTTGTTGTGATGAGTATTATTTTGGATGTTCTGCTCTTGTTTGCGACGTTTTCTCCTCACCTTCTGGTTTTCTTTAAAACTTTGCATGATGATAATGTACCTTTTATCAACTTTTGTATAAATTTGTGCAGACACGTGTCTGAGGATGGTGCTATTGTTGTTGGTATTCAATGTTTTTCTTTGTCTGTGGTTTCAGGTGGTAAAACTAATAAATCTTGTAGACTGTCTGGGGGTGGTGTGAAGAGAAATTTGGATGATGATATTATTGAGGTTTGTTGATGGTGTGGTTTTTCTTTATTTTTTTGCTTGGTATGCTTAAATTTTTATAATTTTTTATAATGGATCTTTGTAGAATGTCTTGAAGCACAAGTCTGGTCAGTATGGTGCTGAATTCACATGGTTGGGTCCTTCATGGACATGCCGGAAAAGGCGGATGCACTATCAGTCATTTTGTCGCAATGGTGCTGTAATTTCTGTAAGTATTCTCCCACAATTCCTTAATTTGTTGCTTTTATTTGCCAGTTTTTTGACAAGTTTATTCCCTTTTTGTTTATTTTTCCCCCAACGTACAGGTTCAGGAATTTGTGTATGTATTAGCAGAAGAAAGCAAACAACTAGTTGCTTACTTAGATGATATGTATGAAGACACCAGAGGCAACAAGATGGTTGTGGTACGATGGTTTCACAAAATTGATGAGGTTGGTTTTGATTTGCCTCATATTTATAATGACAGAGAGATTTTCTTTTCTCTTTGTCTACAAGATCTCAACATAGAATGCATTGATGGACTAGCAACTGTACTCAGTCCTGAGCATTATGAGAAATTCACCAACGAAGCGACTCGCATGGGGTTAATGCCTTTTGTGTGCTGCAAACTCTTCGATAGTGATGATGTAAAGCCTTATGACATAACCCGTATGAAAGGTTATTGGAAACAGGAAATATTTAGGAACAGACCTTCACAACTTGAATTGTCTAGTGATAGTCTTAAATCGAAAGTATGCGCTAGTGAGACTGCTGGGTTTAGACCAAATAAAAGAATTCGCTGGTCTAAAGAAGGCGATTTAAATTCGAAGTCTCCTGTCAAAGGTGGATCTGTTGAAACTAGTTTACAAGTTCGCAGTGGCACTTCTCTCGTCTGTAAATTAAGTGGGAAAAAACGTTGTTCTAAAGAAGGTTGCTCCTCCGCATCCTTGTCTGGGCAAGATGATGCTATTCAGAAGTCTCGACAATATCTGACCGTTGGCTCCGAAGTAGAGGTGCTCTCACAAGATAGTGGCATCAGGGGTTGCTGGTTCAGCGCTGTGATCATGAAGAAGCAGAAAGATAAGGTCAAAGTACAATACAAAGATGTCAAGGATGCGCTCGATGATTCCAAATATCTTGAGGTGAGATTTTAATTTTTGTTTTTTGGTATTGAATTTTGGCATTAGCTCGTTCATTTAATTTCTTACCATACTATTAATTCGCTCTGCAGGAGTGGATCTTGGCATCTCGAGTTGCTGCTCCTGATGCTTTTGGAATTCGATTAACTGGAAGGACTGTTGTTCGACCTAACCCATCTTCTCAGAAGGATATTGTTTCCGGTGTGGTAAGTGTTGGTAGTGTCGTGGACGCTTTGTGGCATGACGGCTGGTGGGAAGGGATTGTTTTGAAGAAAGAATCTGACAATAGGCTCAATGTTTATTTTCCTGGTATGTTAATTTTGCTCGACAGATCTAAATTATATGTGCAGTGTGTAATTCTCCCCCCTTCCCCTTTAGATTTTGTTAAATTACTGTTAATAAAGATGTGTTTTGTAATGACTTTTAAATTGTTGCAGCGGAGAAGCGAGAGTTTGTATTCAGTCCTGATGATTTGAGGCTCTCAAAGGAATGGATTAATAATGGATGGCAAGATTTTAAGCAAAGGCTTGACCTTGTATCAGCATTTTATGGTGCAAACAAAAAATCAAATCTTAATAAAGATGATTTGCCATCTGTTGGAAGAGATCATGCCGAAGATGCGACTCCTCGACTGGTTGTTAAGATTGGTGGCTCAAAGTTACGTAATGACAATAAGGTGCAAGAGGAGTTTCAAGTTGTTCGAGATCTCTCAAAAGATTGTTTACTTGCCGGTTTGCGATGGAAATCATCAGGAAAAAGAAGACGTAGTCGTAGTCCTGTCCATAGCAGTAGCTCCGAGACAGGTTTGCTGACATTTGAGAAGTTCTTTGTAAATTCATCTTTGAAGTTGGATTCGGACAACTGCAAATATGCTAGCGCCAGTGATTCTCACTTCAACTCATCAGTCGTCCCCCGTCTGACAAACTTGGTTATGTCTAGGTGACGTTTTAATATCTCGTTCAACGTCTTTTGTGGTCTCTTTACTGTTACTCGTAGGGTGCATCTGTATATTCTTGGTGGTGCTCGTACTGATATAGAGTCGTATACAGTAGATTCTTGACATGTTAGTTGCTTAGAACTATGTTTTAAACTGCAAGAAGTGAGGCGCTCGAAGAACATGCCCCCTCTGCATAAATTAGGCGGCGGTTTCGATAGAGAAACATGTAGTTGATTCTTACTGCAGTTAGTTTGGCTGTTTCGATTTCTTCTTGAAATCCTTTGTAGACTATGTAATTAATTTTTAAATGGAAATTCAGCTTAATCTCATTAGATTCTCCAAGAATGTTGGTGGGAGTACTTTGCATTACCGTTCTTTAAACTAACTGCATTTTATTCATTAACCCATTAATTAATTAAGAGTTAGTCTCTTGTGAATTAGTTTACAGTGTAGATCCACATGGCTTATACCGTGAACTCAGTTTAAACAAATGTTTGCCATACAATATTGGATCCGACCCTGACCTATTCCCGTCTGCTCGGGTTGGGCGGATCACTACATAATTAGCATTTGTAATTTGTTTACAAGGTTAATCCAGCTGTCGCAGCCATTTGCTAAATATTTTAAACTAGATCATTCCACAACGTGGAAGTGCTAAAAGTAGGCACGTCCATTCAACATTTTGGGATTACGTTAATCAATAATTATGAAATAAAATAGAGATCGTGATTACATCCATTGCGTGTTGTTTTGTACTTTGTTAGGTGTGTAGAGAATAGTTGTTCAAGTCTAATCTCAGTTTATTAATAACTCTATATTTAGACTTCAGACCAAGTTAAAGAACGATGAAAAAACGAGCTCTAAACGAGTCTAACGAAACCATATATAGATGTAGCATCGTCAGCCAACCCCGGAAAGCAGCCGTATCTTAACCTTATTATTACCTAATCTCAATTTGACCTGATTGGTTTATTACAACTAATCAGTGTGGTAATTAAGATTGTTTAGTTTAGTCTTCAAAGCAACCTTAGCACAATAATTGTGTGAAGAAAAGTTGAATCAACAGTGGGGGGCTCTCCCCCTTAAGCCATATTTGTCAACACAACCTCATATTTTTTTCACCACTTCAGACAACACTTCTCTCTCACCATACAAATCTCTGCACCACATCATGTCTTAAGTCCCATCTTTGTTGCAAGTGTTGGTAAATCATTTTCACCACTGCTGATGAAAATGAGCTTTTTTACTGCTTGCTTTTATTTATGATCGTGTTGTGTTCTTTTCCCAAAAGTGGTCGGAGAAATTTGAGCAGAGCATGTCGCGCCAAATGGTAAAATGGAAGAAGGATGACGATGAGGTGGCGGCGGAGGGCGGTGGAGGCACCACCCTCGCCGCCATTGAGTCTCTAGCAATGCCTCTTGTGAGTGATTAAATGGATTGATTTCTTGCTGCATATATGTGATGATTGTAGGTTGATCTTTTTGTTGAATTTCAGGTGCAGGAAGTGGTGTTCTTTGCGGATTTAGGATGTCCGAGGTGCCAGCAGAGGGTGGCTGAGATTATGTCCAAAATGAATGGTTAGGCTTTGATTCTTGAAATTATGTATCTATCTATCTCGTTTTTTGGGGTGGTGGTGTTGGGGGAGTAATTCTAGAAGGGTGGAATGGTGGTGGTGGTGGTCCAACGTGGCGGCGTTTAGGTGTCTTGACTTTCATGATTTTAGCCGTTGTTTTCAGACCATAGGATTCCTTTTTGGTAATAGTAATAATTCCTTCCAACTCAGTATTAATTTTTAATGTTTTATAAAGTGAACTTTTTGCTTTATGGAGTAATGGGTTGGGTTGAGATAATAATGATGACAGTCTGAGAGTTAGTGTAAGAACATAACACCTAAATTTTGTACTCTTTAAATATTTTATTTTATTTTTATGTCAGTTTTTTTGGGTTGATTTCAACAGAACTTGGTAACGAAATTGTGTCATTTTTGTTTATTTATTTATTGTTATTTTCATGATTAAATTTCCTCAATGTCTGTTTTGATCATTTTGTGGATTACTGATTGTTATTTCATTTGATATGCTGAAAAAGAAATTATGATGCTAAATACTCACTATGCGGTTAATCTATCAATTTTACTATTTTTGGTCTTCCACTCTCAATCTATTCATTTTTCTTATGATGCTAAATACTTATTCCGCTGTTAATCTATTAATTTTACTATTTTGGGCATTCCAGTTTCAATCTATCCATTTTCCTTTTTAGATATATGGATCCATACCCTCACTAATACAATTAAAATATGGGACCACACCCTCAACTAATACAACTGCGTACTACATATAAAATAATAATATTTCTTAGTTCACATATAAAAAACAAATTAATACATTAATAATGGCCAGATTTGATACATTAATAATGGTCTAGAGGGAGCAAATTTTAGACTCATGTGGAGCATATAGAAAATGTCACCGAGGAACAACATATGATTCCGATCTCTTGTTATATAATAACATTTTGAACGAGTGACACTTAGTCACGAAAATATTAAAATTAAATTTAAAAATAAAAAAATAACCCCCCCCCCCCCCCCCCCCCACATGGGACAGTTGTACACAGCTTGTGTGAAAACTTGGTTCTTGGTTTCCTTTTGGATTTGTCCTTTTTCCTTTTTCTTTTGATTTTATATATTTATTTTATTAAGGGTAGTCCCCACTCATTTTCTTGAATCATCACAGACAAAATTGCACCTTATATTAATGTTACCGTTTGAGGTAAAAAAAAAATTGTGCATATTCTTGGGCTTATCTTGAAATTACATATACTTCCTCACATTAAACACATACAAAGTACACATAATGGCTAAAATTTGCAGATCTCCATGTTTTAAGGTTGTTTTTTTGTTTGCATTAATGCAGGGGAGACTCAATCTGTGGTGATTAGTGTTGTTGAGAAGAAGGTGACACTGACTTGTACATATCTTACTGCTGATAAACTCCCCGGGCGACAGCTCGCCCGTCGGAGTTCATGGGCCAAACTTCCCCTCGTCGTTCGTCTCTTCCGTTCGTCGTGCACTTAACTTCTAACCTAAACATGAAAAGATACAAGATTATTCGCCGTATAGATGCATAACATATTATTTACCATAAACACCACATTTTATAGATGTAAATAAACATTTTGTCAGTGTTTGGACTATGGAACATGAATAACAAGATTTGTTTGTTCTTTTGAGTTTCATAAAAGATTTGTTCCCCCCCACCCCCTCTCCCCAACAACCAACATGAAAAGGATACTAATTTATTCTTTACAAGGCAAGAAAACAGTTGGGAAGTTGACTATGTTAAGACATCTCTGGTTAAGGCTTCTCAACCATGAATGGAATTAGATTCCTTCTTGTAAGAAATAGACATTAATTTCCATAAAAATACCAACAACATCAAGAACCATATGATGATCTTTCAACACAACATATATGTATATTTATTTTTCCTCCATCATTTTTCTGAATCATTTATTTTTGGGACAATTAATCAGCTGTCAAACTGGGATCTCATCAAAGTTCTCTGTCTGGAGAGGCAAGATTTGTTCTGACCAGTTTGATGCAAGAAAAAGAAACATAATTAATCAAATTTGTTTTTTGTGAAGAGCAGGTTTATTGTATGGTGATGAGGATTAATCTGGATTGCAGTGCTTGTTGCAAAAAAATGAGGAGGATTCTCCTTAGAATGAAAGGTAGATCTAATGAGTTATGTTGATTCTTACCCTAGACTAGATTCTCCTTTATAAACCTCCACTTTTTCATATTTAAAACTAAAAGTTGGTTTGTTAGAAATTCACTATAATTGGTGTCAAATTTAACATATTTTGGAGATAAAATATTCAACCGAAGAGCCAAGACATTAATTATGGAGTACAAGCATTAAAGTTTTGTTCCCATGCATGTTTGGGGGGAGTCAAATTTAAAAAAATGAAGGAAATTAACCCCCGTGAATTAACACCCTCATAGCACCTTATTGAATATATATTTGCCATTCTTTTCAGAAAATTTTTATTCATTTTCTATCAATTCTCAAATGCACAAAATAGGTGAGAAAATGTGATGTGTTGCAGAAATAGAGAAGCACATGATAGAGAAGCAAGAGAACAAGGTAATGGTGTGTGGGAGATTTGTTCCATCAAATGTTGCAATAAAAATAAGAAGAAAGATGAATCGCAGAGTTCAAATTCTGGAAATTCAACAGCTATCCAATGTAAATGCCCATATAGAAGAAATGCCACCTCTACTTGAACAACCTCTCTAGTTCTTTTATTTCAACACTCAACACTTTAAACACTATAGATTTTTTTTTTAAAAATACTATATATTAATTAAAAATAGTTATAAGCTCTTTTATATAGTTTATAACTATAATAATGGTATAAACAGATCAGTGAATATAGCAAATATATGCGTTTTTCTTTCTGTACGTGTATAGGATATGTATCTTCTCTCTCATTGTTCGCGTTAAATTATTGTGTACATTAGGAAATTTCTCTCCTTTATTTAGATATATGTATTGATTTTTTTTAGGTCATACACATAAATCAACAAAAGGTATATCTCACGTGTGCGAGTAGAAATAGAATTATAAAATTTAGCATTAATTCTCCTCAAAAGGATCTAAATATTAGACAAGTATATGATAATGATTTTGCTTTAATTGATTAACTTCCAAACACAACATGGGAGTATTTTATTGGAGCGTATATTGTATACATTCATTGCACATTGAAGTTAATTAAAGTTATAATAATTCATCCAATTCAAAAACTAATTAGTACTGTGGTGTATTTATTGTTAAAAAATCATGAAAGTAGAAAAGCAGAATTCACTATTAGCTGTATTATTTAATCCCTAGTTCCTTTTTTCTCTATATTATCATTCACAATATAACATTATTTTAAATTCTTATAATTGTGATGGGTGGTAGTTTGCCATTTGGAAGAATAATACTCTGTCCTCGTTTGCTTTTTTCAAGAGATTAAAGAGTATATGTATTACAGAACATTTTCATATAAAAGTCTAAAAGTGTGCATTTCAATTTTGGCTCCATTTTAAAGGTGTTTTAGAATTCAATTTTTTAGTTCATTGAACTATTGGAATTAACTTAATTTAGTGATATTTGGTTTCGATTTTAAACAAGTATTTGATTTTCAAAATCCACATAAAACCATTTCTATATACACTTACAAACCTTACAAATTTGATCTTATAAACATACTCTGATTAGATCATTGAGTGGGAAATTATATACGCTACTGAATGGAAGATTAATATGTAAATGATAATAGGTTTAGCAAACATCAAATGGTATGAAACATTTACGTGAATTCATTCAGTTTAATAAGTATCAACAGACAATATTAATAATTTCGTCATACATTCCCTTTGTACTTTCAAAACTGTCAATTTTATCATTTTGGTGGTCACATTAAAAAATAATTCTCCCATCCCATAATCAAATCCAAAAAAGTTGGTACTCAAAATTAATCAATATGCCATTATTTTTAATTCAAAAAAGGTGAGGTTAAATAACATTTAAAACTCATCCACAAAACATTAAATTTTAAACTCTTTAATTTACAAGAAAAAAATAAACGAAAATTTTATTATACCAAAGCTAAAATCTTGTAAACATGTTCGTTTATTATACTCACGATCTCTCTTTTCCTTTCATGTTTCTGCTACCAATTAGTAATTATTCATATGATATTAAATTTTATTTTAAAATGATTAAACTCTAAAGTTTTTAAAATATTTATTTATTTGATTTTCATGAGCAATGATGCCTATAACATATATATGATTGTTTGATTTTTATGAAAGAATGGTCACAAACATACCACTATGCGTGAGTGCGACAAGAAAATCAAATTAATACTACTATTTGACGAATTAATATGAGTTCAAATAATATTTAAGAATCTTAACAAACTTAACGTTGAGCTAGCTATTAACTTCTCACACTATATTCAAATATTGCAAATTTTGACCTCCAACTTGATTATCTATATAGATGTGCAAATGCCCAAAGCTAAATTCTCAAACACCATTTAAATCTACCCATACCCTTTTCTAATAGTAAGATACAAGTAACACTAGCCGTATACAAAGAAAATGCTCTGCCCAAAGGTGATATTTGTTCGAAGAGTATGCACGATTTCAAAATCATGAATGATGATAATTTATAAGTAATATTTGGGTTTTGATCAAGTAAATTTTAATTGTGTTAATTGCCGGAAAAGTCCTTGTCTTTACTTTTATTGTAAATTAGTCTAAATTTTTGAAAATTTGCAAAAAATTACTCCACTCTAATGCCCATTTGCAACTCAAACAATTAGATAGTAGGAGGTCTGTTCGGATGCTGACGTGCCAATGTATAAGCCAAATCACTCTATAACCTTTACAAAAATGTTTAAATCTAGAAAACAAAACCTTCTCCATCTTTATTCTAGTGCGGGGAGAAGCAACTTGCTGTCGAAGAGATTTTGTCCATGGTGCTGACGAAGATGAGGTAGGGAAGCAGGTGTTCGCCTTTGCCTGATTCTCCGCTCTCTTGCTCGGCTCGCTACATTCACCATCGCGGGCAACACTCTCTACGACTATCCCTCTACCGTATCGTCATGGATTAACCCATTTTAATTTTATGTAAAAGATGAATATTGATAGTTAGAAAAATATTCGTTTGAGAAGAAATGTGAGAATTGAGATAAGAAAAACAGAAAAAATACTGATTAATAAGATATAAATAGTGA
The DNA here is from genome assembly GCA_023678885.1 of Pogostemon cablin. Taxonomy (NCBI): domain Eukaryota; kingdom Viridiplantae; phylum Streptophyta; class Magnoliopsida; order Lamiales; family Lamiaceae; genus Pogostemon; species Pogostemon cablin. The sequence continues at coordinate 2,326,612 of CM042970.1, forward strand.
GTTATTAAAAAACGAAGTAGTAAATTAGTATAAATTAGATTTTTAAAATTTATATATTATTTTTAAATCAAAGCCTAGCATTAAAACCTCAAAACAAAAAAAAATCATCATGTTTATTGAGGGTGAAAATTTTAAAACATAAAAGTGGAGTAATTAAGATTACAGAGTATTTAGCAATATTACTTTCATTAGGGATTACTATCAAGGGCTATAATAGTAATTAGAGATGCATCAGAGCAGATAATAAAGACGTCTGATATTTTTCTCATCGTAAAACCTCTTTTATTTTAGGCTATTCTGTCGAGTAATTTCATCGATAAATTTCCCCAAACCTTTGCCCTAACCCTAGTTCGTCTTATCTTCACTTTGGCAATCGATCGTGAATCCCTCTACATCGTCGCAGATAATGGCCGGTGATTCCGCTGAACCGACGCGCCGAAAGCATCATCGATCCTCCTCGATCGACGAAACGGAGGAGCGTTCAAAACGCCGCAAACACCGACACCATCGTCATCGCCATCACCACCGACATCGGAGCAGTAAAGAGAAGGAGGAAGCTCAGATAACTAGGGAAGAATTAGACGTTGAAAGAATTAATGATTCTGGGGATGAAGAAAAGAAATTGGAAAGCAAGGGAGACGGCGGTGTTGGTTCTTCGGTTGAAGTGTCGGTCAAGCATGAATCGGGGTTCGCGGGGGTTGATTATGAGATGGAGGAAGGGGAGATCGTGGATGATGATGGTTTGGTAAGTTTTGTTGATGAGGATTCCGAGAAGTCAAAGAAGAGTTTGCGTTCTGATGTTGAGTTTGGGGAAATCAAGACCAATGGATGTGATGTTTTGAACATGGTGTGTTCAGATTCCCCTCGCTCTTTTCTTTACCCCTTATTTTCCTACATGGTTGTTCATTAGATCTTGTCTCTTTGGGTATCTGCATAATTATTGACAAAAAAAAAAACCATGTGATTAATTACACCAGTAAGACTCTAATCTTGTTGTTGGTATAAATTTTTTTATAGCCTGTTAGATAATTTAACAAATCTTTCATACTTTCGTCATTACTTGCATGGCACTTTGAGACAAGGCAAATTGTGTTTGAAAACCTTTAAACCGTCTTTTGGAAATTAGGTTAGTGAGAACCAGGACACAGGCCTCATGACTATAAAATGTTTGTTGCATAAGTTTTTGATGAAATTTTTATATATTGTAAATATTCAGTTTTCTTCTGAATATTTTTTTTTGCTCAATTATCTGGACCAAATAAATTATATCGTTAGGGAGCTTTGTACCCGTGATTGCATTTTGTTGCCAGGCAAAGTTTCCTAGGCGTTTCCACTTTCCAGAAGACTGAAATGATGGCTTGCAGTTTATTGTAAGACTTGGTTACATGTCAAAAGCTTTCTGTAAGAAATTGTTAGTTGTAAATGTGGTTCTGGTTTATTGAGTAATGTTCCCCTTCAACATTTTTTTACAGGGAGTTAATGAAAAGAGTGTGGAAAGAGTAAATGAAAAATCAAAGAAATTGTGGAAGGACAAAGATGATGGTAAAGAAAGTGGTGAAATGGATCATGAGAGAATTTCTGATTCTGAGGGTCTTGCGAATGGGGAATATGCACTGAAAGATAATGAAGTTGATGACATTGTTCTCCCAAAATATGATAAACAGACAAGCAACATTGATGATGAAGTTGAGCTAAGATTTGTGAGGAAATCTTTATCTTCTGAGAAAAAGCCAAGGGTTGTTTCACGTCCCCATTCTCATCAAAATCATCTGAAAGAAAGTTCTTCAATTAATTTATCGAAGTCACCTGATTGGTCTAGGGGAAGGTCTAGGTCCCGAAGCATTGTTCGTGAAGCTTCTGTGGACGAACCCAATAATATCCGAAGTAAACATCATAGTGCATCTGATGATGAAGGGGTGGCTGCGAATGACAAGAAGTATAGACACAGCAGCAAAGATAATTTGAAGGAGAAAGAAAGGGAGCGTAGTTCTAGCAGGTATACAGAGAGAATAGAAAGACATTATTGCAGGGAGACTTATGATGTTAGGGGTGGAAGCAGGGAGAGGGAGAGGGATTTGGACAGGGATAGAACTAGAGAAAGAGAAAGGGAGAGGGAGAAGGAAAGGGAAAAAGAAAGAAACAAACTCCGAGATAGATATGGAGGGGAGAGGAAGCAAGAGATTCTGAATGACAGGTCAAGAGACAGGGACAATGAACGGGAAAGGGAGAGGGTAAGAGAACGGGAGAGGGATAGAGAAAGAAATGTAGAGAGGAACCAGGATAGGGATAGAAGCAAAGAAGATTTTAGAGATGGCCGGAGAGCTAGAAGCAGAGATAAGGATAATGACACTGACAGGTTAAGCAGACGCCATAAATACGGAAAGGAGGAAGATGACTACCGAAACAGAGGTTATGATTCCAGGCACCGAAGAAATACTGGTGATTACCATAGAGAGAAAACAAGGAGGAGTGATGCTAATAATGCAAACTCTAATGATAATCAAGAGGAGCATAATAATGCCAATCATCAAAGGTATATTTTCTAAAAATAATTAGTTAATTTGAGTATTTCTCTTTGTTCTCCCAATATTGAGTTTGGAAGGTCGCAGGGATGATGACAGACAAGAGGACTATCAAGAAAAGAATGTGATGCAACTTGCAGAGCAAGAAGAGGAAGAGGATGAGCTTGAAAAAATTAAGGAAGAAAGTAGAAGGCTCCGGCAAGCTATTCTTGAGAAGTACAAGAATCAACAGCAGCAACCTGAATCACGGTCACAAGATATGGGTATGATGCTGTAATGAATTTGTTGTTCTTGTCATTTAATTATGGTAGTATATGGCATTATTTGAAAGTTATTTCGTTAGTCCTCTGTCCTGGAAAGTTGTTCAGCTTCACTATTTCATATTTTTTAAAAAAGTTACTTTTTGACTTTTGTTTTGTAATTTGGTATTTTTGGGTATTAAGTTTGAAAGGGATGACAAGTTTTGAAATTAAAAGGTTTTGGATTAAGATAATATTTCCTTTTTTTTTGGGGAGGTGGGGGGTGGGGTGAGCAATTTTATGGGACAAATAAATAGGAAAAAACCAACGATTCTATGGGATGGAAGGAGTGGTATTTTATAATTTATGTGATTATATTATGTCTAATATGAATTTTCCATGTTTGAATGTATACTATATCCTTGTGGTGGTGATGTTTGTGGCTGATTATTGCTGCTTATTTGCCAGAAATGGATCAAGTCAGAGAGTCCACTGCACAAGTGCCATCAGCTGAAGTTGTGAGCGACAAATCTGACATTCAGGTGGAAGGGACGGATGTTTATGTTCCTGAACCATCCTTTGCTGTGGGGAAATCACCTTCACAAAATGGTTCTTCTGTTAAGATGCCCACTGGAACTGGTGGACTAGGAGAAGGTACCCCCAAGGTATTTCAGTTGTTCTTGAAGTAGAATATAATTTTTTCCCAGAAAAGCTCATCCAATGATCTCTATGGCCTTGTAATATATATTTAATCGTGAAATCTTTTAAAATATGTTATCAATTTTGATATGGAACTATGCAGAGTGAGAGATCGGAAGATATGTTTTGCGATGATATATTTGGAGAATCACCTGCTGGAGTTCGTAAAGCGGTGAGTCCTGCAAACCTTATCTATTTTTGCCTTCATTTTCCCTCAGAGTTATGTTATTTTAATTTGAGAATCTTGATTTCATTGAACTCTTTGATTTTCCTAGTTTTTCTCTGTACAATTTTCGCAGTTGGCAGCCATATTCTTTCTATCTTATCTGGAAACTATAACATTCTTGTTCAGAGTTTTCAATTTGCAAAAACTTCTTCATTATTTTTAAAATATGGAGCAGGTCCTTATCTTCATTATTTTACAGGGTAAGGGAGATGGTGTAGCTGTTGAAAAGAGTGGACTTCATGACAATTGGGATGATGCAGAAGGTTACTATGGTATGTGGCTGACTTCTAGTATCTTTCCCATTTTATACGCTATTGATTCTATCATTTTTTTTTCCAAGTTTTGATGTCATATTTCTGAAACTGTTGGCTTGGATAATGGATACATGGCTTTTAGATATGGTTTATAATTGTTAACTTGTATCTTTATGGTAGTGTAGATCTTTATTAGTCCTGGAAAATAGCCTATGTACTTGTCATTTTTATGGTCCTTTTGAATAATGGTGTCCTTATTACATTCAGGCTATCGTTTTGGGGAGGTGCTTGATGGCCGATATGAGATAATAGCTGCCCATGGAAAAGGAGTATTTTCAACTGTAGTACGTGCGAAGGATCTCAAGGCTAGGCCTGGTGATCCTGAAGAAGTGGCCATCAAAATCATACGCAATAATGAAACAATGTCAGTGATTAGTACTTAGGTTTTATAGCTGTTAATGCATGTTTCAAGTATCATATTGTAAGCCTTGTGGCACCCTTCTTAATATTGCTTGTTAATTGTTCCTCGCAGGTACAAGGCAGGTATGGAAGAATTAGTCATACTTAAGAAGTTGGTTGGTGCAGATCCTGAGGATAAGCGCCACTGTGTTCGTTTTCTTTCTACATTCAAGTACCGGAATCATCTATGTTTAGTTTTTGAATCACTTCATATGAATTTACGAGAAGTTCTCAAGAAATTTGGTCGTAATATTGGTCTGAAGCTTACTGCTGTGAGGGCATACGCTAAACAACTCTTCATAGCACTGAAGCACCTGAAGAACTGTGGTGTACTGCATTCTGATATCAAACCCGATAATATGCTGGTATGATGTCTCTATATTTTTCTCATGAAATTTCATCATCTTAATGCTAACTGTATTTCCTTCATATGTCATTGTAATTTGTCTTTGTAGGTGAATGAAGCAAAAAATGTACTGAAGTTATGTGACTTTGGTAATGCTATGTTTGCTGGTAAAAATGAAATCACTCCTTACCTCGTTAGCCGTTTTTATCGTGCCCCTGAGATCAGTAAGTGTTGCCTTATATTTGCTCTTATGCTTCTTATATTCTCTATTCAATTCCTTAAAATTTTAGTTGAATAATTGGTGTAATTCTTTATTTTAGTTCTAGGACTCCCATACGATCATCCCTTGGATATATGGTCAGTTGGTTGCTGTTTGTTTGAAATTTACACTGGAAAAGTCCTGTTTCCTGGGTCTACAAATAATGACATGCTACGTCTTCACATGGAATTGAAAGGTCCTTTTCCGAAAAAGATGCTACGAAAGGTGAGAAATGAGTTTAGTCAATTTTTCGTTTGGCATTTTTATTCCCTTTTTTTTTTCTTTTCTTTTTCTGTGTTGCAGTTCACTTCATCGTTTCTTACATGTTACTTTGCTGCAGGGAGCATTCACAGATCAACATTTTGACCATGATTTGAATTTCCTTGCAACTGATGAGGACCCTGTTTCAAAGAAGGTCGGTATGCCACTTCTCTTGAGCCTTGATTTTTCTATATTGGTTGTTAAAAGTTTATTTTCTTCCTTGTATAAAGAAATTTCTCTGCTCTGTCTCTGCAGGTAATTAGGAGACTAATTGTGAATATCAAGCCAAAAGACTTTGGCACTTTAATTTCAGGGTCTCCTGGTGAGGATCCAAAAATGGTAGCTAATTTTAGAGATCTTATGGAAAAAATATTTGTCTTGGATCCAGACAAGAGGCTCAATGTATCACAGGCCTTGAGCCATCCTTTCATCACGGGCAAGTGAACCATGATGCTGATTCTGACTACAGAAATGCTGTTGAATTAGATACTTGTACATTTTCGTCTCGTCTCAATACTGAATTATCTAATTGGACATTTATCTGTCTTTGTCTTCTGTATGGGAGCAAGAATTCAGGAGACTGTGACTGGGGCATTGTTGGAGTTCTTAGAGATGACCTTGGGGGAGGCAGTAAACGGGGAGTTCTTTCCATGGATTGTTTTCTGTTTCTATTGTAAGAAACTCATCAAAGGCGTTACACTTTGCTTGTACTAATTCTTAATGATGACAATCAAGAAAGTGGAAATCATTTATTTTTTCTTGTTTTTTCACCCCTTATGATTGTTGTTTACTATTACACATTGGACCTTGCATCTGAAGTTACATGGGAGGCATTAGTTGCTCAGTATTGATATTGGAAAACCAATACCACACATACATTAAAATATGATGAGTATTGTGATTGTGGTTCCTTTTGCAATTTCATTTGGAAAGTTGCAATAAATGCGTTGCATGTACATGCCTCTCTTAGTCGCAGGTCTATTACAGAAATTGATGTTTACTTTCTTATTTTGGCAATACTTGCTGATTATTCTGCTAGTTTATTTCCCCATTACTTTTTTCCTATACTGTATAAGTTTTGGGTTCTAGAGAGTCTGATCTAATTTTTCATTCAGGGAATTTCCTATGCCATGAGGAAACCATTCAGTGGTTTAGATGACTAAAGGCACTCTGGAGAAGGTATCTTGGTTTGTTTCTTAGGGGTTTAAGTGTGGAGCCTTTGAGAACTGACACCATTTGCATATGTAAATTGCTTGTATGCTTTATAGAATTATTTTGTAGATTTTGGATGATCTGCTTGTTAGGATATTTAATGTTCCAAAGTAATTAATTTGACTGCCTTGTTCTCCTTTATGTTTAAATTCCCAAACCATGAGCTATTGCTTTCAGTAAAATATATCTCTTTTGGTTTGAACTCGTTCTATAGTGCTTTAGGACACACTTTAGATGCCTTGTATTGGCATTGATGGCTCTCTTTGTTGTTACTTCTGTTTTTGAACTTTAAAAGTATACATCATGAAGTTGATAAATGTCTGATCCATACTTTGGTTGTTCTGGAGGATTGTATGCCTGGAGATGTGTGGATGCTGCTTTGAAGTGAAAATATATCTGTAAGTTGCCCATCATAATTTCTTTTTGTGTCAATCATTTGGTATTAAATCGAAAAATAGTTATGACCTGCATTTTTTCATTTTTCTAGGGTTGATCATGTTGCTCCAATACTGGTGAGTACCCCTATTTTTGTCTTACTGTCCGGCAATGAATTATTAGCTGAGAGGCTGGGATGCTGGTGCTGTAAGCCTGTAATATCTTTGGCTGTCAGTTATCATCCATTTCTTTTTTTTTTCCCTTAAAGCAATTTTACACTTGGTTGGATTAAAAAATCCAACCACAATTTACTCTTCTGTGGTTGTGTGTGGGTGGTTTTGATCTTTCTGGCAGCAGCTATAATTTCCTGGATTCTCTAGATTCCTTTTTTTACATAATTCTTATACTAGTGAAACTTAGATCTATTATTAATATTATCTCAATTTTAATCTGAATGGCATGATGTTATTAATCATTAGGAATTATGAAATGTAATGATGTTTCTTGATACTCTATAAATCAGTGCATGTCTTTTCAGAAGGATTTAGAGGGTTTCCTTAAAAAAAAAGTGATTATAAGCTTAGCTTCTACTTTTGTGAAGTGGATTGGATATTTTAAATTATTTGATTCAGCAGGAGGGGGGTGGGGGGGTACATTTAGCTGATTCTGCTTGTACATTAATAATTTACAAACAAAATATATTGCCAGATGCACTTGATTTACATATTCAAGATTTTTCAAACACTCCCCACTTCTACAGTTCTTTTTAAAACTTTTCTCCACAATCACTAAATTGTATCACTTCCTTTAAAGCACATTCTTCGAACTCCCCCTAAATAATTATTACAGTTGAAGGCGAAGCTTGCAGAAAATGCGACTCTCTTATAATCAGTCTGCTAGTTCATCTGATATGTGAATGTGGCTGCTACTAAAAAGGTGGGCCTTTGGATTTTTAGTTTTTGAGTTTTTTGAATTAGGTCACAGATTGTAGCCTGGATGGTGACTAATACACATCTGCAATTTCCAACTTGAATATCTAGTTAATATTTGGAGTATAAATGTTAGGATGGGTTTGCAGACGCTATATTGCTTAAAGTTTTTTTTAAAAAAAAAAAAAAAAATTATTGCATTAAAAAGAAAGTGCTTAAAAAATGCTTAAGATTGTTTGGACATGTGATGGGAGGCCTTTTGATACCTTCTTAATCGTTTAAAGATAAGAGAATCATTAATTAAATTTAAAATACTTGAAAAGATACTATTAGTCTATTACTTGCACATGATTTGATTTCCCTGACTGGCTATATGAACTCTGTGATGTACACTGAATCACTGATGAAAGCTTAGACGTGCTTGTTAGTGGGGTGAGATAAGTGGGAAACTCCTCTGTTGGATGGGTGTGGTTCAATGTTCTAAATTAATCAAACAATTTTTAGCGCACTTCTCAATTGCCGTGTTGTGTTCTTTTCCAGTTCATTTCATAATTGACCAACACGGATAACCCCTTCAGTATGTTGTATATATAGAGTCGAATTGGTTGTCTTAAATATCACGTTATCTTTGGAATGAGTGATTTTTATAATTGACAGGACTCATGGTGCAACTTTAATTTAAGGATGAACTGTATTATACTTGTTCATCAATTTGTCGTATCTAGCCGTACTGTTGTGTATCGGATTGAATTTTATTCTGTTGGTGATGCCTGCCTGTGATTTTTTTGTTAATCGTGCTGATTATGCACTCAAGTCTTGTGTACTTTTAAGTGTATTGAAATTTTGTTTTAAATTAGGCAGTGTGATTGTAGTAGCACTTTGTATTGTAAAACTTGTTCTTTAAGATGGTATGCGCACTCTTCTTTAGTTATTTTAATCATTGTCACCGAATGGTAATTAGCTCAATAGGTTCGTCCTCTGTAGTCTGTAATAGTTTTAAAAAGTTGAATAAATGTAATTATTTATATATATGATGAGTTTAATTCATTTGCACTCCATTAATTGAGAGGTAATATATGTATACAGTACATATATAACTGAGATATGCATTGCCTGTGCAGATTATCTTAATTTATTAGATAATTAAAGTGCGTTATAAATGGTCAGAAAAGATTTTGAGAATTTTGAAGCGATTTTTTAAATCTTTTTTCACACACGATTGCATTATTATAACTTAATACATTTAATGGTCCTTATTTTTTTGGGTCGTTATTAATTTAATAATTTTACAAAATTTATATTTTATTTTATGCGATCTTTCTCAAATCTATCATTTTACAAAATTTTTGTGTATTCTATTTGTATCTTCAAGTTATATATACAGTAGGACGATTCTAATAGCATCTTGAATATTTAAGAATACAATTATATATGCAATTTTTAAATAGGAGGATTTGTATATGAATTCTGTTCGTACTAGATTCATTTTAATGATAAGTATTCTAATGGTTTATATGAATTCTGATTATACATCAATGAATACTTCGATGAGTATGTAATGCAGCTTGGATAGTAAAGTCTTGTGCTATGAATGCATAAGCTGGTAAAGAGTACAATGCAGCTTGGATAGTAAAGTCTTGTGCAATGAATGCATAAGCAGGTAAAGAGTACATGTGTTGAGCTACCAAGGAGGTAATAACTCCTAAAGAAGTTAGAGCAAGGCCTAATTGAAAATGAAGTGAATTGTCAATTGTATCATAAAGACTTATGCACACGTCTCAATCGCCCTCCTGGAGGAACATGTGCATCTAAAAGATCCTTGATACTATGTCCAATGCCAAAATTAGTTCTACATATATGATCGGCAACTAGAAAAATAAATGCAATAGCTAAATGATGATGAGCAATATCAGTCAGCGATAATCTTTGTGTTTGTGGATGGAATCCCCCAAGAAGGGTTAGAATGGCAGTTCCCGCTCCTTGGGAGGTTCCAAATAAATGATTACTTGAATCAGAGTATTCAAATGTTTATTTTTTTTTTTATTGAAAGTCAATATTTTAAACCCTTCAATAACACGACGATACTTGATCCGTTGGCGCATTAAGGGATAAAAAAATTGTTTCATGAGAAAAGGGGAAAAAAACTCATCATTGGAGTATTTTGGTAATCTTAAAAATGTCATCAAATTTGCATTAATACATCTACCATTAAATAAAGAGACAATACATATTTGAGCAGTGATACATCAATTTTGCTCTAATGTAAAATTATCTATTTTGCCTAGTTTTTCATTCAACTAGCGTTTCGATCCGTGCGATGCACGGGATTATGTTTAATATTTATAAATTTTTTATGTTTAATTTTAATTCTCTAGAGATGAATAAAGTTATAAGAAGATTCTAAAAAATGTATAATCGTTAAGACTTGCTCATTATCTACGTTTGTTTATTTTAAGCTTTAGCTTTTTGGAATGAAGTTATTCTTATATTTTAATTTGTTTATGTTCGTCGTATTTGATATATATCAATTTTATAAATTTATGTCTTTTTTGTATGTTTTTATGTCCTTTATGCGTATAGATGTTCAATGCAAATAATTTTATAGCTAATGTAGTATGTGCATTAACTTTCATACATATTTACTTGAATATAAGCAAAACAATGTAATTTAAAAAAAGCAATTTTAATCCATTAAATCTAATTTTATTGAATATAAATTTACAGTTTCAAGTCAATTGAATTAAAAAAAATCACATTCCAGAATATCTCTATAAACACGTAGTTAACCATATACAATATACTGCACTTTGATTAACTATATTTTATAGATATTAGGTGACTGTCTATATTTTTTAATATCATTCTACAATAAAATCATCAATTACATTCGCATTTCTCGTAAAATATAATTCATGCAATTTATGAATAAGAAAATAAGAAAATCAATTAGTGTGGTTGACTACATCCGAATTTAAAATATATGTATATATAATAGAAAACTTTAACACATAGAGAAGTTTGCGAGAAAATTTGTGATTCATTATTTATTTCTTATATTTTCAAATCAGAAATATTGATGAGTAATACAACAAATTGCACTCTCATTAAGCAAAAACATTTATAAATGGACTGTAGTAACTACATTTAGTTTAAAAATAAACAAAATTGCTAACCTCAAATGTAGAAATGAAGTTTGTACAATGAAATAATAATAAAAAATAACAACAGTAAAAATACGTACTTTTATAAAAGTGAATCGCAAACAGGCAGGAAAGCAAGAACGCACGGGTCTGTTCTTATTCAGATTGCACTCTCAAATGCGCTCTAAAAATTCAATTTATGAATAATAACTAAAAAATAAAAAAAGCTTGAAGTTTGTGATGAATAAAAGTTTAACTATCAAATTTTACAATGACATGTGATTGAATTAATAAATAGTAACTCCTAAATATATTAATATGTCACCTATACACAAAAAGAAAGAAGAAAAAATTGTAGCTTTTAAAATACTAGCATTTACCCGGCCAAGCGTTGCGCGGACAGAGAAATTTCTGAAATAATTTTTTATGTAGTATAATTTTCTTTTTTTATAAGGTTATTAGAATTTTCTTGGAATGCGAGGAGTATTTTTTTTATACCCGGTCACGCTTTTTTTTATATGTTGTAATTTTTTTAGAACCATTCAATGTATGTTTCTTTTTTTGTATGTAGCACAGACAAGAATTTTGTTAAACTTTTTTTATCTAAACTTGGACCGTGCTTGGTCTGTGTAGGGATGACAACGGGTATGATTCCCACTTATTTTGGGGTAGTCATATTCATATTCGATTTAAAAATAATAACCCGTACTCGTTCCATTTAAAAAAATTATTATGGTCCCCGTACCCGTTTAATATTAATTTATTTTATATATATTTTTATTTTTCGTTGTTTAAATAAATATAATAATAATTATTACGTTATTATTAATTAAATATAAAATAAAAATAATATAAATTTTATTAATTTAAATAAATATTTTATAAATATGATTAAATAAAACTTATAACTATTAATTAAATATATAAAATATTTCATAATATATAAATTATATAATATATGAGATTTTTTTACAATTACCTGTACTCGTCCCAAACCCGTTTACAACTACCCATATCCTTCCCGTTAGGGTATTCGGAAACTCATTGTCATTCATAGGTCCGTGCTCTGTTTTTTACTCTTATTTATGGTCATTGCTTATGATACTATTAAAAATATATTATGATACATGATTGTAACGAAAAATCAGAAGTAATAACGTGAAACATTGGATAAATTGTGCAAATCAGAGCATTTTGCATCGCTCCACCATTGAAGCAACATCTCTATTTATCTTCAGAATTCGTTAAAAATAAAATAAAATAAAAGTCAAATCATAATCATACATCGTTGCCCAAAAAAGCATAAAAAATTCATGCCTATCAAAATAAAAAATAATAGCATCATAAAATGGAATCACTCACGCAAATGGAGATGGCTCAACAAAGAAAGCAATTCGCTTTGTAGAAATCATCTCAAAATCATGCAAAGGAGAAGTCTTCTCTACATCACCTTCTTCTTCATTAGACTCTATTGGTCATCTTGCTAATCTCTCTAGAGGATCTAATATTCAAGATTCTCAACTCTTTAATTCTTGCGCAACCATTAAAAATTTAAAGATTGAACCTTTACACTAATATCAATCCGAGTTCAAACAACTTGTTCTACAAACTTGAGGGTGTGATCAGGGTGGGGTCAATGTAAACATAACGTCTTTCAAAATCCAAAATAAAGAGTAGATAAAATTAAACAGATGAAAAACTCTAACTGGAAAAAGAAAGGTGAGGTAAGAATGAATATTTTATACAAAAAATTGATGGCATGCACTGCAAAATCTAGAAAAATCTTTCTCTAACTTGATAACATTAGAATTGAAAATTTGCTGTAGCAGAGAAAATTTAAAGTGCATAATTCAAAGCACTCATAGGATTAACTTGAGCTAAAGAAAAACATATGGGTAGAGGTGGTACTCCAATCAATTTCTAAGTTAACTTGAGCTAAAGAAACTTTACCCACCTCGAAAAAGCTCTCCCATATGATATTAAGTATTCGGAAACTCAAAACACGATAAACCCATAATAATTTAGAAAATATTCGAAGAAAATCAAATACTCAGAAACACAGAAAACCCTAAACTCATAAAAATAATGATTTAACAAAAATATATGCTTCAAACCTCAAAAGAAAAGGAGAGAGGGTAAAACAAATCTTTACATGAGAAATAATACCTCTTCTAACATTTGTGTGAACGAACCATTTATAAAAAGGATTTTTTGAAGCAAATCTTCCAAGTAATCAATATAGAGTCTATTAAAATGTAAAAATTGAAGGAATCAGAAAGAATGTGAGAGGCATAATAAATGAGCACAAAAAAGAGGCAACATACACCATCGAGATCAACAAAGAAAGACAAACGTAATCACTGACTCACTGAATCCAGATATAAAAAGATAAAATAATTAAATAAGAACAGAAAAGATAAATCAAAATCAGTTTAAAAGAGTAATAAGAGAATCCAAATAATCAATGTTCAATTTCATGACAAAACCCACTGAAAAATATATTCCATAAGCAAATGAAAGCAACGAAATCAATTAAAGAACTCATTTTATGATACTCTATCCAAGTAACACATTAAGTGCTTAATATGCTCTCTCTATGATTTCATTTTATAATTAACACCATGTTTGAAATATTATACAAGTGAGATTTAATGACATACCTATTTATTCTTTCTTTTTCTTCATATATGAATCCAAGCTTGAAAACTGTGACAAAAAATAAAATGGAATAAAAGAACTTTCAGATAGAAGAACAATATGAGAGGATCATTTCTATAATTTTAAAAAAATCACAATTTTTCCCAGTGGTAAATGCATAATAACATAAATAAAAAAAAGATTAAAACATTGATTGAAACAAATAATTTAGTCAATGAAATGATGAAACTACACATTGCAAAGAACCATAACCAACCTTAACCACTTATTGATTAAAACAAACCACAAAAAACAAAGCAGCCGTAAGAAAACTTGTGCAAATTGTAGAATTATAATTAAACATTAATTAATCTGTGAAAAAATATAAAACATTGTTGTATAGATCAAACTGCTCCAAAAAAAGATTCGCAATGATATACCTATTTATTCATTTTTTTTGCTTCAAATATGAATCCAAACTTGATAACTGGGACAAAAAATAAAATGGATTAAAAGAACTTTCAGAAAGAAGAACAATATGAGAGGATCATTTCTATAATTAAAAGAAACTACAACTTTTTGTCCGTGGTAAATTCATAATAACAGAAGTACAAAAAAAGATTGTACCATTAATTGAAACAAAAAATTTAGTCAATGAAATAAAGAAACTACCTGTCACGACCCAATTTCATAACCAATAATAAACAATAATAAATATTCTTTTTATTTCTTTCTTCATTTTCTTTTTATTATACAATTTTTGAGATTGATCTCAAATCAACTCATTACACCGGCCTGCCCAACAGGTCGTCATCCATGTATACAACTCTCAGGATCTGACGGGTCCCAACCACCAATCTCGTGTACGATTTACCTACAATGCATAAACTAGTGAGATTAAATCTCAGTAAGTAGAAATCATGCATGATAGTGCATGAAAATGCATTTATTTTCTAATCTTTCTAGTTGATTTCTATTATTATGAAAATTGTTCACGTTGCAGATCCTCACGACACACTTATGATATGCACCCCCAAATGAGCTCAATGAGGACGATTTTTCCGAACCCCGAATATAATGCCGGGAATAATTTTTCCGAACAATGACTGAGATGCATATATAGTGGCTGCAGACACCATTAGTATCTTATTAATTTTGGGGAAAACACTTTTCATGATTATGCATGGCATGCAACCAGAGCAATTAAATATGGATCATAAACCATTTACGACATTAATATCAACATTTAATCACAATAATTCGTGACATAATTATCACATAATAATTACAAATAATTCACACACAGCATGTTTATGCATTGTAGTTGGACATCTACTTACTTGGATTCCGACAATAATAATATTATAGACCTCGTGAAGAATTATAATTAATCTGCTCTGACACGCACGTTCTGGCACGCCTCCTTTCTTCCACCATTCTCTCATTTTTTTTCTCTCTCCTCATTTTCTTCCTCTTTTCTCTCCCTCTCTCCTCCTTTTATTTTTCTCTCTTTTCTTCTCTCTCTACCCTTCTTTTCTCTCTTTCGCACTCAGTTATTTCCAAATGGGTTGCCACCCTATACTACCTATTTTCAATTATCCGTGCAACTTTTATATATATATATATATATATATATATATATATATATATATATATATATATATATATATATATATATATATATATATATGTTGGCTTTGGAGTCAGTCAAATCCACCGCCCCTTTTCTCTTCTTTCTTTCCTCCTTCATACACCGCACACGTGCACTCACCATATTTATATATTATTATTATTATCCAAATTAATGCACGTAAATATTTATGCACATATTGTCACAATTTTTATCACGGATGTCTCAAATAAAATATAAAGATAAATAAAATACAGAAATAATTACCACATAATTATCACATAATTATAAAAATGCGTAAAATACAAATTATAAAATAAGAAAAATTCTCGGGTAATACAGACTCCCCACCTTATAAGAATTTCGTCTTTGAAATTTAGTCTCACTCAACTTCAGCATTTTATAGTCATCACTTTTGAAATTAGTGAAACCACAATTATATTCATACAAAAATCACTTATTTGATATAAAATAAAACTTACTGGTCTGGTGGTGTACCACAGATTTCGAGATTGTATACATGGACAGTCTACAGGACCAAGACCTCGCTCTGATACCACTCTGTTACGCCCCAATTTTCATCACCAATAATAAACAATAATAAATATTCATTTTATTTCTTTCTTCATTTTCTTTTTATTATACAATTTTGAGACTGATCTCAAATCAACTCATTACACCGGCTCGGCCCAACAGGTCGTCATCCATGTATACAACTCTCAGGATCTGACGGGACCCAACCACCAGTCTCGTGTACGATTTACATACAATGCATAAATTAGTGAGAAAAAATCTCAGTAAGTAGAAATCATGCATGATAGTGCATGAAAATGCATTTATTTTCTAATCTTTCTAGTTGATCTATTTTATTATGAAAATTGTTCACGTTGCGGGATCCACACGAAACACTTATGATATGCTCTTCAAATGCGCTCAATGGGGACAATTTTTTCGAACCCCAAATATAGTGCCTGGAATGATTTTTCCAAATCCTGACAGAGGTGCATATATAGTGGCCGCACACCATTAGTATCTTATTAATTTTGGGGAAAATACTTTCATGATTATGCATGGTATGAAACCAGAGCAATTAAATATGGATCTTAAACCATTTACGATATTAATATCAATATTTAATCACCATAATTCATGACATAATTATCATATAATAATCACAAATAATTCACACACAACATGTTTATGCAGTTGGACCTCTACTTGGATTCCAAAAATAATATATTATAGGCTTCGTGAAGAATTGTAATTAATCCGCTTCGACACGCACGTTCTGGCACGCCTCCTTTCTTCCCCCCTTCTCTCATATTTTTTTCTCTCTCCTCCTTTTCTTCCTCTTTTCTTTCCTTCTCCCCTCCTTTTCTTTTTCTCTCTCATACCCTTCTTTTCTCTCTTTCGCACTAAGTTCTTTCCAAATGGGTTGCCACCCTCTTCTACTTTTTTTTTATATATATATATAAAAGTAGAAGTTGTAAAGTTGGCTTTGGAGTCAGTCAAATCCACCGCCCATTTTCTCTTCTTTCTTTCTTTCTTCCTATACCACTCACGTGCACTCACCATATTATTATTATTATTATTATTATTATCTAAATTAATGCACGTAAATATTTATGCACATATTGTCACTATTTTTATCACGGATGTCTCAAATAAAATATAAAGATAAATAAAATACAGAAATAATTACCACATAATTATCACATAATTATAAAAATGCGTAAAATATAAATTATAAAATAAGAAAAATTCTCGGATATTACACTACCTACCCATTGCAAAAAACCATAACCAACCTTAACCACTTATTAATATTATAGATAAGCGAGATTTAATGACATCCCTTTTTTTTTTCTTCAGATATGAATCCAACCTTGAAAACTGGGATAAAAAATAAAATGGAATAAAAGAACTTTCAAATAGAAAAAAAAAAGAGAGGATATGTTACATATGCAGTGATTAGTTACAAATAATCTACCCGGTGTTAGACAATCATTTCATTTAGAAGAAGATATATTACATATTAGTTAAGACAAACGAATATGATCACAATACCTTACAACCTCTTAAGTACAATTGAATAATATTCATTATGATTGCCATGTTTGTGATGACCAAGTTCACCAAGTTTTTTGATTGGTGTACAATCATCTATCTCAATCTTTTGTCCATAGAGTTAGTACTTAGAGATTCATACACTTTTCACTTTTAATTATGTTAACATTTAAAAATAATATAGCATAAACTAAAGGAAATAAACTGCATTTTGGTTGTGCTATTAAAATAAACGAAAAATCTTACCTCAATTATGTAACAGGTGCCTTGCGGTAATAACTGTAGGCACATGATTTCAGGTCTCATGAACTGGTAAAAAAGAAAAGTAATGGTAAATGGATTGTTAGAATTATACTTAAAAATACACAAGCATAATCATAAAGCGATAAATGTGTTTATAGATTTCCTTGAGTAAGAAAGAAAAGGATGTTTGTATATTAACCTGATCACAAAAGAGCACACCAATTGAAGATCTCGTCAAATATGGATATTATTAAAAGGATGGCAAGAAAAAGAAAAAAAAAAGAGTATGATCTTAAATAAAAAATGGATAAAATCTTAGCCAAAACTCTTTGTAGAAGTTGTTTACAGAATATGAACAACTCATTATTATACTGCATTATTAAGTCATACACACTTTAAAACTCAACAATCAGCTCCCATTTTAAGACTTCTGATGTCAATATTAATTTCAGATGCTTCAAATGTTATAAACTATTTTATATCAAACACCTTAATTATTATACACCACAATATAACATAAAGTAACTACATCTCTCATCTTCAAAACAAAATCATTTTCATGAATTTATATTCTAATTTCTTGCAAACTGATCATATGAAATCATAGTGACTTAAATCAAAATTAGAAAATACAATATATCTTTTTCATCACTTTCAAAGTATGTATGATGCCCGACATACTCTTCATAAAAAAAAAAATTCCTGCAATCAATTTTCAGACTAAAGGTATATATACATATTTGGACAAAATTAGAGGTTTTTATCCATTTCAAAACCGTCAAGTATAGCAACATTTCACAACAAAAGACTAAAAATAGAGAAATACCTCAGAAATCTCATTGGTCGACCATCTTTCCTTCAGATCTTCATTGAGATCCGGCTCCACATGTGAGAACCCAGCAAAAAAGAATTAAAAAAATCTGTAACCTTGCAAAAGCAGATCTCTTGCAGCCACCAAGAGCCCAAAAACATATTCAGTATAAAATGAAACATAAATCTTATGTTCAAATTAAGTATAACACAATGCGCATCGGGGTTACCCTCACCTCCATTTCGGAGTAACCATCCTCCACCTACCACTCATCAGAAACTCGTTTAACTCCGCGAAGAAATCCCCATGTGCCACAAATGGTTAAAAAAACACCTTATTCCATATGCCTAAAAAAACATACCTTCAAATTTCAACACAGGCAACGTACTAATACATATGTACTTCAATATACAATGGAAATCAAATTGACTAAATGAATGAGAATAAGCATAAACTCAAATGAAATTTCAAATGAATAATCCAGTATTCATTCAAAAAAATTGAGTAAAATAGAACTCATTGAATAAATAAAATGACCATAAATGTAATGGAGCTAAAAAGAGGAATCTTAAAATCACTTTTAAATGACAACAACCTCTTGTAGAGTCATAGTTTTCAGATAAGTAAAGATGCAACTCGAATTGAGCCTAAATTGTAAGATGGAAAAATCAGCACATGAAACCAAGTAACTGGAGAAATAAATTATTACCTTGAATAGGTGCGACAGTAATTGCATATAAGACACGTTCTATTTAAATACTAATTGAGATACCAAGGTAATTAGATTGATTTATGAATTTTACTATATACGAAAATTATATTGTGCTTTGACTATTTAGTACCATGATTGTAATGGAGCTAAAAAGAGGCAGTTTAATATCACTTTTAAAAAACAACCTCTTGTAGAGTCATAGTTTTCAGATAAGCAAAGATGCAACTTGACTTGAGCCTAAATTGTAAGCCGGAACAGTCGGCTCATAAAACCAAGTAACTGGAGAAATATATTATTACCTTAAATAGGTGAGACAGTAATTGTAGACGACTGACGGGATTCTATTTGGTTTGTACTGCAGTACATGCTGCATTCTGCAGTAAAAATAATTTCAAGTTTTAAACGATCTTGAATAGGTCATCCAAGAGGAACACTAATTTGGTCCAAGTCAAATAATATAGAAGCATGACCTAAAATTACAACACTAATCAAGCTTGAAAAAAAAAAAGAGCAGACACAAATTAAATCATTGAGGTAGGGGGATGCAGGTTGATAATTGACATTGGTGAAGGCTTATGTGAACAATAAGCAAATTAAATAGTCTTTAAACAATTCTCTTTAATTTCAGAAATATCCTTAAGAGATGTTGCTATAAAATCAAATAGTTCATGAGATGTAAAATTGGAATGCGTAAAAATATTCAGATACTTCAAATCACACTAATTATTAGTACTCAAAACTAATAGGTAATGTGTAATCATTGTATTAGTATGATTTCTATTTATACTACATTTTATTTGTTAAAATTATTGGGTAAAAAATTTGCAAAAAATATATCCTCAAACAATTAAGTGTAAAATGATCATCGCTATCAACTTCTATTAAGATCGTCTAATGATACATTTACTCGAGTTCATTCAAAACACAAAATCATTTGAAACCACAATTGTGAAGGAAATGTTTGATATTGGTCACCCACATTGCTTTATTTTTCAAGACTGGTTTATTTTGCATTATAGCAGACAAAACCCACAGACTAAAGTGTTGTATGTAAGAGTTTTGGTGCAGAGCTAATGCATAGAATTAGAAAAATGGTCACGTACGTAGTCTGCCAGTTATTTAGTAGAAATTGAACTCAAAGGAGTATTTGAAATCATTCTAAAGGGCATCTCAGAAAGAACAGAGAGAAATGAAAGTTTAAGATATAGCAACATAAATTTTGACTAAAACACACTCTACAAATTGTATATATTTTCCAACAACAAATTGACATGGTTATTGGTCAACCATATGCAAGGTCCTGATTAGAACATTTGAAGGCAAAATGAAGCGTAATTAAGTTAATGGAACTAAAAACCAATACCATAACATGCTATTCATGTAAACCAAACAAATGATATTCATATATTTCAGAATGAAAATGTTAGTTTGAGTATGTAAGAAACATAAGTTCAATTTGTACGTTCAGCCACACACAAATGAGACAATTTAAATTAAGCAAAACATAATTACAAAAATAATAATACATGATTATTGGCCAAATAAATATACCATCTATAAATATTCTAAAAGAATATGATTTCCAATTAACTTCATCACAATCATGAATTCTAAACCTCGATACATTATCTCTAAAATACATAAAAGCTATAACATCACCAATGCATATGTTATAAAACCTTTCAAACAATTCCCACCCAGCACCAAAATAATACTTGTTACTAATATTCACTATACAAACTCTTCAATATTTATTGTTTGTATCCAACAGAATTATTTCATTAGGAAATCAAAATGGGAAGCTCTGAATAAACTGGCTTGTTATAGTCTGTAAAAAATAAAATAAAATAAAAAAATAAGTAAAATAAATCTACAAATAAAAACAATTATGAGTATAAAAAGTGGTAGGAATTACAAACAAAAACATATATTGAAAAGATGTAAAAAAATTATATAAAATTTATTGGATAATATATGATAAAATGTTAACGCTTACTATCGATTCATCGTATTAACTCAAAATGTGTGGAACTATTAATAAGATAAAAAGAATTATTATTAAAGAAAAATAAAAAGAATTATTTTTAAAGAAAAACCTTGGAAAATTATTCATATTTCAAAAGTGAAATTAAGATTGCACAAATAATTTATATTAAAATAATAAAAAAATATATATGTATATTTATACCTAAGTAAAGGATTCAACTTAAATGGTAATAATTAGTGCTATTATACACAATAATACACAATAAGAATCAAATGATAATGTTAATTTATTACTGATCATAAAATATTCAATAATTAAAATTCATAAAATCTTTAGTAATTCAATTTAATATATGTTTTATTTATTGAATACAAACAAAAAAATGTACGTAAATTTATAACTAAATAATGGATTCAACTTAAATATGGTAATCAATAAACTTAAATCTAGAGTAATTCAATATAATATATGTTTTATTTAGGGGTAATTTCTAAAAAACTCACAACCTTATTAGTAATTTTCAAATCTATCACGATCTTTTATTTTTGTCAATTCAGTACATGATCTATTTAATATTTTCAATTTTGCCACAATCTTTTATTTTTGTCAATTCAATACGTGATTTTTTAATTTGCTACATTCATTTATTTCATATTTTCAATTTAATTAATTTATTATTATTATTATTATTATTATTATTATTATTATTATTACTCAATTATAAAATTAGTACAATTTGCTTATCAATTAATGAACTTAATATTCCATCCTTGTTTTATTTTTTATTTTTAAATTCAAATTGATTGCTAATTATATTTTTGGTATGTACCAAAAAAACTTAATTAAGATATTTTAGTTTATTGAAAATTTTCCAAAACATCAGTTATAAATCACAACTGTAATAAAAATATCATATAAATAAAAAAATTAATAATTATATTCATAAATAACAGAAAAAAGTATAATCTTATGAAATAAGTGTTGGTGTGTTTTAATTTTTAAATAATAATAATAATAAAGAAAAAATTCAAAATTGTAAATATGAAATAAATGGTGTATTAAATTAAAAAAATAAAAGTTGTGATAGAATGTTAAATATAAAATACAACATGTATTAAATTGCCAAAAATAAAAGTTCGTGATAAAATTAAAAATATTAAATAGATCGATTACTGAATTGACAAAAATAAAAAGTCGTGATAGATTTGAAAACCCGTAGTGAATTTTTTAAGAATTAATCCTTTTATTTATTGAAATATTTAAAAATGTACGTACTTTTATACTTAAATAATTGATTCAACTTAAATATGGTATTCAATAAATTTAAATTATTTATTCAACTTAAATATGGTAATTAATAAATGTACAATTAGTGCTTTTATAGCAAGTTATTATTATGGAATAATATGACAATCAGAATCAAATGATAATTTTGATTTCTTTATTAAAATTACGATGATTGAATATTAAGATTGAGAATTATGATTAATGATTGAATAGTTGGTTAAGATTTAAGATTACACATAATTGGTAATGAAAAATTCAATAATTAAAATTCATAGAATCCATATTAATCAATATAATATGTGTTTTATTTATTGAATTCACAATATAAGAAAAACAATAGCCAAATACAGTAAAGATAAAAAATATTATGATAGATTAAAAACACATTGCTTTAAAACAGAAAGTACTAAATAGATATTAAAGATACAAAAACATAGAGAACATGTGCGGCGTGTTTTACTGTTAGCATCAATTTAATGGTGAACAAAATTTATCAATGATAATTTTCATAAACACATAATGCATGCAATGTACAAAATTAATAAATCACAACATCAAAACAAATTGTACAATGAAAAATGTAGATAAAATCTAAGTTTTAGTACAAACTTCTTTCCTTGAATCTGAGTTTCAAATTAAAATAAAAAAAGTGTAATATGGATATTTTAAACTTGAGATTAACGGATATCTTAATGTTTAAATTAGATTTACCATGGTTACTGCTACCCATGTGGAAAATAGAGATCGAAGGTTCTGCATTGAAGAATAATGAAAAAAACTAAAATTGAACATCAGTACAGGAAAAAATACTTAAATTGAATAGTAATTTCACTTTGATAAAACCTTTAACAAAGAAAAATAAAATAAAAATTAAAAGATGATTTGTACACTTCAAAACTTTTACACGTCAAAACCTCAAAATGAAAAGACTGCGATTTAGCAATGAGAGAAGTATAAGAAATTTAAAAAATAGATTAAATAAAAAGAGAAACTTTACTGATTAGAGGAGAATGAGGAAATGAAATATGGCAACACCATCACGCCACACAGACGAAAGAGAGATAGAATTGATAAAGTGAAAAAAGATCAAAGAGATAGAAAATTTGTAAAGGAAAAATAAGGGATAATAATACCTAAATAAGGGCAGAAAATAAGATCCTTAAAAACCGATTTTCAGAGCTGAAAAAACAAAGTGCCCTATTAGGGGCTATTATATATATATATATATATATATATATATATATATATATATATATATATATATATATATATATATATATATATATATATATATATATATATATATATATATATATTCCCTGAACTACCCCTACCCATAAGAATTTATTCCATGATGTTTTGGAAAAGTGGCATTGAAAAAACAGTTACCACTTTTTACCCTTAGTAGGCATTGAAATAGGGAAATCTTTGACCCATATATTTGAAATTTATAAATTAGATAAGTAATAGGGTCTCTTTCTCTCCTATAAAAGTTCTGAACTGCATACGTGAGGTGCTTCAGAGTAGTGGTGAACAAACGTATCAGTTGTTTAGAAATTATTTTGATTATTTTTTGGACCTTGATTCGGATTATGTGACTATGGGACTCCACCCTTCGAGTGATATAACCCAAAGGTCGGGCTTGAACCCCTGTCTTACTAAATCAGTAAGGTTCTAAATAGTTTGCAACAAGGCCCCTCTCGGGATCAGCTTTTCCAAGGACGGAATGAGAGCTAGGCGAGAGGAGATTGAAGCTGGTGAGAAAGAAGCCATATGACTGTGCTCACTTTTCTAGTTAGTTTTAGACAAAGACTTCAGTGAAGGAACGGAGAGCGTTACATTAGTTGTTGTGTCAGGAGGTTCTGATTCCTGGTTTAGATAGGTACACAAGGTGCTTCAAGGTGTCCGATAAGATTCTTAGCTTCACACTAATGAAGTTTATGCGTGTCATGGGTTTAGAGTTTGAAGATGGTGAGGATTTTGACCCCAATAATGACATTGAGCTACCACCTAACAGTTTCTTTGCTAGCTTTAGTCAGAAGAGGGTTTTAGTCGACGAACTTATGAAAATATTCGGTAAAAATACATATAAGGGCTATAATGCTGTGAGAGCGGCGAAGATTCTAGTACTACTTTTTGCTAGGTCGGGATACGCCAAAAGTTTATATAAAACCCTGGACATGGTTCTTGGTGGTGGATGCTAAAAGGTGGGACTCTTTCCCTTGGGGTAAGTACAACTACCTCACTCTACTGCACCATATGGACTCTGTGAAGACTACCTTGGAACGTGTAGGTAAACAGAAACGTATCAATTTTTATAGCAGCTGAGAATCTTCTGTATTCTTATATTATTTGGCCATTAAAAGTTACTCCATCCGTCCCATAAAAAGAGTTATATTTATTATTTGCACGGAGTTTAATAAATATTGTATTATAATATGTAGTGGGTTGAGAGATATATTATTTTAATGTGTATTGGAGAGGTATATTAGTGTTGCGTGTAGGCCCCATAAAGATAAAATGATTATTTTGTATGAGTTTCATTTACTAAAAGAGAAAATGTAACTCTTGTAACGAGACGCCCTAATTAGTAAAATGTAACTCTTGTGGTGGGACGGAGGAAGTATATGTTAAATGTAATTTACTTTGATTCGTGGTCACAAGTTTGGGCCTCCGAGAGTATACGTGGTTTAGGAAATATAACTCTTGTAATGAGACGCCCTAATTAGTAAAATGTAACCCTTGTGGTGGGGCGGAGGAAGTATATGTTAAATGTAATTTACTTTGATTCGTGGTCACAAGTTTGGGCCTCCGAGAGTATACGTGGTTTTGCACGAACCTGACTGATGGACTCCCGATCGTGATGTTTGAACACTGTGTCTTCGCTGGAAGTATACAACTGATAATAAACCTGATGCTTCCCAATTTTTTTCACAGGTTTGTAAGTGTTTTATATTGTATGATTAAGGTTGTGATATGGCTTACAGTATGCAAGTGCCTAGTGTTTTTGTCACATTAGTGTTTGTCTTTAACTTTTAATTATTCTACTTTAACGGCCCGAGTGTTGTTGATTTACCCGCCATTCTCCCTGAGGAGTCCCAACAAAAATATTTTAGGAGAATACATAATGATATGAACTCTGGTTTTAGGATGAACTTTAGGGCTTTTGGGTATCCAAAATCAAAAGAGTAGGGAAAGAAAAATGTTGTGAGCTCCAATTCTGATTCAGAAGATGACGCTCGTCATCAACATGATTTCCTCGTGGAAGTGAACATTTTACCTGAGTACGCTAGTAGGGAGAGAATTTGGACAGATAAATATTGAGGTTGGTGGTGATACATCATTTGGGGGCACTCTTAGAAATGCAGCGGACATGCTACGTGCTTTTCATACCGCTTGAGGGGATGATGATTACGATGAGTATATGGAGGAATGTGATGACAATGCTTATGTACCAGTAGTAAGTTCACCTTCGCGCTCATCTCATGCTGGTCGAGAGTCATCCTTGTACATGTATGACACTCATATCACCAGCCTCGTGTTGAGAAGCCGCACTTTACTAAACAAGTTGCACACCCACTGTCGGCATATCCGGAGAGTCCATATCCTCTTGGTTTTGGACAACCACATACTCGTTTTATTGGATTTCCAGAACCGCAATACTCTCCTCCTTACGGGGGATATCAAGTACCATTTTAGGTTCCTTTAGGTGGATTTCAAGAACCACATCACTCTCCTCCTTATGGTGGATTTCAAGGACCACAATATCTGTATTATGGTGGATTTGAAGGAAAGTTCTATAGTCAAGGAGGTTTAGGATATTACGGACCACAGTATAGCCCTCGCGCTCATCATAATGATTACCAGCTTCAACCCCAACCAGGTCAGCAGTGGCAGCACCAGAGGACAGACAGTGGGGGTTTGTCTCAAGAACTGCATGATATGATTATGCGGAGAATGGATGATCATGATCAATTTTTTTAACCTGCCACCTATTTCATCACTCTACTTTTTGATCGAGACGAAAGATGAGAGAAGAGGTTTGATTCACAGGATGCACAGTTTGTTGAGTTTCGTAGATACCAGGAGGATGTTTGTTGAGTT
Source organism: Pogostemon cablin (assembly GCA_023678885.1). Lineage (NCBI taxonomy): Eukaryota > Viridiplantae > Streptophyta > Magnoliopsida > Lamiales > Lamiaceae > Pogostemon > Pogostemon cablin. Next base: position 2,353,011 of record CM042970.1, read on the forward strand.
TCGTAGATACCAGGAGGATTAATCCGGTGATATTAGAAAAGCTGCTACTTGGGTAGTTGGAGCATATGTCCAGTTGCAGCCTAGGTACGAGAAGACAATAACTACTGCAGTTATAAAATGTGGATGGATGGATTCAAGGGTCCACTGTCAGAGCCTTCTAAGTTTCCAGCACTTACTATTCCACCTTCTTAGGATGAACATAGAGTGGTTCGACTACACAAGAAACGATCTATGTCATTGGGATATTTTTTACAGTGAAACTTGAGATTTTTTAATTTTTTTTTTTAATTTCTGCTTTGGATCTGATGTGAATTTTTTTTGTAGGGCTTGTATTTTCTTGATAGAATTCATAATTTTTAGTATTACCAGATCTGTCTAAATTGATCAAAGAAGTGACAATCTATTTGGCTCAGAAGCAAGCAGAGGAGGCTATTGTCTTGAGTTTCAACGAAAGTACTAAAAATGATGACAGAGAAAGCCAAAGAAGTAAAGGATATTACGTAGGGGAAGATGACCGAAGTTAGTTCCGTCGTCGGATGTTAAGATACAAAGATGGTGGAATTGGAAGATGCTACTAGATGGATGTTGGTTCCAATTGAAATAGTGATTGGAATTGTAAAGATTTGTTATCTTGTACAAAGATGATGAATAAATTCTTGGAAAATTCTAATGAGTATCTCTTCTATTTTTCTAAATTTAACAGCACCTTCTTGATATAATCAAGAAAGAGAAAGAGAGAAGGAGAGTTGTTTTGTGGAGAGACAGAAAGAGAACACAAGTGATGTTTTGCAGAGAGATAGAGAGAGGATATAAGTGTTTGAATGGGGTATGACTAGTAATACATTTGAGGTATATTTAGTAATACATGTTAATAAGGGTATTTTGTCACATTACTTAAAATAAATAAATTTTAATTATTTTGAGGTACGATTAACAATTTCAGTGCGACCGTCTCCTCCTATATAATAAAGAGAATTACTCTTTCTATAATAATAACTAAAAAATGTACCCTACGACTATAATTACTAGCTCTAGAATTAATAATTTAAATCATAGTATCTCAATGGACACACATTATTTATGTTATTCGGAATTTTAAAATCTAGAGATTTTGGAGTACAACTAAGTTGCACTTAAACGATGTTAAACGTTGGAATAAATTTTAATTTAAGATTATTAAATAAAATGAAATAATTTTTTAAAAAAAAATCCTACTCTCTACACCATATTTTAAATCTATCAATGTGCACCCTAAAGTCACCCTAAATTTTGTGACATATATATATATATAAACAAAAAACCATATATGAACAAAAATCCCCTATGACGGTTTGCATAAAATAAGCATTTTGAGACGAGAAGTAATCATGTTTCGCGGTTAGAGATTTGTTACTATTGTTTTGTTTGATATCTCACTAATTCAAGTTAGTTATCAAGTTGGGACCAAAACTGAATTGTATAGAATCTAGTACTCCTTTCTCGAAAAATATAACTCAATTAATTTCAGAACCCCATATAAAACAGTTTTTTAACACTTCAAAATTTTGAAACAAAATTTCAAGATTTTACCTTCTTATGAACGTTCAGTAAGACCCCGTGTGCAACAACATTGTTGGCCAATGAGCATTTCAGTTATAAAAACACATGTATTTTATCAAACATCTTGTTAAATTTTAGTGTTATATCTCTTGTTACACGTGTTAAATGAACGATACGCAAGAGGAAAATCTCAACATTTTCCATTTAGGATTGACATTTTTTTTTGGGTATTGATTTTTTCTCTCACATAGTACATGTCACTTATCCAATGATTCACAAAAGGAAAAAACATCAAAACGTAATAGAAGATCCGAATAATGCGTTTGCCATGAGCACTAGAGAATCCATTTATCATAAAGAATTTCACCGGTTAAATCCATGGAAGAAATTAACAAGGATAGTATTGTCTCAAACGTGACACCGAATGAATTTATCTCTCTTGGGGATGTACAAAATTATATAATAGATACAAGATGCAAACTCTTGAAGTGTAGTATATAGTATGAAAACCTGGTTCTTGTGAGCTCAGTTGCATCTAGGTCGCTTCTTTCCACTTTGTGTTAACTCGCCAAAGGATTGCAAGCTTATACCCACATCTTCATCGTATTCAAGACCAAGCTCCTCCTTTAAAAGTGAAAAAAAAAAGAAAAAGAAAAAAGAAATTGAGAGAAAAATAACACAACAGTGAGATGAAACATGGTATCAGCAATCTGACCATGTACCTTAAATTCTTTAAGATTCTTGGGGGAGTTTTCTGTAATTGCATCCCATATATCTTTGAACATTCTCTTGCGTCTTCTCCAGTGATTAACCATATCTGTATACATTTTCCCTACAGCCTGTCGTTCTTCGGGGCTCACTAGAGCAACTCCTTGCCTCAGACTGATCAACTTTTCCTCCATACAAGTAACCTGCAAGTATCATTACAATCTCATAAACAATATGCCATGATATCAAGTTACTTAATAATCAAATGATATCACACCTTCATTGCCCACCTCATTTCCCAATTGGAGTTTTTTTCTTTGAATCTCGTCTAATGTCAAATTTGATTGCAGAGTCTTGATCTCTGAAATAATGTATGGTGGTAGATTAGATTTGACAAGAAAAAACTCTTTTGGTTCCACGTAATCCAAGTGAAGAGAGTTAAACCATCCAACGTCGAGAAGAAAACAATCTTATTGAAACTGTATCCCAGCAGCTGTTTTCATTATGCATCACTTGCTTTTACTTATTTTAGTGTAGGAATAATATATGTGAGCTTCTTAAAGCAATTACTATGTGCTAAGAGATTCATGATGCTCATTGGCATAGTTTATGTTCCTTTGAGAGTAAAACATAGTAGAAATATTATCATCAAGCAATGACCACAGAATAAAATAGTAGCATAAATATTCACTCTTCTAAAAGCATAACAAATAAAGGAGAAGTAAGGAATATGTACCTCCTTCGACCACAGCAATAGCTTTCTTTCGTTCAGCAAGCTGTTCTTGGAGTTTAGAATTCTGTTCTTTCATCTGATTGAGCTCTTCAGTGTTTGGGATGTCGAACTGATCTTGCTTAGCCATGTATATTTTCTGCTTGCCATACTCTTTGAATGATATTTTCCCATTATCTGCAAGGCTATCCAATGCTTTTTGTACTGCAGCTTTTTTGAGATTAAACTTTTGCAAGAAGTCTGCTACATTTTGCGAATTCAAAGGCCTATTTTGCTACAAAAAAGGACACCAATCTCCTTGATGGTTAAACCTTCATGTTTAAACAGTCAACTCAATCTGGTATAAGAAATATACTCGGAAATACTGCAAGAGAACTAATATCAACTCAGAAAACTCACTCAGCAATACAAACACCGATCAAACTAAACAAATTCCCAGATTTATCGCAAAAAATATACCCAGAATCATTTTATAAACAGCCAATCGGAAAATTAATAGTGCTAAATTAACTAAAACTCAAGCTGTTCATCTACGAGAACAAGCAACATCCAAAAACAACTAAATCCTAAAACGAAGAACACGGATTAAAAGCTACAATAAGCATAAAAAATAATATGCAGAATGTGGATGAAACTCACCTCATTCACGAAGTTGAGGACGATTCCTGTAAATAAACAGAAAACATAATTTATATTTTTTTAAATCAACAACAGCTTAATTTTATAGGATTTATGGCATTTTAATAAGGTTATAAGTATATGTTCATAATTACCTTCAGTGCCTTCGGATTTGGGCGCCATGGATCTCACAGCAGAAGAGCGCGAAAACTTCTCGGAGTTGATAAAACTTGCTGCGCACAAATGCGTTTAGAATTTTGTTTTTGAAAAGGGCACCGCCGATCCTTTAAACAACGGCGTATTGTGCCTAAATAATTGATTTTATTTTAAAAAAAAATTACGATTTATGTTAAAATTGGAGAAACTGGAGGAAAAATAACTGAAGAGATAAAAAAAACGTCTCAATGAATGACAGCATGCCACGTAGACCATACCTTTCACCACCACTCGACAGTGCTAATCTCCGGCTCCGCCTCCACTAAAGCGCATGATTGGATAACTGCAGAAGGTAAATACGAATTGCCACCGCCGGTGGACTACGATTACGTAGATGCAATCCTTCGCACAGACATTATGCAGCACCGGGCTTCCGCCGGTATCAGCGCTCAAAACCTCGACAATTTCCAATTCTAGAAATCATGTTTTGCCCTTTAAGAGGAGAATTAGTTGTGTCACTTTCTACGCTGATGATCGGAAGAAACGGCTTAATATAACCTTTTCTGATAAGTGCTCGTTGCGATTGAGTTATGGCCAAAAGTTAATTTCTGGTACGACGGCCGCCGCTAGCGGCGGTGGGGATTCAATATCGGAGTTGGACGATGATGTAAGGAAATTACTTCAGATTTTCGTGTGGATAGCTGAGGGTGTGTATATCATTTGGCTATTCTTACTTCCCTGTGCTCCTGTAAGTAAGCTCATGCCACTATGCTGATTTTTTCCCAAGTTTTTTCACTGGTTTTTATCTACTTATTATTGTGAACTTTTTTTTTTTTAATAATTATATTAAGCATCAGTTTATTCACTTTTTCTTTGAATCTTAGTAGAATTATCTTTCCAATTTTGTGGAACTGCACACTAGCTTCCAGATGTGATGTATTTTCTTATGGCCCTTTATACATTTATGGATGCTGTGGCATGGGTATTTTATGCACCACTTGTTTATATTTCTGCAATGAATTAACAAATATTTCAACTGTGACTGTGTTGTGGATGCTTGTTTATCATGTTGATTGCAGTTTGATATCTTTAGACATTATGCCCCTTCCATATACATTGGATATTTGTGTTTATCTTTTAGTTTCACATTTTCTTGCAGGGGGATCCTCTTTGGGCTATCAGTTCAGAAACAATCAACTCTCTAATAGGGCTTTCTCTCAATTTCTTCTTCATTCTGCCTTTGTCGAACTCTGGTATTAATTATCTTCAGTTGCACTGTGCTGTGAAAACCTTTTATCATTTCTTTGAGAGATAATGCATTCTTGTAAATCCATGAATAGGGCATTGTCTTTGTCAGATAGTTACTCTATCCAGCCATAATGTTTTATTTTATATATCTTGATTGTATGCGAATTGAACTTTGGCAGAGTAGTTGGTATTCATCTCATTGAGGCACCAGATCTTCATCCGGTAAGTTTTTAGATTTTCATTCGTCATCATGTTCCATGCTCTTGAGACTTGGGACTTATTCCAGATTTTCTTTATCTTCTCTCAGATGTCTGAAGGCTTGTTCAACTTTGTAATTGGGTGGACATTGATGTTTGCTCCCCTGCTGTACACTGATAAATTTAGGGACAGATACAAGGGGTCACTTGATGTGCTTTGGGGATTTCAGATGTTTCTTACAAACAGTATGCTACTAAACTGACAATTGTGCTTGTTCTATTTTGTTTGAAGTTAGAAATGTTTCTTCTTTTTCCGTTTTTATTCTTAAGATCAGAGTGGAATGAGTCTAAAGTCATAAAATGCATTTTTTTTTTTTTTTGATTTTGTTCATTTTTATGGTGCAGTCTTTTTCCTCCTTTCCTGTTCTTGAAACTGAGTCTGTATAAAGAGAACCGATTTCCGGTGTGCAAATATCCTTTAGCTTATCCTAGATTTTCAAATGAAAATAATCTAATGCCCAGCCTGCATAAATTTCTTCATTAAAGAGTGAATCCTATCATGTTGTCATCTTAAAGCTTATATTATCGAAATTTTAATGATGGTAATTGCCTCTTAATGTTTGTTAATACACTTCTTGCTGCAGCATTCTTAATTCCATATATGGCTATACGTCTGAACAAGGCTGATGGAGAATACACTCCAAGAAAGACCTCCCAACTTGGTTTAGTTATGACAAAAGGAGCACCCTTCGTTGGACTGATTGGTGCAAGTGTTAGTTTCATATCGATACTGTGGGGCCTTTATGGCCGTGGAGATGGTAATTATGGTGATTTGCACGAAAGATGGTCGTTTTTGGTTAGTTATCTAGGGTCGGAACGGCTTGCTTATGCGTTCATTTGGGATATTTGCCTCTATACAATTTTCCAGCCATGGTTGATAGGAGACAACCTGCCAAACATTCGAAAAGATAAGATTGCTTTGGTTAGGGCTCTTAGATTCATCCCAGTAGTTGGCATGATTGCCTACTGTCTCTGTTTGGATGATGACAGAGAGATAATTTAGACCTTTACTTGCAAACCTTATATCTCAATCCTCTTACCGTCTTACGTGAGCTCGCCTAACACGAGTATTGATCGGGGTATAGTACAGTATTAATTTTTCTACTAAAAATGTGTAACTTTTCACGTCACTCACGAAATGAAATACGTGAGACGGGTCTACTGGTGCTCTTTATTTTTTATATAATTCGCATAAATTTATCAGGGAGTGTCTGTATTACATGATCTATTCGTACACTTTTATTTTCTGATAACATGCAGTTTAATAGATTTACGTTTAGTTTACTTATTAATGTGTCAAATCTGTTTCGATTGTGATAATCATCGGTGAGCTCAATATGGCGTGTTGATTATTGTTGTGTTAAATATGACGTGTAGGAGTAGATGAGTTTCAACTTATAGGAATTCATAAATAGGAGTATTTCATTTTTAGTCGAGAACTTCCCACTCTTGATTCTGGTGCCTTTAGTAGAAATTTTATGACAATAGCTCCCCTTCCACCTTAAATATAATCCTATGAAAGTAAGGTATTTGACACTTTTCTTTTTCTATTCGTTTAACAAGGTATTTTGCACTTTTAAAATAGTAAAAGATATAATGTTACTATCATGTGAATCGGATTTACACTTTAATACAAAAAAAAGTATTCTTTAAAGAGTAATATTTTTTACATAAAAGAGTAATAATTCACATCTTAATTTTTTATGTACTAAAAGAGTATCGATAAATATAAAAATTTGAAGAGCAATTTTTTAATTTAGAAAAGTAATAATTTATATCTCTAAAGATTAATTTTTCATGTATTAAAAAGTAATGGATGAAAACATGTTGTAAAAACGATTTACTTGAGTGTTTGTGAAAGATATATTACTCCCTCCGCCCCGTTGAAACGTAGACGTTTGCTTTTTGCACGTTGATTAAGGAATATAATATTTTAATGTGTATAGAGGTAATATAAATAATATTTTAATGTAAAGTGGGTAAGTTGATTAAGGGATATAATATTTTAATGTGTATTAAGGTGATATAAATAATATTTTAATGTAAAGTAGGTAAGTGTATTAGTATGACATGTGGGCCATGGAGAAAGAAATAATTAATATGTGTGAGTCTCCTTTACCAAAAAAGAAATGCACACTTTGTACGAGGAGATGTCTATTCCCAAAATTGTGAATGAACTTAAGTCCAGGCTATGGAGTTAGTTTGTAGTTCGTAAACATACTTGTCTCGATTTATCTTTTAACTATTGGATTCTCAATCCTAGAGCATGCCTAGGAGTGTGAAATTGTAATTTTTTTTCGTTTATAACTTTTGATTATATTTTTTTTTTTGGTATTTCTTATACTAAATTCAATGAAGTGCGCCTTTTACCGATAAAAAAAATACACACTTTGTATTAGGACGAACCAAAATAAAAAAATGCGTACATTTTAAAAGGACGGAGGGAGTATAAATTACTCCGTATTCATTTTTTACCCACGCCCTATACTCTATTTCTTTAACGCATCCTAGCAATTTTACACACTACTTTTCATTAATACACATATTTTTTCATTAAATTAAGTAAAATATTTAATCTCTTTCATACTTTATATAAAATAATAAAAGTTTCCTAAACTCCATACGAAAAAACGTAGAATACGTTTCGCAACGGGGAGAGTATATTGAAGTAATTCTTAATTTAAGTTTAAGACATAAATGAATACATCATGGATCATGGAGTGACGGATGGTCAAATACACCTTAAGAACCAAATCAGAATTTGAAAAATATGGAAACAAATTTCCGTGTGGGATAAGGCAAACAATTAAGAAGAAAAATGGGTTTATTATTGATAAATACGTTTAATAGTCTAATTATTAATATCAAAAATTTGGATGAGACCGTCTCTCGAATCCCCTCATGTGAGACTGATCACCTATTAAGCATATTTTAAACGTTATTAAATTAGAAAATTTTAAAAAATCCTTATAATACTTAATTAAGACCTGTATTTCCTCCACGGCGAAACTGAAAGTGAGTGGAAGCAGCCCATTTAAAATCCTTATAATACTTAATTCATAAAGCATCTGATAAGTTTCGAATGCAAACCATTTACTTTATGTATTCAATTTTTTTTACGCGTTTTTCTTTATATTTTTTATTATTTAAAATTTTATTAAAATTTTCTATTCATTTTAATTATTTTAAGTTTACAAAAATGTGATCTACAATTGATAAAAAGTGATAACGATACTGTGAATTATTTCATGAACAACTTATAATATAAATGAAAAGTGATTTCAATTAAAACAAAAGTGATAATATCTTTAATAAAAAGTGATGAAGTAATTAAGAAAGAGTATTTCATGTACAATTTATTGGAATAATAAAAAGTAATAACATTTCTAATAAAAAGTGATAATTAATTTAAAAAGTATATTTCACGAACAATTTACTAGAATAATAAAAAAGTGATAATTTTTTTTTAATAAAAAGTGATTCATAATAAAAGAAAATTGATATTCGTTTAATTGAATTATTTCACGAAAAAATCACTATAATAATAAATAGTGATAATATTTTAAATAAAAAATTAATACATGATAAAATAAATGTGATAACCGTCTGATTAAATTATTTTATGAACAAATATTAAAATAAATATAAAATGATAATATTTTTAATAAAAAGTTGTATCCGATCATGAAAAAGTGATAATAATAATAATAATTTTATTAAAAGTGATTACTAAGCAATAAAATATGACTTTTTTTTCATTTATGATGTTGTATAACATTAACATAAAATTTTAAGAAATTAGACATTCATTTATTTTTTAAAATTAATAGATAGAATTCATAAATGAAATTTAATTAATTTTTAGATGATTTTAAATAGGACAATTAAATAACAAAAAGGTTAGACCATCCTAGCGTCGTGAACCAGAGCGGCATGGACAATAGCAATCAGCGTGTGGCAGCTAGTTATTTGAATTTGTTAAATTTAATTACACCAAACAAACAAGGTCCTTCTTTTTTCTTAATTTCTTTTTAATTTAATTTGAAAATACTTATTTAGTTTAATGGAACGTAAGAAGTTCCGTAAGACGGCCTAACCCAAAACCTACCCATTATTAATAGATATATTTAATCTTATATTATTATTCTGAGATACATGATGTTTTTTTTCCAAAATTATCCTTAGTATCTCATTTAAAATAAATCTTAATATTACATATATAATTAAGACAAAAACTTGGGTGTCCCAAATTGTACGCCCATATATTTTAGTATTAAATTGTATTACCATTTAATATTAAATTGTGTGTCTCGGAGGCATAAGAGACAACTTATTAATTAAATCATACTTTGACTTTCCATATATTTTAATCTTCGTGACTTTTACTATGCCAATAAAATTTGTATGCACACTACCATTTATTTAGTATAATCTTTGTATCAATTATATCATCAATAAATATTCAACTGTATATCAGTGTACATATAATAAAGAACACATTAGAGTTAAAAATACTAGTTCAATAATCTTTGGGTAATCTTTGCACACTAATATGTTCATCACAATAAGGAGCAAATTAAAGTTAAAAAAAATACTTGAGTCAATAATTTTTGGGTAATCTTTACCCACTAATGTTCATCTAATATTTTGTGTTAATTATATCACCAGTACACATTCAAATATATATAAAAGATTAATATAGCATTCACATTTATGCGTATTAAATTCGAATCATTACAAAGCCAAATAATAGATCTAACTTAGCGGTTAAGATGTTCAATAATATCTTCAAAATGTATGTTCAACAATATCTTCTCTATATATTTCAAATTGCTTCAATACAAAAACAAAAAAAAAATCAGAAAAGAAGAGAACTCTAATCTCAATTCGGGGGGTTTGATCGGGTGTACAAATAAGGATCATGTCAAAATTGGTAAGAGATATAAGGAGAAATTTTAGTAATGATTATAATATTCCCGTTAAATATATTTTACACATTAATATTAAAATTAGTAATTTGGGTAATGCTATATATAATTTTGTAGTAATAAATCATTTCTATTAGTCAATTATCATATCATCATATAGTAATAGTAATACTAAAATATATTCTGTACCTCTAATTAATGATCCAAAACAAATCTATAAAATTGACACGTCAATTCTAGCCATGCCACTTAATTATCTAAAAATTCTCAAACAATAGTGTAAATTAAGATGAGATTAGAATTTATTAATTAGAATAAAACATACTCCATATGTTTAAAAAAAAAAGTAGATGATGAGATAGACCCATGATTTTTTTTAATAAAAAAAAAAACACTATAGTAAAAGCAATTAATTAATATGAGAATAAAATAGAAAATAGCCAAGAAAAGTGCATGAATTATATCAATTAAATCAAATGGTTACCCAATCAAATCAAATCAAGAATCTTAGAATTATCCAATCCCTCCATATAAACACATTCGCAAAATTGAAGAAATTACTGTACTCACCACTCCCCCCAAACTAAAGCTCTGGAGAGGTATATTACATTTTCAACGGATCTGTCTGTTAATTTATTCCATTTTTTGTTCTGTTTTTGTTCATCTTATGCTTTTGTTGCGATGTGATCGGCTCATATCTTTACAGAAATGATTATCTAATTTAATTTTACTTGTCACATTTCCGCTTATTGAATCTAATTATTAGCACAGAATTAATATACCATGGCAGATGCAGAGGACAATGGCACAGGATCCCTCAAGGTATACTATACTATACTATGCCTTTTCTTCCTTATCATTCACAATTAACCATTGCTTTCTTGCAACTTTTTGGTTTTTTTGGGTCATCTATTTTTGTTTTAGTTTTTTGATGTCCTAGATTTCAAATTTTCTTATTAATGTAAATGTTTAAGAAAACAGAAGAGTGGGGTGAAATAAAGACAGAAAAAGTATTAATTGAAGAGAGATTATGTATAGAAGATACATAAAACCTAGATTTGGGTTTAGGAAACATGTTATTTTAGAAAATTTTAGGGTATAATTTTGTTTACAACTTGTAAACAAGGAAGATTCGAAATATAATCAAGACTAACTCAAATTTTACTCAAACATTCTTGTAAATCCGGTTTACATTCCAGCTTAGTATGTCAACCCGGTCTTTTCTTACTCTAACCCTTAGGTCCCCCAAAACTTGGAAACATTTTATTTTAGAAATTATGAGGGTATAATTGTGTTACATACCAGCTTAGTATGCGAACCTGATATTTTCTTACTGTGATCCCTCCTCCAATATTACTAGGGGTTTAAATTAAAGGGATACCAGGAGACTAACTCCAAATTTTATTGCTAATAGGCTGGATTTGCTGGTGATGATGCTCCACGAGCTGTGTTCCCAAGTATTGTTGGTCGGCCCCGTCACACAGGTGTGATGGTGGGTATGGGACAAAAGGATGCTTATGTTGGGGATGAAGCTCAGTCAAAGAGAGGTATTTTAATCGTCAGCAACTGGGACGATATGGCATCACACTTTCTACAATGAGCTACGTGTTGCCCCAGAAGAGCACCCTGTTCTCCTGACTGAAGCTCCTCACAACCCAAAAGGTAACAGGAAGAAGATGTCTCTGCTTATGTTTGAAACATTCGACGCTATTCAAGCAGTCCTTTCCCTGTAAGAATCTTGTACATGCTCATTAGTCTATGTCGGAGTTATTTGACTTGGCTGGTGTTTTGTAGACAACCTCGCACCTGGTGTTCGTGTTCCACCCTCGTCACGGAAACAGAAAAATTGCAAGCCGGGAGAGGATGCCCCGGCTCGATTTTCCTGCCAAGGTTGACAGAAGACACCCCAACAGACACTACAAGATATGAGATTGCTTGCTTTATTACTTTCTCTTAGATTTTTGCCACTAGTTGGCTTGATTGCCTACTGTCTCGGTTTAGATGCTGGAAAAAAGACAGATTTGAAAGTAACATGCAAAACCTTCTGCCTTAATCTCTCATTACTATGAATTATTTATTACATTTCTAAAATTTATACTTGAACTATTGATATTGAGCAACACTCAAACTCTCTCCTGTAGTAGAATAATGAAGTGATACACCTAAAATTCCTTTACAATCCATTGAGTGAACTATTTATACTTTTCTTCCTGATGAGTTGTGCATGTGATTTATTTGTTAGAACTTAATTGACTTATTATCCATCCACGTCTTGCGTGTGTAAGTTTTGCCGAACCTTTGATGGATAGGCCGAGCTTCCCTCAGCTTAGCCGAGCCTTTGGCGAGTCGGCTAAGCTATGGGTTATCTAGCCGAATTTATTATAAGGTCGACTCGGCTCGTATGGGCTGTTGGACATTTATTCTGTATATATGGGCGTCAGATGGATTTATCCTCAGGCAGGGAATGTATATTATGTTCAACTCAGTATACGAGCGGAGCCAGGATGTTTTGGGCTTTTCATGTATCTCGATCCATAGAATGTGATGTGTGCAAAAGATAAGTGAAATTTAGATAATCACAACCGAAAACAGGTACTATGGAAGAAATTTCTTATTCCTAAATTTGGATTATAAAATCGAAACAAAAAATTATACTAGGAAGGGTTCACGTTTTCTTTGTCAATTCTCTGGGATTTCTCTAAATACGTACACACGTTAACAACCCACAATTGACAATACCTCACAAAACAAATGTCAACAACTTTTAGTGTTTTATTAACTCAACTTCACAGTTACTCTTTTTCTCATTTAATTACTTAGAAGTTTTACTCTTCTGTCTTACATTGTAAACCTTAGAAACATTTATTTTTCCTTTGGAAAAATTAAGCAAAAGGAGGATGGACACTTCAAAATTCAAAAGCATGCATGTTGAAATATTTCAAGTATCTCCCATCATTATTACCTTGATAGTTTCTAGGTTTCAACAGCTATTTTTTCAATTGTTAGTACTGGCTAGTTTTCTCAAGCATTGTCAATTTGAATCTTTGTACATACACAACTTTTAAGATCAATAAAATACTTTCTTCTTTCATTCCAATCTCAAATTTAACATGGTATCAGAGCAGGTTAATCCTGTCTCTTAGCCCTTCTTTCAAATCTGTTCAACATTCCATAAACACCTCTAAGGTGTCTTGATTCAAAGAGAGGTTTAACCTCTTCTCTGTCATCAATCTATCAAGTCTGCTTACAGACTCCAATTACATCTTAAAGGCGTTCTACTTCTAATAAGAGGTTTAATCCTCTTATGATATTTATCTTCACAAAACTTTCAGAAAATTTATTTATGTTCTCATTCCTCTTTCATCATCAGGTTCTCAGATTCTAAGGGGGTTAGAAATCTTTCTGTCTTCATTGAATCTTCAGAACGATATATCTATTCTCATCATATCTTCTCAAGGGGCTCATCATTAGATTCTCAAACTCTTAAGGGGTCAACTTCATTGAATCAATTCTTGATTCTTTACTGCCTTATTGAATCCTTAATCCATCAATCATTAACCTTTGAATCCTCATGATGAGCAACACCTTCGAAGGCCACTCAAACCAGAGAATTACAAACGCTGTGTTCAATGGAAGGAACTACATTCCCTGGTCGAAATCAGTGGAAGTATTTCTGAAATCCAGAAAAATGCAAGGTTTCATCACTGGGAGCAAAAAGAGACCCGTAGCTGCTGACCCAAAGAAACCAACGAAGGAAGAACAGGCTGAGATTGAGACTGGGAATGCCAAGACTCCCAAGTCATCAGTTGGCTTGTTAATTCAATGGATCCCAAAATCGGAGACATATATCTCACAAAGGACTCAGCCTATGACATCTGGAATTCGATTAAGAAGATCTACGGGGATGTTTGTTTCTGGGTTTGAAACTCGGAATTGGAATTCAAATTTCACACCCAAATTTTAAAAAACACCCCTATATATACCTATATACATTCTCTCTCCTCAATTAATTGCACATTGCACATTGATTTGACATAAAGTTAAAACTTACCCTATAAAAAACCCAAAACAAACACAACATTACTATTCATGGTTTTCAAACTCCCCAAAACCCCAAAACAAATATAACCTACGGGAACAGTTAGAACCATGCTCAAATATTTCACTTAAAAACAGAGCTTTATTCACTCAAAAAGGGTCAGCATCTATAGCAGAAATTGTGGAACAATTCGACAAGAGAACGCAAGAGTTAAGACTCTATCAACCAAAGACCGTCAATATAGCTACAATTTAAGAAAGGGAGGAACAGGAACAAGTCTACCAACTACTTGCATCCTTGGACGAAACATGGGAGGCTGCCCATAACCAAATACTCATGGCGGCAACCCTTCCCCCATACGAGGAGGTCGTAGCCAGGCTCCAACAAGAGGAAACACATAGAGCCCGCACCTCCACATATTAAATTGGAAATGTGGAGTGCTACCTAAGTAACCGGCAAACGATTAAAGGGTAAAGCAAGGATAACCCGCCGGCGAGTATCGATCCCAAAGTATGCAGATACTGCAAAAAGCCGAACCACACCAAGGAAGAGTGCTACCGTCTCCACCCGGAACTCCGGCCGACCAAGCAGGATCGTGGGAGAATGGGAAACGACAGCTACAATCATCAAGGGTTTGCGGCAGAAAAAACAATTAGGGCTCAAAGAAGGGGACGAATCCAACCAAGTTCTGGACAAAACTTTAAAAGGGATACATAATGGGCTTGACCCCTTTTTCGCTACAGGCCAATCTCATTTAAACTCCTTGGGCCCAGAACAGTTTTCGTCCTTGGTGGCCCAAGTGGCCCATGCTATCCAAGCCCAAAGCTCCTAATCCACTAAGACAGTGGATGCAGGTCACCCATCCTAACCTACATCTGATAACACCTCTTTGGGCCCAAACTACTTAAACTTGGATTTTGAAAAAAGGCTTACTCATTTTTCCATTTTCCAAAACCCAAATATTTTAAACAAAAAATCCTTTAATTACAATAGCATGATTTCATCAAATAATGTTTTAAACAATTACTCTAAAACTTGGGTTGTTGATTCCGGTGCAACTGATCATATGATCGGAGATCGTTCGATTCTTTTAAAAATTTCAATGATTTTAGAAAAATTTCAAAATGTTAAAGTTGCTAATAACACTTCCGTCCCAATTTATGGAAATGGATCAAGTTATATTTTTTAAAAAAAGATTGATAACATTCTTTATCTACCATCCTTCGCTTTAAATTTATTATCCGTTAGTAAGATCACCAAGGAATTAAATTGTTGAGCTATATTTTCTGACATTGATGTTATTTTTCAGGAAAGATCGACGGGACGAACGATTGGTGAAGGAGTCCGTATTAATAATCTATATCTAATTAGCTTTTTTAGTCTAGCTTTAAATATTTTCAATATGACTCTTTGGCACAAAAGGCTTGGACATCCTTCCAACTTGATCTTTAACAAAATATTTCCAAATTCTTCTTATCATGATAAGTGTGATGTTTGTTCTTTTTCTAAACATACCCGACATCCTTGCGCAAATTCTTCTTCTAACACAAGGTTTACTTTTGATTTAATTCATTCTGATGTTTGGGGTCCCGCTCCTATTACATCCTATAATGGTTTCAAATACTATGTCTGTTTTATAGATGATTTTTCGAAACATATTTGGATATTTTTACTAAAAAATAAATGTGAAGTTTTCTCAAAATTTCAAGATTTTTTTGCCTATATTAAAAACTATTTCAATAAGTCTATCAAAACTCTTCGAACAGATAATGAGACTGAATTTATAAACTCATATTTTCAAAATTTTACAAAAACCAATGGAATTATTCATCAAACCTCGTGTCCTTATACACCCGCTCAAAATAGGGTAGCAGAGCGAAAAAATCGTCATCTTTTAGAAGTCACTCATTCTCTTCTCATACAAAACAATGTTCCAAAACGTTTTTGGTCAGATGCTGTTTTAACCGCCAATTATCTTATTAATCGTCGTCCCTCACCTAATCTTAAATTTTTTAGTCCTCACAAAATTCTCTTTAAAAAGGAAGTCAATCTTGATCATTTACGCACTTTCGGATGCACGTGTTTTGTTCACATTAATCGTACCGACAAACTTAGTCCCTCTTCGATCAAGGCTACTTTCCTAGGATACTCCGTATCTCAAAAAGGTTACAAGTGATATGATCCTATTACTAGGAAGCTCTACATCTCAAGAGACGTTACTTTTAATGAAAATGATCCTTCTTACTAAACTATTGATAACTCCTCCATTGATACTAACTACTTTGTTTTTCCTACTTCAGCTCCTAATGATTTTACTCCTTCTCAAGTTAATTAAAACGATTTGATTAATCCGATTCCTCTCGAGGAAGATGACACTCCGACAGAGGGAGATCATATCCCAGTTGAAGAGAATGCTCCGATAGGGGGAGTCAAAATCCAGTCGAAGAGAATGCTCTGATAGGGGGAGATTAAAATCAAAACCCAACTAGAGCTAATTTTCCTCGGAGATCTCTTCGACAAAATCAGCCACCTACCAAACTAAGAGACTACGTCACCTATTCGGTATCATATCCTATCCAAAACTTTCTTTCCTATTCCTATATTTCTAAATCGCATCATGCTTTTTTAAACTGCATAAATCAATTTGAACAAAAAAACTTCGAATAAGCTAATCTTTGTCCTACTTGGCATAAAGCGATGGAAGAAGAATTAATTGATCTCGAGAAAAATAATACTTGGTCTCTTATTCCTCTCCCTAAAGGAAAAAAGGCAGTCGGGTGTAAATAGGTCTACAAAGTGAAATTCGATAGTTTGGGAAAATCGAAAGATATAAAGTTCGCCTTGTTGCTAAAGGCTTCACCTAAACTTATAGAATTGACTATGAAGAGACATTCGCACCCGTCGCTAAAATGAGTACGGTAAGAATCCTTCTTTTTATAAGCACTAATAAGAATTGATTTTTTCATCAAATGGATGTTAAAAATGCTTTTTTACAAGGAGATCTTGAAGAAGATGTACACGACTCTTCCCCATGGTCTTAAGAATTCGGATTCCTCTCTTTGTTGCAAACTTCACAAATCCATTTATGGTCTAAAACAATCTCCCAGAGCTTGATATTCTAAATTTAGTCATGCATTACTTTCCCAAAATTTTCAAAAAAGTTCAGCTGATTCATCATTATTTTCTCGCACTTCTTCAAATTCCTCAATTATTGTTTTAGTTTATGTCGATGATATTATTATTACAGGTGACAAGGAAACAGAAATTCAAGATGTTAAGAACTTTCTCAAATAAACATTTGATATCAAAGATCTTGGTTTTCTTAAGTATTTTCTTGGAATTGAAATAGCTTACTCCGAAAAAAGGATTATTCATTTCTCAAAGGAAGTACATATTCGATCTTCTTCAAGAAATAGGTAAACTCGGTGTTAAGCCCGCTAGCACTCCTATGGAAACCAATGCTAAACTTAACTCAGAAGATAGATCTCTTCTTCAAGATATGGGCATGTACCAAAAACTTGTAGGAAAACTTATTTACTTAACTGTTACTCGTCCTGATATTGCTTTTTCTATTAGTGTGGTTAGTCAATTTATGCAGGTACCTCGGACCACTAACCTAGCTGCTATTGATCGGATTCTCCAATATCTAAAATCAACTCCGGGACAAGGAATTTGGATAAAAAAACAACAAAAATGTAAGCATTCAAGGTTATACAGACGCGGATTGGGCAGGAAGCTTTGACCTACTACCGGATTTTGCACTATGGTTGGAGGAAACCTGGAAAAGAAAAAAGCAAAACGTGGTGGCTCGATCAAGTGCCGAAGTTGAATATCGGGCAATAGCATCAACTGCTAGTGAACTTACCTGGATAAAGCAATT
This sequence comes from Pogostemon cablin, assembly GCA_023678885.1. Classification (NCBI taxonomy): domain Eukaryota; kingdom Viridiplantae; phylum Streptophyta; class Magnoliopsida; order Lamiales; family Lamiaceae; genus Pogostemon; species Pogostemon cablin. The sequence goes on from CM042970.1 coordinate 2,371,114, forward strand.
ACTCGAGGATATGAACATTCAAACCAAAGGAGCAATTCAAATGTATTGTGATAACAACGCTGCGCGCCACATAGCATCAAACCCAGTTTTCCACTAGTGTACGAAACACATTGAGGTGGATTGTCATTTCATTCGAGACAAAGTTCAAAGTAGAATGATTCAAACACCTTATATTGAAAGCAAAGATCAACTTGCATACATATTCACCAAAGTCTTAAACAAGTCAAGACATAAATACATTTTAGACAAGTTAGGAGTGATCAAATCCGTTCACTCATACAATTGAGTTAGATATCAAAAAGCTTTGTTTGTTTTCTCAGAGCTAAGATTATCTAATCCATTTTTTATTCTCTTTTTTTTTTGTTTGAAAATGAAACCCCAGCAATAACTGTGTTCACTAGTAAAGAAGATTGAAGAAGGAAGATGCTAGTATAGGCAGAGATAAAAGACGTTGACAGAGGCAGACACAGTTTGTGTAAATGTAGAATAAGACCATGTATAACACCAATAGAGTATAAGGAGAACTTGGTGCAAAGAATATTTATTTTAGTGTAAGTTAATAAAGAATGCACAAAAAGATGAAGAGAAACTCAATTCAAGAGGTCATAAAACAACAAGAAGCAACATAATCCTATCCTAAGAAGAGAAATTGCCACCACTCTGTTGCCAGAGATTGATGATATCAGTAGCCTGATTAAGAAGAATGATCATCTTCTTCTGGGATATCCAGGGTTTGGTCTCCAGGGTGGCCTTAAGCTCTTCCCAAGCATCTTTCCTTGGCCAAAAGAAGTAAGGACTCAGAGGCACACTCCCATGCCCAGGGATGTGCTGATCCAGGGCAAGCCCTATGTTCTTCTCCATCCATATGAATTTCAACACCAGTCGTGGTTTCCCCATCGATTTCACACCCACTCCCACCTTCCAATACATCCAATCCAAAATTAATTCATTCACATTTAATTCTAATTCCTATTCCTATACATGAACTTCCATTTCAACACCGTTTTCCGTATAAAATACCTAAAATCAATTGTAGATAAATGCAGAAATGAATTAAGGCAATGGAGATGAAGAAGAGCGATTGAGTAGTGAATCCGAACCTCAGGTTCTGGAACAAATTCCAAGTCGGAGAGGATTTCATCAGGAGCTACTTCCGTGGCAGCAGAACGCAGCCTTTGAGTTCTTGTGATTTTGGGGGTAAAATTGGGCGATGAATGCAGATTGCAACCTCGTAGATTCGCGCAGAAAGAAGCTGTTAAAGGTATGGAACTGAAATTTTTGAAAACAGGGGAAGGATGGCTCGTTAAACTACCCTTTATGCTTGGTTGAACTGAAATGGATAACATCTTTTGAGAGAGAGAGAGAGGGAGATTCTGTACATAGTTGAGGGATAAGGTATTCAATAAAGAGGGACAAGGCAAATGGGCCTCAAAATAATGGGCGGAATTTTGAAGAGGAACAGAATAATGAAAAGGCCCATGGGCTTCTGAATTTGCACTACGAACTGGCTCGATCCATTACTTGTAATTAGGAGACTGATTGTGAATGGGTCTGAATATTCCAAAAATGGTAGATTTTGGATCCAGACAAGAGGTTCAACGTATCACTCATCTGCATGCCAGTGCAATTAAACTGACCCTGACTGCAGAAATGCTGTTGGATCGATACTGAGTTATCATTTATCTGTATATGTCTTGTATATGGGAGCAAGAATTCTGGAGACTATCAATGAGGCATGGTTGGGGAAGAGACTGTTTTACGGTGATACAATTTTACGTTTTTGTAATTAGTTATCACTTTTAATTAAAGAATTTAGGGTTTATTATTCTAAGATACACACTTTAGAGCTAAATTACTCTCAAATACAAGAAAAAAAAAGATGTATATGCTCCACTACACAAATTAACATTAAAGAGACTGAATTACTCTTAGTGAAATAAATCAGATTTCAATTACATCATGACGTCTCCTCCCATGTGACCTTACGCAACCGTAGCCTCTTCTCCACCCCATCGCCACCGTACATCCTCTTCCCGATCACCATCCTCTTCCCGTCAAAGAAAACCTTCTCTCTACCCTTTAGCCCTTTATTTTTTCTACTCCGGCGAGGGGGCAGGCGGCCGGTACAGCCGGACCTGCGACGCCAAGGCACTCAGGCTCCCCTCTCTTTAAAGATCTGCGCAGCCTGGGGTTCCGCCGGTTCCTTGCTGGTCGCGGAGTTTCGACGGTGACCCGACAACACCTGGGTTACTGCCCCTGCTTATCGATCTGGGCATCGATTGTCCAGATCTACCGCAATCGTCCCCGACGCTGCCGGATCTTCAATCTTGTTCACCATCTGGGCCGTGCCACCCTCGGCTACTTGTTTCTTTAGACTCCAGAGCCTGCTCTGGTCTTTTGATTTGGACGACATCTTCATCACTCATAGCTGCCTTTGACGTGATTTTGTCATCGCCGCTCGCTCAAGTCGCGCCGTCTATTTTCTCTGAGGTACCGGCTCTCTTCTTCTCACACAACCGACCATCGATGGTTCCTCTTGCCGCATCTAGCGTCTCGATGGCTGTTGCCTCAACTAGCCCCGCTCTTGTGGCCCCAAGGCCGTCGTCGATTGTGCTTCTTCTCGGAGCTTCTGCTTTGAACTCAGTTTCGGTCCACAGCCGTTTCCCTTCAAGCAGTCAGCCGTTGATGAAAATCTGATGGTCGTCCCTTAAACCAGCTGCGTCTGGTCCTTTTCTCTCGAAATTGGAGTCTTCTTTGTCAAGTGCATAGGCATTCTGGAATCAGTGGAGGATTCAGTTGGAAATTTTATGAGATATAAGATCTCTTTGAAACTCACAAAGCCTTTGCTGATAGGAATCGGTATTGGGGTGGATGGGAAACAATCTTGGCTTCTGCTTAAGTATGAGTCATTACCAAACAAATGCTCAAGTTTTGATCCAAGCTTGAAATACAGTACCTGCAGGTTGAGAGCATCTTCCTTAAAAAAAGACTAAAATCAAACTGCTAAAACGCACACCAATTGATCTTCCATATGATATTTTAGAAAAAATCCTGTCAACATTACCTTTGAAACATCTTCTTAGATTGAAGTTGGTTTCGAAACAATGGAAAGCCATGATCATGGACCCAACCTTTGCTGAACTTCATCTCCAGCATTTCATGAAGTGAAGACCTTTTGCTTGATTATATTTGTTGCTCCATGTTTGATCTTATGATGGAAAATACTACTATCCTTTCTTCAAGAGGTAGTAGTTCCAAAATTGCTCATTTCGACTAGCATCTTGACTTTTTCTTGATTATTATTGATCGCCTGAGCTCCTTAATTTTTAGTATTGAATATTTAGTGCTAATGGATAAATGTGCAAAAATATTGAAAATGTGCAAAAAAAAATTGTAAAAAATGAAAATGTGCAAAAAAAATTGTAAAAAAAAGAAAGAATTGTGAAAAAAAATTGTGCAAAACAAAAAGTGCAAAAGAAATTGTGCAAAACAAAATTATGCAAATTAAAATTGTACAAAAATAAAATTGTGCAAACAGTGGTCCGGCGACGGCCGGCGGTGGTCCGACGGTAGTCCGGCGACCAGCCAGCGGTGGTCCGGCAGTGGGTGGGTGGGTGAGGAGTTAAGAGTTTGTGGTTTAAAAGTGTATGGAATTATAGGTGTATTTATGGTATCACAATCATAATTGTATAGTTATGAGTATTAGTTCTTTGAGTCATGTAGTTTATAATAATTAAGCATTATTTCATGTAGGCAATAGTAAGTGACCCAAGAATTTATTAATTTTTTATTTATATTATAAATTATTCATTAATAAAATAGTTTACAGTATCATTACTATTTTTCATTATATATATATATATATATATATATATATATATATATATATATATATATATATATACTAGTTTGTTGACCCGTGGTCACACAGGATTTTTTAATTTAAAAAAAAATAAATTAATAAAATTATAATAATAGTTATTTTATTAGATAATATAAAATGTATTATTCTTATAAAGTATTATTTATTTTAATTTATAGGAGTATTATTTATTAATAGTCATATTTAATCTTGAATCATTTAAAATTTTAAAAATTGATATAGGTTTTCATTGTTCAATTAAATATTATAGTTAAGAAAATCTCATTTATTTGCAATATAATTTTTCATAAAAAATAGTATCATTTCTTTTTAAGTACTGTCCAAACTTAAATATATCTTTCTTCTTTTAAAATAAAATACACATATATTCATTTGCAAATATAATTATTTTACTTATGTATATAATAGAAATATAATTTAAAATATACATTTATGTATTCGAAAGTAAATGATAAAAAGGTGTTAATAATTTCTTCAATTTAATTTGAAATACATTTCTTTAATAAATTTTGATTTTTTAATATTAATAATTATTTATATTCTTAATTTTTTTTATTTTTATAATAATTATATAGTAAATATTTTTTTAAATATAATAATAATAATTATTATTAATAAAAATATTCAATTAAATAATATCACTAATTTTTAATTATTCAGCCAATTGAATTTCTTAAAAATTTATACAATATAAATTAAATTAATATTTAAATAAAATTATATATATATTTATATTATTTTTATAAATAATTGAAAACTTAAATTACATTTAAATTAAAATTAAATTAAAAAAAGTTTCTGATGCATACTTTAATTAATATTTTTAAGTATTTAATGATATTAAATTATGTTCGACGAATAAAAAATTAACACATATTTTCAAAATTTACATTGCATCAGAAAATGACACATATGTTTTTGGAAAAACTTATACTCCCTCCGTTCGCTCGAAAGAGGGTATTTTTTCCATTTTGGTCATCCGTTCCAAAGAGGGTCATTTCCTTTTTTACACACATGTGACCCACACACACCTACTAATACAACTAAAAAAATATGGGATCCACACTCCCACTAATACAACTACCCACTACACATTAAATAACAATACTCCTTAATCAACGTGCACAAAAGCAAAATGCCCTCTTTCGGGCGAACGGAGGGAGTATAAGGAGACAAATTCTCTTGTGAGACATTATACATGTGAGACGGTTTGTGAGACGTGTGCCAATTATATAGATAAAGTATGTTTAATGGTTGTTAAAATATGTTTTCTAAAATATGATAAATGATGAATTAAATTATGATTTTAACATGTTATAATATGATTCATTATTGACATACTTTAACAATAAATAAACATACTTTACCTATATAATAAACATACTTTAGTAATAGGTCAACCCGTCTTACAAAAAACTCGTTTTACAATAGAGTTTCTCATATAAGGAAATTAATGATATAACTTCTCATTTGTCTTATAAAAGTCATTCCATATGATAGTCTCACACTAGGATTTATCATATTTCATGCGGGATTGGATTGGAAAAATAATTGAACGTGGATTTATTCTATAGCTTAGGTAAGAAGGCCACGTAGCAATAAGATTTCCTTGGCAGTTGCCATGTTGAAGTTATTATTAACAAAGATTTATTGAGTTGGTGATGTCATGATATATATATATATATATATATATATATATATATATATATATATATATATATATATATATATATATATATATATATAAGTGTTGGTTAAGATGAATTATTGAGATAAATAATAATGTATGACGACAAAAAACAATTTAATAATTGCAGTTGTTACGACATGTCTAAAAGCGAGGGCATAATGAATGAGAAAATATCAATTTTGGTCCGGTATCTTTTACGAAATTCAATTTTAGTCCTATAATTTTTAGTATTTTCAATTTTAGTCATTTTAGTTTCAATTTTAGTCCTGTAACTTTTAAAATTTCAATTTTAGTTCTATAAGTTTCAAATTTAGTCCTGTATCTTTTTGAATTTTCAAAATTAGTCATATTATAAATTATATCATATTTCAAAAGATACATGACTAATTTTGATAATTTAAAAAGATACAGGATTAAATTTGAAACTTATAAGACTAAAATTGAAAATTTAAAAGTTATAGGACCAAAATTGAAACTAAAATGACTAAAATTGAAAATAATAAAAGTTACAGGACTAAAATTGAATTTTAAAAAAGATGTAGGACCAAAATTGATAATGAATATAAAATTGTTTTTCCAAAGAAGGTACGGTAAGAGAAAAGAAAATAGAAAAGAACTTTTAGGCTTAAATCAACTGAAATCAACCACCACCTATTGCATTTCAGTTACAGTTCAATTCAAGTGCACTTTATTAACTATAATTCAAGTTCACTTAATGAAAATCGTATTGAAATTGAAAGAATTTTTTTTTAATACTCAATTTCACATTATGTATGAATCAATTGCTTTAATTGATAGAAAATTACTAAGGTATCTCATTCTTGTTTTGAATGTTTTCTATTTAACTTTATTGCATATGAATGAATCATGAGAAACAAAATAAGAAAGAAGGTGACAGGTAATAATTTGATTATGTCTAATTTGAAAACTATGAAAAGAATAATTTAATATTTATTAATGTTGAGAAAATTGTCAAGAATATTAAGTTTAGACTTTAGAATTTTATGTAAATAAGATAGAGTACTCTTTTATTTTGTAATTGACTAGTTTATCCGAAGATAATATTAGCATGTTAATAGTTGTAAACTTGTTAAACTATATATATATTGTACCTATTATGAACAATATTTTTAATGATTAAAAAATTATATTATATTTCAATAAAAATATTACTCCCTCTGTCCCAGTAATTTGTGCACACTTCCTTTGACGGAGGGAGTATTATTTTTTAATTTATATAACGTGTTTATAAAATAATTCACTGCTCATAATCACTTTCATCTAACTCATTGCAATAATAATGAATTTCATTATATATATCTAACAGTAACTGATTATATTTGCGTATAACAAAACACCATCATATGTGAAATCATCTATCAATTAATTATAAAATTATATCTCAAATTAATGGGAAGTGTAATAACAAATTTTGTATTTATAATAAAATAAATACAAAAGAATTACAATAATAATTCAAAAGGATTAAACTTGATAATTTAGGAAACAATCTGATTCTTCTCTCGAACCAATTTGGCATTTGACTTTGACTTGTTGACTTGACCGCGTTGACCGCGTTGACTGTGTATGTTGAGTCGGATCTTCAGTTGAAGCTTGTTCGAACTCGAATTTGGGATTTTATAACGTTAATCCAGAGGCGTCGAGCCTTTGTTTGGATTAAGCGTACTTGATCCGAAGAACACTCGATCTAGGGGCTTAGCACCTTAATCCCGGGTCGTATGCCGTTCTTGGCGCGAAGAACACCGAAGAACTTAGTTTATGAAGAATACTTGATTTGGGGGCTCCGCACCTTAATCCCGAATCGCTTGCCGTTCTTGACTTGAAGATGCTTGAAGATCTCAAGGGAGCACTGCTCGTGTTCTTGATCTCTTCAGAGCGTTTGTGTCTTCAGGTCTTTGAATGTGTGTGTAATGAATGGAGGAGGGCTCCTTATATAGGTGGAGGGTTAGAACGCCCCATAAATAACTCACAGTCTGATTGGTTCAAGGCTGATTTGACCTGATTCTGCGGGCTTGGATCTTTCACTTGCTTAGGCTTTAAGTCAGACTTATTTGACTGGATCTAGCCTAATTATCAATTATTTACTCATTTATTTTAGAAATAGATTTATTTAAATCCCTTAATAAATAAATAATTAATTGATAATTATTGCATTAATTTGCCACATATTTTCCTTTAATAGGCAATAAAATTCAAGTGTCTACAAATGGCCCCTCGCATTTTGTTCACGGACGCCCTGGTGTTGAAGTGAACAAATTATAATAATTCATTCTTGATCAATATGATTGAATTTTATTGCTTGCCTCACCAACTTGATATGAATAGCATGAATTATGACTGAACTTAGCAGAGTACTAAGCTGCCTACGTACCTCTTTGAAGAGGATCAAGTCATAACGTAGTTCAAGGAACATGATTTGGTTTGAATCGGGGGTGCCGTACACATTTTATACTTATGCGGTCCAGAAGTAACATGCAGTTTAGGCTCGTGCGTTATGGAGCATTGAACTTGAATTTGTTGACAATTTATACTCGTGTCAATGAGTCTTAAATTTGAACTTGTAGACAGTTTATACTCATGTCAAGGAGCCTTGTATGGATATTTTTCACTCGTTTAGAGGAGTATTGTGTGAACAGTTTTCGCTCGTGCCGATGAGCTTTATGTGTAGAGAGTTTATTCTCTTCTCATGGAGATTTTATTTGATGGGTAGATAGTTTATACTCATATCAAGGAGTATCGAACATGTAGAGAATTTTGTCTCTTCTCAAGGAGATCTGATTTGATGTGTGGACAATTTATACTCATATCAAGGAGTATAGTGTGAATAAGTTTAGCACGTATCGAGGAGCCTTGAATTTGATTTGTGTTAGATAGTTTAAGCTCGTATTAAGGAACATGAGATTTGATTTGTAGACAGTTTTAGCTCGTATCAAGGAGCGTTGTGTGTAGAGAGTTTAGTCTCTTCCCAAGGAGATTTGATGTGTAGACAATTTAAACTCATATCAAGGAGCATTGTGTGTAGATAGTTTTAACTCATATCAAGGAGCTTAATTTGAGATTTTTAGATAGTTTAAACTCGTATCAAGGAGCATAGTTTGTAGATAGTTTTAGCTCATATCAAGGAGCGTAGCATGTGGACTTGAGAGATTTCAGATAGTTTAAGCTCGTATCAAGGAACGTAATGCAGACAGTTTTCGCTCATGTCAAGGAGCATTGTGTTTAAGTTTGTCAAATGTTCATTGCCCCAAATCTTGGGATGCACTATTTTTTCTTGCTTCAACTTCATTTATAGAAACTGCAGCCTTTGTTTGTGGTTCCTTATCCAAGGGCTTATCGAAGGACATGTATTCAAACTCGTAAGAGTCTTGAATAGATGGCCATTCGATGTCAGGATTAACTCCATGTCGTGAGCTCTTGAAGTCAACTCTTCAAAAGTTTTAGGCCGAATTCCTTGGAGTATGTAGCTAAGATTCAATTGCATCCATTGAATGCACATTTCTATAGCTGAAGTTTTTGATAGTTTTTTTTTTTTGCAATTGAGGTTTAGACTCCTCCATCTATTGATGTAATCGATGACATATTCTTCATCTCTTTGACCTGATTTTGCGGGCTTGGGCCTTTCACTTGTTTAGGCTTTAAGTCAGACTTATTTGACTGGATCTAGCCTAATTATCAATTATTTACTCATTTATTTTAGGAATAGATTTATTTAAATCCCTTAATAAATAAATAATTAATTGATAATTATTGCATTAATTTGCCACATATTTTTCTTTAATAGACAATAAAATTCAAGTGCCTACAGGAAGCTCAGAAGTCGAAACCAGCCATATTAGTATGATTTTTTTAGGATAAATTGCCAACTTACACATTCTAAACCACACCTAATAAACTGATAAAATAACATGCAAAATATATAATTCATGAAAATGAGATCAAATAATAATACATGTGAGGCGATCTCGTTTTCTGATCATGAAAGATCGTGGGAAAGTGTTGATCAAGATTAAATAATTGATGTGCAATCACGTAGCCTCTAATTATTGCATCCAGACATGTAGTCTGTAGTTGTATTAATGTAGTGTGTGTGACCATGTGGATATAATAATGATATTGTATGGATCACATCAACCAAAAAAGGAAATGTATACTTTGTTTTGGGACGGACCAAACCTAGTTATGGGACGGAGGGAGTACTTTTTAGTATAATAAAAATATAATATTTTTAATTTTTCAAGAAAAAAAAATAGTGATCAAAACTTTAATACTTTTTATATTTCAAAGATGTTTTCATCAAAAAAATAATACACTTATTAATTAAAGTGTAGTATTCTTTAGAATAAAATGTTAAATTTTTGAACACCAATTATACATATGGGTGTACAAGAGACCAACTCAAAATTTAAACAATTTGTTGGCGAGTTTTAGTTAACTGTTAATTTTTTTAAGAATAGTTAAATAAAAAATATATACATCCAATAAAATAAAAAAAAAAATATATATATATATATATATATATATATATATATATATATATTTACTAGTGCACATAAATTAAATCCATAATTCGAGTATATGAATATCAACTCACAATACAATATTGTGCATGATTCAAAAAGAAGAATTAAAATATTATATGATCAACGGTCAAGATCTAAATCGACAATATTGTGCATGATTCACGAAGAAGAATTTAAATATTAAATGATCAACGGTCAAGATCTAATCGATCGCCAAGAGCCAATTATTGAATCAATCAGATTCCTTGTCCTGCCCTTCTATATGGAATCTCATTGCCTCTTTATGGCCATGTTTGTTTTTATTTTAAAGATAAATTTAAAATTACCTTGGTACATATTCATCAATCATATTAAATCTCAATTCATCTATATATGTTTGGTAATCTCTCCGTAATATAAAATGATTCACGTTTGGAAAAGTTGATATTTTTTACAAATTCTATTGACTTTATAGAGTATTATATTATTTTTAGGTTATAATAATAGTATGTATATATGTAAAAAAAATAGTGACAAATTTGAAATTAAAGTAAATTTTGAAATTGTTAGATAAAATGATGTTTTATTTTTGCGGTGTGAAAGATTTTATCAAACAAACAAATGAGAAAAGTGTGAAGAGTTATGTGTGACGGTCGAACGGAAAGAGTATATTATTTTTCTCAATTAATACTCCTTCCATCTAATTACACTCTCTAACATTTTCTCATTTATTTTTCACATTACACTCTTCACCTTTAATAAAAATTTCAAAAAAAATAACATTTTTCAATACATTATAATATATTTTTTTTAAAAATTACTCACATCTAACATAATTAACTTATTTTATCATTTATTCATTAATTAAAAAGATTATATTACCCTCAAGTCAATAAAATTAATAAAAAAATATTTTTTTTTCTTAAAGCCCGTGTGAAGAGCTGAATGGGGGAAGTACTATTTTCTCTGCACTCTCATCTATTCTTCCCCATCAATTAATTATGATCGACATCCTCTTTCACATTCATTAAAAGCGGTTCGGATCTCCTGTTAGATTTGCAAACCGTTGGATGATTGACACGTAGAATAGACTAATCTATACCCTAACCATCAACTCTAAGAGAGGAAAAGTTGAGATTTCCCTCCCCGCATATATTTCACTCATCTAACTTATGTAACAAGATATGTAACATCAAAATGTAACAGGACATCCAAAATCCATTAAAAGTTAGAATTCACCTCACAAAATAAAAAAAAAAGAGATACCAATATTTAGACTTGAGAAAGTACTCCATTCATTCTGCTACAAAACCCATATTTTATTGAGTTAGTCTCCTGTGAATCGGTCTTATGGTGTAATATTTATAATTCTTTTTAATTTACACCCTAACAACACATAAGGACATAATAGGATTGGAAAGAGAATCGCATGGTTTACACAAATGTTTACCTATTTTATTAATGAGTGTCCCAGTAAAAAATATATATATTTTCATTTTTGATAGATGAGACCAAATAAAACAATTACTCCATATTTTATGAGCTCACACACAATATTAATACAATTACTCACTATAAAATAAAATATTATATATATCTCCACTATATATTAAATAATATATTTCTTAATCTCCATACAAACAATAACTTAAAACTTTTTGGTGCGGAAAGGAGGGAGTAATACTTTTATGTCAACTACTTAACCCTATTAAAAATTTGTTAAAATTTACAGTTCATCATCCATGAGATAATATTTCTATTCTATGGAATTCACCCAAACTTTTGGATTCTTTTCGGTCAGTCAGTGTATAATTACTACATCAACATGTCATGTTTTTGCTGGACTTTTCTTTTTCTTTTAAATAAATATCTTGTCAATGCGAAGATGTTGACACACTTCTATAAACATTTCTTGAATCCAATGCCAACTATATATTATAATCTCTTCTTCCTCAAACCACTTCTAATAAAGTTTAGGTGATATTTTGCTGATCAAGCATCGATCACATCACAAAACAGTGGTTCATCAACCAGTGTTAGAATGAGCAAAGAAAGTTTGGTCAGATCCGATGATGAAAGAAGCAGTTGCATTGATTTGAAACAGCTATTGTCGGATTCTTGCAGTTTTGCAAGAAAAGCATTGCAGATGGGCGTGAAGGATCCACAGAAAGCCGTGTACGCCTTCAAGATGGGGCTGGCGTTGTCGCTCGTCTCGTTGTTCATATTCTGGGAACAACGGGACATCTCCCAGTACGCCATATGGGCCATCCTGACTGTCATTGTCATGTTTGAGTTCAGTATAGGTATATTCGTACAAGGTTTAAAATATCGATATCTGATACTGGTAATGAATATTGATAATGCAATGATGATACAGGAGCGACTTTCATCAAAGGATTCAATCGTGGATTGGGAACGTTCTGTGCCGGAATGCTGGCGTTTCTCTTCGCTGAGCTTTCGACTTTGGCTGGAGAGTGGGAAAAAATTGTGATCGTCGTTAGTATCTTCATCACTGGTTTGTTCTTTTCACATTAATGTTCTTGATTTAATTATCTTCAATCTGCTATCTGTCTTTCAAAATGATTCTGAATAAATTCTACATCTTGTCTTGAGTTTTTTTTTTTAGTGAAATTTGAATTTGAGCTTTGAAAAAAAGCACGAGTTTATGTTTGCTTTGAGTTTTGAAAATAATATACTCCCTCCGTCCCGTTTCAATGTTTACGTTTGTTTTTTACACGTCGATTAAGGAGTATAATATTTTAATAGATAGTGGGTAGAAAAATATAATATTTAATGCAAAGTGGGTAGGTGTATTAGTGTTGGATGATATATTAATTGTTTTAGGTGAGTCCATATTCCAAAAAGAAAACATAAACATTGAAATGAGACAAGCAAAATAGAAACGTAAACATTGAAACTGGACGGAGGGAGTACTCACTTAGTTCTCTTTAAAGGGTTTGTGGATTAAGAAATATTATGTTCGATGTATAGTAGGTAGTTATATTAGTGGAAGTATGAATCCCTTATTTTAATTGTATTAGTGTGTCGTGAGTAGTGTAAAAAAGAAATAAGACTTTTTTTTATGAAAAAAAAACTCTTTAAAGAGAGTATTAACATTCTCTAGTTATTTTGGTATTCCATAAAAAAAATATATACTTATATCATTAAATCCTTAAAGCATTTGATATTATTTTAATTAGAAAACAATAAAAACATAATTAATATGTCATTTAATTAAAATAGAATACAAGATTAACATCAAACTATTGACCAGAACTCTAATATACACCCACAATTTATATATTCTCACTCACCAATTAATTTTTTTTCTTTCTTTTTCGCATATACACTCTTACATCAATGAATATTATCATCCAACTTTTAAACTTTTACACATTGATTTTAAAGTCAATTATACGAATGAGTGAGACAGGAAGATGTGAATGGTGGGGATATGTGAATTATTCAATTCTTATAAATAAATTCTGCTCAACACTTACCTACGAGTGTGCAGTAATCGGTTATAATCGAAATAATAGCTCAAACCGAACCGAACTGCTTAATTCGATTCGGTTACCATTTCATATTTTTGGTTTCGGTTTTCAAGAATTAATATTTCGGTAATTCGGTTTGGTTACGGTTTTACGATTCAAAAAATCGATTAACCGATAACCGAACCGATATTTTCATTTATAAAGAAGAAACCCTACCTACCCTGCCTAAATCCCCATTTTCATTTCAACCCTCTAATATCTCTCCCTTAGCCAGTGCACTTTCAAGATCCACCACCACATAGTCTCGCTCGCCACACCCATCTCGGAGCTTCAAGCTTGTGCTGCCCTAGCCGCTGTCGTCTCTTGACGGCTGGCTTACTTGCTTTCTTGACACCGGTCCATTGGATTCTCCGCTCTTATTTTTTTCTTCCTCCAGACATCCTATTTCTTCTTTCTCAATCTTCTGCTAGAGGTTTTCTTAATTTTTTTCCTGAAAATTTGAAATGTGTTTTTCTATTAATGTTGGTGGTAGTGCTTGTATTTCGTGGTGGATTAACCTGGGGGCAGTGGGGTGTGGATGAATTTTTAAATTGATTGTGTTGAGAGTAGGGGAGGAAGAAACAGAAATCAATTATGTCTACCTTCGTGCGCCAAAGTGGCGATGAACAACATATTCCATTTTTTCAATTTTGACAGTTTCACAATAATCATCCCCAATTTCAAATCTCTTGCCATAAACTGTTGTGTTTTGACGTCCTGTATTCCCGATCTTTTAATGTTAAAAAATCGGTTATTCGGTACAAAAACCAAAATCGAGCCGATAATTTCGGTTCGGTGAGTGTTTGGCTTTTCATCACCCGGTCGGTTTCGGTTAATAATCATAAAATTTTGATTATTTTGATTTTGCACAATTCTTCGGTTCGATTACCGAACCGACCGATGCTCACCCCTACACTTACCTACATAATTTATATACTTTATTTTCAAATTTTAGTAAATGCTAATTTAATTTGTAGTCTCTATTTATTTCTTAGGAGTATTCTTTAATTTATCCTTCAATATTTTGTTAATATTTGTTTGTAATTGGTTGCAAAATAACTTCTCATACAATAAGTTCTCTTGCAAGCAAATATTTTCTAATTTTTTATTTGATATATGTTCCTATGAAATGGATTGATTAATCTTCGGTACAAAAATAATACTACTCTTGTAAATAACTCTCCCAAAAAAAAGCACCGACATTTTAATAAGTAATACTTAAAAAAAACAACTCCATAATTAGCATTATTCATATTTATGTAGTATTTTTATAAAATTTTATATAATTAAAACTGAAATAAAACTATATATGGCATAAAATATGTAACAAAATGATAAATTTAATAAACATACAATCATAAACTACAATAAAATATAGTACTAGTATATATAATAAATTAAATTAAATTTCAATAACATATAATCAACATTATTTAATTTGAAATTTTAATATTATAGAAGGAGCATTCCACAAAATGCATGTAGAAGAATTTTGATGTAGTGATTGAGAATATAATAAAATTTATACTCCCTCCAATCCTATAGAAATTGTGACATTTTCCTATTTGGGTTGTCTCACAGAAGTTGTCACATTCCTTTTAAATCATATGAGACCCACACAAAAAATATTAACATATTTACATGATCTACACACACTCCACACACACCACTAATACACTTATCCACTACACATTAAATATTAACATATTATGTGGGGTTTGGTGTTTCAGGATGTTTAGCTTCTTACTTGAGACTTTATCCGACAATGGCGCCGTACGATTACGGGTACCGTGTTTTTGTTCTTACATTCTGCATCCTTATGGTGGCTGGAAACAGAACTGGGGAATATAATGCTGCAATTCTTACACGACTCGTGCTTATCGCCGTTGGTGCTTCTATCTGCTTCCTCGTCAACATTTGCATCTGCCCCATTTGGGCCGGAGACGATCTGCATCGTCTCGTCGCCAGTAATTTCAAGGAACTCGCTACCTCTTTAGAGGGTTTGTGTTTCATCTACTATTCCATTCTTCCTATGTATATTTTATCCATGTAAAACTTGTCATAATCTTGATTTCCTTTCCTAGGTTGTGTTAATGGGTACACGAAGCAAGCTACCTATGAAAGAATTCCGAGTAGATTCTTGTCTCAAGCAGCTATATCCGATGATCATCTCTTACTTGGGTACAAAACAGTGATAGAGTCTGCAAACAGAGAACAAACATTGGTATGAAGAACTACTGCTGCAATTGCAAATATTCTTGTCACTTTTAACTAACTCATACATTGTTTCAAGAGTTAGTCTCATGTGAACCGAGTTTACGGTGTAAATCTTGTTGTTTCCCTTTTAAGTTAAACCCATACAATACATAGGATATAATAAGATTGGGAGGGGGACCACAAGATTTACACAAGTGTTTGCCTTGTTTCAACACTCTATCATGTGCAGTTTGGATTTGCTGTGTGGGAGCCGCCTCACGGTCGTTACAGGAAGCGTCACTATCCTTGGAAAAACTACGTAAAACTCAGCAGTGCCGTGAGGCACTGCGCCTACACCGTCATGGCGCTCCACGGATGCATTATGTCAGAAATACAGGTAAAAATATCGGTACCTTAAATTTGCACGCATTATTTTTATGCTTATTAAATCAAATGATTGTCCTTTGTCATTTTTATGTAACATTTTCTGTGCCACACTATTTATAAATGACTTATAAGAGGGGTGGAAAATTATAGTACTTGTCAATTAGAGTGACACAGAAGATGATATACAAAAATCAAACTTACCCTCAACTGATTCGTTAAGACTACGAATCGTGTAGGCCCCGCCAGAGAAGAGACAAGTGTTTCGGAGGGAGCTTCAGAGGGTGCAAGAATTCTGAGAGAACTAGGAATCAAAATAGAGAAGATGGAAAAAGTAAAGACAGTTAGCAGCATACTTAAAGAAGTGCATGAAGCAGCAGAACAGCTTCAGAGGAAAATAGATCAGAAATCATTTCTGTTAGTGAATTCCGAGAGCTGGGAGATTGGACACAAGACCAAGGTGGTTTTAGAAGATTCTAGAGACTTCGAGAACATGGACTTATGCTTCAAATCTTACAGCGAGGCAGCAATCTACGTACAAGCGCCTCTAAGGCTGCCCAACAAAGACGTGTGAGGAGAATCTGAGGAAGCACATTCCATGGCCGTCGTGGATCTCGTTCGAAGGCGATTACGACTTGATCAGAGAGGAAGAAGTTCAGACGTACGAGAGCGCGAGCGCACTGTCTCTAGCGACGTTCGCTTCGCTGCTGATCGAGTTCGTGGCGAGGCTGCAGAATGTGGTGGATTGTTTCCAAGAACTGAGTGGAGAAGCTGAGTTTAAAGAGGCTGATGATTATAAAGTTGGCTCGATCGAGCGTGCTGGTCTATGGACTCGATTCTTAAGGTGCTTTAGAACTAAGAGGTCTGATGTAATATTGAAGTGAAGTAGGAAATTGGATTAAGGAGATGAAGAACAGAGGATGCAGGATTATGAGCATCTAATCTTCTTTTGCTTGGGTAGAAATGGACATCCCACTACTGGATTTGAGGTTCAAAGTTTGATTTTGAAGATTTCAGACATGATATGTGTGTGGGATATGAAGTTTGATTGTATTGATGTATAGTATATTATTATTACCATGACCATCGCCATTAATCTTTGGGATCGCCATGTGTATAATCATAAGAAGAAATAAATGATATTGGTCTCACAAGATAATTCCTATAATTACCTAAATTTTATATCAAAGTGTGTTGTATCCTCGTTACAAGAAGCGTATATGGTTTTCAACCTAAGTGGTAGATAAAAGGTTGATAAAATGTCTTACATAAATCGAGATGAGAACTTTAAAAAAGAAGATGAAGAAACGACGAATTAGATAATGAGCTTTGAGTTAAGAAAATGAACATCGATGAAGCAATCTAACTATATTAATTAACGAGAGTGTGTTTGGCATAATAAAAGGGGATGGGAATAGATTTGGAAAGGGACGGGTTTAAGAGGGTTAAGAATAAAACTTATGCCTCTCCTTCTCTTTCTTGAGTGGAATGGTTAAATCCCAAAAAATAGGTTTTAATTCCATTACCTAATACTCAAGCCAACATAAAAATATCAATTCCATAACTATTCCTTGTGTTAAAAGTACTCAATCAAACACCTTCTAGCTTTAACTAATGAGCTTGAGACGAAGAAGATGTTTGGATTTCAATGCCGAAATTTAAAATAATTTAGATTTGTATTCATTTATTCAACAAATACTAGAAAATATAACATAGATTAACTAGGTGAGTTAGCTCATGTGGTCACTGAACTTCTCATTAAAGTGAGTGACTTGGAATATGAGTGAATTAATTTCTATCCACTAACATTTATTAGGACCCTCAAAATCAAAGGAGATAGATAGACAGAGGACTTGCTACTTGCAAGAACAGTATAAAGAAACGGCCCATGGGCCTCAAGAAAGCGGGCTGTTTTTTGCTTTAAGAATTGGGCTTGATCAAGTTTTCCAAGGCATCATATGGGCTTGAGAAGCAATTAGCAAGAGCGATAAGCCCAGAGAACTTTTTCCTCTCTCTAGTCCCTCTTCTTTTCTTCTTTTTATTTTTCCTTTATTAAAAAGCTTAGAAATCTGAATTACAGGAGTTTAAATTGCACCATCGACCTCCTCTTTCGTACATAGGGGTCAATTATGATCTCTTTTAAGATATTAGGGCTATTTATTAATTTATTATTAGTATTTTTTTTGATAAATTAAATAATAAAAATTTGCTTTACAGTAAAGCAGAACTTTTCTCACAACCTTAACTGTAGCATTATATCATAGTTCCGTTTGACCTCACACCAGTAATAACTGCGCATGTCTTACTGTGCTTTATTTATCCTATGCCAAAATTATTAGTAATAAACAAAAAGAAGAAGGATTTCTGCATGTCCTTTTTATTTTTATTTTTGATCTTTATTTTGCCAAAAAGAAATTCAGCCCAACATTGAACATACCAATTCTCTTGATGAAAAATACTGTCTTTGTAAAAGTTATTAAAGAAATATGTATCGTGTAGGTGAGTTAAAGAGTTGTTGAATCTCTTGTTACAGTTTTGTACTTTTTCCTTTTTTAATTTTGTGCGTCGGCACCAAAGTTCATATTTTTATTTTTAAACACATGAGACTCACATATGTCACAAATACAATTTAATATATGGGATCCATTACCGACTAAACATTAAATAATAATACGACATCTTAATTTACATGAAAAAACATTAAATAATAATACTACATCTTAATTTACATGAAAAAACGGATGTATATTTTGCTGATGGAGGGAATATTACATTCCTTATTGAAGGATTTGATGATTCTAATTTCATGTTTCATTTTGGTATACATTCCATATTAAAAAAAGTGAACAATTTAAGGTAGTTTATTATTCACAACAAATTAATTATCATATGGAGTATATTAGGAATCCAGATTATGAAAACTCATTAAATGTGACAACATCCTTTGTGTTTGAGATTAATGAAAAGACATTAAGTAATACGCGTGACAGTCTTCAGTTTTGTGAGCATGAAAGGTCATGGGTGAAGTGTTCATCTTAGTTCATTATTTTTATATTAGGAAAAAATAAAATGAAATGCAGTCGTGAAAGCTTCTAATTTGAGCATTCAAGAAGATGAGTCAGTGAATGTGACTAATTAGGTTTTCATAATCTAACTGAATGAATACAAACAACACTTCTGATCAAGGGTCAAAACCAATCAAATTCTTACATCTGTCCTCAATTTTATTACTCTTTCTTGAAAACATGATATGTATATATGAATTTTTAAATTTGAATACAAATTATAAGGAAATAATCGAATTCTTCTTCATTCTAACTCTATCTGGAAACTTAAACTGCTCTTTAAAAAATTAATCCCAGCTTTTGGCTATTGTTTTGGACATTAAATTCTTGTCAAATCTAAGATTAATCAAACCATATGTCATGTGTTGGCTTTAATTTTTTAATATTACAACTTCTTTTTGTCAATGCCCCAAAATATTGACTTTATATCCATGAACATTTCTTGAATCAGATGTTAACTATATTTTAATTTATACTCTAACTTCAGTTGGTTATATTATATATATATATATATATATATATATATATATATATATACTTGTTGGAAATTATTAATTTCCATTATAATCTAATTGTGGGCAATATATTATTATGCAATTATATTAGCTATTCAATTATTTTATGGACTTAATTAAGTGATCCAATTAAGGTTAAAGGTCCATGGGCTATAATAATAAATGATATGGGCTAAATGAGTAGATACCCAATACTACATGATTAGGTGATTATGGGTGGTCTAGTCAAGTAGTATATAAAGATTACCTGGTTATGGTCCCCAATATACTAAGCCGCACATGGTCTTCCCTTCTCCCCATCGGGAGGGATTACTACGGTCCCCATAAGGAATAAGGATGCTTAGTTGAGGAAGGTCATATAACCATTGATCCTGAGTTCGTGTTCCGCCTAGAGACTCATTGGATAAGGTACGCTTCCGCTTTACGGTTTAAATCTCGTTAATCATAATAGGGTTAAAGTTTCATGGATTTATTTCCAACAAGTGGTATCAGAGCCACCCTATATATGATTTTCTGAGATCACAATAATATTGTGGGTTAGATTCGAATGTGTGTTTGAATCTTTATGGTAAATCACGTTTTTTTTTATTAAAGGATTGGTATTGTTTAATGATTCATAGATTAATTATCGTATTCCAGTTTGATAATTGAGTTCATAACATGATTAATAACGTGATGATTGAGATTTTCACTATTTTGTTTCATATAAATATAAGTGCATTCGGCGATGACATGTGGTGTTTCGCCAGTTGGTATGATAATTGGAAAATTCATATTGCCTCTATTGAAAGGAATTACTGTGATAATATCAATTGAATATTCGGATTATTAAAAATTAATGTTGGCAATCTTTGACATCCAATTATATTTGAGTAAATATCATACTATTGTAATTTTAATGGAATGTTATTTGGATTCGATTAATTTTGAAACTTTAAATTGAATTTATTTGTTAGATATCAAATAAATCTTCAAATTAGTGATTGGTGTACATAATCCGTTTGTGATTGAATACGGATGGCGTAATTAACATACTGTATTTTATAATTGATCAAGTAAGAGCAAATATAATGATTTATTTGGGAGTACTTGTATGAATATCCATTCTGATAGTAATTTCCAATGTTGGAAGCAATTGTGATAACTCATAATTTTAGATATAGCAAATTAACATTTGCAACAGAATTGATAATTGAGTACACAAGGATGTTTAGTCGTGTCATGATCATGATATCATTTTAAGGTTATATATGCTGCTCATTATTTTATCCTCTATGCATATATAGATTTAATATTAATTAAATTGTGATATCTTATTTGCTCATTTGGAGAATTGCGTCAATTCCATATTGGTCATATTAAATAAAGAAAGTCGGTTCATTCAGTTTAATAATTGATTTATGGGACAATTATGTGATTCAATAATATTTGGTTATATTCTATTTATGGCATAAGAAATTAATTGTGCAATATTTATTATTGATTCTGGAATCAATTACGAGTCCCATTATTTTGGAAAGGATCGAGTTTTATATTAAATTGGGATTTTGGAATCCCTAATTAAGTAAAGAAATCTTTCATTATTTTTTAAGTTGGTATGAATCATCTAATATTCCTATTTGGTTAGAGGAATAAAATTAAATTAAATTGGAGAGACAGTTAAATGTCGTTTAATTAAATTAAATATTTTAATATTTATTTAATTAGTCTAGTAAACCTTCAATCTAGTCAATCGAAGCACCATGTTGCCACAGCAATATCGTGTGTGGAGAAAAACTTTATTGAAATTACATAGATGAGTGTGATATTATTTATGTGTTCTGTGTTCGGCCCACAGGTAGGCACAGTTTGACAGAATAATAACACACATGTGATAATAAGTATGTGATAATTATTTGGATTATTCATGTGAACATGAGTCGGTCCACAGATAGACTCTTGTTTGACAGAACTTATTGTCAATACTTGATTGTTACACCAAGATTACCCCTGCAGTTAATTTTTGTCCACAGACGAGGTTAATGTTGCACAAGGTGTCTTGTGATGGGTCCCTAATTAATAATGTTGTGCGAGTGTATTTTCATGCGTGTATTGATCGGCCCACAGGTAGATTAATATTTGGCAGAAATACACAAGCACCTGTGGTGGTAAATATGTGACGATTATTTGTTTAACATGTGAGTAATAAGTCGGCCCACAGGAAGGCTATTGCTTGACAGTTTTATTGTCAGTATTTGACTACTACAAAGAGGTGTCACTTACAAGTTAGTATTGTTGTCATTGGACTTGATACTAATGTTGTGTTCGATTCCTTGAGATGATTCTAAACTATTTAAAATTTGAAAGATTATAAAGTTTAGTGCAAGCATGATAATCATTTTGGATTAATTATCTGTTCAATTAAGAAGTCTGTTAATTAAGTTTAACTTATGTCAACAACAAAATTATACATGATGAGAACTTCAACAATAAGGATGAACTAATAAGTTCTAACAAACTCTGTCTCAATAAAGTATAAGGGCAACAAAGAAATACCCGTTTGGAAAGCTGTTAAAGTATAACCTTTCGTTTTCTCTTAAAGGCTTGTGGAATTGTTTTATAATACACCACATTAAGATTACTTAGTATGAATGGTGTTGTGGTGTAGTTAAAAGACAAAAATAGTACTCCATATTATATGGTTACTAATTGGAGAAATACTAAGAATTGCAGCTTATGGTCTCAATAAAGTTCCAACCAAAGTAGTTGTGAGAACTCTTTGATTTCACATATGGTGATATCCAACTAAGGCTAGATCATTGGGATCTACTAAAGAAAATTGGATTCAAATAGATACAAGCTACTTTATTGGTATTAAATAAAGATAATAAGTTTATGATCCAATTGATCGGATCATATTTGAGAGGGTAATACGGTATTATGTGAGGATGTTGATTTTGGGGTAAGAATAATATTAGAGACATTGTCCTTAAGGGGAGTCGATTCGATCCTCACTTATGCTTTAAAGAATTGGTGCAAATTCAGAATAACGATATGACAATGTCAATAATATTTAAGGAATAACAAATTCAACAACCTCAAGAATTAATGTCACTAAGGAAACCACTAGAGTTGGGAGAAAGATAATTCAGAAGATTATGTAGTTTTCTCCTAAATAATGAGGACACTATGGAATTAATGGTAGAATATTCAAACAATGTTCATCAAACCATGAAAGGTCCAATTACTCCAAAGTGTGTTAATGCTATAAGTTATGAGTATAAATCAATACAAGATGATTAGGTTTGCATCTTGATATAGGATTATACTCAAAAGGGAAGGAAGTCATTATTATAAGATAATCGTGACATCAGTAACACATTTTGATCTTGAATCATATTGTATGGATGTAAAGATAAAGTTCCTTGATCGCAACACTGATGATACGATCTAAATGGTTTAAGAACTAATAGGAAATCCATCTATGCATTCAAGCAAATTTTTTCGTAAAGGAATCACAAGTATCATCATGAAGTAAGTGTCTCTTTTGGTTTTGAGACAAATGTAGATGATTATGTGATTCAGTGGGAGAATGTTTAAGTTAAACTAAGGGAGACAAGTGCAGTCTCAATCAGGTGCCCTAAAGTTAAACTAAAGATTTAAGAAATGTAGAAACATTTCATATTCATTGGTTGTTGGAAGTTGTTGTATGATGAGGTCTCTACAAGACCTAATTTGGCTTATGTTGTTGGTATATTAAGTAGACATTTAAGTAACTCTAGTATGGATCTTTATAAAGTATGTATAGAGAACTAAGAATAATATGCTTGTACATTAGAGATCAGATTTGTTAGAGATCATGAGGAATTCTGATTCTGAGTTTGTTGGATGTCAATACAGTATAAGATCCACTTCAGGCTATATTTCTGTTGGTTGGAGAGCTATACAAGTAAAAGTATTAAGCAAACACTTTAGCTCATTAACCATGACAACAGAATTAGTAGCATACTAAGGACATTCAAACATGAAATAAAGGTTGCGAAGATATGTCACATAAAGTTCATTGTGACAGTTAGTTCGCAGTAAAGTATTTATGACAAGAATACTTATAAGTCAAACAAATTGACATAGAATTCTTGGTTGTTAAAGAAAGTGTTTTGTGTAGATAAAATTTTAGAAGAGCATATTATGATAGACTCTAAATATGGATTCACCAATTATGTATTCAACGCCCTGTAATTTTTATGAGCTAGCTACTCATATGGGTGTTATATGGTTTTAGAATACATTAGTTCAGTGAGAGTCTATATTTATTGCTCTTTAAAGTTTTCAAAACACTTTGATTTGGATAATTCAGTTTTCTGCAGAATTAAGTTGATGGTTTTGAATTCATTGTGAATTTACTAAAGTTAATTTTTCATTTTGTAATATTTTATATTATGGATTGGTCTCACTAAAGTTTAAAGTTGGACCAGTTGGAAATAGACATGATGTTGATCACATTTAACATGTAATTTCCATGCTACTCACCATATTTGATCTATGTCATTGAGTATATTGATATGGTGATTGTCGGGGTTTAATCACGATTTATAATGTGATGAATGCCGCGGTAGTTCCATATTAGTATATGAGATGGACCAGATTGTTAAGTATAGCCTGAAGAGGAATAGCATAAAGTTGCGCAACTAAGGACTCTTGATATAATTGCTAACGGAAAATATATAGCCCAAGTGGGAGATTGTTGGAAATTATTAATTTCCATTATAATCTAATTGTGGGCAATATATTATTATGCAATTATATTAGCTATTCAATTATTTTATGGACTTAATTAAGTGATCCAATTAAGGTTAAAGGTTCATGAGCTATAATAATAAATGATATGGGCTAAATGAGTAGATACCCAATACTACATGATTAGGTGATTATGGGTGGTCTAGTCAAGTAGTATATAAAGATTACCTGGTTATGGTCCCCAATATACTAAGCCGCACATGGTCTTCCCTTCTCCCCATCGGGAGGGATTACTACGGTCCCCATAAGGAATAAGGATGCTTAGTTGAGGAAGGTCATATAACCATTAATCCTGAGTTCGTGTTCCGCCTAGAGACTCATTGGATAAGGTACGCTTCCGCTTTACGGTTTAAATCTCGTTAATCATAATAGGGTTAAAGTTTCATGGATTTATTTCCAACAATACTAACTAACTGAAACATAATTTCATTCGATAAAGTGCTAGTGCTAAAATGAGCAAAGAAAGTTTGCTTCGATCCGATGATGAAAGAAGATGTTGCATTTCCTGTTTCAAACCGATTTTGGACAAACTTAAACGACTATGGTCCGATTCTTGCAGTTTTTCAAGAAAAGCACTGCAGATGGGACGCAATGATCCTAGGAAACCCATATATGCTTTCAAGATGGGATTTGCATTATCGTTTGTCTCATTGTTAATATTCTGGAAAAAACCTCTTCCGGATGTCTCCCAGTTTTCCATATGGGCTATCCTAACTGTCATTGTCATGTTTGAGTTCAGTATAGGTACATACAAGATTTAAAATATCGATATAGATCTCTTACAGTGGAAACTGGTAATGAATATTGATCATGGTGAACTTGTTACACAGGAGCCACTTTCATAAAAGGATTTAATCGTGGATTGGGGACGTTTTGCGCCGGCATGCTCTCCTTTCTCTTCGCTGAGCTCTCGCTTTTGGCTGGACAGTGGGAAAGAGTCGTGATTGTCATAAGTTTCTTCATCACGGGTCTGTCCTTCTTACATTGTTTTAAATGAATATGCTAATAAGTTAACTTAATTGTCATCTTAATTCTCTGTAGTAAAATGGTTTTGAATGAATTCTAAGGCTAGTCACTCTTCAGTATTGTTCTCTGCCTTTATTTCTTTTCATAAAAAAGTAGGTTCTTTAAGGATTTAAGGACACTTCAAAATAAAAGATACACTAATAATCTAAAGAGTACTTGAGATTGTAATAAATGTGTGCTCTTTATTTTCTGTCTGATGATCAGAGAGTTCCGGCCTATGGTGTTTCAGGATGTACAGCTTCGTACTTGAGGCTTTATCCGACAATGGCGCCTTACGACTATGGATTCCGTGTTTTTGTTCTTACATTCTGTATCCTCATGGTGGCTGGGAACAGAACAAGGGAATACACAGTTGCAATTCTTACAAGATTGGTGCTTATTGCTGTTGGTGCTTGTATCTGCTTCATCATCAACATTTGTGTCTACCCCATTTGGGCCGGAGACGATCTCCACCGTCTGGTCACAAATAACTTCAAGGAACTCGCAACCTCTTTAGAAGGTTCTTTTCATCTTCTATTCCACTCTTTCATGTGTGTAAGAGCTAGCTAGCTCGTCTAAATCTCCGGAATGTTTATTTTCTTTCCTAGGTTGTGTGAATGGATACACGAGGCACGTTCACTACGAAAGAACTTCGAGTAGATTCATGGCTCAGACAATGTCAGATGATCAGACCTTCCTTGGCTACAAAAAAGTGATAGAATCTGCAAACAGAGAACAAACCTTGGTAAGAATTACAGTGCTAACAATAACATTCTTGATGCAAAAAAGTGGATACGCCCACCGCAGGCGCCCCCACACCCTGGCCCGATAGAGTGGTGGTAACTTAACTGGTCAACATAATGGGATTCGATCCTTGGCTCTTGATGCTAGTTGTCACCCTTATGACTAATTGAGCTGCCTATACGTGCACCCTGTGCTACCATTCTTGTATTAACTAAATCAAACATTGTTCTTTTCATGTGCAGTTGGATTTGCTGTGTGGGAACCTCCCCACGGGCGTTATAGAAAGCTTCACTACCCTTGGAAAAACTACGTAAAAGTCAGCGGTGCCCTGAGGCACTGCACTTACACCGTCATGGCGCTCCACGGATGCATTCTGTCGGAAATACAGGTAAGAATATCGATACCTCAAATTCACGCATGCATTACCCTCGATTGATTCGTTAAGAATACGAAATGTTTAGGCCCCACCGGAGAAAAGACAAGTGTTTCGTAGGCAGCTTCAGAGGGTGAGCGCAGAGGGTGCAAGAGTTCTGAGAGAACTAGGAATCAAAATAGAGAAGATGGAAAAAGTAAAGGCAGTTAACAGCATGCTTAAAGAAGTGCATGAAGCAGCTGAACAGCTGCAGAAGAAGATAGATCAGAGATCATTTCTGTTAGTGAATTCTGAGACCTGGGAGATTGGAAACAAGACCAAGGTGGTTCTAGAAGATTCCAATGATTTTTCAAGTGAAAAGAAGTACTCTAAGAACATGCATTTGGGGTTCAAGTCTTTAAGCGAAACAGCTATCTACATACCATCGCCTCTAAGGTTGCCTAACAAGGATTTGTCTAAGGAGAATCTGAGAAAGCATGTTCCATGGCCGTCGTGGATCTCGTTCGAAGGCGATCATGATTTGATCAGAGACGACGAAGTTCAAACGTACCAGAGCGCAAGCGCGTTGTCTCTAGCTACGTTCGCTTCGCTGCTGATCGAGTTCGTGGCGAGGCTGCAGAATGTGGTGGATTGCTTCCAAGAGTTGAGTGGAGAAGCTGAGTTTGAAGATGCTGATGATCATAATAGTGATAAGGTTGTTTCAATAGAGTGTGCTGGTTTTTGGACTGGATTCTTGAGGTGCTTTAGGTTTAAGAAGACGGATCTCCTATTCTAATTTGGTGTTTCGTATCGTAAGCCACATTTATTGAATTGGTGGTGTTTATTTAAGATTGTGGGATTGAAGTATGAAGTGACAAATTGGAATAGTATTTAAGATAGAGAATGAGAGATGAGATGATATGAAACATGGGATAGTAAATTTGGTGCGGAATAAATCACAACAAATGATTCGCGTAATTTTCCCAATTTATCTTTTATACGTTGTACTTACTCCGGTCACTTGAAAGGTAACCGTTTGTTGTTTGCATGTGGACAATTCTAAGGTCTTTATTTATTTTTTATACGTGGATTAAAGAATATTATTATTATATGTAAAGTGGGTAGTTGTATTAGAGAGAAGTGGTGGGCCATATTGTGTACTTTCTTTACTAAATAGATGAAATTAATATCTAGTAAAACGAGTACCTTATATGTGGCCGGAGGTAGTGTGATTCATATGTAAGAGGAGAAGAAATCCAATAATTACCAGAAATATGCTTTCTTTTTAAGATATATTTCTTTTTTCTACGTGTCATTCATCAACAGTGTTTCACACAAATTGATATAAATGATGCAACAGAATAGAACAGAAACCCGTCTGTTGGAATAAAGAAATCATAACTCACAGGCCACTCAAGATTTTGAGCATCCAATCTTCTTTTTTTCCAATAAAGAATCTTTTTTTTTCCATAATATATTATGGAAACTAGAATATTGAATTGGGATCTGCTTCTGGAATTGGAGTTGAAAGTTTGATTTTTAACTAGGTACTTTAATGCGTGGGAATTGACTTTTTTTTTTGATGTAATGTAATTGTAGCATGTTTTTTTTAGAAACACATACCATTTGTATTTTTTGGGATTTTATATAACTTTTTTCTTCTTAAAATATTTAAAAATAAATAAAAATTACTGGGAAATTAGGAAATATTATTATCATGTGCTGCTGTTATATTTTAGTGTTAGATTAATTAAAACTCTCCCTATCTTCGAGAGGTCTCCATTTTATTATATTGGGCGTCTCATTCAAATGTCCAAATTTCTCACTTGAGTATATATTGGGTGCACCCTTGCACCCGGGTGCACCCATATGTGTATGTCTTTTTATTCTATTTTGTATACATATTATTCTATTTTGTATATGTGTTTTGTAATAATTGTATATTTTTTTCACATTAAGTTTTCATTAAAAAAACTAGCATCCATATGTATATAACTTTTTATGGAATATTATATACAAATTTTCATTAAAAAAATTAACAATTAAATTGTATACATTTTTTTTCTTTATTGTATTTGCTTTTGTTTATATTTGTATATGGGTGCACCCTATCTTAGGTGCACCCGGGTGCATACTATAAATTGTCTTCTCACTTTTAGTAAAAAGAGTCCCGTGTGGCCCACCACTCACTACCAATACAATTATCCACTACACATAAAATAATAATATTTAATCTATGCACAAAAAGCAAATGACCGCCTTTGGGCAGGACGGAGGAAGTACATAAATGAGAGGATAAATATATACTTAAATAGAAAAATATCAATCTTAGAAAAAATATTAAAAAATTTTACTACAATAAAAAATGAAAGACTAGAAGAACATCTGTGCCGTAGATGCGTAGATTTAAGGAGAAGTTATAAATAGTGTAATATTTATGAGTTCAACTGGAGTGTACCGGGTGCATTTAGATAATCTAAACACTTAGATTAGATTCTCATTTAATCCTGATTACTAAATAGAATAAAATAATTAAAAAAAATATTGTTGACGGATTTTCTTGGCTCGTTAATTTAATGTTTGAGGGATTAAAGTTTTTAATAACGAAGCCAAGAACAAATACCATTAAACACAATAAACACCAAATAGTGACCAGTAAAGAGATCAAAGCATCTCCAAGAATCAATTACCACCAAAGAAAACAACCAATTTTATTACTCTCATTTCGAACAACACTCCTCTTTTCCCGATTTTTACCAGTGTAATGTCTAAAGTGAGTGCTTCGAAAAACCTTTCTCTCTCATGTGGGAGAGGCTATTTATATTATCCCGAATGCCCTAGAATCAGACCAATCGTCTTGTGCCACCTGGATGAAGACAATTCGCCTTTAATGAAGCTGTCTAGTACCCTGACCAGTTGCAGGGGTGGTCTGAGCGTCGTTTGTTGCATTGCAAGAGTTTGCAGGGTGTCTCCGTCCTTTGCTGGCTTCTCATTGGTTGTTGGAGTCAGGCACGCCAGCCAATCAACTGTTGTCTTCTAGTTAGGATTGCCGCTCAAGATATCTCCTCTTCCTGTTAGTGTTGTCTTCTAGCCTGCGATACTTGTACTCTTTCATTATGATGCCTGTCCTCTATTGTCCTGCTTTCGCCGTCCTTCTTTGGTCTTCAGACATGTTGGCTTTCTGTGCTGGGGAGTCCGTCCGAGGTCTCGACCAGGGGAAGGTGGACGAGAGGTGGCTTCCAGCTTAAGATGTTTCCTGGGCTTCCGAACTGTTGTGGTTCTTATTGGGCTGCCTTAATTCCCTTCTCATCTAAGTCCTTCGGTTGAGCCGCCGAGGGGTTGGGCCTCCCTTTTCAAGTATCACGAACCTATTGGGCCTCTTGGGCCTAACAAGCATGTGGATATAATACCCATAACAAATACAATAACTACTATTTACCTTTTAGAATAATCCAATATTTATACTTTCCTCCCTCATAAATTAACATAAACATTTGTTTTTTATATGTAGGGTTTATAACTCCTTGCACCCAAAAGTTAAGTATAAATAGTGGAACAATGCATCAATTTCATTTTAACTTTTAAAATATTTTCAATTTGAATGTTTCATTCTAATTTTTATATTTTTTTAGATGAACTCCATAAAAAATAATTAATATAATTTTTTTATAACTTCCACATAATACATTTATATAATTATCCATTTTATATTAAAATATCATATTGTATACTTTAATCTTCGCACACAAACTGTATACATTGAAGGGGAGTACTCCATAACACATTAATTGGTAAATAGATAGATAGATGTATAAATTACTCCAAACAAATAAAATTGAAAATATAGATTCATATACATGGGCCATGTATGATAATTATTGTTAAAATATCTCTTAAATCTTAATACTAACTGCTATGCTACTTACAAATAAGTCAAGCAGTTCTCCGATGCAGCTGTTCAGCTCAAGTGGTAGAGGGAAAGATCTTCCAACTGAGCTTGGTTGCTGTAGGGTGGGGGTTCGAATTTTGGCATGGATTTGGTCCATTGCAACCACAAGTTTAACAGTGAACCCTCTCTATAAACCACTTGAGGCACATCTTGCGATTTACCTCTTCCACCAATACTCAGGGCAGGGGCGGTGGGGACTAATGATGGGGTACACATAAAATGTTTGTGACTAGATTTTTTTAATTACTTTTATTGATGGGATAGGCTAGGCGGGCCCTTTTGGTATCGTAGAATATAGTTACATGAAAAACACCGATGAGCTTAAATACAAATAGAAATTTCATAATTATCTGATTTCTCTCTCTCTCTCTCTCTCTCTCTCTAACTTCTCTCTTCCTAAAAGTTCGAATCGCAGGGAACCCGTCGGAGCTCGCTACCTCCGGTAACTATATCCTCCTCCTTCCCGTCTCTTTAATCTTATGGACCACTGCAGTTGTACGCGTCATCGATGTACTGTTCTCTTTTTTCGCCGTTCTCATTTAGGGATTCTAATCCCTGGCTGTGGTCCAGATCTTAGATTTCTCCCATGAATTTTGATCCGTTGATCTTCTTTTATAGTTTAACGAATTTTGTAAAGATTTTTCCTAATTTTTATTCGAAGAAGACTGGATCACTATTTTCTAAAATGGATGAACTTCCCCTTGTTTCCCTAAATAGAAATTTTAGCCTTTGTGATTTTGCTTGTGATTGAGTTTAGTTATCTGCAAATATGGCATGGATATGCTGTTCTCAATTTCTGATTTTTAGTTTTCAAATTCTGTTAAATGAGAATTTTGTACTTTTATTGAATAATGGAACTTTTGGGTTTGTCTAAGTAGTGTTTTCGGTTTGAAATTTCTGTGTGCTGTATGATTTTCATATTTCTGTTGAATAGTAAATCTAGATTCGCCTTTTCATTTACTCTTATTTGTGTTCTAATGCTTTTATTCTGTCAACTTGGATTTGCTGACATTGTTTTTTAAACGTGTATAGCTTGTAGCTTATTAAGACAACATTTTGCCCCGCAATGTCGATGGTGGATGAGCCACTGTATCCCATTGCAGTCCTAATAGATGAATTAAAGAACGATGACATTCAGCTACGGCTGAATTCTATACGCAAACTATCCACGATTGCACGAGCACTTGGGGAGGAGAGGACTAGAAAGGAGTTGATCCCATTTTTGAGTGAGAATAATGATGATGATGATGAGGTGCTGCTTGCTATGGCTGATGAATTGGGAGTTTTTATTCCTTATGTTGGGGGAGAGGAGCACGCTCATGTGTTGCTCCCTCCTTTAGAAACACTTTGTACTGTGGAAGAGACATGTGTGAGGGACAAAGCTGTAGAGTCATTGTGCAGGATTGGATCACAAATGAGGGAGAGTGATTTGGTTGACTCATTTATACCACTTGTGAAGGTCAGATTTAAATTGCTCTTTATTTCATTATTTTGTTGCTATTCAGAAATGGTTTTTGTTTGTGAGATAGTGAATCAGTGGTTGTTGACACGTGGTCTAAAAATTCTCAAATATGTATCACTCTTTACTATATACATCATGTATGCAAATATATTACTTAAAAAACACTCATTCTAGAGTAAAGCTTTCAAAGTTTTATTAAGAAAGTATTATATATATCTTTCCATGATTTTTCTTCCAGAGGCTGGCAGCAGGAGAGTGGTTCACAGCCCGTGTCTCTGCTTGTGGATTATTTCATATTGCTTATCCGAGTGCCCCAGATATGTTGAAGACAGAATTAAGGTCAATATACAGTCAATTGTGCCAAGATGACATGCCTATGGTGAGAAGGGCGGCTGCAACAAATTTGGGAAAATTTGCTGCCACTGTTGAAGCTGCTTATCTCAAGTCTGATATTATGTCTATGTTTGAGGATCTTACTCAGGATGGTAAACCAAATATTTTAGTCTCTGTGTTTGTTGAAACTGTGTAGATATCATCAGTAGTTGGCAAAATTCAATTGAATTCACAGTATAAGACCGAGGCAGCGCTATGATAGTATTTCATTACAGCTTCATAGTGTTTAGTTTAATAAATATACTTGTGGTTTTCTTCACCCTAGGCGGAGAATAGTGACCTTTATATTACTT
Organism: Pogostemon cablin; assembly: GCA_023678885.1. Classification (NCBI taxonomy): domain Eukaryota; kingdom Viridiplantae; phylum Streptophyta; class Magnoliopsida; order Lamiales; family Lamiaceae; genus Pogostemon; species Pogostemon cablin. The sequence continues at coordinate 2,403,874 of CM042970.1, forward strand.
GATAGAATATATTGGAATTTACATATTCAGTTAGTTTTCTTTAATTTTGGAGTAAATATGTTATGGAATTTATGTAATTTAATGCATATTGCTGAGATTCCCTTTTTTTTTTCCTTTGAACCTTCTTGGAATGTTTTAGCTAACCAACTTTTGGTCCTCATCATGTTTTAATATGTAACTTCTCGCAGCTGCTGCGTGTTATCTGAACATAGTGAAGTCTAAGAATAAATATTTGATCTTCTTTTGAGTTAAGGATGACATGTCTAATTTGTTTATGATTAGGGTTTTGAGTTCATTATATGTGTCTAATCCTTTTTAAACCCATAGTCCTTGATTAACTTGGTTATTTTGCATAATTTTTATTATTGTCCAATACGAATTACTAATGCTTCTCTTTACCAAATTATCAATAGATTAATTCATGGTTAGAAAATTTTGCAAAATTTTCAGCAATGGTAACTTACACTTACTAATTTCATGTCTTTAATATGGTTTTAAGAGGTGTCCAGTAACTTTGGTAGGGATTATGGATGGTTTCTATGGAAATACCTAGAGGGGATATCATAAGTTCAGAACCATTGATGTTTTAATGATTAATGTGGCAGTTCTCTGTACGGTCTGCAATTAGATGAACTTAAATTGACTTCTTTTTATTCTTGTTTTCAGATCAAGATTCTGTTCGCCTACTAGCTGTTGAGGGCTGTGCTGCTCTTGGCAAGTTGTTGGAGCCTCAAGACTGTGTTGCCCATATTCTCCCTGTAATTGTCAACTTCTCACAGGTACACTTTATGATACATAGCTATTTTAATCATGATTTCTGAACCTTCTTATTACATAATTGGCTGTCTTTTTTGATCTATTAGTTTTTCCTTGCTTTTTTTTGGATAAGTTCTTCATTATCTTTCTTTTGATCAATATATTTCTTTATATTGTAGCTCACTGAATTGGTTTGAACATTTTACCCAATTTTTACTTCTGATTACGAGAGTGTTCACTGTAGGCATGTTCAAAAAATAACTCTTGAACTGGAAATGCATGTTAAATATGTCCAAATGATTATGGTGCTCCCTTCTTTTATTGTGCATTCATCCTCCATTTTAATTTGAGTTTTTTTCCTGTATCATTAGGATAAGTCCTGGCGTGTTCGCTACATGGTTGCCAATCAGTTGTATGAGCTCTGTGAGGCTGTGGGACCCGAACCTACCAGGTAGATATTTGCATCTTCTTTAAGATTTTCAATTTCATCACATTTCAGATGATTTATCATACGCTTGTCCTTTAAGATTTTCAATATTTCATCACATCATCTATTTAGGATAATTGCTTATGTTTAAATATACATTCTTAGGTTATGATCATTGAATGTAATATTGATGTTCTCTGTCTTCCATGTGTAGATTAGGATCGTTACTTACGGTAAATGTTTGTTTTAAATAGATATACTATAATTGTGATTGATTTCTTATAACCTGTCTTATAATTATGTGGTTTATGACATTTTCATCCTTGTAATTATGCAGGACGGACTTGGTTCCGGCTTATGTGCGCCTGCTTCGAGATAATGAAGCAGAAGTGCGAATAGCTGCTGCTGGGAAAGTTACAAAATTCTGTAGAATTCTTGATCCGGAACTTGCTATCCAGCATATTCTTCCCTGTGTAAAGGTACGCAGGATGCTTCTGAACCTAGCTGTAATTGTTCATTAGGTACAGAATATGTGCCCTTTGTTTTTTTCTTTGACTATCTTAAAAGACAGATGATTACTTGCAGGAACTCTCCTCTGATTCTTCACAACATGTAAGGTCTGCCTTGGCATCTGTCATAATGGGAATGGCTCCTGTCTTAGGAAAGGTAAACAAAGTTTGCAACTTTGAGTTGTAACTTGTAAGAAGTACTTTGTTTTCCCCTTATTCATGGACGTGTAGCTTGTAGGGGTTTGTACTTGTTTCGCTGTGTTATTGTGTATAGAATTATTACTCTTTCAAATTTATTACTGAACCTACTTTATTCAATTTCAGTAAACTATTGCTCTTCATACAGTAGGTTGCTTATAACTCCCTAGAATAAACTGCGAGAAGCTCGATTATTCTTGGTTATTACCGGTTTATATTCTTTATATTCTTCTTAAATTTCGGATTTATGTTTATATGTAACAGTGAGTAACACTAGGTTTCTCTGCTTGATGCAGGATGCAACAATTGAACAACTTCTTCCAATCTTCCTTTCACTTCTGAAGGATGAATTTCCTGATGTTCGTCTCAATATCATTAGCAAGTTAGATCAAGTCAACCAGGTCTATGATGTTCTATTCACTTTTTTCTGTTGTTCAATTGCAAACCAGTGTAATTTATTTATTTATTTATTTTTACCATTTATAACTTCTTTATCTGCTCTTGCAGGTTATTGGAATTGATCTACTCTCTCAATCTTTATTACCTGCTATTGTCGAGCTGGCTGAGGATAGGCATTGGAGAGTTCGGCTTGCCATCATAGAATACATACCTTTATTGGCTAGCCAGTTGGGTGTTGGATTTTTCGATGACAAGCTGGGCGCTCTCTGCATGCAGTGGCTACAGGACAAGGTTAGTGGTTCTCATCCACAGTTCTTTTTCTGAATTTCCTGATATCAACTGGAGAATTTTGTGCAAGCAACTATTATGCTGATGAAGCTGACTGTTAGAACTTCCGAGATCTATTTCAGTGACTACAATGGTACATTCAATGAGTATCAAAATCTCTATGCTCCTCCCCGTCATCTGCCATCGAATTTAATAGTATTCTTTTACAATTAAGTTATATTGCATATAGATTTGGTCAACAAGATGCATTCTTCCATCATTCCGTACCCCTCCCCTTTGTGTGTGCCAACATGGAATATCATGTGCGGGGGGTTGGGTAAGAAATTTTAGCTACTCAATTTACTCTAATTCTTTGGACATTTACAGGTTTACTCTATTCGAGATGCTGCAGCTAATAATTTGAAGCGCTTAGCTGAGGAATTCGGCCCAGAGTGGGCAATGCAGCATATACTTCCTCAGGTGTGTGGATGACTTGCTTATAAATGCTCCCCTCCCACTTTGCTGATCCTTACATTTATCAAAAGTTTGCTTTTGCATTGAGAATGTTATGAATAGGTCACAGTTTTCATGCGTGTTTGAAATTGGTTGGACATGTCAAAATTGAAGTTACTATAACTCTCTGATGGTGCCACCACTTAGCTTTAAGTTTTATTTTTTCACTATGGCATGCATTTAAGTATCAGTTTATTTGTAATGATAGTTCGTCATACTCTTAATTCTGTTTTATATATCGTTAGATCCAAAAAACATATGTTCTCCTGCAGGTTCTGGATATGGTAACCAATCCACACTATTTGTATCGGATGACAGTTCTCCAGGCAATCTCATTACTTGCACCAGTCATGGGGTCAGAAATAACGTGCTCTAAATTACTGCCCGTGATTGTTAATGCCACCAAGGACAGGTAGCTGCCCTTTTGTTTTTCACCATCTATAGTTCGTAGTTTCATGGCCACACTTTTCACTGATTATAAATTGTTTTGCAGGGTGCCCAATATCAAATTCAACGTGGCAAAGATATTGCAGTCTATGATACCAATCGTTGATCAATCGGTGAGTTAACTTCTTCGGCTCATTCTTTCGTGCTTTCAATCCCACTAGTATAGATATATAAATTTCTTGCTCTGTAGGTGGTTGAAAAGACAATACGCCCCAGTTTAGTGGAGCTGTCCGAGGACCCTGATGTAGATGTTCGTTACTTCGCAAATCAAGCACTTCAGTCAATCGATCATGTCATGATGTCAAGTTAGAAGAGTTGGTGTTTCTTTTTGTCTAAAGTAAATTTAGTTATATTGGATAGTCATTGAATTTCTGGAGATAACACGCCACACTGAGCTCATCCTTAATTTTATTGTATTATGTTCGTCTTTTTTCGACTCTTTGATTGAAAGGGTAGTTTAAAGTGCTGTATCTCCTGTCTTTATGCTTAGCCGTCACAGCTTCTGAAGTGTGAAGTCACAAATTTAGGCTTTCTTTCATGAGTTAGTTTCCTGGGAATTGAGTTTATGTTGTAAATCATGTGGTTCCACTAATTTAAATTCTAGCAATATATAGAGTATAATAGGATTGAAAGGGGGACCACATTGTTTACACCGTGAATCTTTGCGCTTGGGGCAATGACGCAGCTAGTGAAGTTCTAACCGAGGCGCTTCTATTGCTGGTTGAAAACAAGTGTTTACCTTGATAGTATACCATTTCTTGATGAAATTTCTACGCCCAAGGCTTACAAATACAGGTTTTGCCGTGTCATATGATTTTAACTTGGGTGTTGTTTAGGTTTTAAAAATCATCCTTGATAGATATATATTTTCCAAAAACGATAGCCTGGATGTAATAAGGACTATTATCAAAAGGACAATAAAAATGACAGGCTATTTTCCAGGACTAATAAAGATGTACACTAGCATCAAGATAGCAAGTTTACAATTATAAACCACATCTAAAAGCCATGTATGTATCCATTATCCAAGCCGACAGTTTCAGAAATATGACATCAAAACTTGGAAGAAATAAATGATAAAATGGGAAAGTTACTACAAGTCATTCTGCATCATCCCAATTGTCATGAAGTCCACTCTTTTCAACAGCTACACCATCTCCCTTGGCCTTACCCTGTAAAATAATGAAGATAAGGACCAGCTCCCAATTAATACTCTCTCTTATTTCTCTTTTCCCATCCATTTTTTTAAAAATAAATAGTACAAAGTTGAAATGTACTCTATTAAAAATAAAAAATAAAAATATATTACTAGTTAATTAGTTTTCAGATCCCAACCAAAAATTTGTTTCGGGTAACTTGTGTTGGAATAAGAACGTAGACGAATGAGTCAATGGCTAAAACTGAAGTAATATGATGATTTTACAAATGATAAAAAAAAAAAATGATGTTCAAAATCTCAAATGAGATTAAATTACAAATCAATAAATCTAGAAATGACATTGAGGCTGATGTGTTAAAGGTTAGGACAGTCGGCATGTTTCATGTTTGAAAAGAAATTGTAATTAAAGCAAGTGGGGGGTTATTTTGGCAATTAACATATTTAATTCAATATAAGTTGATCCAATTTTCCAAACTGATTTTACAGTTGTTTTCAGATGGGTAAATTTATGGTGTTCATAGCTGGAGTTGCATGCGGAATGGAATATACATTACAACGCCCCAAAAATCAAAATCGACGGCCCTGACCAAAACGACAACGTTTGAACTCTTCAATTTAAGCTCCTGCAGGTTGTTTTGGAATTTTGATTTAGGGTTTGATAATAAGTAATTCTCAATTTGATGAACTTGAATGAGGAACTTACCTACTGATCTAGTGTCATATTTTTTTTTTTATCACTTCTCTTTACGTTTTTGGCTTATTGGCAAAGTTGGGTTTTATCAATGATGATAGTATAATGGCACCTTTTTTCTTTCTTTGATTTGCTGAGTATATGAGTTTCTTTCCTTGATTTAGTTTTGGAAGTCTGTTTGATTTTGTGAACTTCACCCATCTTGATTTAAAGCACAAGGGGTTGATGTATGGTGGTTTTAAGAATATTCAAATTGAAATCAAACTAGTCAGTTTAAATGATGATTAGTTTGTTTATGCATTTCATTTAACTCACATCTCAATCTTGTTTTTCTCATCTTTAGCATTTACTTTGATTTTCTTATAGGACTAAACTGTCAATGAAATTCCCTGCTTCACTAGTTGCATTAGCTTCTCCTTCTACCATGGGATTTTATTATAACAACATACATGAGAAAGCAAAATTTTATATTTAATTGTACCATAAAAAATAGTCAGGGTACCTTAGGGGACCAGGATTTTATAAAGATGTGTTGATCAAGAGACTTAAAAAACATTTTAAGCTAACTTGATGAATTTTATGATGTCAAAGCATGTTATTTATATTTGATTTTGCGTGATTTTCCCACTGAGTAAGTTGGAATGCTCACTTCAAATATTTAACATTTTCAGATTTTGAAGCATGAGGTTGGCTACTGAGGAAGTATAATTGTCTTGGATATCTACACTTCAATTGCTATGATTTCAATTTAAGTATTATGACATTAAACTCTTGCTTCTTTATGTAATCTAGAGGCAAATTATGCTTTTATCATGCACTCTCTTTCATTTCTGTATAATCGAGATCAGGAAATATGGCTTAGTTGTAATGTGTTTTAATATTTCTATTTTAAATCGATTAATATCCTAGAAAATGGTTTTGTAAAAATCGCGATGTTAAAGTAAGAAATAGCTTGAATACTGCTTTGTGATTAAGCAAATCTGTTTGCCATTGACGTATTAATTGTCATAAATATATGGTTGTGACATCGAAAATGTTTCCAACTGTGTGCACATGAATACAAAATCCATTACAATGCATGTAAGCACAAAAATTCCTGAATTGTGGTTTCTTTGGTTGAGTTAACTTGATCTTCATTTAAGAACCTTTGGGTGTTACCTTACTAATATGAAATGGAATTTCCTATTCCAAAAGTATGTTCCATGTGTTTCAACGCATCAGATGAAAAACACATCACTACTTTTCACTTTTTAATTTAAAAATTTGAAAAATGGTGATTTGTCTTTCATCTGGTGTGTTGGAATACTAGATGGAACACACTTTTGGAACATACAATCTTCTCTAATAAGTACTCTCTCTGTCCCATTGAAATATAGATATTTAATTTTTGCATGTATATTAAGAGATATAATATTTTAATGTGTGGTGAAGTAAAGTGAAAGAAATGGAATAATATTTTAATGTAAGGTGTGTGAGTGTATAGTGTAATGTGTGGGTCCATGGTGATATAAATAATTAATTTGTGTGGGTTTCTTTAATTAAAAAAATATACACTTTGTATTGGAACGGATCAAAATGACAAAATGCGTACATTTCAGTGGGACGAAGGGAGTATTACTTAGCAGTCTCGAAGGTTTATAGATTTAAAATAGGTTAATGGGTGGTTTTATTTTTAAAAAGAATAATTATATTATTTTGTTTAAAGGTGGGGATTATTAAACTAAAATCTAATCTAACGATTAAGATAATCCAAGTGCACGTACACCCAAGTTGAACTCTTAATTTTATAATATAATAATTATATTTTTAATCCGAAGACTTACGGTTGAAGTGTGACTTCGATTATAAATGTGATCTAAAAGTTTTCGTGACAAGTAAAACGTAGTCTTTGTGGAATGAAAATAAATAGTCCACATGCATATCATGTTTTTGTTGGAATTGGTATTTATGAGGTGGATCAAACTCATTTTTATCAATATTTTGTAATATTTCGTTTATTGAAAAAAGAATCAAGTTGTATATTCGCATGTTTGAGTAGATGAATTTAAGGTATATATGCATACTATTCACTGCACCATATTTTTAACCAATCCCACCATACCACAGAATCACCCTATAATTAATCATCATTAATTAATACTACATCCGTCTCGTTAAAAGATACACATTTACTTTTTACAAGTAATTTAACAGATATAATATTTTATTAATATTTATTGTGCAGTGATGTGAGAGAAATAATATTTTAATATAAAATGAGTAGATGTATTAGCATGATGCGGGATAAATAAAGAGAAAAATAATTAATTTGTATACGTTCCTTTTTGTCAGAAAGGAAAAATGAATATTTACTTTGTATGGGGACAACAAAAATGTAAAAGATTTGAATATTAAATTTAAGAAAATTTGAAAACAGATAATTGAGGTTTCTACCTTAAATATGACGCGCACTAATTATATTAACCATATAAAAGGAATAATAGTAATTACCTCTATAGAAGGAATAATAGTAATTACCTCTGTATTTCCATTTTTTTTAATAATTATAATTATAATTAGTTGTCACACGTATAAATATAAGGTCTACCAGTGTAGAAGTGTGTATAACATACTTTTACAAACATAAAATTACAAAATAAATATAGTACTCATAAGACTAATGTTTTCTCCCAAGTTGATACTTTCAGTCATTTTCTTTCTTGCAGTTCTTGGTTCTCCCTCTCCCTCTCCCTCTCCCTCTCTCTCTTTTTTTATTTTTTTATTTTTTTTATAGTATTTAAGATGTTAATTAAGTTGTAATGATTGATATGCAGATTTGGCAAGAGCAGCAGTGCCAACAGTGTGTGAGAAGGATCCAGAATGTGTGGGTTTAAAGTGCATAGATGGGTATCCCAAATGTTGTAATGGAAGATGTGTTTGTGTTAAGACCAAAGACGTTAATTGTGGTGCTCCTCTTGATCATAATCATGATCAAAATGTTATAAATGATAATATTGTTTTGTAAATTTATTTATTTATCAGATAACACCAAATCCTGGTGTTTTCTGGTTAATAAATATCATTTGCATTTAAATTTAATTTAAGAATGCAATACGTCAACTCATTAATAAACTTTCTTTCACTTTCAGTTGTGGATTATTGATTTTAATTTGCAATTATTTTTTGTACATACATATATTGGTATAAAATACCTAGTGCATTAAAGTTTGTGCACATTGGTGTTTATCAAAAAAATTAATAAGGCCTATGACAAGGAGTAAAAATTCTAATTGCTTCTACATTAAAAAAAATTCTCCAAATGGGTCAGCATGTTTTGATCGAGTGAAAATTGGTATTAGATTTAAAGGAGGGATTTTATGGATAATTATAATATATTTTGTATTTAAGAGTGATTTTGTAAAGTCAATATAACGTATAAGAGTTGATACTAGGTGCACCGGGTGCACACATATGTATATAATTTTTTATTTTATTTTGTGTACATATTCTATTTTGTATACGTTTGTATATTTTTTTCACACTAAGTTTTTCATTAAAAAAATTAGCATTCATATATGTATAAATAACTTTTTATTCAATAGTGCATACATATTTTTTAATAATTGCATATTTTTTTATACTCAATTTTTCATTAAAAAAATTAATAATTAAATTGTATAAATTTTTGTTTATATTTGTATATTTTTTTAAGATGAGTGCACTGGGTGCACAGTATATAATTAGCCATAGTATAATAATACTAAAATATAATATTAAATAAGTTTAGCAATTTTTGGCGTGGGATAAAGGGAGTATTAAATTTGTGGAGTTTGCCAAAAAAAAAAAATATTTGATTCTGAAAATCTCGAAAGTTGAGATTAAATAGCAAATAAAGAAAACATTGGTTTTTCCTTTAATAAATCCAAATAAACTTAGGGTACTAGGGGAAATGATTGGATTTATTTTTATTTTCTGTGTCAATCACTTAACGTGTAACACAGAAGATATGCATGAAAAGATTCGATGCGACAAATTTTAGTAGCAGGAAAATGATGCAAAAGATCAAGTGTGACAAATATTAGTAGCACGAAAATGATGCAAAAATCCGGCAAATATCAGTTTCGCAATTGATGTAACTAATTCAATATAATGATCCAATTTCCGCTCATTTTACAGCCTACGCTACCAATTGAGATCGCTATCATAAGGTAAAGGAGATTTATTGGGTGTAATTTTTCAGATGGGTAAATTTATGGTATTCATAGCTGGAGTTGTATGCGGAATTTACTTTGATCCCATTACAACGTCCCCAAAAATTATTGCCCAAAATGTAGAAGAAGATCTAAATACTGACGAAAACGACGGCGTTTCAACTCTTCTATTTTGGTCCTATATAATTGCAGGTCATTTCCAAAATCTCCCATCGTGTTTTGGAACTTTGATATAGGATTTCATAATAATTCTCAATCCGCTTCATGTGATGATGAATGAATTTGATTATTGATCAACTTGAATGAGGAAGCTACCTTGTGTTCTAAATGATCAAGTATATTTGTGTATACAAATTACAATTCTTATCACATTTTTTATCACTTCTCTTTACGTTTATGGGTTATTGGCAACACAAATACTCCCGATTTACATAGCTAAGTATATAAACTCCTCTTCTAATCATATTATACCATATGTATTGCTAGCTAGGGTTTAAATTAAAGCCTATTATATCATATGCATTGCTAGTTAGTGTTTAAATTAAAGGGGGACTACATGATTTAGAATTTACACCATAAAACCGGTTCATAAGAGACTAACTCTATTGACAAACTTGGGTTTTATCAGTGCTGATAGTATAATGACACCTTTTTGCAATATTTTCTTTCTAAGCAACCCCTCCTCAGATGAGTCATATGAGTTTCTTTCCTTGATTTATGAGGGTTTTATGCGTTTTCTCTTATGTTTTCTTAATGTTTATGTTGATGATTCTATGAATACATACATGGAAACAAGATTTTGTACTTAATTGCACCCTGAAAAATAATCAGGGTACCTCGGGAATTAGGAATCGAGATTGTATAAAGTTACTCGGCTCTGCTCTGCTATATTGTGAATTGATCAAAAGACTTACTTATAGCTAATTAAGTTGATGAATTTCGTGATGTCAAGGCATGTTATTTATATTTGATTATACGTAATTTTTTCCTATGAGCAAGTTGGAATGCTCACTTCAAATATTTAACATTTTCAGATTTTGAAGCATGATGTTGTATACGGATGAAGTTTCATTGGATTGGACATCTACACTTCAATTGCTATGATTTCATTTTAAGTATTACGACATTGAACTCTTGTGGCATCGAACATGTTCCGCGACAATGCATGCATGCACATTGATTCCTGAATTGTGGTTTCTTTGGTTGAGTTAATAGTTATCCTTAGAATAAGCTGTTGGTCTTTGCTGGTAATCTCTATATGGTTCAGGAAGTTAATCATAAAATAATGTTTAAAATTTAAATAGTTTGCTTTTAGAATAGGTTTTTTGTTTATACACAAGATGTTTCTACTTTGCCTTAAAACTGAAAAGCTCATCCTACCGTGGGGAAATCATGCAAAGGATCTGATTCCATCCAATTAGACCCGAAAAAGAACTAAGCCCTTTTTTTTTTTTTTAATTTAAAAAGCCAGAGACAGTATTAATTTTTATGATATAATTGCATTTTAAATCAAAGAGTTTATGTGAATACAGTTCAAGCGCATGACTTCGATTAGAAATGTGCTTTAAAAGTTTTTTAGTGACTTGTAAATTGTAGTAACATTGTGAAATGAAAATAAATTGTCCACATGCATATCATGTTCTTGTTGGAATTGGTCTTTATAAGGTGGGTCAAACCCATATTTAATCAATATTCTTGTAATATTTCCTATTTCGAAAATGGAATCTAATTTCACATATGGAAACTACATTGCGAATAGATAAATTTAATGTATAAGTTTGCTCAAAATGAATGAGTAATTAATACATATGAAGTTTGTAATTTAGTTATTACAAGAAAAATAACAGAAGTGAAGTGAAAAATGGAAGTGAGAAAGAACTTTTCCCACATGTATATCTCAACAATTATTAAGGGTTGAAACACTTTATAACAAGTTATACTCCTTAAGAGTTATATTTGTGTGATTGGCAATGTGCAAACAAGGGATGTCACAACCCGCTGCATCGCATCAACTCGAGAAGCCTTATAATTTTGCTAGGATTGGGATGGCCTTAGGCAGCAACCGAACACCATTAAGGTAAATATAGGACATTTGTTCTTTATACATATCTACATTTAAAACCCTAATTCATAAAACTACATATAACATTGCCTACGAGTTGTGGTTTTGCTGAAAAGAAATTCAATGATTCAACTCCAAGCCACTCATAGAAGGAAGTGTATGTAAAGTGATGGATTTATAGAATTCAAAGATATATATAGAAAATCTCATATACTGCCTTTCAATTCGTGAAGAATCTTTTAAAAAATGCATATGATATTATAAAAGATGAGACAATTATCTCACTATATCTTTAGTATATCACTGTATATAATTATCACAAATTAGAGAAGAATGGTTGTATAAATGAAATCTCTGCATTACTTGATGAAATGAAAGAAAATGATAAGATTCTTCTCAATTCAGTTATTCTTTTCTTCTCTTAGGTAAATCGTTAATTCTTAAATGCGGTTTTAATCGTTGAAAAAATTAATATTATTTCTAAATAAAATATGGAGGTTTTAATCACTCAAAAATATTAATGTGTTTACAATTAAAAGGGCTACAATTAAAAGGGCAAAATTATCAAAATTGGGGTATGTTCAGTAATTATATACTCCCTCTGTCCCGCTTTAAGGTTTACACTTTTATTTTGGGTTGTTCCAAGTTAAGGTTTACATTTCATTTTTTATCAAGTTGTCCACCCAAAACAATTAATTATTTCATGTAGGACTCACCCATAGCACCGTTGCTAAACACTGTTGTCTTCGCATAAATAATACGGCGAAGGTCGTAGTATAAGGAATATGGATTTGAATAGGAGTCCATACTATAATCTGAAATTACAAATCTAACCCTTGAACGAGAAAATCGTCGTCGTCGTCTTTTCCTTTCGCGTTCTTACTCTGATCTCTCTTCCACCACAATACCACCAGGTTCGCCACAATACCACCAGGTCCACCAAAATTCCTTAATCGATTGTGAAAGGAAAATTATCGTTCTGACTCTTTTGGGAAGGATTCGGCATAACCAACATATTTTCCCTCTGGTTCTCCATTTGCTCATTATTCTTAAAAAAATTGGTCTGCTGCTTTTTACGGCGGTGCGGAGCATCTCCGACAGGCCAGTGTCTGTGGCAAGTTGTTATGAATTGCAGAATCCCAGTAAATAATTGCACAAACTTGTCTTTTAGCATTTGGGTTGTGTTGTTGAAGGAAGTGATGATCATGTTCTAAAGTATTGCAATATAATTCACAGGTTCCAAGCTTTCCATACCATTTGTTTCTCTCCTTGCTTTTTCCCTTTCAGTTACAAAACCATACATACATAGTGTGCCTTTTTTTTTTTTTGAATGCACCGGCATCCTATCCATACATACATAGTGCGCCTCCTTAAAGTTTTTCTCTTAAATTTATCTCTTTATCTAGGTATATTCACATCAGCAAGAGGGGGAGGAAACTAACATTCATGGCTTACAAGCTTCCAAAGCCATCTGCTATTTTCCCTTTCCACTGCAAGTCTGCAACAAGACATAACCCATGTGTGCTTCCTTATTTTTTTCTCTCTCTACTGTCTCTCTCTATTTAGGTATGGTAATGGGTAGGGTACCCACTTATTTTGGGTACTTGTATCTGTATCCGATTAAAAAAACAACTACTCGTATCCGTTCCAAAAAATTTATTATGGTACCCGTACCCATCTCATTACCATTTATCAATATCCGGGGTACCCATACCAGTTTAATATTTATTTATTTTATATATATTTATATTTTTTATTATCTAAATAAGTATAATAATAAAATTTACATTATTATTAATTAATTATAAAATAAATATAATATAAATTGTATTATTTTAAATAAATATTTAATAAATATGATTAAATAAAACTTATTTTATAAAAAAAAAATATAATCGGGTTATCCGCTGGTATTTGAGGCATTACCCGTACCCGTCCCAAACCCTAATGGTATTTTTTACAACTATCCGTATCCGTCCCAAACCCGTTTACAACTACCCTTACCCTACCCATTAGAATTCGAGTAGACCGGATACTCAAAAATACCCGTTCCATTGTTATCCCTACCCTCATTCTCTTGATTAACACGGTGAAATAATGGAGGGTTTCCTCTTCTACACGTGTAAATGGTAAAAAATGTAATAAAAGTAAAAGTAAAGGTTATAATTGTAATTTGAGTATCTATCTTAATCCTTTTATGGCAATTTATAGTGTGCACCCAGGTGCACCTAAAGATAGGGTGCACCCATATACATATATAAATAAAAATATATACAATTAATAGTAAAAATGTATACAATTTAATTGTTAATTTTTTTAATAAAAATTTGTATATAATATTCAATAAAAAGTTATACACATATGGATGTTAGTTTTTTTAATGAAAACTTAATGTGAAAAAAGTATACAATTATTACAAAACACTGTACAAAATAAAATAATATGTATACAAAATAGAATAAAAAGACATACGCATATGAGTCCACCCAATATACACTCTTCTTTTATATCCTATCAACCACCTTAACTTTTTATTATATCAATTTTAATATTACCTATCAAACAATCTTCATTTTTCATAATACGAATACTTATCTTTATTTAAATCTCAATTTTAGTATATACCCCTTTATCTTATGTAACTATCAAACGAGTCATAAATATTATTTCTTTCACTCCACTACATATAAAAAAAGCAAACATCAACGTTAATACCGAAGGGAGACAATACATACATATAATTAGAATAAAATAGGGGTACACTTGGTAATTTCGAGTGCAAATACCCGCCCCAATTCCAAACTCTGGCACCACCACCATTTTACACCCTTCGCCTCCAGTCAAGACGGCGGGCGATTCCTTTGAGACTCGCACCCAATTCAGATTGCGATCAGAAGGTAAAGATAACCAAACGCTGTGTAAATTTCATTTGGAAAAACGGAATTGCACAATAAATCGAATCGATGGGTATATTTAGGGGTAGTTTCCCGTTCATAGCTGGAACTGTATGCGGAATTTATATAGCCCAGAATTACAACGTCCCCAAAATCAACAAGGTTGTTCATGATGCCCTTTTCACTGCCAAAAAGGTAGAGGAAAAGTATCGCAAGCCTGGCCAAAACGACGGCGTTTGAACTCTTGGCGTGCTTCAATTTTGTATTGCAGGTTCTTTCCTAAATCTCACCATCGTGTTTTGTAACTTTGATATAGGGTTTGATAATAATTCTCAATCCGCTTTATGTGATGATGAATGAATTTGATTATTGATGAACTTGAAAGAGGAAGTTACCTTTTGTTGTAAATGATCTAGTGTATTTGTATATACAAATTACAATTCTTTTCATATTTTTGATCACTAATCTTTACGTTTATTGCTTATGGGTAATTGGAATGAGTGAATTTCGTTGGCAAACTTGGATTTATCAATGCTGATAGTATAATGACACTTTTTGGATATTCGGTGCTGAGCAGACCCTTCTATGCTATGATTTCCTTTCCTTGATTTGGTTGTTGAAGTCTGTAATTTTGTGAACTTAATCCATCTAGAAGTGGTTGATGTATGGCATGGCTTCAACACAGTTTTAAGGATATTCTAATTGAAATCAAAGTTGTCATTTAACATTGGGAGATTGAGGCAACTCGCATCTCAATCTTGTTTTCCTGATCCTTTTGTTACACTTTCATTTCTTACAGGACTAAACTGTAAAGGAAATTGCCTGCTTCACTAGTTGCATTAGCTTCTCCTTGCTACTTCCTTATTTAGTTTTTAAACTCTCGACTTGTAAGAACTTTGATGAGAAAGCAAATGAAAGGAGTCAAATTTAATTACCATGAATTTGAGGGCGAGGATTGCATTTATTCATGTCTGCTAAAGTTGTTGATCACCTGTTTGATTGTAAGCGCTATTTCAGAGCAATTTGTGTACCTTCTCTATGTTTATCTTTTGTGAATATAAAATTGAATTTGCTTGTCAAAATTCCTGTCCTGTCCTACTTGAAGTTTTAGGCTTGCATCTTTATAACCTAGCGCTGGGAGGAACCGATATATTTTTTATAGTTTGAATTCCTTAATCTGAAATCTAATTGAGTCTTATGATTTGCCATTGAAATGTTAACCAAATAGTACTTGAGCTTGATTTAGTTTGACTTGTTTGTGATGGAAATTAGAGCCTATCATAATCGATTGAGCTTGCTGGGCCTATCCGCACTGCAAAAGACTACTAAAATCTGCACCACAAATGGCCCACACCGTCAAAACCCACCAAAGACCCGTAACTCACCGTATTTCAAGAACTGTTCACATCTTCATTTGACCCAAAATAGAATGTGTAGAAACCAACTTGCATCTTAATTCTTTTTATGATTTTTATGTAGATTCATTTTTATATAATTTGCGATAAACTAACTCCCTTATATATAGTCATCTTTCTTGGATTTATAGGTGTATCATAAAACTAATAGATTGTGTATTAATTAAGTAGTGTTTAACTTGGCTAACCATTTTTCAATTTTCATAAACGTTGTAACCAATACACTAAGTACGCATTTTATAAAAGGGTTTAGCTGTACCACTCCCAAAAATTAAAATGAAGATGTATTACTTTTTTGGGTGGTAGAATGACCCCACTGTCCTTAGTGTTTAAAAATAAGTGTTTTAGATTTTAGTAAGTGATTTGATGGTGTGGAAGGCTTAGGATTTGTAATGGTGGTTGTCCAGGGTGGGTAGATAGTATGAGGTGGTTTTATAAATTCACATTTTTTTTTACAGTGCGTAGTTTGGTTCTATCTCTAAGCGATATCTAGTCAAATATATAGTGGTAAATAAGATACAGTCATGAGTCACCTAAACAAAGTATTGATTAAAATATGTCAGAAGTGTACAAAAGTGCAGTAATTAATTTTACAATACTCTAATTAAACATCACAGATTTAATGATAGATACTCATCAAATGCTATTCTAATAAAACATTACCAAATTTAAAGCATAATAAAAGTTACGAATGAAGTTCATTTTGCCTTCTATTATGGTTAGACTATTAGTCACACTGCAAATAGATCATTTTCTTAATCTTGGTTTTGGGACACTTTGAGCTGCCCTACCTCTTGATACCCTAGACCACTTAATGTGTCAAACAATTGACTTAATATAACATTGGGCATATAGTGTCCAAACTGTTTTATTTAGAACGCTTTGTCATTAAGCGAATCTGATTGCCATTGACGTATTAATCGTTAAAAATACATGGTTGTGACGTCGAACATGATTGTGTTCCCAACTGTTTGCACTTAGAAACATAACCATGACAATGCATGTTCGCATTTATATTCTGAATTTTGGTTTTTTTGGTTGAGTTAACTTGATCATCTTTCAAGACCGTTTGGGTCATACCTTACTAATATTGCCTTGCCTCCAAGGAAGAGAAGTTCAGTCCCTTATGAAATCGAAGATTGGGCAATCTAAAGAAAGATTGAGTGACTGAGACGCAGTCACGCAGAGGAAATGAGGGTGATCTCCCTTATCAAAAAGCACTATAGGTATGACCACATGGAGTGGTGCCTGCCTTCGACCGGCCTTCAATTGACTTCTTTTTGCTACAATTCGTACCCTTTTTAGTTCCATCTCCAGACACTGTTTTCTGGGCTTAATTAACTAAAAGGCTATTAAAATTCTAGCTATGTAGCAAGTCAAAGTGATGAGGAAAAATATTCCAACACATGGGATGATTTTGAAAATGACTGGTATTGATCTGAAGTGAATTAGGCATTGAAAAATATATGGCCGGAGCTTTGTCAGTCTAATTTCTAACACAACAAAAGGTGAGTTATTTTTTTTTTCTACATTTGGGGTCTTTTGAGTCTTTGAAACAACTTTTCTTGGCCAATTCATCTCATTTACCAAATTAATTGTTATAATAATATTATGTGTAAGTTTTAGTGGTCAAATAGTGACTAAAGTGTTCAAATGAATCTAGGGTGAAGCGATTAATGCATGAATGCCCTATGTTCTTGTAATGGCTCCTATAAATAGTGTCTCATCCCTTGTATTTGAAATTAGAAATTGAGAGAACATAACTTAATTTGAGTGTGTACTCTTGCCTAGAAGAATACGTTCTTTTAATTATCTCTTAATCTTTTGGTGAATTTAGATGAATTTATTATCAGTGCTCCCTTCTTCCTGCGTTTATGTTTGCTCTTTTAATTATCTCTTAATCTTTTGGTGAATTTAGATAAATTTATCATAAATGCTCCCTTCTTCCTGCATTTATGTTTGTTTTTTATATGTAGATTAAGAGATATATTTTACTCCCTCTGTCCGGTTCTAAGTTATCCATTTGCTTTTTGCACGTGTCCAGTTCTATGGTATTCATTTGCTTTTTGCACGTGGCCGGTTCTGTGATATCCTTTTGTTTTTTGCACGTGTATTAATGAGTATTATTATTTTATGTAAAGTGGGTAGTTGTATTAGAGGGAAGTTGTGGGTCATATTACCTATTTTTTTACTAAATAGGGGAAATATATACTTTTGAAGCGGACGTCAGGAACTTAGAAGGGGACAGAGGGAGTAATAAATAGTTGGTTGAAAAATATAGTATTTAATGTGTAGTGGATAAATGTATTAGTGTTGTGTGTAGGCTCTATTTGAAATAATTAATTGTTTTGTATGGGTTCAACTTGACAAAAATTTATATATAAACCTTAGTTTGGGACAAAGCCAAATATAAAACGAAAACCTTAACGCGGAACTGATATAATATATTTTGTCTCCATTACATATATGTAACAAGCCTATCATAAATATATGGAGTAAAATTTTTATACATATTTTTGTTTCGACTTTTTCACTTTGTCAATATCTTCTAAATTAGATGGAACCTTTATTCGACCCTTAATTAATCCTTTGGAATTTGGACAAAGTCCGTCTTGTCACGTGAAATCCCCATGGCCATGGTACATAATTCAATTAATCATGCACACATGGCATGATATTTGCTAAACAATTTGTTTTTTTAATTTGTATCAGTAAGCAATTAAATTTTATTGCCTAAATAATTAATAATTAATATAATTATTTGAGCCCAAATTCAAGTCGAATTGGCTCAATTCAAGTTAAATGAACTCAATCCAAGTCAAGTGAGTCTGACTCAAGTTAACAAGTCCACCAAGTCAAAATTGGCAGACCTAATTAAATTAAATAAGTCTGTATCTAGCTCAGCAGACTTAATTAAAGGGGAAAGGCCCAATAAATCTTTTGAAGGAGAAAATATCTCTCAAGTGATTATTTTCTCTACCTATAAATAAGGATCTTCAGTCCTCATTCCATTCATCTTGAAATCCTGGAAAACCCGGAGAGCTCTGAAGAAACTTGGAATCTCTACGAAGATCAAGTTATTCTTCAAGGATCAATCCAGAGGATCAATCCAGAAACGACATTCAATCTGAGATCAAGGTGCGGAGCCCCTCAAATTCAATGTTTCTTAAAATCAAGTTCATCCAGTAATATTCGTGAAGTCAACGGTGTTCTACCAAATTGAACAGCGTTCTTCATGATAAATCTTCAAGTCAACGTTTCATCCGAACAAAGGCTCGACGCCTCTGGATAAACGTTTTAAAGCTTTAAGTCAAGTCTGAGCACGGACAAGCTTCATCCGAAGATCCGGCTCAGAAAGTTGATAAAGTCAACTCAAGAGAGGAATTAGAGGATAGCTAGAGACTGTTTACTCAAATTCTCAAGCTCAATTCATATCGGATTATCTTTGTAATTTCCTTTGTGTTCATTATTTTAATAAATACAAATTTTGTTGTTACAGTATCAACTTTCCCAAATTCCCATATTCTTTAGAGCAACAAAATTATGTGTTATGATAATGTCCATGCAACATAATTTATTATACTTTAGATTAATTGAGGTTTTTTTAACTAGTTGGCGATTTTTAATCTAATTTCTTTATTTAATGTAATTAAAAGATTGAATAGGTGAAGAAAATTGCCGTGGTGCGAAAGAAAGGTGAAGAGCTTATTGGGATTGAGGAAGTAATAAATAAATAAATAAATAATAATTATAATACATTTACTTCTTTTGTAGATTAGTCTAAATTTTTTGAAGTTTTCAAAAATAAAACATCTTTTGCATTTGGAAGCATAGCACAAGGCAGCATCCAATTGCCCTAAGTCATCCATAAAAACTAAGCAAAACGTATACTCCCTCCGTCCGCTTTCAAGGATATCATTTTTTCATTTTGGGCGTTCGCCCTCAAGGGTCTCATTTCTTTTTTTTATACATATGAGATCCACACATACCTACTAATACAACTAAAAAATGGGATACACATCTCCACTAATACAACTATCCACTACGTATTAAATAATGTAATACTCTTTAATTCACGTGCAAAAAGCAAATACCCTTAAAAAGCAGATGGAGGGAGGGAGATAAAGAGTGAACTCTTAAACTATTCCATGTGACAATCTAATACAAGTTTTTGACACTAATAAGGATTATACATACCTATGGGTTGCAGAAAGACAAAATTATAGTATTAATAATTATTTTTAGTGGGGAATTTAATCCAAAGCATCAACAACCATCTTTGGTGGATAAAATACTAGTATTGACAATGCTAGTAAAATTGTACAATTTTGTCTATAGTTGTTTTCTCATGGGAAATTGAAATTAGAATAAACAACCATCTTTATTAATTCGGTTTTGTTTCAGATTATTTGTCCAATCATGAGAACTAATGTAATCTGAATTTTGTCCGAACTCGATAGTTCAACTTTCAAATGTTGTAAAATGAATTTCTAGCATAATAACGTTTATTGAATTATGAGAAGAATTAAATAGATGTATTTTGTTCTTCTATTAATTTGTATGGAATTTAAATTTTAATTCATAATGAACTAATGTAAGATCGAGAATAACCATATAAAAATGCATCTTTGAATAACTTGAAATCAATGAGTCAAATAGAATACAATAATAGTACCAAATCAAAAGTGCCATAAAATATGAATATACCATCTAATTGTGAGATCATTTTAAATTTTCTTAATTATTCACTCAGTATCATTTTTTATTAATAATAGAAATATAAATTTTTATTAAAAATGTTATCAATTTATGTATGCTTTGATTTTTGCATGCAATAGTTCTAAGGCACATTTATAACTTTTTATTGTATCAAATTTATTAAAATATTCCCACTTTATATTCATCTCATAAAACCTATTTTTCATATCATACAAGTATTTGTTGTTATATTGTTGTCTGAATTTTTACTTTTTATATTAGTTTTATTAAAAAAAATCCAAATTTTATTTGGTAATTCATTTTTAATAGTAGTTGATTTAGTTAGGGCAAGGGGTCAAATAGACCCTTGAACTTATATTAGAGGATCAAATTAGCCCTTAAACAATTTTTTTGTTCATACAACCCCTTTTCTTTTTTAATTTGGATCACTTAAGCCCCTTATTTTCTTTAAACAAGACAGCAGTGCACTCCCGTTAATTATTAATCAACGGCGTTAACTCTTGGGCATCAGACTCCCGAAATAAGCTCGACGACGGTGCAGCAACGATCGGTGGGACCGGAGGAGAGGGAGTGCTTGCTGATGGATTTGCAGGTGGCGGATTCGCCAGAGAGAGGGGAGAAGTAGCGGTGAACGACGCTGAAGCGGTCGCTGCCGAGCTGTTCGTAGACTTGATAGTCGGATTTGAGGGTATTGAACATGATCTATTGTATGTGTGTGTGGTTAGATTTTAGGAAGTGTATTTATAGAGAGAGAATTTATTTAATAATTAAAAAAATTAAGCATTATGTGTCATTAATATAGATTGAGTATCATTAAGCTTCCAGTGGTGTTTCAGAAACGCTTTCCAGATGGGCCGTCCAAACTCCGACATGTCCTCGACGGCGATCCTTCTGAGTGGAGAGTTTCTCCGACAAAATCTCACTCTAGTCACGGTCGAAGAGAAGCAAATTGACCGCCATGGAGAGACTGCAATCTCACTCAAGTAACAGTTGGAGATGAGTAAATTGGCCGCCATGGAGAGATTGCACTCCACCGCAGTTGTGGCGGTCCTCTGATCATTAGATTCCTTCTTCTTCCGCTTCGCCGACGATCTGGATTGGTGCTTCTCCGACGGTAGCGAATAGAGTCTGATGCCCAAGACTTAACGCCGTATATCCTGTTTAAAGAAAATAAGGGACTTAAATGATCCAAATTAAATAAAAGAAGGTTTGTATGAACATAAAAATTGTTTAAGGGCTAATTTGATCCTCCGACATAAGTTTAGGTGCCTATTCGACCATTTGCTCATTTAGTTATTCCCCGTTAAAAAGAATTTCATTTAGTTGCATTAATGTTACTTGATGAAAATTCTTTTTAAGATAGTATTTGAAATGTTTGAGTTGTGACACTATTTTTCATTTCAAATATTTTATACTTCCTCCCTCTCATAATAAACTTCATACTTTTTACTTTCGTCCGTCCCACATTAAACTTTGTCACCCAAAAAAGAACATTATATTAATCCGCATCTTTAAAAATACATCTTAACTCCCACCTAATATACATAACATGCTTTATAATTTATTTATCATCTAAAATACTAGATTACCCTCTAAAAGTTAATAATATTAATATAAAAATAATTTTTTTTAAACTTTGTATTTACATGGTGAAGTTTATTATTGGAGGGAGGGAGTAACTGATTAATCAATTCACAAATCAACGAAAAGGGAGTGACAGTTGCATCGTCAATTTATGCTCTTGATCATGTCGTGAATATGTGCCATTAAAAAAAAAAATCAACGAAAAGGGGGGAGTGATAGTGACATCGTTAATTTATGGTCGGCCAAAGGGTCAAGTAGACCCTTTAACTTGTGTCATTGGAGCAAATAAGCCTCTTATATATTTTTTTTCTCAACCATGCCCTTTTTCTAGTTTAATTGGATCCAATTGGCCCCTTTCCTTCAACACATTATTGTTAAAGCTCAATTAAACCCACCAACTTATTTTATTTAAGCAAAGAAGCCCCTCGTTTTTTATTTTTTTTATTTTATCTTAACCCTTTTTTTAATTTTTTTTATCCAACTGACCCTTTTCTTAAAATAAAAGTTATTTATGGTAACTCAACTATAAAAATGTAGCACAAGTGTACATTGATTTTTTTAATGGATTTTACAAAATAATTACTTTTTCTTTTATTTCTTATTAATTACTATATTTTTTTTTATTAAAAGAACGATAATACCTTGAATTATTATTTTTTTTCTAAAAGAACGATAGTTATCCTGAATTATTACAGATAATTGCACTCTCCACTAACTAACCAATAATCACCTTATCGATATTTAGAACTTAACTTCGGAAGATCCATTAGGATTCTAAATATTTGAATAAATTGTAATAATATCGTATGATTTAATTATATATATATACGTTAAATATTTTAATAAATTTTGATAATATTGGAGAGGATTTTATCTTAATAAACATCTAGATAATGGCAGGCGCGCCACAATTTTGTAACCGACAAGATTTCATAATTACACATTTAAATATTCATAAACTAAAATAATTATTATTATAAAAAAGATAAGTATTAAAAATAAAGGGTGAATTGCAATTAAATACACTGTCTTTCTCTCTTTCTTTCAATTTAATCACAAATTATTTTTTTATCAAAAAAATAAACGACCTTTTTCTTTTTTGTCAATTTAAACAAAAACTTTCTTTTTATTAATTAATTAAATAAACGATCTTATTTTATTTTTTCAATTTTATCACAACCTTTTCTTTTTATTAATTAAATATGTAATTTTATGTTTTGTAATTTAATTAAAATTATTCTATTATTAAAATTATGACAAAGACTTCAATAGGCCCGTCTTTTCTTAAAAAATTGTACAATCGAATCCTTTTAATAAATATATGGGTTGAAAAGTCAAACGGATTATTCAACACGCTTTTCTTTCTCTATCTTTCTCTGTCCACACAGACGCATCCCTTCGTCTCCTGACAGATCTTGACGACGAATGAAGAAATCTCCTAATGAATGTATTAAGCTGGGGCGGCGAGGAGTGGAGGAGTGGCGGACCTACTTCTCCCAGGCAATGCCAGTGCCGTAGAAGGCGGATGAGAGGAAGTGGGTAGTGGCGTGGATGTGGTGGTGAAGATCTGCGGCACAGAGAAACGGCAAAGAGTGTGGATCTGCCGGCGTAGATGAAGAACTGGGCCTGTGGAAGCGGAGATTCCTATGGCCTTAAAATCCGAAATTTGATGGAGAGTTGTTTCTTAAAAAAATTGAAAAACCTTCTGAGGGCCTAGCACTGCGATTTCAGATAAATCAAAGACATATATACCTTGCTGCTAAAATGGCTTTATGAATTTTGTATGCACTTTTTTTTTTGGAAAACCAATTTAACGCAATGGTCTCTGTTTTATATTGGTTATAGATGGTGCTTGTTTATCTAGTGGTTCAGCTTAATGGGAATCCATTGTCTGTTTCTTTTCCATTTCTCAATTTCTAGGTATCCGACTCACAATTAGTTGCATGTTGGGGTTATGTAGCTTCTTATAACTCTTGATTTTTTTACAACTTTGTTATTCAGCCTCTTTTGAACCCTTTCCACATCCCTTTCTCTCTCATTGGAAAAACAGGGTTGATTTTTTTCAAGGAAAATCGATCTCGGTTCGTCATTTTTTTAATAATTGTCGTATATCGTCTACCGAAATAACCACAATTAGTGCTGCTAATTTTTTGAAAATAAGGTCATGTATTGTGAAAATTTAAATTATAGTATACAATTAGTAAAATTGATAGGTTATTATGTAGAAATAATTAGATTACTATTTGGAACTAAATGGGTTACTCTTTCTAATGAATTGAGTTACTTTTTGATTTGAGACTCTAATTTCTGAAAATGAAGTAATGTATTTGAAAAATTAAATTATACGCAATTTGTAAATTAATAGGTCACTATATGGAAGTAATTAGATTACTATTTGGAACAAAATGAGTTACTCTTTCTAATAAATTAGGTTACTCTTTGATTTGAGACTCTAATTTTCTGAAAATGAAGTCATGTATTTTGAAAAAATAAATTATATGCAATTTGTAAATTGATAGGTCACTATATGGAAATAATTAGATTACTATTTGGAACTATATGGAAATAATTAGATTACTATTTGGAACTAAATGTGTTACTCTTTCTAATTAATTAGGTTACTCTTTTTAATAAACTGGGTTACTCTTTGATTTGAGATTCTGATTTTACTCTTCGATTTGAGATTCTGATTTTTTTGAAAATGAAGTCATGTATTGTGAAGAATTAAATTATATGCAATTTGTAAGTTGATAGGTAGTATACATAAATAATTAAATTACTATCTAGAACTAAATATGTTACTCTTTCTAATGAATTGTGTTATTCTTTTTAATAAATTGGGTTACTCTTTGATTTACCAGTCTCATCATCAAAAAAAAGGCTAAAGTTGCAGAAGGATTATGCTATGGAGGAAAAAAAATACAAATTCCATTGCAATTTTCTCATGATGATGACAAACAAACACCTACGAGAGCTTAGTTACATGTTATTAGCGAAAAGCCCTCCAGATATTTTTGTCTTTTAACTCGAATCATCGACGGATACATGTAATTAGGGAAAAGCCCATGTTTTGTTGGGCTTTGTTTCCCAGTCCAGTTAAAGTATTTTATTTTTATTTTTAATAGAAATAGAAAACGATAAATACACACACTCGAATTTAAGTAATTAATTATGTGAATCATATATTTTCCTTGGAGTTTAATATTCATTTTTAAAATTTAGAATATTTAATTTAATTTAATTATATAATTATAATTACAAAATATAAGTATAAAAGGTTGTATGAAACAGGTTTACATCATACTGGTCTTATCATGTGAGCGTTAATAAAGCAAAAAAAATACGTAGCAATTTTGTAGTTTGTGATATAATGAGTTTATTACTACTATTCTCTTCTATCCTTTTGTAATGCATTTTATTTGTTTTTTACTTAGTTTAAAGGGTATAATATTTATCATGTGAATATTAATAAGGCATAAAAAAAAGTAGCAATTTTGTAGTTTGTGATATAATGAGTTTATTACTACTATTCTCTTCTGTCTTTTTGCAATGCATTTTGTTTGTATTTTTACGTAGATTAAAGAGTACTCTTTTCGTCCCGCACCAATGGTGCATTTTGTTTTTTTGCATGTAGATTAAGGAGTATTATTATTTAATGTGTAGTGGGTAGTTGTATTAGTGGGAGTGTGGACCCCATGTTTTAATTGTATTAGTGGGTGAGTGTGACACTCATGTGTATAAAAAAGGAAAGAGAACCCTTTGAGTGAGACGATCAAAATAAAAAAAAGAGACCCTTGGTGCGGGACGGAGGGAGTATAATACTTATTTAATAAGGTGAGTATTGGACTCTCTTTAACACTCTTGTCCCCCACCTTAATTAAAAGTGATTGCATATTATGTAATTTTATTGTACTTCTTCCGTCCGTTTCTAAGGTGTCCATCTTATTATTTTTGGCGTCCGTTTCAAAAGTATCAATTTCTTTTATTTAGTAAAAAAAGTACATAATATGACCCACTACTTCTCTCTAATAAAATTATCCACTTTATATATAATAATAATACTCCGTGCAAAAAGCAAACGGACACATTAGAACCGAACAGAGGGAGTAGTACTTTGTAATAAGATAGACTAAAATAATAATACCTCCATCCCCCCATATTACATCGTTTACTGTAGCTTTTGTGAGAGTTTTATGCAGTCAAATGATGCAGTTTGACCGAGATGGAGGAAGTACGTTTTTAGGGAATGGGGGAGTATGTGTTACTATTCATACATAAATTTGAAACGATGAATGGAAAATTGGAAAGTGTGAAGTAAATTTTGGTATTAAATGAGTATTGATTAAAAATATGGAGTATAATACTCCATGCGTTCACCGAAAACGTATCCGTTTACTTTTTGCACGTGAACTAAGGAGTATTATTATTTTATATAAAGTGGGTAGTTGTATTAGTGGAGAGTGGTTGGAAGTTATGGATCATGTGTGGGCCCTTTTACTACAAGGGGAAAATTAATACTTTAAAAGTGGACAATCCAAAATGACAAAATGTATGGAGGGAGTATATAAAAACAAAGGGAATGTTTAATTCATATTGATATTCATTTAATAATATACAATAGGTCTTAATAATTTGTTAAAAATAAAAGAATTAATACACTAATTGTACCTAGATAGACTTGATATTCTATTAAGCTCGTTAGTAAAAAGACCTAAAAAAAATATAACTTGTGGAGAATGATTTATCATATCCCAAAACAATGGCGGCCCAATTTTAAATGGATCATAATTCATAATTTTGATCAAGTCAACGTTAACAGTTCTCTGAGATAGTCTGTATTGCATTATTTGCGTTTTACTTCCCCATTTTAGAATTTTTTGAACACTTTCTTTGCAATTTACAAAGAAAGTATGCAAAAAATTTTGAGACGGAGGGAGGAAGTATAATATAGAGAAATTATATGCTATAAATAATCGTTAAACACTGACATTAATTTAGGATATTATAATGACATGTGTAATTCATTTAAAAAATAGAAAACAAGATAAATGAAATACAAGATAAAATACAATTGAAATAGATATATGGTGTCTCTTCTTTGAAATAATATCAACAGATTAAACTATCGGTAATCAACTCAAATTAATTTTCGTTATGATTAGGAATATATTGACGGATGAAATAACACTAACTTATAATTGATCTTCCTTAAATTAAGGGTTTACAATAGAAATTAGTGGAGTTAATAATGATTACATGACTAGATCATTAGATGATTTGTTTCAAATTTGACATATTTCAATTTATTGCTAAAAAATGTGAGAAAATTATGAAGTTTTCATGAGACGATCAAGTAAGTGCAGCAAAAACTCTATTATAATATAATATACTTAAAATATATAAAAATATGTGTTATTTTTATTATTTAAATATTAAAATATGTCATAGTTTTATATCTTAATGTGTTTTTTTAATATGTAACTAGATTTTAATTTTTTTAATTAATTCATGCAAGTAGGAAGAAATAAAAATTTAATGTGTATTGGTTAAATTTCAGGTCAAATAGACCATTTTAGGCGGAATAAAACAATTCAATTTGTTTCACAATTGTCATTTCATCCCAAATTTATCTATTAATTCCAAATTAATCTATTTATTCCAACCAACGTCATAACAAAAGCAGTCAGCGAATCTCTGTCAATTAGAAAGATACTCTACAATATATATATATATATATATATATATATATATATATATATATATATATATATATATATATATATATATATATATATATATATATATATATATTCGATTTAACGAAAGAGATAATGAATCTTTAAACGTCGAATTTATTATGCATTATACGTTTTTTATCCTTTCTTAAATCATATGGAAACGAGTTCTTTATTCAATGATTCGATTAAACAAAGAGATAATAAGTTTTTAAACGTCGAATCTATCATGCATTATATATTGTTTATCTTTTCTTAACTCATAAGGAAATGAGTTCTTTATTCCATGATTCGATTAAACGAAGAGATAATGAATCTTTAAACGTCGAATCTATCATACATTATATGTTGTTTATCCTTTCTTAACTCATAAGGAAACGAATTCTTAATATCATGATTCGATTAAACGAAGAGATAATGAGTCATTAAATGTCGAATTTATTGTTTATCATTTCTTAACTCATAAGAAAACGAGTTCTTTATTCCATGATTCGATTAAACGAAGAGATAATGAGTCTTTAAATATCGAATCTATCATGCATTATATGTTGTTTATTCTTATATATATATATATATATATATATATATATATATATATATATATATATATATATATATATATATATATATTAAAAAGTGAACTAAATGAATCTTACAATTTTCTATTTGGACATTCTTATTTTTTTGCCAAAAAAAAAAAAACCTTGTTGTACACCATCATTGTCAGAAATATAGTAGCTTCAATAATCTTCATACATACAACCATAATTTTCAATATGATAATGATTGGCCAACTTAAAAAAACAATAATAATAATAATATAAGAAATTATGTGTGACATTATTTCACGATGATATCATTTTCTTTCTTTCATTAATTGCCACTTTACAGTAGAGATATAATCATTTTTCAATTATGTTGCAAATACTTTATTATTGGACCATTATTACTTTTAATCAATTTAATATAATTTATATTAAAATTATTAAAAAATTTTATTTATTTAACTGTCACCCAAATTTTTATCATCGACAAGAACTTTATTAGTATTCGACATCTTGTCTATCGAAAACCAATCTTGTCTCTGTCCCCTGTATATATGGCAAACCATCTTTCATTAAAAATTATTATCAAATATTTTCAATCCAACATTCCAATTATGAAAAAAAAAATATGACTTATCATTAATTGCACATAGTATTGGCTAACTTAAAGCTCCAATTAAAATATTCACAAAATTAATTATATGTACAATATGAATGATGTAGGATAGATTTTATGTGCAATATGTTGGATCTCCTTGATTATTATAGATTTAAAAAGAACTAAAGGTACATTTTAAATTATAGGTACAATCAAATAATGAATGTATGAAATAATGACTGTATAGTAAAATGATGTTCTCTAATACTTTGGATGTACAGAGTGTTTAACAATACAACATTTTTCATTAAAAAGGTCGTTAAAATTAATAGATCAAAAGCATTAATATTTAACTAAAAAAATATACTGATCATATCCAAATTAGATAGACAATATACAAAACTCAAAAATAACACTAGACAAAAAATCAAATAAATATGTAGAAATATACAGAATCAACATCAACAATTTTAACGTGAAAAAACCCTTAAATCTGAGGGTAAAAATCATAGGGCCTCATCCAAGAACAAATTCATTAATGCGCAAAAGGTATATAGTTCAATCTCCCTATAATAAGTAGAGAAATATCAACTCTCTATCACAAGTTAATGAATATCAATCTATCTCTCAAGTTTCGCTGATTACATCGTCAACACCTCTAGACGAATTTACATCATTCTCACTGGTGGTGTCTTCTCGACTAAGAAGAAATTCCATGGTGTTTCTCTCCCTTGTTGAAGGGATCTCCTTAACATCCCATTTAGCTGCTGCAGAGCACCACTACGCCATCTCCCAAGTGGAATAAATAGTAACCCAAAATTAGGTTATTAGTTAATGGGCTTCAATTAATATTTTGAGCTTCTTTTTATTTTTTCTTTCTCTAACTCAACTATATTGTGTATGCCCAACATATACACCATCTATATAAATTCCCAATAATTTTCACTGAAATATCGTAAATAAATCATAATTTATAACTAAATGATCCAAATAGGATATAAATTCTAAGCATCAATTCTTGTCTTACTTTTGGTACACCTACTTAAAAAAAAAAAGAATATTATTATAAAGCCAAACTTATACAATGGATATCGGATTCCATCCAATTATCTAGAAACAAAGTTCTTGACATGACAAAGCAATTCATGAAGACGTGTTTGAGACAAATGCGACTTATTCAGAATCTGAAATGCATGCCCAACACCTTTGCACACCACTTGCTCTACTTTCACACCATCACTTGCCAATTTTGCACACCACTCCAAATTCCTATCTCTCAATATATCCATTTCCGACACACACACCATAACACTCATCCGCCGCAGCTCCGCCACCCTCGCCGCTCCCGGGTTACACCAGGGGTGGTCGCGGTTCGCCCCAGCTGGCAGCGCCAGCCGCCAGTACGCGTCTGACGCTGCCAGCGTCAGGGTGGACCGCGGCGACTGCACCATGTGCTTTTCAGAGTCGGTCCTATACTCCCCTCCGATGAACGGTTGTATCAACAGCAATCCCCGGATCTCCGGCGGCCTCCGTAACGCCACATTGAAGGCGATATTTCCTCCGGCGCTATCTCCGGCC
This sequence comes from Pogostemon cablin, assembly GCA_023678885.1. Lineage (NCBI taxonomy): Eukaryota > Viridiplantae > Streptophyta > Magnoliopsida > Lamiales > Lamiaceae > Pogostemon > Pogostemon cablin. The sequence continues at coordinate 2,434,560 of CM042970.1, forward strand.
AGGAAAATGTTGGAAAAGTTGCATTTATTTGTCCACCATTCGTTGCCACCGACGAACTCCTGCTGCCGTAGCCAAACCAGGGACTTGACGCCGTCGTCGTAGGCGGCCGGAAGAGGGTTTTCCGGAGCCAGCCGGTAGTTTACCGAGACGACGGCGCAGTGGGCTGTGGATGCTAGTTTGGCGAGGAATTCGTGGTAGCAACTCCATGAGGCGGCGCCGACGCAAAATCCGCCGCCGTGGAAGTATAGTAGAAGGGGGAGGTTCTTGTTTTGTGCGGCGGCGTTAGGGACGTAGACACGTGCCCAAATGTTGGTGTAGTTGTCGATGATGATGTCCCTGCACGTGACCCCGAGCTCGGGAGGCAATGAGGAGGAGACAGATGGCACGATCTGGGGGCGGTCCACGTGGCCATCTTTGTAGACTCGAATGAGGCCATCAATTTCTTCAATTACTAGTCTGTTGTGAGATTTTGCAGTGGTGATTCTATGTCCAAGTGTTGGGTCAATGGTGACAGTAGCCATTTGGATGGAAATAATGGAGGATGAAATATGTGGAATGTTTTAGGCCAAATTAATAGGAGAAATGACCTCTATTTATACAGGTAAGTCAATGCAGAAAAAGATAAGGTTGGTAGTCCAGGGGACATAATCGTAATTTTAAATCATGCTCTCTCTGGCAGATTCGGATCTTCTCTGGTAAAATAAGTACTCGAGCTCGACTCGATAAAAGCTTATTTGAGCTTGACTCGATTGCTTATCAAACAAGCTCGAATATATATTTTGAAGCTGGATAATATTACAAACAAATTTGAACAACTTTTCATTTCAGTTTAACTCATTTAGTCATTTACACCCGTAAGTAGAATGCTAACGAGTACTATTATTCAAAATATTTGAGTTTAGAAGAAGAGATATAACTAGTATACACTCTTCTCAGCAAATATTATTGCACAATTATTACTCCTTCCGTTCCACGGCAATGGTCTCTTTTTTCCATTTTGGTCGTCCCACTCAAAAAGTCCACTTTCCTTTTTTTACACATATGAGATCCACTCATCCCCTCTAATACAATTAAAACATGGGGCTCATACTCCCACTAATACAACTACCCACTACACATTAAATAATAATACTCCTTAATCTACGTGCCAAAAAATAAAAACTACCCTTGCCGTGGACGGATGGAGTATTACATTTCCTATTTCCTATATTTTTAGATTATACACACTCAAAACAATTAATATTATATGACTCATACAACATTAATTTGACATTATGTGTAATTTGTGGAATAAATAAAAATAATACTCTATATATTTAGACATTTTAGAAAATTGACATCAAAATATAATTAAAACAACAAATTCATATATACATATATGAAGCGAAACAATACAATATATACGAAATATTAACAAAAAGTATGAGGAAGAATTTATGAATGAAACCTTTATATTGTTGTAAAGTTCCTAAATGAAACCATGTACAAAAAAGATCAAAGATCAATGAATACAAAGAGTTTCTGACGATGAAGAAAATTACATGTGTTTGATGCGTTCGATTCCCATTTATTATTTTATTCATATCCTTGTTTTACACCATGAATGCAGTCGAAATCGACCATCAACATACAGAAAACTTGATGTATTTATTTATAAATTAATACTACTATAGTTTGACTTTTGCACAGAATACACGAGAATAATTAGTACTAGTAAGTTCTACAACAGGAGTGGCCCACGTGATTCATTAGTGTGGGAACTGTGAATTACAGCGTACACGTTTTCCATAATCAATAATTGCGAGTTCTTTATGTTGTTAAAAGATTTAAAAAAATATATAGAATTTTAAATAAATTTATTTGAATTTATTTTGTTTAAATGTATTATAAATATATAAATAAAATTTAAAATTAATAAATTTCAAATCTATTATTTAACAAAATTTTATTTTTATAATTTTTAAAATTAAATCATTTTATTTATTATGAATAAATAATAATGATATTTAAGAATGAATAAGTAATAATGAGATTTATTATGAAAAAGGAGTGGGGGATTGAAGGGATATAGTGACGGGTGTTACTAAAACAACCTTAATTATTACTAAAACAATTGACGAAAATTAAAATTAAAATAATTAATGAAGGGGTATGATTTACCATCACTACGCTCTACTCTTTTGACACAAAAAAAGTAAAATTAATACTACCTGCTCATGAAGGTGAAAACTTTCCAAGATTGAATGGAGAATTAATAAAAACTTGAAATAATTCAAGCCAACTTATGGCAATATTCATTTTACTATAAACACGTATATATATACTTTTGACTTACAAAAAATTAATTAATTTTCTTTGTGAAATGTTAAAATTATTCAGACATATCATTTCGATAAAAATAATATTTTTATAATGAATTAAAGTAATTGTAAAACAATTTAACTAATTAATTATATCAAAATTTAACCAAATTATAATGCTCAATACTCTTTTCTTGACTCAGACACAATGATTATCTAATGTTAATCCAAATTAGCTAGGTTCATTATATATAAGTTCCATTATTGAAATTAAAAAAAAAATGTTGTAAGATTGTGTGGATCTGTTGTTTATACTATTCAATTATAAGTTAATATTTATTTGAATAAATAAAGAAATATAAATAATTTAGTATAAAGATACAAGTGAATACGTTCTAATATCAAACAATGAGCAATTGCAAACAATGGTGGTATAAACAAAATTTGGCTCCCACGTTACTTGTGCCAAAAATATGTAACTTCAAGAAACCAATAAAATAAAGAAAATCAGGATAAAAAGAATTATAGTTGGTGGGCACGACAAGAAGTGGGTTAGATATGTAGTCAAAGGTGGTGCGGTTTCATCAAATTTCATGACATTTACAAAAATAAATTACAAATATATGTACATGAACATGTTTTATGTGGGGGCCATTTATTTTGTTTTAGGGTTGTATATCATGAGAAATATAGGTGCAACATTATTGTGGAGGAGAATATTAATGTTACATTATTGGACAAGGTGATGTGCATGTGCATTGCTAAGTCAAAATATAAGACGACCTAACTTCGGGATGTTTCCCAATAACATATTCCCTCACAAAATGAGTCAGACGGAAAGAATAGCCAATTCAAACTTATTTCATGAGGTTGTTTGAGAAGTGATCCGAACGAGTTTTAATCAAGTCAAGTACGAGCCGAACTCAAGCAAAATAACCTAGTATGAGATGTTATTAAGCGAAATAATTTAATCTCACATATGTTGTATGAGCTCATAGAGAATTTCGAGTGAGTCTCGTTTACTATAAAGGAAAATGTAAACTTTATAATGCAACACTCAAAATGAAAATGCTTTATTTAAAATGGATGATGGAACACCAAAAGAGTCTCATTTTCTTTTTTTTACACACATAGAGCTACACATACCCACTAATACAATTAAAATATAGGGCCCACACTCCTACTAATACAATTACCTACTACACATTAAATAATAATACTCCGTGCAAAAAAATAAAAAATTCTTTTTAAAAGGGATGGAGGGAGTATATACGTTGGTTGATCAATATACATACTAGAAGATATTGTAACTATATGAAAACTCTTGTATTTGGGTATACTATTTCATTATCTTACAATTAATGTTCTTTTTGTTCCCCTTAAAAGATGTGTTTGATTTTGTATGTAAACAAAGGAATATAATATTTAATGTATAGATGAAGTAAAATATTATTTTAATGTATAGTGGACAGTTGTATTAGTGTTTTGTGTGAGTCCTATAAAAATATATTAATTGTTTTGTGTGGATCACATTTAATAAAAGAGAAATGCAACTCTTTTATGGGATGGATTAAAATTAAAAAAAATGAATTTCTTTTAGAGGGATGAAAGGTGTAATATATTTTACTGTTAAAAAATAAAATAAAATAAATACTAGAAGATATAGTGGTATATATGATGAACCAAAAAGAATAAAGGGCGAAGTCGTGTAGATTTCATATTGAGAACAAAATCTTCCAAGTACAGGCAAATGAGCATCTATCTTTTATTCTTCAATTTATTCTTTTTGACCAATCTATATATATTATAAAAGTTATTTATCTTTAATTAATAATAGTAATATCCCTCATTGAAATTTATATTTAGTTGAATATCAAGAGTACATTTAAAATGTTGATCACATACTAATTTTTTATTACTGGTTATTAAATTATTCTTTTTATTTTAAAATATATTTAATTTAGGTAATCAGGATATACATTTCTAAATCGATCTAAATACAATCATTATATATATGTTTCGAAAAGTAAGATAAGAAACGTAAATTTATCCACTACTGAAGATGCACCCATTCATTCTGATAAAGCCTGGAATCTTTCCAACCAGCACTCATCAACTCCTTTCCATAAATATTCCAGAATTTTCAAAGTAATATTAATGTGTCTCTAGGTCAATTTTTTTTTTAAGTCTTATTTAGGTCAACTAATTTATCATTATATTTATTACACATTCAACCAATTATTTATCCGCCTCTAGTTGATCTTTGTGCATTTATATAAGAATCAATTGCTTTAACTAATAAAAATATATATTTTTAATTAAAAAAGATATTATGTCAAAATTGAGTGTGTTAATGTAATAATTTCTTAAGGAAATTGCTTTTTCGATTTTAAAAATTAAGGATATGTTTGTTTAAGGTTATGGAAATTAAAAAATTGTGAATAGTGATAATTAGTATACTAAATTGTTGTGTATTTTTATGTGACAAATTTTAATTTTATATCAAATCAATATGTGATATGGGCAAGAAAATAGTTGTATATGTGAGGAAGAGGTGATACATAAGTAAGGAGTATTAATGGAGAAAGAGAATTTAACTAATAACTACAAATAAATATATTCTTTTTATATAATAATCAATTAATCATACTATAACAATGAGTGGATACAACCTGCAATGTTAGATGGCATGAGATGAATCAAGTTGGACATGAATCTAATTCCCAGTTCGATCTTGTTTCTTTAAGAAGAAGAATTTAGATCAAAATAAAGGTGAAAGAAAAAGATTGCAACCATTTCCCATATATCATTTCAGGCATATAATGTCAAATCAATTTTTTACAGCTCATCTATTTTTTTGGCTTAACAAAAAAATTCAATTGCTTGTTTTATACTATCCCAATTATGTAAAGATAATGTGATGCCTAAATAATTTACATTAAATTTAATTTAATGATAAAATAATGAATGAACTATAATAATAAGAAGGTTACATTAATCTCTAAAATGTAAGTACAATTATGCCCACAATTTAGGAGTATCAAATTTTAAGAGTGTCCTTAATTCGTATTGAATGTGTGTGTGCGTGTGGGGTTGGGGGGGGGGGGGGGGGGAGGGAATATACTAAAGAAATGTAATTACGATAATGAAAAATTAACGTAATAATCATGCATGCTTATATCTAGGGGTGGGGAAAAATACCGAAAACTCGGTATATTGCGATCGCCGTATCGAAAAATACCGAAAAATGTCGAAAATTCAACATACCGAAATTTTCGATACGGTATGATTGTCGTACCGATAATTTCGGTACGGTATCGGTATAGAATATTAAAATTTTCGGTATTTCGGTATACCGAAATTATTTTTGGTATTTCGGTATCGGTATACCGATACCGATATACCGAAATTTTTATATAATTTTTTTTAAAATTTAATTATACATAATACAATATTTAAGTATATTTTATATTATTAATATATTTAAATTATTTTTATTTTATTATATATTACATTTATTCATATATATTTTTTAAAATTTAAAATAAGCTCTAATTAAAATAAATAAAAATATAATACATATCTAAATAAAATATAGGAGTATAAAAATTTAATAATAAAAAATTGTTATTTAATCATGAATAAATTAAAAGCAACATAAGTATCATTAAAGTAGAATGTTTGAGAAAATTTAATTATTTTGAAATATTTTTATATTAATTTTATTATTTTGATAAAAGTTAAATATTATTTTTTGGTATGGTTTCGGTAAATCGCTATTTTTCAATATGATGAATTTTCGGTATGAAACGGTATGTCAACATTTCGGTATTAATTGGTATTTACGGAAAATCGGTATGATGTAAATTTCGGTATGGTATCGGTATTCGATTTAATTTACCGAAATTTCGGTACGGTATACCGAAATTTCGGTATCGGTATCGGTATGAATTTTTTCATACCGAAATTTTCGGTACGGTATCGGTACGGTATCGATATTTTCGATATACCGATATTATCCACCCCTACTTATATCTATTCAATACAGTTATATGTTTTATTAACTGATTTTCGTTATTTTCACATACATTTTAGTGCCTTTTTGTGTGCGTTTTTCGTATTGTTTTATCCGTATTTATGTTTATTTTGGTGGTGTTATGTGTTTTTATGGAATTGTGTGTGAATGAACTCATAAATGTTAAAACAGGTGAAAACGGAGCAAAAACGGAGTCGGGAGAAAGAAGGAAGCAAAGTTGCATCAACACGGCCAGCCGTGTTGGGTACGCGAGGCGTGTAATGCGCACGGCCCTATAAGTTTTGGCCGTGCGCTGTCGTCCGAAAACACAACACGGCCACCCTGTGGCCGTGCGCTGTCCAAAGTTTTTTGTTGGCCAGAACCCTAGAAACGACTCGGGCCGTGTACTGGACTCGAGCCGTTTAGGTGTAAAATTTCAGAAAATTTCCAGATTCCTTCTAGAAGATCTCCTAGTGTATAAATACCACTCCATTCAATATTTGATCATTCTTGGATCCGAATTTTCAGCTGCCCACACACACCACACACCAATTCCTTCATTTTACACCATATCCTTCATCACTTCATCCATCTATTCACTCTATCATCATCTCACCATAAATCCATCATCAAAGTGAAGAGAAGAAGTAAGGAAGATAGGAAAATTGCAAGGAAGGGAAGAAGATAACCATTGGAGCCAATCCAATGGAGTTTTCATTCCATTTTTGTAGTAAACCTAATTGTTTATCATGACTTGTAAGATTCTTAATGTCTATGTTAATTATCTTATAAAGATGGTAGGCTAATCTCCCTTGTGAGATTAGCAACATGAGATTTGTTGGTTAATTTTGGGGATCTATGTATTTTAATTCATGTGTTGAATGGATTTGTGATTTTCTATCATTGATTGTTAATTGTTTGAATTGTATTGTTGAATTGTGTGATTAATTGTCATAGACATGTGATTAAATTGAGAAATCAATTATATGTTTAGGATAGTTCATTAAATCAATTTATCATACACTTCATGTGCATTATAAATCTTGAAGAGATAAAGATATCCTTTATGATTTAGAACCCTTTGATAGGACATCCGATTGGTTTGATCGAGAGATTGATCACTTGTGTGAGGGGATTTCATTTAAGTTTAGTACCTAGATGTAAATTCTTGAGTGAAAACCAACCTATTGAGCTATTTTAGGATTCTTATTGGAATTCACGTTCTATTCATTTCGAGAGAAAGTTTAGAAGAAACAAGTGTTGGCCCTTAATCATACATCCATGAAACACATGTAATTGATACATAATTCCTAGAATTACCACTTATTGATTGTTGTTAATCTCACTTTTAATCAATTTGGTAAACACTTTTCACCCATTCGTTTTGTTTGTTGATCATTGCTCACTTGTTTAGTTTGATACATTTAATTTACTTTTCTTGCAACCAAATCCATTGATGATGAGTCTCTATAAAATTACGAAAAACGTGAGATCGCTTAAGTACTAGCGCCTTCCTCCATGTGGTTCGATAAATTCTTGAATTGGTCAATTCGACTACAAGTTATGGCTAATCATTAACCAACAATTTAATTTTTATAGAGTGAGGCTTGCGTGCGCCCGGGCGCACGGGAACACATTCCGTGCGCCTTTAGAAATTTAGTATTATGGGTAAGGATACATTGCTTTGGTCTAAAGGGTATACACTTTAATTAATAAAAGGTTCACCATTTTGTTCTAAAGTGTATACACTTTTCATTAATTTTTTTCTTTAGAAAATAAAGGGTACACATTTTTATACTAAAGGTATACAATTTAACACAAAATTCTAAAGGTGCACGATGTGTTGTTCATGTGCCCAGATACACACAATAATTTTCTTTAGAAAATAAAGGGTACACATCTGTATACTAAAGAGTATACAATTTAACACAAAATTCTAAAGACGCACGAAATGTGGTCCGTGCGCCCGGATGCAAAAGAGTTTTTGCCATTTTTATGAACCAAACGCATTCTAAATATAAAGAGAGGGACTAGGGTACAACCGGTTGTACCAATTGAATTGGTACACAACCTTGGTCCCCACCCTTCTTAATTAATTTTTGCTCCTTCATTAATGTTATTTTTTTATTTTATTTAAGTGACTATTATACCCTAAACCCTATGGATAAATTATACTCTAATCCACAAGGGTAAAATTACAATTATACCCTAAACCCTAAACCCTAGGGATAAATTATATCTTAAACCACAAGGGTAAAATTACAATTATACCCTAAATCTTAAATCTTAGGAGATAAATTATATCCTAAACTACAAGGGTAAAATTACAATTATACCTTAAACCCTAAACCCTAGGGATAAATTATATCCTAAACTATAAGGGTAAAATTGTAATTATATGCCTAAAATTAAATTTTAAAAAAATTTAAAAAAATAATAAAACACAACCGTTTTTTTTTTTTTAAAAAAAAGAGGAAAATACACACTGAATATGAAAGAATGAGGTTTAAATGGATTGTACCAATTGGAGGTTGTATACAAGTTTTGCCAAATATAAATATTCCGATAATATTGTGTTTAGTTTGTAAATTTCATAAAGAAATATATAGGTTAACAAGGCTTCAAACTGTGATAAACAAGATTGCGTGGATTTGGTGAGAACTCGGTTTCCACATAAACTCTATTTTTTTAAAAATTATTTTTTATTATTAAATAAATAAATAAATATATATATATATATATTAAAGAATTATTATTTTTCTAAATAAAAATATATTACTCCTCAAATTCTATTCTACAAGAATATATAAAAATAAAAACAAATCAAAATTTGAAGAGTATATATGTTTCATTCAAAGTTCATCTTTTTAGAAAGTAATTTTTTCATGTGTTAAAGAGTTTTCGGTAATTTAAAGTGCATGAGTTTGAAGAGTTATATTTTTCTAATAAAAAAATAATAATAATTCATCTTTAAAAAGTAATCTTTGATGTACTAAAAAATCGATAAATCACGATTAGACACAAATGTTTGCCAATAAAATCATCGTTTTTCATTAATATTCTCTTGAATTTTATTAGTTTCCCGTGATATTGTAATTTATTACCACTCAATTATTGGGCCGTTAAATTTTTTAATAATGTGATTGGAAGGCGCAAAATAATTGCAATTACTGTATGAAACTTTTATTTTTTTATTATTATTTTTTTTTAACAATGTTCCACTCACTATAGATGCATGCAGCACAAATTTGTGCTAATGTAATCAATTTTCCATCTAACTGTTGGAGGAAAATACATTTTGATTATGTACGTACGAAGAAATTCATTTTAGAGAGGTCGTCTCTTGTGTCCCAAATATTATACAAAGTGTGTAAGAGTACATTATTTTGTTTTAAAGGATATTCATTTTAAATAATAAGGGTATAACATTTTGTTTTAATAGGTATACACTTTCATTAATATTTTTTAATTTTTTTCATAAAATAAAGAATATACAATTTAATACTAAAGGGTATGAACGCAGGATGTGCCTCTGAGGACACACAAGTTTTAGCCTTTTAAAAAATGTTTCTTAATTATTTTTAACTAGTCTAAATTAAAGTTATATTTTATTTTTTTTAATGCAACTTCTTTAGTTAACAACTAAAAATGTCCAAAATCTTTTTACTTTATTTAAAATGATCTAAAATAGATTTTTATTATGTGCAATACCGTCTTACATTAAATGAATTTTAGGTTTTTCAAATAACTATTACTTTTTATTAAAGATATTGATTACTTTTCATTAAAAATAATATTTTTTTTATTTATAATATCGCGAATTGTTTATGAAAAAATCCACTATACTACTATCACTTTTCAATAATATGAGTATTAATTTTATTAAAATATCACTTCCTAAATAATCACACGCTCACACGAGTGTAGTCCTGGCCTTCAAATTTTAAAAGTCACTTTGATGTATCATTTCATCGTAACATTTGATGAGTAACATATAAAAAAAATCTAAGTTCAAGATGAAAAACATAAATACCAAAAATAAAGGTTTGAATTTTTTTTCTCATCATGCATTTCACGAATGAAATAAGACATGAAATATAAAGATGAAGTAGGGGATTCCAAGTAGAGGAATGAAGAAAAGAGAAATAGAAAATGATGCATGCATGCATGGTCATTTGGGGGGTTTGTTGAAACTCTCAGATTTGGCCTGGGGTATGAACACCCCGGTTCCACTGAAGCTCGCCACCGGCCGGAGATACGACGATACAGCCGACCCACAATCGGTCGGCCAATCGTAGTATTTTCTCCTATTCAGATTCAAATTCTTCATGGTAACTACATTAGAATTACTACTCTTGCCGGCAGGTTTCACTTGGTCGGAATTCTCCATCAGTTCAACAATTTGCCTTTCCAATTCCAAGTAAAAAGTGTCTTCTTCATACTCTTCCATTAAGTTTTCCTATGGGGTTAGAATTTTTCTTTTTCTTTTTCTTTTTTTTTTTGGGTGCAAACTCATTATATAGTTGTTAAATCCGAATTAAGAATGTGAATGGTCGTATTCAATTTAGTTTTTTATGATGATATCATCATGGACAGGTGGGATGAATTTTTATCAAAATACATCGAATGATAGTTATGGATGTCTAATTTTGAAATTGAAGAGTTTGTTGACTAAAATAATTAATATTAGTTATACACAACAATAAGATATTAGTAAACTAAATAAACAATAAGTCCATCAAGCCAACATGAAGTTGAGTTGTAGCAACTCATATCTTTATGGAATGATCATAAGATCTTTTTAATTTATGAGTATTGAACCCACCTTGATCTCCTATGGATCATATTCAATAGGGTCTAATAACACTTTATTAGTTTTATAAATGACAAGAAAATGCAAGAAAATAACACAAAATAATCCATGCAAGTCAGCACCCCAACTAAGTTATATCACAATATATAAGTTTAAATAGACAATAAATGGGTGGGCTTGTCAAATGGGCCGGAATATAAAAAAATAACTGAGACATTAAGACTTGTCTAATTAATGGAGTAGATTTTGAATTTCAGTTTCACGAGGTTCAATGAAGGATTTTTTTTATTTTCCCCATACTATTCTATTTTATTATTACATCTCCTAGAACGTTTTTTTTTTCTTCTTAAAATTTCAGTGATTCTAATATGAATTTCTCTAAAAACAATTCGTGGATAACTTATTATTTATACCAAAAACATAATTAGTTCTTTATTCAGTAAAAAATAAGAAGAGTATAAAATCATTTCAAATTATATAGTTGTGAAAATTGGAATACGATTTACTTCATTACATAGTTTTTTTCTTTCCCTTGGTACTCATGAATTAATCTTGGAAACATTATTAAGGGTTAATTAATTATACTCCCTAAACAACAATATTTACAAATTCATACAGGATTTGTGATAAGTACCTCATGAAGATTGATGTGGAGGATAGATTTGAATGTTGAGCAACTCATTTCCATTGTCCATCTGTTCTTGTTCAATCTTCATGGCTGATATTGCTGCATGTGGGCTGCACCACTGCACTACAATGGACCTTAGAGTACAAATATCACCTAAGCTGCAGGGGATCTCCACCAGGCGCCAACACCTCTGTATGATCAGTTGCTCAAGACAAGGAAAATTATGACACGAAGCATTCCATCTCTTTATGCTAAGGTTGTCCATTTTCAGCACTTTCAGCTTCAGAAACTCCCCGTCTCCCACGTCCCACGATTCGCCATCAACTTGTGCATCCACTAGTTTGAGAACCTCAAGATTAGCCAGTTTCTGGAACCCTGAAACTGCATCCCATTGCAGACGAAACTTCGATATTGTCAGCTTTTTCAAGCTTGGAGGGAGGTTGAATTCACACAGGTGTCGACTGTGGCCACGGTGAAGTATTTTCAGTGATTCCAGATGATCTGGGAACACAAATTTCTGTAGCATGTCGTGTCGTTTTGACGTGGAGTCCCTTGATTCAAGAAATATGCACCTCAATTTTCGAAGATTGGGTGTTCTTCCCATGATCTTGTTCAAACTACCATGGGATATTGAAGGGGTTGAAAATGTTTCCAATTTTAGTAACTTGGACTCCTCATAGGAATATAAACTGAACTTGGCACTTTTGTTTATATGCAGATGTCTCAACTTTGCCATTTTCCAGATCTCTGGTGGAACTACAACTTCACCTACTAATCTATTCACGATCAAAGTCTCTAAGTTCCTGTGGTTGAATACAGACAAGTGGACTGAGTTGTAACAGCTCCAGATTGCAAAGTACTTCAAGTGAAGGAGCCTTTCTTGATCAGAAAACAAGCACTCGCACTCAGAATCCAACACCCTTAGCAGTTTCAAGTTTGAAAGCTTGGGCATCTCGTCTTTTCGGTTGTAAGAGGATCCACTTCCATCAGAAGACAAAAGAAGAGAGCGCATAGTGGGGCAACAACACACTTCAAAGCCCTTTCTTTGTGATGCATGGATGCTAACTCGCATATGCTCATAGACGAGAGGGTCAGGCAGCAACTTGTCCACACGTATCCGTTTCAGGAAGTTCTCTTCTTTAGCTTTTGCCAAACAGAAATCGCGTAATAGATCATGCATATGACATGTCTTTACCCTGCCATTATACTTTCTATCTGCCACCATCACTAAGCTTCTACCAATCAAATCCATCAGCATCCTCTCTGCTTCTTCCTCTAGGCTATTCATGTCGGTCTTCTGCACGAAACCTTCAGCAGTCCATAACCACGTCAGTATCCTCACCGGTATTACTCTATCCAATGGGAACGCTCCTATGTAAAGAAATAACGGCTTCAAATGATGTGGTAAGAGTTTGTAGCTCAGTTCTAATGCTTCAATCCCCTGACCATGAGAACCGCTAAGAAAATGAGAGCTTAAGTTTTCAGAAACTTGCTCCCAGAAACCTTGCGTCTTCTCAGACTTCGCCAGGAGCCCAGCCACCACAACTACTGCAAGTGGTAATCCGTTGCATTTTTGAGCAATTTGATGTCCAACTTTATGCAGTTGCAAAGGGCATAATCCTTGATCAAAAACTTTGGCTTTTAATAGATCCCAACTCTCATTATCAGTTAGAAGACGAAGCTCAATAGCATCATTCTGATATCTTGCTTCTGAACCTATCAATTTGCTTCGACTAGTAAACAGAATCCGGCTTCCTATTCCATCATCTGGAAAGATACGACCTAGGGACTCTATTGCATCTATGCCCCATATATCATCCATGACAATAAGGTACCTCTTTCCCTTGAGCTGTTTATAAAGCATTTCAGACAAATCCTCATCTTTCATTTTGCGGATTTCATCTGTAAGCTTAGTTACAGAACTTAAAATGCTTAGCAACATTTGACTCTTTTCATAGTAGGGCGAAGCATAGCACCATCCACGCACGTAAAAGTGATAAACAATTAAAGGATCATTGTATAGTCTCTTTGCAAGAGTCGTCTTACCTAGTCCAGGCATGCCAACAATTGAAACAATAGCAAGCTTCTGTGTACCAGCTGCAAGTCTTTCCCTTACTAGGTCCACCTGGTCCTCTTGGACGCCAGCCACCACATCATTGGATGAAAAGTCTTGAGATGACACATTACTGAGACAGTGGCCAGTAACATCTTTAATTATGTTGCCATTACTACACTCCTGAATCATTTCTTCTACAACTGTTTTGGTTAGCTTCATCTGTTTTTTAAAATCCAAAAACCACAAAGTTTGGTACCACAGAGGATAAGCTCCAACTACCAATGTGTTAATGATATGTTCAGCCTCATATGCGGAAACCATGATATGATTAATAAAATCATACAAATTCGCATCCATACCATCATAATTTGTAAAGTAATGGAGGGAGGAATTCAAAACATCTAGGTCGCCATGAATTGCCATGAATTGATCCTTGACATCAATGATCACATCATTAGATTTGATGCTTATTAGCTGCTCTAAATCTTCAACAAGAAAATCAAGAAATCCTCTTGGCAGAATTTTGGGAAACTTGGATTTCTGTCTAGTTATTACTTTCCTTGACATCTCACCGACTTCTGCCTTGACACCCTTAATACACTCCATGACATCGGACACACCTGAACTGATCTCTGTGGCCATGTTCTCACCATTCAAAGAAGAGTAGATGATGGATCCTACCCTCCTTGCCAATGTTCCAACGCGAATTGTTAAATTCTTTTCAGGAAATAGTATTGGCATACTGATGAACACATCTTGCAGGAACTTCAATTGCTCATGTAGGGTTTCAATTTGATTTCTCAATGGCGCTTTCAACATAGATTCATCCTTCAGCAGATCAATCAAACTATTCTGGAGACAAATGAAAAAGCCCTCTTGAATCCTAGCAGGCAAGAAACCATCAAACTGCCCTACAGTTTTGAGAATTCCAGCAGAAATCCGACTACTTGTTGGGTGGATTAGCTTCTTAATCTCAATATTTTCTTTGACTTCATTATCTATATTGATCCAAAGGAAATAGCTTAGGCATGCCACCATGTCAGCTACAGCTTCAACTTCAATCAGTATTTCTTTTAATTCTTCACAACCAATGTCCATCACAAAGCAAACAAAATTTTCTAAGAATCTCAACTTATCTTTTAGTGCTAAGAGTAATTTTGAAAACTTCCAAGAAGAATATGCACCACCAGAACTTCTCAACAGAATTTCAAGAGTATCTATAACAAAGTAGATAAATTGTACCACAAATTCTGTGTTCATTGGGCATTTGAAGGGCGAACCCCATTGGAAAAGAGCAAAATAAGCTTCCACGATGTCTGGCTTCATACTCGCGATGTTTTCCTGCACATTAGAGATCACTGAAACGGCCTCTTGAGGACGAGTTATCGACCGTACATATTCAATCTGAAACATTTTACTCAACGAACGTTTGAGAAGCCAATCTAGAAGCTCCACAATCACTGGCTTCATGATATTCATCAGGACAATTTGCAACGACGTCGTCTCCTGCAAATTTGAAATCGCTACAACGACGTCGTCGTCGTACAGATATATGCATCGGACACAATCTAGGGCTCGAATTGAACGTACAAATTGAAATTGAATACGAGCTAAGATATTGCTAAATATCCCCTGCATCTCATCCTCAGTCGCGCACGTCACCTTACATCTGAACGTTGTTATCATTAATATGAACTCCAGCTTAAGAGAGCGGAGGCGATTTTTGACATCGGCGGATAGCTTCTCCTGATTCTCCAAACTCTTGAGTGCAGTCATGGCGACCTTTACAGTGGGAGCGAAGCTTTTGTTGAATACAGATTCAACTGCATCCTTCACATCTTCTCTGCAGCCACTAATGACATCAAATATATTCATAAATTCCTTCAAAGATGGACTCTCCATCTCTCCCAGCCACCGGAAAATTCCTCCGATTGCAGTAACGACGAATGCAGAAAAGATAAAGAATTTGTTTAGAAGGGAGGCGAGTCATGTGATTGACACGTGCTTCGCACTTCCATTACACTAACGGAGTAATTTCTTTTTGAAAGCTACATTGATAAATTCTATTGAAGGATAGTGGACTAATTTCTGAAATACTCCATGCATACTAGGCAATTGCAAAGAAAGTTGTACGCTAGTACGTTGTATTTGTCAAATATAAAATGGAAAATTATTATTTTTGTCCCACATCGGATGAAATGATTCTTAATTCTAATTCCCTCCATTTCTTGGTGAGAGTCTCATGTGCTTTTGAGTAGTTGTATTAGTGGGTGTGTGATCCCATGTTTTAATTGTATTAGTGGGTGTGGGTGGATCTCATAGGTCCAAAAAAGGAAATGAGATCATTTGATTGGGACAACCAAAATAATAAAATGAGACTCTTACATAGGGACGGAGGGAGTATTTAAGAAGGACTTTAGTTCTGATGTTAAACGCACCATCAGGAGCATATTTGCATCACATGATTTTGATTCTTTTCGGCACTATTTATGAAGAATCCCACTCGGAAATCATTATCAAGAGAATTAAAATGAGTGGGATCCTTTGAGTACAGGAGGTGACCATCTAAATATCTCTCCTGCCTTGTTGATTTTGAATCTTTCCAGCCACTTCCTAAAGCTCTTTATTTAAGGCTAGTACATCCGAAGGCGAGAAGGAGCACCAAAAAAGCGAGGGTCTTTACTTACTAGCTTCCTCCTTTCTTTGCTTTTGATGTCTTGACTGCTCCAACACCTAAAGCTTCAACTGCGTACTCTACGGGTGAAACTCCTCAAAAAGAGGTTTAGCACTCTATGGCGCTCTTGATTCTGATTTTGCAATTGCCCCATTTCGGCAGCAATTGCAGAAAGTCTGTTTGCACCAAAAAGACATTTAATCTTTATATGTGATTCTTTTGATTTTTTCTTGTATTCTCTATTTGAGAGTTGGAGAGAAAAGTTGAGAATTAGTTAAAGATTTGTAATAGTGTGGTAGTTTTGGTGTCGGGAGAGAGAAGCTTCTGTGTGATTATAATATTTTTCATATAGTAAGTATTTTCTCAAGTCCGTGATTTTTTCTTCGATTTGGAGTTTGCACGTAAATTCCTTGTGTTATTTTTATTCTTTTCTTTTCTCGATATATTTTGCTTTCCTTCCCTTGAGAATGAATGGTTTTCCCTATAAAGTTGTATCAGAGCCCGATTCGGACACTTTTAAAAATTTTTAGTATGCGCAACCATAGTCTGATCTTCCACATCAGAAAAGAATTTTTAAGAGACGGTTATTCATTAGGCTAGGGTAGGTAAAATATGTCTTCAATTAAGTTCGATGTCGAGAAATTTGATGGTAGAATTAATTTTGGGTTGTGACAAGTACAAGTGATGGATGTGTTGATACAATTTGGGTTACACAAGGCTCTGAAAGGAAAGTCAGGTTCAACTGATGGCACAGAAAGTTCTAACAAAGACTCTGGAAAGAGTGATGAAGAATGTGAGGATTTGGATTTGCGGGCTGCAAGCATAATACGCTTATCATTGGCTAAGAATTTCCTTGCTAATGTGCATGGAATTTCAAACGCCAATAAGCTATGGAAAAAGCTTGAGGAACTGTACCATGCAAAGAGTATCTCAAATCGGTTGTACCTGAAAGAGCAATTTCACACGCTTTGAATAGAAGAAGGTACACAAATTTCAGATCATCTAAGTGTTCTTAATGATATCATTGTTAGGCGTATTTTGCACACTCCAATTTAATCCTCAAGTATAAGGTTGTCAATTGTAGAGGCAAGTACCCAAATTAAATATAATTCACTTAGAAGACAGTTAATTATCTATTTATTTTAAATTACTATTCAACTAGAATTATTTAACCAATTCCAGAGTTGAAATTTAATGATTATCTAAAGTGCTGAAATAATAAATAACGAAATAAATAAAAGCAAAGAAGAATTATTCGAGAGCGAATTAAGAGATAATGACAACTCTAAGGTATTAGGTGTAGTGCAATTGATTTGGTTTCCTAGACGTCCTATTGTTCATTCATGCTATTTTAATGGAAATACATCACTAAGCCCTATTAACCCACCAAATATAATTCGATTTAAAGTTAATAGTATAATCCAATTTATAACAAAAGATGCGTAAATAATTATGAATCTTCTTCCTAAATACTAATAATGCAAACTTTAAAAACCTCTGCATTACCAGTTTGACTAACAAATATTTTCTGAAAGTACTACTCACTCTTATTCACTTCCTACTTGAGTTCTTATTGCATTGTTCCACTAAGAAAATCAAATATCTAATTTACCAGCCCTTGGAATTATCGTGTTCACTGACAAACTACTATAATCCCTAACAAATAGACAATATCAATTATGTATGCACACAAGCTAACACAACATACCGAGTATATTGCGGGCAACATCAATGATATATTGTGAAGACATTACACACATATAAATAAAGTCTGAATCAAACAAATAAATTAGAATAAAAATAACATGAATTCACAATATTTGTCTAAGTATCCAAATCAATTATCATAACCTTCAATCCCTGTAAAAGTATTTTAGCCCATGACATTACACACAATCCTCGTAGCTAATAATTCCATACCAAAATCAACAAAAGAAGATTAAAGAGAAAGAAAATCAACAAAAGAAAATTAAAGAGAAAGTTACAAAATCCTAGTTTCATGTGGTTTACGTTCTCCCTCCGTCTCTCCGATTGAATTGGCTCTCTTAACTGCACTTGACACACACGGGATGATGGATGGTTGGAGTGGGTAGAATGGCATGGAGTATGGTGTCGTGAATTGCTGAATAGGGGCGTGAGTGGTGTTGCGTTCTGTTCGCTGCCCTGTTCTGGTTCACGTTTTCCTTTTCGTAAGGCTTTTTGCTTCTGTCTTATTTCCGCTGATAAAAGGTGTGTGTAGTGGGCCAACACAGGTGAGTTATGAGCTTCTTTGGATGCTGGGCTGCTTCACATGGATTATCAGCAATGCCTACCACTCAACAAAATCAAAATAGCTCTGGGCCCACTAACAAATTAAATATGTGCAAGAATTAGTTTCAATAGCTAGCACACGTGGGAAGACAACTAGCACTCCATTTTCATGCAAATTGGGCCCACAAATTTAAGGTGCACATCCAACATGAACTTGGATCATTAATAATGGTGTACCCCACCATTAGGGGCCCCCACCGCCCCTGCCCTGGGGATTGATGGAGGAGGTAAATCGCAGGATGTGCCTCAAGTGGCTTATAGAGAGGGCTCACTGTTAAACTTGTGCTTGCAAGGGGCCAAATCCCTCAAGTGGCTTATAGAGAGGGCTCACTGTTAAACTTGTGCTTGCAAGGGGCCAAATTCATGCCAAATGCAGGATTCGAACCCCCACCCTGCAGCAACCAAGCTCAGCTGGAAGGCCTTTCCACCCTTCCCTCTACCACTTGAGTTATGCCCTGGGGGCAACTTGGATCATTAATAGCTTGGAGATAAAATCGTCCCTTCCACCGATGGATATGAACGGTGGGGCCTTTAATTTTAATGGTGGGGTACACAATTTTTTTTTTCATAAAATCGTCACTTTCCAATTTTTTCTGCCAAGTTATGTGTGATTTCTTCCTCAGCTTTATGCGACTCAACCCCATCGAGTTATGGTTTCCATGTGCGAGTTCTTCAACTCCTCTTCTTATATTATATCAAAAATAAATCTAAAATCTGCAAAATCTCAACAATACCCATGAAATCATATAAATTATGAAAATAACAAATAAACTCCACAAATAAGACTAAAATTGTGCAATTATTATATGAAAACGGTCTGTGAAAAGCGCAAATTATCGTGCTAAACAATCATCTCTGAACTAGAGGCAATTAGAGTGAGATTGAAGATGACGATAAGACATTGAGGCTTATCTTATTTCTGATACGTTCATATGAGCACATAAAGCCAATTCTGATGTATGGTAAGGAAACTTTAAATTTTGCTGAAGTCACATGTAAACTTCTTTTTGAGGAAAGGAGGTTGATGAGTGAAGGGCGTACTTCGCAAAATTCAGTAATGTTGACAAGTGGCAATGACAGAAGGAAGGACTCCAAGAATGTGGTTTGTTGGAAGTGCGGAGAACGTGGGCATACAAAGCGAAATTGTCCACGTGGAGGTGAACCTGGTCGAGGTGGAGTTGTTACGGCAAATAACTCCGAGTCTAATGCTAATGTTATGGAGGATTTTCTCTGAGGAGAAAATGAACACCCTCATGACATGCCTAGTTATCATGGAAAAGGAGTGTAGTAATGTTAGTTGGGCCATAAGTTTGCACACATTGGCTTGGCATGAATGTGTGTAGTGGAAAAGTATATCGATGACTGATGGAGTTCCAGGGAGGCCAAGAGCTGGAAGTTGCACCATAAAATTTCAGCAGGTATTTTTCGATATGTTGCCACAAAGAAATTCTTAGTATGGATTATTCTAAGTGTGTCTACTCATATGTTAGAGTATGATGATTCTTGGGAGATTGAGAATTGATTGTCGGTAAAGACAATGAGTATTGTTTTATTTTTGGCAAGGTAGAAATTGCTAGATTTGTCAAATATAAAATGGAGAATTATTATTCTTGTCCCACATTGAATGAGAGATCGGAAGGGATAATTCTTAATTCCTATTTAAGAAGACCTTTAGTTCTGATGTTAGACGCACAAAAAAGATACTATAATCTTTATATATGATTCTTTTGATTTTTTCTTGTATTCTCTATTTGAGAGTTAGGGAGAAAAGTTGGGAATTAGTTAAATATTTGTTATAGTGTGGTAGTTTTGGGTCGGGAGAGAGAATCTTCTGTGTGATTGTAATATTTTTCATATAGTAAGTATTTTCGCAGGTTCGTGATTTTTTCTCCAGTTTGGAGTTTCCATTTAAATTCCCTTGTGTTGTTTCTTTTTTCTCGATATATTTTGCTTTCCTTCCCTTTAGAATGAATGTTTTTTCCCTACAAAGTCTTATTGGGTTTATCAGCCCAAGGAGTCTGGTCCACTCAATCCAATAGCATGATATTGTCCGCTTTGGGCCGCTCACTGTCCCGCACGGTTTTACCACTTTGGGCTCACGCGCCAAAAGGCCTCATGCTAGGAAGAGTTCATCCCTCATTTATAAACTCATCGTCATCCCCACTTCTAATCGATGTGAGACTTTAGTTGACACTCAACCAACATTTTCCCCTCAAACAAAGTCCCACAGCTAGACCATCCAGTTTGAGGTCCGGGACTGTGGTTGACACCCAACCAATATTTTCCCCTCAAACAAAGTCTCGCAGCTAGACCATCCAATTAGAGGTCCGAACATCCCACCATCCGTCCGCTCTGGGGCCTGACTCTGATACCACTTGTTGGGTTTATCAATCCAGGGAGCCGGACCCACTCAATCCAATAGCATGATATTGTCCGCTTTTGGCAGTCCACTGGCCCGCACAGTTTTACCGGGCTCACGTCCAAAAGGTCTAATGCTAGAGAGAGTTCATCCCTCATTTATAAACTCATCGTATGAAACTTTGATTGACACTCAACCAACATTATATACTATTATTACGGTCCCTTAAGCTACAAAAGTTATGATATTGTTTACGCGAGTATTTTAATACACTGTACATTAACATAATTTTTTTTTAATGTACCGTTAATTTCTTTTCAATTTTCAAAGCATTGAAACTATTTTATTTTTAATTTAGAGCAACTTATATTTTGGCAATTACTCTTTCAAAAATATGGAAAATACTTGTGTGAGACTTTTTCATGTAAGTTTTTATGTGAGACGAATAAAAAGTGATAATATTATTATCACTTTCGTTATAAAATGTTATCACTTTCGCTATATAATGTTATCACTTTTTATTTATGCTATAAATTGTTTATAAAATAGTTCACTGCATCATTAGCACTTTTCATCGATTAAGTATTATTTTTCACTTTTTATCACTTAAGGGCTTACGTGAGACGGTCTCACACAATACCTACCAAAAAATATAATACTTGTTTTAAAGTGTATACATTAGGATATCATTTTTCATTAAAAAAATTGGACAAAAAATGAATATGATTGAAACTTCAAAAGATACAGAATTATTTGTGGATTTAGTAACA
Source organism: Pogostemon cablin (assembly GCA_023678885.1). NCBI lineage: Eukaryota > Viridiplantae > Streptophyta > Magnoliopsida > Lamiales > Lamiaceae > Pogostemon > Pogostemon cablin. Next base: position 2,456,485 of record CM042970.1, read on the forward strand.
CTTAGTGGACCATTTGTGATAATTTCTCCTTAAAATAAAGTATACATTTTTCTTTTTGGTAGATGAAATTCACCCAGAATAATTATTATATTCATATGGGGCCTTCACACTATACTAATATAACTACCCACCACATATTAAAATATTATTTCTTTCACTTCACTACACATTAAAATATTACTCCCTCCATCCATTGTCAATGTATTAATTTACTTTTTGCACGTAGATTAAAAAATATTACTCCCTCCGTCCAACGCAAAAATATTCGTTTGTTTTTTGCACGTAAATTAAGGAATATTATTATTTTATATAAAGTGAGTAGTTGTATTTGTGATGAATGGTGGGCCGTATGTGTACCTTTTTACTAAAAAGAGAAAATAGATACTTTAAAATTGGACATACCAAAATGACAAAATGAATACCTTTGTGATGGACGGAGGTAGTATTATTTTATGTGTAGTGTGTAGTTATATTAGTTGAGGGTGTGACTTCATATGTTAATTGTATTAGTAAGAGCGTGAGTCTCTAAAAGGGGAAATTGATAAATTAACAGTGGACGACCCAAAATAGTAAAATAAATAGATAAGGATGAACGGGATGAATATAAATTTTGGGATAGGGTTATATGGTAAAAATTAGGATGCAGTGGATAGTTATTAAATTTATTTTTAGTTGTTTTACTTTTTTTAAGTGGTATTGATTAAATAAACATTTAATTTAATAATTTAAATTATTAGGTGCACTTGACTTAAATTTTTATACTAAATAGCATAACATTTACTCTCTCCGTCCCGTTACAACGCACGCGCTTCTTTTGTAATTTACAAAGGAAGCGCGTATGTTTCAATGGGATGGGGGTAATAATATTTAAAGGTTCTCCCTTCATCTCACATTAAATTTCACATTACCTGTTTTCGTCTATTCATCATTAAACTTTAAAAAAAGATTACATTAATTTTTAATCTTAAAAGTACATTTTAGTTATAAGTTTACCTCTCTTATTTAATACATATGATATACTTTGTAATTTATTTATTATTTAAAAATACTATATTAACTTCTCAAGTCAATAGAGTTAATAAAATACTATAACCTTTTTATGAGCATAAATAATAACAATGCAATTTAATATAAGGAGGGGATTATAAAATTGCATTTGGTGGCGTGAAACCATGTAAATGTGCATAGGTGCGGATTTTGCCAATCTTAATTCCTACGATCGAAATTCGATTTGCACCACAGAATTTTTTGTTGAATAATATTTAATTCTAATTACAAGATTAATTAATGGGGCCGCTATTTGCACCCCGTAATTACTAAACGTACCCTAAAAATATTTAATAAGACATAATTATCCTATAAAACTTATATGTGTTTGGTTGTAACAACCGAACAGTCATCTATGTTTATCTATTCGGTTGCAACCATCGAACATACTAAAAAATTCATATATCTTATCTGTTCGGTTGCAACAATCGAACAGAACAAAGAAATTGTTCGGTTGCAACAACCGAACAGAACATGATTTATTTTTTTAATTCATATCAACATTATCGAATAGATAAGATAACAGATAATTTTGATGGGCATGAATCATCATCTTTCTTTAAAGATTGATGTCCATGAAAATGATATGTTATCTTATTTATTTGATAATGTAGATACGAATTAAAAAAATAAATCACAAAATCTTGTTCTGTTCTATTGTTGCAATCGAACACATAAGATATACTATGAATTCTTTGTTCTGTTCGATTGCTGTAACCGAACACATAAGATATATGAATTTTTTGTTCTGTTCGGTTGCAACAACCGAACAAATAAAGATAAATGATTGTTCGATTGTTGTAACCGAACATATATAAGTTTTATAAGGGTAATTACTCTGTATGTCTTATTAAATATTTCGGGGTACGTTTAGTAATTTTGGAGGTGCGAATAACCGCCCCTCAATTAATTAGTTACTCCCTCAATCCCACATCAATGGTTACGCTTCCTTTGTTACTACGTGTCAAAGGTCTACGCTCGGTAGCGCGGCGGGGCACCTATATATATCGATGAATATTTTCTCGATCATTCACAACTCTGCCATTCTTCGTTCGTTCATCTCAGTGACAATTTTACAAACACCTAACTGATAATTTCAGAATCCAGCAATGGCGGTAGAGGTCTGCGTCAAGGCCGCTACAAACGCTCCTAACGTTCTTGGGGACTGTAATTTCCTCTCCTTGTTTTTTTCTCTGTTTCTTACTTTAATGGCAACACGTACATATACTGTTCGCGGTTTTTCTATCTTTTTGTTGGATTCCTTTTCTCATGTTTAGTTTTGATGCCACAGGTCCCTTTGCCCATAAGGTTTTGCTGACTTTGGAAGAGAAGAAAATACCTTACAAGATGCATTTGATCAATCTGGACGAGAAGCCCCAATGGTGAATGCGTAATCGCCCCTTTTTTTAGGGTTAATTATAGTTTATGAACATATTTATCTTCTTCTTTTTCTCTATTTATTTACTTTATTTATTTATTTTGTTGATTCATTTTCAAATGGGGTTTTAGGTTTTTAGAAGTGAACCCTGAAGGGATGGTGCCAGTGATAAAATTTGATGACAAGTGGATTGCTGATTCTGATGTGATTGTTGCTGCCATTGAAGAGAAATATCCAAACCCTTCTCTCTCACCTCCTCCTGAGGTTTCATCACTGTATAAATTCCTAACTTTTCTCTAATCATGTTTATATGGACATTTAATTTGTGTATTTCTAGGATGTTGACTAGCTGTTGCTAATGGAATGAAATAATGATATTGGATTTGGTGACTTGAGCCAATTATATCAATTTGTGATTATGGAGAAAATATTTGTGCTGTTGATTTAGAGGCAGATCAATGTATGACTGTTTTTTCTCACAATATATTTCAAAACCTATTAGAAAATATTCTCATTGGTTATTATTTCAAATTGTTTTTGTGTGGTTTGAATTTAACAGAACTACTGAATTTTGGATGCTTTGGTGTAATTTATATCTTTGCATCTTCAATTCAACTTCTTGCAAAGCATTATGTCTGATATTCATTTTGTTCCTTCTTGATTTCTAATGTAGTGGTTCCAAATTATTGCCTTCTTTTGTCAAATTCTTGAAGAGCAAGGATCCCAACGACGGATCAGAACAAGCACTGCTTGATGAGTTGAAAGCATTGGATGAGCACCTGAAAACTAAAGTATGAACTTCTGTATCAAAGTAGATTAACTTTATTTTTTTAAAAATTAAGCTATCTATGATCTTCATTCAACTGTCATTTCTGATGATGTTTTCTTTTAATGCATGCGATTAGGGACCATATGTTAATGGAGAAAATATTTGTGCTGTTGATTTGAGTTTGGCGCCGAAGCTTTACCATATTGATGTTGCCCTTGGCCATTTCAAGGGCTGGGCTATTCCCGAAAGCTTGACTCACCTGCATGACTATAAGAAGGTAGCTTTATGTACTCTTCTTAATTGACTCAAAATCTGGAAAAAAAATATCACTCTGACTTCCCTGCTCATTTTCATCATATTTATGAACTTTGAATAAGTCTTCATCTTTCTCTCATGTCATAAAATTTTTGCCGTGAGTATGGGCATTCTGCATAGAAAATCCGTTATCCATTGACTATTTGATGATAGATTTGTGATGGATGCCCCCTTTTTACTATGGGTGTGAAGAAAATAAAAATATTATTTTATATAAATATTCATCATTGGTGAAGAAAACTCATAGTTTGGTTTAGTATTTCCATGCGAATTAGTTGAAACATCTACCCCCACTGATAGGTGATAATTTCTGTATGGAGGCCAAGTTCAATATTCGAGTATTAAGAGGCCCTCGAAATTTCTCTATGATGATTTTCGCAATTTCAGTTCTTGACCAATAGTGGAGGTTTTGAGTTGTGCTGAAACTATTAAAAGAATGTTTTCATTTTGTGTCATCTTGTATGTCTTGCATCATGTTAGACACCACAAAATGCATATTTTTTCATTGATATTGAGTTCTGTACAGTTTTCTTTCCATTATTAAAAAATTGTGTTTTCATTTGCATTAAAATTTGGCCTACATGATGGTACATGGAATCAATGTTTACAATAATAACGCAGACACACAAGTATTGCTTTTTACCAACAATTTTTACACATTCTATTGAGACCATCGTGGTTTTCGTCTTGCGTGATTCACCCGTGTGCCTGCTGAGAAACACTGTTGAAATGCACACAGCCAAAAATTCTTAGTCAAATTGTATAACTAAAAGGGCTGATATGTTTCCTCCTTGTACACAGTTGCTCTTCTCTTTGGAATCATTTGAGAAAACTAAAGCGGCGAAGGAACATGTTATTGCCGGTTGGGCTCCGAAAGTTAATGCTTGATCATGCTCCTAGATGACACCAAAGCACCCCTCTACGTGGGGCAGCAATATATGGTGCTGTGTTGAATGTTAATAAAGCATTAAGGATTGTAGTACCATATGATTTGGTGTAATGGAGGTTTTAGTGATGATCTTTAGTGTTAATATAAGTGTGAATGTATGATATTACTGTCTTGGATTTGTTGAAATAAATAAAAGTGGTGAAATCCCTACTCCCTACAGAGTAGAGCCCCTCTCTAGCCATAAGGTTTACTTGCTTCCTACTTCCTACTTATAAATAGGTATTTATCGTCTCAAACAAAAGGATCCCCTCACCTTACCCTTTAGAGTAAATAAATTTCATTTTATTTATTTTTAGCTGAATAGTTATAAAAGATGGATTCTAATGAAAAAAAAAAAGAGGAAATAGCGCGTTTCATCAAGGTGTGCGGATTATTAATTTGTATATTCAATTGATTCATTTATAAAAATGGAGGTAGGAACATGAGGGGGAATATTGCTTCGTTATAAACAGTTGCGTTTTTTGAATAGGAACTAAGATTATAATATTTTAAGTGAGAGAAATAATATTTTAATGTATTGTGAGTAATTGTATTTGTATAATAGATGGGTTCCACAGAGATCTTTTAGTTATTTCGTGAGTTTCATATACTAAAAATAAAATGTAACAATTCGTCATAATTGAAAATATGTAACCATCAAAATGTGATGAATTGTACAGTTTAGTCCAATGAAACATTTATTGAATAATATTTTTATAATATAAATAAAATTTCATAATATATATTTTAAAAGTAATAATAAAAGAAAAATTACACAGTGGTCAGGCAAGATCCGTCTATATTTGATGATAAGCAACTTTATAAAAATTAAAATAATACTATATTATTATTCATATTACATCAGCTAAAATTGGTGGTGGAAATTGTGTACTGTGATTGAATTATGTGAGCTGGCACAGAATCGGTCGAGTACGTTATAATAATGTATCATACCACATCGAATCTAAACCCTTTCACGTCCACATACGACTGTTCACCAATCAAGAATAATCGCTTCTCAGGCCCCAACGATTCTCATACGCCCACGTTTTTATTTATTTTATTTATTGGATTATGATTTTTTTTGGTAATACAGCTAAATACTCATCTAAGCAGGAAAAGTCAAATTCGAGAATTATTGTAGTATTTATTATTATATTATCGACTTAATATATTTTAGTACTGCATTATTATCAATTGTACACTACTAATGGCATGTGAAATCCTAAAAAAAATCATGTAAAAATATTACTAAAACTCCATCTCAAATATACACTACAGCAGTTGAATGATGTTTTAAAAACCAATCTTGTGTGGGAAGAACATAATTTCATTTTCAATTTATTAGCAAATTTTGATTTGTCAAAATTTCGGATGAGATTTTTGGTTTTCAATTTTGATAGTTCGTTGAAAATTCAACACAACTCATCAGCACTTGCGTGTTACCGTTAAACTCAACTTATATATAGTAAAATTTATAATTTAAAATCCATAATTATTCAATATAGTGGAGTCCTAAACAATGGTTTATAAATTACTACGAAAACTAAAATTAATCAGTCTACAAATATTTTCCAATTCAAGACCCAAAAAATAATAAATTATGAATTTAAATTATTTTATTTAATTTTGGAACTAAATCAATAGTTTTATATTATATTTCAAGTCTCTAATCGAGTTTCCATAGTTTATCAATTTTGAAGGCATGGGATAAAAATACTCCATCATTTAAAGAAATGCTCTGTTTAATTTCTTACTTCATTTATTTATTAACAGTTCTAATTACTAAAAAATTGGATTATATAAATATAGAATTTGGAAAAAAAAAAAAAACCATTGGTCTGTGTTTCTTTTCCGCCAATAGCAGCACATTTTCAGTATACAAGACGTGATTCCCCACGCGCAATCGTCTTCAATTCCCGCCGGTGGCGGCGGAGCCATCTCTCATGGATGGGATTAGACATTCTTCTCCCAGCGCCGGCGACCTGCCTTCCATCGCAACCGCCAACCGCCCTGTCAAGATCATCCAGCTTCAGCACCCCAACACCACCGCCGCCGCCTCCACTAGTGCTCCAACGACGACTTATATCGGAAAATGGAGGGCGAAGATGAAGCGGATGAGTTGGACGGAGTGGATTGAGCTGTTTCTTCCGTGCTATCGATGGATTCGGACCTATAAATGGCGCGAGTATCTGCAACCAGACCTTATGGCTGGCATCACCGTCGGTGTCATGCTCGTCCCTCAGGTATTGGAGAGGATTAAATTCAATTAAGATTTCTATGAACCTCTTTGGCGCATGCGACGAAAAGCCGCCATCATTAGCTCCCTAGATCGTCAGTACTAATATGCTTACCAATTAATCAGAGATTCGCTAGATAATGCATCCCTTGGATGCAAATTTCTTCAATCTAAAAGATTAAATTATGGAAATCCAATTTGATTTTGAAACATTTGAATTCTTATTTGCATCTTATGGTCTGTTGATCGATACTTTAGCTGTTCCGATTTGCCTTTTTTTTTTTTTTTTTTAATGATTTGTTATTGATAATAACTTTCTTGTTCTGGTTTTTTATGTTCAAATCAGTCGATGTCTTATGCCAAGCTAGCAGGGCTTCACCCCATATATGGTCTTTGTAAGTTTCCTTCCTTGCCCCTTTAGTACTACTGTTCCTTTTCTTTTTGTCATTACCCTCTGTTAGATTTAGTCATGTTTTGGTTTGATACCTTTTGGCTATGCAAGATTAATGATGCATTTGGATATTACTATATTCTTCTATAACATTGCGAGTCATTTCCAATTGTTGTTCTATTTCTTATGTAGCAACACTGACTTATATGTACTTTTGTACTGCAGACTCTGGTTTTGTGCCAATATTTGTGTATGCCATTTTTGGATCATCTCGTCAGCTTGCTATTGGCCCTGTTGCATTAACGTCCCTCTTGGTGTCTAATGTGCTGGGGAGCATAGTGAACTCATCAGATCAATTGTACACTGAGCTTGCAATACTATTGGCTCTTATGGTTGGGATTTTTGAATGCATTATGGGGCTTTTAAGGTGCTAATTTCTTAATTCTGTCTTCTACGACTAGGTTTCAAAATCATGCATCATTTAAATTGTGCTTCAAAAATTTCTTAGTTCTATTTGTTATAGTTTTGCTCCTAAATATGCTCATTCGCTTTTATATTCATATTCATTGTATTTAGATACTTTAGGAACATGTAACATTACATTAATTCTTTCTGACCATAGGACTTATTTGACACAATATAGACCTTTATGGAATATTAGCTTTTGAAATAAAATCATTAGGCTATTGCAAGTAGATATGCTGCTATGCACTCGGGCCATCATCATGTTTAAGAGTTTTTCTCTCTAAAAATGCAATACCAATAGACCCACTGCTAAAATTGTTTCAGCAATGGTGTATTTTCAAGTGTTCTTCTGATGCTTTGAGTTTTCCTATTACTTAAATTTTTAATTTCTGCACATCTCAACATTAATTTAAGCAAAAAAAGCTCTCATATTGGTTTTCTTTACATATAGGCTTGGATGGCTTCTTCGATTCATCAGCCATTCTGTGATTTCTGGTTTTACCACTGCTTCAGCGATTATAATTGCCTTGTCTCAGGCAAAGGATTTCTTGGGCTATAGTGTTGTACGTAGCAGTGAAATTATTCCACTAGTGAAGAGCATTATTCTAGGAGCAGATAAGGTATGTTTCTGGGGAAAATAGCCGTTGGAATCTTTTTTGGAAAACACGCCATGTTTTTTGTTAATATGATTCACGATTGAAGTGTATCATAACTTTGATTATCATAACACATATTAAGTCACATGTACTCGGAAGAAGTCATGTATATAAATAAGTTTATATTTATAAGCTGCCCCTGAGTGCCAGTTAACTTGTTACATCTTCTTGGGTTAGCAAAGAAACTGTCTTGCGTCTGATATTACTGCAAGGATAACTACTTCTAGGAGGGTTCACTATATGTTCCTTATTATTTATGATAAATGTAGAGAATATACCTCTGAAAATTTATTATTGAAATGGTATTCTATTTAATTAACCCTGTTTTTGTAAAACCAATTGGCAATTATGTCTCGGCCTATGTATTACTGTATGACTTTTGGTTATTGAGCTACTGACATGTCAGCATTGAAGATAAAGATTCATTTACCAAAATGAAGTGGACTATAAATAATTATAAACCTTAATAATCATGGGTCTAACTTAAATTTAGTGGCATTCATCTCTAAATTGATATCGCTTTTATTTTGAATGAATGCTAACTTAAGTTCCTGTGGCCCAAAGTTACATTGCATAATTCCTACTTGGTCAAGATTGTTATTGCCGCATCTATGGTAATATGAACTTGAAAACCATTCACCCTCTATTATAGTCTCATTGGTGACTACATGCATGCTGGTTAAAGAAATATGTATTTGGTTGCAACAATGCCATCTTAGCTCACGATTCTCTTTCAGACCACTAACAGCTTCCTGTAGGAGGGAAGAGGAAAGAGTGAACCATAATTTCATGTCAAGCTTTAAGACAATGAACTATAGGCTGTTTCTTTCTTCTTTTCTTTATTACTGAAATTTCCATGATCAGAAGATGGCCAAAAGATACGGTGTATAGTCCTTCTCCATATTTCTCTCATCAAGTTTAATGTATAGATCTTACTCTATCCACACCATAGGACCCGAAAAACAAATAAACTAAATTTGAAAGTGTAAACATTGGTGATGATGTAATGATAGCCTTTACATAATCTGAAGACGTTAATCTGGTAAACCGCAGCCACAAGGTCTCTGTGTAAAATGGCAAATATTCTCATAGAAATTAATAGCTACTGTTAAACCTTCTTGGTGTCAGTTTATATATATTTGCCTTATGCTTAATTGTTGTATATGCTTGTATTCTATTCTTACCATGATTTTTTTAATATTTTCTTGTTTCTTATTCCTCCTTAGTTCTTGTGGCCACCTTTCGTCATGGGCTCCATTACATTAGCTATACTTCTAATCATGAAGCAGTTGGTATGGATTACTTCTTTTCGTCAAGTACCTAGTTTCAATATATATACCTCTTTGCGCTAAGTTTGTTTTGTTTACAGGGTAAAACCAGGAAGTCTCTACGTTTTTTACGAGCATCTGGTCCCCTAACAGCTGTAGTCCTGAGTACAGCTTTTGCAGAAGTATTTCATCCATCTTCAATATCTTTGGTGAGGACTGCATCATTACTGAATTGCATTTAGGACTCTAATGAATAATCAAGATAGTCAGTCATTAACTATTATATTTGTGAATTTTAACTTTGACAAACTATAACTATATGTTACATTCTTGGTTTCTGTTCTAGGTTGGTGAAATACCTCAGGGACTGCCAAACTTTTCCGTCCCAAAGAAGTTTGAATATGCAAAATCTTTAATTCCTACAACAGTTCTCATTACTGGCGTAGCTATTTTGGTAAAAGAAATATTAATCATATATCTCTCCAGCATTATGTTTTCTTCTCATACCTTTTTCTATCTTGTTTTGTTAATTACATTTTTTCTGGGATAGTGGATTTAATGTGCATTTTAACGTATAGGAATCTGTGGGAATTGCAAAAGCACTTGCAGCAAAAAATGGTTATGAGCTGGATTCCAATCAAGAGGTTTTTCTCATTCACCTTAGCTCTATAATGGCTGCATTTTCAGTTTATTATGGGCAAAGTAGTATGAGTTGCTATCCTGATTATGTAATGAGTAATAACATGGAGTGTTAAGTTGGATGGGAGGAAATGGACCTGGTCAAAAGTATCTAATGATTCTTAGATAGAAGGGAAAGGGAAGTCAATTAAATATTTTATCACAGTACAATACCTAGTATTATAATATCCAACTGTGAACCAGGTGGGCTAGCCCACCTGGCCACCGGGCTCCTCACACAAGTGAGTGACCCGGGTTCGATTCCCATTGGGAACGAATAGGAGGGGAGTTATAAGGAGGCTTGGGAGAATAAGGATGTATGGAGACTTGGTGAACTAACTATACTAACCACTAACTTTGTCCGATAAAAAAAAAAAAAATCCAACAGTGATCTTATTATGGATTTATGTTTACTGTTTTTGACAGTTATTTGGTCTTGGTTTGGCAAATATTGTGGGTTCTTTCTTTTCAATATACCCTACAACTGGTGAGTTTCTTTTCAACCAATAATTTGGTTTCTCTTATGGCTTGTGAGATTGTACTTGTTATATATTAGTTCATTCAGAAGCATGATACATATTACATTCAATAATTATATGTGATGCAGGATCATTTTCAAGGTCGGCAGTGAATCATGAAAGTGGAGCAAAAACTGGCTTATCTGGATTAATTATGGGAATTATAATGGGCTGTGCGCTTCAGTTCCTGACCCCATTATTTGAGTACATACCACAGGTTGATTTAGAAACATATTTTATTTTAAAATGGTTCTTTGGACATGCTAAGTGCTAGCTTCATTTGTGGAAGGCTACTCAACTTGAACTCTTCAATCATATAATTAGAAGTTGTGCTTCATTGTCCCAATTATTTATTTTTGGACTTTTGTTAGCACTGTTTGCTAAGTTTTCACTCTATGACTCATTGATTTCTTTGACTGTTTTACTCCATCCTAGTATGTCAGGGTGCTTAAAACTACATATGAAAAGTATAGTTTGGAATACAGACATCAGTTGAGCTATAGCTATTTTGAATTTTTAACCTAATGATTTTTGCTAATAATTCTATTGTCCATCATTTTGTGTCTCTTTACAGTGTGCTCTGGCTGCCATTGTCATTTCTGCTGTTATTGGACTGGTGAGTTATAATAAGCATACACAGGTTTTTGCTGAAACTATCATTTATCTTCTATGTAAGCTCAATGACTTGACATTTGACCCCCTTGCAGATTTTCTAAGCAAATCTTTGAAAATTTCAGTCAGTTAAACAAGATTTATGGACATTTTTAAGGATTATGTTTGAGATAGAGTTAGTTTTTTTATGATCCACACTTAATGGAAAACAATGCCTTTAAAGCCAACGTTAATTCACAAAAGTTGACCGTTTTCGACCAAATTGATTAATGTTGTGGTTTACATTTTTTCAATTCTCATGATCTCTTCAATATATTGTATGCAATAAATGGAAGTAACTATGGATCGTTTTAGTTTTTTAAAATTGCACCTGAGTCAATAATTTTACACTTTACTGTTTCAGGTGGATTATGACGAGGCTATTTTCTTATGGCGGGTGGATAAAAGAGACTTTGTACTCTGGACTATTACTTTCGTCTTTACCTTGTTCCTTGGCATAGAGATTGGTGTCCTTGTTGGTGTAAGTATAGTTATTATTGATGATTTTCCATGAAATGCTTTGACTGATAGATTTTTCTTTCTTACTACTGTTTTTAATGGTTTTCAAATTTGATATATCTCATTCGATTATCTGAATTAAAGGAGAAACTGCCGACTATTGTGGAAGAACTATTATACACGGTAGATGAAATAACTTCAAATGGTAGATTCATGAAGTGAAATGTCTTTTTCTCAATGATTTGATAAGAAAAGTCAAATGGAAACAAGATCTATTGCAAATATCGAGCTAGCCTTATTGATTTTATTTGAACCGCATAAGATATGTATTAAAAAAAAATTATTTTAAATTTAAAATATTTTATTTAATAAATACAAATGTATTAATATATTACATCTTTAAACTTTATAATTAATACTAATTTTTTTATATAGAAAATATTATTACATGATATTTTTTTTAATCGATAATGTAAATGAATAGATATTCTGTGGATACAGATTTAAAATCTAATAAGAATCCATTTAATTATTAAATGTTTTAAATGTCTTAATTTAATAATTATTTTTAATATATAATTAATGTAAAATAAAGAAATTATTAAAATATATTTAATCATTAATGCTTAATCTATAAAAAGCACTACACATAATTTTTTTTCCATAATTAAATGTAGATAAGTAAATCATTAAATTACATAAATTAAAAATAAAAAGAGAGATCACATATGCACTTAAACATTTGTCATTGTGTTTTTCGCTTTGTTTAACTATTATTCTGTCTCTCTTTCCTCATCTGTTTCTCAGTATTTTTTTCATATTAGAATTTATTATTTTGAGAAAACTTTGATATGTTTACACTTAGAGCAAGTCATTTATTTCTATATAAAATCTGGATACAAAATTGGCCTACAGTTATTAATATTATAAATTTATTTCAAACTTTTTATATATCTTACTATCAAATTCTAAATGAAAATTTTCGGTGCGAAGATCCATCTTATTGCGTTTAAGCAAATGTTTGTGGTTGATTACCTTCATAACATCTTCTCTATGCTATGATTTCTTGTAAATATTTTTCGCCCGCAATAAATCTTGTTTCTCGAATCAATGTGTTTATATTCAGCTAATTATTTCATCAGTTTTTATGCATTTATGCTATATTCAATTGCATTCCATTAGTCAAAATAAATATATAGCCTTTTGAAAGCTGGGCACTTTTTAAAAAAGAATTCTCATAGCTTTTCTGTATTGGTACGTAGGTTGGTGTTTCGCTTGCTTTTGTCATCCATGAATCAGCTAATCCACACGTTGGTGAGTTTCTTTTAATTTTCAAGAATTTGCTATGACTAAATATGAAAATTACTTCATTCTTCTAGTTCCTTATGTTTCACATCGCGATATTACTTTCAAAATAAATTCTCGATTTTCTTCACTTGTAAGATCCACGGGCTTGTAAGAATTTTAGTTAATTGATGAGGTTAGGGTTGACACAAAAATGATGAAACAAATAGACTCCGTAGGATCCAGAATGATAATTATAATAGTCATTTTACAATGTTAGGAACCTACATATCTTGTTCATAGTCTTAATTCCTATCTTAAAAGTGTCCGCGAGAAATTAAAATCTCCCAATGCACACATATCCGATGCGCTATGAGTTGTGCATTTTACTTTCTCTGGTTTGTTTTCTAGTAAAGAAAACTCCGATTACAATCATTTTTGCAGAGCAATAACTGTACTTTGCAAGCTGAGTATGATTTGTTCTGCAGCTATCTTGGGTCGTTTACCTGGCACTACTGTATATAGAAACATTCAACAGTATCCAGAAGCATATACATACAATGGAATTGTAATTGTTCGGATTGATGCTCCTATCTATTTTGCAAATACAAGTTACATCAAGGACAGGTGAGGAGAAGAGTTCCCTTCCCCATTAAGTTAAATGGCAAAAATTTTCATCATATTCATAACTCCCTTACTGATTTCTTTCACCAGGCTCCGAGAGTACGAAGTTGAAGACGACGGATCTACTATAAAACGTGGCCCTGAATTAACAAGAGTTCATTTCGTCATTCTTGAGATGGCTCGTGAGTCACAATCAAGTCTTTTTTATGGCTCAAATTGACTTTGTTTTGTCACTAAAACATAGTATGATTTTGAACACTGAGGAGATCGATCTTTTCTTTCAGCCGTCACTTATATTGATTCTAGTGCTGTTCAAGCTTTAAAGGAGTTGTATCAAGAATACAAGTCAAGGAACATTCAGGTACATGCCAAGAAATCACAGTAAACATCTATGTCCTGATCAGTGATATTCATTTACTATAACAGCTTTACTTGTGATTTCAGATTGCCATTGCTAATCCAAATCGCGATGTCTTGCTGACCCTAACAACAGCCGGGGTGGTTGATCTGATAGGCAGAGACTGGTACTTTGTCCGAGTACACGACGCAGTCCAAGTTTGCCTGCAACGCGTTCAGGGCTTAACTGATTCCCCCAGGAAACAGTTTTCGTTTCTTGAGAACAAGTCAAGCCTTTTCCAACGGCTGTCTAAACAGAGAACGGATGACCTCTCTCTGTCCCAAATGGAGGCAGGAAACAGGGAGATTCTCGTCTCTAAAGACGAAAGCAGTCATCTGGAGCCACTTCTTCCAAAGAAGCCCTGAGGAAAGCAAAGAGGGTGCTTTTGTTTATAAGGAATGTATTTGTATTTGTATTTATTTGTAATATTATGTCCCCATTTCTTTGATTACCAGATATGCTGGTTTTGATATGCTCATTTCTTTCAACCCAGCAAAGGTTTGTAATTATGGTTTTGGGAAATATTGTTCATCAAATAATAACGCATTCATTTATATTGTAATAATATAAGATTGACAAGAAAATGATACCTACTAGAAGGAGTAATCTTAGCTACTTATATTTCTTCTTTATCATTTCAAGAACTACCAAGAACATGCAAGTAGAAATACAAATGATGATCGATGAAGAAGAAGGTAGGATGGTGAATATGATCAGGTGGCAAATTGGCAATCTTGAATCCTGATGAAGCTCAAACGCTGCTCATCGTTGATCCATCCAAACTTTTCCATGAAGGGGTTGGCGGCGGGTAGTTGTCGATGCAGTCCTTCCAGACAGTAGGACGATCCATGTGGTGAGTCAGGACTTCCCACAAACAGGTGTTATTGGAGATTCTTAATCATATATATTATTTATTCCTTATTTGGGAGATCTCTTCACGTCATTATAGCCTTGACAGAGGAGATTGTAGTTCCGTGAATATTTCCTAATTAATTTAGATGATTTAGATTGATTACATTACCGTTGTAATCATAAAAGCAAATTGTATATATTCTGTAAAGATGATTGAATACACACACACTTCCGCATATCTTTGAATTCTTCATGGCACCAGAGCCAAAACCTGGGAAACAATAAACCTTACGATATACCATGTCTATTGAAAAAGTAAGGATCGATCACCTATCCCCATTCTATACCCATGCATCAGACAATCCGAGATGGAAACTATGGTGACTGGGCGAATGAAATGAGCAACGCCCTATATGCAAAAAACAAGTTTTGATTTGTGGATGACACTATCTCAAAACTGAAAGAAGATGCATCAGAATATGTAGATTGGACAAGATGCAATGCTATGGTAAAAGGATGGCTGCATAGTTCCATGGACAAGGAGGTTCGTGCTAGCGTAAAATACGCCAAAACGGCTCATGAGATATGGCAAGATTTGAAAGAAAGGTTCGGCAAAGAAAGTACGTACGAGTTGCGACAGTCTGTTGCTAATACACGACAAGAGAAGGCATCGGTGTCAGCTTACTATACAAAATTGAAAGGTTTCTGGGAAGAGATCCAGTCGATGACACCCGTACCAAAATGTACTTGTGGAAAATGCACTTGCAATGTTGATAAAGAGAACCAGGCTATAAGGGAAAAGGAGAGGCTTTATGAATTCCTCATGGGTCTGGACGAGGAATTTGGAACCATCAAAACCCAAATCTTAAGCACAAATCCAATGCCAAGTGTAGGATGAGCAAGGAAGACTGATCATGGCAGCAAGAAAACATCCCGTGGATGCCGCTGTGTTTACTATCCAGATTCGTGGAGAGAACCTGGTTGCCAACACCGGAGGCTGGAACAACGATCGAAAAATCGAACGTAGAACGAATACTGCAAACATGAAATGCAGTCATTCCCAAGGCAGTAGGAGAGGGTAATCAACGTAGACAACCAGTTGTGAATCCTAAACCACCACGGGCATGCTTATCCAATACCGGGTATTTCGAGGGATCAATTCAACAAAATGATGAAATTCTTTTCTCAAAGTGATGATTTGCCTAATGAGAACCAACCCGACTCCTCAGTAAACATGGCTGGTAAGACACTTTTTCGATAAACCTTGGATCATTGATTCAGGGGCTACGGAACACATAACTTGTGATTCCAAAATTTTGATATCACGAATTGAAGTAATAGTACCCCCCGTACAAATCCCAAATGGTAATAAAGTTCCTGTAAAAGGTGTTGGAAAAAACATTCTTCCTAATGGTATTAAGGTTGAGAATGTCTTGGATATACCAGATTTTAAATGCAATCTGTTATCAGTAAGTAAGCTTACAAAGAATTTGAACTGTGTGTGGTACAGGACTTACACTCGAGGAAGCTGATTGGTATGGGTAGACTGTGTGATGGATTGTATTATCTCGAGCCAATGCAGAATAAAGTGGTTGCAATGTCAGTAAAGTCTGGCAAGAGAGACTTGGGCATGCATCAAGTGAGAAATTTCTTTTATCAGTCAATTTTCGAATAATGTTAGTAGTACACGGTTAGAACATTGTGAGCCTTGTATGAAAGCTAAACAAACCCGACTACCTTTTCCAAATAGTTCCATAAGAACTCATAATTGCTTTGAACTCATTCATTGTGATATATGGAGAGGATATAGGGCACCTTCTTTTTCAGGTGCTCATTACTTTCTCACCATCGTTGATGACTATAGTAGAGGTGTTTGGGTCTTTCTCATGAAACATAAATCTGAAGCACAAAATTATCTCACCACCTTCTGCAATATGGTGCACACACATTTTAATACAAATGTGAAAAGAATAATAGCCGACAATGGGATACCGTGTATATGATGCTCAAATTAGAAAAATTGTAACGTAACGAGATGTCACATTTTTTTAGCGCATCTTTCCTTGGACGGTTGATAATGCTGTGATGGGAGATAATGAAGTCAAGTCTTTGAGGGAAAAGAATTGTCAGTTGGAATTTCAAAATGATGGAATTGGTCCACAATTAGAAAAGACGCCCGTTATTGCTATACCAACAAATGATGAAAATGAAATTTCTAATGCTCCAGTCACGTTGATGAATGAAGCTGAACAAGAATCATTTGGAGTCATTCATATTCATGAACAAGGTTCTGAAATAGAAAATAATAATAGAGAACAAAGGGTGGAAGTTAGACAAAAGCGGCAACCTAAACATTTCTCTGGATTCGAAATTGACTTGCCTCCTTAGTTACAACATCAACAGTCTACCACTCCTTCAACGACCTCTCAGGTATATCCATTATCTAATTATGTTAGATATGACAAATTTACAGATTCTCACAAAGCCTTTTTAGCGGCCATCACTTCCCATGTTGAGCCGAAATATTTCAGTCAAGCTGTAAAAGATCCAAAATGGAGAGAAGCAATGCAAAAGGAAATTGATGCTCTTGAAAGGAATGGTACATGGACACTTGAGCCCTTACCTAATGGAAAGAAAATGGTGGATTCTAAATGGGTGTATAAAATCAAGTTCAAACCAAATGGTGAAATTGAACGCTACAAGGCACGTTTGGTAGCTAAAGGATTCACACAAGTCGAAGGAGTGGATTTCCATGAGACTTTTGCTCCTGTGGCGAAATTGGTAACCATTAGATTTCTTATTGCTGTTGCAATTAAAAGGGGATGGAGTATTCACCAATTGGACGTGAATAATGTATTCTTACATGGTGATTTAAACGAGAATGTCTATTTGCGTATTCCTCAAGGTTTTGCAAAAGAAGGAGAGACAAGAGTATGTAAATTGCAAAAAACACTTTATGGTCTACGACAAGCCTCTAGAAACTGGTACTACAAGTTCACTCAAGCCCTTCAAGATAGAGGTTTTCGTCAGTCTCGGGCGGATCACTCACTATTCATATACCAGTTTGAGAACATCTATACTCTTGCATTATTTATGTGGATGATTTGATAATTTCTGGAACTGATATTCATCACATTAACGCAACAAAGTCCTTCTTGAACGACATGTTTAGCATTAAAGATTTGGGACCATTGAAGTATTTTTGGGGATTGAGGTCTCCAAGGCTTCTGATGGCCTCGTTCTAAGCCAACGAAGTACACACTCGATATATAAGAAGAAGCAGGAGTCCAAGGTGGCCGTCCTAGTGCATTCCCCATGGAACATAATTTGCAGTTTTGAAAATCAAGCACTAGCCCATCCACTGATTCGGGCACTTACCGAAGACTTGTGGGACGACTTCTTTACTTGACAGTGACAAGGCCTGACATCACCTATGCCTTCAATATCCTTAGCCAATTCCTCAGTGACCCAAGAAAGGAACATATGTGGTGTACTGTCGCCGGCACCCAAAAATAAGATTTTTAATTTTCCAAACAAACTCACTAAGAATGTAGTAGGGTAAGTAAGGATCGAACCCACGGGGAGTAATCGAATTTCAATTGAACTTTACATATTTCTAAAGTAACAATGGGGGGATGGATTGGATTCTAACAACTACTAACATGAAAATAAATAATTAAAATAGCAAACATAAAATTAAATAATATAACAAATAAAATAAAAACATAGTCCAAGGATTTGATCCCCTCCCATATCCTAATTCATAAAATCGCAAGAATTAAATCATGCAACCAATTATACAAACTCAAATCCCTAGGCTAATGGTACGATCAAATTAACCCAAATGTTATTAAGATCATCAATTAGGGTACGACTACTAAATTGAACTATTTACAAGTGACCCTATGGATTCAAACTCGCAAATGCATTAAGACTCCAAACATAGAATTACTAGGCTACGAAAATCGGCTAGGAATCATACAACCTAGATTCTATTACACCTAGAGAGAATTACCTCTATTTGCTACTTAATTCACTTCTCACAGCAATTACGGATTGTAGATCACGAAATAGCGTTAAACAATTAAATAATTAAATTAGATGGCCAGACTAAAATAATTATCAAAGTGCTATTAAGAACGTCAAAGCATGTAATAGAATAAATTTATATAAAAGTTTGCAATATAAAATTCAAAACAATCAAATAAATAATTCATGGGAGGTTCACAACCCTCGGACTAGAAACAAAATTACATAATCAAAATTAAATTAAAAAGACAAAACTGATAACACCGATGTTCTTCGTGGTGGAACTTCCTCCTCCAATGGCTGCCTTCTGACGTCCCGCAGTGATGAACGTGTGTAGCGTAGAGAATATATCCTCCTTATTTATCTTCTTATCTCCCAAGAAACCTAATTGATTTATTTCCTTTTTGAAGAGTGTCCAGATTCATTGCATCTCATCTTTGGTAAGTTTTTATTTATTGTTGATCACCAAATCCTTCTTTTCCTTAATTATCTCGGTCAACTCTTTAATTTTCCTGCAATAAAAATTATTGTATTAGTCACAAAAATAAATTATTATGACTGTACAATTTATCTCAATTTTGGCCTGTTTCAATAAGAAATAAAATAATCAAAGTTCAAGTGTGAAAAATATAAATAAGTAGTAATTAGCATCAAATAATTCACAACTCACATGCAAAGAAGTGAATTTCATCTAAAATAATCGTGTAAAATTACGACTTATCAAACTACCCACACCTAAACATTTGCTTATCCTCAAGCAAAATAAGACCAAAACAAGGCAAAGGAAAAATTGATAATCATGTGCAAGTGATAGCTAAACAACGACACTTCCAAGAGAGACCAAACAAGATTCGCCAAATACAAAAGAGTGGTAGAATGCCTCACAAAAATCTTGCAACTTATGTAGAATAAAGAAATTTAAGAATTCATGGCCTCACAATGGTTTCGCTTAATAACGCTCAAGTATATAAGTGGGTAGCAAAACACTCAAAATTAAACATGACAAGACATTACCATAAGCTTGCTCCCAAATCAAATCTCCACCAAGTTCAATGAGCGTTGTGTAAATATCAAAAGAACTTTTAAAATGATTGTAATGGGGCTTGGGATAAGGTGGGATAAAAAGGAATAGAAAGGCTAAATTTACCACTTTGCAAATTGTGTTAATCAAGTAAAGCGTACATCAAAGGGATACATCTTGCCGTTCTCATTTTTTCCACATCTCCTCCTTCATTTTCTTATATGAAAATTGTGTTTTTTAATCAATACATCCCCTACCCACACCTGTTTCTTTTCAAATTTTCGAAAAAAACAGGGTAACACTGAAGGGTTCAGTGTCTTTACAGAAAAATTCAGCAAGCAAATTCCAGCTTCTCTTCTGCTAATTTTTTTCACTTCCAGATTCTTTTTTCTTTTCAACCATCTTTTTTCTCAACTTTCATTCTTCCTTTTCTTTTCTTTTTTCTCCATTTTTTTCTTTTTTTCATATTTTTCCTTCTTTTTCTCAACCATCATCTCTCCTTCATCAAAAATCCAATCACAACAAATATTTTTTCAATGAATTCCACAATATGTAAAATAGTAGGAGGTTCAAATGGAAGAGTTCAAGAAAGAAATGGAACATGACTAAATTAATATGCTCATTCATCAAAGAAAAGACTAGGCTCAACTTGGCTTTCCTAAAAGATTGATATGATTAGGTAGGTAAAAAGAAGGCCAAAATACGGCTTGCCTAGATGCCTTTATCATTTAAATACACATGCTCAAATGTAAGATTTCAAAATGCATTCAAGGAGCAAGTTCTAGAATGTACATATCAAGTTCAAATTGCCCTCAATCAAGAAAATATTAGAGCTTGCATAGATGATAGCTCTTCAAGGCTCAAAGCTCACAACAATAGAGTAATTTTGCCATGAATTCCCAAACAAAAATTATTCCACATTTATCACAAAAATAATAAGACAAATCCAACAACTCACAAGTATAGGTACATCAAATTCAATTCTCTTGTCATGCCAAAAATTTCACATATCAAAACACAATTTTACCATAAATCCAATACCAACATCACATGTGCACAAGTGTAAAAATGAGATCCAAATGAATTACTATGCACTTTTAATTAAATAAAAAAATTACAACTTCAAGTACCACTCAATACACCTAACCTACCCACACCTAATTATTTTGCTTGCCCTCAAGCAAACAAACTCAATAAAATTCAAGGGATAATCAAGTGTAAGAGTGAAAAGAAGTCACCGGGTTAAGCTCAAATTGATTGACTGCACGTTGGATTTTTTTTCTTTCTCTAGAAACATTACCAACACCGTCATTGCTTCACTTCATAGCCTACAAATAAGCACACACCAAAGAACAAGATTATTTAATAAAAAATAAAAATCAAATAAATAAAAAAAGCTAAGTTGGGTTGCCTCCCAACATAATGATCTTATTCGTTTGCGAGAAGTGTTCTCTCCTTTCAAAATTATATGGTTCTTGGTCAGCCTTTTGGTGCAAAGCTACATGAAAAATTGTTTGATCGCCTCAAGAATAGGATCTTTAATCACATCAATCCGTAACACTTCAATTGTCTCATGTACTTGAGGATCACCAACTTTTGACAACCTGTAGGAATATGGAAAAATATCATAATGAATGGAAACTGATTCGGATGATTTTACCTGATTTTCGTTTTCAGCAGAACTGACACTGAAGGCTTCAGTGTCAGTTTCTGCAGTCTGAATTTTCTGCACAGAATTTGCAGAATTTTCAGCACACTCATCCTCCTCAAATTCGGTCTCCATCTCAAAATTCTCATCTTGGGTGGACTCCACGGCACATTCCTCATGATTTGTACTTTGTTGTGCCACCATACGTTCAACCTCAGTCCTTAATTTGCTACATTGTTGCTCCAAATTCCAAAAACTCAATTGGGTTTCTTGTTGAAATATCAAATTATTAATTTTCATCCATTTCACCAAGGACTCTAATGAAGCCTTTGAACTATGCTCATCACCATAATACCCATCATCCTCATAGTGACATTCACTATTATTGAATGATTGTGATCTTTGCTCACAGTAGTTACGCCCTTGATATTCTTAAGGTTGATTATGATAGTCGTCCACATATCGAAAATCATGAGGATTACGCCACCCTTGATTGTAAGTGTTGGCATATGGTTGATCATTCCAATGCCTTTGTTGATTAGCACTCCAATATTCATCTCTATGTCTCACCGCTAATCTATCAATCAAGGATGGGCAATCATGAGTAGAATGGAGTGTGGTTGCACAAACTCTACATGGCTGAACATTATGACCATAATAACCATGATATCGATCCATTAGAAGCAAACCTACAAGGGGAGAAAATGATTATTCACGAAAAAAATAGAAAAATAAAAACAGGGCAGACCTGAAATTGAAGGGTTCAGTGTCAGTGCACTACTGGAAAATTAAAAAATTAATAAAATAAAAACACAAAATATTCGGGATTACTCACCGGCAACGGCGCCAAAAATTTGATGTGCTGTCGCCGGCACCCAGAAATAAGATTTATAATTTTCCAAATAAACCCACTAAGAATGTAGTAGGGTAAGTAAGGGTCGAACTCACAGGGAGTAATCGAATTTCAATTGAACTTTACGTGTTTCTAAAGTAACAATGGGGGGATGGATTGGATTCTAACAACTACTAACATGAAAATAAATAATTAAAATAGCAAACATAAAATTAAATAATAGAACAAATAAAATAACAACCTAGTCCAAGGATTTGATCCCCTCTCATATCCTAATTCATAAAATCGCAAGAGTTAAATATGCAAACAATTATACAAACTCAAATTCCTAGGCTAATGGTACGACCAAATTAACCCGAATGTTCTTAAGATCATCAACTAGGGTACGACCACTAAATTGAACTATTCAAACATAGAATTATTAGGCTACGAAAACCGGCTAGGAATCATACAGCCTAGATCTTATTACACCTAGAGAGAATTATCCCTATTTGCTACTTAATTCACTTCTCACAACAATTACGGATTGTGGATCACGAAATAGCATTAAGCAATTAAATAATTAAATTAGATGGTCAGACTAAAATAATTATCAAAATGCTATTAAGAACATCAAAGCATGTAATAGAATAAATTTATATAAAAGTTTGCAATATAAAATTCAAAACAATCAAATAAATAATTCATGGGAGGTTCACAACCATTGAACTAGAAGTGAAATTATATAATTAAAATTAAATTAAAAAGACAAAACCGAGAACACCGATATTCTTCTTGGTAGAACTTCCTCCTCCAATGGCTGCCTTCTAACATCCCGCAGTGATGAACGTGTGTAGCGTAGAGAATATATCCTCCTTTTTTATCTTCTTATCTCCCAAGAAACCTAATTGATTTCTTTCCTTTTTGAAGAGTGTCCAGATTCATTGCATCTCATCATTGGTAAGTTTTTATTTATTGTTGATCATCAAATCCTTCTTTTTCTTAATTATCTTGGTAAACTCTTTAATTTTCCAGCAATAAAAATTATTGTATCAGTCAGAAAAATAAATTATTGTGACTGTACAATTTATCTCAATTTTGGCCTGTTTCAATGAGAAATAAAATAATCAAAGTTCAAGTGTGAAAAATATAAATAAGTCGTAATTAACATCAAATAATTCACAACTCACGCGCAAAGAAATGAATTTCATCTAAAATAATCGTGTAAAATTACGACTTATCAATATGGATGCAGCTAATCGTGTATTACGCTACCTAAAGGGTACAGTTGGACAAGGTCTCTTTTTGCCTCAGCATGGAGGATTGCAACTTGAAGCCTTTTGCGATGCGGATTGGGCTGGTTGTAGCTTTACACGTCGTTCTTGCACTGGCTATTTTATCTTACTTGGAGGAGCACCAATATCTTGGAGGACAAAGAAACAAACAGTTGTCTCGAGATCATCGGCTGAAACTGAGTATCGTGCCATGACAGTTACCACTAGTGAAATATTGTGGTTACGATGGCTATTGAAGGACTTAAAGGCTTTGCAAGAAGGTGGCACCACCTTAATTGTGATAACCAAGCTGATTTGCATATAGCAGCAAATCCAGTATTTCATGAACGTACTAAACATGTGGAAATGGATTGCTATTTTGTTCGAGAGTTCAATTCGGAGAGATTTGCCCAGCAAAAGTTTCTTCCCATGAACAATTAGCAGACATGTTCACTAAAGCACTAGGAACGGAACGGTTTCAACATTTATTGTCCAAGTTGGGTGTTCAAAATCTTCACGAACCAACTTGAGGGGGAGTATTGGAGATCCTTAATCATATATATTATTTATTCCTTATTTGGGAGATCTCTTCACGTCATTATAGCCTTGACAGAGGAGATTATAGTTCCGTGAATATTTTCTAATTAATTTAGATGATTTAGATTGATTACATTACCATTGTAATCATAAAAGCAAATTGTATATATTCTGTAAAGATGATTGAATACACACACACTTCCGCATATCTTTGAATTCTTCAGATGTTGCACTTGAAACCTGATCTGAAGCTGATCATCAAGATCCTCTCCCCTCGATGCAGTGTTTCCAAATCGGTGGAGGGCCATTCGAGCCGGCTCCACCTCATCATCCCTTAACCCCAGACTCTGTCCAACTCCGTCGATCACTGACTTGCAGACAAATGGGCAATAAGTGATAACATTTTAATAAATGCTTGTAAAAGTCAACATTTAAACTTTATAGCGAATTAGTAATTGGTATATCAGGAAAAATATTGTTGTTTATGTATGATTGATTCGAATTTTAATATATTTTTTTATATTTGTAATATTTAATTTTAGTTATTTTTATCCGGCCATTTTTATCCAATTTCAGTCATTTAATCAAATTTAATTATTTTTTTGTCCAAATTTTGGGCCAAAATTGAACAAATTCTGAAATAAAGAACTTAAAATTGGATTAAATTTGATAAAATGACTATTTATTTATAATTATAACATTTTCAAATTATGAAATAATTTAGTATCTAAAATAATTAAATAATTATAATTATGATCTTTTCAAATTAGGAAATAAGATTTTATTTATAAAAAAATTAATAATATTAAATAGATCAATCAAATTGCAGGGATGGAAAGGCCAAAGCCTGCCAAATTTGATCATCCATTGACCAATCAAATTGCGAGTTATATATGAAGTTTCCTCACCCTTCACCTATATAATAAGCCCTCCTCCATTAATTTCAAACACACTGAGAACGATTCTCTAAAAAGATCAAAGACTTAAGAATTGTCAGAATAGTTCTTCAAATTCTTCAACAAGAATCAATTTAAGAACGCAATATATTTGGGATTCAGGTTCTAAACCGTCCGGATCAAGCGTTCTACAGTAGAAAAAATTACAGTAAAAATTTTGAACGGCCTATAATTTGGGATTCAGGTGCTAAACTTCCCGAATTTAAGTCTGATTAAGTTAAATTTTTTCCTATAATCTGGGATTCAGGTGCTAAACTTCCCGAATTTAAGCCTGATTAAGTTAAAGTTTTTCCTATAATCTGGGATTCAGGTGCTAAACCGCTCGAAATTTTTAAGTATTTTTAAGTTGAGCACCCATTAAAATAATTAAATAATTATAATTATAACTTTTTCAAATATGAAAATAAGATATTATTTATTAAAAATTAATAATATTAAATATAAATTCAATCCTAGCCATCAATTTTTCAAAACAAATCTCAACAAAAAAAAAATCCAGGCCACCTATTTCTTAAACAAATTTCAGTCACCCATTGAAATAATTAAAATAAATAATTATAATTATAACTTTTTCAAATATCTAATTCTAACCATCTATTTCTCAAACAAATCTCAGTCACCCATTAAAATATATTTAAATTAGGAAATAATAAAGTAGAATAAATCCAATTGATAAAAACATAATAAATCTAATCCTGACCATCTATTTCTCAAACAAATCTCAGTCACCCATTAAAATATATTCAAATTAGGAAATAATAAAGTAGAATAAATCCAATTGACTTTATCAAATTAGTAAATAGATATTATTTATAGATATTATTTATTAAAAAATTAATAAAATTATAATAAAGGGTTTAGGGTTTTAGGATTTAGGGGTTTTAGGGTTTACGATTTTAGGATTTAGGGGTTTTAGGGATTTGAGTTTTGGGTAATTAAATTAAATAATTATAATTATATTTTTTTTCAAATTAGAAAATAATTAAATAATTAAAATAAATCCAATCCTGGCTCTGACCATCTATTTCTCAAACAAATCTCAGTCACCCATTAAAATAATTAAATTAAATAATTGTAATTATAATTTTTTCAAATTAGGAAATAATTAAATAATTACAATAAGTGTCATCTATTTCTCAAACAAATCTCAGTCACCCATTAAAATAATTAAATAATTATAATGATGACTTTTCAAATTAGGAAATAAGATATTGTTTATTAAAAAATTAATAATATTAAATATAAATAAATCAAATCCTAACCATCAATTTTTCAAACAAATCTCAATCACCTATTAAAATAATTAAATAATTGTAATTATAACTTTTCCAAATAAGGAAATAATGTAATGTTTGCAAAGGGTTTAGATTTTAGGGTTTTAGGATTTAGGGTTTTAGGGTTTAGGATTTAAGGTTTAGGGTTTAGAGCTTTAAGGTTTTAGGGTTTATCTCAAACAAATCTCAGATATCCATTAAAATAATTAAATTAAATAATTGTAATTATAACATTTTCAAATTAGAAAATAATTTAGTCCAATCTAAAATAAATCCAATTTTGGTTATTTATTTATTAAACAAATCTCAGTCACCTCTCAGCCCCATTAAAATAATCAAATAATTATAATAAATTCAATTCTGGCAATTTATTTCTCAAACAAATCTCAGTCACCCAATAAATAATTAAATAATTTTAATTATGACTTTTTCAAATTAAAAGTAATATATTATTTATTAAAAAATTAATAATACTATTAAATATAAATCCAATCCTAACCATCTATTTTTCAAATAAATCTCAACCATCTATTAAAATAATTAAATAATCGTAATTACAACTTTTTCAAATTAGGAAATAATGTATTGTTTTCAAAAGGTTTAGGGTTTTAGGGTTTAGGGTTTTAGGGGTTTAGAGTTTTAGGGTTTTAGGGTTTATCTTAAACAAATCTCAATCACCCATTAAAATAATTAAATAATTATAATTATGACTTTTTCAAATTGGGAAATAAGATTATTTATTAAAAAATTAATAGTATTAAATAAAAATCAAATTCTAACCATCTATTTTTCAATAAAATCTCAACCACCTATTAAAATAGTTAAATAATTGTAATTATAACTTTTTCAAATTAGAAAATAATTTAATGTTTTCAAAGGGTTTAGGGGTTTGACCCTTTCAAATTAGGAAATAATTTAGTCCAAATCATAACAATCTATTTGTAAAATAAATCTCAACCACCCATTAAAATAATTAAATAATTATAATTATGACATTTTCAAATTAGAAAATAATTTAGTAAAATTCTAAATAATTGATAATTAATTTAAGTCCAACAAATTAAATGAGGCTTACATTAAATGAGGTCTGACCCAAGTCAAATAAGTCCAAATCAAATGTAGTCTGATCCAAGTCAAACAAACTCAAGTAAAAAAAAGTGTGGAAAGGTTAAAGCCTGCAAAATAGATGTCATATCAAATATTGACCAATCAAATTGCAGGGATGGAAATGCCCAAGCCCACTGAATTAGGTCATATCATCCATTCACCAATCAAATTGCGAGTTATATATGGGGCTTCCTCACCCTTCACCTATATAAGGAGCACTCCTCCATTCATTCTAGATATACCGAGAGCAAGATCAAAGACTTCAGAGTTGTCTGAATAATTCTTTGAATTCTTCAACGAGAATCAACTCAAGAACGGAATACATCTGGGATTTAGGTTTAAACCGCCCAAATAAATCCAATTTTGGCTTGGCCATCTATTTCTCAAATAAATCACAGTCAGTGAAATAATGAAATTAAATAATTGTAATTATAACTTTTTCAAATTAGAAAATAATTAAATAATTATAATAAATCCAACCCTGACCCTGACCATGACCAAAATAATTAAATAATTATAATTATGACTTTTTCAGATTAGGACATAAGATATTATTTATTAAAAAATTAATAATATTAATCCAATCCTGACCAAGTCATCCATTAAAATAATGATTTAATTTAATTTTTTTAAATGGTTTAGGGTTTAGTTCTTAAACAAAATAATTATAATTACGACTTTTCAAAATTAGGAAATAAGATATTATGTATGACACGACCCACCTTACACAACTTATAATCTAAATATTATTTAACATAAACATCATCATTATAAAAAAAACTGCATATAATTTTTTTCACATAATATGCTTATAACCAACACCATCACACCAGTTCAACATACGTGACTGGTTTCTGATACCACTTCAAACCACCCAAACATGTGATAATACTTATTATATTACACAACCAAAACGTCAGCGGAAACAAAATAAACCCACGGCCTAGCCCAACAGATCGTCATCTATGTACATCCGCTCAAAACCTTGAAGGAGCTCCACAGCTTGCACAGTAACATCACAAACTCAATCATCAACAGGCTCACCTACAATGCATAAACTAGTGAGATAAAAATCTCAGTAAATAGAAATCATGCATGTCAGTGCATGAAAATGCATTTAGTTCTCTATCGCCTATTTCCTAATTTTTCTAATTGATCTCTTTTATTTTGAAAACTGTTCACGTTGCGGGATCCCCACGACACACTTATGATATGCACCCCAAATGAGCTCAATGGGGATGATTTTTCCGAACCCCGAAAATAGTGCCGAGAACGATTTTTCCAAACTCTGGCAAAGTGGTGGGGACGATTTTTCCGAACCCCTAATAAAAATATCGGGAACGATTTTTCCGAACCCTGACAGAGATGCATATATAGTGGACGCACACACCATTAGTATCTTATTAATTTTGAGGAAAACACTTTTCATGTTTATGCATGGTATGCACTCAGAATAATTAAATGTGCATCATAAACTATTTACAATATCAATATTTAATCACCATAAAGCAACAACTTAATTTCAATTCACACAAATCCACTTCTGAAATAACAACTTCACCTCAATCATATAAATCCATTTATAGAATAATCATTTCACCCTGGGATCACACGGATCTCTTTTTGGAATAACAACTTCATCTTGGATCCCACAGATCCTTATAACCAATATTTTCTCAAATCATATAAATATATTTTCAACAGTTTCTAATCACACAGATCTATATAGGATAATAATATTATTTCCAATCACATGGATCCACAACTTGTATCACAAAATTATCACAAATAATTTACAAATACTATTGTTAAATATGAACCCTACTTTTCCCAAATCACATAAATCCACAACTTGTATAACAAATTAATCTCAAATAATTCATATCGTAATTAAACTAATTACAAATAATCAATAACATAATTATCACATATTAATTACAAATAATTCACAAACAACATGTTTATGCATTTAGTTGGACTTCTACTTACCTGGATTCCGACAGTAATATAAACCCCGTAAAGAACTGTAACTAATTCGCTCCGACCCGCAAGTTCCGGCGCACTCCCTCTTCTTTCTTCTTCCTCTCTCTCTCCTCTCTCCTTTTCTTCTCTCTCTTCTTTTTTTTTCTCTCTATTATTTTTTTTTCTTTAAACGTTCGCAGCCTGTTTCACAATTCAACTCAACAAGAGTTTATGTATGTGAGTTTTTGGCTTGTAAACCACCACGTCAACCTTATAACTCAATCCACCGCCCCAAATTCTAATTTACTATTTATAGTAAATAACTATTATTATTATTATTATCTATTCTTAATTTACGTGCAATAATTAATAGCTAAGATATAATACATTTACAAATTAATACACATATGTGTACATTTTTCTACCCACTATTATTCTTACGAGAACACGTGTGATACTTAATAATTAAGAAAAGTGTATTTATACTCATAAAATAATTTACTCATATATCCAAATTAATGCACGTAAATATTTATGCACCCATATATTCACACACCGTCCCAATTTTTATCACGAATGTCTCAAATAAAATGTAACGATAAATAAAATATAGAAACAATTGTCACATAATTGTCACATTATTATCACATAATTTCCACATAATTATCACATAATTATAAAATGCACATAACAAAAATTAAATTATATTGACACATGAGTAGTGAGAAGCTCGGGTATCACAATGTATTAAAAAATTAATAATATTAATCCAATCATGATCAAACTATCCATTAAAATAATTATTTAATTTAATGTTTTCAAAGGGTTTAGGGTTCAGGATTTTAGGGTTGATTTTAGGAGTTTGTCCACAAAAAAAAGGTATGCATTTTTTAAGTTGAACTCAATTATATACTCTCTCCGTCCCACACTAAGGGTAGTTTTTATTTTTTGACAGGTAGATTAAGGAGTATTATTATTTAATGTGTAGTGGATAGTTATATTAATGGGAGTGTAGGTCCCATATTTTAATTGTATTAGTAGGTGTGTGTGGGTCCTATCTGTGTAAAAAAGAAAAGTGAACTCTTTGGATGGGACGACCAAAATGGAAAAAAAATACTCTTTGGATAGGATGGAGGGAGTATTAATTTTTCAAAACAACTTATTCTGCAATAAACATCGAATATCTACATGTTTCAGATGAAACATTCTTTTATTTATATTGTAACCAATATTGCGTTTGAAAGGGTTCGTCAATTCACTAAGATGTATAAATAATAAATGGTTTTGAATGGTGTAAATTAGTAATATAGAATCTGATCCTATTATTTAGAAAAATAAAAATTTTATTGTTGCATTTTAATTTGTCATATTATGAGATAATTAAAATAAATAAAGAAATAATACGACAACAAGATTCAAACCATACCAAAACCGGATGAGAGAAGCTCAAAAAAATCTCAACCACCCATTAAAATAATTAAATAATTATAATTATAACTTTTTCAAATTAGAAAATAAGATATTATTAAAGCCGAATAACTGACCATCTATTTCTTAAACAAATATCAGTCACTCAATAAAATAATTATATAATTATAATTATGAATTTAGGGACACCCATTAAAATAATTAAATAATTATAATTATGACTTTTTCAAATTAGGAAATAAGATACTCCCTCCATCCCAAGAATAAATTCGCCCTTTCCATTTTGGTCCGTCCCAAGAATACATTCACCCCCTAAAATGGAAATAATACACAATATCAATAATCTTACAATACTACAATATTACAAAAATGTCACATTCTTTTTACACACAATTTAGTCAAAATCAACTATATCATACACTTTATTCTACTCAATTACTTAAAATACTCATTCTCTTTCTTACATCACACCACCAAAAAGTTACTTTTCTTAAACTCCGTTCCCAAGAATAAGCGAATGTATTCTTGGAAAGGAGAGACTATTATTAAAGCAGAATAAATCCAATCATAATCATCTATTTCTTAAACAAATTTCAGACACTCATTAAAATATAAATAATTATAATTATGATTTTAACAAATCTCAGCCACCATTAAAATAATTAAATAATTATAATTATGATTTTTTTAAATTAAAAAATAAAATATTATTTATTAAAAAATTAATAATATTAAATATAAATTCAATCCTAACCATCAAAGGGTTTAGGGTTTAGGATTTTGGGGTTTAGAGTTTTAGGGTTTTAGGGTTTAGGGTTCTACGGTTTATGACATAATGTTTCCAGATGGTAAAATCCTGACCATCTATTTCTAAAACAAATCTCAGCAACTCATTAAAATTATTAAATAATTGTAATTATGAATATTCTCACTTCATATTCAAATAAATATTATTCGGTTCAAACATCATAAAATTAAGTGAAATTGTTGTTGTCCTAAAAATGACATACCTCGTGCAACGCACGGGCATGGTGATGTGAAGTCGATGACTCAGCAAAATATTGGAGCTCTGGTTGTTGTTAAACCGGGGGAGCAGAGCTCATTGCTGGGATTAATAATTGTAATTATAATTTTTTCAAATTAGAAAATAATTTAGTTTAGAATAAATCAAATCTTGATCATCCATTTTTTAAACAAATCTCAGTCGCCTCTCAACTACCCATTAAAATAATTAAATAATTGCTTCTATAATAATCAAATCCTAGCCATCTATTTCTCAAATAAATCATATAATTCAAATAAATATTATTCGGTCAAAAATAAAAAATTAAGCAAAATTGTTACTTTAAAACTAACACATACCGTGCAACGCACGGGTTAGCTATTAGTTTTAAACTAATAATATAAGATGGTAATTTAAGATATGAGAAAATTTAATAGTCCTCGAATTCAAATTCAATGGGTTGCGGATTTCAAATTCAAATACTTCGGACTATAAATTCTCAAACACTAAATGAAAAATTGGGCCGAATTAAGACAAAAAAGAAACAAAGGCAATAATATCCCAACTGACAAAGTTTAGAAATAGAAAATATCAAGAAATGGATATATTGAATAGAAACACAAATGAATGATTATGATAAAGAAAAGATCGAATGTAGAATAAATAATGAACGTGGATGGATCATGTGGCAAATTGGCAATCTTGAATCCTGATGAAACTTAAATATTCATCGTTGATCCATCCAAACTTCTCCTTAAAGGGGTTGGCGGTGGTTTCCGGCGGGTAGCTGTCGATGCAGTCCTTCCAGACATTGGGACGATCCATGTTGTCGGAAATGACTTCCCAAAGACAGTTGTTGCACTTAAAGCCAGCTCCGAAGCTGATCATCAAGATGCGGTCGCCCTTCTTCAGCCTCTTCTTCGCCTCCATGTATCCCAGCACATACCATAGCCCGCCCGCCGATGTGTTTCCGAATCGGTGGAGGGCCATTCGAGCCGGTTCCAAGTCAGCGTCAGTTAACCCTAGACTCTTCCCGACGCCATCGATCACTGCCCTGGATAAATCAAATGGACGGGACTCTTAACACTTTGTTACTACTGAGTACTGAAATACTATAATAATTTTGTATCATTGTTCTATTTTACCCCCTAATAGTATTTATTTATCCTTAACTTTTATTATATACACTTCAAAAAAATCTTCTTTTTAACAAGGAATTCAATCCGTTGATACCGGATTGCTAACAAAAATTACAATTTTCTTTTAACAATGAAATACAAATGGAATTATTAAGTTTTTATGAAATAAAATCCGCATGTAATTATATAAATTACTATTGAAATTATTAGCAACCGAGGAATTGAATTATTATATATATATATACATGAAACTTCTAATTGCACAATTGAAAGTGAGAGCTCGAGAATATTGCATGCCAACATGAAAAAAGTTTTACAACATAATAAAAAAAATTAAAAATAACAGATAAGTGTCATATAATTCATACCTAACCTTTCGATTGCTTTTTCAAGAGGGAATGTGCAATAAAAAAAAAAAAAAAAAACTACTCTCATTCTAAGGTCAAAAGAAAATTTAAAACCGTTAAATGCATCAATTAATTACCCCATGTGTATGTGTTATCAAAATATTTACATCATATGTACTAACCACCACAATTTTCACAAATGTATTCATAATTTGCATTGAAAATTGACGAAAAACATGTTTCAATTATATAAACAAATAAAATATAAAAAAAAATAGTGACAAATAATATACCTAGTCTCTTAAAATGATTATCACTCAATTATTATTCTCCCCAATTCTATTATCCAATGAGTGACAAATGAATTCTTTATTTTTTTATTTTTTATTTAGAAAAAAATACAAATCCGAGAAATAAAATATTCTTCTTCTTTCTATTCTATGAAGTGCTATGCCATATTTGCAGTGGCCATGAGAGGGTGGTTGACATATTAATTGCATATAAAGTAAGAAAGAGATGAGAGGTACCTGCCACCAGGGTGTATGCAGAAGTGATCAACACCCGATTTCAGATTCAATCCCTTGCCGACAGCCTCAAGAAGTGGGGCCTTCTCTCTTCCCTATCTCACAGAAACTGAGATGAACCTTATCATCTCCCATGGCGGCAAGATCTTCGGCACCAGAATCCTCAGATTGATGATTAAAGATTTGGCAGCTGCTTTCGTCAGTTTCTTCGTCAGTCGAAACCCTCTGTAACCCTCCTCGTCTTCCACCTGGATGCAGCACTCGTATGCTTCGTCGTTCGATCCTAGATGTGTTCTTACCAGATGCTTCAGCTTCATCATTGCTGACTGTCGGAACTCCCTCCTGTTTGTTAGTAGCATCGAGCAACCTCCTGATCGAAACAGACAGTTCGACAGCATCATCGAATTCTCACTCCCACAATACCTACATGCATTGTTTAGTGTAAGAAAGTGTTTATACCATTTAAGCTTTTACCCGAGGGGATCATTTTACGGGAAAATATCAAAATTTATTTTTTTAAGTATTTTTTTTATTCCAATTTTGATGATTTTGTATTTGGAATTCTCAATTTTTTTCCTTCTATCGTCCCATTTTGATTTTTTTTTTCCAAACTTAAAGTCTTTTTTTTTAATGAAATTGGACAAATTCTGACATACTCCTTCCGTCCCATTTCAGATGTCACATTTTTATTTTGGATTGTTCATAAAAGTTTGTTCATTCCTAAAAAAGTAAAAAGTCATACACAATTACCCTTCCCCCATACATTTTATTTACAAAAAAAAATCACTCTTACCTAACACACCTAACATGCTTTATCATTTATTTATTACAAAAAAAATATAGTTCCATTTTTCTTAATTTTCGTGCCGAAGAAGGGGTGCAAATATTTATGGGACAGAGGGAGTAAATGATTTGGACAAAAAAATTGAACTAAATTTGATAAAAAAAAAAACTTGAACAAAAAGACAAAATCAAACAAAAAAAAACCAAAAATAAAAATTACAAATAAAAAAGAACGGTCATATTGGACAAATTTTGACCGTCATTTTACCAGTTTGGTCCAAGAGACTCAGTGCTGACAACAATGGCGAATTTATTCCTGTGCGTCTTGAAAAGTTGTCGGACGAGATCAATGGCGAGGAGGCTGGCGCTGCACCCCATGCCGGAGAGGTTGAACGCTTTCACGTCCGTCCTCATCTTGTACCGGTTGATGATTCTCGAGGCAAGGGAAGGGGCCGGGGAAAGAAGGGAGACGTTGACCACAAGAATGTCAATGTCTTGTGGTGAAAGGCCCGATTTTTCTAAAATCCGGTCCATTGTTTGGAAGAAGATGTCGTCGAGCTCTTCAAGGGAATCGATGAGGAGGGGTTTCTCCTCCCTCCCTGCGATGACATTGCTTGGGCTGTAGGTTTCTTCGCCTAGGTCCGAGCTGATCATGGTCTTGAGGAGGAACTTGTATTGCTCCCATCCTAGGTTTTTGTTTCGAAGAACAACTTTGCTTGAAGATCCAGTGCCCATTTTGCGATCATCGGAGGGTTTGTAGCATTCGTAGTTGAGCATGTAGCAATGGTGGTGTCTTTTGTGGAGAATAAGGTTTAGAAAGAGAAGCAATGGGAGGAGAGAGAGAAGGAAGAAGAAGAGTAGAGATGGAGTGAATTCCATGGCTAGACAGAGAGTTAGCTACTGTTGGAATAATGATGCTTGTTTCACTTCATAGAATATATAGTATGTCGTATTTCTTTTTCAAGTTTAGTATGTGTCATTTTCATACTAGGTTCTAAATTAGTTGTTAAGTACCTTAATTAATATTTCAATATCATAAGATTGATATTCTTGTGTAGAATAGGTGACAGCATGTAAAACTTAATTAAAAAAATTACATGAAAAATTCCTTAGGTCTTGCGTTAAATGCATGGTTATATCCCCTCGTCCCATTAAGTTGAAACACATCCATTTTGAGTCTTTGACCTTTGGTAAAAAGTTTCCATTATCTTTTTAAGTAAATATTATGAGTCTCACACACATTCAATAATAAAATTTTTAAAAAAAATTACTTAAAATTACACATATGTCATTACTAATTTAAATTTATGGTATGTCACAAAAGATCTTTATACCTTCGGCTATAATGACAAGATTTTTGTTATTATAAATCAAATTTTTTGTAGTATTTATTTTTTACTTGATTAGTTTATAAATTTTGTGACATTCAATTAGTAGAATGCGATACTATTTTATCGCACTGGATGATTGTGACACGGTATAATATTTTAGTGATTTTGAGGTTTGGTTTGGTGCATCTTAGGATTATTTAGGTTTAAAATAATGTGCAGTGAGTAATTATTTTTTTAATCTTATTTTAGTTTTTTTCCAGTAGAAATTTAATTAAATTTAATCTAACAATTAAGATGCACTTTATCCACTATAATTGGACTCATTTTTACATCTTATTATTTAAAAACAAAAAAAATCTAGAATTGATATCCCGCACACTATTAGTTTTATTCAATAATTTATATTTATCTGTCTCGCAAATATTATTACATTTTATTAATTAGAACTATTAATATTGTTTCATTTTCCTTTTTTTAACAAATGAGATGAGACCCACACAAAATAACTAATAAATCTTCATGGGGCACATACACAACATTAATAAAAATATCCACTATATATTAAAAGGTTAATTGCATAAAAAACCATGAACTTTCAATATATTGCATATTAATCCCAATTTTTATGAAATTGCAAAAAAAATCAAGCCATGCTCCCATCCAACCCTAAATCCCACCCACAATTCCAACAATGGATTGGAGGTGAAAGACAGCGGATTGGAGGTGACCTTCTTTCCTAAACTGCGCCTCTGTTTTCAATTTCTGTCAATAATTTCTTGGCCCCAATTGCTTCAGATTGAAAATTTTCTACTTCCATACCATTAATGGCACCATTTTCACCTTTATGACGAAACACCGACCCGCCATTTTTCCTTGCAACGACGGATTATGATTTTGAACTTCCATCGTTCTCTCTAGGGTTCTATTTCGACGAGCCCCTACACACCCCTCAACCCGACCCAGTCTTCCGTCCAGCTAACGGTCATCAATCGTTGCCAACCTTCGGCCAATCGAAGAAAATGACGACGATTTCGAATCCCCTGGTAAGGTTTCTGACCCACCTTGGGCTCTGAAAAGGCTTCGCATAGCATCCCAGCCCGCAAACGAGGACCAGAAGGTGAAGTTTGAGGATCTGCAGTGTCATGTAGATGATGAGATTGAAAGTTTCTCCTCTGAGGAAGATTCGCGGAGAGGTAATTGAAAATTCCCTCTTTACTGTATTGTTCCTTGTTGGCCTGTCAATTCACGATAATTGAGTTTCTTTGTTGTTCTTGCACTCTTCACTTCATCGTTTTCTTTGCCACTCAATCATGGTGTATTTGTTACAGTGGAATTTGGAATCGTGGATGGGATTTGGGCTGAATGGAAGCAGTCGTTTAGTCATTTGTTTAGGGCTTGTTTTTAATTTGGGAAGAGAGAGGAAGAAAAGCCACGTCAGC
Source organism: Pogostemon cablin (assembly GCA_023678885.1). Classification (NCBI taxonomy): domain Eukaryota; kingdom Viridiplantae; phylum Streptophyta; class Magnoliopsida; order Lamiales; family Lamiaceae; genus Pogostemon; species Pogostemon cablin. The sequence continues at coordinate 2,494,038 of CM042970.1, forward strand.
GGTAAGGCAGCCTTTATCTGCCCGATGGGTGCGAATTGCTTGCAATAGGTTAACCATATATTAAAATATTATATTTCTCAATCACTATACATGAAAATGATATATTCTTTGATCTCTGTGCAAATAGTAAATATAACAACAATTACTAACTAATAGAGTACGTGTTTCTTATTATATGTATATTTTTTTATATTCAGCTTTATATATAAAAAAAATTAAAACAAAATTCGCTAACAAACTATATAAATTAGTATTCATTAATATATTTTTTTTATTAATAAATATATATATTGTAAATGTGAGGGAATGAATTTAAAATTTTGCCAAATGTATTATAGAATTTGCCAAAAATCTATTAACTTTACATCACATGTTCAATTTAATTCTAGTTAATGACTAGAGGGGACCATATCAATTAGTTGAAAAAATAAATGTATTGATACTTTTGGGATCTCTAACTTATAGCTCATAAATTGTTAGGTTATCCTGCATTATCTTGCTGCTCTAGTTTCTCTATCTTTCACTCTATTTATACACATGTATCTTATGAGGTTAAAACTTGTGTGATTCTGGGAACATCGTGCTCCCAAATTTTGTATTTTTCGAAAGTTATGGAGTACATTTTAGTATTAAATGATATATTCTTCAGTATAATAACGTGTATCTTTTATTTTTGAATTTTTTTAATTCAATCAAATTTTTAGTAAATCATCTCATGTATCACACCGTTAGATGGACGATACGTAGAAGAGATTGGAAAACTATACCCTATTTAGAAAAGCTTAAACCCTAGGGATAACGATTGAATTTCCTTACCCTCGTACGTGTAAATCCGGTGTGCATAATCATAAGTAGAATATCTCACATATAATTGCGTTGTTAGTTAAAAAGACAGTATATAATTGCACAAATAATTGCATATGTTATGATTATTAAAGCATGTTTATGATCACAGTGTCGACAGTATATAATTGCACAAGTAATTGCATGTGTTATGATTATTAAAGCATGTTTATGATCACAGTGTCGCCTAAATTCCACGACTACATATGATACTTTAACTGTTTTTCTTTTAGAAAGTATCATTACTTAATGAGTTAAAAGTTTTTTTTTTCCAAAATTATTGAAAATTTTAGATTATATTTCAAAAAAGATATTTGTATTGATTTTGTCACATAACTATTAGTTTTATTTCAATTTTGTCCAATTTTCGACGAAACCCTAGATTTTCTTCGGAAATTGATCACATGCACTGCACGTTACATATTAATTTGGGGGAATCCGGCGAGAGAGGGTGACCTCGACATTTAGACAAAATTGGGCCAATAGAATCGCCACGTCAAAATTTAATTTTTCTTTAAATAAGTAAAAATTGCTGACTCAACATATCATCTAATATTTTAAATTACATAAAATATAAAAGAATATTTAAAAAAAATAAACATCAGTTAAAACATAAATAATAATAATAATAATAATAATAAAAAACAGATCTCCTCTACCGACGAAACGCCGTCGCCCATCACCACCCTCGCCCGGAGTTGTCGCTGCCGTAGCCAGTGGCGAGTACCCAAGGAACCACCGGTCGCCACTCTCCCTCAGCCAGTGCAGCGGCGCTGACGTGCTCAGGCTAGTCTGCCCTTTCTACGGCTACCCCAACCCGCCGGCGCCATGCCCTTCCCCTTCCGCCAGGCCTGGGAAAGATCCCTAATCCACCTCAACCTCCTTCCTCCATTGTATTACAATTTGACTCTTTCTACAAAATCGAATAACCCTAATTCAATTCTTCCTCCAATATCCCAAATTTGAATAGTCCAAACCCAAATTCTGCTGATGGATGTTTTCGATGATGGTAGGCGGCGATGCCGTGAAATTTTTTGGTTCTGTGTGATGGTGACGGAGGCAGCGTCGTTGATTTTCTTGGATCTCCGATGGTAGAGGCGGCGTCGCTGGTTTACTCGGATCTCCGATGGTGGATAGTGATGATGGAGCGGCGCCGATCGATGGTGGATAGTCATGGTGTGGTGGAGATTGAGTTTGCGGTGGTGGTGGTGATAATCATGGCGTGGTGAGTTTGCGGTGGTGGTGATTAAAATATATTTTTAGGAAATTAGGCTTGCTGAGTCAGTTTTTTTTTTTTTTTTATTAATTTGATGTTGTGGCAGTTCTATTAGCCAAATTTTGCCAAGATGTCCAAGTCCCCTCCCTAGCTGGATCCCCCAAATTCATGTCACGTACAACATATGTGATCAATTTCCAGCGATAATCGAGGGTTTCGGCAAAAGTTTAGCAAAATTAAAAGAAAACTAATAGTAATGGGACAAAATTGATAGAAATATCTTTTTTTTTGGATAAAATCTAAAGTTTTCAATAGTTATGAAAAAAAAAAACTTTTAACTTTATTAGTAATACTTGTGATATTTTTACGTGTAGATTGTTAAATAATGATACGTTTATGTTATTATATTTACGTTTTCGAGTTAATCTCGTGTAAATCAGGTTTACGATATAAACAATGTGGTTTCTCTTTAATTTAAACTCTACTAATACATAAAGTATAAATATGATTTGCATCATGAACTTGATTTACACAAGTGTTTGCCTTATATCTTTTACAGTCTTTTATAGCTTAATTTATAAATTATAATTGTGATACTTACGATTAATTAAAGAACACACTTGTGTGACATATAGTGAGAAATGTGTTTATAATTAATTATCACAATGTTATCAGTTTTCTTTTTATTAATTCTTATCTGTCTCACTAATGTCAAAGGTTTTACACACCTTAATTAAATACTAATGAACCGTTTTGAGTGTGACTATTTCACGAAAATAGTATTTGAAATACTTTTTTAATTAGTTATATTTTTATAAGAATATTATCACTTTTTTTTAATAAAATGGTATCACTTTTATTTTGAATAATATCAATTGTTCATGAAATAGTTTAATGAACCATTATCTTTTTTTACAAAGTACTGAGTATCACTTTTTATCTGTTTCGTCTCACGGAAGCCATTCTTTGAAATTGTCTCACCCAATTCTTTGTCAATATTAAAATAGATAAAACTTAAATTCCCGAACTCACTGTGCCCTCAAATGCGATAGTTCATAAAATTTTACCATTTTTAATAAATGTCATACCTTTTACTTTTTAGAATAAAAACTTATATGTAACCTTAATTTTTCAAAAATATAAATAATTTTTTTTTCAAACATTAATATCATCCATACTACAATATATTCTTTCATTAAAAAAATAATCTAAAGACATCTAAATAATATCCTTATAAATTAAAGTAAATATTTTGAGAATAAAAATTTTATCTTTAAACGAATTGTGCGCTAGTGTGCGTCAGACACAACTCTATTAAAATACTCTTAACATCATAATTTAAATATCAAATTAGATGGAATCGGATCACCCCACATGCAAACGAATTCTAGATTCGGAGTATATCATAAATTTTAACGTAGCTTTTTTAATACCCGTATTACTATTTCACTATTTAAACACTCGACACGTGTACATATTCTACCTTAATTTCTAATAAATAAATCTAAATTATCTATACTACAAATCTAATTATCATAACGAATTTAATGAAACGATCATGTACCGATATAACGTACCTAACCCTACGTTGGATAGAAGGATTAATTTATAAGTTGTAAAATTAATACGAAGAATCCTTTATTTAATGATTTTCTTCATTTATGATTAATATAAAACAAAAAATCAATGAATTTAATGACACAATCATGTAGGTACTGGGTAGCCTTGTTTTTATTTAAAAGTTGATAAATACAACTGATCCTACATTTTGATAGATGGTGATGGTTTTACCAAAAAAAAAAAATGTCTTCATTTTATGTGTATTGATCTCTTGTGTTACCAAATATATTAAGTGTATAAAGGTATGTATAACATTTTGTTTTAAAAGATGTACATTCTAATAAGGGTATAATATTTTTTATTGTAAAAGTTGACAGAAATATGAATAATATAAATATTTGATTAAAAGAAAAATTCTCAGAAAAAGGATATAAATTCTTATTCTAAACAACTTTCGTAAAAGCATGGAATTTTGGTGTAAGATGTTCTCGGAGACACGCAAGTTCTAATCAATATTTGTCCCATACACGTACGAAGGAGTTCATTTTTTTTTTAAATCCGTAATTTTAAATTAGACTCAAAAGTCATATTTTTTTCTCCCCAAAATCCTAATATGAACGACAAAATTGTAATTTTTTTAATAAAAAATATTAAATGGGACTATAAATACATCTTTTAAAATCAAATAGAAATTATGATATTTTTCATATGTGCCATCTCATACAAGACTAATTTTTTTTTTCCATACAGTGATATTCAATTTATATTTGAAAAGAGATATAAGGTTGTAAAAGATAATGAATTGATCATACAAATGGAAAATTGACATCCTGAATACTATAAACTGCAATCATCTTCATGAGGGACTCATTTTCTTTAAACATGTACTCTCCCTTCTTCCTGAAAGTATTTAACATTTCTTTTTTTCCATGTGTATTTAAATTAAGAAAATGCACTTGTCAAGTATAGTTTGATACATTTTTTGATAATAAATACGCCACAAATTATGTTATGTATATTAGGTAGAGAGATATCTTTAAAAATATAATGTATTTAAAAATTCATTGTGTTGAGTGTATTTTTTACCAATAAAAATATGTATGAAAAGAAAAAAATGTGTCAATTTTTTTTTTGACAGGTAGTATTATTATCTAAGAGAAATGGGCAACAATGCCAATTAATACAATAAGGAAAAAAAAAACCCTCTATTTTAACAAAGAAGTGTAAAAATACACTTGACTCGACTTGAACGTTGACTCATTTAAAATAAGACTCAATTGTACATATTCTTATGATTTAATTGTACGTATTTATGAATGGATTAAAATTTTAAATTGAGTGAGTCAAGGTTATTTTCAGCATTTCGAGCATTTTAACATTTTCCAACATTAAAAAGAATTGTTAAATTCATTTGAATATGGAGTATAATAATTTTACCCTCTATGAATGGATTAAAATTTTTAAATTGAGTTTACCCGTAAATTTACTTTTAGAGCTTCCAAATAGTGTATTTAAGGGGGACAAGAAAAGGTTAATGGGACCTACTATAATCCAACAATCAACTGGTGTGGGTCAGAAGAAACTTAACAGCTTCCTACTGCTTTATTAAGTTTCTGCACAAAATTTTGTTCTTGAATCTTTTATCATGTAATTCAAGATTTTCTCTCTCCTCTTTCCCTTTCTCTCTGTCAAAGAACTGGTTATGAATTTTCCACTTCAGTCAGAAAATTTAACCCTTATTAAAGGAGCATAAAGATGTTTCTTAATTTCAAAACAGAAGGTTGTTGTGTATTTTCATTTTGCAATAATATGGAGTATTAGAGAGTAGAGCAGATAAGATCACATTTGAAATTAACAACTCCCCTTGTATTAGATTCTCCACTTGTATTACATTCCTTATTCCAAGGGAATGTTTGAGTGATACATGGGATTCCTTATAACAAATCACTACTCCATCCTATATAGAAGAATATGAGATGGAGTAAGGATTTGGACTCACATGACCGTTATTAAATTTGAAGCATGATGTGTTAGGATGGAACACCAAATGGAATAATAGATCCATATTCTAAGATCTATGGATACTTTAAAAGAATGTTTCCTCTTTAAAAAGAGTATGAAGACAATTTTATTATAGAGTATTAAGTGAGTATAGAGTCAAAAAAATGTATCGAGTAAGTGAATAAGTTAATTTTTTTTTAAAAATTTTATAAAGATGACTCCGATACATTTTATTAATATCATGTCAGAATCAAGTCAACACTAAAAAAAAAAAAAGTTTTGATTAGAGACGATAAATTAGTCATCTCTATTTGAGATTTTTTTTAATTAGAGACGGCATTTTCGTTGACCACTAGTCAACAATAAAAAATTTGCATTTAAGACGGTGTTATAGACGGTTTCAAGTTTAGATGGTATTAGTGACAGCTTTTGTTATCTCTAATTTGAGACGATATTAGAGACGGTTTTGAGTTGAGACAGTATTAGAGATGGTTTGTTCCGTCTCTATTAGAAACGATTTAATATTGTCTCTATTTGAGACGATTTCAGAGACGGAATGTGCCGGTGAGCCGGATCGGGTAATTAAGAGATGGCTTTTGACCGTTTCAATTTGAGGCGGTATTAGAAACAGCTTTATGTTGAGACGTTATTAGAGACGGTTTTAAATTGACCGTTTCGAAAACGATTTCACTACACCATTATCACTTTTAATCAATTTAAGTATTAATTTTATTAAAAATATTATCACTTTTTATTGTTTCAAGTGAAGTGAGCCCTTTAGTAAAATAATCTCTCAAAAGTTATTTCGTAAGACGGTCTCACACATATCTTCGCCCTCCCCAAAATTAGCTTGCCTTAAAAGAAAAGTCAAGAGTTCCTTAGCAAAAAAAGATGAGCAATTCAAGTAGAAAAATACTCAAAACAACAAATTCGTTAATCCTCAGTTACTTTTAGGACATTGGGACCTTACATCTCATGTGAGAAAATTAATTAGTTTGAAATAAATTACAAGAATTCGTCTTTTTTACTTTCTGTAGAAAAAACGTACTTCAGATCAGTAAGAATTTCTTGCCCATCATCATCACCAAATCATATCTAAAATAAAATTCCATCCATAATTTGGCTTGTAAACCAGGATGAGTCCCCATAATTGCATGGAATCCTCAAGCCAGAATTTTAAACAAGACCATCAGGCTCCTTGAGAAAGCATTACTCATGCTACATTTTACCCACACAGGTTTTTCTCAATGGATTAACAAAAAAAAAAAAAGAGCAATTCACCACTCTCCGCCAAAAACTGGGGTTGGGCTCTACGGAATAACATCCGAAGTTACTACATCTGATCCACTCTGAACTTCTTCTGAGGATGTTCAAAATTCTTACCGGCATTCATAGGCGATCCATAGCCTATATCGGAGCCATTCTCTTGACCCTGAATGTGCAGTAGGTAAATATTGAATAGTAAGTAAACATTGAAGATTTATCAACAGGTAGTAATCTTGCACCCAAAGAGCAACTACCTCCAAGATGAATGGACTTTGGAATTATCAACATTTTCTATAAAATAGATACTGTTTAATACTTAATAGTCCAGCAGATATTGGAATCATTAAAACACACATTCTAGCAATATTTCCAAAATATGACAAATTGATCAGCTAGTTAACAAATCATTAAAGGTTCTGCAGAGCTTTCATTAAGAAAATAGTACCTCGACCTCTAGTATATTGATGTTTTCCCAACAACCAAACACTTTTGTCCGTAAATATTGTATATTAGCTTCCAACTAGTAGGAATTGAACCTTCGAATTTGCCAACTATGATGAGTGCTTCAACCATTCAGTCATGGATGCTTAGGAGGGATTCTCTACATGGTGAATAACCAAATTCCAATTGAAATATATATATATATATATATATATATATATATATATATATATATATATATATATATATAATGGATAATTAGCCCACACGGGACTCTCCATAATAATTGTCAGTAACAGTTTAGCCAATTTTAGCTCTTAGTAAAGGATTTTGGGGTAGACATCCATACATGTATTTGACCTAGAGAGTTTCAGATGATAGGTCAAGATATATATGAAGGGCTAACAATTGTGCAGAGCTCCCCTAGAAAAAGCATTAAAGAAAAGATTGTGGAAAATAGTACTGCAAACAAACTGCACTGAGATTGCTAAATAATATTTCAATACCCATATGTCCCCCAGCTATTAAAAGTGTTGCAAAAGTTGTGTGACTGCAATAAAATCTGTTGTAAGGCTAAAACACAAACACTTCCAAAAGAAGAACAAATCAAGCACTTTATGATTTTCTTGGAATATTTGTTTGTTGACGTGTATGGTATGGATGGTTGATGTGCTCAGACATGATATGTTTGCAAAATTAAAAACTGTTTAGATTTCATGGCAAATGGAATGAGAAAGAAGAACAAACCTTGAGATGACACAATACATTTGTACTTCTGCCATTAGTTTCTTTTCCCACATCAAGTTGCACGGAGATGCTAGTGTGAGACAAATCCACTCCTGATGACTGTAGTGCACTTTTTAGAGAATTCAACCACCTGTTAAAAAAAAGGGTCCTGCTATCAGTTTGAGGAACCTGTACAATTAATGAATCAAAAGAGAGGGAAAAACATTTCTAATTAAATCATGCAAACACTGGGCTCAGACAAAAAGGGAAGACAAATCACAAATAATGACATTGAAGTCTACCTCCAACCGACTAAATAAGCACAGGACTTAACTGTACATAAAAAAAATGTAAAACTTTGATTCATACATCTCTGATTATTGATCAATGATGGGAAGGTAGCATGTGTCAATTGAAAAAAATTCATTGGTTAGGCGCACCTATGCACTTGCCTGAGGCAAATATATAGTTTGAGAGCAGTTAGAGTCCAGCGGCCAACCTTTCAACTTGCAGTCCCAAGGGCATAATCAATTCTTCAATTACATGTTAGATATTTATATATCACAAAGTAAAGTCTTAGTTCTACTTTTATATCATGTTTCATAATAAAAACAAGATATTCTTCACAAATTAAATAGGATCTCCACGAAAATTAATATTCCTTTATAACAAACAAGAATCATTTATCTTGTCTTTGCTATGATTAAGATCCTCAGAGTTCTTGATACACCAAAAGATGTACTCTTGACTAAACTATTAGAGTCAACAATTGGTTACATGAAATACTGACCATCACAGAATAAATGGGTAGCTCGGCTGATAGGACAGACAACATTATATCATTATACAGAATGCCAAGGATCTATGGAAGGACTCACAAAACTCTGGCGAACAATTGTAACAAGTCTATATCTAGGATGCCAGCAGCTTGCAAGGAATTATCACCATAAATACAAAGAGATATCATCTTGAGAATTATACCATGACTTTTTTTTTTTCATCAGATTGAATCAACATATATAAGAAAAAATAGTTTTCACTGAAAGCTAATCACTAAAGATCTGACTGTTAGATGGTTTCACGATAATTATTTAATGAAGAAAGTAATCTACTAAAATTCAATCCCATTTATTGGATTATAACCCACACGACACCACATGAGTTTTCTACAGGATGACAAGACATGAGTATCAAACCAAATAACAACATTATGCATCAAAATAATCATAAGTTTTTATGTTAAAAGCTAAAGCTTACTCTTGAGAATGGACATTTGAGATATTAGCTTCTTCACTCTCACTCCTCAGTTCTACCTCATTTGCCTCATAGATTAGAACAGAGCAATCATCCCCACATGATCTACCTGGCCAAAAATGGGTTTGAGACTGCTGATTCAACTGATCAGCATCAGGAAAAGATCCCTGATGGGGCTGATTAGGCACACCAGCAAACGTAGTTGGTTGTAGTGGCATGTCCACAGGAAGAGCTTGTGTCGACATGGGTAGGTTTTCTATTGATTTATATAATGTAACTCCAGTGAATGCAGACTCCACTGGGTTTTGTGCATTACTGAGCAAAGTTGGGTGGAGAACATTGTCTTCATGACCGTAAAAATTCCTATCAAATTGAGATTGATCGATAAAGCTTTCAACTGGCCCAGAACTAGTTCTCTGTAATTAATAAAAGGAGAAATCACCAATGAGACATGCACTTTTCCCTTTTAGCACGAACCTAAAGTTTCACCTCATTTAAAGTTTGACAATAATTAAATTGATACTAACATATTATAATTTATAACACATGTTTCTGCAAGTCAAACAATGAAAAGGATAAGTTTCCATTAACAAATTGCAATTTAGAATATACTTAACATCTTAAAACTAAATTGGACAGTTAAAGCTGTCCATTTTGCAGATGATATATAGTACACCAGATATAAAAAAATTAAACTGTAAGACATGCAACACTAAAGTGCAGGAAACTTTTTTCTGGATCTGATCGCTTAAATGGTAAATGATTACATGGAAATTCCAGAGAACCATGAAAGACAAAACTAGCATAAGCAAAAGCTATCACCTTTTGGCACCCAAATGTGAAATTGTTTTGAATGGTGATATGATGATAAAGTTTAGAGTGCAGAGCTTTTGACCAGTGTTTACCACAGAAGAGAAATGTAAAGAAAGCCCTTTGACCAAAGATACGACCAAAATACAAATAGGATGTGAACATTACTGATGGCAAACACTTGGTGGACTCTGGGCTCCAACCTTGACAAGAGCCCTCATACATCTGCAACTTTTCCTGTAGAAACTGAATGTACTGAATAACCTGCATTAGGAATTTAGGATGAGCTTATCATAGTTTGTGTGGAAAGAAACAGAATACAAATTACTAGATGATATCATTAAGAAGAGATTAAAATGACGCAACCAACCTCCAATAAAAATGAAGCTTTATCTCTTTTTTGATCATTTTCAGGTATTAGATCCCTCAAAATTTGAAATCTGAGATATTACAAACTTAGTCACCTCAACAATAATTATGCACTGGGATTAAGTAATTAAGGCTGAACAACCTTCAAAATCCAATTCCTTAACTCATACAAAAATTGAGACCTCACAAAAAACTCAGTATCATCCAAAATTCATAGTTTATTATGCATTAACACTTCATAAACTAAAAGGATCCCATTTCCAAAATACTACTAGTACAGCTTGCAGCACCACAAAAATACCAATAAGTCAAAAGAAAATGGATAAATAAATAAAAAACAAGAGCAAATCCTAGGTACATCCGCAAAGTCAATAAATTACTGTAAAGGGGGAAGAAATAACAAAGATAGATTAAAAAATGAGCAAAATTCCACAGTAAAAACCGTAACTCAATCTAAATTTAGAAACTAGAAAGTTAAAGCTCGCCTCTCATTAATTTTGCTTCTTCTGCGCTGCTCTGTCTCCGAATGCTTGGAGCGTAAAGCGTTTACCTTCTGATCAACTATCTTGTTGTCTGCTCAAAATTCAAAATTCCACAGCTTAATATCAAAAATTAAAAATTAAACCGACAAACAGAGACCAACTCTCACTCACATATATACGCTCAGAAATATGTACAGAAGCAAAATACCCGTAGGAGAAGAGCTATCGTGCGATACTTCGTCTTCTAAATGGCTTACAGTTCTCACCATTTGCAATTTTTCGCAAGTTTAAATTAATCTTCCACTGTCCTGTGTCGTTATAAATACTTGTCTGTATTTATTTATGAAGGTGCAAAGCTGGATCAGGCGGAACCCTAGCAAACGCCGCCACTACGGGAAATATCGAACGGTGGTAGGTGCTAACCTGCGCGGCTGCGCCTGTTCGGTGACGCTTGCATTAAACGGCGCCAACGATGCTTCTCTCACCTTCTCCTTTTACCTAACAAATTTTGTTGCTATTTGGTTTTCGCAGTATTCTGCCTTCTAGTATTGGGCTTGATACAGAGTTTTTGGCCCAATTATACTGTTTTTTTTTTTTCAAAAGAAAAGAGTGTGCTATTAGGTATTGGATCATGTACTGGATATAAAAGAGGCCCAATTTATTTGGGCCGATTTGGATACGACATTCACATGCATATCAAGCCCAAAAATGCACCACAAGGTTTTAGGGGTTTAAATTCAGATGGATATGTTATGGTTCGAGATTTTAACCGCTTGCTAAAAATGTAATTTGATTTTTAAAATATATTTTGATGTGTAAAAAGACAGGTATGGATCTTACAAATTTTGATTTGTGAAATGGAATAACTCAATTAAATACTTTCTCCATCTCTCAATGTTTCCACACTTTTCATTCTATGTCGTCAAACAATAATTTGCATCCCTGTAAAATGTCAAAATAATTATCCTTTCTTTTATATATATATATATATATATATATATATATATATATATATATATATATATATATATATATATATATATATACTCCCTCCGTTCCGATAAAATACGAACAATACCTTATTATAGACATTAGGTAACTGTTTACATTTCACTGGAATGGAAAGAAAGAGTATATATAGTATATATCACCAATATCCAATACTTGACCTATTTTATTATTTATTTATGATTTAATTGCATAAAAATTATCCACTTTTACTCCAATTGCATTTAGTTCCAATCTTTGAAATTTGCCGGAAAAACAAAAAAAAAAAACTTTAAGGTTAGTTGCAAGTCCCACCCAATAATCAATCTTTTGTGTTCCATTTTCAATTTCTATAAGGTTTTGTTGTTGGAAATAAAACATTTAGATCCAAAACATCTTAAATCCTAACATGATTCAATAAAATTTGTAAAATTATTAAAATGAATAATACCGGGATCCATTGATCTTCTTATGCGGAATTAAACGAAAGATCAACAGGTATAAGGCCTTCCTCCACTAAGTCTCTTGATTTTCCTCAGGACCTTCGTAATCTCTTCAGATGGGGAAAGAGAAAACTGTGTGCAGCTTAGTGTCGGGACTATAACCTAGTGTATCTATATATGTTACTCAAATCATACTACTCATAATCACCTGATATATAATATTAGGTATCTACTCATTGGCCCATATCAAATAATGTAGTCCATGGACTTATACTTTATTTTAATCACTTAATTAAGTCCAACATATTATTTGAATAACTAATATAATTGAATATTAATATACTTCTCACATTAAATTATATAGGAAATATAAATTTCCTAACATTTGTTTCAATTTGTCACTATATTTGTGCAGCAATAGCATCAACCCCCCACCCACCCACCCAAAAAAAAAAGTTTACGTAAAGTAGCATGCTTTAAGAAAAAGTTGATACATGGTTGAAAAACCCATTGTTAAGTTAACCCCACACAAAAGAGGTTTTGAATGACATTAAGAATTTTAGCTTGGCATGCGTCCTAGTTGCACATCCGCCCTTGTCAACTAAGAGTTAAAAACATAATTATATATCATAAAAATACACGTTAAAATTTGAAAATAACAAATAAAACAAAACATAAATCATGACAACAATAAATAAAAATAAAATATTAAATGAACCAAATTAATGAAATTATGATTATATAAAATTAACATTAAACTTTAAGAATAAAATCCAAAATGGAGTTTCATCAATCCAAAATCATGGGTTAATTATCAAATAAGGATCTAAAATATTTTTCTATTCATTTAGAATCTAAAAGATAGTATAAAACTATCAAGTTAAAACATAAAATCAGTGTTTTCATAACCGGACCGAAGTTTAAACCAGTGGTTCAAACTGTTCGAGGTTCAACCGATCGGATTGGTTAGACCGGCTGTTCAACCGGAAAAATGAAAATTACCTATTTTTTTAATAATATTTCATTATTTTATACATAATTTTACATTAACATACTCATATACATATAAAATAAAAAAGAAAAAAATAATTAAGGATCTCTAAAGTCTAACCCTACTGAAGAAAAAATAATTAAGGAAAAGAAGATTTTGGAGGTGGTCAAGTCAAGTCTAAGTGTTTAACAGTCTGTCAGTGTTTTCAAATTTCAAATTTTTATAAAAAAAATGTATAACCGGCAGTTTCCGATTCATCTGGGTTTCCCGGTTTTCCCGGTTCCAGCCGGTTCGAAGCGGTTCTTAGTGATTCAACTCAAAAAACAGTTTTGGGGTCCTTCCGGACCGGTTTCGGTATAGGTTACCGGTTCAACCAGTTGAACCGGCCGGTCCGGAACGGTTATGAAATCACGGCTTAAAATCATAAAATCATTAAAGATTAACATAATCTTATAAATTTATCATTAATTAATATGTTATTTTAATGATAATAAATTATAAAATAGTATCTTAAAAGACAAATTTAATATATAAAATTTTATTGTAGTTATTATTATATTATTTTAATTTACTTTATGGTTAATATATCTTGAATTGATAGACGTTTTATATTTCTCGGGTACTAAATTGATAAAAATATCTTCCAAATCTCTATTAGATAGTAACCTATCTTTCGAGGGTTGATTTAATTGTTCAATTAATTCATAAAACCTCCATAAACCCTAAAATTACCAAAACGATTATAGTCAATGATGTTGCAAAGAACAATTATGAGGGTTGGATAGATCTTACCAATAAGTCTGAAAAAATACAAGAAAAATTAAGAAACGAGATAAACCCTAGATGCGAGAGTCGTCGCTTCTTTCTCCGTCTTGAATATTCCTCTCAGTTTTCCTCTTGATTCGATAGACATAGCTCCTGTGGATGATGGTAGGGTATGGATCTGGAGTGGGGTGATAGTGGTGTCTTTCCGAATGTGAATTGTATTCTTTTTATACTCCAAACTCTTCCAATGGATCTCTAACGGGTTTTTAGAGGTGTAAAAGTACAAATTTGGAGCTGTCCCGCATACCCGTTCGACTTAAGGTGTTGGTTAAACTGGGTCAGAACTAGTCGAACAATCAATTAATCAGTTTGAATTAGTTAATTTTAGTTAATTAATCAGTGGCTATTGTTGGTGCATGAAAATTATATATTAGAAATTTTTGGCGTAGTCAATTTTTCTATGATTGCGACATCAATTAGTTTTTTTAATTACAAAATACTCAATAATTTTAAAATTGTCATTTCATCTAAATCTACTTAAAATATATACTTTATAAATTATATTAGACTTTACTAATAAAGTTTAAATCCCCTGAATTAAATAAAATAAGCACAAAGATTAAACATTGTATGCATGGTCAACATGGATCACAAGGGTAAAATAATATTATGCTTTAAAGTTGATAGTAGTAAACCTTAAAGCAAAAAATTAACTATAAAAGACATTTACTTGTGAGAGACTATTTCACAAAGGATAACTATGAGATTAATAAGTTACTACATTTTAATAAATAAAAGTGATACTCAAATTAATAAAAAGTAATAATATCTTTGATAAAAATATATAACTATCTAAAAAATGTAAAAATGGCTTCATATAAGATGGCTCAAGCAAGTATTGACCACGATAAAAATTTTAATTAAAAGATGATAATATAATAATAATAACAATAATATTAATAATAATAATAATTATTATTATTAGAAGTAAGTATGTGATTTTATCCCACTTTCCGTGATCAATATAATATATACCGCCCTTTATAATAGTACTATTTATATATAGGAAGATAATATATTGTAGGATTATTTGTGCAATTCGTTAGTAGTTCTGTATGGTTGGGTAATTTCAAATTTGATCTAAAGTCCTTAAATGAGAGGGAGTTCTGTATTTAAGTTTCCAACGTGATTTAATTGCCTTTAAATTTAAAGTATTAATAAATGAGCGTCAATCTATTTCATTGAACTTAATTCTAGTCTATTTTTATTTCCCTTGTTCTAGATTAATGTGGATTAATCTTAAACTACTTTTTCCAATATATATTTTGGTTTTGGCAGGTGGGAAGAGAAAAGAGAATAGATATTTTGGTTTTGGTATGTGAGAACAGATAAAAGAGAATAGAGAAAGAATAAAAATTATTAATTTAAGAGTGATAATGTATGCTAAGAAAATAGGATTTATAGTTTTATTATATAGTATAGGGTAGATTTATAGAGATTTCTTAAGTCTAAACATGTAAAAAAAACCAAATCAAATATAGGTGTACAGTGCAAAAAATACTTTGTTATTTTAGAATTATGTCACTATTTTAAATTTGAGTTTTTCTCTTGTTAAATAAGGTGTATGTATATTTTCTGAGTTAAAAAAAAAAAATTATACTCTTAAAACCATAACGATAAAATATATAATGAACCATAAAAATAAAAAAGACTACGAACCATTAAAATATAATACATCATGATAAAATTATAATTATTCTTAAAAAGAAACATTAATGTGCAACTTTTTTCTTTTTATTGCAATGGTCACAATTAATACTAGCCGGATAAGGGTTATCCTTTTTCTTTTGGCCCTAGGGTCACTTTTCTCCCAAAGAATTCCTAGCCAAGCTAGAAGTTCTGCTTTTCTAAAAGCACACGTGGGATTTACTATTAAAATTATAGGTTAGTCTACAGTGCTTCTAGAGTTAATAGGGTATAGTTTTTTTTTTAATTTTAATTATTTTATTTGATTTAAAGGTGGTTAAAGAGTGGTTTTTTTATCTAACAGCCTATATTAACTAGGTGCACGATACCTCCAGGTGCACCTTACTTTGGCTCTAAAAATTTTATTACTATATTGACTCCATAAATAAAAAAAATAGACCTGATTTATGGTCTTTATATATGCTCCCTTCGTTCCCTTCAAAGTGTTCATTTTTTTTACGTCTCATTTAAAGAGTCAACTTTCTTTTTTACACACATGAGACTTACACACATCTACTAATAAAATTAAAATATGGGTCAACATACCTACTAATACAACTACTCACTACATATTAAATAATAATAATTCTTAATTCACGTGCAAAAAGCAAAAACACCTCTTCACATGTAATGTAATGGAGGGAATATATACACAAGTCATTTGGGAAAATTTAAATGTAACAGTTGTTTGTCCAACCGGGGAATTAAGTCTAACCAACAAATATAGAAATAAATTTTCCACCATATTTTCATATTTTCTGCAAAAGATTGTGTATAGTCACAACTTATGACGTAATTTAAGAATTTTCATGCTGAAAAACAATCATTTCATTGATATTAAGGGAAAGAATTGAGGATATTTTTGTATGTAGATACAGGATATTTTTGTATGTAGATACAATATCTACATACAAAAATATCCTCAATTCTTTCCCTTAATACCCCCCGTCAAGCGCTGCGTGGGGTGTAAGCTGACGCAAAGCTTGGAGCGCAAGAACTCAAAAGCTGGTTGCGGTAAAGCCTTAGTAAAAATATCCGCTAGTTGAAGATGAGAAGGAACAAACTCAGTACGCAACCTGCCTGAAGAAATCAGCTCACGAATAAAATGACAGTCAATATCAATGTGCTTTGCACGCTTGTGTGCGACCGGATTCTGACTCAAAAAAATTGCACTCTTGTTGTCACAGAGAAGTGTCGCGGGAGTCCTGGGGGACTGATGGATCTCCCGTAACAGATTAATCAACCAAATAATTTCTGATCCAGCGTTAGCTAAAGCTCTATATTCTGACTCACAGCTGGAACGAGCAACAGTCGGTTGCTTTTTAGCACTCCAAGAAACAAGATTGCCCCCCAAAAAAATGGAATAGCCGTAAGTGGAGCGACGGGTCTCCAAGCATTTTGCCCAATCTGCATCAGAGTATCCCACAATGGTCTGTTCAGGATGATGAGTGTAGTTAAGACCATAATGAATTGTACCCTTGACATAGCGAAGGATACGCTTCACAGCAGCAAAGTGATCGCCAGTGGGAGAGTGAAGAAACTGGCTGACAGTGTTAACAGCGTAGGAGAGATCAGGCCTAGTGATTGTAAGATACTGCAAAGCACCAACCAAGGAACGATAAAGAGTAGGGTCATCAAACACGGATCCCGAACTCTGCAAAGAACTCCGTGCAGCAAGCGGAGTAGAAACAGGCTTGCAGTCAAGCATAGAGGCACGCTCTAAAATGTCGTGAGCATATTTTGCTTGACCAACAAAAATGCCATCAGAAGTATAAGACACCTCTAGTCCCAAAAAATACGTCAACTTGCCAAGATCTTTAATAGCAAACTCAGCATGTGTGCGCGCAATAAACTGCCGAAGAAGATCCTGGTCATTCCCTGTAAGAATAATGTCGTCAACATACAAAAGAAGATATAAGAGAGAAGACCCTTTAATAAAGCAGAATAATGAGGAGTCGCAGCGGGACTGCTGAAATCCTAGACCCAACAAATAAGTGCTGAAACGTTGAAACCAGGCCAAAGGAGCCTGCCGCAGGCCATACAGGGCTTAAGCTTTTAGATGAGGTGGTCGTTTAACATGGTATCAGAGCTCATGGTTAACAATGGTCCAGGGTTCAAACCTCACCGCCACCCATTTATGAGAAAATTCCACATGCTAGGCTTGAGGCAAAAATTCTCCGCCTGCATGTGAGGGGGCGTGTTAGAGTGCAACCTGATTAAGTATTAAATGATTCAACTCTCTATCAGCTTAAGCTTTTAGATGAGGTGGTCGTTTAACATAATACCCCCCGTCAAGCGCTGCGTGGGGTGTAAGCTGACGCAAAGCTTGGAGCGCAAGAACTCAAAAGCTGGTTGCGGTAAAGCCTTAGTAAAAATATCCGCTAGTTGAAGATGAGAAGGAACAAACTCAGTACGCAACCTGCCTGAAGAAATCAGCTCACGAATAAAATGACAGTCAATATCAATGTGCTTTGCACGCTTGTGTGCGACCGGATTCTGACTCAAAAAAATTGCACTCTTGTTGTCACAGAGAAGTGTCGCGGGAGTCCTGGGGGACTGATGGATCTCCCGTAACAGATTAATCAACCAAATAATTTCTGATCCAGCGTTAGCTAAAGCTCTATATTCTGACTCACAGCTGGAACGAGCAACAGCCGGTTGCTTTTTAGCACTCCAAGAAACAAGATTGCCCCCCAAAAAAATGGAATAGCCATAAGTGGAGCGACGGGTCTCCAAGCATTTTGCCCAATCTGCATCAGAGTATCCCACAATGGTCTGTTCAGGATGATGAGTGTAGTTAAGACCATAATGAATTGTACCCTTGACATAGCGAAGGATACGCTTCACAGCAGCAAAGTGATCGCCAGTGGGAGAGTGAAGAAACTGGCTGACAGTGTTAACAGCGTAGGAGAGATCAGGCCTAGTAATTGTAAGATACTGCAAAGCACCAACCAAGGAACGATAAAGAGTAGGGTCATCAAACACGGATCCCGAACTCTGCAAAGAACTCCGTGCAGCAAGCGGAGTAGAAACAGGCTTGCAGTCAAGCATAGAGGCACGCTCTAAAATGTCGTGAGCATATTTTGCTTGACCAACAAAAATGCCATCAGAAGTATAAGACACCTCTAGTCCCAAAAAATACGTCAACTTGCCAAGATCTTTAATAGCAAACTCAGCATGTGTGCGCGCAATAAACTGCCGAAGAAGATCCTGGTCATTCCCTGTAAGAATAATGTCGTCAACATACAAAAGAAGATATAAGAGAGAAGACCCTTTAATAAAGCAGAATAATGAGGAGTCGCAGCGGGACTGCTGAAATCCTAGACCCAACAAATAAGTGCTGAAACGTTGAAACCAGGCCAAAGGAGCCTGCCGCAGGCCATACAGGGCTTTCTTGAGCTGGCACACATGAGTAGGATTACGAGGATCAACAAAGCCAGGAGGCTGGGCCATATAAACCGGCTTTGGCAAAATCCCATTTAAAAAGGCATTCTTGACATCCAACTGGTGTAAAGGCCACTGATGATGAACAGCGAGAGCTAGAATAAGACGAACAGTGGTGGCCTTAACAACTGGACTGAAAGTATGATGAAAATCCGAGCCAGGAATCTGAGTGAACCCCTGAGCAACTAAGCGAGCCTTATACCGTTCAATGGAACCATCAGAGCGGTACTTCGTGCGAAACACCCACTTTGAACCAACAACGTTCACACCCTTGGGCGGAGCAACCAAGTCCCACGTCTTATTAAGCGAAAGAGCGTCAATCTCCTCTCGCATAGCAGCCATCCAATGAGGGTACTTAGAGGCTGATTTGAAGCCACGAGGCTCAGCAGCAGCAGTGGTAAGAGAGCCTAGTAGAGCAGTGTAAGTCAAGTCAACAGGATACCTAGGCTTGAATATGCCAGCTTTAGCACGTGTCACCATAGAGTGACCGGACGCGTGTGGTGCCGGCCGTGGAGGAGGTGGGGGCGGCACTGGTGGAGCCACACGTGCCGGAGATGGAGAACCTGCAGGAGCTGCCGGCGGTGGTGACTTATCTGGGGAATCCGGAGCCGGCGTTGGGTGAGCCGGACCATGCAGCTCTTCGAAGATGGGGTGTACACACAGAGGCGACGGACGTGGCATACGTTTCTCAACTGTGGTGGGAAGAGTAGGATCCAGAAAACTGGAAATAGGCAAGTTCTGCGCTGACGGAAGAGTATTCCCAGCAAAGGGAAAAACCCGCTCATCAAACTGAGCATGACGGGTAATATAAATGCGTGCGGAAGTAGGATCGAGGCACCGAAAACCCTTATGAGTACTGTTGTATCCCAAAAAAATGCAGGGACTACTACGGGGGGAGAGTTTATGTGCAGCATAGTCTCTAAGAAATGGAAAAACCCTGCAACCAAATGGCTTGAAGACAGAGTAATCCGGAACACTATGAAATAACATCTCATACGGAGATTTATTATCCAAAACAGAGGATGGCAACCGATTGATAACATAAACTGCAGTAGCAAAGGCATCAAACCATAAAGATGCTGGACCACCACAATGAAACAGCATAGAAAGACCAGTCTCAGTAATGTGTCTGTGCTTGCGTTCAGCTCTACCATTCTGTTGCGGAGTATAAGGACAAGACATCCTATGTAGAATACCATGGCTTTGCATAAAAGAAGCAACACGCTTATTAACAAATTCAGTCCCCCCATCAGATTGAAAAACCTTAATACTTCTGGAAAATTGGGTGCACACAAAGGCATGAAAACGAAGCAGAACATCATAAAAATCAGATTTGGCACATAAAGGATAAATCCAAGAAAAACGTGAATAATCATCAACGAACACACCATAATAACGGAAACCAGAGGTAGAAGTAATAGGGGCTGGTCCCCATAAATCACAGTGTACTAAATCAAGAACAGAAGTAGCACGTTTCTCATTCAAGGTAAAAGGTAATCTCTTGCTCTTGGCAAGCTGACAAGAAGAGCAAACAGTAGGATCCGGTAAAATGGAAGTAACATTCAAGTGGCCTAATTTATTTAGTAAAGAAATGGCACTAGGAGAGACATGTCCTAGGCGCAAATGCCACAAATTAAAACTAGCACGCAAGGTTTTCTGATGAAGCGAAGCAATCAAAGCCGCACTCCCACTCTCTAGAACGTACAACCCATTATCACAACGACCCTGAGCCAGAACTGTCTTTGTCAATCGGTTCTGAATAGTAAAGGATTTGTCAGTAAACACAACATCGCAGTCATGAGTCAATTTACTAATTGACAATAAATTCTTAGTGAGACCAGGCACAACCAAAATATCCAACAGATTAATATTAGGAGATAAATGACCAGTACCAATATGCGATATTGTTAAAGAGTTTCCATTTCCAACAGTTACGGAACCGTTACCAGAATACGGCTCAAAGGAGTCCAATTGCGTAAACCCGGGAGTCATGTGCGCTGAGGCCCCACTATCCACATACCAATCCGAGTTAGAGCCCGGCGACTTAACGTTGCACGCTGCGTTGAAGGCCTGGGCAAGGTCAGCGGTGTGCGTGGCTGCAGGAGAGGCTGAGCGTCCACGAGCAGCAGCCTGAAGCTCCAAGAAACGAGGGCACTTGTCGGCGAAGTGCTCCCCACGGCAAAGTTGACATCTGGGAGTGAACGGACGGCGGCCACCCGAGCCTCCACGTCCAGAACCGCCTGAGCGACCTCCACGGCGCTGCTGACCAGAGCCACCGAAGCTGCCACGCTGCTGCCCAGACCCTCCGGAGGCACGACCGTCATCACCGCGGGCATCAGCAACGAAGACAGCAGGAGACGCCGGCGGAGCATGGTCCATGGAGCGAGTCATCATGTCAAATTGAACCGCCTGATGGAGCAAGTCGCGGAACGTGGGGACAGGCTGCATCGCCATCCGGGTATCTGCGAAGTTGGCAAACGACGAACCGAGTCCCCGGAGAAACCAATGGCTTTTGTCGCCATCCTCCACCGGCTTCTGGATAGCGGCAAGTTGATCGCACAGCTGTTTGAACAGACGGCCATACTCAGCGACGGAGAGGTCATTGCGACGAAGAGAGAGCAGTTCTTCGCGAAGCTGATTGGCACGCGACGTCGAGGCATGAGCAAACGCAGATTCTAGGGCACGCCAGGCGGATAGGGAAGAAGAACAATCCAGGACCTCCGCCATGGCTTCGGGTTCCAGGGTCGCGAACAGGACGCCGAGAAGACGCTGGTCGCGCAAGAACCAGACAGAATACGCCGGATTCGGCGACTCATCACCGGTGGGAGAGGGCAGAAACTTCGGAGGAGAGGGGGAAGTTCCGTCAAGAAGGTCCATCATCTCGAATGTTGTCGCCATCGAGATGAACTGCCGCTTCCACATCAAGTAGGTAGTGGTGGAAAGCTTTATCTGAACAAGGTTGATCATTGCCGTGGTTTGAGAAGAAGGGGCGGCCATGAAGAAACAGAGAAGGAAAAGAAAAGAAGGAAGAGACAGGGAAGGAAAAAGAAAGAAGGAAGAAGAGGGTTAGGGTTTTCGATCAGGCTGATACCATATGATAGGAATTATCGGATCATCACCAACTGTGATGACTTGCGTATAACATTATATATACAATTGAATCATTACAAGATCTCCATAAATCACGGAGAGAATAAATCAACATAAATACAAAGATATACAATATCTACATACAAAAATATCCTCAATTCTTTCCCTTTATACCCCCCGTTTATGATAGGAATTATCGGATCATCACCAACTGTGATGACTTGCGTATAACATTATATATACAATTGAATCATTACAAGATCTCCATAAATCACGGAGAGAATAAATCAACATAAATACAAAGATATACATACAAAGATGGAGCAGAATTAACAGATACAAACGAATCGATATCAGGAGACATATGATGAGAAGCTCCTGAATCTAAGACCCACAGGGGAGACGATTTACCTGAATTATCAGACAAGGACAAACCTTTATGAGAGGAGGCTGACATGGCATGAGGCTATGAGGCGAGGAACTGCTGAAACTGCTCCAACATATGTGGATCCAAGGACGGGGCAGCAACTGCGTTGTTGGTCTGAGGTGGGCGATACGTCCATGGAGCAGTCTGTGGCGGGCGTTGTTGTTGAGGTGGTCGTTGATGCTGTGGTTGTTTGCTTTTACTCAATAATTTCGGACACTGAGCCTTCCAATGACCCTTCTGCTTGCAGAAAGCACATTCATCCTGAGAGACCTTAGGGGCAGGTCTATTTTGGTTGCGAGGAGTAGACTGTTGTGAAGCAGCAAAGACAGATGAAGTTGTAGGTGTGACAGACACCTTATCTGCGTTAGACTTAAGTCGAATCTCCTCTGCTAACAGTTCATTAACCACAGAATCAACAGACGGAAGAGGAGAACGATGCAGAATTGTTCCACGCAATCCCTCGAAATCATTCCGAAGAGCCATCAAAAACTGTACCAGACGTTGTTCTTCTCTACGAGCCATATACGGTTCAAATTTTCGCAGCTCTGCGGACTCAGTGAGAGCCAACTGATCCCAGAGATTAGACATGGCAGAATAAAACTCTTGAACACTCATATCATTCTGCTGAAGAGCACGAATATCTGTCTCCAACTGATACTGCTTGGCGAAATTAGACTGCGTGTACAATCTAGCAAGATGATCCCATACCTCTTTAGCCGTCTCATACTTAGCCAACTGAACACCAATGGAGTGGGTAACAGAATTGTTAATCCACGTAATGATCTTCGAATTATCAGCCTCCCAACTGTCGACCAAGGCCGCATAATTAGTCTCCTTCTCGTCTACAGGCTTAATCCGCACACCTGTGACATAGCTCCACATAGATTTTCCACGCAAGAAATTCTTCATAACATAGCTCCAATACGTATAGTTTTTACCATCCAATTGAACGCTAATCGACTGAAGTGAATCATCCTTACGACTAGCCATGATAAAACAGAACTCTACGAGCACACCAAATCAAACTAAACAACAAAATCCAATAATCCCCAAAGTACCAAATCAACAAAATCCAACCAAATCAATCGAATCCAAATCAAACCCTAACACCGAGAGCACGAACAAACAAAGGGAAAATCGAAAATACCTCCATAAAAACTGTACGGACACCGATGTCGAACTCGTACGGACGCCGAAATTGTACGGACGTCGCCTGAATCAAGCAAAGAGAAATCGATGAATGGTGGCTCCGATACCATGATAACATAGAGAAAAGGGAACTAGGGATTTCTTATTGACTTGCATTATAAAAATAGAATACAACAAACAGTATATATACTTAGGGATTACAATGAAAAGTAAATAGACTAAAATACCCTACAGCTAATATTCATCACCATTTTCAGGATTTTGTGCTACGTATAGATAGATCAACAACTATTTGAGAGTTTGAGATTTTTTAATTAAAGATATTATCATTTTTTATTTATCTTTCAAATTTATAAAATAATTTAAATGGATTGTTACGGCATTTCATCAATTATTTATCATTATATTATTAAAAGTGTTATTATTTCAAATTTATTTCACCAAAACTTATTTTGTAAGACAATCTTATGCAACTTTTTAATAATCAACAGTACATTTTTATTTTATTTGAATAATAAATTATTCCAAAAAATGTTTACAGTTAATAAAAAAAATAATTTTTCATAAATAATGTGATATAGTAAAGAAAAACTAGCCATCGTATAAACTAATATATATATATATATATATATATATATATATATATATATATATATATATATATATATATTTTTAAATAATGAAAGATTCACAAATGCAATTAGTATAAAAAAATTGAAACATTTTTATGACTTATGGAGAGTAATAATTATAATTAATTACAAAGTTTTTATGGTGATCTGTTGTATCTTCTGTAATTTAATTATCTATGAATAAACTAACAACTAAATTTATTTGGCCACCTAAATAAAACGAGGTTGTATTTCATTAAATCAATTTAGTTGGAATTAGATTAGGAATTATTAATTAGTACCATTTTGTATCATAAATTACTATTCTTTTAAATAAAAAATTTATATTATTTTTCGAAAAATTTATGATGTAACAGAAAATTAATCTATTTTATTTAAAATGAGTTTAGTATATTATATTACATAGATATATACTCCATATTATTATGAAAAAAATATAACACTTTATGATTCGATTAAAATAGCTATATAAATTTAATCGGCAAATAAAACTCACAATTATGCACTAATTAAGCCTCTATATTCCTCCTAACTTTCTGGCCGGATTAACTCTCTAGAAGAAGAAGAGAAAAGAGGAGGAATGTTGGCTTCGCAAGTATTTTATACTCCATTATTGTCTATATTTCCTCAATTTTTTAAATAATTAAAACTTTGGCTACCAACCTAGTATAAGCCATGCTTGATTTCATGAAAATAGAAGACTTTCCAATCTTTGTCTAATTAAAATCATAAAAAAATAAAAAAAAGTTGATCACAATTACAATATGTTTAAGAATATTATATTTTATTTAAAAAATATTTATTTTAATTAATAAATTTTTTATATCAAAATAAACAATTAAAATGTCAAGGGCATAAATAGTTGACTAAGAAAATAATTTTTTTTCTCGAAATTAAAATTAAAGTTATTGTTTTTTATACAAAAGATACCAACGTCCATAAAAAACTTCAAATTTCTTTTTAAGTGTAGGTTACGAAAAATGTTACTTGTAGGGATATTTTTGATAATAAATAGAAACAAAGTTTTGTGTGAGACTATATAAGACAGATAAAAAGTACTCCCTCCGTCTCAAGAAATAAGACACATTTTCCATCATTTTGGGTTGTCCCGCAAAAGTTTGCACATTCCTAAAAAAGCAAAAAGTCAAACACAATCACCCTTCTCCATACACTTTATTTAAAAAAAAAAACTACCCATACTTAACACACATAACATATTTTGTCATTTATTTATTACAAAAAAATACCATAATACTCCTAAAAGTCACCACTTTATTAATCTCTGTGCCAGGAAAGTGGTGCAATCTTTCCTGGGACGGAGGGAGTAATAATCTTTATAATTAAAAGTGATATTAAATTGATAAAAAATGATAAGGGTGCTGTGAACTATTTATAGTATAAAGAATAGTGATAACATCTCTTAATAAAAAAATGATAATTAATTATGAAAGTGTAAAATGGTTTCATCATGAGACAGTCTCACAGAAATCTGCCTCATAAATAAATGATAAATTATGTTAGCTAGGTGTGTTAAGTAAGAATAGTATTATTGTAAATAAAGTGTAAAGGCGAGATAAGTTGTTTTGACTTTTTTACCATTTTAAAAATATGAACATTTTTTTAGAATGGACGTAAATTGAAAATATGAAAGTTTCTTTTTGACGAAAAAAGTATTTGGTTAGGAGTATTTGGTGGGTTTAACGAAAATGAAGGTATACTGATTCTTATTGTTAATGTTTTTAATTTAATAAGAATCAAAAGTTTTTAATTATTTACATTTATTCAACAACTATTCTCCACTCTCCTATCACTTTCAATCTCATTAAAATTGACATCCTTAATTATATCAATGGTCATTTCAATTTAAGAATTCGAAACAAGCCATTTAAATTGAATTAATAAGGATATTACATTTGAAGTAGATCGAATCCGAGCTCTATGAGCCGAGGCACATTGGAGTTTTTCCCAAAAAATGAATAATGAAAACATGTGTGCAAGCATTTATGTGTCAAAAGATTATTAATAAAATGGACCTACACAAATATAGAGGCCATTTTGAGGTATTAGTGTTGGGACATGAAGAATATACATGCGGGTTTTATTGAACGACGAAATCAGACATTACTCAATTAATTTATTTAATTCATATTTTAATTATAATTAATAATGTTGAAATGGGCAATCTTCATTTCCTCTCGCTTTCCTAGTCAATCTGTATATCAACTATGCAAACTATAAGTAGGTGTTGACTTAGCTAAATTTTAACTAACAAGCTTTTTTTAATTAATTTATCTATAATTAGTTTTATTTAATTGTTAAAATATAGTAAATATATATTCAGTATATGTGTGAGAGTTGACAAATATAGTTATTTAGAATTAACTGGTGGGAGCTTATCTCATCGTGAATTGACTTGGTAGCTTGACTGAACAGATTAATAAATAATAAATAAATTTCAGTAAAATCTTAAACCATGTGGAATTTGAGTTGATTAATAACTAGTAGATAATTATATTTATATAAATAACTAATTACCAAGGAAATAAATAAATAATTTAAAAGTAAAGAGTATTATAAGGTTTTTGTGTTGATCATTGTTATTTTATTTTTTAGTATGAAAATAAATATGAGTTTGATAAAAATAAATAAATAAAAGGTGATATTACGAGTAATATATAGAAATTACTAAATGTATCATATGGATGGAGTAATATATATATATATATATATATATATATATATATATATATATATATATATATATATATATATATATATATATATATATATATATATATATTAAATCAAATTATGAATTAAATTAATCTCGTTTGTGATTCTATGATTTCATGTTTGAATTTTTGTGTTATATATAATAAAGTAATAGAAAACCAGTTTAAAATCAGTTAAGCAATATCATAAATATTGCATGTATGATGTACTATAACTCAGTCTAAATTACATATGTAGATCTATTAAGACTTGAACGATAAAACGGGCATATTATATTACACTTTAACTAATTTGAATCTATATATCAAGATATCACACTTCACATTTTAGTAGTAACTAAGTTTAATACTTTATTAGATGTCTAGTGACATTTTAGTAAGTAAGTTTAATACTTTATTAGATGTCTAGTGACATTTTAAAGCATAACAACAAACATACTTTCAATTAATCCATATCATTTGTTTATTACCTAAATTAAATTGAAATTATACTCTAAGATATCACAAATCATACTTCAAATGATAACAAAATTTTAGTTACATTTTACAAATAAAATATACTTTCAATTCATCTTTTTTATAATTTAATTGAGTCATTATATTTTAAGGCACCAAACATTGCACTCTAACAAATCATTCATAATTTTACCTTTCTATTATCCATATTGCATTTTTATTTTTATTTTTGCACGAGTATAT
The DNA here is from genome assembly GCA_023678885.1 of Pogostemon cablin. NCBI lineage: Eukaryota > Viridiplantae > Streptophyta > Magnoliopsida > Lamiales > Lamiaceae > Pogostemon > Pogostemon cablin. The sequence continues at coordinate 2,522,111 of CM042970.1, forward strand.
AATATGTACACTGACTAACTTGGAGGAGGCCAGAACTCACTGTCAACTAGGGAACCTCATTTCAAGCAAGAGTTCTGCGCTTTGTATGAATTGCATCACAATTGTTGATCGCATCGTGAATTTCAAACATAAAACCTTATGGAATTTCACATCAAAGCACTTGAAGCCTTGACCGCTAAGCCAACCCTGTATTTCATATTACATTTTAATTAACATAGCATTATACTTAATTCGAAGCACCATAGAGTGTAATCAGACTGGTCAAAAAGAATTTGCCACTGAAAAATGATTTTCTTTCAGCTAATTAAAAACTCTAGAACACAGAGAAATTCCTTCTGAGAGTAGACTATATTTCCTTCAAATAAAATATGAGGATATAAATATTCCAGAAATATAAATCAAGACAACTGTAATGTCTTCTTGTGCCCTCTCTGAGTTGGTGGGAGAATTCTTGCATTAGAACTTAGTCAAATCTCATTTCCATAATATTTTTTCCAAACAAAAAATCTTAATCCACAATAGAAACTTCTCTTTCACTCCTCTTCTCCTCCACTATTATTTAAACTAGCATTAGAATCATTCTCCACCTTAACTCATAAGAAGTTGAAATCTGAGCTCTTCAAAATCAATCAAGATTGGAAGATCAGAAAACCAGCCATGGCAATCCAAGAAATCCCAACACCAATTACTCCCAGAAAATTAATCAAATCTACACTCTTCCTTTTATCCAAAACCACTGATGCAAACACTCTCTCCCTTCCAAAACCTTTACACACTTTCTCTGAGTCGATGACGCAAGAAAACATTGAAAATACAGAGATCATTGTCCGTAAATGGGATCCCACCAGCACTTCTCTGGAGAAATTCACCTCACTGTTTCAAGAAAATCGAACGGAAGCTCTGGATTTCATCAAGTGTGTTGAGGGCCTTCGCAAAGCAATGCATTTCTTGATTGCAAAGAGGTCGAGTTCCAATCAGTTGGTGATGGCCAACAACTTGATGAAGATTGCCATGCTTCGTCTCGAGAAAGAATTCTATTACATCCTGTCAGCAAACCGGGATTGCTTGAATCCTGAATCGGTTTCCAATGGCTCCTCACAGCTATCACGATCACTGTCTTTTAGTAACTCGGATGAGGAAGTGGACGATGATCGTATTCAATCGGATGGCGATGATCATAGGATGTCAAAGGTGGAACGAGCTATGATGGATTTGAAGATGATTGCGGAGAGTATGATCAGCTCGGGTTACAGCAGAGAGTGTGGAAAAATATACATGATCACAAGAAAGTCGATTGTTGATGAAGAACTCTATCGTCTTGGAATCAGAACCTGCAATCCATCTCAGATCATCAGAATGGATCAGAAGGTTCTCGAACAAAATGTCAAGAAATGGATCGAAGCAGCTAAAGTGGCTGTGAGAAAGATCTTCAGGGGAGAGAGATTGTTGTGCGATCATGTGTTTTCTGTCTCTGAGACAATTAAACAAACATGTATCGTGCATTCAACAATGGAAGGCGCCACCAATCTTTTCAAATTTCCGGAAATTGTGGCCAAGAGCAAACGATCTCCTGATAAGATTTTTCTTCTGATGAATCTTTTCGAGACCGCCTCCGATCTCTCGCCGGAAATCGAATCGATTTTCTCGTACGAATCCCTCTCTCCAATCAAACTACAAGCGCTCTCCGCAATCCAAAAGCTCAGAGACTCAGCTTTAACGATTCTCTCCGAATTCGTTTCATCAATCCAGAAAAACTCATCCAGAACACCAATTCCCGGCGGTTGGATTCATCCTCTGACCTATTCAGTGATGGATTACGTCTCTTCATTAGCGGAGAACAGTGGAATCCTCACCAGTATCCTCGCCGACGACGCGGAGAACGCCTCCGCCCAATGGCCTTTCCCGGAATCCTATTTCAACAGTCCAAGCAGCGGCGGCGGCGCGTCGGTAGTAGCGAGTCGACTCGCTTGGATCATACTCGTCCTTCTCTGCAAGCTCGATAGCAAAGCTGAGCTCTACAAAGACATCGGATTATCATACCTCTTTTTAACAAACAATCTCCAATACATCGTCGAGAGAGTCAACTCCACCGCCCTGAAACTCCTCCTAGGGGAAGAGTGGCTATCGCAGCTCCAAAAAAAGGTGAAACTCTACGCCGGAAAGTACGAAACCGTCGTTTGGGCTAAGGTTTTCTCATCTCTACCGGCGGAGAAGGAATCATCCCCTACCGCAATTAAGGAACATTTCAGGACATTCAATTTCGCATTCGAGGCGGCGTACAGGAAACACAGCTCGTGGGTGGTGGCAGATCCGAAGCTTCGCGATGAGATCAAAATGTCGATTGCGAGAAAATTGGTGCCGGTGTATCGGGAATTCTACGATCGGAGCTACGTGGAGATTCTGAGCGTGGAAAGAAACCTGGAAGTATTGGTGAGATTCTCGCCGGATAATTTAGGGAATTATTTGTCGGATTTGTTCCATGGAAGTGCTGAGGGATCGTGGAATTCATCTCCTTCACCATCGCCTCAATCCAAGTTAACTCGATGTTTTTGATTCCATAAACAGGATGAACACGACCAAAATCTTGTTTACCTCAAACCTGATCTTAATAAAAAGTTAAATTTGAGTGGATTGTTGAATGAGAAGCTCCAGTTGCGCACAAATTGTGAAATTGTTGGATGTTTTGATCTTCTCTGTACAGAAAATTTCATGAACAGCAGCATTTTAGGAGAATGTTGTGTTTATTTATGAAAAATCGTTAAAGCAATCTCCCCATTCACCGCTGTTATGTATTTTGGGTAGGGAGATCAATGGATAAGGTCGGGCCGCGTAGTTAACTACCCAGACTTGGCCTATTTTAAAAATGTCTGCCCCAGACCTGCTCCGAGACCAGCACGGGTTCTACATTACAGGCCCGTGCCCCGCCCTGTACGGGGCGGGTACACCCCAGCCCTCCCCATTTTTTAAAAAAAAAATAATACATCAGCACTAACATAAAAAACAACATCCCCATGTCTACAGTGCGGAGGCAAAACTTCCATAATCTCAACTCATGCTCAACAATGGAAATTAACCGGAATCCCTTTAAAAAAAGGAAGTTAGAGATTAAAATTAATGAAAACTTAAAATTATATTTTTTAAAAAAAATCAAAAGGGGTAGGAAATCTCCAATCAACTGCTCCAAAAGAAATTAACAAACAAAAAAAATTCATAGTTGAAATTAAAGATTAAGAGTACTGAAGCATATTGAAGTGATTCAAGACTAACTAATATTATTAGAACCGACACTCCAACGAGCATTCCAAGAAGAACTATTACAGATCATTAATGGTCTAACTATGAAATTGGAAGAGACGAGAGAGGGAGAGAGTGAAGAATTATTACTGATGAAAATGGATGAAACGAGAGTCAGAGTGTATTGGAAGGGGGGTTGGGGGGGTTGAAAGCGGCTGGTGGTGAAATGAAAATGAGAGGGTGAGATATTAGGGTTCCTTTCTTAAATAAATAAATATAAATAATTAATATAATTATTATAAATAGTATATTATTATATAATATAATAATTATTTAGTGTTTGGGGCGGGGCGGGGCGGAGTTAAATCAATACCCGAACCCGCCCCAAATGTGTACGGGTCTGGGCCGCCCCGCCCCGTTTCTGCTTCAGTCTGGGCCGGCCCAAAACATGCGGGGCGGGACGAATTTGACATCCCTAATTTTGGGTGGAAGTAATAATATTTTTAAGAGTTAGAACAGGTGTAAACCCAATTCTCTTTTAATTTTAAAATTTAAACCTCCCGCAACACATAAATTATATAAAATTTAAAAGGAACCGAAAATAATTGAACCATAAGTGAATTTATGGATTTCTTTATGTAAACTTAGACGTGTCAGCCTAGAGAGATTGATTTGGAGTAGACCGGGAGCCAATCTCTCTCTCTCATTTTTCTTGAAAGAAAGAAAAGGCCACCAACTCCAGCTGAAACGATACCTTGATTCCGTAAGGGAATTGAATTCCACATTACATACGATATATTCACTCCTCTGCCCGCCCTTCTCGACAGTACCGATTGTCTTTGCTTTAAGCCACTTTTCATTCAATTTGTGGGAATTTTTTATTTATAAACCGACCCTAACGAACGAAGGGGCCCGCTTACCCACTCCCCTTCCTCCCTAGGAGCCTCGCCCTTTTGATGTACATAAGTATATATACTAAACTGTATAAACATGTTTATAAGAGTATTTGTATTGGAGGTATTGAAAGTGTATCACACGTGGCAATGCTATGCCAGCTGTTGGAGGCAGTTACACAGAATATGCAAGCTGTGAGTTGAGACAGTTACCACGTTTGTTAGGTGCCATCTGGCTGAGATTCTATTCCTGATATTTTCTTCCTACTATAAATAGTTGCAATCTTCTATATTCAGAATATATGAAAACATATCTCTTTCTCTCTTATGTATATGGATATTTCAGATCTCTTTCTCTCTTCTGTATATGATTTGTGATAATTTGCAAAGTTAACATGGTATCTAGAGTTCTAGATTGATTTGAGTGTATAATTTTTTTTTTTGGGATGGATTCTCTTAACACTGCTTGGAATAACAATTGACCATTGTTGACAGCTTCCACGGCGGTTTCAACGATGGCTTCAAGTTCTTGACCACCACCGTTTTTATTGATGGTGCTCTCTTTCTACATGGTGCCGATCATCCTGGTCTTATTTTAATTCCTCATCACCTTACGGGATCCAATTACCTTCCGTGGAGACGAGCTATAGAAGTTGCTCTCGGTGCGAAATCGAAACTGCAATTCATCAATGGTGATCTACAGATGCCGGCTGAAGGTGATGCTACGTACGATTCATGGAGAATGGTGGATTAGACAGTTTTATCGTGGATTTTGAACACTTTGTCTAAGGAATTGAGTGACACATTTGTTTATGCCAAATCTGCAAAGGAGCTCTAGGATGCGATTGAACGACGTTACGGAGCGAGTAATGGTCCATTGATTTACAAGGTGAAGAGAGATATTGAACTTAGACTCAATTTTGGTTTAAATTGATTAAGGTAAGCGAACCTTATCGTTTGTAGTGAGTGACCAAGTTTAAATATCAAACAAAGGGATATTTAAATTAAGAGTGTATCCGTATTTGTTTTCAACCTTACTTTAGAGGAGTGATCGGATTTTAAGTTTTGAAAATTGAAAGAGCAATTAAACTACCATTTATCAAAGCAAGAACCAAATAAAAACACTTAACAATTAAGATGATCAAATAAAGTATCAAGTAACCAAGCAATTAACAATTAAGATGATCAAATAAGGTATTAAGTAACCAAATTAAATGAGATGGATGAAAAACAATCTAAAGAAGAGCAAGGCTAACCACATTCAAGATCAAGGACACAACATGGCTTGTTAAACTCAAATGGCAAATATCAATAATCATTGGAATAGAAGTAATCACAAATAATCCCCTAACCCCTAGGACAAGGAAATTAGGTTCTAAACTCATTACAAGTTTTAAGCACATAAGATTGAATCTCACTATCAATTCCTTTAAGGTACTATGATAGCAAAATTAGTCTTCTCACTTAATTAATAAATCAAATATGATAAACCAATTAAGTGTTCTCACATGAATATTCTAAGTATATAAAGATGCTACCACATACTTCATACACTAACACACAAAATCCATATTATAACATGATTCAATCAAACCCCTAATCATAATATTGGATTGGTCCTCCTAATACCATAAATAGAGAACTCAACCACACACATCATAATACAAATAAAGTAAATCAAAGATCATGTAAGAAATTCCAAAATCACATCAATTAAACCATTAAAAATTCAACAAATCCATAGATCCCTAATCCATCATGTGGCTAGCCTCACAAGAGGTCTAGCCAACAACAAACATCATCAAAACATCATTACAATGCTTAACAACATCCATTGTTGCAATTAAAACTAAGAAAATGTAAAGTAAAGGTGATATCTCCCATATATTGGAACTTTGTTTGAAACTCTCCTTCAAGATGCAATTCTTCCTTCTTGTGCCTCAATCTCCTTTAGAAATGTGATGAGTGAATGAAAGATATGAAGTTTCATAGGTGAAGATGTGAAAATGGTGGGAAAATGGTGGAAAATGGAGTGAAAAATGGATGGAGATGGTAGTGTGTGTGGAAAATGGTGTGGAGTGTGTGTCTTTCACGAAAATGGAGGCTAGGGTTGATTTTCCAATCCAGACTTGGAGAAAAAGCAGCCAAAATGGGAATAAAAACTGATTTTCTGGACAGGTGGCTATTTTCACAAAAATTCGACAGAATTTTTGTGAGGGATGTCGAATTTTTTTGCAATTCAGCAGAAAAAATTAGACCAAATTTTTATGCTACTGGTCGAATTTCTTTGTCAGTGTGCTCAGCCCCCGTTGCTCTATTTTTTCCCTGATTCTGAACAAAAATTCGATCGAATTTCTGTAATGCTGGTCGAATTTTTGTATCAGTTTACTATTTTTTACTTTTTTTGCACTCTTTTCTCCATTTTTGTTCGTTTTCTCCTCCGTTACACATATATGTGCATATTTTAACATTAGAATAATATTTTCCACCTTTTCTACCATATAAGAAGCGAAAACAACACGAAAATACACAAAATAAACACAAAAATAACCTAAAATCTAGGTGAATTCAACGACGATCAGATATCAGTACTGTTATGCAAGGAAATAACACTATCATTAAATATTTCAATAGGTTGTGCAAGTTGTGGGATGAATTGTGTACTCTGGAGCAAGAGGTGAATTGTACTTGTGTTGCAGGAAAAGTTCTCTCTCAACGATATCAGGATGGTAAGCTCATGCAATTTCTGATGGGGCTCAACGACAGCTATGATTCTGTGATTAATCAGATGATGCTCATGGATCCTCTACCCTCTATCGATAATGCTCTCTCTCTTGCTTGCGGCTGAGAGACAACGTTCTGTCCATGTAGCAATCTCTGAGGTGGATACAGTGGCTATGGTGTCAAAATCCTCTAATAATTTTGGCCAAGGTAACAATTTTAAGAATGGTGGATCACAAGCGATGGGATGGACCAGAGGCAAGGGTGGACACTCTCCTCGATATACAAAAAAAATGTGAGATTAATTTGTGACCATTGTGGGATGTCTGGGCATGAAATGGCCACATGCTTCAAGATACATGGGATGCCTACTTGGTATAAAGAGCTTAAAGAGAAAAAGAATAAAAATTTTGCTCACACTACTGCTCTCGGTGAGCGTACTGTTCCCAAGGAAACTCATGTCGCAGAGGGATTTTCTTCTGATTTCCAAAGCTTAATGAAGCAAATGACTACCTTCATGGAAGGACAGAACAAGGAAGGGAAAGGAGTACATTTTGCTCAGTTTGCATATTATGAAGGTAATGATTTCTCTACCATTCAATATGCTTTATCATCTGTTGATATTGGTTCCTCTGAGGGTTGGATTATAGATACTTGTGTAAGAAAACATATGTGTACTTAATTAAATTTGATGAGTCATTTAGTTCCGGTGCAAAGTAGAACCACAGTTTATCTTCCTGATGAGAGTATCAAAGAGTTAAGTTTTGTGGGTCCTTTCTCCGAATATCACATTGAAGGAGATCCTATACATTCCGAGTTTTAAGTATAACCTATTATCAGTAACACAACTTTGCAGAGATTCAGGTTTGAAGGTTGTTTTTCTTGCCTCCATGTGTTTCTTTCAGGACCTTCGGGGTAATGCTACACTAGCGGAAGGATAACTGAGAGGGAATCTATATTTTCTGAAGAATCAGATTATTGAGGCTCATGCTTGCAGCGTCTCCTTAGAAACTTGGCATAGAACTCTTGGTCATGCTTCTCTTAGTACCTTAAATCATTTGAATTTTTTGAAACCTATTTGTCACTGTTCTGCATCAGAAGTTGTTACTTCTTGTGAAACTTGTTATAAAGCTAAGCAACATCGTTTACCTTTTGCAAAGAGTTCGATACATACTACTTGTTGCTTTGATCTCATACACATTGATATCTGGGGGCTATGCAAGGATGAATGTTATACTAACACTCCATATTTTTTAACCGTGGTTGATGACTTTACTAGATGTACTTGGGTGTATTTGTTGAAAGTAAAATCAGATGTTGCTGGTGTTTTACAGAGATTTATTACTATGGTGGAGAGACAGTTCAATCAGAAAGTTAAAAAGGTTAGAAGTGATAATGGAGTGGAATTTTTTGGAAGAGAAGTTCAAAGTTTTTTTGCTTCTAAAGTAATATTACATGAAAAATCATGTGTGTATACTCCACAGCAGAATGGAATAGTGGAAAGAAAGCATAAGCATTTATTGGAAATAGCTAGAGGGTTTTTATTTCAAGCAAACCTGCCACTTGTTGCCTTTTTGTGTTCTAGCTGCTGCACATATTATTAATAGGCTTCCATCATCTATTTTGGATTGGTGCATTCCTTTAGATAAACTTCATGGCAGGCCTCCTGATTTTAAACAGCTAAAGGCTATTGGTTGTTTAGTGTATGCTGCGGTCTCATGTCCACAAAGGGGGAAGTTTACCCCAAGGTCCTTAAAGTGTATACAAGCTTTATGATTTGGAGCATGATCAGTTTCTTGTTTCACGAGATGTTGTTTTTAAAGAACACATCTTTCCTTATTCTTCTTCTCCACCACAACCTTTATCATAACACCTACCTTGCTCTCTTGATATTGATAAAGCTTTCGATGATCCTTGTACTATTTCTCAACCCTCTATATCTGATTCTGTGCTACCGAAACCATCACACATGATTTCATCTTCAGACGTTGCACCTTCTATTGTGGTTTCTTGACGAAGTGGTCGGGTTGTTCAGCCTCCCTCATGGACTAAATATTTTATCTGTCCTGGTATTTCTACTTCCTCGGCCTTCCTAGCTAATCTTTATCTTGATAAAGAGCCTAATTTCTATACACAGGCTGCAAAAGAGAAAGTTTGGGTTGAGGCAATGGATGAGTTGAAGGCACTTGAAAGCAATCATACCTGGATTCTCACTGATTTGCCTTCAGGGAAGGGAGCTATTGGATGGAAATGGGTGTATAAAATTAAACGAAAACAAGATGGGACCATAGATAGGTACAAGGCTAGGCTAGTGGCAAATGGGTACACTCAACAAGAAGGTGTGAATTACTTCAAAGTGTTCTCCTCTATGGCTAAACTTGTAACAGTAAGATTTCTTCTTTCTATTGCATCTATGAATGGTTGGGAGTTACATCAGTTGGATGTTAATAATGTCTTTCTCTATGGGCATCTTAGTGAAGAAGTATATATTCAACCTCTTCAAAGATATGCAAAAGCTAAGCCTGGCCAAGTTTGTAAGTTGGTTAAGAGCCTTTACGGCTTGAAACAAGCTTCAAGAGAGTGGAATGTTGAATTGTGTAAAAAGCTCTCTGTTTTTAGGTTGATACAATCTCCACACGATCACTGTTTGTTCACCATGAATAGAGATGGTTTGTTTTTGGCTATGTTAGTGTATGTTGATGACATCTTGGTCACATGTTCTGATGTTGAAATGGTTTCTGCTCTTAAACATTTTCTTCATCAAACATATACTATTTAAGGTCTTGGATTGGCACAATATTTTCTTGGTGTTGAAATTTTTAGAAACACAGATGACATCTTTATTTGCCAAAGAAAGTATGTCTTGGATGTTCAGACTGATACAGGTATGCTTGACTGTAAATCGGCTGCCACCCCACTCCCACCTGGTCTTCATCTTACCGCCACTGATGGAATGCCTCTTGATAACCCTGATCAATATCTGAGGTTGGTAAGCAGACTCCTTTATCTCAACATGTCGAGGCCAGATATCACGTATTGTGTGCAACAACTTAGTCAATTCGTCACTTCTCCTACTTCAATACATTGGAATTCTGCTATGCATGTTCTTCGATGTCTAAAAGTTACGACTTCTCTTAGTTTATTCTATCCGTCTTGCCATGATATAACTCTGGAAGCTTATTGCGATGCTGATTGGGCAGCATGTAAAGATAGTCGACGGTCCATCACTGGTTATTCCATATTTTTTGGGGGTTCTCTGATTTTTTTTAAGAGCAAGAAACAACCCACCATTTCTAGATCTTCTACAAAGGTAGAATATAGGGCTATGGGGTCTACTATTTGTGAGCTTTAATGGATTTATTATCTTTTGCAAGATCAACGTCACTCTGTTGTTATTCCGATTCCACTTCATTGTGATAACAAGACAGCGCTTCACATCACGGCCAATCCCTTTTTCACGAGCGCACCAAACATCTTGAGATCGATTGTCATTTGGTTCGGGATAAATTCAAAAAAGATTTTTGCTTTGTTCATTCTTCTTTGCAGATTGCTAATGGCTTTACCAAGATCTTGAATGGTTCCCAATTTGCTAAATTCATCTGCAAGTTGGGAATGAAGTCGTTTCCTCATTCTCCAACTTGAGGAGGGGGTATTGGAGGTATTGAAAGTGTATCACACGTGGCAATGCTATGTCAGCTGTTGGAGGCAGTTACACAGAATATGCCAGCTGTGAGTTGAGACAGTTACCACGTTTGTTAGGTGCCAGCTGGCTGAGATTCTATTCCTGATATTTTCTTAAAAATGGTGTACCCCACCATTAGGGGCCCCCACCGCCCCAGGGAGGATTGATGGAGAAGGTAAATCGCAAGTTGTGCCTTAAGTGGATTATAGGGAGAACTCACTGTTAAACTTGTACTTGCAAGGGGCCAAATCTATGCCAAAGGCAGGATTCGAACCCCCACCCTGCAGCAACCAAGCTCAGCTGAAAGGCCTTTCCACCCTCCCCTCTACGACTTGAGCTATGCCCTGGGGGCTCTATTCCTGATATTTTCTTCCTGCTATAAATAGTTGTAATCTTCTATATTCAGAATATATGAAAACATATCTCTTTCTCTCTTCTGTATATGGATCTTTCAGATCTCTTTCTCTCTTCTGTATATGATTCGTGATAATGTGCAAAGTTAACAATTTGTGTTATTTTAAAATTAAAATAATTTTCAAACTTATTGAACGAAAGTAATACTATAATGTTGTATAATATTTTCTTTATAATGTGTAGAATAAATAAACCATGAGGAAGTGTAAAAATAAAATTAAAAAAAAAAGACTTGTAATTATCTAGTTTGCACTACATTTTATTTATACTAATAATAAAAAAAATCAATTTTTTTTAATCTTATTTTCATTTTAAAGAAAATGTTGGGCTGCCCAATATAGTTAGCTAGATAAATAATGAAAAGAGCCCAATTATTATTTATATATGATTGTCTATTAATTTAAGTAATTAATTAAGAGTGAGACTCTTGTGTCCCGTGGACACCGTGACCCTTTACAATTTTCGTGCTCTTTTACAATTTAAACTCATAACAATACATATGTTTAAATATAATATGGAGGGGGAGGATTGTGTTCCCATAGGACACACCGTATCCCGGGGGCGCAGAAACTTTTGCCATTAATTAATGGCCCATAATGGATAACCTAGAGGGGTTAATAAGTTGCCAATTTCCAGTAGAAGATTGACACGATTAATGCACCCATCAGGTGGCCGTGAGACTCCACAGAGAGAGGGTGAGAGCCTCCGTCCAGTAGTGGGAAGAGTGGTGTGAAATTCCTCTAGAGAGAGGAGCCACCGAAGTAAGCGCACACAGTGATTTGCATGAGACAAGATAAATGAGAGAGAAGGAGAAGTGTGTGTGAGAAGATATCCACTTTAGAGATCTGTCGTTTCACTTCAAATTTGGAGGGATAATTCACAACATCCTTGTAACAACAAATTTTGTATTTATGATAAAATAAATACAAATTGGAGTACAAGGATAATCCTGATGCATTTAATTTAAAGAAATTATAAACGAGTTACAATTTCTAATCAATCTTCTGATTCTTCTCTCGAACCAATTTGGCCTTGACTTGAATTGTGTGAGTTGACTTTGACTAGAGTGTATGCTGATTGTGTTGACAGAATGTGTGTTGAGCCGGATTTTCAGATGAAGCTTGTCTGAACTTGAATGTGTAGTCTTGATGTTGCACCGGAGGAATCGAGCTTTTATTAGGATTGAACGTTTTGATCCGGAGGCGTCGAGTCTTTGTTCGGATTGAACGTTGACTTAAAAACTTCTTATGAAGAATGTTGTTCGATTTGCTAGAACGTCGTTGACTTCACAAACACAGCTGGATGAGTCTGACTGGAAGAAACGTCGAATCTGAGGGTCTTAGCACCTTGATCTCAGGTCGAGTAATGTTTCTGACCAACGCTGGATCGGAGGCTGTTCACTTGAAGAACGCCGGATCGGAGGGGCTTGGCACCTTGATCTCTGATCGGAGACTGCTGGCTGGAAGAATGCCGGATCGGTAACCTTGATCTATGATCGGAGGCGGTTGGCTGGAAGAACGCCAAATCAGAAGGGTTTAGAACCTTGATCTCGAATCGCAGCTCGTTCTTGGCTTGAAGATGCTTGAAGATCTCAAGGGAGCACTGCTCATATTCTTGATCTCTTCAGAAACGTCTGCGTCTTCAGATGTTTTAGTGTGTCTAGAATGAATGGAGGAGAGCTCCTTATATAGGTGAAGTGTGAGGAAGTCCTATAAATAAATCGCAATTTGATTGGTCCAGGACTGATTTGACCTGATTCTGCAGGCTTGAGCCTTTCCATGTATAACGCAGTTTGATTGGTTGATCCTTGATTTGACTGAATTCTGTGGGCTTGGGCTTATTTGACTGGATCTGTCCCAATTATCAATTATTCACTAATTTATTTTAGAAATTTATTTATTTAAATCTCTTAATAAATAAATAATTTATTGATAATTATTGCATTAATTTGCCACATATTTTCCTTTAATAGACAATAAAATTCAAGTGCCTACAATCCTCGTTTTCTCTTTTCCTTTTTATTATTGTGTATTCAAAAAGTGATTCTCTTGATGATATTCCTGTATTTGTGATAGAGAGTTTGTGATAGAAAGATTGAACTGTACTTTTATGCTCCTTTTCACAACAGAAAAAGTATTGTGCATTACTCCCTCCGTCCCGTTTCAATGCTTACGTTTGCTTCTTGAACGTTGATTAATGAGTATAATATTTTGATAGATAGTGGGTGAAAATGTAGTAATATTTAATGTAAAGTGTGTAGGTGAATTAGTGTTGAATGTGGGCCCAATGGTGATATATTAATTGTTTTAGGTGGGTCATATATACCAAAAAGGGAAACGTAAACATTGAAATGGGACGCCCAAAATAGAAATATATAAACATTGAAATAGGACGGAGGAAGTATTAAATATCAATGTGATATCCTAGTTTCAGATAGGATCTCCTTTCCACAACAGAAAAAACACGCATTACTTAAATATCAGTGTAAAAAAAGGGAAATTTGTGGTTATTAGATTATAAAAGATATTGATCCAATACAAATTAAATGTAATAGAAGATAGAGAAAAACTTGAATGCCAAGAAAAATAACTCAAGCAACTGATAGACATTCAATAGAATCACATTGGAAACATCTCCAACTGTTAAACAATGAGAAATATGAGAGAGCTTCTCGTAGGTAAGATATTCAGCAATAATTGGATCAGTTACCCCATTGAATTTTTGAAAAGACTATAATAGAGTCATCTACATTTTCAATGAAAATACCAACATTTGCACAATTCAGATATTTTGAGATTGTTCCATCAAAGTAAATACAAATAGTGTTGCTTCGTGGCTGTAGTTGGAGAGTTGAAACTTGAAAGGCTTTGTGAGGTCTTTAAACCATTGCATTAGCATACCTAAAGTTAGAGAGAAGGTGACAAATTGCATAAATGATATATTTATGAACAGTAATGACGTTTCTAAGTTTTTCTTTTTTAAAAAAAAGAAATGCATTATTATGAAAGACACAAGACAAGCCAAAAACAATACAATATCAAATAGTGTTTCTCATAGACACCGAATAAGTAACTTTTTCTTTTGAGAAAAGCATTTGTAGTAGGTGAGGACATAAATAGTTCGATGAAATTCTTGTCGGAAGCAAGAAGAATCTCACCGAACCAAAGATCAGTTAGATATATTGTCTCATTTAATTTTTCATATGTTTTTTTTTAATTTTAATTTGACACGAAATTAATATAATGAATATATTAGCAACTACTAGTATATATTAAAATAATTATTAAAAAATAATAAAAACATGTGTGATCATGAGATATTACAATAAAAAATAAAAAAAATTAATTGATCATGACATTTAATTAAAAAATGCAGTAAGTTGATGTAGTTGCTGAATTTCAACAGGAGTAGATTTCATCATTAAATTGTAAGGTTATAATTTTCAGGAGACACCGTATCTCCAAATATCATGTTTTCGAAAGTTATGTCTTTTATTATTAAATGTTATAACCTTTAATGTAAGAATTTATATTATTGATTTTTTGAGAAAAAATACTTAATTTTTTTAATCAAATATTTATTTTCAGTCGATTTTTTCAATAAAATTATACTCTTATTAATTAAAATATATACCCTTTAAAGTAAAATATTATATCCTTATATACTTTATGGCTTACATGCGAAAACACAAGAGTCCAACTCAAATAGTAACTATTTATGTATGTTATAAATTTTTGGTTAGCTATATTTCAGTTTTAAATAAATCATTATATATATAAAGAAGTATGTGATATGTATCAGGGAGCATTATGTAAAATTAGAAAAGAGTGAGAGGAAAAAAAATTAATAAAGTAAAAGAAAGTAGACATGAGTGGATTTTGAGAATTAATATACTCCATTTGCAATGTATGCTGGTTTAAATTCAAATTAATAGAATTAAATTCAAATTAAATAAGTGTGAATGAAAAACTTTACAATTTAAGCCTTGATAAAAAAGAATCAGTGCATGTTCTAGAGTTGGGGATAATGTTATGGAGATGGGAATAAAGGGTGGACATGGGAGTGAAGTGAAGAAAAGAGCTCTTTGATGATATTTCTAATATGATTAAAATGTAAATTTCAAAATAAGGAGCTAAAGATACTTCGAGGTGGAATAAGGCGAATGATATAATATACACTACAAAACTGTTTATGAATGAATACTGATGAATAATACAAGTGCTTCAAACATGGAAAAAGAGAATTTTAAATTGATGGAGCACTATTCTCCAACAAAAGTTTAGGTGCATGCTTGGCGCGTTACATGGAAATGTATTCCTGTGACAATTATGTGACAAAAGGCAGTAGTACCTCCTAATGTGAATGTCCTGTGTCCTCTAAATGGATTGGAACTAGAAATAGTATGTCATATTTTTTTTAATGCTTGTTTGCTCATAATATTTGAATGAATATTTTCAAGTGGCTTGGAATATCAACTGTAATGTCCTCTAATCCCTCAATAAATTTATTGTATTTTAGTATGATTTGGAGAGAGAGTAAAGAAAAAAATATCGATGTCTATATTTAAGAATGTCTTAATTGGCTAATATGAAAAGTTAGGAACGCCTTTCGTGTTTTGAAATGAGAAAGATGAAGTAGGAGTTCTAGTAAAGGAGTTTAAAACTCATATTAGGAATTGGATTCGAATGACAAATATGCTTTTAAAGATGGTGAGTGGAATCCTATATCAATTCTTCATTGTTGAACACTCCCTTCGTCTCCCCGAAAGTATTTCACACTTTTTTTATTTTATCTGTCTCTTAAAGTATTTCATACTTTATTTTTATTAAAAGAGTTAATAAATACGCTATAATAATACCTACTTTTTGCACGCATCCTAACAATTTTACACATTTTTTTTAAAAATTTACTAAAATATTTCTTCTCTTCCTTACTATATACATAAAAAATACTCCATTCGTCCACTATTAATCTATCCATTTGCTTTTTGTACGTACATTAAGGATATTAATATTTTATGTATAGTGGATAGTTGTATTAGTGGAGTGTGTGAGTCCCAGTTTTTATTGTATTAGTGAAGGTGTGTGTCTTATATATCAAAAAGGGAAAATGAATAGATTAAGGTTGTGTTTGGATAGGGATTTGAGGAGGGATTTATAAATCACTCCCTTAAATCTCTCCTTCATGTTTGGATGCCACAATCCAAGATTTCAAATCATGAATTTGATTTTGAATTTTTTTAGTTGTTTTTTAATGGATTTTAAATCCTTACACAAATCGTGTCATTTGAAATCCTTCCATTATGTAATTGATATATTAATATATAAAAATATTATATAAAATTAATAACCCCTACCCACCCCCACCCATCCCCACCCAAACAACCCTCACCCCCACCCAAAAAAAAATTTATAAAATTTTAAATTTTAATATTTAATAAAAATATTACCACTCATCCCTTACCCCTATCCACCCACGCAATTTTTTTTTATTTTATATTTTAATATTTAAATAATAAAATTATTACCACTCATCCCTACCTCATACCCACCGCCCACCCCCTTCCTCCCAAAAAAAATTTAAATAAAATTTTAGATTTTATTATTTAAATAATAAAAATATTACCCCTAACCCTACCCTTCCTATCTACCCACCCCACCCCCTGCCACCACCCTCCCCTCCTCCCCCTCCCCCAAAATTTTTTTAAAAAAAATTTAGATTTTAATATTTAAATAATAAAATATTACCACGCAGCCTACCCCATCCATCTATGGGGGTGGTGGCAGGGAGTGAGTAGGATTGAATAATAATATTTTTATTATTTAAATATTAAAATTAAATTTTTATTTAAAAAAATTGGCTGGTGGTGAGGGTGGGGTGGATGGATAAGGGGTACAGTTGGGTGGTAATATTTTTATTATTTAAAAATATTAAAATCTAAATTTTCTTTTTTTTTAAAAAAAGGAAAAGACTTGGGTGAGACCGTCTCACGGATCTCCTTATGTGAGATGAATCACACATTAACCCAATTAGATAGTTTAAAAGGGCTCTGTTTAGTTATCATAAAATTAGAAAATTGAAAAATTAGTTAAAGTAAAATTTAAAGAGCCTTGTTTGGTTGAATCAAATTAGAAAATTTAAAAATTAATTATGGAAGTTAAATTAATTAGGTGTTACACGCAATTATATATATATATATATATATATATATATATATATATATATATATATATTCTACATGTTTCTTATTAAATTTATATTTTTCAATATTTAATAATGTAATAATAAAAAATTTAGGGTAGGTCTTGCGTGAGACCGTCTCATGTGAGCCAATTTTTCACTTTTTAAAATAGTTATCATTTTCGCTATAAAACGTTATCACTCACGCTATAAAATGTATCACTTTTTATTTATACATGAAATAACATCATTATTTTTCATTAATTTATTATCACTTTTCTGTAAAAAAGTTGTCACTTTTTGGCCGTATTACGTAAGCCCTTACATGAGACGGTCTCACACAAGTTTTTGCCAAAAATTTATTATTCATTGATTTTTTTAAAATTTAAATATTATAATTTATAAAATGTGATAATATTTTAAAAAGTAGTAACAATTTTTTTAATATAAAAAATAATAATCAAATAAAAGTAATAACTTTTTATTTGAATTAAGTTATGAATAATTCATAATGTTAAAGATTTATGTGAGTCCGTCTTACAAACGATTTTCGTGAAAACGATAAGAAGTGATAATCTTTATAAGAAAAAGTGATCTTTAATTGATGAAAAGTGATAACGGTGATGCAAATTTTTTCATGAACAGTTTATATTATAAACGAAAAGTGATAATATTTTTTTAAAAAAGTAATAACATCTTTAATAAAAAGTGTAAATAATTACAAAAGTAAATTTAACTAACAATTTACAAAATTAATAAAATGTGATAATATTTTTGATAAAAGTGATACTAAAGAATAATAATAATTGATCATATAAATTATTTCATTAATAATTAGTAGGACGAATAAAAAGTGATAATATTTTTAATAGAAAGCGATATTTGATAAATGAAAAGTGATAATCATCTAATTAATTTATTTTATGAACAATTTGTAAGATAAATAAAAAGTAATAATATTTTTAATATAAAATGATACCAAATTAAAATAAAGTGATAACAGAACCTCTAAACAATCAAATAATAATAATAATTAATTATTATTTTTATTATTCTAAAATCATTAATTATGGTTATTTGAGGAAAATTTTGAATTTTGATGTAATAATATGATAAATTCACTTCAACGATATTCACCCGCTTTCAGTAACAATGGCGAGGTGAGAACCTTGCGCAAATCTTTAATTTAATCCTATTTCATAAATTTTTTTAAAAAATCTAATTTAACATCTATTTAATCGGGTTAAATCTAATTTTAAATTTTAATATTTAATTAATATAATAAAATTATAATATTTTTATTTATCTATTTTAAAAATAATTAATTATTATGAATTTGAAATTATTTCATAAATACATAATTTTATTATGTTTATAATTTAAGAGTAAATAGATAGGTTAAGAATGGATAAGTGGAGGGGTGAGTATATAACTTAACCGTAAGTTATCTAGAAGACGTATATAAATGTATTGAAGTGATGTGAAGCGTAAGATCGGTATTCTTTATACCTATTTTAATATATGAATTTTAATAAAAAAAACTTTGCTATTGAAAAAGAAAACTTTAAAAAAATATGCCGAAAATGAATTCATTAATTACGGTCCAAACTCAGACAACCCTACAGTTCAAAGACTCCAAGTCCAACTGTATATCGGTATGTCTCCTCTTTTTTCTTTTTATTTATTTTTCTTTTTTTTCAGAAAAGTTTATATATTAATAAATTGAAGTTCTCTTTCTCTCTCCTCAATGAGGCCAAACTTTAGTTACTTCTCACCACTGTCGTGTAGCTGCCCCTTTTTCCACCCTCCTTCCTCATCAGCAACCCACTTTCCTAATAATTTTCGATCTGCACTCCATATTCAAATTACTTCCAGTAATCACTTCCCAATCCTCTTCTCGTTGACTTGGAAGAATCATGTCTTCACATGTCAAGGATGGTATGCTGCTTTTCATTTGTTTATCTAATTTCAAGGTTTTACTGGTTTCTATTTCCCACTTCATCGCTGCTAAAGAACTTCTCTTTCAAGCTTTGAATTATTGATCAACGTTTTAGTGGGTTGGTAGCATGACCTAATTTTGAAACTTTATTCGATGAATCAACGATTAATTTCTCATTCTTTTGGGAATTTTCTTGGAACTTCACCGTTGCTGATAAATGATGGGTTTGTGCTTCTTAGAACTGTAGAAAAGTGATTAATTTAGCTAATTAATTGCTAGTGTGTAGAAGGCCACAGTTGTTGGGTTTGCAGCACAAACCCTAAAAAATAAATTATTCCAAATTAAGAAATTTGATACTGGGAGTCTCTGGTGAAAGTTGTAAACTGAAATTTTTGGAAACGGAAAGTGATTTTTATACTATGCTTATATTATATGTATCTTCCCTTTAGTGTTTCGTTTCTGATCTTGTTTATGTTGGAAGTGGATAAGATATGAAGATAGGTATTTAGATGAGTGCGAAACTGTGTCTTTTCTTGCCTAGATATTTATATTATCTGGAAAGAACATTGTTATTGATTTAATGATTTAAGTGGATAATCTATAGGGGTGGATGAAGTGTTAGAAAAAGTATCTGTTTCTCCAACACAAAGCCAAAATCCTTTGGCGGAGCCATCACCCTCGCCATCACCATCCTCATCTACTGCCCCAGCTCTGGTTCTGTCGAATTCAGGGAAGCGTATTGACCAATCTGGGAGAAAGAAATATGTAAAACAGGTGACAGGCCGTCACAATGATACGGAGCTACATTTGGCAGCTCAAAGGGGTGATCTTGAAGCAGTGAAGCAGATTCTTGATGAGATTAATTCACAAATGATTGGAAGTTCTAGTGGAGCAGAACTTGATCTTGAGGTTGCAGAAATCAGGGCATCAGTTGTGAATGAGGTAAATGAGTTGGGAGAGACGGCACTGTACACTGCAGCAGAGAAAGGGCACATTGACGTGGTTAAAGAGCTTCTTAAATATGCTAACAAGGAAACGCTGACGAAGAAGAATCGATCAATGTTTGATCCTCTACATATAGCTGCTTGTCAAGGACACCATGGTGATTATCTTATCTAGCATTTTTTTTCTCTGCTTTTCTAATCGATATTTGTGTATGTGTTGTTAATGCTCTTATTGGGAAGAAGTATTATAAACTTCAGAATACCTTCAAATCTAGGGCATTCTCTTGGATGAAGTAACTAATAATATACAGAAAGTGGTTAAATCAAAATATTTTTTTTAGAAACTACTTGTTTACTTGAGCTTGAACAAATGAGGTCAAATGACTTGTGCTTAACAATGTTAATGTGCATGAAGTTTTGTAGATCAGGTCCCTTATTGTCCGCCAAAACATGAAAAGTGAGCTGTCATCTGTGTTTTCATTTCTTCGATTTCTCACACTGATTTTACTTTGTAGCAATTGTCCAAGTCTTGTTGGAGCACGACCCGGAGTTGAGTAAAACAATAGGTCCATCACATGCAACTCCTCTCGTAACTGCAGCTTCTCGAGGACACTGTGCTGTGGTTAACGAACTTCTTTCGAAGGACTGCAGCTTGATAGAAATATCTCGATCGAATGGAAAAAATCCATTGCACTTAGCTGCCAGACAAGGTCATGTGGACATTGTAAAGGCATTGCTCAAGGTCGATAAAGATTCACAGTTGGTTAGAAGGATGGACAAGAAAGGACAGACGGCATTACATATGGCTGTCAAAGGGATTAACTCTGAGGTTGTCAAGTTGCTCTTAGATGCCGATGCTGCTATAGTGATGCTTCCAGACAAATTTGGTAACACTGCTTTGCACATAGCCACGAGGAAAAAGCGAGCAGAGGTATGGTTTGTATCTTTTACTGCCTTTTTATCATTTACAGCCTTTTGAATTTGATCCATCTTTAGTAGTCGAGATTTTCGCCACATGAATGCCTTTGCCCATGTTGAACATGTGCACCCACTTCACATCTTCACATATGTCAGTATGCATTGATTAATTATTACGCTCTATTCCTTTCTAATATATCATGGTTTCGTTTTGTTTCATTCGAATATTACCCATTTTAAATTGCTAATAACTTGCCATTTTTTTATTCATATCATTTATCCTTTTTATAATCCCTCCTTAGGGAACCCCTGAACATGAGAGCTATACATGCTGAAGCATGTGTTTGCTACACATGTGCAATCTTTACATATTCTTATAAACTTTGGCTATCTTTATTCTTTTCAGATAGTTAACTTGTTGCTACGCCTGCCTGATACCAATGTGAATGCATTGAACCGAGATGGCAAAACAGCTCTTGACATTGCGGAAAACCTTCCCCTCTCGGAAGAATCATCAGACATAAAGGAGTGCCTTTGTCGTTATGGTGCTATTAGAGCTAATGAATTGAACCAACCAAGAGACGAGCTTAGGAAAACTGTTACTCAAATTAAGAATGATGTTCACATTCAGCTCGAACAGACAAAGAGAACAAACAAAAATGTGCATGGTATCGCCAAAGAGCTGAGGAAACTCCACCGAGAAGGTATTAATAATGCCACTAACTCGGTAACTGTGGTCGCCGTCCTCTTTGCAACGGTTGCCTTTGCAGCTATATTCACCGTCCCTGGTGGGGACAAAGATTCGGGAGTGGCTGTGGTAGTGAGCAGTGCCTCCTTTAAGATATTCTTCATCTTCAACGCAATCGCTCTATTCACATCCTTAGCTGTTGTCGTAGTTCAGATTACATTGGTTAGAGGTGAGACAAAAGCGGAAAGGCGCGTTGTGGAAGTGATCAACAAGCTGATGTGGTTGGCTTCTGTATGCACTTCCGTGGCATTTATGGCCTCCTCATATATAGTTGTGGGCCGTAAACACGAATGGGCTGCGATATTTGTCACATTCGTCGGAGGAAGTATAATGGCCGGAGTCCTGGGAACCATGACCTATTATGTCGTTCGCTCCAAGAGGATGCGATCAATGAGGAAGAGAGAGAAACATGCTCGGAGCGGCTCAATCTCATGGCATCACTCCGAGTTTTCTAACTCGGATATCGACCGAATCTATGCCCTTTAAGGAACAAGTTCCTCCGTAGGAAATCTTGTAAGAATCCACTCCTTGATAATTGGAGTAGTAACTGGAGTAATCACCACAAGTTGAAGAGTTCTTGGTTGTATCCTGAACCTTAGAACAGAAGGCCTTTTGTATGTATGTATGTATGTATGTATGTATAGCTCACTAGTAGATGGAAGGTTCAGTAGATGCAAGGAGTGGAATGGTGAATAATACCAGAAATGGAAAGACAGGTGATTGAACTCTGATATGTATCTCACTTGTCTGAAGTTGAGGTAGATCTGTATTTATAGTTTAAAAGCTTATTATGTACGAAGAATTTGGGCATTGTACGGTTGAATCCTTTGGAATCTGATACTCATTTCGCATAAATAAATCAATCACCTTTCTTACTCCAACTCCAAGCCCTCACTCTTTACCGTGGTGTTTTATCTAATCTAATAAATAAAGATCTCTCATGGTGTTCTATCTAAAATCATTTGTAGTATTTGCAGTCAAACATTAGGGCTAGGTTTGTTTCTACTTTCGAAATTCATTTTTATAAAAGCTATACAATTTAAAAAGGATTATACTGTGAGACCGTTTTTATTTTTTTATTTTAAATAATTATTATTTTTTATAAAATATATCATCACTTTCCACTAAAAATATTCAAGAAATAATTCACTTATTGCATCTTATTAATTTCACAAAATTTTTCTTGTTTGATGATCTCACACAAACGTTCTCTCTTTTAAATAAGTTTTTAAAAGTCATGCATGTATATGGCAACTTTATTACTCCAACCCACTTTTTTATTTTTCACTTTTCTTTCCACCATTATATTTTCTCACTTATATATCTTCTCACACATAATAATCTTCTACACATTGACACGCGCATCTTAATCGGAACCAGTAGTTCAATTCGGAATCAACCAAAACAGAATCGAAACTTAATATATTCCAATTTGATTTTGGTTCCTCATTTCATGAAACCAAGAACTGGCGGTTCCAAACTCTAACAGCCCTAGAAACAATTCAGTTTTGGTTCTTAATTTTCCAAAATAAAAATTACAATTAGTTCAATTCAGAATCAATCAAAATAGAACCGAAACTGAATATATTCCAATTTGATTTTGGTTCCTCATTTCATGAAACCTAGAACTGACGGTTCCAAACCCTAACAGCCCTAAAAACAATTCAGTTTTGGTTCTTAATTTTCCAAAATCAAAATTACAATTATTCATTAAAATTAGTATATATAAATAATAGTATGATATATATATATATATATATATATATATATATATATATATATATATATATATATATATATATATATATAAAAGAAAGGTAGAAATAGTAAACCGAGATATCCATTTTATGATAACATTCCACTTCAATTTGATTTTGATTCCTCATTTCATGAAACCAAGAACTGACGGTTTCAAACCATAACAACCCTAGAAACAAATCAGTTTTGGTTCTTAATTTTCCAAAATCAAAATTACAATTATTCATTAAAATTAGTATATATAAATAATAGTATGAAATTAATATATATATATATATATATATATATATATTTAATATACTAAAGAAGAGTTTAATTTTGATGAGGTGTCGCCACAGAATTAATCTCAAATATTTTAATTTTTCATTATTAAATTAAAAATCTCAATTATTTTAATTATTAATTAAATTTTATTGTAGATAAATACATATATTTACTTAAAAATTTAGAAAATGTATCTCTTCTGCCCATATAGATAAGACTCTTTATTATTTCATTCTACACACATAATTTATTTATTATGACATAATTTATTTATTATGACGAACAAAATCTTTTTTCAAATTCTAAAGAAATGTATCCTTTTTTTTTATTCTCTTTCAATTATTTTTATTTATTTATTTATTTATTTTGTTTTAGCTCTGTTTTTTTTAATTGTTAGTACGTAATCCTTTGATTATTTTTTGTTTTTATTTATTTATTTTATTTTAGTTCTGTTTTTTAATTGTTAGTACATAATTTTTTTATCTTTTCATTTTTTATGTAATTAATTTTTGTTTCATGGTTAATTCAATAAATTTTTTAATTAATTTTGTTATGTATTCACTTTTGATTATATTTTTTTATTTAATTTTCTTTTTTTGTTTTTAATTTTTTTTAATTATTTGTGTGTAATTCGCTCAAGCTTATTAAGCAAATTTGGGCTTGGGCTCGAAAGCCGGCCTTACTGAACAAGCCCCTTTATTTAATTCTTTTTTACGTTATTAATCTTTTTTTTTTTTTTTTATGATTTTACATTTTATTTAATTAAATTTGTTATGACTTCCTTTCCTATTCTTATTTCCTTGAATTTATTTATAATAAATTTATTTTTTATTTTTAATAATATATATTATTTTTATTATAAAATTTATTTAAATTTTTTAATATTTTATTCGTTATGTTTCTTTTAATTTTATTTGTTTTATTATGTTTTTAAGATACTTTCACCAAAATTAAAATATAATGATACAAGTAATTTTTTTAAAGATCAATAAGGATGTATTTTTTTATTTTTATAATTTTTGCTGTTTCTTTTATATTTTAAAAATTCTCTTTTCTTAACCTTTTTTTTATTAATTAATTCTAATTCTTTTATTTTATTTTTCATTTTTTATTAATATGTAATATTTTAATCTTTTATTTTTTAAAATTAATAAAAAAATCATTATTACTTTATTATTTTTTTAATTAAAATTTTTATAATTTCAATTTAAATTTCTATTTATTTAATTTTTTGGTTTTAGTTCGGTTTTTTTTGTTAGTAATTTTTAACCTTTTGATTTTTTTAAGTTATTAAATTTTTAAATGGTTAAATTCACTAAAAATTTTAAGAGTGGGTCTCATGTAAACCGGGTTTACATGAAAACCCTATTTTTTATAATTACTCTCTGAACAATAATAATTTTTATATAGAAGAGTAATAATTCATGTCTCTAATTTTCATGTACTAAGAGTAATCGAAAAATAAGGGTTTGCAAGAATTTGAAAATTAATTTTTTTAATTTAAAAGAGTAACAATTTATGTGTTTAAAAAATAATTTTTCATGTAATAAAGAGTAACAGAGTCTACATATAAACATATGTAAGCTCAATTTACACAAGTATTTGTGAAATTTTAAATTTTAATGATGTGTCGTCCCTGAATTAATTTTAATTTTAATAATTGCTAATTGATATTTAGTGATAATCTACTCTCCACCTATAAATAAACTCTTTATTCATTCATTACATATATTCAAAAAACAAAAATTTTCTTCAAGTTTCATTCAAGTTCTGAAGAAAGGTATTATTTTTTTTTGTTATTATTATTTTCTAAATTTTATATTGATTAATTTCTAGCAGATTCTTTTATATTTTTCAAATTTTATTTTAATTATATTTTTTTTAAAAATTATTTAAATTCATTTTTTTCTTTTAACTTTTTTTATTATACATTAATTTTTGATTTGTTTTACGTTATTAATTTTTTTTCATGGTTAATATTTTAATTTTTAAATTTATTTTCTTAAAATTATTTTTTTATTTCATCGAATTAATTAATATTGAATTTTTTCTATTAATTAACTTTATTATAATATTTTTCTTCAATGATAAAATTTACATATTTTAATTTTTTTAATCAATTTATTTTTGAAACAACAATCGTAACAAAATTTGAAAAACTAATTTAATAATTTTTTAAAAATATTTTTGATAAATTAATTTAACAACGGAATTAAACTTTTTTCAACGGAAGTAAATTTACATTTGAGTGTATATAAATTGAATTTTACTTTTTAATATAAACTTATATTAGATTATAATGGAATAAATAATAATATTAAACATGAATTGTATTTTTAAAAATTATTGAATAAATAGTTATATTAAACTTAAATTATATTTTTAAAATTGTAAATTTATAACCCGTGTAATATACGGAATTATACTAATATATATATATATATATATATATATATATATATATATATATATATATATAAAGAAGCGAGATATTTATTTTATGACAACATTCCACTTCCTCTCCGTTTTTGTGCCTTTAGTAGGCTTAGTATTTCCGACAATTGCAATGGCTTCTTTATTTCCTAGGTGTTCAAAAACAAGATCCGAACCGGGTGCATGCATGCCTCTACAGATATTAGGACTTATCTCGCACATTAATTTAACATACCAAAAATTCAAAACAAGCATATATTATCACTATATTTAATTTAATTTTAAAACCCAAGCGATCCTCAAACATAATTATTCAAGCTCGAGCTCAATACAATTTGACTTGACGAAACTCAACTGTTCATTAACAAAAACTCAAAACATACCAAACTCAACTTGATTACACCTACATAGCAAACTGGACTTGATTACACCTATATAATATTAGTTGTATAGAGAATGTTCAAAGTAGGAACAGCAGAGAGAAGCAGCATAAGTAGACTTGAATAGTCAAAAAAAAAAATTTAATTTGATATCCATTGAATCTCAAATTGGATCTTGAACATGTCTACTAACCTAAATAAAATAAAGAAACATATCTTAAGACGTACGGACAAGGAAACAGGAGAGGGTAAGAAAGGGTAAATAGCAGCATTGGAAAATAATGAAGGTGCATCAGACTTTTTCCCATAGAATATCATCGTTGATATCGACTGCCACTGTGAATGGGGTTCTACTTAACAAACTTTCTATTTTTCAATGAAATAGCAAAAAAACACAAAAGAGGAGGCATCGGAACAAGATAAGAAGAAGATATGACAATTATAAATTTGCATTGTTTGCACAAGTCAATAACCAAAACGAAGCCACATTCTTCTGTCGGCACCCGATTTTACCAGGAAGTAGCTTGATGCAGGTCTGGGCACGGAATTTGATTACAGCATTTCTTGTGATCGCCTTACGCAACGACTCACTTTCCTCTTGAACTCGTCTCTCTGTTCTCTCCATTCCTTCTGTGTATATCAACATTGCAACACAAGTTGAAGATTAACATCACACACATCAAACCAACTCCCCTAACAGTCGGTTCGGGTTTCTTGTATCAATACAGTGTATTATCTTATTTGTCACGCCGTTAGATGAGTGACAAATAAACTAGACTCTGAAAGGAAAGCTTTTTAACCTTTAAGGCGAAGGTTAGATTTCCTGTCTTTCCCACATACAACTAATGCCCCAAAAAACAATGCAAGCACAAAAAATTCTAGTATGCCTAACAACAATAGACATGGGAATTTTGGATCTAATTGATGAACTTGTTATTTAATCAATAGCAATGAGAAAATTCACTTAAAACAACCAAAGCAGAGCATTTGACAGAGGTTCAAGTAGACAATTAGAGATCGGCATAATATCACTTCAAGCTAGCAGGTCAATGGCAAGCTAGCGGGAGATATTCTTGATCATATAAATAACTATAGCAATCAGATCAAATTTAAATTCCAACAAAAATTTTTATAAGACCATACTCTTACAATGACCATCTAATAAAAAAAAGAAAAGACAGGGATAATTCCGTCGGTAAATTAAGGCAGAAAGTCCAAGAGTAAATCAAAAAACAAAAACATTCTTATGCATTTGCACTTACAGCAGCATCAATATTCGCAGGAGATTCATCATTAGGGCTCGAAAGCATTGATATGATGCTAAGAACTATACTCTCCACCTGAAAAACAGGAAAGAATGAGATAAACACATTATCTTACATAGAAAGGCCAAGGCCATGGTATAATTAGATAATCTAGGGAGACCCTAAAACTAAAATGATATGAAATTACGAGCACAAGGTTGTTTTGAATACAAAATTTTAAGTGAAAGAAACAAAATTATGTTGAACAGCAAAGAGTTGATGCCCAACCATGCCTTCAGAGCAGGCTCGCTTCAATAATCCTAAGACAACTCCAGCCAATACCATTTCACATGTTTACTTTTCACTGAGCTGCTTGAGAAAAGTCAGTCAGCAAGCTGGAGATTACCAAAAAATCACTTATTTCATCAACATTTATCATAGTTAACATAAAACTTGAGGTCAACATGAAGTGTATCCTTTCACCAAGGAATTGCTGATATCAAGCACTGGTAGATGATTAATTTGGACAAAATATGCAAAATTATGCCACGTCGAGGACCAACAGTTATTCTGCCAAGAGTATACTTACACAAAGATTATCAGTCCTTCATACAAACAACAGTAACTTTGGCATTGTATAAAGTAGTGTATCAACATCATTTGGCATTGGTCAAATCAACAATCACTAGCAGCTGAAGAAAATTTTTCAGAAGTATTTTGATTTTAGTTCAATGTTGGACAACTCCAGAACCACTAGTCCTTGCAGATTGCCACATTTCACCAAACCTCAGAATCTCTAAAAAATATGGAACTCTTGG
This sequence comes from Pogostemon cablin, assembly GCA_023678885.1. Lineage (NCBI taxonomy): Eukaryota > Viridiplantae > Streptophyta > Magnoliopsida > Lamiales > Lamiaceae > Pogostemon > Pogostemon cablin. Next base: position 2,550,681 of record CM042970.1, read on the forward strand.
AATTTGACATTTTCAAGCAACTAATATATGAAGGGTCATAAAGAAGAAAAAATAATGATAAATCTCAAATAAACTCAGTAACGAGTACCAAATACATCAGAAAACATTTCATCTGATCTCAAAACAGATTGTACTATCAGCTTTTTCTCACAAGACTTTCATGACTAATCAATTAATGTTGATTATAACAGTTCTCTGATCCACTTAAAAATTCTAAGAGATGAAACAGAATGTGTCAAGGAAATGGTAAGTAAGTAGAAGTATAAAAAGGAAATACTGAATTTATGAAACAATCTAATCCATAAACCCCAACATTCAGATAGTACCTCACAACAGTTTATCAAGAAATAGTTCAGAGTATTTCAATTCAACCATCTTCTGCATGATGAAAGCTGCTCAAATTTTATTTCCCTCCCTTCACTCTGAACGATTTTTAACTATATTTTTCAAAACAATTAGCTTCCAGGAATCTATATGTTGTTAGCTCTCTCCACATCCTCGAAATTATAGGCACTTATTTGAGACCCAAAATGACAGGTCAAAAGGGTTTCATATGATAATAGAGATTTTAACTATACAAAAACTTTAATCCAAAAATAATGAGAAATTCACACAGAAAGGCTTACATAATGTTGCAACAAAAGAAAAAAAAAACTTCAGGTAAATTATACCGTGTGGACAGGCGACCATCTCTCACTAGCAAGCTCATAACCATTTGGATCATCACCAGGATCATGAAGAATTGAAATGCAAACCTTTCCATCAGGGTAAACTGCATTTCACATAAATTCCAGATCAAACCACAGAAAGGCTAAAACTGAATCTTTTAGGCAAGCAAAACATTGTAATATGAGAAAGAGTATAAACCATTAGGATGCCACATCTCTGAAGTAAATCTAACTGTTGGAGGTTTGTTTGGGTAATCAGGTGGGAAACTGATGATAGCATTGAAGAAACCACCTTCACTGCATAAAACAGTTTTATACAAGAATAATTAAATCAAAACTCAAACATGCAACATGTTTTCAGACACACATCACCATACAAAATGCAGCAGGAATAAGATGAGAAACCACACGGAATACTTTTAGATCTATAGTAAATTGAACAATGACATTTTCGTGCATTTTCCCATTCTCTCGGCAAATTAATCTATGGAAGCATCATCACTGCTATATAGCAGTCCAGAAACTCCTAAAATACAGCAAACTATCAATTTACTCCAACATTTGCCAATCTTTCAAATAAAATCTGGACAACCAAACTATAATTAGATATATTAGAATTTAAAAAGAAATGAGGCTGAAGAAATGACCAACATATCTCCAATCAACATATCATTTGTCAAAAGAAAACCTGTGTTGCTAACAAATGTCCAACATTGGAGTGTATATAAGTTTCAGAATCCACATTTTCCAAAATTAAGGATACATAAACATGGCTGAATGGATCCATAATTAGAATACAGGCGTCCCTTGACTTTATAAGTGTATTCAATTCATTAAAGGTTCAGATGTTTCAAAAATATATAAATGAACACAGTCTAGAAAAAATGCAAAGGGTAACATCTTCTAATAACCACACAAAAATAGATTCCAGATTCCCAGCACCTCACTCTATTCAAGTCCCATTGCAAAGAAATCTAATTTACATATCAAAGGCAGGAATGTATAAGTGAACACAATATTCTTAATCGGCTGTGCCAAGCAAATAATTTAGTCAACACTCTGCTTTCAATCCGATTTAAATCAACACCACCAGCATTCACAAAATCAACACCATAATAACAAGTAAGTGATAAATTTAAACATTCGAAAATCAGACTCTTGTTGGAAATTGCTACGAGTCCATTGGAACTATTATTCTAACATAAATTCCAAAGAGTTTTTTCCATTGTAAAACGGCCATGGGAATGCCATTTTTGCATCGAACATTCCTAGGGTAAATTATTCAAACAGTCTTTTGTATGATTCTTTAGTGGTTGAAAGAAATTCAACGCCTTTCCAACACAATTTGCCGTAAGAAGTAACACTAATAATAGCGTTCACACTAAACCTGGCACCAGCATTGACACCATCCATAAAAAAAGAGTAGCATAAATATCCACACAAACCACAGAATCCAAAATCAATAAGATAAAAGAACAGGATCACTGTTCTCCAGAAGCATACGCAAATAAAAACTAATCTCAATTGAGTAAACAATAAACTCGAAAAGGAAACACTAACAATAGAGTATCAGGAGGCCCAATTATCGTAACACTCCATTCAAACAAATTGGCATCGTCCAATAAACCAGCCGAAAATCCATCCACGGGGTTTTTGCACAGATCTGCACACAAAAACCGCAGATCATTAAAACCCCTAGATTTATCAGAAACCCTAAGAAATAATTAAATAAAATTAAACCTTGAACCGACAGAAATTGCAAAAAGAATTCAATATCAGATACCTTTAAGCTGCTTCTGAAGGAGAAGGCTAGCTTGAGACGGCGCAGCCATGGGAGAGAAAACCGAATAAACTCTTGATTTTATTATTTAGATGAAGCAAGACGAAGGAAATTGTAAAGATTGGGAAAAATAATATCCAGCATATATTTATATGTGAGAAGGCAGCGAAGAAAAGCACTTTGTTTTCAAGTGCTATTATTAGTCGATGTTTTCTCACGCTCACTCCTCTCTCTCTCTCTCTCTCTCTCTCTCTCTTCTCTTTCTCTTTCTCTTTCTCTCTCCCCATTTTATACTGATTTTTATTGTTGTACGCCTTTTCGTTGGACTCGTTTTTTGGTTCAATTTGGTATTATCAAGATTTTGGTCATTTATAATACCTGCATATATGGAAATTTTGGATCAAAATTTGAGTCAATGAATAAGGTAAACATTAAAAATAAAAAGGTATATTTATAAAAACAAGTTGCGAAATCAATTAGTAATATTTTATTTGTAAATATGAGTAGAAATAGTCCCAATTTTTCGAGCATGTAAATATTTCCATATCATGGTTCAAGATATTTTTTTTCTATTGTTGATTTACTTTCAAAGATTACATGCCAAGGAATGATATCTTTTTCATTGAGCAAATTTTAAATTTTTTTTTTGTTGATTTACTTTCAAAGATTACATGCCAAGGAATGATATCTTTTTCACATATAATTGTTGAGCAAATTTTACGGCATACACAGTGAGTTTGGAAACGGAGAAAAGTTATTACTATTCTTATTATATTTTTAAGGATAAAATTTGGTTGTCTCGAATGTATCTTGCAATCAAGGCTAAGAATTTTTACGTGAGACAAACTATATTTTTAATACGAGTTTTTTTTTTTCAATTCGAATATATTAACGCATTTATTTTATAAAATTGTAAAAGTAATTAAATTAAGAGTTGATATCCCGTACATTTAGTAAAAGACTAATTATAGTGTGCACACGGATGCACCCTAAGATATGGTGCACCCATATACAAATATAACAAAAAACATATACAATTATGAGTAATAATGTATACAATTTAATTGTTAGTTTTTTTAATAAAAATTTGAGTGTAAAAAATATACAATTATTAAAAAAAAAACATGTATACACTATTGAATAAAAAGTTATACACATATGGATGTGAGTTTTTTTAATGAAAAACTTAGTGTGAAAAAAATATACAATTATTACAAAACACGTATACAAAATAGAATAAAAAGTCATACACATATGGGTGCACTCAATATATACTCTTAGTGAAATTGTACACTCATATCTATATTACTTTTATTCCATATATATAAGTATATGTGTTTCTCAATAAATATATATATATATATTTTTTTATTAAAAAAACTAATGGAAATTTTGCTAAAAAATCTAATTTTTTATTCGCATGCATATATATTTTTTATTAATAAATATTCCCTTCGTCCCGAAGTTTAAGAAAAGTGATCATTTTTAGGGGGTATTATGGTATTTTTTTGTAATAAATAAATGATAAAGTATGTTTGGTAAGTGTGGTTTTTTTGTAAATAAAGTGGATGGGGGGAAGGGTGATTGTATTTGATTTTTTTTTAGGAATGTACGAACTTTTATAGAACAACCGAAATGAAAAGTGTGTCATCTGTAATGGGACGTAATAACTATGAGTATGTTTTGATGGGGTGCACTAATTGAATTCATGTACCAAAAAAAATAATAATACACACCGATACGATGAAATTTTATAATCTTGTTAAATTTAATTATTTCATTGATCACTGATACGATGAATAAGTAGTGGAGTAATACTTTTTAGGAGTTTTATAAGACCCGAAAAATGGATAAACTATTAATTTGTGCCTAAATTATTTTTTCTATCGATTAGAGGCCTGAAATATATAAAACTATCAATTTGGGGTTTGAATTTGTCAAATATTATCTCATATTTTATCAATTTTTGGCCTAAAATCAGGCCCCGAAATGATAGTTTTATATATTTCAGGCCCCTAATTGATAGAAAAAATAATTCAGACCTCATATTGATAATTTCCCCAACTTTTAGGCATTGAATTGATAAAATTCCAATAATCTATTATGATGCTAGTACATATCTAAAATCTATTTATTACTACATACGGGTTTATATTTTTAGTGTTAAAATAATAATTTAATAAAAATTATAATATTATTAAATAAATATGAAATAACTATAAAATAAATTATATATATTTTTAAATAAATAAATAAATAAAATTAAAAGAACTTATAACTATTAATTAAATATATAAAATATTAGCATAACTAAGTTAGATACACTTTCCCCAAAACCTAATTTTCAAACCTATAACTTGGGTTTAGGTAAATTTCCTATGCATTAATTTATGAGTTGATATTAGGTTATTAGGTGTGGGTGCAAGGATCACTCATAATATGTGTATAATTTTTATTTTATTATATATAGATATTATTCTATTTTGTATACGTGTTTCTTAATAATTGTATACTTTTTTCATACTAAGTTTTTTCATTAAAAAAAGTAACATCCATATGTCTATAACTTTTTATTCAATAGTGTATATTGTACATGTTTTTTTAATAATTGTAGTATTTTTTACATTCAATTTTTCATTAAAAAATTAACAATTAAATTGTATACATTTTTGTTCATAATTGTATATATTTTTGTTTATATTTGTATATGTTTTTTAAATACAATATAATTAACCTTAATTTATATATTGATTCATAAGAATTAATGTAATACAATTTGTTGAATTTTCTATTATTTTTTAATGAAAAATTGAATATAAAAAATTATATATATATATATATATATATATATATATTACTATTTAAAAATTAATATGTATATTTGTGCATTAATTCTACATCCAAGTGTAAATAATATCAGCTCTAAGTTTTATATATATTTTACGGGCCTTATTAATTGTTCATGCACCTATTTTTTTATACATTTTACTTATCTCAATAATAATAATAAATTATTATTATTATTATATATTATTTCACCTATCTCACGTGAGTTAATATATTTCTACATATATAAACACAAATATAAATTATTATTTTTAAGTTCATATAAATCCCAAACAAATAATTTTAGAAGTTAGATTTCTATTTACTTACGTATTATATGCAAGAAGTCTCGTGAGCTCGTCTTCAAATCTTCTTTTCTTGTGAATATGAAAAAGGTTATATGTACCGATTATATATGAATATGAGTAAATACATTGCACCAAACAACTTTGACAAATATTCGTGTGACCATCTTTAATAAAATTATTCAATCTTTTTATTATTAAATATCGCTATTTATTAAAAATGGATACTTACCATTAAATTAAATATATTGGAATCTCCAGTATTATAAGATACAAATTTAAAAAATATTACTACTAACTACATAAATAAATATATAGTGATATTCCAATTTTACTCTTACAATATGCTGTAAACGAATAGTTACGTTGCACGCAATCATTTACGTTACGTGTAGCAAAAAATTTATGTACAGCAAAAATAATACGTCCAACAATAAATATTATATGCAGCAAAAAAAATCGTAAATATATATGTAGAAAAAAATCGTAAATGTTATATTCTGCAAAAATAATGTTATGTATGTTCAGTATAAAAGTTGTTAGGTCACATTAAGTTTGGGGTATATTAGATAATTGATCTTAATATTTTGTATTTAGGAGTAATTGTTTTAAATTGATGTATTTCATAAAATAATGTTATGTATATGCATCATAAAAGTTGTTAGGTTACATTAAGTCGGGGGTATATTGGATAATTGATCTTAATATTTTATATCTAACAGTAATTGTTTTAAATTGATGTATCTCATAATAATAATAGGTATTAAGTGTGTACATAATAGTAATTATTCCTATTAGGAATTAAGAATTTTATCAATTCAAGGCCTGAAAAATGGGTAAACTATCAATTTGGGGCCTGAATTATTTTTTATATCAATTCGAGACCTGAAATATGTAAAATTATCAATTCAAGACATGAATTTATCAAATATTATCTCCTATTATATCAATTTAGGGTCTAAATTCGGCCTCCAATTGATAGTTATATATATTTCAGGCCCCACATTGATAGAAAAAATAATTTAGGCCCCCCGAATTGATAGTTTACCTATTTTTCAGGCATTGAATTTATAAATGGATTGAGGAGGAAGAATGTATTGAGATAATAAACAATATAATTTATAAATGTATATATGATTTTTTTAAATCTGCGTGTAATTAGGGGTGAGTAAAATCAGTATACCAAAATACCGATACCGTACCAAAAAATTCGGTATGGATTTTTTCATATCGATACCGAAATTTCGGTAAAATTTAATTCTATACCGATACCGTATCGATATTTATCCATATCGATTTTTCGATAAATACTGATTTATACCGAAAATTTGACATACCGTTTCATGCCGAAAATCGGCATGCCGAAAAAAAATCAACATAAAAAAGTTAATTTTAATTAAAATAATAAATTAAAATACAATAAAATAAAGGCAAAGACTTGTGTGAGATGGTCAGAAAGTGATAACTTTTATGAATGAAAGTGATAATAAATGAATAAACATGAATAATTTATATAATAAATAAAAAGTGATAACATTTTAGAGTGAATGTGATAATGTTTTATAATGAAAGTGATAACTATTTTAAAAACTAAAAAATGGTCTCATGTGAGACGGTCTCATGCAAGACATACCCTAAAATAAAATATTCTAACATATTTTATATTACAATCAATTGACATTATAATTATTTAGATGTATTTATATTAACTAATAATTTATTAAAAATATTTATATAAATTTATTTATTTATTTTTATATATTTTAATATTAAATGTAACATATCTTTATCTATAAGTATTAGAGTTTATTTTTACATTTAATATAAATGTATTTATGAATAAATGTGATGCATAACTACACCTATACTATAATTTAATAATATAACTTATATTCCATTATAAGATAAAATTGTATTTAAATAGAATTTTAAACTCAATGGTCATTTGTTCTTAAAATTAGATATATAAACTTTAATAATAAGAAAATTACTAAAAAATATACTACAATATATAACTAAATTTTAAAAAATAAATATAAAAATTTTCGGTACGGTATACCATTACCGAATACCAAAATACCGAAATTATTTTTAGTATACCGAAATACCGAAAATTTTAAAATATATTACCGATATCGTACCGAAATTTTCGGTACGACAATCATACCGTACCGAAAATTTCGATGTATCTAAAATTCAATATTTTTCGATATGACAAATTTGGTATACCGAATTTTCGGTATTTTCTCCAACCCTACGTGTAATCTTTGAAAGTTAAAACTGGATTTTCAAAACTAAAAATAAACCTAGTTTATAGGTAATCATTAATTAGGAGAATAAGTATATCCATCGAGAAACTCTATTGTGAGACCGATTTTTTGTGAGACGGGTTAGCCCATTATTAAAGTATGCTTATTTATAGTTAAAGTATTTCAATAGTGAATCATATTATAACACTCTAAAATCATATTTTAATTCATCATTATCATATTTTAGAAAACATACTTTAACAACCCTTAAGCATACTTTATTTATATAATATGTATACTTTAACATGTCTCACAAACTGTCTCGCATATATAATGTCCAACAAGAGAATTTATGATATCCATAAGTCACCGTATTGTACATACATAGAAATATTTTATCATTTTTAAACTTAAATAAACTAAAATGTTTTATAAAATGAGTTTTTTTTCAAAATAAAGACTTAAAAAATAGAGTCAACTATAAATTAATGATTTGAAAAATTTTTTATATTAATTCTGTCTCAATAAAGCTATGAGTTTTAATTGGATTAATTACTTTCTATATTGATAATTTTATATCTTTTGAGTCTGACATAATTTTTTTGGGAATCCTAATTGATAGTTAGTTTATTTTCAGGTCCTACATTAAAAATACTTAAAAAAAGAAAAGAAAAACTCATTTGGAGGTTATTTTGAACACTTTACTTAATTAAAACTGTGTTTAGTAAGAACAGAAATGAAAATTGTGCATTGCTCAAGGAGAAGAATAGAGTATTATATAATTGTTCGAAATTGGGAAAGAGAAATGCAAGATGATATTTTGTCTAAGTTCAAACCCTAGGCCATAAATTTGAGCTTTACCAACTGAGCTAAACTAGCAGATCGATTGGTATTTTAATCAAGTTGAATATCCTCATTTATTGGGAAAGACTTCTTGGAGATTTGGGGATAGCGATCAGAAATTAGGTATTTATTCTTAATTTCCCATTTTGAGGAGAATGGGGTTCATATGGACGCTGTTTGAATTCCTGTCGATATTCGCTTCAGTTATCGCGTTTGGATTGTTAGCAGCCATTGCTTTCGCCTCCTATAGAAGAACGTACAGTCACAAGTGCGATTTTGACCCACCCTCATATCACTCAATGATTCTGTTTTATTTCCTTTGCAATTTTAATAGTAGTTTCTTTGTTCTCTTCCTAGCTGTCACGTTGAGGGGACTCCTGTATTCGAGGATCCAAATTCATTGAAGCCGGTATGTGTTCAAGATTCAAATTTGTTTTAGATACTGGGCTATGCTGTTATTTCTTGATCTGTTTTTCTTTACAACGTGTAATTTTTTATCTTCTGGCCTCAAGGTTTTAAAAAAGTAGAATTATGGTGATGGAATGCTGTTTACATTTTCTAAAAGTGATTCAAATTTGTATCTGAACATCTAGTTTAAAATGCAGAGCGACTTGAAAAACCCCATCATCTTTTTTAATTTCTGAAACTTCAAACAGTTATAAGGTTTTTACATAAAATTGAGGTCAGCTAGTTTGAATTGGAGAAAATTTTGAAGTATTATGTAGATTTCTGTTGATAAATGATTGGATTGCTGTGTTAAACTAGGTTACCTGTCCTCATATCCGTGATCCTGCTGGAAAGTACATATCTTTGATAATCCCAGCGTACAACGAAGAGCACAGGCTGCCAGGAGCTCTAGATGAAACCTTGAAGTAATCACATTGAACCACCACTTCTTTTGCTGCTTGTGTATAATGATTTTTTTTTTCAGAAAAAATGTTTTTATGATCCCCATTTACAAAATGATGATTTGGACTGTCGTATATTTGAATCAGAATTTTTACAGACATCAGCTTTGGCAGTGCTTCCGCCAATTATCCAGTTTGTGGATTGACTGTTGTTTATTTTGACTAAGATAATATAACTTCTAATGTGTTTCTACCAAGTTATGCTAGCGGAAATTGTCTAATGTATAGCTGTATGTTGCTGAAGTTTTGATCTGAGCTTGCATGGTTTTTTATAGTAAATCTTTTGTGTTGTAATTTTAGAAAATTTTGGGCTATAGTGAGCATTTTAGAAAGTTTATATCCTCCTTCCCCCTAAAACAGTATTATTATTAATTTGTTGGGTGGCACACTAATGACCTCATTCGAAATGAAACTATAACAATCTCGAGTGCTTCTTCTGCACTGTCTGTAGAGTTCACTATTACGTGATAAGTAGTTTATAAGCTATAAATAATGGTTGATAGACAGTTTTAGGTTTAAGTCAGACATTATGATCTAATTCACTTTTAATTGAGAACAGAGCTTTAGTATTCTTTTGTACCAAATACTGTTGTCATTGATGTTATAACTTGTAATTCATTGTTATTTGGAAATAGAATCTCTCTTTTGTATGTTATTCCATGTTGCGTTGATGTTTTCTTATTCTAAAATAGCACACTACTTTTGAATGTGTTAGTTTCCTATCTGAGTGTCTTGGCATAGTTGACCTGTATGTTAATTGTAGGCAAGAGCAAAAAAGTAAATTTTGTCAGTCAGTCATGCTAGCATTTCATGTTTACAACCAGAAAGACCTAAATAAAGGCTCTGAGAATTTCCAAATATTTGGTTTTGCATGATTGATGCTATTTCTCTGAACTATTTCAACTTAGCTTTGACAAGTGTTCTAATAAATGAATTGGTCATTGCAGTTATCTCCAAGAACGTGCTGCAAAGGACAAGTCATTTTCGTATGAGGTATGTCAATATATGTTGCTTCTATCGTTTTTGTGTGTTTATATGATATTTATCGTTTTAATAGTCTAAGCATAATGTCTTATTATACTCATGATGTTCTTTTCAAATTTATTTTAGAAATGTAAGATATGAGAGGCCATGGTAATTATGTAAAGAATGACCTATATCTGGGTTGAATCATCTTATATCTCCTAAACACAAGTTTAAAGAAGTAATTAAAATTTACCAAGTAAGTTTTGGTCTAGAGCTGTATATGCCAATGAAAACAATAATTGATTAATTTAGAGTGTTTACTAATCAACTCAGTAAAGCCTTCTTGAGTTGAATGACTTCTATTCATTGAACTTTTCATATAGGTGTTTGCAATTATATTTAAACACATAGATTGGGCAGAAGTTGGCTTTTACTTATGATGAATTATAGTTGATATGGCCATTGGGCATTGGCATTACTTTTATACTGTCAAAGTGAATATCTAAGTTGAAACTTGAAAGTGTATATATCCACACATTGTGGATATATAATCTGAAATTGGATTTTAGGGAAATTTTGATGGAACAAAGCATGTGCCTGTTCTAATTCAATGTTCGTATTTCATCAAATTTGACATGTCCCCTCACTTTTAAATTTTTTTAGAACTTAATTTGGAACTGCTTAAGTCTAGTCTACATCTTCTTTATTGCTTTATGCGTGCATGAATAAAGTTGGCTTGTACACAAATTCTGCTATTGAAGCGAATGAGGCTGGCCTCTTGGGGGCAGTGGAAACATCATTATGCTTGAGGCTTGGTCTATCATGAAGGCTTTGAAGATTCGGATTCTTATAAATCCTCTCAGTTGTAAATTTAGTGTATATCTAGACTTTAAGTCCTATTATTGGTATCTCAAGGTTACATGTTTAATTTCTTTTAGAGACTTTTGATTGGGAGAGAATAATTATGGGTATTGTATCTCTTCTGTAATTGTCCATGTGGTTAAGGCCCAAATACCTACTCGATGCTGTAAAAGCATGTCCTTTGGTTGCTGAGCATCCCTTGTTACTTTTAGCTCTGGTTAACACTCAATTCTATGTGGCAGTGTTAAATTTCCTTTTTGACATTTTTTAAAAATTTCCTGAAATTGGGCATTTAACCTCTAATGGTCTTTGACTACTTCCATGATTCCATCTGTTGGTTATTTCTATTTATTTATGCTTTTGTTTAGTAGAAGGTCACCTACTGCAGTCTTTTTCATGTTCCCTTTGCTTTTATATACTAATATCGTTGCATCAACATGATAAATATGAACCTTTTGTGCCTTTACGTGGATGGGCATTACTCTTTTAGTTAGCGAATTGAACCTATTTAATAATCAAATATTGAAACAGGTGGTGATTGTTGATGATGGAAGTGCTGATGGTACAAGAAGAGTAGCATTTGACTTTGTGAAGAGATACACTGTTGAAAATGTCAGGGTAGTCCTTCTTGGTCAGAACCATGGAAAGGGGGAAGCCATAAGAAAAGTGAGTCAATTCTGAATGGTTATTTCAGCAAAACATTGGTATATTATATTGTGTTGCCAACAAATCATTAAATCTTTTTGCTTCTGGGAAGCATGGCTAAACAGGGGATGCTTCACTCACGTGGTGAACTACTTCTAATGCTTGATGCTGATGGCGCTACTAAAGTGAGTGACCTTGAGAAACTTGAAAATAAGGTTGGTTACCCTTCTGATTATTTAGAGATGCTTTATCTGAAATTATAGACTTCATTTGATTTGATATTATGGTGCTCAAAATCCAAATTTGAATAAGCAAGGTTTTGAATTTTTGGCCACCATCATGCTGTATTTTGGATGGTAAAAAAGTCTTTCCATTCATTCTAAAAATCCTGTTTCCCAGTCCAGTAATATTTCTCTCAGTTTTTTTCTCCATTGCACAGCACCATATATTTTCTCTTAAACATAATGTATGAAACTGTTACTACCCTAACAATTCATTGATTCATAATCTTATTGTTTGGTTATTATAGAGGACTTTGCTAAGGCCCCACATCAACCCTACTTGCTATAACATTTTCCTGCAAAATCTACTTCCAAAATAACTTATTCAAATACATCCTTTCAAGAAAATGTCTGCAGACTCGTATCTTTTACTTTTTTTAATGCATCTTTCAATAGTTTTTTTTGCAAATGAACAACTCTGGGCGTGCACTTTTTGTGCAGCATTTCTTTCTCGTCTAGAGCTAGTTGTTATAACATGGGACTGATGATTTCACTGTCAGATTCATGCAGTTGCTGTCGAAGAACACAAATATGGAGATTCTTCTGCTAGTGATGCGATTTTTAAGATCTCAGATGTCCCTATAGCTGTTTTTGGGTCACGTGCTCATCTTGAGGAGAAGGCCCTAGCATCAGTTGAGTTTTGTTTCTTAGTCACTTGTGTGCATGATGAGTTAAGACTTTTTTATGTTTTGTGTCTATTGTTGCTAATCTGTGGAATTATTCCTCGCATTTTTCAGAGGAAATGGTACCGTAATTTCTTGATGAAGGGGTTCCATTTGGTAGTTCTGCTGGCTGCTGGTCCTGGCATTAGGGATACGCAGGTAGTGTTGATTTGATAACTTATTCCGTTATTTTTATTTCATTTTCGGCCTTCTTTTTAATTTTTAATTATATATATATTTCGTGTTTGATAGCTTGGTTTGGGGTTTTAATCACTTTTATTCTGGTGGTTTTTTTTTACTTTATTTTTTTTTGGGGGGGAGGTGGTGGGGGGTGGGGTGTGGGGGGTAGGTAACGACTATGGTATGCTTTTGAGAAATAAGTGTATTTTTTTTTTCATTCTGCAATTGTTTTTGAATGACCACTTGGTGTAAACAAGGAAACCATGTTCATGATTATTCTTTAACTCGTTCTACAGATACATTGATGTTAATATGTTATGAATCCTTGGATTTTTGAATGGAGTAGTTCTTATCTTGTTTTATAGTACTAATTAATTACTTTATACTATTTCAATATACTGCACCGGGTTATTTTTTGTCCCTCCTTTTCTCTTATTCCTCTTTATTTTTCAGTGTGGCTTTAAGATGTTCACCAGAGCTGCCGCGCGGAAGCTTTTCACTAATATCCGCTTGGAACGGTAATTTTCTATTAATAAACAGTTGTGCCAAACTCTTCTATTTGAGTGCTTGCAACTTTATTCTATTTGTCTATTCTCCTTTCACAATTGATATACTATTTTAGTCCTAAAAGTCTTACCTCCAATACGCTTGTTCAAAACTTGAAATTTTTATGTCGCAATCTGACATGGTGAGTTCGATTGGAAAATGGGTGGCTTGTGAGGATTAATTGTTGATTCAAATACCATGTCATGTGTGTGGACTAATTACCATGTAGATTGATTTCAATAAAAGCCTTCTTCCAGTTTTTAGTAACCTTAGTTTTCTCTTTGGAAAATACAAGGACAAAAATATAGAAAGATTGTGCTAAGGTGAATAAAGAACTCCATTGTTACTGTAAAGTGATAGGAGTAGATTATAAATTTATAATGGAACTTGGATGCGTTGAGTCTCTGCTTTTCTGGAAAATTGATAAATTAAGTAGTCTGTTATTAATAAACCATCCTCTAATGAATTTAAGTAATGTCGATATCCAAAAGCTGTTTTGTTGCGGAATGTGCACAATATTTATAAATATATATACATCGTATATAATATTTTGATATAAAGACCTATGATGAGTTTCATATGGAGCCAAGCATTCAGGTTATAGAGTGAAAGTGTATATGTATTTTATATTGTCTCCATATGAATAATCTATATCATGTAAAGATTTTATGTTGAAGTGAATTCAACGTGCTTAATGTATTTGTGGTTCTCAATCTTCAACTGACCAGTTCTGTTCCCTCTGCTCTCATTAACAAAATCTTAAATCTCGACACTTTGCAGATGGTGCTTCGATGTTGAATTGGTCTACCTGTGCAAAGTGTTCCGGATACCCATGAGTGAAATCTCTGTAAACTGGTCAGAAATCCCAGGATCAAAAGTTAATCTGTTAAGCATTCCCAATATGTTATGGGAGCTGGCACTCATGTCTGTTGGTTACAGAACTGGCATGTGGAAAATTCAATCATGATACTTCACTACAAATTCACGTGCAGCGCAGCCTACACTTGCACTGGGTCTGTCGGAAAATTTGACCCTTATCCGTCATGTTAAGCCAACTAAACTGATATACGAATTTTTGCGACTAAGGTTGTTACTGATTTTGGTACCGGAGCTTGTAACTATGATATAATCTTTCTAACGGATCGTTGTTACTCGACATTCGACTGATAAATCCATCATCTTTGAAGCACTTTGACAGAATTCTTTCATCTCTATGGTTTTGTGTGGATTCCTTTGCTTCATCAGTTGGGATCAAAGAGTTGTAGTTAGAAAGGCATTCTTAATTGTCTCTAGGTGACGCATAGGAATGGCAATGGTCGGATTTAACTGTAATGGTAATAACTGTTGGATAAATTCTTTGGTGAGATGGGAATGGTGAAATAAGAAACCCTAATCTACTATCATATTTAAGAGTCTAATTGGGATGCATTTATGGATTTCTTGCACTCGGATTATTTAAATTCTAAACTATCTATACGTTGTTATTTCAAATATTAGCACTTCTTTCTTCAACATTCTCTCTTTCTTGTTTGTCAATTTTACCTTTTCCATCTTTTCGAGCTAATAGGTGGTACATTTATGTTTGTGGAATAATTAATTAAAATTAAGTATATAGTGATATATCAAATTATGTGATCCTATAAAAATAGGAGTAATTAGTATACTAGATAATAAAGAAAGAGGCAAGCTTGATGAAAGATGTTTTAAGTAATAGATTGAGGGACATTATATGCACATTCATATTCTTGTGTTCACTAAAGAACATAGATAATGTTTAATAATTAAATGGATTAACAATTTTATATATTACAAGTTTCACTAAAGAATATATATAATGTTTAATAATTAAATGGATTAACAATTTTATATATTACAAGTTAATTAGTGGAGTATACTTATTGTTGGACTCTATACCTCGATAAGCAGAATCATACTCTTGTGTTCACTTAAGAATTTAGATAATGTTTAATAATTAAATAAATTAACAATTTTATATATTAAAAAGAGGCATTAATTAAAAAGAGCATTAATTAAATAAATTAACAATTTTTTATATTAAAAGCAGGTATAGAACAAATTAAGTTTATTTATTGTTGGTATTCCTTGGTTAAAAAAGGTTAAAATCCAAATATCAAAGTCTAGAAATATAGAAATTTTAATATATAAATGTCAACAATAATTAAAGACAATTTTTCTTGAAAATCATAATTTTATAATTGAATACTTACAACTACCATCTACCACTTGGAAGCATGAGTGTAGAAAAGAACTACCATCCACTACTATACAAGTCGAGATCATGAGGGTAGAAAATGAGTTATATTACAAATATCAATATTTAAGATACTGAAAGTTTTTCTTGAAAATCATAATTTCATTATTGAGTATGCAGAACTTAGTGCACTGTATTATTTTTTAAATACTATCTAATTTAAGTTAATTTTTTCAAAATATATAGTGCTTTTGTATGAATTTCGATAAAAGTTTGGATCTGCTTTGCCAAATTAGGTAAAGAATAAAGTTGTCTAGTAGAATTGGAGAAGGCAATACAAGAAAGTGTATATGCTACCTTTGTCAATTGTTGTGATTGATAGGATTACACTATAAAATCTGAATTCATCATTGGGGAAAAATGAATATCGCATACATTTGAAACTTGCATACATTTGAAACTTGCTGTGCATGGGAAGGGAAGCACCAACCCAGTTATGGTGAAATAATGAGGACGAAGGGTGAAGAGATGAGGAAGAAGGGGAAAGAAAAAATGGTTTGCAGGAGTATTTGAGAATTGAAAGTACTTAATTGACAAAATTCTACAGTGGGATAATGTATTTTGAAGAAAAAAATTGTCAATATTTGTAGGAATATGGTATACTTGTAATTCAATGATCTTTTGTAGATACTTGATGACTCAAGGCTACATAAAGTGTGACCTCTTGATTTGTCCAGATCCAATGATCATTTTCGTCTGCCTTGAGGGACTCGAAGACAGTTTGAAGATGGATGAGGACATATATGCTCAACACATTGGTGAATATGATGGGATATCCAAAATTGATAGTCTAATGCACCATGAAAACGGTAAAGTAAGTGATAAGGCCGCAAGATTTTGGACATTTACTAGAAGATGATGTGATTAAGGTGGTCTGTGGCTTACAGGGAGAGGGCCCGATTGGCTGAGAGTCGGGTTCATCAGTTGGAGGCTGCCCGATATCTTACCGAGCATGTAGCGCGGGAGAGAGACTTTTCCGATGATGGTGGTGACGGCGCTGGTCCTAGTGGTGTCCGCCGGGAAACTAGTCTTTTTGTTTTGCTGTTGTTATGTCCTTATGGGTTTTGTCAATATTTTTGTAGGATAGAGTTTTTTAATGTGATATTTGAGTAGGATTTTATTTTTTCAATTATTATCTCAATAATATTTCTATTATTGATATTTATAACCGTTTTGAAATTGATATTTGGACTTCAACCTTTTTGTAATGACAAATAATGTGAAGTGAGACATAAATTAGTGTAATTATTTCAATTTTTATTTTTTAATATACTAAGAATTACTCCTTAAAAACATAGATTATTACTCTTTCAAATAAAAATTACTCATTAAAATAATTGTAAATCCTAATTATAAACATAAATTATTACTCTTTCAAATAAAAAAATTACTCATTAAAATGATTGTAAACCCTAAATATAATCGATTACTTTTTAATATATAAAAAAAATTACTCTTCAAAAGTAAGTTTTTATATGTTAAAGATTAGTTTTATAAAAATTCTTCAAAACTGACTTCTTATATGTTAAAAGATTAGTTTTATAAAAATAGGGTTCACGCCTAACCCAATTCACACCATACACCCTCTTTTGTAATAATATATACTTAATTTGTTTTATATACATCTTTTAGATATATAAAATTATTAATCCATTTAATTATTAAACAAACTATTTTCTTCACAAGAGTTTATTAAGCTAATGATTTTTTAGTTTATATTGCAAGCAAACTAATTAAACTACTATAATTCTGTCTTAGTGAACCAATTCACACTTTTTATTAAAATTAGGATTTATTACTAGCTAGTACAAAATATATATTAATATTACTAATAGATACATTATATATATTTTATTAATACCCACTACAAAATATTTAATAAAAAGTCTCAACTACCCCTTTATACATTAAGTTAGATATATGATTACATGATCAATCATTTTCCTATATTTTAGCTCTCTCTCTCTATTAGTATCCAGAATAAATTCATTTCACACGTTCTAAGTCTCTACAAAAAGTGAATACACGTGTAGAAAGCTTCACGAAGGGCTTGTAAAATGTTTGATGAGGGCTTCTCCAAAAAGTGAATACACCGGAGTGTAGAAAGCTTGACAAAGGCTTGTAGAATGCTTGATGAGGGCTTGGAGGAATTTTAGTATACGGTGAGTAATGGATTTGTGATTGATGAGCGTTCTTGCATACTTTATCTAATTGCCTTAAAAATTTGCAATCATTTTCAGTCAATACGTGGATTCTTTCAAATGATGGTGGACAGCAATGTGATGATCTCAGAGTTTATATAAGATGACATTGGTGATGAACAAATTGTGCAAGAGAAATGAGAGGATAATAAAGCACAAATAAACTGATAAACAGTGTGTATACTTTTAATATGTTGATCGAAGCTTTGCAGCCATGGAGAAAAGTGGGGTGGAGTTCAATGTGGTGACTTTTTTTTTTATGCAATATCGTTCAAGATTCTTTAAGATTGAAGATACGGTGTAATACCTTGGTTTGTGAAAATCACAATGCATTGTATCGCATTCTGCACCCTCTTGTTCTTTTAATTTTTTTATTTATTTTTATTTTTATTTGTTGTTTACAGCCAAATTTCATTTGGCTATTGATAGGTTATTTGTGTTTACGAATTAGACATTCTGTTGATTAAGGTTGCCCATAAACCTAGATTTCATTAAGGATTAAATTGTTAACGAAATATTATTTAAAATATTTTAGATTCATTCATTTTACGTTTTATATTCAAAATCATTTAGTATTCAAAATATTTAATATTCAATATCTATGTATTCAGAAATAATTTTTTAATGTTCCACGAAATATTCAAAATGTATTCAATATATTTCAGATTATTTATTTTCTCAATATTTCACGAAATATTTATAATGATGATATATATTTCAGATTAATTCATTGAAATATTTATGTATTCAAAATCACTAAGTATTCGGAATATTTAATGTTCAGATGAATACCAAAATAAATATTCACAATGAATGAATACCAAGTATTCAAAATATTTAATATTTAGATATTTAATATTCAGTAACGATGCAATCAAATATGATAAATGCCAAAATAATCTAATCCATGTTAATATTCAGTAACAATATATTCAGAAATGATGAATATTAACAATGTATTCAGAAATGATGAATTCAAAATAATCTGATCCATGTTACAGAACAAACATCAATTTATGCGTAAATAATGAATTAATTTTTTAAAATATTAAAATAATATATCTTATCATTTTAAACTATTATCGAACAAATCAAAGTAAAAATTGAATTTTTAATCCAATATCCATTGATTTTTAATACGAGATGAGGGATTATAGAGAGATGAGTGTGAATTTTGAAACGACAATCTTCCAAATTTTTAGGAGAAATTAGTGGGATTCATTATTTTTTTATTATTAAATTATACTAAATATTTTTTAGATTAATTTTTGAACACACTTAAAATAGGATAATAGTGGTATTTCACGTGTTTAATTTGTATTGCTCAATAATATAATTTGTCTTATGTATCTAATAGTAATATAGGTATATAAATGTACCTAATAGTAATGCACCCATAAAATTACTCTTTAATACATAAAAAATTACTCATTAAAATAATGAATTGTTATTCTTTTGACCGAAAAATATTATTAGTATCAAAATAAATACTCTCTCCCCGAGTCTCATTTTTTCATTTTGGGCAATAATTTTAAAGGTCTCATTTTCTTTTTTAAAAGATGAAATTCACACACACTCATTAATACAATTAAAATATAGGAACGCACACATCCACTAATACAAATACCAACTACACATTTAATAATAACACCTTTTATTTTACGTGCAAAACTTAAATGAATCTATTTGAGATAGAGGTAGGGAGTGTAAAAATCACTATGTTAGAATTTGACTAAGATTAGTATAAAAAGTAATAATTATCATCCAAGTATTTTTTTTTAATGTTTAAATGAGTCATTTTTGTAACATCTAGATGAAAGGTGAACCTCGATTCTCCCTCTGTTCTATCCAAGGAGAACTTTTGTTTTTTACCTTTGGAGTATTATTATTTAATGTATAATGAATAGTTGTATTAATGAGAGTGTGAGCCTCATATTTTAATTATATTAGTAGGTGTGTGTGGATCCCATATGTGTAAAAAAAGAAATAGAATTTTTTAGACACCCAAAATGAAAAATAAAACATTCTTTGAAGCGGACGGAAGGAGTATATTGTTTCACAAATATTATTATACTTTACTTCCTCCGTCCGCTCTAAAGAGTCCCTTTTTTCATTTTGAACGTCCGTCCATAAGGGTCTCGTTTCATTTTTTACAAATATGAGACCCACACACATCCACTAATACAACTTAAAAATATAGCCCCCCACACACTAATACAATTGCACATCACACATTAAATAATAATACTCTTTAATCTACATGCAAAAAGCAAAAACACTCCTTTGGAGGGCGAAGGAAGTACTATTTTACCATTTATTTTACCTTGTAATCTGTGTTATTTTAATTCTACATTTTATTTTTATTTTAGAGTTAAATTCTAATTTTAAATGTGTAATTCCAATTTCACTATGGTTCATGTAATTTTAATATGGTTTATGATTTATTTTATTCATATAAGGCAAAGACTTGGACGAGAGCATTTCACGGATCCCATGAGACGAATCACACATTAACCTAATTAGATAATTTTAAAAAGCCATTTAGTTGTTATAAAATTTAAAAATTGAAAAATTACTTATAGAGCAAAGTTTAAATTAAAGGTAGTTGTTTGTTGAAATAAAATTTAAAATTTTAAAAATTAATTATAATGAAAGGAAAATTAATTATATATATATACACTACATTTTTTTTATTTAATTTATATTTTTTATTATTTAAAAATGTAATAATTTAAAATTTATTTTTTTATCGAATTTATTTTTTAATTTAATTATTATAATTTATAAAATGTGATAATATTTTTAAAAAATAGTAACAATATTTTTAATATAAAAAATACTAATCAAATAAAAGTGATAACTTTTCATTTGAATTATATTATAAATAATTCATAATGTTAAAGACATATGAGTCCATCTTATGAATAACTTCCGTGAAAAGGATAAGAAGTAATAATCTTTATAAGAAAAGTTAATCCCCAATTGACGAAATGTAATATAGGTGATGTGAATTATTTCATGAATAGTTTATATTATAAATGAAAAGTGATAATATTTTTAAAAAATGGTAATAACATCTTTAATAAAAAGTGATAAACAATTATGAAGTGACTTTGACGAATAATTTATATAATTGACATAATATGATAATATTTTTAATAAAAGTAATACCAATAAAAAGGAATAACTGACAATTGAATTATTTCATAAATAATTAGTAAGACAGATAAAAAGTGATAACATTTTTAATAGATAGTGATTTTTGATTAATTAAAAGTGATAATCGACTAATTGCATTATTTTTTTGCATTATTTTATAAACTATTTGTGAGATGAATAAAAAGTTATAATACTTTTTAAAAAAAATATATTTGATTAATAAAAAGTAACAAATAATTTAATAAGTTATTTTATGATTAATTTATTGAAGGAATAAAAGGTGATGCTATTTATAATAGAAAGTACTTGATTATAATTTTTTTTAAAATTAAAAAATATAAAATTTAATAATTAATAAAATTATTTACTAAATAAATTACAAATTTACAACACTACAAAAAAACTGGCCTACAGTAACAGACTTTGTGACGGATTGACGGACATTGTGACGGGAAAGCGCCCGTCACCCGAACATGCGTCACAAAGTGTTTGTGACTGTTCCGTCACAATTAGTGACGGATTTTGTGATGGAAATCATTAGTGACGGAATTTGTGACGGTACTTTTAACCAATATTTGTGACGGATTTTTATGACGGATTTCATTTGTGACAGACTTTGTGACGAAATTTAATTTCGTCACAAGCTTAAAATTCTAAAAAAAATTAATTAGGCAAGAATCGAACCTTGTTGCTCATGTGAGTGCTTGACGGTCCAGCCGGACCGGCTACCGCTTACATTTATTACATTTCTACCCCTTATACCTCCTTCCCAACCAGGTTTGAATCTGAGTGGGTGCCAAACAAGAGTGCTTGTGAGCAAGTGTTGAGCCAATTTGACTAGATGTGTTTTATGTTGGTCTTTAATAAATATTGTATATATTCAATTAATTTGTATTAAAATAACATCAACCAACTTTCAAAATAAATATGGTGGTAATATTGATTAATGTAATATATATTAATATGACTAATAATTATTAAAATATTAATTAATTTATTTTATTATTTATTGGGTTAATTGCGTAAAAAACCACGAATTTTCGTTGTATTGTAAATTAATCCTAACTTTTATAAAATTGCAAAAAAAATCATGACCTGTAACGTTGTGCAAATCGCACCCATTGGGCAGTTTTCAACTGCCCGAGATGTTAACGTGACATTTTAATTCCAGTCAAACCTCCACATCATACCAGAACGTCATCGTTTTGAATAAGAATTCCTAAATTAACTCCTAATTTGATTCCAGGTCAACCTCCTGATTGTTGTCATTTTCATCTAGATTTTAGTGTCTTTGTTTGTAGATTTTCGAATGTTTTTATCCGTATTTGTGTGACTTTTGGTGGAATTATTGTAATTATGAGAAATGTGGTATGAATTAATAGAATTGTGCAAATAAGCTTAAATATGTGCAAAACAGGGTAAGAAATGAAGAAAAATGGAGTCGGGAGCAAAACAGAAATGAAAGTACAGGGCACGCTCGGACACGGGACATGTGCGGAACACGGGCCTGAGGTGGCCATGTACTGGCATCAGAACGACGAGCTCGCCCAGGAGGAAGGCCGTGTTTTGGTGCACGAGCCGTGCACCAACACACGCTCCGTGTGCAGAACACAGGCTTGTAAGAGGAAGCCGTGCAATGACGTCAGAAAACGCTACACGCCCATGACTGAGGCCGTGTAGCGCAGCTCGAGCCATGTCCTGAAGCACGCACAACACGCCGAACTAGGTGTGCACTACACGAGCCGTGCGCTGCTACACGGCTCGTGTAGGTGCAAAAGCCAGTGCAGATTTCAGAATATTCCGGAAGCTTCTAGAAGGCCCCTAAGTGATATAAAAGGATGACTTGTGCGAAAATTAGAGGGGGTGATCAGATTAGAGCAGTTACACACACTCCACACCACATTTTCACACACTAGATCTATTTGATTCATCTCCATACGTTTGATCCATCAATTCCACTTGATCTTCAACAATCCATCCATCAATCTATCCATCCACCACTTGAGAAGAGGAAAGCATTAAGGATTGAAGAAGTTAGCATTTTGAAGAGAATGAAGGTTTTCTCCATGAAAGGGAAGTCAATCTACTTTTCAATTGTTGATTTCCTTCTCATTTTGACTCAAATGGAGCAAGCCTTTGAATGTAATGATCTAAACACAATGTATAGTGGCTAGACCTATAGTAGGGCTAATCATATGATTGGTTGAGAAGAATGCTAGATATGTAGGTTTTGAGATGTTGAATTGAGTTAGTTTTGGATTTCCTTTTATGATTAATGAATCATGTTTTATTTCAATACTTGTGTGATTAAATTCTCTACTCATAGTGTTAGGATGACCATTCTAATATTATTATTAGGTGTTTAATTGAATCATTTATTAAGATGAACACGCATGTTAGTGTGAGGGGAGGTAAACCATACCCTTCTTATGCTTAGAACATTCATATGGGGACACTTAAGAAATTAAGTGATAAGAACCAACTTATGATCATAGTACCTTCAGGGAATTGAGATTAAACACAATTCTAGGAGATTTAGATTTGTAAAAGAGTCGAGAACCTAATTGTCTTGGCCATAGGGATTAGGGGTAAAAACGTGATTGCTTTTAGTCCAAAATTAATGAAGTTCACCATCAAGAGTTATGCATATCTAGCTAGATTCTTAACCATGATTATGATTAGCATTGCTCTCTTCTTAAGTGAATTCTATCTTCATTTCATTAATCATTTATTTGTTTGATCCATTACGTTGTTAGTTCATATTCTTAGTTAGTTGAGTAGAACAATAAGTAGTAGTTTAAATACCCAACATTCAATCTATCATTCTTACAAAACATAAATCAATGGAAAATCCGGATATAACCATGAGTTTACTTTCCCTTGGGACGATAATCTTATAAATTTTGTACTTGGTCACACTTGTACTCGACGATAGAGTCTCTTACTCTTAAATATTTTACAAGAAATGCGACTAAGAACACCTCCCTCTAATTCTTCTCTCCCTTGCAAGATCCCACTTCCAGAGGTTCTAACTCCCTACTTCCAGGTCACATGCATTGCCATTGGGAACGAGGTTCTAACTCTCAATGACTCCTTTCTCTACTCCAATCTCCTCCCCGCCATGGAAACCATCTACTCTGCTCTCGTTTCTCTCAACCTCGATAAGCAAGTTACTGTCATCACCGCCCACAATTTGGCTGTTTTGGAAGTTTCTTATCCTCCCTCCACCGGAGCATTCCACTGGGATCTCACCCAGAAATTGACCTGCATCCTCAATTTCCACTGCAAAGTGGGTTCCCCATTCTTAATCAACGTCTATCCCTTCTTCGCCTACAAGGCTAACCCCAAGCAGTTACCGTTAGATTTTGCCCTGTTCGAATCCTATGCAAGTTCCATAATAAGATTACTCACACAATTTCTATAGGAGTTAGACTCTTGGAGAAGAAGAATTACATGGGGTTGGGTTTTAGGGATTTAATTTATGAAACCCTACCCAAAACGACATCGTTTTGGTATGATATGGAGGTTTGCCCTGTAATTTAAATGCCACGTCAGCAGTGGGCATTTGTATCCTAAATTCTTAATTGCAACACAAATTTAAATGGAATTTATTTTTACTTTTTTAAATTTATGTTATAGATTCATGAAAAACATCTTAAATTACTTTTTACAAATGAAAATTCGACGATGCCAATAATAATTATAATTTTTTAATTTTAATTAATTTACCGTATGCTTTTAAATATAATTTTTTTAATTACATGTACCCAAAAAAAAATTTCTAGATCCGCCCCTGACTTAGATATGCCAAACTCGGCAGGCGGCTTACACTTACAGATCCTGTTCGGTAAGACAACTTTGTGTTAGAACAGTTGCAAACGCTGTCGGGTGTGTTGAATTTCAAGTTTGATGAAGAGGCGTTTAAGAGAAAAATCCACAACATCAAGAAACTCATGTTGCATTATAAGTATGCTAGGGGAGAGATGCCTACAGAAATTAACTTATGTCTTCTCAACAATCTACACAAACTCCAAGACCTTGTCATTCGTGTGATCTCCCTTACAAGGGTATGTGTGACGTTCCCACAGTTTCTGAAGAAGCCTACTTTAGAAGGCACAAGGCTCAACGTGGAGAAGTTGAACACAAGCATAGCTTCGTTGCCGTTTCTACAATTTCTAACCATTGGTGCTTATTCATTTGGAGGATCCACGTGGGAAACTGGTGAAGCCCAATTCCACACTCTCACACACCTCCAAATAAGGGCGTGGAATTATCTCAAAAATTGGATCACAGATGCCACCTCATTTCCTTGTCTACGCCACCTTATGCTTTATGGGAGTTGGAGGAGATGTCTTCCAGCATAGGAGACATACAAACTCTCCAGTCTATTCAGGAGGTGGTAAGTTGTAAATCTGTCCAAGAATCTGCAAAAAGGATTAAAGAAGAAAAAGAGAGTAATGGGAATAAACATCTTCAAATAAGTGTTGTTGTTGGATAAATTGGGAAAATATCAATTTTGGTCCCTTAGGATAAGCCAAATTCTATTTCAGGATTGGTAATTTCTCAAAAGTGGTCATTTTGTATCCGAAATTAGTCATTTTAGTTCACTTTTAATCTTTTTTGTCCCTTTTGGTTCTTTTTTCCGATGACTTTAAGGAATGTTTCGGTGAAAAAATTATTAAAAGTGGACTTAAATGACCAAAAGTGGACTAAAAGGACTAAAATCAGACATCAGAGTACCACTTTTGAGAAATTACCAAACTTGAAAACTAAAATTGGATTTGGCCTATCCTAGAAAACTAAAATTGATATTATTCAGAATAAATTCTTGTGTGTGAAGGGAAGGGATAATATCAATTTTGGTCCTTTAGGATATGCTAAATCCAACTTTAATCCTCAGGTTTGGTAATTTTTAAAAGTGGTCCTCCAGTGTCCTTTTTGTCCACTTTTAGTTCTTATTTGGCCTATCCTAGAGGACCAAAAGTGGGCAAAAAGATCCAAAGTGGACAAAAATGATTAAAAGCAGACACTGAATGACTAAATTACCAAACTTGAGAACTAAAGTTGGATTTGACATATCTAAAGGACTCATTGATATTTTCCCGTGAAGGGAACTAGTGAAATAAGATACCCTAATTTACTACCAGTACCACAACTAATATTGGATCCAAATACATGAACTACTCTATGTTTTTAAACCCAAATACAAAACCATAATTGAAATTTACAGTCGTATCTATCTCGATAGCAGTCACAATTGTTATCGAAACAACGATTAAATAGATGAGAATAGAAATTATTAAAAAATATGGTTCATTTCTAACAAGATTTAATATAATTAATGTGGTTTTTAGTGATTAATTTTTTTAATTCCTTAATTTTTTTGTAGAGATGAATCTTTTGGTGGAATTTACAGAATTTATACTTAAAATGAGCTTCTAAACTCACTTACGAAGGTGTGAGAAAAAATGGTGTGCGATTCGGAGTTAATTAAAATGAGAAAAACGGTGGAACTACGCAAGCTAAAATTTTCTGCTGAATTTGTGCGGCCTATTCATTTTTCATAGCCCAACTTAAATGTATTGAAGCCCATATATCGTATATTAAAATGGCCCATGAGCATTTCAATCCAATTAGCCCACATGGAAGGAGCAGCCGACCACTACAATGGCTTTGTGATTGAATTATGTTTCCTCAATTCAATTTGTGGGTCAATCATTAGATTTAGAGGAGCAGCCCACCAAGCATTAACGGAGGTGATTTACACATTCGCGGGGGCTCATTACTTGATAAAACATCCATCCCATTATATTCAATTTAGGAGTAGAATTGGCATTCTGAAAAAAAATAAATAATAATAAAAAATAAACAAAAAAACGAAGCAGCAGAGTGGAAAGTTGATTCCAGCTGATACAATTCCACCATAAAACCTCCAAGTGAAGATTTTGGAGAGAAACATTTATTTTATTTTGTAATGATATTTATTTAAAAATGAAATTTTGTTAGGCAATTTATTTTGTTTTACTTAAAACTATGTTAAGCTAATCTTTCATTTGTAAGATTAGTTCCATGATTGGTATTGGATAATTTATCTTTTATGCAATTAAATTTTAACTGAATATTGTGTTATTTTTACTATTGATGTTAATTGTTTGATTTATATACTTGAATTGTGTGATTAGTTGTCTGGACATGTGGTTAGATTTAGAAATCAATTATGTTTTTAGTAGTTCATTGAATCATTTTATCACAGACTTCATGTGCATTAATTTAGAATAAAATAAAGATTTCCTTATAAATTTAGAATTATTTGATAGAATATTTCGTTGGCTTAATCGAGAGATTAGTTGATTAGGTAAGGGACTCAAATCATTAGTGAATTCATAGTACCTAAAAAAGGAATATTGTCTATGATTTAGTATCTAATTTGAGAATTCGTAGAGTAACTAGTAATAGGTGTTCACTTTGGACTCGATCCTAGAAACTTATGGGAGCATTGTTGAAGCTCTACAGCCTAAGTAACTTGAAAGAGAGCTTAGGATACTTTTGTGATCGCTTTTATATCATATCCATGATAGATTAGAATAAGTTGAATAATTTCTTTATTTTCATGTCATGATTATTGCTAATTTCGTCCTTACATCATTTGAAATACATTAATTCTTGCATTCATCATATCTTTTATTTCATGTATTACTTTAACGATTTCATTTTGCATGCTTATCTATCCTCTTCTCCCGTCATCCTTATAAAATCACAATATAAATTCATAATTGCTTGATTTTTCATGATTCAATAATTTAACTTAGATGCTAACATTATACTTGATTTTTTTGCATAAAGAAAATAAGGATCATAAACCACAAAAATAAGTACAAAATTAGTCATAAACTTCAAAGTTGTACTACGGATGTATTGCCTATAAATATAGGGCAGACTCAGTATACAATACAGTTAATATTATTTTATGAAAATTAAATTAATGGAATAATTTCATATTTAGTCTCGTTAGAATTGATCAATATCAAAAATGTTTCAAAATTAACAGATTTAGTTCCATAGGAATTTTTCATCAAAATCTGTCAATAATTGATGAAATATTATGAACCATTAATAAGACTAAAATGGAATGTCTAATTTGAAAGACAGAAAATAATATAAATCTGGTAGTTTATAATAATATAAGTTAATTTAGATGAAAATTTTCGAAAATTATGATTATAATATTCTTATGGGACCAAAACCGTTACCTATGAGACCAGTGTATTCCTACGAGACTATAATTGAATTGAAGGAATTCTTATGGAACAAAATGTGATAGTTTCCCTTAAATTAATATACTACTTTTGTTCTAAAATTTTTGCACTTTTAAAATCATCAAATTTTACATAATTGTAATATTATAAAAATATCATTTATTTTCATTTTATTAATTCACATCAACATTTTTTTTTCCTATGTACCTTACTATTACCACACATGTTTTGAAAAATTAGTGGAGAAGATAAATTGATATGTCTTAAATAACTTATATAGAGAACATACTGTTAAACGGTGACTGCAAGACTTTTATATAACTTTTCTAATAGAATTATCCTAAATGCAGCTCCTTTAGCACTAAAAATAATTTTGATAGGTATGCGTTTTATGCGTGCTCAATATTTTGAGGGAGCAAATAAATACTCACTCCATCCCATATTACCTTGAATCATTACTATGGAGTTTATGAAAAGTTATCTTTTAACTAATTTTATTGATTTTTTAGGATAAAATTATATTTTTAAGTGTTATAAATAATAAAATAAGTTATGTATGTTAAATGAGTGTGATATATTTGAAATTAAGATGTACTTTAAAGGATAGAGATAAATGTAATGTTACATTTTTTGGATTGTGAAATTTAATATTATGAGACAAATAAAAATAGAAAGTATAAAATTTAATATGGTAATAAACTTTTCAATTTTAAATTAGATATATATTATACAATTTAAGTAAATAGTAATTATTTTATTTAGTTTAATCACAATGCCAAATACACAAATATAAATATATTACCAACTATATTTTACAAGACTGAACACAAATTTAATTTGACTATGTTAGACTTGTAAAAGATTAACAAACAAATAATTTGAGTGGTGGATGATCTTGAGCAATGAAATTTGACCAAATATTATTTGAGGTAAAACATGTGGATGATTTTTCAAGTTAGACCAAACTTCATTATTATTTCAGAAAATGGTCAAACATAGAACCAAAAAATTAAAACCTAATCTCACTATTATGGATTAAAACACTGACGCACATCAAATAGTAAAACACACACTTGAACACGAATAAAATAAACAAGCAGTGACAACCCAGTGGAATTTGCCCTTGAAATGACCAGTTTTTCTGTTAGTCCTGTGGTCAAATGTTGATTAATTAAATTTATTTTATTATTTAAGACAGTCTTATCTTTGCATATGTAAACCCACTTTGAAAAAGTGGTTGGATTCTCATTATGCTAATGGAGTAGTTACATTGCCTACCTCATCTTGATTATCATCTTGACATTTGAATATTATGTGCTTGTATGCATATATGTATATTGTATATAATTCATTTTTGTGTAATCTTGAAAACCATTGCAATAAAAATGGGGTCTTTGATGCAAGATTTCAAGAGACAAGCTTCATTTTTCTTGAGAGAGAAAATCAAGACAGCAAGATTGGTTCTCACTGATGTTACACCTATACAACTGTGAGTGCTTCATATTGTATGTATATTCATAATTCTGTTATCCTAAATTTTGTTTTATTTAATTTTTATTTTTATTTGGGATCATGAAGATTGACAGAAGAAGTGACAAATGGGGAGTCATTAGCACCAGATGCTCATGCCATGAGATTAATATCTCGTGCTGCCTTTGAAGTTGATGATTATGAGAGAATTGTTCACATTCTGCATCTCAGGTGATTCTTTACTACCTATATTTCTCAATTCAATTTAGGAAAATAATATAAGAAATACACTTTTAAAATGGAAAAAGAATCGTGCAAGAAATCCATAAAACCCATTTGATATGTTAGGATTTGGATAAGTCAAATGAGTTGTGATCAATTGAATTTTAGCTTATTTTGGTTTCTATCAAAGATTACTACAATTTTTTTTTCCACATCATTATGAAAAAGTCAGTTGGTTTGGTAGTAACATAGATCTCATGTTACTATGTGGGTTAATTCAGGTTATCTAAGTTTGACACATGCAACTGGAGAGCCTCTTACAATGCCCTTGTGCTGTTGGAACACCTTCTCACTCATGGCCCACAAAGAATAGCTGAGGAATTTGAGAGTGATGAAGATACTATTAGAGATATGGCAACTTTTCATTGTGTAGATGACAAAGGGTTGGTGAATTCTTCCTTTTTCTCTCACTTTCTAAGTTATATGGCTTGGATCAACAAAGCATGAGAGAGGGGGGGTTGGATCGAGTCGATTCATCTCGTTTCAACTACAAATTTAACGATGATATTACAAGTATACACATGATGCACTAGTTATGAAAATACAATAACTGGGTCAAACTATGATGTTATCAGTATATGCATGACTGACTAATGGTGGTAAAGAAACCATACCTTTGTTTATAACAAACATACTCATTGATTCAAGAATCTTATAAGATTAAGTAATGCATGCAGGTTCAACTGGGGATTAAGTGTGAGCAACAAATCAGAAAGAACACTGAAGCTTCTAGAAGATAGGTCATACCTGAAAGAAGAAAGAGTAAGAGCCAGGGCACTAACAGTAGGGATCAAAGGGTTTGGGAGCTTTAGCCAGATGCCTTTTGATGAAACCTCTAAGGATATCAATTCCGATACGATTTTGAGATCAACTTCTCTCTTGTTCGGTGATCTTCGTCGCCGGCATCCTCATCATCATGACACTGCAGTGGAGAGCAATTTATTGGCATCTGATGAAATCACCAAGCTAATAATGAACAACAGTATTACTAAAAATGATGATATAAGAGGTTGGGCAAATGCATACAGTAACAATAAGTATGCTGTGGATGAGGATCACCCATTTTGGGACAAAGAGCACCAAACCAGAGTCTCACTTCTGTCTTCTGTATAAAAAAGTAACATACATACATACATACATTTATATATACATATATAGAGAGAGAGAGTGAGAAAGAGAGTTGTGTGTAATGTTAATCCAATATTCTGTGTAGTAATACTGAATGTTTTCTTGTCTCTAACATGTATACCATATCAAATTTCTGAAAGTATCTATACCCACCAAGAAGTTCAACATTAACCATAATTTCAAGAGAATTATGACATTCATTCTTTGGTAAGAATCTGTGTAAATGATTCAATGAATAGAGCAAATCCATGCAAGAACAGAATAATAATCCAAAAGAATATATTGGCAACTTCTTAATGAATTAAAATTGAAGAATAACAAGAACATATTCAGATATCAATTCCTATACTCTCAAAGTTCATCAATAAAAAAATGAGGAGCAAAATATAGAAAACAAAGCTACAGCTAGAAGGTTGCAAGCTGGCTGCATTTCTGGCAACTGAGGCAATACTAAGCGTCAATAAATCTTGACAGCATGATTAGAAGCACTTCCTATGCACGATAGATGGTCCCGACTCATCATACTCTGCCTTAGCAATCCACATCTGCACAAATAATAAAGTAAAGAACCCACTCAGAGTATTTAATTTTATAATTCATGGAAAAGCAGATATCGAATTTTCAAGATTCTAACTTGTTGGAAAGTGCTGAGAGAGGCCAAGATAGAGCCTCCAATCCAGACACTGTATTTCCTTTCAGGAGGAGCAACAACTTTAATCTTCATGCTACTTGGAGCTAAGGCCGTAATTTCCTTGCTCATTCGATCAGCAATGCCAGTGAACATGGTAGTACCTCCACTGAGTACGATGTTACCATAAAGGTCCTTCCTGATGTCCACATCACACTTCATGATGGAGTTGTATGTGGTCTCATGAACCCCAGATGCTTCCATACCCACCATTGAAGGCTGGAAGAGAACTTCAGGGCAACGGAAACGCTCATTGCCAATGGTAATGACCTGCCCATCAGGCAACTCGTAGCTCTTTTCCACAGCAGAACTAGTTTTTGAGGTCTCAAGCTCCTGCTCATAGTCGAGGGCGATGTAAGATAGTTTTTCCTTCATGTCTCTCACAATTTCCCTCTCTGCTGAGGTGGTGAAAGAGTAACCACGTTCAGTGAGAATTTTCATCAGGTAATCAGTAAGGTCACGACCAGCCAAGTCAAGACGGAGGATTGCATGTGGGAGGGAGTACCCCTCGTAGATGGGGACAGTGTGGCTGACACCATCACCAGAATCCAGCACAATACCTTTGCAAGTAAGATATTAGTACACTGTAGTTAAGACTATAATCAAATAATCAAGATTAAAATCAAATCAATAACCCAAAACATGACTTCTCTTGCCAATATCTTATCCCACCAGACAGAAAACATTAAAGGATACCAATGTCATGATCAACCTACTAGAAGCTTCTTAAACTGAAAAACAAGTTAAATAAATCCAATATGGAATGTACACATTGATGAGTATTTATTAGATTCATACCAGTAGTACGACCACTGGCATACAGGGAAAGGACTGCTTGAATAGCAACATACATAGCTGGAGCATTGAATGTCTCAAACATAATCTGAGTCATCTTCTCCCTGTTAGCCTTTGGGTTGAGAGGAGCTTCAGTCAGGAGAACAGGGTGCTCTTCTGGGGCAACACGTAGCTCATTGTAGAAAGTGTGATGCCATATCTTCTCCATATCGTCCCAGTTGCTGACGATACCATGCTCAATAGGGTACTTTAGAGTTAAAATACCTCTCTTTGACTGAGCTTCATCCCCAACATAAGCATCCTTTTGTCCCATACCCACCATCACACCTGTGTGACGGGGCCGACCAACAATACTTGGGAACACAGCTCGTGGAGCATCATCACCAGCAAATCCAGCCTATTAGCAATAAAATTTTCAATTTAACATGATAATAATAAGCGCCACAGATCAAGGGCAGGCAAGAAAGCAGACTATACCTTGACCATTCCTGTTCCATTGTCGCAGACGAGTGGCTGAATGTCTTCTGCTTCTGCCATCTTATACTAGCTCTGTACTAATAATTAGATTAAATAAGCACACATGTGATTTTACCAACTCCTATAAGAAAAACAATGTAATTTTTCACCAGAAAGATACAGAACTGAAATTAAATTAGATTTTCATTTCTGTAAAGATATGACTCACATGAGCAGCTATAAACGGCCTAACAGTGATCCACAAAAATCTAAAACAAATAATTTATCTTGACCAACAAAAGGTCCACATTGGTATTTGGATTTGAAACTTCATACAAGATTAATAAATAAATTAAGTTAAACGAATGAGCAAGCATCAGAATAAATGTGAATAGTATAAAAATTAGAAATATCATTCGCTTACAAGATATATCAATACTACTAATTGCCACTTTTTCATATATATCATGCATGTGGAAATTCTCTTTTAATTATTTATCACCTATCTTATTCCTATACCAGGTGACAGATCTCTCATCCAAAATTCAAGGAACCAAAATGAGATTTGACAAGATCAGACATTGAATATACTCAATGAATAATCTTAAGAAAACACATTATATTGACTCCGAAAACATATTACGATCAGCAAACAGTTTATATAACATGTACTAATGATGGAAGCCCAATAACATCCAAATTCAAAACTCATTAGGAACTCAACGAAATTCAAACAAAAGAACAATGAGAGCACAGAGGATCCAGAAAAACATCATCCAAAATCAAAATTCTGTAAACATGCAGATCCGATCCCATTGCCACACCCAATTCCAGTTATAACACGACGTACAAAATTGATTTTACGCACACAATTCCCCAAACCAAAAAGGACACTGATCGCAAATGCGCATAACAAAATTATCAATCCAATCTCAATTAATCCTGGAATGCAACGATTAAATCATAAGATGAACAGCACCGAAAATGGCGGCAACAGAAAATGATTAGCCAGAAAGAAATTAATAGAACATACAACTGAATCAACGAACAGATCCGTTAAAAACGCAGGAAAACGAAAATGTACCTCCGAAGAACAGCGGAATCGAAGAGAGAACACTTGAGGGGGGTAGAGAGAGAGAGAGGGAGGTGATTGAGGCTCAGCTGTATGTGAGTTAGAGTGATTTCTTCAATCTTGCGAATGGGGTGTTCGGAAGTTTATATCGAGGGGTTGGAGAGATGTAAGCCGTTGGATTGAAGAATTCTAGATATACGGTGGAGGGTGACACGTTGTGGGCCCCTCAGAATTTGAAATTGTACTGGCCACTCCATGCCCCCTCTCTTCTCGCTTTTACTTTCCAAGTTTCCATTCTCTTTTCGATAAATAAATAAATAAAATTAATAGGCATATTTTAATGAGTTAATTGAATTGTTTATTTATTTACTAGTTATATGGAAAACTGAGGGAAGAGGAAATTGTTTATTAATTTTCTAGGTAATTCCTCTTTTCTAAAACAATGCATACCCTTCCTCCGATAAAAATAATTACGGTTGTTTATTTTAGAGGATAATATTTTAATGTGTATTGAGGTGAAAGAAATAATATTTTAATATATAGTGGGTATTTGTATTATTAGAGTGTTGTGGGCTCCATGGAGATATTTAAATGTTTTGTTTTGGTCTCATTTACTATAAACAGAAATGTAAACTTTTTTATAGGACGCCCAAAATGGAAATGCATAAACGTTTCTGCGGGACGGATGGAGTATATATTTACTTTTTTTACAATGTAGATTAAGGAGTATAATACTCCCTCCGTTCTGAGTATTTTTACTCATTTGTACGGGCAAGGAGATTAAGACGTGTTATTTTTTAATATATAATGTTAGAAAAAGTAAGGATAAATTAGTAATTTAAAAGGAAAAAGTAAATAAAGTTGTTGGGAATGATGAATAAAGTGTAGAAAGTATTTAAAGTTGTTGGGATTGTAAAAATTAGGTAATAAAATATTATGTATTTTTACCATTAATGGAATGTGTAAAAATACGTGGGACATCACAAAATGAAAAGTGAGTAAAAATACGTTGGACGGAGTGAGTATTTTAATGTATAATGAAGTGAAAGAAATGATATTGTAATGAACAGTGGGTAGTTGTATAATTGTATTATTGTAGAGTGTAGACCCCATCTAAATATAATAATTATTTTGTGTTCTCGTCTACTAAAAAAAGAAATATATACTTTGTGAAGTATTTTATACTCCTTACATCCAATATCAATTTTTACATAGTATTTCTGTTTTGAACGTCCTATTTCAATCTTTACGTTTTCCTTTTTATCATATATGAACACACCTAAAACAATTAATATATAATCATGGAATCCACATCCAACACTAATACACATACCCACATTACATTAAATATTATATCTTTCAACCCACTATCCAATAAAATACTATACTTTGAAATGAGACTGAGAGAGTATGGAAAATTGAGGGAGGAGAAAATTGTTTATTTATTTACTATGTATTTTAAATATGAGAAATTGATGGAAGACAAAGTCTGGTACTCCCTCCGTCCTGTAGAAATATATATACTCCATCCGTCCCACATTTATCTTCACACTTTGCGTTTTCGTCCGTTCCACATTAATCTTCACCACCCAAAAAATGAAACTTCACATTAACCAACAACCTCAAAAGTTAACTTAATTTCAAAAATACTACTATCACCTAACACACATAACATACTTTATAATTTATTTATTACTTAAAAATACTACAATACCCTTCAAAAGTCAATAAAATTGATCAAAAAGTAATTTTTCTTAAACTTCGTGTCTACAGTAACTGTGAAAACAAATATGGGACGGAGGGAGTACATTTTTATTTTGGGTGTTTCATAAAAAAGTTTTACATTTAATAAAATACAATACTTTGAAACGGAACGGAGGGAGTATGGAAAATTGAAGGAGGAAAAAATTGTTTATTTATTTACTATGTATTTTAAATATGGGAAATTGATGGAAGACAAAGTCTGATACTCCCTCCGTCTCGCTTAAATGTATACACATTTTTATTTTGGGTGTTCCATAAAAAGGTTTTACATTTCTCTTAATAGTTTTTTGATCAGACAAAGTTAGTTATTAGTATGGTTAGCAGTTAGTTCACCAAGAACCCATAACTCTCTTTTCTTCAAGCCTCCTTATTACTACATCCAATTCGTTTCCAAAGGAAATCGAATTTGGGTAACTCATCTTAATAAGGAGTCAAGTGACCATGTGAGCTAGCCTACCTGGTTACATTTCCTTTTATAGTAAATGAGATCCATGCAATCTTTATGGGGTCCACAATACTACACTAATATAATTACTCACTATATATTAAAATATTTTTTTCTCTCACCTTAATACACATTAAAATGTTATATTTCTTAATCCTCGTACAAAAAGCAAATGTAAATGTTTTTACGAGATAGAGGGAGTATGAATTTTGTCCACATGTAAATTTTAATTTTAAAAAAAATATGAAAAAAATTATACCTAAAAATAAACATTAAATTTTAGGGCAAATATTTAACATATACTGTTAGAGTTTAGTTTATTTAACTAAGTGAATTTGTTTGATCTGCATCGGGATGCCCAACAAGTTCAAAGGTACTCCTATTTTATATTTTAAAAGGTATAATTTCAATTAATAAGAGTATTATTTTTTTTTCATTAAAAGGGTATGCTGAAATATTAAGAATATTAATTTTTTATTTAGATATTTTTTTCTAAAAAAATCAAGGGTTATAAAATTTTTGTACTAGATGTATAACATTCTAACATAGAAGAGTGGTATCTTATTCGACATACCTACATCTGTGCCCCACGCGAATGCAAGTTTTAGCCCACATTTAATACTTCATTTTGAAAATATATCATAAATTTTTATTTTTTTTTCAAAAAAATACTGCTTCTTTTAAAATTTTGCACATAATTATCCCTAGCTTGTAATTACTCATGCGGCTATGGCCATTACCTGCAATTATGTTTGCGATTGCATACAAAATTTTCATATGATGTTTCATGCGATTATGCTTCGTATGTTGGAAAATTTAATGTAATGATATTTCCGCGTTCCCCGGAAAACCTAAGTTTATGGGGCATACAACTCAATATGGAGTCGCCAAAAGGGATAAGCTCTGTTGCCGCTTTTTCAAAATTTCTAAGAATCTGTCGTTGTTCATTTAGGGGATTCAAGTGGAAACCGATGAAGCCCAATTCTTCACCCTCAGGCACTTAGAAATTAGTGATGGCATGATCTCTATTTCTACCACTCTCGTCCCTCACCTAACAAATTCTTCATAATATATTTTATTATTTATTTATTATTTAGAAATAAGATGATATTTTTAAAAAATTAATTAAATTTGTAAAAATAAAAATTCTTAAACTATATCTAAGTGCCAAATTATTGCATGGAGAGAATATTAATTAAAACATTTTTAACCGTTTTCACTTTTTTCTAAATTTCAAATATATTAACATGAATGGAGTTGTTATGCTCGATCCCTTTGTTCTTTAAAAGAGTACCTTTTTTCTATTTTTGTTGCCTCTCGAAAGATTTCTTTTTTTAGACACATGAGACTCATGCAAATCTATCAATCTAATAAAAAGAGAAGTAATTCAAAATAGTACCCGTTAGAGTTTAACAATATTCTTTCTTACCCCAGAGTAACTCTTTTATTACCCCAAATGACGGATTTAACATTTACTCGAAAATAATTCGTGTCAAATAATATATTCACGTAAAGAATTCGTGTCAAATAATGAATTTTTTTCTTTTAACACGTAAAGTGTTAACTTTTCTCGAATGGTAACACGAATGGTGTTAACTAATTACCTCGAATGGTAACATGAATTGTGTTGACAAAAATTGAGTTTTTTTTTAAAACACGATAGAATTACAGTTTCGTGTGAATGGTGTTAACTTACCTCGAATGGTTGTGTTGACACAAATTGAGTTTTTTTACAGTTTACACGTAAGGCTACACGAATTAAAATTTTTTTTAACACGAAAAAAATGCATTCGTGTAAAAAATTCGAGTAGTATTTTTTTAATGTTTTTCAAGTAAAAATTGTTTTACTCGAATACTTTACTCGAATATTCGAGTAAAGAGTATTTTGGTCAAGTTGGGAATAAAAAGATGTAGTGTTAAATTTAGAATAAAAAAGAAAATGAGTAAAAAAAATAGGATAATGTAATTTTTTTCCCATAAAATAGGGCTTACACATCCATTAATGTAACAACTCATTACACATTCCTTAATTCATGTTGCAAAAATAAAAAGATCCTATTTGAAAGGGACAGAATGAGTAGTTTTTTAATACTATTAAATGACATGGACTAGATGACACTCCCTCCGTCCCGCAGTAAGAGAATCTTTTTCTTTTAACACGTGAATTAAAGAGAATTATTATTTAATATGTAGTGGGTAGTTGTATTAGTAGGAGTGTGAACCTCATATTTTAATTATATTGGTGAATGTGTATGGATCTATATGTATAAAAAATGAAAGAGACATTTTGGTGGATCGCCCAAAATAGAAAAAATACCTCTTTGACGAATACGGACAAGGAGTATACAGTATGCAAATTGCAATCATGTCTTAGCATCTATATAGGAATCCGTTTTCATGTTTAAAGTTCAGTCAGCACGGCAGTTTTTAGGATGTATGCTTTCTCTAATGCATACCATTAACAACCTGCAGAATCATCCTCAACCTCCTATCTCTCTCCACCCAAAACATCTTCTTTCTCTTACCCAAACCCTCGCTTTCTTGCAACACTTTCTCGAATGTTACTCCAACGAAGACGATGACTTGGAGAGACGAATCACAGGCGCAGCTCATTCAGCAGAAGATGTAATTGAAACCCATATCGTCCAGCTAATAACTGAAAATATCAGTTCGGCTGACTTCTATGGAGATCTAGAGAGAGCCATACAAGACTTAGATTTGATCAAGATAGAGGCGATGAAGATCAGTGAAGCCAAAAACAAGGGATCCCAACGTCATCGTACAAACTCTTCACTAACACCTGCAGCTTACACGTGGCAAAGCAGTGGTGCCATGGTTGAATTTGATGATGACTTGGTTATTGAAGTTTTGGAAAGGCTGGTTGGGCAACAATCTAGTCTCCAAATCATCCCAATTGTTGGAATGGGGGGAATCGGTAAGACTACATTTGTTAGAAATGTCTACTCAAAACAATTAATTG
Organism: Pogostemon cablin; assembly: GCA_023678885.1. NCBI lineage: Eukaryota > Viridiplantae > Streptophyta > Magnoliopsida > Lamiales > Lamiaceae > Pogostemon > Pogostemon cablin. Next base: position 2,590,369 of record CM042970.1, read on the forward strand.
TCAACCATTTTGACATTCTTGTATGGGTTGTAATTTCTCAAGAGTATAGTGGACCAAAGATTCTCTTACAAGTTCTTAGTCAGGAAAAAAAGGAGGATGATTATGAGTTAGATAAATTAGGACTGCGTGTGCACCAATGGTTATGGAATAGGAGGTATTTGATTGTAATGGATGACATATGGAGCAGTGAGCCTTGGGATGAAATTAAGTCTTTTTTCCCAGATAACAATAATGGAAGTCGGATCATGATAACCACTAGGAACTCACATTTGGCTTTTGAGTTAAGTGGTTCTCATGGGTTTCGTATGAATTTCTTAGATGAGGATAAAAGTTGGGATCTGCTTTGTTGGATTGTGTTTGGCAAAGAATCAATTTGTCCGGTTGAATTGGAGGAGACAGGATAGGCAATTGCAAAAAAGTGTAGGGGACTTCCTTTGTCGATAATTGTGATCGGAGGAGTATTAAGAAAATCCAATATGACACTTGAATATTGGGAGTACACCTTAGATAATATGAATTCACTCATTAATTTAGAGGAAGATGAATACTGCTACCAATTATTGCACACAAGCTATAAAGAGTTGCCTGCACACCTGAAGCCATGTTTCTTGTACATGGGAGTTTTTCTAGAAGATCAAGAAATTGTGGTGTCAGATGTCATAAAAATGTGGGTTGCCGAAGGAATAGTGAAACCAAAACTAATAAGTGAGAAAAGTTTAGAAGAAGCGGCCGAAGAGTACCTGAGAGAACTTATCTACAGAAATTTGATTATGGAGGGAGAATTAAGGTGGAATGGAACAGTAAAATCATGCAGAATTCATGATGTATTGAGGGATGTATGCATAAGGGAGGCTCAAAAACAAAGATTTTATTGCATAGTAAAGGAGAAGGATGAGATTCCAAAGGGCATTAATATGGAAAGACGCATTTGTATTAATAGATTCATACGGCGGAAAGAATGCCACCCAATAGCAGCATCAGCTGCACGTTCCTTGTTTTTGGTTTATAACGAGGTTGATACAATTACTAGTAGAGTGTTGAGGTTTAGGTACAAGTTTAGACTTGGATTTGGGGGTGGATTCCAACGGCCGAATTCTGATGCTGTTATTTTCGAAGACATAAACATGCGATGCATTTCGCTACATGTAGGGATTTTTCATCTCCCTCTCCTTTGGAACATACAAACACTTGCAATTCAGAAATCCGGAAAATCACCAATATTAGAAATATGGAAAATGCCTCTACTTAGACATGCAAAACTTGGCGGAGGGGTTACACTCACAGATCCTGTAGGGCAGGGCAGGTTTGTGTTGGAACACTTACACACGCTGTCGGGTGTGACGAATTTCAAGTGCGATAAAGCTATTACGAGAATCCCAAACATCAAGAAACTCAAATTGGTGTATAAGTATGGTGTTAATGAGTGGCCTGTTCAAATAAATTTATGTCTCAACAATCTACACAAACTCCACACCCTTGCCATTGATGTGCTCTCCTTTATAAGTACAGTAAATGTAAGTGTGGCGTTTCCACAGTCCCTCCAAAAGCTAACTTTAAGGGGCAGAGGGCACAATGTGGAGGAGATGACTACAAAGATAGCTTCGTTGCCGCTTCTTCAATTTCTGAAAATTGGTTCTGGTTCATTTACAGGATGCAGGTGGGAAATTGGTGAAGCCCAATTCTGCTCACTAAAACACCTCCACATTGAATATTGGCGTGATCTCAAATATTGGGTCGCAGATGACACCACCTTTCCTTGTTTACAGCACCTTCGACTTAGAGCTTTACAGGAGTTGGAGGAGATTCCTTCCAGCATCGGAGAACTACCAAATCTTGAATCTATTCGGGTGGAATATTGTAGTCTATCAGTCCAAGAATCTGCGAAAAGAATTAAAGAGGAATAATAGGAAAATGGGAATGAACATCTTCAACTTATAATAACCAATAAAATGTAGGACCGGTCTTTGGGTAAAACCAATTACATAATTAGTTATTAAGCTTCACACTTTTTTTTATCTATTGAATGCATCATTATTCATTATCAATTTTCATTTATTTTGTTATTTCATTTGTTTTTTTCACGTGTATTAAGGAGTATTTATTATATATATATAGTGAATAGTTTATTAGAGGGATGTGGTGGGTCATGTGTGGTCCCTCCGTCCTATTAAAGTTGTAACATTATTTTTTGGTACAGAGATTAAGGAGTATAATATTTTAATGTGCGGTGGATAATTGTTTTAATATTAGGTGTGTAAAGTGGGTGATTGACAAAATAAGTAATCCAAACACCAAAAGTCCAGTAATTATAAGCACAATTTCGGAAGACATTCGGCGGAGAGTGATGTTGCAAGTTAAGGTTTACATCCTTTTTATACGTAAATTAAGAGATATAAGTCATGAGATATTAATATTTTAATGTGTAGTGAGGTGAGAAAAATAATTGTAACAACAAAATATGTATTTATTACTCCACACAAAAGAAATTGCAATTATAATCCAAGATGGATTTAACTTGAAAATTTAGGTAAACAGTTTCTAGCTATCTTCTGATTTCTCTTTTGAGTCGACTTCTTTGACTTTATTAATTTTCAGAGTCGGATCTTAGGATGAAACTTGTCTGTGCTCGAGGTTGACTTGAAGCTTTAAAATGCTTATCCGGAAGCGTCTAGCCTTTATTCGAATCAATCGTTGACTTGAAGATTTATCGTGAAGAACGTTGTTCAATTTGGTAGAACTCCGTAAGTCGGATCTTAAGATGAAGCTTGTCCGTGCTCGAGGTTGACTTGAAGCTTTAAAATATTTATCCGGAGGCGTCAAGCCTTTATTCGGATCAATCGTTGACTTGAAGATTTATCGTGAAGAACGTTGTTCAATTTGGTAGAACTCCGTGAGTCGAATCTTAGGATGAAGTTTGTCCGTGCTCGAGGTTGACTTGAAGCTTTAAAATGCTTATCTGGAGGCGTCGAGCCTTTATTCGAATCAATCGTTGACTTGAAGATACATTGTTCAATTTGGTAGAATGATCGTCGTTATTTTTACCTAGATTTTGTGTCGTTTATATGTATTTTCGTCATTTTATTTCGTATTTTAGTATCTTTTAATATTGTATTGTGAAAAATGAAGGATTTATGATGATGATGCATTTTCATATTGAATAGGTGATTATGAAGATAAATGGTGAAGAAAAGCATGAAGAATGGAGAAAAATGAAAAAAATGAAAAATTGGCAAAATGACATAAAAACACACCCGTGTTTTTACGTTATTGACCGTGTTTACATGCAAATATGGTCGACATACAGAGAGCTGTTAAATTGCATAAAAACACAGTCAGTACAAGAAAACACGACCGCATTTTGGACAAAAATTGCGTTTCGGGCGAAAAAAAATCGCAGATGCAAGAAAACACGGGCAGATACAAGAAAATACGACCATGTTTTTATGCAAAAGTGTCAAAATTCAAGTGCGATTTCCAGATTTGCCAAGGGGGTATAATACTCCCAATTACACCATTTACACCAGGTTTTCAAGGGTTTTGGCTGCCCACACACATCACACACCACTCCACCCATTTTACACCTCCATCTTCATCTCATCCCTCTATCCTTCAATCTATCCATCCATTCCCCTTGATTTCATCAAATCCATCATTTTTGTTGTTCGGGGGCGAGCAACACTTTAAGTTTGGGGGGTTGATCGTCGCTATTTTTACCTAGAATTTGTGTCATTTTTATATGTATTTTCGTCCTTTTATTTCGTATTTTCATATCTTCTAATATTGTATTGTGGAAAATGGAGGATTTATGATGATGATGCATTTTCATGTTGAATAGGTGATTATGAAGATAAATGGTGAAGAAAAACATGAAGAATGGAGAATAATGAAAAAAATAGAAAATTGGCAAAATGGCGTAAAAACACGCCCGTGTTTTCACGTCATTGACCATGTTTTCATGCAAATGTGGTCGACATACAGAGAGTTTTCTTGCACTTTGGACAAAAATCGCGTTTCGGGCGAAAAAAATCGCAGATGCAAGAAAACACAGGCAGATACAAGAAAACACGACCATGTTTTTATGCAAAAGTGTCAAAATTCAAGTGCGATTTCCAGATTTGTCAATGGGGTATAAATACCCTCAATTGCACCATTTGCACCAGGTTTTCAAGGGTTTTGGTTGCCCACACACATCACACACCACTCTACCCATTTTACTCCTCCATCTTCATCTCATCTCTCTATCCTTCAATCTATCCATCCATTCCCCTTGATTTCCTCAAATCCATCATCTATTCCACCAATCCACCAATCTAAGAAGGGAAGAACATCAAAAAGTGAAGATTTGAGTATGTTGAAGGAAGAGTTGGCCAAGTTTGAAAGGGAGGCTTCTCAACCTTTAATTTTTTATTTTCTTCATTATTTAGCTCAAGTGGAGCAAGCCATGGATTATATTGAATTTATTATGATTTGTAGTTGCTAGTCCTCATGTGAGGCTAGCAATATGATTGGTGAAGGATAATGTAGATTTTGCACAACACATGTTCGATGAATTGATTGTATGAATATTTTCTATTATGAATGCTTATTCTCATTTCGTGTATGATTTGTGTGGTTAAATTTTCTATTCATAGTGTTAGGATGGTCATTCCAATATTATGCTTAGTGGTTTAATTGAATCATTGATTGCATGAGATGACTTAGTTAGTATGAGGGGAGGTAAGTCATACCCTTCATGTGCTTAGAACTTCATAATAGGACATTAGTGATAAACTAGTGAAGGGACCCAACTTATAATCATAGTACTTTCATGGGAATTGAGAGTAAGATATAATCCTAGGAGATTTAAACTTGTAAAAGAGTTGAGAACCTAATTGCCTTGGCCATAGGGATTAGGGGTACATAAGTGATTGCCCTTAATATCATAACATGATGACCTTCAATACTTGTGTGTGTGTGTGAGTCTACATAAGCCTTTTCCATGATATTGCTTGCCTTACATACTTCTTAGATTGCTCACCATCACCCATCATTCATCTCATTTGTACATGTTCTATCTTTAATTGCTTTCTTAGTTAGTTTATAGTGTAATTAAACTCACATTTATTGATTAGTTCTTCTAGAGTGAAACATATTTTGAATACGGATACATCACTTTCTCCCTTGGGTTCGATATTATAAATTTTGCACTTGGTTACCACGTCTACACACAACGATAGAGTACGCTTACTCTTATCAATTTGTACCAAAATTGAGACTAAGTTCATAGAACTCCGTTGACTTCACTAATATTACTGGAAGAATTTAACTTGAAGAAAAGTTGAATTTTGAGGGGCTCCGCACCTTGATCTCAGATTTGATTTGATCTTTGCAGAGATTCCAAGTTTCTTCAGAGCTCTTCGAGTTTTCAAGATTTTCAGAATGAATGGAATGAGGACTTAATGCCCTTATTTATAGGTGGAGGAAATAACAACTTATGAGATATTTTCTCCTTGATAAGATATGTTGGACTTTTCTCCTTTAATTAAGTCTGCTGGACTGGATACAGGCCTATTTAATTTAAATAAGCATGTGGATTTGATATGGGCCTATTTAATTTAATTAGTCCTGCTGAATTTGATTTGTTAAACATGTTTTGAGTTGGTTTAGGCCCACTTGACTTGAATTGAGCCAATTTAACTTGTATTTTGGCTCAAATAATTATATTAATTATCAATTACTCCCCCCGTCCCGGAAAACTTTTCACATTTACTGTTGCCCGTTGTTTAAGAAAAGTTGCACTTTTTGACCAACTTTATTGACTTTTGAGGGTATTGTAGTATTTTTAGGTAATAAGAAAGTATAAAGTAATGATATGTGTGTGAAAAATGAGTGACAAATTTAAAATTAAAGAAACTTTTGAAGTTGTTGTATAAAGTGATGTTTCCTTTTTTTGGGGTGAAAGGTTTTGTGGGACAAACAAATGAGGAAAGTGAGAAAAGTATTATAGGACGGAGGGAGTATTTATTTATTTATTTCAGGAATTAATTTATTTAAATTCCGTTATAAATAAATATTTAATCAATATTTAATATATTTTCCTTCGCATTTATATTTATTAGACAATAAAATTTAATTGTCTACAAATGTCCCATTGCATTTTGTTCACGGAAATTTATCTTGGACAAATTGCAACACTTCATTCCACTCTTATTTTCTTCTTCTTAGTTCGTCCAACTCTTCTTTTTCTTGTTTTCAATTCTTTTTCTCAAAGTAAAAGCCCAAATGACTCTTTTCGGTCTGTTACATGAATTTCAAGAATCTCATAAGAGATAATTTCACATACAATAAAACATCCACCACATATCTCAATTCTTAATAACATTGAATGACTCAAGGAGATAAATTCAAATCCCCCAGATAATTCAGATTTGCAATATTGCTTAACCCCCACGTGAAATTCCATATTTTTAGGCAGCAGTATATATTTCAAGGATTTTATATCATGATTTGAAGACATCCTATTTGAATATGATGAGCAATATTGTTCAAGGTGGATAAGCTCAAATCTTATACTCCAATTTATCCAAACCTTCTTGAAGAGTTATCCCAGATGCTTCAACACCTATATAAAGAAGAGTTCAGGCCCTCAATTTCTTCTCACAACACTGCATGTGTTGCATAATTACACAAGTTACTGATTTTTCACTTTTTTTCTCTCTACAGATCTTTTCATCAAGAGTTCGACACTGTATACCAGAAATCAGTAATCACTTTCTACTGCATGTTCGGTTGCTTCCCTATCACTCAATTAAATCTGCATATATATATATATATATATATATATATATATATATATATATATATATATATATATATATATATATATTTTTTTTTTTTTTTTTTTTTTTTTTTTTTTTTTTTTCACCTGCCATTGAACTTAGTACTCTGCTTGACCTCGCCATTCTTCCTTAAGACGTTAAGGACCGAGAAACCGACGGTGAGCCTCGTCCTTGCTATTCTTCCTTCTTCGAAGGAATCAATCAGCGAGTCTTTTAATGGAATTGAGGGTTGTCCCTTTTAAAGATTGTCCCTCGGTGGCAGATCCGGCAAGCCTCCGGCAACAGCTGATGCTCGCATCAGCGTGATCAGTAGTAGTTCGATGACGAAACTGAAATTGTGTGTGGCGCTGGAAACGATGGTCGCTGGTGGCGGTCTACGAACCCGAGAGGTAGTCAGTCTGATACGACTCAGCATATTGCATTAGCCCAAGAAAAGCCCAATGAGGATAAAGGCCCAACACAGTTAGAATGGCCCAACTCAATTAAATAAACCCTGCTGCGTGGATGAGATTAGGGTGAGAGAAATTAGTACCATTCTGTTATTGAGTGTCATAGAGTAGCGGGGAGGGTAGAGGGTAGAGGAAGGGCAGACTGTTATATTGCTAGGAAGATGAATTAGAGTGGGCATAGATGAATATTGTGGAGATAGTCTCTTCTCACTCGAAACAGTGCTTATCTTTCATTTCGTTGTAATTTCCATTTCTGCTTTCATTCTCAATCGTGGGTGTATCATAGTCGATGATGAAAGCGCAGCAGCGTTGAGAAACTGGTGATGGGTATCTTCACGTGATTTTTCCTTTTGACTAAACTTGGAAAACATGATATTCCATCACCTTACGCATCCCCTAGAATTTGGGCTTGATTTTCAATTTGTCAACTTTGGGCTCCAATCACAAATTTGGGCCATATCATTTGATTATCAAAATCCAAGCCTTTTTTATTTCACTTTATGCGTCTCATGAAAAAAACTACAATTTGGGGCTTCAATACTTAAAAGACTTAGCTTAATTTTAACTCATGTTATTTTGGGCTTTAACATGAATTAATTTATTTGCTCCCTTTAACATCTTGAACTCCATCCATCATCATAGGTTTAATTTTTAATTTTGAATTTAATAATTAATTGATCCCATAAATTTATTTTGAGGTCTTTTAATTAATTAAATCCATAAATTTAAATTCACGTGAACCCATCTACTTGCTACACATGTACCTCATTTATCACTTCAGTGTCTTCATCATCTCGCCACTGCTAGAATTTGAAAGTATTTTAACACTTCAAGAATTAGAGCTTCTTTCACCACTTCAATAATTTGAATTTTTCACCGAAACTTGAGTTCAACCACCGTCTTCTCCTTATCAACCCTTTTACTTCTCAACTCATTCATGCTTCAACTTGTTGCTTGTTTCACAAACTTGATGCGAATAAACCAAAGACATGACTGAACTTAGTAGAGTGTTAAGCTGCCTACAAACCTATTCGCAAAGGATCAAGTCATTACGTAGTTCAAAGGAACATGATTTGATTTGGATGGGGGTTGCCGTACACAGTTTATACTCATGTGGGTCAGGAGTAACATGTATTTTAGGCTCGTGCGTTAAAGAGCTTTGAACTTGAATTTGCTGACAGTTTATACTCATGCTAATGAGTCTTCAATATAAATTGTAGACAATTTATACTCTTCTCAAGGAGTTATGAAATTGATCTGTAGACAGTTTATACTCTTCTCAAGAAGTATTGAATTTGAATTTTTTGAGAGTTTAAACTCTTCTCGAGGAGTTTTGAATATGATTTGAAAAAATTAAGCTCGTATCAAGGAGCGTAACATATGGAAAGTTTTGTCTCTTCTCAAAGAGATTTGATTTGAGTGAGACAGTTTAAGCTCGTATCGAGGAGCATTGACTTGTGGAGAGTTTCGTCTATTCTCAATGAAATTTAATTTGAGTGAGACAATTTAAGCTCGTATCAAGGAGCATAACATGTGGAGAGTTTGTCTCTTCTCAAGTAGACTTGATTTGATTTAGATAGTTTAATCTAATATCAAGAAGTAATGTGGACAGTTTTTGCTCGTGTCGAGGAGCATTGGCTGAAGATTTGAGAAAGTTTATTGCCCCCAGTCATGGGATGCACCATTTTCTCTTGTTTTAACTTCATTTATTTGAATATTTATAGACACTGGCGTCTTTGACTGTGATTCCTCCTCGCGAGGGTCATCGAATGACATATCTTCAAACTCACAAGAGTTGTTAATTGAAGGCAATTCAAAGTTATTTGATGTCATACTCAACTCCATATCATGAGCTCTTGTAGCTAGCTCTTCAAAAGTCTTTGGCTGGATTCCTTAGAGAATATATCGCAGGCTCCATTGCATTCCTTGAATGCACATGTTGATGGTAGAGACTTTAGAAAATTGATCTTTACAATGCAGGCTTAAATTTCTCCATCAATTAATATAATCAATTGCTGGTTCTTCTTTCCACTGGGAAGTGTTAGTCAACTCTATCATGCTAACAATTCTTCGAGTGCTATAGAAACGATTAAAGAATTCTTGTTGCATTTGCCCCCAACTATTGATGGAGTTAGCTTCCAAGTCAATATACCAATCAAAGACAATTTCTTTCAGTGAGCGGGCAAATTGTTTGACCATGTGATCACCGAATGTTCCAGCATCATTGCATGTCTCGACAAAATGTGTTATATATTATCTTGGATTACCTCTACCATCGAATAGTTGAAATTTAGGAGGCTGGTAGTCAGTTGGTATCTTCAAGTTGTCGATTCTCTTTGTATATGGCTTTTTGTAGGCAACAGAAGATTTGGAGCTCCTTTTAAAATTGTCTTTTATTGTCTATAGTACGATACTCTTCAGTTGGTTCATAGGAAGCATTCCATCAGCTGAAATTTGTATCTTTTCCTCAACTAGATTTATTTCAGAAGGATGATGCTTCACAGAATCCTCCTCTTCGTCTTCTTCCTCTACTCGTTTCTCATTTACATGACTTGTCTGTGCTATCTCCATCTTTTCCATCAGCTTGGATATCAACTAACCTTGTTCTTGGCCTTGTTTGACAAGTGCAGTAACGGACTGAGTTAAGCTTGCCAGTTGTTCTTCGACAGACGAAGCGTTTATTGCCATAGTCAAGGCTATGGATGAGTTATACGCCGAACTTTCTATGGATCGAGGAGTTAGGCAGACAGAGTCCTCTTCACCATCTTTATCACTGTGCAATGGTTTATTGAGAGTAATTCCCACCACATTGTTTGTCTCAAAGGAGCCTTCAGACATACTTCTTGTAACGACTTCAACATTTTCAATTTGCAACTTTGAAGACTTTGAGGCAGTAGGCCTTCGTATCGCAATCCTGAGTGGAATTGTTCTTTGAATCTCTTCAATCTGCAACTTTGAAAGCTTTAAGGTAGAAGACATTTTTATTGCAATTCTGAGAGGAGCCATACTTTGTATCTTCGAACTTTTTAAGAGAGGAGATGAGAGGTAGAAACTGTCCCACTAGGCGTGCCAAAATTTGTAACAACAAAATTTGTATTTATTAAATAATAAACACAAAAGAAATTGCAATTATAATCCAAGATGGATTTAACTTGAGAATTTAAGTAAACAGTTTCTAGCTATCATCTGATTCCTCTCTTGAGTCAACTTTTTTGACTTTATCAACTTTCAGAGTCAGATCTTTGGATGAAGCTTGTCCGTGCTCGAGGTTGACTTGAAGCTTTAAAATGCTTATCCGGAGGCATCGAGCCTTTATTCAGATCAAGCGTTGACTTGAAGATTTATCGTGAAAAATGTTGTTCAATTTGGTAGAACTCCGTTGACTTCACGAATATTGTTGGAAGAATTTAACTTGAAGAAACATTGAATTTGAGGGGCTCCGCACCTTGATCTCAGATTGAATGTCGTTTTTGGATTGATCCTTGAAGAATAACTTGATCTTCGTAGAGATTTCAAGTTTCTTCAGAGCTCTTCGAGTTTTCAGGATTTTTAGAATGAATAGAACGAGGACTGAAGTCCCTTATTTATAGGTGGAGGAGATAATTACTTGTGAGATATTTTCTCCTTGATAAGATATGTTGTGTTTTTCTCCTTTAATTAAGTCTGCTGGACTGAATACAGGCCTATTTAATTTAAATAAGCTTGCTGGATTTGATATGGGCCTATTTAATTTAATTAGGTCTGCTGGATTTAATTTGTTTGACATGTTGACTTTGGTTAGTCCCACTTAACTTGAATTGAGTCAATTTAACTTGGATTTTGACTCAAATAATTATATTAATTATCAATTATTTATTTATTTATTTCAGGAATTAATTTATTTAAATTCCTTTATAAATAAATATTTAATCAATATTTAATATATTTTCCTTCGCATTTATACTTATTAGACAATAAAATTTAATTTCCTACAATAATATTTAATATGAAGTGGGTAGTTGTATTATTATTGTGTGAGAGTCTTACATAAAATAATTAATTATTTTTGTGGGCCCAACATGGAATAATTAATTATTTTGTGTGGGCCCAACTTCACAAAAAAATAAACGTAAACCTTAACTTAGGACAACCCAAAATGAAAAACCTAAACTTTAAACATCACCTCTTTCGGATACTAATATAGTTATCAACTTCACATTAAATATTTTTTTATCTCATTACACATTTAAATATTATACTTTCTTTTAGGCTAATACTATTGTGCACCTGGGTGCACCCCAGGATACGGTGCACCCACTTTCAAATCGTATACAATTATGAACAAAAATGTGTACAATTTGTTAGTTAGTTTTTTTAATGAAAAATTAAGTGTAAAAAATATACAACATTTAAAAAATATGTATACATTATTGAATAAAAAGTTATACACATATAGATGCTAGTTTTTTTAATGAAAAATTGTGTGTGAAAAAATATACAATCATTAAGAAACATGTATACAAAATAGAATAACATGTACTCCATACAAAATAAAATAAAAAGTTATACACATATACACTACAAAAAAAAATTTTAGCAACCGAATTTAGAAACGGAATTCAATCCGTTGATAATTAGCAATGGATTAGCAACAAAAATGACATTTTTATTTTAGTAACGGAATGCCAATGAATTTATTCTTTATTTTAGCAACGAAATTTAATCCATTGGTAATTACCAACGGATTACTAAGAAAATTATTATATAAATTACCAATGGAATTATTAGCAACAGAATTATTTACCAAAGAAATTGATTTTCGTTGTTAAAAATTTACTAACCACCACTTTACCAACCGAATTTTATCAATGGATTCCGTTGTTAATCCGTTGGTAAGCTAATTTAACAATGGTTTAAGGCTTTTAGCAACGGAATATTCCATTGTTAAAAAATAATTTTTTTTAGTGATAGGGGTGCACCCTTGTACCAGTTACACCGAATATCAACTCTATCTTTTAATTTATGTACAAAGAGCAAACGTAAACGTTAATGCAGTATGGAGGGAGTAAACTATTACTCTTTTGTATACTCTTTAAAAAAAACTTCAGTTTTTTACATACTCCCTCTGTTTGGTTCTAAGGTGCCTGTTTGCTTTTTACACGTGAATTAAGGAGTATTATTAGGTTTTAAGGTGTCTGTTTGCTTTTTGTACGTGAATTAAGAAGTATTATTGTTATATGTAAAAGTGGGTAGTTGTATTAGAGGGAAGTGGTGGGTCATATTGTGTACTTTTTTACTAAATAGGAGAAATGAATACTTTTGAATCGTACGACAAAAATAATAAAATAGACACCTTAGAAGCAGATGGAGGGAATACTGAAGAGTAATTTTACAAAAACAATAATCACATTTTAACATTCACACCAAATATCAGACTTACTCATAAATAAAAAAGTGACAACATTTAAAAAATAATAATATATCTTTTATTAAAATTGATAACTACTAATTAAAAAAAAAGTGTAGAATGATCTACTCACTAATCCGTAAAATACTAAATCCAAAACTTTAAACGTTCTCATAACTATCCCAAGATTAAATTCTATAGATATAAAATAGACCACCATCAACCGAGTATAACATTACAATATATTACGGAAACCTGAAGCTAAACTATATTCATAGAATTGACACTAAACCTTTTGAACTCTTAAAAGAAGCTGGAAATACAAAATGAATGAAGCGAAAAAGTAGTATTATCCGTAGTTGAGAATTATAAGTTGAAGTTGATCATTCCCATAATCCTCTTGTTCCCGTTTAATTCTTTCTGCGGATTCACTGCAATCTTCCACCCGAAGATATTTGAGAGTTGGTATGTCCGGTATGCTGAAAGGAATCTCCTCCAACTTTGGTAAATCTCTAAGATGAAGGCTGTGTAGACAAGGAAATGAGATGCCATCTGTGTTCCAGTATTCCAATCATGCCAATGATCAATTTGGAGGTGTTTGAGTGTGCTGAATTGGGCTTCACCCATTTCCCACCTGGATCCTCTAAACGGACCAAAACAAATTCTTAGAAACTGAAGAAGAGGCAACGAAGAAATCCTTGTGGTCAACTCATCCATGTTGAGTTGTGTGCCCCATAAAATCAACTTCTCCAAGGAATGTGGGAACTAACACTTTAATGTCAAGAGTTTATTTCCCACGATGCATGCCTCTCTTTTGTCGGTGCATTTATTTCCAGTTAAAATATTACATTAGGTGGTAAAAGTGAACAAGGCATTACAATTAATTAATTAGGGAAAAGTGTTATTTGAACATTCATCTTATACCATGGATCAACTAAATCCGTAAACTTTTTTTTTTACATAACCTATCTTTTTTTTATAGGATTAACAGCCGCAAGAAACGATACCACGTGTACAACAACATGATTGCATCATAATTGTGTTTTATGGATGTTGAGAAAGTTTAACACTTGAGTTTATAAGTTGATCAAAATACCAAATGAAAAGAAAATTCACCTTTCTTTAAACGACAGTCTGCGTTGCAGCATTGAATCCCAGCCACTGATAAATCTCGGTTGTATAATTTGCACATGTTACAATGTTGAATAGAAGAAAGCCACGAGGTATTTAGTAGCCACTCCAAAGATTTCTCAACAGAACAGGGCAATAAAGGTTTGTAATTTGACAGAACACCCCAAAAGTAAAGTCAATTTTCAGTGGAAGATATATTTTCTTTAGTTAAATTCGCCACCTCAACAATAGAGTATTCTCCTTTCTATTCTAAAAAAGATATTTCTCAATTTAGTCCTAAACCTACTTACATTGTCCTAATACGACCCCAAAATCACCGGAAACCCCAAAACTGAGCGGTCACATAAGCACGTATAGAATTCCGGCGAAAATTCGATTTTTTTGACTTGAAATGGCAATAAAATCGTTCAATTTCTGTAGCCATCAAACTAAATTAAAAAAAGGAAGAAAACAAAATGTTCCATTGTTGTAGGACGAAAAAATGAATGGCTAACAATAAATTAAAAAAAACAGATTCAGCTGGCCAATATAGAATTATAAAGTAACATACTCCCTCCGTCCCATCCTTATGGTTACGTTTGCTTTTTGCACAGAGATTAATGCATATAATATTTTAATGTGTATTGATGTGAGAGAAATAATAATTTAATGTAAAGTGTGTAGGTGTGTTAGTGGGATGTGTGGGACCATGGAGAGAAAGTAATTAATTTGTGTGGGTCTCATATGCTAAAAAGGGAAATGTAATCATTAGGTTGGGACGCCCAAAATGGAAATATGTAACCATTAGGATGAGCCGGAAGGAATACTCCTTTTGTGAATGGCGTCTATTAAATGACAACATCATCTAAAAGCTTAAGCTGATAGAGAAAAATCGTTTAATACTTAATCATGTCACTCTAACACGCTCCCTTACATGCAGGTAGTGAATTTTTGCCTCAAGCCTTGCATATGTAATTTTTTCATTAATGGGTGGTGGTGAGGCTTGAACCCTACCTTTAATATCATGTTAAATGACCACCTCATCTAAAAGTTTAAATAGAGAGGTAAATCGTTTAATACTTAATCATTTCATTTGTTAAGAGTGGAATTTCACACGTTTTAGGTCTTACATTACACCATTTTTGATAGAATGTGGCCATGATTTCATGTAGAATTGCGTGGTTTGCATATGTTGCATAATTAAGGTTTTGTTGAGTTTTGAAGATTAAAACAGGTCAAAATATAGCAGAATCGAAAACGGGCTGAAAACGAGCCGAAAAGAGCCCAACACGAGTTGCAGGACCCAACACGACTTGCCAACATGACCAGTGTTGGGGTCTGTGAGCAGTTCAGTTTCAGAGCACCTGAACACGACTATACAGACGACAACACGGCTTATCAACACGAGTCGTGTTAGCCTTACACTAGTTATATGACATGCAACACTGGTCGTGTTGCTAACTCGTGTTACGTAGGGCCAAGTTGTGTTGCGTGTTTTTGGGCCACAAATCATGTTTTACACCTTCCAGTGAGTGAAAATGTCTAAAAACGGCCCAGGCGTGTCAGATTCGAAGCAAAAAGTATAAAATGGGATCCAAACACAAGAGAAAAAGGGAGACCGATCATTCACCAACAGAACACATCGTGAATTCTTTTCACACACATCAATCCATCCACCCACTCACATTAGATCATCCATCCCATCATTCCATTGGTCTGGAAGAAGATTCAAGTGCAGTTGAGAGAGTCAATCCAATCGGAGAGACGGAGGGAGGACGTAAACCACGTGACACTAGGGTTTTTATTTCTTCTATTTATTTCTTCTTTTGTTGATTTTGATAAGAAATTATGTCAGCCATGAGGGTTGTGTGTATCCTTATGGGCTAAAACCCTTATACAGTTTTAAGAATTGAATGTTAGGGTAGTTGAATTGGAAACCTAGACAACTCTTGTGAATTCATGCTATTAATATTCTTGTTTATTTGATTTATTAAGGCTTTGTTTATATGTATGTAACGTCTTCACAATATATTATTGATGTTGGCCGTGATGTTTGATATATTGTGTTAGCTTGTGTGCATGCATAATTTATATTGTCTATTTGTTAGGGATTATAGTAGTTTGTCCGTGAACACAATAATCTAAATGGCTAGTAAATTATATACTTGATTTTCTTAGTGGAACAATGCAATTAAGAAGTCAAGTAGGAAGTAAATAAGATTGAGTAGTACTTTCAGAGAATATTTGTTAGTCAAACTGGCCATCTGGAGGTTCTTTAAGTTTGCATTATTAGTATCTAGGAAAAAGATTCAGAACTATTCACGCATCTTTTGATATAAATTGAATAATACTACTAACTTGAAATCGAATCATATTTGGTGGGTTAATAGAGATTAGTGATGTATTTCCATTAACATAGCATGAATGAACAATAGGACGTCTAGGATACCAAATCAATTGCACTGCACCTGATACCTTAGAGCTGTTATTTCTCTCTTAATTCACTCTCGAGTAATTCTTTCTTGTTTTTATTTATTGTTTCAACAATTTGAATATTAAAATTCATATCTTGGAAATTGGTTCATTAATTCTAGTTGAATAGTAATTTAGAGTAAAATAGATAATTAACTGTCTCAGTGAGAACGATATTTAAATGGGGTACTTGCATCTGTAATTGACATCCTTACACTTGAGGATTTTAATTGGAGTGCGCAAAATAAGCCTAATATCACTCTAACAGCATCTTACAGATCAGCCACAGCAGCCTGCAAACAACACCAAAATCACAATTTAAATCAAGCCCCTGTTTTCTCAAACAAAAACAAACATAATAGTTTCATTAAATTATAAACGTCCTATAATTAAGAAGTTGACTAAATTGTACGTTATTTATAAATTACTACTCCGAATTAGTTAACGAATAATACAGACAGATCTGATCTGTGTATAACCTGTCTTGGTGATCTCAAAATTTAGTATAACTTGTATTGCCTTGTTCACTTTTTCAACCTAATGTATTTTATTAAAGAAAATAAATGCCCCGACGAGGCACCATCGTGGAAAGATGCTTCAAGAAGAAATACTTTATCACAAATTATTTTACTTATAATTCCATACCTAAATAAACCTTTCTATGCATTCTGAATTCTTTCCCACATCTGCCTCCATTCTCTGCCATTTTAGAGAGAGAAACAAGTGTGAGATGGCAGCCTACGCATCTCTGCTGTCTCTAATGCATACCATTAACGACCTGCAGAATCATCCTCAACCTCCCATCTCTCTCCACCCTAAACACCTCCTTTCTCTTACCCAAACCATCGCTTTCTTGCAAGATTTTCTCGAACGTTATTCTACCGAAGAAGACGAAGACTTGGAGAGACGAATCACCGCTGCATCTCATGCTACAGAAGGCGTAATTGAAAACCACATTGTGGATCAAATTGAAGCTGGCACTCCCGATTAGCCAAAATTGGCTCGTAAACATAACTTGTTATTCAAACAGCTATTTGTAAGACTGGCGGTTCAGCTGGCTTTGATGGAGATCTAGAGAGAGCCATAAAAATATTGGATTTGATCAAGAGAGAGGTGATGGAGATCGGTGAAGCCAAGAACAAGGGATCCCAACCCCATCATACAAAGTCTTCAGCAACACCCGCAGCTTCCACGTGGCAGAGCAGCAGCAGCAGCTCTATGGTTTTTATTGATGATGCCTTGGTTTTTGAAGTGTTGGATAAGCTGGTCGGCCAACAATCTAAACTCCAAATCATCCCAATTGTTGGAATGGGGGGAATCGGTAAGACTGCATTCACTACAAATATTTACTCAAAACCATTAATTGTCGAGCACTTTGACATTCTTGCATGGGGTTGTAATTTCTCAAGAGTGTAGTGGATCAAATATTCTTTCACAAGTTCTTAGTCAAGAAAATAGAGAGGATGTTGATAAGTTAGATACATTAGGACTGCGTGTGTACCAAATGTTGTGGGGTAGGAGGTATTTGATTGTAATGGATGATATTTGGAGCAGTGAGCCTTGGGATGATGTTAAGCGTTTCTTCCCAGATAACAACAATGGAAGCAGAATCGTGATAACCACTAGGAAATCAAATTTGGCTTTTGAGTTAAGTGGTTCTCAGGGCTTTCATATGAATTTTTTAAATAAGAATAAAAGTTGGGATCTGCTTTGCCGAACTGTGTTCGGCAAGGAATCAAGTTGTCCCGTAGAGTTGGAGGAGACTGGAAAGTCAATTGCAAGAAAGTGTAGAGGGCTTCCTTTGTCATTAGTTGTTATTGGAGGAGTGTTGAGAAGATCCAACATGACAGAGGAGTATTGGAAGTACACCTTAAAAAATCTGAATTCACTCGTACATTTGGAGGAAGATGAATATTGCCTACAGCTATTGCGCAGGAGCTATCAAGAGTTGTCCGTACATCTTAAACCATGTTTTCTGTACATGGGAATTTTTCCAGAAGACGAAGATATTAAGGTTCCGGATATTATCAAAATGTGGGTTGCTGAAGGAATTGTGAAACCAATTGATGAGAGAAGTTTAGAAGAAGCTGCAGAAGAGTACATTAGGGAACTTAGCATCAGAAATCTAATAATAGTTGGAAAATGGAAGTGGGATGGGAGAGTAAGAACGTTTAAAATTCATGATGTATTGAGGGATGTATGCATAAGGGAGGCAAAAAAACAAAGATTTTATTGCGTAGTAAGTAAGGGGAATGAGATTTTAGAGGGCATAAATATGGAAAGACGCATTTGCCTACTCAATCGAGATGAATTCAGCCCAAAAGCGTTTGCTGCTCTGATGTCTGCGTCACTATTTGCACGTTCCTTATTTTTTTTCCGTGCCTGGGTTTCGGTGGATGATATTGAAGTTGAAGAATCAGTTAATAGTAGAGTATTGAGGTTTGTATATAGGCATGGATGGTGTAATTATTTCCACAAGTTAAAGTGTGATGCTGTTACTCTCAACTCCCGATTCATTTATCTATATCATGATAGTGATAGATCAACAACAAATTTTCACCTTCCCCACCTTTGGAACTTCAAGGCTCTTGCAATTGAACCCAAACATCATTTTGCCAAGGATTCTGGAAGGTTATCAATATGGAAGATGCCTCAACTTAGACATGTCAATCTCCGCGAGCGGTTTACACTCATAGATCCTGTTGGGCAGGACAAGTTTGTGTTGGAACACTTGCAGACGCTGTCGGGTGTGTTGAATTTCAAGTGTGATGAAGATGTGGTTAAGAGAATCCCCAACGTCAAGAAACTCGGGTTGGTGTATAATAAGTATGCTATGAGATCAGAGGATGGTGCTGAAATTAATTTATGTCTTGTGAACAATCTACACAAACTCCAAACCCTTTACATTCTAGTCGACTTGAGTGCAACGGTATGTGTCTCGTTCCCTCTGTCCCTGAAGAAGCTGAGTTTGACAGACACAAGGCTCAACGTGGAGGAGTTGAATACAAGTATAGCTTTGTTGCCTCTTCTTCAATTTCTAAGCATTAGTTATGATTCATTTATAGGATCCAGTGGGAAACTGGTGAAGCCCAATTCTGCACCCTCACACACCTTGAAATTATTATGTGGTATGATCTCAAATACTGGATCACAGATACCACCTCCTTTCCCTGTCTACGCTACCTTTCTCTTCTCTGTTTAGTTACGTTGGAAGAGATTCCTTCCAGCATAGGAGAAATACCAACTCTCCGGTATATTCGGGTGGAAGAGTGTAGTGAATCTGCCGAAGAATCCACATAAAGGATTAAAGAGGAACATGAAGATTACGGTAATGAAGATCTTCGTATAATTGTTAGATGAATTCTTGTCTATGAAGGTTAACTGGTGAAATAAGAAACCCGTATTTGCTACCATATCGAATATTGGATCGAAATACTTTAATTACTCTATGTTTTTAAACCCTAATACTAATCCATAATTGAACCTTACGGTCTTATATATCTCTCTCGCGCCAGTTCGATTTTTCTATTATATTTTGGTCTTACATCTCCTGTTGGATGATTGATACTTATGATATAATAAAACATACTCCCTCCGTCCTGGAGTTATGTTCACCGGCACTTTAGATATTTTTTAGGTAATAAATAAATTATAAAGTATGTTATGTGTGTTAGGTGAGAGTGGTATTTTTGAAATTAAGATAACTTGAGGTTGTTGGTTGATGTGAAGTTTCTTTTTTTGGGTGGTGAACATAAGTATGAGACGGACGAAAATGAAGAGTGTGAACATAAGTGTGGGACGGAGGGAGTATACCTTATAAGGGTAAATTACCAAAACTCCCTCGAGATTTGTCCAAATTACCAAATAAACCCGTGATTTGTACCAATTACCCCCTTTAAAATATATTTTTAAAAAAATAGTGAAATTTAAAAATACAATGTTAAATATATGGGTCTTGATGTCATTTTCATCCTTCTTTATTTTAAGAAAAAGGTGTATTTTTATTAATGTTCAAATAAAAAACAAGTTAAAAGGAGTAATTGGTAATTTTTCAAATCACAGGGTTTATTTGATAGTTTGGACAAACCTCGAGGGGGATTTTGGTAATTTACCCTAACTATTACTCCCTCCGGCCACTTACAAGGTAGCTGTTTGTTGTTTGCACGTGGACAATTCTAAGGTCTTTATTTATTTTTTACACGTGGATTAAGAAGTATTATTATTATAGGTAAAGTGGATAGTTGTATTAGAGAGAAGTAGTAGGTCATATTGTGTACTTTATTTACTAAATAGAGAAAATTGATACATTTGAAGCGAACATCAGGAATAGTGAAATGGATATCTTGTAAGTGGCCGGAGATAGTATTATCAAAACAACGACCGTTTAACATTGGGATAAAAAAAATTTTGCCCCATAAGTTTGGCCATGTACAATTATTACCCCAAAAAATATAATATCTGGGCATTTATCTCACTATCTTCATAATTGAGCCAATGTTGTCCCATTTTCGCCGGAATTGATCACGTGCATGTCACGTGATCACCGAATTTGGCATTTTCCAGTGGGATAAAATATTTTTTTGCCCCGTAAGTTTGGCCATGTACAACTTTTGTCCCAAAAAAGATAAGATTTGGACATTTGTCCCAATATCTTTATAATTGCGCCAATGTTGTCCTGTTTTTTTCAAAATTTGACATTTTCACTAGAATCGATCACGTGCGTCTCACATGATTATCAGATTTGGCATTTCCCGACGAATTTACTGACCTGGCTACACAGTGGTATCCACATCAATAACAACAATAATAATATTTTAATAAAAATTTAATTTAAAAAATATCCTCCATCAATGCACTCAATTCTCACGTGCCCTCGACGTACTTCCACCATCTTCGCAAACTCCCTCTTTTTGTCAATTAGAGGATCCCTCGTGTACCCTTTCACCACCATGGGCGGCAGCCGTTGGATCTTCCGCTCGCGCCACCCTACTTACATCACCAAGCTCCCCATTATCATCTACTTTCACGGCGGAGGATTCGTATTCTTGAGTGCCACCACTCCATTCTTCCACGAGTCATGCAACCATCAGTTGCTCACGTTCCTTCTCTCAACGCTTCCGTCGAGTAATGCCTAGCATTGAAGAATCTTTTTCTGAAGGCGTACGACGACCTCATGGACGAAGTGCAGTGGGCTAAAACCTAAGCACTTGATGACAGTGACACCAACCCTTCAATCGAAGAATTCGCTGAATTCTCTAGGGTTTTCCTAATGGAAAGCAGCATCACCGGCAACATGGTTTACCACGTGGGGATGCGTGCACTTGATATTGATCACTAGATCACAATTAGAATCGCGAGACTGATAATGAACCATCCATTCTTCAGTGGGGTGGGAAAGACTGAATCGGAGCTAAAAAAAGGTCAATGATCACATCCTCCTCTGCATGGCTCCGATATCATGTGGGTGCTCATACTGTCAGAGGGTACGAATCGAGGCCATGTATACTGTGATCCGTTCGTTGGTGGTAGGCCCTTGGAGGAGAAAATCCGATAGTTGCCGCCCATGGTGCTGAGAGGGTACACAGGGGATCCCTGATTGACAAGAAGAGTGAGTTTGCGTAGATGATGGAAGCACATGGAGGGCACGTGAGAATTGAGTTCATCGATTGAGGGTATTATTTTAAATTAAATTACCAATAAAATACTCCCTCTAGCCACTTACAAGGTAACCATTTGTTATTTGCGCGTGGACAATTCTAATGTCTTTATTTGTTTTTTGCATGTGGATTAAGGAGTATTATTATTATAGGTAAAGTGGGTAGTTGTATTAGAGAGAAGTGGTGGGTCATATTGTGTACTTTCTTTACTAAATAGAGAAAATTGATACCTTTGAAGCGGACGCCAAGAATAGTGAAATGGATACCTTGTAAGTGGCTGGAGGTAGTATTATTATTATTAATGTGGATGCCACTGTGTCGCCAAGTCAGGAAATTCGTCGGGAAATGCCAAATACGATAATCACGTGACATGGGCGTGATCGATTCTAGTGAAAATGTTAAATTCCGGGAAAAATGGGGCAACATTGACGCAACTATAAATATATTGGGACAAATGTCCAAATCTTATTTTTTTTGGGGCAAAAATTGTACATGTCCAAACTTACGAGCAAAATAATATTTTATCCCGTTTAACATTCCTAACGTGTGTTGGCTTACTTACCTTCACTACCACCATTAAATATAGCAACATATGCCATACAATATTGTTTCACGCTTTATTTTACTCAACTCACTCATTATACTCTTGCTCATTTTCAATTATTATTTATTTGAATTGCCTTTCAATTGATTAAAACATAACTTATGGTACTGATGCTATTTTACACAAAAAAAACAATAATAATAAAAATATATATATATATATATATATATATATATATATATATATATATATATAATTTTTATTTTTATTTTTATTTTTAAGATTTAGTACTATTAGTAAATTACAAGGTTTTATAAAGGGTGACACTATTGTCACCCAAATGATTACTAAAGACACCCAAACTTAAAAAATAAATATTATAAAATTACAATTCTAACCTCATCCCTGATCTTACATCCCACATACCTAATCCCCTTGTTACTAATCCCTACTTTATTTACTAACTACACCCAATATCATGCCAACTGCAATTTACTATCTGGAAACACTCTAATTCGGAATTGAATTCTTGTTTTCTGAAAAAATGAAAAAAAATCCATTTTCTGTTTTATGATACAGTTTTTTTTTAATTCAACTTGAAGCTAAGAAAGAAACGCACAAGCTTCCTCTAATTATCATCGCAGAAGTCACCTGACCTTTTCTTTTCCCCCAATTTCTCAACCCTAATTTCCTTTAAAATTTATACAATTTTAACTCCAAGATTCATATTCAAAATAGTTTGACGTCATTTCCAAAAAACATTAAAAAATTGTAAAATAAATAAATAATATACTCATAATTATAGTAATAGTTTGACGCAGATTTTTGATTTGTTATTCTTTTGTTTTAATATTTGATTTCCATTGACCTAAGAGTTGTTGCCTTACTATTCCCAGTTTTCTCTTCCTTCTTGACAGGTTGGGAAAATACAGCAGCGGGTCGGCATCCTCTGCACACTCTGCTATGCCATGGAGATATTGATGGTCGTTCATCACCTCATCGTGAAATCTGATGGAAGTCTAAGGAAACACCACAAAATATAGTAAATTAGGACTTAGTTATAAATTTGGGTGTAGGGTTAAAATAGTATTTTCACTATCATTTTTTTTAAGAATCGAGTGCTGTTAGTAATATCTCGGATGACAATAGTGCCGCCCTTTTATAAATCGAAGTTTAATGTAAATTGTGAACCACAAAAAAACAAACACTCTTATGAACCCGTTCACATAACTTATTATGTGAACCTTAATTTTTTCTCCCTTTAAGCCCTCCCCTTCCATTTTCTTCCAATCATATTATACTCTATGTATTATTAGGGCTTTAAATTAAAACGAGAAAATAAGGTTTACACCGTAAACTTGATTCACAGTAGACTAACTCAAAACTCTATGATAAAATTAGTCGTAGATCGAGTACAAAGTTGTACGTGTTAATGGGTTGTGCACAATGTATTGCCTATAAATATAGGGCAAACTGAATACAAAATACAGTTGATCTTACTTTATGAAAATTAAATCATTATACTCATTTTATTCTAAAATTTATGCACACTTTCAAAATCATCAACTTTCACAATATTAACACATTAACGATATTGTAATACTATAAAAATATCATTTACTTTCATTTTGCTAACCCGCGTCAACAACTTCACATTTCCTCCGTCCCGAAGAAGTTAGCATATTTTTTTTGGCACGGAGATTAAAGAGTATAATAATTTAATGTAAAGTGAAGTAAAATGAGATGAGAGAAATAATATTTAATTTGTAGTGAGTAGTTGTATTAGAGGTGGTATGTGGGTTTCATGAGAATAAACTAATTATTTTGGTGTGGATTCCATGTATCAAAAAGAATATATGTCAACTTTAATAAGACAAACCGAAAATAAAATTGTGTCAAACGACGGAGAGAGTATATCATAATATACCTCGTCATAATGGATCATTAGGGAGTCCATTACTGTAGATATATAAAAAAAAGACTTCACTAGTGTGGGCTTGTGTTATTTTTTAAATTCATGGGGGCAGAATTCTATTCGAATCCAAGTATAATATGCGGGCTTCCTTCCTCCTTTGACTTTTCGTTTCTTTTTTTCTCTTTCTATACAAGTCCTCTCTCATCTTTTTCTTTACCTATACATCTGTCCATTTTCTCTCTCTCCATACATACAAATATTCTTAGTTTTTTTTTTCTTTCCTTACGGGTTAGATTAGACGGTGGAGCAGAAATCACGTGGCTCATAATTATGACGATGAGGACTTCTTGCCGCCGTCTGAGGGGTGATCCGGCGCCGCCCTCCTCTCACCGTCGGGTGATTGGGCTTTTGCTCCGGGGACGACGTCTTCAACAGGCTGCGATGAGGCTCCCTGTCGCCGTCTGAGAGACAATCTGATGCCGCCGTCTGAGAGGCACCACGTTTGGGATCAGAAACCCTCCAAGATTTCTTAGGATTCTCTCTCAATTGATAGCTGCCATTCTGATCGAAATTAGGGTTGCTTTCTTCACTAAGAAGAGCAAAATCGTATTCATCATCTTGGATTTTGATCTCAGCTTTCTTTTATTTTTCTACTTTCTTAGAAGCTGAATTTTTTTTCTACTTTCTTAGAAGCTGAAATCTGTGCCATATGAACCCTCATATGACCTCCCAACTTCCCACTCACGCAAATTTTGCTGCATATCTTGCAAATATACCTCTTTTCTTGAATCTCTCCCATTTCAAGACTACAATCCAAGAAATCAATCAACAACCCAAATCAATCACAAGGTGAATTCAACCATCTTATTGTGTAAAAAAAGAGTCAAGATTCAATCAAACAGAGAACTCACTCAAAAAAAAAAAACTCAGATCAGCAAAAATCCAGCTTTCTGCTACATTAATTCCAACGCCACCCTTCTCTCGCCGCCGGGTGATTGGAATTTTGCTTCGGCGACGCCGTTTTCCAATGTGAGGCTTTCTAAGAGTTTGAGTAGATCTTCATCTAAGGTTCATGATTCTCTCTCTTGTTTCGGCTAATTGATTCAAGTATGATGTTGTTGTTGGGAAAAAAGAGTGGAGAATCATCCAATAATATGTTAAAAGGGAAACTTCTATGCATACCATCATCCAATAAGTTGGGATGATTTTGAACAATTCACTGTTATTGGAAAATGAGCATTTGTTGATGAAAAGGTGGGATCTCTTCTTTTTTCTTTCTAAATGTAATACCTCTCTCTCTCTCTATAAGATGATGTTGGTTGAATCTTGAAAAGAATTTGATTGATTCTGCTAGTTTTTTTTTTTTTAGATTTGGGGTTCTGTGTAGTGATTTGTTTTGTTTGAATGGCAATGCGTTTTAATACGAGCGAAGAGCCAGTAGCAACAACTCCTAGAATAAACCCCAAAAAATGGCAGATAGAAGAAGATTGAAGGTTAAAAGAGACGAAACGAACAACTTGCAACCCAAACTGGGATAACTCCACTTGAGTTTCCTCACGCTTGTGCTTCTTCAGGTTTCGAAACTTCTTTGATATCATCACCGGCTCCATCTTCCTGCATTTATTTATTTATCATATAATGTCACTCGGTTAAACCTGAGTTCATGTTCGTTTTATTTTTACCTATTTGAAGCAATTTCAAGGTTCAATGGAATCTTTTGTCTCCTTTAATTATTTTCAATTATTTTTTTGCTGACTGTTTTCACATCCACATCGAAGCTATAGAACCAGACAAAAAAAATGAAGTTTATGGGAATCACAATACCTGCATATAAGAGGTCCACAAAGTGAGATTGTCGCGAAGAAGTTGCATAATCAAGATGCTATCTTTGTAGGACTCCTCGCCTAAAGTATCCAACTCAGCGATTGCCTTGTCAAAGGCCTGGACAAGGCAGTGATAATGAATTACAAACATGGGTTAAGACTGGAAGCATTAAGGAATTTACCATTAGAAAGAAAGCTAAGGAAATGAGTTGAAATAGGATTCCACATCTACCTGTTTGGCAAGGTTGCATGCGCGGTCAGGAGAGTTCAAGATTTCGTAGTAGAAAACAGAGAAATTCAGGGCCAATCCTAGCCTAATTGGATGAGTTGGGGCAAGATCTGAATTAGCTATGTCCTGCAAATACCATAGAGCACATATTATTTTTTGAGATAGAAATTACATTGTAACCATATCTCCATTACACAAAGATATGATTTGGATGAATCATGCAAACATCCAAATTTCAATTTTCCCAATATCAAACTGAAGGAAGTAGCTAACATGAACATCATAAGCCTGGATGCTTCACATGCGAATATTCTTCCTGCTTTAAATGCAATTGCTGATAATCTAAAACAAACAATGCATCTTTTCAAATAGCAGATCCAGGTGCAAATAAGTTTTAGACTGCCAATAACAATGCATGAATAGGAAAATACATAGGCATGATCTTAAGGATCTCTATGTTGATAATTGGTATTAAATAATTTTACCAACGATTACATGAAAGTACAAGTTCTTCCTACATCAAATAAAAAATCCATAACACAAGTTTCCTAAAAATTCAAGCAAAACGCATCTCCTAATCTACACTGCACATTTTTAAATAAGCCATGAAAGCTCTTTATTCGGAGATTTTCTTCTTAATTTATACCAGATTTTCTTACAAAGCTCAAATGAAGTACAAGATAGAGATCCCAAATTAGGAAAAATCTAGAGGAACTCCAATTAAGTCTATTCTTGCTCTACAAACACACTCGATTAATTTAGTCATTTAATTTAGTCATTCTCGCTCTCCAAACACAAACACCACAATATTAACACTAGCAAAAAGCCATAAACCAGGATTCACATTGGCATTCTATTCCGTCAGTTACCAGAAAATAAAACAATCATTTCTGAACGCAAAAAGCTTAATAATCACTTAATCTAATTAGATTCAGGCAAATCATCAATTCCTCCAACAAGAAACGAAAATCATCCAAACATAAATCATCATTGAAAACTCACAACTGCTTTATTTAAAAAAGAGAAAGAATGCAAACTCACCTGAGAAAAGCGGTACGGTGGAGAGAGAGGAGTCCAGAACTCAAAGGAATGGAAAAATTGAGAGGAAAATGACAGCAAGAACAGAGAGAAAACTAGACGGAGTAGTCTCTCCAACAAATCTAAAATTTTGAAACAGATAATAATTTTACAAAATTCAAATTAAAAAATAGAAATAGATAGAGAGCGTGCGAGAGAGATAGAGAGTGCATGTGTGGGGGCGAACGGTTCCACAAAAGGTACCTAAACAATGCTAGGTTGTGCCACCGTCACCGCCGACGAAATCTATCCGGTCAACAGGTTAGTAACCAAGGAATCGCCGAATTTTTTAGGGCTGAGTAAATTGCTTTTGATTATGTTGAAATTTTGTTGAATCGTAAAGTGAATTCGCGGTGTTGATTTGCAGATGGAATGCGCGATGTCGCCTGTACAATCTGCCCAATAACCCGTAGAAACCTAGAAATGGTGATTTAGGATCCGTCGGAAGCTGCTAACCCGCGAGATTTCATGTGTGCATAATTTGGGATCTGGTTCCATGAAATATTCATTGGACCGGATCACCCTAGTATCTCTCATAAAAAAAATTATTTTCTTTTTAAAAATTTTATTAACTTTTTAAAGATAAAGTTGTATTTTTAAATAATAAAGTAAATAATAAAATATGTTAAGTATGCTAGATGAGAATGATAAATTTAAAGTTAAGATATAATTTTAAAATTGGAGGTAAATGTAATGATTTTTTTGGATGATGAAATCCTTAAATAGAGTTTTTGAAATGATGATGTGACATACCTCTAAAGTCTTCTTGATAATGTGTCATTTTGTGGGTTTTTTTTTTTCTCTCTTTTTTAATATACATCTCATCCAACATCGGAAGTATAAACACGATAACATTTAACATAATCTATAAAATTCATTCTTTATGATTTTTTTGTGTCAATTTGATGTTTGAAGGTTTTCTATATTTAGGAAATCTGAATAAATTAAATTATTTTAAAATTTGTTTATTGATTTATTCAATAAAAATTAATCAAATAAAATTATTGATTGGTTGATTTCTCTTTTTTTATTATTATTATTATTATTATTATTATTATTATTATTATTATTATTATCTCATCCCACATTGGAAATACAGACATAATAACATTAAATATAATCTATAAAAACTCATTCTTTATGATTTTTTCTTCATTTTTTATGATTTTTTCTTTCAAGTGTGGCAACTTAATGTTTGAAGGTATTCTATATTTAAGATATCTGAATAAATTAAATTATTTAAAATTTGTTTATTAATTTAATCAATAAAAATTATTCAAGTAAAAATTATTGGTTAGTTGATTTTTTTTTCTTATTTTTATTATACATTTCATCCCGTATCGAAAATACAAATATGATAACATTAAACATAATAATCTATAAAAACTCATTCTTTATGAATTTTTTTTCAAGTTTGGCACTTTATTTTAAAACTCATTCTTTATTATTTTATACATGTTGGGCTGCATGCATAAATGAGTCACCATTACGGCACGGGATGTTCTGTGACACATTAGTGTGACATCTCTTGTCACACTTGCTTATGGAATGACACGTGTTTGAGTGGAGAAATTCAATCTCTTGCCCCAAGGGTTGACTGATTAAGGAATGACACGTGTTTGAGTGGAGAAATCTAATCTTTTGCCCCAATGGTTACTGATTGACTTAGGTATAGTTTTCCTTCTCTCTCTTACTTGTCACGCATCCAAATGAGTGTCACAAGAGATGTCACACCAAAATAGCACAGGAGATTCATACCCATTACCACTATCATTTTGATCACGAGCTTGAACATTACCACCGGTTCTGTATCTCTCTTTTTTTGCTCTCCTTTTTCTCTAAACTCAGGCCGTTGTAGCTTATTTAATAAATTAAGGATAATTTTATACTTATTAATGTACATATTTAATTATATTATTATGAGGATGTATAAAACATACTCCCCAAGTAAATATGTACTCCCTCCGTCCCATACTTATGTTAACACTTTCCGTTTTCGTCCGTCCTATATTTATGTTCACCACCCAAAAAAGGAAACTTCACATCAACCAACACCCTCAAAAGTTCTCTTAATTTCAAAAATAACACTCTCACCTAACACACATAACATACTTTATAATTTATTTATTACCTAAAAATACCACAATACCCCTAAAAAGTCAATAAAGTTGATCAAAAAGTAACTTTTCTTAAACTCCGTATCTACAGTACCGGTGAACATAAGTTCAGGACGGATGGAGTATTTAAAATACCTCTTTTATTAAAGAATTGATATATTATGCATTCGGAAGCACCAACACTTGTATCCATATATATATATATATATATATATATATATATATATATAAATTTTTATTTAATAATGTAGATGTTTTCTTAATTATGATATAATTTTTTAACATTCAATTCTTCATTAAAAAAATTAACAAAAAAATTACCTAATAAAATATATACATTTTTATTTTTTAGTGTATATGTTTTATTTATAAATATAAATATATAATTTTCTGAACGTGATGCACGCAATAATTTGCCTCTATTGAATTACTAATCAATGTTTTGCAGCAACAGAAGTCCTGCGACCACATATAGTGAATCGCAAACAGAAAGTTGAGTCTCAAATTATATTTTTCAATTTAATCACATCTCTATAATTTACTCAATTTAGAAAAATTGAAATTGTGAATCTTAAGAAACAATGCGGCATAAACAAGGTCCAACTGGTCAATCAAAAGTTTAATGACACATAAAAACACAGACGTAATCATCTTCTTCTTTTTCTCCTTTCTTACAGGGTAGGGTGGGTAGGGTCAACAGTTTCCAGAACAGCACAGATGGGAAAGTAACACATTCCATGCCAATACATATCAACAAATAATGATACCTAAATGTATGTATGTGATCAGCCATTTATAACTCCAGGAAGGATAAGAATTCACTACTTTCAACCAGCTGCAGCCTACATCTTTTAAAGAAACAGACCTCATCGAGCGTTTCATCTATAGGAACGGAGGCAGTATCACCCATCGTCGAGGGTATTTGGGCCTTCCGTCTTTCCCATCAAACAGCTGCAAGAAACGATACCACGTGTACATATATGAACAACATGATTGCATCATAATTGTGTGTCATGGATGTTAAGAAAGTTAAACATCTATAAGACTATAAATTTATCTAAATAGCAAAAGAAAAGAAAATTCACCTTCTTCAAACGACGGTGCTTAGCAAGGGCCCAGTTGGTCATGATAGCAGCAGCCACCACCATGAAGACATAACCTGCAACAGTCTGCGTTGCAACATTGAATCCCTGCCACTGATAAATCTCGGTCGTATAATTTGCACATGTGACAATGTTGAATAGGAATCCACGAGGTATTTGGTAGCCACTGTTATCACCACTCCGAAGATTTCTCAACAAGATATGGCAATAGAGGTTTGAAATTTGGCAGAGCGCCCCAAAAGCAAAGCCAATTTTCATTTGGAGCTCGCTCACAGGTGTGTAAAGTGGGTGATTGACAAAATAAGCAATCCAAGCACCAAAAGTCCAGTAATAAGCACAGTTTCGGAAGACATTCGAAAGAGGTGATGTTGCATGGCTGAAACGGTGAACAAAGAAGGTCTCCATTATTCGTTTAAAGTAGTGGAAACTCCAATAATACAAGGCGTATGTCTGAACCGGATGAATGACATGCTCCCCCTTGTAGCCAAAGAACTCGTACACAGGGAAGTAGTAGAAGATTGGATAGAGAACAAGAGGACCTAAGTACTCGCAGAAGAAAAGAGTTCTATATGTGACTTGTGGACCTAGATCCTTGAAAACTACAGTTAACTCATCTATTTTTCCGTCGGTGTAGTCCTTCAAACTCTTTTTGTAGTTGAGGACGGTAGGCCTCTCCTTTGACCCCGATGGAAGAGGAAGGGTCAACCGTTGTCTAGACAGATAGTATTTTCTGGCTGCATTGGAATAAACAGAAAATCTAATCACCACATCAAAGGCATAAATGAAATTCAACAAAAGAAAGAAATGAAATAAACAATAACCAAAAATAAGAGTGAATATTAATTGATATACAGTTGGCCAGCTGGCAAAGAAACTTAGCACTACTAGATAACAATTATGTGCAACATTTTTCTGGAATGTTAAGCTGTCTTTTGAACAGAATTATCCTAGTCTTTATAACATTTGAAAATAGAAGTTTCCTGATTTAGTTATTACTAGGCAAGTCTAACGTTAAGTGTAAATGGAAGAGCACTAGTGAATACAGATCTATGGATTGGTAAAAAGATCAGAAAATTTTGTAAACAAGAGAAAGTGCAATGCATACAACCCCCATTATCTGAGGTCAATAAAAGATGCTTACGACCCACTAAACTCTAGCTAATTCTGAAATGAAAAAATATATATTTTCTTCCAAAAAATATACTTATTTTACTTGATAATGTAAGTTTACACAAGGATAGACACTTCTCACACCTATGGAACAATCCAAACACAGGAAAGAGCAACATTATTTTTCTCTGAGATACATGCATGTGTAGATAAAATTTTAAAAGCTTCATGGCAAAATTTATACATAATAATGAAACCAAGAAAATTGACCTTATGAAGTATTTATTGAGGGATTAAGAGTGATTTAAGATAGAATCTCTAGGATCTGATATCTAATTAGCAGATAGGTTGAGAAAGTCTGGATGAGTCCAAGCACGCTCCTGTTTATTTATTGAATTTCATTATTTCAGTACAGTAATTGCCAACTTTCAAGGATCACAAAATAAGCCTCCACCCCCCACGCGCACCCCCCAAATGCATCAACATTTGAGTGTGTGCATACATGATATAAATTGTAGAAATTTTTACAGTGCACATGCTTCAAAAATACAAGTAATAATTAATCTCATCCAACTCGGACAATAAACACGAAAACATACTGTAAGGTCATGTGGATCAGATATATACTCAAGAGTTCACATTGTTTCAAACTCAGGCATTTCTCCCTTTACC
Source organism: Pogostemon cablin (assembly GCA_023678885.1). Taxonomy (NCBI): domain Eukaryota; kingdom Viridiplantae; phylum Streptophyta; class Magnoliopsida; order Lamiales; family Lamiaceae; genus Pogostemon; species Pogostemon cablin. The sequence goes on from CM042970.1 coordinate 2,622,851, forward strand.
AATGGAATCCACACAAATCTGAAGTTCCCATAATTAAGAGGTTCAAGATAAGCATGACACATGTGCCTATCATTACCATATCAATCTTACTTCCCTTTGTTCTCTTTATGGATCTAAGGTTTCACTCCATAATCATGTTTGATATGTTAGAATCAAGATAGTTCTGTTTTCTTTTTTACCGAAGACATAGAAGTTCAGACAGCACAGAATTTTTCAGGTTGCCACCAAAAACTAGACATTCATACACTCAAATTATGAAGAGAAACTTCATTAATCAAGTCAAGATAAGATGCTTCTGAAATAAACACATCCACCAAGAATCTGATTTCTCATCAAGATAAACTGAAGAGTTGAAAATGGGCAGAAACAACAAAAAAAGAAAAAAAAAAAAAACAGATTCAGCTGGCCAAATGAACTAAAATTAGAGCAATATAGAATTACGAAGTAACATACTCCTTTTATGAATGGCATCTTGCAGATCCGCCACAGTAGACTGCAAACAACACCAAAATCAAAACATAAATCAAGCCCTCATTCTCAAACAAACATTATAGTTACAAATTCACCATTTTACTGAACACAGAACACTCAGTATACAACACACAGGCGTAAACAAGCACATAGATTCACAGTGTAGCATCAACAAGACCCAATTTCACACCCAATTCGACCAAAAAAAAAAAAGCAACGCAGAAATCCCAAGCTTAGCAACTGAAAAACGAGACATTAAAGGAGATCCCATTTGAGAAAAATAGAAAGCACATACAGAATCGCTGAGTTGAAGGCCTCCCTTGATGAGTTCTCGGCCGCTACGAGTAACCACAGAAACCTTCATCTTAGCTTCAAGATCTGTAGGAAGAAGAAAGATGGGTTTCGTTAATGGCGTGTGAAGATTGATGAAGTGTGAGAGAGCAATATATTGATTGAGAATGCAATTAATATGGTTGGATCGTGGTTGGGGTAGATGAACCACCTATGAATTGTTCATTGATAAAACACCGGTGGCTCACAATCTAATCACTCTCACTCATCACATTCAATTCAATTTCGTTGCTCTAATTTAAGGAAAATGATTTATTTTTTATTTATAATAACTATGTTTAGTATATTTACTTGTGTATATATATTTAAATTATTTAAAAAAAATACAGACAAACTATCGAGTGGAGATGTGAAGGAATTTATTTGAGAACTATTATTATTATTGAACGTGTTTCGTGCCAAAGAAAAGTTAAAAACAACTAGTATTGAACGTGATTCGTGCCAAAGAAATGTTAAAAACAACTGAAAATGGAGTAAAGTATTCTCCCGTACATAGTTAATGTATCCCTTTGTTTTTTTTTCACCTAAATTAAAAAAGTATTACTCCCTCCATCATGTCCATATTGCTACATTTACTGTAGCTTTATGAAAGCTTTATACAGTTAAACAATGCAGTTTGATCGGGATAGATGGACTAGAGTATATTCTATATTTAGTGGTCAATTATATTAGTGGAATGTATGTGTCTCATATTTTAATTGTATTACTAATTTGTGAAATGGATTATTTATTATTCAATTAGATATATTTTAAATTAAAATACTTCATTCGTCCGCCACAAAGGGTCTCATTTCCTTTTTTACACACATGAGACCCACACACATCCACTAATACAACTAAAATATGGGCTCACACCCCCACTAATAAAACTACCGACTACATATTAAATAATAATACTCCTTAATTCACGTGCAAAAAGCAAATGAATCCCTTTGTGGCGGACGGAGGGAGTAACATACTCCCTCCATCTCGGTGAAAGGTCATCATTTGTTTTTTCACGTGAATTAAGAAGTATTATTAATTTATATGTAGTGAGTAGTTGTATTAGTAGTGAGTGGTGGGTTATATATGTTGGAGTATGAAGCCTAAATTCTTTGGGCCCGTATTTCTTTTGGCCCAGTTGATCCTAATGGGCTTAGGATTAGGGCAAGTTATCTTAATCAAGAAGTTATCCATTGTGTTATCTTGATCAAGAAGTTATCCATTGTGTTATCTAGATCAAGATGTTTTCTCATTGTAGTTGACTTGTCCAACAAGGGAAGAAAAATTTTGGCTTGGTATCGCCCCCAAATGTAGTCAAAAGACCAACTGGATAAACAAATCTCGTGTTATTCGTGTCATCGTGTGCGTGTGTGTGTCCAAAATTCCTAATAATATATGGGGCCCTTTTATTAAAAATTTAAAAGAATTTATTTTATAAGATTTTAAATAATTTATTTTGTTATTGTTAAAATTATGTTCCAATAGTCAAATAACTAATTTAGATGGCCAAAGATCATTATTGTCCAACCATTTAAATTTATAATAATTCTACCCTTAGTTAATTTTAGACAAAAATACCCTATACCCTTTCATTTTAGTAACTTATTTATTCATGTACGTTATGGTGCTTGTGCCTAGGGGTGAGTATCCGGTCGGTTCGGTCGGTTTTCGAGCAATTTTGAGCCGAACCGAACAAATCAAATTTCTATATCCACTCATCGAAACCGAACCTTTTTTTAAAATTACCCAACGGGCCGATCCGAAATTATTAATTCGGTTTTTTGGGTTTTTTCGATTTTTTTATAATTTAATTTTTCACCTCCTTATGTAGACATCTTTGTTTAAAAAAAAACTAAAATCAGAAAATGCAAATAAAACTACTTACAGTATATACAACTTCAAGATGTTGCTTGAAACAGTAACAATCGAAACTTTTAAAACCCTAATTTGGAAAAGATGTTGCTTGAAACAACAATAGAGAGTATAAAATTCAAAGTAATTGAAGAAACATAGAGAAAACTAAATAACCTTTCAAATTTCTAAGAATTGAAGATGCAGGGGTCAACCGTTGGAACTATTGTGCCGTCTTGAGTCTTGATGCGCTGATGATGGAAAATTCTTTTATGTAGCCATGGGGGATTGAGGTGTTAGATCGTGGAATGAAGAATGGGGGAGAGGGGATTGAGGGGAGAGGTGATTAATGGGGGATAGTGGATTGTGGAATAGACTGTGAACTTGAAGTTGGAGGCGCCGCTTCTAATTTAGGGTTTCCATAATGAAGATTTGAAGGAGTTATGTTAGTCATGGGTGTTGCTAATGAGGGTTACTCTTTATTTAAATAAATGATAAATCTATTTAATATTTATTTATTTTAATAAAACATTGGTTTACTCAATTTTTAATTCCCTAAATTGAACTAAAATCGAATACCGATTTTCTTATATTTACATAACCGAAATTGAATTTTTTTTAGAAAACCGAACCAAATTAATCGAAATTCAACGGTTCGGTTCGAAAAATCGATTTTGTCGGATTTCAGCTCACCCCGACTTGTGCCTGGCACAGAATACCAAAATCATGTTCAACACTATCGTTATAGCATCAGATATTGAATTTGATATAGTATCGAAATTTTATATTGTGTCTTCCACATCTTGACCGACGCCAAATACAACTATTCATTGTACATGTTAAGTAATAATATTTTTTATAGATATGCAAAAAAAATGACACCTTGCAATACGAACGAACTATGTATTTTTATATTTTATAAAAAATAATTTTTTCTAAATTTGATATTACTTTTTATTTACTGTATTTAATACTCTCTTTGTCCCTTTGATACATATCATTTTGTCATTTTGGTATATCTCAATATAAAGTTCAATTTACTTTTTGGATTGATGTGGTCCACAAAATAATAATATTACACTACTTAACTCACTACAAATAGGGTCCACAGCAATATTAATATATCTACCCACTATATATTAAAATATTGTATCCCTTTATCCCGTACACATAAAAATCAATTATATTCCTTAATCCACGTTCAAAAAATAAATGAATATCTATCAGCTGGACGGAGGGAGTATATGAGGCTCACCCTCAACACTAATACAACGACCTACTACACATTAAAATATTATATCTATAAATCAACTACTAATTGTACATGAAATAATTTAATTAAATGGTTATCTCTTTTGTTATATTAATTTATCATATATCACTTTTTATTAAAAATGTTATTAATTTTTATTATTCCAATAAATTGTTAGTAAAATAATTCTATTAGATAAATATCACTTTTTTTTGGTTAGTTGTATTTTTTATTTAAAATATTATCACATTTTATCCCAAATATAAATTGTATGTGAAACCATATGACTCTACCTAGACTTTTTATGAAACTGGTTTTACAGAATCCTCAACAAAGATTATAACACTCCCTGTCCCCGTAAATAGGGCATTCTTTTTTTTTTCGCAAAGATTAAAAAAAGTATTTTTTCTATGTATAAATATATGTAAAGTTATTGTGATGTATATATGTTGGAAATTATTAATTTCCATTATAATCTAATTGTGGGCAATATATTATTATGCAATTATATTAGCTATTCAATTATATTATGGACTTAATTAAGTGATCCAATTAAGATTAAAAGTTCATGGGCTATAATAATAATTAATATGGGCCAAATGAGTAGATACCCAATACTACATGATTAGGTGATTATGGGTGGTCTAGTCAAGTAGTATATAAAGGCTCCCAGGTTATGGTCCCCAATATACTAAGTCGCACATGGTCTTCCCTTCTCCCCATCGGGAGGGATTACTACGGTCCCCATAAGGAATAAGGAGGCTTAGTTGAGGAAGGTCATATAACCATTGATCCTGAATTCGTGTTCCGCCTAGAGACTCATTGGATCAGGTACGCTTCCGCTTTACGGTTTTGATCTTGGTTTATCATAATAGGGTTAAGGTTTTATGGATTTATTTCCAACAAGTGGTATCAGAGGCACCCTATTTATGATTATCTGAGATCTGATTCGTTGTTGTTGATCTTATTAAATCATTGATTTAATACTTTAGCGATTGATGGTGTCAGTTTGTTAATTTGATTGTGGAAATTACATTGGCAAAATTTTGGATATTAAGTCGTCTAAACAGGCTTATATGGGATAATTATGTGGATACATCAATTAAGGTTTTCATGCAAATTACCATTTGATTTATGTTATTAGAATACATACTGACATGCTTCATGTTTCTTAAAACAATTACGAGAATGCGTATTCGGGATTATGATCGAATATTTATTTGACTTTGATTTGGTGAATTGGATGATGTTTGACAAATAGTTTTATCATATTATTATTGTATTCAATCCTTGCTAAAAAAGTTTTTATCTCAGCATGACTTTATGCATGATTGAAATTTGATAAAATTCATAAATACAGCAATTTTCGTCCCAATCAGTTAGTGGGTTTTCATTTAAGAATTTGGAATCCATCTGCGTAACATATTATTTTTGGTTATACAGTATAGTGGGTTTGGTATGATAATTTTATAATAAAATATTTTCCAAATTCAGTTGATTATTGATTTAATTATTTGTGGTTATTAAATCAATTTTTATACTTATTTATTAAATTGGGATTTTGGAATACCTAATTAAGTAAAGGAGATCTTTCATCATTATAGGGTATGAATCATCTAATATTCCCATTTGGTTAGTGGAATTTAATTAAATTAAATTGGGGAGACAGTTAAATGTCGTTTAATTAAATTAAATATTTTAATATTTATTTAATTAGTCTAGTAAACCTTCAATCTAGTCAATCGAAGCACCATGTTGCCACAGCAATATCGTGTGTGGAGAAAAGCTTTATTGAAATTACATAGATGGGTGTGGTATTATTTATGTGTTCTGTGTTCGGCCCACAGGTAGGCACAGTTTGACAGAATAATAACACACATGTGATAATAAGTATGTGATGATTATTTGGATTATTCATGTGAACATGAGTCGGTCCACAGATAGACTCTTGTTTGACAGAACTTATTGTCAATACTTGATTGTTACACCAAGATTACCCCTGCAATTAATTTTTGTCCACAGATGAGGTTAATGTTGCACAAGGTGTCTTGTGATGGGTCCCTAATTAATAATGTTTTGCAAGTGTATCTTCATGCGGGTATTGATCGGCCCATAGGTAGATTAATATTTGGCAGAAATACACAAGCACATGTGGTGGTAAATATGTGACGATTATTTGTTTAACATGTGAGTAATAAGTCGGCCCACAGGAAGGCTATTGCTTGACAGTTTTATTGTCAATATTTGACTACTACAAAGAGGTGTCACTTACAAGTTAGTATTGTTGTCATTGGACTTGATACTAATGTTGTGCTCGATTCCTTGAGATGATTCTACACTATTTAAAATTTGAAAGATTATAAAGTTTAGTGCAAGCATGATAATCATTTTGGATTAATTCTCTATACAATTAAGAAGTCTGTTAATTAAGTTTAACTTATGTCAACAACAAAATTATACATGATAAGAACTTCAACAATAAGGATGAACTAATAAGTTTCTAACAAACTCTGTCTCAATAAAGTATAAGGGCAACAAAGAAAAATCCATTTGGAAAGCTGTTAAAAAGAAACTAAAGTATAATCTTTCGTTTTCTCCTAAAGGCTTGTGGAATTGTTTTATAATACACCACATTAAGATTACTTAGTATGAATGGTGTTGTGGTGTAGTTAAAAGACAAAAATAGTATTCCACAATATATGGTTACTAATTGGAGAAATACTAAAGATTGCAGCTTATGGTCTCAATAAAGTTCCAACCAAAGTAGTTGTGAGAACTCTTTGAGTTTCACATATGGTGATATCCAACTAAGGCTAGATCATTGGAATCTACTAAAGAAAATTGGATTCAAATAGATACAAACTACTTTATTGGTATTAAATAAAGATAATAAATTTATGATCCAATTGATCGGATCATATTTGAGACGGGTAATACGGTATTATGTGAGGATGTTGATTTTGGTGGAAGAATAATATTAGAGACATTGTCCTTAAGGGGGAGTCGATTCGATCCTCACTTATGCTTTAAAGAATTGGTGCAAATTCAGAATAACGATATGACAATGTCAATAATATTTAAGGAATAATAAATTCAACAACCTCAAGAATTAATGTCACTAAGGAAACCACTAGAGTTGGGAGAAAGATAATTCAGAAGATTATGTAGTTTTCTCCTAAATAATGAGGACACTATGGAATTAATGGTAGAATATTCAAACAATGTTCATCAAACCATGAAAGGTCCAATTACTCCAAAGTGTGTTAATACTATAAGTTATGAGTATAAATCAATACAAGATGATTGGTTTGCATCTTGATATAGGATTATACTCAAAAGGGAAGGAAGTCATTATTATAAGATAATCGTGACATCAGTAACACATTTTGATCTTGAATCATATTGTATGGATGTAAAGATAAAGTTCCTTGATCGCAACACTGATGATACGATCTAAATGGTTTAAGAACTAATAGGAAATCCATCTATGCATTCAAGCAAATTTTTTTCGTAAAGGAATCACAAGTATCATCATGAAGTAAGTGTCTCATTTGGTTTTGAGACAAATGTAGATGATTATGTGATTCAGTGGGAGAATGTTTAAGTTAAACTAAGGGAGGCAAGTGCAGTCTCAATCAGGTGCCCTAAAGTTAAACTAAAGATTTAAGAAATGTAGAAACATTTCATATTCATTGGTTGTTGGAAGTTGTTGTATGATGAGGTCTCTACAAGACCTAATTTGGCTTATGTTGTTGGTATATTAAGTAGACATTTAAGTAACTCTAGTATGGATCTTTATAAAGTATGTATAGAGAACTAAGAATAATATGCTTGTACATCAGGGATCAGATTTGTTAGAGATCATGAGGAATTCTGATTCTGAGTTTGTTGGATGTCAATACAGTATAAGATCCACTTCAGGCTATATTTTTTGTTGGTCGGAGAGCTATACAAGTAAAAGTATTAAGCAAACACTTTAGCTCATTAACCATGACAACAGAATTAGTAGCACACTAAGGGCATTCAAACATGAAATAAAGGTCGCGAAGATTTGTCAAATAAAGTTCATTGTGACAGTTAGTTCGCAGTAAAGTATTTATGACAAGAATACTTATAAGTCAAACAAATTGACATAGAATTCTTGGTTGTTAAAGAAAGTGTTTTGTGTAGATAAAATTTTAGAAGAGCATATTATGATAGACTCTAAATACGGATCCGTCATTTATGTATTCAACGCCCTATAATTTTTATGAGCTAGCTACTCATATGGGTGTGATATGGTTTTAGAATACATTAGTTCAGTGGGAGTCTATATTTATTGTTCTTTAAAATTTTCAAAAACACTTTGATTTGGATAATTCAGTTTTCTGCAGAATTAAGTTGATGGTTTTGAATTCATTGTGAATTTACTAAAGTTAATTTTTCATTTTGTAATATTTTATATTATGGATTGGTCTCACTAAAGTTTAAAGTTGGACCAGTTGGAAATAGACATGATGTTGATCACATTTAACATGTAATTTCCATGCTACTCACCATATTTGATCTATGTCATTGAGTATATTGATATTGGTGATTGTCGGGGTTTAATCACGATTTATAATATGGTGAATGCCGCGGTAGTTCCATATTAGTATATGAGATGGACCAGATTGTTGAGTATAGCCTGAAGAGGAATAGCATAAAGTTGCGCAACTAAGGACTCTTGATATAATTGCTAACGGAAAATATATATAGCCCAAGTGGGAGATTGTTGGAAATTATTAATTTCCATTATAATCTAATTGTGGGCAATATATTATTATGCAATTATATTAGCTATTCAATTATATTATAGACTTAATTAAGTGATCCAATTAAGATTAAAAGTCCATGGGCTATAATAATAATTAATATGGACCAAATGAGTAGATACCAAATACTACATGATTAGGTGATTATGGGTGGTCTAGTCAAGTAGTATATAAAGGCTCCCAGGTTATGGTCCCCAATATACTAAGTCGCACATGGTCTTCCCTTCTCCCCATCGGGAGGGATTACTACGGTCCCCATAAGGAATAAGGAGGCTTAGTTGAGGAAGGTCATATAACCATTGATCCTGAGTTCGTGTTCCGTCTAGAGACTTATTGGATCAGGTACGCTTCCGCTTTACAGTTTAATCTCGTTAATCATAATAGGGTTAAAGTTTCATGGATTAATTTCCAACAATATAAACAATAAATATTTTTTTATAATTTAATGAAAAAAAATGTATAAAGTTGTTGAGATTCGTTAAAAAAGTGAGTATTATTAAGATATACATCTAGTTCATTTTAATGAACGTGAACAATGTTGAGATAAATAGAAAAGAAATTTTAAATTAATTAGCGGGACAGAGAAAATAATTAACTTCATTGTCAACCCTAGAATACGTTGTTGTTGTTTTTTTTATTATTAATCCTAGAATACGTTGTTGTTGTTTTTTATTATTATTATTATTATTATTATTTTTTTTTTTTAATATTATCTTATGATAAAAGAATGTGACGATTTTACAATCTTAAATTAAACTAATTTAATACAATCCCTGTAAGAATACTTCCCGATTGGTTGTTACAGGTTGGATTCTAGAGGCCCCCAGGGCATAGCTCAAGTGGTAGAGGGGAGGGTGGAAAGGCCTTCCAGCTGAGCTTGGTTGCTGCAGGGTGGGGGTTCGAATCCTGCCTTTGGCATGGATTTGGCCCCTTGCAAGCACAAGTTTAACAGTGAGCCCTCTCTATAAGCCACTTGAGGCACATCCTGCGATTTACCTCCTCCACCAATCCCCAGGGCAGGGGCGGTGGGGGCCCCTAATGGTGGGGTACACCAGGTTGGATTCTAGAGTGATTATTAATGCGGATTGACTTTAGGTTGTATGCAGTTATAGTTTTTCGACAATATAGCTAGCATAGACGTTATTTACTATAATAGTTGCATTTAATTACACGTGCGAAAACATAAACATTTTTTGTTAGATAGCTTATAGCTTAATTAAATAAATTTAATGCGACGACTTGGGATAAAACAATAGATCCATACCCAAAATTTCACCCAATTTAACATGAAAGAGTATTGCATTCGATTATATATATATATATATATATATATATATATATATATATATATATATATATATATATATATATATATATATAATTGATCGATGAAGTATTACTATTATACATTACAATTGTTACCACAAACTGTTATCCCCATAATATGAGTGAAAATTTAACTATATTTGAGAACGTAGTAATAGTTGGAGTATAATTATCATAAACAATTGTCATGGAAATTGAACTTTATGTGATACACCATCTTTTATGCCATATGTTTATATAACATTTTAAGAGGAGACTGGCCGTTACTAACAATTTAGGAGTTAGTAACAAAATAAAAAAATGAGGATCCTAAAATTTTTAATTTTTTTTATATATTAATAAACTTTCATTATATCACAAGAAAAATTATAAAATGAGAAATAATTTATCTTTATATCTTTACTACATTGATCATATAAAATGGAAAATGGAGAATTGTTGAAGATGAGAACATGTAAATATTAGATAATTTAAATTACTAATTTTGCATTAATAGAAAATATAAATATGGTATTTAAAGATTTTTTTAGATAATTTTTGTATAACTATTTTTGACTTTTCAAGAAGAAATAAAAAGAGTTGATGTAATGTACAAGCGTGTACACTATATATGTACATAACTCATTTTCATAAATGGATCATGTATATAAAGCTCATAACCCGGTAACGTATCATTCGTTCTCTGATTCTCTCACTTTCTCCGCCACACAACTCCCTCACTCTCTCCGGCACGCGCCGATATCTCACTTCTTCCACCACCAAACCGCCGCCACAACCATCGTCTTTCAATTCGCCTATCACATAGTCGCCTCCTCCTTATCTCAATTTGCTATCATCGGTCGTCCCTTTCTCTTAATTCGACGCCCTCTGCTGCTTCGTCGTAAGTGCCTCTGCTCTGTCTCGTCGTCTGCCCTCACGACATCGTCTTCCGCCCTTATGGATGCCTCAGTCGTCTTTCCCTAAGATACTCTAATTTCTTTTTTTTTGATCGGTAATGAAAATACACTCTAGATTAGATTTTTTTTTCTTTTTTGGTTTTCTGATCGGTAATTGGGTAATGAGAAATTTGGGGATTAATTTTTTCCTTACTATTTCAATTATTAATTGAACAATCTCATCTTTGACGTAGCAATTCTAATGAAAAATTATTTCTTAGTAGGAGTTGGTTGAAACCAATTAGATAATTTTTGGAGTTGGAGTTCTGCGGAGAACTTGTGAATTTGGAGTGGAATATTTCTTTCAAGGGATGAAACCAATTAAATCATTTTGGAGTCGATTGTTAATTTTAGGATTCGGGATGAAACCAATTAGATCATTTTAAAGTTGTTGGAGTATGTGAAGAACTTGATGGATTGGAGTCTAATGTTTCTTACAGGAATTGGGAACAGTTAGATCATTTTAGATCATTTTTTTATATCTATAAATAACAGTATTATTTTTTATTCGTTAATGTATACTTTTTTCTTCATAAATGTATACAGTTAGATAATTTTTTCTTCGTGATGTATTATTGTTTATTCATTAATGTATATTTTTTTCTTCATAAATGTATACTTGTATCAAATTTCTGAAATTGATTTGTTGTACACTCTAGGTTATGTATTATTAATTTGTATATTTTTAATAAATGTATTAGTTTTTACAATAAAGTTTATATAAATATAAATGAAAATATTGATGTAAAATATCAATATTTGTAAAAATTTTAAAATTGAAAAAAGTAATATATTTTATTCAACTGAACTTGCAATCACATTATCATGGCAAAGAAAAGCTAGCTGTTAGTAATGGTTCTACTCTCTCCATATCTCATATTGGTGATAATGTTGTTCCTTCACTTCATTCCAAAACTCTCATTCTAAAAAACGTACTCTGTGTTCCTGATATAACAAAAAATCTTCTCAGTATATCTACATTCACCAAAGATAATTCTGTTTTTATTGAGTTTCATAATTCTTATTGTCTTGTTAAGGACAAGAATACCAACCAAACTCTGCTGAGAGGCATGCTTATCAAGGGACTCTACCAGCTTGATCTCTCACATCTCCCAGCAAGAGTTGGCTCATCTTCCTCTGAAAAGTCATACTCTACATATCAGTGTAATTCAGCAAGTACACCCTCTGTGTTTCCTATCTGTTTTCATTCTAGTTCTGATTTTTCTCTCTGGCACAATAGACTTGGTCACCCATGTAAAAATACTCTCAAACATGTTCTGAATTCCTTACACGTTCCTACTCATGACGCTCACCATGGTTTTTGTGAAGCTTGTAAAAAGGGCAAATTACATAACATGCATTTCCTAAGCTCTTCTTTTAAAACTACTGCTCATTTTCAACTTGTTCATTATGATATTTGGGGCCCTGCTCATGTTCAATCGAGGGAGGGTTATTCATATTATATTCATTTTGTGGTGACTACACCAAATATACTTGGATTTTTCCCATGCATAAAAAATCTGAGGTTCAGTTTATCTTTTCTCAGTTTAATGCTCTGTTGAGAGACAATTTTCCACCAAACTTAAAGCCTTACAAACTGATTGTGGAGCAGAGTACAAAGCCCTTATACCTCTTTTCAAGACCTTAGGTATTCAACTAAGGCAATCTTGTCCCTATACACACCAACAAAATGGTACAGCTGAACGAAAACATCTACATATTGTTGAAACAGGTATCACTCTTCTTGCTCAAGCTTCCCTTCCTTTTGAATTCTGGTGGGATGCATTTGTTACAACCACTTACACTATTAATCACCTACCTACACCTGTTCTTAATCATATATCTCCTTTCCCAAAGGTTGTTCAATTCTATGCCTGAATATTCATTCCTTAAAACCTTTGGGTGTTCTTGTTTTCCTTACCTTCGACCCTATAATAGTCATAAACTTCAGTTTCGAAGCTCTAAATGTATTTTCTTGAGTTACAACTTACTTCATAGAGGCTACAGGTGTATAAACTCTACAGGACGAATATATGTAGCAAGAACGGTGAGTTTTAATAAGCAGGAATTTCCATACCTTTCTCTTTTCCCTTCCACATCTGTTACACCAATTTCATGTATCTCTCCTTCACTTCCTGTTTTACCTCTTGCTCTATCTGGTACTTCTTCTCCATCATTATCTTCATCTGACCAACCAAGAACTTCACCTGCCTTTCTACTCCTCTTTCTTTTGAACAGCCCACAAATTCTCACCTTCCAAGTGATCCGTCATATATCCAGCCTCCATCTCCTCCAAGTCCGTTACCTATCCAGCCTCCATGTCCTCCACATATTCAGCCTCCATCTCTTCTACCTGATAGTTCTACTACTTCTACTTCTTTACATTCGATGATCACACGATCCAAAGTTGGTACATATAAGCCCAAGGTTTACGTCGCTACCGCATCCTCATCTTTCCCCATTTCAGAATCATTATCTGTCAGTGATGCTTTACAAAATTTTGAATGGAAAAAGGCCATGGATGAGAAATATGTTGCTCTTATGCGAAATAACACTTGGGAATTGGTTCCTTATTCTCTCGAGATGAATCTTGTCACTCATAAGTGGGTTTATAGGGTTAAGTATGCCTCAATGGCCCTCTTGATAAGCTTAAAGCTCATTTAGTGGCTCGAGGTTTTCAAAAAACTTTAGGGGTTGATTATTTTGAAACCTTTAGTCCAGTTGTGAAGCATGTGACAATACGACTTGTTTTTTCTCTTGCTGTCACTAGAGGTTGAAAAATACATCAAGTTGATATTAATAATGCTTTCTTAAATGGTGATCTTCTTCAGCCTGTTTTTATGACTCAACCACAGGGTTATGTTGATTGATTCTTCACGACCTTCTCATGTTTGTAAACTGGTGAAGGCTTTATATGGATTGAAACAGGCTCTTCGAGCGTGGAATGACAAGCTCAAACAATCTTTACTTTCATGGGACTTCATTAGTACAGTCACTGATTCTTCTCTCTACTATATTCGACAAGATGATAAGCTATTGTTGGTTCTGGTTAATGTTGATGATATCTTAAACACAGGGGATGACTCTTCCATGATCACTTCTCTCATTTCACAGTTGCATAATCGGTTTTCTCTAAAAGATCTTGGTCAAGTTCATTATTTCTTGGGTCTTGAATCACATCACGTTGCAGATGGAATTTTGTTGAATCAAGCTAAGTATATTCGTGATATTCTTTGTAAAGCTTCGATGTCAACTTGCAAATCGAGTCCTACTCCCTACTGCTCCAGTATTAAGCTTAAGCTTCTTGACAGTAATCCTTTTGATCATCCTACATTGTTTAGGAGCATAGTTGGGGCTCTTCAATATCTAACCATGACTAGACCAGACATTTCCTTTGCTGTAAACAAGTTAAGTCAATTTTTGCATGCTCCAACAGTTAATCATTGGAAGGCATGCAAACGTGTTTTACGATATTTACAAGGCACTGCTACAGCTCAACCAGTGATTTTTGCATATTTTTGGGTCCTAATCTCATTGTTTGGAGTTCAAAGAAGCAACCTGTTGTTGCTAGAAGCAGCATAGAATCTGAGTATCGAAGCTTAGCAGCCACAACTACTGATCTTATTTGGGTTCGTTCTTTGTTTACAGTCTTCTAGTGACTCCTTCTATCATCTCGTGTGACAATAGCAGTGCTGCTTCGTTGGCTGCTAATCCAGTTTTTCACCAACGAACAAAGCACATAGAAATTGGATGTTTGATACATCTCTTCAGAAGGTCAACTTGCAGATGCATTAACTAAACCTCTTTCTTGTACTCGTTTCCTAAATATGCGTAGGAAAATTTCCTTAACAGAACCCGATCCAATTGTGGGGAGCATATTAAGATAATAGAACTTAGAGGTTAATTAGTTAGTTAATTATAGATATTATTTGAGTTTATCTTTACACGTGTATAACTCTCAGTAGACTAGAGAGGGATATATTCTCTGTAACAGTTTGTAAAACTAACTTCTCATTCTATCGAAATATCTTTCTCTCTCTTTCCTTCTTTATGTTTCTCTCGATTCTTAACCGTCAAAAAAGTGGGAGAGCATATTTTATTTGAGTACATATTCAAAACTCAGAATAACATATTGCATGTAGATAGCATGGTATTGTAGGCTACAAAGGCATGAGAGCCCCGACTAGGTGTAAAAATAAAAAAAGAAAATCACACTTTTCTTTTGTATACTTACCGTCAAAATAACATTTAAACATCTTTTATATTTGTTCGACAATGAAATTTATTATATATATATTTTCAACAAATTCAAAACATATTTTAATTTAAAATTAATGATCTACTTATACTATATTTTACATGCATTATCACCGAGAATTAAATTTTATTGATAAAAAACATGTGTACACTTAATACACACTTGACTTAACACACCAAATCAATGATAATGATGTTTTCAGAGTAGAAATTACTATGTAAAATCTTCATAATGTTGTCTGATTTTTTATAAATACACATATTACAGTAATGGTTGAAATAAAGAATTCTATTATTTCGCTTTATTTAATTTATAAAACCAAACTATGTATTGAGATATATACTGCAATATATGAAGATTTTTTTTTTACATAGAGAAACAATACAATATAAAATAAATAATAAGAACTTTTAATTTTTTAGTTCATTTTATTTTTTATCATTTAAATATTTGATGATAACGGCGTAGTACGTGGGTTATGTGAGAAGTATTTGTGAATCACATTAAAAGAAAGAAATTTACCCCCACAAGTGAAATATGTAAGAAGTATTTGGTAATCGCATTTAAAGAAAGAAATAAAACGTTAAAAAAAAAAATGACTAGTAAATGCCGGTTCCAAATTTCAAATTGGTGGAACCGGCCCCACCTCCAATTCCTTTTATCAATTTGTGTAGTATTCCACTATTCCTGTTGCTCTTGTGTGTTTTTTTTCGTTTTATTTATTATTTTTATTTTTTTTTAAATTTAATTTTAAGGGTATAATTGTAATTTTATCCTTATAGTTTAAAAGTTTAATTTATCCCTAGAGTTTAGGGTTTATGGTATAATTGTAATTTTATCCTTATGATTTAAGATATAATTTATCTCTAGGGTTTAAGGTATAATTGTAATTTTACCCTTATAGTTTAGGGTATAATTTATCCTTAGGATTTAGGATTTAGGGTATAATTGTAATTTTATCCATAAAAGTATAATTTATTCCTAAGGTAAAGGGTTTAGGGTATAATAGTCAATTAAGTATAATAAATTTAAAAATAAAATAAAAACAACATTAATAAAAGAGGAGGAATTAATTAAGAAGAGTGAGGACTAAAGTTCCACCAATTCATTCGGTGGGACTGTTCTACCCTAGTTGCTCTAAAAAAAGAATTACATGACAATTAGATGTATTATTACTTTTCTTTAAAAATGTTGTCATTTTTTTATATTATAAATTATTTATTAAATAAGTGTAATAAAAATTTCTCATTAGGACAGTTTTCATTTTCTCAGTATATAGCACTAGTGATTAACTTTTATGTAAAAAACTAATAAGGTGATCGCGTGCTATCCATTTTTCATGATTTTATGCATGGATCCGGTATATAAATTTAATCATATTTATTTGGGATAAGTGAAAGTATAAAAAAAATACCTTAAAATATATAAATCAATCGAGTGAAAAATGTATTCTCTATTTATTTCATATTAATATATTGCATGTTCTTCATTTATATACCTATATATATCTCTATAGATTTAAATTTTATGGTGTTATTGAATTTTATTATTTCATTCTATGCACCTGATAAAATAAAGTTTCTAATAATTTGATATATTCAACTCACAATTAGAGTTGATGAAATTAAGTTTTGAAAAAAATTGAACTTGAGTTACTTAATGAATTTTATAATGAATTAAATAATTATCCATTCTTAATGTAATTATAACTAATAAAATTATCATTTAAAGAATACTTAATTCAGAATAAAAAACAAAAACAAAACAAAATGACAAAGACTTGGATGAAACCGTCTCACGGATCTTATTTCATGAGACGGATAGAGTCTCATCCCAATTAATGAATTGATACCATGAAAAAACTCTCTTTATTTTTTTTATTATTTTTAATTATTTTTATAGTCAACCTTAATTAATTAAAACTTGTCATAATTATTTTCTTAAAAAAATTTTATATTTTTTTATGAACAATATTGATTTTTATATTTAACAAATTTTTGAATATTATTTTTTTATTTTTATAATTAGCATGTTATAAAATTAAAAGTGAAAATATTTTTAGTAAAAAGTAATATATGATGAAGGAAAAATGATAACCTATCTCGCAAAAAAAATTAGTAACGCGAATAAAAAGTGATATTTGATTAATAAAAAGTGATAACTAATTTTAATTGAACAATTAATAGGACAAATAAAAAATGGTATCATTTTTATTAAAAGTGATAAACGAAAATAGAAAGTGATAACCATTAAATTAATGTTTACGAGTTCGAATCCATAGGGTCACTCGTAAATAGTTCAATTTAGTGGTCGTACCCTAGTTGATGAACATAAGAACATTCGGGTTGATTGATCGTACCGTCAATCTAGGGATTTAAGTTTGCACACTAGGCTAAATGTTTAATTCGTATAATTAACTAATTTAGTAAACGGGAGGGAATCGTCATTCAAAACTATGTTTGTCTCACTTGGTTAAATTTATAATTAATTTTCAATCTACTTTGCTATTTAAAAATTGAGTTGATTTAATATTTGTGTTATTTTCATATTGTCACCAAATCAAATCCTGCCTTATTTATTTTTATCATTTTCAACACTTAAATTTAATTAAAAATTCATTATATTCTCTTGGGTTCGACCCGTACTCGTCGTTGTACTAAGTATTAGTGTGAGTCGGATATAAATTTTATTTTGGTAGGCCGACGACAACCTATCAATACTTGAATGCCACTCTGGTATATATCATTGGAAATATTAGGCATGTTTTGGCATAATGAATTCAAACGAGTCAAGTTCTAGTGATATTAACTTTTTCATTGGCAATGACATAAAATAAACTATTAAAATTAGTTCAGTATTTAATTCCATTATTTGGTCATATTACATTTTAATTAAAATCCATTGATAAGTTAATCATGTTGATTTTGTAGGAAATAACATTTTTTTTACCCGAAATGTCTCTTGAAAGTGAAAGCTTGAAATGTCTTTGATTTTTATTTAAACCCCTGTTTGCTCGTATGCAGGCAAGTACTACTTGATCGATGCCGAATTTACAAATTATAGTCGTTTCCTTGCGCCATACCGCTCCACACGATATCACTTAAATGCGTTTCGGAATGGTGAGATGACCACACAATCCCCAAAAGAGTTGTTTAATCACCGTCACTCTAAGCTTCGGAATGTTATCGAATGTTGATTTGGGGTTTTGAATAGCCAATTTTCCATTTTGCGATATGGAATGCCATCGTACACAATTCGACGCCAGGTTAAGATTGCCATTGCATGTTGCGTGGTACACAACTTCATTCACATGTCAGGTTTACCCGATCAGATCTTCAATGGTGGTTTCGTTCACAACGCAGATGATGAGCATATTATATCGCACGCTGTTAACGCGACACGGCAGACGATTGGCAATCAGTCGGCTATGCGAGATGCCATAGCCAATGCGATGTGGGATAATGCATATGCATGACATAAATGTTTTTTTCTATTGGAATGATAATATATTGCATGTATATTTCTATTTTTTTCATGTTTTGTTTTTTCTATGATTATATCTAAAAAAAAGAAAAAACCCGAATTCAATTTAGTGCATCTTAGTGAAAGCATGTCGAAATAGCAATTCTTATGATAATTGAAAAAATTCAGAAATGAATTCAATGATGTTTTTTCAAAATTTTCAATATTCCAATGTGATTAGAAAATTAAGAGTAATATTTAAAAGCACTTCATAATTGAACTAGAGGACATAATTTGTCAAATAAAATTAAAATATTAAAATAAAGTGGTGAACAGATATTGAATACATAATTTGATGCTGGGATCATCCACTCTTAACATTTATAGTTTCTCACTCATTTTCCAAATTCAATTTTTTATTCTTCGATTCGACTTAAAATTTAAATATACCCTACTTAAAAACCCTAAAACAAACTTACACATTAGATCTGCTTCATAGCTTCTGGCAAAAGGCATTCCACTCTCCTAGCCTCCTCGAGTATCGTAGATCTCCCTCTCGAATTTTAAACCCCATACCAAACTCCATCAATGGAGGACCCTTATTGGGATTTCGATTCTGAATCACTGCTCTTCGATAGGGATCGCCACATTAACTATCTCTTGATGACCTATCAGCTCCTACCCTCGCCCTATCAAGACCAAGAGATCAACCGCCTCACCCTAGCTTACTTCGTCATCTCCGGCCTCGACGTCCTCTCCGCTCTCGATCGAGTGCATCCTCTTTCTTCGATTTCTATTTTTATTTCGAGATTGTTTCTTAGTAGGTGATTCACATGTCTCTAGGTGTAGGAATGGAATTAGGAGGGTTGATTTTGCACTCTCTGATGCACTATGAAGTTTTGATTTTGTCTCTGAATGAGCAGAGCATTTTTTGAATAACCAGACCTTTATTTCCAGTTCTGTGGTTAAGCTGTTGAGTTCCTCGGGTTAACCGTAAAGTGGCTCTATAATTTGTAGGTCTGTAATGGTCATGGAGAATGGAGATTTTGATATTTCAGTGTATATAACTCAATTGGAATAATTTGATCGATCACTTTAGTGAATGAAAATGCATTTAATAGACAGCTATGGATTATATTTTTCCTTATAAGTTAGAGTGTGAAGTTCATTTCCACTCTGTAGTGGTATGCAGAAGCTTAGAGAGAGCGTTGTTACTTTCTGTTCTGTTAAGATGATTCTATGAATGGGTAGATAGGTCTACCAGAGAGTATATTTTTAGTTTAGGTGTGATTTTGTCAGATAAGAACTGGCCAGGCAGGATTACTGGTTTTGATGAAATTTTAAGTGGTTTTGCACGTCATTTTTGTCAAAAGCTTCAACTCTAAGTTGTTATACTTTGTATGCTGGAGAGTTAATTTTGGGATTAAATTATAATTCTATCTTATTTACAAATTATTCAGTGGACCAAGTTGTTATTAGCTCTTTTTTTCCCTCTAATTTCCACTATAATAGCATCCTTATATTGAATTCAGAAATCTATGGGGCAGTTTTTGTGCCATTTATGTGGTTTAGAATGCACGATAAAAATGCTTAGAAGAAAGTGCTACTGAGTTTTGTGAAGTTTAGCCTCTGTTTTATTGAAAATATCCCCTTTACAAGTATATATCAGATCTGATGTGTATGCCTTAATGGTTGCTTACATATAGCACCAAGTTTGATAAAATATCTTTATTGACTATATGTTATTTATCTCCTTTAGATAGACAAGGATGCAGTAATTAATTGGGTTTTATCTCTGCAAGCTCATCCTAAGAAAGACGCAATATTGGAAAATGGTAAGGTAATTCAATCCAATATTTCTTCATTAGTTTATGGAATTAAGGGTATAAATCATATATTTTACATGAAATTGCATCTTTGCAGAAGAGTTCTATGGATTCCATGGTTCAAGAAGCTCCCAGTTTCAAAGAAATGATAATTGGGTAGAAATTTTGGTTACAGCATCTTGATTTATGCCCCAGAAATAATATAATAAAAGAGCTTATAAATTGGGGCCATGTCTTTCTGGTTGCAGTATTCTGATAATTTGTTAAAAAAAATTCTATTTTTAGGCAGCAGTTCCTAACGGCAGTCACCTGGCAAGCACATATTGTGCGCTGGCCATATTAAAGACTGTTGGCTATGACTTGACACTTTTGGACTCCGAATTGTTATTAAAGTCGATGAAAAAACTTCAGCAGCATGATGGATGGTATTAATATTCGTGTTTTATCCTTCTTCTCTGAGTTCTCTCTAGTAACTTGTAGAATTTGCAGTCATTCTTTTAGTTATTTGTTTGATTTCTTCCTTCACTCTGGTAACAGATATCTACATAATAAGTATCAGAGTGATAACAAGATTTGTACATTCTGTTCTGGTTTGTGATTACTTCTTATACTCTTATAATATATATATATATATATATATATATATATATATATATATATATATAAATATATATATATATATATATATATATATATATATATATACCCACACACACACACAAACCCACACATGTACATATATATATTTTCATTTGTCCCATAGTAGTTTGAGTTATTTGATATACGCATGAGTATCATTTCACTTTAAATTAGTGATTAAATGTTCAAGAGGGTGGTACATAAGCCTTGAACGTCCATTTTAAGATAAAAAATTTCTTTGATGAGTTGTTCTACTTTGCATCTGATAAAAGTGTATCTTATATCCTGGCTGCTCGGTTTCTCAGGTTCTGATATAGCTAAAAACATGCTCCACATACTTCTTAAACTATAATGTAGTACTTATAGGAATTGCATCTTCTTTATTCATTTATAACCATAGCCAAAATTGCTGTGGTCTACCCTATTGGTGTCTGACTTGTGGAATTGACTTATCATGTCTCTATGTCCCAGTTTTATGCCAATTCACATTGGAGGAGAAACAGATCTCCGTTTTGTGTTTTGTGCTGGTAAGAAATTCTTTCAAAGTAAATATGTGTCATGTGTCGGTTATTGTATGAATCTTATTATGTAACTTTTGATGTATTCAGCTGCCATTTGTTCTATGCTGAAGAACTGGAATGGCATGGACCGGGAAAAAGCTAAGGAGTATATTAGAAATTGCCAGGTAGTTGACCTGGGTGCTTAGTTTGCTTTTCTTATGCCTTGAAGTTCTCCAAAGTCTTTTAGTTTGTCTTTCAAATGAAATCAGATCTTTTGGGTTTATCTGAAAACTACAAAGCTAAGCATAATAATCATTTGAATTTTCCGTGCAGTCATATGATGGTGGTTTTGGATTGATTCCGGGTTCAGAATCTCATGGTTAGTGGATATGAATGTCTCATTCTTTTTATTATTCTGTGGTTGCTTTCAGAGATCTTCAACCGAATTTTCTCACATATTCATTTTTCTCTATACTACTTTGTGCGCAAGTTATGAAAGCTGGTGATTTTTTTAAAGTAATAAAATAATAACTGAAGATCTGATTTCGTTTTCTGGGTTATCCCAAATTTTCTTTATCTACTTTTGATCCATGGCTCTCACTTCATGCAGATTTTTGTTACACTTATGGATGTGAATTGTTTTAGTGTCACAGGTGGTGCCACTTACTGTGCAGTTGCATCTCTTAAACTCATGGGGTTTATAGAAGAAGATTTGCTTTCCAAAAATGCTTGTTGTGACCCCATTAATTTTCCGTTGCTTCTGGATTGGAGTTTGCAGGTTTATCTGCCCATCTCTTTTTCGTTTAAGTAATAAAATCAATTCCTATGCTGAGAGAATTCAGCAGAAAAAAGTTATCGGCATATCTGAACCAAGGTTCTATGTTGAGTAATAAGAAATAATTTATGGATGCATGTACATATAACAATTTAGCAAAAAATATCAAATCTCTGAAGTAACTTATCAATCTTGTTTAAAGAGTGCCAGAAAGAAAATTATATTCTTTAAAAGTTTCATGAGCGAGCGTTAATTGAAGTCTTTTTTATGAAACCTGTACAAGAGTTTAGGGTTTTTGAATAACAACAGAGAAAGAAAATAGGTTTTTATAATCATAGTCATTCTAGACTTCTAGCGACTTTCAAAGTGATAAATTTCTTTGCCATTGAATATTGATAAACTAACGAGGGTAAATTTGAAATAAATGGTCAGATACCCTTAAAATATAACAAAGTTTACTACCCTCCTAAGTTACTGTAACACCCCACTAATTTTAACTAATTAATAAAATAAAATAAAATAAAAGGATTTACTAAATAAAATAATATAGGAATATTACTAAAAGGTCACAACTTAGGAGTTTGTGAGACCTTTCATATTTCCTCACATGTGAGACCTTTCATATTTCCTCACATGTGAGCTTAACACACATGCTTTCCACTCCCATGATCTACAATTAATATAGGGTAATTATTGTAATGTTATTTAGTGCTAAGCCTTTCCATTAGCTCACAAACCCCTATATAAACCCAAACCCCAAACTCACTACTCACACCACCACATTTCACTCTAAAGCAAGTTCTCAAGAGTTCCAAGATTCAAGCAAGTTAAGTTATTAAGAGTCCAAGACTAAGCTGTGGGAATTTTATGTGTTTTCCTATATGAATATGCATGTTTCTACATGTTCATGACATGAATCTATGAATGCATACATGATATATGAAAGCAAGTTTTGTACTTAATTGTACCATGGAAATTAGCCAGGGTCCCTTAGGGGCCGGGATTGTATAAAGATCCCCGAGGTATGCTCATGATATTATCGATCGATCAAGCAACTTAAAACTATTTTATGCCAAGTTGATGAATACATGATGTTGAAGCATGTCATTATTTATATTTGAATATGCATATGGTTCCCCACTGAGCAAGTTGAAATGCTCACCCCAAACACTGAAATTTTCAGATTATGAAGGCTGATGCAAGGCTTGGTGGGAGGTGTAATTGGCTTGGGCAACCACACCTCAATTGCTATGGATTCTATTTTTAAGTTTTATGCATTATGAACTTATGTTCCTCTATTTAACTAGAGGCAAAAACACTATATTTTTTTTTCATCATGAACTACTTTTTAGTACTCTTTTATCAATTATGAAATGTTCCTTATTTGATTATGTGCCCTAATTTCTCTATTTTTAAATTAATTAACATCCTATTTTTATAAAAATATTTTATAAAAACCTGGGATGTTACAGTTGGTATCAGAGCCCTTGCGGTTCTGTAGACTAATATATATATATATATATATATATATATATATATATATATCCGCTGCTCATAAATTCATTTTTACATGTGTTGTGTTTAAAATTCTGCATATATGTCATATAAATTCCTGCATAATTAAATTCTGCAAAAAAAAAAAAATTCTTCTCAAATTCTGCATAAAAAAAATCTGTGCTATTCTTTTAACAAAATTCAGCATGTACGTTTTTTTTGTAAAAAGGATTTCTACATACAAAATATTGCATATACATTACCTATTTCCATATATGTGTATGTATTGGCATGGCATTACATGACATTACACACCAAATCCAAGCAATTACACACTCGCCAAGCCGCGTTAACCACAAGGTAACACTCTATCCTTAGACATGAATTTACAAAACTTATGACTAACGTGAGAATGTAGAGGTTTGTAGAGAGTTAATTTGCTAGACAAAACAACATTAAGCACTAGGTGATCTCATGAAATGGAACGGTTGTAGTGAATACTAAAGAGAACATACGTGTTTCTAAGGAAAATTCCACCACGAAAGGAGCCACGTGGAATCAACATTAATGGACCCCAACAAGAAGATAATATTAATGGTGCTGGAAATGGTGATAATCCACAATAAGAGGTTGTACCGGAGAACGATCAATTTCAGATGTTTATGGATGCATTCATGGCACAACGAGGGAACAATCAAGCTAAGACCGTGGAACAGTTCCATCGACATCATCCACCAACCTTCAATGGATGTCAAGGGCCCGAGGTTGTTGAGGAATGGCTCGACGCGTTAGAGCGAATTATGAACCTAATTGACTTCACGGAGGCTCAACGGGTTACTTGCGCAGGTTTTCAATTGAAACAAGATGCGTACTATTGGTGGGTTGGTTATTGGAGGTCAAGGACCGAAGAGGAACGAAACAGCTTGACATGGAATGGATTCAAAAACATGGTGATGGAGAAGTATTATCCGAGCACTTATCGCACGCGTATGGAAATAGAATTTTTGAACCTAAAATGTCAGTGATCGATTATGAAAGGAAGTTTAATCAGATGTGTCGTTTTGCCACACATTTGGTTGACACTGATCTCAAAAAAGCTCAAAGGTTCAAGGGAGGATTGAGGGCTGAGATACGAACACCACTCGCGTGTCAAGGGGAATTGACTTATGCAGAATCCCACCATCGAGCGGAGGAGGTAGCTGCAAGCATTGAGATAGATCGGCCAAAGCAAAAGCCAATGGAGAAAGATTCCAAGAAAGGAAATGGCAAGATTCAATTTCTTATGAAGATCGAGATCTAGATTTCAACCCTAATAAATTAAGAGATGTGAGAGATGTAGTGGAGATAAGACCTGTTGAAAAGCCACAATGTGCCACATGCGGAAAGCATCATCGAGGAGAATGCTTGTTGGGAATGAACAAGTGTTATAGATGCAAACAACCTGGTCACACCTTTCGAAATTGTAGGTTTAAGGGAGATACACCAGATAAGAAGTAAACTTCAAGCTAGTAGTCTTAAACCTTTATGAAATGGGTACGTCACTGTATTTCGAGGACGAAATAAAATTTTAGGAGGGTAGGATGTAACATCCCACTAATTTTAACTAATTAATTAAATAAAATTAAATAAAAAAAGGATTTACTAAATAAAATAATATAGGAATATTACTAAAAGGTCACAACTTAGGAGTTTGTGAGATCTTTCATATTTCCTCACATGTGAGCTTAACACACAAGCTTTCCACTCCCATGATCTACAATTAATATAGGGTAATTATTATGATGACATTTATGTTTATTTAGTGCTAAGCCTTTCCATTAGCTCACAAACCCCTATATAAACCCAAGACCCAAACTCACTAATCACACCACCATATTTCACTCTAAAGCAAGTTCTCAAGAGTTTAAGGTGTGGGAATTTTATGTGTTTTCCTATATGAATATGCATGTTTCTAAATGTTCATGACATGAATCTATGAATGCATACATGATATATGAAAGCAAGTTTTGTACTTAATTGTACCATGGAAATTAGCTAAGGTCCCTTAGGGGCCAGGATTGTATAAAGATCCCCGAGGTATACTCGTTGTGCTCATGATATTATTGATCGATCAAGCAACTTAAAACTATTTTATGCCAAGTTGATGAATACATGATGTTGAAGCATGTCATTATTTATATTTGAATATGCATATGGTTTCCCACTGAACAAGTTGAAATGCTCACCCCAAACACTGATTATTTTTAGATTATGAAGGTTGATGCAAGGCTTGGTGGGAGGTGTAATTGGCTTGGGCAACCACACCTCAATTGCTATGGATTCTATTTTTAAGTTTTATGCATTATGAACTTATGTTCCTCTATTTAACTAGAGGCAAAACACTACGTTTTTTTTTTCATCATGAACTACTTTTTAGTACTCTTTTATCAATTATGAAATGTGCCTTATTTGTTTATGTGCCCTAATTTCCCTATTTTTAAATTAATTAACATCCTATTTTTATAAAAATATTTTATAAAAACCTGGGATGTTACAGTTACCAAACCAATTTTACAATTTCAAAATGTACTGTCAAGACTACATCGAAATTTCAATATAAAATATGTAGTCATAGATTCATTGCCAGTTTTAGTGGTAATAAATTAAATGTACCTGTAACTGTACCTTTTACTGCTATTTTTTTATTTTCAATTGCTATGATCATTCGTCGTTAATGGTTGATTTTGTGTTACATTCATTTGCATTTCGGGTGACTGTATAAATTGAAAATTGATTATTTAATTTGAAAACGTTATTCTGTTATAATCTGTCACAGAAGCAGGCACAAGATGGCGGCTTCCAAGGTAGAGCTAACAAGCCAACCGATACCTGTTATGCCTTTTGGTAACGCTACAAGACTCCTGTTGCATACTTCCTTTCTTTAATCTGATTATTTTAATAGCTTTAAAGTGGGACATTTCATTCATAGGGTTGGAGGAGTTCTACGGATCTTACAAGCAGATAAGTTCATCAATGAGAAAGCGTTGCGTGGATTTTTGTTTTCTTGTCAGTCTAAGGTGCGTTTCTCCTTATCTTTAGTGGCCATTTCCTAATTTAACCTTTTGTGTCCATCATCCTAATGATGATGGCATAATTTTATAGTTCCACTGGGTTCTTTAACTCATCCTCACGCCACAAATTTACGGACATTACCTCGAACAACATTAGTATATTTCCCTACAACTTGTTACTATTTAGATTATAAAAAGGATAAATCTTTTTTTACTTCATATTAATGGCATGTGTGCGTGCATGATATGTTTTCTTCTTAGTTCTCTAGAATGCTTTCAGGAAACAAATCGTTTCTAAGTGTAATGTTGTAAGACACTGCCAGATCCTACGATTTCACTTCTTCATTTCCTGCACCTTAGTTTTGCTTCTGAGATTAAAACATCACTTGTTATTTTTTTTGATTATCAATTCTTCCTTCTTTTTCCAGTACGGTGGTTTCAGTAAATTCCCAAGGTGGTTGCCGGATCTTTACCATTCGTATTATGGATTTTGTGCATTTAGTCTTTTGAATGAACCTGGTCTCAACTCTTTGTGCATCGAACTCGGTTTAACAGCTGTTGCTGCACTTGGTCTCTGATTCTTCTAGCACACCCATCAACTAACCTTTCTTGCTGAATCTGTTGTTGTACAATTTTAGATTGGCCAAGAAGAAAATTCTGTTTATTGAAGTTAATTGCACCGCCATAGAACACTATTTCTGCAAGAGAATCCCTTGGGTTTCATTCTTTTTTTTCCCAAATTTGAGTTATATATACTATTACTGATATGATTATTTGATATTTTATTTTCTTGTTATTCATGGTGTTGAATGTTGATATCTAAATATTTTAGTGGTGGCTTTAACTTTGTACGCTTCCTTTTCTAATGGCAGTAAAGTAATTATCGGTTGTCAAACCAATATTGCTTTTCTTGGTATGATAAATATGAAATCATTGCAAATAGATTCTTTGACTGTTTTAGATACATGTTTCTAACATGCTTATAAAAGATGCATGAATACAAGAAAGACTTAGATTTAATGGTGGTCAAATTTAATTTTATTGAGTTAGAGCTTACTTTGTTAATCTGGTAGTTTGATTCCATATGTACAATTACTTTCACGAGTTTAATAGTTAGTGTTTTGTAGAAATAAAGAATCTAAAAATAATCATTCGACTAATCTTGTTTGCGGTGTGCTAACAGCGAGATGTTATTACCCCATTTGTTAAGTTCATTAGAGGACACACATTCAAGTAAACTTCAATTAGATACAAGTCAATTTTTTCCTATTGATTTTGATTTATTATTATTTTTAAGTATGATTTTCATTTTTAGAATTCGGAAAGAAAAAAAAAATTAGATGGAGCTATGTTTCATAAGATGAGATCATTTGCACTCAAGATTTCCCCTTAAAAAAAATTAGTCACTATGTTTCTACATTTATTTATGTGTTCATACGTATGGATTAATTAAATTAATTAAGATGAAATGACTAATAAAGTTTAAGAGTAAGTAATACTACTAAAGGGGGAAATAGTAATAGTATTGCATTAATCTATTTTAATTTCAATTAATTAGCTATAAAAAAATTAAAACATAATGTTATAAATTATAGACATAAGAATAGGAAAAAATTTGTATAATGCGAATCTTGTTTTATGCTACCAAAAGTTATACATACCTCACTAATTCTGTAATTTGAGGACGATTCATGAGTGGGCCGGGTCAGTTTTTCACTTTAGATCAAATTATTTTAATTTTTTGAATTATTAAAAGAATTTTTTTATATGTATAATATTTTGGTTAATATGAAGAGTTAATCTTCATGCCAATTGTCAAATATACTGATTTACAAAGTAAAAAAGTTTTTGCCACCCAAAATTTAAATTTAATTTTTTTTTTACCCAAATGTGTGTATATATATTTTTAAAAAGTTTCTTTTACTTAAAAAAAAATCTCCACAATCTTCAAATGATGACAATGTCAGAATATTATGTCAGTATTCTATGTCAAGGTTCTGACATATGACCGACAACAAATTTGACATTCGATGTTAGGTGGATAGAGTCAGACAAAAATTTGACATTCGATGTTAGGTAGATAGAGTCAGTCAGACATGATGTTGGTATCTTATGTCAAGATTCCTACATTGTGATCGACATCGAATGTCTGATTCGATGACGGTATCCTATGTTGGGGCTTCGATAGCATGACCGATGCCGGATGTCTGATTTAGTGTTAGTATTTTATGTCGGGGTTCCGACAACATGCCCGACGTCTAACCTGACATCCGGTGTTATAAAGATAGTTTCGGACGTGATGTTTGTATTCTATGTTGGGGCTCTTACGCCATGATCGACATGAAATCCGACATCCAATGCTATGATAATCGTGTTGAAAATAATGTCGGTATCATGTGTCGGATATCGAACACTCTGAGCAACACTGAACAATTAATCTAATAAAATAGGGGGGTTTGGGAATATTTTTTAAATTTAAAAATTGGATTTTTTTTTAAATTTTCTCTAATTATAATATTCCCTTTGTCCATTCCAATGGTGGTTATTTATTTTTTACACGTGGATAAAAAATATTACTCCCTCCGCCTTGAACTTATGTTCACCGATATTGTAGATACATAGTTTAAAAAAGTTATTTTTTGATCAAAATTATTGACTTTTTAGGGGTATTGTAGTATTTTTAGATAATAAATAAATTATAAAGCATGTTATGTGTGTTGGGTGGGAGTGATATTTTTGAAATTAAGATAACTTTTGAAGTTGTTGGTTTATGTAAAGTTTCTTTTTTTGGGTGGTAAAGATAAATTTGGGATGGAAACGGAAAGTTAGAATATAAATATGGGACAGAGGGAGTACTCCCTTCGTCCTACCGAAAGGTCTCCATTTTACTATATTGGACGTCTCATCCAAATATCCCTATTTCCCACTTTTAATAAAAAAATATCACATGTGGCCCATCACTTACTCCTTAATCTACGCACAAAAAACAAATGATCACCTTTAGGTGGGACGAATGATGTATTATTTTATATGTAATGGGTAATTATAGTAAATAAAAATAATGTATCACATGTGGAGCTTCTATTAAAAATAAGAACCTTTAAAATGAATGTCCAAAGAATTAAACGAAAACGTTTAGAATAGACAAGGAGTATTTATATTTCATCTCGTATTTCATTCCCTAAATTGATAACAAATGTTCTCTAGTATAGTGTTCCCTATGTAGTCTAGATTTGACATTAATATACAGTTAGGAAATTTAATTATAATGCCCTTTATGATCAAAGATTGTTAGATTTATATTAAATAATTTAAAAGAAAAAAATGGAAAATGAAAAGTGGAAGAAAATAAGAGGAAATGATTATTAAAGGTTGAGATAGCAGAGAACTTTACTTTCGGTTCGCACGCACGAGGAACTGTCTGCTCACGGGAATGAAAGTCCTTCTTTTGTTCTTTTTCTAAAAGCCAATTCATCAATCACCTTTTTTTTTTTTAATATATCTTTTTCGAAAAAAAAAACATGATATTATTTAAAACTAAATAGATATTTGTGCTATAATTAAGTTAATACTCCTTTCCCTCCGTTCCACATTTATATTCACACTTTGCATTTTTGTCCGTTTCATACTTATCTTCATCATTCAAAAAAAAAATTTCACATTAACGAACAACCTAAAAAATTATCTCAATTTCAAAAATATTACCCTCACCTAATATACATAACATATTTTATTATTTAATTATTACTTAAAAATACCAAAAATACCCCTAAAAAGTTAATAAAATTAATCAAAAAATAATTATTTTTAAAATTCGTATCTACAATCTCGGCGAACATAAATTCAGGGAGGGAGTATAATCTAGTTGACACTAGCAGCGTGCACAGAATGATATGTTAATGTTTACTACACTGTAATGAAAATTTAGAGTAAATTGAAGAAGGATAATATTTTCTTGTCTTAAAAAAAATGATGAAATTAATCAAGCAGAGCAAAAATATGAATAAAAAAATGAAAACAAATAAATAAAAATCATTCAACAAACATTAAATTTTACATGTGGTGTTAGGATTTGGTGTTGTAATGTGGGAGGTGATGATGAAGAGTAAAAATTTTGGGAAATCCCATCTCCATGATCTTCTTGATTCTCAGCAACAATATTGAGTGTGATGAACTGCCCATCTTCCTCATTTTCCATGGCTGTTCTTCTCATCATCAGCTTCTCCTCTGCATCTCTCAAAAACTTAAACTTTGGAGGTGGGGAGCATCTCAATCTGTTGAACTCAGCATCCTGATCCAGCTCAGATTCAAAGTAGTGTTGATGGTGGTGATCAGAGAAGGATGGTGTTAGAGGGGGGGTGAAGTAGGGTGGGGAGGCCATGGGGGTCAAGAATGGAGTTTCAAGAACTTGCAGCAGATCACTCACATTGCTTGAATGTATCCTGTTCTTGAAACCACCCACCCCCCCACCCCCATCATCACTCTCCAAATCCTCCCTTGTTTCCTCTGTGATTGTGAACAGAAACCTTGGGAAATTGTTGATTTCTTGCTTCATCCACATGTCCTTGTTTGAGTTTGAAGATGAGTGTGGCTGGTGAACAAGAGAGGGTGAAGAACAGAGTTGTTGAGAATTGGATGTGGGGTTTTTCCAGCAGCAAAAAATGGTGAGGAAATGGGATGTTTGTTGGGGGATTTGCCCCCCATTTTCATCAATCTTGCTCATGATCTTCTTCTTCCAACACAGCAGGTAGTAGAGCTCTGCAATCAGAGCAAGTAGAAGGCACCCAAAAACAAGAGATAATCCCAACCCTAATCCACTAATGGATCTCATGTTTCATGAACAAGATGGAGTGATTTCAAGATAATTGGTCAAGACGTCAAGATTCATTGCAGATGATTTGCTGCACAAATTGGACAATCAGTATCTACTTAAATAACTGCCCACAACTACTTATAATCAGTCAAAATTCTAATTTATTGCTACTAAAATAGGAAAAGTATTTATTATTATGAAGTTATGAACTCTGTTTTATCTCATGTTTGATGATCTAGCTCTGTGTGTGTGTGTGTGGGGGGGGGGGGGGGGGGGGGGGGGGGTGGCATTTTTAGGTGATTGTAATTATTTTGGGCTAAAAAAAAAAATTGAAATGTCAATATTGAGAATGAAAAGTGTGAAATAGGCGTCGCATACATTTCCCTTTTTAAGGGGTAGAAATAAAAATTAATACCCTAAAAATTTTTATTATAAAATTACAAAATATCACATTGAATTTTAATTAATTTTAGAGATAAAAGATAAAAATATACCTAAATTTTGGAATTTGATGTCATGTTACAATTTAATATTAAATATTTTATTAACACACGTTACATAAAATTATTAATTCTAACTCTTCGTAACACAAAATTGTAACAGATACTCAAACGACTAAAATCTACGTAATATTCAGTACTCCCTTCGTTATGCATTTAACTTCACATTTAGGTGGTATTAGGTTTGGATTTAATACCCTACATTTAAATTTAAATTTAATAATATATTTGTATATACACTTACAAACCACTATTAACCATAATATTTTCTATATATACTTACAAAATCTATTAACCAACATCCACCTCTATCATATACTATATATCTTTAATTAATAATTATTCTTTGGTTTTCTATCCTTTAAAATCAAAACAAACATGAAATAACATTATTGGTTTATTAAATCAACTTAAATTCAAATCAAATATCCCCTCACTGTTTGCAAGATATATATGTTAAAAATACATATCCTATTATTACTTTTAGATATGTGGACTAAAATTAATACTAATAGGTACAAAATTATATTGCACAAATCCAATTTTACCCCTTCAATGTATTCTGTACATAATTTCTACCGTTAAAATTGCAACAGATTCCATACTTATTGCTCGTTGATTTCAATCTCTCCTATTGATAACAATTTATCTTCTAAGTAAATAAGACTATAAATATGTTGCACAATTCAATTAAATTTTTGCACAACCTGTGAATAAGGCTGCACAACTTTATTTTGTAAATCATATTTCTTGTAGAAATACGCAACATATTATCAAAAGTATAATTATTAGAAATAAATAATTCTGATGGACGTAAAATTATGTCTAAATATTATTTGCTATGAATCATGATATGTTTCCGTATATTAGATTGGAGTGATTTATGTTGCACAATCGACTGCACAACCCTTTAAAATGTCTGCACAATCTATTATATTGTTGCACAATGTGAACAATCGTCAACATCCTTCCACGACCTCTTATCATCATAACCTTACCTCTGCTGAAACTGAAAAGACGCGAATCATCCAAGCAGGCGGGCGTATTCGTGCATGATTCAATTACTCCAAATTAGTGCTCGCTTTTCTGCCGGAGGGCTGAAGGTGAACGTTCTCGCGATTCAGATGATTTCACCGGTGGCAAAATCTCTAACGTCTAGGTGCTGCATGCACTCCACGATTCCGCATCGACTTCGGGCGTGGAAGAGGATTTTTGTGATTTCTGCGAGAATGAGATTTATGAAAGAATTGGATCATAGATCTTTCTCAAATCTGCTTTGGGATATTTTTAAATCTTTAAAATAGATAAATAAATATTAAGATTTTATTTTAATTTGAATATTAAATTAAGTTTATAATATACATATCATTATATCTTTTGTATCTGTTAGTAATAGTTTAGGTTGAACATATTTAATAGTAATAATCTTAACTAATGTGTACTGCAGAGTAATTATTCCTAAAAAGGTATACTCCCTTCGTCCCACATTAAGGGTAGTTTTTGTTTTTTGTCACGTGGATTAAGGAGTATTATTATTTAATGTGTAGTGGATAGTTGTATTAGTGGGAGTGTGAGTCCTATATTTTAATTGTATTAGTGGGTGTGTGTGGGTCTCATGTATGTAAAAAAAGAAAAGTGTACTCTTTGGGTGGGACGCCCAAAATGAGAAAAATAGACCCTTTGAGTGGGACAAAGAGAGTATATATATATATATTTTTTTTTGACTTATTTTTTGGAGAAGTTTGGTACTTTTTTTTATAATAATAGTACTCCCTTCATCTCATCCCATCGAAAGATTTTCATTTGACTATGTGGGGTGTTTCATTCAAAGATCTTTATTTTTCACTTTTAGTAAAAGAGTCACACATATAGTTCATCATTTATTACTAATACAACTATCTATTACACCTAAAATCATAATACTCCTAAATCTACGCACAAACAGCAAACGTTGACCTTTCTGTGGATTGAAGGAGTATATGATAAAGTATTTTTTTTAAAGGTAATGATATATTTAAAATTAAAGTGTACTAAATAGATATTAGGTAAACGTCCTTTACATTTATGAAAATACAAAATTAAAATTAAAATGA
This sequence comes from Pogostemon cablin, assembly GCA_023678885.1. Lineage (NCBI taxonomy): Eukaryota > Viridiplantae > Streptophyta > Magnoliopsida > Lamiales > Lamiaceae > Pogostemon > Pogostemon cablin. The sequence continues at coordinate 2,657,222 of CM042970.1, forward strand.
ATCAAAACAAAAAATGTGAAGTTGAAATTCTGATATATAATAAAATATTACTCCCTTTATCTCACATTACTTTTTACATTTTCCTTATTTGTTTGTTCGACACCACTCTTCATAGTCCAAAAAAGGTAACTTCACTTTATCCAACAACCTTAAAAATGATTTTAATTTCAAATTTATCACTCCTTTTATATACACATACCATTACTTTATATTTTTTTATTAAATAAAAAATACTATAATATCCTTTAAAATCAACAAAATTAATAAAATAATAGTATAATTTTTCTTTAACAACGTGATACAGTAAACAAAGAAGAGTGTTCAGGGAAGAAAGGAGGGAATAGTATATTTCTCCATTGCCCGTGAGTTGTACATTTTATGCAGAGTCAAAGAAGTATAAAAATTGCCCACAGGGTATAGCTCAAGTAGTAGAGGTGATGGTGGAAATGTCTTCTAACTGAGCTTGGTAGTTGCAGGGTGGAGGTTTGAATACAAGCACAAGTTAAACAGTGAGTTCATTCTATAAATCACTTGAGGCACATCCTGCGATTTACCTCCTCCATCAATTCCTATAGGCGGTGAGCGCCTAATGTGTGGTAAACCAAAGAAGTATAAAAATTAACTTAATTTCTAAAAGTGTGATTCGTAAAAGAGTGATTTTTTTTTTTAAATGATGTAAATATAGAGGTTAGATTAGCATTTATGTAAATTAATAATGAGAAAAGGAGTGGAAAGAGAGAAAAGGAGTGGAAAGAGAAGTGGGGTGTTGGTGTATTTTGGGTTGGAAATGTTCGCAGAGTTCGAGAAATGATCACATGGGATGGGGAGGGATCAGCTACACACCAAAACCAACCCAACTACTTTTCTTTTTTACTTTACTGCTCAATTTTGCATTTCAATAATGCAATTTTATCCTTTTTTTTATTCATTGGAATGATAGGCTCAAATGCCACACTCGTGACTAAATCTTCTGACCCTACCAAAAACAATTATCCCTCTATTTATGTCGGGACAATTTGCGGATAGGATCATAAAGGGGACAAATTATTGAGTCCAACTTAAACGAACTTTAATCGAATTGAAAGCAAATCTAGCTTAGTTTGATAATTTTATATTTTATTGATTTTTATGTATTAAATTTGAGTGAGCTTTTGATGTTATCAACACAAAAGTGTGTTCAAAATTGTTTGATACATTTATTAAATCGAGCTATTACACATTATTCATAAAATATATTTCTCCATTTCGATTAGCTTTTCACAGTTATTATAGATATGTAGTTTAAGAAAATTTATTTTTATTTTTATAACTCTATTGACTTTCAGAGAATATTATTTTATTTTTAAGTAATAAATAATAAAAATAAGTTATGTGATTCAGGTGAGAGTAATATTTTTTTAAAATATGACTTAGTGAGTTGTTATTTGCTATTTTTTAAAGATGATGAGTGAAAAAAAAAGTGAAAAGTTTGTTAGGATGGAGGAAGTATTCATTAATTTATGTAAAAAATAGTATATATATAAATGATTATATTGGCCATAAACGTAGAGTAATATAAATTCAGTTTTCAAATCTAAATATATTGAGGAATTAGCAGGGTTGATCCACGAGACCCCTCATCTAGTTCCATGACTCTCCATTTTAATCCCAAACAATTCTTTGTTTGAATTTTTTTTTTTAACTTTTATTGTAGAAATTGTATCATTCTAATTAGTATAAAACCACTTCTGCAAAGAAAAATATTGTTTGGGACCAAAATGCATAGAAAAATTATTTAAAGTAAAATATAATATATTGAAACCATTTTGCAACGTGGGTATGTTCCATAGCACTAATTGTGCTAATTCCTCGAATCCAATCTTATACTAATATTTAAAATAAATAAATAAATAAAATAAAATTGGCTTGTGTACAAATTTATTTGAAAGATAAAAGTATGAAAAGACAAATATGTATCAAAGTTAAAATTAAAGTTTATTGTTAAAGTTTAAACCTTAATGGATTACAAGAATTGGGATGGGAAGAGTATGGACTTCCAAGTGCATCGATGTGGCTTCCAACAATCCCAAATTGATCAGAAAATTACAAGGCTTTGATCTAGACATAAATACTCAAAAAATCATGTATTGTACTTGTTTATTATTTTTATCATGTAATTAATAGTAATTTAATTAGAATTTGATAATTCATTTAAAATTGAATGATTTATTCGAGGTGCACTAATAATGATATCAAAAATGTGAAACTAAATGAATCATTCTAGAAACCTAATAGTAGTTGACATCACCACCAAATAGCTAATCATGAATAATAATTTTCTCCCTCCGTGCACAGATTAAGAAAAGCCAGTTACTGACTTAAAGAAAAATAATATTCCCTTTATTTTATATTATTTTTTTTTATGGTTACTATAAATACAGAATTTAAGAAAAATTTATATTTTTAACCAATTTTATTAATTTTTTTAAGAAAAATTTATATTTTTAACCAACTTTATTAATTTTTTAGTATAATGTAATTTTTAAATAGTAAATAAATTATAAAGTATGTTATTTGTGTTAGGTAATATTACTAAATTTGTAATTAAGATGTAAATTGATGTGATATTTTCTTTTGCGAGTGATGAAGTTTAATATGAGACGGATGAAAAGTGTGAAATTTAACTTTGATACGTAAAGAATTATCATATTTTTTTAAATAAATGTAAATGATAAAATATGTAATTCCTTGGAATCTAATAATTTTCACCCAATGGCAAGGAATTTAAAAAAATAATCTTTTAAGGATATTAAGATAACTTTTTCTAATAAATATATGATTATACAGTATATGTTAGATTTGTTAAGATTTTTTTAAAAAAATTAAACTGTACAAAAATATTTATTTTGACTTTTTTTTAAAGTTTCTTGAAATACTAACTAGAATAGAGTAAAAATCAAAAAGCGTAGGAGAAAGTAAAATATGATTTTCTGATCGTTATTGCATCAGTTGTTATGGCATTTTTCTAATAGTTGACAAATCTGGCATGCCATTGATTCCTGATTCTTCTAATTCCTAATCTTGTGATACTTATATAAAATCGACACATTAATAAATCAATTTTATGTCAATTTTTCGATCTATTACTCTTATCACATGTAATAAAACTCGGACACCACATATCTTGAACCAAATCGAATTAATATAGACAAAACTGGAGATTTTCAAATTAACCAATGAAACAAAATAACATTCATTTACATATGCCATTACTTATGGTAATGAAACAACCACAGACCAAAACGATATGCAACCATTTGCAAACTACAAAACCACTTTCAACATATTTAGTTTTATTTCATCACATTACCAAAACACCATATAATTGATGCTCGAGCTTAGTCCACTTCCTCAATCTTGGGTCCAGCACCACCAGCACTGCCGCCTGCGCCCGCGGATGGCCCGTCTTCGTCCATACCACCTTCCATGTCAGGAACCCCCGCACCCTGGTACATCTTCGCGATGATCGGGTTACAGATGCTCTCCAGCTCTTTCATCTTATCCTCGAACTCATCAGCCTCCGCAAGTTGATTGCTGTCCAACCACTGGATTGCTGCCTCGATGGCATCCTCAATTTTCTTCTTATCCGGCTCTGCAAGCTTCGAGGCGATCTTCTCGTCTTTGATGGTGTTTCTCATGTTGTATGCGTAGTTCTCCAAAGCATTCTTCGCCTCTACTTTCTTCTTGTGCTCTTCATCTTCAGCCTTGTACCTCTCAGCCTCTTGCACCATCTTCTCGATCTCATCCTTAGACAGCCTACCCTTATCGTTGGTGATGGTGATCTTGTTCTTCTGACCGGTCGTCTTGTCCTCTGCTGAAACATTTAAGATACCATTAGCGTCAATGTCGAAGCACACGGTGATCTGTGGAACACCTCTTGGAGCTGGAGGAATGCCCGACAGCTCAAACTTCCCAAGCAGATTGTTATCTCTTGTCCTGGTTCTTTCTCCCTCATACACCTGGATCAAAACACCGGGCTGGTTGTCCGAGTAGGTCGAAAACACTTGCTCTTTCTTTGTAGGAATGGTGGTGTTTCTTGGAATCAACACAGTCATGACTCCTCCAGCCGTCTCAAGACCAAGGGACAATGGTGTAACATCCAAGAGAAGAAGGTCCTGCACCTTCTCATTGCCTTCACCACTCAAGATTGCAGCTTGCACGGCCGCACCGTAGGCAACAGCCTCATCGGGGTTAATACTCTTGCACAACTCTTTACCATTGAAGAAATCTTGCAGCAACTGTTGTACCTTGGGAATCCTAGTCGACCCACCAACAAGAACAACATCATGGACACTGCTCTTATCCATCTTAGCATCCCTCAAGCACTTCTCAACCGGCTCCATACACTTCCTAAACAAATCCATATTCAATTCTTCGAATCTAGCACGTGTAATGGTGGTGTAGAAATCAGTACCCTCATACAAAGAATCAATCTCAATTGTCGTCTGAGCAGTCGAAGAGAGAGTCCTCTTCGCCCTCTCACAAGCAGTCCTCAATCTCCTCAAAGCTCTGGGGTTCCCACTAATATCCTTCTTGTGTTTCCTCTTAAACTCCTGAACAAAATGATTCACCATTCTGTTGTCAAAATCCTCCCCTCCAAGATGAGTATCACCAGCTGTTGCTTTGACTTCAAATATCCCCTCCTCAATTGTGAGGAGAGAAACATCAAAAGTACCACCACCTAGATCAAAAATCAGCACATTCTTCTCACCGGCACTGCTCGACTTCTTATCCAGACCGTAGGCAATAGCCGCCGCAGTTGGCTCATTGATGATACGCATCACATTAAGCCCAGCAATCACACCAGCATCCTTAGTGGCCTGACGTTGAGAGTCATTAAAATAGGCAGGGACCGTCACGACAGCATTCTTGATGGTCGATCCGAGGTACGCCTCAGCTATTTCCTTCATCTTGATCAGGACCATTGAAGAGATCTCCTCTGCAGCAAACTGTTTCTCCTCGCCTTTGTAGTTAACAACAATCATGGGCTTGTCACCGGGCCCTGGAATGACCTTGAATGGCCACAGTTTCATGTCGGCTTGAACAGAGGGATCACTGAATCTTCTTCCAATCAACCGTTTGGCATCTGCAAAATAGGCACGAATCACCTACAATTCCAGGTTTAGGTTTAAACGACATACTAGCGTATCATATTAAGGAGATAAATCATTCTTGAGTTAGTCTCTTGTATGTGGTCCCCTTTAATTTAAAGACGCTAGGGGTATATAGATTGGAAGGGTACCACAGGATTTACACCATAAACCCGATTTACATCATGAACACGCTAGCAATATATAGGATTGGAAGGTTTGTGATCATTCTTAGCTCAGAAGGTAATTAATGGCGTGGGATTAAACAAAATTAACAGACCATTGAAATATTTTGAAACCCTAATTACACTTATAGCCACATCCAGAACTCCATTCAGAACATAAATTAACCTTTCTTTTACTCAAGCAGTAATTTACAGTGAATTATCAAATTCTAATGCATGAGTACTAACAACAATCAATCAGCAAAAAAAAAAAAAAGATTCCAGCTATCAAGGATTCAGATCTGAAAAATTAAGACTCCTGAACTCTAATTCAAAAAGAAATTCGACAAAAAAATATGAAAGGTTAACAGTATGATAAACACAGCAAAAGCAGACAGTTTTATGAAACCACGAACATCATCCACAAAAACCTAAGAAAAAAGCCTAATTCAATTCAAATAGAATCCAATGCGAACTTAATTCAAATTCAAAACTTACCAAAAACAGTGTTAACAGGGTTCATGGCCACCTGATTCTTGGCAGCATCACCGATGAGACGCTCGGTGTCGGTGAACCCCACATAAGACGGCGTCGTACGGTTACCCTGGTCATTGGCAATAATCTCAACACGGTCATGCTGCCACACTCCCACGCACGAATACGTGGTTCCCAAATCGATTCCAATCGCGGGTCCTTCACCCTTTCCAGCCATTCAAAACAAAATCTGTAGCTATGAATGATTAATTGGATAAAGGGGTAGCTGTTTATATAATGAGGTGTTGAGGTGTAGAATCTAGAGTGTTCTATTGCGGCAGGATCCGTTGAAATTTTATTGACAGACGTTTCTTTTCTTTTCTGGTGTCTTCCAGAGATCTCTTACCCTCGATATTATTTGTTAGTCCTTTTAACTTTAGTCATTTCTGTTAATGTTATTTCGATTTGGCCCAGGATTTTTTTTTATGTTTATTCGAACTCCCACCCTGCAACAACCAAGTTCAATTGGAAGGTCTTTTCACCCTCCCCTCTATCACTTGAGCTATGTCCTGGGGGCATGTTTAGTACTATTTCTTATAGAGTGTTGTTAAATACACACCTCTTTTTATTAAATACACACTTATAATTTTGAAAAAAAAATCTAAAAATATTACTCCATCTGTCCCATAATATTTTTCCCACTTTCCCCATTTATTTGTCCCACAAAAACTTTCACACCTCAAAAAAGGAAAAATCACTTTATCCAACAACCTCAAAAGTTACTTTAATTTTAAATTTGTCACTCATTTTCACACACACATCATTACTTTATATTTGTTTTATTACCTAAAAATACTGCAATACCCTCCAAAGTCAATAAAGTTGGTCAAAAAATATAATTTTTCTTAAACAACGTGGAACAGTAAACGTGAAAAGTTTTCCGGGACGGAGGGAGTATTAAATATTTATCTTTTATTTGTAGAACGGAGATATTATATTTCAAAATAATTATTGCAAATCATAGTATAATAATAAATATAAAAAAAATACTTTTAAAGATGAATATTAAATATTTTAAAGATTTATCTTGTAGTCGTAAATTTATAAATATGATATTTCAGAATAATAATTAAATTATATTAAATAAATAATAAATAATCTATCTATAGTGTAATCTATCTATATACACTATAGATATACTAAAACAAACTTGAACTTATATTTCTATCTAGACTATCTTCAATTTTTATCTCTTTTACAAATTTACTCTATTTAGAATTTAATTTTAATTTAGACTGTCTATTTAATATTTTTTTATTTCAATTATGGACCCTATTTATTCAATAATAGATTTTATTTATTTTTTAATTAATAATAATAATATAAATTTAATAAATATAGAAAATATATTTTTACTTTTTCTACTAATTTTCAATCAATATTCTCATTAATATATTTTAATTTAATTAAAATAGAGCTCATATTTTGATAAATTTTTTACATGCATGCAATTTTGAAAGTAAAATATTTTTGATAGAAATGAATTTGTTGATTTTTCCTTTTCTAAAAATATGAAGTTGAATTTGAAATGAGTTAAAACAAAAAGTGTAAAAGTTGAAATTGGAACAAAATGAATTAATAATTTTCTTCTAAATGTTATCATTTTTTATTATATTATAAATTATTTATGAAATAATTTATTATATTATTATCAATTTTTTTTAATTGAGTATAAAAATGTTACTCCTATCCAGCTAGATGATATTTAATAATTCTTTGTATTCCGGCATTATTACATGTAATCATTTGCATTTTGCCACCTATCTCTTGGTGGTCATAACCTCATAAAGAATTCAAAATCTTTTTTCATATGAGATATTGCTGAGATGGAGTGTTGTCCTTCAGTGTGATATATATTCATCATCCCAGAGCACTTATCTTTAATTCATAAAATTTTGTTGTAAAAATATAACATAATCAACTTGTGCAAATAAAATTAAGGATTTGGAGAAATATTGTGCACATAAAATTATGGATTTGGGGAATTAGGTTTGTAGGTATATTCAAGGTGATTTTTAATACTTATGTGTGAATTTGGAAAATTAAAATCTAATTAAAAAAAAACAAACAAACAAACATCACCCATACGAATAGTGATTTTGAAAATCAAAAAAGCAAACAAACATCAACCATAGGAATAGTGACATTCGTTATTTCTCCAACTATAAAGCTTCCATACTCGTTCTTTTTTTTTTCTTGTTCTTTTTTTTTCTTTTTTTTTTTCACATCACTAAATTCACCATTCATCTTTAATATATGCCCTCCATAAAAACTCAAAACAAACATATATTATCTCTATCATTTGATTTTCAAACCCAGCTCTCCAAACACCACATAAATCGAACAAACACCACATAAATCGAAAATAAACATGGCTGACCTAAAGAAATCTGGGACTTAATTATGGAACAGTACATTAGTAGTATAGTTGCCATTAAGTATTAAAAAAAGTTTAAACCCTAGTAAAACAATAGTATAGCACCACAATTTTTTTTGGGAAGAATTTCATAAGAGACCTATTTTTTAGTTTAGGTCTTAAACCTGATTTTATAAGTGTTTCAAATTAAAATCTAAATTTAGATATTTTTCTCAAATTAGTTTAATTGATTAATTATCTTGGGATCCCATCCCATGCATCCTCGTATTTTGCTAATCCTTCTTTGAGAGAAATCCAAGCTGTAGAACAAAAGGAATAATCAAACATATGTTAAGATGAAGAATGAACCGGTGAATTATGTACATTGACAGTAAGATGAATCAATACCTTCCATGCGTACATCCCCAAAAATGCTACGGTGTCTGCAGACCAAACAACGGCAAATGATTTTACGAAAAATGGGATTATGACGTTGATTAATGGAATGAGGAGGAAGAGGTAGTTGAGAGCTTCTTTCTCCTTCTTTGAACAGTCTCGTGCACGAAGGGAAGGAATGGCTAAAATCAACAAAAGTTTTCTACATTAAAAGGCATGGTTCATGGAGGACAAATATACACAAACACAGAGGATACTGGAAAATTTCATAAAGATCAACGCTAATAAAACCACAACCACATCGTTTCAAGAATAATTGAGTTGTTTCCTGGGATCATTAATTAACAGATTCATTTCTAAGCTTTGTTTAAGTCCAACATGACAACTTTCCCTTCAGAAACAATAGCACATAGTTGATAGAGTTATCCTAGCTTTTTTTTTTCACCATAAAACAACAAGCTACATTCGTAAAGTATAAGCTGTTATATCAGCCTTGGATTGTTTAAGAGATAGAATCATAAAAAACTTCTTCTCAGAAATGATAAAGTATTACTTACTGAACATCCATATAGACCACATGCCCATTAATCTCCATAGGTCAGGTTCGTCTGATGGAAATATGAGGTTGAAAGAGAGGGCTCCACCCAATAAAAGAGACACGTATCCTTGAACCTCGAATACAGTATATAAAACAGTCCCTGGCACAGCGGGGTTCTTGCCCGCTGTGGATGCTCTTGGTGCAAAAGTTGCAGCAGTCTTTTGTACAACCTGCACGCGATAACACATCCAAACAATTAAAAACAAAAGAAATGCATAGATCTCGGAAGAAAAAGCTACAAATGTAAGTAGATGTCTTCCAACATTCAAAATGGTGACTCCAGTTATAAGGCAAACAAGATTTTTAAGAACATATAAAGGTAAACAACGTCTTTTGAGGAACATGAATAAAAATAAACAATGTTGATGAAGCAACGACCACATAAAGGTTTATATTTCAGTTTAGAATACTATGTATGGACGAATTAGATTCTCATCCATAAGGGAAAACAAAATACCATATGGGATTTTATGAGCACAGATATATAAAGTGTCTCATTCACAACATCAGGTGAATAATTTTATACTATTATCATGAATTTTCCACAGAACAGTACTTGCTCATATTTAGCAGTTCAGAAATAATAGCTGAATCCATCAAATTATAAAAACAATTTACAGCATTTTCTTATTATTCATCTTTCTCCACTCTCCTAAATTTGTTAATCTCTTCTCAAACCAACACATACTGCACGAGCCAACTAAAACAGTAGACAATAACAGATTGTAACACAAAAAAAGAAAATAACTTGCCTTTTCAAGATCTTTGTCGAGAGTTGGATTAATAGATGCTGGCCCACCTAAAATCTTGATTTCTTCGCTAATTTCCTGATCTTTAACATATTCTTGAAGATCTTCGTTAGACCCTTGTTCAGTTTTTGTGTCTATCTCATTTGAACTCACTCGTATCCTGAAATCTTTGATTGGAAACCGAATCTTGGATGCAGAATTTCTTGGTTGTGAACATAACCATGAATGACAAAATAAACTTTGGTTGTTGCAGAGTGATGGCGAGACAAGTGTGCTCATGTTGGTTTACTGATAGTGAAGGGGAGTTGACAACCTGTGTAGTGAGGTGAGTTCTGTCTATGTTTGGTACTTGGAACTGATTAATCCTTCTACAACACAATATTGTGTTTGGGGTGAGGGAGGTTTAAATAAAAGATCACTACTCCTATAATGTATATATATAACATAACATTAGGTAATTAAACTTAGATTTTTGAATAATAAGACTGAAATGAACATAGTCATATCCTCATCAGAATTAAACCATTTCAATTATATTTAATTTTTTGTTTTATTGCATTTTTCATTTATTTGAATTGAATCAAAAATTACCACAAAAGGCTAAATATCAATACAAAGTAGTCCATGCACATATTAGGTGAACCAATAGTTCCTAAACATACACTTGAAAGCATAATTCATCACTATGTTAATAGCAGAGCTGCTAAAGTTTATTCAAGTGCAATTCAGTGTAGAATTCAACAATTCATGTTTTAAAATTCATCATTAGTACGCATTTAATCAATCTCAACACCAACAACCAGTAAAGTGAGCGCCATCATGCCAAACTCAAGTCATACATCCAAGCTCTTCGAATTCGACAGATGACCGCCAAAAACTCGAAGCAAACAGGTGTTCGATAAAATGCGCCAATTAAAAAAAACGTCAAACAAGGACAAATTCAACATTCATACCTTCCTAATTACTCAAGAATTTTTATGCATCAACGCTAAAGGAAGAGAAGAAGGAATTATACCTTAAATTAAAGAATCGCACAAAAATTCGAATATAGAAACCCTTCCCAATTTCCACCTTAAATCATGCACAGTAAAGTGTTGTAGATGAATGGAGTGAAATGTTAGGGTGGTGAAACATGGTGATTGAGTGGAATCGGGCAGATTCAGAGAGGAATCGCAGCTGGAAAAGAGAGGCTGGTTGCAGTGATAAATGGTTATCACCATGATTATCCTCCACAAATCTTCGATGAGAATCCAAATGCATGCAGGAAATGTAAATGTTAGAAAGATAAAGGGTAAATTGGGAAATTAGGGATGCCACGTGGATAAACACCGTTATGACATGGAGGTAGCTGGTGTGCATGAGGAATGGATCATGGATGGCTGGAGATTTTTGTGAGGCTTTTTTTTTTCCACACACAAATCATTTTTATACCCTTTAAATGCATTAGTGATGTGTGTGGGTGTATAAAAAGGAAAATGTATACAGTTGGTGCGAATGTCCAAAATAAAAAAATTTATACATTTTTGGCGGACTGAGAAGTATCACTTTTCATTATAAAAATTATAAATCTTATCCGTCTTCACTTTTCATTAATTTAGTAGTATCACTTTTCACTATAAAAGTTATAACTTTTTATCTCACGTAAGCCCTTCGTGAAATACGTGACACTATCTTACGCAAGTCTTTGCCTTAATTAAAAATATTATCATTTTCTTTTATAATATTGTATATTGTATTTTTATTGGTATTATAAATGGTTTATAAAATATTACTCCCTCCGGCCACTTACAAGATATTCATTTCACTATTCATGGCGTCCGCTTCAAATGTATCAATTTTCTATATTTAGTAAAGAAAGTACACAATATGACTCATCACTTATATCTAATACAACTACCCACTTTACCTATAATAATACTCCTTAATTCACGTGCAAAAAACAAATAAAGACCTTAGAACTGTCCATGTGCAAACATCAAATGGTTACCTTGTAAGTGGTCAAAGGTAGTAATTAATTGCATCAGTATCATTTTTCATCAATTTCATTTTTTATTAAAATGTTATCTCTTTTTTCATTTCTAGAAAGAGAAAGTCAATACGTAAGACAATCTCATTACCAAAAAATTAATGTATAAATAAATCACTTTTTTTTAATTACTTTTCCTTCTTAGATATATTCCCTCCATTCCAAAAAAAAAAAAAAAATTCACACATTTAAAGAGTATAACCTCCTATCCAAAAAATTTCACACATTTTTTTTGCATGAAGATCAAAGAGTATAATAATTTAATATGTACTGAATTGAAAATTTAATACTTTAACGTGTAGTTGGTAGTTGTATTAGTGATGTGCATGGTGTGTGTGGACCCATATGAATATAATAACTTTTTATATGGATCTCATATATTTAAAAATGAAATGTATCAATTTTCGTGGAACAAACTATAAATAAAAGTGTGTCAATTTATTTAGAACAGAGGGAGTAATTCTTTTTCTATTTTATACTCCCTCCATTCGCTTGAATGAGGGTCATTTGCTTTTTGCACGTGGTTAAAGAGTATTATTATTTAATGTGTAATGATAGTTGTGTTAGTGGGACTGTGGGAGTATGTCCCCATATTTTAATTGTATTAGTGAGTGTGTGTAGGCCCCACGTATGTAAAAAAAGAAATAAGACTTTTTGAGACGGACGACCAAAAGAAAGACCATCATTCGAGCGTGAGGGAGTATGTCATTCATTCATCATGTATAGCACAGAAGATGCTAACTTTTGCAATTTCAGGATATTATATTGTAGGATGGATAATTAGAGCACGTTATATCTTAATTTTCGCAATCAAAGAATGAATTAGATTAAAATTAAAATTTTCTAGTTCAATTGCACCATTTTTTGTGAGACCCAATGAACAGACTTATTATGTTGTATTATTAGTCACATCCTCCAAAATTCTCAAGTCACCCAATTCTATTTCTTTTTTAGATTTCATGGGTTTCATAATGCGATCTTTGAACGATGTGACAGTGACATACTATATAAAAAAAAAACTCGGGTCTCAACTCTCATGTAAAAAAAAAAGTGTAACTAAACTCAAAATTTTTAATTTAATCTTGTTTGTCCTTTATTTGTGAAAATTAAGATATAACGTCTTCTAATTGTCACTCCAACAACATAGTATCTTAAGAAATGCAAACCACTTTAAAATTGTATTTTTTCTTGTGAAAATTAAGATATAATGTCTTCTAATTGTCACTCCAACAACATAGTATCTTAAGAAATGCAAACCACTTTAAAATTGTAATTTTTCATATCAAAATGGTATAAAAAATTCGAACCGATGATGATGCATGTTTTTTGAAGATTAGCACACAAACGTTTCATTCTACTACGTACTAAAAGGTATGGTGTCGAACTACATGTATAAAAATAATGCAGTTTTATCAATTTAGAACAAAAAGATAAATTAACTATGAAATAGAGGTCTCACAAAAAAATTTCTATCAATATAGGTCATAAAATCATTAAAATTTATGTAATGTGCGTAATAGTATAAATTTATCATTAATTAGTATGTTATTTTAAAGATAACAAATTATATAAAAATATTATCTTGAAAAACAAGAATAGCATATGAAAATTTAATGTAGTTAATATTATTATATTATTTTTATTAATTCTATGGTTTTAGGTTATATATTGGTTATAATTTCACATTTTTTAAGTTTTAAAATGATATATATATATATATATATATATATATATATATATATATATATATATACTCTACTTATAGTTAACCAGTTAGCTAGCCTATTTTTGAATCTTGAGAAATCTTCAATAATAATTGCTTCTATAATAACACAAAATTAAAATTAATGCTAGAAGGATGAGTAATAACAATCATACACGAAAGTAGCAATTATATATAGAAACAAAAGAGTAATTATTTTCTTATCTAATGAAAATTCTAAATTTCAATTCACAAAAAATTTTCAAGTAATCAAATATTCCATAATATTCTTTGAGATCAATATAAATATATTGCCATTACGTAAATGTACAATTACTTTAGCGTTCATATTTAATTATACTTAAATAATATTACAAAATTATACATAAGGAGTCAATTTATGAATTCACCAGTGGGCTTGACCAAAAACCACAACCGATATCGCTATACATCTTCTCGGTCGAGTTAAAACAGCCGAAAACGGGGCAAGTTTATTACGGGTCCGAATCCAACATGCCTTCTTCTTCTCCCCTCACAATCCATCGGAAGTTAGAAGCTTGTCGGAAAGAGCATCTCTCTCGTTCAAACACTTGTTCACATAAAAGTTGAGCACAAATACGACCACAAAGCTGTTGAGCACAGTGTTGAAAACCCACGCTCCCATTCCATTGCACCCTCCTTTCCACAGATGCAAAACGAGTACTCCGACATGCCAACCGAGGTTCGTGATCACCAAGATTATCTGGCAAAACATCACGAATGGAAAGCACCCTTTTCGCCATCCCATTTCACTCCAGAATCTGTAGCCATGAACCAAGGCAAAGACGAGAGTCATCGAAAGGATTGCTAGAACTTGAAACGACTGCGAGAATTCGAGCCACACGAACGCCATGCAAATCAGAATGGAGTGGTTTAAAATCTGGAAAGCTGGAAACTTGTTAGGGTTTCTCAGGATGCTGAATGGAGTTCTGAAGATATGGAGGAATCGTGAGAGGTAGAATAAGTAGGACCAGAAGAAGACGCGGCCGGAGGGGCGGGTGCCGAGGGGGAAACATAGTAGCCACTGGAAAGGGGTTTTTGACCGCCTCCACAGCCACCGTGTGTCGCGGATTTCCGCCACGGAGGAGGTGAGGATGCCGATGAAGATGGTGGCGGAGAGTACGGACATGGCTAGGCTGTGGATGGCCGGGATGGGGCCGAGGGGGACCGGCTTGTGGCGGCGGAGGAGGCGGAGGGAGATGTGGAGGAAGGCGGAGAGGGAGATGTAGGCGGAGATTGAGGCGACGAGGAATATCCACGTGGCGGAAGCTGATTCGGTGGCGCTCCACCGGAAGTGGACGACGGAAGGGTGCTCCGACAGGAGAAAGATGATGTGTTGGATGAACTGAGGTTTCATTTTCAATCACATTAAAATTGTTGGAAAAGAATAGAGTTGTAGATATATAGATTATGCTGTGAGTTATTAATGAGGAAATTAGTGCAATTTAATTACAGTGGTTATCCAATCTAATTTTTTTAAACCTATTTATCGATAGATAGTCCCTTAATTTTCTTTGTTTATAAATCTTGGACGAATTAAATTAAGCTTCTAGACATTTGATACGTTCTAGATGGTGTGTTTTGACCATTGGATTTTGAATTGATTTTTCAAAGCAACTCATCCTGAATATACATTTACACATGCAATATCAATTGTTCTTAGTAATTTTTATGAATAAACATAGCAGACATGATATTTTATCTTGTATTATTAATAATGTATAGTATGGTGTATAGAAAAAGAATGAAGAAATAAAGAAAATATATTCTTTAAATTTCTACTAGAATTATTATCTACCCTATATACATATCATTAGGTTTGAGAATATAGAACAAGTCTTCCACGTCTCATTTCACCAAATGAAAGAACATGCCATTTTCAGTGTGTTTGAAATTCTACATTTAATATGTTCCTTTCACATTATTGCATGCGACAAAACCGAAGAAAAAATATTTTTTATTAGGGCGAATTACAAAATTAATTAAAAGCAATACCTTTTGCCAACCAAGCAATTATATCTATATATTATTTTGACATATTTTGGGTACATTTTCAAAATAATTTTTGGTGGTTAAAATTTTGAAAATAAAAGGAGAAAACAACTTCACTGATCTTCTCATCGATTCATGTGTTGATATTGGGGATACCAGTTTAATAAAATTTAAATTTCAATGAAAGATAAATAAATCTAAACATAATTTTAGAGCTCAAAGGAACAAGAGAGAGAGAGAAGAAGAAGAAGAAGCTACAGCAGCATATGTATAAGAAAACATGGGATAAATAATTAAAACCTTCCACAAGATTCAATGGAAGTAAAAATAATGTTTCTCACTAATTCCTCTTCAAATAAACAATGAACCTTATGATGCTGAGAACAAGATTTCAGCCAAGATATGCTTTTGCCTGCTCGGTTTTCACAATCCCGCTGCAGGTTTATAATGTGTTCGTTGATACGAGCATGTGGAAAAATTGAAGAAAAATATTTATTGAGTGTTGTCACCAGCAGCGCCTCAAACAAGACCCCTTTGTTTGAAGACTTCAAGCATTGCAGAGCCTATTTTGGCAGGTGACTCAACCACAGTCACCCCAGCTCCTCTTAAGGTCGCAATTTTGTCCTGTGCTGTACCCTTCCCTCCCGATACGATAGCTGCAAATTCAAGAATATCTCACTCAAAATCTCTAGAACTCAAAATGAGATTCTAGCTTTAAGCTCTCGCGATGAGAACCAAACTGAGCATGACAGAGCTATAACCTGATTATGGTCCAATATCCATGGTCTATAATAGTAAATTTTGATTTTGATATTTAGCGTGTGGTTCAAAAGTTGATGGAAAATAACAAATAAATATGTTGACAGGTTTTTATATGACCACACACACACACACACACACACACACATAAAACTTAAAATGTGTAGGTTCAAGACACAGATGAAACAGACAATGTCAAGCTCTGTGATAGAAAGGAGAATTCAGCTCCATGTATGTGATTGGAGTCCAGAGGTTGAAATTCAAATTTTCATTATGTTAATGATCATGAGGGTGCAGACGAGATATATACAACATTATTATGTTTCTGAATATAATTGAGTGTGATGACATAACACAACAAAAGATGTGAATGACATTATATTTTAAAGAAATACAGTACCTCCAGCATGGCCCATTCTTCTCCCGGGTGGAGCAGTGAGTCCAGCAATAAAAGAAACAATAGGCTTTTCAGTCCCACTCGCCTGTTAAATTGAACAAAAAGAGAAACAAGCAGCAAATAGAAACAGAAAAACGTCAAAAACTCAAACAGCATGTTGCCTATAAACACATGGTGTCTTTTTGCATATAAAAATGATTCATTATAGTTCAATAAAACATTCAGTTGAGAGTTGTTTTTTCATTTATCATGCAGGTATCAGGACCATTTACCTTTATAAGAGCTGCAGCATCCTCCTCTGCTGTCCCACCTATCTCTCCAATCAGAACAATGCCTACAATGTGCAATGCAAAATATTTAAGAACTGTACAATCTGAGCGATTAGCAGTATGAACTAGATGAGATATACATGCACTTTTACCAAAGAAAACTGAAAAGGAAGGTAAGAGTTTTTCCATGAAAGAAACATCCGATATTGACATATCAAAGAAACATTGGAATTAAACATGTATGTAGCACATGTCAATCACTGCAAAAGGTCCTGATGGATGATTTAGTACTATCAAGTCTATCTACATTCATAAGCTAAGTAAAAAAGATTGATTACTTACCTTATATGTGGCATAATGGTTCTTATATTGCAAATGTGCTAATAATCTAACTCTAAATTTCCAATTAAATATTCTATCTCATTGACACTCTGTGGAAGGAAAATGAAGTAATGCTTGCAAAAACATTAGAGCAATGGAAAAAATAATAATAAGAGTATCAGTGTTCACAAATGAAGCATGTCAATTGCTCTAAATGAAACATAGGAGGTGTTAAAAATCTTGCTTGACCTAAATATTGGACTTTTTCTGCATATAGAAGGAGATAAAGAGAAGCTTATTTAGCCACCAACCTTATAACATCAACTAGTGAACATAACTAACAAGTTTTCATGCAACATGATCTTCTATAGCTGTTATAAGTTATAACTACAGCCTAAGAAAGGAGCTTGCTCCCACACTCACTTGATTCTTGGTTTTGTAGTAGCTAACTCCTTGTTTCATAGTCATCTTCCATACAGTATCAATCAATAGAGAGTCCACACTGGATTATAAATGTAGGTTACCATATGGGTTTTGGTGTATCACACACAGAGCATGTCTATTAATTTTTTGTGGCGATCAAAAAAGTTGTTTCTTACCAAAGCAAAGGTACTTAAGCATTTCAAGAAATTAATAACACACGCCAAGAGCATGGAATTTGAATCTCTCAGCTTCCTGGTTGGCACATGGTACTCATTTGTCTTACTTGAACATCCTCACCCTCTATGAATCATTGATCCAATTTCATAAAGTTAAAAGCCTAAGAGAGAAAAGTAGATCCTACAATTTTATGCACGCAATATAAGAATCATCATCCTGCACCCACTACTGCATGTTGATTATGTTATATTTTTCCAACAAAATTTTATGAATTAAAGATAAGGTAAGTGCTCTGGGATGAGGAATATTTAAGTAAAACAGTATAAACACTAAAAGCACAACATTTCATCTCAGCAATATCTCATAAAAAAAAGAGTTTGACCACTAAGAGATTGGTGGCAAATAGAAAATGAGAATTAAACTAGTCTAATAATGTTTACCCTCTGTTTGTGGATCGACGAGAAATTTTTCTATGCAATCAACAAAATTTGTTCCATTGAACGGATCTCCGCCAATTCCCACACATGTTGACTGACCAAGGCCAACAGCAGTAGTTTGGAAAACCTTGAAAAAATGCATAAGAAAAAAAAAATTGCCGGTGTCAAGATGTAGATTCTAGCTGCTAACCAATAAATTCTCATTTATGAGAAAAATGTTTATGCTACCATAGAAATAAAGGTCAATTGTAGTGTCCACTTATGACGGGATTCTTTATCCTATAACTTCTAATTTTCTTCCACCCTGACTTGGCGGTAAATATCTGCTGCATCTATGAAGCTTCAGATTTTAGGCTAAAAGAAGATATGCAATGACTGACTTAGTACCTCGATATTTTTACCACTAATACCAAAAGGTCATCTATTTTTTTGGTACTGGCTTGACACTACAAAATTCTGACTGCCACCACATATTACATGTACTGGCCAACTTTAACCCAGAAGATACCATCACTTTCAAGGCTATAATAATTTCAGTGTGACGAATATAATTGATGGTTTTTAGTTTCTACATAATGACTCAAAAAATTAGACCAGAAGAAAACAAATCAGATTTTGGCCATCTTGCATGATTCATAAACGGTGTAATGAAACAGTTGCAGTAAAGACTGACTCACCACAATGCAGACATTTATCTCAATCCAGATTAAAAAAATCAAACTGTACATAGCATGATCCAATAGACACAATCCTTTTCAGCTATTTGAACATTTAGTTTGATGAGAGGTGGTTGATGCTAATTTACATAAGAATCAACTTGTGGGAGCATGCATTACTATGTGGTGCAAATTTTTTTTTTGAAAAAACAGAATGGTGCTGAAGAGATATCAGAATAGATAATAGGTAATTAAGATGGAAAATGAAAGAGAGTTTGTTGGCATTATGAGAACGAAGTTAACTGGATATTAAATTCAGTGTTTAAGCCACTGTAAATATAATTACCCTATAGCGTGTTTATAAACAGCATAAAAAAACCCACAGTGACAATCCCAATGTTATAAATATGCCGCAAATTATAATCTTTAATATGTATTTAAAAGGCCTTGTTAACGAAAAAGAGGAACAAAGATCATAATCATGATAACCTATCTTGCAATTTGCAGAACCTCATCTCACTTCTCCTGAATATTGAAACTTAAAGAATTAAAAAAATTAATGAAAATTGATTTCAAGGAAAGGAAGCACTACAAAAAATTTTCAAGACCAATAAAATTAACGTGTTTATCATCTCCTACAATAATGAGCAATATTTTCAATGACAATGAGCAATAATATATCATGGTGGCGTATTTCGAGTTTCAAACAAAAAGCAGTAGTTTTCTCCCTTAAGAGGCAAGAGATAGAAAATAAATTATTGATGTGTATAACATAATGAATGCTTCATCATAGATCACAAAGCATTTAAAGCTTTTAACAACAAAACTACAGCTGAATATAACTTTGAAGCTTATGAATCTCACCGCTTCATAAGTCAATGTCCCAGACCGAGAAACAATTCCAATACGCCCTGGTTTGTGAATGTATCCAGGCATTATTCCAATTTTACACTCCCCAGGCTTAATAATGCCAGGACAATTTGGACCAATAAGCCGAGTTTTTGACTGCTTATTTAGAGCAGCTTTCACACGAACCTGCAACAGGACAAAATAAATATTGAAGAACAAGAGCATCCCCATGGATATTAAAAAAAAGGGCTATGAACATTATACACCAAGGCTTCATCATGATATTTTAAAGATATAAACCTATGGGCAACATAAATTTTAGAAACTTAATACAGGGAGATCATTGAACATGTTGTTGAACATGTTACTTGTTGAATTAGTGTCTCTAGAGTGACATAGGCAACAATTTCAACTACTGACATCAGCAGTAGCAACCGTTCAGGAGAATCAGTTACAACAAGAAATAAAGAGAGACAGCTGTACCGTCTCCAGTCCAGGAACTTTAATTTATTAAAGTATAGCATCTCAAAGTTTCTTAAAAACACAAACAATTCCACCGCACTAGAGGCTCCGTCAAATCAGGGCAAATATGCTACAGCATGGAATGAATTGACAAAGTTCCCCCAAACCAGCCAAAAATAGCCTGAAGGTGAAAAGGGAGGATAACTCTTTGATGATTTCTACTGTTAAATTATTTATTCAGTCATAATGCATGTAATATTCTAATAATACTATTTTAATTAATGTTATAAAAGATCCTAATAAGAAAACAATATCAATCAAAGTCTTGACGAACAAAAGAAAAGGCATAATATAGTAGTAATACCATGTCATGCTGTGGAATACCCTCTGTGATGCAAACAACTAAATCTAGTTCCGCTTCTAATGACTCCATAATTGCTTTAGCAGCGAAAGGAGGAGGAACATAAATCACAGAAGCATTAGCCTTCGTTTCTGCTTTTGCTTCTGCTACAGAGTTGAAAATGGGGAGTCCTAAGTGCTCTTTTCCACCTTTTCCAGGGGTAACTCCTGCAACCTATTGATGTAGACATAATTTATGCGAGGATATAACAAAATAAAATTTCAGATATTGCTTGTCCAATATCACAATCAGTATGCAAAAGTGCAACTTATTAATTATAAATGCCAAGAATTTGCACCATAAAATTAATAACCTAGGAAAATAGAATCTAGGATAGTGCAGGCAAATGAATAGGAAAAAAGGAATAAGCAATCCAACGCTACTCATTTTAAACATCACAAACTAGGAACATATTTCAAAAGCACTTTCTTCGACCTTTAATAATTACTGGTCACAATCATATGATTAATGAACAACCCTTGATGAAACTCATAAAAAAATGCTACAAAGAGAAAGGAGAAGACTCTCCCAAATGTGAAACCATATAATATGAGTCGTCAAAACAATAGTAATTAGTAAAAATAAAGAGATCTTCATAACATGTTAGGTAAATTCCATGAAATATTTAACTAAAAATGCTTCAAGTCCGCATCGGCATATACTAGTCTAATAGTTAAGGACAAGGAAGGCCCTATCCCTCAAGAATTGGAACACATCCACATTCATGCATTTATGCATTTATTTGTCCGGTGTAAAATTGGACATATTTTTAGTGTTAGTCCCCTTCATCCAATTAATTTGAGCCCAAATAATTTATGCATTTATTTGTCCTGTGTAAAATTCTGAAAGCCTATAAATACTTCAAAAGCTTGCTATGTGACAAAAACAGGAGTGGGAATAAAAATATAACTCAACCAAATAGATTTTTTCCACAACATCTTTCGTTGCCATTACCAGTCTATTTGTATGAGTGCCCTCCACCATGAACCAGCCCTTGGTCGATTAAAGTCCGTCCACGATTTTGTTTATTTATTAATTTCTCAGTACTTAAATAACTACCAAACCATTCTTCCCCGCCAGAAGAGGAACTAAAACAAGATCCTATTCCCCTATATTCTAAAAGCATAATTAACTTCTGCATACTCAATTCGGAGGCAAATGAGGATGAAAGCACTTATTAAGTATTCTATGAAAAGCATCAAGCATTTTACCCTAGTCAAACGGTAAGCTTTTCTTCGCAAATTAACGAGATTCTTCCACCAGACATAACACCAACCGATCTATTTGAACTCAAGATTTTGCAACTGAAAAGTAATAGCACTGAACATAATCATAATTATAAAAAACAGCTGAGAATGATTCTAAAAAGTTACAAAAAACAGATTTCGACATATCAAATGACTCAACTAATTAAACACATACAAGCAATTCAATCTCGTTCAGTTAACTGCCACACACGCACACATATAACAGAGAAGAATACAGAATAAAGTAAATACCATCTTGGTACCATACTCAATGGCCTGCTCAGTGTGGAAACTGCCATTTTTGCCTGTGATGCCTTGGCAAATGATGCGAGTGTTCTTATCTACGAAAACGGCGGGTGGAGGCGGCGGCGATCCGTAATTCCGGTGTTGCTGGAGGTGCTTGTGATGCGATAACCGCCGTGATAATTCGGTGATCAGTTTCGTGGCTTGGCGAGCCATCGGTTTAGGTTGACTGCTTTAACTCGGATGCGTGTTTAGGTTTAACTCTCGAATGAAAATGATAGTTGGCTTGGCTCGGACTTGGAAAGAGACAATGAATAGTAGTATTAGGCTCCATAAACAGTCGGGTTTATTTTACTCATATATAAGTTAATATTAAAGTAGGTTTATTAGTATAGGTTTTGGTTTTGTGGTGTATAAGTATATGCGGAGTAATATTTTAGGGTAATTATGGGGTGAATCAGTGCAGCCCATATTAATGGATTATTAAAATAGTGGTAGCGGGTAGTTTTTGTTAAAATAAAAAAGTATATTATTTTATTTAATGATTAATATTAAATTAAAAAATAATTTAACAATTAAGATTGTTTCGGTGCATCACAGTTGAACTCAATATTTTATTTTACACAAAAACTTATGTAAATTGGTTTTACACACATCTGTATGTAGATCTGATTACTCTTAAGTATATGAAAAATTACTCTTAAGACACATAAATTGATATTCTCAAAATTTTAAAAAAAACTACTCTTCAAATTTTTATAAACCCTTATTTTTCGATTATTGATTAGTCATTTTGTAGTAGGGATGACCAATTAAAACAATTTATCGAACCACAGGGAGGTAGGTACTAGTGCTTAAGCGATCTCACGTTTCTTGTAATAATTTTATAGAGATGAATCATCAATGGGGTTTGTGATCAAACAAGTAATTAAAGAGTAATCAATGCAAGTAAACAAGCAATGATCAAACAAACAAGATAGATAAATGGATGAGTGGTTTTCCAAGTTAAGTAAAAGTGAGATTAACAACAATTAAGAAGTGAAAATCCTAGGATAAATGCATCAAATTCATATGATCATGGGTATAAGACTAAGGGTCAACACTAAACTCCCTCTCGAGATGGATATGATATGAATCTCAATTAGCTCAAAGGATTGGTTCTCACTCAAACAATTTCAACTAGGTATTAAGCTTGAAATAAAAGTCCCTTCACAAAATTAATCAACCTCTCGATCAAACCAATCACATGTTCTATCAAATGGTTCTAAATTCTAAAGGATTTCTCAATCTCTTTATAATTTATAATGCACATGAAGTGTTTGATGAAATGATTCACTCAATTATCCTAAGTATATAATTGATTTCTCAATCTAATCACATATTTAGAATAACTAAACACACAAATCAACAATACAAATCAAGCAATTAATAATCAATGATAGAAACTCATAGATCCAATCAACATATGAATTCAAATACACAAATCCTAAAATTATCCAACAACTATCATGTTGCTAATCTCACAAGGGATATTAGCATACCATATTAACAAGAAAATTAACATAGACATTAAGATCCTTACAAAACATGATAAACAATAAGATTTCACTACAAAGTATGGATGAAAACTCCCTTGAAGTGCTTCAATGGTGATCTTCTTCCTTCCTTTACAATTCTCCTCTCTTCCTTGCTTTTTTTCCTTAATTGGATGAAGGTTTTGATGGTGGGATGATGGTAGATGGTATGGATGAAGAATGGATGAAGATGATGGTGTAAAATGGAGGAAATGGTGTGTGATGTGTGTGTGCAGGGCAAAACCATTGAAAAAATCTCCTCAAATATTGAAGTATTGTGTATTTATTCCCCTTGGGAAGCTTCTAAAAGGGTTCTGATGTGTTTTTGATCCTACAGCAACACGGTCACAGGGTGGCCGTGTAGGTGTTTCTGATGTCAGAAAATAGCTAAGGCTTACAGGGCCGTGTTGCGTAACACGGGTCGTGTGCTGTAACACGGCTGGACGTGTTGGTGCAACCCCTGTTTTTACAATTTTGTTTCGGCTCGTTCTCCCTCGTTTCAACTCCGAATTGAGATCCGCTTTTTCCTACGTCTTCCTTTTCGCATCTAGGATCTATTTTTGCCTGAAAATCATATGTTTAAGCTCATTCACACACATCTCCATAAAAACATAAAACACAACTAAATAGTACACAAAAACGGATAAAATAATACGAAAACACACATAAAAAGACACTAAAAAATATATGAAAATATCACTCATCACACCCCCAAACTTAAAGTGTTGTGCATCCCTGCACAACGAAAATGATAAACCAAGAAGAGTGATTTTCACCTAGGAAAAGACTAAATGAACACAAGCAATAACACATCGATAGCAATAAGAATCACAATTTATGCTAAGTCAACCTACAACATTAAAATTATAACATGCAAAAATATTAACAAGTTCAATCACAAGAGAATAATAGTGTACTATAGCCCCTTTTAGTCCAGACCTCATATAGGTTATAAATGTCACTCAACACTCTTCAAAGTGGTAGAACAACACTCATCAATCGATTAGCTCGAATCGCTATAAGCTTGCTCGTGGACTACATTCACAAACCACCAAAGTTTCCATTGGCGATCAAAAATATCTCTCATTTGGATGTAATGATAGACTCTTTGGTAGGGTAGGAAGAATATAGGTAAGAGTGACTAATCATGTGTAAGCAATCGAAGAGGTAGCTACTTTCTTCCATACTTTCACTTATCTTTCTTCCCTTCTCAACTTTGGTAATTACAAGCACTAATCATCAACTTCCTTGAATTGAGTTTCTTTATAAATCATGCTTCCTTCTTTGAATTTTTATTTTCTTGAGCATCTTGTTGTTGTTTTGCTCATTCTCTTGTGTTAAGGTTGCATGTGCATTCTTGTTTTTGCTCTTTTCATCCTTTTTTTTTCTTTCTTTCATTTTACCATTTCCTTTTCTTCTTTTTCTTCCGTATCAAACCTTTCTAGCTACCATCTCCTTAATCACTCACACAAAAGGGTGAATATATAAGGCTCACGTGGGTAATCAAGGCTTGTAATGTGCTAAATTCACAAGAAATAGGTTTATAGACTCAAAGTGGTTGACTATGGATGATGTTCATGGTAGGAAAATATATGGCAATGACTATAAATAACAATGATGGTCTAGATCATTTCACTAATCTCCACTAATCGGGCTCGTTCCTATAGTCCTTGAGCAAGTTCTAGCTTATCAAACACAATCAATCCACTCATGAAGAAAAATATCATGTATGCACGGTTAAGACTCAAACGCTCACAAGCTTGTGCTCGGACCTTAAGGACTTATTGCACAATATCCATCTCAAAATTGAACAAGTTAAGTAAACACATGTCACAATTCGAAAGTGTAGAAATTCTTAATCATAACTTGTCATCACTTATCACCACAACATGTCATTACTCACATTCAAAAATAACTCACAACATCCCTAAAACAAACCACCAAACATCCTTAAACAAGAATAAAAATACACACAAAATACATAAGAAAATACTCACCAAATAAGAAACAACCAAAACCACATAACATGCAAAAACAACAAAACCATCCATCATTAGAAATTTAAGCAAACATTCATATCATCCATGACAATTAAGCTCACAAACATCTCATCCTTGATTGAAAAGGAAACCTCCCAAAAACATAACATATGAAGCAACATGTTAATCACATCAATCCAAATCAAAATCAATT
Organism: Pogostemon cablin; assembly: GCA_023678885.1. Taxonomy (NCBI): domain Eukaryota; kingdom Viridiplantae; phylum Streptophyta; class Magnoliopsida; order Lamiales; family Lamiaceae; genus Pogostemon; species Pogostemon cablin. The sequence continues at coordinate 2,683,314 of CM042970.1, forward strand.
AGAAGTGATAGGGTGTAGAGTCAACTCCCTCAATAGGCATTTGGTAGTGAAAATGGTTGACACTAGCTTTCGGATTGAATACACCACGAATCTCAACTTGATCTCCGGGCTCAATTCGTGCTTCCACTACGCTTCATTCATACTCAACAACTCATCAAAAACATAAGCTCAACAATATCATTAAAAATATGGACTAGCATGTACTTCAACACAACCAAACGGACCAAAATCAAACCAAAACTTATGAGAAAATTTTAAAAATTGAGTCAATTTTAAAAGAATCACACTCAAGTAGTGAGTCACATCACACACTCTCCCCCCAAACTTAAATCGAAACAAGTTGAGACTTAAGTTTGCAAAAAAAATGGTGGGACTTACCCTTGTAGTTTCCATTGATGATCTTCTTGTGGAGAAGTAAACGCATCCACGAATTGAGCAATGTCCACCACACACTAGTGATTTAAGTTTGCAACAAGTGATGCAACATGCCTACTCGAATCCATGAAACACTTCTCTTTTCTTCAATACGTCTTTCTCACAAGCACAATCCACCTACAAGACCAAAATACAAACAAGCATCAAAAGATAAAAAGAATAGATTGCCTCCCATTTAGCACTAAGTTTAACATCTTCAAGTTGGACGGATTTTTACGATCATTGGACCAAATGTTAGTCCATCACACTCTCTCCTCGCATCCTCACTTTGAACATTTGTTTCGCTCTCTTCTTGTCCACAAGCTCAACTTCACCATTCTTGCTTACAAACAATTAATCATCATCGAGAAGAGCTTCTAATGAACTTCCTCTTTCTCCTTTGTCAATTTTCCAATCGAGCTCCGATGCTTTTATCCTATCAACTCACAAGAAGATAAGTTAGAATTTGACGTTTTCATCTAATCATGAAGAAATGAGTTTAAGTTGTCAAAGAGAAGAGAATCATGATCCATTAGAACATCCGGAGGCTTTAAATGAGATTTGGTTCCCTTTTATTTGTTACATAAGAATGTGACACTTCTTCCATTTGAGCTCAAAGAAAGCTCTTCTCTTCCAACATCAATTTTAGCTCTTCCCGTAGCTAGAAATGACCTTTCCAAAATGAGTGGCTCTCAAGGATCCGCCTTCACTTCTAGCACCATGAAATCAACTGGAAAAGCTAGCCCCTTCACTTTCACCTCCATCTCCATGTCTTCAACAATTCCTAATGGCTTCACAATCTCTCCATTTACCACTTCAAGACGGATAGTCGTAGACTTTAGCTCTCTAATTTCAAGGCTCTTGAAGGTAGCGTGAGACATCACGTTGACGCTCGCCCCCAAGTCACATAATGCATCAAGAGTACCTTTTCCTTCAAAATCACAAGGAATGATGAATTTTCCCGGATCACCAACTTTTGTAGGCCTCTCCTTATGCCTCGACTCACTCGCTTCGGGTAGCTCTTCTTTCCTTGTCTCCTCATACTTTTTCTTAAGATTTTTTACATGTTCCTCAAACTCCTTTTTCTTCTCATCCTTTACAAACATTTGTGGATAGGGAATAGGAAATGGAGTGATCGGAATACCCCAATAATCACGTTTGTACTCCTCTTTTTTCACCTTCTCCTCCACTTTTTTTTCCTCTTGCACCCTTTTCCACTTAGTTATCCATTTAGGCCCCTTCTCTTCTTTCTTAGCCATCTCTTCATTTTCTTCAACAACCTTGCTTTCCACCAACCCTTCTTTAACCTTTCGTTCATCTTCCGTATCAACAAACAAACATTGAGCTTTCGGATTAACCTCGGTTGTGGCCGGAAACTTCCCCTTTTGTTGAGCACTCAAAGTACTTGCAATTTGTCCAACATTGTACTCTAAAGCTTTAAGCCTCTTATCATTTGCTTCTTCTACCTTTTTCAATGCTTCATCTCGAGCTTTGTCAGATGCTTCTTGAGCTTTGTTTGACACAATCAATTGTTCAAGTAGCTCATCAATCGATGCTCTTCCCTCATTGTTTGGTGCCTTAGCCCTCGGATGGTATCCCGGAGGATAAGCAACCACATTGCTCGGGTTGGAGTAGAAAAAGTTACCGTGCCTTTGTTGTTGTGGGTAAGAGTTTCCACTAGCTTGACTATTAAAGACCCATTGCCTTGGTGGATAGTACCCTTGACTTTGGTTGAAACTACCTTGGAAATTATGTTGGTAATTCCCTTGGTAGTTTCTTCCTTGCATGTATGACACATCTTCCACACATGGCATATAGTTGGCCCATTGTTCCCCACTCACAACATTCGGAGGTGCCAAGTAACAAATAGACTATCTACAACCTCTTCTTTCATTTGTCCTGACAAATATTCTGAAAGAAAAGAATAAGTGGATTTCATCAATGAATGGGATCAGCAGCAGGGTTAGACAATTGCATTATTCACTTTAATGATGGCATTTTTTTATCTCAGTTGTATTCTGAAAATGATTGGTGCACAACTCGACTGTTTCTTCGCTGCGGAGGTCAAACTGCTTACACAATACTGGCTGTGTCATTTGCTTCCAAACATTGTTACTTTTGTGCTCTTACTACTGGTCAGAGTTCTAGCCTTTAGTCTACTTACAAATGCTGCTCTCTCATTGGATCCTATTCTATCTTTTGCTGCTGGCGTCCAGGACTGCCCTCTTTCGTTGAGGTTTCAGCTCCCCATACAACTGCTTTTCCTCTCAGCATTAATAAAATAACTTGTAGCCCTTCAACCATATTGACTTATTGGCTCACACTTTGATTTAAACTCATTTGCCTCAACACTTTCGCCGCTATCACCTCAACACTTGGAGTTTGTGGCTCAACATTCACACTTTTGACATTAAACTGTTGCCCTTGATCGAAATTCTCAAAATCATAGCATCCACTAACTCTTTCCGATGGCCATTGATAGACATTTGTAGCAATCTCATTAAAAATCCTTATAGCCCATTCCGGAGTCACTCCAAGTACGGATCCCCCGCCGAAGTATCAACAAGCACTCTTTGACCATTCACCAAACCTTGGTAGAAAAATCCAACTTGTTGATTTTCCCAAAAACAATGTTGTGGACACTTGCGAAGCATATCCTTAAACCTTTCCCACGCTTCGTAGAAACTCTCTTGAGACATTTGCTTGAATTGAGTGATCAAGCTCTTCATTTGAAGCGTCTTGGAAGATGGAAAATACTTGTTCAAGAACATTTGTGCAAGCTCATCCCATGTGTTGCACGTACCCGGAGTAATAGTGGAGAGCCATGTTCGAGCTCTATCCCTCAACGAAAACGGAAACAAACTCATTCTTATACAATCCTCACTCACCCCATTCATCTTCATGGTGTTTGCAATCTCAATGAATTGAGCTAGATGAGCATTGAGATCTTCATTCGGGGTTCCACTAAATTGTTGTTCTCTCACCATAGAAATCAAGCCCGCTTTAAATTCAAAGTTGTTGGCATTGATTGGTGGACCCATCATTTGTGGCATTGCCCTTGGCATAAAGAAGTTCCAAATCACCCTTTGATCATTATGAATTCCATGTTGCTCCGGAGGTGGTGGTGGTGGCACATATGCTTGTTGAGGAGGAGCAAAAGCTTGTGGATATCCTTGTTGAAGCAAAGCTTGTTGCACCATTTGTTGAAGCAATGCTTGGTTATTGAAAGCTCCATGATTTTGATAGGCATATTGAGGAGGGTTGACATTGAATTGAGGTGCTTGTATGTTTTCTTGCACGTGCACATTTTGTTCACCTCCTCTATCATGCTCTATATCCACATGATCATCTCCTTGAAAATTCTCCATTGAATTACTATTTTTGGTTTTGTTCTCATTTCTCCATCTTCTTAAAGTATGCTCAATCTCTCAATCAATAGGTTCTACTTGTTTCCCCTTGGATCTTGTTTGCATATACCTTCAAAAATGAGAGAAGTTAGAACAAGATTTTCAAAGCAAATACAAGTAAACAAATAAAATAAAAAAAACTCTCTAGTAAGATTACTCAAAACGATCCTTCTTCAAACTACTAGCAACAGTTGCCTCCCCAGCAACGGTGCCATTTGATTAGCCATTTTGTAGTATAGATGACCAATTAAAATAATTTATCGAACCACAGGGAGGTAGGTACTAGTGCTTAAGCGATCTCACGTTTCTTGTAATTTTATATAGACGAATCATCAATGGGGTTTATGATCAAACAAGTAATTAAAGAGTAATCAATGCAAGTAAACAAGCAATGATCAAACAAACAAGATAGATAAACGGATGAGTGATTTTCCAAGTTAAGTAAAAGTGAGATTAACAACAATTAAGAGGTGGAAATCCTAGGATAAATGCATCAAATTTATATGATCATGAGTATAAGACTAAGGGCCAACACTAAATTCATCTAAACTCCCTCTCGAGATGGATAGAATATGAATCTCAATTAGCTCAACAGATTGGTTCTCACTCAAACAATTCCAACTAGGTACTAAGCTTGAAATGAGGGTCTCTTCACACAATTAATCAACCTCTCGATCAAACCAATCACATGTTCTATCAAAGGGTTTTAAATTTTAAAGGATTTCTCAATCTCTTTATAATTTATAATGCACATGAAGTGTTTGATGAAATGATTCACTTAATTATCCTAAGTATATAATTGATTTCTCAATCTAATCACATATTTAGAACAACTAAGCACACAAATCAACAATACAAATCAAGCAATTAATAATCAATGATAGAAAATCATAGATCCAATCAACATATGAATTCAAATACACAAATCCTAAAATTATCCAACAACTCTCATGTTGCTAATCTCACAAGGGAGATTAGTCTACCGTATTAACAAGGAAATTAACATAGACATTAAGATCCTTACAAAACATGATAAACAATAAGGTTTCACTACAAAGTATGGATGAAAACTCCCTTGAAGTGCTTCAATGATGATCTCATTCCTTCCCTTGCAATTCTCTCCTATTCCTTACTTTTTTCCTTAATTGGATGAATGTTTTGATGGTGGGATGATGGTAGATGGTATGTATGAAGAATGGATGAAGATGATGGTGTAAAATGGAGGAAATGATGTGTGATGTGTGTGTGCAGGGCAAAATCACCAAAAAAATCTCCTCAAATATTGAAGTATTGAGTATTTATACCCCTTGGGAAGCTTCTAGAAAGGTTCTAATGTGTTTCTGATCCTGTAGCAACACGAGTCGTGTGCTGCAACACGGCCACAGGGTGGCCGTGTAGACGTTTCTGATGTCAGAAAATGGCCAAGGCTTACAGGGCCGTGTTGCGTAACACAGGTCGTGTGCTGCAACACGGCCGACCGTGTTGGTGCAACCCCTGTTTTTACAATTTTATTTCGGCTCGTTCTCCCTCGTTTCAACTCCGAATTGAGATCCGCTTTTTCCTACGTCTTCCTTTTCGCGTCTAGGATCTATTTTTTCCTGAAAATCATACGTTTAAGCTCATTCACACATATATCCATAAAACACAAAATACAACCAAATAGTACACAAAAATGGATAAAATAATACGAAAACACACATAAAAAGACACAAAAAATTAGGTAAAAATATCACTCATCAATTACTTTTTAGTAAATAAAAAATTACTCTTTAGAGACATGAATTATTACTCTTTTATATAAAATTATTACTCTTCAAGAAATAATTTTTAATGGCTAATTTTCCTGTGCACCTGGGTGCACCCCAGGATATGACCCACTTTAAAAAATGTATACAATTACGAACAAAAATATATACATATGAATAAAAATATATGCACTTTGTTAGCGAATTTTCTGTTAGTTTTGTTTGTTTTTTTAATGAAAAATTGAGTGTAAAATAGTATACAATTATTAAAAAACATGTACTCTATATTCTATTGAATAAAAAGTTATACATATATGAGTGCTAGTTTTTTAATGAAAAATTGAATGTAAAAAAGTATACAATTATTAAGAAACATGTATACAATATTGAATAAAAAGTTTACATATGGGTGCACGCTTGCACCCAAGTGTACCGGATATCAATTCATTTTTTATATACTAAATAGTAATTTTAGAAATGAGTTTTATCAATTCAAGGCTCGAAAATGGGTAATATATCAATTAGAGACCTAAATTATTATTATTTTTATCAATTAGGGACCTGAAATATATAAAACTATCAATTCAGGACCTGTATTTGTCAAATATTATCTCATATTTTATCAAATTAAGACCTAAATTCAGGTGCCAAATTGATAATTTTACATATTTCAGTCCCCTAATCGATAGAAAATATAATTCAAGCATCGAATTGATAGTTTACCTATTTTTTAGGTCTTGGATCGATATGGTTTACATGTAACCCATGTAAACCCGGTTTACATGATACACCCTTTTTATTTTAAATGATAGTATAATTTTTTTATTTAAAATGTTATAAGAAGGGTATAAATGGTTGATTAAAAATTTAAGTTTTTTTTAAAAATAAATTAAGGGTATAAGTTCTTATACTATTTTATATTAAATGATACAATTTTCGGAAAGCATGGAATTCGAGGACACGATATCCCCGATGACTCGCAAGACTTTGCCTATTATATAGGTTGGGGCAAATTAAAATTAAAATTCATATATTATTCCACGTGCTTATGTAAGATGGCAAAAATTTGTGTGTTACAGGAAGCACACCGTGCGTCCATACACTTTAGTATTACAATTTAATACTAAAGTGTATGGACGCACGGTATGCTCCCGGAGCACAAAAGACTAACTCATGTAAGACTGTTAATAAGACTCATAACGCGCAACAATACTTAGAGATTTCTTTATCCTCCAAAAGTGGTGATTAATCTATACGAGTAAAGTTCGTGATCTTGTAAGGCTGGTCATAGAGAGATGGGTGTAAGACGGATCAAATTCGTTTATTATCCAATTATTAAATAATAATATTTTATAATTAAAATATGGTCAATTAACTTATTTATTATAATAATTCATTCCTAATTTAATGAAATTCAATAAATCAATTCTTAAATTAGTGAAACCATCAAATCTGCGCAAAATTTGAGGAATTTTCTTTTCTGCAATTCATCATAGTTTCCAATGGGAAGGAATATGAATTTTTATAGGTAGGTTTTGTGTGAGTCCGTCTCACGTGAGATCATTTTTCATTTCTTAAAATAGGTATTTCTTTCCCTACAAAAATGTTATCAATATTCATTTATACTATAAATTGTTCATGAAATAACCTTATCACTTTTAATTAATTTAGTATCATTTTATAAATTTTCATTTATATTATAAATTGTTCGTGAAATAACATTATCACTTTTTATTAATTTAATATATCACTTTTCAGTATAGTAAATAACTAAATCTTCTGTTCTATAGTGTACGTGTGAGCAACTTATATATTATTCTATCTACTATTGCATAGGTAAAAAACCATTAATGCAGTCAGAATCATCTTTGGATTTTGAAGATAAACCCATTGGAAAGCGTAAAGAACATCTAGAAGGTCATAGATTATTTTTACAAGAAATTAAACTTATAATCTATATTTTTTATTCAATTATGCATTCACTAATTCTCGGGAAAACATTTGTAATATATTTACTTTCGTATTCAACACTAGATGTGAATTCAGAAGTGGCTAGAAGAAGCATTAGAAGGAAGCATGGTGTGTTAAAAGATCTATCAGACACTTAAATGAGGAATAAGAAGGACGGTTAGCTCCTTAACATTTTATATAATTAAATAAGCATTTTATATTCTTGTTGAATTCTTGCTCATGCAATCTTGTTTGGCTGACAGGTAGCAAGAAAAATATGGAGATAAATGAAGATAATTGCAAAAATGGATTCAGAAAACCTGTTAATTCCTTTGGTTAGTTCATTAAATCATTACACACTTTCGGTTACAAGTGTCTGCAATAACACATCTCATTTAAATGAAAAGATGACTACAGTAAAGGACTTGAATGCGCTCTCATTCAAGGAAAAGCATCTCTCCGAGTTAAAGAATACACCTTTTTGGTCACTGTTCAATGCAATAAAAACTATAGTAGATGAAGAAAAAAAGGAGAGTTTCTAAGTTTGAGGAAGACATTAAAAAGATCTTGATGAGTTTTGATTCGGAGTCCAGTTCATTCATGATAGGTGGTCGATCTTAGAAATATATAGAGAAGGATGTTGAGCGAATCTTTGAAATTGGTGGTCGATCTAAAATATATAGATTCTTCTTCACAATATAAAACAATATTCATGATTTACGGTGGATTTCTGATCACAATGAAAAACGAAAAAAATATCTACGATGGAGGTCGAATAACGGAGTAGACGGCGTTACAGTGTAGACAACGACCAAATGAAACGGCGGAAAGAGATTAAATTTAATTAGAGAATTAAAAAGTTCCTATAATTAAGGAGGATTAAATAAAAACTTAAATTATTATTTAATTAAGAGATAAAAAATCTCACCCGTATGTTTCACAAAAGACTTTATTTGCAGTTCAGATTTTCTGTGCTATTTAGTACATCATCTCTTGTGTCACACCATTAAATAAACGACACGTACCCTAAACCTTAAATGGTTGGATTTATTTTCCCTTTTCCCCTCTTACGTGTCAATTACTTAACATGTGACACAGAAGATAATGCACACGAAAATTAATGTGTGGCACAAAAGATAATGCACGAAAATGGTGACTAACATCTACACTTGTTTGATGTGTATAAATATTAAACGAGTCCATGTTTTAACCATGGCATGGCCCCATTATTTATTCCTTAAAAAAAAAAAAACTGCCTTATGTCTTCCAAGATCCACTGCCCCATTAATCGCGTGCAAAGTACGCGCGGAAACCCAATTGCGGGTCATGGAGATGAGTGAGATGACGTAGATGAGATCAAGAACCGATTTTCTCGACTTTTAAACCCAAAATTTTGCGACTGTCACTGCCTTCCTTGACTCCTTCTGAGATTTGCAAAGCCCTACCGCCCTCTCCCCACCCCAATCTCACAATTGTCGCTTCTCTCATCACGCCTTCTGTAATTTCTTCTTTCTTTTGATCTCTCGATCTCTCTCTTCTCTGCCACGATGTATGTTTATTTGTCTTTCCCTTTTCTTGGCTTTAAATTTTCAAGACTTGTGATTTCTTGATCTTTCTGATGGCTAGTTTCGTTTACGGTTATGTAATTTATAATTTCTTTGCACGCGGGAAGGGTTTCCAGAGTATCAATTTGGTTTCTTTTTGGTGTATAGTCTAAAACTGTTATGCATTTGATTTAACGTTAAAGATTGTATTGTACTTTTCTGATTACCAAAAGATTACTTAGTCTACGTCTTTTCTCCAAGTTCTGAATTGTGATATAATTTCTTTTCCGTGTTGTGGAAATTGCAGAGAATTTGTTGTTGAATCATTAGAAGTAGTGAGATGTCAAGGTTTCATGTTGGTGGGAAAGTGGTAGATACTGTTGATTTATTAAGAAAGAGGCATTGGGCATGGCGTTTGGATTTATGGCCTTTCACGATCCTGTATGGAGTATGGCTGTCGGCTGTAGTCCCAAGCTTGGATTTTGGTGATGCGTTAATAGTGTTGGGAAGCATTAGTGCATTTCATGTGTTGGTATTTCTGTTCACTGTTTGGGCGGTGGATTTTAAATGCTTTATACAATACTCCAAGGTTTGTATCTCGTCACTCTTGACTTATTTACTTTCTAATCAATGTCATGCTTTTAGATTTAGATATTTCTTGTTATTAATTTTATTGTATCCCCAGTCTTCTGCATTTGTGGTGGCATGCTTAGTGCAATGATTGAGATTTTAACAGTATTTTATGCAACATACAAAAATGTTCCCTAGATGTTGATTGGATGGTAATATGGTACATTAATATGCAGTGTTTGAATGGGGAATATAATACTCAGTTTTTGAATGGGGAATTTTACTTTCGAACAAGCCTTAAAAGAAGTAAGAACAATCGGTCTGTGTCAAGTGAGCGGTGTTCGGTTTTAATTTTCTGGAGAAGTTATCTTTCTTTGTTATCCTGGTTTATGTCTGCGACAGTTTCAAATGAAGGTTCTAACTTGGCTTACATGTCTTTTCAAAAGCTAACTTTTATGTCATGATCTTTACCATCTCACATGTACTTATTATGCTTCTTTTGGCTGATTTGATAACATTCCCCTTTAAATTTTATTGCCTGATTTGTAATGTATATTGAATGTTTATGACAGGTTAATGATATTCACCATGCACATGCTTGCAAAATTACTCCAGCTAAATTTTCTGGCTCCAAAGAAGTTGTGCCCCTCCACTTTCGAAAGGTTGGACATCTGGGCCTCTCTCTCTTGACTGTTTAATGTTTTTATTATTATAGGACCTGTCTCCCTTCCTCCAGTTGTGTGTAAATTTAAAGTTTGCTCTTGTTGTGTGAGATTAGCAGAAGATTGTATTGGTATGGAAAGTCTTGTTATTTACTTCACTTGATTGTCAAACTGGATACTTGAAAATCATTTTGTAAAATGAGCTGGAATCTAGTCTGATTATATGCAAGTCCTTCTATTTACTCCTTCGTGCATATGAAAAGGGATTATTCAGGGCTTCACATTCTTGATGGCCGAGTTAAATACTTTTAAAGCATACGTTGGAATATAAATTAGGTAGTATAACTGGTGAATGTAGACTAGTTCCCAGATTCCTTAGCTTGAAAATTTTTTCAAGTGATGAATAATAAAAAAAAAGTAGCTTGACATGGAGACCAAGCTGCTGTTGATTGAGCCTTTAGTATAATATTTCACTATGAGTAATATACCCTTATATGTGAAGTTCACTAACAGCCTTACGGGGTCATTGAGGAGAGGTACATATCACAATGGCATAATGAATTTGTTTTCTGGATCTATATACTTTTTAGGTGTGGAATTGCCTTATACAGGATTCGATTGCTCATTATTGCATCAGTTAGTGGTGACTAGTTCTATGCTTTCAGTTGCAGTATCAATCAAGGCTTGAAGTTTCTGAAAAGTAACTTTTGATTTGTTTGTGAAATCTTCAACTTGGAGGAAACCTCTGTTTATTAACTACTCTCTTCGCTAAAGAAAAAATTTCTGCAGTTATAGAAGTAGTTTGATGTGAAGATTGAATCCAAAAAGGAACTTAAGAAGTGTAATGCTTGTCTATGACCTAAACTCTGTTTATAATTTTTCAGTATGCTTTTAGTGTGTGATATTCTGGTATATGAAGCTTAACATGCAAGCTTGTGAAGTTTACTTGAGGTGAGGAGCATGCATTATTGCCTTATTGGTTATGTTATATCAGTTGGTTTCATTGATCTTATGGAATGCAAAATTCGTTACCTGAATTTATGTGTATTAGGACTTCTATATTATATATGTGGTCTTCATTGTCTGTAACATCAATTTAATACCCATTAATGCTATTAGCTGCTTTGTTCAAGACTTCAGGCTTCCTATTAGATTTGTTTTGTTGATGAAGTTTCTGTAACATTACTTTAGTAATTCTAACATGGCAAAAATAAAAATAAAAATTTAATGCATCACACCTATCTAACAAGTTTGTAAAATATTCCTAAGTTGGCAGCTTCTTCTACATCACCAGAGACAGAAGAAATCTACTTTGATTTCAGGAAGCAACATTTCATCTACTCAAATGAGAAGAACACTTTCTTTAAACTCCCCTACCCGTCCAAAGAAACAATTGGGTATTATCTCAAGCATACTGGTTATGGTACCGAAGCAAAAGCTGTTGCCGCATCTGAGAAATGGGGAAGAAATGTGTAAGTTTATTTCATATATGTATCATGATATTCCTCTCTGGCTTTAATTATATATTTATTTTCATTATACATATTCCAACGAGTTGTGTTCTCTAGATTTGTTGAACCTTCTCTCTTTATATCTTGCCACGTTTTCATGAATTGAGTCACCTTTCTTTTATATTAGGAAGTTCCTTATTGAACAAGAGATTAAGATGAAGACAAGACTTCAATGAACATTAACTGCAAGCAGTTTATTCATTTATTTAATTTTTTGCAAGACCCATTGGTGCATCCTGACAAGTTCAGTGCCTTACCCAAAGTATGATGCTTGATACTTGCAAGTTTTTGGATAGTTTAATTGGTGACAGTTTTTGCTTGTGCACTGATCACTTAGTTTTGGGAGGTGGCTATGAGTGGATAAAATACGCTGCTGGAAGCCTGCATGTGCGCTTTTTATGGATTAACCTGTAACCTGTCTGTAATTTGGATCTTCTTTGAAAAGATGACATGTATATATTATATGGTGCAATATTTGTTTTGTTGATCTTAAATTCCTCTCCTCTGATTTATCTGAAAGAAATATTCCTTATATATTCGAACTATCTTTTATTCGCTAATTAACTATATCTTGAGAATGCAGTTTTGAATATCCTCAACCCACATTCCAAAAATTGATGAAAGAGCAGGTCATGGAACCGTTTTTTGTATTTCAGGTTTGTTGTTCTCTACTTGATTAATTGATTACTCAATTTATTCAGCTGTTAATACTTTTCTTTCATTTAAAAAGTTTCACCAATCATTGTGTCTGGTCTTTCCTAATCTGCTGTTCTATCCATTTCATATAGGTTTTCTGTGTTGGCCTGTGGTGTTTGGATGAGTATTGGTATTACAGTTTGTTCACCCTATTCATGCTGTTTATGTTTGAGTCAACAATGGCGAAAAGCCGATTGAAGACTTTATGTGAGCTTAGACGTGTAAAAGTGGATAGTCAAACTCTGATGGTGTATCGGTGTGGGAAGTATGTAACTTTAAACAATTTATTTCTTTATTTCTAATTAAATGTAGTGCTTTTTTGTTTTTTAATTTTTTTAATGCTTGCGTGTATCATTTACCTTTTGAATTGAAATTTAGGTGGGTTAAGCTCTCTGGGACAGAACTTCTTCCTGGGGATATAGTGTCTATAGGCCGGTCTACTGGTCTGGATGGAGAGGACAAGTCTGTTCCCGCTGACATGCTCATTTTAGCTGGAAGTGCTATTGTGAATGAAGCTATTTTGACTGGAGAGTCCACACCGCAGTGGAAGGTTCTTTCTTTCTCTAATAATCTGATGAACCTTTGTTTTTCTTTGTTCCAGTATTCTCATTTTGCCTTATTTATTTTTCCATGAATGTGTTTATCCGCAACAAGTTTAGATGTTGGTCAAGATTTTTAGCCATGTGTTGGAGTTGATTCATCCCTTGAACCCTGAAGTGCTAATCTGAATTTGTTTTTAAATCATACAAACATTCTTCTTCTTTTTTTTTTTTTTTTTTTTCTAATACGCAATGGCTGGGTTGGATGGAACACATTTATATGATCTATATGGACTGGACTAATGGACAAAGCTCCCTTGATCTCCTATTTATTTCCAGTCAGGCTGAATAGTTTATTGAAAATTTGTATATCTACTAGGGTTAACATAGTTCAATTTATCATGGTATTTTATTATATTTGTATTATAGAGATATGCTTAATTTGTACTCTTTCTTAGGCTCAAATTTACAATTATCATGGATGTTTCTTTTTCCCGAACTTCACATTTACCAATAAGCTTCTTCTTCCCAGGATCCCAGCACTATATTTTAAAATTATTATTTTATTGATTTGTTCTACATTCTGCTACTGAATGGGATGTGCATGGGTCTTTAAATTTAGTTCATTGGACTTTGTGAGTTATGTATAACACAAATACTTTCTATCCACAAATTTCACAGTACAACTTTCTGAATTAAACATAGGATGCTTTTAGAGAGTAAACATACATTCATAACTTATGACTGTAAGAGAAATACATAAAAATGTTTCCTTATATTTAAGTTTACATTTATAATGACGTTGGAAAAACTGCCTTGAAAACTAGGTTGCTAGACATTCTCTTGAGGAAGTTGATTTACGCTGTAAAAATGCATTGTTATCTTCTTAAATTTTCATATAAAAGAATAAGTACTTTCAGGTTTCAGTGACTGGCAGAACAAACAATGAGAGATTATCAATTAAGCGGGATAAAGCAAATGTTCTTTTTGGTGGTACAAAAATATTACAGCATACAGCAGATAAGGTTTGCCTCTTCTCCTCTCTTCCTTCTATCCCTGTTAAGCCCATGTTGTTATTTTACATCTGTACATTCCCTTTTTTTTTTTTTTCCTGATACAGACATTCCACTTGAAAGCCCCTGATGGAGGCTGTGTGGCCGTTGTGCTACGAACTGGGTTTGAAACAAGTCAGGGCAAGCTAATGCGTACCATATTATTTTCAACTGAGAGGGTACATCATTTTCTGTTTTTTTTTTTTTTTTTTTTTTTTAAATTCCAATTTGTTATTGATATTTTGCTAAATTTGATTGCAATTTCCCCTATATATTTTGACTTTACTTAATGTTATCCATAGGTTACTGCAAATAGCTGGGAAAGTGGGCTCTTTATTTTGTTCTTAGTTGTATTTGCTCTGATTGCTGCTGGTTATGTCCTAAAGAAGGTATAGTGTCTGACATATATTGATGACTATGACTTTCTTCCTGTCGGCAATGCCAATCCCTGATAACATGATATGTTATATGTGGTAAAATGTTACAGGGGCTTGAGGATCCAACAAGGAGTAAATACAAACTTCTCCTGAGCTGCTCGTTAATCATTACTTCTGTGATCCCCCCTGAACTTCCAATGGAGCTGTCAATAGCTGTTAACACATCATTGATTGCATTAGCACGGCGTGGGATTTACTGTACAGAACCATTTAGAATTCCTTTTGCTGGGAAGGTAAGTGAATTGAGCAATTTTTTTAGTGGGTTTGTCAAATGCAAATCCTGAAATTGCTTTCTTCTTTTGTTCAATGCCTATTCAGAGTAAAAGTACAACATGATGTGCTTTTTTCAGGAGAAGCTGATGGTTTCTTATATATTGTAGTAGAAGATCTCCTTCTTGGCATCTGTCTACTTGAAATAATATTGTTGCATATTATAGGCCTGAATTAACTGCATACTTCTTTCTTTTGTTAAACCCTCTCAAAGGAGATAAAAATTTTCAGTCATCTTGTGTCTGAATTCTGAAATAAAGTGTATTGTGTTCTTTCACTTTACGGTTAATATCCCTGAACTATTAATTTTTTTAATTGGTCTAGATAGGCTATTTAAAATGATTAATGATGGTTCTGGGGTTTCCCTTTTCTTGAATAGTTAGTTAGCCTAGACCTAATTCAATCTGAATCTGCTGGCATTTAAATTTGCCATTTTTGCATTTCTAGAATTCAATAGTAGTTTTGTTGCCATCCTCCTATAGTATAGGGGATTAGTTTGCTTAGTCTATATCACTCCAATTAGGAGTAGAAGTGTTCAAGACTACTCTCACCCATTTTTCTCTCTATGTGTGTATTTTTGTACTTTGGTGTTATATTTTCGCTGCATCATTTTTATTACCATAGTTTTGATCTCTTTGCACTCTTCAGGTTGATATATGCTGCTTTGATAAGACCGGGACTCTAACATCTGATGACATGGTATGACTACTCAAGTTTTATTTTACTTATTTATTACTCATGCCTTTGATTATTAATGTGTGATTTCTTTTTCTCAGGAATTTTCTGGCGTTGGTGGGTTGACGGACAGTGAAAACTTGGAAACAGAAATGTCTAAAGTGCCTGATCGTACTATGGAAATACTTGCTTCTTGTCATGCTTTGGTCTTTGTGGATAATAAACTGGTAGGAAATTCTTTGTAAACCTAGTACTAGATTTTTCGTGGCAGAGTTTCTAGGAATTGTTAAGTTAGACGCATGATTTAAAGCTTAAAAATTGTCATTGAATTAAAGCATATGTGATCCTAATCTGTAGTTCATTTTTCTGAGGTCTTCATTCGCCTGATGTGATGATTACTTTGATTATATGTTACTTTGTGTTTTTGGGGATTCTACTTTTCTGTATTCTTGTATTGTGGTTGAAAAAGCGAATGCTTAATGTCCAAATTGGACATACTAATGGGTGTGTGCACGCTTAGCAGATGCATGATTGCACCATAGCTGTAAGGTTATCTATGATTTTTTTTTAAAAAGTTTGCCGGAAATTTGGATTCAATCAGCTGCCTGTACTGATGGTGCGGTGAAGATTAGCTTTTATAACATTGATTGGCGAACACCCCCACCTCGTGTTACATGTGCATCCCTGTATTAGAAATCTGGAAATTTAGTGCGGTTATGGTTATTTTCCTCGTAAACTAAAATTAATTTAGGAGTATAATGCCTTCAGTATGTTGCTCTCTTTACTTTTGTGTAGAGGCAGAAAGAATTCCTCAGGCATATTCAATATATGCTGTAATGTATGTGATAGAAATTCTGTTTCTTTGGCGTAATTTTTGTTTCAGCTTTGGCTTGTAAATAGTGTTCAATGTATATTTTATTGATGTAAATATTGTTAAAGTCTTAACTATTGTTCAACGTCTCAATTCCTCCAAATTTATTTTTTAAAGACTTTATTTGGTTTTTCTTTGCAGTTGAACAGTTGTTTTATGTGGTGACATCTTTTCTTCTACACCTTCATGCAGGTTGGTGATCCACTTGAAAAAGCCGCCCTGAAAGGAATTGAGTGGACCTACAAATCAGACGAGAAGGCCTTGCCAAAAAAGTATGCTATCAACATCTATCCTCATCTTGTTACTCATTGCGACTTACTATTTGTTTAGTCTTAATCTTGGTATTTTTGCCCTTGAGTACAAACATTTGGTACTTGGGCCAGGGAGGCAATAAGTGTTGAATTTGAAGCTGATATTTGTGACTGATGATGGAATAGCATGAATACTTGTTCCTTGTCATTCTCGTCTCTTATTGATTGGGGCAATCTTAGGCCTGCTATATTTTGATGGGGGAGTTTCTAAAGATACAGACTTGTCAGATTAGAACAGGGATAATTTTATAAGAGAGAAGAAATTGTTTTTAGGTTGTAGGCCTATGTGAGACATAATGACCCTTTTCTCTACTTGTGTAGTTTGAAAAATGGGGATCAACATTTTCCATCTGTTAGGTGTGTTGTAGGTGATTTCCTTCCTAAATGTACTGATTTGCTGGCAGCAGTGAGTAAGTCAATATAATCCGAGAGTCCGGTGATCACCACTTTATTAAATTGCTTGAAGAGCATTTTTATTTCTTGTGTTCTTCTGTGATATATAGTTATCTTTCTCTTAATGGGTAATGTCTAACAAGTAATTTGAAACGGTGCCTTATGTCCACCTTATTATTTTGTAAAGCTTGTTGAAAAGTATATTGTTCTTCTAGTTATCACTTGACAAGTATATTGTATATGTAAGAAATACTACATTGCTTGCTATTATTAAATTTTTTTGTCTGTTATATGTCTTCAAATAAAATGTACTTAGATTTAATTATACTTGTCTGGATTTAATTATCAGTTGCTTTCTCTTGCTTAATGTGGACAAATTACAGGGGAAGTGGCAATTCTGTCCAGATTGTGCAAAGACACCACTTTGCTTCTCATTTGAAAAGAATGGCAGTTGTTGTTCGTGTCCAAGAGCAATTTTTTGCTTTTGTTAAGGTACAGAGTGAATGTGTTTATCCCTGCATGAAGTTTGGATTCACATGCATAACCGTAGAAGCATTTTATAGAAGGCAATCTTTATTATAAATGCAAATAATAGATGTGAATGTAATTAAGAACACATGCATAACCGTAGAAGCATTTTATAGAAGGCAATCTTTTTTATAAATGCAAATAATACATGTGAATGTAATTAAGAACACATACATAATAGATGAGATTTAGCTCTTTTTACATTTCTTGTGCTTGAACAAGTTTACCAACTTATGACCCTCATCAAGACACTCTATAATTCTCGTAACCATTTTATCAAGTGATATGTATTCCATCGTATGCTTTTTTGATAAATGTTCTTGTGTGTTTATGATATTAATTTAATGCGCTAGTTTTCGTTTTGTTTTGTGATTTAGTTAATTCTCTTCCGAGTCCTTTTACTAAAATTTTGCTTGATCAAGTTATTGCGACAATTATTATTTTGAACTCTGTCTTGTTTGAAAATTTTCATATACATCAATTATTAATTACATCTTTGGGGAGGATTTTGTGGAAATACAAATCTTGAGGGTGGTGTTTATAATTCCAAAACATGACTGTGATGTTCTGTTCATAGGTAAGACCTCAAGATGTTTTGCTTGGTCAATGATTGTAAGCCCTAAACATTAAGCTTGCTATGTTTTGGATTCCTAATCTCTGAACATACTCCTAATACTAGTATACTACCACTCTGATCCTACTGGTGGCTTATAAGCTGTTGTGGGAAGAATTAACTTTTGCATGTGATTTTGAATTTCGGCTGGTTTTTGATATGTTGAATAATGGCACAGGTGTGTGCTGGTTTTTATTCCCATTTTTCTTAAATCTACATCAAGTTTGTATTTCATGTTATTTTGTGCAATGCCTACATACTCTTTCAATTTGCCTATTGAAGCGTATTACTTTATTGGCAGCAGAGTATCTTTTGTTTACATGTCACAGATAATTACTTTTCCTGTTTCTTATTCCTAATTATTCGATATATCATATATATTAATAAACCCTTTCTCATCATATGTCAGGGTGCGCCGGAAACCATTCAAGAAAGGCTTGTTGAGGTTCCTGCATGGTATGCTAGTACTTACAAGAAGCACACACGTCAAGGATCTCGTGTTTTGGCATTGGCATACAAATCTCTTCCAGACATGACAGTAAGAATTTAGTTTTCCATTCAAGCCATATATACCTTGTTGTACTTCGCTGATATACATAGCAATTTCAGATTTGTCCTTGGTTTTAGTAATTTTTACATGCAATTTAGGTTAATCATTTTCTATGTTTACCGTTTTACCTTCCGTGTGTCCGTGTGTGGCTACTTTTGCCTGCCAATTAATTGTCCTTCATACTTGTTTTTGCAGTCGATATGCGTGTAAAACAACCACCGATGCCTGTTTGTGCACTTTTTATTTAAATAAATACACAGATTTTGCTGTTTGTAGATTTAAGTGGCTTTAACTGCACTTTTTATGCAGCTTAGTTAATCGAGAGAAACCTTTAATTAAGACACTGATGCAACTCACGACATGGGTTGGGTTGAAGGAACAAGTATAAACTAAAAACTGCAAATAATTTTCTCTAACCACAATTGATTTGTTACTTAGTTTTTTTCTATTGCCACCTTCTAGTCACAATTCTCACAATTGTTGGTGGAGTTACATGAGCATATTTTAAGCAGTGTGTTGTCTCCTCTTACTTTCTATATTTATTCCATTACTTTGTACTTGCATGTTCTTCAGCCTGTTGGTTTTCTCGTTGTATCCTTGTTCCCTTTGAACTATATTTCCTGCATTTTAGTTTTGATTAATGCTGTTATTTACTTCTTGAAGGTCAGTGAAGCAAGAAATTTAGAACGAGACACTGTGGAAAGTGATCTTACTTTTGCCGGTTTTGCGGTATGGCATCTACTTCTGAAAAGTTTATTTTAATTTTCTTTCTTCACCATGTGTCACCTTTCATCTTAAACTACAAAGAATTCTACTAGTCCCAGGCCTCAAATGCACAAATTGCCTCAGAGATCTGATTCAATTGTTACATAACTGCTAACATAATGCCCTTCATGCACTCCAGGTTTTTAATTGTCCCATCCGAGGAGATTCAGCTTCTGTGTTGTCTGAACTAAAAGGATCTTCACATGATTTGGTGAGTACCTCCTTGGACACTTGTATATATTTATATTACAGTATGATATTAATTACTCCTTCCGTCCCGACATTATCTTCACACTTTCCATTTCTGTCCATCCCACAATTAATTCACCCCCCCAAAAGAGGAAACATCATAGAGATTCAATAACCCCAAAAATCATCTTAATTTTAAAAATACCTCTCCCACCTAACACACATGACATACTTTACAGTTTATTTATAAATCTAAAAATACTACATCACGCCTAAAATGTCAATAAAGTTGGTTAAAAAGCAATTTTTCTTGAACTATGTATCTACAGTGTTGGTGAATATAAACCTGGGACGGAGGGAATATTATAAAACCTTTGTTTCTTATAAAAGGTACGAGGGACTCCTCACGGGTATCAGTAAATCCTTTGTTTCTATTTAAAAGAAAAAACTGTATAGTATATTAATTCGCATAGTATCACAGTTATTGATAGATGATATCATGATGGTGTATGATTTGTTTGGTCATCTCAAGCTTAGATGGAAATATATTATGGTAATGCCCATATCTTTTAAATGAATATATAAATTAGAACTAAATAAACGAATAAAAATTATAAGATATGCCAGAATCCCCAGATCCACATTGAAAGACTAGTAGAACCTTGATGGAGGGTGGATATATTAATACATATAGTGTCATAGAGAACTTTTTTTATGTCCTTTTCATGTTATGTTTCAGGTGATGATTACTGGAGATCAAGCTTTGACAGCTTGCCATGTAGCCAGTCAAGTTAATATCATTTCAAAACCACCACTGATTCTCGGACGTGCAAAAGGCAATAAAGACGGATACGAGTGGGTTTCTCCAGATGAGACAAATATTATTAGCTTCAAGTAAGCATACATTTGCATCGTTTTTCTTAGTACTACATTGACTTATGATATCTTCAATAAAATGTCAATGTTTTCAATGGCTAGTTTTTCTATCAGCTGTTCCTCTTTTACTCAATGCTTCTGCCTTTATTTCTTGGACTTTCTAACAGGGAAAATGAGGTAGAAGCTTTATCAGATGCTCATGATCTGTGCATCAGTGGTGACTGTATGGAAATGTTGCTGCAGAACGCTTCAACCCTTAAAGTCATTCCTTTTGTTAAGGTGCAATTTACAGATGCGTGTATTTTCGTCTCTTTGCTCATTATTGTTATTCTGCTACTAATATAATTTCATCAACATTTCTCAGGTTTTTGCACGTGTTGCCCCCGAGCAAAAGGAACTCATCATCACTTCTTTTAAATCTGTGGGAAGGGTGACCCTCATGTGTGGTGATGGCACAAATGATGTGGGAGCCCTAAAACAGGTATTTTTACCTATCTTCTGCTATATCCATACATGATGGTTTGTTTTGTGAATGTCTTTAGTTTCAATTTGAGGGCAAAGTCTGACTGTTCGATTAAGGTTTTGCTAGTTATAAGATTTACTCTTAGAAACATGCCGGATGGTTATTAGCTCATACGGAAATTCTGCATGATTTGTCATAAATGGGAGAAAATGATTATTATTACATCAAAAAAGGGTTATGTATGTAGTACATCCAGATGGCCCTCCAGCTTTTTGCACAATCCTGTGGTTTAGATTTATTCATCTCGTTTAATTTATTCATTATCTTAGCATCTGTGAACTTTCTGCATTTTTTTTTCATAAGGAAATAGGGTTATGTTGTAATACTTAACCTTACTGTATTGGATTAAATATTCTCCATCCACAGGCACATGTTGGTGTAGCTCTACTCAATGCAATCCCTCCGGGACAAAATGACAAATCTTCTAAAAACGAAACTGATAAATCTGGTAAAGGAAAGAAACCCAAGCCTGCAAGTGCGATTGCTGATGGTCCTTCAAGGAGCCGGGCTGTTTCAAAGTCCGAGTCCACTAGCAACCAAACAGCGAACCGTCATCTCACACCTGCAGAGATGCAACGCCAAAGGCTGAAGAAACTAATGGATGAGCTAAATGAGGAGGGTGATGGTCGATCTGCTCCAATTGTTAAGCTAGGGGATGCCTCGATGGCCTCACCATTCACGGCCAAGCACGCTTCCGTTGCTCCAACCACAGACGTAATCCGTCAAGGACGGAGCACTCTCGTTACAACTCTCCAAATGTTTAAGATCCTCGGACTCAACTGCCTCGCGACTGCTTATGTTCTAAGTGTAATGTACTTAGATGGTGTGAAATTGGGTGATGTTCAGGCGACAATTAGTGGGGTTTTCACAGCGGCCTTCTTTCTCTTCATCTCCCATGCTTCCCCACTCCCGACACTTTCAGCTGAGCGGCCTCATCCGAATATCTTCTGCTCATATGTCTTCCTCTCCCTCCTTGGTCAGTTTGCTGTTCATATCTTCTTCTTGATATCATCCGTGAACGAGGCTCAGAAGTACATGCCAGATGAATGCATAGAGCCCGACTCAAATTTTCATCCCAACCTAGTGAACACGGTTTCATACATGGTTGGTATGATGCTACAAGTTGCAACTTTTGCTGTTAACTACATGGGGCACCCTTTCAACCAGAGCATCTCACAAAACAAGCCATTTTTGTATGCCCTCGTTGGTGCTGTTGGGTTTTTCACGGTGATCACCTCTGATCTGTTCAGGGACTTGAATGATTGGCTGAAGTTGGTCCCATTACCTAAAGATCTGAGGAACAAGCTGATGATCTGGGCTTTCCTCACGTTCGCTGTGTGCTACACATGGGAAAGATTTTTGAGGTGGGCGTTCCCTGGTAAGATGCCGGCTTGGCGGAAGAAACGGGCCGTTGTAGGCAGTGCAGAAAAGAAGAATGTGTAAGTGCCTACATAATGGGACGAAGGAAAAGATATTTTATCGAACTGGCGAAATTTTTTCGAATCTCTTACTGATTGATGATGATAGATATCATGAAACTGTTGCAAATCTTTGGATGTTCTCCATATATAGTTGGAGTCATTTGATTCAGGTTAGGGTATTATGAGGAGAGACCCCCCACCCCACCCCACCCCACCCCCCATCTCTGGGGAATTATTTTCATGTACACAAGTATTCATCTGATGTTACCAGTGGCCTTGGAGTGAGCCCTCTAGCTAATTCTATTTTTGGGGACAATTTTGTTTTGGATATTACATATAATTACATTTTAGACAATTGAGAGTTTAATTTATGTTTATGTTATACTCTAGTATTTATTACTGGAACTTGAATCGAGGTGAAAAATAAACTCACCAATTAAGTTAGAAATTTCAAAGCAAAAATTATATCTGTTCTTGAGATAGTAAGGCAAGTGTCAAAAATTCATTTCTATTATAATTAGGATAAAAAAAATGTTATTGAGAAGACTAAATTTATTACTATTAAACTTTCTTTGACTGGCTTAATAATTTTTTGGATTGGTATATTAAGAAAATTGAAATTGCATTAAATATATGATGAAAAAGAAGACAAGAGGGGAACATGGTAGAATATTTAAATTTGATTGGGAAGGGTGTGGGGTTGATCTTGAAGGAAAAGAAGTAAAATGTATTAAAAAGTAGCTGCCGAGATTTTTTGAATCATTTTCGTAAATTATCTTATGTGCAAACATGAAAAAAACTAAACTTCCCGTCGTATGAATCTGCCATCATCCAATCGATTATAGAAAGATATGTTGGGGACATGAGACAGTCTCCAATTATCCCCTCCGTTTCTTCTCTCCTGTACAAAACTCGCCACAAATTCATCCCCCATACCCACCAGAAAAAGTAACTGTAGATGGGGAAATGAAGTAACTGTAGATGGGGAAATGGTGGATTCCATGAGGCACCTCCCACAACATTTTGCAATCCCATATACACCATTCTTCAAGAACGGGCATCGACCCCTTCTCCACTATCACCCTTTTCATTCTTCAAGAACGGGCATCGACCCCTTCTCCACTATCATCCTTTTCATGCATTCCAGTTTTGCTAAATATAATGCTTTGAGCTTCTTGAATGCATGAGCTTTGAAACGCAGTCCCTCAGACGTAGGCGCCATGAATTAGAAGGTAGGCAAGATTAGGCAAATGTTCAAGGGTGTTAAGTGGATCCTCCCTCAATCTGCTCCAATTTAGACTCACAGTAGTAAGGCCATTCAGAGACCTTATCCATTTAGGTATTTTTTCCAACCATCCACTCAAACTGAGTTTCCTTAGAAAGGGCAAACTGACTGTATAGTCTAGCTCCAATTTTTCACCTTCCTCCACTGATTGAATGCGTAATGAGCGAAGATTGGTTAGCTTGGCAATGGAAGAGCAAAGCTCCTTTCCATCTTCACTTGTCAACTTTCTAATGCCTAATCTCCGCAGCTGTGTCAGCTTCCCTATCTCTCTAACAATCTTCATGCCATTGCTTTCGTTTGCATCTATATCACTAAGGGCATGATTGATAAGTGGTAATAAATTAGGAATTGAATCACCATTCCTAATTTTATTACTAATGTCGTGATTGGTAATATATATATATATATATATATATATATATATAAAATTGGAATCACCATTCCTTTTGGAATCACAATTCTTTAAAACAATGAATGATGATTCATCCCATCCCCATGGTATTCCCCATTCCTACTTATGAAGGAATCAATTTTTTTATTTTTATTTATGTAGCATAATAATATTATAAAAACTTATAAAAATATTCTTTTAATTTATACCTGTCCATAATTACAAAAATTATAAATAAATTAATAACTTTATTTTTTAATAATACTAAGGTTTTATTTTAATAATACTAAGGTTTTATTTAATTTTTTAATTTAATACTTCTTAAATTTGTATAATTATTTAAACATATAAAAACTTCATTGAAATTTTGATTTTTTTTAAATATATAAAAAATTTTATTGAGATTTTAATTAATTAAATATTTTATATATAAATTTTAAATTTAATACTATAAAAATATTATTAATGAGATTGAATCAAGAATACATTTTCTATTACTTGAGTCATTCCTAAACAATATTTCCTCCGTCCCGTCCTTATAGTTACGTTTGCTTTTTGCACGTGAATTAATGATTATAGTATTTTAATGTGTATTGAGGTGAGAGAAATAATATTTTAATGTAAAGTGGGTAGGTGCATTAGTGTGATGGAGAGAGAAAAAGTTAATTTGTGTGGGTCTCATATGCTAAAAAAGGAAACGTGATGCGTAACTATTAGGACGGGACGGAGGGAGTATCAATCATGATAATTATCATTTTTAACCATTCATTTCTTATCTCTATTCCATTAATGAGTTCATTTCATTCCATCATATTTCCATTCAATCATACAAATCTAGCAGTAAGTTTTAATAGGCAAGGAAAACTTCTTCCAATGTCACATGGAGCCTTAAAGCTCCGAATGTAGTGAAACGAGTAACGTAGAAAATCCTCGAGCTTGAACCTGTACACTAAGAGATGTCGAAGCATGCTAAGGTTTAGG
This sequence comes from Pogostemon cablin, assembly GCA_023678885.1. Classification (NCBI taxonomy): domain Eukaryota; kingdom Viridiplantae; phylum Streptophyta; class Magnoliopsida; order Lamiales; family Lamiaceae; genus Pogostemon; species Pogostemon cablin. The sequence continues at coordinate 2,708,483 of CM042970.1, forward strand.
ATTTCGAGTGGCAGTTCAGTGACATAGCAGTTCTTGAGATCCAGTGTCTCTAAATTCACCAGATACTTTATAGACTTTGAAATGACTTCCACTTTGGTGCTCCTCAAGCTCAAATACTTGAGATAATATAATTTGAAAACGGAAAAAGCTCCTGCGCCTCCGAGGACACGGAGAATACTTGGTGTCCCCATGTGAACACAACCCTTCCCCCTTCAATCCTATTTAAACCTATGTATTGCTAGGGTCCTAAATTGCAAAGGGACATGAAAATTGTCCGTGCGCCCAGGTGCACAGGAGCCTCACTCTAACTGATCCCTGATGACTTCCATGTTTTCAGAGCACAGTAGAAGAAGTGAACGAAGACGCTCGAGGCTGTTTGCTTCTGGAGGCGAGCCCAAAGGTTTTTGAATTGCAAGCCGCCTAATTCTACTAGGCCAGTGCTGCATCTCCCCTACAGTCACAATGTTGTGTTCTCTTGACTTTGAAATTATATAATCTCGTAGAAGGTCGTGGATACGGAATGCTCTTACCCGTCCATCTTCGTGTCTCTCTGCTACTTGAATTAGACTTCTGCTATGAAGATCGTAGAGATAGCCAACTGCCACTTCTTCCATCATCATGTCCTGTTTTGGCTGTACAAATCCTTGGGCTATCCATAATCGAATGATTGTCTCCTTCTCTAACAAGGCGTGTCTTCGGGGAAGATGCTCAAGTACAGATAGCAATACTTGAGATAGTAAGGCAAGTCAATGTTACTCAAGGACAATGATTTCTGTAGGTTGCCGTCACCTCTTAATTCATGACTAAAACTCCGCTCAAACACCTCCCATTCTTCAGCACGGTTGTTCTTGGTAGCTAGGAGGCATCCAGTGACGGAAATCGCCAGTGGCAAACCCCTGCATCTCTTCAGTATCTTTTCGGCATATTCTCTGTTAGAGTGATTTGATTAAATATTAAACTGACTCTGATGATGACACAACTACGGTAACCTCCTTTAGGAAGTGCAAATCTAATAGCACCCCATGCACTTATATTCCAAACATGGTAAACAACAATGATGTAATTCTTTCCCTTGAGGAACTCATACACAAACTCTCTCATCTTATCAACACTCATTCCTTCCAAATCTTGAGGTGGCCGTTTATCAATTTCACCAACCAGTTTCACTTTCTTGATAAGGTTTGCCAGTAGATGATTGACATCTTTGCTTTCTGCAGAAACGATCCATGCATGATGATTGAAACGCCTCTTCACTGATTCATCATCATATACTTTCTTCACAAGTGTGGTTTTACCCGATTCTCCCATTCCCACCACTGAGATCACTTCAAGTTCATCGTCCTTCGATTCAATCCACTTAACAAGTTGCTTCTTAGGCTTTTCAATCCCCACGACTTCGTCTTCATCCAAGAACAATGCATCCCCTCGACTATCATGCAGCTCGTATCTCTGAATGACAGGGCTGGAGCTTGGATCCATTGTGGCATACATATCTCTGTATCTCTGATGACTTGTGGAGAAATTTTGTAACTTAATCTTAATCTTGATGCTTTGTATTTCAGAAGCAATCTCTCGTCGAGCTTTCAAATTCTTGACAGAAGTATAAGCTTTCTTGACGCGGCCACTGAATCCATCGGCAATACGAAGTCATCCAAATCGAAGCATGTATTTGTCAAGAACATCTTCAACATCGTTGGCGATTTCCCGAAATTGAGTAATCCAGATGGGATTGGATTCATGACTCTGGTCAGCAAATCTGAGGAACTCATTCATTAGGCCCATTTCATTACGGATGAACTCCACCTCTCATTCGAGTCCTCCCAGCAGCTGTTTCTCCTCGTGGAGGAATACAGAAATCTGCTCCAAAAGAAAAGATACAGCCATCTTGATCACTGATCACCTGCCACTGATTATCATGCTACTTAGCTAGAAGATTCTAGCATAATGATTCCTCCTTATCCGTGGGCAAACACTTGTGTAAATCGGGTTCGTCTCCCTTCCAATGTATTGCTAATGTTTAAACTAAACTGTGATCTCCCCTTCCAATCCCATTATACCTAATGTATTCCTAATGTTTAAACTAAAGGGGGCCACATGTTTACACCGTAAACTGGTTTACATGAGACTAACTCATCCGTATCTAGTGGATAATTCTCGGATAAAATGATTACACAAATAATTCAAGTATGGAAGTAAAGTTGCAGAAGATGAAAGATGTAAGAATGATCACCTGGTGTATTCACTACTTTAATTAACTGTTGCAGAAAGAAGGCTGGAGATTCAACTCTTGTATAATCACACACGCCCTAGCAACCTTATCCTCAATAGCAAGAAATTCTTCTACACCCTAGCTCATCTTGTACATTATAAAATGCTTAAAAGCTACACACTTTAATATAAAATAGGGTCATTTTTAGTTACACCCTAGCTCATCTTGTACATTATAAAATGCTTAAAAGTTAGCTGGTCATTATATACTGATTCCATAGTTTTGCTCTAGTTGTATTGTTGTGCATTAGAGTATTGTTGTGCATTAGAGTGCTCTTCTTTGAGTTATAAACCATCTGGAATCAATACAAAACTCTCTCTCACCCCAATATGAGGATTATCTCCAAACCTCTACAACTCTCTTGTTGTTCACGTTTTTAGCTTACAACACACAAAACAAGATCATACTTCATCATCTTTGTTAGTTTTTCTAGTTTTGTGCTTTCTTGAGTCCAAGAACTCATCACAGCTAATGATATAATAGATCTAGGAAGTGTTTGATTCAAATTGAATTAATATTAATTAATGGGCTTTTATAAATTATTAAAAATAAGTGAGCTTTACAGTACTCTCATTTATATGTTTGGTGATCAGCAGCAAAAGCAGGGCTGAAGCTTTGCTAACTAAATTGGAATTTTATTGAGAAGTATTCCTACTCAATGCAAATCACCAGGCATAGATTATTAAGGCTTAACAAGATAACATAATAGGCAGTGATGGACCCATAAATTTTAGTTAGGGGGACTCAATTTTTATTATTCTATCTTTTCCCATATCGAGTTTATATTTACTTTTTGTACGGATATGTATAAAATTCTCAATTTGATTTACTTTCTAGGATAATTTAATATTTTAGATAATAATAAATAAGGATCACTAACTAACAGGTACACAATTAATTAATAATTACTACGTAATACATTGACTTTAGAGAATAACTGTACTTTGTATTTCTCAAACTGCCAATGCCAATGCTAATGTGCATAATTTTTTTAAAAAGGAATGTTACATTAATTATCCTAAAATCACTCCTGTATTATTTAGATAGAAACAAATTTTTGGAGAGAGAGTTCTAAAATCCCTCCTGCATTATTTAGATAGAAACAAATTTTGGAGAGAGAAATAAAAATAAGCTATTAAATCACGATCACAATTACACTATGTACATTAGTGTGCATTTTTTTAAGGAAAAAAACGCAATTAAATTACCAAAAATACTGTAATAAAATTTTGAACATAATGTCCATTACTAAGAATAATAAAAATTTGAACATAATGTCCATTACTAAGAATAATAAAATTTTGAACATAATGTCCATTACTATATATGCATTCTTGAGATATAAATAAAAAATACACGATTAAGGTGTAGGGAGAATCAATATAATTATCCTTAAATATCTCCTTAAATCTCTCACCTATATCAATACACAAATAATAGGAATTTTCTATGCTTGATATCTAATAGGAATCACTGAACGTGAATGAAAAACATAATGAGCATCTCTCAACGTCTAGGGGTGAGCAAACTTCGGATAAAATCGAAAAAACCGTCCGAACCGAAACGATCAATTCAGTTCGGTTTTTAAATATCGGTTCGGTTTCGGTTTTATAAATTGAAAATTTTGGTGTTTCGGTTCGGGTTCGAATTTTGGTATTTATATACTATATATATAATTATAAATAAATAAAAACCCTAACCCACCTATATACATTTCATTCTTTTTTTTTTGGCCCAGCCCATCACTACACCCAGCCAGCCGCAGGACATCATCTGCCTTCTTCTTCAGATCTGCAGCCGACGATAACTGTTATGAAGAACGAAGCTCGGATCTATTAGTCGGGAGAGGAATGGTTAGGGAGATGGTGGGCAGAGATGGGACGGCCTTGTTGTAGCTCCACACTCCGGTGGCGTCGCATACGGCGTGGTTCACGCCTGTAGGAAGGCGAGCACGATGTCGCCGTCGCATATGGCATGGTTCACCACTTCATTGTAAGAGTATAAGTTCTTGCACCTCCCAACCATTATCCTCTGTAGTAATGGAAGGTGAAGTTAGATTGAGGCAGGAAGGGACCTGAGGGTATAGAGTGGTAGGATGAGTCATAACTGTAAACTTAGAGATGAAGTTAGCCTTGAGATTCATCTTCAGGTACTTTAACAATATTACTGCAATTTAATAATTAGCTTCTTTAGAAATAAATCACCTGGTGGCTCTTATTGATTGATCAAACTATCTATTGCTTCTTTGAAACCACGTGACTCATGTCGTTGAGTGGTAAAATCTGAAGTATTACTTCTCAGAATTGATCCTGATTGTTAAAATATACGCGAAAGTTACTCCATAAGGATTTCTTTTTCACTCCATTTCGAATCGGTTAAATTGGTTTTAAAACCGTATCAGTTTCGGTTTCGGTGTTACGTTTTTTAGAATTTCGGTGTTTGGTTTTGACAAATCGGTTCGGTTTTGCACCGATGTACACCTCCTATCAACGTCAATCTCTGAACGAAATTAATGAGCATATTCATAAAGCTTAATGTGAATCTCTGAACGCGAATGATGCCATTTTAAATTAATTTCTTTTAACACCAATGTCCATAATTTATTTAAAAGGAAGGTTACAATTATCGTAAAATCCCTCCTACATTCTTTAAATAGAAACAAATTTTGGAGAAAGAAACTAAAATACGCTATTAACTTGAGATCACAATATTTATACTAATGTACATTCGTTTTAGGGAAACCAGTGTACATTCGTTTTAGGGGAAAAATGCACAATTAAAGTACCAAAAATATTGTATATTCAATTTTGAACATAATGTACATTATTGTGCATTCTTAAGAGATAAACAAAAAAATACACGATTAAATTTAAGGAAGGGTGTTATAATTATACTTAAATCTCTCACCCATATCAATACAAATAATATGAATTTTCTAGTACATAGGTGTGTATTCTGCAGAGAAAAAATCTACGATTAAATAAAAAAAACACGATTGAATTTTGAACATAATGTTCATTAGTGTGCATTAATCTCTCACTAATATAATAGGAACATTTTATTGTTGGTATCTAATAGGAATTTCTGAATACCAATGCGCATCTTCGAATTCTTGAAATTTAATATCTTTTGATTTTTTCAGTCATTTGACGAGTTATTGTGATTTATAAGAATTAGTGTACATTATCTTAATACATATAATTGACAAGTAGTTACCTTATTTAAATTTTCAAAAAACATTGATGTCTCAAGGTTGAGAAACTTCACTACCAAAAATTATATGTGACATTATTTTATTGGTTAAACATTTATTATATATATTAATTATTTTCTTTATTCTACATTAAATAGTTCCCTTATTAACATTTTATTCCTTTAACATTTTAATCTTTTAGTTTCTATTATTTATAATATTCTTTAATATTATGTAAAGATTTAAAAATCATATTATTTCTTTCTTGATTAATTGTTATTCTATTTTAATATTTTTAATTAATTTAGTTTTTCTTTATCTCTTTTAAATTGAAAAAAAAGATTACAATAAAATCATAATTAATATAGAATTTCGATTACTTTTATTTTTATACATTATTTTAAATTTGATCAATTTTTTTAATTTATATACTACTAAAAAATTTTTTTACAAGAAAATTAATTATTTTAATTTTATATATTACTTTAAATTTGATCACTTTTATAAAATTATATAAAAGATAAAAAAAATTATTTTATGTTATTCAATTAAAATGTGTATTACATATCATGAATGATAAAAGATTATTTTTAATGTGATTTTTTTGAAAATTTGTGACATTATTTAAGAAAGTGCTCAGTAACACTTTAATTTAATAAAAATTGTATGATAAGGTAAATATTTTTTTTTCTCTCTCCCGCCGCCGTCGTCGAGGAAATTTCGGGAGATGAAGCTTTCAGAAACCAACCCTGTGATCTTACGGAGTTAATGGATGGAAATGATGCTGTGCTTTTGGAACCTCAAATTATTTTGGATCCGTTGGGACTGTTGGATGCAGAGTGGACGGACATCCAACCTACTCTACACAACAATTTGAATTTACAATTGCTTTCTGCATTGGAAGCGGTGTACAAATAAAGCAGGTGAAACAGAAAGCTGTTCAAAAATCTTGCCTATTTCATCCACCTGACTTTTAAAGAGAAATTGTTGGGTCCCCAACCCTCTCTCTCCTCACCTCGAAACACCCACCTTCTCCCCTCACCCATGCAACCTGTCAACCCCCTTCCAAGCTCTCTGGCCGAATCTCCTGCTATGTCTCCGCCGCCCTCACCCCCTTCAATCCCAATCCCCGCTCTCCCTCCCAGAAAACCAATATTCTCACCGCCCAGTCCTTCCCTCAGCCTCTCTTGAATCCTTCATCTCCAGGGACTTCCAATTCTCGTCCATTACTCCTCCTCCACTCTGTTCTAGATCCTCATTCGTCCCGCCAAACTCCCTCTCCCCCCTCTCCGAGGCCCAGCCATAATTCTCCCAAACTTCCTAAATCTCCTCCCCCCTTCTGACCTTGCTAATCGAAATCCAAAACCTCACAATTTTTACTCCCAATCCTATTCACACCCTTAAATTTGTTCCCCCTCAGGAACCGGGTGTTGCTGTTATCCCGGATACTATGTTTGATGACGAAGATGATGAATGGAATTACACACCCTCATTGGATGCTTTGCGGGCCACTACCCAGGGTTCCAAGCAGTGAAAGAAATCATCAATAAGTGGGATGTGGAAATTAAAGTATTCAGCCATGACAGTAGCTGGATTATCATTAAGCTGACTAATGAAGAGGATGCCCAAAAAGTAATCCAGAATGGGCCGTATGAAGGGAATTTTAAGTGCCTCATGTTAAGGAGAATTCCTGAGGATTTCCAATTTGACGAAGCGGGGCTTTCAATTGTACCAGTTTGGATTAGACTTCCATCTCTTCCCCTCAAGTATTGGGCGTCTGATCGACTGAGTATCATCGCCTCCGCCATAGGAGAACTGGTCATGATGGACTACTATACGACCAATAAAGAACATGCCTCCTTTGCTCGTGTACTTGTACATGTTAATGCCTCTGAGACAATGCCGGATAAAATTTGGTTTAAAAATCGTAATGGAGGATTTCGCCAGAAGATTGATTATGAATTTTACCCCAAGTTCGGCACTGATTGCACCTTTCTAGGGCACCATGCTCAGGAATGCCGCCGCAGTGGTGAACGGCAGCAACCGGAACGAGGCTTGGAGGAAGACAAGCCCTTTCTTCCAGGAAAACGTAAGAGGTACAGAAACAGAGGGCGAAAACCCAATCCGGGTAACCCCAGGCCCAACCAATATCCAGTCCATAAGCCCAATCCCAATCCCAACCCCAATGCCCGATCTAACCTAAATCCTAATCATAAGCCCAATCCCAATCCTGATCCCAAACCCCATCAGCAGTATAATAACACCCAGCCCAATGCCACTATTACTTCTAGGCCCAATCTTTCTAACCCAGTCATTCCTACTATCCCAAATCCCAAGCCCAATCATCCTAATATCTACCCCCAGCCCAACACTGCTAATCAGTTTGCCATTCTTTCCCAGTTGGAATCAATTACCACTCCGGAAGATCTTTCCCTACATCTTCGATCAAATAAAGACCATGTTAAGGAAACTCCGCACTTTGCCCAAGGTAGGCCGTCTGATAAAAAATTCAAACAAGCCTGTACGCCGGTATACAGTGGAGAATCGTCTTCTTCAATAGGGAGGAATTACAAACATAAAAGGGCAAAATCCTTGGGAAGTAAAGAAGTATCTAATGATGATTAAGATGAGAACTTTGAAGACTATGGAGATTGGATTAGCAAGAAGATAGCAGAGGAATGTATTACCTCCTTTAAATATTTCTCATGAGTCTTCTAATTTGGAACGTGCGTGGGCTGGGGCGCACGCCAACCCACAATGCACTAAAAAACTGGTGCGTGATCATGATGTAGCTATTGCAGGCTTAGTGGAAACTAAGCTAACTCTATAGACTGTGGATGATATCATTAAAAAAATGCTCTCGGGATGGAATCATATCCACAATTTTGAGGTTTGTAATGGTGGTAGGATTGTTATGGTTTGGAATCCAATGCGTCTTGAATTGGATAACTTTGTCTTAAGTGATCAATCCATTTCGATGAATGCTCGATGTCTTACTACCTTAAAAGAGTTTGCTATTTCAGCCATCTATGCCCACAATCGCTATGTTGATAGGAGAAATTTGTGGCAACATCTCATCTCCCTCTTTCACTCGAACTCCTTACTATGGATCTTAGGAGGAAATTTCAACTGTGTAAGACTCAAGGGTGAAAGAAATAATTCTACTCAGAATACGGGGACTAGGGAGATGAATGAAACCTGTTCTATTTTGGGAGTGGAGGATACTCACTCAACAGGTTGTTTTTACACTTGGTCTAATAGAGCATCGTGTTCTAAAATAGATAGAGTTATGACTTGCAAGCTTTGGAGGAGTATGGATTGGGATCTTCACACCATCTTTCTTCCTTAAGGCACCCATTCCGATCATTGCCCTTCCATCACCTCCTTCCAAAACCCAAGCCCTCACTATATAAGACCCTTCAGATTTTGTAATTTCTGGACTAACCATGATAAATTTATTGTTCTTGTTTCTTCTTATTGGCAGGTACACGTAGCAGGTACAAAGCAGTTCATCCTTTGCCAGAAGTTGAAATCTCTAAAAAAACCACTGAAGGAGTTGCATACATAGAACTATCACCATATCTCTGAAAGAGTGGTTAGAGGAAAGGAACACTTGCTTCATCTCCAGACACTCTTTATGTCAGATTCGAATAATCATGTTCTACGCTTGGGGATTAGTGAAGAGCTCAAAAAACAGAAGTATTTGGAGGATTGTGAGGCTAATTTTCTTATGCAGGTTCTCAAACACAAGCACATTAAGAATCAAGACCACTCTACAAAGTATTTTCATTCTCTTATTAGAAGCAATGGAGCGAGGAATGATATTTACTCTCTTAACACTGATAGCGGACCCACTTATTCCTACCAAGAATTGATTGATACATTCGTATCCTTTTATCAATCAATACTTGGCGAAGAGGGAACCACTACTCAGTCAGTGGAGCAGGAAGTGCTGAATAGAGGACCCAAACTCTCTTCTATGGAAGCTAGTGATTTTGAGGCTCCAGTGGATGAGGCAGAAATAAGGGAAGCTCTGTGGTCAATCAACAAAAACAAATCCCCCGGTCCTGATGGCTACACTTCGGCTTTCTTTCAGGGTGCTTGGAACGTGGTGGGTGGAGATGTGGTGGCAGCAGTGAAGGAATTCTTTCGAAAAGGGAAATTGCTCAAACAGTTGAATGCTACATTTGTCTCTTTATTCCCAAAAAAAGTCATGAGCCGAGAGTCCAAGATTTTAGACCTATATCGTGTTGCAACACTGTGTACAAAATTATCTAAAAAATTTTGGCAGCTCGACTCAGAACTTGTCTTCCTTCTTTTATAAGCCAATCTCAATTTGGATTTATTAAAGGAAGAAAACTGAGAGATTGTGTAATGCTTGCAGAGGAAACTTTTAGGGGTTATGGACGAAGAGTAGGAACTATCTCCCCTAGGATGACAGTCAAGGTTGAGATTTCCAAATCTTATGACTCTGTTAGCTGGAAATATCTCTTTGAATTGCTTACGGGATTAGGTTTTCCTTCTACTTTTCGTAATTAGATTGAGCAGTGCATTACTACTACTTCTTACTCCTTTCTCATCAATGGCAAACCTGAAGGTTTTTTCAAAGGCAAGAGGGGCCTTCGACAAGGTGATCCAATTTTTTCTCTCTTATTTGTTATCTGTATGGAATACCTCAGTAGACCGATGAGACAAGCAGTAGACCTTCACGAGTACAAGTTCCATTCCAGAATCTGCAAGCGTGTTGAGGTCTCATACCTGATTTTTACGGATGATCTACTGATTGTGGGTTATGGAGATGTAAGAACGGCCGGTTGCATCGAACGGATTTTGAAAGAATTTGCTAATGTCTCAAGCTTGATTTCTAATCCTCAGAAATCCAACCTCATTACATCAGGAGTGTCGGATCGAGTACGTAAAAAAATTTCTAGGAAACTTCCATTCAGTGCAGGTACCATTCATTTTAAATACCTGGGCATTCCTATTTGTAGTAAAAGAATAAGAGTGGAGGATTTCACACTTCTTCTGGATGACATCAATAATATGATTCATGCTTGGTCTTCTAAATTGTTGTCATTCACGGGTCGATTGGAACTTATCACTTCTGGAATATATGGAATTCTATCCTTTAGGTGTGGCATTGTCAAAATTTCAGTAGTGGTGGTCAAGAAGGTGGAGGCTTTGATTCGTAGGTTCTTGTGGGGAACTAAGGTCAGCCCGATGAGTTGGAAGGACATCCTTCAACCTAAGAATGCAGGGGGACTAGGGTTGAAGGACGTCACCTTGTGGAACAAAGCCCTACTGTCAGCAACATTGTAGGATGTACACAAGGAAGCTTCATCTTTATGGGTGAAATGGATCCATTCTGTCTACCTATCCTCTTCCCAGTGGACGGTGGTCTCTCCTGGATATAATTCTACATACTTATGGAGAGTACTAATCACCATCAGGAATACAATAGAGAATGAAGTGGAATGAGATGAAGGGGTAATTAGTATTATGGAAAAATGCTGTGATAATGGAATTTTTAGGGCCAGTCGCATGTATACAGTCTTGAGGAGCAGGTACACAGTGGACTCAAGCTTTGTCTACAAACAAATCTGGCACAAATAGATGGTGAGAAAATACAGTTTCAGATTATGGTTGGTGCATAGAGAGAGACTCTTTACATAGGAAAGGATTTGGTGCACAGAAGAAGTTAAACAATGTGGTTTTTTATTCGATCAGGAGACTACATCGCACCTCTTCTTTTATTTCCCATATACCAAGCACGTTTGGGATGAAGTTAGAGAATGGATAGGATGGAGGAGAGGAAAGATCACCTCAGTCACATATGCATTCCGTAAGATAATACAGGATACTACTAGCAACAACAAGGCAAAAAGACTTCTTTTTATCACTTTTGCTACCATGATCTACTATATATGGATGGAAAGAAATGCCTTGCAGTTTGGTACGAGGATGCTATCTCCCAAGCATATAGCTGATAGAATCAAACTTCAGATAGCGTCTTTATATTTGAACTCTTGATGTATTTTTGGTATTCACCCTAAGCCTTTGGCTTGGGTAGGTTGGATAGGTGGATAGGATTTGTCTCAGATTGTACGTAAGTACTCTGTAATCATTTTCAGTAAAATAACATTTACCAATTTCACTAAACCATATAAACCCTAAAACCCTAAACCCCAAATAGCTTCATGAGTTATTAACAGAAGTGTACAATATCATTAAAATGGTTATGATTGGATTTATACCCTAAAACCTTAAACCATAGATCTCTAAACCCTTAAAACCCTAAACCCTAAACCCTAAATCCTTAAACCCTAAACCTTAAACCATAAACCCTAAAATCCTAAACCCTAAATACCTATACCATAAACCCTAAACCCTAAAAGCCAAAACCCAAAACCTAAAACCCTATAAACCCTATAAACCATAAACCATAAACCATAAACCATATATAATCACGTCACATCCACAGGCAAACCCAAAAACTTCGATTCCAATCAATCAACGTAAAATCTAAAACCAAATTTCAAAAGCGAAACCGTAAAACTTAAAACAATTTAAATTTAAAGATTCAATTACCGAACAAAATATCCATAGGTTAAACAAATTAAATTCATACGTCCACAGTAAACCCTAAAACTTCGATTCTAATCAATCGACCTAAATCTAAAACCAGATTTCAAAAGTAAAACCGAAAAAACTTCAACAAATTAAATCCAAAGATTCAATTACCAAACAAAAAATCCACAGGTTAAACAAATTAAATTCATACGTCCACATGTAAACCCTAAAACTTCGATTCCAATCAATCGACTTAAATCTAAAACTAGATTTCAAAAGCTAAACCGAAAAAACTTCAACAAATTAAATCCAAAGATTCAATTATCGAACAAAAAATCCACATGTTAAACAAATTAAATCCATACGTCCACATGTAAACCCTAAAACTTCAATTCCAATCAATCGACATAAAACTTAACAAATCAATTTCAAATATCGATTTCAAATAAAACTTAAAATAAAATTAAACAATTAAACAAATTAAAACCATACGCATGGTAGTGAAGGTTAGTGAAGGTGATTCCAGGTGAAATGGAATGGTAGTGAAGGTAGTAAAGGTGATTCCAGGTGAAATGGAATCTGAATAGGCGGAGGCAGTGAGTTTCACAGTTTGATCTCTAATTGTAAAATTAGGGTGAAAAGGTGGATAGGGTAGAGAAGAAGGATGATTACATCCGTCAATGATACTTTTTGAAAGATAATAGTTGATACACGAAGCAAAACAGAAGTGTAAAATATCATTAAAATGGTTATAATTGGATTTATACTCTAAAACCCTAAACACTAGAACTTCAAGCCCTAAACCTTAAACCCTAAATCCTAAATCCTAGAACCCTAAATCTTAAACCCTAAACCCTAAATCTGATCGTCGTCATTTTTACCTAGATTTTAGTGTCTTTATTTGTGAATTTTTGGATGTTTTTATCCGTATTTGTATAACTTTTGGTGGAGTTTTATGTTAATTAGGAGAAGTGTGATATAGATTGATAAAAGTGTGGAAATGAGCTTAAATGTATGTAAAACAGGTCAAAAATGGAGCAAAACAGAATCGAGAGCTGAAATGAAGAAGGCGAACATAACTTGACCACACTCGAATCGAGCTCTGAGCTCGGATCGTACGTTACACACGGGCCTATAACAAGTGGTCGTATGCCAGCACCTGAAACACCTACACACCTATGTCGAGGCCGTGCGCAGCACAAGGGTCGAGCTCAGTCAACACGCAGAAACATGCCGAGAAAAGTGAGCCGACTCGAGTCGAGCTCTGCAGCTCGAGTCAAGTCATGCAAAAATCTTGAATAAGTTTGCACATGTTCTAGAAGATTCCAAGAGGTATAAATGCCCAATTTTAGCGTGATTTACGAGAGAGAGCCATTTTGATAGCAGTTACAAAGATCCAACACACACTTCCACACAATTTCTTCACACACACTATCTCCTACATTCAAAATTCACCAAATTCATCCATTTTTACCACTTTGAATCCATAATTCTCTCCATACATCCTTCACCCATACCATCCTTAGAGAGATTTGAGGCTTATTTGCTTGGAATGCCATTGGAGGAAGGAGATCAATCCTCATCTACAAGGGAAGAAATTTTACTTTCATTTTGTAATTCCATTGATGTGAAGTTGGCAATGGAATTTTATGAACTTTGTAAGGCTTGTAAGATGATTATTGTTGGCTAGACCTCTTGTGAGGCTAGCCACATGATGAATTGAGAGTAAACTAGATTTGTGAGATTTTTAGTAGTTAATTGAATTGATGATGGATTTCTTCTAATAAATTGTGATTCATGTTTCATTTTATTAATTGTGTGATTGATTTCTATACACATGATGTTAGGATGGCCATTCTGATATTATATGTTAGGGGTTAATTGAATCAATTAGTGAAATGATCATGCATGTTAGTGTGAGGGGAGGTAAGTCTTATGCTTAGAACACTTGTAAGAAGACATTTGAGTAATTGAATGAGAATAATAAAACTTAGAATCATAGTACTGTCATGTGAATTGATAATAAGACCAATTTAAGGGGATTTAATTTTGTAAAAGGGATGAGAACCTAGTCACCTTGACCATAGAGATTAGGGGTACAATAGTGATTGCTTCTAGTCCATTGTCAATTATGTTTGCTACTAGAATCTTGCATGTCTAGGTTGCTTCCTTGATTTTAATTGTGGTTAGTCTTGCATTTTTTCTAAGATCTACTACACTCATTCCATTTCATCCTTGTTCCTTGATAATTGTAGTTATTACTTGCTTTTCTAGTTAATTGGATATCATAATTGTTAGTCTAAAATCAAAACCCAAAATTCTATTACTTTACAAAGCATGATTAAAGGCAAGTCCGGATACACCTTGATTTCACTTTTCCCTTGAGACGATATTCTATAAATTTTATACTTGCTCACTACGTTTACAACAACGATAGAGTTATCTTACTCTATATCATTTTTACCTAGAATTGAGGCTAAGAACAAAATCATAAATCCCTAAACCCTAAAACTCTAAACCATAAACCCTAAATCCTAAACCCTAAAACGCTAAACCATATAAACCCTAAAAAACCAAAACCCAATAATCCCTAAAACCCTAAAACCGTAACCCCAAATAGCTTCATGAGTTATTAACAGAAGTATACAGTATCATTAAAATGGTTATGATTAAATTTATACCATAAAACCCTAAACCCTAGAACTCTAAACCTTAAACCCTAAACCCTAAACCCTAAAATCCTAGAACCCTAAACCCTAACCTCTAAATCCCTAAATCCTAAACCTAAACCCTAAACCCTAAAATCTTAAAACCCTAAACCATAAACCCTAAAACCCAAAAACCCTAAAAACCTATACCCTAAATCCTAAACCCCTAAAACCCTATAAACCTGAAAACCCTAAAATCCTAAACCCTATAAACCTAAAACCCAAAACCCAAAACCTAATCAACTTTATAAGTAATTAATAGAAATGTACAATATCATTAAAATTGTTATGATAAGATTTATACCCTAAAATCCTAAACCCTAGAAGACTAAACCCTAAATCTTAAACCCTAAAACCTAAAACACTAAAACCCTAAACCATAAACTGTAAAACCTTAAAACCTTAAGCTCAACAACCCTAAACCCTATAAATCCCTAAACCCTATAAACCAACCTTAAACCCTAAAACCTAAAACACTAGAACCCTAAAACATAAACCGTAAAACCTTAAAACCCTAAACCCAACAACCCTAATCCCTAAACCCTAAACCCTAAAATTCTAAACCCTATAAACCCTAAACCCTATAAACCCTTAAACCCTGCTCCTACACCAACTACATCTGGGATGATATGAAGAGATGGATAGGATGGAGAAGGGGAAGAATCAACTCAGTTACAGATGCTTTCCGTAAAATATGCATGGACACCCGATGAAGCAACAACGGAAGAAGACTTCTCTTCATCACCTTTGCTACTATGACATACTACATCTGGATGGAGAGGAATGCCCTACAATTTGGAACAAGGATGCTGTCCCCGAACCACATTGCAGATAAAATCAAACTTCAGATAACATCATTGTATTTGAATTATTGATGCATTTTGTATTCACATTAGGCCAAGGCCTTAAGTAGGTTGGATATAATAGTTAGAACTTGTATTCACATTGTACGTAAGTACTCTGTAACCGTTTCAGTGAAATAACATTTACAAATTTCACTATAAATCCTAAAACCCTAAACCCTAAATCCATAAACCCGTACGTAAGTACTTTGTAATCATTTCCAGTGGAATAACATTTACCAATTTCACTAAACCTAAACCCTAAACCTAAACCCTAAAACCTAAAGCTAAACCCTAAATTTAAAAGCCTAGGGTTTAGAGTGTTTAGAGTTTCACTGAAATTGGTAAATGTTTATTTCAGTTCCAACGATACAAAGTACATAAGCACAATGCAATAATCGAAATCCTATCGCTGAACGCTTAGGACGTTACAATGACATAATTCAAATACAAGCTAACAATCTGAGAAATACCTTTATCTGCAATGTGCGCAGGAGCATCCTCGAATCAAACTAGAGAGCATTTGAAAGGAAGGAGGAAAGAAAGGAAACCCAGCCCTCCCCATACTAAATATAAATATTATATTATTTATTTTTTATAATCATTTAAAATTCTATACTTTATTACTTCTTATTCAAGAAGCTAATAATTTATAATAGTTATCACAAAATATTCCAAAGAAAAATCTAAAACACCATATGCATACTTTTTATTAGTGTAAAATTAGTGATTTAAAATACCTAAATTTCAAATTTTAATCTTCGACTATCCATATTACTAATTCATTTTAATATTCATTCTATATGACCAACGTATCTTAATTCATTTTAATATTCATTCTATATGATCAATGTTTAAAAAAATTTAGAGGTAAATTGTTTCTAATCCCTCATTCCCAAAAAAGTTTATTTTTTCCCACCCAAAAGTCGTCTTTCCTTTTTTACACACATGAAATCCACACATATCATTAATATAATTATAATACGGGTCCATCCTTTCACTTATAATACAACTATCCACTACACATAAAATACTAATACTCCTTAATCCACGTGCAAAAAGAAAAAAAACAATACTTTGCATGAAAGGAGGGAGTATTTTTTAATTTTTTCTTATGGATTTTTTTTCCTCTTTATATTTTTATTATAAAGTTTATTAATATCGTAAAAATAAAAATAAAAATTAGGGGCCTCATCTTTTTATTTTTTATTTGTCATGAGCATTGACGTAGCCACACTTGGACAGTGCCCCCCTGAGATTTTACTAATTCTAGTATATATATACTCAATTTTGAAAATAATAATTGGATGCCATGATGGATTGGTGCTAAGTAATTGCAATGAGATCTTGAGTTCGAGTCTTACGCAAATTCCTTTTTTTCATTTTCTGTCTTTTTAAATTTCTTTTCAAAACTTTTATTCCTTTTTTTCATTTTCTTTCTTTTTAAATTTCTTTTCAAAACTATGTAAATTATTATTATTATTATTTTTAATTCTATAGTATTTCCTTTTCTTTTAAATTAATTAATTTAACTTTTATCTTTATCTTCTTTTTTTCTTGGTTAAGTTATTTAACATTTTTTTTTGGGTAAATATCTGATAATTTATTCAACTTTCTTTTAAAGAATTTCTTAGTATTTTTTTAAAATTAATTTATTTTACTTTATTTTTATTGACATTATTTATATAATTTTTTCTATAATTAATTTATTGTATTCAATTTATTCTTAACAATATATACTTAATAACTTCATATTAAAAATATATATTTCTCGATAACATAATATATTCTATATTTCATTTATTATTAATAGATGATCAAATTTCTAAAAAAAGTTTAATTAAATAGATGGAAAAATGAAAAATTTTAAGTAATATAAGAATTACTAAACAGAGAAATATTTTATTTTACAATACCATTTTGACCCCCTTGGATTTAAATCATGACGGACCCCTTGGATTTAAATCATGGCTCCGTCACTGGTCATGAGCCCTTAAAAAATAGGACTGACCTAGCTACTAATAAACATATTTTATTAATAAAATAAACCTACTTAAAAATTAATCGATTTGTTTGATAACCACTCACAAGAGAGTGGCCGAACATTTATACTATATTAGACATCTATCCATGTCTATATCAGTATTGGAGTGGAACTAACCATTAATACCTTTTACAATACGTTTGGAATGAATTATTATTATTAATTAATTTGTTCATCTAATATGAAACTAATTAATCATTTAACAAATTGAGCATGTTAAAATTCACTGTTTTTGCTGATAGTGTACTGGTATACATCTTTGCATGCAATTAGGTAATAAAATTAGGATTCTTTGTGGATGCAATCTAGGTGTAAATACATGGATTTAAAACACATGCCTTCCATCCTTCAAATTAAACATCAACTAATAAATTTTAATCCACATGGCGCATCTTGTGTCTTTCACGCTAATCTGCGCCTTTCTCTCTCCTCACATTCTCTCTCTACACGCACACCGCACCAAGCTCTCCCTCCGCCTCATCCACCCGCATTCCATAATCCGACACTCTCTGACGTCAATCGATGACGACATCAGAGCTCCGGTGACTCCGATGGAGGACCGGAGCCTCTTTCTGGTGAACATCTCCATCGGTGAGCCGCCGGTGCCGCAGCTTCTTGCGATGGACACAGGCAGCGACGTCGTTTGGGTCCGCCGCACCCAATGCGACGGCTGCACAAACATATTCGACCCCAAAAAGTCCTCCACCTTTTCCAAATTGCCAAGCGACTCCCCTCAGTGCGTGCAGTTCACGCACCAGGAGCCGTACCCCCCTTCCGGCCAGTGTTCTTACAACATAACCTACGAGGATCACTCCTCCTGCAGCGGCTACCTCGCGCTGGAGAAGTTCACCCTCGTCACCTCCTCCGGCAGCACTTCCGCCTTGGCGAACTCCGTACTGGGATGCGCGCTCGCCACCGCGGGCTCGATGCCGCCGTACTGGAATGGGATCCTGGGCCTCGAGGCTCCCAGCGAGTACCATTTTGTCTCCAGGACCGGCAACAGATTCTCGTACTGTATCGGAAATATCACTGACATTGATTACATGTACAACCAGCTGATCCTAGGTGACGGCGCCATATTCCAGGGTGATTCGACTCCGATGAAGATCAAGGGCAACCACTACGTGGTGTCGCTGGAAGGGATCAGCGTGGGAGACAAGCAACTGACGATCAACACGCAGGAGTTTTACTACAACGTGATAATCGACTCCGGGTCGACGTACACGGCGCTGGTGAGGAGCGCGTACGAGCCGCTGGTGGCGGAGGTGCGGCGGCTGGTGGAGGGGGTGGTGAAGCCGGTGGGGGAGGGGGATGAGAATCAAGTGTGCTATGGTGGGGATTTGGAGAGGGATTTGAAGGGGTTTCCGGTGGTGAGGCTGCAGCTGGCGGGAGGGGCGGAGATAGAGCTGGACGTGGAGGGGGTGTTCCGGCGGACGAGGTCGGGAACGGCGTTCTGCATGGCGATAGTGGAGTCGGAGAAGAACAATATAATTGGTGTAATGGCGCAGCAGTACTATAATGTAGGGTTTGATTTGGATGCAATGAGGATTAGTTTTCAAAGAATCGAGTGTCAGCTTCTTGAAGACTGACTTACACTGATTTTAGGATTGTGTAGCGGGTGTTTTTATTTATTTTAACACAAATATTATCGATCAATAACAAAATCACATGAGGAAATCACTAGATACCTAAGCTATTTTGAGTGTCACGTTTTTTGCAACGTGATTAACATGTGAATTTAGAAACACAAATTTGTAGCACTGTAATCACAATCTTTGCATCTCTTCTATAATTAGTCGACACATTTGATGGCCACATTACTGTTCATCGATAAACTTGATCCACTATTTCATCAAACTCCAAGCTGCTATTTACTCCTGTTCTAGTGCATGAGAATTAACAATGTTTTTTCACGTGGATTAAAAAAAATTTCTTTTTGATAAATTTTGATTTTTGCACGGAGACTTAGATATATAATATTTTAATAGATATTGGGTTGATAAATACTCTCCATTCGTCCCACTCAAATGGTTCATTTTTTTCATTTTGTACGTTTCACCAAAAGAGTCTACTTTCCCTTTTGTACACACATACACCCACTAATACAATTGAAATATGGGATCCACACTCCCATTAATACAACCACCCACTATATATTAAATAATAATACTCTTTAATCCACGTACATAAAGCAAAAACAACTATTTGGGCGGGACATAGGAAGTAATATTTAATGTGTAATAGATAATTTTATTAGTGTTGTGCGTGGGCCACATGTGGCCTAAATAATTATTTTGTGTGGATTTTACTTAACAAAAAAGAAAATGTAAACTTAATTTGAGATAAACTAAAATATAAAACGTAAATTTTAATGTGAGACGAAAGGAATAATCTTTTAAGATAACAAAAACCCAAAAAATATGACACGTGTGTTAGTTGTTGATGAGAATTTTAAAATTAAAATATATTTTGGGATTATTATGTTAAGAAACGTTGTCATTCTTAAATGGTACACAATGTGCTGGTACAGTCGGAAATAAATATTGTTCATATTGCTTTGGTCAAATGTAGTTCTTGTTTTTTTCCTTTAAATATTATTGTAGATTTTTATATTATATGACAAATTCTCCATGTATCCATGTTAGAACTTATATACTAATAAATAAAAATATAAATGAATAAAAATTTATGCATATTGTTTGGTGAAATTTTAACGAATATTTTATTACCTTTGTAATGAAAAAATAAACAAAAAAATTTATATATTTATTATGAAATACATGTATTACATTATTAAATAAAACTTTTTTATAGGAAAATAAGTATTTTATTAAATAATAATATCAAACAAGTACAAGGTGTACTATGATGATTCCCTTCACTTTTCTGACATAATATCATAAATATTCTAATGGATTTAAAAATCATTATGCAACTCCATAACTAAATTATTTGGTGCCAATGCCTTTTGCCTACATCCTCAATTTTATAAACTCAACGAGGTCATCCAATAGAGTTACCTTTTGTTTGAATATACTTGAATTCTTTGTGATCCACAAAGACCATGTAATGCAATGCCACAACATTATTCAAAACACTTCATGTTTCTTGTTCCATGACAATCCAAGATGAGCTTGAAATTGCCTATCAATAGAAGCTTGCATACTACCTCGGATGCCTACACACAAGAAGCACTTTTACCATACACTTGATGAAAATGGACAAAGTTTAAATAGGTGATCAACATCTTCCACACTGCTTGCACAAAAAGTACACATCAAACTGTCCTCAGAAGCTAACACATTATTAAATAAAACTAATATATATGAGTTCACATATATCAAATTAAGGTAGTTAGGCCGATCACCCCACCATTCTGGATATCTAAGTAGCTCAAAGCATGTGACAATTTCATGTCCTGATCGGTGACAATGAGAACACATCAATCTAGATTTGTCAATTTTATTTGGTTTTTCTTGCCCACGCCCTTCTGGACGAACAGAAAAACTCACCACTTCGGGTTGGGATTCTCGAGCAAGAGTAATTCCACAAACACGTTCTTCTTGAGTAATTTGTTGATACGCACAATTAAGAGAAGGTAAGTGTTCTTGAGACAACAAAGTGGTACGAAGTTGAGCATAGTAATCAAAATTTAAACCCATCAAAAACTGATGAAAATGCTCATTACTCCGTCGTTTTCCATGTGCCTTACCCAGATCACATGTACATTTCCCACATTTACATTTAATAATGGGTTCATGATTAGTCAATTCATCCCACAAGACTTTGAGCTTTCCAAAATATGTAGAAATAGACATATTCTTGGATTGCTCACACTTTGCTGAATCAGTTTTTAGTTGTTGAATTCAAGGGCCATTAACAACAGAGAAACGGGCCTGCAATTCATCCCACAGAAGTTTAGCATCATCATAGAAAGAAATGGTAGATCTAACCTCTTGATCAATAGTGTTCATTAGCCAGGAGACAAGCATGGAGTGGATGGTAAGCCAATCCTCTATTGTGAAAGGCTCTTTAGGTTCCGTAATAGCGCCATTGACGAAATCGAATTTCCGGCGAGATAATAAAGCAAGACGCACAGATCTTGCCCATTCATCATAATTGTCACGTCGAAGACGAACCAGAATGATCACATCTCCAGGTCTATCTTGCGAGTCAAGGAAGAAGGGAGATGTATGGTCATTTCGAGAGGAAGTAGTTGATGATTCGGTCATATATCGTAAATCTTAGCCGTGTGACTATGGTACCATGAAGAAAGTTAAAACACGGAAATAACAAATATTTTCGTGAGGAAGAAATTATCTATCATTTGATACGTATGGTCTTACATATATACACTAAGTAAATCAAAACAAACCAATCTAATTCCTAATGATTTACATATCAATCTATTTCCTAAAATTAAGGAAGATCATATTTGCTGATCATATATTCCTACTATAATGCCAATCTAATTACTACACAAAATAACATCTAAAGTTTTTTATTTACCCGCCCAAACAATCCCATTTTGATATTTCCCCAATTTATCATATTTTCTTCAATTTATCATATATCTCTCCAATTTCTCATATTTTTATCAATTTATCACATGTTATCATTTATCATATATCTCCCAAATTTTTCATCTTTTCTTCAATTTATCACATATTATCATTTATCGCGTTACATTCTGATATCTCTCCAATTTCTCATATTTTCTTCAATTTATCGCATATTATCACATATTTTTACAACGTTCTCATCTAATATATTTAATATAATTATAATTAAAGATTATAATCTTTCATTCGTCGAATAATATCAATTACATTTATTTTTATTACTGTATCTTAATTAAATATTGTCAAACATACTATAATTTGATTATAAAATTATTTCATTAATATTCTATATATTTCTGTTTCAGTAGTAGAGAGCTTAATTAAAAAATATGTTTTGACTCTAAATTACTAATATATTTGGATAGATATTTTTCTCTTGGATTTTTTTATCATTTCAATTGTTACAGTTTATTGGGATGAATATGATTTTATGACGGTGAGATTAAAATCTTTTAAACAAAATTATTCTTTTGTAGCTGCAATATATCAATTATTTATCATACCAAATTTTGGGTTAGTTAACTGTTTCATTTCTTTTATCATGTAAACTATTCTAGAAGATTTTTCTTAGTGTTACTAAAACGCTAACGATGGTTGATAATCAGAATTGCTCATGGAATGTTTCTATAATTTCAAGAAATTATTAACTCTATTTCACAGATGGTCTAAATTTGAAAAAGATTTAAATATATTGTTCCGCAGGACCGGACCGGACTGGCCGGTTCAACTGGTTGAATCGGTTCGAAAACCGATTCAAATGCACCGTAAAAACTGTTTTCTATGTTGAACCGGGAAAAACTGGTATGAACCGATTCAAACTGGAATTACCGACTGAACCGGTCAAATCGAAAACCGCCGATTCCAATTATTTATTTATAAATTTATATATATATATATATATATAAATTTCGTACTGAGATTTGAGTCGTTGACTAATTTGAGAGTCAACATTCCAAGATTGGATGAATGCAAAGGGAGGGGAGTATTGATCATTATATATAGAAATACAATACCCCTTATCTTTAATAAGTTTTCAATGTGGGATATTGAAGTTATGAAAAAGAAGGGAGAAATGGTGGTCTTTATATCTACATGTCCAATACTTCATCCTCTCTTATAATTAATCAATGTGAGATCTCCCTTTCTATAAGCATATACATTTAACTACATGTAATTTATCACTCATTATTTGTTTAATTTTAAAATAAATAAATTTATTTGCTTAATAGTATCCAAATCCAAATAATTGAAAAATATATTTTAAATGAATATTGATTAAAATTAGAGTCTAACAAATAAAAATAATTAACAATTTTATTTTCATTTTTATTTCAATTCTCATATTTTTAATTAATTTTCTTTCAATTTCAAAATTAATTTAAATTAAATTAGCTATTAATATAAATCAAAATTCAAAATTTATTTTATTTTCCCATTTAACTTTACTCTTTCACTCAATTATTTTTCATGTATGTTAATATAAAATAATAAAATATTATTAAAATTTTAAAATATGTAATTTATGTTTTTCCGGTTGAACCGCCCGGTTCGACCTTGAACCGATAGGGTCACCGGTTCAACCTCCGGTCAAATTTTCAAATCACTGAGAAAAACACATTTTATTTATTTATTTATGATGTTTAATCGCCCATGAAAATCAAATAAATATATAAAAATGTTTACATAATATATTTCGCCGTTTCACTAAATAATATTTATATGGAATATATAAAAAAAATTTATAATAAATTTGAGCATTTCACGAAATAATATTTATATATTTTAATTTTTTAAAATCCATCCTCGTGTTGCACAGGTAAGTTTTGGTAGTTTTAATATATATTATAATTTATCAAATTTAAATATGATAAAATCATAAGATATTATTATGATATTCTTCATATTTTATTGAGATCCAATATTTAATATAGATTTTTTTAAAAATTATGTCATTAATTACGATTAAGATACTTCTAGCCATGCCAAATTTTATTTTATAAGATCCATTTAGACTATTCGTCCAATTCTTCCTTTTCTTATTTACGTCCATTCGTCCCATATTTTCAAGGGTTATACATTCTTCTTATCTTGAAATTATTAATGCTAGGTACATTATGCACTTGTTACACAACAACCCCTTAGGGGAAGGGCAAAACAAGGGGCACAACGTTCGGCATGAATCCTATTTGTGAACAACTGACGCTATTTGCAGTGGAGAAGGTGGCTCTATCTATGTACGGTTAGCAACTTAGCGACATTAGCTACCAAAATGCCTTCCCATTGGCCTAAGCCTAAGGTAGTTCGCTTCGGAATGAGGTAAACAAGTTCTAGTAGAGTATACCACCGAGTCAGGTTATGAATTCCATGCTCTAACGCTGACGCCCTTCAACGGTTGTTCGATCGCTAATGGGCTAATAATAGAACTGCAGATTTTATAAAAAAAGCGGTTGATTATTCGGATTTCATGTAAATGAGTTGTCACCCCTAAATTACGTTCCTAAACGAGTGCTTACCTACGACACCTGGCTTTCTCCGGTGCATATTATTTTAAGATATATATATATATATATATAAATAAAATATTTTTAGATACAATATTTAAGGTTAAAATATCAACTTTATCCTTAATTAAATATACCCAATAATATCTATTCCACTTTTAACAATTTCAATTTTTATATTTCTGAAATTCCCATAATTGATGATTGGAGCTACACAAAAATCAACTAAATCCCCAACAAAAATATGCATTTCATGCTGGAAAATTAACTGAATCCCCCCACAAAAATTTGCATATGATAAGCAGCATTTTGTGCAAAAAAAATCAACTAAATCCACAACAAAAAAAATCAACTAAATCCACAACAAAAAAAATTTGCATTTCATAAGCAGAACTGCATTTCGTGCAGAAAAATCAATAAATCCCATATATATATATATATATATATATATATATATATATATATATATATATATATATATATATATATATATATATATATATATATATATATATATATATATATGCGCATTTTATAAGCAAAATCTGCATATCGTGCAGAAAAATTTGTGTAAACCACGGGAATTCATTTATAAAATGGGCATGAACACCGTTAATTTTGGGAATGCAAATATTTGGGCAAAATTGGAAAGATACACATATATTGTGTAGTTAATAGAAAGGAATAATATATAATGTATCTAATAATTCATTTCACTTATGGTATGTACTTGAGAGTAACTGACTCAGTTTTCTTCTATTCGTGCCAAATTTTAGCATATTCGGTCTATCTAAATATTCTATTCGTCCCATTTTTCTTTTCTTTATTTTTGTCTATTCGCCCCATATTTTTAAGGGTGATACATATTTTTAGTTTTCTTCTATTCGTGCCAAATTTTAGTCTATTCGGTCCATCTAAATATTCTATTCTTCCTATTTTTCTTTTCTTTATTTTTGTCTATTCGTCCCATATTTTCAAGGGTGATACATTCTTCTTAATTTTCTTCTATTCGTGCCAAATTTTAGCCTCATCGGTCCATCTAGACATTCTATTCTTCCCTTTTTTTTCTTTTTTTTCGTCTATTCGTTCCATATTTTTAACAGTAAATTAACCGATGTTCCTTCTATTCGTTATATTCTTTTGTTCCACTACCTATTATAATAGTCGTATTTCTTTTTTTTTTGTTCTCTATTATATTTTATTAATTTAATTTTGAGTAAAAATTGATTTAAAATAGAATTAGTTTGAATTAAATAAAATTAGAGGCAAAATGGTCTTTATTCATAGATCAATGTGGGCAGTTTTGATTATTTTCTAAAGGAGGGAAAAATTGTTTTTTGAAATTTTAAAGAGGGCATTTTGATGCATTTTCACTCATTTACTATATACATTTTTTTTGATACGAAATGAAATCTGCACACAAAATAAGTATATCTCTTACGGCACACACATAATATTAATACAACTATCTATTATAAATTAAAATATTATATCTCTCACCCAATACAGATTAAAATAAAGAGTATTTTTTAATTCAAGTTCAAAATATAAATGTAAATCTTCGAACGAGACGGATGAAGTAATTTTTTTTAAGTTAGTCTCACATTTTCTAAAAGTTGTTATTTTTGACCAATTTTATTGATTTTAGAGGGTATTGTAGAAATTTTAAATAATTAAAAATATAAAATAATGGTATGTGAGTGAAAAAGGAAAATTTGAATTCAAAGGAGTAACTTTTAAGGTTATTATTTAAAGTGATATTTCATTTTTTAGAGTGAAGAATTTCGTAGAACAAATAAATAAGAAAAATATGAAGAGTTTTGTGGGACGGTGAAAGTATTTTTTTCAGAGTCGAACATGTGTCATTGTGCATCTTGGACACCACGTGTACAATTCCAACAAAAATTAAGATTTTTAGTGAAATTAGGACTAGGTTGAAGTATTTTTTAAAATTTTGGTACTATATATTGAGTTTTATTTTTTTTATTACTCTCTCCGTCCGAAACTAAGGTGTACATTTGCTTTTTGCACGTGAATTAAAGAGTATTATTATTATATGTAAAGTGGGTAGTTATATTAGAGAGAATATGATGTGTCATATTATGTACTTTTTTACTAAATGAGAAAATTGATACCTTTGAATCGAACGTCAAAAATTGTAAAATGAATACCTTATAAGCGAACAAGGAGGAAGTATTATTTTTAAACTTTTTGAGATCCTTACTTATAAAGTAAAAGGTTGTGACACTGTTTTGGTTTCTAACTCCGCAATAATTCAGGTGTGTTTATTGCAGTCTATGGATGAACTACAATTGACTATTCTACTCAGTGCACAAGCTAATCATCTATATATATAGTTGACTAACTAAAGTATTAATTAATTATCAATTTTTTTTTATTTTTTAAGTTACATATCATCAATAAAAGCCAAAACTCAAGGCTACTTTTAAGAATATAGCATCATTCTCAAAATAGGTATGTGGATATATATTAATCAAATTTTATGAATATGTGGGTGGGTTGAGCCCAACTTATGCACACATATATAGATCATCCTTGGCTCTAACAATATAAAAGATAAAGCTACAAAAATAGGTATGTGGATATATATTAATCAAATTTTAAATATTTTCTTTACTATAGTTTTTGCTCTAACTCCATCTTTAATTTCAAGGGTCTAAGTGCTTAACTACCAATATTACAACTCCTAAGATGGAATCCCTTTTATCAATCAATTTTTAATTATTTATTTATATATTAATAAAAATTTGATTATTTCCTTTACTTTTTATTAAGATTTTTTAATAAATTAATTTGAAGATTTTAATAAATTTATAAATTCTCAATAAACTTATTTTTATTGTTAATTAGCTAGTTTAATATTTTATATTTCTTATATATAATTTTTTCGGCTCATATTATAAATTGGCAATTGGGAACATATATGTGAACAGTGATTTATTTACAGTTTCTTTTTAATAGATTATTCTTCGGCACGATGAATTATTACTTTTTTATATAAAAAATAAAAATACTACTCTTTAAATTCTTGTACACTGATCATTGATTTAGTATATGAATAAATATTCTCTCTATTCCGGATAAAGGTCTCTATTTGCTTTTTGCACGTAGATTAAAGAGTATTATTATTTTATGTGTAATGGATAATTGTATTATTAGTGAGTGGTGGACCATATGTAGGGCCCTTTTACTAAAAGAGAAAAATGAAGACTTTTGAATAAGACACCCAATATAATAAAATAAGACCTTTAGGAATGAAGGAAATACTTTTTAGATAAATGAACTAATACTCCTCTAATGAAAAACACAACTCTTCAAATTGCTTTGTTTTCATAGAGTAATATTTTTTAATTAATAGAGTAATTATTTATCTATCTGGTTCACACCAGCTCTTATAAAATTTTAATGATATTTTTCCTTTTCATTTATTTCATATCTTTTTATTTTAAAATTTTCTTTTTTCATAAATTTTACTTTAATATCAAAATATAATACTTCTTCCGTAGAACGCTTCTCATTTACTGTTCCACGTTATTTAAGAAAAGTTATTTTTTCTTATCAACTTTTTTTTTTATTTTAGAGGGTATTATAATATTTTTAGGTAATAAAAAAAATACTCAATCCGTCCCCCAAAATTATTCACCTTTACTGTGCCATGAATATTAAGAAAATGTTATTTTTTGACTAATTTTATTAACTTTTGGGGGAATTTGCTATTTTTAGTTAACTAGCTATTAGCAGGTGCGTTGCACGTTGTTTGTATTTTGCTATCATGTTCTATTTTTATGTAAATTATTTTTTATAAATAAGACGTCATCTCTACCGATTAAAATGTATTTTTTATAATTTATTAAGTTTATTTGTTGTATTTTTTTTTAAGTTTACCTCAGATGTGTTGTATCAAAAGATTTTTCTCGATTTACATTAATATTATTTTTTACATATGTTATTTCAATAAATAATTATTAATTTAATAATTTAATTCATACTAATCATGAACTTATTGAGATGCACAAATCTTTGAACTTTTACCTCACCTATATAATTTTTTCGATTATTATTTTATAATTTGTCTAGTTATGGTATATTGCACGTCGCTTATAGATTGTACTACTTTGTATAATCAAATAATTTTCTGTGAAACAAAATATATATCTCTCATTTACCCCTCAAATAAATAAATATACATATATATTATTATTTTAACCACAATACGAAAACAAATTCCTATCCATACTACTATCATTTATATACACATATATTATTATTTTAAGTACAATACGAAAACAAATTTCTATACATACTACTATCATTTATTTTTATCTTCACAATCTTCATTTGCGAATCACTAGTCTCATCCTTATGACTTATCCATTTTTAGAATCATTTTTTCGATATAAATAATTTCATCATTTAGAGATCATTTTTGTTTTCCTTTTCATGCGTCATCTATTTTAATTGCAGTGATATAAAATCATTCGACATTTTTTCGCCTTTTCTAGAGAATCAGATTGACAATCTTCTCCTCATCCATTTTCTTTTTCTTTGAATTTGTACATCTGTTTCAAGAACACATATACGTGATTTATTTTTCATCCTCTCAACACTTTATCCGTTTTAAACAATTTACGTGCTTTAAAAAGAAAAATATTAAGGGTAAGATATTTAATTTAAATAGTATATAATATCAATTACATGAATTTAATATAGAAGAATTAATATGTTTCTTATTGAAAGTAATAAAATATAGCAAGGACACTAAAAGTATTTCTAAAGACCTTCATACTTTTACGCCAATTAAGCAATTACAATATACATCAATGATCAGTTACCTTTTTCCTTTAAAAATGAATAAAAAAGTGTAAAAACTAATTACGTAAAACATTAATGAATATCAGAGTAGTCATTGGTCATTATTTTTTTAATAAGCGGCATAGAAGCAACTTTAATATAATATATTAAAGCAGAGAATTGTAGATGAACATAGTATAAATTGATAGAGAGTGATAAAAATTATAAAAAAGAGAACTTCGAACTTCACCCACTAATCTAATAACTTGTGTGAGACTTCGGAAATGTGAACTTTATAACGTATATAAACTTCTGGATAAATGGTTTCGTACATATTTCATATGTAGTTTTGATTTTTTGGTAATTAATTCTAATTTATTTGAGTAAAGCTAATATTAAGCAGGTCGAACATACTATCGTCTTAAGCTCTCGATTATATGGTCCGCATACAAATTTCTGCATTGTGGAAGTGAGCATATCACAAATTCAATCCACTTGCCCTATATACATATATGGAGAAATCAGTGAATCATATTAGTTCTCATACTTATTTCATGTGAATAATTAAATAGAGTCATCATGGAGTAATTAAATAGACTTATCACAAAATAAAAGCGCAAACTATATAATCACGAAATAAAAACATAAATTCATAGACCAAAATACGAATTTGAGACGAAACTCATCCTAATTAGAGTGGGAGCGAAAAGAAGAATAGATGAATTTACGAACAAAGAATACTAATTCAAAATTAGAATAAAAATGGAATGTGGCACAATGGAAAAATAGGGTGATGGTTCGAATGTGATGAGAGCCTAATGCCGTCGTCGAGGATCCGTCCAGGATTTCCGCTTCTAACAACTTCATCATCACCACATGACACTCCATATTTTATACTGTTTTATTTGCCTCTTCATATTACTCATTAAATGTGTTCATAAATTTATTAATGTGAAGGGATTGTATGCTAATTATTTGATATAGTTTATTAAATAATAATTATATTATAAAATAATTATAAACATAAATAATATCTTTTAACTTACTAATTAATATAAATAAATTAGTTAATAATAATTAATTGATAAATTAAAATTAACTATGAAATTGAATTAAATAATAACAATTCTTAATTAATTATCATAAGAATTAAAAAAGTTCATAAATTGGATGTCTAATAATTATTTATTTCATATTATAAAGAGAGGAGTTAAGGAGTACATTAATCCTTTATTAGTGATAACATAAAGAGGAGTTAGAGAGTCAATAATAACTAAATGATAGATTTAAATTTATTATAAAATAAAATAATTTAGAATTAAAAGTTTAAATATTTAATATGCTATTATTATTGATAATACAGAGTGAGGAGTTTAAATGTCAGCTTACAAACTAACATAAATTTATTAATCAATTATTCTCATAAGTGAAATGATTCAAAATTAAGTTTCAAACTCTTTGTATTTTTAATATATATATATATATATATATATATATATATATATATATATATATATATATATATATATATATATATATATATATATATATATTATTGTGATAATTGTGTAATGATGGGTTATGAAAAAATAAAATACAATTAATTATTTACAACATCTATTTTTAATAAATAAAATTTTTTTATAATAAATTAATATAAGAATTGAAAAGTTTACATGTTTAACGTCTAATTTATAATATTATAAATGATATGAAATATGAATATATGAATCCATAAAATAAATTGAAAATTGAAAAATGATTAAAGGTTGCACTAAATTAATTTAATTAAAGAAAATGAAAAGATATTATTAATAATTAACTTATTTAATTAATAAATTATACATTATAATTTATAAGGTTAAAATTGCAAATGATAAAATTATAGAGGGATAAAAAGGTCTAAAAAAGTTTCTCAAATCCTTGTCTCTTTTAATATATTAAGATAAATGAAGTATAAAATATTTTATGTGTGGAAGAAGGGATGACATTTTTTAAATTAATTTGTACTTTTGAGGTGTTCTATTAGAATGATATTTCATTTTTTTGGGGGTTAACGATTATATGAGACGAATAAATGAGAAAAGAGTGAAGGATCTTCTGGGACGGAGGGAGAATAAAGTAACAATATGTGTGAAAATTTTAAAATTAAAATAAATTTTGAAGTTGTTGGATAAATTGATGTTTCATTATATGGGGTGTGAAGGGTTTTGTGAGACAAATAAACAAGGAAAGTATAAATGATGAAGAAATATCACAATTGGTCCTGTAAATATGGTCGATTTCAACTTTATTATTTGCAATTCTCAATTTTGGTCATTTTTTTGTCTAATTTGAGTCATTTTTGTTCGATTTTATTCATATTAGTCCAAATTTAGTAATTTTCTCAAATTTAGTCATTTTTTTGTCCAAATTCAGCCCTTTATGTTCAAAAATGTCCAAAATTGTTCCTAAATGAATAAATTTTGGGCCAAAAGTGGACTTAAAAGAACTAAAATTTGAAAAAAGGACCAAAATTGGACTAAAAGGACCAAAATTGGTCAAGAAATGACCAAAATTGATAATTGAAGAGAAAAAAAGACTAAAGTTGGAATCGATCATACTTACCGGACTAATTTTAATATTTACCCTATAAAGGATTATGGGACACGAAGGGTGTAGTAAATAAATAATACTCCCTCCATTCTTGAAGGTTGTTCATTCTTTTCTTATTAGTTTGTTTTTATATATGTATTACCTAAAAATATCAAGTTACCCTCAAAAGTCAGTACAATTAGATAAAAAAATAGTCCCTCCATCCGCTTTTAAGGGTATCATTTTTTCATTTTGGGCGTCCACCCCAAGGGTCTCATTTCCTTTTTTATCCACACACACCCACTAATACAACTAAAAAATGGGACCCACATCTCTACTAATACAACTACCCACTACACATTAAATAACAATACTGCTTAATCTTTGTTCCCAAAAGCAAATGATACCCTTGAATCCGGACGGAGGGAGTAATTTTTTCTTGCGTGGTACAGTAAATGTGAACATTGTTCGAGGAGTAAATACATCCTCCTATACTATATGATTTTTTTCTTTTCTCTTTTCAACATTATTATACGATTTAATATTTTCATCATTTCATCATGATATGTAGTGCAACCTTGGAGAGTTCGCCTACCATGTAGTGCAAGTTTGTTTTGATGTGTGCCCATTTACTCAGTCGTTATAAAAAAGAACTAAAAATCTTTTTTTTATGAAGACAAGTTATTATAACAAGATGTTAGTAACTGTTTTAATGTGGCATATATTTTGCAGATTTGATCATCTTAGGATGTTAGTATATTGTTTTAATGTAGTATATTCTTTGCAGATTTGATCATCTAAGGCCAGGTCATAGGGTTAAAGAAAAGAATGATGTTAGGCTTGATAGTTCATGCTGCCTATTACAACCACCCTTGTCATATCCATGTCCAAGCCTGATTGTCCGGATAAGTGTGGAAATATCAGTGTCCCCTATCCTTTTGGCATCGGGGACGACTGCAGTGCAAATGCAAGCTTCACGGTCATCTGTAATCCTCCAACGTTGTTCTTAAGTAGCATCAATATGGAAGTAGTGAATATATCAGAGCGCGGTACAGTCACAGTTAAGCAGTCTGTCTCGCCCGTTAACTGCTCTAATTATGTGACGATTACAAGATCTTTCACCACATCTACACGCTACAATTCATATGTTGTAATGGGATGCAACATTTCAGTGTGGTTTGTCACTGGGCAGACCAGCACAATACAAGGATTATATGACTATGTATCTTCTGCCAACTACTCTGATTGTCGTCGCAGCAATGGTCACATTAGTGCATATATTGACACAGGAAAATACACCACCTACTATCCTAACAGTGGATTATATGACTATGTATCTTCTGCCAAATACTGCTCTTGCCCACCCGGTTACCAAGGGAATCCATATCTCCCCGGAGGATGCAATGATATCGATGAATGCACTTCTTCCTTCGATATAGTTGCCGTCTTAATGGGTGGCGTTGCATCTCGTATACATGTGACATCCCACGCCATAACACAAAATGACAATCATTAGTCTTGGCAGCGCAGTTGGTGGCCTGATTCTTCTCTTAATGGCATGCAGGTCCACCAGAGTGATCAGAAAAAGAATCAAGACGAACAAGCGACGCAAGTTTTATAAGCGCAATGGAGGCTTATTGTTGGAAAAACACTTGTCTGCCGCTGAGAATGGCCTTCACAAGACCAAAGAGCTGGCACGTGCTACGGATCATTACAACGAAAGCCGGGTACTAGGCCGTGGTGGCCAAGGTACTGTGTACAAAGGAATGCTAACCGTGGAATGATAGTAGCAGTCAAGAAGTCACAAAGGGTAGAAGAAGGAGATGTTCAAATGTTTATCCTATCTCAAGTAAACCACAGGAATGTTGTGAAGCTCCTCGGATGCTGTCTAGAAACTGAGGTTCCTCACCTAGTCTACGAGTTCATCCCCAACGGCACACTTTTCCAACACATCCATGAACTTCCAAATGATCATGAACTCCCATTGACATGGGAAATGAGGGTACGAATAGCCAGAGAAGTAGCCGGGGCACTTGCTTACTTGCACTCCGCCTCGTCTGCTCCAATCTACCATCGCGACATCAAGTCGACAAACATACTCTTCGATGACAAGTACCGCACCAAGGTTGCAGATTTTGGGACTTCGAAGTCGGCTTCCATTGATCAAACTCACCTCACCACACGAGTGGTGGGCACGTTAGGTTACTTGGATCCGGAGTACTTTAGATCAAGCCAGTTCACGGATAAGAGCGACGTGTACAGCTTCGGTGAAGTGATGGTAGAGCTTTTGATGGGAGAGAGAGCCATTTCAACAATTAGAGTGCAAGAAGGAAGAAGTTTGGCCACTCACTTCTTGCAATCAATGGAAGAAAATAAATTGTTTGAGATTGTTGATGGGAGGGTCCTGCAAGAGGGAAGGGAAGAGGAGATAATGGGAATGGCGGAAGAGAATGAGGGAAGTTGCTCATGAGTTGGAAGCAATAAGAGTTGTTCACAAAGAAGGATCAAATTGTGTTGATAATGAATGGGGAGGAGAAGATGGAGCATGATTGTAGTGATGTTGGTGAATCAGAGGGGCTCTCTTCCATCTCTGGAAGCTGCATTCATGTTGATAACATCACCCCATGTTTACCTACAGATGTTGAACTTCCATTGCCCTAAAGTGTGAGTATTTGGTTAATTTTGCTCCTATATATGTATTGTACTAGTGTTTCAAATATATTCAAGTGATTATCTTATGTGTTGAGGAGTATTTTCCCTCATTTCCACACCAAATTCATTAGCCTAATATGAACTATCAAAATCTTTTTTTTTTTTTAGGAAAGGTGGCACTATCCAAACTAGAATAAACAATATGAAAATACTGTTTGGCACAAGACTTAGTAAGATCAATACTCCAAACTTTGTACTCAATTATATACCAAACAACCACAAATCAAATAAATATGCAGAAATTAATGACGAATTAACACCAACAATGTTCAACATAAAACCACAATACCCCATCCAAAAACAATCCACTAATCACGCAATAGAATTCAGTTCAATTTCCCTTTTACAAATAGAGGAATATCCAAATATAACCAAAATATCATCAAGAAAATCACTCTTGCAATATACAATAACAATGGAAGAATACCTGTATACCCAAATATAACTAAAATATCATCAAGAGAATTGCTTAGGAATATCACTAAAATATCCACGCACTTCCTCTTTCCCTTCTCTCCCCTGCTTTCTCACTGAACTCTCAAGTGTCGCTTCTGATGATCATTCACGCCTCCAAGAAGACAAATAATATAATTAACCCAAAATGGGTAATGGTGGTGGGCCTTAGAATTTTAACAAAACATTGGCCATTAATGATAATAATTGTTGGGCTTCTAATATTTATTTGTTTTGGGCCAACTTCTATTGGGGCGAACACAACCTTTATATCACTTGTTAGCAGAGGCGAACATTTCCGCTCAGACTTGTGCCTTTTCTTTAAGGGTATAAATAAATTATATTTCTTTAATATGAAATAAATTATGTTTCTTTTTATAAGGGTATAAATTATAAGTATTTATTTCATGCTACGAAAAAAAAAAAAATTAATACGAAAATGTGAAGATCAGACCGTATTGATCTAAGTTGACTACGTACTGCTCTAATCCATCAGCACGTCTTCTAAATGGAGTTGGATTTTCGTTCTCATAATTTGATTTTAGAATTTGAAATGAGAAGGAAAGACTTGTATATATATATGATATCTGAAATCATTTAGTAATATTTTTAAAGAAAAATGATACTTAATTAATGAAAAATAATAATAATATAATAAATTAATAATTTATTAAATAAAAAAATATTTTTAATAAATAATATAACTAATTACAAAAATATAAAATAGTTTCCCGTAGGACGGTGTGAATGATCCAAATGGAATTGCTAACAATTTTATTTAACAACTAGGGTTAATATGGGCTGGATTTTTTAAATTATGTTTTGTTGGGTTATTTAAAATCATGGAATTAATTGAGTTGGGTTGAATTAGTTTAGTAGATAGAGTGTGTTTGCTGTAATAAAGTGTGATGATATATATATATATATATATATATATATATATATATATATATATATATATATATATATATATATATATATATATATATATATATATATATGAGCACTTATTTTAAGTGAACTTTTTATACTAATTTTATTTTAAGTGTAAAGGGTGGTGGGCCATTTATGTAGATGAGAAAAATATGAAGAATTTTCCAGTACAAAACGAGTATAGAATTAATTAGTAAAGAATTTATATTTTAAGTACTTGATTATATGACTTATATATAGTTCTGTGTATATTTATTCAATTTTAAATAATTTGATAATTAATGAAGTTTTTTTAATTTTTTTATTATACTTTAAAGGTAAAAAACATATACAAATCTTAAATTATAATGATAAAATAGTAATATTGCATTTTTATATAAGCAAGGTCATATACATCTTAGACTTAACGTGTGGATCTAATAATTATCCATGTTTTAGACTTAAGCAAGTTCATATTAGTAATATTGCATTTTCATTATACATCTTAAGTCCGGTTATGTTTCATGAAATGAAAGATTTCATAAGCAAGTAATCCATTGTTTGTAACGAGTCTACAGGAACAAAAGCCAATTAACAAGTGTCAATAATTATGGGGAGTAAAAATGCACCTGTGGATCTAATATATATCCATGTTTTAGACTTAACCTGACTTAATAATAATAATAATAATAATAATAATAATTTTTCATAATAATAATAATAATAAATATATTTTATATTTTATTTATATAACAAACATACTTTAACGCATCTCATAATTCATTTCGTATAAATAGCGTGTAACCGGGGATTTTGTCTATTAATATTAGCATTCATATCACGGGCTACGGATTACAATTCCGTTCAAATTTGTACTGAAACACGTTTTTCCCCATTTCCAATCCGTGGCAAAAAGATATCGAGAATTTTCCGCTTTTTTTTTTTTTTAATTTAATTCCAGACTTTAAACGGAATTAAGTTGAAAAGGTAAAACTTTGGCTGTTTTCATATTCTACAGTAAATAGTTATGAATTAGTGGGCTACATTATTATCTCAAGGTCCCGATCTCTATTAAAGATGTATATTTATTAATATATACCTTTAATAATAAAAAATATTCTAAACTCTAGAATTTTAAACTCTAACACCTAAAATCATATACCTTTACATCTTAAATTGATTTATGCGTGATTCTTTTAAAAATATGGATATCCATATTTTGGATACAAATTAATTTTTACCGTTATATTAATTACTAATCTCTGTTCAGAATTTTGGTATCATTTTTTATATCAGTTCAAGCATGTGTGCAATTAATTATAATAATTAATATAAAATATGGAGTAGTGTTTATACTTTAATTTTATAGTATAATTAATTATTTCCTTTCTTTTAACTTGTCATCTATATCAAACAGTAATATAACATAAGAAATGCTACAAATGACACAAGGAGATCTAGACCACTTCATACTACATATAGATTTATTTTTTCATCTTATATATTATGTCACATTATCACTTTTTATATTTATTTAATCAATACTCAAATATACAACTTAAGATTAAGTAGTAAATTGTGCAAAACACAATTATATATCACTATAAAACTTGAACATTTATCTCAAAACCTTTTTCAATACTCCATACTTTCATCCCAACAGGTCACATTTTGTCATTTTCATAGTCTATTTTAAATTGTATTATATATTTATCTTTTTAGACAGTTGAAATTTATACACTATTAGTACTGTTATAATATGTAATTCACATACTATACAAATATTAGAAATACAACTACTTATTATACATTAAATAATAATATTTTAATCCACGTACAAAATATAAATGATATCCTTGAAGGACTATATAGTATATAATATATCGGATGGAGTAATCCACTGTAGAAGATCTTCAACTCTTCTTTTTAAATTCCTAAAACCCCATAACAAAAAACTCAATACTATTGTATTAATTATTCATTATTATACATAAATACACAATATATATAATTAATTAATTAAACCGAATTATTAATTAGTTTAGAAACATTAGTATAATCAATAAAAACTACATACTAAATGCACTTGACTTTAATTACTGGAGAGTTGAACTGAACCACTTGCATAACCTATAAGGTCAAATATATTAATTCTGCTAGCTTCTGCATTATGATTATTTGCATGAATTATTGAAAAAAATATGTATTCATCAACATTGACTTTACAAACAACTTAAATTCTCGTTCAAGAATATATCAAGTTTAAATAATTAAATTTAAGCAAAAATGATTGATGTATAAATTGAAAGTGATGGGAACGTCATATCTTTAATAAAAAATGACATTAACATCTTTAAAGTAAAATTATAGCTAATTAAGAAAATAAATATGTTACTCTTAAATTTAAAAACTCCATATAACTAACCTTCTTAAGTAATTCGAGTTTTAGAGTAGACTAATTGACGCTCATCCAATATATACTTGCAATATTTTCTCATTTATTTATTTAATTATAATTATATTAATCCAAAAATAATAAGACACACAACATAAATTAAATTTAAAAAATTTCATTTGCACGTATTACCATTAAAAAAACACATTTTTTAGCAACGAAATTTACCAACAGAATTCAATTCGTTTGGTAATTACCAACGGATTGCCAATAAAAAAATACATTTTTTTAAGCAACGGAATACCAATAAATTTTCATATGTTTTTACCAACAGAATAAAATCAGTTGGTAATTATTACCAACAGAATTATTATATAAATTGCCAACATAATTATTACCAATGGATAACCAACAAAATTGAATTTTTGTTGTTGATAATTTACCAACTACTACTTTATCAATAAAAAATTTAGCAACGGGTTTCATTTTTAATCTGTTGGTAAACCAATTAAATAAAATTAAGATTTTTATAATGAAATATTCTGTTGGTAAAACACAATTTGTTTTTTTAGTGTACAATACCATTTGTATGTCAATTAAATAAAATTAAGGTTTTTATAATGAAATATTTCGTTGGTAAAAACAATTATTTCTTTTAGTGCACAATACCATTTGTATGTATAGTGTCCATAAAATAACGTTTTTATAGTACTAACATAGTACAATCAACGTAAAACATGTAGTAATAGTTTTGTTTTTATTAAATTTAGTTTAGAGTCCAATTAGAATGTGTTCTAATGATTTAACTGTTAAATTAAATTTTAGTTTAATCTTATCAATACATTAAATAAAATAATTAAAAATTAAAAAGAAAAACTATCCACTTCACCTTAATCTACACCAATTAACTTTAAGTGCACCGCTGTATCAATCGCGTCTTACAATTATCCTTAAATTTTAGAGTCCGATTAGGATGCACTGGGTGCACCAGTGCACTGAACAATTGTAATCGTTAGATTATTTTACTATTCAATCTCCACCATTAATTAAAATAAAATAATTAATTTTATTTTTATAAAAAAACTATCTACTCCACTATTTTAAACTATAAACTTAAGGATGCACGGACCACATGGTGCACAAGAATCACCCTAAATTTTAATGTTTTTTAACCGTGAGATGGCCATAGAACCGTTTTTAATGAACTAATTTTTTGACCCACAAGTATATACAACAACCATTTAATTTGTAGATGTGTACGAGTTTTAAGTGAGTGTTTAATTAAAAAATTAGAGAGATTGTACGATGGTGAAAATGTTTTACGTTTTATTTATTACTAACTACTACCTCATCCAAAGAAAAGTACATAATTAATATAGATACGAAGTTTATTTTTGCTTTACTTTTAAGGATAATTTGATATTTTTAAATAATAAATAAATTATAAATTAAGTTATGTGATCAGTTGTAAAGGGATGACAATTTTGAAATTAAAGTATGTTGTGGAGTTATTGATTTGTGTGTATTTCCTGATTTGAAGATGTGAACTTATTTATGGGACGGACAAAACACTATAAAAAAAGTATTTTTTAGCAACCGAATTTACCAATGGAATTCAATCCATTGGTAATTACCAATGAATTAGCAACAAAAATGACATTTTTGTTTTAACAAAGAAATGTCAATGAATTTATTCTCTATTTTAGCAACGGAATTCAATCCGTTGGTAATTACTAACGGATTACCAAGGGAATCGCTATATAAATTACCATGAAATTATTAGCAACGGATTATCAACGGAACTGGAACTATTCACCAACGGAATTGATTTTTCGTTGCTAAAAATTTACCAACCATTACTTCACCAACGGATTTCGTTGATAATCCATTAATAAGTCAATTTAACAATGAAATTAAGACTTTTACCAACGGAATATTCCGTTGGTAAAAAATAGTTTTTTAAAACACTCAAATGGTCGAATGAGTGTCCAGCTGGATCGGGAGAGCGGCGCCGGGAGGGTGTTCTTCTCGATGAACAGAGATCGCTGGACGGCGATTTCCAGGGGGGTTTGCTGGGATCTTTTCGAGGACTTCCCTTCTTGATTGTGGGGTTTTCTTGGGGTGGCGATGCGGGATAGTTTGGGGAAAACATTGATGAGGCGGCGATGGCAGGTGTAGATGGAGGAAATATCAGAATTCTTGCTGCAATCTCTAATGATGGTGAAGCAGTCATCATCTTGGCGGGAGTCATTGACAAGGTAATGGTATTCATTCCTTGACTTATCTCATCTCAAAAATATGGAATATTAAATATATCAAAATGCTCACTGTGAATTGATATATGTAACTAGTTATGTTTTTCTTGTTATATGAATTATTGAAGATTGAGGCAAAGGCCAAGAGACAACTATGAAATTGGAAAAGCGACTAGCATTAGACCAGGCTGCTCGAATGGAAGCAAAACTTAAGGCAAAATAAGCTCAAATGAATGAAATCAAAAGGTTGATTTGATGACAACGAGACTGAGGAAAAGCCCAAGGAGATTGACAGAAATTTCAGGCAACTGAGAAGAAATGCACTATTGATTCAGCATTAAGATTTTGCAACTACTTTTGATTCTGCATATTACTATACTGCTTTTGTTATGAATTCTATAGCTTTTGTCTTTTGTTGATTTTGATCTGTTATCAGTTAATTAATGTGCCCATTAAAAAAAACTAACGGATGAGACCAAAAGTGCAACTTTTGGGACAAAAAAAAAAGATTAGGGAACAAAAATGAAATGAGACATATCGTATGTGACAAAAATGCATTTTTCCCATTTTTAAACCTTTAGTTGAACATGTATAACTTGCAAACCTCCAGTTGATGCTAACTTATCAAATTTATCACACATATAAACAAATAAATTAAAAAAAAATTGTAAAATGAATATATATTTATATTATTTACTAATTAACAAATGAACAAATGGTGGTAATTAGCAAATTTGGACAAAGAAAAACAAAATTAGGGTTATATCTCAGTGGCAGTAGTGAAGTAAAACTTGTTCTCTAATGGAGTCAGGTTCAAATCAAGGCACAAAACCCTCCTATTGTTTGGTTTCTTCACCACCGGAAAAAGTGACAACGGCAGCGGCGGCTGGTGGTGGTTCTGATCAACCACGGCAGCTCTATGCCTCCTCATATGTCCCCCTAGAGCTTGCCCTAATGGAAATTCAAGACCACATATGGAACACTCGTGGGTTTTCGGCTTGGGCGGAGACGACGGCTGCAGCAACTGATCTCCGGCCACCAACCGCGGCTTCTTGTGGCTGGCACGGTGGCCTCCGAGCGCTTGGAAAGACGGGAACTCCCGGTTACACGTCTTGCATGTAAACACACGAGACGAATCTCCGCCTCCGCCGGTGACGGTGGTGGATAACAGCATCAGACAGTTTGCCATGGCGGAGATATCCTCAGCATCTCCATCTCTACTCCTCTTCATCATCATAGTTTGTAATAATAATGGAAAATTAATGTAAATTAATTTAGAAAATATTGATGAGAATATTATGTGAAGGGGTTGTGAGAAATATTTATAAGAGTTAGTTTGGTAGTTGTACAGTTTGACTTAATATGAATCGTTGACATTTCATGTGGAAGAAATCAACAAAATTGATCGAGATGAAAAGGAAAGTCAAATAATGTAACTTGCTACTTTGAACTCCGACTCTTTTATTAATTATTTCATAACACATGACGTCTATTTAATTAATATCTTGTTATATAACTGTTTTAATTTAATGACTTATAGTTATATATATATATATATTATGGAGTAATAATAATAATAATATAAAATGTGTAGAGTGTAGATATGATAGATGTAATTTTTTTCTTTTTCTAAAGTCACCGTACCTATGTAATATTTAATATATTAATAATGAGCACATAAGCACGATTGAAGGAGATGTGAAATAAAGACATATGCATTTTAAAAAGGACAAATTCTCTAAGACGCTATTTATGTAAAACGTGTTAAAGTATGTCTTTTTTAGGTAAAGTATGTTTAATGGTTGTTAAAATACATTTTCTAAAATATATTGAATTATGCGTTAAAGTATGATTTCAACGTGTTATAATATAATTTATTATTGACATACTTTAAGTACAAATAAGCATACTTTATCTCTACAAATAAATATACTTTAATGATGGATTAACTCGTCTTACACCCGTCTCACAAGAGAGTTTCTCTTCAAAAAATATATATAAATATTTAAGATTATCGTTCAAGATAATCGATTAAATATATATTTATTATTTGGATCATACCATTTGACAAGTCATGTAACTAATAACTACAAGACTAATTTGGAAAAGTAAACTAAATAATAATTACTCCCTCCGTCTCACAGAAGTTATGACATTTTCCTTTTTGGGTTGTCTCATAGAAGTTGTTACATTCCTTTTAAAGTATATGAGACTCACACAAAAAATATTAACATATTCACATTGGCCCACACACACTCCACACACACTACTAATACACATATCCACTACACATTAAATATTATTTCTTTCACTTCACTTTATATTAAAATATTATATTCCTTAATCTTCGTGCTAAAAAAATGTTACAAGTTTAATGGGACGGGGGAGTAGTATGTAACAAATTAACGTAAGTTTGCGTATATTATACGGATAATTCGAACAAAAATAAAAACACACTAGGTCTAAAATGAAATCGTCCTAATTATAGAACATTTGATATCTTAATTAATATCACACGATGCAATAGACGAATTGTAAATTAATTGGCTTAATTATATTATTTTATTTAAGAAAAAAACAAAATTTTATAGGCATATGTATACTTTGTATGTCTCCGATATAATCTTCTTATTATAGAATATTACTCTTCTGTATAATATACCTCATTAATGTATAGAGTAAAAATTAATATTACTCATTTATATGACATGTAATAACTCTTCCAATTAAAATATGCGTGCATGGAATGTTTTGCCCACATTTTTCAAAAGTTATATCCTATAATATTAAATGATATACCCTTTAATATAAAAATGTATATATTTTATTTAAAAAAAAATATATATATATATATATATTTTTAATCAAATATTTACATTATTCATATTTCAACAGATCTTTTTAATAAAAAAATATATTCTTATTAATTATAGTGTATACTCTTTAGAAAACAAAATATTATACCCTTACACACCTTATGCACCCGGAGACACAAAATACCAACTCAACTCTTCCAATAAAATTAAGTAACACTAGAAATATTTTGAAAAGCA
Source organism: Pogostemon cablin (assembly GCA_023678885.1). Lineage (NCBI taxonomy): Eukaryota > Viridiplantae > Streptophyta > Magnoliopsida > Lamiales > Lamiaceae > Pogostemon > Pogostemon cablin. Next base: position 2,752,398 of record CM042970.1, read on the forward strand.
TAATAAAATAGTAAAGTTTTATATTTATGTTAATTCAAATTTGATCAAATAAATCATTAATTAAATTATGATTTTTGAAAGATTTTCCCATTAAAAATTTAATATATTTTTGTATAATAATAAATAAATAAAAGACACAAAATCTAAGTTATGATTTGAAATTAATAAAAATATATAAAAAACATTTAATTATGTAAACTCCAACGATTTATAACCTATATAATTATATGTTTATAAATGAATGTTTATGTATATGATTTGCAACAATATTGAAGGTATAATTATTTTTAAAATTTTAATAATTAAATTCGCTTGAAATAAAATTCAGAGAAGACTTATAAAAATAATGTGTACATTACTTGAAATGCCAACAATAATTTTTCATATGTATAAATGGCTAATTACGTGTAGCAAGTGTTGAACAACAATTAATGCAGCTGAAAATGTCAATGGAATAACATTTTGTCTGTTATTTTAATACTAGTATTAAAATAAGGTTTTCAAGATCAAGTACATACTATCAACGTCAATATGGCGTGATTAATTATTTAATCAATTTATTAAGTAAACAATTATTATTAAGTAAAAGAGTATGATCCTGAGCCAACCCTCATTGAGCACGTAAGCAATTAGGGCGAGTGGCTTGGCCAATAAGACTCTCAGAGTGATAATAGTAAAATCGTGCTGACATAAAACCACGATTCTTCAATCTTTCTAGATTTATTCAAAATAATACTGCAATAATATTATTGTTAAGCTAAATTATATGTTTGTAGTTACTAAAAGATCTTGTATAGAAATTTATAATACAAATATTTGTCAACTAAAAAAAATGCGACTTACTGGACTAGTAAACCTAAGTCTACACGCCTTATCTAGAAGAAAAATTAAATTAAAATGTAGTATATATTATTTAGTTCACACAACAATAATTAATCCTTATCTATTATAACGTCTTATCCATATATGTAAGTGGTGATATATATTACAAATTTAATTTACTAGCTCACATAGAATTGTAGTATTTTTTTTTATGCATTAATTTACTTGTCGGTGATTCTAATTAATTATCTCCCGAAACGCATAAAATATTTTTGATGAATTGTAGATAATTAAATTATAAATCGTACAAGTGCAACCTAATAGCTTTAATAATTAACCATGAAGACTTCAAAACTTGTAATGGCCTGAGCTCGATTAATTATCAGATTAATAAACTTTCAAATTAATCAAATGAATTATAATTGAGTCAAACATCACTACCAAAAAAATAATAATAATAATAACGCCGTAATTAGATATAGATTTTAAATCATCTCAATCAAGGACGGTTTTAGAGACAGGAGTGTTTCACACATCGAGAACTGACTGACCAGTTCAATGTAGAGACAATTTTTTTAAAAACGATATTTGAGACAGTTTTTGAGATGGTCCGATCAGCTCACATTGAGAACAACTGATTAGTGTATCCTATAGATGACTTTTGAGACGGATTTTTAGAGATGGTTTTTGAGATGAACCAGTTAGAGACAACTCCTTAAACTGTTTAATATCAAAACGACATAGTTTGGCTTAGGGCATCAATAGAGACGGTTCTTTTGTCTTTGAGGCCGTCTCTAATCACGAATTTAACCACCGCCCATCCAACACCAAATTCATTGTTAAATATCGTCTACTAAAAATTTTATATATATCAAATTGAAATAATTTGAATAATTAAAAGAAATGGCTCAAAATATGCATTGTATAATGATTTTGGTGAAGAGGTTCTATGCATGACAATTGTTTAATTAGCGTTTGAGTATATTTATAATTTATTGATCATTATTAATAATATAATAAAATTAATTATTTATGAATAATAAAAAATATAATTGTTAAATAATTATTATCAAAATAATTGCTAGTCAAAGTGGTTGGCAACTCATCACCTCACTAAGGAGATCTCAATATATTAAATTTACTTCTGTCGACAACCTTCTTCATTTTATTAATATAGGTAAATTAAGGAGATATCAATCAATAAGTTGTAATAAATAGTGTTGTCAATTTTACCCGTCGGGTCGGGTTACTTGTGGATACCCAGATGATTGGATAAGGATAGTGTAGGCAAAATTGGGGAGAGGATTGACCCAAAAAAAATCAGTGGGTATTGTACGGATTTCCCTTTTGTACCCGCGTACCCGACCCGATACCCGATTCGATTGTCCGTTATATAATATAATATATATATATATAATATTAATATATATATTATATTATATATTACTAAGGAGATCGTAGTTTACGGTATATTTTTAATTGTTGGATTACGATATTTCTTCTCACGTTATTATATTAACTATGTTGATTTTTTGTTGTTGCACTTGGATTATATATTATTCTCTATTATGAACTTTATTTTTATGCTTTATTTTGATGTTTTTGTGTCGATTTTGAGGGAAAAATTGATACGGGAAAGTGTGGGTCAATACGGGTAGGGTTGGTTAAGTTCAAGTTATTGCGGGTATCCGTATATCCGCGGGTTACCCATTTACCCGATGGATAAACCTGCATCCTATCCGATGCTACAATTGAGGATAATAGGAATAGGGTATGGATATAGTAATTGGGTAGCGGATAATATGTGAATTTGCTCAATCCGTACCCTATCCGTTTACATTCTTAGTAATAAAAGGGAAAGTAAACGTGTGGGGTGAATTTCTATTTTTATGTTATTAAATAAACTGAACTATTTTGATTCTTGAACATTAAATTAAATTTGTTGTTAATATTTCTATAAAACCTCCAAATAAATATTCTAATTGAACAATTCAAGGTATTGAATTTAATTTATTGTTTATATTCCTATAAAATCTCCCAATAAATATTCTAATGGAACATTTCATAACAACAATTCATGAGATAAGAGGTATTCAAGAGAGAGAAAGAAGATACTTTAACACATTTGCAATTTATACTCTTAATACCTTGCTAAATATACACTATAACCTGAAACCGACATTACTGTGTCATGAACTACCTTCCTCTCTCCATTGTAGTAATGATATTTTACAATAATGTTCAATATACTATAATACAGAAATGACATACTATAGCATAATCGAAGTATAATTCAGTCAAATATACTCCTTCCATTCCACAAAAGTTTGCATGCCTCTTCCGGCAAGGAGATTAAAAAAAGTGATAATTTTTAGGGGTATTATAGTATTTTTATAATAAATAAATAATAAAGTATGTTAGGTGTGTTAGGTAAATGTGTTTTTTTTAAATAAAGTGTATGCGGAATGAGGATTATGTTTGACTTTTTTTTTTAGGAATGTACAAACTTTTGTGGACAATTTTTCTTCAAATTAAACAAGAATGCTATAGAAATAAGAAACTTTTTTAATTTCAATTAAAAATATTTTTTTGATTATTCCTTGCACGTGGAATCTTTAAAAAAGTAGAAAATCATTTAATCTATCCTATTGAGTCACTTGAAGATGCAGATTCAAAAAGTTATTCGTTTCGCTATTTCTATTTTTTTCTCGGATCTATCTATTATTTATGTATGTTTATGTATTTTAAAAATGTTGTCTTGCTAAGACTTTTTCATAAAAATCGTTCTACATATATATTCATATCATATATAGAAGAAAAGTCCAGATTAGAAAGTGTAGAACACAAAATGGAAAGTGTGTCATCTAAAATGGGACGAATGCAGTATTGTTTAGTTCGGAAAAACATACTCCCTCAGTTCCACAAAAGGTTCACATTTTACTATATTGGGTGTCCCACTTAAAGGTCTCCATTTTCTTCTTTTAGTAAAAGGCCCCCACATATGGTCCACCACTCACAACTAAACTACTCATTACACATAAAATAATAATATTCATTAATTTACGCGCAAAAATGAAATTGAGACCTTTGCTCAGGACGAAGGGAGTACTTTATACACTTTAACACTTGCTAAATATACTACAACTCAAAACCTACATACTATAACACTTGTACGGTATCGTGGACTACCTTCCTCTCTTCATCGTAGTAAAGATACTTAAAAGAATATTCAATACACTATATCATAGAATTGACTTACTATAACATAAACAGAGTATACTTCAATCATATATTATATAATATAGTTCTAAACAACATAATTTATACTTACAAAATGATAATTTATACCAAAAAAAAACACCTTCATAGATGTTGTGTTCGTCTTTCTCGTAATATGAAACAATATCCAAGATTTCACTTTTCAATTGCAAAAAAATAAAAATAAAAAATACAAAGATGTTTGAAAGGTGTGGAAAATTGCAACGATGGAAAAATGCAACGACGGGGAATTACGAATTGCAATGATAATTCACCGGAGTGGAAAATGACGGGTGAGTAACGAATGACGAGAATTTACCTGCTTTCAAAAGAATGAAATGGAATAATCCCACAATTTTAGGATTTTTCGAGTAAAATATAATTATTTTTAAGAGGATAAAAAAAATATAATCTATTTGAGAGTGCATATATGAGAATTTTGCACTTTTGGTCCCACATAACACATAATCTCTTCAAAATAGTCTCAATGCTTTCACTTTTGGTCCCAAACAATTATTTCTTTGCAAACTTTGTTTCATAAGACTTTAACCTAGCATATTTAGTCTTATCCAATTATACTATTGGTCCTTAGAAATTAAATTCATATTTTATTTATTTATTTACTTTTTTTTTAATGTTACCAAATTATTATTAAATTCAAAAAAGACATGCTGAAAAAAAAATAATAAATAAAATAAAATAAGGAAAAATCACTAATAGATACACACTTTTAACCTAAATTACTATGAGATACGAGGAATTCAAATAATTATTCTCACATACAAAATATTAAAGTAAAATATTAAATATAACCTTATAATTACATACACTTTTAAACCACCAACTCTACCCCTCACCCACCCATCCGCGGGACCGTCGTTGACCCGCGGCCAGACAGCCGTTGACCGACGTTGATCGCCGGACGGACGACGTTGACCGGCGTTGATCGCCGGCCGGACAGCCGCTAACCATCGCCGCTTGCTGCCGGAATTTAAAATGTGCAAACAAAATTGCAAAAATAAAATTGTACAAAACCAAATTGTGCAAAACTAAATTGTGCAAACAAATTGTGCAAATATGTATTGGTATTTATGATATCACAATCATAATTGTGCAGTTATGAGTAATAGTACTTTGAGTCATGTAGTTTACAGCAATTATGCATTATTTTATGTATCCAATAGTAAGTGACCCATAAAATAAAATATGAATATATATTACACTATTGGTTCTTTTATTTTATTTATTTATTTACTTATTTATTATTATTTTTATTTATTATTTGACAATTAAATCTTTACAAACTTGGTCCGATAAAACTTCAACCTTGCATATTTAGTATTATTCAGATGTATTATTAATCCAAAAAATTTTAGATCCATATTTTATTTTATTTACTTACTTTTTTATTTTTTTTTAGTTTTAACGTTACCAAATTTTTAATATTTTCAAAAAAGACATGTTCAAAATAATAATAATAATAATAATAATAAATAATTAAATAAATATGATATAAAGTTACACTATTAGTTATAAGAATTTAGATACAAATTTTATTTTATTTTTTTATTTACTCATTTATTATTTTATTTAATGTTAGATTTTTATTACTTTTTAAATCATGTTCAAAATAATAATAATAATAATAATAATAATAATAATAAGTATAAGTATTAAATAAATAAATAAATATAAAATAAAATATGAATTTAATTTATTGAGACAATAGTGTAATTGAATGAGACTAAATATGCTAGATTGAAGTCTCATGAGACCAAATCTGCAAAAAATAATTATTTGGGACTAAAAGTGAAAGTATTAAGACTATTTTAAAGGGTTATGTGTCTATGGACCAAACGTGCGAAATTCTCGTGCATATACATTTTCACTATAAATTATCTACAATAGTATAATCTGTGCCCATTATTGCCGAATCGCAAATGGCCAGCCTCATTCCCCCTTTTTAATTTTAAGTTCATATTATAACATCCATGCAACACATTAAAATGGATTATACCTATTGATTCCACCTAAACAACATCCAATCAGAATTAACCCTATTACATCTCATAAAAATCCACCCAAATTCAACTTCACCAATTATCCAACCAATAAATACTTCGTATCACTAATAACTCAACCCACCAAATAATCCCTTTCTATTAATCCATTTTGACAAGCCTAATCATCTATGCACATAAACATAATGTAATACGCATCGTACAAAGCAACATGAGATGTAAATTGCACATTTCCAATTTGTGGCAACAAAAGAAAACTGTGTAATCAATTTGAAAGGGGGGAGATAGAGGGGGGATTCATGTGAGGGGAGACAATGGTGGGTACAAAGATATCATGATTCAATCCAATGCTATGCTGGGAAACAAAAGTGAAAAAGTCACAAGCTGCAACTTCTACGCTCTAGTCTTTGGTCCTACATCTTTTATTTTATTTTTTGTTTATTTCATTTAATTTGTAGACCATCAACTTACAAGAAAAGTGATGTGGGATTGATGAATGGAAGGCCCCCTTCTCCCTCAGCCTTTTCAACTCCATCCCATTGCATTATTGCTTCCACTACTCTTCTATGATTTTAATCATTTCAATCCTCATTACACCCTCCCTTTTTCTAGTCTGAAATCTCCTGTTCTACAATGACATTCAATCTGGTGTTTTATAAAATGATTTTTATTCAAATATCATACTCTAATAAATGACCATCACACTTGACAGTAAATTGAACAATAATTATGACACATGACATGTATTTAATATATGAATATGAGGTGGAATAAGTTACTGTTTTCTTTTTTAATACTATCAAGGTCCATTTTTCTTCTACTTTATAACACTTGTATTCACAATGTCAAAACAATTGAATAAGTTGAATTTCATTAGATGTATAATTCATTAAACTAATGTTTTAAGATGATTCAATGTGATTGAACTATAATTTTAAGGTGATTAAAATAAGATTAAAGTATAATTAGTTAAAGTATGATGCTTAAAATAAAATTTTAATTTTAAGATATTTAAAATAAAAAAAATAAAAGATATGATATAGAATATTGAAATAATTGCAAGAAGAAGATATCTATTAAGTGTTGGTTACAATATGTATATACAGTTTACAAAGAATGTTAAAATCAAACCACACTCGATGTGGGATACATTACAATACAATAAATTTACATCCCCAATACGCCCCCTCAAGATGGTGTAAGAGAAATTACACCTATCTTGTTAACGAGTGAGAACAGTTGATAATGTGGGAGTGGCTTAGTGAGAGCATCAGCAAGTTGATCTGCCGACGAGATGTGAGTCACTCGGATTTGATTAGTTTTAACCAAATCTCTAACAAAATGGTAGTCAATGGCTATGTGTTTCATTCGAGAGTGGAATACTGGGTTGGAACACACATAAGTTGCCCCAATATTATCATTGTAGATAACTGGAACAGTAGGTAGGGAGATGTGTAGCTCAGATAGTAAGAAATGCGTCCATTGCACTTCTGCTGCAGTTGCTGCAATTGATCGATACTCGGCTTCCGTAGATGAACAAGCAACAGATCTTTGTTTGCGAGAGCTCCAAGATATGGGATTTGAACCAAGAAAAATTATATAAGCCCCTGTAGAAGTTAGATCATCACTATTACCACCCCAATCAGCGCCAGTGAAGCAGTGTAATGACATAGATAATTGTCGGCGCAAATTTAAAGCAAGTGTGCGAGTGCCATTGAGGCAACGATGACTGCACCCCAATGTATTTTAGTCGGAGCATGCATAAATTGATATAGCTTATTACATTTGTCAGGTCTAGTGAACAAGAGATATTGACGATATTTAGTAGCATCAGCAGGTGGGCTGCCATCATGGAGAGAAAGTTTGACGCTTGTAGCAAGTGGAGTTTGAACAGGCTTAGCATTTAACATATTGCAACGACCTAGTAGATCAACTATATATTTTCTCTGAGATAGAAGGTATGAAGACGAAGTACGAAGTACTTCAATTCTAAGAAAGTATGAGAGTAAACCAAGATCTTTAACAGAGAACTGGGACGACAAGTTGTGTACGACTTGTTTAAGAAAATTATCATCACTTCCCGTTAAAATGAGATCATCCACATATACCAGAAAGAATGCTTGATCTCCGGATTTATCGAATACGAAGAGTGATTCGTCAGACTTTGTAGTAGTGAACCCAATTGAGAGTAAAAAATTGCGTAGAGCATTATACCATGTGCGCGGGGCCTGTTTTAGTACATAGATGGATTTGTGAAGTTTGCATACATATGACGGATAATTCTTGTCCAAGAAACCAGGTGGCTGAGCCATGAATACTTCATCAGACAGTGTTCCGTGAAGGAAGGCATTGTTGACATCAAATTGGCGAATGGACCAATCTTTAGAAGCGGCAATCCTTAAGACCAGACAGACAGTTGTAGGTTTTACAACGGGGCTGTATATTTCGAAGTAGTCAATTCTAGCTCTTTGGTGAAAATCCTTTGCCACAAGTCGAGCTTTGTATTTCTCAATGGAGCTATCAGGTTTTCTTTTGATACAAAATACCTATTTACATCCCACCACATTTTGTGAAGAGTCCGGTGGAACCAAGTCCCAAGTTCCATTTTTCAATAAAGCAGAAAACTCAACTGACATAGCTTCTCTCCAACGTGAATCTATTAAAGCCAGAGATATAGACGTAGGTTCAGTGTCAGAAGAAGTAATTGATGTAAGAGCATACCTTGGGTTTGGTTTAACAATGTTATTTCGTGAACGAGTTGTCATTGGATGTGGAGCCACATGATCATTCTGTGGAGGTGGTGGTGGTGACGGATCCCATTGAGGAACATCAAGAGTCATGTCTGTTATCAGAGGAGGGATATTTGCAGTTGCAGGTGGTTGTGGGATGGGAAATATAGGTGGAGACTCCATAGGAGAATTTATGGAAGTTGTGAGACTATTGGCAAAAGGGAATATATATTCATCAAATTTAACATGGCGTGAAGTGTAGACTTTATTGGTTATAGGATCCAAACAGATATATGCACTTTGTGTAAGTGAATATCCAACAAATACACATGAACGAGATCGATTATCAAGTTTGTGATTGGAATAAGAGCGTAGCCAAGGATAACAACGACATCCAAAAACACGGAGTTTGGCATGATTGGGAGATCTTTGAAACAGCTTTTTATATGAGGACATCATAAAGAGATCAATTTTTGGCAGCCTATTAATAACGTAAATGACGTCAGACATGGCATATGGCTAATATGTAAGAGGCATGGATGCATGATGTAGAAAGGCAAGACCCGTGTCAACAATGTGACGGTGTTTGCGTTCAGAACTACCATTGTGTTCAGGAGTATGAGGTGGGGCAGTGAGATGAGTAATTCCATGAGACGTTAGAAATGGGCGAAGAGCACAAAATTCCCCCCGTTATCGGTGTATAAGGTGACAATCTTAGTTTTGAAAAAAAATTCAACTAAGGCTTTATGTGCAGTAAAGGTGGTAAGCACATCGGATTTTCTTTTAAGAGGGTAAAACCAAACATTTTTCGTATAATGGTCAACAAAAATAACATAATATTTATAACCATCCGTAGACAGAATAGAAGAAGTCCAAACATCTGAGTAAATTAATTCTAATGCAAATAAAGATCACATTGTGGATTCAGAGAAATGTAATTTATGACTCTTAACACACTTACAAGAATTACAAGCAAATTCAGCAGATTTATTGAATGGAAAGTTGTTTTTGGACATGACAGAGTGTAAGATTTTGGTGGATGAATGGCCTAACCGAGCATGCCATATAGATAAAGGTTGTTTAATTGAGAGGAATACTGTGGCAGAGGAAGAATATGTGGTGGTTGGCTATATATATAGTCCATTAATGTGAGGGCCGCTTAGAAGAATGTTCCCCGAGTGACAATCCATCACCTGAAAATTAGAAGATGAAAATGTAATGACAATATCATTTTTCTTGCACAACTGAGAGACTGAAATAAGGTTTCGAGAGATTAAAGGAACATGTAAAGCCCCAGAAAAATCAAGAGAAGTATTTGCAAATCGAAGTGAGCCAATATTCATGATACGAAGTCGTTTACCTTCACCAATCAAGACATCATCACTGCCATTATATGGAGCATGTAGAAATAAATTTGCTAAGTCTGTAGTAATATGGTGAGAAGCGCCTGAATCCAATATCCAATCTGTTGAAGGAGGAGCCGAAATGGTTGTATGAGAAGAAGGATTAGTGTAGGCTGGAGCACAGAAATTTTGAGCAACAGGTGCATGTGAGTATGTGGAGCAACGTCTAGCGGAATGTCCAATTTCACCACATAATTGACACTTTCCCATGTACGGTCGAGATCCCATTTGAGAAGGAGGTCGCTGCTGGTGTGGATGAGATGTATGCTTGGAAGAGTTTCGATGATACTGTTGTGGTGCATAAGCAGTACGCCTCTGAGAGTGAGAAGGTTGTCTTGAAGATGGGTAGTTAGGTGAATTCGAAGATGGGTAGTTAGGTGAATTTGAGGCTTGAAAGGCTGTTGCAGGAGTGGGGGTGGTAATTGATGAACGGGAATTAAGTTGTGCTTCAGTAGTGAGAAGTTTTTCATGTAGCTCGTCGAACGAGACTGCACTCTCACGAGCCTGGATTGCACTGGAGAGCTCCTTGAATGAATCATCCAAGCCATTAAGTACTTAATTTGAGTGTGAGATCTTCTTAGTCAACAGCAACACCAAGGAGTCCAAGTTCGTCAACAGTCCCCTTGATGTCAAGCATGAATTCAGTAATAGAACAGAACGCGAGCCTTTGATGTGATTGTGCAATCGATTCTTTAGTGATAGAATCCGACCATGAGAAGGCTTTCCATAAGTGTTGGAAAGTATTTTCCAAGCTTCACAAGAGTTTTTAGCAGCAACAATGAATGGGATTAGAGAATGTGTCAGCGCACTGATAATGGCGCTGAGGATCAACTGATCTTGACGGATCCAAGTTGCATGATTTGGGTTTTGATTGTGAGATATCTCCGGAAGTAGTAGTGGGTGGAGGACAGGGATTTGATCCATCAACGTAGCCGAAAAATCATAACCTGCTAGCAAAGTGCGAAACTGGAACGACCACGCCGTGTAGTTTGTGGACGTTAATTTGAGGGGTTCCTGAGCATGAACATTAAACGCAACAAGAGGTGTTTGAGGCATGCTAGCGGAAGTAGTAGTGGTGACTAGATCTGCCATGAAAACAAATGGAGATGAGATTGGTGTGTTTGAATCTCAGAAGATCAATTTGTGGAGAGATTGACGTGAATCTCGGAGAAAAAAAAAGGAATGAGATCGAAAATTTTAGGCGAGATTGACGTGAATATTGGGGAAAAAAGGAATGCGATCGAAAATTTTAGGCGTTTGCCAAGATGGCTCTGATTACCATATAGAATATTGAAATAATTGCAAGAAGAAGATATCTATTAAGTATTGGTTACAATATGTATATACAGTTTACAAAGAATGTTAAAATCAAACCACACTCGATGTGGGATACATTACAATACAATAAATTTACATCCCCAATATATGATACATTTATACATGTTTTATAATTAACATAGACTTAAAATATAATTTATGATTTATTAAAATGTTATTCGGACATGGCAAGCGGCAGGCCAGCAGCAGACTAGTTGAGGTATAGACGACGATATTGCATTAAAATTGATGGAAGGAGAAGATTCATGAAAGTGAATTTTGGCACTCATTAAATTAGTGTTATAAATTTTAAGATCACGAATATAGTATTATAAAATTTGATTAAATTTACAAATGAAAATGATATCTCATGTTAAAGTTGAGAAAATGTGTGTCATTTGCGAAGATTGTAGCCCGTGAAAGTCATGTCACGTTTTTACACTAATAATTCAACAACTCAATTTTTTATAGTCGCCTCGATTACTTCAATCTAGTTTTTTTCAACTAAATAAAATAATGATCAGATTTTGGATAAATAAGCGTGTGTATTTTTTTGTTCTTTCAACATATATTTAGTTACTCTTTTCTTAGCTTTTCAATTATCAAGTTTTCAGGAGAATATCTGATTTTATACAAAATTAATGCATTATTTAAGATATTAATAAATAATACTACCTTCCACCACGTGAAAGTATACACATTTTTAGTTTGGGCATTCCACCATAAATTTACATTTCTTTAGATAGTAAATTTAACTTATACAAAACAATTTTATAAAGCTCATATACAATATTATCATAAAGTTTCTTTTTTTTTATAGTAAATCAAAATTTAATATATTAAAATATCAACATATTATAAAGAAAAATGTAAAATTTATAATAGTGTTGTGTGTGATTAAAATATGAACATAGTATAACATATTATATTCATACTAACGTATTATTCATTATACTTCTGTACTTTAACAATTAAATAACATATTCACTTCATATATCATAAATTGAGAAGTATTCGATTTTAACCAATTTTTATTTAATGGACAAAAATGCCCTTACTTTAAAATTTAAAAACTGACCCCATACCCAATCAGCCATCTGAACCGACAGTCATCGACATTGTAATAATGTTGTGTGTGATTAAAATATCAACATAATATAACACATTATATTCATACTAACGTATTATTCATTATACTTCTGTACTTTAACAATTAAATAACATATGGGCAGCTATTCACACCCCCTAAATTACTAAACGTACCCCAAAAATATTTAATAAGAAATAATTACCCTTATAAAACTTATATCTGTTCGGTTGCAACAACCGAACAATATCTATCTTTATCAGTTCGGTTGTTGCAACTGAACAAAACAAAAAATTCATATATCTTATATGTTCGGTTTCAGCAACCGAACAGAACAAGATTTTATGATTTATTTTTTTAATTCATACCTACATTATCGAATAAATAAGATAACAGATAATTTTCATAGACAACAATCTTTAAAGAAATACGGTGATTCATGGAAGTAAGTAAGTTTCTACTCTATCAATGAAAGTGGCAGTGTAGTGGTTATGATTTAGACGAATTTATAACCACTACCACTGCCACTTCCGTTGATAGAGTAGAAACTTACTTACTTCTACAAATCACCATATTTCTTTCAAGATCAATGTCCATAAAAATTATCTGTTATCTTATCTATTCGATAATGTAGATATGAATTAAAAAATAAATCATTATGTTCTGTTCGGTTGTTGCAACCGAACAATATATGAATTATTTGTTCTGTTCGGTTGTTGCAACCGAACACATAAAGATAGATGACTATTCGGTTGTTGCAACCGAATAGATAAGATATATGAATTCTTTATTTTGTTTGGGTGTTGCAACTGAACAGATAAAACTGTTCGGTTGTTGCACCCGAATAGATATAAATTTTATAAGGGTAATTATGTCTTATTAAATATTTTTGGGTACGTTTAGTTATTTTGGGGGTGCAATAGCCGCCCCCAATAACATATTCACTTCATTTATAATAATAAGTAGTTTAATAATTAAGTAAGTGCCGATAGGCAATTTTGACACTTTTGAATGAAAAAAATCTTTGCCAACCATAAATTGAGAAGTATTCGATTTTAACCAATTTTTATTTAATGGACAAAAATGCCCTTACTTTAAAATTTAAAGACTGACCCCATACCTAACCCATCTGGACCGAAAGTCATCGATACTAGGACCGACACATGTTGGTCGGCTCATTAGTGGGGGACCGACAGCCACCGACACCCAGATCGACGCATGTCGGTGGGGACCAACTGCCACTGACACCCGGATTGACCGACGCAAGTTGACTTATCGATGGGGGATCGACAACCACCGATACTCGAATCGACTGATATCGGTCGGCTCGTTGGTGGGGGATCGACAGCTACCGACACCCGGATGATGCATGTCGGTGGGGGACCGACTGATGTCGGTTGGCTCATCGGAAGCTGCTAAGGTCGAGAGCTACAAACGTATCTGGAAAAGATATACCACGAAAGTCCAGATTCTCGCGTGAAGGATATTGCAAAAGAAAATACCAACATCTGCTGAATTGAAGAGAATGAAGAGTCTACCACCTAACACTTCTATTGATTGTATTGTTTGCAGAAAGGAGGAAGAGACTGTCAACCATCTAATTTGTTGTTGCAAGATAGTTCAAGAGCTATGGAGCATATGCATACGTTGGCTTGGAGTTCAAATAGCGGTAGCAAATAACCCAACAAGTACATTTCTACTGTTCGGGAATTTGTTTCATGACAATACTAAAAATAAACTAGCGTGCGATGTATGGCTATATATGCACGATATGAATTATATGGAGCACGCGAAATAAAATTTTATTTCAAGGCGATTATTGGGACAGTGAGAAGATGATGAACGAGATAAAATCACAAACATGGAGCTGGTAGGCTTGGAAGAAGAAACGTTTAAAGAGTGAAATTGACTTTTCTGATTTGTCTAAAAATCCTTATTATTGTATCCATTAACTATGCTTTCAGTCATGATGTCTGTCTATTATGAGACTTTTATGAAATCCCATAACTTACATGTTATCTATAAACTTCTTGGATAAATCTCTTACCCTATGCAATATATTTTCCTTTAAAAAAATTAAATACAATATTAATTTAATATCTTTAATTTATAAATTAAAAAATTAATTTTTACCTAGCTAATAAGAAAAGCTAATATTAATACTCTTGATATTTTAATCTATACAATTTTCAATAAACAACGTTACTTGTGTGAGATTATCTCATTCACATGAGACTATTAACACGTTTCCTTAAATAATCACTCCATCAATCCCGCTAAAAGGAGTGTATTTTGTCATTTTTTTTCACATCAATACAAAGAATACATTTTCATTTTTAATAAATGAAATTCACAATACAACTATTTATTACTCCATATATTAACATATTACTTCAAATTGACACATTATATATTAAAATATTATATTCTTTAATTTACGTAGAAAATATAAATATAAAGATTGAATGAAATAGAAATAACCACCCGTTTATTTAAAAAGAAGTGTAAACAAATAAATAAGTCAATTCAAACGTAGAATCAATTGAAAACAAGAGAAATTGCTTTGTTGGACAAACATCATTAGTTAGGTGAGCCAACCAAGCTGCAGTGAGTAATTGATGATTTAAACAAAATCATAAACAAGTCAATCAGCAGGTATAATGCAACATTTACTTCATACTTTTTCGATGGCATGCCTACTTCTCCACTTTCTTTTCACAATATTATAACTTGCCCTTTTCCTCTTTATAAATACTATCTTTATTTTTATTTTCCAATTTAATTTAAATTGTTTTTCTTTTTTTATTGATCTACAGTTATTAGTACACAAAATATAGTAGCTTAAGACTCATAGATAATGTATAATATCGAAAAGATAAATAAATATAAATCTATTTCGATATTGCGTAGGTGTTATGAAAATGACATTTCTTTTATTAGGTAAAATATTTTATTAAGTTGGGTTTGTTTCATGTGTAATAGAAAATGACATTACTTATATTGGATGAAATATTTTATAAGTTGGGTTTCTCTTATAAGTGTAATCACAATTCACAAGTATAAGCCAAATGTAGAGTATTAACATCAAAATTTGAATTTGTTGCCGGTTAAATTCAAATCCAAATAAGTAGACACTAATAAGATGGAATTAATATGTGTGAGTTGGATTCACATGTAAAGTCTTTTATTTAAAAAATTATAAAAAAGATTATACATTTAAATATTTTAAAATTTAAAATTAAACAATAAATCTTATGAGTATTATTAGTATTCACATTACTAAGTAACAACGGAATCCGATTCACATAAGTGTCTGTCAATATATTATCAAATAGATTATAAAGCGGGTATAAAAGGGCGTGGATCAATGGGTAATACTCATTTGAGATCGTCTTAAAAGAATATTTTCGTTAAACTAATAAAAAATGATAATATTTCAATAAAAATATATTACCTGGATTTATGAAAAATAATAGTGATAAAATTAATTATTTCATTAACAATTGTAATTTGTATATAAATAAAAGCAAAAATATTTTTAATGAAAATTAAAATATTTGATAAAAAAAATGTTAACAGTCGAGAAAACGTGAAATAACTGAAACCTTAGACAAGTACCTTATAGTAAATTATTCTAATAATTATAAGCAACTCTCCTGTGAGATGTTTTATGGAGACCAATTTAATTTTGTAATTAATTATGAACTTTTAATGAAGATATTATATACTTTATTAAAGGATATTACTTCATCCATCTCATCTAAAGGTCTCATTTTATTATATTGGACATCTCATTTAAAGGTTTTCATTTTCTCATTTTAGTAAATGGGACGGCATATTGCTCATCACTTAATATTAGTACAACTAAATAATACTCTATAATCCACGTGCAAAAAATAAATGGGAATGTGGCCCGGAAAGGAGGAAGTATTACTTTTTATTTATAATATTATAAATTATTTATGATGCAATTATTTTTCTCTAAGCAGACATTGTTATGAAAATGTTATAACATCTTACAATTTTTTTTTCTTCTAATAACTAATGGTGCTAACTTAGTAATTTTAATTAGACATTAGAAAAAAAAAAAAAAAAGGCAAGCTATAATTAAGGAACAACTAATCTTTTGGCCCTTTTGATCGTTAAATGCATTAATAACTTTGTCCTAAATATATGCACCACAATTCAAAAAGTAAATTTTTACAAGTCTTCAAACATACTAAAGAAAAACATAATTACTATATTTATTAAACTCCTCTCTAATATCTAAAGAATACCTTAATACTAGGAGTATTACAACATCTCTTTCAAATAAGAAATTATCTATAATTTAAAAAGTGATACAACAAAAGTTACATCTAACAACCTTTTTAAATTAACAATAATTTTTACATAATCATTTTGGCTCTTAGAAAGCTATAACCATTTTTTAAAATTAAATGTCTTGATTATTTCATTAGTTCCAACGCTTCTTTTTCTTAAAATTTACATCAAAATATTTATTACTTTATATATTTAATAAAATAAATTAGAAGAAAACACAAAAATTAAAATAAAGAATATTTCTTCCGTCCCGTTTCAATATTTACGTTTTTATTTTGCTCGTCTCATTTTAATATTTACGTTTTCCTTTTTGGAATATGGGACTCACCTAAATAAATTATAAAGAATGTGTCAGATATAATTAAAAATATAATTATTTATATTTTACATACTCTTTATATTATATAAAATACTCTCTAAAATATAAAGAGTCTCTTAGAGATGTTCTACACACTTATTTTTTACATAAACATCAACCATTCACAACGACTTGAAAATTTATTCACTAATCGCCTCAAATCTGAATATCTGCAGTATAAATAAGATAATGTAATACCTGAAACATTGAATTTAGGAAGTCATTTGAAAGAATTATTAAACATCATCAACATACATAATTTTCTTCGAAATTTACCCTTAAATCCTCCCATTATTGATTCATGCTAAAATAAAGAAATGGATAAAAGTAATTTACAAAAAAATAAAATAAAAAAAAACCCTAAAATCAACAACACGAACCGAGGCGAAATTATCGAGTCAAATCCTTTATAATTTTTTTTTAAAAAAAAAAGAGGTGAAATTAATGCGCAACCGCGAGTGGCGGCGCGTAGGCGATACTTCTCTGATTAGGCATAGCTAACATGGCCGTATGGTCAATGAAATCCTTGAGCGCCACCACCGACTGCAAAATAGTTCTCAGATCATCGGCGCAGAGAAACCCTGAATTTCCGCTTCTCCTGACGGCGTAAACGTAGAAAGTAATACACCCTTTCCGGAATTTGAACCGCTCCATTTCGCACCCTGTTAGCCCCCTAATCAGCTTCTTATTCACCTCCCCCAGCGGAATCTCCGACGGCCACAGCCGCTCCACCGCCGCCTTCATCGTTTCCGACTCGAAGACGAACACCACCACCTTAGATTTCTTCGTCCCGAGGCCGAGCGTCAGCGTGTGCCACGCGTGGTGCGCGAGGATGGTGAAATTGGTGGGGAGGTAGGCGGCGGCGGATGCGAAGGCCGATTTCGTCGGAGGTAGGGAGAGGAGGCGGAGGAGCTCGAGCGGGCGGGCGCGCCGGACTGTGAAGGATTTGACGATGAATTGGCCGCCGAATCGGAGGCCTTTGACGTCGGAGGACGGTTTGAATGAGAAATCGGAGGTGGTTTTGGCTGTTTGGTCGTTTGGGTGTTGGTATTTTTGCTTCTTGTTTTTGTTTTTAGGCTTGGGCTTGAGTTCCATGGGAGGCGATTGCCGGTGGTGGCGTGTGGGTGGTGGGGGGTGGTGGTGGTGGTGGTTTGGGTGGAGTGACAGTAATGAAATGATGAGCAGTAACAGATCTTTGGCAATAAATTGTGACCACTCCACACTTTTAATATATTAATTTTAATTAATATTTATTGTCGAATATTATACGCTTTTAATGTACCACCTCTATGTCGCTCTTTTTTAACTTTCATTTATTAAAGTTGGTATGAGATATGAACGCTTTTATGCCAATTTCACACAAAAAATGAATGTATATATTTTCTAAATATTTAATTATATTAATTTTGTATTAAATTAAAAATAAATATCAAAATAAAAAGTAAAATAATTTTAATTATTATATATATATATATAAAGGATAAAATGACTTTTTATTTTTTTAGTGTTAAAAATAATACAAATTGTTGTAGATAAATTATTGTTCGTGCACCATTTTTTTATTAAATATGCTGCAAAATTGTGCAAACTATTGGAGATGACATTAGGAAGGTATGTGTAGAGTATACACAAAAACTTGTATGAGATACTCCCTCCGTCCCGCCCAAAGAGTTGTTTTTGCTTTTTGGCACGTGGATTAAGGAGTATTATTATTTAATGTGTAATGAGTAGTTGTATTAGTGAGAGTGTGGACCCTATATTTTAATTGTATTAGAGGGGGCGTGTGGGTCTCATGTGTGTAAAAAAGGAAAAGGGACCCTTTGGGTGGGACGACCAAAATGACAAAAATGAACTCTTTGGGTGGGACGAAGGGAGTAGTTATTTTTGTGACGAAGTAAAAAATAGTACTCATCCGTTTCAGGAATATTAGTGTATATTTTCTATTTTAATCTGTTCAATAATACTTGTACACTCTAAAAATTACAATATTACAAAAATATCGCCTTTTTTTATATACAATTAGTCAAAGTCAATTACAACATACATTCTATTCTATTCAATTACCCAAAATACCCTTATTTTTTTAACATTAATTTTCTTACATCATTACAACAAAAATTCCGTACACCAAATACGAGCATGTATTCTAAAGAAGTAATATTTTACTCTTCTCATCGCGTTAATTATTTCACACTTTTTTTATTTATCCATCTCAATATTTATCCACTTTTTTTATAATGAAAAAAATATATCTCAATAATACTCTCATTTTGCACACAATGGAACGATTTTACATATCTTTTTAATTAAATAATAAAAATGCTCATTTTTTACCCACATCTCAGTAACTCTACGTATATTAATACATTAAAAATAATTTTTTCTAATCTCCGCACACACAAAAATATGTGTGTTATTTATTGAGACGGAGTAAGTAATAAAAGTGACATTCGAATTAATAGAAAATGATAGTAGTACATTAAAATATATTATGAATAATTCATATTATAAATAAAAAGTGATATTATTTACAATAAAAATGATAATAGTATCTTTTATAAAAGACAAATTATCATATGCATCCGGATGTACTGTGCACTACTTTCGGAAACTTATATACTTATGAATAAAAATATACTATACACTAAAGAATAAAAATGTATACACTATATTATCCAATTTTCTACTAGTTTTTTTAATGAAAAAATTAATGTAAAAAAATTATAAAATTATTATAAAATATAGTATAAATATTGAATAAAAATTTATACACATTTGGATACATGTGTGCATCTGGATGAACGTTGAACGCAACCCTATGGCGCACCAAGAATTGCACACAAATTTTAAATAATTCCTGTTTAATAGATGCACAAGTACTCTAAATATCTTAATTTGAAATAAGATTAAGGTAATTTTAAAAGTTGTGGAAACAAAAACAAATAAAAAAAAATTGTGATCACTTCCAAATAAATTATAAGTATAAAAATGTAGAAAGGTTTTTATTTTTATCTCATGGAAATAGAATTTGGTCTAGCTTAGTATGACGAAATGACCCAAATTGATAGAAAAAGCTTGGAGGGACCAATCTGACTCATTACCCTTGTATTTCTCTACTTACCTTATTTATTAAAGATAAATCCTCAATACCTCAAATAATAATTGATTTTGAAAAAGGAAATAAATAATTCAATTTACAATTTTATATGTTATTAGGTGTATTATCTTTTATAGTGGCAGGTTAATTGTTAAATAAGGTAAAGAATGTTATTAGGTGTATTATCTTTTATAGTGGCAGGTTAATTGTTAAATAAGGTAAAGAAGGTTAATTGTTAAATAAGGTAAAGAAATAAATTAGGAAAATAAATCGTATATAAAAAAGATAAATAAGGTAAAGAATGTTAATTGTTAAATAAGGTAAAGAAATAAATTAGGAAAATAAATCTCATATAAAAAAGATATACTGTTAAAAGTTAAAAATTCGTTTTAAATTCTCTAATATCAAAGAATGTTGAAAAGGATGCTTTGTTGTGTGCGAACAAGAGACCGGAAGGAGGGCAAATCCGCTGATCCGCCGCCTAAAAAATCCGCTGATTCTCTACTAGTTTTTACTTTTTCTTTTTCTTACTTTTAGATTGCGTATGTTAATGAATTGTATCAGAGAAGCTCACATTTGTAATAAGAAATTTGTAACAATCTTAATATAAATGAAAAGTAATACTCCCTCCGTCCCGGATATTTTTACCCATTTGTACGGGCACGGAGATTAAAACATTTTATTTTTTTAATATATAATGTAAGAGAAAGTAGGGATAAATTAGTAATTTAAAAAGAAAAAGTGAATAAAGTTATTGGGAATGATGAATAAAGTGTAAAAAAGTAATTAAAGTTGTTAGGATTGTAAAAAGTAGGTAATAAAAGTATTTTTGCCAAAAATGGAATGAGTAAAAATACGTGGGATACCCCAAAGTGGAACACCCCAAAATGGAAAGTGAGTAAAAATACGTGGGACGGAGGGAGTATTTTAAAAGAAAATGATAACATCTTAAATTAAAAGCGATAACTAAAACATACGCAACGATCTCATTTTTAAAAGTTTATGTTAGTATGATATATTTCTTTAAAAAATTTTAACACGAATACCATAAAGTTGAACACCTAAAAAACATATAACTTGTATACATGTCGAATATATGCATACATCAATATTTTTATATGAATTTGATTTAGGGAGTATTGCATACCTTCAGGGAGTGTTTGGTTCAATCGATATCCCTACAATCAACTGAGATGCTAGAAAAGGCAGTGACAGAATAAGAACAAAACAAGCTGATACTTCCCATTTCACACGATCAAACAAACACACACACAACAGCAGGTTCTATAACTAACATAACATGCTTAATCATCTGCATATTATTATTCACACGACCGAAGCTTCTCTCATATCATGAGGACATGATCCCAATTGAATGACAACCAGATCTCATTCACTCTGTTTCTGAACTCAAATGGAGAGTTATACTGAGCAACAATGTAATTCGTTGTAATGTCCCCTGCATGGCTCGAGTTGATGGCATCAGCCCAAAGGACTAAAAAGATGATTTAACATTAAAATAATAATTCTGGAAGGAAAGATGACTCCTTTAACTATTGAAGTGACAAGAATTGATATTTGAGATCGAGTAGTACCACATTAGGGCATGGAAACCATGCTTTTGACAGATTTAAATAATGCTATATTAGGTAGCCTCAATTGAGATATAAAGGAGAAGCCAGTCACTTAAGTTTCTCATTTCCTCCATTTTCTTTGATTAAAGGTATCAATCTTCAAATACATATGAGGCAGTGAATGTTAGTGTGGCTAGGCTGTATGAGGTGCATGGATATGGAAGAAAAGAACATCTTTCAGCTTGAGATCCATGTTCCATATCACTGAGATTGAAATACAAATCATGTTACATTTCATACATAGGGGAAACTTTGAAACTGGAGCTTATGCACTCATATTGTGATTTGTATACTGATACATGCATTCAATCAATTTTTAGCATGATGGAAGCATTAAGTATTTATATGAAATGGCAGTTATATAGCATATTCAATAATTTATTTTTTGAATCTAACACAATAATATTTCAAATAACGAATGTGAATATACTCAATGACATAATATTATAATTTCTGATCTACAACCATGATCAAATCATTCATAAAGTAAATCAGATTTTGAGTATGGACCTGAAGAACTAACTAATGGTAGAAGCAAAAGACAAACAACACAGTTTGAGATGAAGCAACAAAGGCCAAAAAAATGAAAATGGCATGTGAACCAATTATACAATTGAGAAACTTGCAAGTGTAAGAGCAATGAAGAAGCTGACAAAGAGCTGCACAATTGACCATATGCAGAAGAGAGGTAACAACTAAAAACACTTCTTTTAAAATCATTATTCTGAGATTATGAGCTTAATACAAAAATTGTTCAGGTAGTTCATGATTGCTTCTCCTAAATAATGTAATCTTTTAAAGAATTTCCAAAGGTGCTCATGCTATTCATAGCATAACAATAAAAGGATGGTTGTTAATCCTAATATACACAAATTGTCAATTTTGGTTTAATGCCACAAGTTCTTCATGTGTGGATGGATATTGCTAATATATCTTTTTAAGAATTTGAAAAGTTAAGTTGTTTGATATTGCATAACACAATAAAGAGAGATAAAAGGATGGACCAGATAATTTGATGAGCATTGTTATCTATCATAGAGAACGAGTATTTGAATCCATAATAGAAAATAATACCTCTCAGTATAATTAGAGAGACTAAAACCCGCTCTTATTTTCATATTGAAAAATAACGATAAAAGAGTTTGTCCTAACAAAAACAAAGGTTTAAATCTTAAACAAAATAGTTTAGAAGTTTACATAACATCATTGATTAAATAGTTTAATAAATAACATTTGTATAAACTTAACTCAAAATAGTTTCAACAGTTTAATGACAACTTTTTAGCTTATGTTCAAATTGAGTTTGCATTCAATATACTTTATGCAGTTAGGTAAGTACAGATTTTCATAAATGAAAGAGTCAATGCATTATAAAATGTTAAAATTTTGTACAAAAGCTGTATATAGGATAAAGGTCAATTTAAAAACTCACATCCATTGAACTTTTTGAGCCACCAGGAAAGTCATATAGAACAAGTAGATCCAAACAACAATAAAGATCAAATTATAGAACTATAATAAAGTCTGCGCAGATTAGTGATGGAAACCAACCATGAAAGACAGAACAAATCTATCGCTGCAAAACACACAAGAAATCACTTTTTTACAAATTCCAGTATATTGCTTAAACCAATAATACAGTATAACAAAATCGAAAATCCCAACAAAAAGATCTTGAGAGTATAAATCATAATATGAGATTTACCTTAAACGAAGATTTGGAAGAGCAGAGCACCGGTAGATCTGAGACGAGCTTCAACCCCAACACTAGACTCGACTTTGATTTGAGCCCACAATCATTCTCCTTATGGATATCGACACCACACACAACATACCATAGTTTTATAAATATACAAAATTATTTCGATAAAAGAATAAATAATGCCAACAAAAACAATGTAGAGAGTATAAAATCTAAACGATAATTACCTTAAGTGAAGTTAGCAGAGTTAGATCTGGACTTCTAAAATTAGATCTAATTGCGGATCTGAGTGTGGCTTCTACCATACAATACTCGACTTTGCACCCTTCATCTATCTGCGAACTATGTCACGGTGTTGGTAAAGGGTAACATAATCTAGAGAATTTTGGATGATAATTAAAAAAGAGAAATGATGAACGAGACGACACAAATAAGAGACTTGGGTGAATTGAGTGTAAGTTAAAATTTTTTGTTCGGGCTTTTAGGGTTGTAAAAGATTAGGAAACTTCCTCACACTAATTTGAGTTAATGGCTTTATTTTCAATTTATTTTTGGGCTCTGAATTAATCTAGAAATGGTTAGTTTAGATGATCCATTTGATAATTAAATAAATTGGGCTTGCAGAATTGTGTAATTAATTAACTTGCACTAGGGATGTAAGCGAGCCAAACCGTTCGCGAACTATTTGGGTCTCGGTTTGATAAAGTGTTCATTCGAGCTCATTCGTTAATCTTAACAAACCAAACCAAACTTAAATTTTGAGCTTGAATAGTCTATCAAACCAAACTCAAGTCTAATGGTGTTCGACTCGAAAGCTCGCGAACATATTCGATAATGAGTTCGTTAATGGCTCGCAAACGTGTTCGTAAATTTTATAATTATTTTTTAGTATTATATATTATTATTTATTTATTAATATTCAATAATTAAATATTTTATATTAAACCACACAAATATGATAATAACTTAAGTAATTATTTAAATTATTAAAATATTTTTGTAACGTTTATTATTATATTTTGTTAGTTTGTTTATTTAATTCTATGAATAACATTAGATGTTTATAAACCAAATGTTCTTTTAATATTTACGAATAAAATATTTAAATGTTCATGAAAAATGTTCATACACAATTACTTTATGTATTCGTGAACACGTTCGTGAGCCTTAACAAACAGTTTGAGTTCGAGCTCGAGTTTAATATTTTTTTCTGACGAGTTCGAACTCGGGCTTGAGTTCGATAATTCCTTATCAAATGATACTCAAACCTAGTAGTGTTCGACTCGATTCGGTTCGATTACATTCCTAACTTGCACATAAGATAGTTGATTTAGGCAAGTGAAGAATAAGTATAATTCCAATGCATAATTCCTTTTCATGGTGATGATAATATTGTATACTTCCGCATAATTTGCATTGAGTTAATACAGTAGAAACTGTATTTTAAAATAAATTGTTTTTTCATTAATTTTTGGAGGGTAGCCTACCATTTTAAATATAAAGAAATTATAAAATATGTTATTTGTATTAAGTTAGTATGATAAATTTGAAATTTAGAGTTAGAAATTTAAATAATACTCTCTCCGTCCGCTTCTAAGGTGTCTATTTTACTATTTTTGGCGTCCGGTTTAAAGGTATCCATTTATCCTATTTAGTAAAAAGTACACAATATGACCCACCACTTCCCTCTAATACAACTACCCACTTTATATATAATAATAATACTCCTTAATCCACGTGCAAAAAATAAACGAACACCTTAAAACCCGACGGAGGGAGTATTTTTTTTATTTTATAGGTGGTACAGACATAGATGATACTCCCTCCATCTGCCACAAAGGTGGACATTTGCTTTTTGTACGTGGATTAAGGAGTATTATTATTTATGGTGTAGTTGGTAATTGTATTATTGGGGTGTATGAGTCTCATAAATTTATTGTATTAGTGATGTGTGTGGGTCTCATGTGTTTAAAAAGGAAAATGTAGACCTTTGGTACGGACGCCCAAAATGACAAAATGTGGACCCTTCGGGCGGACGGAGGGAGTATATTATAGTCCCTCCGTCCCATCAAAAGAGGATCTTTTACTTTTTTGCACGTAGATTAAAGAGTATTATTATTTAATGTGTAGTGGGTAGTTGTCTAAGTGGGAGCATGAACCCCATATTTTAATTGTATTAGAGGGGGTGTGTGGGGCCATGTATGTAAAAAAGGAAAGGGGATCCTTTGGGGTGAACTACCAAAATGGAAAAAAAAACACTCTTTAAATGAGACGGAGGAAGTATGTTATTCCATTACTATACTTTAATGATAAATTTCTTCTCAGTAAACACACGAATTTTATTAAATTAATTCACACATTTGAAAAATTGCAAAAAAAAAAAAACTTTATATTTAAGTATTGTTGAAATTTTTTTTCAAAGATGAGGTTATTTTTTTAGAAATTGTATGCATTTTGCAACAATGTTCAAATGTGAAGTTCTTTTTTACAATTTATCAAAAGTTGGATTAATTTATAGCAAAACTAAAATTCGTGATTTTTCTAGAAATAAACCCAATAATAAACATATTTGTGTATTATTTTCATGTGGCTGACTAACTTTTAAGATTAACATGCATTTATATACTACATGTAAATGTTTCAAAATTTTGATACACTTAATTTTATTATAACATTTATTTAAATTTTATTCTCTCTTCTAGAAAAAGTTTTCACTCAACCCCGTCCACAAAACTTTTTACCTTTAGAAAAAATAAAAGTCAAAATAATAACTTTTTGTCTTACACTTTATTTACAAGAAACCACTCACATATACATAACACAATTAACATACTTAATAGTAATTTATTTATTAAAAAAATCATTATACTTCAAAAAAATTACCACTTTTCTTACTCTCCACACCACTCAAGGTGAAACTTTTTTGGGACGGAGGAGTAAACAATTATTAAGTGATTTTAATGTTTGAAATTCATGTTGATATTGTGGTGTCGTAAAATCAATATATTGAAATCATAAAGGTTTTCGGTGTGATAACTTTACCTTGAATTAAGATAGTAATAAAATATTTAGTGTTTTATTAATTATATATCATATTTTTACGAGATAATATTACAATCAACTTTAAATTAAATTTTATGATTTAATTATCAGATTTAGTGAATAATTTTTTAGGCTTAATTAGATGACCACTGGTGACCATCTCTCATGGGTATGCAATATGCACACCCTATGTGAGAGGATCATTGATGACCACAAATCAGCTAAGAATCACCCGTAATTTTTTTAAGTATCTTTATATCATAATTTATCTATACGAAAATACAATTGATAACATGATTGATAGACATTGAATCTATTAACCTGTAATCCATCTTATACAAACCATTTCAAAGAAAAATATATCTTTAAAAATATTATACTTTTATCTTATTTTATTATTATTTTTATATTTTTATTTTTTTTAAAACCGTGCATCGCATGGGTGTATTACTAGTAATGAATTACAATGAAAAATTGAAGGTGTGATATGAGGATGTCATTTAAGGCAAGAATGCCACTAACAAAATTTAGGAATTTACATGTGCATCCCCAAAACATGGACGTGAAAGTAAGTATTGGGCACCTAGATATGCATTATTTTGGACACAATTATAGAGAATTTGGACCACTTTCTCAAATCTAATTATGGAAACTTCCTCTATCTATGAGTCTTTCATTTAGAGGTATATGTACAAAAAGGTGGTTCGCCCACCCAGGAGTCCCCACACGCCGACCCGACAGCATGTGAAGGAGGTTAATCAAAAAGTACAAAGATTAGGGGTAAATTTCTAAGTTGGATCTCATCTAAAGTAATTTAGGCGAAGCAACTAAGATTGCTTCACTTTAAAACACGATAAGAGTGTAAGACCATTCATGTGTTGTTATTGTTAGGTTTGTGGTGGAAGAAATAATAGAAAAGGTTTTCAATTAAGCTTACAGTTGCATGTTGCGGTTTTTTATTTTTAAATTTTGTCTCTTGTAAACGTGCAGTTTTTACAATCAAACACTAAACCATCTACCATTTTTTTTACAGAAAAATAATTATCATTAAAGGGGTTGGAAACAGCCCGCATTGATTGATAAAATAAAGTCAAAGAAAGAATCCCAAGATGAATCACAAAGTGGTGTGTTTTTGTGCGTGAAACCATCTACCATTAGCTATAAAAAAATTACCTCTTGTAAACATGAATCCTGATTCGATAATCAAACAGTATATCTTCTATCATTGACCACTTTAGAAGCTATATTACCTACTCTAATAATTCGAACGGAAGGAGTGGTTGTAATCACTTGAATTTTATTGCATATTAAAGGAAAATATATTGCAAATTAATGCAATAATTATCAATTAATTAATTATTTATTAAGGGATTTAAATAAATAAATTCCTAAAATAAATTAATGAATAATTGATAATTGGGACAGATCCAGTCAAATAAGCTCAAACCCGCATAATGAGGTCAAATCAAGGATCAACCAATCAAACTGTGTTATAGATGAAAAGGCTCAAGCCCGCAAAATCAGGTTAATCATCTCTAGACCAATCAGAATGCAAGTTATTTATGGGGCTTCCTTACCCTCCACCTATATAAGGAGTCCTCCTCTATTCATTCTAAACACATTAAAACATCTGAAGAAGCAGACGCTTCTGAATAGATCAAGAACACGAGTAGTGTTCCCTTGAGATCTTCAAGCATCTTCATGCCAAGAACGGCCTGCGATCCGAGATCAATGTGTCAAGCCCCTCCAATTCAGCGTTCTTCCAGCCAATGGCCTGCAATCAGAGATAAAGGTGTCAAGCCCCTCCGATTCGGCGTTCTTCCAGTCAACCGCCTCCAATCAGAGATTAAGGTGTCAAGCCCCGAACAAAGGTTCAACGCCTCCGAATCAACATTACAAGACTTTACATCCGAGTTCGAACGTCAAGCTTCATCTGAAGATCCAGCTCAACACACACGCTGTCAACACACGCAATCAACGCAGTCAACACACACTGCAGCTCAATACACATAAGTCAACACAAGCAAGTTAAAGTCAAGTCAAATTGGTTCGAAAGAAGAATTAGAGGATAGATAGAGATTGTTTCCTAAATTCTCAAATTTAATACGTCTGAATGATTATTGTAATTCTCTTGTATTTATTTTATTATAAATACATAAATTTTTACAGTGGTGACCCCCCTAATTGTGGGCCAGGCCATTTATTTTTATTGAGATTGTCATTTTTTAATTTTAAAAAGGAAAAAAATATGTTTGGACAGATTTTAAATTTTATTGAGGGTAGAAATAACTTTATTAAATAGGAATGTGTCAATTTAGAATTATTTAATATGTTAAATAAAATGTACTATATAATTATAACACCAACAATGAAAACAACATGGAAAATGTTTAATTAATATTGAGTTAATAATAGTTTATGGAACTTAAAAATTTACTAAAAATAAAAGAGTTTCCACAATAATGGTAACTAAGCGAATTTAATTTCCTTTTGAGCTCATTAGTTAAAAGAAAGGGCTTGATGGATTACAACCTAGAAAAAAGTGTGTTACAAAATTTTATAAAACTAATAAAAAAAATTAAGATAATTCTCATAGTTATGGGTATTTTCAAGTTTCAGTAATCCATTTAATAATTAGTTGTAGTGTATTATTTTAAGATGATGAAAGTATATGATACTGTGTAATAAATTAAGTCCTGTACAATTAACTATAACCGTTTATTTTTTGGTAAGAACAATGTAATTTGTTATATTTTAAAACATAATCTTTATGTTTTTAATGATAACTTGGAATTTTATAATGAAAAATGTAATTCTTATTCTCAAATGCACTTTACACCATTATGTGAAATGATTTCGTAGACCGCTAGGACGAATAGTATAGTGCATGGCATAATAATTGTGGACACCAATTTAATAATGTTAAGATTTAAAATTGTGACAATGTATTTTTCAAGTCCGAATTAATTAAAAGAACACATTTATTTTATGTACTAAATTGATAAGTATCCCTCTTTTTAAATCCAAAATAAAAGTGTGTCACGCAATAGTAGACCTACATTGGGGACACTGGGGCCGAATGGTGATTGGGCTCCCTGAAAATTATAAAATAATAAATATATATATATATATAATATATTTAATAGTAGTTGATTATAGGTCAACAGTGAGACTCTCTGCCCCTCTCTTGGGTGTAGGGATGTAAGCGAATCAAACTATTTGCGAACTATTCGAGTTTCGATTCGATAAAATGTTTGTTCGAACTCGTTCATTAACCTTAACGAGTCAAACCAAACTTTAATTTAGAGCTCGAATAGTGTATCAAACCAAACTTAAGTCTAAGGGTGTTCGGCTCGAAAGCTAGACTTTTAGTATATAATTCAACAGTATTATATACGTTCAAAGTATTAAATCTCCTAAATAAACTTACCACTCCCACAAAATACAATTATCCATCCACAGTCTTCATAGAGAGAAAAAAAAAAGAAAATAACAATCTAGTTCTAAAAATTTTATTAACTCACTCCTGCATACAAACTTAACATAATGTTGGACAAAAAAACCTTCAAGACCCCAATAATGTGTTTTTATGCATTTGAATTGATTAAAACGGCGTATTACATTCTTATTTTTATCTCATCGCATTATGTTCGACCAAACATGACCAAAATTCTTTTAAAAAAATCGACCAACGATGAACGAATGATAGGTCAACTGTTCAATCAGTACCCATCGTACATGGGTATATTTACAATCGGTGCTCGTTGAACATCTTGAGCATATCTAATTTAATTTGATTCTATTTAATGAGTTGAGTATTGACATCTTTGATTTGAGGTTGGCTTAATTTGATTCGTGCTTTTGTAAGCTTGATATGATCAAAATAAATAATTAATTGACAAACAATTAACCACATATTCTTATTTAATAAACGATAAATTTTATCTGCCTATAGGAAGAATATAAAAAAAAAAAACAAAAAAAAACTTAAACTTTCAAGTAAAAATTTGGGAGTGTAACAAAGCAATATTGATTAGTCTCCGATTAGGATTTTCATATGGCAGTAAAGTGTTTTAGTGTGATTTATTGTAATGGTTTTGTAAGAGGTGTTCTAGTTTTCTTATTCCTTCATCCTCTTCTTCTTGGTGGTAGGACGAATGGGTTCGATGAGCCGAGGAATTTGAGGTGGGTGTATTAAACCCTTCCACCCCCACCCCAATTAATTACTTAAAAATTTTCTTTTTTATCTGTCACAATATTTATACATGTTTCTTAAAATAGAAAAATATATATTAATAATACTTACTTTTTATATACATCTTAATAGTTTTATACACCATTTTTATTAAATTATTTAAAATATTCACTTTTTAGAGCATCTTCAACAATATCTTTATAAATTTGAGAGTATTTGATATAAAATAAAGAGTATTTTAAATTTAAAGATTTTTTCTCCTCCAACACTCTCTCTATATTTTATTTAATTTATTATCTTCCCAATATCCATTTATTACGTTTGTGTTTTTTCTTTATATTTGTACTTTCACTTTTAATTTATTTTATCATAGATGGGAAGTAATTAATATTTTTGTGGAAAATAAAAAAAAAATAGTGTTACAAGTAAAGAAAAAGTAAATGCAATTAACTTTAAAGAATTGTTTTGGATATATAAATTTAGAGAGCAAAAATCAATAGGTAAAACATTTGTTATTTTATAGAGATTATTTGACCTACATTTTTATACTTGACTCTCTCGTTTAAAATAAGGACATGGTTTTACACACATCCTTATATACTAAAAAAAAAATTATCTCCGTGTACCAGAATACATAAAATAATTAGAGGATGGAGTGTGGGTGGGGAAATTGGGGGTCAAAATATTATTTTAAATTAAGTAGGGCGTGTATAATATTTTAGTAGATAATTCACTAATGATTACTCTCTCCGTTCCGAAACAAGATATAAATTTACTTTTTACACAAAAATTAAGGAGTATTATATTTTAATGTGTAGTGAAGTGAGAGAAATAATATTTTAATGTGTAGTGGGTAGTTGTATTAGTGTAGTGTGTGGGGTCATGTGGATATAATAATGGTACTGTGTGGGTCACATCAACAAAAAAAGAAATATATACTTTATTTTTGAACGGATCAAAATGAAAAAATGTATATCTAGTGAGACGAGGGAGTATATGAAGTTAAAAAAAAATGAAATAGATAGCTGCAGCCTAAAAAGTATTCCTAAAATTAATTACTAAGGGGTATTTAGAGGGCACATGATTCCTGTTTAGGAACAGTTTCTCCTCCTCCTCCATTTTTTTTTTTTGGCGTCAACCATATGATATAAAAATTGTTATAAAAGTATCACAATAACACAAAAATTAAAGGGAGAATACAGTTAGGTATCATTCATTTCCTATTATTACTATAAGATACATGGACTTCAAATTCTAATTGTATGATATAAAATTATATTGTGCAATTCCAACATCACCCTTTTACTTTATTTTATCATAATAATAAATATTCCCTCCGTCCCAAAATTGATTGTACACTTTTCACATTTATCCGTCCCAAAATAGATTGTACCTTCCAAAAATAGCAAAACAAATTACCAATTTATCCTCTACTTTTTAAACCATAAATTAATCCAAAACATAAGCTCAAATGAATGGACAATTTTACCCATCAAAGTTGAGTTGAAAAGTCAATAAAGCAATATTTTTTAAAGTTCGTATCTACAGTAACAGTGCAATCAATTTTAGGACGGAGAGAGTATATTTTAATTACTACACTTCACTATTAGTGTATAATTATGCATAACCAATTTTACACATCACAATTTTTTATATATTTTTTTCGGTAAATTTGACGTGAATAATTTTGCACAATTAGAATACAAATATGCATAATTAGTAAATAATTTTACACAATATAATTTCTATACATATTTTTATGGTGAACTTTCCGTGAATAATTTTGCATAATTCGTGCATAATTATTCACAATTAATGAATAATTTTGTACAATATAATTTCTTACATATTTTCTGACGAATTTGACATGTATTATTTTGCACAATTGGTGTATAATTATGCACAACAAATGAATAATTTTTTACAACATAATTTTGTACATATTTCTCCGATGAATGATGAACAACTAGTAAATAATTCTGCATAAAATGAAAAGCAGATTTTTAAAAATTAAAATTCCAATTATGCGATTCATCTGATATAATCTAAACTACACCGTCCATATCATAAATGGACTAGTCCAAGCTGTATCCTGCACTTGGACATGAGATAATTACTTTCTCTACATTGCCACGGCTTTTCATCTCTCACACCCTAATTATATCACCATGTAAAATTTTTACATGTTAATTTCTCACCACCATCCTTTCTCACTTTCGAACTTCAGTTCGTAATCTCTCAAGCTGAAGCTGCAGTTTTTTAGCTTTCTTTAAAATACACCGAACGAATTGGTAATTCTCCATCGGCTATTTTTCCGGTGATTAATTTCGTGGAAAGCCTGCATTGTCGTTGAAGATTTGATTGTCACAAATGGAATATATACACCTGCAACTCCTTCTCTTCAACAATATTAACTCTCACTTTATGCATTGATTGTGACGTGGAATTTTCTCATAAATGGGTGACGGTGAGGTTCGAACCCTGCACCTTTGTTAACTATGGGCTCTGATACAATGTTAAATTATCACCTCATCTAAAAGCTTAAGCTGATAGAGTGGAGTATCATTTAATATATTTAATTAATACACTCTAACACTTGTAAATCTATTTTCTTCGATTAATATATTAATTATGGAATGATCTTATGTCTCTAATTTTTTATCATGTTGAGAAAGAATTAAGATGATATTAAAACGTAGAGTTTCATGTATTAGGGTTCTTAAATTAGGGTTTAGGGAGGTAAATTTATAAATTTGGGTTATAAATATTTGGGGTTTTAGTTAAATAATTTTTTCAATAGTATTTATGTCTTATTAATAAGAAATATTTTAATTTATATATTTATGGAGTACGTTTAGTGTTTTTGGGTGTAAATAATCGATCCATATATTTATTTCCTTTTTAAATATTTAATTGAGATTATATTTGGTATGTTACATCAAATTTTTTTTATTATGTAAAAGTGATATATTTAATGTTGTGTACCTAATACTAATTAATCCAAAATGTGGAACTCTAACGTATTACTATTTGGTCGAGTCAGATTTGAATGTACGGTTCTAGACTTTATCGTAATTTTTAGTTCCTTTTAAAAATATACGATAAAATTTACATAAAATTATAATATTTCTCTCATAAATATACTGGGATTAGATTGTGTTCCATTTCAAGGTATTGTATTGAGTATTGATATTACCGCACGTGTGGATGATATTTTAGTGAGGGAAGATGGGATACCAAGTGTTTAATTGGTTATGTTGAGCAACTGGTTGGATCTACTCTAGTTAATCCATTAACATCATCTACTTGCTTACCCAACTTCATTTTCTATATCAAGTAAACTTGTGTAATGTAACTGAAGACTAGCATTTGGACTCCAAATTTGGATATTGCAACAAAGATATATAAGGGAAGTAGATTGTTTGTCACTTCATTTCTTATGTTTATGTACATTGTTTCTCCTCTTTACTTTCTTGGCACTACCCTGTAGACCAGCTTGCAAGGTTTGTGCAAGGAAGTCGGAATCCAAATTCTTTTTTTTTAAGGAAAAAAGGTGAAACAACGAAAGACTGATCGCCTGCTAAATGATCCCTTGTTTAATGGCCACGTGTTATGTTGGAAACCAGAGCACATAAGACGGAGGCGACTGCCGAGCAGCGTTGTATTGGGATAAACTCACGAATAATTAAATAATAAACTATTCGTCTACGCAGCAGAATGATCAAATATCCCTCTCTTGTGTGAATCTAGCAGAAAACAATACTAATAATATATGATGCACGATAAAACAAGTAATCAATAAAGCACAACACCAGCAATTTAACATGGAAAACCTCCTCAATGTGAGAAGGTAAAAAACCACGGGACCGAAGCCCATCAAAAACTATGAGACAAAAATCCAAGAGTTACAATCTGCCACCACAGACACTATCACAAACGTATCAAGACACTCAATACTTGATAACAAACAACGAGATTAGAAAGACTTCACCAAACTACACCAACTGATGTTCGCAACTGTAGGAAACTCAGAATTCGATCTCCACCATCCAGAGTCAAGACCTATAAGTCCTGAACGTGCTGTCCAAATTACAGCTCGATCCAACTGTTAGTTTATAAGAAACAGTTTTTTCCTCTCGACTGCGCAGAACAGAATCGTCCAAAAACTTCCTTCTATTTTCGGCCTATTCCTGTCAGCATAAAGTTCAAACACGATCTTCACCGTTCAGAATGTACTTCCATGAGTTTCAAACGTACTGACCAAAATTCAGCTTGATCCGACGGTTGAAACTCCATTTATTGCCTCTGCAATATCACTGCGCTGGATTCTCTCTCAAAAACGTGAATTTTATTTTTGCTCTCTTTTTTCTTCTCTCTTCTGTCAATGACTTACGGAATAAGATAACACCAAGTATTGGGCCTACTTGGGCTTTACTAACCTTGTTGGCTATTGGACTCTTCACATATTTGGAAACTCAACCCAACAAATCTCCCCCTTTCCGATTATGTGGAGAGACTGGTCATTCCGGCTATCACGCGACATACATCGAGCTTCTCTTTATGCAATGCCTTCGTCATCATGTCAGCATCATTATCATTCGTATGAATCTTTTCAAGCTCAAGCAACTTATCATTGATGACATCCCTCATCCAATGATATCTCACGTGAATATGCTTCGATCTTGAATGAAATGCAGCATTCTTGCTGAGATGGATAGCACTCTGACTATCACAAAATACTACATACCTCTCTTGCTTCAGTCCAATCTCCTCCATAAACCTTTTGAACCATAACACCTCTTTGCATGCTTCCGTTGCAGCAACGTACTCTGATTCTGCTGTGGAGAGTGCAACACACTTTTGCAATCTTGATTGCCATGACACAGCGCCACCTGCGAATGTCACTAGGTAAGCAGAAATCGACTTTCTGGTGTCCACATCAGATCCCATATTTGAGTTTGTGTAGCCAACTAACTCAACATAAACTCGGGCTTCCTACCTCTAAAGGTGAGTCTCAAACTAGACGTACCTCGTAGATATCTCATTATCCACTTCACAGCATTTCAATGCTCCTTTCCCGGATTAGATTAATAACGGCTAACAACACTAACTGCATGAGCTATGTCTGGCCTCGTACACACCATTGCATACATCAAGCTTCCCACGGTTGAAGTATATGGGACTTTTCTCATTGCTTCATTCTCTTCATCGGTTGAAGGACTATGATGAGCACCAAGCTTAAAATTAGTGGCAATAGAAGAACTAACCACTTTAGATTTGCTCATATTGAATTTCTCAAGCATTTTCTCAATATACTTCTCTTGTGACAAGTGCAGCTTCTTATTTGCTCTATCTCGGGTGATGTTGATACCAAGGATTTTCTTTGCTGGCCCCAAATCCTTCATGGCAAAGGATTTGCTCAACTGTTTCTTTAACCTGTCAATTCTTGAAAAATTCCTACCAACAATCAATATATCATCAACATACAACAATAATATAATGAAATCATCATCCGAGAACTTCTGAACAAACACACAATAATCAGAAATAGTCTTCTGGTAGCCTTGCTCCCCCATAACTGACTCAAATTTTTTATACCACAATTTAGGTGCTTGCTTCAAACCATAGAGACTTTTCTTCAGTTTGCATACATGGTCTTCTTTTCCTTTCACCTTGAAACCTTCAGGTTGCACTATGTAAATCTCTTTATCTAGCTCACCATGAAGAAAATAGTTTTGACATCCATCTGCTCAATCTCCAAGGCTAGTCGCCAAACCAAACACAAAACGAATGGAAGATATTTTAACAACCAGAGAGAAAATTTCTTCAAAATCAACTCCCTCTTTATGACTGAAACCTTTAACAACCAATCTAACTTTGAATTGAGGCTTTGAGGTGTACTCATCTTATTTTATCATGTACACCCACTTGTTCTTCAAAGCATGCTTTCCATTTGGTAGTTTCACCAGATCAAATGTGTCATTTTCATGCAAGGACTTCATCTTATCTTGCATTCCTTCCAACCATTCATTCATGTATTCTCCACGAACTGCTTATCCATAGTATTCAGGATCTCCCCCATCGGTTAAGAGTATATACTGATCATGAAGATACATCCTAGAAGGTACACAAGCTCTAATACTTCTTCTAGGTGGTTCTTGAACCTCCTATTCTGGAATATCAAGTGGTTGTGGATGATTGATATCCTCTTCATCATGCAAAGGATGATCTACATGCTCATCATTACTGAAATCAGACTGCTCCTGATTCTCCTCTTGAGCTTTTACTTGACCTTGACCGTGAGGAACTATTTCTGAGTCAATCAAGTCATCAGCAAGTGTAGAAACTGAGTTATCCGTCTTCTCAATATCTCTTATAGTTTGATCCTCAACAAACACAACATCACGACTTCTGAAAAGCTTATTCTCCACGGGATCATACAGTCTGTAACCAAACTCATCTTGGCCATAACCAAGAAACACACACTGTCGAGTCTTCATATCCAACTTAGACCTCTCATCTTTGGGAATATGCACAAATGTCTTACATCCAAAGACCCGCAAATGATTATAGGAAACATCTTTTCCTAACCAGACTCTATCTAGAATATCAAAGTCTAAAGGAACACACGGAGTAAGATTTAAGACATGTACCATAGTAATCAGAGTCTCACCCCAAAATGATGAAGACAATTCTGCTTCTGATAGCAGACATCTCACTCTCTCGACCAATGTTCTGTTCATCCTTTCTGCAAGCCCATTCAACTGAGGAGTCTTTGGATGAGTCTTTTGATGTCAGATACCTTACTCTCTACAATACTCATCAAAAGGACCAATGTATACCCATCCATTATCTGATCTGATGCATTTCAACTTCTTCTCAGTTTGTCTTTCAGCTAAGGCATGAAATACTTGAATGCATCGAGCACCTGATCTTTCGTCTTCAACGTATAGATCCAGGTCTTTCTTGAGTTATCATCTATAAAAGTAACAAAATATAAAGCACCGCCAAGAGTTCTTATTTTCATAGGACTACAAACATCAGAATAAATTAAATCGAGTATACCTGATGCTATGGTAGGAATTGAGGTCTTGAAAGCAACTCGAGTTTGCTTTCCCGCCAAACAATGAGAGCACTTCTTTAAAGATGCATTCTTCAAGTCTGGAATGAGATTTCTCTTCTCTAAAATCTTCAATCTCTTTTCACTGATATGACTGAGTCTGCTATGCCACAACTCAACTATCCCCTCATTCTTAACTGCATTAATCGAGCCATCAAGTAGCTTTTCTTGCATCAAGTACAACGAGGAATATTTTTTACCTCTAGCAACAACTAAAGTACCTCTTGTAAGCTTCCAACCATCGAAGAACACACTGTAGAAACCTTCATCATCAAGTCTCCCAACAGATATCAAGTTCAACCGAAGATCAGGAACGTGCTTCACATTTCTCAAAACTAGTATAGCATCATTACTAGTCTGCAAACATACATCTCCAACGCCAATGGCTTTAGCTAAGCCGTCATCACCCATCCTAATATTTTCATAGTCACCTGACATGTAAGATGTGAACATCTCTCTACGAGATGTTGCATGTATGGATGCACCACTATCAACCACTCTCATATTTTCATAGCCTTTTTGCTTGCCTGTTGGACCTCTACTATTACTTACCCCCTCTTCTCTGTAACCAAAACCTCTGATTGCTGTAAGGACCCTGCGATTTTCTCCTCGTTTCCTCATAACGCTGCCCTTAACCAAATCCATTGTAATGGTACCATTGGAGGCTGAATTAGATAAAGATGTCATGAATGTCTCCCATGAATCTGACAATATACCAAGAAGCCATAAGCCCTGTACTTCATCCTCAAACTTAATATTCATTTCCGACAATTGATTAATTCCCTAAAATGAATTCAAGTGATCCGTCATAGGAGTGATATCTTTGAATTTTAAATTCATCAACTGCTTGATTAGAAATAACTTGTTGTTCCCAATTTTTCTAGAATACAGTTCCTCCAACTTTTTCCACAATGTTTGTGCATGTGTTTCTCCACTAACATGGTTCAATACATTATCATCCACCCACTACCTAATATAACCACACACTTGACGATGCAATATTTCCATTGCTCATCTGTTTTATCATCAGGCTTTTTAGTTTCAAATACAGGCACATAATAATCTTTCACATATAGAAGATCCTTCATCTTGCCTTTCCACATATGATAATTAGAACCATTGAGATGCACCATTCTATTAGTATTGGTTTTCATATTCACCACAAGGCACAGAGCAGCAACCCGCTCTGATACCACTTTGTTGGGATAAACTCACGAATAATTAAATAATAAACTATTCGTCTACGCAGCGGAATGATCAATTATCCCTCTCTTGTGTGAATCTAGTAGAAAACAATCCTAATAATATATGATGCACAATAAAACAAGTAATCAATAAAGCACAACACCAGCAATTTAACGTGGAAAACCTCCTCAATGTAAGAATGTAAAAAATCATGGGACCGAAGCCCACCAAAAACTTCACTTTGAGAAAAAAATCCAAGAGTTACAATATGCAACCACAGACACTCTATCACAAACGTATCAAGACACTCAATACTTGATAACAAACAACAAGATTAGAAAGACCTCACCAAACTACACCAACTGATGTTCGGAGTTTGCAACTGTAGGAATATCAGAATCCAATCTCCACCGTCCAGAATCAACCCCTATAAGTCCTGAACGTTATGTCCAAATTAAAGATCAATCCAACAGTTAGTTTGTGAGAAACGGTTCTTTCCTCTCGACTGCGCAGAACAGAATCGTCCAAAATCTTGCTTCTGTTTTCGGCCTATTTCTATCAACAAAAAGCTCCAAACACGATCTCCACCGCTCAGAATGTACTTCCACAAGTTCCGAATATGCTGACCAAAATTCAGCTCGATCCGACAGTTGAAACTCCGGTTATTGCCACTGCAATATCACTGCACTGGATTCTCTCTCAAAAACGTGAATTTTGTTTTTGCCCTTTTTTTCTTCTCGCTTCCGTCAATGACTCACGGGATAAGATAACACCAAGTATTAGGCCTACTTGGGCTTTACTAACCTTGTTGGCTATTGGGCTCTTCACATATTTGGAAACCCAACCCAACATGTTACATGCATATGCTACTACGACTCTAATGGCCAAGAGCCCAAAGTAATTACCTCTAGTGAAAGATAAGAGTTGGTGAAAAGAGAATTCTCACTAGAGCAAAAAGCAGAAAATATCTGCTGTAATAAATTCTGAATTTAGGAGGGAATAAAAAATAACAGCAAAGGTATGATCTCAAAATGAAGGTCTAATATCAACTGATTAAGGAGGTGCTTGGTTGGGGTTAATGGGAATAGAGGTATATAATTCCTATTGTTGATGTTTGATTGATCTAACGAGAATCAAAATTTCTCAATCATTCTCATTGATTTAATAACTACCTCCTTGATGATACACATTACCATTCTGAATAAAGGTACAAGAATATGCATTGG
Organism: Pogostemon cablin; assembly: GCA_023678885.1. NCBI lineage: Eukaryota > Viridiplantae > Streptophyta > Magnoliopsida > Lamiales > Lamiaceae > Pogostemon > Pogostemon cablin. Next base: position 2,792,917 of record CM042970.1, read on the forward strand.
ATATCTATTCATACTCTTTATGTGGATAGTCAATTAATCTGAATGCTGATGCATTTTGTTACAGGATTTGATTTACCTGATGTAGCAGTACAAGTTGGATAATAAGACAGAGAAAAACAATAAATGCAATTTTGTCGCACACCTATGAATATAGTGGGTCATTCTTCATTAGAAACATTAAGGCCACCTAAATGGATCTTGCACCAAAGTAAGATAGTCCATCAATTGGAATGCAATAAATTTCTGGCACCCACCAAATAGTTCACCACACCCAAAGACAATAAATGCAACTTTGTGCCCCCAGGGCATAGCTCAAGTGGTAGAGGGGAGGGTGGAAAGGCCTTCCAGCTGAGTTTGGTTGCTGCAGGGTGGGAGTTCGAATCCTGCCTTTGGCATGGATTTGGCCCCTTGCAAGCACAAGTTTAACAGTGAGCCCTCCCTATAAGCCACTTGAGGCACATCCTGCGATTTACCTCCTCCACCAATCCCCAGGGCAGGGGCGGTGGGGCCCCTAATGGTGGGGTACACCATTAATAAATGCAACTTTGTCTTACACCTATAATGTTTTAATGTAATTATTTTTTTATAAATTGAGAGAGTAGAGTAGCTTCATATACACTAACAGATATTGAGAAGGGTATATGGATGAGAAAAATACTCATGACAAATGCATATGGACAAATCCATTTAATAAAAGTCAGGTTTCTGAACCACCATGAACTAGAATACCTATTAGTACTATGTTTTGTGTTGTACTAATAATACTTGATGATGTAATAGTAAGCAGAATCCAAACATCCTCTAAGAAGAAAATTTCAGTGTGAGTGATGATAACATGCAAGAGTAAGTAGTAAGATTAACAGAGCAATAAAAGCATCGCCACAATCCTCTCCTCTGGATGGTAAAAAAGTGCATGGCTTATGAGTTAATCATGGCAAAAGAAAAGGCAAAGATAGATATATAGGCACAAGGGTTCACCTACCCATCTTCTTGCACCTGGCGATAAGCATAGTGGCATAGCCTCAGTTTGCATCTTCCACTGCCTATCTTTATAATCAAATGCATTAATGAGTAAATGTAGTGTTGTTCCTTCTTCTAGAACTTGGAAGCCTTATGTGATCTTGGGCTCGTTTGAGTAATTTGATTAACTATTAAATGACACACCTCTCTATCGACTTAAACTTTTATACGAGTTGTTACTCTGAATATACATTTACTTAGAAGTCAAAAAAACCTTGCGTGTTAATTCCAACTCGACAAGTGTAAGTTTGTTTACCATGACATATGATAGAGAAGAGATCCCCTATTCCACATCATACTCCATCTTGTATTTTAATTTTTTAAATTAAAATATAAGTAATCTTTAAATTTATTATTGATGTTTTTTTTGGGTAAATATAATACAAATAAATGAATAAAGTGTAAATAATTTTATTAGATAAAGAATAAAAATGATTTGGAGGGAGGGGAGACTTGAACTTTGGACCTCAACTTTTTAAAAGGAAGGTTGAGCCACCAAGCTACCGAACACTTTAAAGTAAACCTTTCTTATATATATAATTAAATTAGCAAATTTCCAGGGGGCCCAGCACTATGATAGGTAGGAAATGCTAACTTGTTTTTGGAATGTGTGGATTGTGTATAATCCATGCTCCAATCAGTGTTAGACACATCATATTAGTTAATATGGTGTTAGATGGATATTTCTCACGTGCTGCATGAAGGAGAGTTAAGTCAGAAAGTTAATTTGTTAGAAGCAGTTACAAATCAGTTTATTGGCTAAGGCATGAAACTAATCGGGTAGCTGAATTTGAAGCGTTTTTTTGGCTATCAGATGGGATAATAAATAACGGTTTGATAGCTGCATCTCTTCACTGTCATGTGAAATTTCGAATGGATCTGATTTCACACATTTTGGTTCGTTATTTAAACAGGAATTTGGCTCACAACATACTTTCTGTGAGAGATTTTGACAGCATATTGAAGTGCGTGTCATTAGTGACTTTTAGTGGCCTTAATGTGTTTTAATCAATCTATAGCATTCAAGATCATCAATAAGAGTTCTTCACTTGCCTCAGTGGTTGATCGAACCACTTAAAAGATTGTGTTCATGGCATTTCATTCTTTCTTATTTTTCTGTCATTTTGTGTAATCAAACTGATTTGTTTTCACATTTCTTGATTGTTTTGGCATTCAAATCACATGGAAGATTCTGCAACCTCTTTCAGTCATTTCATCAAGCACTTTTTACACCAATGCTTGAGGCTTCTAGTTTTCTCAGTACACTTGATTTAGAATTAGCGTCACATAATCCCCTGATCAATCATGCTACCCTCTTATTCTTATGCCATATATTATTCAGAAAAATAAATAAAAATTAAAGGACCCTAAATTAAATAAGTTATGTTGAGAACAAAACTTTGGGTATTTGTGGGGGGGCCATTGAGATATCAGTAGTGCAAGTATAAACATCTGATTCAAATAAAAATCATTATTATTGAAAATTAAATTAAATTGGTACAGCAAACTGAGAATGGACATGCAAATGCATATCATACTACTACATCAAGATTAGAGTGCTGGTACTACACTTTGTTATTGGTTAGTAAAATCTTGAAATACAATAATTTTAGGGGGACTAAATTTAATTTACAAACACATAACACATGATACAATATCACCTTTCCATGTTTGTCAACTCAAGAAATATATTTGCAAGGACCACTACCTGCAAAACAACACTGACAACGTTAGAAAAAACAATGAACAATCATATCGTATACTATGCATGATGAAATATATTTCTAGAAGAGAGGACGTACTTGGATCAGTCGAGGTTAAAACGCCAGAGCCAGAGAAATCGCAGTTGAAGTCATGGCGACCTTCAGTTTGATAGTAAGCGTTCATTACATAGGCGGCGTGAGACCTAGCACTCGGGGGATCAAAGCAAGCACCACCGGGCTGTATTGGGGTGCAGTCGATTCCTTGGCTGCAAACATAATCAATGTTGGCCTGCAATGTTGGGTCGCTGGCCTCTGGCTTCGGGACACACCACTTCTTCCCGTCTCCACTCCCCGATGGAGGAGACGGCCTTGCCGTAGGCTGGATGCAATACAACAATAGTAGCTCATTAGGTTACACAAACACTTGTGTAAACCGGGTGCATGATATAACTATGTGGTCCCTCTTCCAATCCTATTAATCCTATATATTGCTAGGGAGTTTAAATTAAAGGATATCACAGGGTTTACAAGGTTTATGATGTAAACCCAATTTACAAGAGACTAACCTCATTAGTTAATGCAAGTATTTTAGGGGATTAATTCCCTATTCCATAATTCGTTTTCATTGGTGAGTCATTAAAAAAAAAAAAAAAACTAGACACTACAAGTGACATGTAATGTTAATATAGGATGTCATAATGTCATTCATTTAAAAAATGAAATACAAAGAGTCAATTCTCTTTTCACTACATACAATGATTATATATCCGTTGTCTTTCAGGAAACATAATCGTCTTTAACTACAAACCGATTTGGCATCCATTTTTGTCCAGTTGTGATAGCAAAACAATTCACACCACATACAAACAACAACGGTTATACGTTACCCTCCGGGTTGGTTATTTCTTAAATTTTAGAAAAAAATTCAATTAAAAAAAAGGTTTGAACATAAATGAATAGAAACACTTAATTTAGTTGTTGGGAATATTATAGTTGAGTAGGTGGAATTGGATAAAATATAATAATGAAAAAAATGCAGCTTTGCATTTGGGGATTCGACAACGGTGGATAGTGGAAAGCAAAAGAATAGTAATAAAAAGGCGTAACGGGCAAAATAAGAACATGATTCAAAGGTAAGAAAAGGACACCAACAACTCACATACTCACATGGCATGATGCAAACCCTTGTCATTTTCAAATTCATAATCTTATTTGTTGCCAAATTATTTAATTCATTCGTAAAAATTGGAGTATCCTTTTGACTAAATGGATTCGTGTTTTTTCATCATGTAATAATATTTTATTAATGCCGCATATTTTTCAGATGTTGCAATCTCTTACTCTCATAATTAACTACTTAAGGAAAAATAATGCAAATGAGATTAATGATCGTCTAATTGTATTTCCATTTTTGTACGTCTCTAAAATGAAATTATTTCATTGTTTTTTTCCAAATATATCTGACTTTTCAACCACTAATTAATTCCATCAAATTATAATACTTAGGAAATTATGAAAAAGGAGTAATTATCACCTGTTGATGAGGAGCAGCGGCAGCATCGGCCCGCAAGAGACCGGCGTCATACACAGCGCTGAAATCGGGCCGAAAAAGCCCAAAATTCCTCTCGCTCAAAGGCCCGCCTTTCTGGTTCTCATTAAACAACCCGAATATGTATATGTCGAACTTCTTTCTCGGCATCAATGGAGTGCCCCGACCCGAGTTGTACTTCCTCACTAACCCGCCGTTATACGCCACAGCATTCTCCACCGAGCACCGCGGCTGCTCGAACGTCTCCCCGAGAGACGACCACCCAGTCTCGCCGACGGCGATGTCGACGTCGCCGTACCCCAGCCGCATCATCGACACGTACACCGCGTCCATCAGCAAATCGAACATGTTTCCGTACGTTCTCTTGGAGTATTTATCAAACATCCCTTTATTCGCTTTAAAAACCGCGAAGTTCGCGTTCTCCGGACTGTACCCGAAATACGGGTACGGGTTAACCATAAACGGAGTTTTGGTTTCACGGTGAAACTGAAGCACCGGAGCGAGAACGCCCTTATCCCAACCCGGTCGGAACTTCGCCGTGCTCGGCGGCTCCGACGACTCGAGGATCCCTAACGAGTGGGCCGTGGTGACTTTGATGTCGGTGACGTTGGAGAGGAGGAGAGCTTGGTGGACTGTTCTCATGGCGGCGACGAGGTTGTCGACGAGATTTTGTGGACCCCAGTGGAGGATTTCGTTTCCGACGAGGATGTAATTAATTTTGGTCTGGGGGTAAAATGGGTAAATGTGCGTGGAGAGCCACTGACGGGCGTAGACGGCGTCTGTTAAAGCAGGGATCTCGCCGTTAGGAATTGTAACGGCGACGAGGATTCCGGTGTTAGCGAAGGCACGGAGGATGTCGGGGTTGACGTCGAAGATTTTGATGCGATCGATGGTTGTTTTGTCTTTCAGGAACTGCGCCACCTGAGCTGGCGGCGGGAGGTTGTCGCCGAGAGTGCCGTAGTTGACGCCGATGGAGTGGACGGCGGTGGTGGCGGCGGCGAGGAGGAGGAGGAAGAGAGCGGGGAGAAGAGAGGGAGTCGGCATGGGAGGAGAGAGAAGGTTTGAGTGACGTGTGGGAGGTGAGTGAATTTGTAGAGAGAGAAAACGCGTGTGGTGCGTTTTTAAGGAAAAGCAGCAACAGAGTGGGGGGTAGGTGGTGAGGGTTGGGTGTTTGAATAGTTACAGATGTAACGTTGTTATTGGAAGAGTTCGTATTGTATAAAATGTTGTAGAATTTCAACGAAGGGTCATAGACGTGCATATCTTTCTTCTTCTTAGATAGTGCAAATACACTTCCGTGGTAGGGTGCCACACCACGTGACTATGTCATGTTTTATCCTATTTTAATTTTGAAATTACATAAAAAGAAAATTCAAATTCCCTTTAGTAGATATTCATCTTATTAACAAGAGAGATTAGTACTAGTAATACCAAAATTTTTAAGAATATATTTATATCAATTACTTAACAAAATTTTATCTTAAGGATACCAAAGCTCTTATTAATAAAATTTTATCTTATAAAAAAAAGTAAATATTCATCAGAGATAAAAACCAATTCACTTTCATTTTTAATTTGAAAATAAAATAAAATATTTAATTTAGTTTCATCAGTTTTAAAATAGGATTTAAAATGCTCTATTTTCTCAAAAAAAAAAAACTGAAATAATTGAAAAATGACGTATAATTGTCACGTATCAACGAAAATCCGCAAAATAGAGTTTTTTTTATCCTATTCCAAAACCGTAATACTAAATTGAAAATTTTATTTTTAAGAGGCGAAAAATGAACGTAAATAAAGTTATAGAATTGAATTAATTTTTATCCCAAAAATAGTAGAAAGTGCTTATCCAAATTAACCTTTCTCCTTAAGTTTCTTTGGCTCCTAATGAACAAATCAGATGAAGCGCTAAATCCTAAAAGGAGGGATAACAATCACTTTTCTTTTTATTTTGGCAAAATTTCTTAGCATATTAGAGTTTAGATGAGTTTCAATTAGGTCATCAAATATTATACCGAGAAAAGAGAGAAGTACTTAAGTTATTTTAAATAATGAGAATGAAATTTCTTCAAATAGTGATAGTATGTTTTAATAGAGCTCCATAAGATTATTTATAAGGGGGATGAGAGCTTATTAATTATAAGTAATCATGATAAATTAGGAATTTAGAGATTTAGGCAGGTACATTTAATGTATAAAATTGATAACACTTTCATGACATGATACGATCTTTGTGATATAAAGTTTAATATCACTATTAGTCGAAAGTAATTCAGGCATGCTGAGTTGTCATACTAAAGATATCTTAACACAAATATACAATATACAATCTTAATGATATAAAATTTAACGTTACGGTTGGTCTACTCGACAACAGTAGCTCAGGCATGCCGAGCTGCCATATTAAGAATATAAGGACACAAAAATATAGTAAATGTGTAAATTATTCTTACTAAACACATAATTATTTAAATTACATAATTGAATAAATGAAGTACAAAAATAATATATCCAACGCTAATTAAAAGATGAGTTGATTGATCGATATGAATTTGAAGATTGGGAGCTCAATCCGCAAATAGTTCTTCAGTATTAAATGTATTTTGATATTTTGGAGTTATTGATGTTATTTCTATTGTAATTTTTTTTGGATATTCCTCATACTCTAATCTATTATTTTAATAAAATTTTTGTTGTCCAAAAAAATAATACTAATATTGATCAAACTCTAAAAATAATATACTCACTCTATTTCATTGAAACGTATGCACTTTTTTAACTAAAAAAAAGAGTCGTGCACCTTTCAAACGGACGGATGATGGAGTATTAAATTTGTAAATCATTTATTTAGTGGAGTAAATGAAACACAAAATAAAAGAGAGGAAAAGAGATACCACTATCGTACGAGGATTTATTTAAAAATAAAATCCAAAGGTCCAACACACGTAGTTATTTTATGGTGACAGTTGTTGATTTTAGATCATTAATTTGACATCCATCCCTGCCTTATCCAGACAAAACAAATTTACAATTATTCGCATCCGCTTCCAGCCTTGTTTCAATACTAGTCCCATGTTAGATTACTCATAATCCTAAACATACATGGAGAAAAATCTCTTTTATCTCTCACTGATGGATTGTGTTGCAGCGGAAAGAAACTGAAGACCGATGACATTCACGTTGATGTCTCTGGATCCAATTTTCAACACTGTGTTGAGAGATTAGTTTTTTCACGAATGTGTATGTAAAACTGAATGAAGAATATGAGAAACAATAATTTACGAGATTATTCCGTAGCATTTCTTTTTTTATCTGTTTGTGCATTTATCTCGTTCTCCTCTACTTCCGTTTTTGTAATTTAAATTGAAAAACTATAAGAAGAAAACTATGGGAGTTGCCCTAACTCCCTCTTGCATATATGCCACATCATTCATATGTGGAAATAAATAAATAATATTCTTTATTATTTACATCTCCCACTCACATATGAAATCAAAATCCTCCTAATTTATTTTCTTCATGAATCATATTCTTGTCCAGATTAATACATCGTGTGACCCACGAGATATGAGTTTAAATTGATATACATTTGTTAAAGATATATAGCAACTCAACCAGTTTATCGAAGAAACTCAACAAGCTCGCTATACCCCAAAACTCTTGAATATTTAACATAAGTTGATATATTTTTTTTCAGTCCCTTAATTTATAAGAGCATATTCAACCCTTTTTTCAAAAAACTATGTATTCATAATCAAGACCCTGCTTGATTGACTAGTCAATGAATCACAATAGTATATGTTAGATTAAGACATCATTCCTATCTCACTAAGTATCTACAGTCTCCCACTGCAGCTGTTTTCCTAGACATGCAACGCATTATCGTTATTAACCATAGCGCTTTTAGTAACATGCTAAAGTAGCAACACAAAAGTGAAGAATTAGAATATAGTAGAAAGTCATAAGGGTAACTAATAGATGAGGCCTCATACTTTTGAGAAAATGGGAATAATATTCTCAATCCTTTTATGGTCAACTCAGTACAAGTCGTTTTCCTAAAGCACATGTCATAATGTCTTTAACTTCTTTCCATGAAAGCGTATGTCGTATTCCATTTTAATTTAGACATCATGTAAATCAAAGTCCAAGTGTGTCCCGTATACTTAACCCAGATATTCTTCCTCCAACGTATAGGATCTCCGTCGATTTAGCTTTACAACAAGTTGGATTAGATTTGTGGCGAAATCTATCCCGATTACACTAATTATCGTAATCTAATATCTGCACTCCCACTTAGCCAGAGATGATTGCTCGTATGAGAGAGTCAATCATAACTTGCCGATATACTATTATATATGAACTATCACATATAATTTATAAAAAAAAACTACATATAGTTAAGCCATTAACCATACCATTAACATACATAAACATATTCAATACATCGTTTTAAATCCTTTGCAAACCTAATCCTTTAACATGTCTTATGAAAACATCTCTGGGAATTAGTTTGGTAAAAGGATCTGCTAACATTAAACGAGTAGAAATATATTTAAGAATAACTTTCTTCTTTTCTATAATATCTCTAACAAAGTTGAATTTAGTATCAATGTGTTTAGTCTTTCCATGATATTTGGGTTCTTTTGTGTAATCAATGGCCGCTTGATTATGACAATTGATTAAAACAGCTCTCACTGAAGTGTTTAAGACCTCCAAGTGTTTCATGAATCTTCTCAACCAGATAGCCTCTTGAACTGCAGACGCGCATGCCACAAACTCAGCTTTCATTGTGGACAATGTGATGCAAGTCTGTGTCTTGCTATACCATGAGATTGCTCCATTGTTGAGCAAGAAGACATAACCAGAAGTTGATGTACGTTCATCTAAATCTCCACTCCAGTCAGCGTCTGAATCCCCATTCAATGTACTATTATTCCCTTGATAACAAAGAGAATAATCTGCAGTCTCTTTCAGGTATCTAAAAATTCTTTTAACAGCTACCCCCCAATGCTTCTTCCCTGGATTGGATTGATACCTGCTTACCAGACCAATGACATAGCAAATGTCTGGTCTTGTACACAGCATTGCGTACATAAGACTTCCAATCGCATTGGCATATGGCACTTTGGACATGTCATTGATTTCATCTTGAGTCTTGGGACATATATGTTGACTCAATGATTCGCCTTTCACTATGAGAGTATCTATAGGCTTGTAAGTTTCCATCTTGAACCTTTCTAAAAGTTTCTTGATGTAAGTCTCTTGAGACAAACCCAATAACTTCTTTGAACGATCTCTATGGATCTTCACACCAAGTATGTATTTTTCCTCACCCATATCTTTCATTTTGAAGTTTGAAGATAACCATCTTTTTATGATTTCAAGATACTCTTTGTTTTTACTTGCTAGTAGTATGTCATCCACATACAAGGATAGAATCACAAAACTGCCATTGGATTGTTTAACGTAAACACAGTGGTCTTTATTTATCATAACGAAGTTATATGAGATAATCGTTGTATGAAACCTCAAATACCACTGTCTAGAGGATTGTTTGAGTCCATAGATCGACTTCTTCAATCTACAAACTTTATCCTCTTGACCTTGAAGAATAAATCCTACAAGTTGTTGCATGTAGATTTCTTCTTCTAGTTCTCCATTGAGAAATAAGGTCTTAACATTCATTTGGTGTAATTCTAAATTTATACTAGCCACTATAGCCGACAGTAAACGAATCAAGGCAAACCTCACTATAGGTGAAAATATTTCTTCGTAGTATATACCCTCTTGTTGAGTATAACCTTTTGCCACCAAGCGAGCCTTATACCTCTCTATTGAGCCATCTAATTTTTTTTTTATTTTGAAAATCCATTTATTCCCAATTGTCTTTCGTCCCTTTGGAAGATCTACAAGTTCTTAAACTTGATTTGACTTCATAGACTTCATCTCCTCTTTCATCGCTTTCATCCATTTCTCCTTCGCCGGACAAGTCAGGGCTTCTTTAACATTCCTGGGCTCTTCCTCATCAACAGGAGAAACATCTTCATTTCCTGGTGAAACAAAGAAGGCATGTCCTTCAATATCATAATGCCTTTTGGGCACATGTTTCCTAGAACTTTTCCGAGATAACTGTTGATGATCTTCTGTAGACAAAATACTCTCATTGGGAATCGCTTGATCCTCAATTGGCAAATATCTATCAAGATCCACACCATCAGCTAAACTATTACTATCACTTAGATCTTGTAGGAATTGGTTTCCTACTACCTCGAAAATAGGTTCGGCATCCTTGATGCCCCCTCTACTAGGAAATTCTGTTTCCAGAAAATGAGCATTACGTGATTCTATCTTAGTTAAACTCCCATCCTGATCTCCTATGAACACGTAACCCTTAGAATGTTCGCAATATCTTATGAAGATACACTTCTTTCCTCTGGGACCCAACTTTCCATACTGATTTGATGAATCATGTACGTAAGCTGCTGATCCCCAAGCTCTAAGATTACTTAGGTCAGGTTTTCTACCAGTCCAAAGTTCATATGTAGTCGAAGCAACTGATTTGGAAGGCACTCGATTAAGCACATAAGCTGCCATTCACATAGAAGATGTCATTGATGAAGTATGTGTTGTCGTTGCTAACGAAATGAGCCTATTCGATTGGACTAACGAAATGCGTGATCCATGGATTAGTGAAGCTCAGGCTTCCTTTAGCCAATGTCTCAAACTCCAGGGTACTTTTCATTCTTACTGCAATTTTATAGTCAACTGTGGATGTTGTTGATCCCACCATTTTTACAGCCAGCCAAAAGTAATCTTGATTTGAAGCTTTGTCAAATGAGCGTCTTACACTCAAGATTACTTTTTCCCTGCCCAAGTGAAAAGCCTCAGACCATATATGTTCATCGAGGATGATGCGTTTCAATGCCTCCTTTGTGAAATGAAGATACACTATGCATTGTTTATGTGGTGGCACTGGCATGTCTATCTCCAACACCTTAACGTGAATAATGCATCTCCCCAAAAAGAGATCGGCAAATTAGCTTGTGCCATCATGAATCTCACGATCTCCAACAAAGTCCTATTCCTTCTTTTAGCAACACCTATTTGTTGAGGCGTATAAGGAATGGTTAATTGTCGAATTATTCCCCTTTCATTACAAAATTCCTTGAATTGTTCTGATAGATATTCACGTCCTCTATCAGTTCTTAAACTTTGATAGATTTGTCCTTTTGATTTTCAACTTCACTCAAGAATCGTCTAAAACAATCTAATATTTTAGACTTATGAGATATCAAATAGACATATCCAAAACGTTAATAATCATTAATGAAAGTAATTAAATAATGACTCCATGTCATGCTCTCACATTTACAGAACCACATATATCTGAATGGATTACTTCTAATGGAGATTCAATTTTAATGGCTTTACTAAACGGTTTTCTAGTCAACTTTCAAGCAAGACAATGTTCGCATTTGGATAATTCAACTTTTGAAAAAAGACTCAACAATCCTTCTTTTACAAGTCTATTCATCATATCTTGCCTAATATGACCCAATCTAGCATGCCAAACATTATTATTCACATTTGCATTACTAGAAGAACAAGCATTTAGTAAATATGAATAGTCATCATAATAACTAAAAGTTATTCTATTACAATTTAAAACCATAAAACCATCATTCATATGTCCAAATGCGTAACAAGTACCATCAATGCTAATTACCACAGTATTTCTAGTAAATAATACATCATAACCCAAATTAACTAAAACTGAAACAGAGATTAGATTCCGCGTGATTTCTGGAGCATAGAGAACATCATGTAGAATAAAGTCCCGACCATTGTGGTCAAGTTTGCAAGTTTCAAGTCCTTTGACTTCGACTCGAGCATTGTTTCCCACATATATCCACCTAGTTTCCTTTGGAACAAGACGAAAATCTATAAAAGCTCCCTTGTATCTCCTCACATGGTCCGTTGCTCCTGATTCTATAATCCATAATGGATAAGAATCAGTTAGTAAGACAGTACTTGAGACATTAATTTCACACGAAACAGAATAAGATGAATCTACCTTGTCCCTCTTGGGCTCAGGACATTCACGTGCAAAGTGACCAACCTTTCCACAATTGAAACATGGCATTTTGCTCTTATCCTTCTTATTCTTTTTGTTATGCTTCTTTTTCTTCTTCTGTTCATCAGTTTTGGTCACTGGGTTGTTGTTCATGCTTCTCACCATCAGATCGTTTACCCTTCTTGCCCTTCTTCCAATTCCTCTTCCTTTTGAAGCCCGAAGCTCCTTTGGAGTAGAACCGGCATAGAAAGCCCCAGAAGCTGGCTTTGAGGCTCCAAGCCTCTCATCTTCCAACTCAATATGACGAGCAGCATCATTGAATGTTTTAACACTTTCATTATGAGTCAAGTTAACCTTAAGATGTTCCCAACGATCAGGTAGAGAGCGAATCAATGCTTGGATTTGTTGCTCATCAGAGAGAATGTGACCAGCAGTCTTAAGTTCGATTATCATATTAGACATCTCCCTGAGATGTTGCCTAATGTTATGATCAGGTTTCTTCTTGTAGGTATCAAGCTTAATAGTCAACTGCCTAAACCTCGTAACCGATGTTCTACCATATTTTTCACGCAGATACACCCAGATATCATGTACAGTGGGATGTTGCTTACACTCATAAATTATCGGATCGATTACCGAGCTAACGAGGATACCACGGCCATTGGAATTTTTCTTTTTCAAGCCAGGTGTGCCTCTTGGTTACGCCTCCCTTGAGTTTTATTTCCCACACCTGGATCAGTCATGACTTGGTTTATAGCGTCTAATGCATCTTGCTCATCTAACACGTACCAAATCTTATGACGCCAAGTGTCATAGTTGTCACCATTGAGTTTTTCTCCTTTGTTTAACTTAGCGATAATTGATTTCGATGCCATGATCTTTATTAGAGATTAAAGTGATTCAGTATGTTAATAATGTTTTATCAAATTTTACGTTAAGCTTAAACAGAAACATCTCAATTAATAACACAAGACTTAATCTCGAAATATAGCTCGGAGACTACTAATCATCAATCTCATCAAGTGTCATAATATTGGATACTTATTTCAAAACGTAAAACACATATAAGGTTCAAGTAATCAACAATTAATATTGAACAACCACTAATAAATAGAATATCAACAACCATCCATCATTGTAAATAAATCAAGTCTGACAACACATAAATTCTAATGAACTCCTCGAGTATTCAATTAGAAAATAGAATTATGAACATTTACGAATAGAACCTCTATATACGTCACTTGATTCAAAATAACGAATATAATCAAAATCTCTAGTCCCCACACTATAGATAGCTCGTGCCAAAGGATCTGCAAGAGGATCTTAATCTGATCCTTTCTTCGACTTTTCACTCTTAGAAAATCAGATCGTCGAACCCCACCCATACTTAAGCAAGCTGATCTTAGTGCTTGTCTATTATCTTCTTCTAAAGAAGCAATCATTAGATCAAACATCAATTGACAACCATTTAGCTCCTCACTATAAGTCTTCCTATAAGCCCAAAACTCCTTTTGCAAGTAAGAAGGTAAAGTGTTAGCCCAGGTCTCACGACTAGAAATCTTATTATACTCACTAGATGGGAGAAGTTTTTTATCGATCAAGAACAACAAATGGTTGTATCGTTCAAATAGTTCCAATGCATGGTCCCTAATGTTGTGTTGTGGCTTCATTTTGTAGTTTAGAAATTCATTAAGGACTATCCGTTTAGTTTTGATGACCCTTGTTGAAACTGTTCTCCTCTTTGATGTCATTCCTATGAGAAAATGAGTAACCAAAACAAAAACACACCAGTGTTAGTCAAACTATATCACATGAATTTTCTCTCCATATAATACACATGGAAACAAATTTCCATGATCAATAGGCATATTCACAAGTGAATGAGTTCAACTCTCTTTGGCTCCCACTTTCATAGGCTACAAGAGTTTGAACAATTCAACATTATAATGAATTTACTTTTAAATGACATTATAAGGTGCATGATCAACATAAAATGCAACCAACTAGCAACCATGAAGGTTTTTATTCAACAAAAATGTCATAGAACGAAGTAAAACCAGACATACACACTAAAGATGACGTTAAACGCTCTCAAAAATGTCACCATTGGACTTCACGCATCGAAACAAGTCTGAATATCCCGAACAGACGCCAGAAAATGCTGTCACGCGTCTCCATGCGCCGAATGGAGCCGCCACGCGTGGTTGTGGGCAGGTTGAAGTTCGGCGCGTGTACCACACGTACCACCACTGGAGACGATGTCCACCGGCGCGTTGTCTTCACGCGCCATCAACGTTGAAGCTGTCGCCGGAGCGTGGCCGTCATGCGCCACCTCAGGCCACCTGACCTCTGGTGGGCTCTGGCCCCGGGCTGACCCGTCTGGTCCGACCCGGCCCGCCTTTTCTGACCCGGTTCAATGGCAGTTATGCTAATTAAAGAAAAGTCCCTCAACTGTTTCTAATTCTCAAAAAACAACCCCTGAAGTTTCTTAAAATTTACAAATATAGCATAATTTCATGAAAAACTTTAAAAAATCATAACTGGAGTTTTAGATGGCCAAAAATTGCACAAAAAATACTGTCGAACTCCTTTCGACGAGACCTATCCAGTAGTATAAACAAAACATGCTTTTGCTTGCAGAAAAAATGACGAAAAATCACACTTTCAAGTTTCATGATGGATCACAACATCATTAACACATATACACTGGAAACGAAGTTAATCTGCCTCAAAATCATATTTATGACTCATCAATGTCACATAATACAATTCTTATTACACAAAACATGAAGCATGCTTAACATGTAAATCACAAGGCAGAAAAAATACAAAAAAAAATCCAGAGACAGCAATAACGGAGTACCAATTATTGGCTCTGATACCAATGTTGGATTACTCATGATCCTAAACATGCATAGAGAATAACCTCTTACCTCTCACTAATGGATTGTGTTGCAGCGGAAAGGAACTGAGAACCGATTGACACTTACATTGATGTCTCTGGATCCAATCTTCAACACTGGGTTGAGAGATTAGTTTTTCACGAATATGTATGTAAAACTGAATGAAGATTATGAGGAAGAATAATTCAGGAGATTATTCCGCAGCACTTCTTTTTTTAATCTGGTTGTGCATTTCTCTCGTTCTCTTCTACTTCCGTTTTTGTAATTCAAATTGAAAAACTGTAAGAAGAAAACTGCGGGAGTTGCCCTAACTCCCTCTTGCATGCATGCCACATCATTCATATGTGGAAATAAATAAATAATATTTTTTATTATTTACATCCCAAGTACCAACCAAACAACACCTATATAAGTTGGATTAATACAGTTTAAGCATGTAATTAATAAGGTTTATGTATTAAAATTTTTTACAATTCCATTTGATGTGAGTATAAATTTCTTATTCAAATGCCTCCTACTTGTTTGGATTCAACTACAATTTTTAAATTCTTCATTTTAAATGAACTAATTTAAAGTTATGGATTTGTAATTTATATTTTTCTAGCTAGTTAATCAATAGTCATTTCAAATTTTTTTTATATAAAAATATTTTAAATTTATAAAATAAAAAAATTAAAATAATTTAATGAAAAAAAAATTCGAAAAATTTACCTCTTCCTCTCAACTTTATCATAAGATTGTTAAACGGCTAGCCCTAACTCATTAGGACCAATCCTATCGAATTTTGAATTAAACAGATTTCAAGTTAATTGGACTTGTTTAAATAAGCCACTAAAAACTGAACATAATTCTAATGGAATTTGGACTAAACGGATCAACTCTACCAGCTATACATTAAAAATTGCAAAAAAAAATTAAATATGAATTTTAAATTTACATTAACAACTCATAAATAAATACAAAATTAATTCATCAATTTTTTAGGATTAACCTAACTTTCAATAGCTTCCCCCCTATGGAGCTCCTTGCTTTTTATTAATAGACTTTAAAGATAATTAAACTCATTTGACATTTATAATGCAACTACGGTAATAATTCCTTTATCTTTTATGTTTTTTAAGATCCATTGAATAAGATTTAAGTTGTGAACCAAATACTCCTCGAGCATTAACAAATATTCAATAATAAAAATAGCCACTATTACAAATCTTATTCATTACAATAAACCACAAGACAAATCGTATGTATTAACGATTTACTCCCCAAATATTAGCAAATACTTTCAATTATAGAAACACAAATAATAAACCACAAATACAAATCTTATTTGATAGAATAAATGTGACCAAAACTTGTGCCATACAATGCACAAAAAGAATAAAACTCAGTAATAACAAACTTCATATCATCTTCTCCACTCTTTATCGACAGAAATTCCGTGGTCGGTTGAGCAACTAAAACAAACCAAACCCTGACCTTGATGAACTGCAACTACTCAAAAGAAAAGAAAAGAAAAGAATGTAACAGCATAATCTTCAACTTAGATGATGTTGGAAGTTTCTCGTTAATGGAAAGTGAGATGCCTCCGCCTATCGGGTTTCACCCTCCTATCGCGGTTATAGGGCCTCAGTGCTCGCTCTACTTCAATTTCAGCAAGGAGTAGGCTCTGCAGTCTTTTAAGATGTCCACCGCATTTCTGGTGTTGGACAACATTAGTTGTGTTGCAGTTTTCATCTCCAGAATCATATTCCCTGTGATGTGGAGACTGCCACTTGGCTTGCAGGTAATCCAAGGATCGCCATGGAGGGAGAGGCATCGAGTTCTGTTTCAAGGAACATCGGGCAGCTTCAACCATTACTTGAAGAAACTGTTTAAGTTTAGTGAAAGAGCCCACGTATATAACTGGAAGCGAATTCAGTATCCTATCATAGGACTCGACAGCTCTAGCAATCTCAAAGTGGCTTCGGAAGTCAACATCAACAATCACACGCTCATGACTTCCTCTATCATTATAGCGGATAACATCAATGTATTCATAGTCACCTGCAGGTATTAGAATATTCGGTATGAGAAGACATCATAAATGCTCTAAGCATCTTGACGCCAAAAGAATCTTAGGCAATGAGGATTTCTCCAAAATTTTCATCTCAAATCTTGGGTTTTCAAGTTGATCACTAACATGATGCACACCACAAGTGCAAGTTATTGTAAGCATGCTTGCTCCAACACATCAAGGTTTAATCAAGACATATATTCAAGTCTGAGACACTCAAAGCTTGAGCTCAACTCGAACTTGATCAAGCTCTTTTTGTTAAAGTTCGTGCTCAGCACCAAAATTCACAATTTTGAAGAATAATAACAGGTATAACCTGGTGTGATTATGCAGCAATAAACACTCAGCAATAAACACCAAGCCTTTTTATCTCACCATGTGGCATGCGGAGTTGATTATATTGATCAAATCTTGCCATCTTTTCCGGTTAACACACGCAATTATGCTCATAAAAATATCGTCCAAAGATGCTCTAGTTGACACATTAAATATTTCTGATCCTAAAGTGAAAAATATACTATACAGTGAGTATCATTACCTCCTGGAACCTTGCCACTCCCTTGCCACCTGGATGTGCACACACCTGCATTATAACCAGTGAGCCTAAGAAGTTTTACCAGGGAGAACCTGATGCAGCTAGCTTTGCACTGGCCTGCGTTAGCAGCATGAAGGTCTTTTTGATTAATTGAAAGTGCATGGGAATTGACCGCTGACAGCAGGTCACTTTCATATTGATCCATTGCCAACTTGATGTACTGAAATCAAATAATCAGTTAGAAGTACAGATGAACTTTCTCAGAATCCTTATATCTTGTACAAAAAGCTAAGCACAATAGATTAGAAAAATTCAATAAACATGTAACAATACGAAAACAAAGGAAAATCTATATGTTGACTTTGTAATATTATAGTAAAATCTACCAGGATTCTTAATGATGGTTAACATATATGAAAGAATAACCATTCATCACTTAAACTCATCAATTAATAAATTGAGAACGCGCGTGTGCGCACACGCACACACACATACACACAAAAAAGAAACACTCAGAAGTTCTCATTTCAAGGTTTGCTATCTTCAAGCAAGCACCATTTTGATCTCAATGAAAATTTAAGGCTCCCAGTTTCCTTGCTAGAGCAAACATATGTCAGGGAATTCGAAAAAGAAACACTATCGATGTAAAATAAAATTATTGTGCCAATAAGAGATCAGAGATGTAGTTACTTTCATTTTTAAGGAATTAACTAACATAATGTCCCTGAATATAGCATCAACGATTGGATAAAGTAAATCAATTTTTTTGCATTTGCCAATTTCAAAACCAACGTAGATGCTATAACACCTTCTCTATTTAAGAAGGATTTAAGGACCCGTTAGAGCACCTCGGCCATTTCACTTGAAAAGAATCATAATTATAAGATAATGAACCTTACAAGGTAAAGGCAAAAGAAGTAAAATCACTTCGTACAATTAAGCATGAAATTGTCAGGGCTTATCATTTCTACACTGTGTGATATATCCATTCCTATGCCAATTTTCCCTTTGTGGCAACAATCATGATTTACCCAATTAAGTTACATTCAAACCAAACAGTAAAAGTCCACCTAACACCAGCAGTTGTCATTGATTATTTTGTCCCATTTCGATCATTCAAATTTCAAACTATAGAAACAAAAACAAGATTCTCTTATCCAGCTAGCATTCAATAAATTGCCACAATGGCTTAAAAGTAGCACGAAATTGAGCTCATAAGAATCAACAATTAGGTTCAAACAGAAGGTTCTATCTATCACTCAACATGCCAACCGAAATTTTATAAATTTGAAAGCTTTGATAAGCAAACATCTCCTCAAAGATCGTTTCTTTCAGGACAAATAATATGCCAGTGCAGTGTTCCATGTTAGACAAAGAAATCCCAAATTCAGGAAGACCACAAAACATGTAATGAGGGAGGGGGAGGAAGAGACTAACCGAAATTTTGTCATCGAGCTGAACGAGATCAGAGAGGCTGGAATCACTGTCACTGCTGTATCTTGAATCAAGACTGCCACTATTGCTATTCTCCCAGAAATCATTAACCATCATCGCCAAATCATGCTCACTCTCGTGGCTCACACCACCTCCTCCGTTCGACACCCTCGCCCACAACTCATTGGAGGATAACGGATAAACCCTGCAGTTCATTCCCATCACCAACCACTAACGCCAACACTGTTCTAACCAATTCACAAATCCTTTCCTTCTCTCAAATTTTCATTATCTTTACCCAAATTAAAAGAATTCAATCAAACTCGTATTTTTATCTAATCTGAAGATTCAAAAAAAAAAACAAAACAAAACAGAGGTATTCGGAATGTTTGTCAGCTACAATCTGTCTCGAAAACTAACAACAATTGTTCGAAAATAAATTATATTAAATTAAATTGTGAAATTCAAATTAAAAAAATAAATAACACAAATTTCTCTAATCCTGATTGGAACAATTAGGGTACGTGTCAATCGAATTCGAAATTTATGATATATGTAAAGGTATTAAACAATTGAACCATCTGATTCCGGTAAACGTAACAAGAACAAAAAACCACAAACTCAGAAAATCGAGGAGCTCGAATCGACAGGGCTCCGTAATCCATAAACAGGCAACGAACACATTGGAATCATCCTAGGACGAAAATCAATGGAATTGAAAAGGGGGAGGAGAGAGGAGAGAGAGAGGGAGGAGGGAGAAGGGGAAGAAGGCAAGTGGCAGAGGGAGTTCATGGTGATAGATATAATGGAAGAGGTGGAGAAGGGTGGAAAAGACGGAAAAGGACAGGGAGGAGAAGAGCTGTTCTGTGATGGCCAAGTTTAACTGTCACGGCAAATCTGTGAGAAGAAATGGATAAAGGAGTAGAAATGGTGAATTTTAGGAGAGAGAAAGTGGAGAGAGAGAGGGGGGTGAATGTGGACGGTAAATTTTTGCACATCATTAACTGTCGTTTATTTATTTTGCCAGCTATTTTTTTAATATCGACACGCCGCTGTTTTAAATGCCTGTAATATGCGAATATTATTTGTTTCTATTTTTTATTTAATTATAAATTAAAATATCTACTCTCACACATGCCTGCACCTCTGACAAGGAGAAGTATTATAGCATTTTTACTCACTTTCCATTTTAGAGTGTCTCACGTATTTTTACACATTCTATTTTTGGCAAAAATATATAATATTTTATTACCTACTTTTTACAATCTCAATAACTTTAATTACTTTTTTACACTTTATTTATCATTCCCAATAATTTTATTCACTTTTTCTTTTTAAATTACTAATTTATCTCTACTTTCTCTTACATTATATATTAAAAAAATAAAACGTCTTAATCTCCGTGCCCGTACAAACGGGTAAAAATATCCGGAACGGAGGGAGTAGTATTTTTTTAATAATAAATATATATAATAAAATATATTATGCGTGTTAGGTATGAGTTTTTTTTTAAAATAAGGTGTATAGAGAGTGATGATTGTATTTGACCTTTTATTTTTTTAGGAAAGTAGGAGTATAAACTTTTGTAGGATAATAAAAAAAAATACAACATATTTATTTTTCAGATGTGTTTTGTAATTTTATCCTTGTGGTTTAGGGTATAATTTATCCCTAGGGTTTTGGGTTTTGGATATAATTGTAATTTTATCTTTGTATTTATGGTATAATTTATCCCTAGGGTTATGATTTAGGGTATAATAGTCTTTTAAGTATAATAAATTTAAAAATAAAACAAAAAAACAAAATTAATGAAAGAGTAATAATTAATTAAGAATGGTGGGAACCACATGTTCACCAATTCATTTGGTGGAATTGGTTCCACCCAAGTCACACTCATAAAAATTAATACACATATTAACTCTTTTATTAATTATCTTTTATAACTAAGGTGATTTTTGGGTGATGTTTGGTTTGGGATTATGTGGGGTTTGAAAACTATGAATAGTTATTTTATGTTTTTTTTGATAAAATAAGTTTTAACTTTATGTCAAATTAATGTATTAATTTATTTAAAAAGTTAGATGAGAGAGGAGACATAAAGAGAGAAATTATATTAATTGAGGAGAAAGAATATAGTTGGTATATATATGAGTGATTTTTAAAATTTGGATGTAAGTTTTGAAAACTAAAACTTAAGTTTAAAACTCGAAAACGAGCATAGCTGCTTGAGACTTTTATGTTCCTTTAATTAATTATATTTTTAAAAAATATTATCACCCCTAATTAAATATATTATTCCTTTCTATTTATATTTTGAATGATTTACTATGTAATAATTCATTTCATTTTTAATACTTTTCATAAATAGAATTTTATTTTTTATTAAATATTATTATTTTTTTAAATTTTTTTTATCAAACTCATACGGTGAAGACATTTGTTTTTCTATACCTTAGTAGGAGTATTTCATATGTTCCGGGCAAACAACACAATTTGCCCCTTTACACGTAGATTAAAGGGTATTATTATTATATGTAAAATGGATAGGTGTATTATAGAGATGTAATAGGTAGTGGTGAACTTTTTTACCAAAAAAGAAAAATTATGCAATTTGAACGAGATGCTCAATATAATAAAATGATGTTATTTGGGTGGGTAGAGGGAATATTCTTATTACAAACACGCACGACTTATTCTATCGAACTAATGTTTGGCCGAAATATCGTTTGACCTAAAATAAAATTGAATTTAAGGGTAAAAAATAAGTATTTATGGTAAAAAAAAATAAGTATTTTTAATTTATAACAATATTTTAAATTTGAGTAACCTTAATTTTATTTTATATCTCTTTGAAAATCCTGTTTTCTTATGTTAATAGAACAGGCCGCAACTATGTTCTATAATGCGATAAATCTTGAACTAAAGTTATTTGTGTCGCATGCTCTCTCAGTTAATTTAATTTATAATTTTTCTTATAATTATTAGATAGTTACAAATGAAGTTTCTGAATCATGGCATGCTTCAGTGCTAATTATGGAAGCGGTAAAATTATTTTATTATAAATTAAAGGCCTTCCCCATGGTTAGAATAAAAAAAGTAGATTTTTTTGCGCCAAGTCAACGTCATCTCAAAAACAAAAAATTCATACCTTTAAAACAAAACTCTTTCTCAACAATAAATTTAAAAAATAGTTTTTGGTAGGACCCACCTTAATTTAATTTTATTCTCATTTAATTTATCAACTATATATATATCTAATTTCTAAATAAATTATAAATAATTATATATTCCAATTATTTAAAATTTATAAAATAAAAAAAAGAAAAAAATATTATTTATTTTTTTGAATTACATAAAACATAAAAACACAAATAAAAAAACACACGTTAAAATATAAAAGTAAATCTTTCAAAAGCAGCAAAGTAAATTTCGATCCGACCAATTTAATGTGTAGATAATTATTCTCCGGATTGGGTCCAAACATGCTCAATTAAATCTTATCGAAGCTGGAGATGTTTCTGCTTATCTCGTAGTTGAACACCTCTCCTGACGTAGTCATTGAATGATCCAGTTGATCATTGACTTACTTGTGGAGGCAGAATGGCCACATTTGGATCGTCGAACCAATCGATCGCTGCATTTCCTTCATTTTCGATTATCATGCTGTGCAATATAATGCAAGTTAACATTATATCCTTCAAGTTATTCTTGTACCAGAAACGAGTTGGACTGCTAACCATTGCCCAACGAGCTTGAAGCACTCTAAAGGCTCGTTCGACATCCTTCCTAGCAGCCTCTTGCAGTCGTTTGAAATGCTGCCTTTTTGGATCTTGAGGACATGAAAAGCTTTCCACAAAAGTAGCCCATTCTGGATAAATTCCATCAGTAAAATAATACCATTGATTATAGTGCTTACCATTGATTGTGAAATTAACAGATGGAGTGTGTCTTTGCAGAGTATCCGTAAATAACGGAGATTGATTGAGCACATTTATGTCATTGTTGGATCCTGCTACTCCAAAGTAGGCATGACATATCCATAAATCTGCAGAGGCAACCGCTTCGAGCATGATTGTTGGAACATAATGGTCACCCCGTGTAAATTGGCCTTTTCAAGCTGTCGGACAGTTCCTCCATTCCCAATGCATGCAATCAAGGCTCCCCAGCATTCCGGAAAATCCGTGTCTTTCTTCGTGCATTTGTAATAACTTTTGACAATCCAAGGCATTAGGCTTTCTCAAGTAGTATCCGCCAAAGAGTTCGATCACACACCGACAAAATTTAAAGAGACATTCTACAGCGGTTGTTTCCGCAACACGTAGATACTCATCCCAATGGTCTGCAGGTCCACCATATGCCAATTGGCGAATGGCTATCATGCACTTTTGTAGTTAAGAGAACCCTTTTTTCCCAGCTTCATCTACCCTCCACTGAAAATACTCATCGTGGGACTCTAGTGCATCAACTATGTGCAAGAACAACTCTCTCAACATACAGAAGCGATGACGAAACGTCTCGCTTCCGTATATCGGATCTTTAGAGAAGTAGTCGCAGTAGAGTCTTGCGTGCCCTGCTTCACGATTTCAGTCCACGTATGTTCTTCGTTTTCTGGCACCACCAGCAGAAGACCCGGCACCGCCACGTAACTCATACTTTTCTTAAGTATCGACATTATTTCTTTCTTTATGGTATTATCAAACATGTACTCAAGACAACTATCATTTTCAGAAGAAGAAGAAGACATGTTTGAGAGAAGGAAATAAATGGAAGGATAAAGAGTTTCTATGAGTGTATTGGTCTCAGGTAGGAGTTCTAACAATCCAATTACATCATTTAAATAGAGTAGAGCTCCACAACGGCTAGTTTCATAATGGATAGTTTTCAAAACGAAAATAAATACATTGATGAGTTTCATACGAAACAAAATACATTAACTAACATTACAATGCTGAAAAATACAACGACCAATTCTTCAAATTTATAACCCTCATTCATTCTTGATTAGATACACAGCGTGAAGATGGACACGTAGTTGATCCTCTGTCATGTTCGAGGTATCTTTCATGAGTATCTTATACTCTTTAGCCCGGGCAATCGTAGTAATTACTTCGTTCTTTGTCTTGAGCAACTCTTCCAAGTTCTGAATCCTTTTATCAAGAGCTCTGTCAGTTTCTCCTCCCGATGTAATTGTTTTTCCTTTACTCTTCCTGCCTCGCCTTGCAGCATTCAGCATTCCTCCCCATTGGGCGTGGGGGCTCCTCATTGTCGTCATTTACAGCTTCCGATTCAGTGTTTGAAGATACCATATACTCTCCTGTCGACGAGACTTTGGTCTTTTTTGAACCACGAATAGCAAAATCTGGATCAACAAACTTCGAACTGTCTTTCAATACTTTTCATGCTTTGATTTGTAAAAAATTAACCACATATTTCACTTTAAATTGAAACTTAGCCTTGTCTTCAATATGAGCATCACTACACTCATTCCCCCATGTCTTTTTCTCCTAATTGTAGCAAGAATTGAACCATTTCACTTGTTTCTGTAGTGCGTAGTAATGTGACTTCAATTTATCGGGAGTTCTATATATCATGTCTCCTGAACGATTAGTGTTGTATGTCTCGGAGATCTGAATCTATATTTGCTCAGACTTTTGATCATTTCCAACCACAGGGTCCGTGCTGATATCGACCCAACAACTTGAGAAAAAAGCATTTTCATCAAAAGAATAAAGATTCCTTTTAGTAGCGGGAGCCTTTGGTGGATCTTCAGCGTCCTCAAAATCTACAGTGATATTTATTCGCTCCAATCCTGTTGGAGAGAATTGAGACGAGAAAGACGAACGCTGAGAGTTCAGAGATGCAGAGTCTATATCTCTGTCTGTATCCGAAATATTTGTGTCAATTGGCGAACGAAATCCGTATTGAGGATGAGGAGACATATAAGGATTTGGATACGTGAAAAAGGGTGCGGCATACGGATTAGAAGAATTGAGTTGAGGGAGACTACCTTCTGAAAATTTTGAAAAATTTGTTGGAAAATTTTGGGGTGGATAATTACTCGGAAAATTTATCGGATGATTAGTTGGAAATTTTAGATTTTGGGGATAGATGGTGGCACGTAGACGAAAATTTATATTTGGAGGCATTGAATTTTCTCCGGAGTTTGAAGAGTTT
The DNA here is from genome assembly GCA_023678885.1 of Pogostemon cablin. Classification (NCBI taxonomy): domain Eukaryota; kingdom Viridiplantae; phylum Streptophyta; class Magnoliopsida; order Lamiales; family Lamiaceae; genus Pogostemon; species Pogostemon cablin. Next base: position 2,818,365 of record CM042970.1, read on the forward strand.
AACTGGAAATGCATCCACGGATCTCTATCCATTTTTTTGTGAATGAGAAAATATATGTTGAGTTATAAAATATAAGATTGAAATGGAGAATAGAAGATAATGTAGGAAAAATGAATTTGAAGTTATATTTATAATGAGAATTTAATAAAAAAATAAAAAATAAAAAATAAAATAAGCAATTGCTATAATTTAACTGGTGGAATTTAACGGGCATCAACTTTAATATGTGACATTGAATTGTCAAATTGAAGTTTGTCTATTTTAAAAAAACAAAAAACAAAAACCAAGCAGAATTCAAAACAGGCACTACTCTTTTTATTACATGTATTATAAAAAAAAAGTTTTGGAACAAGCCTGCAAAGCAGGCCCACCACTTTCATTCTTTCACGCGCGCGTGCATGGCACGCGCTATGCTGTTAGGTAGTATCTGCCATTTTCTTCTTCTCCACTCTCCCTCATTTCTTAAAAACTCAGGTAGTGAATTAAAGACCTTGCAAAAAACCTCCCACCTCTCCCAACAATAAGAACCTCTCCCCTAGATTTTTTCACATTGCCATGTCACTAAAAACCTCCCATTGGGGGAGGCCTTAGTCTCAATTTATTGTCACCATATATACTATTAAACTTTGGTGTGATATCTCATCTAATATCTTCCTAAAAAATGACACGTGGCAGGGTGGAGAAATCCAATCCCCTACTCCAAAATTTTAGGCATTGACTTAGAATATAACTATCATTTCCTCTCCTACGTGTCAATCATTCAACGGAATGACACAAGATATGTCACATCAAAGTACCAAAGAAAATCAAGACTCTATTTGAGTCATTTTATTCCGGCACACATCGTGATTGTTATGTACTCAGTCGCTTCCCTTGTATTATATTTTATTTCCTCCATTCCACTGCAGTGGTATCATTTTGTTGTTTTGTGCGTCTACCTTAAAAGATTTTATTTTTGTTTTAGAAATATAAAGCCCACACACATTATTATTACAATTAAAATATGAGACTCGCATAGCTCACTAATACAACTACTCACTTCATATTAAATAATAATCTGTTTAATTTACGTGCAAAAAAAATGATACCATTAGAGGCGGACGGAGGGAGCATCATTTTAGGCGTCTAAATTAAAAGTATCTATTTTCTCTTTTTAAAAAAGAAAGAACCTACATGGAGTAGATCACTATATAATTATCTAATACAAATAAAATTCATGTTCGAAACCTGAAAGAGCCGCCTTCTAAATTAAATTCCTTTTTTTAATTATTTATTTTTTATTTTAATTAATATTTCAAATTTAATTAATAAATTAATTAATTGTAGTCAAAGCTATTTTATCATTACATTATAAAATGTCATAAAAAATAATCATCTATTGCTACATTGGTATAGAAGACATTTTATAAAAATGTCACTTTAGATCAATTGTATTATAAACTAATTTTATATAACATATACAAATGTCAAGAAAGGCCATATTTCTAGTAGTGAGTTATATTAGTGGTGTTATATTTTAATTGTATTAGCGAGGTGTATGAGTCTCATATTTCCAAAAAAATATAAATGATCCCTGATACCCAAAATGACAAAATAACACGTTAAGGAGCGGATAGAGAAAGTATGATTTATAAGTATATGAGTGAATTTGTGTTTGTTTTGAATATAAAAATTAAGTTTTAGTTTTTAAAATTGACATTATATTTCTTTGAGTTTGAAAATTAAACTCCCTTCTCTCAGTTACTGTTCTTAGTCGCATTTCTAGTAAAATGTTCTCTATCATTGTTGTACACGTGTGACCAAGTAACAAAATTTATAAGTATGTCGTCCCAAGGAAAAGTAAACTCATAGTTATATCTGAATTTGTCATTGATTTTTGCTTTGTAAGAGTGACAAGATTGAAGGTTTGGTATTTAGACTTCTTATTATTCTAATCAATTAACTAACTAAATCAATTAACAGTAATTGTACCAAATATCAAACAAGTAACAAGATGAATGGAATGTGGATAGATTTTACTTAAGAAGAGAGCAATACTAATTATACTCATGATTAAGAAACTAGCTAGATATGCATAACTCTTAACATTGAACTTCATTAATTATGGACTAAAAGCAATCACGTTTTTACCCCTAATCCCTATGGCCAAGACAATTAGGTTCTCGACTTGTTGACAAGTCTAAATCTCCTAGGATTGTTCTTACTCTCAATTTCCTTAAGGTACTATGATCATAAGTTTGGTTCTTTTCACTCAATTTCTTAAGTGTCCTCCTATGAATATTCTAAGCATAAGAAGGGTATGGCTTACCTCCCCTCACACTAACATGCATGCACATCATAATATATGATTCAATTAAACTACTAATCATAATATTGGAATGGTCATCCTAATACTATGAATAGAGAATTTAATCACACAAGTATTGAAATGAAACATGATTCATTAATCATAAAAGGAAATCCAAAATTAACTCAATTCAACATCTCAAATCTTACATATCTAGCATTCTTCTCAACCAATCATTTGATTAGCCCTACTATAGGACTAGTCACTACATATTGTGTTTAGATCAATACATTCAAAGGCATGCTCCATTTGAGCCAAAACAAGAAGAAAATCAACAATTTGAAAGTAGATTGGCTTCCCTTTTGTGAAGTAGACCTTTCTTCTTTCCAAAATGTTAAAATCTTCAATCATTGATGCTTTCCTCTTCTTAAAGTGATGGAAGGATGAATTGATGATGAATCTTTTAAGATCAAGTTGATTGGATGGATTAAATGTATGGAGATGAATCAAATGGATCTAGTGTGTGAAAATATGGTGTGGAGTGTGTGTAAGTGCTCTAATTTTGTGTTCTTCTCCTCAATTTCGCACAAATCAGCCTTTTATATCACTTAGGGACCTTTTAGAAGCTTCCGGAACATTCTGAAATTTAAACTGCCTTTTGCACCTACACGGGCCGTGTAGCAGCACACGGCTCGTGTATTGCATGCGCAGTTTGGCGTGTTCTGCGCGTTCCCAGACACTGCTCGTGCAGCAGCGCACAGCCTCTCCTATGGGCATGTAGCATTTTTTGATGACTGCGCACGGCCACCTCGAATAGGCCCGTGTTCTGCACACGGGGCGTGTGCTGGCACACGACTCGTGCGCCGGAACACGATCTTCTCTTTGGCGAGTCCTGTGTTCTGATGCTCGAACACGGCCACCTCGGACAGGCTCATGTTCCGCACACGGGGCGTGTCCGAGCGTGCCCTGTTCTTCCTTCTCCGTTTTGCTCCCGATTCCGTTTCTCTCCATTTCTTGACTTGTTTTATACATATTTAAGCTTATTTACACATTTTCATCAATCCATACCACATTTCTCATAATTACATAAACTCCACCAAAAGTCACACAACTACGGCTGAAAACATCCGAAAATTCACAAACAAAGACATTAAAATCTAGGTGAAAATGACTACGATCAATTACTAGATATTCAATTTATCATTTTGGATGTTCACTTCATATTATAAGAAAATGATAATTTAGCTGCGAAAATTTTCATAACTAAAGTAATATATTTCGTCACTAAATTATTTTAGCGATGAATATTTTCGTCGCTAAATTTGGTGAGAAATATGCCCATTCACATTTCTAAAATGAAAACCTTTAAGTGATGTTTGGTTTGGGGTTATATGGGTTTGAAAATCATGAATAGTAATTCTATGTTTGTTTGTTTTGGATAGTGTATATTTTAACTTTATATCAAATCAATATATTAATTTATTTAAAAATTTAGATGAGAGATGAGAGATAAAGAGAGAAAATGTATTAATTGATGAGAGAGAATGTAGTAGGTATATATAAGGGTGGTTTTTATGTGAATGTAGGTTTTGAAAACCAAAATCTGGGGTTAAAACTCGGAAACGAACATAACTTTAATTAAGGTAATGTTTGTTTTCGATTCTTAAAATCGAGAATGGACTTCAAAATCCACACAAAACCACCCCTATATACACGTACAAACCTTATGATTCTCAACCTATATTGTCTCTCCTCATTTTTAATATTCATTATCTCTTTATCTCTCCTCTCTTTTTTAATATTACCTTATTACATATTAATTTGACATAAAATTAAAACATGTCCTATCAAAAACTCAAAATAAACATATATAATTATTTATTAGATTTTCAAACCCCAAAATCTCAATTTCATTCCTTAACCAAAAGGTTTTCATTTTTCATTTTTCTAATTTTTTTAAAGGTCTACATATGATTATCAATTTTTTTAATACAACTATTCACAAAACATAAAATAATATTTTTTAATTCACATACAAAAAATAAATAAGTATTTTAAAAATGTAAAAAAATATATTGAAGGGACAAAAATGAAAAATGTGAAAAAAAAAATTGGAACGTGGAATTATATCTTTGAAATTTGCATTTCTAATTTAAGTTTGAAGCAAAGACATTAATGAAAAAAAAAAACTTATTTAAATCGACCTTACTTTCGAAGTTAGATGCACTTTAAATGTGACAATACATATGCCAAATTTTACAACTTGAATTACATTTAAATCATTTGAAGTGACATAATGATTCTTAAGAATTTAAAAGTTCAAATTTTGAAAACAAAAATTTGTTGCATTTTGTGTATTAAAACAGTGTAGATAACATGTTTTCTGAATCTAATATTTGTATATAATTAAATTAAATTTAACTTAAATACAATGTGTATATACCGGACCCGAGTCGACTTGCTCAAGTCCGGTGGCCTGGTTCGGCCTGAATGTCTATCTGTTGTATTTGTGCAAAATATATAGTCCCACGAATTAGTGCACTTTTTATTAATAATAAAATCTCAATGTACATAGTAGTATTTTTTTACACTTTTTTTTACATTAATCTCAATAGCTTTACCTAATTTTTTACATTTAATTCATCATTTTCAACAAAGTTATTTATTTTTTCCTTTTAAATTACTAATTTACTTTTACCTTTTTTACATTATATAATTTAAAAAAATAATATTTTTAATCTGTGTATCAATACAAATTAAATAGATATAAATACTTGGTACAGAGTGAGTAAAGGTATCCTAATATCACTTATAAATAAGTGAAAATTATCATAACCTTTAGTTAAATGTATTACAATATAACATTAAAATGTCTTAAAATGTATAATTAAAAATGAGCAAGTTTGATGTGATTTTGGTTTATAAACACTTTTATTTAAAGGTTATATAAAGATAATTATATTTTTAAATATTTTAAATCCTATCAATAAACATATCTATGAGTAATAAATACTCTTTTCGTCCCTGTGTTAATATTTACATTTATTTTTTCACGTAAATTAAAAGATAATAATATTTTAATAGAATTACTCAATATTAATATAATTATTTATTATACATGCGAATATGTATTAATTATATAATGAAGAGGGAAAAAAGTAAAAAAAACTATATTTTCAAAGAATTTATATTGGTGGTTCAAAATTAACTATTCTTTCGTCCAACTTTAACTTCATACTTTTTATTTTGTTCTATTTCAATTTTAACTACATACATTTTATAAACTCTGACACACTTTAATTTTAAATTTGCAATTACAATTTTTAACACACATAATATATTTTATCATTTATTTATTATCCAAAAATATCAAATAATTTTTAAAAGTAAGTCAAAAAAAATTAAAAGTAAATAAAAAAAGACTTTTATTAATAATTGTTTATACAGTAAACGTGAAATGAATTTAAAAAAGATGAATATCATTTTATCTCATATTTCACAATTTCTCTAATTTATTTGAACATATGAATTTTACTCCCTCCGTCCCACATAAGTTGTGATATTTTTTGGGTTGTCCCATAGAAGTTGTTACATTCCTTTTAAAGCATATGGTACCCACACAAAAAATATTAACATATTCACATTGGCCCACACACACTCCACACACACATTAATACACATATCCACTACACATTAAATAGTATTTCTCTCACTTCACTTAACATTAAAATATTATACTCCTTAATTTCCATGCCAAAAAAATGTTACAAGTTTAATGGGACGGAGGGAGTAATTGTATACTCCCTCCGTCCCAACTTCAACTTCACACTTTTCGTTTTGGTTCGTCCCAAATTCAACTTCACACTTCCATAAAATGAAAAAATAACAAACTAATATCCCTCTAACATACTTTAATTTCAAATTTGTCATCACCTTTTTAACACATATAACATACTTTATCATTTATTTATTATCCAAAAATATCATACTACCCTCAAAAGTAAGTTAAAAAGTAACTTTTCTTAAATTTCGTATTTACGATAAATGTGAACTTAAATTTTGGACGGAGGAGTAATACTTACTTTATAGGATGGAGTGGTACGTATCAATTTATGAATAGATAAAGATGAGCAGAATTGCACATGCCTATGCCTACCTAATATTGGGCAATATCAAGCTAAGTCATATAAAACTTAACTAATTATTATTAATTGAACCTAATATCTCCTCCACTTAATTAATATTTTTAACTAATTTGGAAAACAAAATTATGGAACTAGTGGCATCATTCTACACTTCAGGGAACCTAATTATTCACATTTATTTTCCTAAATTAAATGAATTTGGTACCGTATTATTCTTGTAATAATTGTAATTATCTAATTTTGTGAGTGATCATATCCGCTCTCACCTACATGCATGAGACCAGTTAAACCCAGAGTTGGTTTTATGGGAATATACATTCGTGTGTGTCAATCTAAATTTAATCTAAAAAATAAATAAAGGCAAATTATATTGTACACCATGGTGCACCCTAAGATACGGTGCACCCATTTTAAAAAACATATACAAATATGAATAAAAATATGAGTATACAATTATGAACAAAAATATATACAATTTAATTGTTAGCTTTTTTGATGAAAAATTGAGTGTAAAAAAATATACAATTATTAAAAAACATGTACTCCTTCCGTCCCACATTTATCTTCACACTTTCCGTTTTTGTTCGTCCCACATTTATCTTCACCACCCAAAAAAGGAAACTTCACATTAACCAACAACCTCAAAAGTTACCTTAATTTCAAAAATATCACTCTCACCTAGCACACCTAACATACTTTATAATTTATTTATTACTTGAAAATACCACAATACTCTTCAAAAGTCAATAAAGTTGGTCAAAAAGCAACTTTTCTTAAACTCCAGTAAATATGGGATGGAGGGAGTATACACTATCGTATAAATATTATAAACATATGGCTGCTAATTTTTTTAACGAAAAACTTAACGTGAAAAAATATACAATTATTAAGAAACACATATATAAAATAGAATAAAAACATATACAAAATAAAATAAAAAGTTATACACATATGAGTGCACTCTTGCACCCGATACACCTAATATCAACTGATAAATAAATATGTATAAATCTAGAATTTAGACTATATATGTCACATCAAACACTCATTTAAACATATTTTACATGTGTAATTGATTCTTGGATTGGCATTATCCTAGTTAGAGTAGTTCTTCGAAAATGATAATTTAAGAATTAATCGATTTTTTTTAAATAAATTTATTATCTCATTCTTAAAATAATAAATGTAAAATTAAATATTTTTACCTTTTTTTCTAATTATAAATGAGAAACAAGACGTTTTTATTTAATTTTTTAATTACTTATAACCTTTTCATATAAGTTGTCATCACTATCATTAAAGATTTTAGCACTTATATCATTTTTATGATTACCTCTTCTCCATCTTTCAAAACTATACATATCTTATTTTTATATCAATCATCCAATATTATTATCTTTGATATTTCAACCACCCAACAAACAAATAACTAGGGATATATTATGTCAATAGAAAGCAATACCCTTAAATCCAGTGCAATTTTCGTTTGCCATTTTAATCTTTAAATTATGACTACCTCTGTTACCGTTAGGCTGTACACGTTTCGAGCCCTCCACAGACCGAATAAAGTTTGTTACGCAGGAGACGAGTTTGAGTTCGAGTTTGGGCTCATTTAAAAATTTAAAATCTTGGTTGAGCTCGGCTCGATTTCATTAATCGCGAATAACATCTGTGAACATGTTCATAAACAACAAACAATATTTTGTTCGTGAACACTTATATAATTTCGTTTGTGAACAGAATAAACAAACAAACCAAAATCTTAAATTAGCAAAATATTCATCCACTACTGAACTACTAATAATCAAGGAAATCTGAAAATGTGTATAAATATTTTAAATAATATTTTTATATTATAAAAAAATTATAAATTATATGATGAGCATTTAATGCGCTCTTTCACAAAAACACTAAATAAACACTAAACGAGTCTGTTCACGAACTTTAAACAAACAAACTATATATTCAATGCTCAAACTCTGTTTGTTTATAAAACGAGCTTAAAATGATTCTCATTAGTGTTATTTGATTAATCAAACGAAGATAAATGAGCCCTTACCGAGTCGAGTCGCGAGTTGTTCTATGGGCACTCTGTTCGTTTATACAGCTAGTTATCATTAAACAGTTTAGGTTTGTTGTTCCATGTTAGTTAAAAAAATATTATTTTATTAAACAATTTTATTAATTTTTAAGGGTAGTTTAGTACTCATGTTGCTCACTATTAATGCATTCATTTATCTTTTATCTGTAAATTAAAAAGTATTATTATTTTATTCACAGTGGATAATCGTATCATTGGGATGTAGTGAGTTATATTTGGGATCATTATTCCATAAAGGAGAAGTTGATGCTTTAAAAGTGAACATTCAAAATGATAAAATTGATATATTAATGGTGCCGGAGGAAGTATTTTTGTAATAGTAATAAATAAAGTATAAAATTATTTTTGTTGAGAGAGAAACATAAAATTAAAGTGTTTATTTAATAAATGTGTTAATTTCATGTTTAGAGTATGAATAGAACAAACCAATGAAAAAAATATAAAGAGTTTCATGGGAGGGAAACACTACCTTTGTTTCAAATCTTAAACTTTATATTTTGTAATGTGAATTTTAATATAGTCGAATATGCCTACACTTGTTTTAGTTACAAACATAAAATTAATGTACACGTAACGTAATAATTAATAAAAATATAGAAAAAGGGAAATGTTTCCATAGCACATGATGTGTTGCTGCTTGAGGAACCAAGAATCTGATGATTGCAAATAAATAAATCAGACTTACAAACTTCAGTCTATCTAACAAATAATTGGGATCATAATAACAGTGCACCTCACTAAAGAAAAACAGCAACACTCGTGTGTGAGATTGTACTTAAAACTTTTTCTTAATTAATTTTTCTTTTTAATCAAGGATATTATCAATCTTTCACATATTATATGACTTACTTATGATATAATTCAGTTAAATAATAATTACTATTCATTAACCATGTATTATTATTTATTAAAAATATTATTACATTTTATTCGTCTAAAAAAATTCACAAAACTGTTATCGTAGGCCTGTTAGGAGATTGGATGCAAGTTTTTAAACAAAGGGGGGACATTAGTTCAGTATTTTAGTACTATTATTTAATTAATTATTAAAGAACTATCGATATAAGCGTCAATCGTCTATACGTCATAAATTGTTCTAATTAAAATGTACCACTACTTGAAAATGCTATATTCCAATAGAATTAAACATTCATAAATTTTAGTTGAATATCATCTCGTGCATCAGTTGGTTCTTTTTAAAAGTCACAAATTCAGCAACCCAATATATATAAGGATATGTTTGTTGGGGACACACAAGACGGTGAAGGAAGTAACATTTTGTTGTATACACTAGGTATTATTTTTTCAATAAAAAACTCAAAAAACTTAGTTCAGATATGAATGTTTTAATAAAAAAATATATATTTATTTTTTTTAAAATTAAAGATATGGAGTTCACACTCCCACTAATACAACTACCCACTATACATTAAATAATAATACTCGTTAATTCACGTACCAAAAAGCAAAAATAACCCTTTGAACAGGACGAAGAGAGTAAATTTTTATATTAAGGGCAATCCCAGTGGGACGGTGTCTTCAAATCACTAAATCACCAAGTCTTTGGTGATTTGTAGAATGGTTTGAAGATGGTATCATGAGGAAGGGGAAGCAATCCCCAAATTTGAGAATGAAAGGGTACTTCCATTAAGCTCAAATGGTATCAAATCCTAAAAAAGAATTTGTCCACATCATTTGAGAAGTCCTAAAGAGTACATAATTTAATATTAAAAAGTACAACTTTCTAAAACCGTTGAATTTGAACGCACAATGTGCACAAAGACACGCAAGTTTTATCCATATTTATTTAAGGATCGATTTTCAAACTATATACACAGATACAAATTATATTATTTTTTAATTAATATATATTCTATATATATTCTCTGTTCAATTAATATTTTTTTCTCTCTCATTTCTTGTATTACATAAATAATACTCACACATATCATAAAAAAACAAATATAATTTAGGGTGTAAGTATTTTTTATTTTTTAAATAGTGATTAAAGATAATATCAAGAACGCATCCAGAGAGTTTGTTACTTGAAAAAAAAATATATACTTGGATAATCTTATAGAACTCATTCCAAGTATATCATAAATAAAAGTGATTGGATTTTAATGAAAACTATACCTAATTAATAAAAAATAATAACGGTCTAAATAAGCATTTTAAAATCAATTCCCAATATATAAATAAAAAAAATATAACTAATTAAAAAAAAGGAAAATTATATTTTATAAGACAATTTAAACTTGGGTCTCACATTAAACTAAATATTATATGAGCAATACTAGCTTCAATACTCCCTTTATCCCACCGAGAGGTCACCATTTTACTATATTAAACGTTTTATCCAAATGTCCACATTTCCCAATTTTAATAAAAATGTACTACATGTGGCTCACCACTCACTACTAATACAACTACTAATTACACATAAAATAATAATACTCCTTAATTTACGCATAAAAACGACCGACGACGTTTGGGTGGGACGGAAGGTGTAGTAAACTGGGCTCTCACACCCACACACACAAAAAAAATTTTAAAAAAAATGCCAAGTCTTTGAAATAAGCAAAATTGTACAATTACACCACAAGATGATGATGAAATACTAAAGCAAGTAAAAGAAGATAACACATCATAATTTTGTGCTTAAGACGTTTCATAAGCTGTCCGACATCACACATTGCTTTTTAAGAAAATTATTAATTGATAATTTCAACTAGATTCTTCACCGTTGGAAACATCAATAACATTCAACATTTGAAAACATAATCATCACCTGACAGCTTTCATTAAAAAGAATCCTTAAATGTGAAATATTACATAATTAAGAGAACACGTCTTATATTATTGTTATATACCATTAATTTAATAACATGCAACTGCAATAGGTCTAAGAATCTCAACTATCTCAGATATTGTAATCATAACTTCGAAGTACACCAACACATAACATGATTCCATGAATGATCATAAAAGGCATTTTTCCAAATAGATTTTTCAATCAATCTCCACTCCGTTAACAATAGATTATGAAATCAAATTCCTACATATATCTCAAACTTGGATGAATAGTTAATGCATTGCTTTATCATCAGCAAGATACGTAAAGTAGCTGAAGAAAAAGGAAAGCAGTACCTTACTTCAATGAGTGCTTTCTTCGCAGAACATGATTAGGAACCATCACTGACTGAATATAATTATAATCTTCAATTTGGTTACTTATAACTGAAAAGAAAATACTTTCGCAGCGTGCTAAAGTAATGACAGTAGAGTAGAGCACCTCTCCGACCAACGAGCGTCTCACTATGTGTAGTTTGATATAGTTGCAAAGACATTTGGTCATCTATCTTTCAGTTGCCGCTGAATATTACGGGAAGAAGATAGTCAATAAGTAATTGTTAAGAACATGGTTGAACATTCAAATAATTTATGCTCCGAGTATATAATACCACAGATTTTAAGTGTTAAGTAACCATATATTGGATATAGAAATTAATGATAAATAATACTCGGTGAAATTTTCCACTGTCATTGATCTGAATACGGAATACTATTAGATGAGTTGACACTTAAGTACTCCATTTTAAGTCGTAGCATTAAATGGGATAGACAATTTGGCAAACTGTAGCAAAAACAGAATAATGTAAAGCGAAGCATAGAAGATGACTTACTTTTGGCCCACGATTGGTCGCTTGGGGTTGTCTATTAGGTGCATGGGTGGATTCTTGCATCATATCAGAGCTACCAAGCTTGTAAAATGTTTCAAGCGCTCTTGTTACAAATGGACGTACTATATTTGCTTCCATGGCTGATAAGTTTTTGAGCTGCAAATTTTCACGGATGATGATCAGAGGAGGAATTTGTAAACACATTCATCAAAACCATGCAATTTCTTTCCTATTCATAATCAAATATGACAGAGTAAGAAGAAAAGAGGTGGTTCAATCCAAAAGATGCCACCAGATAATCTTGTGAGCTGGTTAACAATGAGAGTGATGTCATAACACAAGTTCCAATGTTTTGTGTGGATAATAATTGTTTACCCTCAAATGAAAATAAAACTATGTTGATTAAGATAGAGATTTTCCAGGGAATCTAAATCTCCATTTTAAGGTATTATTTATTCCCCAGAATGACAAAAAATTGCAACCCACAAATTTGACAATTCTGGGGTAATTCTTCAACCTTATTTTCTAAATACAGTGAATCAAAGAATCTCGAACTGACTAACAGAGATAAACTACATTCAGAGGCATCGAAGGTACCAATTACCAATAACATGCAAGGAGTTATGACTTGGGAAGAAACATACCCTCAATGCATAAGTTCGTTCCTTAGAGATAATCTCCAAACCAGTTCCAATTTTGTGAAACCGCACGTCCTTGATATCCTCAATCAGGGATCTTACCTGCACAGCGCAGAGTTTGAAATCAAAGTTATCAGTGTAAGTCAAAAGAATATGGATTAGGAATTGGCCCACTAACCATGTAGATATCAGGAATGTCTTCACGAGCACTACATCAGAGAAAATACAATCATAAAACCAGTAACAGAAAAGACTAAAGATATCTTTTTATAACAAACATGCTTACTTATCAAAAAGAAGTCGTGATATTTCCACATAGTGAAATGGCAAAGGCTGAAACTTTTCAGAATCTCGTTCTGCTTCCAACACTTGTGTCAGCTTATCTATGGGAAAAACAGATAATATGAATCCAAGACCACTGTTTTGCTTAGATGTTTTGCAACTGAAAAATTAACAAATAATACAGCTTCCTATCTTAACATTCTACCTGAAAAGAAGCCGTTTAACTGACATTGACATAATTGTTCGCCATAAAAAATAAGAAGCAACAATTGGCTATCAGTAAAATAGGATATCAAGAATGTCTAAATTAACTAATGAAGTCAGCATAGGATTTAATCTGAAGACTACTTAGTACTAGAGAGTTTTCCAAAGTTGTACCATTATTGACACAAATAGTGTGCGTGTTCCCTATGTAAACACCAAGACATGTAAGAGGAAGTTTATGTTTAATATAAGCTGACTCTTATACTTGACCTACATGCCTTTTTCAAATCCCGACATGACAAATAATTTGATAAGAGTCAATCAAGGGAGTCAGCCATACCATAATGATTCTGCCCTATTCATGCTAATCACCAATCTGTTAGATTAGAAAGAGCTTATTCTAGGGAAATAAGAGTTAGCAATAACTATGTTATTCCTATAATAATAAATTAGCTCTCATGATAAATGATTATAAATAAGGGGTAGAGGAGGGAGGAGCATTGTCTAGAATTATCTTGTTTAGTCTATTGGGCAGCCTTTGGCTGACGGGAGTCATCCCGGGGGATCGTATTCTTACGTTCCTATTGTTCTTCTATCCTTCCTCATTTATAATATCAGCTTCTTTACTCTATCAAATTGGTCCGACCTGCCGGATAAAACTAGAATGGATGCGAGTTTGGAGAATCGATTTGAGAAGATTGAGAATCGATTCGAGAGGATAGAGAAGTTGGTTTTGATAGAGAGAAATGTCAGTTCACTAATTCACATAGTCTCGGAGCAAGAATCTAGGCTCAACAAATTGGACAAGATAGAGGAGATGCTCTCCTTACTCCTCAAAAAACGAAGGAGCCAAAATGAGTAGTGGGGATTCTCAACCCACGAACCTCGGAGAAACGAGCACTCAAAGCCCTCTCCAAGAAGGTACCCCCGACTGGACCATAGCCAATAATGATGTTCAACTCACGGCCGAACGAGTTGAATCACCTATTCCTGATTTGGGGACGGCTCAGTTTTCGGTTGATGGCCTCGTTATTCCATAACGTTGTTTTGCTTCTCCTACAACTTTACATCAATTATTACCCGGAGAAATATTTGTGAAAGAAATAGCGGAAGAATCACTCCAACGTGATAAGGAACTACAAATATTGAAAAAGAATCTCACAAGAGTTCAACAACATATGCAGCGGACATCAAAGAGGCATCAAAGAGGTGAATTTTCAAGGAGGTGATAGAGTTATTTTAAAGCTACGTTACAAGAAGCATTCTCTTCGTCCACCAGAAAACTCCAAATTAGCTCCGAGTCATCATCACCCCTTCCAGATCACAGCACAACTAAAGTCCCTTGCCAATTTCCAGATTCTAGCATTGTGGACAATGCTGTTTCCAGCAAGGGAGAAGTTGATAGAGTCAATCAAGGGAGTCAGCCATACCATAATGATTCTGCCCTATTCATGCTAATCACCAATCTGTTAGATTAGAAAGAGCATATTCTAAGGAAATAAGAGTTAGCAATAACTATGTTATTCCTATTATAATAAATTAGCTCTCATGATAAATGATTATAAACAAGGGGTAGAGGAGGGAGGAGCATTGTCTAGAATTATCTTGTTTAGTCTATTGGGTAGCCTTCGGCTGACGGGAGTCATCCTGGGGGATCGTATTCTTACATTCCTATTGTTCTTCTATCCTTCCTCATTTATAATATCAGCTTCTTTACTCTATCATAATTCAATTGGAAAACAAAAAAGTCGAAAATATTGTTTTCCACATAGTTGTATTTAGGCTAAACTAAACATAGACTTGACTTTCCTTGAAAAGAGTGTTACCACAAAAAATCATTTTACAAAATTTCTAACAATAAAGAGGAAGCAAAACTATTCCATATAATCCATAAGATGGCACATGGTATACAAGAGGAAATGAACAATGCTACTAATTACCATCTATCACACCAATAATTAAAATTTTTAAGCAACAAGCACAAGTACCAAAGGACCCTAGGAATACCCATTCAAACGGTTAAACTAAGTTTGAGAGTAAGGAGACTATTGAATGTTTTACATGTCCCAAGAACAAACATAAGTGTAAAGGTAGAAATAATTACATAAAAATTACTATTGTTGAATTAATAAGTATTTCCGTTGATGGTTTACTGTGCAGAAATACACAGAACTTTTAGAATTTAGATGCTAGCTATAGACATACTCCATGTCAAGACATATCAGCATTTGTCACTCTTCAATATAATCATTTGAGCAAAATATTAAACTTTTATTGACAACTCTAAAGTTTTTCTCGCATGGATAAAAGAAGTGTAGAAATCCACATCATACAGTATACACAGCAGTAAGATTTTGTTTTTTTGACATAAGATAATTTCTGAGAACTTCTAAATTACTAATCTAAGAACCAACTTGTCCAGTGTTGCTCGAAAGTGTTAAATTGCTCAAGCCTAAAAGAGAACAAATATTTTCCATTATACCTCAACAAAGTGACATCAAATACTAAGTCAAGTGATGAGTGTAACCAAAGAAAATACAACATCAATAAATAAGCTTAAATTCAGAAAGAAAACTGCAATTTTGGAAAAACTGAAATCATGCTTCATCATAGTTTCAAATGCTGAATTTGAAAAAATATTGATTTATCCTACGAACTCACCAACCGACATCCATTCTGGAGCTCGAATTGTGCATTTGCCTCTCCTCTTCAAGGCCACGGCCAACCAAAGTGGAACTTGAGCTGCTATTTGCGGTCTAAACGGACCAAAATCTCCCTATCCACGAAAAAAATTGGAATGAAAGCATCGAATACTATGCAGGTATTGGAAACACAAATTCACTCATCTTGGAACAGTTTGCTAAAAAGAAACATACAGAGATGAAATTGAGAGTGTCCATTCTTAAATTTGGCACAATTTCAATCAATTCATCCTCTGCAAGAAACTCCAGCTGCAGCATTAGATTTCAAAAGCAAAAACTCAGTAAACCGATCGATGCATAGAGACAATCAATTGAGGGGCAAAAAAAGCAAAGAGAAGATTCGAACCTCTGCAGCCGAGAAGGCGGAGGCATGGGGATCAGATGTGGCCGCCATTTTTTCAAGGCGACGGTGAGTCGAGTTACGTTCGCAGGCTCAGCCTTATCTCTCTCTCTCTCTCTCTCTCTCTCTCTCTCTAGTCTCTACTGTACAGCAGGTAATGGAGGACAATTTTTAATAAAGTAAAAGTATATACAATTTTAAAATTATAAATAAAATTATGGTATTAGTCAGTTTGATGAAATCAGAATACAAGTGTTGCGTTATGCAGAGGTGGAGGTGCAACATCAGCGCCACATTTGAGCATTCCCCAATACTCCTCGAAACCTCGACTCTGATTCATTAGCCCTTAATCAATGTGCACCTGTATTATATACTCCATTCAACTACCTTAACACTGGGCTTAAATCTCCTAAGTAGCAAATCAAATCTCCATAATTTTTTAGATAATTTCTTCTTCATATGTTTGAATGTAAAATAGAAAAGGAATGTGGAAATTAGAGAAGAGAAGAAAAGAGAAGGGAAGGTGAAGGAAAAGGGGGATGGGAGGGCATGTGCAAAGAAAACCAGCTTTCTTGGTTACACCACACATCACAATAAAAAGTAGAGAACAAAAGTGATGTGCTGGGCAGGCCTGCTTTTATCAATCAATCACACTTCATCTAATCTACATGCGATCTCAAACCCAATCCTCCACCTTATGTATATCCCACATACACAAACCCTCTTCCTCTTCCCTTCTTATTAATTTAACTAACAACACAACACTTGTAAAAGTAATATTAATTTGGGATGAGGAGGCTAGGAGCATTTAAAAATCAAAGAAAGAAACAGCTATCCCAATACATAGCACACTTTTCCATTCGTATCCAACATTCAGAACAAACACATCACCATATACAGAGTAATCGAACAGTCAGTACATCTGCTCCATAGTAAACAGAACAAGAGGATGCGATTAAGAAGTGCTCAGATAAATGGCTTTAAATCAGATTACAAATACAAGTAATAATGCAGGAAGGTGCGAAAAGTAAAGAATTTCCAACTCAACAAATCTTGCAAAAGCAACAGAGAGATGCCCATATTAGTGGTAACGCTTTCTCAATTTTCAACAAACATGAACAATCAAAACAACTAGAACTCACCAGAACCTCATTTTCACAATTTTGAACTTATAAAGAAGAGGTATGAATTCTTACTGATTTTCCAGCGCCGTTGCCCCGATGAGAGTCAAGAACTTGAGCCTTCGAAGAAGGCAATGACGCTCTTTATTTCCCGGTCGAAACTCCTGCTCTTTTTTTCTTTTTTCGTAAACACCACACTCAATTGCGTTCTAAATCTCGTTTCCTGAGAAATTGACGTCGATATCCATTGCCGAATATGATTGAGAGGATCGTCAGGTTAGAGGGGGAATTTAACCTAATCCAAAATTTGAAATTGATTTCCCCAAATTGTTTAAATTTAATTTTATTATTAAAAAAAAACAATTTTCTTTTGAAATATTTTTGGCGCGTGTAATTGCGGATGATGATGAATTAAGAAGTGGCTTTGGCGAGCATGCATTCCCCCAATCCCTGCTTTTAATTTTTAAATAATTAGATTTTTTTTTGACAGAATTTTAAATAATTATAAGCGCTGGTACCTAGTTTTTTTTTTCAATTTAATTTTTTTTTTCAATTTAATTTATATGTGATAATAAAACTTTGTTATTTATTAAATTTATTTTTTTAATTTTAAAATTAACTATAAAAAGAGATAATATTTTTTTAAATAATATTTTTATTAAAAAGAATAATGATAACTATCCCATTAAATTAATTTATAAAAAATTCATAGGATAAATATAAAATAAAAATACTTTTAATAAAAAATGACACTTGAACATGAAAAAGTTAATATTTATCAAAGTTAATTATTTTATGAATAATTTGTATAATGAATAAAATATGATAATATTTTAAATATAAATGTTACATAATCAAAGTAATGTAATATGCGCTTATCTAAATTATTTTATGGATAAATAATTGGTTGAATAAAAGTGATAATATTTTCAATAAAATGTGATGACTATTAAATTAAAAGTGATAATCATTTCATCGAGCTATTTATGATTAATAAATGGAATAAAGAGTGAGAATATTTATAATAAAAAATGATACTTTATTAATGAAAAGTGATAATTGACCTACTAAATTATTTTTTGAATAATTAATAGGACGGATAAAATATGATAACGTTTTTAATAAAAGTGATATATATATATATATATATATATATATATAATGAAAAGTGATAACATTCCAATTGAACTATTAACAATTCTTGAGATCAATAAAAAGTGATAGCAATTTTAATATAAAGTGATATGAGTAATAAAAAAGTGACAAATGTTCAATTTAATTGTTTTATACACAATTTATAAAATAAATAAAATGTGATAATATTTATAATAAAAGTTGTAATTGTCTATAAAAAAAGTGTAATAATTATATATAGATATCCATATCTACACACTCATATAATAATAATAATTATTATAATGTTTATGATAATTAAAACTGTAATTAGATATGAAATATTGAGAAAAACGATTCATGAACTAAACAAGTAATGAGCGTTGATGATAACCAATGAGAGGAGGCAGTGGCCTTAACCAATCAGGCAAGGGGAGTCAATCATTAATTCATGGGAATTCTAAACGTACAGATGCGTATCTCCGAAATACGACTCCAAATCTTCCATAAAATCTTTCAAAACATTCTTCAAATCTCCAAAAACAGTCTTTAATTATTCTCGAAAACGCATACAACTATTCTATAGAAGATTTACAATCTCTCTAACCTTCCTTCACAGCTTTACAGCAACTTGCATGTTGAAGAGACGTATCCCGTTCACAAAACCCTTTTTAAAACAAGAAGCCATTTATGTTCTTACATTTCTTTCCAGATTGTCACCAATCTTCACCATCCCATTACCCCCGAAAATACTTGATACTCCAAAGAAATTATCTATGGCTCTAGAGACCATTAACCATCTCCAAGTTGGTATCGGTAGATAAATCTCCTAACTTTAGGTAAAAATTTATTAACTTTCTCTGTTGAATATATATATATATATATATATATATATATATCTTTCTTCTGGTTAAGAGTATTTGTTATACATGTTTTCTTTAGGGAATCTCATTTGCCAGAACCCATTTTAAGTTCATTCTTATCTAAGGTAAATATCTTATTCATGTTTGAGTTCTTGTTTTTACTTAATCTAAGTTCATTCTTATCTAAGGTAAATATCTTATTCATGTTTGAGTTCTTGTTTTTACTTAATCTGTCTTATATAAAGATAATGCGGCGATGTTGATAGAGTACTCTAAATGAGTGTTTTATTTAAAAATGTCTTATGATGCGATTCTGGAATATGTTTATAGGTTCTTTGGTTTATAAGTATGTTGAAATTTTGGTTGTCTCTATAAACATGCATGATACGATTTTGGGATATGTTTATAAGTTCTTTGTTTTATAAATATGCTGAAATTTTGGTTGTCTCTATAAAGATGCATGATACGATTCTGGAATATGATTATAAGTTATTTGTTTTTATAAGTATGCTGAAATTTTGGTTGTCCTTATAAACAAGCATGATACGAACATTTTTTTTATAAGCATGCTAGAAGGTTGGCGTGTGCTTCATTTAAATAAAAAGGTCTTATTTTAAAAGTTAGTTAGAATATTAGTACTTTATTTTAAAGATAAGTCTTACTTTCAAAAGTTTGATATATGTGAAAAATGAAAAATCTTCATAACACTATTAACATATTACAACTGTAAACAATTGATGTAGATTTCTTATACATATATTCTTTTTTATTAAACTGCAAAAATTTTCAATAAAACAAAAGTTAAATACCTCTTCATAAATTTTAAATATATATATATATATATATATAACTTGATATAAATTTTTATTTTATTTTGATATGATAAACATAACTATCAAGATTTAAAAAAAGAGAACACTTATACACTTAGGAGTGAAAATAAAGTATGTTACTGCAGAAACTTGTTGCCCTATTTACTCCATTAAAATGGATGAATCTGCCAAAATATTAAACACGAAACTTGTTCGCCTATATGCCTACTATATTACCGTAAAATAACTTTTAAAAATATTAACTCAAATAAAAGTTATAGCCGATTTACTAAACTGTAGCAAAACTGCCTACGGGATGCCTCAAACTAAACTTCATATACGGAAAGGAATATACATGGAATTGTTCGCCAATATGTCTAATATGTTCTTTTAAAACAGTTTTTAAGATTATTAAATGGTTTAAGAGTTATACCCAATTTTCCAAATTATAAACAACTATAAGAAAAACCCCAAGTATGATCCATTATAATCTATTTATAGAAAAATACGCTTGATCATATGCTAAGAAAAACTTTAAAAAATTTTGAAGGCATCGAGAGTACGAGGAAAACTACCAAGGACAACACTCATCCTCAATCTTTACCTTGAAATTTTATCTTTATGTGTTTCGTCTTTAAAATGGTGGGCTTACTGTTATGATTTTTATATTGAACGTGATTTACGTAACTGATGTGATGAATATGCATGAAAACTTTACCTAAGACCGGTGGGCCGAGAATCTGTACGTACAAATGGCATTATTGCCAATAAGTAAAGACGAACGCGTTAACGTATTAAATAATGAGCACCTTCGGGTGACTTGAGTATTAAATAATGAGCATCTTCAGGTGACTTGACGTATTAAATAATGAGCGCCTTCGAGCGACTTGACTGTGGGTTAATTCCCTTTACTTTTAAAAGTTCATGAAGTTCATTTCTCAAGTGACGAAGTCATTTTCAATTATAAAATCTAACCGTAAATCCCCCCACTGAGTACATTCTTATATGCTCACCCCACTATATTTTCCCTTCTACAGATGATATTGCATAGGTCGACGTGGCGGATGATGAGTTCAAGGGGTTGGCTGCAGCTTGAAGTACTATGTAGTTTATTTTATAAGTGGTTAATATGTGAATAATGACTTATGAATTGTCACTGCACACAAATCACCGAAAACGTCCGCTACTTAAATTCTAAGATGCTTGTTTTAATTCTAACTATGGATTAATTAAACTCTACTCTATTTATTATTATGGATTTTAGATCCGATTGTTTCATTTTAACCTTTCAAAAAAAAAATCCTTCATTTTTAAATTTAAACTATTTTTACATATAATTAAATTGGGACGTGACAAAAAGTGATAATATTATTTTTATACATAAAATAAAATAAAAATAGAAATATATAATAAAACTTTTACAAAGACTTATGCGAAATCGTCTCACGTATTTCATTTAGGGAGAGGATCTTTTTTTCACCCATGTAAACTTCCTTCTAGAAGTTTCTACGTTATAAGTTATGTTTTTAGCGCTAATGTGGTGGATGGATTGGCGTTTCAACTCGTGTATTGTGTGATTAAAAAAATTATAACTTATTTAATAGGTGTTTTTTAATTATTATTATTATTATTAATCAAATATATTATATATCTTATAATTTTTTTAAATGAAACTATTTTTTTATTTCTTAATTTAAATTTTATTTTTCATAAGCTTATTTTTTACTAAAAGTGATTTTAAATAATAAAAGTGATAACCGTTAAATTAAATTATTTAAAATAATTGAGAGAATAGATAAAAAAAAATGATTACGTCTTTAATAGAAATTGATTTTAAATTTTAAAAAAGTGATAATCATAAAATTAAACTATTTTTTAACCGTTGATAGAATAGATAACAAGTGATTACGTTTTTAATAAAAAGTGACGCCTAATCAATAAAAAGTGATAATTAACTAATTAAATTATTTCATGACAATTAAAATTATGTGATAATATTTTTAATAAAAAGTGATAATTGATAAATTAAATGTAATAAAGAATTAATATAACAGATAAAAAGTGATAATATTTTTATTAAAAAACTAATATAAAGTTAATGAAAAGTGATAACCAACTAATTGAAATATATTTCATGAAAAATTAATAAAATAAATAAAAATGATAATATTATTAATAAAAATTGATACATAGTCAGAAAAGTGATAACGGACTAATTAGTATATTTCATGAAAAAATAATTGAATAAATAAAAGTGATAGTATCTTTAATAAGGAGTGATACATAATCAATGAAAAATAATAACCAAACAATTGAATTATTTGATGAATAAATAATAGAGCGGATAAAAAATAATATTTTTTAATAAAAAGTGATTAATAAAAACTAATAATCATTTAGTTTAATTAAATTAATTTATAAACAAT
Source organism: Pogostemon cablin (assembly GCA_023678885.1). Taxonomy (NCBI): domain Eukaryota; kingdom Viridiplantae; phylum Streptophyta; class Magnoliopsida; order Lamiales; family Lamiaceae; genus Pogostemon; species Pogostemon cablin. Next base: position 2,841,082 of record CM042970.1, read on the forward strand.
ATGTAGAGGAATAAAAAGTAATAATATTTTTATAACAAATAAAATAAAATATATATTATGTTTAATAATTAAAAATAGTTATTTTTTAGGGTAAATTACCAAAAGCTCCCCTCGAGGTTTGTCCAAACTATCAAATAAACTCCGTGATTTGAAAAAATACCAATTACCCCCTTTAACTTGTTTTTTATTTGGACATTAATAAAAATACACTTTTTTCTTAAAATAAAGAAGGATGGAAATGGCTTCAAGACCCATATAGGCAAAAGCTCCTGCGCCCCCGATCCCTCCGTGTCCCCATGTGAACACAACTCTCCCCCTCTATATTCTATTTAAATCTATGTATGGCTAGGGGGTTTAAATTGTAAAGGGGCACGAAAATTACAAAGGCGCACAGAATGTGCTCCGTGCGCCCGGGTGCACAGGAGTCTCACTCACCCATATATTTAACATTATATTTTTAAATTTCACTATTTTTTTAAAAATATTTTTAAAGGGGGTAATTGGTAAGGTTGTCTTACTTCTCCGGAATATGTGGCATTGTAATTTACCAATTTCAACAATATTAATTTATTTATAGGTAGAGAATCTCTCTAGGATTTTTTATACAATTACTTTAGTAGTAATCATGTGTTTCTTTAGATCAATGATCTTAGTTAATAACTTTTTTGCCAAGAAGTAGCTGCTTCAGTGTTGCTTTCTGATAACCACTTGAATCTCTCGCTCAACCACACACAAGTACATATATGCATACAAACAGATTCAAGACATGAATTTGTACATAAACATAAGCTTAGCTCATGAAGCTTTATAACCTATACGAAATTATACATTAAACCAGTTTTATTAATTTTCTTACAAAGTTTTGATGTATTTAGAGTTTAGCTAGTAATCATTTGATATATGTTGCGTCTTCTCTTCCAATTTCAAGCACATCAAGTCACAATCCGTCACCTCAAGAAGTCTTGAATGCAGAAATTCTTGTACTCGAGTGCATCAAGTTCAAATAAAGTTTCCAATGGCAGCACATCTAAGCATACTGAACCACTGGATTGATCAGTTTAAATGGTATTATATTATTTTATGACTGAGTACCCATGTATTTGCATGCAACATAAACAGCATACACTTTCAACAAACATATGACAATATCACAGTGAGCTCCATTTCCTTTTCATTAATGCAACATCTAATGGAACATTCCATTGGTAAAAAAATAATTTTTTTAGTGATATACTTCCTCCACCAAATGGTCTTTTGCTTTTTGCACGTGAATTAAGAAGTATTATTATTTATTATATAGTGAGTAGTTAAATTAGTGAAATTATGGGCCCCATATTTTAATTGTATTAGTGGGTGTGTGTGATCACAAAAAAAAATTGGTGGGACGCCCAAAATGAAAAATATGATCTCTTTAAATGGGACGGGGCAATTTTTTTAGTAGTTTCTCTTTAAAATATTAAATCATGTATATTCAACTAAAAAAAAGATAAATATGTGATTTAATTGAGAAACTACAAAAAAAATTTATGTATTTAATTGATAAAGAGAAAATTTGTGATTAAATTGAGAAAAAAATTGATAGTCGTGTATTTTTTTGGCAATTAAAAAAGTTAGTGATTAAATTGAAAAAAGAGGTAAATGTGATGTATTTTAATGCAATTAACCCAACATTTTAAAGGATGTGATAATTTTAGATAATAAATAAATATAAAATATATTATGTGCTTTACTGGAATAGTAGATATATGGTTTTTAAAAAATTACATATCCGTTAAGTCTATAAATAATTTAAAAGGTATGATGATATTTTTAGATAATAAATATATAAAATATATTATGTGCATTGAGTGTTACTTTAACATGATTTTTTTTAGGTTATTGATTAATGTGATGTTTCTTCTTTTGGATAGTAAAAATAAGTGTAGGACGGACAAATATATAAAGTGTGAGGATAAGTTGACACGAAATTAAAATAAAGAGCAAGTCTTGTGTGAGACCGAATCATGGTGAGACCATTTTATGCTTTCGTAACTGATTATTACATTTTATGCTTTCGTTACTAATTATCACTTTCGTAATAAAATGTTATCACTTTTTACTTATACAAAAAATTGTTCATGAAATAGTTCACCGTACAATATTACTATTTTTTATCGATTGAGTATCACTTTCAATAATAATGTTATCACTTTTTATCCATCTCACATAAGAGCTTACATGAAACGATCTCACACAAGTCTTACAATGATAAATGTTAACAACAAAAATATTACTCCAATGTATCATATGTGATGAAATTATTTTACTTTTTTTTGTTTAATTTTTTTTAATTAATATATTATATTTTCATTAATTATATGGAGTATTCATTAAACTAGAATACTACATCCTCTTTTATCATATAGATATAAAACTCCAATTCACTTTTATCATCTTCAGATGCTAGTAAAAAGAAAAGAAAAAAGAAAACTTCTCTAGTTCTCTTGATGAAGAAGGGAAGGGCGAAAAGATGAAGATATAGCAAAACATTTAAATAGGTACGGATTCTGAAAAGAAAATTGGGTACGATATATAATTATAAAATTATTTTTTATTTAATATATAACAGCTTGCAATGACTAAATCAAAAAATAAAAATTTATAAATAATGTTGACACCATTGAATTTTCATTTGTAAACAAAAAAAATTAAAATATTATTATCATAAATTTATAGTATAAGTTTATAAATATAGCAATGAAGAGGTTTAAAATGAAAAAAAAATTAGAAAAAGGTATAATAGTAATGACACTAGGGACATGATATATAAAATAAAATAATAAAAAAAGGTAAAAAAGCTTAATAAGGGTATTAAGTTTAAAATGAAATAAAAAAAATAAAGAAATTTAAGAAAGAGTGTAGACAAACTCTGTTGTGAGATATTATATATGTGAGATGTGTTAAATTATGTCTATTATATTAATAAAGTATGCTTAATAATTGTTAAAGTATATTTTTTTTAAATATGATAATTGATGAATTAAAGTATGATTTTAGGGTGTTATAATATAATTTATCATTGACATACTTAAACTACAAATAAGAATATTTTAACTATATAATAAGCATACTTTAGTAATGAGTTGACCCGTCTCACAACCGTCTTACAAACGACTCGTCTCACAAGAGATGTTTCAAGAGTATATCATTAGTAGGGACATGAAGTGTACTATCTCCGTACCATAATTAATTTCTCACTTTCTATTTTCATCCACTCACTTTAAACTACACTACTAGAAAAACAAAATATCATATTATTAATTCATAACCTTAAAAATATACTCTTAATTACAAATTTACCACAATTTCCTAACAAATATAACATACTTTCAAAGTTAATAAAATTAGTCGAAAAACAATATTTTTTAAACTCTATATCTAAAGAAACAATGCAATTTAATATGAAATTGAAGGAGTATGATTTTAAAGGTTATAATATAATTCGCTATAATATATTTTAACTATAATGGGTTGAGTTGCCTTACTTTTCGTGTACATTTCTTTCAATGTCCTTAATTTAACACACAAGGGACCCCTTAATTGACTAAATATACTGCTAGAAAATGACAATAAACAAGCTGGCTACGTCGGTTGATTATTAACTGATTTATAGTGAATTTAGCCTAACAATTGATTTTTTGGACATACTTCATATTATAGCAAATGCAGTCGACATATATACGTACTATTTCACATTTGTTCGCTTATTTTCAAAGATTAGAAAGCACTAATTATTAGATGAAGACTAGTTTAATCGAGTTGATAAACATGAGTTTGCTCGAATAATTTATTATTTAATCTAGATCAACATGAGTTTTGCTCAAATAATTTACTGTTGCATAGTTCTATTTACATTTTCGTAATTAAATCAAATTTTATTAAAGATGTTCCTTTTTCATTTATAATATATAAATTATTCACGAAATAGTTCATAACATCATTATCATTGAATATCATATTTTTATTATAAAAGTTATCAATTCTTATTCATCTTATATTTAAATCTTTGCCTTCCACAATTATTATTATAGGTTATTGATTTGATTAATCTATGAGTTTAGAACTTATAATAAGCCAATTCGTGTATGATATCTCACATAACTCATTTAAATAGATAAAAATGGATAATATTTTAATAAAATTGATATTAATGATCAAAGAAAAGTAATATTTGTCCAAATAAATTATTTTCTGAATAATTTTTAGTATAAATAAAAAGTTATAATATCTTTAATAATAATAAAAATTTATAAAATCTTAAAAAAAGTAAAAACTAGTTAAAAATAAATAAATAAATCAAAGGTGTAGCAAGTAAGCGATGTAATCAAACTTAGAGCATCTGCATTGATTATAAATTTTGGAGTTTAAACCCAAATTTATCACACTCTAACCAATATTTTATGAGTTTAAACTCATTCTTGCCTCGAGTTCAGCGCTATAAACTGAGTTTATTGAACAAAAAGACAAAATACAGGTAGATAGAAAGAGAGGTGGAGGAGGAGAGAGAAATAGAGTTTAAACAAATAACCCGAGTTTTAACCAATGTGGCTAACTGTTGAGTTTAATTGAAATGCGTGAAAAGTGAGGTGGAGGAGAGAGAAAGAAAGTTTAAACTTTGATGGATGTGGATGCTCTTAGCCTTATCGTCGCTTTCAAGATTTTTATATGTGAATATATTCTTATTTAACTATATTTATAAAATTAATTTGTAAATATTATGGATATTATATCCCACTTTGATAAATAGGCCCAATCCTAAGATAAAAGAGTAGGAGTACGACCCAAGGCTCCAAAAAGGACATAATGCTAGGGTAGACCTTATCAGGCTGAGTATAAGGTCGGCCCATTATAATAATCAGTCGACTCTATGTGAAGGCCCACTAGCTGAAAGTAAATGAAAGCCAGACTAAAGGACTAAATACATTTCGAGCCGACCTTATTACAATAAGGTTGACATACTAGATATCCTCGGGCCAAATTGATCTTATGAAGGTTTGGCTTTCAGTTGAATATAAGATTGGGTACTTGATAAGTACAAAATTGAAGAATAATATAAAAGAATAGAAAACCCACATAACTTCAAGTACTTCCTCTAAATTCTTCAATTTGCAACTTCAAACCTGCAAAAATACGCCGAAAGAGATTAACTTGTGTATATTTGGTGTATTTGTTATTGTAAGGTCTCTTTGCTACTCATGCTTATTTTCAATCATAGTTAGATCCACAAAAACAACAATAAATAAACATTTTATATTCAGTTGAAGAAATTTTCCTTATCTTTGTATTTAAGGCTGTATTAGGTGAGAAAGTATATGGTATAATATTTGACCAAATTAATTTAGGTTGACAAAGCAATGAAAATGACAATAATATCATCCATGTGCTAATTTGTCTTTAAGTTCTGGTTGGTTGAAAAAAGCTGTCCATCCAACTCCAAGTTCCTAGTGTCAAACTTCCGTACACTAAAGCATTGGAAAAAATGATGCTACTAATAATAAAATGTGGAAAATGTCTATTTCAGTTCCAATAGTGAAAAATGTTCGGTATCATGTGTACACTTTTAATATTAATATCTTTATTACTTAACTATCAATTTTACCATTTATAATTTTTTTGGACAAAAACACTCTTGTATATGTTTTATTAATTCTACTTGGGGTGGTACCCCCTACGCACCCTACCCACCCTGTCCAGGCGGTTCGACAGCTGCGACCGGTCATCGACGGTGGTCCGGCGAGGTCGCCGGCGGAAGATGGTCAGTCGCCGGCAAAGAGGTGGCGGTCCGGCAACAGCAATTTTCCGGCGAGGTTGTCAGTAGAGGGGTGGCGGTCCGACGACTGACGGCAGTGGTCTGGCATTCCGGCGGCCGACAGTAGCTGAGTGGGGGAGAAGGGTTTTAGGAGTTGAAGGGTATTAGGGTTTAACTCAAGGGCAATGGTTTGATAATTTTTTAACAAAAATGTCGATATTAATTTTTAACTTTAAATTTTGTATAAAAATAAAAATTTCGCTTAATAAATTGCCAAACTAGACACCCCTATTTGACTATATCCTGATCCAATAAAATAATGAAGAGATAAATTATAATAACTTAATTTATTAATAGAAGTTAGATCAATATCAAAGAGTGGATCTATTGTTCAATAAATGCACTTAAAACATAATTCAATATTTTAAAATGGGTCGTGTATACAATCCAAAATACTCCAAATGGGTCCCTCTTTCTTCACGATTGCGTAGACCGCCTCCCACTCCCTTCTCTCTTCTCCCTCCCCCAAGCTTGCTCCGCCTGCCTCCGTCCCCTTCAATCTCGTGCTGCCTCCGTCTTCGCTGTTGTTCTAAGAGATTCGCCGGAGATTTCCTCCATCATTTCAGATTTGTAACTATCATGACGTCGATTTATTTTTGAGCAATGCGCGGAGATCTACCTCCATAGCTTCAGATCTACGTACGACGCTGACTTTATGAGTGATTGCTGAAGACTTTATGAGTGATTGCTGAAGATCTTTCTCTATTTCTTCAGATACACATTCATCACGATGACATCGATCTTCTTCCAGCATCATCGCATCGCCTTCTACTCCTTAGAGATCTATCGCCTTATCCAGATCTCCATTTATCATGTTAAGATGGATTATTCTGTTTAAGTTTCTAAATGTAATTTAATTATTCAATTTATAATGAATTTGATTATTCATATTGCTATTAGATGTCGTGATTATTCAGTCATTGGTTACATCTCTGTTAGAAACTAGATTGAGGACCGAATGAAGAAGCCAAAATTCTAATTTCTGGAAATAATTTATATTGTGCTCCTGGGATTGTGTTAATTTAGTAGTATTAATTTGTGTATAAAACTGTTGTACTACACATACTTTATCAAATTAATCTTTTTCATTATTGTATATATTATTATCATCATTGATGTACTAACTTATTCGTATATACTAAAAGATATGTTTTCTGATTTCAGATTGTGTTAATTTAGTATAGCACTATTAATTTGTGTTTAAAATTGTTGTACTGAAATGTGATAAATACTTTATTAAATATTTTTCGTTAATGTATATTATTATCATCATAAATTAACTACTTTTTCGTATATACTAAAAGATATGTTTTCTCTTTTTTTTTATTTGAGATATCATGTAGATAACCCTATTCTTTCCGTAAAGTACACATTTATAAATAAAAAGTATACATTTATTTTAAAAAATATATACTATAAATATACATTTTGTCAATAAAAAATATACTCTTCAGTTATATAAAGTATACATTTAAAAAAAAAGATTTACAATACAATGAAAAAGCTATTTGAGTCACGATTTTGAGACAACCTGTATCAAATTTAGTCATAGAAGAAATTGAAATTTTTTTCATTTAAGAAGCAACAACAATTTCAAAGCAACAGAAGCAATAATAATTTCCTAATTCTGTAGAATCTAAACTTTGATCGATTATCTCTTTAAAGGAATTAAACTCGTCAAACGACATCGCTTTCGTTATATTCCTCCTCCTTCAGTTGTCGTTTCCATTCTCTGAGAAAATGAGGGAAGAGTGATGAGAATTCCTAGAGTGATGGGTGACGGCGAGAGAATTAGGGTAAAGAAAGAATGTGATTGAGCAAATTAATATATCGACTAAATTAGTATAAATAGCGTGGGTTATGAGTTTGGTTTGATCCAATTATACCTTAAAAACATTTGCACAATAGTATTTGTCAATATCAAATATATATAAAGAGCCTCTCGTATTTGCCAATATCAAATATACATAAAGAGCCCCTCATTTCGAAAGATAGCTTCACATTGTATCAATGAAATTCGATTTTTTATTATTAATACAAGATGTTAATGTATGAAGTAGTATATATTGAAAATTATTAGTTTTTCTAGAATCTGTTTATTGATTTTTTTTCTAGCTAGAATATAAACTTCAAAATTCAGTGCAAGCTGATACTCCTATATTCTTCACAAGAAGCATTAACTATTTTAATCACTACAAATAACAAGCATCAAACTTTTTGAGGGTAAAAGAATTAGTGTGAGATTAATAAAAAGTAATCCTATAAAATTTTCACACTTTCCCTTTTCATTTATTCCACAAAGTATTTTATACTATCTTTTTATTAAAAATAATAAAAGATACACTCTAATAATACTCATTTTTTACATATATTTCAACATAATATTTATTTTTTCACACATCCAATATTTTAATATACTTTTTTTATTAAATTAATTAAAATAATCATTCTCTTTCTTACTTTATAAAAAAAAATTCTTATCTGTGAACAAAAATATGTCAAACACACCTGGACGGAGAGTAGTAATTTTTCTTAACTATTTAACCAACCATTCAAAGGATTAATAAAAATTGATACTATTTTTTAATAATAAATGATACACATTAATTAAAAATAAAATAAGACATGCTGAAATTCGTTCAAAATTATTTATAGCGTGGAACATATACATGTGAGTTTAGAGTACATCAGCACTCTATTCTTGGTACAGAAATTATTCATGCACATATAATAACTTAAAAAATACATATTAAGAGTTCATCTCGTCTGCACTTGATACAAAAGGTGTTTAAGGATGTATCATTTTATTTTTAAAGCTAGTAGTATATATTTTAATTAATAAGGTATAATTTTTTTTATTGAAATGATCAGTTGAAATATCAAGAAATATTAATTTTGACTAAAATAACAAAAAAAAAATTCTAGAAATCATAGGTACGAAAGAGTATACAATTCATTATTAAAAGGTAGTATAAAATTAATTTAGATATATATAACCTAAATCCGTATTTCCAGATGCATGCTAGACTTTGTCATATACTTCCATATCACACCATAAGATTTCCATATTTGAGCGTCATTTGAATGTTTACGTTTTCTGTCTCCACACCTGAACATTTATATCCTTAATAAAAATTAAGGCAAAAATGTATGAGTGCAATATTACACAATTTATTATTAATTTAAATTAAAATTAAGGACAAAAAGTAAAAGTATTATTACAAATTACTCATACATATTAAAATTGAGAAGTTTTATTATTTATCTCAATTCTTTAAAAGTGAGAAGTTTTTTCTGAATTTCGAGGACGAAATTAATTTTAGGGAGATAGGTTGTAACACCCCAATATTTAATAATCTATATTTTCGTAAATTTTAGTTTTTAATAAAATTATATTATGTATTTAACGTATGATATTTTAATTAATACTACTTGGCTTCCAAGAATGTGCTTGGGCACCAAGTTTGTGTAGGTGTATATATGTTCAACCTCTTATCCTCCATTTATCAACTCAACTTCTATTAATTAATGGTGTTTGCGAGAATGATTAAAAGAGAAAAGAAAATACTTTTGCAAGGTGGGGAATTTATTTGTCATTTATTTATACTGCTCGTAAGTTACGTATATGCATGGATTGAATGTGATATGTTCACGGGTAATGAGTCACGATGTCTTACCAAATTTAATATCAAGTGGAATCGATAAGGGATTCCAAAAAGTTATATGTTTTCATGAGATGTTCAAGTATGTGAGTATCTCGTCTCTTGCGTGTATGTATTTAATACCTGATGAATATTATTTCCAACTGATGAATATTATTTCCTAATGAGATGTGGTTCGCTCACTCATTCCACTCCAAACTCCTTTTCAGGTTGAGGCTGTGGCGGCGTACCGGGAGGCGATGCGTTGTGCGAGAGCTTTTTATTAACACGCTGAACAAATTCTTTTTATATAATCTTAAAATATTTGTAATATTTATTCATTTTATTAAACTGTTCACGCCTCATTGAAGGTTTATACTATTATTTAAGAATTATGAATAAATCTCTCGTTCTATTTTTTTGAAAACTGGAGCGTGACAGAAAGTTTTTTTTTTCTCTCTCTTTTTTAAATCTACATATAAATAATTTATTTTTCCTTTTAGCATTAGATATTTATTGAGCTCAAGGGCTTGACTATATTAATTCTTTTGGGTCGTTGACCTTAGTTTTTATATCTAAAATAAATGATGCCCATCGAATGCTGTAATTCAAACATATTTATGTAGTTGTTTTAATGCTTCCTAGCTTCTAGAGCTACAGTTTATAGTTTTTTTTTTTAAATATAAATAATGCAGAATAATAGCTAAACAATTACTGTTAGAACATCTCCAAAAGCCTTTTTATAATTTAAAGAGCATTTTACATAATAAAGTATGTAAAATATAGATAATTATATTTTCAATCATCTCCAACGCCTTCTTTATATTTTCTTTGAGAGACTCTTTTGTGAGACGAGTTATTTATGAGATGAGTTATTTGTGAGACGAGTCGATCCATAAATAAAATATGCTTATTATATAGTTAAATTATACTTATTTGTAGTTAAAGTATGTTAATAATAAATTATATTATAACACACTAAAATCATATTTTAATGCAAAATGCAACATACTTTAGAAAATATATTTTAACAATCATTAAACATATTTTATTTATATAATAAACATACTTTAGTGATAGGTCGACCCGTCTTACAAGAGACTTTGCCATTTTCTTTAGTTTGTTCTCTTTCCAATGCTTATTTATTCTAGTATTTATTTTTTCTTTTATTTTTTGTATTTTTTCCCTAATTTATTTTATTAAATATATAAAGTAATAAATAATTTGATGTAAATTTCAAGAAAAAAGTGTTTGAACTAATGAAATATTGAACACATTTAATTTTAAAGAGTTGTTATGACTCTCTAAATTTGAAGAGCAAAAATGATTATGTAAAATTTTTTGTTAATTTAAAGAGCTTGTTGGAGGTAATTTTTATTGCTTCACTCTTTAAATTATAGATAATTTATCATTTAAAAAAGCTCTAGGAGATGCTCTTATTGAACCACGGTTAAAATATATTTAATTTATAAAAAAAATTATTATTGTACAATATGCCTTAAAAATTATTTAAAATAAAAAATATACTATACTAATGGTATTTATGAAGGCTTGTCGTTAATAAACAAATGTAGAATATACCTGGTGAGTATAATATTTCATTAAATTAATAAAAAATTATGAAAATACTCTTACTTAAATATTGTTTGGTTAAAACTTGCGTTCTCCCAAATTTCATAATTTTTTTAGTTATATTTTTTAATATTAAATGTTATATTCTTTAGTATAAGAATATGTATTCTTTATTATCTGAAAAAAAAATTAATTTTTTTAATACATCATTTATACTATTCATATTTCAATTAATCTTTTAAATAAAAAAATACCTTTATTAATTTAAATGTATACCCTTTAAAAAATATATTACTAACTCTATTTATGGGTCCGGGACATAGGACCAACCCATATGTGTAACACCACAATATCCCTAACTTATACGCAATAAAATATAAATCTATAAATACCCGTGTAATGGTAATCAGGTATCATAATTTTTATTTTCGAGAATTTTGGTGTAGATGAGGGTGAGGCTATGGCACTTCATAAAGCCTTGTCATAGATTAAGGAGCTATGACTTCAACGAGTTATTTTTTAGATCGATTCTAAAGTCGTCTTTGATGTAGTTTCATTGGCTCAAATAGAGGTTTCAGTGTTTGAAAATTTTATTTTTAATTGCAAACAATTGCTTTTACAAAATAATTTTTATTCTGTCCGCCACGTTCTTCGTACTCTCAATAATTTGGCACCAGTGATTAGAAAATCGATCTAGAGAACGAACCAGAAGAGGCAATAGTTCGACATCCAACCGGTCGGACCGGTTCAATCGCAAAATTGAATTTTACATATTTTCAATTATATTTTATAAAATTACTCATTATAAAAATATATAATCACCTAAATTATTTTAAAATTTAAAATCAAAATATAATTGAATAAAAATATTTATAGTTCACAATTTATACTTCATACATAGTTTATAATATATCCACTCAATATTATAATTCATAATTTAATCCAAAATGTATATACTCCCTCCGTCCCTAGGTAAGAGTCTCATTTTACCATTCTGGTTGTCCACCCAAAGGATCCAATTTCCTTTTTTGGACACATATGACCCACTCACACCCACTAATACAATTAAAACATGGAACTCACACACCCACTATTACAACAACTCACTACACATTAAATAATAATATTCTTTAATCCACGTGCTCAAAAGCAAATGAGACTCTTACAAAGGGACTGAGGGAGTATTATGTTTTAAAATAAATAAAATAAAAGTGAAATATCATAAAAGTTAAAAAAATTAAAAAATATACTGAAACTGGTTCAACTGGTTTTTCCAATTTTGACCGGTCGAACTCGATTCTACCCAGTTAAACTCCAAAAACGATTTTATAGGTTTTTTGGACTGGTTCCGGTCCCAATTCCCGGTTCAACTGGCCGGTCTGATTTTCAGAATATTATTTGGCACATCATATTGCTTGGGCGTCGCGGTTTGTCGTTAACCTCTACTGTTGGGTTGAGCCTCCAACTTTTGTGATAACATTCTAAATATATTTTGTTTATGTGATCTCAATCAATAAACCATCGAATTCCTGTGTTAAAAATACAAAAATAAAAAAAGGAAGATGGTATTATAGATTTTTTTTCCCTATTAAATCAATGGTGGTAAGAACGTAAATGGTAATAAACCGATCTCCTAGATAAAGATTTTCCGTCCATGCCGGATAATAATTAATTAGTACTAACACTTTTAATACACCTTTATGTTACTTTTACAACGTAATAATGGCCACACCATAATTCACAATAAATTAACTTAAATTAAAATCCAACATATCTCGTTCATTAAAGAAAGCCGAAAAGCATATCTAATTCAATTAAAATAACTTGTGCAAAATAAATGTGGAAATCATCGAACGGCTAACGAGTAGTTTGGATTCCAATCCAACGGCTGAAAACTCATGTAACCAACCACACAGTGCGGCCTCTTGTGGAAAGTGCCATATCACATCAATTGGAGATAAGACCACTACATTGTCTCTTCCGCCGCACCCCCCAACCCACCACCCACTCCCCTCCCTTCCACATGATTCGTGTATACATACAGAGTATGTATATCTGTGTCGTAAATGCTCGCAAGTTGCAGAAGAGGATGGATAGACTCATTGGTATCGAGAAGAAAAGTCAACCTCTTTGAAAATATAATGCAAGTTGCCAGTTTCTCGTGACGCCAACTCCAACACACGTAAAATAATTCAACTGATAATTAAAGGGTCGTGAATACAGTCCAGTTGCCATATCTGTCTTTCTTACACCTCGTTCACACCTCGTTTAATCCGATTTTTTTTTTGGGGGAGAGAGAGAGAAAGGAGAGACAGAAGAGAGAGAAACAGAGAGAGGATTTATGGGTTCTTGTCTTAGTGTCCGAATAAGGGCTGATCATAGCCCTCGCAGAGATGGTTAGTGGATTCTGAATTTCTGATTTTTTTTTCAGAAAGGGGGGGGGGGGGGGGGGGGTTCTGCTTGCATGATGAAGATAAACTGAGTTTTACATTTCTGCAAAATTGGGATGTTTGCTTTTGTGTTCACATTTGGTCATAATCTTAGCTGTGATTTGGATAAATTAATGTTTCAGTTGTTTATGAAATATTTATGGAGTTGAATTGGAGTTGCAAGAATCATTTGTTTTTTAATGGAATTATTACAAGCATAATTATTACACACTTGGTTTGGTTGGCATTAAGGAATCATAGCTTGAACTCTAGGTGTTTCAATTATTCGTAGTATGTGTTTATGCTTGATTGATTCATGTTTTCCTGCTTAATTTGATAGGTGTATGCTGATTAAGTTTGTATCCTCTCTTTTAGCCTAATTAAATGATCAAGAAACATGAGATGATCAATCTAATGAGGTGTGTATATATACATAATACATATGAATGTGGATTGGCGTGGCAGGAATTAGTTCTAGGAACATCAGCATTGATGGAAGGGAGACGAGCAGTCGTCGATCTTCGTCCTCGGTGCCGCTGACCCCGCGGAACGAGGGCGAAATCTTGGAGGCCCCGAACTTGAAGGGGTTCGGGTTCAACGATCTTAGAATAGCCACACGAAACTTCCGTCCGGATAGTGTGTTGGGGGAGGGTGGTTTCGGCTCCGTGTTCAAAGGCTGGATCGATGAGAACACCTTTAAAGCTTCGAAACCGGGGACTGGAACTGTCATTGCTGTCAAGAGATTGAATCAAGAAGGTCTCCAAGGCCATAAGGAATGGTTGGTGAGTGTGTTCATCAACTTAATCCAACTCTAATTGATCAGTCATTGCAGCAATCTTGTTTATATGACTTGCTAGAATTTATCATGTTGAATTTCAGACCGAGATCAACTATTTAGGGCAGCTACACCATCCTAATCTAGTGAAGTTGATCGGTTATTGCTTGGAGGATGAACACCGGCTACTGGTTTACGAGTTCATGCCTCGTGGAAGCTTAGAGAATCATCTTTTCAGGAGTGAGTTGTTGATGCTAACTTAAGCAATTGATTGTTCATCACTAGGATCATGTTTGTGTAGCTAATGATCGAATGTGTAAATAGGGACGTCGTACTTTCAGCCATTGTCTTGGAACCTACGGATGAAGGTCGCTCTCGGTGCTGCAAAAGGGCTCGAGTACCTCCACAGCCCTGCTGCCAAAGTCATATATCGCGACTTCAAGTCCTCCAATATCTTGCTTGACGCGGTATGAGGAAGCATTCATCGTTATATTATATATTTACCACGATCCATTTGAAAAAGAGCACACATTTTACGCGGTTGGATGGATTGATTAACAGGGTTACAACGCAAAGCTTTCTGATTTTGGGTTGGCGAAGGATGGGCCGATGGATGGCAAAAGCCACGTATCTACACGAGTAATGGGCACTTATGGCTATGCAGCTCCCGAGTATATGGCCACAGGTATATACACACACACATGACAAGATTCTTCAAGAGCTAACTTCTGCTTAGAATATACTTGCATTGTTGTGTTCCATGTTTGATGTCGTGTAAGAACTCATTTCTTGTGTCAATCCTTCTGAAGTCCGTTCGATGGATGTGATCTTGCACACTAATTTCCCTGTCTCACTGAAATGATTTCGAAATGTCATATGCCAAGAAAATGCAATCTGTGCTTGAAATTAGCTAGTTGGCATTGCTCCCAATCACACCCCACCCCTCACCCCCACCCCCATTTATCCTTTGTTCTGTTTTCTCAGGGATTTTAGGTACCAAGAATCCATTTTTCAAGTGTAAAGAGGTCTGCTTTAAGCTAAAGCATAATGTAGACATATAAATGGTTCTACTTGATCAACTCTGAATCTCTAACAATCTTCTTGTTTGTTTTCTATGAAGGTCATCTAACTGCTAGAAGCGACGTGTACAGTTTTGGGGTTGTACTCTTGGAGATGCTTACAGGGCGACGCGTGCTTGACAAAAACCGGCCTCATGGCGAACAAAACCTAATCGAGTGGGCGAAGCCTTACCTAGCAAGCAAGCGAAGAGTGCTTCGAGTTATGGATGC
This sequence comes from Pogostemon cablin, assembly GCA_023678885.1. Lineage (NCBI taxonomy): Eukaryota > Viridiplantae > Streptophyta > Magnoliopsida > Lamiales > Lamiaceae > Pogostemon > Pogostemon cablin. The sequence goes on from CM042970.1 coordinate 2,856,636, forward strand.
TCGTATAGAAGGGCAATACACAGCAAGTGGAGCATTGCGAGCAGCAACTCTAGCCGTAAAGTGCTTGGCCATCGAGCCCAAGTACCGCCCCACAATGGAGGACGTCGTGAAGGCGTTGGAACAGCTCCAAGACACGGGGAGTGTGAAAACCGAAGAAGCTCGGAGACATCATCAATTCACACGTAGCGACGATCCGAGCAGGAGAGGGGCCTCTTATCCAAGGCCTGCCTCCCCCATGGTTGCTTGAGTGTAGTTGTTTTTGTGAGTCAATGAGAAAATGCACAAGAGGTGGTGGTGAGAGTAGCCAAATATCAGTTTTCTGGGTTTTTATTTGCTTACACCACCACTTTTTGAGAAATTTACAGTTCATATTCTTTAGTTTCTCATTGCCATTAACTTTTATTTTCTTTTTATATATAGTATTGGTTAAATGATCACCTCATTTAAAAATTTTTAAATTAAATTTAGTAGAGAGTAGAATCATAATATTTAATCAGGACATAATCTTAACACGTTTTTTCACTTGCAGACAGATTAATTAATGTACCTTCATTTGATCATGTTTCAGATTCCAAAGTTAATGATCATCAAATTTAAAAACTTAAATTAATAAATAGTAGAATCATTTAATATTTAATTAATAAAACTCTTAACAGTAAATCATACCAAACAAGATTAGCTTTAAAATAAAAACTATGGCAAAAAAGGTCTAAAAAAGGAGTAAAAATTTTCAGTCTAACAATTGTTAAAATTGCATAGCTCAATTTTTTATTTTTTATTTCCGGAAATTGCAAGTTTCACCATACTTTATCATATACCCCTCTCATGATTATTAAATTGGGACTTTCTGAACATAGGCGTGTGTGTTGCAGTAATTCAGTTCCATAGCTTTTAATCTTAATATTTTATTTTATTTTACATATATATAATTTGTCAAGTAGCTATTTTGTCGACCCATTTTTATTATTTAGTCTCTTGTTCATATTATAAATTTACATTACATAAAATAAGAACAAGCTAGGCCTTTGAATCTTTGATCCAACCAACGCCATCCACAAAAAATCCACCCAAAACCCCCCTTTGCAAATAACATGCTTGTCTAACAACTCACCCTATTAATGTATAATCACACTTGGTGATCACATTGGTAGGGTTGGGTGTACCTGTAACCGTATATCAAATTATATTACAGAAATGATGAAAAATGCCATTCTTAATAAAGAGTTGATAAGCGGGTGCAAATTACATTATATGTATATAACTTTTTATTTTATTTTATATACATATTACTCTAGAGTACACTTTTATATATATATATATATATATATATATATATATATATATATATATATATATATATATAACTTTTTATTTTATTTTGTATACATGTTACTCTATTTTGTATACATGTTTCTGAATAATTGTATACTTTTTTCACACCAAGTTTTTCATTAAAAAAACTAGCATCCATATGTATATAATTTTTTATTCAATAGTTTATACATATTTTTTAATAGTTGTATATTTTTTCACTTAATTTTTCACTAAAAAAACTAACAAATAATTATATACATTTTTGTTCAATATATGTTTTTGTTCATAATTGTATAAAATTTAAAAGTGGGTACATCATATCTTGGGGTGCACCCAGGTGCATAGTAGTATTAGCCTTTAATATTCCCTTCGTCCCGTCTAAACGTCACCGTTTGCTTTTTGTGCGTAAATTAAGGAGTATTATTATTTTATGTGTAGTGGGTAGTTGTATTAGTAGTGAATGGTGAGTCATATGTAGGGCCGTTTTACTAAAAGTGAAAATGAGGACTTTTGAATGTGACGCCCAATATAGTAAAATGGGGACCTTTTGGTGAGACTGAGGGACTAGTTGATTTTAGAAAAATGCAATTTTTTTAATTTTTTGCCCCTCTTCATCATATAATTAATACATAATCGTATATATAGTCGCGTACAGTGAATGGTTGCACATGTAGACACGTGTAGGTCACATATATAATCTTGTATAGGGTTGCATGCATAGTCGCAGAAGAATTCGCTGACTAGGATTAATTATGTTCCGGAATACAACGAGATCTTCGTAAAGTTGATCGTGCTTGCATAGGCTCCGCGAGAGTAGACTGACGAACTTATATGCAGCAGGCAGACCCTTTAACCACTACAACTATCAAAGTAGACTCTTTTAGTTGGCTTCTCAACCGATCCTTGCAAAGAAAAGAAAGAGTATACTGAGGTGCTCCCCGCCAATTGTTGGAATGACTCGAGCCAAGCCAGGTCTCGATTCAGAAAGATGAAAACCGCCTTATTTCGCTAGTCAGGATACCCCTCAACAGGATGAATACTCGCAATACATCACACGTATCAGAAGTCTCTTATTTCTGATACGGGTGCTGTAGAGTTTGGTCAAAAAATTTTTTAAAAAAAAGTGGCATTTTTTGCAAAATTATAGTGAGTGGCATTTTTCCAAAATGAATTATTAAAAGTGTTTTTGCTGATACCTCATTATATATTATTACTATAGCTAATACTATTGTGCAGAGAATTTTGTACTTTTGGTCCTATAGGACACATAACCTCTTCAAAATAGTCCCAATACTTTCACTTTTAGTCCCAAACGATTATTTCTTTGCAGACTTGGTCCCATAAGACTTCAACCTAACATATTTAGTCTCATTCAATTACACTATTGGTTCCAAGAAATTAAATTCATATTTTATGTTATTTTATATTTATTTATTTATTTATTTATTTAATACTTATTTTTATTATTATTATTTTGAACATGTTTTAAAAAGTAATAAATATTTAACATTAAATAAAATAATAAATGAGTAAATAAATAAATAAAATAAAATATGAATATAAATTCTTATAATTGTAACTTTATATCATATTTATTTATTTATTTATTATTATTATTTTGAACATGTCTTTTTTTGAAAACAATAAAATTTTGATAACATTAAAAATAAAAAAAATGAAAAGTAAGTAAATAAGTAAAATAAAATATGAATCTAAATTTTCTGAATAAATAATATATCTATATAAGACTAAATATGCAAGGTTGAAGTTTTATCGGACCAAGTTTGCAAAGATTTATTCGTCAAATAAAAAATAAAAATAAATAAGTAAATAAATAAAATAAAATAAAAGAACCAATAGTGTAAGTGTAACTATATATTCATATTTTATTTTATTCTTTATTTTTTTAACATGTCTTTTTTTAATTTAATAATAATTTGATAACATTAAAAATAAAAAATAAATATAAATAAATAAATAAAATATGAATTTAAATTTTTGGGATCAATAATGGAGCTGTATGGGACAAAATATGAAAGGGTGAAGTTTTATGGAACCAAGCTTACAAAGAAATACTTCATCCGTCCCATAGAAGTTGACACACTTTCCTTTTTGGTTTGTCCCACTAAAGTTGACACATTTCCTTTTTAATACATGGGACCCACATAAAAATAATTAATATACTCTCATGGGCCCTACATATCACCTCTAGTACAACTACACACTACACATTAAATATTATTTCTCTCACTTCACTTTACTTCACTTTACATTAAATTATTATATTCCTTAATCTCCGTGCCCAAAAAAAATTATACCAACTTTAATGGGACGGAAGGAGTAATTATTTGGGACTAAAAGTGAAAGTATTTTTCATTAAAAAAATTATAACTAGTAAATAAGGAAGGTTTACGTACATAATACACTCTGATTAAAAATACAATTATTTTAGCACAGTTGGACAAGATATAACGACATATTACTGGCACATTTAGAATTATATTTTTCTAATTCAATGAGTTGGTACCAGTATTGTCCTCATAGATCATCATTTTGGTATTAGTTATTATGTATTTTAAAATAAAACAAGGCTAGTTATCCGGTGCACCCAAGTTCACCGTGCACCACTTTCAGAAATGTATACACTTATGAAAAAAAACATATGCACTAATGAATGGAAATGCATACACTTTGTTAATGAATTTTCTGTTAGTTTTTTAATAAAAAATTGAATTTAAAAAAATTATACAATTATTAAAAAATACATATACACTACTGAATAAAACTTTATACACATATGGATTCACGTGTGCACTTGGGTGCACAACATATCAACTCATTAAATAATTAGTAATAATTAGTGTATGATATTAGACTATTCAAATATATTGTTATTGATTTACTTATCATATATTATGAGTTTTATAGTGATTTTAAATTGTACTTATATATTAAATTTAGTTATAATATATTACAAAATTAAATAATTATTTTTCTTTTTTTAAGTAATTTTTTAAAATTTTACCGATATCGATATCGATATTTGATATATACATCTATATATCCGTAAAATTGAGATATTGTTATTTTTATCGATATAGATATTTTAAATTTTGGCAATCAGAAACCAAAACACAGAAGAAATATAATCAAATTTAAGCATGATTAAACATTGAACACAGAGAAAAATACAAATACAAAAAATTTGTCCAAGTCATGAAAGCTTTTGTTGCTAGCTTTTCAAACAATATTCTCCGAATCTTTTCTACTTAAGAAATATAACCAACCACTTCATTACAGTCAAGCAGGCTTGGAAGGCTCTTTCATTTCTGCAAACGAAAGCTTCAGAGCTTCTACCGAAGTCTGTAGGGATGTTTTGTGTGAGATAATAGAAATCCCACGTTAGAATGATCCTTATTTGTTTTTTGTGGTGTATATATTTAAGTATTTATTACTAGAAGCTATTATTCACTTTTTAAATTATTTTTCAGTTGTTCTTGAAGAGCCACGAGATCAAGCGGTAGGAAGAACTAGTCACATTATCGATATTTTTAATGAAAATGCGGTTGAAGAGTTTAACAGACTCCCATTCGGTGATCAAACATAAAGAAGTACGATTTTTCGTTGCTTTTTTCATTGATGTAATAACCTATAATTTTTCTTGGATTTTTTGTTTGCTTTAATTGTTAATTTTAGAATGTAGACATTCAAACTTGAAAGATTTTAACTGCTCTTCTCTAATGAAGACTCCATCATTTTAATTTAGATTTTTTTACGCTCATGGGAATAATAAGCAGGCATGGAAGACTCTTACATTTCTGAATATAAATATGCAAAATGTGCATATATGCAGCTTAGTTATTAAAGGTAAGAAAATGTTTCATATATATATATATATATATATATATATATATATATATATATATATATATATATATATATATATATATATATATATATATATATATATTATGAATCTTAAGCAAGATCTTGATGAGCTCTCAAGAACTCACACACTCAATCGGTTAATCACTCATGTTTCACTCGAATTGATTGATAAAATGATAATGAAATAAAAACGATCAACACAAAGATATATAGTGGTTCGACGTAAGCCTACATCCACTTTGAAGGAAAGATCATGATTACAAAATACACTTTAAGGAAGATGATGATGATGAACTTATGCACATAAATCCTAATGTGCTTTCTAATCTTGTAAACTAATATGCAGGTTCTTGTTATGCTTTAAACTGCCATCGATCATGCTTATATATCCATCAGCAAGCCAACTGATCTTGATGCAGATTGAAACTCACGTGGGAAGCATCAGCTAGCTCAACAACTAACCACCTAACTAACTTGATTCCCTTTCAATGCATGGATGAGATGCATTCAATCGTACGGCCTCTCGATCATGCTTCAACTTCTGCAGCTTCTTTATTGTTGATCCTCACCAACACCTTAATCACCAATCATCATCCTCCACCTGTCTTGGTTGTACAATCTCACACAAACACATACAACGAGTGCATGCATGCATGTCTATAATACAACAATACTCCACCTTAGCCTGCATCATCACAAGCTTGTAATCTCCTCCACCTTGCTGCTATTTAAGGCTGCAGCCACCTTCCTTTTCTTACTTAGTTCAGATGAATCAAATGCTTACACAGCTCATACTTCTGAACTGGTAAGGCTTTAGTGAACATGTCAGCCGGATTATCATCAGTTTTGACCTTCTTGAAAACAACTACTCCTATATCTATCATTTCCTTTATAAAATATAACCTTACATCAATGTGCTTGGTCCTTTCATGGTACCCCTGATGCTTGGAGAGATGCACTGCACTCTGATTGTCACAATACACCTCAACTGAATCTTGCTCAATCCCAAACTCACTCAATATACCTGTCAGCCACACACCCTCTTTGATTGCTTCAGTTAGTGCAATAAATTATGTCTCTGTAGTTGATAAAGCCACTATATGTTGATGTGTTGCTTTCCAGCTTACTGCAGTACCAAATAGGTTGAATACATAACCAGTAAGTGACTTTCTAGTATCAAGATTTGCTGCATAATCAGCATCAATATATCCAACTACTGTCTTATCCCATGTTGCCATTTTCTGAAACTTCAAACCTGTTGTGATGGTACCTTTCACATACCTGAGAGCCCACTTCACTGAATTCCAATGTAGCAAACCTGGATTACTCATAAATATACTAATCATACTCATCACATAAGCTAAATCTGGCCTGCAACATACCATTGTATACATCAAACTGCCAACAGCACTAGCATAGGGTATATTGTTCATCTCAACTTTCTATTGATCTGTCTGAGGAGCTTGGAGTAATGACAGACTCACTCATTGCTTTGCTGGTGTTGTTACTGTTTTGCTGAGATTCATATTGTATCTCTTCAACACTTTGTCTAAGTATAATTCTTGGAACAACTTCAACTCACCAGCTGACCTATTTCTCTCAATCTGCATACCAAGAATCACCTTTGCTTCTCCTAGATCCTTCATATCAAACACCTGCTTAAGTAAAGCTTTTACTTCATCTATACCAGCTTGATCCTTACAAGCTATAAGGATATCATCTACATACAAGAGTAAGTATGTATAACACCCTTCCTTGAACCTAACATAGACACAATTGTCATGTAAGCTCCTGCTGAATCCATTTGACGTAATGTAATCATCAAACTTCAAATACCACTGTCTTGGACTCTGTTTCAGACCATACAAGATTCCAATAGTAAGCAAGCCTTATTCTCAGCACCTTCTGTTGGCGCTTGGATCGTTTGGTTAACGTGACCCGTTAGGGATCCATACGTTTTTAATATCAGCGGAAGCAATAAATCATAGAAACGATTACCGTTCACCAAGGAATGTAGAAGATGAAGGATTCTCGCTGACAGATTGTGCAGTCCCACAAGAATGGCCATAACTTCCTCGTCTGATATCGGAATTGAATGATCTTTGTGCTCTGACGATCCTCTCTTCAACGGCTTTCCGTCAGTATATTGATCATCGAATTCTAAGTACTGTACGATTTTATATAAATTTTATAAGAAGACGGACAGCAGCAGCAAACTACCTTCTGATCTTCTGCTGTATGTCCCAAGTCCGATCTCGACGTCGTGTGGGCAATGATCTACGAGACCTCCTCAATCTGCTCTCAACCCTCATCACACGTGAATAATGAATAAGATTAGGGTTCCAGATAAGTTGAGGTGACTTATATACATGGGCTACAACAGGGACCAGGAGGAGAAATTGAGTTGGGCCTCCATTGGGCTTAAGTATCCAAGCTTAGCCCAAAGCTTATACTTAAGTCCAATAATAATAATATATTCCACTAAAATATTATTACTGCACTGCCTTTCCAATCCCAAAATTACGTTTTGGGCTCCTTCTTATTATGAACTCGTTAGTCTCCCCATGTTTAAGATATACAATGTCCATTAATTAATTTAAGTTACTGACAACTCAATTAATTAATATCTCATCTAACAGTAGTACCACTCAACCTCATTATCATGCCGGAATAAATTTCACCTGCAGGGTTTACATGATAATCCTTATGAGCTCCTCAAGGGGACATCATCAACCTATGACGGACACAGATTCCTTCTACAATCAACAGCACACCATAGAGACAACACTACTTCCCAAGTCATCGAGTTTGTTGATTTAATTACATGTAAATATCACCCATTGATGAATCAAAGAAATACATACTGCCCTACGTGTCGAGGTTATTGTATAGGGATTAAGAGCACGAACTTTCATAATAACTGAGATCAAGTTCTCCTATAAGTTAATATAAGTCGAACGATCTCAAGCGGTCCTACTCAATACACACAAGTGCACTAATGTGATTCTATAGCCAAGACAAGCTAATACCAAACCACACCACAACCATCCCAATAGAGAGTCCCCGTCTATCTCGGTTGTGAGCATCTGTTTATACTTTATAAGGAAACCGATAATATGATCTTCCGCGTGTTGTCGTACAACATATTATCTACAATATAAAGTAAGTGGACTATTGCATCGTGCATATAAATAAATTATAAGACGCAATCATTTGATCATATGATTCTCATTTCAAATAAATTGTTATAAGATTGTTCATACAAAAAAGCTAGACTTTTAGTATACAATCCAACACCTTCAACACTTACACCATCAGGAATCTTCATGTAAATATCTTCTTCTAAATTTCCATGCAAGAATGCTGTAGTGACATCCATCAGATGTAACTCAAGATCAAACTGAGTTACTAATGCCAACAGAATTCTGATAGAACAATGCTTAACAACAGGTGAGAATATCTCATTATAATCAACACCTTCTTTCTGTGAAAAACCCCTTGCTACAAGCCTTGCCTTGTACCTAACACCTCATTATTTGCTTGTAACAGACTTCTTCTTGTAAATCTATTTACAGCTTACTAACTTCTTATTCTTTGGTCTGTCAACAATCTGCCAAGTCTTATTCTTATGTAATGATAGCAGCTCTTCTTCCATAGCAACTATCTACTTGTTATTCTCATCTCCTGATATAGCTTCATCATATGGTCTTGGCTCATAATTTTCTATATCAGATGCAACATACAATGCATATGATACTATATCAGCTTCCATATATCTTACTGGGGCTTTGATCTGTCTTCTTAACCTATCCCTTACAAGTTGATAGGAACTTAAATCATACCTTGAGCTAGATGAGCTAGGTGAGCTATCTTCCTTATTCTGATCAGCATTGTTATCCTCTTCATTACATTGTTGTACTTCCTTCCTTGTTTGCTCCACCTGGGGCTCATCAAAGTCTGTAGTGATAGATACTACAGAATTTCTTTCAACCAATGACATCTTTTATCGAAAAATATCGAAAAATTATTCATAATTTTGAAGATTTTTTAATTATTTTTTATGTTACTTTTATCAACTAAATATTTTTTTGTCATTAATTTGTTCAATTTAAAAAAATATAATAAAAAAAGAGCAATACTAGCGTATACTCTGATTAAAAATGTAATTATTTTAACATAGTTGGATAAGATAGAACGACATACTATTGACACATTTAGAACTATGTTTCTCTAATTCGATTAGTTGGTACTGATATTGTCCTTATAAATCATCACTTTGGTATTAATTATTATGGAGTATTAAACAATTTGTAATAATTAGTGTATGATATTATATTATTTAAATATTTTGTTATTGATCTACTTGCCATATATTATGGGTTTTATTGTGATTTTAAATTGTATTTATATATTAAAATTATTTATAATATATTACAAAATTAAATATTTAATTTTCTCCTTTTTTTTCAAGTTTCCACAATTTTTTAAAATTTTACCAATATCAATATCTATATTCGAAATATCCATCAATATATTCATAAAATTGAGGTACCGATATTTATATCTATATCCATATTTTAAACCTTAATCGCAACCTGCTAAAACATTTTACAGACACATTTTGACATGTCCAAGAGTATCCGCATTGGTTTAGGTTTAAATTCCAACTTTTTTTTCTTCCACCTCATCTTATACCTACTTTCTAATTAAACTCAACTGACATTCAAATTTAATTTTCCAATTTTTTAGTTAATCAATTTTTTTTAGTTTAAACTCAATAAAAAGCAACCAATGTCAATGCTCTAAGACCAATATAACCCTTATAAAGAAATTTCGAAAGTTCCAAAATATATAAATATAAATAAAAAATTCTACACCAAAATTTAATTATAATTCCTTATAAAAATCCTAACTCACCGACCATGAATATATTTTTAGAGGAATGTAAAAATTATAATCCAGTCACCAAACATGACTATATTTATAAACATTCTATTTTTATTTTACAGAAGATAATCTTATTTTAATTTAAAGAAACAAATTGTAATTTATAGTCAAGTCCATATTAGGGTACTGTTTTAGAAGAGGAATTGTTTTAGTTTCAAAGTTATAAGAGGCCGCCGCGGGCCTACAGAATTCAACCTACGCCTAATTTGTTAGGCGGGATATTGAATAGGTTATTTAGTCTCACTCAACTCAACCTATTCAATTTTCCAATATTCTCGTTTCCCTTCATTTTAAAAAAGCAATTTAACACATGTTTGCACTGGAATAGATTTAAAAAAAATAGTTATATAAATATAGATTTTTTTGTAATAGCAAATATATATATTGTCTACACATAAACACATATAGTTACGTATTCCTTCTATCCCATTCTAATAATTATATATTTTAAATTGAATGTTTTATTCTAAAGATTACATTTTTTTTTGTATGAGACCTAAACAATTAAGTAATTAAAATATCTCAATGGAACTCATCCGCCACATTAACACAAACATCCACTATATATTAAAATATTATTTATTTCACCTCAATACATATTAAAATATGGTTAATTTCATTAAAATATACAACCTTTTTGTAATTTTTCAATTTTATCACCAACTTTTTTTTAATCAATAAAATGCACAACCTTTTAAATCATTGGAAATCAATACATACTTTCTATTTCCGGTGAGGATGAGATGACGTGGCTGCCGGAGGGTAATTAAACAGCCGCATAAGATGCCAGGTAGGATGCCACTTAGGATGATTCATTTAGTAATTAATCCATTTTCTTTAGTTATTTACGTGTTCTTCAAGCCTTAGAACCCTAGAAATAAGAAATTAGAAGAGAAACAATGAAGATGATAGATATGACATCTTCCAAAGCTTGGTCGACCATGATTTTAGTGTTGGCGCTATCCCAAATTCTAAAGTTAAAAGCTGGGATGGATGACTCAGTTAGCAGCAGTGGCTTGCCTCTCTCTTGCTGCTAAAGTTGAAGAGACTTAAGTTTCTCTTCTTTTAGATCTCCAAATATGTTGAATCTCATCTTGACTTGATTCGATTTTGCACTAATTTTTAATTATTTGATGATTAAGAGATGATGGGATTTGTTAATTTTTATTTGACGACTAAGATATGATATGATTTGTTAATTTTTTCAGGTGGAGGAATCTAAGTTCGTGTTCAAGTCGAAAACGATTCAAAGAATGGAGATTTTATTTCTGTCCGCACTGACATGAAAGATGAATCTGATCACCCCACTTGCATTTTTTTATCACATTGGCAAGACTCAAGAGGCTTGGATCGAAAAGAAAGTTCATCAAGAGATGCGAGTCTCTGCTTCTCTCTCTTGTTTCTGGTAACACAATAAACATCACATTTGGCAAGAGGCTTGGATTGAAAAGAGAGTTCATCTAGTGTGATAATGAATTTGTTAATTTGTTGTAGAGTGTAGAATTATGTGGTATTCACCATCTGCCACAGCTGCAATGCTGATAGGAGGACCTTTCGTACATTCTAGATAGGATTTTGAAGTATAGGAGTTCATCAAGAACTTGGCTTAATTTGCTATTGCTTATGTTATTGGTAATTCTCATGGTTTTGAGTTGCCAAGATCGTGAGAAAGCTACCAAAAAATTGATTTACATGCTACCTTAGTATCCTTAATAATTACAGTTGTTTAGGAACTATGTATTTTTATCATGATGTACAATTTTATTAAATTAATGGATGGAAGGTGGTGTTTTTTTTTTCCATAATGAATGTAGATAAATTTAGTCATTGATTGTTATGTGGTTTTCATTTCACTTTGAGTTCTGAATCTTTAGAAGTGTGCCATTAATCTATACTGCTAATTGATTTTACATTATTTGAACCATTTATTGGTTATTTATATTTGTGAAGATTGTTTGTGAGTGAAGTTAAGGCATTTTTAAAGAATAAACGTGTTGTATAACTTGATTTTGAAGGCATTTCAAAGTGGCATTTCATGTGGAAAACAAATATTGAAAATTGAGGCAGCTTTATATCTTCTGTCAAAATGTTAAACCTATTGCAGCAAATGTATGGAAAACTCAGTAAAAACATTGAGAAATGTTCTTTATAACCTAGCAAGCTGCCATTACAGTTAGGATAGCAAAAAAAAAAGAAGGAATATGTTAACAAACAGAACAAAACAACTGCAACTTCATAATATTTCAGCCTTTTTATTTTCATCCACTGGAGAGAGACAGCAGTATAATATTAGAAATTAGCAGTATCAAAAAGCCAATCAAAGTGCTGAAGTCTTTCCAATTCTTGGGTCAATGAAATGGTGCATGAACCAGCAGAAATCAACAGAGTGACATGCATATTTCCTTCCAAACACAATAGATCATCAAAGGATTCAGCAGCAGAAAAACTGTATTTAATCAGTTCCTAGGTAATTAAAAACTAGCCTCTACTCAGAAATTAAATAAGAGAAAACAAAGAACAACAAAAATTACACTTCCATGGGGTCAAGCCATGACTCAGCAATCAATCAAGGAGACCATGAGTACTGTTAATTACAAAGATATCATCAATCTTTTATAATGAGCTAGGGTAGAATAGCATGAAGCATAATCATAAATAGCTACATGTGGAATATTTTAGACAATTTATACACTATTTTCATGAAATAAAAAGGAGCAATAATATTGTCTTTATGCAGAAAATGGAAAGCTAATTATATCAAATTTATTTCTAGTAGAAAATTGTGAAATAAACAAAATTATCCCAAGACAACAATATTATTAAGTAATTAGAATTTGTGGACATGAGTCACGAAGCAACCGAAAAAGAGTATTGCTCATAGGAGCAAAAAGGCATAGACATGAATCATGAAATCTTTCATGGAGCCAAAAAGATATTCCACCATCCAACTATATTCTTAAGCTTTCTATCTAGTTGATGTCTCACTTTCTTGAGTACCAACTACTAAATTTTGGGATTGATCTCTGCCATCTCTTTCACCAGTCATGTCTTCTTTCGGACCACTACTCGACCTCCCACCTCTTCCAGCCATCATCAAACTTGACACACCATTTGCACCACTTACAAATTTTGTATTTTTGATCCACCTGGCTTCTGAAGAAAAGAAAAGAATTAATTTTAATTCTATTTATCATATGCAACTAAAATATAAATTCATGTAATCACATAGTACTTAGTCTCATGTATATAGTTCCAGAACCTTCACATACGAGCAAGCCTACACCCTTATTTGCCTATACAAACAATATTTATATCATTTTGGATGTAAAAACAATTTCAGGGTAATTACTTATTAGAATAGATATAGTAATACCATCATATTCTCCATTACGGTACTTTTCTTTTGAGCTACTTGAGTGGAATCTCTCGTCACCTCAGAACGAAGCACTTCACTAGGTCCAGAAATATCTAATTGCTTTCGAGGTCTACCTCTTTTACTCTATAAAAATGATTTAATACATATTTACATAGAATATCGTATAAAAGGGGCATAATTTAAAATATCTATTTTAACATGCCTCTCTTGATGTAGAAGCTTTAGCTAAAGATTAGCCTTTGCATGATCTACCCTGTTTAACCTGTTAACAAATTTTAAAACACTACTAAGTTAGCAAGTACACTTCATTTGTTAAAAGATTCTAACTAATGTACAATTTAGAACTTACAAGTAATTTTTTTAGTTTCTGGAAATGTGGATTATTAGCATTTGGACAAGTCACCTTGTTATGACCCTCTTGCCCACAAATTGAGCATCTCATTTGAATTCCATATCTTGTCAATTTTGTAGGATTTTTGGGATCTTCTTCAGGGCCCCTCTTCCTCAACTTTTTTGGCCTACCAGGCATTTTTCTATACGAAGGGGGTTTAATAGGATCACCATCAGCTTTGGGCCACATCAATCTGTCATTCAAAGGCTCTATACCAAATTTATATGTCTGGATATATTTTTGAACCATGTAGTAAGAATGAACAAACTGTGTTAGATCCTTGTGCATAAAGTGAATAGAACTACAAGCATGGATACAAGGAATTCCTGTAAGCTGCCACTCTCTACAAGAACAAGTCATGATGTCTAGATCAACAATAAATCCATCTTTTCCAATACTGACTTCAAACTTTCTGCCAACAGTAGGTTTGTATGTGCAAAATCTACAACCATATCTGTTTTCCTCTAGTCTTGCTTTGATCTTAGGGCAAATTGTATCACTCAAACCACATGCATACAAGTACTTCTCATGCATTCTAGCCATTAGTGCAATTCTAATATCTTCCAACATGTCAATTATGTGTTTACTCCTAGACTTAACTATATAGCCGTTGAAAGTCTCTGTTATATTATTATCAATCATGTCACACTTAGGAACATCACTTATATGAGCCTTACAGAATCTGTGTATATCTTTTTCCATGAAGTTCATGTATGCTGCCTTATCTATTTTTTTTATTTCACCCAGAGACTGATGGAGAGACGCTTCATGTGTGCATTTTACAACTTTCCAAAAGCATCTTTTCAAAGCTGGACCTTTGAATTGTTTTTTCCAATTGCAGTACACATGTCGGCACAATTCCTATGCTCTGTAAAAGGAGCCAGCTTACTTATTGCATTAGTTAATCCCTTTTGTTGGTCACTAATAAAGCTCCATCCAAGACCATCAACAAGTTGGAGTTCTTCCATTACAAGTTTGAGAAACCATGTTCAATAATATTCATTTTCAGCTGCAGCGACTGCCAAAACAAAGAAAACATTTGGTTGTTCCCATCCTTTGCTATAGCAGTTAAAAGGGTCCCCCCTAAAAAGGTTTTTAAAAAACACCCATCGAAACCAATGATGAGTCTACATCCACTCAAAAATCCCTTTTTCAAACCACTGAAAACAATAAAAAAATTCTTGCAATCGACCATCATCATCGAGTAGAAATTCGAATCTTCATTCCTTATCAACACTCATCAACTCAGCCGCATATGACCTTAAAAAACTGTAATATTCAAGTACTGTACCCATAAGCTTCTCAAGAGCTTTTGCTAGCCCTATAACACTTGGTTTTGCTCACCTCTACTGTATAAGTTGTCAAACAATCGTGCTGCAATTCTTTCACACTCCAATTTGGATTCCATTTAAATTTTTTCATGTATTCATTGGCAAGCCAATAAGAAGTTACTTGCCTATTTTTTAGCTCCCTCACACATCAATGCTCATTCACCAGCTTTTAATTGCAAAACTCATCTCCATGGGTATCATGCTCCCATATAACTTGAATGGACAGCCTGAAATGCATGTCACCTCTAATTCACTGCTGTTACTTCTCGTTATTTAAATATTTTTTCCATTTAAGATGGCATTTCTTTGTACAGCTACTCTACACTGATAAACATCTTCAAATCTCATACCAAGTACAAACTCCATAGATTTATGATCACATGAAGGATCATAAACCATTAATTTTTTCTTCTGTTTATCACAATGTTTACTTATCTCTATCTCTTCTTCCCCACTACAATGCCAAGATACATTGTTATCATTTTCTAAATCAAAGTAATCATTGTCAAATTCAATGACTTCATTCTCAACCTAATGCTCAACATTGCAAGTCTCAATATTCATACGAACTTCAGAATTTTATCCAAATTTCTCAATCTGATAGTCATCATCTCGAACCACTAGCTTCTTGAACTTTGTCCATTTTTTTCTTGCATCAACATACTCTTCATCATTTGACAACTCGTCATCTTCCAAACTATCATCCGTATCATTATCCTCAATATCTGGCTCACAGCTGAATAACTCTTAATTAACTACTTGTTAATCAACTTTTTCAATAATATCATGAATCTCCTCATCTTCATTCTCTAAAAAGGAATTATCCTCAAGAGATTCAACTCCTTCTATGAATATCTCTATCATTGCATTTTTTTATTGCACACGTATGCAATCATATCCAAAACATGTTTATCATCTTTGATCTCCACCATTGCATCAGTCATATTCCCACCAGAAACTTTGTAACACATCATTTTCAACCGATATCCCATTTTCTCGACTTCATCGATCAAATCCATGTATCCTATTCTATCGACATCCAACTTGTGTTTTGCAGTCGATTTCCCCCCTAAATATATCAATTTACCATCTCTAAAGACAAACTTACCTCCATGTTTAAAGTGTATCGAAAAGTATAAATCCATTTCTGAATCTATGCTTGAGAAGCTTCCTTGTGTGATGTCAGTTCGTCTTCAATGTTCATAGGGTTCTGGATCTATATTTGTTTGAAATACTATAGAAAAATTAAAAATATTATAAAGAGCAATATTAAAGGGTAAAAGAATCATCCTAGGTGGCATCCTACCAGCGTCTTATGTGGCTGTTTAATTACCCTCCAGCGGCCACGTCATCTCATCCTCACCGGAAACAGAAAGGATGTATTGATTTGCAATGATTTAAAAGGCTGTGTATTTTTTTGATTAAAAAAGTTGGTGATAAAATTAAAAAATTACAAAAAGGTGGTGTATTTTAATGCAATTAACCCTATTAAAATACTAAATTTCTTAATCACCGTGCAAAAAAGCAACTCGTGCAAAAGGTAAATATAACTATTAGAATGAGACGAAAGAAATACATATGCATGAGGTTTTATATTGTGATGGTATGTATATTTAGTTTAGTTCTTTATATGTAATGAATTAAATAGTTTTTAGTTGAATCGACGTTAAACGAACCTTATTCGTTTTTCATGTATAATAATAAATTAATGTAATTATTAAAAACCAACAATTTTAAAATTTTTATTAATATTTATATTTCATTACATAATCATATGTTATAAACAATTCCAAATAATGTCTTAATTACTTAACCTTATTTTCAAATACAACTCAAATATAAAAAATGTGTGAAATTGAAGAGAGATTTAAAGAAATAAGTGTTAAAAAAATTTGATAGTAAAACACCTAAATGTATTTATTTAAGGAAATAAGAATAAAATGAGTGGTGAGAAATTGAAGAGAAATTGAGATGAGATGAGAAATTAAAGAGAGATTTTGACCCAAAATTTTGAGCGGAAAAAAAGTTGACTTTAAGTGTGTGTATATATATATATATATATATATCATACATTACACCTAAATAATGAAAGATATATCGGTAAATTAAAGAAATCAAATAAAGAAATTAATTGATACCTCAATTTAATTTAATCCAGTAAATTTGTAAATTGGTAGAGCATGAAATTAAAGAACCGATGCCTAAAATCTCTTTAGTTGTCCTAACATTATTTCTATATTTAAATCATACATTACACCTAAATAATGAAAAATATATATCAGTAAATCAAAGAAATCAAAAAAAGAAAGAAATTAATTGATACATCAATTTAATCTGTAAATTTGTAAATCGGTAGAGCGTGAAATCAAAGAACTGATGCCTTAGTTGTTTAACATTATTTCTATATTTAAATCATAAATTTAAAATCTCTCCGATGCCTAAAATCTCTTTAGTTGTTTAACATTATTTCTATATTTAAATCATAAATTTAAAATCTCTTTAATTGTCCTAACATTATTCCTATATTAAAATCATACATTAAAAAGGAAAATCAATATAATTAGGATGAGAGAAATTGAAGAGAATCGATAATTTTTTTGTGAATTTGAACATTTAAATATACTATGTTTAACGTTGGGTGAAATAACCAATTCCCAATATTATTTTGGGCTCTGCATCACATTTCTTCATTTCATATTAGATTATTAGCTAGATGTCTCCATATTCTTTGTGACGTTGGGCATTCCTAATCCCAAAATCCTTTAGGTACGCTACTTCTATTCGGGAATTTATTCCAATCTAAAGTAAGACGGAAGCTAGTGATAGACATGGATATGCATTATTTGGTTTTTATGGAGAAGTAGAAACAAAATAATGTTTGAGGAGAGTGAATGAAACGAAGAGAAAATGCTTGAGGAGATCAAATCACATGTTTGGTTTTGGTGGGTTTGGTGAAGAAAATGGCTCAAAAGAAACATTGATTATAAAGATTGGGTTGCAGATCTTTGTTATTGTTTAGAAGAAATTTAATATTGTTGTTTTTGATATGTTTGTAGTTGATCTGAAACACTATTTTGTTGATACATTGTAAATTTGTTCTTTTAGAAAGGGCAAGATTCATGCCCTAATGAAATATAATATATTTTTTTTAAAAAAAATATTAGCTAGATGAATTTTAAGTGGATATGATGCGGGTTGGCCCACGTAATTTTAATAACTCCAATAAGAATGAGTGGCTACTTTGATTTTATATAGTTAAAAACATTTAATATATTAGATAAAAGAATTATGTGAGATAGTTTCAAGAAATAATTCTCGTAAGACGAATAAAAGGTGATAATAATTTGATGAAATAATATATAATTAATTGGTAAAAATGATAATGATGCTAATTTCATAAAAATTTTATAATATGAACAAATATTAATAATACTACTTTTTTAAAAGTAATAATATTTTTAATTAAAAAATATAACTAATTATAAAAACATAAAATAATATCATGTCAGTGACCGGAGATCATATACGAATATTTGGTGGAATTTATATCTGAAACTTTAAAAATCATTTAATCTCGTTGAAAATTTTTAAGTTCTTCAATTATGTACTTTCTTCCTCTAGTAAAACCTGTAGTAAGAGCAGTAGAAGTGAAAGAATATTCATATTTAATCAATTTTAACTAACTGTGAGGAGTAGTTTTCAAATAAATAAATGTATTTCTTAATTTTATAAACATAAAATATGTAAAAGACAGTTACATTGTACATATATTTTAAGGATATCATATTTTATTAAATTATGATATCAAAACGAAAACTTAGTGCATAGAGTACACTATACAATTGATCAAACTGATAGTTATCATCATCAATAATTAAAATAAACTCATCCTTGCAGCAACCATTTGACATAACATAAAATCCAAAATAAACACACTTTCAAAATTAATGTGTAGCTATAATTTTTAGTAACAACATTTATAGTATACATTAGTCATTTAAAAATAGTACAAATACTATTATTTACCTCTATTTACACCATCAACTTTTAAGCCTTTAAATGATATTACAAATATAAAATTCGTTTTGTGTAAATAAATAATAAAAATTTTACAACATTTTTATAATTAATGATTTTATTATCATACGAAGCATGTATTTTATGAAACATTTCATAGCTTATTCTTTGAAATTTTTGTTTTAATATAAATGAAATTAAATAAGTTAAAATTTTATTTATAATAAAAAATTCTAATAATACACTGTTTTATTATAGTTATAAATATCAAATTTAATATTACTTAATTTATATTTTAATTTATTAATTTTAATAGTATAAAAAAAAGAGTTAAATAATCATAAATATCAAACACACTTTGATACCTCACATATTTTAATTTTATTTCAAAAAACATATTTTACTTATTAAAAATAATAAAGAAATGAATTACAAAATAATAAATTTTCTAAACAAATAATAATAAAATGTAATTAATATTCAATTAACCTATGCCCACCTCACATTTTATAAAATGTAATATAATAAATATTGGATGAGTCTATGTCTGCCATCTCACATTTTGTAAATTTAAATTTGAAAATTTATTTTGTTTTAATATATAAGAAGATATGTATTTTTTAAGGGAACACTTAAGTCAGACCGTCCAACGTGAGATCGTTTTTACATAAAAATAATTATTACTTTTTATTATAGAATCATTTTTTATTATAATTTTTATTACTTTTTATTTATACTACCATACATAACATAATTCATTGTATCATTATCACGTTTTATTTATATTATCACTTCACTAGGTCTCACGTAGAGGGTTGTATATTTGAGTATAAATTTTGGTTACTATTTAATGTACGTTAAAAGTAATTTATATAAAGATAAATAAATAAATAAAATAATTGGCTATGGCTATAAAAAAATTCATCTCATAAAAAAGTACTATTAAACAATTTTTAAATAAACTTTGATAATTTACGTGAATTGATAATTGAAACGGGATGAACAACCCCTTAATTTTGTGAAAAATTGTGTGTATACTTGGTGTATATCTTGTATGAACTCTTCGCGACTGTATTTTAATATATTCTTTTTATTTCTTATCACTTTATTTTAAAAATATTAACATTTCATTAAGATGTTATCAATTTTTATTTTTCTAAAATTTGATTCATGAAATAAGTAATTGAACGACTATTACTTTTTATTAAAAATATTATCACTAGAAGTTATTCGATATGATATACTTTACGTATTTTTCAATACCATATACTTCATCTAAAATTTCAATATACAAGATCTGTTAATTATACTGAAATTTCGATATACCAAATTTCAATTAGTATATCATTACATCAAAAATACATATTGTTAGTGTGGTATGAAACTTGCTATAATTTTCATATACCAAAATTTTCAATAAATTTAATATTTTTCATTATAACAAGTGCGACATTTAAAAATTCATAAATTTTTTCTAACCCTAGTTACCACTCATTATCTCATGTAGCAAATTTTGTGATGTGTTTTACACAAAATTTTTACCTTATACTACTTACTATCTAATTATACTTGTAATTAATATTTTTCATGCGAAATATAGGCGTCGAATCACATCCTACAACTATCAAGTAATTAAATTAAAAGACTTTAATATAAATAAATCATTTGAACTGTGATGTGAGAGGAGAAAAAAGTATTAATCGGTCAAAATGGGGAGGAGAAGACAAAGTCAGCGGTGACCAATTAAACATAAAAAAAATAAATGAATATTCCTGGAAAAAACAAACAACTATATCTCATAAATGTTTATAACAATCTTAATTCTGTCTCTCTCCCTCTCTTTGTATATATATGGGTAGATGTTGTATCAGTAGATACAATCATTACAAAGAAACAACTCCTGCAAATTAATCCCTAAAGCAGACATACATATATATATATATATATATATATATATATATATATATATATATATATATATATATATATATATATATATCAGTTTAATTTTCTACATATATTTTAAAGAGAGAAAGAGAGATGGCCGTAGGAATAATGGAAGTGGTGCTGGTAAATGCTAAAGGCCTGAAAAGATCCGACTTTTTTGGTATGGTCCGATCCTTGTTCTATGATGGTGTTTCACTTCGTGTTTTATAATTATTTTTTTAATTTTTATGACAAGATTGATTATTTTTGTGTGAATCATATAAAGACTCGAGATTGTCCCTATTTCATTTTACATGTGTAGTAATGTAAATTATTAGTTGAAAGATGAGTATTGGATATTGATTTTGTGCATGAATATATTGCAGGTAAGATAGATCCATACGTAGCGCTTCGATATAGAAATGAAGAGCAAATCAGCAAAACTGCTCGAGGTAATAATTAATATTAACTTCGTGATTTTAGTGTCATTTAGATTTTTTTTCTTTTTCTTTTTAACCACTGTGTCATTTAGATTTTAATGCTAATGTATAATGGTTTCTTCAACAATTACAATGCTAAACACTTAAAAAAAAATCCTTTTCACTTACTCAATTTAATTCCATTTGCAATACCAATAAATTAACAAAAAATTACTCCTATATTTATCATTTAGCAATGAAATACCAACAGATTTTTAATGTTTTTAAAAATAAAATAATATTTATTATTATTTACTAACGAAATCACTACCGTTGGTAAAAAAATTATCAATAAACAATTTATCAAAAAAAAAATTTGTTAATCCGTTTGTAAATCAATTCAACAATGAAATTAAACTTTAATCAACTGAATATTTCGCTAGTAAAAAATACTAGTTTCTTAGAGTCCAATTAAGTTGTACCTGATGCACCATTATACATGAACGCTCTCAGATTCGTAAAAGTGATAGAAAATGAAATGGTAATTTAATGCAGGAGAAGGTAACACACCGGTGTGGAATGAAGAATTCAAATTTAGGGTTGAGTACCCAGCAGTTGCAGATGCCAAAAATTACAAATTGACCCTTCAAATTTACGACCACGACACCTTCACAGCTGATGACTATTTGGGAAACACCACGTAATTACTTACCCTTTTTCATCAACTTTTTATATATTTATTTATCCAAAAAAATACCATACAAAAGGTGTTCGATCACATAATTTCAAAATGGATCCAAATATTACATTCACTCTTTTGAATTTCGGATGAAAAATGTTGTATTTTTGTGTCATAAAAATTTTATGGACGAATTTAAAAATATGGAACTTTTTTTTGTAATTCTTTTTCATATGAAAATGCATTTTTTTTCTCTTCCAATTTTTATGATATATAAGTATTTAAGTATTATTAGTCATATGAAAAAATATACTCCATATATTATAAAAAAATTACTGACTCAAAATTTTTGGATCTTTATTATTAGGCTTTTAAAAAACATAATTCGATTTGCAAACCCAAATTAAAAAATATATATATCCTTATAATTATAAAGTCTAAGAAAATTTATTAAATCAAGATATTCCATTATCACGTAAACATGAATTGATTACTAATTATGTTTATTTTCAAGATTAATTTCCAGCCTAGTAAACGACATGCATTTGAAATTATATATTAATTCATAATAAATTAACAGTGTATAAAAATGAATACTATATTGCAGTGTTTACTTGAAGGAATTGTTCCAATTAGGAGTTGAAAAGGGTAGAGCAGAACTTGGCGTTCAAAAATATAGAGTTGTTTTAGCCGATGGAACTTATCGTGGTGAAATTCAACTTGGAATCTCTTTTATTTTGAAGGTATTATTTTTTTTTTTTTTGGATACTAATAATAATAATACTAGTTAATTGGCGTACATATTACTACTAGTTGTTGGTTTTTCTCAAGTGTCTAATTTAATTTATTTATTTCTGATTCAGGGTTATAAGAGTTGAGAGAGACTGATCGATCAAAGATAATTACATTAGAGGGGAAGCCGATAGCAAACTAATTGCCAATTCTTTTATTGTGTTTGGAATCAAAATATCATGTGAATCATTATTTTAATTGTTTATAAATAAATTGTCACAATGTGTATTTAATTCGTAATTTTTTATAGTACTATTAATGTACTAATCGATTCATAATTTTGGCATTCTTATAGTGTAATATTATGAAGTTACCACCAAAAATTATATGTGTAATTTCTCTGTATTTTCTAAATTATAATCTCACTTTCAATTATCAATCATTTCTTTTTACTAACTTCAATGTTAGCCAAGTTAATGAAATTTTATAAGTTTTGATCCAACAATAATAACTGTGATACCGCCTCACATAAACTTTTATATGAGACGAATAAAAAGTGATAATAGTGTATTATAATTTTCTTTAAGTATACTATGATGGGTTTTACTCCAATCGTCTCATTTTAGTTTGCAGCTTCACTTCAACACGAAAATTATGAAAAATGATAATTTTTAGAGGTATTATAATTATAAAAAGTGATAATATTTTTTTATTTTTAGGGAAATACAAATTTTTGTGGGTTAGCCTAAAATAGAAAGTATGCATCTAAAAAGGGGAGGAGTATTTCTTAAATTACTAGTTTTATTGGGTGTGTTAAAAAATAACCTTGGAAATAACATAATATTCAACTGAAAAATAAGAATCTTAACATTAATAAAAGGAATAATTTAATAATAAAATTACTAACACGTGGCCGTCTTATCTCAGCCGGTAGAGCGCATGGCTTTTAACGTGGGTTCGATTATCACAGACGGCGTTTGCTTTTAAGTTCATCTTCAATTCCCACAGTAGGGTAATTTTATTATATTTTTTTAATTCAAAGAAAATTACCATCGTTTTGCTTAAGTTATTTTTTAATTCACAAAAAACTTAGATATTTGAGTAAATAATTAGAGTTGAATCTACCTTGGTTAGTAGGTTATTTTATTTTTTTAATTCAATGAAAACTACTATCGCTTTGCTTAAGTTATTTTTAAATTCACAAAAACTTTAGATATTTGTGTAATAATTAAACTTGATCTTATTACCTTTTATTAGTTCGATCATGTTCTAATTTCAGATTACTAAATCAAGTATTAGTCTAACGATAATCAAGTAATCTCTCCTTCAATTGAACCTTTCATATGGAGCAAGGAATATTATCATTTTATACATGGAAAGTGTTGGTATAACCAAGTAATCCCTCCCTCAAATAAGTTTCTATTAACTCTTTTTATTATTATTTTATTTTATAAATATCGGATAGTTATATTGTCATTTTATAAATTACCTCTTGTTTGTACTTTCAGACCAACTCTTTTTTTTTATATAATTTTAATTGAAGGATGATTAATAAAATTTTAATAATACTTTAGATTATCCAAAATTCACTCTTCTCCAAATTTCAACCACCTATCCTATTTGATCACTATTGAATCATTTTAAATACCTGTAACACGATTTGTTCAGTCAAAAAACATCATTATATTGTATTTAAATAAAACAATAAGAGAAGAACTACAATTTCTTAGAAGACAAGACTATTAAACAGAAAAGAAAAGGGAAAAAGAAAAAAAAATTGTTCCCACCTTAGTCTTCCATCAATCCCCCAGAAACTTTCGTTTTTTGGTGGTGTTCATGTAAGGCCTAATAACCCATTCAGTTTGAGCTTCATCTTGATCCATTGTTCCCAATTTAATCTGAAAAAAAGAAGAAAATAAAGATGTATGATTGTATGTGTATGCGTTTGGGAAAAATTTTTGGAAAGTATTTCAAAATAGATTTCCAGTTCTCAAGAAAGAAAGCAGAGCAGCATTCAGACGTGGGTGATTATTCAAACAGTACAACTTAAAATAAATCAGAATAAGCTACAACGAGTTATTTATCAACTCTTATAATGTGTTCCAATATTTAGGGCATCACTCTAATTTTGGCCAATGATCAACGCTACTTAATTCACACTTTTAAGAATACAGACTGTCAGACAACAGGACCAATGAAGACGTATTACTTAGCTATTAAGTATGCACTATGAGCAACAAAAAGTACATTAGGAATTGGAACCAACATGCAGAAGTAAACTCCAAATTGACGATGCGCCATGGAAAGATCATAAAGAAAGGATACAACAACACACAACTAATAGAGCCTCCAGCAGAAGCATCTGTTACCCATAATACTAGGCAATAATAGTCTAAATTAGTTGGTGAAGTATCTCAAATAATTCTACCTGGTATAGACGCAATTCAAAGCGAGGACCAATCTCTTTCAGCTCAATTGATTTTGGACCCCCACGTTTCTCATAGATATGATGCCTGCATAATTAACTAAGTTAGGCCACAAACGCATAAGGAAACAAAGCATGACAAGCACAGACAACCATGAACACACTGTTCTTCACTGGATTTGAACGGATTGAACAATCGTTATAACTCACTTTACGTATAACATTTGTATTTCGCATTACTAAGTCTAAATAAAACGCACCGAGTATGACTAAATTAATGGAAAAAGAATAATAGAATGACCGCTCAGCTAACTACTTATTCAATTTCAAGAGCTAATATTCAGAATTTATAAAAAAATACAAGAGATACAAACCTGAATGATATATAATCTGACTGATTAGCAAATGTGAGAATGCGTTTCGTATCTGGTTTGGGTACAGGAAAAAGATACTTTATAATGTTTGCAGTTCTTAAACCAAGCTGCCAAAGATTAACAATTCATGGTAGTCAGAATCAGGGTATAAATGCAATTAGTTTCTGTAAAAGTTAAAATCTAGTAAAATGTAGTGAACTTCAAAACTCTATCTCACTTTTACCACATCAAATAACTGAAAAGGCCTTCTCTTCTTGTTAGGTTCATCCATACCCAAAAACTTAAACATATTAACTGAGAAACAAAGTCACAAACTTCCTAATTTACAAAGGTCAATCCAGCGCAGTACAACAACTATGTTGCAAGTGAAAAGCCAATTGATTGAAATATGAATAGGAAATAGTAGGATAAGTAGTTTGAATTTAAGGGTTTGTAAGGTTTCTTTGAAAATTAGCAAGAACATATAATGGTATTAGAGCAGTATTTGTAGAAATCATCACTACATTTAAAGTGAAGACTATAAATAACAGGGAATAATTGAATCAAAGTAGCAATAACACTGGCAACATCACAAAAGAAGATATCTTATTCTGTAACACAAATCATAAATTTCAAACTCCACAAGTTAGCATACTCATGAACATGTTAGAAATGAAGGCTGAAAATATGCTAGTAACAATGTAACATAAAAAATTATTCTAGGTTTTCAAATTGTTTCACAAGAAATATTTGGAATTAGTATCATTCAACTAATCCAAGACTATACAATTCACAGAAAACAAAGAGTAATAAATTTCATGTTTCTCATGAAAAGTAGATGGAAAATCTGATATCAAGGGATGTAAGGATTCATATTCTAGAAGGTGATCAAGGGATGTAAGGATTCATATTCTAGAAGTATCACCTTTGTAGAAAAGTTGTTAAGAATTAAGTGAGGGTAAACCTCAGGCATCGTTCCCATAGCATTTTTGTCCTTGATATCATGTCTTGTGACCTACATGAGACTCTTTAATGAGAATAGTACAAAAGGAACACGCGAAGTATTTATCCAAAAAGCAAGTCTACTCACCACATTGAGCAATCCAAAGTATGCGGTGGGGCCGAAAGGTAGATGGCTTATGATCATACCATCCGGCACACCACGATGTTCATGAACTAATATAACATCTGTGAAATCATGTGCCCCGCAGGTTTCAATTATTTCTGATATAACCTGCATCATATTTCACGCATAACTTTAACACGTCTCTATATTTAATTCCCACAATACTTCTTCATTCCAACTAATAGATAAATAAAAATAAATGAATTACACGAATCACTAAGCAACTAGATATTCGATATGGAACACTCAAAAGCCCAAAAAATAGCATGACCCCACGATTCATCTGGTTGAAGTCTAATTCAATAATTAATATATGACGTCAATCTTCTTATGGTAACAGCAAATCTGCAACGTACTAACCTGACCACCACGATTCATTCGCTGTGCATTTGGAAAGACGAACTTCAATTCCTAAAGAAAAAATAGAATATCATTAGGTGCTCTAATAATCCGTACTCTACAAACCAAATCTGAAAATTGGAAACCTTCACAAACTGTGTAAGGGGAGCACTTGGATTGCGGGAAGTCGTGAGCAAAATCTTCGGATCCCTATCCGCCGCATTTGCATATTCATCATCGATAGTTGAGCGCGGAACTGAATTCAACCAATCATTAACTTAACTTCATATTGAAACCCACAAATTCAATTACCCGATACAAACCCCATTTCACTCAACAGAAGAACATTAAATTACCAGCAGTGTTTTCATCTTCGAGGTCAATTTCTTGGCGAAGGGCGGCCTCTTCGTTGCGGAGCTCAGTAGGAATGGGCTTTCCCTCTATTGGAAATTAGGAAAAACCCTAATCAGGAATGAGCTCAGTGGGATTGAAAAGAAGAAGATAGAGTGAGTAATAATGACCTTGTAATGCTTGGCGAATCTTGCGCTTCTTCTCGTAGAGCAATCGCTCCTTGCCCTCCAAGCTTTTCCGGTAGAGATACTCCCTCCTTAGCCTCACATTCCTCCGCAGCATCTTTCTTCCTCTCTTTGACAACCAAAACCCTACTTGCACCAGGGGACACAGGGTTTATTTAGATACAGCACGCCCAATTTTACCTCTATTAGCATTTAAAATATAGTAATCATTAATTAATCATACAAAATTTTAAATAATCAGCCGTAGAGCGCATACCTTTTAATCATGTGGTCTTGGGTTCGATTCACATAGACGGCGTAATGCATATTTTTAATTTATAAATTGTAATTTTTTATGATTTAAGGAACATTTAACCCTTTGTTAGGCGTATTTCACCCTTGATTTTTCCCACCGTCTCTTTGTTTTTAATTGTGTGAATCCCAGTTTTAGGTATACTCCCACCGTCTCTTTGTTGTTATTTTGTAAATCTCATTTCTGAATCCTATCTCAGCGTGTATTTAAATACTAGTATAGACAAAAAAATTTATTTTAAATTTAAAATATATTATTTAATAAATACGAATGTATTAGTATACTAATAATTAAATACACCCGCATATTACATTTTTAAACTTTATAATTAATATTTTATGTTTTTTATATAGAAAATATTATTATGTGATATTTTTTTATTTTCTAATGTAAATAAATTAATATTCTATGTATTCGTGGATATTTTTAAATAAAATATAAATTAATTAAATTAAATATTAATTTATGCACTTTATTTTTTAAATGTATAGATTATTTCCTTTTATTTTGGATTTGACAAAACTAATAAGAATCAATTTTACTATTATATATTTTAAATGTCTTAATTAATTTAATATTTATTTTTATTATATAATTAATGTAAAATAAAGAAATTAATAAAATATATTTAATCATTAATGCTTAATCTATGAAAAGAACAACACATAAAAAATTTGTCATAATTAAATGCAATATAAAATTGATAAGTAAATCATTAAATTACACAAAGTAAAAATAAAAAGAATAAAATAAATATCAACCAATAAAAAAGTAACACATGAAAATAATTCAAAGAATGCACCAAATATTCACACATATGTTAACGACTATTTATACATATTTTTAATTAAGAATTTAAAGTATTTAATTACAATAAATAGATATCAACAAATAATTGAACAATACATCTATTTTGAAAAATGCAAATCATTCTGGTTATGACACATATGTTTTTTTTTTAAAAAAAATATTTTATGAAACTACTTCCTAATTATATATATTAAGATTTTCTTTGTTCTTATTTGTGTGAATCCCATTGATTGTCTGAATCCTATCTCACCGTGTATTTAAATATTTTGTGTGCGTCCTATTTATCAAAACGGGAAATGTAACATTATTTATGATGCTCTTTTTAGTAAATCACACTGATTGTCTGAATCATATCTCAGCGTGTATTTAAATATTTTGTGTGAGTCCTATTTATCAAAAAGGGAAATGTAATATTATTTATGATGCTTTTTAGTAAAATATAACACCCAACACGAAGGGAGTAATGTTTTTTTAAATATAAAAAAAAAATTTTAATAAAAGAAGAAAAAATAATAATTGAGGAGGGGAACACGAATTAATTAAAAATGGATCACATATTAATTGTTAAAGAAAATGACGACCACAGGTTTTACCATAAATATGGTAGATAAGGTTTGATACTAATTATCCTCTATATATTTAATGTGTAGCGGTAACATACTTAATTTTTCACTATTTCACTTTAATGTAAAAGGCATGTCATATTGTATAATATTTAAAAAAAAAAATTAATTGTGGGATATGAGATCTCTGTTTGCTAAAAAGAAATTTTAATACATTTCGAATGGACCTCTAAAATAGGAAAATTAATACCTTCAGACATGCCGAAAATAGAACGATTAAGTTTAACGAACTATTTAAGAGTTTCAACTCAACTCGAAAAGGTTCAAGCTCGACTCGATTCATAACTACTCAAGCTCAAGTTCGAACTCGTCTTATGCTCATTTTGTTAACGAGTTAAGCTCAACTATATAAGGCTCGATTATTTTAATTATAATTATTAAAAATAATACTAATAATAAATATTATTTAACTATAATTTTAGTATATAATAATATAATAATTATTAAATCAAATATAAAATATATTAATTAAAAATAGGACTCGATAAAATTGAGTCGCTTTGCTTAACGAATATAATCGAGCTCGAGCTCGAGCCCAGTCGAGCTCATTCTTAGGCTCGTTTTCTTATTAAACAGAGCTCGAACGTGACTCGATAATTACTCGAACCAAGCTCGATTATGCACTACTTAAGATTGCTCGGCTTAAATAACTAAAGCATCATCAGGAAAAAAAAAAGGAGACATGGAAAGTGAAATAAATAATTATCGTGAAATCAAGTTATTTGTAAACCAAGCATTTGAACAAATTTCCAACAAAGAGTTCCTTTTCCCAGATTTCCGTGACTTCTCCATTATCACTTAATGTTATTCACAATCAAATCATCACTCCTTTATAACAAAAGAAATACGAACCCGTGACAGAATTAAAGATTTGTTTTTCCAACACTTTAATTTTTAGCAGTTGAATGAGTTAAAACCAATCATGGGGTTCACGTCTGTCACCTCTCACATTTGTGCTCATCCAGGTTGTGAGGCTTATGACTCATTTCACGTTCTCAACACATATACATACAGAGCATTTATGTGCACACATACATTCAACGCAAGTTGCAGATTTTCTGCATTCAACATTACTTCATTCTATCGTCCTTCGAACAATGAAATTCGAAGATTTCTTGATGCAACCTGGTGCAGAGAAGCAAACTCAGCTTCAGCTCCAACTGGAGGTACGGTTGACAACCCTTCATTTAAATATCATGCCTTGGCTCTTTCTTTAATCTAAGATTATGGTTTTGACCTCAATGACGTGGGTTGAAGTTCATTTTCAAGTCCACGCACTTGGGATATGGATCCTTTGCCGTGCATGGCTTACAACACAGACGGAAATTGAATATATATTCACAAGTGTGTGTTGTGCGCGTGCTGCATAGCAAAGGATCCAAGTGGTCAGACTTTGAAATGGGGTGGTAATGGCAGGTACAGAAGTTGGAAGAAGAGTTGGATGGGGAGCTACAGATGAAGAGGGTTTTGCAATGTGCAGTGCAGGGACCGATTGGATGCTGTGAATCGTGTACATCCCTCACCCCTTTCCTTCCCTTTCAGGTACAAAAATAGTCTTGTTGTTCGACCCTCCCACCATCCCCACCTACACCACAGGAGACTTAGTGACGAATGGCAACACTATCTAACACAATTTATAATTTCTTACTGAAAAGTGTTCTTAATGCAGGTTCAGATGCTATTGGCAGAATTAGCCCTAGTGGAAGAAGAGATAGATTGGCTAGAGAGGAAAACTAGTGAACTCAAATCGGACATCTACAAAGAGAAGAAGCAGACCAAGGAACTGGAAGTATCGCAGTTGAAGGGCTTCCAGCCTCAATGGGAGCAACGGCAGCTAAAGAAGTTGCCATCTAGACGGCCACACCAGATACAGCACAACGGACATGATGAATTCTTCATATCACAAAATTATGAAAATCGAAGATACAGAAACGCAAGAGAAAGAAGAGCGTCTGTAGGTTCCTCAATGGAACTTCAAGGTATAACTTCCATGGGAAAATACGGTAAACCAGAATTGGCCTTACCTTTGAATAGAGCATCTGTCATAAACGGAGATATTATTGCAATGCCATCATGCTCTTCAGCTGTAGAAATACAAGAGGAAAGTGGGAATTCAAGGTACTTAAACAGATACAACCAATTATATACAGAAAGTGAAATTGTAAATCCGAATGTGCTTTCAGTAGAACTCATAAAGTGTTTGATAAGCATATTTCTCAAGCTAAACCAAACAGCAATTAGGAGAAAAGAAACAGCGAACCTAACAAAGCATAGTCTGACATGCATGAACTCTAAAGGCTTGGTATCTAAAGCCACATTCAGCTGCAGAACTCCTGTATTTCCATTCAATGAGAATGGATCTCACCTTGATCCTTACGAAATACTGCCTGAACCTGATTCCAATATTAGAGATGTTGGGCCATACAAGAATTTCATACATATAACAAAAAGTACACTGGACGCATCCCGACTTTCTCAATGTCTTCCAGCCATGCAGAGACTGAGGTACATTTAATACCTGCAAATATGTAGTCAATCTACACAATGCACGTTGTTTATATAAATATTCATTTATTTTCCAGGATCTTGATGCAGAAACTCAGCAAAGTCAACATAAGATACTTCACCCACAAGCAGAAGTTGGCATTCTGGATCAATATTTATAATGCCTCCATACTGGATGTACTGCAATGCAGAATTTATCGCCTCAAAATCTTATATGCACATGGCATCATTTTTCTAATTAATTTCCTTCATTTCAGGCATTTCTGCAACATGGACTGCCTTCCACACCAGAGAAACAACAGGAGCTCGTTAACGAGGTAACATCACCTGACTCTATTGTGATGGCCCCCCAGCCATCATTGAAGACTAGTAGAGCAGAGTATGAAATTTGAATAGAAAAAAATGAAAAATACAGCAGGAGTACATGCCTGAATCTACCACTAAATTAGACACAAGTCAACTCCCACCAAATATTCATTTCATGTAATGTAAATCTTGATAATATGTCTCACCCAGGCTGCAATAAATGTTGGTGGTTTCACATTCAAGGCTTTCACTATCAAGAACTTCATCCTTCGACATCCAGTAGAAGTTGACCATGTGAGTGAATGCACCCAAGATAATTTTCTGTTCACCCGAAATGACACAGTATTCAATGGAAGACAATCTTTATGTTCAGAGAGCAAATTCTAGGATAATGTGATATGACCGAACTCAATGATATGATTTAATTATCTAGAGTCTCCTGTTATGCAGCATAGAAGAGGACCTAAACATTTCTTTATTCATTTAACTTCAAATTATTGAACTACAGGAACTAATTGATGAAAAGGAGATCATGTTAAGGCAGGCTTGTAGCATTGACTACCCAGAACCTAATGTCACATTTGCTCTCTGCCGAGGCAGTTGGTCATCCCCCGCTGTAAGTGTACTTCCAACATTACAGTTAATAAATTGGTTTTGTTGATCATCTGCATAAGTAACATTGGGGATTGCAGTTAAGATATTATACAGCAGATGAAGTAATGAATGAATTAGAGAAAGCTAAAGTAGAATACCTGGAAGCTTCGGTGGGAATAACAAGCAGAAAGAAAATCTCAGTACCAAAGCTCATGCATCGGAACATGAAAGACTTTGCTGATGATGTGGAATCACTACTAGAATGGATTTACAGCCAACTCCCTTATACCAGCTCGCTAAAAAGATTGATGATGGACTGTCTAAATGGAGAAACTCAATCCCCATCACAAAAGCTGATTGAAATTCAGTCTTATGCCTCTGAATTCCGCTACTTGATTCCTATATAATATAGACATCCCATGTACACTCCAAGGCAAAATGATATATGATGGACATCTTCTTTCATTTTAAGATGATAAACAACTCACATGTCAATCTATAAGAAGATGTCTCAACAAAGTATCTCAAAACATCTACTGCCAAATTTAATACCATTGGAACAAAAAAATGTAAACTTGTCTAATTATTTCCATATTTGAAGACATTAAACCATTAGAACATATTCTTTGGAATTCTATAAAAAAATGCTTGCAAAGAAGGGTACTTCACTGTACTGAGAGCTTAATCACATCTGACAGAAAATATCCAGCACTACATATGTTCTTTAAGAATATACGAACCTCATGTCTCAATCTTAAACAAAGAAAGCAAGAAAGGAACAAGCACACCTACGAAAACCAAATCGATCGCACAAGGAAACAGCAACGTGAAACACAATCCGAATACAATTCGCAAGAACACAGAGTCGAATTTGGGATCAGCCAAGGTTCAAAAATAACAAGTAAATTAATTAAATAGTAAATATATCCGCACAGAGATTACACTCGTATAGTATTCGTAACAAAATCCACTAGCTAGTATCCACCAATTTAATATAAACTTACAATAGAATATCTTTTTATATAGTTCAAATAATCAGCTTAAAAATTCATACCATATCATTCATCAACCTCAGCTCTGATTTCTTTGACAAGCTCCTCCTTGTATTCTTCGAATGTGCCTAGGTAGGTCTCAGCAGTTCCGTTCTCCACAACCCATACTTCGCTTCTTTCTTCGTCTTCGCACACGCGTGATATAAGCCTAGAATCATGACTCACGAGGACAACTCCGCCGGTGAACTCATCTAGTGCATCCGCTAATGCATCAATACTTTGCATATCCAAGTGGTTGGTCGGCTCGTCTAGTAGTAGAATGTGCGGCTTAGACATGGATATGGAAGTGAAAACCACCCTCGCTTTCTGCCCACCAGATAGCTTTACAATAGGAGTTAGATGGTTGTGGCTGGGAAGCCCAAACTTGCCAAGCTTCGCCCGAACAGCCTCTTGCTTGCTCAGTCCTTCTTGCTCTGGATGTAACCGAAGGAAGTACTGAACTGGAGTTTCATCCATTGTCAGCAGATCCACAAAGTGCTGTGAGTATCTTCCTATCCTCAACTTCTGACTTCTCCTTACTTCACCCTCTGTTGGAACCAAATCTCCGGCGAGAAGGTTGAGCAGGGTTGATTTCCCAGCTCCATTGGGCCCAACGATTGCTACGCGAGTTCCCATATCAATGCCAACATCCACATTGGAGAGCTTGAAATCATCGCGATTAGGATAGCTAAAGCTAACTTCAATAAGCTGCAACAGTGGAGGTGTTAACTCAGTGGGCTCAGGAAAATGGAACTCCACAGTGTAATCTCTCCATTTCTGGGGGGCCTCTGGCACCCTCTCGTCCTCGTCGACCTTGCCTTTACCCCTGTTCTTAGAGCTTCCTTGGAAGCATTAAATTTGGCTCGATCCTTGACCTTTTCCTTCTGAGCCCGACTACCAGATCTCTTCGCAGCTCTTACCTGCTTGTCGTAAATCTCAAACTTCTTATTCATCTCTTTGCGACGCAGCTCGTAACCACTTTCAAACTCATCAAAGTTTCCACGATAAAGGTGGAGTTTCAAATCATGGAGATGAATGATTTCATTGCAAACCGTATTTAGAAAATCACGGTCGTGTGAAACAACAACAAGAGTTTTCTTCCACCTGCATAAATATTCTTCTATCCATAGAACAGCCCTGAGGTCAAGATGATTTGTGGGCTCATCCAACAGCAGAAGAGTTGGCTGAACAAAGAGTTGGCTAATGAGATTCGCATCCTCCACCCACCACTAAATGACTGTGTCGGACGAACTTGCATATCTTTAGTAAACCCTAAACCAGCAAGAATCTTTGAAGCCTGAGCCTCAGCAGCATCTAATCCCATCAGCTGTAACTTCTCATACAATTCAGTAAGCTTTTCTGCCGAATCATCTTCCCCATCCTCACCAGTGGAATTATTTGATTCATCCTGCAAAGATGCAACTTCTCGACGAACTTTCATAAGTTCTTCATTCGCTGCAACAACTGCTTCAAGCGCTGAACTATCATCACCAACCACCTCCTGTTCGACCAAAAGTACATCAATATTTTTAGGCACAGGTATCTTTCTCCAGGCAAGAAGCTTTAACAGGGTAGACTTGCCCATTCCATTGGGTCCTATCAGTCCATATCTCTTCCCATGAGAGATCTTCACCGAAGCATTCTTCAAGAGTTCCTTCCCACGTGCAGAAACTGAGAAATTATCAATGGTTATATCTTTTACATTTGCGTCAGCATCATCCTCACCATCAAGTACTGATGCCCGGCTAGCAATCACAACAGTAAAGGCATCCTGATCATCTCTAAGAGCCTCCTTTTTTGCTATCATATCCTTCTTTTCTCTTTTCTTCAGCTCTTTCTCACTAAGTGTTGTATCAAGAGGCCTTGAGATATTTCTACTCTGACGACCCGACGGCAAGGGAACCTCATCCTGGTTTAGCTCTCCCTCAGAGCCCACCAACTCATCTTCCTCATCATCAGAGGGAGGAAGATCTATCCCATCAGTATAACCTGAGATTTTAGGAGCACCCTTTGGCTTGGGCTTATTAGAAGTACCAGCTCCTTTCTTTGGTTTTTCAGGCTTTGTATCCATACTAGCTAGTAAGGCTGACACTGAGAGCTTCTCCTTACAACTCTCCTTACCACTCTGTTTTGCCTTTTTATCCACCGCTTTTTGCCCATTATGATGATGGCTAATCAAAACAATCAATAAGGAGAAAAGAAAAGGATAAATTTCAGTTCATGCATATCCAATCATATCATATAATTTAAAAAACGTGTATAAACAGATACTGTTCAAACAAACACCACTAATATTTAACAAAATAAACGGTGATTCTTGAATATGTTTCTAAATTAAAGTAGTACAAGATTGAAGAACCCATCAATTAGGCAAATTTCAACGAAAGATTAATTATGGAAACACTAACCAGCCTTTAGACAGAATTGTAGAGGACTACAGAATCCAAAATCCAAATACTTTCTAACATTTTGCAAATTTGCTACTTGCAAAAACTAAACCAAATGAGTATAAATAAACTATGTTTGAAAGATAAGGCAATGAACACAAGATCCTAAAGGACATGAAATTTTAAGATTTCCCTTGTACACAACAGATTTTACCAATAGAGATTAATGAGAAGTATGAAAAAAATAAAGAAAACAATACAAGCCTAAAACCTAACATATACATAAAAGGCATTTAAACATTTAACAAAACCAGAAAAAGTTAAGTTTTGATTAACCAAAAAAAAACACACACACACAAAATCACACAGGAGGGGGGTTACCAAAACAAGTCAAAATCAAGTGTTTTTTTTTTATTATTATCATTTCTCCTAGTTCTAACATAAATTGTGAGCAAATGTCAGTAATATACCAGCACTGCAAGAGGTAGGAGGATCCTTCTGAAGATACTTGAGCTCCTTCAAGATCCGCTTTGAAGCCCCTGTACTCCAAGTATCCAACCAAAACTACTCAGATATAAATTATTTACAAAAAAAAAAAAAACTCTAAAATAAACAAAAATTCTCCAAAAATTAAAACAGATTAGGGTTGAAAGTAAACCTGAGAATGATTGGATCCTCCTGCCTGCGTAATCCGAGGGGAAAGCTTTATTACTTTTCACACAAAATGAAGATCGCGGAGGAAATTTTAGGAAGGTGAGGAATCAAGTTTTATAGGGAACTGATCAACGAATAATTAGACAGCAATATTTTCTTTTTCCTTTTTAAGAGAAATAGTAAATATAATTATTGATTAATCATTTATTTATTTTTTTTATTTTTATTTTAACCTTTCACTTTATTAGGGCATATTTATTAAAATATTGTAGTTTTGAAAAGTGTTTAATCAAGTATGATTGTTTCATGAATCGTTAACAGAATAAGTTGATTCGCCAGTTTGAGTGGCAACTATTGTGTTACATGAGAGAAAAACGCCAACTCCAGTGGCGTCTCTGAAGGAATCACCAGTTCCAGTGGCGCTTCTATCTTGGAACTGAAACCTTTAGCACGGATGTGATTTTACCGCCAGCGTTTGAAAAGTCAATTAAAACAATTACATCGGGAAAATGCGAAACCCTGCAAGCATGCTCTAATGTTTGGGAAAAAGCTAAAGTGATGAACCGCTCAGGACAAAGAATACTCGATAGACTATATAGGTTCTGACATATTTTGTTCAGAACTCACATTTTTTTCAAAAATTTCATAAAAAAGGGTCATGTCAAATTATTATTAACCTTACTATTTTTATTTTTAACTCATGCAAATTTACTCATCCTCCATAATTTGTTCATCTATAAAAGACGTGATTTTGTTCCTCCTTCATATGCTCCTTCCAACTTTCCTTACATGTTTATGTTCAGTGATATTGTTTTTCATATGCTCATTCAACTCAAAGGCTAAAATTCAAAGAGAGGTTTGAGTGAGTAGAGTTCCTATTATACATGATATATATATTTCTTTTGCGATTCCATCAAGATGTTAATATGGAAAATTTTTATTTTTGTTGTTCTCTATTTTCTTAATTTTCGTAGTTTTATCTTTTGAGTATTAAAAAAAATACTAGTTTAATGGTTGAATTTCTTTTAAAAAGGTGAAACTCTTGGTAAAGTTTTAAATTAACTTGTATTTTGCATTGCACGTGATGTTCCAGACGATAATCAAGGATTTTGAACTTCATAATTTTAAGGTGTGCACTTTCTGCTTACCTTTTAATGTTAATACTCTAAAATATTTTGTTATTTATTACATAATAATTGTTGTTATTCATTATATTATTATGTTCACTGCTCATTACTAGAAAATGTAACTCCTATAATATTTGTGTGTGTTATGTTAGACTAATTATGGTAATGTATTATAAGGATTAAAATTTTGTGTGTCCATATTCATTAAAAGGCAGTTGATTATGTCCAAGAATTTCAGCCACCGATGGGTGTACATCGTTATTGTCTAAGACATGTAGCTTCGAATTTGAACACTAAATTTAAAAATGTAAAACTGAAGGATTTATGTTATCATGCAGGGAATTCTTTGAGTAAAAAAAGATTTGAACAGATCATGGAGCAAATCAAGATCATAGACCCTGAAGCATATGATTATCTGGCTAAGATTGATGTGTATAAGTGGATGTTATCTCATGATGAAGGTGCACGATTTGGTGTAATGACAACGAACATTTCAAAGTGCATGAATGGTGTACTGAAAGGTGCACGACGTCTTCTATCACAGCTCTTGTTAAGATAACATTTACGAAATCAAAAATATTTTTTCTAGATAAAGCAAGAGAGGTGATGAAGTTGCAACAGAGAAATCAATTATGGCCAAATAATGTTATGAAAAAGTTTGAGCAGATGCAGCGCTTGGATTGGAACATAGAGTTGAACTCAACAATTATTCTATATTGTCTGCTAGTGTGCTTACCTATGTTCCAGGATCTCAACGTGTCCGTACGTTAAAGTTGTATTATCAAATCAAGAATGTTTGTGCGGACAATGGACTAATGATGGAATTCCATGTTCATATGCTATGCAATTCTGCAGGCAATTCAGTGTTGATCCAGCCTTTACATGAGGTCATATTTCAGTACAAAAGCATATGCTTTGACATACTCTTCAGGTATATTTGAGCCTTTGCCAGATGATGAAGAATGGGATGAACCTTGCTTTCAGTTGAAGCACAACCCTGATCGTAGAGAGAAACGACTCTGTCGAGATGTGACATCCAGGATACCAAACGAAATAGATTGGTCTGAGATTCGAGCTAGACAACAATATCAAGCACGTGATGCAGCTGAAGCTTCATACCAAGGACAAAGTTCATCACACCGAAGATGAATTCATTTTCCTGTTGTATAATAATAAAATTTTAATGTCAATACTTTTTATTGTAAATTATGTGGGCATATAATTACTTGTTTATGTATTTTCTTGTTGCAACTTGCATTTATTTAATTTGGTCTCCGTATTTTGAGCTTATTTTATTTTGCATTTAATTCTTATTTATTAAAATCTATATCTTAAATTTTGTTGACATTATCTTCATTTTTTTTCTTTTAGAATGTCACCATACACTAATGTGTATGGACCTCATGATCCTTCTGTTTTAACTCATCAGCAAACTCATCATTCAGAGGTTATATTCACGGGTTTACTTACAGATGAAGTGAAGAGAGTAAATCACAACACGGGAAGCATTTTCTGGAGCTATCGATTAGATTCAGATTTTATGTTGCACTCTCGTGTTTTAGATATTTTGTATGACATTAGATTTTATGGTGTAATCCGTTGCGATAGGATAAAAATTGATTATCATCTTATCACTGCTCTAGTTGAGAGGTGGCGGCCAGAAACTCACACTTTTCATCTTCCTGTCGGAGAGGTTAGCGTCACATTACAAGACACGGCACTTATTTGGGGATTACCTATAGAGGGTGAAGTGGTTGTATGTTCTGCTTCTGCTCGTTCATATGAAGAGTGGAGAGATTATTGTGGTCCGATTTTGGGATTTCTTCCCACGGAAGAACAAATGAGAGGTAAAACACGTATACACCTAACTTCATTGAGAAATCATCTCGTAAGTATTGGTCCTATCAACAATGATACAGATAAAGTGATTGTTGATCAGTATGCAAGAGGGTGTGCAGTTATATTGCTGGGTACACTAATAATGCCCGACTCCTCTCTAAGTAGTGTCTCATTATTATATTTATAATTTCTTGAGGATGTGAGGGGATGTGGACGTCCTAGTTGGAGGAGTGCAGCATTAGCCTTTTTATATCGAGAGCTTTGCTCGACAGCATCTGATTACAGAAAAGATGTCATGGTGGACCGATCATTGTTTTGCAGGTTAATTTATCATAGTTAATATGAATTTAGTTATTTTCAATTAAACAAAATATGAAATCTAATATATTTATATTTGTACAATTTTCTATGACAGATTTGGGCGTGGTCCAGAATAAAAACCATAGTGCCTAGTAATATTCGTAGCATGATTTTACGTGAATCATTATACGGAGAGAATAATCGAGACTTAGGGCCTGAGCCATATGGTGCACGGTATCATTTTGAAATGACATATGCTTAATATTTATTACACACATATAGCATCAAACATAATTTTGTTTGTTATATTACAGGTGGGTGCAACAACACAAATTTACTCACAGTACAAGTAACTCTGTACGAATTTACATAAATATATTTGATCGTTTGTTAGAGGTAGAGGTAGATTAACTATACAAATATAGTTAACTTTTTATTTTTTTATATTGATAAATAAATAACTGGAATTTGACCTTTTTGTAGTTTATATGGCAACAATACGATATGACAGAACCTCAAAT
This sequence comes from Pogostemon cablin, assembly GCA_023678885.1. Lineage (NCBI taxonomy): Eukaryota > Viridiplantae > Streptophyta > Magnoliopsida > Lamiales > Lamiaceae > Pogostemon > Pogostemon cablin. The sequence goes on from CM042970.1 coordinate 2,897,424, forward strand.
AGCAGTTCTTGATGCCAGATGTTTGACTGTAAATTAGATGTCATAATGTCCTTTGATTAATATATCAATTGTGGAGATTCATCATCCTAATAGGGTGTTGAGGCAATTTGGGATGATGCAAGATATTCCCCATGATGTCGACAACTCTCATGTCGCTGCACATGACATAGATCGGAGAGGACGTCATAACGTTGATTGGAGACAATATCATCAAAGTTTGATAAGTTATTGGAATAGAAAAAGGCCTCTAGATAATGTAGTGTCAATTCAAGCAGGTTGTAGCATGTCCACACGATATATACGGTGGTATCGTAAGATCACAAGACATTTGATATCTCCTAACCATTACTGTTGGGACTTTGGGTTCCAACCACCAGAGACAGCTGCCCGTGATGATGTGGTACAATTTATATTTTTTAAAAAAATTATTTTGAGATAAATTATCGTTCTAATATCTTATATTTGCATTTTATAACTTTGCAGATCCTATCGTTGGAACAGCTTAGGATTTGTAGTGCTGAGGCTACATTTGAAGACAGAAACTCATTTCAAAAATTAAGTAGAAGTAGTATAGAGCTTGTTGAAAATGTGGATAGACTACTGGTACAACGTCCTCCATATCTTACAGATCCACACTAAACATACGATACATATGTGGATTAAGCCACTAAAAGTCAGAGGAGATGGAGTAATGCCTACTTTGATAGTGTTGGACCGTCAACATCTAGAAACCAAAGAATGAATCAAAATGCACAACAAGATAATTCAAGAAGCCAAAGAAGGCGTTGTCGTGCACCAAATAATGAGTCTCAACATGTTTCACCTTTGGACATATCATCTCACCCTGATATGCCGAGATCTTCTGTACATGTATCTCACCGATATAATGGTACATATTTATAAAATTACCTAATTCTTATTCATATTAAAGCAAATTTGTTTTTAATCTTTTTTTGTTCTATTATATATGACAGATTACTCAACACCTAATTGCTATGTGCCTCCAACAATACAAGAAGGTGTTGATTTGCAGGGTATTTCTCCATATTGGTCATCATTCACGTCACTTTTACAAACGGGTAATGATGAACCTCCACGACATGCTATATCTGCTATACCCTTTGAAATTCAATTTGATTCGAGCTCCAGAGGACTACAAGGCTCATCATCTGTTTCTATAAATGAAAATGAGAATATGACCCAAAATGAGCCTGAAGAGCCTCATAGGCGTAGAAGCACTAGGCAGGGACAACATCCTAGATGTGGCACAGGAGGTCATAGATATTAGAATGTAATGATTCAGTAAGACTGTATTATTAATATTAAATAGTTTAATATTAAACTTCAATTATTATATTTTAGGTCGAGATATATTGATTCGTTTGTAAATTTTATGGTTATTCATTTTTAATTTGTTTGAAAGTATCAATTTTTTCTATTTAGATAAAGGGTCTCACATATGACACATTATTTACCACTTCTATAACTACTCACTTCATATAAAATATTACCTAAGTTTGAAGCAGAAATTTAGAGTTATTATAGATATAGAGTTCTAGGAAATTTTACTTTTTTACTTGTATTTAGGGTAGTTATTTTTAGCTAATATATAAATTAAAGTAAGTTATCTGAGTTGTTGTAAAAATATGTGTGTAACTTATTTATATATTCCCTCACTTTCAACTTATTCTGCACTATAAATGTTGACACATAATTTAAGAATTTTTTTTATTAATTTTATTAAACTTTGGAGGAAAAAATTATTTTTAAGCGATAAATAAATTATAAAATATGGAGTTCAATTTCGGTGCACCTGTGACACCGGTGCAACTGAACGACTTCAACCGTTAGATCAAATTATAATATAACCTCTATCATTGATTAAATTAAATAATTAAAAAATAAAAATATAAAACTAGCCCACTACCCTCACTATTAGCTTATAAATTATGAGGTGAACCGGTGCACCCCATAATCACTCTAAATATGTTATGTGTGTTAGACAATCGTATTCATTTATAATTAAGATGTATTTTTAAGTTAAATATTAATATATATTTTTTTTAGGTGATGAGATAATGTGGATGAAAATAAATGGAAAGTATAATTTTAATTTTGGATAAAAATAATAATTGAATAATGATGATGTTTTATTAATTTCAGTTTAAATTTGTTATTAATAATAAACGTAATGATTGAATATTTATTTGGTAAATTATAAGTGACATTAAAGCTTACATACAAACTCGATATACAAATTTGTGCACGTTTTACCTCATTAATCGCAGCATGTATGTTTAGTGCATGCAGTGCATTAAATGCTAGTGAATATGCGCCACTTGTGATGGCGTTTTTTAAAAACGACATCTCTATTGGCGATTTTTCCATAGCCAACAATTAAGAAGCTAGTACTAACGACGACTCCACGTATATTATTAACGATCCATACAATAACCATATTTAATTAATTATTTTTTAAATTACTATATTTTAATAAATACACCCTTTATTAGTGAATTTCATTACATTGTCATTTTTTAATGAATATTCCAATTTTATCATATGGGTCCCGTTTAGAATCCTATCGAAAAAAAGTGGATAGGCTCGTCTTACGTCCCTACACTTCAATCCCCGATCAATAGTAAAGTGGGAAAGGAATAAATTATATTCTCTCCGTATGAAAGAAGGTCTTTTACTTTTATACATGCGGATTAAGAAGTATTATTATTTAATATGTAAGGTCTTTTACTTTTGTACACGCAAATTAAGAAGTATTATTATTTAATTGTAGTGGGTAGTTATATTAGTAGAAGTGTTAGCCTTATATTTTAGTTGTATTAGTGAGTGCGTATGAATCTCATGTATGTAAAAAAGAAAATAACTATTTTTGGAACGAATGACCAAAATGAAAAAAGACTTTCTCTCGAACGGATGGAGAGAGTATAACTCAATTGATCAATAGTGCGTTAGATCAATATCCATTATATACAAGGAGCTCCAATTTGAAAAATTACCTCCAAATTGAGACAGTAAAATTCGATCATTAATCTCTAAAATAAAATTATCATTTTATTCACTAGTTCACTGCATATGCAACCTAGTATCCTTTCTCTATTTTTTTCCATTAAAAAATCCATAAATAATACTCATTTTGTCTAAATTTCAATTTTGCATTTTCCTTTTTTATCAGTTATAAACTCAACTTTATAATTTTATAAAAGAAAAAACAATTAATTAATATCTCTCTAACATATTTAATTTCAAATTTGACATCACCTTTTTAACATACATAACATACTTCATTATTTATTATTCAAAAATATTATACTACCCCAAAAAATAAATTAAAAAATAACAATTACGTATCTACAATAAACGTAAAGATGAATTTGGGACACATGAAAGTACTTTCTTCCTCTCCAAAATTTTTGCACATTTTAGAGGATTCGTGGATTAAAAAGAATAACTTTTAAAATTTACTAGTATAATATATATATATATATATATATATATATATATATATATATAAAAGTTAATAATTTAAAATTAAATAAATAAAATTGAAGTGATCGATAATAGAGTATAAAAATGGATTTATTGAGAACGTGTAAAAGCACATAAATAATAAATGAGGTAAATAAAAAAGAGTGAGGCTTGCGTGCGCCCGAGCGCATGGGAATACATTCCGTGCGCCTTTAGAAATTTAGTATTATGGGTAAGAGTACATTGTTTTGGTGTAAAGGGTACACACTTTAATTAATAAAGGTACATCATTTTGTTTTAAAGGATATACACTTTTCATTAATATTTTTTTTAGAAAATAAAGGGTACACATTTTTATAATAAAGGGTATACAATTTAACACAAAATTCTAAAAACGCACGGAGTGTTGTCCACGCGCTCAGATACACACAATAATTTTTTTTAGAAAATAAATGGTACACATCTGTATACTAAAGGGTATACAATTTAACATAAATTTCTAAAGGCGCACGGAATGTGGTCCGTGCGCCCAGGTGCAAAGGAGTTTTTGTCAATAAAAAATATAATGTGCAAAAAATATTAGGAAATGAAAGAAGCGCAAACACGAATGCGCATACATGATCCTTTAGGTTTTTTTTTTTAATCCTTCTGATCTAAAGTCATTTCCACGCAGATATAATGTTTTAAAAATATTAAATTTAAAATTTATCTATTAACTACTCCTTCTGTCTAGGGGTGGATAAAATTATCGAAATTTCGGTATACCGTAGTTATCGTATCGAAAAATACCGAAAATATCGAAAAAATAGGTATACCAAAAATTTCGGTACGGTATGATGTCGTACCGAAATTATAGGTACTGTGTCGGTATATAAATTTTTAAAAATCTGTATTTCGGTATATACCGGAATACAGAAAATATATTGGTATTTCGGTATATACCGTACTCAAATATCAAAATAATTATTATTTTTATATTTAGTATAAATTATTTGATTAAATTATTTTCAAATATTATATAATAATTTCGGTATGAATCGGTATTTTAACGGTATGAATCGGTAATTTTCGATAAAATAGGATGTTTCGGTATTTCGGTATAAACGGTATTGATCTATAGTATATCGAAATTTCGGTATACCGAAACTTTCGATATGGTATCGGTATGATTTTTTTAATACCGATAATTTCGGTACGGTATACGGTATGAGTCGGTATTTTCGGTACGGTACGGTATGCCACCCCTACTTCTCTCCTGTTTATTTTTTTCACAAAAATTAAGGAATTATACTCAATGTATAGCAAGTTAAGATAAAATATTTTAATATATAATTATGAGAAGTTGTATTAGTATTGGTTGTAGCTCATAGTGATATATTGTATTAATTATTTTGTTCATGTAATAATTAAAAAAAATGTAAAGATTGAAGTGGAACATTCAGATTAAATATATGTAAAAACTAAAATGAAATGGGGGAATAATTTTTAAGGATAATACAGTCTACTAACTCCACCTGTTTCAATGGTTCCATTTACTTTTTGCATCTGAATTAAGAGTATATTATTTAGTGGATAATTGTATTAGTATGTGTGTGGACCAATATTTTAAATGTATAAATGTGTGTAAGTCTCATGTGTGTAAAAAGAGAAACGAAATCTTTAGGAATTAACGACCAAAATGATAAAAATAGTTTTTTTTTTTGAGCGAACGGAGGAGTATTAGATAAAAGTATTTTTTATTTTTTATTTTAATTAGAAAATATTTTGAAGTAATTAAATTAAAATAATATTTTCTAAAAATTTAGGTGGTGCTATCGAAAATGTAAAATGGAAAGATAGATTAGATACGATAATATTAGATCGGTGGGAACTTGAGGTGTTTTGGTAAATTTTTTTAAGGTTTTAGGTTCGAAATTCAGTGGTGGATTCTTGCTCCCTCGCATTAATCGATCTGCGGATAGAATATTGAAGAAAAAAAATTGTATGTAGTATTCCATCTCATTAACTATATAAAAATAAACATGCATTAAACAATTGAAAGGTAGAGTGGGCTTTGCGTAAAAATTAATGAGTGGGGTTCTTGTGCTCCGGGGACACCGTACCCCTTTACGATTTTTGTGACTCTTTGCAATTTAAATTTCTTAGCAATATATATGTTTAAATAAAATAAGGAGATGAATGGTTGTATTCACATGGGGACACGGACCGTATCCCCGTATCCGGAGGCGCAGGAGCTTTTGCCAAAAATAATTCAAGAATTTAAGTGGAGTGGTAAAGGGGTAGGTCATTGCTTATTTATTTTTGGCTTGATTGCTAAATCGAATTTTACTTCAATTATATATTGATTTAAATTTTTTGGGTAAAATCCCCCCTCGAAATTTGTTCAAATTACCAAATAAATCTCATGATTTAAAAAATTATCAATTAGTCAATTACCTCCTTTAAAAAAAATTTTAAATAGTGAAATTTAAAAATACAATGTTAAATATATGGGTTTTGATTGTCATTTTCATCCTTCTTTATTTTAAGAAAAATGTATTTTTATTAATGTTCAAATAAAAAATAAGTTAAAGGGCGTAATTGATAAATTTTCAAACCACAAAGTTTATTTGATAGTTTGAATAAATCTCGAGGGGTTTTGGTAATTTACCCAAATTTTTTAGATTTAACAAATAAATATACAACATTGATAAGTTATTGAAATTTGCACAATTAGTAGGCTCTGCTTCCCAAATTCCATGGAAAATAAATGAATAACTCAATTTCTAAGTCAGAATCTTGTAAATTGTAAATCATAAGTTCTTGGAAATTCTATTTTCCCTTTCTTAATTTAAATAACTCAATTTATACAAGTATTTGTGTAAAAAAAAATATATGTTCTCCACATTCTTCCCTCTCCTTCAATCAACTTCTTGATGTTCTATTCTTCCCCAATTTTATAAATAAAAGATGAATTAGAAGAAATGTCACCGATCGTAAGTAAAAACTTTAAATAACGAAGGTCTGACGATGTAAAGACAGGATACATTATTAACATATGGACAACAAATTAGATGTTTCATAAAACATTACATAGCATACCATAGCTTTAATCATATCCACGTTTATCAATGCAATTTTGGAATAATTATATATAGTGCCGTATTAGTGTATAATTAGGTTCCATTGCAATTATTTGGTTCAACTAATATTATTGTTGGATTCCTGCTGGAGTTTTGGCATGTCCATTGTCGACTATTATTATCAGAGATGAACAATTTAATTAAGAAAAAGTATCGTGTGTATCCGGCTTACATATCTAATTGGTTCAAATCCAGTTTCAAATCCACTTTTGAAGTCTTTAATATTAAATGATATTTGCTTACATATCTAATTTGTTCAAATCCAATTTTATAGTCTTTAATATTAAATGATATTTCAATTGATCAGTTCTTTTAATAAAAAAAAATTATATTCTTATTAATTAAATTGTAGGAGTATATTTTTTAAAATAAAACGTTATATCATGCACCATTGCTTACAAAAAGTACCTAACCTTTTAATAATGTTCACATCATTGACCTTAAATCCAACTCCCTTTAGAGGAAAAACTACAGCTGAAAATCAAATTAAATTATTAGATACTCCTGTCGAGATTATTTGCAGTTTGATATTTGAATTCAATTCCATAAAAATATTTATGTAAAATATAAACAAATGCACTCTCGTTTTCAAGCGTTGACACAAAATTTTGCATTCTACTCACTACATAACTTTTACGATTTTTCTTTTAATAATAATGTCATAGATGTACCGTATAAGCATCAAAGACTGTTGGAGAGTATATTTTAAAGTTTAAAATTAAAATAAAATTATACAAAATACAAATTTAATAAAATGCAATGAATGTTACACAATTAAATTGCCACGTGGCAAGCCAGAAATAAATATTCAAATGCTGTAGTGTTGAGGGATTGAATCAAGATCCACACCTCTCTTCTTTGCAAGTGATTCAATGTGACCCTTCAGAGTGTATAATTCTCTCACCCTAAAATCATCATTCTCTATTTTTATTACAACTATAGACATAGTCTTCATCAAATGCATATATAGATTACTCATTTTATAAATGATAGTATACTTTTCCCAACATGTACATTGTGCAGACTTTTTTATTTTTTTTCATTCGTTCCTTCATTTCACTACAACATAAATGATGTTATGTTACACTTCATAGTAACACTTTTATTATATATAACACATAATTGTAACACTATTTAAATTTTAATAATATGTAACACTTGTTTTATATGTAACATCAATAAGTAACATTTTTATGAAAGTAACACTTTTATAAATATAACACTCTTTAGATTACACTTTTTTATATGTAACATTTTAGTAGTATCATTTTTCATATATTATACATTTTATGTAACACCAAAATATTTAACACAATCTTATTACATTTTCAAATACATAACATTTTATATAAATGAAATATATAATAGTTTATATAGTTTAAATAATAAAAAAAACTAACACACTATTAAACAATTTATATATTATACAAGTTCAAAAAAAATGCTCAATAAAGTATTTATTATGTAAAATTTTTATTATGTTATATGAAAATATTAGTAATGTATAAAAAAAATATTTATTTTATTTAAAACAATTAGTAATGTAAATTTATTTATAATAACAATATATTTTAATTATATAATATGATTATTTTTAATTATTTAAATTATTATATTTCTTCATAAAATTATATCGTATAATATAATAATTTTGTAAAATTAATTAGTATAATAACAACTCAAGTTTAAATGTACTAGATAATTTTAAAAATTATATTTTAATAAATTAAATAAAAAATGTTTATGTCATGTTTAATAAAATAAAAACTCAAAGTATAAATAAAGTTATAGTTAGTCAAGATGGTAGGAGTAACTTATTCTAACTAGGAGGTCAAGGGTTCAAACTTTTTGTTAGTGTTTTGTTAGTGTATTTTTTTTCCTTATAAAATGTGTTACATAAAAAGAATATCGTATGTAACATTTACAAAGTGTTATTAATGATCGAAATAGTGTTACTTTAGACAATTAGCAGCACGAGCACACATTGCACCATAAAAAAATTTTCCCTTATAAAATGTGTTACATAAAAAGAATATCGTATGTAACATTTACAAAGTGTTAAATAAAGTTTTTCATTTATTGTAACATTTTTTTAAAAGTGTTATTAATGATCGAAATATTGTTACTTTAGACAATAAGCAGCACGAGCAACATTACACCATAAAAAATGTTACATATTATCTACAATAACACATTTTTGTTATTAAATAGTAACACTTTTGACGTGTTATATAAAGCAAGTTATGTTGTAGTATTTTTTGCACGTTTTAACTAAGAAAATAATATTAAATGCTATAATTTCACTTTATATTTTAATTTTAAAATTATCATCATGATTTAATACATAAATAACATAATTTACATTTTATTTATGACCTTAAAAAATTAAATAATCCTTAAAAAGTTAATAAAGTTATTAAAAAATAATTTTCTTAATAAACCAATAAACCATACGCATAGAGAATAGAGGGAGAGAGCATGTTTTCATATGAATTAATAAATATTATTATTTTATATTTGCTCCATCCACATATAAGGTATTAATTTCGCCATTTTAGTCGTTCACTCTTAAGAATCCGTTTTCTCTTTTAAGTGAAAGGGCTCACACATACCAATCACTCACTACTAATACAACTATTCAATTTATATAAAATAATAATACTCTTTAATTCACATGCAAAAAGTAATTGAATACCTTACGAATGGACTAATGGAACAGACAAACCCAAATGGAATGGTGGACTATGTGTGGTAATGTAGGTCATTTTTACGAAAAGGGAAAGTAGATAACTTTAAAATTGCCGACGAAAATGACAAAACGACACTCTTATAGCAGGGGGAGTATTAAAGAACAAGTAAAAACACTAACCTTGCAATTTCATCGCTGTTTTGAGAGACAGCTTTAAACTTGAGACTGCTGGTGGAACCACTTTCTTTCATTACCAACCCATGCAATGTTGTTTGAGCTCTTCTCCATTCAGCTTCTCTCTCATCCTCTTTCTTGGAAGAGAAACCACCCTATCTCAAAAAACACAAAATTCAATTGCAATTTATCATTAATACAAAACTTGGTTGAGACGATCGCACACAAGAATTTGTAAAGAATAAACGGGCTTTCGTCATGAGAATTTACAAAAAATAACAGGCGCTTCCAGACAGCATTCTTGGGTTTGTTTTTTCCAGTTTGTTTTCCATCAAGTCTGAATCTCTCTACATCAGGGTGCAGAGGAGATGGGCTAAAAGATAAGCTGTCCCGCCAAGAACTTGAACTGAAACTGTAATCTGAGTCGAGGGATCGGATACTGGGACTCCTCGACTCGGCTAAACTGAGGGCTCGTAGCTGCTCTCTACGCATCACTGCTTCGACTAGCCTTCCCCAGTTGTCATAACACTTCCCCATTTTCAACTTTCAGACAGACCAGTTTCTAGCGAGAAATGGGATCGATGACTTGGAAGAAGTGTTTTACTACAGTATTTTCATTGCTAAATAGGTTGCTTTAATGAGAGGATAAGATTGAAAGTGGCCAAGGCTCAATTATTATATTTGTTGACAATCAAGATCCTTTATTGAATATTGATGAGTAAGAGTCTGACTTGATCAACATATTAATAGTTTGATAAAGACTACTAGGGTCAGATTTCAGAGTTCATTAATTTGAAAACACTAACAACTTCCAAAGAAAATGAAAATTACAAAAGAATGAAGCTGGCTATGCATGACCTAGTCCTTTTTGTGTGCTAAAAGTATGTAAAATTTTAAATGATGTTAAATGAAAAGAGAATAAAATATTAAATTTTAAATAATTAAAAAAGATTTAAATTAAAATTAATAATTAATAAAGAAATAAAAAACAAAAGATTAAAGAAACATATCAAAATATAAATAAATAGAATATAAATAGAATAGATTTAAAATGAAAAATAAAAATAATAAATGATGTTAAACGAAAAGAGAATAAAATATTAAAATTTAAATAATTAAAAAAGATTTAAATTAAAAATAATAATTAATAAAGAAATAAAAACAAAAGATTAAGGAAACGCAATTAGACTGATAGAGAATAAAATATCAAAATACAAATAAATAGAATATATTTAAAAATAAAAATATCGGGACCTGGCTGGACTCAGGTCCAACTGACGACTCAAAGGCGAAGCCCCATCCGTTGATATCATGGGAGAAGTTGAGTCGGGACTTGTACCTGAAGTGGTGGAACCACCACTCGGAGTTCTCGAGTGCTCATGGAAGAGTTGCCATAGCTCTTCTCGTCGCATGACTCCCAATCATCGTACACTTTGGGCATCTTATGGTTCCAATTGTTTTCAATGTTGGATAATAAAATTGAGGCCAATGGCACTATATAGAGGTGTAAGTTGATGAGTGTAATTTTAAATCTTGGTTTCCATGAAGTTTCATATCAGCCACTAAGCAACCACATTTAAAGCAGTGTAATAAAGCATCCAAGAAAAAGAACTCGTTTAGTCTCCTTGAGAATCGTCGACTTTTTGTCACTTTATAATTTATTTTATTTATTATTTGTATCCTATTTTATGCATCGTCCGAAAAAAAAAAAATCCACAGAAAAAACATTTATAGAATTTGGGGCCATCATAGAGCTGTCAAAACGGGTTGGGCACGCAGGCCAACCCGCCCCCGCCTCTAAACAGGGGCGGGCCTAGGCAGGCTCAACCCAAACGGGGCCGAGTTGGCCCGTTTGGGCCCGCCATATATATATATATATATTTTTTTTTTTAACGAATAGTCAAATGTTTAATGTTCCAAATATTTATTGTTCCTTTGTTAAATATTTTTTAAAATAATGAATTAAATCATAACATGAATATTCTAAAATCTAAACATTTTGTAACATAGACTAAATATGTAAATAATTTAAAATCCTATTTTGCTTGATTTTGAATTATTTTTAATTTTTGAAATTTTAATATATAAATGTATATATATGGATTAGAAGCAAATGCAAATTATAAACCTTTAAGATATCTAATCATTTGAAGATTGACAAGGATATAATAATATAATTGATCAACATGAAGATTGAGATGTTTATGAGTTTTGAATAGAATTTATAATTATATTTTGAGCTTTTTGATTGGCCGTTAGAACTAGTAAATTAATTTGTGTTATTTGATGATAACTAGACTTACATTGTTTTATTTGAGATTCTTAAGAAATATATAATTAGTAAACTTTATGTTGTTTAATTAATGATCTTTGTTTTTGTTTAATTGTTCATGGAGCTTTTTGTAAAATCTATATTTATATTTTAATTATCTAATTAATATTATAGATTTTGTAAGAGCGTCCATCATTTAAATATTTTATTTTCAAATAATGATTATGATAATTATAATTTTGCAATTGTCCATCATTTTGATATTTTATTTTTAAATAATGATAATTATAATAACATCGTTAAAAAAATAAAAAAAAGAGGCTGGTTGGCCCGCCATAACCCGCCACCCACCTTTAAATGAGTTAGGCCAAGCAATTCTAGCCTGTACCCACCTAGACCCGCCCAGCCTAAACCCGCCGAAAGACGGGTTGAGGTGGGTTTTGGCCCGCCCCGCTCCGCCGCCCGTTTCGACGGCTCTAGGCCAGCATACAGAAGTAGAGAGTAGACCCCTCTTTTCTTTTTAACAAGCAAAGAAATCACACTCAAAACCACTTGATATTATCCACCAATTTAATGGGTTTGAATCTTCGGTGATATTTGGTATGATATCTCATGTAGTACTCTTTTTGATGAGTGAAACGTAGGAAAAAGAGAAGAAAAAATTATACTCTAAGTCAACTTATAATCCCTAGTGGCGAGGAATCAAATCTCTCCAGCCCGCCACATGTAGAGCTGTCAAAATAGGTTGGTGAGGCGGTTTAACTCATAACTCACCTTTTAATGGGCTACCGTGGGGCGGGCTACCATGGGGCGGACCGCGGGTTAGCCCACCCCTATCCACCTATGATCTACCCACCCTTACTCACCCCCACCACCCAATCCAAATTTTTTTAAAAAAAATTTAGATTTTAATAATTAAATTATAAAAATATTATCACCCAAACCCTACCCCTACCCCTATCCACCAACACCCACCCCCCCTCCCCAAAAAAATTTCTTAAAAAAAATTTAGATTTTAATATTTAAATAATAAAAATATTATCACCTAACTCTACCCCCTACCCACCCCCAATATAAATATAAAATATAAAAATATTAACAACTCATTAACCTGTTAACAACTTAATATAAATATAAAATTAGACAAATATATGATAAAAATACTTATAAATAATTTTAAAATATATTTACTTAAAATATTTTATTTATTTTTATTATTTCATTCGGCCACTTACAAGGTACTCGTTTTACTATTCTTGGCGTCCGCTTCAAAGGTACTAATTTTCTCTATTTAGTAAAGAAAGTACACAATATGACTCACCACTTCCATCTAATACAACTAATCATTTTACCTATAATAATAATATTCATTAATCCACGTGCAAAAATCAAATAAAGACCTTAGAATTGTCCACGTGCAAACAGCAAACGGTTACCTTTCAAGTGGCCGGAGGTAGTAGTATTTTTTATTTTTTATTTTCTTATCGTGTTATTATCGTGCCGTGTCGTGTCAACCCGTTATTTTTTGTGTGCGTGTCGTGTTGGAACGAATTCTTATCGTGACGTGTTCGGGTTTGCTCATATCGTGTCGACACGAAACCCAACCCGGTAGCACGAATTGCCACCCCTACCTTATGGAGCCAATATTTAACACGTTTAGAAATAAGATTAATTTAATAAGAAACTATCATCCTAAATAAATAAGTAAACTCGTGTATTGTTTGGCTCCATAAGGAACAACATTGGGTTCTTTATCATTTCTCTCTATAGTACATGTATCTTTCATTATCTACAAATTGGTCAACCTTAGATCACTATATCATGAGAATATTGAGGCGAGAAGGATAAGCTTACAAGAAGAAAAATTGTACGAATACAACTCTATTTTCACCAAAATTCTATCATCATGAGGTTGGCTCAGCCAAGAAATTTACAATCCTATTTAACAGATTCAAACCAAATACAGTTTCTTCACAGTTCATTTTCACTGTCACTTCAAGTGGTTCCGCACAAGTACCTTTAAGAGTAAGGGTGATTAAACAAGGAATAGAGTTGCTCAAGATCTCACCACTAAACCGTAAGCATAACCCAGATACATCATTGAGGTGGGCAGCAACAGGCATGTCTACAGATACGAAGTATAAATTTGAATTGCTAAGCATCTTTAATGCTAATTTCTCACATATCATCAGAAAATTGTCTTTTATCTGTGATTGCTCATCTATATCATTCAGCTGATTAATGTGATTAGTAAAGGTGCACCTGTTTCACACAGAAAGAGAAGATATCACTTCGCAAGGAAACCAACATAAAATCTAAATAAATAAAATAATAAAAGAGATCCACAGATAAAATAATCTAATAATTTCTATATTCTATAGAATTGATAACCACAATAAGAGGCAACAAAACTCTAGAGTTTGAAAATTGGAAACTAAAAGGAATCTGATAGAACACAAAAAAAGAACGGAATGAAAAGTAATCCCTCAAAGAGGGCCACAGAGTTTATCTCTGCCACAAACCAATTAAGGTTGCAAAATTAAATATATTTCTTCTTGTTTTTCCCTGTAGAGTAGACATGCATGGCGGTTCCAAACCGGCGGTTTCGGTACCGAACCGCCGGTTCCAGTTCCGAAAAATGTGGAACCGGAACCGAACCGAGGGCGGTTTTGGTTCCGGCTTGGAACCGCCGGTTCCGGGTTTTTTTTTCCAACCTAAAAACGTAAAAAAAAAATTAAAAAACCGCCGGTTTTAACCGGAACCATCGGTTTCGGTTTCACGAAATGAAGAACCGGAACCGAACCGATATATAGCCGGTTTCGGTTCGATTTTCACCGGTTCCGGAACCGGCGGTTCCGGTTAAAATATGCATGCCGTAGAGTACATACGGTATATAAAGAGGCTCAAGGACCACAATCCCAGCCCTAATTCTAATGGTAATTCTAATTACCATTATGACAGGAAACTAATTCCTTCTTGATTAATTAATCTAAATTAAGGAAATATTTGACTAAAATAACTTATTCCTTCTTGCTCTCTATCAATGCCTCCGTCTCCAAACAGCCTTGACCTCAAGGCTGCAATTTTAAAAAATGACCCAACGATCAACCATATTCCTTCTTTTCAATGGTGTCCGATAGAGATGGTTGGACCTCCTCGTTGAATCCCTCCATCTCGGGAAGGAGCAGAATGCGCAATTGTTTGGCAGCATACCTATGCTGTGGCCCCCAAGGTTGGCCACATCTGTAACATATTCCCTTGGCACGGTAGTCGCGGGCCTCCTCCGCTGTTAAGTAAAGAGTATTGTTGTGTTGCAGTGGCCCGGAGTGATTTGGAGGGTCCGATTGTTGGGCTGGTAGAGAGGCTGTAACTGGCTGAGGACCGGGTTGTTGATCAGGTTGAAAAATAGGAAGGATACGGTTCGGAATCATGGTTTGGTTGAGTAGTCCGAGGGTTCTAAGGACCGATTTAGGCGCCTAGCTGCTGCGATGGCTGAATGAGCATCAATGGATTCCAGATCAGATATGCGTTCCCGAATAGCAGGTTTGAGGCCCCCCAAAAACATCCCAAGATACTGATCGGTTGGCAAACTCGGAAGTTGCGCCACACGCTCCTCGAACAAAGCCAAGTAGTCTTCTAACGAGCCTATCTGCCGTGTCGCGTGCATTGCCTCATATGCATTTCTAGCAGATGAGTCACCAAGCTGCAAAAAACCCTGGGGAAAGTTGTAGCCCTGGCGCAGCGCCAGGGTCAAGTGTCAATCCGTCACCCCAGTGTCGGATGGAGGAAAGTGTGACGACGTTTCGGTGTCCTGATGGCCTACAAAGGCTGCTGCAAGTTGTGCGAGTTGTTTGGACAACTCGGTGATGGATGCATGCTGGGACGCGATCTGATCGGTCACGACGGACTGAAACTCGCTTAGTGATTTCTCCACCGATTCGAGTCTCTCTTTTTCTGTCATGGAGCGGGTGTTCGTCATGGAGGCAAAGATAGGGCACGTCGGACCAATTGATAGAACACACACACGGAACTGAATGAAAACACGGAAATAATCCCTCGAAGAGGGCCACAGAGTTTATCTCTGCCACAAACCAATTAAGGTTGCAAAATTAAATATATTTCTTCTTGTTTTTCCACCATAGAGTACATACGGTATATAAAGAGGCTCAAGGCCCACAATCCCAGCCCTAATTCTAATGGTAATTCTAATTACCATTATGACAGGAAACAAAATTCCTTCTTGACTAATTAATCTAAATTAAGGAAATATTTGACTAAAATAACTTATTCCTTCTTGCTCTCTATCAGAATCTTAAGATATTCATGTAAAATATGCAGACTAGCAGTGAAGATTATTCTGAAAGAATTCCAGGAACTTATTAATAACTAAACTCGTAAAAACATAGGCTTCTAGAAGCTTGATTAACAAGGCGATAATCCAAGAAAGAGTTGATTACACAGCACTTGGGTAAATATGTTAATGATATATAGCTTAAACTTTGTACCTGGTACTGAAGTCAGCACTGTCAAATCTAGTGATCAGTTAATAGGACTCAAAATATCTCAAACACTAAACAACTGTAAAACTCTTAAAGGGCAATTGAGAAAAATAGTCTTCCATTGACGAACAAGACATATCGTTAGCTCATATTCAGTACCAAACATATATATTTAATTCCCGGAAGGAAGTTTCTAGGGTCCTAAGTCCTTAGGGTAAACTCATTTTCAATCATGCAAGTCAAGATGCTGTAATATACACGAGGTCAAACCTAGAGTTTAAACCACTTTAGCTTTCTTCAGCAATTTAAATGGGTTAATAGAGGTTACAACTGACATCAAGATCACAGTTCAACACAATTTATATCAGAAAGACCATCATAACATCTTATTTCAGTATATCATAGTAATATATGTTTCACTTCCAGGTAGCTCACTTCACTTTATGCACCTTAACATGGAGGCCTCGGCACTTTGAATGTAAATAGTGCACTTTAGTAACGCCATATTTCATTATTTTGGTTCAAATTTTTTGATGATATCTAAAATATCTCACCAGATTCAAATTGTTGTGTATTAAAGGTCTAATAGCAGGATAATAATGATACTTCGCTAATAAATCAAAATTACAAATCAAAGGAGTCATGTTGATTTTAGAAATTTGAAAAAATTAAAATATGAGTTAATGGAAGATGAAAGAATCAAATTAAGATTAAAAAGGCCCTACTCTCCTGAGAGAGAACTCAATTTTGAAAAGTTGAAGGAATATAAGTATATGGGAAGTTGGCCAATTAATTTAATTGATTGCTGAAAAGAACTCACCTCCTTGTGCACTCAAACATCCCAGGAAGTTGAGTTTCCTTCTTTAGAAATGCTTCAATATCCATTGGAAGAGATTTAATAAAGTATCCAATATCAGGCCGTAACTTAACTTGTTGCTTTCTGCCATCACACCATAGGACCAGCTTCAAAGGCAGTAGATGATGCTCAAAGCGAACCTGGAGAACTCGACTTGTTGTCTGACCAGGGTTGAGTATGTGTATCTCTTCCATGGGAACTAGTGTGGCAACTTCACCATGAGACATGGAAAAACTATATATCAAGGATGCAAAGCATCAATCCGGTCAGTAAGATGGAAAAACAAGGAAGGAAACTGGAGTTGATGACAAAGATGAAAATTAGGGGGCTTGTGGAATGCAGTTATGTATTGGTGCAAAATAATAAGTCCAAGGCTATAATCATCATCAATGCTAAGCATGTCTGTGGGGTCAAACAGAAGATTTTCCCAGATGAATAAATAGCAAGAGATTGAGTCTTTCCCCTTGTTTCAGCAGGGCTATCTGAATAGTAGCTCAAGAAATTTTCTTTTTCTTTATCGAGAAATAGTAGAGCACTTTTAATAAGAGACATCAAAATGTACAAGCCTTTTCTGAAAACATCTTACACATAAAATACAGGCAATAGTGCAATATTGTATGCAATTTCATTAGTAGTACGCAAGAAGACAAATCTAACCATCTATTGCTTTTATTTAAGGAAATCACTATCCAAATTTCCTTATTTTTTAAAATAAAAAATTGAGTGTCAGTTGGACAGTCAAATCAATACTCAAGAAAACACTAGCATGGGTTCACACTTCACAAGATTCAAATAAAATGAATATACCGGTATCTCTCTGAAAACCTAAAGTAATAAGTAAAGATGAGGTTTAGAGCACATAGAAGGAAAAAAATAATAATAATGATAATAATAAATAAATAAATAAATAAATAAATAAATAAATAAATAAATAAATAAATAAATAAATAAATAAGGAAAGCACAAATACATTATGGATATCACAAATGGTAAAAGATATAGAGAAATAGTTTGTTTCACAGATTCTATGAGCATGCTTTAATCTTACAAATTGAGCATCACTCTTATAGTTCATGAGCATATGGATGAATGATGATCAATTGTTGGAACGAGCACTCTTGCTTTTGATTTTAAACTTGGAGGGATGATTTTGTCAAGTCGTGTGGTTCTTTTAATAGTTATAGTTGTGTCAACAGAAAAAAATCTCAAAAAGAACCATGTTAAAGGGAAAAAAGAGTACGCTCCTTGCACACAGATAAGTGTTGTGTACTTTCCAGGTGTACATATTCCAGAGATTGGGTGATCTAGAGAGATAGATATGTGCATTTAGCATTACCTTCTCTATCAAAGGTGTATTGTGTATATTGTAAATTCAACAAGGAGTGACATACTACCAAAAGGCTTGAAGGGAAGCGAAGTTAAAGCTAAAGAAACATGATGGAATGGAAAAACTAAAACTTCATCTAAAATACCTCTCATTGATTGAGACGGACTTCTCCATAGACTCTGGACCTTGGTTAGATTCCTCTTCCGTAAGCAACATATGTGACATAGGCTCTGTTGAACCGTTCCTAAAGGAAACCTGTAAGCATGTCAGCTGTGGAGATATGTTTGACACCTCAGAAGAAAATGTATAATCCACAATTAACCCATTTCCATTTGCAGGATCTAGAAGTGTGTGTGACTTAGGTTTAACCAGTTGGTCAATGTCCTTGATTGAAATTCTGGCGAATGACCTTTGAACATGACCTAGATTGGATGAATTTGTGCTAGTACCAGGATTTTCATTCAGCCACGACTCAAGAGCTCTTTTGGACATTAATTCACCAAAACCCATCACAACAGAGGAACCGTTCTCTTCTGAGACTTCAGCATGATTGACAGAAGCAGGAGCACCATCCGAAAGATGAACTAAAGCACCAGCTTCTTCACCTTCATCATTATCAGATGCACTACTATACTTGTGTCCACCACCACTTAAACCAGATACAGAACCTTGAGAACTGTAATCAGATGTGTTCTCCTCATCCAAAGAACCAGATGAAGCATCAGATTCATCAACTTCATTTGATTCATGATCATTAACACTAGTACTCTCTGTCTTGATTCCTTGCGAATAGCCAGTCTCATCATCAACCAAACTACAAGGTTCTGGGAGAGGTTCATATCCTGGAGCAGCATGAAGTACTATCTGCGAAAGAGAACCAGGGAGATAGAATCGATAGCTAAACGGTTCAGATGGCACTTTCTTTTCACCCCCAAAAATGTATTCAGCAAGTACATATGTCAGGTCACTGAAATTTGTTTGATCCTTTAATTCTACTGAATGATTCAACCCCTTGGAGTTTGACAGAAAGTTCTTCACAACACGAGCACGGTCACGAACATCATAATTTGAGTCGCACTTGGCTAGGTCAAGCACATAACCCACAACTAATTTCACTTCAGACATATCTTCCACTTTGGAATGTACTAGGACCTGAAAACATATGAAGAGATTGCATGTAATCAATCAAAAATTAGTTAAATAGATAGGGTGCAGAGATGAATTTATAACTACCTTCATAAAAGAATGAAGAAGAGGAAATAATTTCATTATCCAATAATAAGAAAATGCTAAACTTTGAAAAATTTTATGAGGGAAGATCTATTATGTAAATACATTGGCTAATGAATAATCAACAGGGTGATCGATTAAAGCACAAATTGTCAAAAGCCTATAAGCTCTCAAATTTTGTTTGGTCCTTTTTATTAAGAGTTTATAAAATCCTTACAACATTAAGAAGACCCAAAAATCTAAAAGAAGCAAGGCAATAATATATGGGAGATTAGGCTAAAAGCTTTTTAACCCTGTCAGCTATGTTAAGATAACATATAATATATATTTGACAGGCACTTTCCCATTCAAGTTCTACATGTATATATAATCTAAAAGTAACAAGTAATTAAAGCAGAAAGGCATGCAATGAATTCCTAGGGGCCAAGCCAGTTATTTTTCTTTTACAAGCACATCAAAAACCGAGCAAAAAAAAAAATCACAAAAGATATAGGAAAAAAGATATTGCAGTCCATATGTGAGGAAGAGAAACTGCTCTTGCGAGATAATTATGAAGCTCCACAAAACCCAAAATACAAAGTTATGTAACAAACACATCCAAACCACTATACAATAGTTTTATAAAACTAATATTATATTAAAACAAGTTAGATAAATATATTCAACATAAATGACCTCACCAGCTCAGGTGTAAACATCACAGAAGAAAATTTAGTGACTGAAACAAAAAGAACTACTGCTGATAACTACCTTGACACAAGCATTAATGATCTGGAGCTTTGTTTCAACTGCCTCTAAAGTAAAATGCCGAGCAAGATACTTAAAAATTGTGGGAACCATCTTTGAAATGTGGCCTCCGATATTGATGTACTCACCCATCATCCATATAACCATCGCACGTGCTGCCGGTGCATACATTGAATCCAATTTTCGAACCAAATGAACAATTACCTTCAAGAAATACTCAAGTATTTAATAATAAGTACATTTAAGAGCTTCTGAAAATGACATTAGCCAATTCAATATTGTACTGGTAAGTAACATAGAAGACAAATATCATTATCACAAATACGTAGTAATGCAATAAACAACAGTCACTAATAACCCAATTTTAACGAAAGCTACCTCTTAGATTGGACTTTCCCACACTCAGTTACAGATCTATATGGTGCAATCTTCGTGGTGATAATAGGGGAAGACTGTCTCAGCTTTGGATGGTCTATTTGGTTGGAAAGGAAGAATTTTTTAAGACTGAGGATTCTCTGGAGAACGTGAGAGTACGGATTAATTTCAGAGTTTTTTGGTGGGTTCAACCATAAGATTTGGCTAGATAGTATAGCTTCCAATTCCATCATATATATATGGCACAACACAGTCTAATATGAATCTGACAAGAAAAACAAAGATTTCATACAAAGAATTATCAAATATGTTCATGTAAATGTCAGACAACAGCATGTGATGAAATGTTCATGTTGCAGGATATCCATTCCTCGCATGCAGATATATACCGATAGCACGGAGAATACAAATAAGAGAAATGAGCATAAATATGAACAGGGAAACTTATAAATAAACAAAGCAATTGACAAACTTACCCTCTCATGACGGGGAGGATCTTGTTTTATTATTGCCATGATAGACTTAACCATTTGAACTAACACTATTTCTTCTTCAACAGATGATGCAGCATCACTATTTAAAGATTCTGAAATTCGAATAACATCAAAGGACTTGCTGAAATAGTTATGGATATACAGATATGCCCAGAAGAATAGTTGAATGGATGATTACCAGATAAAGCCAGAAACAATAAACCTTCCAAGCATGTGTTCGCAACATCAGGAAGTTTTTGAGCACACAAACCAATTGCAGCCACAGTATCAGCAGCAAACCTCCTATCTGGATCTCTAATATAGTCCTATGAATTAACCAAATGATAAGCATCACACAAAAGAAATCCAAAACTATCGACACTAATTAAATCTTCGGATTATCAAATATCTTATTTTGGAAGATTTGAGTTATGGTCCATATGGAGATGATTGTTCTAGCCGTATGTTGATACCTGATCCTTATGGTCAGAAAAGAACAATAAGGAGTGAGCCATAAAGATTGATAGGGTCGTGTGATGGGTGTTGAGTCATTTTGAGTTCAAATCATTATTTGAATCTGATTTGATTAGAAATTGGAGAATTTCCATGTAGTCTTTTTTTTTTTTTTTGTACTATGGAGAGGTAGGGGTGACAATTTTAAGCACGATACAAAAAAGACACGAAAATTGAGGGTAGTGTTTACGCTTATCGTGTTTACGCTTATCGTGTTCACGTTATTATCATGTCAACGCGAGAAGGACCCGTTAAGAAAATAAGAAATTACATATAGCATATAGTAAATTAAAATTTTGTGTCAATTTTGTTGTCTTACCGTGTTAATATCATGTCATATCGTGCCTAATTTTATCATTAAACTGTTTTATTTTCTTATTTCAATTATAATTATAATTTATTTTTCTTGTCATATTATTATCATGCCATTTCAACATGAAATTTTTCGTGTTCATGTTGTGTCAGCAAGGGTCCTTATCCTGTTGTTTTCATGTTAGGGTTTATCAGATCATGTTGTCATAAGGTCAACACGAAACACGATACGATAAGTCGATAACACAAATTAACACCCCTACATAGAAGTATACAGTTCATCTTTTTCTATTATATATCTTTATTTATTCGTAAGCAATTGATTACACTATAAGTTAGAAAACTAAACCAGTCATTATAAATTTGGCCATGTCAAGTATCAATATTGATTGTTCAATTTTCTGTTTCATGTTTCATTTTCTTCTAAACTCATAAACCAGGCAAAGCAGCAACCCTTTGTTTCCTAGTTTCATTTTTTCACCCACTTCTTAGAGACTGCAGTTGCACACTACTGCAGCCTACCAAGGTCTCTGTTTATGTTCAGCATGCCATCTTAAGTGTTTTGGCCAAATCCCCACCCCCTGACACCCCTCATTTTTTATCCTATTTTGTCTCCATCTTTCACCAGGAAGCTGCTGCTGCCATGAAGAAAACCATGTAAACTATACAAACGATGATCAATTTGTTTATCCAAAATTCAAATAACTACTTGCCCAATCAAGACATTTTAATTTGACTGCTAAAATTTGCTTTGACTTCTCACTTGAAAGCCTGGATATAGTTCAAGCCAGAATTTAAAAAAAAGGTCTGTGGTAGCACAAGTGTCAAGGAGCAACACTATTTGGTGGTAAATTGGTAAACTGACCAAGTTCTTAAAAATAGTACTCCCACCGTCCCACGTATTTTTACCCACTTTCCATTTTGGGGTGTCCCACGTATTTTTACCCATTCCATTTTTGGTAAAAATACATAACATTTTATTACCTACTTTTTACAATCCCAACAACTTTAATTACTTTTTTACACTTTATCCATCATTCCCAACAACTTTATTTACTTTTTTCTTTTTAAATTACTAATTTATCCCTACTTTTTCCTACATTATATATTAAAAAAATAAAACGTCTTAAACTCCGTGCCCGTACAAACGGGTAAAAATACCCGGGACGGAGGGAGTATAATAATTAAATCACGTGTACAAGTACCTGAAACTCCAGAAAAATAGAGGAAATCGAAGACTCTGTCGCAATAGAGGAAAGTATTTCAAGCTTCAGTGATTTCGTCCGAAAGGAATCCGATGAGCTAATGAAAAAATCTTCATAATATAGAGAAAAAAGAGATGGCATTGCTTTCACAAAGACCTGAATATTGCAAAGAACCTGCATACAGATACATTGTGTGAAGATCAAATATAGACTGTCCAATTGGTGCAGGTACATTGTAAGTTCAAACAAAAATCCTCAATAATTGAAAGTAAGTTGATCTTCATCATAAGAAAAACATGTCATGGCTGCTACACACATATGATTTTAGACTACAGTAACTGCAACTGAAGACAATAATAGGCAGAAGAACAACAGTTGGGTAAAATCAAGAACAAGACGCCGACTAAAATCAAGTACATGATCATCTAGAGAGCACTCACCATCTATTATAAAACACAATACACTGATAAAGCAGTAGACCGCAAACAATAAACACTGAGGAGAATTTTAATCTGCAATACAACGAGGAACTTAAGGTTTTCGGGTAAAACCTAACAGATACTTTCAGCATATCTCCTCACCTTTTGAATTAATTGATGTTAAAGTTACATTATACATGTGGGATAAACAGCTTCCTTGACAGAAGCATAAGTACAGAAATAAGTATAATCTTGCATCCAGCCACGACTGGAACACAATAAGAACAAATGATGCATAATTATAGGCCAAACAACAAACAGTAAACTGCTGAAATTATACCATATGTAAGCTGAGAAACTAGAACCAGAAACATGTTTGGAATTCAATTCTTCTCACATGAACTCAACTGTGCAGTATAATCAATAAAATAATGGAAACTAAGAGGGTGCGTGGTCAGAGTTTGGGATTCACAAAGCAGAAATAACTCCAAAGTGATTGCATGGTATAAGGAATCATTCCTCTGAAAACATCGCTCACACCTCACTTTGGGATTGTATTATACCTCAACAAAATGAGAGGTATGACAGTTGCCCCATACTCATTCGCACTGAAATCATTACCAATTCCTATTTCCCTTACAACACTCCTAAATAAAAGGAAGTTCAATACATGAATATTACATAGTAAAGAGGTAAGTACCACATATTTTGAGGAGTTAGATGACCTCAACAGAAATAGCAAAGGCTTAACAATCTTTATAATGTCCTCCTTTGGTGCCATAATCCAGTGAACACCAGCAGCAGCCAACAAAACAGCACTATTATAACTCCATAATAATGGTGATGTACATTGCAACAAGATCTTCACATCAGCATTGCTTTTGGAAGATGTAATGCATGAATCATGGAATCCAAGTGAATCTCTATTCACATCTCCCAACTGAGATAAGTACTTATCTGGTCCTTCAAGGTAACTTCGAGAGACTATTTCTGCAATCTCACTACATATGTCAAAGCTGGTATCACCAAGGGGCTCTCTAATAGTAAGCTGAGTTCCCAAATCCCCCTCTCCTGAACTATGCTTCACCAAAGCATTAGAGGACAACATTATGGATTCCCGAACTAGCCCATGTTTTGCAATTACATACCGTAGAAGAATCCCAATCGAGACAATCTGACCCCATTCTTCCACATCAGGAAGGGTCTCACACAATCTTCTGAAATTTTTTCCAATCAAAGAGAAATTATTAGGACATATTGAAGCAAAAGCTGCTGCTGCAGCACCAACAACTCCAGGAGAGTTGTCCTTCAACAATATTCCGACAATCTGCAATAAAATAATAAATAGTTAATTAGCTATTATATCACGTGATTAATACTGAGAAAATAAAGTAAAATACTAAACAAAAAGAGATGGAACCAAATCTAAAACCTGCCTCTACCTTCATCAATATTCTCAGTAGGAGTGTGCACACTTTCTGGAGAATAATATAGTCATGGTTAACTTCAAAACTAATTTTTAGTTACAAGTTTTAGAATTTTGGATATGAGCCGGATAGAGAACACTGAAGTTCAAACCACAGACTAATCACTAGACAAATAAGTGACTGGTCAAAAATTAAATCAAGATTCAGGAAAGTTTCTCCCTTACATTTAGGTCAGGATAACATTTCATCCGTACAGTTCCTATTTCAATGTAGCTAAATACAACCTGAACAGATCTTCTACATAAATATGGCAGCAAGAAAGAAGCTGCAGTATGCAAAATAACAGACTAATTTAGAGAGGTGAAACCATGAAGCAGTTTTCTTGTCCTAAAAAAAAGGCCAATTTACTGAGGTGACTACCATCATATGCCCTCCCTATATTGTTTCCAGCAGGCCTATCTTCATTTTCGAAGTGCGCTACTTCATCGAAAAATAGACTGCAGAATAGAATTGGGAATTAGAAAATGAAAAATATGACCTCATGGAAAATTCAAACCAGGTCTGAAGTTTAATAATAATATTTTGTTTGTATAGTAACTCCAATGACACATAATTACCTAAGAAAAGTAAACTTTAACAAAAACACATTCTATTGTCACTACTAAAGTTACTAAGACCCAAACATACTCTTGCAAGTAAACATGGTACTTGTTATTGATAAAATACTCGCCGATCACATGCCGCAGGTAAGCTTCCAGATCATAATTGCTCTTGTAAAGTACTAAATAAAATAAATAAATGGGACATCACCTTGTAGTTGTGTCACTGTTCACAATGACCAATCTCTTTTCATCTATTTCATTAGATAAATGGGTTTTAGGAATTACTATATAAATTTAACTAAAATAATTCTTAGAAGTCAATACTGGTAGAAGATTATTTAGATCCCTTCTAATCCCTTACTCATTATTCCTTCATAATCCATCTCATTAACAGCCCATAGGTTATAGGAAGATAACCTATGGAGTAATACTCAACTTACCATGAAAGAGGTTTTGAAGTCAACCTACAATTCAAGAAAGAAAGATGATTAATGGTAATGTTTAGTTCTTCGATGTCTACCCATACTAATCACATCCTCAATTTATTTTCTTGTAACACATCCAAACATATATACATTTTTAAACACTTATTTCCATTTCTTTCTTCCACATCTGACATCACTTCCCTAGAACACTAATGACAAAGTCAAACATTTGCTAACATTTTTTAATGGACACAAAGTAAAGAAAACTACACACTCATCACCAAAATAAGGATTACAGCTTGTAAATAAAAAAATCTCAACATTTCAGAACAGAGCTAAGGGTGCAAAGACATGCTTGTTAAGCCAAAGCAATTACTATAAGCTCTTGGCTCACTTGGAGATTATGTCATCCAGATAACTAAGGCATGAAAAAAAAATGGCCTTTCAGAACTAAATGGTTCCTAAGAATATTTAATAGATTCCTTCATTAGAATTACATGATTAGAGAGATTTGAGAGAGCAACAACCAATTAGGATGCGTCCAAGATTCCAGCAGATATTTCTCATGAATATTTGTAATCACTAAGAGTAGTATGCAGGAAAACTAAAGGACCACTTTAAGGAATTCTGAAACCAGCTCTTTTCTGGTATTTACCCTCCTTAAATGAACAAGGAGAAAAGAAGCTACTAAACAGACCTCTTCAATTGCAGATGTGTGTTCCTCCAATCGCAAATCATGTAACTTGGGAAGGGCAATCGCTGCACACTTTCTAACATATACAGATGGGTCCCGGGCACATTTCCCTACAGCCACCAAAACAAGGGGAGCAATAACATGAAGGCGAATTCCTGCCATGGTTCGGAGGGCCCATGCCCTCACCAAAGCATTCGGATCCCCCAAATCCTTCTGAAAACAGTTTATTGAGAGCAATGTTTCATTCGGCCGCCTATAACACCAAAACTTCTTATCATTCAAGCGATACACTTGTTAATATTACAAATAAATTAGGAACTTTTAATCAAATGTTTCATCTATTAAACCAAAAGCCTATCAATAATTTTGAAACAGCCAAGTCAACTCGTGAACTACTGTTTTATGGCTTACTTCTCAGCATAATGCAGCAAGTACAAGTACACCAGCTTCTTTACTTCAAGTGATTGGGATGCCACGTTTTTCACCACCTAAGATCCAAAGGAAACAACCGTTAATTTAACTCGTAAACACTCTAGACAAAATCAAAACTAGTTATACAATCAAATTCTTAAAGCACGATAATACATTCCACGCAAATCCACCCGTAAAATTAATCGTGAAAATTATCTCATAAATCTAGTGAGCTACTTCACCAATCACCAATTAGATGGAAGTGGAACCTCACTTAGAATGACTAGTGTACTCCTCTCAAACGTGTGATCGTTTACGAATTGAACTAGGCACTTCATCAATCCAAAATTCGCAGACCGGCTGGATTAATTTAATAGAATAGGAGGGCAACTCATACTCACCTGAGGGAAGTAACTGGAGACATCGCAGCCCTGGGCAATGAGGGCGAGCAGACGCTTGAGAGCTTCGCATTTCTCGGATTCGAACTTACTATCAAGGAGCGGCGCAATACTTACGTCATCTGGGTCATCGTAGAGATGGGCGTCGGTGCCGATCCGGAACACCATCGTCGACGCCTTGCTCAGCGACTCCGCCGTCGCCCCGAAATGCATCATCTTTCTCGATTTATAACTTCAACGCGATCGTGTTCTGAGTTCTGACATTTCGGAGATATAGACGATGAGGTCGATCTATATGTAGTTTTATAAATTTACGTGATAATGGAAAAAAGTATCACTTTTGATTAAAAGTAATTTTTAGTATTCATAAGTCTTCAAAATAATTTATTCTAATCACTTTTAATATAACAGATCAAAATATCCTTAAAAGGGACTCATTGATCATATGTTTGAGATATCTTTTTGACCAAAAAGTACAAAAATACAATAATTTGTTTTACAGTCTATTGAATGCATTAATTTGTTACTTTTATATGCCTCATGAATATATTTTTTATTAAAATACAAAAAGATGCATTAATTTTATTCGTATGAATTTTTTTTTAATTTTTTCTGAAAAAAAATGTATTAGCCGAATAGCACAAAAAATGTTGGTCGAATAGAACAAAATTATTGACAGAATAGGCAGAATAGAAGAAATATTTTTTTTTAATTTTTTTAATTTTTTCTGGAAAAAAAAGTGTTGCCCGAATAGAACAAATAGTGTTGGCCGAATAGAACAAAATTGTTGGCCGAATAGGCCGAATAGAAGAAATATTTTTTTGAATTTTTTTAAATTTTTTTGGAAAAAAAAGTGTTGGCCGAATAGAACAAAATTGTTGGTTGAATAGGCCGAATAGAAGAAATATTTTTTTCGAATTTCTTTTTAATTTTTTTGGAAAAAAGTGTTGGCTGAATATAACAAATAGTGTTGGCCGAATAGAACAAAATTGTTGGTCGAATAGGCTGAATAGAAGAAATATTTTTTTCGATTTTTTTTTTTAAAAATTGGAAAAAAAATTATTGGCCGAATAGAACAAATAGTGTTGGCCGAATAGGCCGAATAGAATAAATATTTTTTTCGAATTTTTTTAAATTTTTTTTGAAAAAAAAAAGTATTGGCCGAATATAACAAATAGTGTTGGCCGAATAGAACAAAATTGTTGGCAGAATAGGCCGAATAGAATAAATATTTTTTTCAAATTTTTTTTTTATTTTTTCTTGAAAAAAATATTTCCTATAATTTTAAATGTGGTCCCACCCACCCTATTTAATGCAGTCAACACTGACATAATCATGCCCCCATTATAGTCGTTCTTTATCTGACAGTTATGGAGGTAATTTGGGGAGTTCAATAAATAGTGACTACTAAAAATTATTTTAAGGGAGGTGGCTATTTAAAAGTGTACTTAGTCAACAGTGGCTATTTAAAATTTGGTCCGTAAATATATCGCAATCACGCAATACCCACCCTCATGTTTTAACACACTTGCATTTCATTGCCCTGTATTTTGATTGCCAGACCATTCGGATGTAACCAAACCAAGCTATTCGTGAGCTATTCGAGTCTTGATTTGATAAAATATTCGTTCAAATTCATTTGTTAAGTTAAGTGAGTCGAGCATAGCCCGAATATCAAGCTCGAATAACTTATCGAGCCGAACTCGAGCCTACTAGTATTTGGTTCGAAAGTTCACGATTCTGTTCGTTAACGAGCTCACGAGTCTGTTCGCGAACATGTTCGTTAAGAGGGTCGCATCCATATTAGAATCATATATAAACGAGCTATAAAAAACTCGAACTCGAGCTTTAACGAACTCGGACCCAAGCTCAAATTCGAATTTAAAAATAAATTATTATGAAACCTTAATCGAGCTGAACTCGAACTATTCGCGAACTCATAATTTTTCGAACGAACCGAGCTCGAGCCTAAATATTAATATTCGAATCGAGCTCGAGCCAACCAAAATATAAACGAGCCGAACTCGAGCCTAGTGATATTCGGCTTGATTCGACTCGTTTACATCTCTAACCATTCCTTCCAAAATGGAGTATGAGAGAGTTTTGTATGAATCATCTATTCTCTCAATTTTAAAGTTTAAAAATAATTATTATAGGGTTAAAATTGAAAATTGAAATAGTTAAAAACCAAATACGGATTTTGTGGTAATTTGAAAAAAAAAAACTTAAATGACCAAATGTGATAATTTAACCGTAAAAAATTATAATTTCTCATATTATATTAAAATTCTCACAATATTATTAAAAAATGTTTAAAGATACTATATTTGAAACAATATTTTCTAAATCGCATCGGACCAGTCGGTTCGACTGGAAATCGGAGTTGGAATCAGTTCGAAACACCCAAAAAATTGTTTTAAGGTTGAATCGGGTTGGACATGAAAAATCAGTTGATCCGATCCAACTGATTATGCATAAATTTTTTAAAATGTTTAATTTTTAATTTTCTGATGTTTCACCCAATTTTTATAGTCCAATCGTAAAACTTTTACTTTTTTATATTCCGGGTTGGTTCTGGCTCCGATATATGGTCTAACCGACCGGTCCGACCTGATTTTGAAAACATTGTTTTAAATACTTCCTCCGTCTCATCGAAATATCTCATTTTACTATATTAGGTATTCCACTCAAAAGTTTCAAATTTTCCCTTTTAGTAAAAGACACCATATATGGCCACCATTCACTTCTAATACAATTGCCTACTAGTCCACTTCACATAAAATAATAATACTTCTTAATCCGTGAAAAAAAAATGAGGACCTTTGCTCGGGATGGAAGAAGTATAATATCTTTAAATATT
This sequence comes from Pogostemon cablin, assembly GCA_023678885.1. Taxonomy (NCBI): domain Eukaryota; kingdom Viridiplantae; phylum Streptophyta; class Magnoliopsida; order Lamiales; family Lamiaceae; genus Pogostemon; species Pogostemon cablin. Next base: position 2,927,937 of record CM042970.1, read on the forward strand.
TTTTATGATATTGTGAGAATTTTAATATAATGTGAGAAATTATAATTTTTTCCGGTCAAATTATCACATTTGGTCCTTTAAGTTTTTTTATCAAATTATCACAAAATCCGCATTTAGTCATTTAGATATTGCAATTTTCAATTTTAATCCTTATTTATTAGATTTTGGTCCTGATGTACCAAAATTTGACAGAAATGACCAAAATTGAACAAAAAAGAAACTAAAATTGAAAATTTCAAATGATACAAAACTATTTGTGGGTTTAATAATACTTAGTGACCATTTGATAAATTTACTTTTTATTTTTTACTATTTAGCATTGAATACTACATTTTTTATATATAAAAATAAATAATTATACCTTGATTTTATAAAAGAAAAAATAATTAAATATTAATTTTCTTCCTATTTCAACTTATCTTCTCAATAAAAAAAATATTCTTATTAATTAACTAGTTATTTTAGATATAAGTTGTATATCACATACGTGTTTTATATTAATTTTTTTAAATTATAATTCCATTTCCCTATATTTTGTAAGGGCAAAAACTTGTGTATGCCTTTAGAATTTTGTATTAAATTATATACTCTTTAGTATATAAATGTGTACCTAGGCAAAAACTTGTGTGCGCTGGGCGCACGGAAAAACACTCCGTAAACCTTTAGAATTTTGTGTTAAATTGTATACATTTTAGTATAAAGACGTGTGCCCTTTATTTTTTATAGAAAAAATATATTAATAAAAAGTGTATATCCTTTAGAATGGTGTACCCTTATTAATTAAAGTGTATACCTTTTAAATAAATAATGTACTTTTATCTATAATAATAAATTCTAAAGGCGCACGGCGTGCGCCCAGACACACGCAAGTCTCACTCTTTTGTAAGAATGTACTTTTTTTTCGTAATATATATTTTTTTAAATAGAATTTTTATTTTATTACTCTTATTTTCTAATTGTGAAGGTTTAAATTAACACGGAATCTTACAAATAAGAATTAATAAGGAGAAATTTGGAAAAATCAAATTAAAACAAGAGAAAATAATAGAGCAGTGTTAATATTGTAAAAATTTGTGGGCCAAAGGTCGTATTAGCCTCTAAACTTTAGTCAACCGATCAAGTAATCCCCTAAAATATTTTTTTTTACGAATAAACCCTTCTTCTTTAAAAAAGAATCAATTCCTCATTTTATTCAATGTGAGCAATTAAACACTTCATCTATTTTTTTTAATCATGCAACCCACCTTTTTATAATATTTAAATCAAATTTACTCTACCTTTTATAAATTAAAGATAAAATTGATTAAAACACGTTCACACCCATTTTAATTGTCCTCCTCATTTTCGATGAACATTTTTTTCTTTTCTTTTTCTTTAATTTTTTGATTTTTTTTCTAATCATCATCTTCTATTTAATATTTTATTATCGTTAAATATTTTTTAATAAACAGTCGTATAAAAGATAAAATGTGATAATATTAGACTATTAGTGATAATAATTTTAATAAAAAAAATATATGATTAAGAAAATGTGACAACTGTCAATTAAATTATTTCATAAACAATTTATATGACAAATAAAAAGTTATAACATTTTTAATATGCATATTTAAAATTATTTTGTAAATATAACAATAATTATGAGGTGAAAATTATTATTTAATTTTTAAAATAAAAAAAGTTATAAATATAACGTAAATATTAAAGTAATTTAAAGTAAATACTTATTTTTTTAAGAAATAAATAAATAGAACGAATGTCCATTTTTCTTGACCAGTTTTTTTTAAATGTTATCATTTATTTTATAGGGTTTATTACTGATAGGTACGTGTTTTCATAGACTAATTACTAAGAGATACAAAATCAAATTGAAGTATTAAGGGATACATTTTAATATTTCATTTTTCCAAGTTTAACCTTAGTAAACTTAACTCGGATGTTAAACTCAACACATATGTACAATTCGGTGTACAACAATGTACAATTCGATGTACACATATGCGAACACGAACACAAACGAACCATGTAAACAACACGAACACACAATCGACTGTACACTAATGTTCAAACTTCAAAATACAACAATGAACACTAATATTCAAAATACATCAATATTAAATAATTCGATAGACAAAATACACACATATACAATCGTTTTCCTCATGCTTTTATTGTACACTGATGATAAAAAAAAACATCAACAGAAGATTATACGACTTGAATAATAAGCAAAAGTATTTATGAACACCCATGTTCAAAAATAAAATTTGTGAAAATTTCTCAATCATCAATCAAATTTTGTCACCATAACACTAAAATCATTAGATTTAACAAAAAATTATAGCACCCGACCCAATAAAAAAATGTTATATTAAATTACTGTACATTGGTGTACAGTGAGATGAACAGTCATTGAAATTACCAGATCGCGTTTCGGCTGCGCTAAATTACTGTACATTGGTGTACAGTGAGATGAACAATCGTTGAATTTAACAGATCGTGTTTCGGCTGCGCTGGCAGCGACCCAATTAAATTACCAGATTGTGTTTCCGGCTGCTGATGGCGATGGAACCTTAACACGCAGCGACGGAACCCTGCTGATCTGACCGCTGATTGAAACCCTAACGCGCAGCGACGAACGGCGGGGAGCAGCGTCGACCACCGATTGACGGCAAACAGCAGCGGCACACAACGGCGACGGATGTAAAGCTTCAGCGACGGACTGGGCCAATATTCTGGTGGCGGTCAGCAACTCCGGCAACGATCGACGGAGGAGCAACATCCAACGACGAGCAGGCGTCAGCAACGGATGACGGATTTTACGAGAGAAAATAGAGAATTTTGGTTGAGATTGATGGAATGTGGTGGGGTGAGAGGAGGGATGGGAGTGCATATATATACTCCATCCGTCCCAGGTTAAGAGGATCATTTTTCCATTTTGGTCGTCCCACCCAAAGAGTCTCATTTTATTTTTTACACATATGGGACTCACACACCCCTCTAATATAATTAAATGTTGGGACTCACACTTCTACTAATACAACTACCCACTACACATTGAATAATAATACTCCTTAATTTACGTGGCATAAAGCAAATGACCCTCTTAAGGAGGGACGGAGGGAGTATATATATATATATATATATAGACTTAAAGTTTTTATGCGAGAGTAATTCTAAAAACTCAATGTACTACATAGTAAACAGGTAGATAATTTTGTGCCTAGCAGTTACTGACCATTTTTTATATGTTCCGTAAACTATTTAAATTCTTTATTTGCTCTATAAATTATTTATGAAATAATGCAATTGTATAATTATAATATTAGTTTTTATTAAAAATATTATTACCTTTTATTTGTCATATAAATTTTTCGTGAAGTATTATTAATATTTTCTAATCATATTCTTTTTAAATATATGTATAAATGTTAAATAATTATAAAAAGACGAAACAGAAAAAAAAATTTAAAGAAAGAAAAAGTATTAATTTTTTTAATAAAAATATATTATTACAATAATAAAAAATTAAATAATAGAAGAGGATTAGAAGAAACAAAAAGAAAAATATAACATATAAGGAAGGAAAGAAAGATTAGAACTGTTCAGAAAAAATAAAAAATGGGGTGTAAAGTGTTTTTATGTTTAATTTAGGGCATCTCCAACAGCACGGTAAAATGGGGTGGAATGCCTTTTTCCGTGAATTTCTCGCTCCAGCAGCGCGGTAAAAGTGACGGCATTTTTGTGTGATTGGTTCATTCCGTGGCTTTGCCGTGGGAACTTTTTTTTTTTTTTTTCCTTTTTTGTTTATTTTATTAAAAGTGATGTTATGTAGTTTTTTATTTTACTTTTACAAACAATAAAAGAATTTTTTCGTTTTAAAGGAAAAGTTAAAATTAAAATAAATATGAGATTTGAACTTAAACAATTAATATTACATAGTTAAAATTACACCACAAGTAACATAAAAATTTTCAGTGTTTAATTATTTAATAAAAATTTCTAAATATTTTAGCTATATTAATTTTTGTCTTAAATTAGAGATAAATATTAAAATTAAAAAATATATAGAAAATAATTAAATAAATATTAAATGAATTTTTTATTTTATAATGAAAAAAGTAGTGGAAACTACTGAAAATGAATTACTGTTTTCACACCATTTTTGTGCTGAATGTGTTGCAAAATGATGCAAACTGCTGGAGATGATCTTATAGAAGTTGGAGGGCATATTTGATCAAATTGTTATTAAAAAGTGGGTTTAATGAGTAAAGAAATAGATTGAGGGTTTAGTTGTTCAAATAGTATAAAATGAGGGGCTTAATCGATCCTTATTTTAAGACGAAGGGTTTATTTGTATAAAAATATACTTAGGGGCCAAATTGATCCGTGTACTAAATTTTAAGGGTTTATACGATCCTTTTCTCAAAATTTGTGTGACCATTTTTCAAAATGAGTTTTAAACGACGAATAAGAAGTTTATATTTTAATAAAAATTAAGGGTTGATAGATGATAATTGATGGGCGGGTTGTTAATTAATAAATGGTTTATATTTAAAAAAAATAATAATACTAACTAATTAAAAATAATAAAGTGATCTAAAATGCACAACAGCAGGTCCTTGGTGAAAATGAAATGAAGCAGTAGGGTTAAAGTGAAATTTGATCAGCTTCTGATATTCCGCCGCCGCCGCCTTGCGCAGTCGATTCTTTCGTTGTTTCTTCTACGTTGCTCCTTCTCTTGTTGAATTTGCATCCTGTTTCCCCTTTCCCATAACTTATGAATCCTGTTGTTTGATAAATGCGTTTGCTGCAGAAGCTGAGGCGAGTGAAGATTGATCATGTTGGACATTAATCTCTTTCGTGAAGAGAAGGGCGGCAACCCTGAGAAAATTAGGGAGTCTCAGCGCCGTCGTTTTGCCAATGTGGATCTTGTAGATGATGTTATTGAGCTTGACAAAGTTTGGAGACAGCGTAACTTTCTAACAACAGATTCAAGTTTCATATTTTGTCTACTTTATGTTTGAAGTCACTTTTGAAGATTTACTGAGCTCTGAGGTGATATGATAGGCCAATTTGAGCTGGATGCATTGAGGACGGATAGGAACAAGATAAGCAAAGAGTTTGCTCGCCTCAAAATTGTGAGTGCATTTTTTCTTTGGTTTTCTACTTTCTGGCATGGTGGTGTTTTCTTTTTCCTCTCATGTTTTTAGAGCCAAAGTTTGGGAATCGGATTTCAGAGATAGCGAATGTAAATTTATTCATGGTGGTAATTTGGCCAGGTTTAGTAGAAGATAAAGAAAATATTAATCGAAAAATAGGAGAACTGGCGATGAATTCGTTTCTCAACAGTCAACTCCCTCCCTCTTCATTTTAAATTTCATAAATGTATCATATAGACCCATGCCAACGAGATTTTATCTAATAATGATGTGCTCCAATCTTAACGTGATATATTATTTGACCCTTAGGAGGGTGGACATGAACATCAAAATACAAATGACTAAAGGAAATAGTTACATTTTAATAACGAAAATTCAGTGCTTATTATCTGAAGGGGGCAGTTTCTTTCACCTTGGTGTAGCTCGTGTTGGGTACAAGATACCGATCTATGTATTAAGGCAACTAGGCCAACTAAGTTCTAGAGGTGTCCTCCTTTTTATGTGTTTTGGTTCTAGCCTAAGCTGTTTATTATGATTTTGGAAGTCAGGAGGAGATACAAGTGGCATGACTGCAAGTACAGAGGAGAACAAAGTTCTGACTGCAAAGAAGGAGGTAGAGGTACAGGAGGCTCTAGCAGCAGTTCAGTCTAAATTGTCTATTATTGGAAACCTAGTGCACGATTCAGTTCCTGTCAGCAATGATGAGGTGTGATTGAGGCTCTTTTTATACTATGAAAATTGTCTGCTTCTATGTTGAATTTTTGTGCATGAATAATGAGATGTTTAATAGGAAAACAATGCCATTATTCGGTCATGGGGAGAGAAGCGGGTGGAGAAGAACCTGAAGAATCATGTTGAGCTTGTTGAGCTTCTTGGACTTGCAGATACAAAGAAAGGTGTGCTCACTATAGATAAACATAATTAACTTGATAGTCCTGAGACTATTATCTGTTAAGTTGATAACTTTATGAGTTTTTTATGTCAGTGATGCTGATCTCTTGTAAATAACATATTTGCACCCACAGTTTTTATTTATATTATTTCAAGTTTCTCAATTAGTATAATGAATATAGTACATTATTCGAAAAGGAAACTTATCATGCCAAATGGGTTAGTGGTTTGCTTTATTGAAAAAATAAAGCACTAACACGTTTTTTAAATTTTAAATGAAGAAGCGTTACATGATGTGTGAAATTGGAAAGTATATTTATGATTTCTTACCCTTACAAAGATTATTAAGACTTGGTTTGGTATGTATCTACTTTATGTTTTGCTGTCTAGATGCTCTGGCTTCTAGCTAACCGAGAATCAGCTTGTGTTTAACTGTTTTAACTTTATTGATCAGTTCCATTTTAATACTTATTGAATATTTTGAATTTTGAAGTTGGCTCTTCTGGAATCATATGATTAGATTATGAGCTTTTGATCTCCCTTGTATTAGGGGTGGCAATTCTTGTTGTCTTGTCGACACAATAACAACATGATTAGGTCAGATCCGAACATGGCACAATAAAGATCCTTTCTAACATGACACGAATTTGAATTTTTTTATGTTGACACGAGACGAGATGATAAAAAACAAAATAATTATTTTAAAGAAAGAAACTAAAATAATTTATTTAATAATAAAATTCACCACTATATGACACTAAGAAGATAAACTTAAAGTAAATAAAAATTAACACGGCAAGACATGGTAAAATTCTCTTAATTTGCTGTAGTGTTACATGTAATGAACATGATACGACATGACATTAGATTTTCGTGTCCTTGTTGTATTATGCCGTGTCTCAAATTGCCACCTCTACCTAGCATTGATTGAGGGATATCATCTATGATTGATTGAAACTATGCAAACTGCATTCTCAAATTTACTTTTATTTCAAGGTGGGCTTGGAAACCACTTTGCCTGTTATTACATGAATCCAAATCCTGAATCATGGTATCAGTTTCACTACTTCCAGTTCAATTAGTGTGATATGGATATGCATCCTGTGTAAGCAGAAATATTGTTAGAGAAATAAAATATTGTTTTAGCAGAAATTGATATGGTTTCTGCAGCCTTTTTCATGGATTTAATAATTGTTTTTAAGTTACTGATTCAGGGCTTTAATGTTATATTGAATGAGAGTTTAGCTTCTATTTTTGCTTGGTTTGTTGGGGTGACTTCCCTCTTAACATTGTGCCTGAGAGCACTAGTTATAGGTATCCATAAGCTCTGGAGTTTGAGAAGCTGGAGAATTATGGAAATTGGGAGTGAGGTTTAGAGCCTCACGGGCCGTCTGTTGCTTGCTTTTTTTTTATCTTTTTTATTTTTTATTTATTTATTTTATTTATTATTATTTTTTCTCATGAGTGGGTTTAGTATCTAATTTTTTTTTTAAAAATCAATTATACCATCAGGAGTAAAGAATAAGTAAAACCACCAATCTAGCATATGGGAGCAGCCATTGTTCTCCTTTGATCATTTTGATTTTTAGTCTAGTGTGAACACTAGTTATTTGTATAGGTTTCACCAATGAGCCTAGAGAACCATATATTGGAACCTAACTGTATAATCAATTGTATTCTTTCTTGTAGAATTTGCATTTAAATTAAGTTTATTTTGCTTCTTTCAGGTGCTAATGTAGCAGGTGGCCGAGGTTTCTATCTCAAAGGGGATGGAGTACGACTTAATCAAGCTCTAATCAATTTTGGTCTCGATTTTTTGGAGCAAAGGGGTTTCACGGCATTACAAACTCCTTTCTTCATGAGGAAAGATATTATGGCTAAATGTGCCCAGTTGGCTCAATTTGATGAGGAACTTTATAAGGTAAAATTTTTCCCAGTTTAATTTAATAGCTTGGTAATTACTATTTAAAATGTACGTAAATTTTCTTCTTGTCATTCTTTTCACTTTAGACAAAGATTCGACCGAAGGTTAACAATCCTTGTAAACCAAATCTCACTGGCCATGTTTTTGTGCTTTCATTGAGGTTTTGGTTGAGTTTTTCCACTGATTGTAGTTGTATCTGTCTGTTTATCTCACTAGAAAATTTGGTCCTGTAACTAAGCCATCTTTATCTTAAAGAAAGCATGTCATGAAGAGTGCAGAAGAGTATTGAACTGTTTTTTCTTTTTTTCTTTTTCATGCATATCTTGTTATTACTTACTTCCTACACCCCATAGCAATTGACACTTTTTTTTTGTGCATGTAGACTAAGAAAATGCAGTTTTTGGGGATAGCTTTGTATATTTTTGGTAACAAATAAAATGTAATGTATGTTATGCGTATAAGGTAGAGACATTTTTTTTGAAAATAGAGTGTATTGAGATGTTAGTTGTATTGAATATATTTTTACCTTTTGAAGTATGCTAATTTTTGTGGGACAAACCAAAAAGGAGAGTGTCAATTTCTGTGGGATGGAGGGAGTAATTGTTTTGAGAGACAGTGAGAGGCCGATAAACTTATCCTTTCGATAATACGAAGTGCAGTATTCACACGATTAGTACATATTTATTTGAAAATAATCCGTCCCAGAGCAATGCGAACAATTTTTATTTTCGTCCATTCCAATACATCATTTGTATTTACCATTTTGCCTTCAAATTAATACTCCTGCTTAAAATCACTTGATCAAGGGGAAACAATTTAGTCAGGGAAAATCTTGGGTGAGGCTATCTCATGAAGCTTGTTTAGATAGACCGGAAAAATGATATTGTTTAAATTAAGGCAGTTCCTTTAAAAGCATAATTTTTCCCCTTACTCATGGAATAAGGCCTAACACAAGTTTTGTCATCATATTATTATTAAATTTTTAGCAAAATGATATTGTTTTGAAATGAAGTCTGTGAACCCAAATGATAATAGAAATTAATATTATGATACTGAGTAATTTGAATGCCCAAAAGTAGAACAGACATTAGCTTTACATTGTTGAACTGTCAATTCAATGATCAGATGGTTCTATTTTGATACAACTGGAAAAGAGCTCATGCCTGCTTGGCTGCTTAATTGGTTATGGTTTAAGAAAAGGATTTTGTAAGCCGGTGTACTGTCTAGATGTATTTGTGCAATTTAAATATCAGTTCCTGCAAATATAAAATAGTGAATTGCATGCATAATTAGTGAACCTGTGCAATGAAAATTTTTAGCTGAAATGTCTTTTTGGTGTCTAAAAGGTTACTGGGGAAGGAGATGACAAATATCTGATTGCTACAGCTGAGCAACCGCTTTGTGCTTATCATCTTGATGATTGGATTCATCCTTCACAGCTGCCTTTGAGGTATGGAAAGAAAGGCCCAATTTGCCTTTCTTGGCTTGGTGTAATTTTATGTAGCTTTATATTGGTTTACAAGCATCAAAAGATTTTTCTTATCTGGCTCTTTGTTTATAATCAAGTTGACGTTATGAGTTCTATCAGATATGCAGGATATTCCTCCTGCTTCCGTAAAGAAGCCGGTTCACATGGTAGAGATACATTAGGAATATTCCGTGTGCATCAATTTGAAAAGATAGAACAATTCTGTATAACCAGTCCAAATGGAAATGAGTCGTGGGATATGCATGAAGAGATGCTTAAAAATTCCGAGGATTTCTACAAGCTGGTATCTCTCCAACCCTTCTTCTGAATTATTTTTTCTGAAAAATGGCTATTACATGTCATAGAACCTGCAAATTTGCATTGAAGTAAAAAATGCTTTATAAAAAGACTACTATATCCATGCTGATTAAGATCACATTGCTTATATTGATGTTTGCATCTGCTGTATTCTAATTGTCAACGATTGTGAAATTATTTTTTCTGTGAGCAGCTGAACATTCCATATCAAGTAGTTGCTATAGTTTCTGGTGCATTGAATGATGCTGCTGCGAAGAAATATGACTTAGAAGGGTGGTTTCCATCATCAAATGCGTATCGAGAACTTGTCTCCTGCTCAAACTGCACTGATTATCAGTCAAGAAGATTAGAAACACGTTATGGGCAAAAAAAGGTCAGAGTTATCTTCTCAGATCTTGTTATCTTTTCACCCATCATTTAGATTTCTGGTGGATTGGGTGACGAACATTTATTAGGATAGAAAACGTTGTGTTCCAATTTGAAATCATTATGTTCAACCATCATCTTTCTGAAACAATTGATATTAATGAAAATGGTTGCAGAGTAATGATAAAATTAAAGAATATGTCCACATGTTGAACTCTACCCTTACGGCAACGGAGAGGACATTGTGCTGCATCCTCGAGAACAACCAGAAGGAGGACGGGGTTGAAATACCAGAGGCACTTAGACCATATGTGGGTGGGAAAGCCTTCATTCCGTTCAAGATCACCACCAGCAAAGAGGCAAAAGGGAAGAAAACGAAGGAATGAGTCACGGTTAACCATCTTTATGTGGAAACCAACTCATTTTTCGACTCTTCGTATCACTTTGGTCAAGGTGCATTTACACCAAACTTCCTCTATATAACATTCACTGTATGGGAGCTTGTGCATTAGCCTTGTGATTACTTTTACCTTTTTACATTTAAAGTGACTATTTTTGAAAAAACATTTTATTGCAAATTGTGTCAAAACTAACTTTAAAGGACACTGGAGGGTGAATGTATGATATATACTTTGCATGATTTTCTTTTATCAATTTATTGAAATATTTGGCCTTTTCTTTCCTTGGATTATGATGTCACAAACTCGAATCGATGGATGTTGGTCACAAGGATTTTAACTCTGGTTATATTTTTGTATTACAACTCATATTACACTTATTAGATGAGTGACGCGTGAGTTGTAGGAAAATCTTAATATTTCCCGTTATATTTTTCTAGTAGAGTAAATATATCGTCTCTTACCTACATGTTACTCATTCACCCTTTCAAGGAAGGGCAAATACGGCAACGAGTTTGAGCGGATCATCCAGGTCTTCGCTCAATCACTTCCTTTTCCATTAAGTGATTGCTTAAGGACCTTAGCGTACGATCTGGGCCATTCGATGAAGAAAATGTAATATCAAAATATAATAGGAGATCCAAATTAGTAATTTACTCGAATCAGGTCAAATTGCATTGGAATTCAACAAAATGAATTTATATTGATTTTTTTCGGTTTGACTTGATCTTCTTTCTAATTTTGTTCGATTTCGTGGTGTAAATTGGTGACAGATTCATTCCTTGTCATTGATCGCGAATTCCAAAATTCTTTGGTGGTGAAATGCATACTTCGGCAAAAATGCAAATGGGTTGTATATCGCTCGCAGTTTATGATTCAGTTTTAGAGGGGTATTCTTTAAAATTGTTCCACGTACAATTGGGTTAAAAAAAATAAATATAGATGCTAAAGTTCCACATACAATCAGATTAAGATGAAAAGTTGATAATGCCATTAATTTGGATTAATAGTCAGTTTCAAGAATAAAAATTAAATTATAGGTGTGAAAGTGAGTGCTATTCATACTGTATCCTAGTTACTATATCTTTAAAGGAGGGTTTAATTTTTGTGAGATATCGCGAGAACCCATTATACAATTTTTTTATGAGTGAGTCTCTTGTGAGCCTGGTCATACGGATTAAGATCCGTGTTCCTTTACAATTTAAACCCCTAGCAATACATAAGTTTAAATAGAATTGGAGGGGGAGAGTTGTGTTCACATAGGGACATGAAGTATCATCTGTGTTCCCGGGGGCGCAGGAGCTTTTGTCTTTTTTTATATTTATGTGTTAATAATTTATATATTATTGAATATTTTATATATTTAATGAATAGTTATTAGTTTTATTTAATCATATTTTTTATAATTATTAAAAAATAATTGAACTTATATTATATTTAATAATATAATTTTATTTAAATATAAATTTAAATTTTAAAAAATAAAAAATATATAAGATAAATTAATATTAAAACGAGTATAAACGGTTTTTGAACAGGTACATGTAATATGATGGATCTTTTAAATGAAACACTTGCAAGTATTGAGTTGTTGGTATATAAAGGGCTACCGATACGAGTGCACATATTAGCATAGAACTAAGGGACATGTCTCAAAGTCAGCAACGTACGCATATTAGCATAAACACACACATATGAGCATAAAACTAAGGAGCACGTGTCATCATAAACACACACATATGCATAAAACAGACACGTGTCACATACGCAAAGAACAGGTGTTTGTTGCGAAAGCACATAATTAAAAACACTTGTCACAAACGCAGCAAAGAACAGACATATGCATAAAACAGACACGTGTCACATACGCAAAGAACAGGTGTTTGTTGCAAAAGCACATAATTAAAAACACGTGTCACAAATGCAGCAAAGAACAGGTGTTTGTTGCGAAAGCACATAATTAAAGACACGTGCACATAATTAAAGACACGTGTCACAAATCGCAAGGAACAAGTGTTGACATGTGTCAAAGACAAGGACAGATGTAAAGGCTAGAGACACACGTGTCACACACGCAAGGAACAAGTGTTGGTGTTAAAAGGCGGTGTCAAATGCATGAGACACGTAGACATGTGTCAAAAACAAGGACAGATGTAAAGGCCAGAGACGTGTAAAAATACTGAGTTGTTGCTGCTTAAAACTATAATGGTAAAAATAGATGGCAAATTATGACAAAATAGATTACGGAAATAAATCATGAGAGTTGTCTATAACTTTTTATTCTATTTTGTATATATATTATTTTATTTTGTATATATATTTTTTAATAATTATATTTTTTTTTCACATTTAGTTTTTTATTAAAAAAATTATCATCCATATGTATATAACTTTTTATTTAATAGTATATATATATATTTTTTAATAATTGTATACATTTTTACATTCAAATTTTTATTAAAAAAAACAAACAAACAAATTATACATTTTTGTTTTAAAAAAAACCAACAAACAAATTGTATACATTTTTGTTTATAATTGTATATGTTCTTTTTCATAATTATATACTTTTATGAAAGTGGTACACCGTATCTTGAGGTGCACCAAATGTTGTTGGCCTTCGAGAATGCAATTATAATTATATCATTAAAAATAATACTAAATTTAAAGAAATATTAAATTCTTTATTTATGGAGATATGAAAAAAATAATATTTCTTAAATTATAATGGTAAATATAAAACTATAATAAAATAAATAAATAAATATATCATTAACCACAAATAGATTATAAAGATGGCATGTAGATACCATTTAGTGAATGAACTTGTAAACTTTTATATATATATGATTAACCACAGAATAGATTATAAAGATGTCATGTAGATAACACTCAATTTCGTTATCCTGCCCATATTTCATATAATTTAATTATAATTATATAATTAGGAAGGATTAATTTAATTTAATTAATAAAATTTATAAATTTTTATATTTTAATATATAAGAGGAGGTTTTCGAGCCTCCTTCACAATTAACAATATATTATCATGATCATGTAAAATAGAAAATAAAATTTTGTGTACACCCTACCCAAGTTTGCTCCCAATGAATTAATGATAATGATATCAAACTGGAGGATTCTATTTTCAAACAACTCAAAGTGTTTAACTACCACATGAAAGAAGCTGCTTTTATTTATATACCAATATTAGAAATATCAAATAATTAACGGTGAAATATTAATATTAATAAAAATCAAAATAGTCTTATCGACATTCTTATTGATATACGCAATAATGGATTAGCTTACCTGATCATTACGCTTTCCCCCAAATTATCTCGTTAACAATGACATGGACACATGTGTCAATTGAATAAAATTAATATAATTTTTTTTTGTTTCATCTTATTTTGTTAAGTTTGCCAAAATTCATATAATAATAAACCAATAAAAAAATTGATATCTTGTGTAAAAGTGCACACTTTACCCATATGTGTATGTATAACTTTATAGTCACTATTGTATACTTCCTCCATTTACTTAAAAAAGGATATTTTTTCAATTATGGGCATCCCACTCCAAAGAGTCCATTTTTCTTTTTTAAACATATGAGACTCACACACACTCAGTAATACAATTAAAATATGGGGTTCACACTCCCATTAATACAACTACACAATACACATTAAATAATAATACTTCTTAATCTACATGCAAAAAGCAAAAGACCCTCTTGCTATAGAACGGAGGGAGTACATATTTCTTAATAATTGTATAGCTTTTTTTACATTAAACTTTTTATTAAAAAAACTTATTAAAAAATTAGTTAACTAAGTGTATACTATATTTTTATTCATTAATTAATGTACATATTTTTATTTATAAGTGTATAAGTTTGTGAGAGTAAGTGCACAATGCACCCGGATGTACAGGATAATTAGCCCAAAAAATACAAAAATTGGTCAAAAATACTCCCTCCATCCTAAAAATATTGACACACTTTCCTTTTTGGATTATACTACAAAAATTGACATATTTCCTTTTTAAGGATATGAGATCCATAAAAAATAATTTATTTATTTACATGGCCCCACACACACATCACACTCACTACTAATACAACTACCCACTACACATTAAATATTGCTTTTCTCACTTAATTTTACTTTAACTTATTATACTCCTTAATCTCCGTGCCAAAAAAAGTTTCAATTTTTTGGGACGGAGGGAGTAGATATATAAAAAATTATTACCACAAAATCGTAACTTTTTAAATTATGGACCAAAATATTCTTAAAATATATGGGACGGAGGGAATAGATATATAAAAATTTATTACCACATAATCGTAACTTTTTAAATTATGGACCAAAATATTCTTAAAATGTATATACCGACATGTAACGAGTAGGGGTGAGCATAAAATTTTTAAAACCGCTCAAACTACCAGAGCCGCACCGAATTGCACCGCCACTAATAATATCTTTGTATAAATCGCGATTTATTTATATTAGACAAAATCGAACCGCCATACCGATGCAATTTTGATTTTTTCTTAAAATTGCACCGCACCGCAATTTCGATTTTTTCTTAAAATTTCACCACACTGCACCGCCTTAAATATAATCCATATATTTACATGTATATGTACAAATATGTATGTGATTTAAACTTATTTAACCTTTAGAATCTCAACTTGTTATACTCTTTAAATATATATTCTTTGTAAATTGTATAATTGTCAAATTTTCTAACAAATAGTGATGGTTTTAAAAAACATTCATGAAAATCTATCTTTCAAATATATAGTGACATTTTAATTTGTAATTAGAATGAGATACTATAAGTATAACATAGCAAACAAGTTATTACTATTAGAAAATTATTTTTTAGACTATTGTAGAATAATATATCATGTAATTATCATTATGGGCTACTAAAATAACATTTATCTATATGTTTTATGTTATTTGTATTGTTATACACTATGTTATTAGAAAAACCGTTAAACCGCTAACACCGATTGCCAAACCACAAAAAATCGCATGATAAATTATAGTGGAAAAACGTGATTTAAAATTAAATATAAAACCGAACTACCTATAGTAAGACAATTTAAATTTTGTCGAAAACCCACCCAAACCGCACCGTGATCTTGTAACGAGGTTACCGACTTAAAAATCGAAATAAATGTATAAAGAGAAGAGTAAAATTTAGTTATTTTTAAATTCTCTCTATTAATTGGAATAGGAAGAAGCATTTTCTCGAAATATTAGTATTTAAAAAAATTCACTTATCCCAAGGAGCCGAACTCATTGCTCACTCATTTAATTTAAAGTGAAATGACAAAAAGTAGTCACTATTACTTAAAAGTAATTTTAAGTGGTCACATGTGTTATATACAATTTATTCTAGCCACTTTGAATGGAATTGGCCAAAATACCCTTGAGAGGGACATCAGATTCCTCACTTTTTTGACCAAAAGTACTAAAAGTACAATAGAAGAATCTGATTCCTCTCTATTTCTGTAAAAAGTGTCAAAGTACAACTATGTAGGCATGTACTCACCTCATATGCTTACAAAAAATGAGGTATATAGTATACTATATATAATGGTGGTCCAACCATTGTGCTGCATCATACACATATATTCATTTCATTTTTCAAGTTTTTTTCGAGATTTCAGCATTTGGGGAGCAACTATTTTTTCTAGTTCTTTAGAGGTGTGAGAATTTAGGGAGCAGTAAGGTATGTTTTTAAACTTATTTTAAAAGCTATGAATGCATTAATTTGATCATTTTTACATGGCTCATGCGTGTATATTATTTATTCAACGTTTTATAATAGAAATAATAGATTGCCAAATAGAGTAAGTGGAGTATAAAATGTTTTCACATTAAAATTTTTCATATTTTTGAATAAGAAACAAGTAGGCCGAATAGAACAGAATTTGGAGGCCGAATAGAACAACTTTGTAGGCCGAATATCAGAAACGTTGGCTGAATAGGCAAAAAATTATCTCTTATTTTTAAAAAAATATGTAGGCCGAATAAAACAATATTTGTAGGCCGAATAGACAAACTTTCTTGGCCGAATAGAAGATACTTCGGCCGAATTAGAGAATAAATGTATCCACATGAAATTTTGTCATTTTTTAAAAATGTATAAGTAGGGCGAATAGAACAATCTTATGGGCCGAATAGAAGCAACGTAGGCCGAATAGAAGATCTAAATTTTCCACATTTAATTTTCATTTTTAAGAAACATGTAGGCCGAATAGAACAATATTGGTAGTCCGAATAGAAGAAAACATACTGAGAAAAAGTTTTAATGTTTTAATGTTGTCGTCATTTATATTTTCTTGAAAAAATGTGCAGGTGAGCTATAAAACATCTAGGATGAGTTGGGGTGGATATTGGGATGGGTTACTATACAAAGGTGGACATGTTCGGTGGTCATACTTGTGGGATGACAATCTGTATTATACTAGTTTGCTATTAGAAATTCATAACATAGTACAAGCTGATTTGGATTATTGGGGTTATGAAGTTTATTCTCTGGTCGAGTACAATGGCCGCATGTCTAAATATAAGATAAAGAATGATGCACGTGTGGCAGAAGTTTTCAACTGTGTTGATGTAGGAATGGTGTACATGACACTCCTTCCCGTCGTTGGCAATGCATTCGTTCAACATTCTGCACAAGGTTCAGGGCATAGTTTGGATTTAGGGTTGGGTTATAATGACACAAGTGCTGGTCCGAGCAATGATCCATGTACGAGGGCACAGTCTAGTGGTAGGACTGATTTTGATTTGAACGTGGAGTACAGTCCGGTCTCAGAGATGCAGCGGTTTGGTTTTAGAGAATCCGTAGATGCTGAACTGATGAGAACGCTGGTGAGGATGAGGATGATGTACATGCTTATAATGATGATGTTGAGTTCGGGAATAGGACTATCGAAGAAGAAGATGAAAATAACGAAGATGATATACAACAGGATTGTAATCAGTCTTCTAGCGAAATTGATGATGATGCTAAGGAGAGAATAATCCAATTGTATGAAGAAGTCTGTGATTACATATGTCAGAGAGGTGGCCGTAGCTTTCTTAAACCGATTAATCACGACTTGTCCCGTCCTGAAATGCAGCCACAAGATTTTCATAATATACGGCCCACCACCCGTCCTTGGTTGATTCCAGGTATGAATACTATGTTTATCTAGAATAGAACTAAAGTAAATTTCTACTTTAAACTAATGCACCTGATACGTTCATAGGTATTCCAGATGAAGTTGACAGAGAAGATCAGATGACTATCCTTGACTTTGATGCGTATGACGTTTTTTACGAGAAAAGTGTATTTGATACGAAAGAGAAGTTGCAGATTGCTGTAGGAATGTATAACTTGCGGAATGGAGTGGAGACCATTGTTGAAAGATCTAGCTCGACTAGATATAACGTGGAATGTAAGCTAAAGGGTAAAACAGGTTGTCGATTTGTGATGCATGCAAGAATGAGCTTGGACTGTGGGGGGTGGTTAAATTTGTTCAACATCACGGTTGTTTAAATGATCCATACAGGCCCACTCATATACAGGTGTCATCCAAAGTAATCGGTCAATATTTTACTGTTAGACAATTTGATAAGATTAATGGGCTCCGACCCCAGGGGTTGAGAGCAGAGATTTTGAAGGATTTTGGGTTCAACATTAGCTACAATATGGCGTTAAAGGCAAAACACATGGGTATTGGACACACGTACGGGGATCATGACAGCTCATTTCATATTCTCCCTGCGTGCATGTATCAGTTGGAGTTGGCAAATCCCAATACGCACACCTGTATCTCCGTTGATGAAGAAGACCGTTTAAGATTTTCATTTACGCACTTGGAGCATCTAGGCGGGGATTTTTAGAGTTTGGTCGTCTAGTCATTGTCATAGACGGGACTCATATGAAGGGAAAACACAGAGGCATTGTGTTCATCGCAGTTATGAATGATCCAAACCATCAGATTTTTCCACTCGCCTTAGGGGTTGGCAACGTCGAGAGCAACATGTCGTGGACATGGTTTTTAGAAAGGCTTCGAGAGGCATACGGATGTCCACGAGATCTTTTGATAGTGTCAGACAATCATCACAATATCGCACATGTTATTTCTACTGTCTATCCTGATGCACATCACGGTTTGTGCGGTTATCATTTAAAGAATATGTTGGCAGGTTATGGAAAGAATAGATTTCAGAGTGCGATGGATGCATACCTATCGAGAGATTTTAACAGGTTAGTCTTCCAACATCCACTTCGTCGTAATTTCACATTTATGAATGCCATCCATTCAATGGATTTTTACTAATGTTCTCCTTTCCATATTTGTTATTTTTAGCTGCATGAACTCATTTAGTGGCCACCGATCGTCGCAGCAGTTAATGGAATTACTTGTGTCATGGGGATATGAGAAATGGTCAATGATCCATTGTCCTGTGAAACGGTACGAGTTCATGAACTCTACGATAGCTGAGTCGTATAACAATGCCATACTCTGGGATCACACGCTACCTATATGCACACTGCTAGAGATTGCCAGCACAATCACCGAGAGGTGGTTTTACAAATGTCGAACTCAAGCTGAGCAAGAGAATACCATTCTCTACAAGCGTGTTCATGACGAGCTGGTGGAACTTTCTCTTGCTGCCAAAAAGCTACCAGTATCGAGACTCCTGGGAAATAAGTACACAATCAAAGATGGTGATCAGTTATTCACTGTGGATTTGAACGAAAGTAGCTGCACATGTGAGAAGTTACAGAAAGAACTTGTTCCATGTATTCATGCGATGAAGGCAATCGAGTGTAGTCATACGTCTTATTTACTTGTATTGATCGTTTGAGTCTGTGATTCTTATAGTATACGTTCTTCAGTACTTGCAGGTTGCCATCCAGTGGCTTCGTGTCTACCATTTTCCATCGCACCAGTGTATTAGGGATGTGGACCGGTCCAGTGATGCCTGTACCGCATTACACTCAATGAGACACACCTGAAAATGTCAAGTCACATAATGTTAAACCCCCGCTACCACACAGGCAGTCCGGCCGACCACGAATGACTCGGATAAGGTCAGGTATGGAGTCATCCAGGAGACGTTACAAAGAACATGTTTGCTCGCGCTGTCGACAGCCTGGTCACAATCGAGTAAATTGTATTGGAGCTTCATCGTCAAACAACGGTCCACCTCCTCCTCCGATGGCTGCCCCTATCCCTGTTTACATAGACAGAAAAAATATGGCATATGTGGAGAAACTGGTCATACTCGTCTATGTTGTCCTCATAACAACCAGTAGATTATACGTGTTATTTTATTTAGATGAAGTATTAAATAAAGAAATTTTGAATAGAATTGCGATGGTCCTACTTTTGAGTTATGTTCGGAGTACAATATAAAGCCATAACATATAAACGAGGATCAACATGAATTCTTTTTTATCAACTACACTGCATGTCAAAGTATCAATACTGCACTTCGAGGTAAAGGACATTTTCTGTCACATTAGACACATGTACATCATGTGATGGGAATAACTGTGCCGTGATGAAAGATTTTGAACGCAATACGCCTCTGGTAATGCATGATGTAGTCAGAGGCATCCCAGTTAAAGTCCCTCGATAAAAATTCCTCTATGATTCTGAGACATGCAGTTCCGCAGTTGGAGGAGTCATCTTGTCTGAAACAGTAGTCCAACCGACCTGGAGTCACCTTCATATAGCAGAAAACAATGGAATGTCATGTCTTTCGTAAGCACGTCACAGACGTAGTAGTGCGAGCCCGTATGGATTATGAACATTATCTGCCATGGATGTATGAACAATTCATATATTAGATGCGAAATAGCTGTATAAAATTATTAAATATATGTATTAGACGTATGAACAGCTATAATACCACACACATCCAGTCCATCGCCTCGATCCCGACCACACGGGAAGTCTCCCTGCTGCATACTGTCGAAGATCTGTCAAGAGATCATTAGAAATGTTGGCGTATGTCATTCTATCATCTTTGTACGCTCTTGTGTATGCATGCCATATAGCCTTTACTCGGGTCTTTTAGGCAATTGAATGTATAACATCAGATTCACAAATATAGAGTACATTATTTCATAAATTGCGAATATGTTGGTTACTTACAGAGTAATGCATGTCCAAAATGCAGTAACGTGCCATCTCGCGTGGAACGTGTACGCCTACGACCGCAGGTCGCTCGGACAATAAGCGGAGGTAAGCATCCAGATGCTGAAACATAGTGAATTTTATAACGTAATACTGTTAATTAATTTAAGATCTTAACTATAAACATCATCACAGTTTAAATCACCTGTTCGTTTAACCAAACGCTGGGGTCCTCAAGCTCGCGGAAAAAAATATTGTGTAATACTCGAGCTTCTCACTACTCGTGCGCTAATATAATATAATTTGCATTATGTGCATTTTATGATTATGTGATAATTATGTTGCAATTATGTGACAATTGTTTCTACATTTTATTTATCTTTACATTTCATTTGATACATCCGTGATATAAATGGTGATAATATGTGAATATATGTGTGCATAAATATTTACGTGCAATAATTTGGATATATATTAAATTATTTTATGTGTATAAATATATTATTTCTTAATTATTAAGTATCACACGTGTTCTCGTAATAATAATAGTGATAAGAAAATATACACGTATGTGTCATATCTTAGTTATTAAGTATTGCAAGTATATTCATAATAATAATAATAAAATAAATAATAAATAAAAAAATGAAAAAGGGATAGTGGCGGCTGGTCAAAACACACACACACACATATGGCATGCATGCTATATTGCAGCTGTGAATTTCAATAAAAATTAAAAAATAATAATAAAAATAAAAAGTCAAAAGTTGCTGCCAATTGATGTTACGTGATGGATGGGCAGCCATAATTGATTTAGGAATAGTATTTGCATGCTTTGTTTATTAAAAAAATTGATTGGCTAGGGGAGCCGTGTGTTTCCCACTCACCCCAACCCCTTTTGCCTATATATATGGGTGTTGAGGAATTCATCACCTCACACCCCAGATCAAGTGAAAAAAAAAGAGAAAGAGAGAAAGAAAAAGAAAGGGAATGGTTCGTGCCGGGGCGGAAGATAGGAGATTAGTTACGGTTCTTCACGGGTCTATAATGTTACTATTGTCGGAATCCAAGTAAGTATAAGTCCAACTACGATGCATAAACATATTGTGTGTGAATTATTTGTGATTAGTTTAATTATATTATGAATTATTTGAGATTAAATTGTGATACATGCTGTGGATTTATGTTATTTGAGGTAAGTTGGTATTCATATGTCACTAAATATTATTTTATAAATTATCTATGATAAACTTGTGATACAAGTTGTTGATCTATGTGATTTTAAATAATATCATTGTCCTATATAAATCTATGTGATTGGAAACTGTTGAAAATATATCTGTATGATTTGAGAAGATATTGGTTATATGGATCTGTGTGATCCGAGATGAAGTTGTTATTCCAGAAGTGGATTTGTGTGAATTGAAGTTAAGTTGTTGCTTTATTGTGATTAAATGTTGATATTGGTATCGTAAATGGTTTATGATGCATATTTAATTACCCTGATTGCATACCATGCATAATCATGGAAAATATTTTCCCAAAATTAATAAGATACTAATGGTGTGTGCGGCCACTATATATGCATCTCTGTCAGAGTTCAGAAAAATCATTCCTGACACTTTATTCTGGGTTCGGAAAAATTGTTCCCAGTACTATATTCGGGGTTCGGAAAAAATCATCCCCAACACTCTGTCAGGGTTTGGAAAATCGTTCTCGGCACTTTTTTTGGGGTTCGGAAAAATCGTCCCCATTGAGCTCATTTGGGGTGCATATTATAAGTGTGTCGTGGGATCCCACAACGTAAACAGTTTTCAAAATAAAAGAGACCAACTAGAAAGACTGGAAAATATGCGATAGAAAACTAAATGCATTTTCATGCACTGACATGCATGATTCTACTTACTGGGATTTTTGTCTCACTAGTTTATGCATTGTAGGTGAGCCTGTTGATGATTGAGTTTTGTGATGTGACTGTGCAAGCTGTGGAGCTCCTACAGAGTCTTGAGCAGATGTACATAGATGACGACCTGTTAGACTATGCCGTGGGCTTTTTTTGTTTCCGCTGATATTTTGTTATATAATATAATAAGTATTGTGATAAGTTTGTGTGGTTTAAGGTGGTGTTAGAAACCAGTTACGTATGTTGGACTGGTGTGATGGTTTCAGTTATAAATATATTATGTAAAAAAATGCAGATTTTTATAATAATGATATTTATGTTAATTAGTATTTGAATTATAAGTTATGTAAGGTGGGTCGTGTCACGTTGCCTACTCCGTACCAAATTCCAACGTCAATCATGTTTCAAAAAGCATTAAACAATAAGCTTAGTTAAATTAATCGCAAAAACCCCAAAGAGAGTGAGTTAACACTTACAAATATTGGCTATTTTTGAATCGCTCATACGACTGCATCATGCGCTCATCCTCAATTGTTGTGAATGGTGACTGTAACGCCGCACTTGGATTTCTAGATCTAGTGGTGTGTATCAAACCAGCATCAGCGATACCTGGTGTCAGAGCGACGGCCTCCCTGGTTCAACCACAACGGGAGGGGGAGATCTAACCCCCGACCTCGACCCAGATGGCTTATACTCATCCATGTTGCGCGTAATATCAGCACGAAGACGTCTGAACTCCTACGTAAGCGCAACTCGAAAGTAATGCTGGGTTTGATTCTCCGACACAACTTGACATGCCAACTGGTGTAATAACTCATCCTGCTGATCCAGCCTACGAATGAGTCTTTCCTTGAATTCCTGATTATATCCATGGTCGTCACCCCTCCTACTCCCACTAAACACTGGTGGCTCATCCACACCAGCATCAAAGTAATACTGTCTATCATGCTCCTCTACAGCTCGATCATGCCATCTATGCGAAGAGGACGGAGTCATATGATGCGTGAGATGATACGAACTGGGCTTATCGAACATCTCCCATGAATCATGTCCCCATTGGTCAGGGCTAGGAGTCGACGTTTGTCGGTAGACAGATGGATCCCAATTAGACTGCCATGCTGTAGGATCCACCGTGCGTCTGCCATCCCACAAATCCTGCTCAACCGGCTGAACATAATACTGCTTATGCCATGGATCATATCTGGGATCATAGGCCTCCCCCTCGGTCTATTGATTCAACGATGATACTGCAAGCTTTCCGACAGTCTTTCTTTTGGGGTGTTTCAAAAATTCCGTTGTATACATCTTTATAAATAAACCCTCCAAAGGATCATCCTGTATTCCAATCCAATAATCAGCTCTGCACTATCCGGCGAATTCCTCGGGAAATGGAATCACTTCAGGGTTCTAATTCAAAAAAGCAAAATAGTTAGATAAAATATTACTGATTAAATTACTCAATGATTCATGTTAAATAATTCATACCCAAGAAAACAGCTGCCTATCAGCCCTTTTCGTCGTACGGAACACCCAACGCAAACAAAGTGGCCTGTAACCGACCCTATCATCAGGGACATCTCCATATTGTGCGACTAGGGCAGATATACGCTCATACGCCCAAAGTTGTCACAAGTAAATTAATATTGTTAGATTATTACGATTGTGCTTAAAGTGGAATTCATTTGGGATAAGATAACAAAAAAAATTCAATAATCTTACCATGAGCGCAAATGTGCACCCGTAGAAGTGGTATCTGTACTTGTCGGGGTTTGCTCCCTCAGGAAGTCTGGTCAAAATGACATCCATGAAGTGAAGTAGAGTCGTGTAACTGAGCTGGGCCCAGGGGAATAAATTCCATCTGCGAACGTTCTCTACTAGCTCCCAAATCCAATTGTCTACACTAACCTTGGTAACGTCCGATCCAAGGAGAAAATAGTAGACCAATAGCCCTTTCGCAACCTCACCGCATCCTCGAGGCTACCATTAAACGTAACACCTTCAAAATCTTTGGCAATCTCGCTTATTAATGGTCTTCTTTGGCGTTGCCCGTAATACGTATCGTAAACCCCAATCGATCCCGGAAGCAGAGTCTCATAATCCGCATGAACTCATGCCTACTAAATCTAATGCACACGTTTCCAACCTGAAAGAATCTAGAAGTTCGGTCCTCATCGCTAAGTACAATCTCCCGAGTCATCAGGCCTTGGATATTAGCTTGCACGTTCCAATTGTCGTCAAGGTCCCAAAAATGACCAAAACATGAGCTCCTAAACATACGTTTGGCATTCCCAAGCTGTGTTAATTGTTTACGGATTAATCCCATAATAATCCCGGGTTTGCAGTAATTATATATACCACAATTCTGCCCCTGCATACTTGGACGCTTCTACTCACCTTGCACAAGTAACATGTTTTTTTAAATAATTTGTAAGACACATCATATCTATCTATTTTAAGACAATTTATTATAAGACAATTCCACCGGCCTACGGAATTTAGTAAATACTCATAATTAAAAAAAATCATATAACAATAAAGTCATTTGTTCAATTCATCCTACAATTACTTCTATTCGGCCTACAGATTGTTCTATTCGTCCAACCATATCTTAGACTATTCGGCCCACAGGTTATTCTATTCGGCCTACAGATTGTTCTATTCGGCCAATACTTGTTCTATTCGGCCAATGTCAGATGATCTATTCGGCCAAGGTCTGTTGACACATTATTCCTGTTCCGGTAATTTGTTCTATTCGGCCAACGGTTGTTCTATTCGGCCAACACTTTTGTTTTATTCGGCCAACGTCAATTGCTCTATTCGGCCAAGGTCTGTTATCATATTATTCCTATTCCTACACTTTATTCTATTCGGCCTATACTTTTGTTCTATTCGGCCAACGACATATGCTCTATTCGGCCTACACAGTTTTTTCACATTTTCAAATAAAAAAATACACTCCCACTGCGGTATGACATTCTAAAATAATATATACACGATTAAGTCACATTCTACACATGTACATTGCCACCATTTTAACATGTAAAAGAACACAAATGTAGGCAAAACATTCAACACAAATAAGTCACATTTTATACAAGTAAATATCCATATTTTACCATGAACAAAAATAAAAAATGTAATTAAAGTGTAGGCAAAAAACATGGAAATGACAACAAATTCAAAAATTTTTTGAAAAAAAAAATTTATTTTATACATACCCGAAAATTCGCCATTGTCGAAGGATAGGCCCTAAAATAGGTGACACTGTGTTGTACTTTAGGACGAAAATAACAGAGAAAGAAAGATAGATGAGCTTGGACAAAAAAGAGAGAGAAGAGAGAGAATATGGGACGAAAGGAAGAGAGAAGAGAGAGAAGAGAAAAATGACGTTAATAATGCCCTGCCCGCCCACCCCAATCCAAATGAAAACAAATGAAAACTTGCCTCTGTTACAGACACACACACTCAAACTTGCATATCCCAAATTCGGAAACAAAACAAATATAGGATCATTTTTTTTCTTCCATATAATTTGTTTAATTCTATCGATTCACAGGTACGATTGTTTTTTGTCTAATTATATTTGCTTTCGTTTTATGCTCTCTGGTTTTATTTACTTGCATTTTCAAGATGAGCTTCAAATTTGGTTCTGCATTTCTCAATTCAGTTTAATTTCTTTTTATTAGAAAAAAATTCGAATCTTTTTCATGTTTTTCCTCTGTAAATGTACTCGAATTTGGTGCTGGTTGTGCCTAATTCAATTTAGATATAATTTTATTTATTTATTTATTTTATTTGGGTTAAATGCATGTACAGCAGAGAAGGAAGGTAGAGGGAGAGATCAAAGTAGAAATTGTGTTATATTTCTGAATTGAATTGTTTTACTGTCAAGTTGAAAGAGAATCTTTACTTTTTGCTGACTTTGTTGTAATTTCCAGTTTTTCAGTTGCCTTTAAGATTTTATTGTTCTTTCAATTTTTAAGAGGCTGTTGTTTACTTAGTAAATGCTGCAATTAATGGTTTTTATTTGGTGGGTGTTTACTATTTTGGTATTGTGTGAATTGGTTCATTCATTTGAAGCAGTTTTTGGTTGTGGTTTGAGTTTTAGGAAATTGTTGTGGATAGAGATTTGGATCAGATGCTGCTGTTTCAATTTGAGTGAGTGTGTGAGATTGAAACTCATGGGAAGTTCGATTCAGCTCAAAGATGTTGATTCTGTTACTAAGAAGCAGGTGGCCAAGTTGTACAAAGAATTGAAGAATGGTAAGCACCAGGTTAAACTATCTGATACGGCTTTCACGTGCCCCTACTGCCCTAATAAAAGAAAGGGAGAGTTTGGATATGTTGATATTTTGCAGCATGCAAGTGCGATTGGGATTTCCACTTCACAGAAAAGGACAGCAAGAGACAAGGCAAGTCACCTTGCTCTTGCTAAGTTCTTGACATGTGACATTGGTGCTGGGGCGGCTCCTTCAAAGCCGTCAGCTAAGGTCCATGCTGCTGCCCCTGCGGTTCCGGCTCACCTTGCTGTTCCGGCTCGCGATGAGATGTTTGTTTGGCCATGCATTGGCATCATTGCCAACATTCCTATCAGTTTTGTGAATGGTCATTATGTGGGGGAGAGTGGTAGTGAATTGAGTGATCAGTTGGCAAGTAGAGGATTTGATCCAGCTAGAGTGAGGCCTTTGTGGAATTTCCATGGCCATTCTGGTGTTGCAGTTGTTGAATTCCGTAAGGATTGGTCAGGATTTACAAGTGCAATGGCTTTTGAGAAAGAATTTGAGGCTAACCATCATGGTAAGGAGAATTGGTTGTCAACTTATGAGGAAAAATCTGACCTTTATGCATGGGTAGCTCGGGCAGATGATTATAGTTCTAATAATATTGTTGGAGAAGATCTTCGCAAGATTGGAGAGCTTAAAAGTAAATCAAATATTATGGATGAAGAAGCTCGAATGGCCCACGTGAAGCATACAAAAACAACGACGACGACGGGGAGCTCCAGTTCACAGAACATGAGTGCAATTAATAGCGCAAATCACTTTGTACTGCTTAGGTATAAACAGCTGCAAAATGGTATTCATCAGGTCAAAATATCCGATCAGGCATACACGTGCCCCTTTTGCTTTAAGAAAAGAAAAGGAGAGTTCCAGTATAAAGATCTTTTGCAGCATGCAACTGCGATCAGCAGTTGTAGTTCAGAGAGAAGGACTGCAAAAGAAAAGGCAAATCACACTGCACTTGCTATGTACTTGGAGAATGACATACCTCCTGGATCTGATCTTTCGGTGCCTATTCTGGAGGTAGAGGCCTTTGCAAATCTTAACGGTCAGGAGTTGTTTGTCTGGCCATGGATTGGCATTATCGTCAACATTCCTACTAGTTTTAGTGATGGACGCTATGTTGGGGAGAGTGGTAGTGAGTTGAGGGATCAGTTGGCAAGTAAAGGGTTTGAATCAACTAGAGTGAGACCTTTGTGGGATTACCAAGGCCATTCTGGAATTGCAATTGTTGAATTTCATAATGATTGGTCTGGACTTACAAATGCGATGTCCTTTGAGAAAGAGTATGAGGCTAATAATCACGGGAAAAGAAATTGGTTGGCTAAGAATGAGACTAAGTCTGATCTTTATGCATGGGTAGCTCGTGCAAATGAATTTTATTCTACTAACATTGTTGGAGAAAATCTTCGCAACATTGGAGATCTTAGAACCATATCTGATATTATGGGAGAAGAAGCTCGAAAGACGAATTCTTGTCCATACTGCCCTAGCACAAGAATGCGAGACTTCCAGTATAAAGATCTTTTACAGCATGCAACTGCAATTAGCAGTTGCAATTCACAGAGAAGGACTGCAAGAGTCAAAGAAAATCACCTTGCACTAGCTAAGTACTTAGAAAGTAATATACCTGCTGGAGCTGTTCCTGCAAAGTCTCCTATCGAGGCGGATGCCCTTGCAGACCGTAAGCCTGATGAGATGTTGTTTTGTCCATACTGCCCTAGAACAAGAACAAGAGACTTCCAGTGTACAGATCTTTTGCAGCACGCAAGCTCTATTGGAAGTTGCAGTTCACACAAAAGGACTAATACGGACAAGGAAAATCACCTTGCACTGGCTAAGTATTTGGAAAGAACCATGGCTTCTGGAGCTGGTACTTCAAAAATTTCTGCTGAGGTACACGCCTTTGCAGAGCCTGACTGTGCTGAGATGTTCGTCTGGCCATGGATTTGCATAGTTGTCAATGTTCCTACTAGATTTAAGGATGGTCATCACGTGGGGGAGAGTGGTAGTAAATTGAGGGATCAATTTGTAAATAGAGGATTTAATTTGAAAAAAGTACGTGCTCTGTGGAAAGATAAAGACCATTCTGGGGCTGCAATTGTTGAATTTTATAAAGATTGGTCTGGTTTTAGCAATGCCATGTCCTTTGAAAAAGATTATGAGGCTTATCATCATGGAAAGAAAAATTGGCTAGCAAAGAATGAGAAAAAATCTGATCTTTATGCATGGGTAGCTCGTGCAGATGATTATGAATCTAATAATATCATTGGAGAAAATCTTCGCAAGATTGGAGATCTTAGAACTTTATCAGATATTATGGAAGAGGAAGCTCGAAAGACGAGAAAGCTTGTAACTGATTTAGTTAATATTATTGAGGCAAAGAAAATGCACTTGGAAAAGATGGAGAAGAAGCTAGAGGAGACAGAAACCTCTCTAAACCGGTTGATCAAGGAGAAAGATATTCTTCATCAAGCTTATACTGAAGGTTTTTGTGTAAACTTTGGATATTCAACTAATAAATCATTTTTGATGTTTTAAAAATGATGCACTTTCTTCTTATTGATCAGATATAAGAAAGATAGAGTCAAGTGCTCGAGAGCATTTTAAGAGGATATTCAATGATCATGAGAAGCTGAAATGTCAATTGGAAAATCAAAGGCAACATCTTGATCTTCGAGGTCAAGAACTGATGAAACGACAGATGCTTAATGAAACTGAGAGAAGAAAGCTTGCTGAAGATCTTGAACAGGTGTTGCATATGTTTTTAGTTATTGGGAGCTTTTTAGTTGAATCTTCACCTTCTTTGGCTTAAGTTGGTTTGCAAAAATGATGCTGGTAATTACCATTTATCTAGTGAAACAAGGCATTACTAGTGTGTAGCAATGACTTAACACTGTAGAGGTGCATGGTGATACCTGAACTCTGAATTACTTTCGAGCAGGATAGTATATAGCTTGATGAGCTGTTTTGTGTTTCTGAGCAACTTTCTCTGTTTTTTTCCTCTCTTTTTTTTTTCTTTCAATTTTACCTCTAAAATTTGGAAATAGATAGATCAACTTTTTTTGGGGGATGTGGGTGTGAAGGCAGTTGGCGTTTTCCTTTGATGCAATGGAGTAAATATAATGTGGTTTTCTGCATCATTCACATTGAATTTGGATGATTAAAGGCTGTTGGTAGGTGCTGTGAAGTGGGTGGACTTGTCATATAAAAATCTGTTTTCGTGGGATCTTAAATTCAAGGACATTCTGAGTTAGCAGGTCAAAAATTAATTGACTTCTGTGCTATTATGATGTGTAATGATAATGCATGTATCATGCGCCTAATCATGAATCTCCAATTATGTAGACTACTATTATGTCTTAAAGTAGCTTCTTCTCTGTTTTCTTACAATTCCATCTGTTCCATTATGTTTCACCCATATTCTGTGTAAATGTCAAGTGTTGATGACTCTTTTCTTCAGTGAACTCCACTCTTTTCAATGCTGCACCATGTGCTATCATAACTTTTTTTTTTGTGCATTTTATATGTTTCCTTTAATTATGAACAACTGTTTTCCAGAATGCGGTGAAAAATTGCTCCCTTCGGGCTGCTGATGTGGTACAAAGAAAGGCTGATGAAAAAGTACAGAGGTTGGCTGAAGAACACAAGGTATTTAATTGTTCTTGTTTCTGTTACAACAGCTGGTCTTGTTCCACACGGGAAGTTCAAAAAATCACGAGGAACTGTGTGCTGGGCTTGGTAATTTCAGAAACAAAAGGAGGACCTCCATAAGAGAATCATTCAGCTGGAGAAACAACTAGATGCTAAACAAGCATTACAGCTTGAAATTGAGCAGTTGAGAGGTAATCTGAATGTCATGAAGTGCATGGGAGATGAAGGCGATTTAGAAATGTTACACAAAGTTGATTTTCTGATCAAGGCCCTGAGGGAGAAGGAAGGAGCACTTGGAGATCTGCAA
Source organism: Pogostemon cablin (assembly GCA_023678885.1). NCBI lineage: Eukaryota > Viridiplantae > Streptophyta > Magnoliopsida > Lamiales > Lamiaceae > Pogostemon > Pogostemon cablin. The sequence continues at coordinate 2,958,773 of CM042970.1, forward strand.
GCGTTAAACCAAACTCTAGTCGTGCAGGAGCGCAAGAGAAATGATGAGCTACAGGACGCTCGGAAAGAATTGGTTAATGTTAGTTTTCTTACTGCTTTCCATACGTCGAAACTTGTTTCACTCCTCATATCATGCTCTGATATTTTTTTGTATATAGTTCATCATCATGTGGCATAAGTCTTTGGTAATCTGAAGGTTTGGCATTTACTGGGATACATAGATTATTGCTTTTGTTTGCAGATCTTCAAGTCTATACTGGTGTAGAACTGTGTCATCCACTCATCCTCCAAAATGAAAAGAAAACTCATGCATTAACAAGAACATATGATTTTTGTTAATTAGTCAAGTTCAAATAAAATTAATTACGATGCTGTATAACATTATTTAGTATGTCGTGTTACATTTGAGCCTTCTCATCTTATTTTCATGGCTGCATTGTGCTGGTTACCACTTCGCAGTGTTGGAGCCAAAAATTGTGTTCATAGGGGCTCAATGAACAAACCTTTAGGATTAATTTATCACTTGTGTCTCCATTTTGGTGCTTCTAAATTGGTTTCGAATATGTTTAAAAACCTCACTTGTTCCGGGTCATAGCATACAATATCGTGCCACCACTGTCTAGATGTTACTGTCATTCACTTTTAATGTCTTTAAGTCTTCATTTTTTTAAAATTATTGGCTTGTCCTGAATAATTATTACAGATAAAGAAGAATAATTTTTCTTCCCCTACCTGGCTATGCCTTTTCAATTAGATACAAACTTTAGTGTGGTGCTAAAAAGTATTAGTTTTCTAGATCTTGAAAGACATGTCAATATTTTCCCATATTGGTGTCAAGAGAATGGGAGAGCTTGACAGCAAGCCATTTCATGATGCGATGAAAATGAAGTATGATGAGGCTGAAGCACATGAGAGGGCCACAGAATTGTGCTCATTGTGGCAGGAGTACCTTCGAGATCCCGAATGGCATCCTATAAAGGTGGTCAGCTGTAACGGCAGGCATCAGGTATGAAATTGAAGTTCAATGAGTCCATCTCCCAACCTCCGATAACTTCAAACTGTGCACAATAAGAAAAAAAGAATTTTAGAATATTAGGTAAGTGGAAATTTCAGTGGTATGTTTGCATAATACTCTGAATAATGGAGACTGAACCTAATTTTGGGATGTCCCCAAACAAAAATGCTGGCCATAAATGGGACTAGGAGTTTGCATGGGCCATGTTGACGGTTGAGCTTGTCATTGTATTTTCTGTTAAGAGGAACCTGAAACAAAGAACTATTGATACTTGGGTGTCTATAGGGATAATAATACCTGACTTTTATGCCCAGAGGTAATACTGCTGTTGAAGATTATGCTTCCTCGTTTATTTTATACATTCCGTGTTGATAAATACGGGAGTCGTCTACTTCAATAACACACAATAAGCACATAACTTCTAGCTTTTTCACTTTTTCAGCAAAATGTTATGCTCATCAGACTTATAAAAACATTTCCCTGCTGTGAATACATGTTGATCTGTCTTAATCTGAAATAAGTAGCATATATCGATCAAATTTCGTATTTGTCTTAATATGATAGCAGTTTTCGAGGATGTGGAACTGCCAATACCAGTCCCTGCTTTTAAAACATTTAGAAGCTTCCTAGTCTTTAAAGCAACCAGATATTGTTTTCTCGAAACTACATTCACATTTTGGTTGGCTGTTCCAATGTGATGAGCTCCAACTAAGTTTCGTTTCTGTGTTGTCTTAATAAGTTGTTCAGTAAAAGTGATTTCATTGGCTGGTTACAACATTACTCCATATTTTTCCACTTCTTGTGCTATATGATCAAGCCTGAAGGAAATAGCTGTTAGGATTAGTAACAGTAGACCAACCTGGTTATCCTTTATTCGGTTTAATCGAAAGTGCAAAATTTTACTTGCTTTGATTGTTGAAGTAGGAGTTGAACTTGTAATTATATGGATGTATTGCTAATTTATATTCAGGTGTTTGCAGAAAATTAGATTCAGAAAGGACAATATTACCTTAGTTAATATTTTCACTGTATAAACTCGAGCTCAAGATAGTGTATATAACTATATACAAATTAACCATACCCTTCATGACTCGCATTACTTATTACCTTAGTTAATATTTTCGAATGCAATGATGTGAACACTGTTAAATTTGATAGTAACACGAACCATGACGCGTGATTAAACTAAACATGTTCACAACAATGGTTGTGATGGAAAAAATATTGTAACACCTTCTTAGCTAATCTGAAGATTAATTCTAAATGGCACATTATTGTCTTAAAAGAGGTGTTTCATTTTTGTGCAGGCTGTGGTCATGGAAGATGACGAAAAGCTGAGAGATTTGAAGCAAAATTATGGCGAAGGAGTTTATAATGCCGTCACTGCTGCTCTGTTCGAGATAAATGAGTACAACCCAAGTGGGAGGTACGTTATTTCAGAACTGTGGAACTACAATGAAGGTAGGAGAGCTAGTCTCAAGGAAGGAGCTATGGTTCTGTTGAAGCAATGGAAACTCCACAAGCAAAAGGTCGGGATGGATTGATGGGTCGACACTCTGGCGTGTCCCATTGATGGTGGTTTCGAGTAGTTTGGTTTGATCTTACGTTTGATTCGACCCCTGAAGGTTGGATGGGGGGTCGAATTACAAACATATGTGCGCTAAGTGTCTTTTACCACATATTTGTATAGTAGAGTAAATTTTTTGTGGTAAAAGATACGACGACGAAGGGCTAGCTTGACGGGGGCTAACTTAAGGAGGAGGAGCATGACGACGATAACACCGGCTTGATCCAGGGGCGGATCCAGAAAATAATTTTTGGGGTACAGTCGACATGTAATTATAAAATATTATTTATTTAAAATTTAAAATTATATATAAATAAATTAAAATGCAGAAATTTAATTATTGTTGACACCATTTAATTTTCTTTTATAAAAAGAAATTTAGCGTATTATTATCATGCATTTATAGTATATATTTAAAAAAAAGTAATGAATTGAATGTATATATTTATGTTACAATTAATAATTTAAGTAATAAGTGAATAGTGAAAATATGAATGCTTTTATAAAACATGAATATTAATATATTGTGTGTATATATAAGTAAAGTAAGAAAAAATACCAAGGTTTAAAAATAAAATAAAAAGAAAAGGTGTAGGATGGCATTAGAGAATCAAGCATATGATGTACGAAAAAAAATAGAGAATATAAAGAAATTATATAAATATAAATAAAGAAATAAATAAATTATCGAAAAAAAATAGAGAATATAAAGAAATTATATAAATATAAATAAAGAAATAAATAAATTATAAACTAAAGTTGTGGGAATAATGTAAATTTAAAAAGGAATAAATAAAGAAAATGGTAAATAATAGATAAAGTTGTAGAAATAATAATAATATAAATAAAATAAAAGGGAAAAGGGATCCCCATTTTTTGAACTCTCAACCTCAACTACTGCACTACATGTGCTAACCACTAAGCTACTATGTATATTAGTTGTTATATCCAATATATATAGGTATTATTTTTTATTTTGGGGTACTACCTATACTGGATCTGCCCCTAGCTTGATCAGGTAGCTGTGAAAATAATTTGTAACGTTGAATTTTTTTTCTGAGATTAACTTAGGTTCTGGTAGTTACAAAATTGAATTTCGGCTGTATACAAAGAACCCAGTTATTATACGTGCTATTTTCCTTGAGTTCAAGAGCACCTTTGTCATCATTTCATTATCATCGTATTAACTAGAGTTTTTCTTGGTCAGATGATATGTTGTTAATAAGGACTTTGATGGGGAATATCCATATTTACATTTATTTATTTTCTTATACTCCTCCGTCTCATTAAAGATTGCATCCCATGTAGTATTTTATAAAAAAGGGTGCAATATGAGATGAGACTGATTGATTATTAAATATAAATTCATTCCATATGAGTATACCGTTTTTGTTATTCTTTAAAAACAAAATTTTTACTCCATATGGCTTAGCTAGTTAGCCTCATTTCTACATGTAGTATTTTATAAAAAAAAGGTGCAATCTGAGATGAGACTGATTGATTATTAAATATAAATTCATTCCATATGAGTATACCGTTTTTGTTATTCTTTAAAAACAAAATTTTTACTCCATATGGATTAGCTAGTTAGCCTCATTTCTACGCGCTGCGCAATACTCTCTCCGTCCCATTTTAATGGTTACACATTTTCATTTTGGGCTTCTCATTTTAATGGTTACATTTCCCTTTTTAGCATAAGGGACCCACACAAATTAATTACTTCTCTTGGGTCCACACATCCATTAATACATCTATCCACTTTACATTAAATTATTATTTCTCTCACCTCAATACACATTAAAATACTATATTCCCGTGCAAAAAGCAAACGTAACCATAAGGACGGGACGGAGGGAGTAGTTGGTAACATATTTTATACTCTTTCCTTCCGAATTTAAGAGGTATAGATTTGTCTTTTTGCACGTGAACTAATGAGTATTATTAATGGGGTGTGTGTCTCATATATTACATGTATTAGTAATGTGCGTGGGTCCCATGTGTGTAAAAAGGAAAATGTATACCTTTAATTTGGACACCAATATATATATATATATATACTTTTATTGCGGACGATTGGAATACAGTGTATGGTTGCTTCACAAACGTAGATATAAATATAATAAAAATTTACTCATTATCTATTAAAATATCATCGTATCTTATATAAAAGCAAACAAATGGGGTAATTTCATCTGGTATTATAATGTGAACTGACGAGTTGTATTTTATTATTTCAGTTCAAATGAAATGAATTAAGTTCACACAATTGCGATGAGTGCTTTAAGACATTTTACTTGAGCAAAAATTTAAGAGTTCGAAAACGGTGCATTTGTGTCACCGGTGCATTTGGACGATTTCAATTGTTAGATTAAATTATAATTGAATCCATGCTATTTATTAATTTAAATAATTAAAAATTAAAATAGAATAACTACCCACTAACCCATTAATTTAGCCTATGAATTCTAAGGTGCACCGGTGTACCAGGTGCACCCTAGAATCGATTCGGATCTTCTACTACATTTTGGTGTTATATCTCCTGTCACAAACCGTTGGATGATTGACAGTAGGATAAACTATTATATATCCTAACAATCAACTCTAATGGAAAATGTTCAGATTTTCCTCTCTGCATACGTGTCACTCATCTAACGCGTGTAACCGGAGATGTAATACAAAATGTAAGAGGACATCCAAGATCCCCTAGAATAACCCAAAATTTAAGGTACGAGATGTTCTGTGACACATTGGTGTGACATCTCCTGTAACACCTGCTTATGGAATGACATGTGTCGGGTGGATAAATCCAATCCCTTGCCCCAAGGGTTGATTGGTTGACTTAGGGTATAGTTTCCTTTCTCACTCTTACGACTCATCCGTATCACAAGAGATGTCACACCAAAATTTAAAGCTAATTGGTAATCAAATATGACATATGTGGGCAGGTAAGTAATCCAGCAAAGAAAAGCCTAATCCAATAGAATTAAAGCCCACATAAAATATGGGCCTAATTGGGCCTACAAGAAATAATAACGAGTACAAAACCCTAGGGTTAACACATCGTCCTCTTTCAAAGCAGAAACGCCGTGCGATCAGAAAGTAGAGTTGAGCTTCTACAGAGCAGCGTTATACGGTGGCGATCTGCTAAAACGACACCGTAATTAACTCCGAATCGTTCTGTTTCTTCGTCTGAGTATTTCTTTTATATCTGAAATGTTGATGTAAATTCTCCGTTGTCTCTGCGTTGTATGTTTACAGGAAATGGCGGACAAGGCAGTAACCATCAGAACAAGGAAGTTCATGACCAATCGTCTTCTTTCCAGGAAGCAATTTGTAGGTTACCCAACACATTTCTTATATTTCCCCCTTTTCTGATTTTCTTCACTTATGAATTTGAATTCACTTTTTCTCAACAGTTTGAACGATGACTAAATCTTACATTTTAATTGGCTTTGTGTAACATAGTAAACTGATTACCGATATTATCTTCTAATAACAGATTCGGAGAGTAAAAGTCACATTCCTTAATATCATAAATTTTAATGTATTTAACTTTGAAACTTTATCAAAGTAACAGAAGTGTACCTGCTGTTCTGTTTGACGGTTGATCACATATTCAGTTCTTAACTAGTTTTTTTGGTTCATGTTTGTCGTTTGGTAGATCATTGATGTGTTGCATCCTGGAAGAGCTAATGTGTCCAAGGTATGAATTAATTTTATGTTATGGTACTATGGTTATTCTGCTTATGTTTTCTATATGGCATTTCACCTATTCTAACTTGCATGAAGTGATGAAAGAAAGGGTGATTTGCATTTCTAATTCAAAATAGCTTTATTTGTGGGAAAGGTTGATTGGATTTATGTAGTGGGATTTGCTTCATAGCTTCATTGCTTATGATCCTATGTAATTTTTATTGAAGGCTGAATTTATGTAGTGGGATTTGCTTCCTAGCTTAATTGCTTATGATCCTATGTAATTTTTATTGAAGGCTGAATTGAAGGAGAAGTTGGCTAGGATGTATGAGGTTAAAGATACGAATGCCATCTTCGTGTTCAAGCTCAGGACCCACTTTGGTGGTGGTAAATCTACTGGGTTCGGTTTGATATATGACTCTGTTGAGAATGCTAAGAAATTTGAGCCAAAATACAGGCTTATCAGGGTAATTCAAATCTTTCTTTAATATTTGTATCGTGATTCTGCTTTCCAGCTGCACAGCTATTCTGAATTATGCGTTAAGATCAGGAGTTATTTTTAATCATCGTACGATATGTTCCATTGTCCTCTCGTTTAGTCACTATTAACATTGTCGTTTTGAATAGCTGGGATAATCAGATAACCTAACATAGTATGTTATGTCATATGTACTGTGGAATTTCGTTTGCAGAATGGTCTTGCCACTAAGGTTGAGAAGTCAAGGAAGCAGATGAAGGAAAGGAAGAACAGGGCAAAGAAAATCCGTGGTGTTAAGAAGGTATTCTTCATAAATCTGTGTTACTATGTCAACTCGTTGATATTTAGTGTTGTTGGATACACATTTTACCCAAGCATTTACCTTGCTTTTAACTTTGATTTCCTCAACTATTCTACTTTTTCCCCTGTATTAAATCGGTTATTTATCTGCATTAATCATTCTCTCGTTATGTTTGCAGACGAAGGCTGGTGATGCTGCTAAGGGTGGCAAGAAGAAGTGAGCTAGTTTTTTTGTTTTGAAATTCCAAAGATCCTTAAATGATTATTATTTTTGCTTTGTCTTAGCGTTAATTTAGCTTCTACTTTAATGTTCAAGTGGAACAAATTTTTGTTGATGTTATTATGCCTATGAATTCGAATTTCGTTAAACTTGCCTACGTATTTGTATTAAGTGTTTCCTCATCTTCGTAGTTTTCTCGCTCGAATTATTGGATATCATGATCAACTGGGTGTTTTCCGCCAAATAGTTTTCATTGCTTTTTACTTTTAAAATTGATATTCTAGGCACTCATATAGCCTAAACTCTAATTCCTATTAATTAGTTGATCATTATGATTTATTCCTCTCCAATCTGTTGGGGTGTGAAGGAGCTTGGGTGAGCGATTCTACAAGAGTTAACACTTATTAATTCATATGCAAAAAAACGAACAATACTCTTGGATTAAGGGATTTATAAATCTTTCTCGCAAATTCTTCATTCATGTTTGGTTTAATCATTAAATTCAAATCCAAAATTTTAAATAGTGCATTTGATTTTGATGTTTTATTTTAAATGAATGGATATCAAATCATGAATATGATTTTGTTGTTTTTTAGTTGTTTAGGATATGATGAATTTTCAAATTAATTAAACTGTGTCATTTGAAAATTTTTCATTATGTAATAGATATACTTAGTTAATATCTAAAAGCATACCCCCACCCATAAAAAAATAAAATTAATATTTAATATAAAATATTTTCATTATTTTTTATTTAACATAAATTAAATTTTATTTTAAAAATAAAAAAATAATTATTGAATTATGGATTTAAAAATCCATTTATAAATCTATAATTCATCTAAATGAATTCAAATGAATTAATAAATCCGTGCACTATTTTCAAATTTATTGAATTTGAAATCATAAATCCAAATACATTTCTATTGTGTATAAAGAAAATTAAAAGTTCTTAAAAAGGGGTTGAATAGGGAAAAATCTAGTTATGGTAGAAAAAAAAATACTCCCTCCACCCATTTTAGGGTATTCATTTTACAATTTTTTACATTCGCTTAAAAGGTGTTTATTTTACTGTTTAATAAAAAAGTACACAACTATCCACTTTATATATTATAATAATATTTTTTAATTCACGTGAAAAAGTAAATAGATATTTTAGAACGGGAGGAGTAAAATTCTTAAGAAAAGGGTTGAATAAATAAAGGGATAAGAAAAGAAAAGGGGGGGGGGGGGGGGGGGGGGGGGCAGGGGGGCGTAAATAGTCTAAAAATGGGAATAGAGTCAATAGATTAGTATAGTTTTTTCGTTATTAGGAACTAAAATCACAAAAAATACCGTGGGCTAAGTCAACAAATTTTAAATCAAATAAGCAAGATACAAATTATGAAAAAATGGGCCGCACAAATATAATTAAAAAAATAAAGACGACATTATTACCAACCTAGATTTTGCTTAAGGTACTCAATTGTAGACAAAGAATGTGGGAAATTATTAAAATAACTTCATCATTTTTTTAAACCCCAGACTCATTTACTACATAAAAAACAATTTTCTTTGCACACTCACATACCCACCCCACACCTAGGGATGTAAGTAAATCAAACCTTTCGCAAACTATTTAGGTTTCGGTTCGATAAAGTGTTTCTTCGATCTCGTTCGTTAACCTTAACAAACCAAACCAAACTTAAAATTTGAGTTCGAATAGTCTATCAAATCAAACTCAAGCTTAAGAATGTTCGGCTCGAAAGCTCGGGAACATATTCGTTAATGAGCTCGTTATTGGCTCGCAAACGTGTTCGTAAATTTTATAATTATTTTTTAGTATTATATATTATTATTTATTTATTAATATTCAATAATTAAATATTTTATATTAAACCACACAAATATGATAATAACTTAAGTTATTATTTAAATTTTTAAATATTTTTGTAACATTTATTATTATATTTTGTTAGTTTGTTTATTTAATATTATGAATAACATTAGAAGTTTATAAACCAAACGTTCTTTTAATATTTACGAACAAAAATATTTAAATGTTCATGAAAAAATGTTCATAAATAAATTAATTTATGTGTCCGTGAACACGTTCGTGAGCCTTAAAAAACAGTTTGAGTTCGAGCTCGAGTTCGATATTTATTTTGTTGACGAGTTCGATAAATCCTTAACAAACGATACTCAAACCTAATAGTGTTCGACTCGATTCAATTACATCCCTACCCACACCACACTACACCTAAAACGCACATTATATCACGCACTCATTAACACCCCGCACACAAAAACAACTCGCTTTGCACATTCACCTTACACAGCATACGCGTATTACTGTAAAGAGAGAAGAAGACTTTAAGTATTTGCAAGAAAAAAGAAGAAGTATATACATAAATAAATGTCATAAATTAAGCACTTCCATTCATCACCGCCTATTCTGTATAAAAATAAATACTGTTAATACATTTTTTTTTTAGCAGAAAAAAAAATTGCTCTAAAACTTTGACATAGAATTAATCAATAAGTTACATTGCAAAGCAATTGAAAAAAAAATAAAAAATTGACAGCCCCCATCAAAATTTATACAAATTTCGACAGGCCTCCGTCAAAATTTATACAACAATATTCGGTGTGTCGAATTTTAGCAAAATTTTTGACTAGATCTCACCAAAATATATACTTTAATTCGTTGGACTAGTTTTGAAAATTTTAAGATTTGATTTTCAACCCCTAAACAACATACACCCCTAATTCTTGTTCTTACTATCTATTACACTTAAATTACATTTATATTTTCATCTATACTTTGTAAATAAACTACAAATTTTACTAATCCACCAATCCTATTGTTGAGTGGATGCGGTCGTCCTCGTCGTCCCGCCGGTCTTCATCGCCGGAGCATCGCCAGAGGTGGTGGCGTCGGGAGGTGCTCAGATTCCCGTTGAATTAACACAAGAGTTCAAAATCCCGCCCACACCTCACAGTTGGGGCTCACGAATTGATGAATTAAATGAGTTGTTAGTGTAAGGCAATGGGCCAAACACATTTGGCCCAATACTTTGAGATAGAAGACCAATATTTGAGCCAACAGGCCCAACGGGCCCAACAAATCTCTACCTTGGCCCAAATCATCCACCTTCGTGTTTAACTAGATGGGAATTTATCATCGCACCTTTTCCCGGACACCTGCAAAACGAAAAAATACAAAGTTAGATGCAAGATCCAGAAAATTTGACACAAAGTCAAGGTATCACAAAAGATACACAAATATAAGTCGGAGCAAAGATCATGGACACACAGTCACAAAATGTCTAAATTATCCCAAGGACAAAATAAACAGAGCACACAAGCCCAAAAAAACACAAAGTTCATATAGTCATGTAATCACATAGATTAGAACTCACAGTTCTCATGACACACGAACAGTTCACATAGAACAAAAGTCACACAGACACTTCACACAGAAGCACACAGTCACACAGACATAAAAGTCACACAGACAATCAACAATCAAATGTTACACCACATTCGAATGCACACAACATGCTCCACCTCACTAAGAGAAACAAGCACACGCAGTCACACAAACATAAAAGTCACATAGACAAACAACAATCAAATGTTACACCACATTCGAATGCACACAACATGCTCCACCTCACTAAGAGAAACAAATAAGCATGTAAACAAGACAAGTTTAACACATAACAAGCACAAACGTAGAAAACACATTTCTAACAAGTTTTCACACAAAAAAACACAAATTCACAAAGAAGCACATAGATTCAAAGTGAAACAAGATAGAAAAATAAATTTCCTAATCACATGCAGAATTAACTAGCCAATTAACACACACAAAAGGTTTAAAAGGCACTAAATAATTCACGCAAGAAATTATCTCTTAATCATAAGAGTCATTCACAGCTTTGAACACCCTCTCATACTTCATCTTCTGTTTCAAACAAATATTGAAGTCTCCTTACCCAAATGCATTAGGAGAAGCCATAGGTGCTTAAAGTTGAGTGAATTGACTCACACAGATTCAAGAAACAACACAAACAACACAATAACACACACACATGGTGAGCAATTGCTATCTTAGGGTCTGGAAACGAACTCAATTCACACATAGCAAAAAGAACAAAAAATTCCAGAAAATCAGATAAGCAGCGTAAGCAAACCAAGATATCACACAGATATACCCACGAGAGATTTCAAGCAAATAAAAGTTAGAGATACCACAGAAATGGACCAATACGGGCCACAAATCACAAAAAAACCTTAATTCTATAGCACAGAAATCACAAAAGCAGGGAGGACCAGCCGCCTCAGGGCATCACAAAGATATAGCATAACTGAACAAATCAGAAAATGAAAAACACAGAGTTTAAAGGAATAGAAAAACTCCCCTGAAGCGGTGTTCATCCACCGTACCACCCCTACGAGCCACCAGCGCCCCTCAAAGACTTGTTCAAGTGGCAACCGGACGAGCAACTCCCACCTTGAAGCCGCACCCTGCCCGCTACCAAGCTTGAACTCACCACAGCCTCTTCGAGTAGCAGCCCACTCACGGATAGACCACCGACTGACGGCGGATGGGCGGCGACGCGTCGAGCAGCGGTGGCGGTGAACAGATCGCGACTCATCTCCAGTGGCGGCGGCGCAGTCAGATCCTAGCTGGCAGCTCCAGGTGAGCAGCTCTATCGGGCGGCTGGACGGTGGCGAGGGCTGCAGATCGCGCGTTCTCGGCCTGGCATATCGGCGATGCGATTCCGGCGGGTGGATTCCAGCAGCGGCGGTGTCGCGGAACCCTAACGGCTGTGCAGCGGCGGACGCGACAGGCTGGAAGCGGCAGCGCTGGCGACAGATCGCGGTCCCGGCGAGCAGATCTGGGATGGCATCACGATCTTCTTCCTGTGGCGTTCCCGGCAAGGCGGCTTCGGTCAGATTTGAGAGGTGGCGAGTAGATCGGCAACGTGGTGGCTCCGATCGGACAGATCGCGATTCCGGCGAGGAAATCTGGCGGCGGCCGGATGACGGCGATCTCCCACAGGCGGCTGACGGTCAGTAGCTTCGGGAGATGGACGGACGACGAAACCCACTCTGATACCACTATTGGGTGGATGCAGTCCTCCTAGTCGTCCCGCCGGTCTTCATTGCCGGAGCATCGCCAGGAGGTGCTCAGATTCCCGTTGAACTCACACAAGAGTTCAAAATCCCACCCACACCTCACAGTTGGGGCTCACGAATTGGTGGATTAAATGGGTTGTTAGTGTAAGGCTATGGGCCAAATACATTTGACCCAATACTTTGAGATAGAAGACCAACATTTGAGCCACTAGCCCAACGGGCCCAACACCTATAATACAAAGAATGATTTTGAAGAAGAATGTAGTGTAAAATTATTTACTTTTGATCAAGTTTGTTCCATATTTTGATGTTTTGGAAGTGAAATTGAGCTTCTTCTCTTCTTTCTTTATTCTCTTCTCTTTTCTCTTTCTCTCTTTGTTGTGATGACTATGAGTGTACAGTGCATCTTCTCTGTGAATGAGTGTGTGTTTTTGTATGTATTTTAGGTATAATGTGGGTTGAGTGTGTAAAGCAAATTGTGCATAACCAAATGAGCTGGGGTTTAAAGAAAATTAGAGGAATATTATTATAAAGACACATGCTTTTTTCTACATTTTGGGTGCGAAGATTTAGGGTGACAACAGTGACACCAAAAAATAAAATAAAAAAAGGTGAGTTAGCTCGCCCATAGTACGCAACCCGCTATGAAATGGCCTAGCATATTTAATTTGCAGTCTGTCCGCCTAAATCCGTCTAATAGTGGATTGAGGCGAATTATGAGCCCACACTTCCTTTCAACATATTTTAACAACTTTAAACAATTATTCATTATATATTAAAATATTATTATATTCGTTCCGCAGAAAGATACATATTTCCTTTGTACTCCGTCCACTGTCAATCTATTTATTTTACCATTTTTGGTCGTTCATCCTTAATCTATCCATTTTTCTTTTTGGATTATGAGACCCACACTCTCCACCAATACAAATAAAATATGGGACCCACACACTCCACTAATACAACTACTTACTACACATAAAATAATAATAATTCTTAATCTACGTGCAAAAAAAATAAATGGATATATAAAAAGCAAATGGATACAATGAGGAAGGATTGAGAGAGTAAATTACAAAGAAAACGCGTAACTTTATGAGGGATAGAGGAAGTAAAATAAGCAACTAATCCACTTTATCAATGCACATGAAAATTAAAATACTATAAGCTACTAATCCACTATATCAATACACATTAAAATTATATCAATATAGGATCTCAAGCAAATATGGCTTCTACGATTAAAGGAAAAAATAACATTCCCTTCGTTGCAACATCAACTTCACACTTATTGATTTGATCCGTTTGAATTTCAATTTTACACTTCTATAAAGAAAAAGATACGTAATTAATATTCATCTAACATATTTTAATTTCAAAATTGTCATCACCTTTTTAACACACATAAAATATTTTATCATTTATTTATTATAAAAAAATATCAAACTATCCCAAAAATTACTCAAAAATAATTTTTCTTAATTTGCGTGTGTAAAGTAAATATGAAGATGAAAATAAAACGGAGGAATAATAAAAAAAATAAAAAAATAGGAAAGATAGAAGTAAAATATTTGCACATTTATTAACTAAGATAGGAATAAAATATTTGGACATATTTTATCCTCGATCATAACGTTACACTTTACAGCCTTATTTTGTTACTATTTGGAGCATCGCAGTAAACTGGGCATCGGTAATTCACGCGCCTTTTTACAGTACTTCTCTGACTCCTCTTACTTTTATCACTTTACCTCTCACTTCTTCCTTTGACTAATTTCTCTGCAACGATCCCATTAATTTCTCTATCTACTTTTTTTTTTTTTTTAATAATCTCATAATCGCCCAACAGAATCATCTCATTTTTCCAGAGATTAATTTTCTCTTCTGTTTATGGCGCACTGAGCTCATTTCCAACAAATTCGCTGGTATCTTTTTATTCAGATTGTACGTTTATGCATGTATTTTTCTGTGTTGTTGTATTTTCAGTACTTGCTATCTTTAATTTAGGTTTCTATGATCTCTAATTTAGGTTTAGAATGTTCTTCTGCCTCTCTTTTTTCGTTTTTCTTCTTTTTTTCTTACAAAAAATATACTATCTTTAAGCAATTGAATTTTTTTTTTAAATTGTTGTAATTGTTGTCGAGTTCGATGCTGTTGTGACTAATTCAGCTCAGATCTCGAGTTTTGTGAATTTTGGTTGGTTTCTCAGAGGAATGCATGTGTGATTTTGTTTGAATTCTCGACAATTTGTGAAATTCAGAAGGAAATAAAATGGTGATGGTTCGAAGGAGAAATTGCATATATATATATATATATATATATATATATATATATATATATATATATATATATATATATATATATATATTTTTTTTTTTTTTTTTTTTTTTTTTTTTTTTTTCATTTGGGAATAACTTACAGTATTAAGAATCTTCTGCTTGCTGTTCTTTTGAATATTGTTCATGCATTATGTGTTTCGCATAGATGTTATCAATAGGGAGAATGTGTCTATATTTGTGGTTTAATTGGTTAATGGGTTAGATAATTGTGACACTCAAATTTGGTGCATGTTTACTTATGTGTTGGAGGAACTAAGGTTCACTTGTTTTACACTTATGGTGATGATTTGATTATCCTTGATTTTGGATTGTTGATTAATTCATTTCAGAGAGATTGAGACTTATGGGAAGTTCAGTCGAGGGCAATTCTGGGGAAGACACGGATGTCAGTGATTCTGAAACTGAGGAGTTCGCGGAGAAGGCATATGAAGAACTGAAGAATGGTAAGCACCGGGTTAAATTATCTGATCAGGTCTACACATGCCCGTTCTGTCCTAAGAAGAAAAAGGGTGAATTTCAATGTAAAGAGCTTTTGCAGCATGCAAGTTCTATTGGTAAGTCCAGTTCACGGAAAAGGACTGCAAGAGAGAAGGCAAATCACCTTGCTCTCGCCAAGTACTTGGAAAGTGACATAGCTAATGGAACTGGTCCTTCAAAGCCTCCTGCTGAGGGAGATACCCTTGAAGACCATGACGGTGATGAGATGTTTGTTTGGCCCTGGATTGGAATTGTTGTTAACATCCCTACTAGTATTAGGGATGGTCGTTATGTGGGGAAGAGTGGCAGTGAATTGAGGGATCAATTGACGAGTAGAGGATTTAATCCTACAAGAGTGCGGCCATTGTGGAATTATCAAGGCCATTCTGGAACTGCAATTGTTGAATTTCATAAGGACTGGTCTGGATTTACCAATGCCATGTCTTTTGAGAAAGATTATGAGGCTAATCATCATGGGAAGAGAAATTGGTTCACAAATAATGAAAAGAAGTTGGGTCATTTTGGATGGGTAGCTCGTGCAGATGATTATAATGCTACTAACATTGTTGGAGAAAACCTTCGTAAAATCGGAGATCTTAGAACCATAGCTGACATTATAGAAGAAGAAGCCCGAAAGACCAAGAAGCTTGTTGGTAATTTGACAAATGTTATAGAGGCTAAGAAAATGTACTTGATAGAGATGGAGAGTAAATTCAAGGAGACAGAAAGCTCTCTACGCCAGCTCGTCCAGGAAAAAGATAAGCTCCATCAAGATTACAATGAAGGTTAATGTTTTTATCTTGTCCAAATTAATCCATTTGAATTCGGCTAAACATAATATTCTCTTTTTGTTGATCAGAGATAAAAAGGATTGAGTCAAATGCACGTGATCATTTCAAGAGGATCTTTAGTGACCATGAGAAGATAAAAAATCAACTGGAAACTCAAAAGAAAGATCTTGAGTTCCGCGGTCAAGAACTATTGAAACGTGAGACACACAATGAAATTGAGAGAAAGAAGCTTTCCGATGACCTTGAACAGGTGTTGCATGTCTCTTAATTATTCTGAGTTGAGCTTGTGTTTGGATCAACTCTGTGTGTGTGTGTTTTTTTTTTAATTTTTTTATATGGAATTAGATGTAGCAAGAATCTCCTTTCAGTTTAGCTACTTGATTGAAAAATACATTTCAAAGCAAAGCTCCTAATATTTCAGCGTTAAACTTATTGAGCTTTGTTTTCTGTTTATAAGTATGTATGGATACTACATAAACTTAAATTTTGACGGGTATATTCATCATGTGAATTGTGAAAGCTACAGAATTCAACTGCTCAATGTTCGAAATGATCTTTTTCCTGTGATTTATTTTTCCTTGTGTTTTTCCAGAATGCAGTGAAAAACTGCTCACTTCAAGCTGCTGCTGAGGAACAAAGAAAGGCTGATGAAAAAGTCATGAAGTTGGCTGATGAACAGAAGGTATTTAATTATTCTAATGCATGTTACTGTATTGACTGAACTCTTTCACATGTGAATTTTAAAGGACTATTTATCTCTAATTTCAGAGAGAAAAGGAAAAGCTTCATAAGAGAATTATTCAACTGGAGAAACAACTGGATGCGAAGCAAGCAGTACAGCTTGAAATTGAACAGTTGAGAGGTAAAGTGAATGTCATGAGGCACATGGGAGATCCAGACGATTTGGAGGTGTTAAATAATGTTGACATGCTGTTGAAGGCCATGAGGGAGAAGGAAGGCGAGCTTTCTGATTTGGACGCATTAAACCAAACTTTAATTGTGCAGGAGCGCATGAGAAATGATGAGCTACAGGATGCTCGGAAGGAATTGGTTAATGTCAGTTCTCTAAATTTTTTTCATACATGGAAAGTGGAAACTGATTTTACTACTTTCTATGCCTTCAATATGGTTTTTAATTTTTATGTTGTCCGCTTATGTGCCATCAGTCTTTTTTATCTGTAAGAGTTGATAGTTACTGTGTCGTGAATGTTTGCTACTCTTTTCATTTGTTTTACTCTCCTACTTGGTCATTTGAAACTCCAGAACTATTAGCTGATCTTATGTAAAATGTCATCCACCAAAATTTAAGTAAGATTTTCACTAAACACGAACTTCATAGTATGGATTAATCTATATATTTAATCCTCCTAGCTCAAGTTTAATGAACATACTGTTTTATATATGATTGGCGGAGAATTTATCTGGAGAAGGGAGCTTCAATGGCTTACTATTTTTTTGCTTCATAGTGCAATTTCTAGGTCGAGTCTTAATATCCTTTCTATCACTTTTCATTTGTCATCCTCTAATGCAGTTCATTTAGGCATCTTATTTGTTTTATTGATTTGTCATCATGTCTTGCAATGTACAAAAGTCAACATTCTGTCAACAAATCATGCAATTTTGTTAAGAGAAGTTACTTTTCTACTTTTAGGGTATGAAAGACACGAATATGAGTTCTCGTATTGGTGTCAAGAGAATGGGGGAGCTCGATAGCAAGCCATTTCATGAAGCAATGAAAAGGAAGTATAGTGAGGCTGAAGCAGAAGAAAGATCTTCCGTGTTGTGCTCACTGTGGGAGGAGTATCTAAAAGATCCTGAATGGCACCCTGTAAAGGTTGTCACCGTTAACGGCAAGGAACAGGTATGCAGTTAAAGAACAAATGAAGCAAAGCCTTTTTATGCGTGTCAACTTTGTTCTTTTTGTTTGCTTACTCCAAAAAAAAAAAATTATGTTATTTAAGAAGTCATTACTTACACCTTTCAAATTTTGATTTTTTAATCTGAGAGAAATAAGATGAAATGACCTAAATTCTGTTCCTCTATTTAGTGGCCTTATTTTGATATGGGGGTTAAAATACTTTTACACGATTATTATTATCAGTGGATGATGAATAACTGTCACATTGTTACATTAAACTGAATGCATTTTGTGGAAAAATAAAACAAAAATAATGTTCAATGAATTGGAGCCGTATTTTGGCATATCCCAGAAAAAAATATGAGTCATAATCTGTGTGTGGTAGGGAGTATGGATGATAGTTGTCCTTAATGGATTTCATTTTATGTTTTCTTTTCGGATTTGGTCATACCTTATATCAAGCATTCAAACAAAGGATTATAGATGTATCTATTAACTTGTTATTGGTTATTTTCTCCATCTAAAACTGGTTTCTGAGTTTTCTGAATAATTTGTTTTTTGGTGATGTAAATGGCTGACTACAGTACTATCTACTTCCTATTCTTTTGTTGCACTTTTTCGACCTTGATGCCTATAATTGCCTGTTATAGGTTATTGCTGGTTAATGAAACGTCTTAACTCTTTTCTATGAAAGATAAATTCCACGGTACATTTCGGTTGTTGTTTGGAAGCTAACATAGTAACATATACAAGTACAATTAAAATTTTCATCAACATGAGTTGGTGACGATAAATACATATGATTAGACTAAATGCATTTAACGGATAAGTCTTTGATTAGACTAGATGAATGTTACGGATCAGTCATTGGCACAGACTGTGAATCAAAATATATGCTCTACTCCGCTATATCTGCTTATCTGTATAGTAGGAAAACAAAGGGAATCAATCTTGCACAAGATTGTAGTTCTCTTGAACTTATCTTCAGTAAATGCAGAATCTACTCCATGTTAGGAGTGTAATTGAATTAAGCCAACTTTAAAACTCAAACTCGAGTTAAGTTGATCAGAAGTTGAGAGCTCAATAATGCCAGGTTGTCATGCAAGCCTTATTGAAAATATCTGTTTGCGTTGGTTTCAGTATGTGATAAGAGACGAAGATGAAAAACTGAGAGAGTTGAAGGAAAGCTACGGTATTGATGTCTACAATGCAGTGACAGCAGCCCTCTTTGAGATAAACGAGTATAACCCAAGTGGGAGATACATTACTTCGGAGCTATGGAACTATGCAGAAGGTAGGAGAGCAACTCTTAAGGAAGGAGTTGAGGTTCTGCTGAATCAATGGACAATGTACAAGAAGAAGAGAGGTATGGAGTAACGGGAGGAATGCGTAGCGCGTTTCTCTCTAACCCGATGTGTTGTACCAGAAGTAGTTTTCCGAAACAAATAATTGAATTCTTGATCTAGAACCCCGACTGAGTTGTTATTGGAATTCATGACTGCTTATTTATTGAATGCTGAGTCTCTAACTAAACCTCTCTTCACTTCATTATTATTCATTCCTTTTTTTTTTCTTTTTTTTTATGCCTACTTTTGTCATTGTGTTTTGAGTAGTATGTCATAAATCAGGTGTGATGAGATCTCTTTAAACATCTTTTGAGTTTTAACTTCCAAATTAACTTATATATCAAGAAAATTTTGAAAAAAAAAATAGAAAAGAAAAAAACTCTTCAA
The DNA here is from genome assembly GCA_023678885.1 of Pogostemon cablin. Lineage (NCBI taxonomy): Eukaryota > Viridiplantae > Streptophyta > Magnoliopsida > Lamiales > Lamiaceae > Pogostemon > Pogostemon cablin. The sequence continues at coordinate 2,978,370 of CM042970.1, forward strand.
ATATTATGATGAGCAAAGTAGTATTTTTCGTTTATTTTGTGAAAGTTCGCTCGCCAACCATATAATTAGGACGCATCTGGCATGAGATTAGATTTTTAGTTAATTCTCGTAATAAAATAAAATAAATTACATAAATACCCACTATATCCAAATTATAGTGTTGTTTGTTTGTTTTTTTTTTAAGGGTTAAAGTATCTTCAAATGACTTAATAATTTTTTTTTAAAATTATATTTTACAGAGCAATATACAACACACATGTATGATGATCGGTGAAAAAAGAGAATAATTATTAGAATATTAGAACAAATTTTATAAATAAAATACATAATAAATAGTAGGTCCTCTTATAACTACAACTTGGTGGTGACTTGAAGTCATGCGACCATGGGTCAACTAAAAATTTTCCCATATTTATTAGATGAAAATGGAGTGAGTGAATATAATTTTAAGATATAGTTAGTTTTTCTCTTGAAGATAAATTGGAAACAAGCCAATCCATAAAATATAATTATTCATAGTTAAAATATATTTATAAATAATTATATTATAACACTTAAAATTATATTTTAATACTCTTTCTATCTTACAAAAAGGTTTTTATTCTACAATGATCGAATGGGGTATTATTTATTATAGCTTAACTGATCAAGGGTGAGTTTAATGTGAATCAAGTTTATACTTGAATTCTAATTTTATAAAATTATATTTTAGTATTAAAAAATTACTCAACTTTTTAAATAATAATATTTTTTATTTAGAAGAATAATAATTCATCTCTATAAAAAATAATTTTTCTTATATTTTGTAAAATTTGAAGAGTAATTTTTTCAAATTAATTTTTCAAAGAGTAATATGTAAAAAAAGAACCCGATTCAAACATCATCAATCAAAATAGAAAATTTTATGCAAATTATAATAATATAGGAAATTTCTATTTCCTTATAGCCACTTTTATATTTCACCTTAAATTCATAGGATAATCATTACTCATTCACTGCGTTCACATCACAGTAGACACACACAAATGCGCAGTGCCACGTGGCGAATTAGTCATACCGGAATATATACGTAATATATGTATGCGTGTATATATATCCATATATATAGTGGTTCTCACTCCATGACCACCACCACCGCCACTGAGACCTTATCGCCGCCCACCCCAAAACCCATTCAAATTATTAATTTCACCACCAAACGTTGAATCACTTTCATATTTTTCAGTCAATCTTTAGGTAAATTATTCATTCCACCACTGAATAATTTCTTGCTTTGCTGATTTTCCTTGCTTTCCGTTTACTTTGGTTGTTTTCCCTCTGGATTGGAAATTTCTCTGCTGTTTTTAATTTTTTTTTTCATTTTCGTTTGTGGACTGCGTGTAGTTTTGCTTCCATGGTAAGTGTTGAAATTGAAGTTGATCCAGCAGGGATCTGATCGATTATGTTATTTGTTTCACTCGTTGATTTCCTTGATTTACTGTGAGAAATGAGGGTTTTATTTCAATCTAGGCAGTTGACTTTTAGGATTTGGACTTGTTCATTTGTTCCCTTCGTATTTCCCCAGGTGAATAAAATATTTAAATAAAGTATGTATTCATCAATTATGTAGATTTTTCACATTTGAGGTCCTGCAGTCGTTTGAGTCCAGAGTCATTTGATGGGTTTTGTTGAATTTGTAATTCTGTTAGTTTGATGAGCTCTTTTAGTCATTCTTTTTCTAGATGCGTGAGAAATATTCATTCGTAGGCTTAGGTACTTAAATGAAAGTTATTCAAGAATTTGTTTGATTTTGAGTAAAAGATAAATGACTTTGAAAATTATGGATTAAAATATTTTTTTAGGCTGTAGAATCAGTGTACATGTATAACAAAAGAACATTATTGTATTGTTACCAGATATAGATTTTTATAAATATTGATGCTGCTGGTTTTTTTTTTTTTTTTTTTTGGCAAAGTAGAAACTATAAATATGAATTTCTAGGTCTAAATTGAGCATTTTTATTTATTTAAATTGCAAAATATTGAAGATGAAAATAGTAGTTTTAAATAAAAAAGATAGTTCAGGTTAAATGCGTTAATTTTTTTTCAAAAAAGTCGACAATACAAAATTTTCATTTTCCAACAAATTTCTTATATTAATCATAATATTCTCATTTCCAACTACGCATATTACATGAACTCAATAATTGCATTCATTCATGTCTAATTTTATATCATTCTTCTTTAATATCCATCCGTCAAAAATATCATGAATAAAAATATTAGATAATTCCTATAACCAATCACATTAAGATATGGAAGTATTTTCAATGGCTTGGATTGCTGTATTCCTCTTTCCTCTCTAGCTAGTGCCAAAGAGATACTGCCAAATAGAGTGGGCCCGTTTCTAAAATTTATTGAATTTCACTTTATTGATAACTTTCCCTTTTTCAAGGTTGTTCTTAATTGCTTGTTCAGCGACCATTGCTTCTAGATGATGTATGCATGCTCAGACAAATTCGAACTACTTTTCCTTTTCTTTTTAATAGTTAAGTGGAAAATTTTTATTTGACCTTTTGCTCAGTTTTGATTCATTTGTCATTTTGAGATTTCTTTTTGTTGTTTTGTTTCTTTTTTTTGTTGTTGTCGTAGTTTTGGCTATTTCAGGGAGATTGGTGTTCATGAGCCAGAATTCTTCTTTAATGATAGGTATTCTGGTTGTGCTTGTTTCAGGATTTGAGTTTCTGGCATTTGAAACACTCTTTGTTCATAAGTGTGCAATCTTGAAAAGTGTGGCTTATGCTACAACTATAAGTGGATAATTAGTGTGAAAGAGTTGAGAATAGTGACTAAGTTTAATCTGATTTGATACGTACGGATCCAGGATATAGGTGTAGTTTCTACTATGAGTGGTTCATATCGAGTAGAAGGCCATGGGTCAAGCTTTTGGGGTTATGATGGGGCAACATCTCGAATCAAATTTGACAACCAAGCTGTTCCAACATTTTTGGATCTCAATCCAATAAACAATTTGAGAGCTAGTGACAATTTTCCAAACGAGAATCATGCAGATGTATTATCAGTTTCAAGCCATTTGAATTTTGATGCCCAAGTTAATTCATCTGAAAGTGATTCTCCCGAGGATCTTGATTTCAGCGATGAAGTACTTAAGTATATCAATCATATCCTCATGGAAGAGGATGTGGAAGAGAAAGTATGCATGTTTCAAGAGTCTGCAGCTCTCGAAGCTGCTGAGAAATCCTTTTATGAGGTTATTGGGAAACAATCTCCTTTGTCTACTGATTATCAGCATGTATCAAATTTAGATGAGACCTTTAAGAGCCCTGATGAAAAGTTATTTATTGTAAACGATCGTCATGATTTTCTTGATACAGAAACTTTACACCCTGATTGGAATTGCGATCCTAACAGCCGTGGGTTGGACAAAAATCATGATACTGTGAATATTGCGTCACAGTCGACTTCTCAGTCTTCTTATGGTTCATCAAGTAGTAATGGTACTGTTATTGATGGTCCCATCGATTCTCCTGTGAGCACCCTTAGAATTCCTGATATATTTGGTGACATTGAATCAGCTGTGCAATTTCAGAAGGGGGTAGAAGAAGCAGAAAAGTTTCTTCCTAAAGGAAATAATTTGGTAGCTGTGCTTGAAGGCTCCGCTAACCTTGCAGTTAAGGTTGAAAATAGAATTGACAGTGATGAATCCACCGATGTGTCGAGGGGGAAGAAGAATCCGTATCACGAAAGCATGGGTTTGACAGAGCAAAGGAGTAACAAACAATCAGCTGTTTATACTGAATCAACTGCGAGCCTAGACATGTTTGATAGGGTTCTTTTGTGCAGTGGAGGGAAAAATGAATCAGACCTTCGAGAAGCGTTGAATGAAATTAGTAAGAGCACTCAGCAGAATAGTCAATCTAAGGGATCTAATGTGGGCAAAAGCAGTGGTAAGAAGAAGCAAGGCAGAAGGAATGTGGTGGATATGAGAACACTATTGACTCTTTGTGCACAGGCCGTTGCAGCTGATGATCGTAGGAGTGCAAATGAGTTTCTGAAGCAGATCAGACAGCACGCCACTCCATCGGGAGATGGAATGCAGAGACTGGCGCATTATGTTGCTTATGGTCTTGAGGCACGTATGGCTGGCTCTGGAACACAGATATATACATCGCCCATTAACTTGCCTACTGCTGCTGCTGACATCTTGAAAGCATATCATATATACCTTGCTACCTGTCCGTTTAGGAAGATCTCTAATTTCTTTGCAAATAGGACTATTAGGAATCTCTCAATGAATGCCACAAAACTCCACATTATTGATTTTGGGATTCTCTATGGATTCCAGTGGCCTTGCTTTTTCCAACATCTCTCATCTCGACCTGGTGGCCCCCCCGAGGTCCGTATTACAGGTATTGATCTTCCATGTCCTGGTTTTCGACCTGCAGAAAGGGTTGAAGAGACCGGAAGGCGTTTGACAAGTTATGCTGCAAAATTTAAAGTCCCATTCAAGTTTGTTGCTATCGCACAAAAGTGGGAAACAATTAAAATTGAAGATCTTAAGATCAACAACGACGAGTTTCTTGCTGTGAGTTGTCTTTATAGATTCAGGAATCTGCTAGATGAAACCGTGATAGTAAACAGTCCGAGGAATATCGTTTTGAATCTTATCAGGAAGATGAATCCGGCTGTTTTCGTTCAAGGAATCGTGAATGGTGCCTACAATGCTCCATTTTTCATTACGAGATTCCGTGAAGCACTGTTTCATTTTTCATCCTTCTTTGATATGTTCGATGCCATTATTCCTCGTGAAGTTCATGAGAGAATGCTGCTTGAGAAAACAGTATTTGGACGGGAGGCAATGAATGTTATTGCATGTGAAGCTGCCGAAAGGATTGAGAGACCGGAAACGTACAAGCAGTGGCAGGTTCGGAATCTAAGGGCTGGCTTCAAACAGCTTCCTTTGGATAGGGAGACAGTGAGATTGGCTAGAAACAGAGTTAAGTCGTCCTACCACAAGGATTTTGTGATTGATGAAGATGGTCAGTGGTTGTTGCAGGGATGGAAGGGTCGCATCGTGTATGCAATTTCTTCTTGGAGGCCTGCGTACTGAAACTCTTGCATGGTGGAATCATATGCATATGGTGCATTCCACCGGGTTGCCCTTGTTTTGCACACCCCCACAGATATGGGTGTGTGTGATTGTGCAACATGAATGGGTTGTAGGTCCAAGGAACCATCGTTTGTTACAGCAAACTCCAAGCCAAGATCATTAACCACGCACCATTCTTCGAAAATGAACTGCTCAATTAATACTCAAAGGTATTGAACTGATCCAGTTCTCCCTGATTTTCTCTGTAATTTAATTCTCTACTCGTTATCTTCTGGATTTTACATTCAGCATTACAATATTATGCAAGGGTGCTCCGTCTGCTGATTTTGTGAAACTTTGTCGATGTTGTCGGATTCATCACTCTTTATGAGAATGCGAAACAGACGAGCAGCAGCAGTTTCGCTTCCGTGGCTCCAAACATGGTAGGATTTTTGTGAAATAGTTTAATGCATTGACTGCTATAATTAATGGTTGTATCATAAAACCAAATCCCGAAGAGTGGGGAACGAATGTATGAGCAAATCCCATGAGAGTGAGAATGCATAAGTTGACTAAAAAGGAATAAAATGAAATATATAATTAATGAAAAGTGACTTTTATTACTCTCCCCATCCACATATATCCATATTACTCTTTTTGGTCGTCCACTTTTAATTTGACTATTTTTCTTTTTAGATATATGAGATCCACCCACACACTAATACAATTAAAATATAAAACTCACACACCCCACTAATACAACTACCCACTACATATAAAATTATAATACTCCTTAATTTACGTGCAAAGACAAATGAATAGATTGATATTGGACGGAGGGAGGAGGGAGTAATAATTTGTAGTATAAATAAAGGGGAAGGTGTTGGGTGATATTAATAGAACATTTTATATTTTTATAATTACTTTATCACTTTTTTTTTATATAGATATTATTTCTTTAGGATGTTATTATTTTTATATATATTATAAATTGTTTATAAAATAGTTTACAACACTATCATCGCTTTTTGTCAATTAGATATTACATTAATATTATACTCTCTCCGTCCCAAAGATATTGACACACTTTCCTTTTTGGGTTGTCCCACAACAATTGACATATTTCCTTTTTAAGGATATGAGACCCACACAAAATAATTTATTTATTTACATGGACTCACACACACATCACATTCACCACTAATACAACTACTCACTACACATTAAATATTATTTCTCTCACTTCATTTTACATTAAATTATTATACTCTTTAATCTCGGTGCCCAAAAAAATATGTCAATTATTTTGGGACGGAGGAAGTAATAAATTGTTCATAAAATAGTTTACAACACGATCATCGTTTTTTATCAATTAGGTATCTCTTTTAGTTATAAAAGATATAACTTTTTATTCCTTTTAAATAAGTCATAGGATCTCACACAAGTTTTTGTCATTAATAAAAGTGTGTTACACATGGAATACTAGTATGTTTTTTATATTTTGATAAAAAAATTTATTATACTCCCTCCGTCCCATGTATTTTTACTCACTTTCCATTTCGAGGTGCCCCACATATTTTTACTCATTCCATTAATAGTAAAAATACACTACACATCTTATCTACATTTTACACTTTATTCATCCATCCCAACAACTTTCATTTACTTTTTAACACTTCATTCATCATTCCCAACAATTTTATTTACTTTTTTATCTCAATATTTATCCCTACTTTTTCTTACATTGTATATTAAAAAAATATTTCTTAATTTACGTGCCCGTACAAACGGGTTAAAATATCCAGGAGAGAGGGAGTACTAAATATGAAATAAATACTATGATTTTAATTTAAATAAAAATGAAATAAGATAAGAAAATTTTACCACTATTAACTAAATACAAGTTATGAGTATGTATTGTGTGAAATTATAACACACCTTATACAATTATACCTTAATACCTTATTTTGAGTTAATATGGTATATTTTCTGTTGGGGCCTTTGTTCTGGGTTTATATAGATGTTAATCGCAAATAGTGATTTTTTTTAGTTTTTTTTTTTTTTTGGTTTCAATTAATGTCAAATAAATATGTAAGATGTAGATGATAAATATGTAAGAGATATTAATTAATGTGAGAAATGATAGATAAAGGGAGAAAAATGTTAATTGATGAGAGATTATATGATAAGTGGATGGTTAACGATTAGTAAAGTTTGTAGGTAGATATATATAAGGGTTATTTGTACAGGTGAATTAAGTAACTCTAAACCATTTCATTAAACAAGAAGCAAACATAGTTTAAGGATAAAATAGATCATGAATTACAAAATAAAATGTTAAAAAATATAAAATTATAATTATACTTTTAAAAATGACAAAGTATCTTGTGAGACATTACTTTCATGAGACGATTTGTGAGACGTGTTAAAGTATATATATTATATAGATAAAGTACGTTTAATGATTGTTAAAGTATGTTTTCTTAAAGTATGTTGGATTATACATTAAAGTATGATTTTAGTGTATTATAATTTGATTTATTATTGACATACTTTAACCATAAATAAGCATATTTTATCTATACAATAAGCATAATTTAGTGATAGGTCAACCCGTTTCACATCCGTCTCACAAAGAACACGTCTCACAAGAGTGTCTCTTTAAAAATTATTACAACCTGAATAAAGATTAAATTTTATAAGCAAAATATAATATGAACCACAAAATTGTTTGAAATCATACATACAAATTATTGTCATAAATTATATTCTTTCTGTCTCGTAATTATTGTCGTGTTTCTTTTGTACGAGACGGAGAGTATACATTAGGAGATACTTATCGATAATCAAAATATATACTCATTTCAAATCCATTTTGAATTACTCGTGTCTTTTCTAATAAAATTTAGGTGACAGTGGGTTAAAAAGTCTAGATGTGAATCATGTTATCACCCCGTGAGTTGAATTTTCTTTTTCTTTTAATATTAATAATTATTGGGTAAAGTTTTACTGTATGTAATTGGATTTTACAAAAAAAAAAATTAATATCCTTTATTTAGTCTTAGTAATTTAATGTTCGGCAAAAATTTGAGTGCACTCGGCGCACGGCACATTGTGCTCTTTTAGAATTTTGTGTTAAATTGTATACCATTTAGTATAAAGATGTGTACCTTTATTTTCTGAAGAAAAATAAAAAAATATTAATAAAAAGTGTATACCTTTTAAAACAAAATGGTGCACCCTTACTAATTAAAGTGTATACCCTTTAGAACAAAACAATGTACCCTTACCTATAATACTAAATTCTAAAGGCGCACGGTGTGCCCCGGGTGCACGCAAGTCTCACTCAATATAAAAAAGCTCTTGATTCGATTTGTGATTAGATTAAAAAATTATAACCGATATATAAACATGTTAACAAACAAGTCATAAAAATATGTACAAATGAATCTGAAATACAATCGAGTAATGAATACTTATCTAAATTTAGGCATAAAAATTTATTACTAAAATTCTTGCATAATAAACTTTAGTAAAGTCTGTTGGGCCACCGAATTCCTCATAATTATTTATTATTACAAGTTCTAACTTGTCACAGGCCCAACAGAAAATACTTTGGTAAATTAAATAAATGGGTTGGGCCATTCATTATAGTTCAGTGATACTCGGACATGTACATTTAGAACCTGGATTGTACTTCCTTTTTCTTCCTTTGTACTTTCCTCAATTAATGCCCTTTTTCTTCCTCAACAGAAGTGGTATGGCCTTGAAAACAATGCTCTTTAATTGCTATTGGGCCTAAAGTAAAGCCTGTCCTTTAATGGGTTAGGTGGGCCTAATATCCACAGACTTCAATATTTCAAATTAAGAGTAATTCTAGTGTGCTAGGTTTGTATGTTTAGTGCAGGATATAGTAATTATAAAATTTCAAAAGTTAGTTTTAAATACTTCCTCCGTCGCGTTAATAATTATATATTTTTTCATGTAAATTAAAAGACATAATATTATAATAATAGATAGTAAATTAAGAAATATAATATTTAAGTGTAGTGGATAATTATATTAATATTGTGTGTAGGGGTGTCAATTTGGGCTCGACCTGCGGGTATCCATCCGGCCCCTCACGATTTGGACTGACCCAGACCCGCCTCGAACTGAAAATGGGGGCGGGCCGCCCTGAACCTATTTTGAAATGGGCCGGGTCTGTGTATTACTTCAGACCCGTGGGTATCTGCCCCGATCCGCCTCGTATTAAATATAAATATTATATTTTTTATTTTTATAATCATTTAAAATTCAATTCTCCCTCCGTCCCGTTTCAATGCTTACGTTTGTTTTTTGTACGTTGATTAAGAAATATAGTATTTTAATGGATAGTGGATATAAATATATAATATTTAATATAAAGTGGATAGATGTATTAGTGTTGGATGTGGATCCCATGGTGATATATTAATTGTTTTAGGTGAGTCCCATATACCAAAAGGGAAATATAAGATTGAAATGAGATGCCCAAAATAGAAAAATGTAAATTTGAAATGGGACGGAGGGAGTACTTTACAACTAATTTTATTATTATTATTATTATTTGAATTTGATTTTTTTTTACATAATTATTACTACCTCCGTCCCAAAGAGAAATTCACGGTTACAGTAGATTTGGAATTTAAGAATAAGTTATTTTTTGCTTTACTTTTAGGGGTAGCTTGGTATTTTTAGGTAATAAATAAATTATAAACTAAGTTATGTGAGTTGTAAAGAGATGATAATTTTAAAATTAAAATGTGTTATGGGGTTATTTATTTTTGTGTATTTCCTTATTTGAGGGTGTGAACTTGTTTATGAGACAAATAAAAGTAGAAAGTGTGAATTTGTTTATAAGACAAATAAAAATAGAAAGTGTGAATTTGTTTATGGGACATAATGATTAAATGAGAGAGTTAGTAATTAATGAGTCCCACATAAGTCTTAAAAAAATTTAAAAAAATTTAAAAAAATAAAAAATATTAAAAAAAAGGGAGGGGCGAACTCGCCTCGTTTGAGTCTGGGTTTGGGGCTGTATAATAAGACCCGTATGGGTCCGGGGCAGGTAATTTTTAAAATGGGGCGGGTTCGGGTAGTTAAGTACCCAGCCCATTGACATCCATAATTGTGTGAGCCCTATGTGAAATAATTAATTTTTTGTGTGGTCCCACTTGATAAAAAAGAAAATGTAAACCTAAATTTGAGACAAATCAAAATAAAAAAATATAAACCTTAATATGGAACGGATGTAGTATAATTTAAAGGTGAATATAAATATGAGGGCGGCTATTTGCATCCCCAATTTTACTAGCTGTACCCCATAAATTAATAAGATTATAATATCCTTAATTAATAAGACCTATATTATACCCTTATTAAAATTATATATTAATTTTATTATTCATGTCCTAATTTAATTTCTAAACATACCCCAAAACTTTACAATAATTAAACTTAACTTCTAACTTCTTATCTTAAAAATACAATATATACGATATGTTCTATCCAATATATATTCTATATAACCGAACAAGAATCATTGTTTGCTCAGTAGAAGCGAATACAAGAGAATATGTTCGCTTATATTTATTTATCAAGTAAGAAATAAAAAATATATGTAAGCAGTCAAAAATATGTATTTTGTATGTACAAGGTGCATGAATATTACGGGAGATTCATTGGGACTAAATATGTATTTTGGTCGTCCGTTTCAAAGAGGGTCATTTTTTTTATATATATGAGACCCATACACTCCTCTAATACAACTAAAATATGGGGTCCACACTCCTACTAATACAACTACCTACTACACATTAAATAATAATACTCCTTAATCCACGTGCACAAAAGTAAAATGTCCTCTTTCGAGCGGACGGAGGGAGTGTTATAAAACAATAATTAATTCAATTTGAATAATTAAGTCAAATCATAAACAAAGTTAGAGAAACACTAGTTTGACATCTATTTCACACTTTTCATTAAAGATGTAATTGTCTTTTATTCATATTGTTTATAAAATATTTCACTCCTCATTATTATTTTTTATTAATTTAAATATTATTTTTATTACTCTTATAAGAAAGATGTAATTGTCTTTTATTCATATTGTTTATAAAATATTTCACTGCATTATTATCATTTTTTATTAATTTAAATATTATATTTATTAAAGGGGATCGGCTATTTGCACCCCCGAAACTACTAGATATACCCAAATTATTAATACACCTCAATATATTTTAGAAATATTTTACTTATTACTATATAAACCCCAATCAAGACAATGTTACCCTTTTATTAGTAATTTATCTTTAAAAAAAATCAATGATCAATTTAAAGAACACACGCCATTGAAGAAAACTTTGAGAAAAAAATATGAAAATTATAAACTGCTAAACTATTTCATCATTCCTAATCCTTTGAACATATCTCAAAGACTCAAACGAATCAAATTAAGCAAAAAGAAAAAATTGAAAACAAGAGTTTCGAACCCCGAACACTTGGACGAAGCTCCGCCGCATGGGGTCTGCTCAAGAAGCGCCCCGGTTGCTCCCAGGGCATAGCTCAAGTGGTAAAGGGGAGGGTGGAAAGACCTTCCAACTGAGCTTGGTTGCTGCAGGGTGGGGGTTCGAATCATGCATTTGGCATGAATTTGGCCCCTTGCAAGCACAAATTTAACAGTGAGCCATCTCTATAAGCCACTTGAAGCACATCCTGCGATTTACCTTCTCTACCAATCCCCAGGGCAGGGGCGGTGAGGGCCCCTAATGGTGGGGTACATCATTTTTCAAGAAGCGCCTCGATTGCGCCAGCTTCCATGATCAACGAAAGGAGGCAAAGAGGAGCACGGATTTGAAAAGTCAACGTCCTCACTTTTACCTTTTTCATTTTTTTTTTACTTTCACATCTTTCCTCCTCATATTTGTAGACCTACATTTTTGAATAATTTATTCATTTTTGGAATGAGACTTATTTTTATAATCAGTAATCAATTGTGTTGAGAAAGAATTAAGATGAAGTTGCAATATAGAGTTTCATCAATTAGGGTTTAGGGGTAAATTTATAATTTAGGTACAAATATTGGGAGTATAAGTTAAATAACTTATTTATGTTTTATTGATAATTAATATTTTAATTTATATTTTAATAAAGTACATTTAATATTTTTGAGGGTTCAAATAACCATCATAATTTTTTATCCGTATCATAAAATTATTGGCCACATAATTAACATTTCGTTTCACGAGTTCTTATGATTGTCCTCTATTTGTTCAGATCTCCGGCTAGCCATTAAACTCTATAAAATATTCCATTTGTTGAGACAAGAGAAGTTAAGTAGAACGTTAAAAGGAATGTGGGCCGTGGGAGGCCCAGTTGAGGCCCACACGTCACATCAGATGGGCCCACAGGCTTGACCTTTTTGCACTTTTTTCTAGTGAGCAGATAAATCTATTGAAATTCTACGCCACTCATTTTGGTATCTAACTTCTAATTCACTCCGTCAGTTTCTTTGGCTAATCTTGCCTTCCAACTAACGCCGTCAACACCTTTCTTTAACGTCCCACTCCCACATCACAATGTTTGGATATTCTGTCCTTTTCACCTTTTGTTTTCATCTATATTTACTTTGTTCTCCAATTATTAAAAGTCTCTATTATTGTCCTAATAATAAATGATATAATGTCTTTTTGTAAGATAAAATTATAAAGTGCATGAAATTAAAAATAATTACATAGTATTTAGTTATCACAATTTTATATCAGTATTCGATTCGTTCGTTAATCATTACTTCAGGAGGTCAGAACTCGTAGAGTCTTCATTTCAAATTAAAATTTTGTGCTCTATATAAACCCTACAATATCGTACATTTATCTTGTCATTTTTTTTATAAAATTGTTCCACCATACGAATTTTAAGTAATTATTTGTTTCGGTACTACTAGTAATTAGGTTGGAGAAAATTTACAACTTTAAAAGCATTATGTAATGAAAAGATCTTTTAATATGATACACTGATGTGACACACATAAAATAGAATGCGGCTGATAATTTTTCAACACATTGATGAACATCTATAGCAATATATATAAAAGACAGGAGTATTTCCTAAGTCCCAAGATTTTTTTTTTTTAGAATCTAAGTCCCAAGATTGGATACACATTTATTGTTGTTAGCCCATGTTGCAAATACCTGAATGTTCTAAAAAGTATCTTAATGCATGTTATATGGTTGATAAGGCTTAGAAGCAAATGTTGCTCGAATCAGTGTTCTCATAAACTAATCAGACATCAAAGAGGTAATGGTTTGAGATCCAACAAAAAAAAAATTAGAATTCACATAATTTAATTATATTTTATTATTTTATATAAAAAAAACCATTCATAAGGAAATGTATAATCATGACTAAAATTATTTTGCAATTCTAAATAGACATGCACAAAATAATCAGAATCGGCGGTTTCAATTGGGAAACCGGTGGTTCCAACCAGAACCGGCGGTTTCGGAACCGCCCAAAATGGAATCGAAACTGAATATATTCCGGTTCGATTTCAGTTCCTCATTTCTTGGAACAGAAACCGGCGGTTTCACCTATTTTATTTTTTTTTAATTTGCGTTGTGAGTGTAAAAAAAATCGGAACCGACGATTCTAAAACAGAACCGAAATCGTAACGTAGTGTCCAAAAATACGGGATTTATTTCGGGCTTAATTTTTCTCTAATCGAAAAAATTAAGATATAATGTCCTATAATTGTGAGCCCCGACAACATAGTGTCCAAAAATTCGGACCCTCCTAATTATTATTCTGAAATTTCAATTTTCCGTTAAAATTTCATAAATCGATATTCTCTGATCTGCTTACTCTATATCTCTTTTCTTAACAATAATTAAAAATATTGAATTGGTTACCCTTTTCTCTAGTCTTACAATTGTCAGTTAGACTCTATATATATATATATATATATATATATATATATATATATATATATATATTAGAAGACATAAATTTCATTCGTTTTGGGTATAAAATTTAACCCAAAATATACATAACAGATACAAGATACATATGGAATAAATTTATTCCTTCAAAGGTAGTAGCCCATTCTTGGAGACTATTATGGGATAGGTTACCGACAAAAATGAACTTGCAAAGAAAAAACAACTTACATTCCAATAACAATGTTAAGTGTGTCTTCTGCAATGAGAAGGAGGATACGTGAAGACATGTCTTTTTTGAACGTGATGTTTCTTATAATTTATGGATGGCCTGCTTTGATCTGATTGGGATTTCAACAGTGATGCATTCAAATGCAAGTGCTAATTTTACTGCTACATGTAATTTGTTTAGAAAGAAAGGCAAACAGAAAGTTATAGCATTTTGGCAATCCGTTTTCTGGATTCTTTGGAGGTATAAAAAGTCTATCATATTCGAAGGAACCGTAATATCAATTGAGAAAATAGTTGAGGAGGTAAAACATAGATTATGGAGTTGGTTTGTAGTAAAAGATTTGGGGTGGTTTAAATACTCTTTTAATGAATGAATTTTGAAACAAAAAATACTCATTGATAATTAGATGTAAATTATACTTGTGTGGTATATCTTGTACCCATATTTATTAATGATAATGGTTTTTACCGATAAAAAAAATTGAAGTGCCAAAAAGCTAACAAATCATTCTAACAATAGTAACCTATGCTAAACAACATTAGCATTTTCACCCCACATGGAGAATCCAACATCATTTTTCAACCCTCTTTTTTTCAACTTCCAACAAATCCAAGTATGTGCTTTGATCTTTTATAGAGTTTTTTTGTAGAGTCCAACAATATAATGTCCTAAATTACAAATTCCCCTAAATTATTGTCCTTATATTACAATTTTCACAAGATTGTTACATGATTTTGTGCAAGCTTGAACAATTTTGTCTTCAGGTAAATATCAATTTTGATTCTTTAGGATAGACAAAATCCAATTTCAGGCTTAAGGAATGGTAATTTCTCAAAAGTGGTTCTCCGATTTTCGAAATTAATCGAGAAATTACCATTTCTTAGGACTGAAATTGAATTTTGTCTATCCTAAAAAACCAAAATTGATATTTTCCCTTTTTTCTTCCATATAGTCCGATGGAGCGTCTTCATTTCCATCTAGTAATCCGAGGCAAGAATTGTTGGAAAATTAAAGTGAGTGAAAAAGTGCTGGAAAATTAAGGTGAATGAAAAAGTAACCTTAAAATGGTGTTTAATAGATTAAAGTGTGTCTATGAAGAAGTGTGATCAAATGGTGTAATTTTTGAATAAATTGTGTCTTTTCATGAAAAGACATTAGAATTTGAATTCAAAATCAAATCCAAGGGTCACATCAATTCACGTAAAGACGCCTTAAAATCTATAAATAGATCCTCCTATTCCATAATCCAGGACTTGAATTTCACTTGAACCACTCGAAGGTCACTTGAATATACATTCTAAAACATTTCCGTACTTAGAGTCTTGGTCTATAATATTTTCCTATGTCGTCCTAATCCTAAGGTAAGTTCATAATATCGGTTGGTTCGCCGTATCTTGTGATTTGTAGTGCAACTAATATCACAAGATGTGAGTCGTTGTATCTTGGAGATGATTGCCATCGAACCGTAAGCACCAAAGCTGGACAATTTCGTCTTAAGGAGAAAGAGTGTAACACTTGACTCGACTCAAATTTCGTTCTTATTTTTCTGTCATATTTTTCTAGTCAACATATTATATCGAAACCCAAATATACCCAACAATCTCAAGACGAAATTTTGCTCATGACTCCGGTATAAGTATGGTTGACTAAAAAGGATATTAAAGAAGATTGAGTATGTATAAAACAGAAAAAGGTACGCAAACTTTTATTACTATTTACGCATCCTCACTTGGCAATGTTGTTGTCATGCATTGATTGAATTTAAGTGAAAATCATGTTTCGTAGATATATTGAATTTATTTTCTAATTATATAAAGAAGTGAAAAAAGTTATTCTTGTAATATGAGGTGTTGATTCAATGTTAAAATACTCTTGTTATATAGGTAAAATATGTTAATTTGTAGTTAAATATGTTTTTTTAAAGTATAATGAATAATGAATTAAAGTATGTTTTTAAAGTGTTATAACATGATTCACTATAAACATACTTTAATTATTAATAAGCATATTTTACCTATATAACTAGCATTTTAACTAGTCGATCCATTCTCACATAAACTCATCTTACAAGATAGTATCTTCTAAATGAACTGTTGGTAATAATTTTCAACTTTAAAATTTGTATATAAAAAAAATTCTCCCTTAAATATTGTATCCCTTAATTTACTATCAAGAATCCTCTTCTTAATATTTATTTATGAAAAAACAAGCGTATACATACGTTTGGATCAAAGGAAGTATAATTTATTAATACATAATAATATTTCATTAGATGATAATCTCCGCGACTCTCTTTAATTTTCAACACTGTCTTGCTAATAGATTAAGAAAAATGATAATTTTTAGAGATATTATGATATTTTTTAATAAATAAATAATAAGGGACGGAGGGAGTAAAAAGGATGAAAATCAAAAAGAGTTGGAGGAAAGTATTATGTTTGTAGAAATTATGAAAGATGCCCATTATTAATAGTTCATAATTAATTAAAATTTTTTACACAATATAATTATTTTGTAAAAATGCTACAGTATTTTTTTTGGCAAAAGTTCATGCGCCTCTGGGGACACGGAGGGATACTCCGTGTCCCCATGTGAACACAACCGTCCCCCTATATTTTATTTAAACTTATGTATTGCTAAAAATTTAAATTGTAAAGGGACACGAAATTTGAAAAGGCGCACGAAATGTGCTCCATGCGCTCGGGTGCACAGAAGCCAAATTCTTTTTTTTTTTTCTTAATCCTTCCTACTATAGGATGAATATACAAGTTATTTTTAATAAAGATAAATCATTACAAAATAATTTCGCCCACTTAATAGATGCACATGTTAGTCCATGTAAAGAGCTCCCAATGCAGGCAGATTATTTTTTTAATGCAACAACACAGTTGACCTTCAATTAATTCACGAAAAAAGCATTAAATAAGAAAGAAACAGAAAACTCACACCTAATTTAAGACCACCAAACTACCAAAAGTGTAAATACCACATTTACTTTTTTCTCCATGACATTAACTTCTCTATGTATTGATGTATGATGTTCATTTGGCAAAATTTTGACTTCATCTAAATTACGAATATCATAAAAAAAAAATCAGTTTAAAAATAATAAAAAAGACATCATACTTTAAAAATAAACATATCACAATATTTAAAAATTTACTATATACTCCTAAGTATAATATGACAAAAATTTGTGTGACCCGGTCACACCGTGCTCCCATGGGAACACAAGATGTAATACCCGAGCTTTTCACTACTCATGTACCAATATAATTTAATTTGTGTTAAGTGCATTTTGTAATTACGTGATAATTATGTGGCAATTATGTGATAATAATGTGACAATTATGTGGTAATTGTTTTTACATTTTATTTATTTTTATATTTTATTTGATACATCCGTACTAAAAATGGTGACAATATGTGAATATATGTGTGTATAAATATTTATGTGCATTAATTTAAATATATATATTATTAATAATAATAATAAATAATAATAATAATAATAATAATAATTAGAAGATTGAGTGCTTGGGTTAGTGGAAACTTTAGTTGGGTGGAATGACACATACATGCATATATAATTAATAATAATAAATAATAATAATAATAATAATTATTATTATTAGAAGGTTGAGCGTTTGGTTTAGAGGAAACTTTAGTTGGGTGAAATGACACATACATGCATATATAATTAATAATAATAATAATAATAAAGAAAGGGGTTGGGGAGGTGGATAAGTCGAAATCGACTTCCACCGAATACCCCACTTTCAAGTATAAATAGAGGGTTACCTTCATTTGTGAAGAGCAGAGACAAATATAAAAAAAGTAAAAAAAGAAAAAAAAAAAAGGGAGAAGGAGAGGAAAGGAGAGAAGAAGAGATGATCGTGCCGGAACGAAAAAAGAGAGATTAGTTATAGCTCTTCACGGGTCTATAGTATTATTATTGTCGGGGTCCAAGTAAGTAGAAGTCCAATTACAATGCATAAACATGTTGTGTGTGAATTATTTGTGATTAATATGTGATAATGATGTCATGAATTATTTGAGATTAGTTTAATTATGTTATGAATTATTAGTGATTAATTTGTGATACGAATTGTGAATTTATGTGATTTTAATTAAGTAGGTATTCATATGAAAATTTTTGTAAATTATTTGGGATAAACTTGTAAAACAAGTCGTGGATCTATATGATTTGAAATATATATTTGTCCTTTATGGATCTGAGTGGTCGGAAACTGTGGTATATAAATATGTGTGATATGAGAAAATATTGTTTATAAGGATATGTGTGATCCAAGATAAAGTTATTATTTTAAAAAGGGATCGTGTGATCCAAGGTGAAGTGATTATTCTATAAATGGATCTATGTGATTGAGGTGAAGTTGTTATTCCAGAAGTGGATTGGTGTGAATTAAAGTTAAGTTGTTGTTTTATTTTGATTAAATGTTGATAATGATGTAATAAATGGTTTATGATGCATAATTAATTGTCCTGGTTGTATGTCATGCATAAACATGAAAAATGTTTTCACCAAAATTAATAAGATACTAACGGTGTATGCGGCCACTATATATGCATCTCTGTCAGGATTTGAAAAAAAATCGTTCCTGACACTTTATTATGGGTCCGGAAAAATTATTCCCAACACTATATTCGGGGTTCGGAAAAATCGTTCTCATTGAGTTCATATGGGGTGCATATCATAAGTGTGTCGTGGGGATCCCGCAACGTGAACATTTTTCAAAATAAAAGAGGCCAACTAAAAAGACTAGGAAATAGGCGATAGAAAACTAAATGCATTTTCATGCACTGACATGCATGATTTCTACTTACTGAAATTTTTGTCTCACTAGTTTATGCATTGTAGGTGAGCCTGGTGATGATTGAGTATGTGGTGTGTTGTGCAAGCTGTGGAGCTCCTACAGGGTCTTGAGCAGATGTACATAGATGACGACCTGTTGGGCTAGGCCGTGGGCTTATTTTGTTTCCGCTGATGTTTTGTTATATAATATAATAAGTATTGTGATAAGTTTGTGTGGTTTGAGGTGGTGTCAGAAACCAGTTACATATGTTGAACTAGTGTGATGGTTTTGGTTATAAATATATTATGTAAAAAAATGCATATTTTTATAATAATGATATTTATGTTAATTAGTATTTGAATTATAAGTTATGTAAGGTGTGTCGTGTCACAAGAATTTAAAGATTAAATTATTGTGTTCTTTTAGGGCATGGTGTGTCTTCGGGGACACAAAAGACCAACTCGCATATTATAGCAGAGTTTTTCTTCGCTTACGTGCTGTCTCCTGAACATTACAAAATTATGTGTAATTTTCTAAATTTTTAAATTTCTTTTCCCCTCTTCCCTCACTCTCCTTTCCTTATTATGAACCTTGAGTCATCAAAGCCTATCTGACTCAGCCGGGCCCGATTGCCTATGCGATTGGCCCTTCAAAAGGATCGAAGGAGTCGTAATTTGACGATCTATCTTCAGTAGACCTTACAACCCTCTTTAGTGCATCTCTCTCGTAAAGATGAGATGCTCTGTTCAACCGCGGAGAACTAAATCTCCCTTTGTCACTGCTGATATATTTAATTAATTTCATTATTTAATACTAATTTTTGAAAATTTATCTTTTTGTCATTTCAATGTTTCATAATCCATTAAATGAATGGACGTCTGGAGGCTTTAATTTTTATTTTTTTTGAATATATCACTTAATGTAGCTCGTTATTGATTCTATTGTATCATTCCATATACTTTTGTTCTTGATCGATATAAATAATGGCTAGCACAATTATGTGGAAATAATATATGAGGTAATATGATAAAATTAAAATGAAATATATAATACTCAAATATTTTGAATATACAGAAAAAACATGCACCACACCACGTGGCAATCCTATCTTACAGATAGATAGGATGGTGGAGTGGTGGTAATGAATATTTTAAAACACTTATATGGTCCCACTATCACTCTTGCACATCAACCATTAAACTTAACTCCCAAAAGTTATACAACTATCATTCCATACGAAATTTTACCAATCATTCCATACTAGATTTTACATAAAAAATTTGTCCATTGTACTCGAAATTGTACTCTCTCAATTTATAGTCTCCTAATCCCATTAAAAAAATACTCTCTCCGTCTCCTTTTAGATATGATACTTTCTATAATAGATTATTCCAAAATACACTGACATGCATAATTTCTACTTACTGTGATTTTTGTCTCACTAGTTTATACATTGTAGGTGAGTCTAATGATGATTGAGTATGTGGTGTGTTGTGCAAGATGTGGAGCTCCTACAGGGTCTTGAGCAGATGTACATAAATGACGACCTGTTGGGCTAGACCAGTTACATATGTTGAACTAGTGTGATGATTTTGATTATAAATATATTATGTAAAAAAAATGCATATTTGGGTCCTGCAGACTGTCTATGTACATTAACTCATTCCTTGGGAGAGCAGCTTTGCATGTAAGTATTATTATTCTTATATGTTGTTATGTGTTTTATAAATTATATTGGTTATGTGGTGTAGGACTCGTAGTTAATAGACAAAATGATAAGGACTACAGGTGAAAGTTCTGAAAGTGATAGAACTGCTGAGCTAGCAGCACCTACTGAAGAAAATAATCTTGATGCGATGATTACTCGACTTATGGAATTGGTAGAACGCCAGTCCCAGCAGATATAACAACTGATTCAGCAAAGAGACATGGGTGCACAACCAGAAGTTAATGCTAATCAAAATAGACATCAAGTAGAACGTGTGGAAATGATTTGTGAGAGGTTTCGAAAGCTGAGCCCTCCGATACTAGAGGATGCAGCAGACCCCACAGATGCAGAAGATTGGTTACATACGGTGGAAAACATATTTCAGTAGAATTTCAGATGGGGACAGGGTGTTGTGTGCTTCTTTCATGCTACGAGGAAGTGCAGACCACTGGTAGGATACCATTAAAAGTATCGAGTACGTCACAACTATGACCTGGGAAAGGTTTAAGGATCTTTTTAGAAACAAGTACTTTACGGCACCAGTTAGAGCATTGAAGTTGAATGAGTTTATACAGTTGAAGTAGGGTGGTAAGTCAGTCACATATTACCTTCGTAAGTTTGAACAGTTTTCGAGATTTACGGAACACATGGTGAGTACGGAGGCATTGAAAGTGGAAAGGTTCGTGCAAGGCTTAAGACCTGAGCTTTTCAGAGATGTGAGTATGGCAGGATTGCAAGGAGCAACATACTCACAAGTTGCAGAAAGGGCCCAAATTGCTGAACAAGCAGAGATAAGGATTAGGCAAGCGCAGGCTATCAAACGTCAGTTTCAGCGGAAACCAGTGCAGCAGCTTGGGAGAGATAATAAGAGGCCAATGACATTTCAGAGGCCTAAACCTAATGTTCCAGTGGATTAAAGGCAAACACAAGGAGAACAAAATAAGCGTCTCAAATTCGATCAGACTAAGGTGCCACCTCCGCCACCACTACCCTACAGTTCAAACTTAACTCTCAACAGTTATACAACTATCATTCCATACAAAATTTTACCAATCATTCCATACGAGATTTTACATAAAAATTTTGTCCATTGTACTCGAAATTGTACTCTCTCAATTTATAGTCTCCTAATCCCATTAAAAAAATACTCTCTCCGTCTCCTTTTAGATATGATACTTTCTATAATATATTATTCCAAAATACACTGACATGCATGATTTCTGCTTACTGAGATTTTTGTCTCACTAGTTTATGCATTGTAGGTGAGTCTAGTGATGATTGAGTATGTAGTGTGTTGTGCAAGCTGTGGAGCTTCTACAGGGTCTTGGGCAGATGTACATAGATGACGACCTATTGGGCTAGGCCGTGGGTTTATTTTGTTTCCGCTGATGTTTTGTTATATTATATAATAAGTATTGTGATAAGTTTGTGTTGTTTGAGGTGGTGTCAGAAACCAGTTACATATGTTGAACTAGTGTGATGGTTTTAGTTATGAATATATTATATAAAAAAAATGCATATTTTTATAATAATGATATTTATGTTAATTAATATTTGAATTATAAGTTATGTAAGGTGGGTCATGTCAGAGTGGTATCAGAGCACGGTTTGAGTCCTACAGAATGTCTATGTACATGAACTCATTCCTTGGGAGAGCAGCTTTGCATGTAAGTATTATTTTTCTTTTATGTTGTTATTTGTTTCATAAATTATATTGGTTATGTGGTGTAGGACTCGTAGTTAATAGACAAAATGATAAGGACTACATGTGAAAGTTCTGAAAGTGATAGAACTGCTGAGCAAGCAGCACCTACTGAAGAAAATAATCGTGATGCGATGATTACTCGACTTATGAAATTGGTAGAACGCCAGTCCCAGCAGATACAATAACTGATTCAGCAAAGAGACATGGGTGGACAACCAGAGGTTAATGCTAATCAAAATAGACATCAAGTAGAACGTGTGGAAATAGTTTGTGAGAGATTTCGAAAGCTGAGCCCTCCGATACTAGAGGATGCAACAGACCCCACAAATGCAGAGGATTGGTTACGTACGGTGGAAAATATATTTCAATACAGTAGAATTCCAGATGGGGATAGGGTGCTGTGTGCTTCTTTCATGCTACGAGGAAGTGCAGGCCACTGGTGGGATACCATTAAAAGTATCGAGGACGTCACAACTATGACCTAGAAAAGGTTTAAGGATCTTTTTAGAAACAAGTACTTTACAGCACCATTGAGAGCATTGAAGATGAATGAGTTTATACAGTTGTAATTGATAAAGATAGGCGGACACATGTCCGCTAAGTGTTAAACGCACTAAATTTTGGAAACATGATTATAAAATTTTTTTAATTTACATTAATTAATTTTATAAAATTAGAACAATAATATTGTAATCGATAGAGATAGAGAACTATATATATATATATATATATATATATATATATATATATATATATATATATATATATATATATATATATATATATATATATATATATATATAACAAAATTGCAGCGGACATCAAATTTGTCGAGGATAATTTTTATTTTTTTAAATATGGGTATAACAAATTTGCAACGGACATCGGACATCAAAATTGCAAAGGACAAAATAAATAAATAAATACTCCCTCCGTCCCGTCCTTATAGTTACGTTTGCTTTTTGCATGTGGATTAATGAATATAGTATTTTAATGTGTATTGAGGTGAGAGAAATAATATTTTAATGTAAAGTGGATAGGTGTATTAGTGTGATGTGTGAACCCATTGAGAGAGAAGTAATTAATTTGTGTGGGTCCCATATATTAAAAAGGAAAATATAACAATTAGGATGAGACACCCAAAAAGGAAATATGTAACCATTAGATACATTGATTTAAAATAATTACTATCACATACAAAATATTAGAGTAAAATAACAAATATAACCCTAAACTCATACACTTTTAAACCACAAACCCAAACCCCCTCTCATCGTCGGACCACCACCGGACCGCCGCCGGACCACCCCACTATTTTGTTCACACACTTTTTTTACTGCACACACTTTTTTTATTGTACACACTTTGATGCACATGAACTTTTGCTGCACATGAGAGAAATAATATTTTATTGTAAAGTGGATAGGTGTATTAGTGTGATGTGTGAGCCCATCGAGAGAGAAGTAATTAATTTGTGTGGGTCTCATATACTAAAAAGAAAAATATAACCATTAGGATGGGACACCCAAAAAGGAAATATGTAATCATTAGATACATTGATTTAAAATAATTGCTATCACATACAAAATATTAGAGTAAAATAACAAATATAACCCTAAACCTATACACTTTTAAACCACAAACTCAAACCCCCACCCACCGCCGGACCACCACCGGACCGCCGCTGGAGCTCCGCCGGACCACCCATTATTTTGTTGCACATACTTTTTTACTGCTCACACTTTTTTTATTACACACACTTTGCTGCACATAAACTTTTGGTGCACACAACATTTATGTGTAGCACATTGTAGAGGTAATATTGGAATATCACTATATATTTTTGTAGTTAGTAGTAATATTTTTGTATGTTTGTATCTCATAATAATTAAGGATTTTTTTTACCTAGTAATAATCATCCCTATATATTTTAATATAGGGATAACAAAATTGAAGCGGATTTTTTTTTTAATATGGGTCATGACCGCAATAATTTTTTTAAGTAGTTCACATTAAATTCTTTTTTCTTTAACAATTTTTTAATAAAAATAAATCCATGTTTAGGGCCATATATTTTTTTTAAATAATTCATATTACATTATTTTTCTTAATAATTTTTTAATGAATATATATATATATATATATATATATATATATATATATATATATATATATAAAAAGAAACTCATGTCAGTTGATTCTAAATTGCTGCATGTCGCTGACAACAATTGAAAAAAAATGATGCATGTAAAATAAAAAATCCCATGTCCATAAAAAATGTTGTGTGTCCTGAACAGATTTTAAGATATTG